>CM075658.1:14479929-17173679 GCA_037954105.1 Canavalia gladiata | reverse complement strand
AGAAGTTTAATACAAATAACATTTCTCTTGATACTGAGTGGTTTTTTACTTACAAATAATCAGCAGCACCTATTGCTTAGTTCATAGTTCATAGTTCATAGTTCATAGTGCTGCATGCTTTATTTTCTCTATTTGCATGGCGGAATGACATCATCTGAGTCAATCAGTCAAATCAGTAAGAAAACAGCTGACCCAAGGAAAATTCCAAAAACGCTTGACTGTCTTCACCTGTCTAAGTCATACCATTGGACCGAAAACAAACAAAAAATAATAATGCTATTAAATTTAATAGGAAAATAAAATAAAATAAATTATATTTATATTCTAATGTACTTTTTCACTGAAATAGATGGATTGATTCACAGGAGTTTATTTAATTTAATGAATGAAATTAAAAAATTTATTACAAAATCAGCTTAAATATTTTGATTTAATTTTAAATTAAAAATTTATTAATTCAATTTTGATAGATTGTTAGTCAAATGGGCCAATTCACCTTTAAAATTAAAATTTTTAGAAGAAGAAGGAGAAGCATACCTTCTATTTTCATTTTCATTTTTATTTATTTTTAAATTAATTTATTTTTATGTATTTTATAATTTCACTAAAAATTAATTTTTTTATACAATCTAAACAGAATAAATTATTTTTATTTAATATATCTAAACATAAAATTTATTTTACATAATTGATTTAATAATAATCAATTATAAACATAATTAATTATATAAATTAAAATTCTACTGTTAATCCAATCACATAGTGACATAGAAGGGATAAGAAGGTGAATTCATCTTCTCAATTACAACAGTAATATATTAGGTTATGTTGAGTTTTAGGATGAATCTAATCAAATGCTTTATATGAATAAGCTTAATTTGTTAAAAATTTTTAGTTTAAATTATATTTGTTATATGTTATAGATTTTTTTATAAAAAACTAATTTATTACAAAACCTAATATAACTATAAATCTATTAAAAAATATACAATCCAATAAAAAATAGATTTAAAAACTCTATATATCAGGTTAAATTTATAAATTATGTAATATATTATACATTTATATAATATATTAAAATATATTATATATACGAACAGATTTTTCAACAGTTTTAATAAAGTTTTTAGACATTTAAATCTAAAATGTTTATTTAAATTTATCTAGTTAACAAGATTCATTAGATCATACTAAAGTCACCGTGTGATCTATTTTTACTTTTATCTTCAATTTTAAATTTCATTTGACAAATTAAATTGTAGATGATAAACAAAAAATATATAATATATTTTAATTTGAATAATAAAAAATAATTTATTATCCATTCTGTAAAAACAAAAACTCAATTTATGAAAAGATTAAATATCTTATCATTTCTTTCCATCTTAAAACCATTCCTTATATTTTATATAAATTCTTATTTGTAAAAATAAACAAATAATAGATCAAGGAACAACATTTTATCAAATGAAGACAATACTAACTCAAGAAAAAATATTCTAAAAAAGTATCATATATTTTTGAGTGTATAATAGTAAAATTAATGAGATTTAAATCATATAATCTTATATAAACTATTATGATCTCTTACAATTAAATTAATCATTATAAATTAAATTATTATATCTAGTAAACGAATAATGGAGGGATATTAATAAATTTAGTTTAAACAATGAAATAATAAACAATAAATTACAAATATTAGCTAATGTACGTGATATGGTTTTAGCCACAAAGGGCTTAGTGAAACTAAATAAAGGTGACTGCACTAAAAGAAAATACCGAAATAAAGGACTATTTAAATGTGGTGAACTAATTAGTGCGATAGTTGGGAATGGATAATTCTTTTTAAATATTTTGATATTTATCAAAAATATTTTTAATGGATAGTTAAAAGTTTTTTTTTTTTTTATAAGATGTAAAGGTTAGCGAAATATAATTACCTCTTTTAAGTAGAACTGGATATACAGCAAATTGACCCACAAAACTTGTAATTTTGGCAGACCTAAACTAAAAAATAGAAATTTATTTATATACAAGTCTAACCAGGTTAAACAGATTGAACCCGCAGATTCACAAACCAACCCGTTTAATCCACATGTCTATATAAAATATGCACATTAATTAATAAAAGACTAATGAATATAAATTTATTAATTTTTAATTATGTAGTGTTGAATATTTACTTTGTATTATGTAAAATAGTGATATTAGACTTTTGAAATTTTGAAATTCACATAAAAAATAATCACTATATATTTTAAAAAATTAATATGTTTTTATATTTTTTTTACCACTTAAGTGACAAGTCCCATGTAGAAGCTCTAATGTTAATACATACATACAAATACAAGAGGACAAACACACGTAGGAATGTATTGTAGGATAAGGTCAGTACCCAATAATATTTTAATTCCTGTTACAAGAGACAAATCTAAATATAAATAGAAAGTGCATTAATTAATCCTAAAGTGGAAAGAGAAGGATCAGCGATTAAGGGTGGTGCTTAATTTCGTTTGTCATCCATTTTTTCCTTCAATATATTTTATTTTATCCTTTCGTTTTCCCATTATATTATATATATTTTTCTTTTTATTTTCCATCCCAGTAGATCTTGTATATTCATATTTATTCCTGAAATATGGAAGATACTGGAATTTGATAGCTTTGGTATTGCTTCCCCCACCATCCAACATCGAAACAGTCTTTCCTCAGTAGGATACTAATCATACCTTTACCAATTACACACACTTAGCTCCTATCTCCTTGCATCTCCACATCCTTTCCTGTCACACCTTTTGGATTCTTAGAAAATTCAGAAATATAGCTTTCAATGTATTTCATATGATCTCTTAATAATCAATATAATAACTAATTTGAGGACAACAATACGTACTGCAACATCCTACAGAACAAAAGTAAAAAGGTTTGGTAATTAATTCATTTAATGATAATTAAAAAAGCATTAGTAACGACAGCGTTTTAGTAACAGTTTCCCGTTTTAATAGCAGAGAGCGAGTTAACGGAAGGAATAAAAACGATTAAGGCAGCGGAGAGAGTTACAGAAAAGCAGTGACTCATTTCTCTTTCTCTCTCTCTCTCTGTTTCTTTATTCTTTATGTTTGTGTTAAAACGTTTGATTGTATTGTATGCAATTTGGAAACAGTGAGGGACGGAGATGGCAAAGTCATCGAGCAGTGCTACGACGTCGTTTAGGGCGGAGCAATACGCACACAGCCCAGTCCATTACGCCGTCGCAATTGGTGACCACGCTAAACTTTCTAGAATAATATCTTCTCTTCCCCGATTCCCTGACCCGGCCCAAATCCACACCGAGTCAGACTCGCTCGCTCAGGAGCGACTCGCCGAGAAAATCTCCATCGTCCTCGACCGCCGTGACGTCCCATTTAGGGAGACGCCTCTCCACCTCGCCGTCCGTCTCAACGACATCTCCGCCGCACGCGCCCTCGCCTCCGCCGGCGCCGATATCTCCCTCCACAACGCCGCCGGCTGGAACCCTCTCCAGGAAGCGCTCTGCCGGCGCTCCACCGATATCGCGCACCTCCTTGTCCGTCTCCACCACCGCTCCGCCTGGGCCAAGTGGCGGCGCCGCCTACCCCGCCTCGTCGCCGTGCTCCGCCGCATGCGCGACTTCTACATGGAGATCTCCTTCCATTTCGAGAGCTCCGTCATTCCCTTCGTCGGGAAAATCGCCCCCTCCGACACCTACAAGATCTGGAAGCGCGACGGAAATCTCCGCGCCGACACTACTCTCGCCGGATTCGACGGCCTCAAAATCCATCGTGCCGACCAGAGCTTCCTCTTTCTCGGCGACGGCGACGCAACACACGACGTCCCACCGGGGTCTCTCCTCGTGCTCAACCGCGACGATCGGAAAATCTTCGACGCCTTCGAGAACGCCGGAGCTCCGATGAGCGATTCAGACGCGGCGGGGTTCTGCTCGCAGACCAGCGTCTATAGGCCGGGGATGGACGTAACGAAAGCAGAACTGATGGGAAGGACCAATTGGAGGAAACAAGAGAAGACAGAGAATGTGGGAGAGTGGAAGGCGAAAGTATACGAAGTGCACAACGTCGTTTTCAGTTTCCGGTCACGGAAAGTCGCCGTCAGTGAATCTGACGTGGCAGGGATCGAGCAGGTGTTGCCCTTGGAACTGGACGAAGACGAAGACGGTTTTCTCGTTGCGGAGAATCCCAGTTTCGCAATGCCGGTGGGTTCTGACAAGAGAAGACACAGTAGCTTTGTTCGAGAAGACAGGGAGTGGGTCCCAGTGGGGAGAAAAAGCGTGGACTTGTCTTCCGTTACGGTCCCACCACCGCCGAGAAAGTCTTCTGCGGCTGGTAGAGTGGTGGCGCCGCCAGAGACGGCGACGACGAAAGAGAAGGAGTATTTGAAGAGTTTGCGGCCGTCGGTGTGGCTGACGGAGCAGTTTCCGTTGAAGACGGAGGAGATGTTGCCGTTGCTGGACATTCTGGCGAACAAGGTGAAAGCAGTGAGAAGGCTCAGAGAGTTGCTCACCACGAAATTCCCGCCGGGAACTTTTCCGGTCAAGGTAAGCGGTGGTTGACCGTTGCTGTTTTGTTTTGTGTCCCAAAAATGATTAATTTAATAATTGATCTTGATTTGATTGATAATGGGAAAATTCATGAATGATTTTATTTGTGATCGGACGGTGATGGAAAGTTTGTGTTTTTGATGTTTGAATTTGTGGGGCAGGTGGCTATTCCGGTGGTCCCCACGGTGAGGGTGGTGGTCACGTTCACCAAGTTCGTCGAGCTGCCACCTGTGGAGCAATTCTACACGCCCGTTTCGAGTCCTAGACTTTTACTCGGTGGTGCTGCTGGTGATGATGGTGACGAGCAAAAATCGAGTTCATCCTCCTTTGGGGGATCCACGTGGCTGAGGCGAAATATTAGCCAATCCCGGAATAAGAACCAACATCGATCTTCTTCTGGGGCTTTGGATTCAGACCCTTTTGCTATTCCTGCTGAATATACGTGGACCAATAATGCAGATGATAAATCACACAAAATGATGAAGTCCAAGTCCGTCAGAAGATCCAAGTGAAAAACGCACCATTCAGCAAGCATAACCATGGGAAATACGACTAGGAAGTATGGATCAGTGGCAGAATTTTAAGTCCATAAGAGAGATATAAAATATTGTATTGTTGTGCCACAGAGCTGCATCTATTATTCTGTAAATATCCCCGCCCTTCTTTTTTACAAACAAATTAACTGGGGGCTTTAGTTAACGGTGTTCATAGAGAGATGTCACAGTAAGTTGATTCGCACCTAGTTTTTAGAAGTTAGAACTGCATTAATTGGCTCACAGTTTTGTTTTATCTATCTTTAGTTATATATAAATTTTTGTGGTTTCATCTTTGATTTTTGGATTTGGTGCTGGGGTAGAGGAAGAGATCAAACTTTTCCCCTTATTTTCGTTGAGTGTCAATTTTTTATTGCCAACCTGACCTCTTTGTTCTTGATTGTGACCAAGTTTCCTATTAGTCTCGTGTTAATTTAGTTTAGGGCTAATAGTTTAATTTTTAATATACTTGAATTTTATGGTCACTTAAGAATTCAATATGAGAAAATCGCTTCTCATTCACTCATCACTGCGGATGCGGACATAAGAATGAGCAAAGTGCGTGATTAAGCGATAAATTTGTCAATCCAATAACATACCAAGAATGAAAAGGAGTAGACCACGCTAATGCATTTTTCAATATTGTAACAGGGAGAATATAAATCTCCGATGGATAAATTGAAATTTTTGATTTTTCCCTCATGGCGACAAGGGTAAAGGTCAGCATTAACCAGCTGCTAAACAGTGAATAAAATGGTCAAAGACTCAAAAGACATACAAGACTTACTTGGTCAAAAGTAGCCTTAATTCTAAACCCATTTTAGCATGTAATGTATTACTCTCTCGCGTTGATATTGGTTGTATAAATATGATTTCCCATGTGCTTATATTTAGTTTTACATATAAGCCACTGTTCAAGTTTTGCACTAAAAATCACTTGTACACTTTTCCGTGCAAGCACAATGCATTCAATGAACTAGTGTTTTCCCCAAGTATGCAGTAGCAAGAGCCGTTTTTACCCTCTTTATTTTGAGTGGAAATAGCGCCCGAAATGTTTGATTTAGTGATTCACAATTGTACTTTTATGATATTCAATTGAATCGGGCTCCACTGACCTTTACTGTCTCCGAATACAAGATTCATTCTCCCTAGACATAGTACAGAAGACATTTCTTGTAATCTTTATTCTTTTTCCCCCACTCTTTCGATTGGACTACCCTTTCCCTTTTCCCCTTCAATCAGATCTTTAATTTCAACTAATCAGAAAATGCTCGGCTCCCTCAGAGCTCCCCGGAAGGATATTTTTAACAAATATCAGAAATTTTTTCTTCCTTTCGTTTATGAATATTTGCAGATTTTAAACAGAATATAAAAAGTGGATCAGAACCAATAACATTGGCCTAAAGATAACACTCAACAGCAGATCTTCTCAGTTTCCTAACAACTGTTAGAATAGACTTCAAATTTTCACAGAAAAAATACTAATAACACTGAACGGAGTTGATGTTAGAAGTCTAAAGATATTAACTGGATGCTAATATGTACTGTACCTTCAAAGTACAAAAAGCTTCTCTTTAATTTAACCACTAAGTTTGATGAATGTATGTTATTTTGCCTCCAAACTCCGAAGTGTAGATGATAATACTGTGATTAAGTGCCATTATAATAAATTAAATAAAAGACACACTAGCAATGGAAATCCATATATTAATGAACGACAGATAGCTTGGTCCTCTACAATTATACCAAACCCGAACAAGTCCCAACTCTCATTGCTGGCCGAAGCATCACAACTATGTGATAAGGTTGAGAATTAAAAAATAAATTAACTAAGATGCTGGCACAAAGTTTGCTTAACCAGACCGAAATGGTCAAATTGGTGAATTGGAAACTCCTGCTGTAAAAAGATAAAAGATGTTAAAGAGAAAGAAAAATCAACGTAACAGGTATGTCTAGCTAGCCCTCAATACAGCTTCGAGTTAATTCAGCTTCTCTTCTGATCTGTTTAACAACTCCTTCTGCGTCTACTCCAACTGAGTCACTCTCACACCAGGTATTTTTCTCGTCTCTAAGCATTACTATTTCTCCACAAATATTTGTACATTTGAAAACAACTGTAAATTATATTATATGACATGGTTCTTAGAATCTATATTATGTGATTCATGGGCACGTGCCCGATAGATGTTGGGAGTACACCACTTTTGAAGGCAAGTATTTCTTCTCTGTGAGCTTTGTTATGCTGCATGATTTATTTAGCATTTGTCTCGTAATGAGCAAGTTTGAGAATTCTCTACAAATCTAACGAAGGTTTAATGATTAGTATTATTCTTTTCTTGTAATCACGGGATCTAGGAAACATGGCCTACGAAGCACTGAGTTGGGCTGATCAATGGGGTGGCGGTGGTATGGAGGATGATGGCACTAGATCCCAAAAAGACACCGGCAAGAACAAGAATTTGGATGCCAAGGGCGGCTTTTCCAAAGTTAAAGCAATTGCAATGATAAGTGTGCCAAAGATTAAAAGTCTGGCTTCAATTTGTGCCACCTGGATCAAAAACCAATTCCAGAGAAACAGAGCGTCCAAATAATTGGGAGGATGCAACTCTACCTGTAATTCTAATCTGTCTACATTTCCTAATTCTCCGAAAAGCACTATTGCAATACCAGCTGTGTCAGTATTTCCTTCCATTTATCATTAATATTTATTTTGTGGGGATATACATAGAGGGAAAAAATGTCCAAAGGAAAAGAATTCTTCCAATTTATATTGAGACATGTACTTCATTGGAAAAAAAGAAAAGAAAAACTCCATTAACCTAAGCCGTTGCGTCCTAATCAAAACCAACTTTAGGATTAACGGGTCAACATACTTTGCATATCGCAGCATGATTGATGGCCGAAAATAGAACACATTAACTAGATTGGAACTCAGTGTCTCTCTACATTTGATGATTGGTTTCACCATTTCAGACCATGAAATTTAATCAAGATTGATAGGTCTTTCTTTAGATTGTTCTCCGGAAACGACCAGAACGTACAATAGCGGAAGATAGAACAAACGTCTAATTTTGCTTCAAACAACTTTATGATTCCCCCAAAACTAATGTGCAGATAGCATTTTGAAGCTTCATGAATATTAAAGTGTAAATCTCAAGGATCGAAGATTTACTCGAATATTAAACCCTGATAAATCTAACACCTTCGATGGAGACATGAAATGAACACGTGCCAGCTCTAAAGGATGGGATGCCTAACCACAAGAGATACAGTTCAACCAGCACAAATTACTGAGTTTAATTTTCAGTAACGGCATCGACAAAATTAATGTCAAGAGAAAACACAACTCCGTGACCACATGACAGGGTAATACCTGCATCCCATTAATTTTTCAACAGTTCATATGAGCCAACCATAGTGTTTGTGAGAATAGTGTTCATGCAAATGTCACTTTACTACTCCAAACTTTGTATAGTGCTCCTCTATAATTGTCACCCAAAAATTAGCATCATAAAGTAGATGTTACTGAAACCAAGCAACTGAGAATTCATAATCATAATTCATGCACTGACATTCATAATTTAAAGATGAACATAATCAAAGTGCAGGATAACAATACTGAACAGGTCATGTATTGACCAGTGGCTGCAGAGAATTTACGTTTTGTGGGAACTATTTACAGAGGTTAATGTACATTATGCCTAATGGGATCCAAAGGTGTTCTCTCCACTGTAAGTCATGTAAAGAAAGCCGTCTTGATCCTTATTTTCTTCATAAATAGCAGACATCAATGCAGCTGCAACAAGAAGGGATTTAGTACATAAGCATTGCCAAAAGGACAAAAACAACATTCAGTATGATTGGGATACTTACCAGTTGGTGGTAGAGTGTTATTGATGAAAACAAAAATAGCCTTCTCTGCACTGAGCTTAATCCTTTTGCGGACAACATAAACAAACTGGCCAACAGTCAAATCAGCTGGGACAAGATATCTACATCATCACAACAAGAACAGAACAAAGTAAGAATCCAATAATGTACAAATCAGATTAACCATATGCATTGATCAAGATTAATATATCTAATCCTTCATAGCTAGAATATGGAACGAAAACCAAATCTGGTCCTCCAAGTTTCAACATCCATCTCCAGCTTAAATGCTTCAATGTTAAAAGCATACTCACATGTATATAAATAACTAAATAATTAGGATATCACCTGGAGGTAACTTCACTGTCAAGATGGATAGATAAGGAGAAACCCTCAAATCCCTAAGCAGAGACTTGTGGTTTTATATTACTAACCAACCATATTTTTCTATTAATTGTTTTTCAAACTAAATCTTAGTAAGATCAAACAACAGAGTCCACAGCTGCAGTGCCAGTGGCCAATTGGGCCATTCCATCATGACTAATAACTTATGGCCGGGTCCAACACCCACCCACTTTGGCTAAATAGATTTACCTATAAGAATATCATTTATCCATTTTGGCCTCACAAGTTAATCTTTTACAAATACCTTATGAAAATGAAATTATGAAGTGGCGTACATGAACTCTATAGCAAACATGCTTCATAGCTTTAACAATAGTACAAGGCAAATGCTAACAAGTCCCTTCGCACACTTATTAAGGAATCAAAAGTGAAAAGTTTTCATTAAAATTGTTAATAATAATCTCACTCACACCATGATTTCCCATGTACTTCAAATGTTCTTTCTAATAGAAACTTCTATTTATTAATTCTTTAACCAGCAAGACCCTAGTATAAAATCATTAAATCTTGATCAGCACCAGCACCAGCCTTTTATATGAACATCAAAGTATCAGGTATCAACTCAACACAGGTGCTCCATTTCACACTTACTACCTTCACTACCAGCAACTTACTTCTATTACACTACTTACTGAACAACATACAAACCTTCCAAAATCTTCTCCAACACCCCCCCCCCCCACACACACACACACACACACACGCACGCACAAAATAAATAAATAAATTGGGAAGCAAATAACATTGGCTGGGAAACTAATCAAATGGTACATACAGGAAGATCACTTACTTCTTTTTATCAATGTCTGGAATGTCACTTCTTTCAGCTTTCTCCACAATCACCTGTGTACAATTGCCATCTGTGAATAAGAGATCTTCAGGATAGAATAAACGGATTATCTAAACTGAGTACAATCTTACAGGTATTCTATCAGGATACTTCTCTCTAATGCGAGCAGCTTCAGCCTGCCTTCTTTCTGACATGTAAAAAACCCCAAGCAGTTAGTCAAGTTCAACGAGCAAGATCTTTTAGAATCTCAAAAGAAAATAGTCATTTTAACACAGTAACCACGATGATTCTTCCATCTCATACTTTCAAACGAATTTCAATTAGATGAATGAAAACGAAAACAAAAGGTTTTATTTATAACATTTTTACAATAGAAAAGGCACGGACTTTGAATTCCAACAACCAAAATATTTCGCTTTACAACATATATCAGATTATAAGAAATTGGAGAAAATTAAAAAGAAAAAAAATACCCAAAGGATGTTGAAGCTTGAAGGAGGTTTTGGCCATGATGAAATCGGAAGAGTGATCGGTACCTGCAAATTTCAAACACCGAAACATGAGAAATTTCAGTGACTCCAAAATCAAAAAAGAGGAAAGAGGAGGAGTGAAGCTTGAAGAGAGAAAAAAAAACGAAATTTCACAAACCGAAAACGAAAGGATGGATGATTGAAAAGAGGGCTTTGGTTCGCCAAACGAAAGAGCCTCTATCTCTGTCTCGGTGCGAATGAGATGAAACAGATAGAGTTGAAATTAGGGTTTCGTTTTCTGTTCTTTTCTTGCTTGTTTTGTTCTGATTGAGTCGAACACGGAACGACTACTTGTACTTTCTGTTTACGCCTTGAATCGCCCCTTTCCCAAGTAAGATTCGATGTGTCTCTGCAGATTCTTTCAAACCTTGACACGTAAAACCTTTACTTCATCTTTTTTTTTTTCTGGTCCATAGTTTTTGGGTTTTGGGTTGTGAGTGAATTATGGATTTCTCTGTGACTCTATTCGGGCTAGCCCATTGTCAAAGTGTTAGATATTAGCCCAATTCTTCAGTTTTTGTTAGAGTTAGTTATTCCATAAAATTTAAAATATTCGACTCATATAATTTTAAAAACGAAGCTGAGAGTTTGTTTCCATTTAAATCATGACCAATTAAGTCTAACCAGTTTATTACTTGTCATGCATTGACCCATGCAAATCGAGGGTACCCCACCCTTAATTTTGGTAAATAATGGTTAATCTTAATGCATGTTTTCTCAAATTAAAAAATCACAATGAATAATTACATAGCATGCCTTTACATTATATATTAATAAATAATTTTATGACAGTTGATAAATATTAAAAATAAAAAGATTCAATGAAATAATTTTTAAAATTTTTAATATATAAATATTACACTTTTTAGTTTTTAATTAACAAGACCTTAATAACTATCACAAAAGTAATGTAAACAAGAAAAATACTTTTTTTTCTATTATTCGTCCTCATATGTTGTTCCTACGGTATTGATGTACGGCATTTTAGGAGATGAGCGTTTGATTAGAGAAAATAGTTTTTATTTTTGTTTACAAAAATACTACCTTACTTTTATTCTATTTTTTTTTCAAAATTTTATAGTAAAAATAATGAAAACAGAACATAAAAAATAAAACACAGGAAATATTTTCCTAAATAAAACGTCACCTTAGTTTCTCATGGGCCAATGTTGAAGGCACTTTGAGAGCCACATTGTAATTTGTAAGTTTCTTCGTACCATGACAACAAGGCCATGACCCATTGGTGCTTTTTTCATACATTGTTGACATGGTTTCTCTTACACACACAATCACTCAAATCTCACACTCCCTCTCAACTCTCAATTTTGGGTCCCCAAGTGGTGCCTATTCATTGTCCACCTACCCTTTTTAATTGCCTTCACTGAGTCTCAGACCCATTTTACAACAAGTAAAGGACCCCTCCAAGCAGAACATGGATCACTGTTTTTCTTCTTCTTCTTCTTCAACTTCCACACAAGCAAGTCGTTGTGATCAACAGGCTTCAAGCTTGAAGAAGAGGTGCCTGAAAGCGGCTAAGGAACAGAGGTCCAGGCTCTATATACTAAAGAGGTGCATTATTATGTTACTTTGTTGGCAAAAGTACGAGCACTATTAATTCATCATTGAAAAAATCACTGTGTTTCGCTAAGATTCTCTTTATAACAAGTTGACACATTCTAACTATACCAACTACACCCTTGTAACCTTCGAGTTATAGAATCACAATAGAGATTCTGTTGTGCTGAATTTCATTCAGTGACCTATTAATGAGCACTTTAATTAAATTAGGTTTCTACATTGAAGACAATACTAGTTTAATTAAATTTAATTGTAGTATGATAAAGGAGGTGAGATATAAGTTGCAGGCTTGCAGGGTGTTCATGTGATTATATAAACAGTGGTATTTTTTTGGTGTGGAAGAAGGTGAAAGAACAGACATTATTTCACATGAGGATAGGGACAGAACGTGGCTATTAAGTGCAGGTGCTTTTGGTAGGACTTGGGTCCAGAATAAGGGCTTCGCATCTTTTCTGCTTACTTTGCCAGTTTACAATTTTATAAAGCTGTAAATTCAGCAAAGAATCTTTACCTTTTTTTCCCCATTACGGTTCAGCAATAACATCAATCATGTAGTGTTTCTCCTTTCCAATTCCAAAATTTTTCTTTTATTTCCTTCTACCTACCAATTTCTACTATCTTCGTTTTGTTAATTCATAATTGTTTATGCTGCTTGTATACCTCATTAAACTCTTTCCTATGCTTATATCAGAGACCATCAACTAAATTGTATTAAAAAAATAAAATGTTAAAGCACAAACTGGCTTTAAGTTAACTTTTTATGTTATTTTAAAATTCCTAATCTTGAGAATAAGAAATTTTCTTAATATATAGTTTTTCCATGAAACACGTGATTGTTCATGGATCAAATATTTCACATTTTATCAATTTTTTTTAAATATTATTGAAATTTAGTTAATCTCAATTTATCTGATTGTTATGTTAATATTTTAATATTAATAATTTGAAGTTTATAAATATTAATTTTGAAACGCCGGATCAAATTAATGGTTGAGTCATGCAATTTATTTTCATAATTTTTCTTCATTTTAAAAGTTTTATCTTTTAATTTATTTTTATACAGCAATTTTAAAAGTTTTATGTCATTAATTTGTTTTATATAATAAATAAATATTTAAATTATATTTACACCTCCTAAGTTTAAGTGATATTGTACTTGAAACTATTTTTTATATACATCTCCCTCCTCAATCAATAAATCATAGTTGGTTTGCCTTACAAATCAAGAGAGGCATTAAAGGGAATGAGACATGACGACGTTATGTTATTCGAGGATGGTTTGTGTAAAGATTAAAAAAAAAAAATATTGAATATATTATCGCTTAAATTTAAAAGACATGAATGTAATTTGTCTAAATAATTTTTTTTTATTTTAGATATTTTAAGACATGCGATTTTCACTATAGTTAGGTAGTGATATTTTTTAATATATTTTTATTTTAATTTATATTTAAATTTAAGCTAATTACAGTCTACCCACTTAAGATTTCCCTAAATAATAATACACCCCAAACCTATATAGAATGTATACACCTTGCCATTTGACTCTTTGACCGTGTCTTAAAGAACATATTCTAACGGAACTTATCTTTTAACAACTTTATATATTAATTAACCAAACAATATGGTAAAAGAACAAAAATTTACAACAAAAATTACAATTAATTATCAAGTATTTAGGTGAAGTAACATGCGATTTACAAACAATTATTTTTTTTATCTTTATTTATTTATATTTGTTTTATATGAAAGAAAAGAATCAAAATTTTTAAAATTATTTTATCTTCAAAATAAAAGAAAGTAAAGAGAAATTAATTTTTTATTATTTTAAATTATTAAATATTTTTTAAAAAAATTTAAAAAATAAATATTATATCAATAAAAAATATAATAACAATTAATTTTTTTAAAATTTATATAAATAAAAATTATACTTTTAATATTTATTTTGCTATATTTAAATAATTTATTTTTTTATTTTATTTTCATTCTCATTCTTTTTATTTTAATTCTTTCCTTTTTTATTTTTCATTTCATTCAATCAAAATATATGTGTTTTTTTCAAGATTTTTAAAATTGAACAGATCATTGAGTCAATCATTAATTTAAGATTCAATAGTAATAGTTTAAAGGATGATTGAATCAATTTTAATTAATATTATTTTTAAAATATGTATAATATATATTATATTAAAAATATATATAATAATAAAATATATTAAAATTATAATTTTACATAATTAAAAATTAAAAAATTATATATTTTTAAAATTTTAAATTTAAATTATATAAATAAAATAAAACAAAATAAAAATTTGATGGGTAAAACATGCCCATTGATTTTTGCAAAACATGCTTGTAAAATTTTAATGAAGCATTATTATTTTTTAATTCTTCTTCTAATTCTTTTTTAGCAGTGAAATTTCTTCTTTCAAAGTATGGTTAATTAATAGGGACAATTTAATAAATTTATTTTTATCACTAAATGATTATTGTTTTTCTTAAATTTTACAAAAAACTAAATGATAACTATTTTTAAAGGGAAAGAATACAATAAAATCACTTGCCAAAGTGACGTATATGAAGTCAAGAAATATAAATATACTAAAAATTTTGATTTTGCTACGAATTCTTAAGGCAACTAGTTCATACGGGGTAAATATACTTTACTAAAGGTTTTTAATATGTTAAAATAAGTATTAAATGTTTTTATATTTTCAATATAATGAATATTTTATTTTTTTAGTATTTTTCCTTTTTTTTCTTAAATAACATTTATTTTTTATATGTTAACTATAATACTTTATAATTATTTACAATGTTTTATCGTGTTGTTGGATTAAATATTATTAAAGAGTATTCAATTGTATATTAATTATATTAATATTAATTTCATAAATTATACTAATGTAATTATTTACCACATTGTTGTATATTACTATAAAATATGTTTTAAAATTTTTATTAATATAGTATTTGAAATGATTTATTGTAACTTTAACAAGGCTTATGAATTAAATTTAAAATTTTTAATAATGATGGTGGCGACTTTAGAATAGAAATTGATATGGGGTACTTGTAACTATTCAATTAGTGAGAATTCTAGTAGAAGAGCAATATACAAATCAATTGCTTATCTTAGAGATATTTTATATCTTTATGTAAGATTTGGATGTAGGTATACTGTGAATAGTGTCCAATGTGAAAGTAGAATTCTAATAATATTCTAGAATTAATATAGCATGGATGGCCTCATCCTTATACACTTGTACAATGATATTGTATATTAGACTATATGAAGAGTTTGATTAGAATATGCAAGTTTTATTAAACAGATGGAAGATGGAGGCTAACCCAATCATTACATCGACTCCTGAAATTAATGCGAGGTTAAGAATTTTGAACCCATAACATGATTTATTTATTAGGTTAAAAAAATTAAAATAATTTTAACATTTATACTAATTTAATAATTTTATATTAAATATAAAATTTATTATTTTAATTATTAATTTAAAATTATTATTAATTAAATTATATATAAGTTTATATAAAATAAAAATTGATAAATATTTTATTTTATTATTATATTTTAATAATGTATATATTATTTTAATATATATAAATATCAATAATTAAATAATATTTTTAAATTTTTTAAATATTTTAAACTTTTATATACATAAAAATATTATAATATAATTTAATAGTTAGATTAATAAATATTATATTTTATATAAAATTATTAAATTAATTTAAATATTAAAATTTGATATCTTAAATCAACTAATATAATTTATTAAAATCAACTAATATAATTTATTAAAAAATTATGTTTAATTAGAATATATTAATTAACGGTTAAAGAGTTAATTGAAATAAAACATATTTTATATATAATTTTAGAATGTAATTTTGTTTAAAGAAATTTTAGAAAGGTAGAATATAATTTATTATTTTATATTTAACTTAAATTTAAAATTATCCAAACAATATATAGAAAGAATCCAAGTTTTATGAGCCAGTATTTATATATATATATATATATATTCCACTACCCTGTTTAGTTGGCAGGGAACAAAGATATTTGATAATTTTATAACAAAATTATTTTTTCTTCTAAACTTAAATTGAAGAAATATAATAATTATAACTCTATGTTAAGTTAATCCTTTATAATAAGTTTTATTTGAGATTATTTTTTAATTTTAAAAAAGAACATAAATTATATCATTTAAATTTTATTTTTTAAGTAAAATCAATTATATATAATCATGTTCATTCAAACTTAAATTTATAAACACTCCTCTAAATACAACTTAATAATAGATTATGAATGATGCAAGTTAAATTAAGCATTTAAAATTTAAATTTAACTTGTTAGAAAAATATGAACTTTAACTTATTTTTATATTGATTAACTTTTTTCATGTATAAAAAATATTTTTTTAATTGATTTTAGAGAATAAATTTTTTAAGAAATAAAAATTATTTAATTAAATTTTATTCTTTTTAACAAATTTTTTTACTAATTATTTAGGTTATATCAAATTAATAAAAAAAATTTTACAAATATTTTATAACAATTGTATAAATCTATATATATAATTTTAGATATATATATATATATATATATTAAATTTTGACAGTTATATTATTTAAATTGTCATAAAATATTTTTTAACAGATAATTTTTAATAAATAAAAATTTATAAAAAAATAATAAAAATTAAAATTATTATTATTTATCATTTAAAATTATTATTAATTTTTTAATAAATATCATATGTAATAAAAATTTATATATAATATTTTTTTATTAAAAATTATAATATTTAATATTATTAATACATTAAATGGTGTAACTTATAATAAAAAATTTTACTATAAATAAATTCTTATTGTATGTATTAAAATACATTAAAAAAAGTTGAACTTTTTAATTTCTATACACATTACTAAGAATTAATTAAACTTTAATTAGTATCAAACTTGATTGTTTTTTATTCATCAAATATATTTTTGTAAAGTATTTTTGAAGTTTATTAATTTAAGATCTAATAATTTTCATATTATAAAATTGAGAAAATAAAAACAAATATTTGAACATAAAATTTTGTAATAAAATAACAATTTATTAATTATATCTCCTTTTTATATGATGTTAATATTCTGTTACCTTGTTATATATAAAATATACCGATTTACACGCATAAGCTATTACAATCTTTAAATGTAAATTTTATAAAATTTAAATTTGACTCATTTATATAATTAGATCAAAATTTAAGCTTAGACTTTTTTATTAAAACAAATAAGTTTGATTCAGCATTTAACAAATTAAATTTGAATAGTTTAAGAATAACTTAATTAATTGATATTCCGATTTAAGAGTCTAGAAACTTTAATTGCAAAGTAATTATTATTTTTTATTCTGAAATCTTTTGAAGGGGAAGCTGAAGAACAATGTCCTCGCCGCAGGACACGAAGTCGAAGGCGTCATCACCGTTGATCCTTTTAAGATCAATTGAAATGTAAGGATTTATTTGTTTTATGTTCTTTTAGATGGTTTTCTATTTTTTTAAATCAATAAATTTTTTTTAGTGAGTGAAATTTTTAAAAATTATTTTAAAAATAATATCTATTTTTCAGTTGTTAAATTAAAAAATTAAAAACAATTTTAAGTTATTTTAATTTTTAATTTTTAATTTTCAGTTTTCTATTATTAATATTGTTTTATAAATTAATCAACATTTTTTCTCCAATCATTCTCATTTACTTTTTCAAAAATAGTTTCTAAAAATTATTTTATAAAATAATTTTTAAAAATTAAAACCAAACGCAATTTAAATAACCTATAAATTTCTCTTTTATGTGGGTTTTAAATTTTTAATTAGGATTATAGGAGCTAACTAATTCATCACTTTCTAACATACTGCATTTGTGCATTTGTGAGAATACATGCTAGAATATTAAGTGACATAGGAACATGTATAGTTGTAGCTTTTCTTTTATATGATTGCAAAATAAAAAAGATACGCCCAAATTTTAATAGAAACACAATATTGTAAAAAATAATTATTTTATCATCAATTTTAGCTTTAACAAATTATATTTTTCTTTCATCATTTTATTATGTGAACAAAGGATTAACCTCACATATTCATAAATAAAAAATTAAACATATATCTTTAAACCATAAATAAAATTACAATAGTTAAATAAGTTATTGGATCACTTGTTTATTGAAGATTTAAATCACATCTATAATTAAAAAAATATATTTAATGCATATTTAAATAGAGAATCATTGTTCTTACCAGACATTTATCTATGTTACTAATTCTAATATATTCAGTAATTAAAGATTTTATTATAACATTGGATATCACGTCAGGATGTTTTTTTTAATAGTAACTTATCACATATAAATTTAAATAAACTTTTATTTATACATAATTTTTTCTGTTACTATATTTATTAATTTTATTGTTAAAATTTTCTGTTAATATATCTACTAACTTTATTATTAAAGTGTTACTGTAAGTATTTCCTGTCCTCAAGATTCTAACAAAATAGTAGTTTTTATTTTTAGTTTTTAACAATTTAAATTTAGTGTGTTGACTTTTTATAAGCTACATCATATTAGTTAAAAAAAAAAAGAATAAACAAACTTTAGACTTGATTATAATGAGTCCTTTATGAATAGAAGAACAACTTTTTGGAGAAATTTTTATCACAATGAAATTGAAGATTAGTAGAAAAGCTTTAGAAAAAAAAAGTGAATTTGATTAGAAAATCTTTCGCTCTCACTATTGTAAAAAAATAATATTTTAAAATTTAAAATAAATTTTTATTTAAAATATATAATTATTTATTTAAATTATAATAATTAAACTTTTAATTATAAATTTTAGAATTATTTTTTATTATTGATTTTAACTTTTATTCCTTTTAAATCTGATTATGTGTATTAATTTTTTTTTAATGTAATTGCATATATTAAATTTAATTAATTATTAATTTTAAATATTTATTTAATTTATATTTAAATTTTAAATTTTAAATTAAAAATTTAAATCAATTTAATTAAAATTTATAAACTGTATTTAATTATATTTATTAACAATTAAATTTTTGAAAAGTTTCATTCATCTACAAAGTTTAATTACTTTTTCTATTTTTATATATAAGAAATATTCAAAAATTACTAATATTCTTAAATTTTTTAATTTATCATTTCTACTAGTTCTCTTTCTTAACTTATTGTAGTGTTAAATCTGGTGAATCACACAATAAATGCACACTAATTTCATATATCTCAACTTATAATATAATATTTAAATTTTACAATAATTTTAAAAATTTATTTTAATATTATTTTTACAAAGATGTGCTTATTCTCTTTATTAAAATATCTTATTATTATTATTATTATTATTATTATTATTATTATTAATACAAATTTTTTTAAATTAATATAAATTAATATTGATTTTATTAAATTAAAGATTGACTTAAAATAATAATAATAAAATAGATTATTTACCTTCATAAATGTAAATCAAGAATTTTAAAATAATATACATATTATATTTTGTTTAATAGTAATAATAAATATATATTTTATTAATTATATAATATACAAATTCTTGATATGTATAAATGTGAATTTTTTCTTTTATAATTTTTGTGATTATGAAAGATCATTTTTTTAACGTGCTAATAACTGATTTTTGTTTTTGAGATTGTATTGAGTTCATTCTTATTTATTTGAGATGCCAATCAATATATTAAACAATAAAAAAACTAATAGATTTTGTGGTAATGGCAATATGACATAAGTAAAATGATAAAGCAGTATATTAATTAATTTTTTTTAAGAAATAACAAAATGATATAAATTTTATATTTAATATACTAATAAGCTGCTAAAACATTATAATTTAAGTAAATTATTACATTTATCTATGAAAAATCATTTACACTTTTGAAACCTAAATCAATGTACTATAATAAAAAATAATTACAACTATGAATTGATTTATAAATCAATGTGCTATAATAAAAGTTAATTACAACTATGAATTGATTTATGTTTCTATACTCATCTTTTTAGCTACCATCCTTTTCAAATTGAGTTGTTTATATTCTATTTTTTTTTTCTTAAATGAGAATTAACTTTTTATCGTCTATATAAAAGTTATGAGATTTCATTAAATTTTTTTTAAAAAAATTTATATGAAATATATAATAAGTGAATAAGTCTCGTTTATTGCATTCCATCTATATTAAGAAAAAATTTCAA
This sequence comes from Canavalia gladiata, assembly GCA_037954105.1. NCBI lineage: Eukaryota > Viridiplantae > Streptophyta > Magnoliopsida > Fabales > Fabaceae > Canavalia > Canavalia gladiata. Next base: position 17,153,089 of record CM075658.1, on the reverse strand, counting down.
AAAATTATACATTAAATATATCTTACATGTCAAAATAAACTTTTATTTGTTGCAAATTATGGAATGTTAGCAAAACTTGCAAACATGTTTATTTGGTTATAATGTTAAATATAAATGTTTTAAATTTTAAAAAATATTAATTGAGATGAATTTATTGTAATTAAATAAATATCATAATTATTAATTATTTATGTTATATTCTTTTAAAAAAATAGAATATTTTTTTGTAATTACTCAAACTTGTAGTTGAAATATACAAGTTATCATACTCTACCTTACTAATTTTAATATGTTAAAATTTTATATGAGTAATTTACTGTGATGAAAATATTAAAAACTTAGTATAATTTTGTTATAACTATTTCAGTTTATAGTTAAAAAAAAACTAATGTATTCATATTTATTTTAAGTTTATATGAATAGTTTGCTATGATATTAAAAGTATTGAAATTAAATATTAGATTATTAAAAAAAATATATTTCTATATATAAATGAGATATAAAGGTGATCATTCTCTATTTTTCTAAATTTAATTTGGTAATTTATATTATGATTGTGTTGAAGAGTTATGAGATATTTAAATTTTTTTAGCATTCTATTCTTATAACAATATTTAAAAAATTAAGATATAAATAATATTATGGTTATGCCAAAAGTTTGAAAAAGATAACAAAGTATGAATACGGTAATATATCTATTATATGATATGATTTATATCCTATGTAGTAAGATAAATTCTAATTTTGCATAATTTATTATCTTTGACATATTTATATAAACTAAACTTTATACATGCCAAAATTTTGAAAAATCATGAGATAAATGAGTTATTATACATCGGTGAAACAAATAATATTTCAAATTAATTTTGAAATCATTAAAATATATGAGAGTTTAATAATGTCACAAAATTTTAATAAAATTTTTTAAAAATTAAATAACTTAAAATTATATTATTGAAAATCTCTTATAATATTGACACATAATAAATGGAAATATATACATAATTTTATTGTATAATCTGAGTATGGAAAAATATTTGAGAAAATCGATGAATATTATAAGTTTATTGTAAAAATATTTTTATTATGCTTGTAATACTCATTAAATATTTGAGGGATACTATAAAGTATGGTATTAGTAAGTTTTTCTCTATATTAGAATAATATAGTAATGATTAATAAATTTAATTTCTAAATAAGAATAAACCGTAAATAGATTTATTTTAATTTCAAAAGAGATATTATAATTTAAAATTTTCAAATAAATAACAAAATATGTTATGAAGACCAAGTTATTATTATTTACTAAGAAGAGAATATAGAGATGAGTACTAATTTTTTTTAATAAATATATTATATAAATATATTATGATTGCAAATAAGCAATATTGAAAAATAATTAACAAATTAAATTGAGATCTGTACATACAGGTCAAAACCTTGTGAATGATTATTAAATGATATGGATCTTAATTAATAAGAAATCAAAAATTAATTTAACTATATTTTTCAAAAAGCAAATATTCAATGAATGATATAGAGTAGAATGAAGTTTTAGTCAAAATAAAATTAATAATAACAGGAACTAAACCTTTGTAATTGAAAATCTCACGCGAAAAATGTTCATATAGATAATAACATGTTATTATTGGTCATTTTAGAATTATTCATTTTTCATTTTTGTGATTTGAAAAGTGTTAGACTATATTGAATGAGATGTTAAACTTGATTTTTTAATTATTATCATATTCCTTATAGATAATGTATAGAAAAATTTGAAATAATAAAAGATTATTTTTATTATTTTTTTATAAATTTATAAAAATAAAAATAAAGTAAAGTTAAAGTGATATTTTTATAATAAAAAATAAAAAATATTTTTACAGATCAAATAATTCTTTAGTATATCAACCATTTTTTAAAAATAATTTTTTTAAAAATTTTTAATTAGAGAAAACATATAAGAATCTTAAAAAATATCACCCTTGACAATATGGAGCATCACCAATTCTGTTGCTTAACTTGATTTTCATTTTTTAATTCAATTTTTTAACTTTAATTTGAGATCTAACATCATGTATGAATGGCTAAGTCATGGAAGTATAAAAATATAGAAATAAACAATCAATAAAAAGGATGGACTTAAATCAAGAACAAAAATTCACAGTTCAAAGGGTTTAGATCAGAATTTTTCATCCCTTAACTAGAGAATTCAACACTTTATATTGTAGGAAAAAAAAAAAAGAAGAAGGTAAAAATAGTGCATCCATATAGAGTGATGAATTAAAGTCCCATAATGTTATTTCCACAACCTTAAATCTGTAAGAGAGAGAGTTACTTTTTCTATTGAGTTCTCAATGTCAAAAAGTTAGTTAAAAGTTCATTTTTATACTTGTTTAAATATGTCCACATTGAGTTTCGGGCATAAAAACACAAGCATGAAGAAACCAAGTATCGAGATCTTGAATTCAGCATGGAATAACGCATTTTGACTATGCAAGTAGTCCAATAGCCAATTCTCTTTCTCAGTGCTTTTAAAGTGGTTAACTACAGCCATATTTTTTTTGTGAAAATGTGGGAATTTAGTTTCATTCTCCTTCCCTTCTTACTTCTACTCTTTTTTTCCTTTCCAATTTTATTCACAATTTTTTTATTAGAGATAAAAATATGCTTGAAATAACATACTTGTTCACCATTTTCACACACAATTCTAAAAGTCATACCCTATGAATGAATGCATACATTTTCCATTACTTTTCACCTAATTAAGAAGTATTTTAGTGATAAAATTAGATAAAATGCTTGAAGAAGGTCCACCAAATGTGAACTCATCAATGCACACAAGATGTAAAACTTTTCCCTTCTAAAACTTGTGCGTACAAATCTCCCCCTCATTTATGGGCATTGCTCGCGGAGAGACTACAGGCAACTTGTCACAGGTCCCAGGCATGCATGGGAACTAATTAACACTATGTCTGCCGTTGTTCTACCACAAAAAGGGAATTTATGTGAAACTCTGTGGGACCATAATTATATCAAATGAGTAATGTTTAACAACCCTTCAACAAATAATTTTTTCCCTCCATTGTTAGTTCTATGTCTATATCTTTGTGGGGTCTTAATTTTTTTTTTAAAAAATTACACATTTTTTTAATCTAAATCATAAATATCCTCCATGGAAGAATCCTACTCGAATCAAGTATAATTATTATGAACAAAATTTTTCTTCCAAATTTTAAAGACAATTACATATTCAAGATTTAAATTTACTACTTATAGCACATCACTCTCTTAACCAATTTTACATATAATTCAATAGTTTCATTTTAATATCCTTTTCTTTCTTTATTTATTTATTTGATGTCATGCACATATATGAATTTTCTGTCAAAAAATTAAATCCTAAAATAAAAGGGATGAAACTTTGAATATTGTGCAGGTAAGGAATTAAAATTATTTGACCTAAAGCCACATAAACAGTGAAGATCCCCGGTGAGTTGCAGGTCCAAATAGCATCTTTATATTATACATGGGACATTTTTTTTTTGAAGGTCACAAGATCAAATCTTTATAATAACTTCCTGGTGAATGTATTCAAGAAACTGAAGAAAAAACCATGTTATGAAATCCTTCAGAATTTTAATCAGTGATATCAACTAAAGACGCCTGTTTAATTTCATGGTTAATTTATTTGTTTTTAATTCTGGCCAAAAGAAGCAGAAAACAAGAGCAAAATGAACAAGTAGGCCTCTATATTTTAGTTAAAAATTAATTTAAAAAAAAAAAAGTATAAGGAAAGGAAATTCTGCGTGAATCATGTATATACTTTCATGCGAGGTTCCTTTTTATGGATTTACGCCGAAAGACTGTTTCTTTTTATAACTAACTCCACTTTCAGGTATCTCTGCCTTTGAATGAGGAACAAAGTGGTGAGGTGTTTGATATTGATGAATCCAGGGTTTGCACATGATAAAGGCTTTGAGGAACTCAAATTTGCTTCCAAATTAAGTTGGTTGAATGGGTAATAACAAACAAGCTAGCTAGACAAACTCAATCAAAGCACCATATGCATAACACACCAACCACATACTTTCTAAAAGTTATTTGAATTTCAAATGTGGTTGGCATCAGAGACCAACTATCTCTCCTATGAGCTCATAAATATAAAACCTGGAAGCTAGACTCAACATCTTGTCTCACTGACCTTCTCTGCTTGTTATAATTCAAAATATGCCTTTCTCCAATTGTTTCCATTTTCCTCAGAATTTAATGTACTCACTTCCTATTCGTTGTTGGGTTGTTGGCAAATTTAATGCCACTATATTTAAGGCTCTGCATTTGTGTCTCTGTCTTGGTCCCTCCATGTCTCATCCATTAAATTTTAAGAATCTCACAGGACACTATACTTACTCCAACAAAACATGCCACCTTCTTCATCACTCTTTGATATTTTCATACCCATTTAACATCCACTCACGTTAACCCTTTCCTGCTTCTTCTTTCTGCTTATGGATGGATGCATGTTGGAGTTTCCATGTAGGTGGTAAGCTTTTTTGTTCACAGATATATGTATATGTTTCATTAACATATTGTTGGTTTTTCAGAAAGTGCAGCAACTTTATGGTTCTCTCTATATTGGTGGTGGTTCTAACTTGTAATATATATATATATATATAATTAAGGGCCTGAGATATTGGTACGGTTCAATCAGAAGGCAGTGCTTTATGATTCTAAAGCTCTCTTATTTGATTGAGCCGTGCCAATATCACATGTAACCGATCATTTCTTGTAGCATCAATCCGCAGCACATTGAAGAATGTTTCACTGCTTTTCATTTTTGTATATGCTGCTGGTAAGTGTTTTTAGTACAAGAGTTGCTATGATAACCAAAAAAGTGAATCCTAGTAATTGAGGCTTTTCTTCTGCAGATATCTCATGAAAGATTCTTCATCCAGCTAGCTATACCTATTTGGTGCAGCAAGCAACCTTTCTTCAAACATAGTCCATCTTATCATGAAAAATTTTCAGTGTGTCCAAGGAGTGATGATCAATTTCTTGAAGTAAGATAAGAAATAAATTTGGTTTGGTTGATAGGAAATTAGTTTTAATTTTTTTTTCCTTTTTTGGTGGTAGGGGCTTAATTAAAGTGATCAACATAAATCTATGTTTACATTTAGTTTGCTTCTATTTAAAGCTCCATCTCTTTTTTTGACAATCTAGTATTATAGTAGGTGTCTAGGTGACAAGATCCTATCTTTCCTTTGCTTTTATGATTAAACCACTTTCCAGGTAAATACATTCAATCCTTTTAATGACTCGTTTCTCTATCAGAAGCTGCCTTAATTAAAATTATTGTAATGTTGTGGTCCAAAACATTTCAAGACATTTTCGCAGATCAAGTTATAAATGATTTATTTATCTTGTCTCTGACTATAATAATTATTCTTCGCTTGTGTTACCAAGACATTAATTGCAAATTGCAATCAACTTGCTAACCATTGCCAAATGTTTGTTTCTTACTTACTTACTAGTTTAATTATGTTTAGGTTTACATATTTTTTAACTTTTATAAATATGATTAAATTTAATTTGTTTTTATATTTTAAAATTATCTATATTATTATTTAATGTAACATGATATATATTTAATTAGTTATATCATACTAGCAACTATTTGAGGTGGCATATGACATAGATGCATATTATGTTATCATGAAGTGATAATAATGATTGATTTTAAAAATTAAATTATTAAAATTAATATTAATATTTTCAAAATTAAATTTAATCATATTTATAAATATTAAAAACATATGTATCCTTATGTTTATAATATTCTTATGGTATCATGTTTAAACTTTATTTTCTTTTATTAAAAAAACTCGTACTATTAACACACATGTAATAAATTTATTTGGTCCCTCCTTACACGTTGAAAGTAGTGAATGCAAAAATTAACCATATTTTAACGATACATTTAATTTTTTAAAGTAGTCAAACGCTCTTTGACCTGGAATGTATTTATTATTATTTCCTCCATTTCAAATAAATTTTATTTAAGGTTTTATACAAGGGTTAAAAATATCCCTTAATCTCCACAAATTATACTTATTTGATTAACTTATTTTCTTAAATATCTATTACTACTCTGTCTTTGTCATTCAATTTAGAGAATATAGGTAGAAATAAAGATAAAATCGTAAAAACTAATTTCTTTCTCCTTTTATTTTATAACAATTTGAAATCAATATAAAATAACAATTGTAACAAAAAAATCTAAAATAACAATTATTTGGAAAAAGGATGAAGTATTACTTATTATCTTTCATTAACGTACATAAGTTCAGTAGCCACTAGAAATACGTTGATATTAATTACGAAACAGATTACAAATTGAGTATATTAGGTCTTTATCACCACCCCATTCAATTATGGAAGATATTAATGGAAATAATACCTTGTTTATACGTATATCCTTATCATATTGGCTGTTTCCGCATTTGTTTTTGGGCTGTTTTTTGGAATTTTACTTGGAAATTTTGTTGTTCTGTTTTAGCCAATCTTAGTTTATATCAAGCCCAAAGGGGGAAGAACACAAAGGTAGTAAAGTAAAAGCAAATTTCGTTCTCAGGTATAATTTGTCCTTATAATTGGAAATTAATTCTAGGGGGAGTTTAGTAGCTAGCTTTTTTCCTTGCTAGTTTTTTCACTTTGTTTTGATTCTTCCTATTATTCAGTTCTATTATGTATTTAGGTTGTTCCCATATTGGACTATTTGAGTGATGATAAAAAAGATAAACGTTGATGTATTCTTTGATAACTTCGCTTGATCTTTGTCCTTGAGTCTAAGTATGTAGAAAATGAGAAGAAGATACACAGAAAAATAGAGATACGAGGCTTTAGATGGGCTACTACAAGTTATGATGTATAAAGGATTCATTAGTTGAAGCTCATGCGGTAAGGTTTAGAAGAATCACAGTATGCAAATCCTTGGAGAATCATGAAATCTAGTAATAACCAAAGGAAGACTTAAAGAGTTTATTCAAGTAATAAATTAAGGAAGTTATTGCACAATGATGAAGAACATAATGTTCAGGGTGCCATGGAATTAAAGCTGCCAATTCCAGTCATAAGCTGCTTGATGAAGCTAATACATGATGCGAATCTAAAAATTTTCAAGCCAGATCATAACTTGAACTGCATGAAATTATCTTCAAAGCATTCTAAAGGCTCTGCAAGGTTCAAACTAGGTCCTTTTGTTTTTTGGTCAATGTTCAAACTAGTTCCAGAAAAGCAAGAATACTCTGGACTAGTAAGATGCTATCCATTTGGAAAATATGTCACAAAAGGATTAAAGCACATTTTTATATTTTTCCATGTATCCATCAGATAAGGAAGGATTTTTAGTTATCATTCTTCCTTAAAATAGGCTGCAGGTTGGAGAAAAGAAGAGCAATAAACCAAAGAGAAATTTCTCCAAATTTGAGCTTTCTTTGAGACCTCATCTTAAAGTATTTATTTCTTGAACTTACTTGAGGGCATATAAGTGTCCAAAACTTTCTTTCATCCCTTACAAAGCCCTTTGTGGAACACGAATCCTTAGGAGAGGTCATTTAGAAAGAGATAGAGATAAAGAATGTGTATAGAGTCAATGCATATATATATATATTTTAAAAAAAAAAACATAGAGAAAAGAAAATGAAAATGAGGAAATGAAGAGGAATTTTACCCTCTTTGTGTGCGTTGGTTCTAGCTTGTGTGCTAGGACTTTGAGGGCAAGTTGAGACTTGTCAATTGAAGAAGCTACAGAGTTCAAAGACTTGTAATGTAATAATATTCTTTCAAATGTCATTGATTCTAAGTGTTTTATGTATCAGTTAATTGGTACTATATGTGACAATGTATATAACTCTTTCTTCTATTTTTGACATTTTTTTATGTCTTCTATATACACATTCCAAAAATACACACAAAAAGCAAAGGAGACAGTTGCTAAAAGTTGTCTCCAAAAGTTGTTCAAGAAACATTTTCCTTTATATATTTTCAGGGAGCTTAATGCAGCAATTGGAAATTTCTAAGGATGGAGTGTCTTGCAACTTCTAGGGGACAGCATGTAGAGAATAAGAACAGCATAATCAAAGTGTAATATCAGGTCATTCTTGGGTAGGGCGTTTCTCTATTCTATTTAATTGGTGCTTAAATATTTCCCTGTAACTTTCTTGCTGAATTCATTCTGTTGTTGTCTGTCAAAAGTCTTTCTTTAAAAATTTGAGTCTTTTGAAGTTCAATTTTGTAGGGAATGATTGTAATTTTATTTTTTTAAAGTCTTCTTTTAGTTTTAAAGAAATGAGTTAATATAATATTTTTTATTAACTTTAATCTTCAAAAATACTTTTTCATACTAATTTTTTAACATGTTATATAATCTATTTATTAATATATTAAACATTTACTAATTTTAATAAGATTTGATAGTTTTAATTTTAATATCTACTGTTATTCACAAATTTTAATGTTCTCTTTCAATTTCATTATTAAATTTTAGGTGAACCAATTTGCTTAACATACCAACCAGAATAGATAGAGCTTAATTGATAATTTTCTTACTCATCATTGAAGTTTGGATTAGCTTGTGAAAATCTCAATCACATAATTAGACTTGATTTAACAGCTCCATAATACCATCAATCTATACAACAAAAATAATAAACACAACTTACATTAGAATAATAAAATTTTGAATTTGATATAGCTTGATGGCAGGGTCTCAAAAACAATATCATATCCTACAAATCATGAGAACATAATAATATGAATATTTTGAGTAATTTTTTAAAAAGGCAATAAAATTTATTTTTATAAAAATAAATTGAGAAAAACTAAAAACGAGTGAAGAAAAAAAAGTCTTTCATAGTTTTTGGACATTTAGGTTTACCCTCAAGGGCCAAGTTAGTTTAGCAGCCTATTAATCCATGCTTTGTAAAAGGTGTTTGATATGATGATGTTTATTTTTAGTTTTTCTATAATCTTAACTCTAGTTTTCATATTTGATATGAATATTTTAAAAAATATTTTTAACAAATTAATATTTAAAAATATTTTTTACTAAGTCTTTTATTAAAATGTTTTTATGAGATAGTGAAAAATTAAGATTTTTATAAAAGAAAAAAGCTAACCATATTTATGATTATATTTTTAATAATTTTTTAAACATATCAAATATATGTATAATCAACAATTATAATTCTTAAAAAATATAATTTTTAAAAAAGATAATTTCTAAAAGTAAAAAAAAATCTATATATCAAATATCCCTATAAAAAATGTCAAATCTAATCCAGCTTATTTACTTAATCATCAAATATCCCACTCCAAGATTCATCATCCATTAACCCATGCTCCTTTTTGGACCATCCCCTCTTTCTATATATATCCTTTTTTTTATTCTTTGTATTTGTTTTATTTTTGTAACATATTAAATTTTTAAAATAATTATTTTTTCTATTCTAAAAATAAGATTTTGAAACGAATTTTTATATCCTAGAAATTTATTTTCAAAAAGTAAAAAAATATATTTTTAATTTTAGAATATAAAACAAAATACCTTTCAAAATTAAAATTTCCAAATAAATTTGTTTACATTAAACAATTAAAATTTCAAAATACAAATGGATTATTGGTAGAATGAAAAATAAATCATCATTTAAAAGAGGTACAAAGTACCATAAAAAAAAAAAAGGATGTATTTAGCAATTCCCCTCCTTTTTCACCTTGACAGCAGTTCAATGGTTCAACACAATACCAAATGGCCCATATCTTATACATCTTATTAAATAAAAACACACACAAAAAAAAAAAAAGTGAATTGTCTTTTTTCACACCATTCCCTTCACCTACCAGGTTCTAGCGCCTGTCAATCCACACCTCATCAACTTTAAATTCTTGCCACCATCATGTACTCTTTCCCATAGCTCGTTTGCACCATCTTAGCAAGGTGTTGCATAAGCATCACCTCTATGTTACCAACCTACCATCACTTGCTTTTAGTAGAAGAAACCTAAAACAAATAGAGAAAAAAGTTTTGGAGATAGAGGAAAATCAAGTGAAAGACTCAAATTAGGTATATAATCCAAGTTGGTTTGTATAAGTTTGATCTATAATAAATCACCATTAAACGGGATTAAACTAAGTTGGTTTTAAAGTAAACAGATTAAGAATTTATTGATTTGGATCATAAGTTAGTGATTCAACCTATTTAATTAATAATGCATATTGAAATATTTAAAAAATATTAAAAAGTAAAAATAATAAAAAATAAAAGTATATATTAAAAAGATTAAATTTAAAAAATCTATATTTAAATAAAATTATAAATAACCTTTTATAGGTTGTTGTATAGGTGAACCTATAGACTAAAGTTCTTATATTTAACTTTAACGGTACCTTGATAGGCGACATTTAGTTTTATAAAATATTTTGTCTGTAATTTTTATTAATAAAAATTTTATTTTTTTTAAAGTTTTATATTAAAAATAATAAAAACAAAAAATAAATATTTTTTGTTTTTTCTATTTCTTATATAAAATATTAAAAATATAAAATATAAAATAAAATTAAAAAATATTTTCTCAAATCAAAAGGTTATCTAAATTTTTAGAAAGATACTCCTTCGAGCTTTTAACTTTCTCACTTTACTTGTTGCATTTTTTTTACCATGATTAAACAAGTGATGGTAGTAAGTAAGTGGAGTTTATGTAGGTGCAACAACTCTTTATTGTGATAATGCAAATGAACGGTGAAGAAAGGATAAAGGAATTGCGTGATGGTGGCAAGGATTTGTGTCATGAGATGTGGCTTGGCATGAGTTTTTATTCATTTGGTAAAGAGATGATGTGTGAAAGAGATAAGTGACTTAGGACTTTTTTCTTTCTTGACTATGAAGAAAGTAAGATGTGGGCCATTGGATATCGACCATGGGGCTTGCATCATATGGGTTTTTAATCTTGTGTTTTCTTCATGAAGTTTAGTATTGAAGTTGGGCCCTTAAGTCTAAAGCCTAAAAGTCAAAAAAAGGTTTTTTTTTTCTTTCTTCTCTCTTTATAAATTTTATTATTGATATTTTTCCTTTTTAATATTAAAATAAAATATAATATATTAAAAATATAGTTCATATATTTTTATAAAATAATTTAATATATTTATAATAAAACTTTTAATTTTTTTATTTATTAATTTCTTAACCAATATTTTAAAAATACTAGTTTGTAAAACCCAAATATTATATATTAAAGATATATTTCTAATTATACAGTTTTTATTATTTCTTATTATTATCATGATCATTATTTTGATGATTAATATACTTAAAACCATGCGAAAATGTATTGCAAAGGCAACAAAAATGTATTTTAGGAATCATATAACATCTAAACATAATCATCATTTTTGGAAATTAAGATAGAATTACAGAAATATATTAGATAAAATATAATTATATTTAATTCTTACTTATATTTTATTAATTTAATTTTCTTACTTTTTTGTTTTTAATATAATTTATATTTGTACTGATATGCTATTATCATTGCATTATGGTTGCTCTTTAATTTCTTACAGAATTTATTGAAAAATATAATTGCAGCCAAGTTTAAATAAAACTAGTACATTCAATTTATGATAACAACTTCATTATTATTTTAAAAAAAGTAAATGGGAGTTTTGAATATAAAACAGTTCAACTCTGATACAGAAACAGTTGTGTAATATATATGTACGTGCACGTATCTATATCTGGTACCATATAAATATGACCCCAATTTCAAAGGAGTAAATTACTCCTATCTTGTTTTTATTTTACTATATACATATATATTATTTTTGAAGTTTGCATAAATCTTTTTATATTTTATAAATATATTATACTTAAATTATGATTTTTTTATTATATTGAAAAAATATATTTAAATAAATATTGGTAAATTAAAAAAAATGTTCTATATGTTAAATATTATAAGAATCTCTTTCCATTTTTTTAAATATATTATAATTAAATTTTAAAAATGAAAAATATTAAATACTTAAAATATGAAGACAACACTAAAAATATAACAACATAATAAATTATTAAAGATGAAATAAAACATATTATTAAAATAACTTTTTTAAATAAAAAATAAAATCATTTTTCAAAAAATTCAAACACATTTCATGTGTAATTTTTTTCAAATGTCTCATTATAATAAACTTAAGGTAACGTTTATGATTTTGGATATATGAAATTGTACTTTATTTTGTCATTACTTTTTTTAGTTTACTATGAAGTTATTTTTAAATTTTTATATTTAAGTATTTAATAATTTAAAAATTTACTATAGTCGGAGGATTTAAATATACTATAGTTATAAAATAGAAAGAATTTTATATAATTTTGAAGACATAGAAAAAAATTTGTGAAATAAAATAAAATATATAATAAGGATAATGTAGTTGTACTAATTTAATATAAAAATAAAATTGAGCATTTTAATGTAATATATGTATAAAATAGAAAGAATAATTTTGTATAAATTTAAAAATTTAAAATAATTTATACAATAGATACAAAATAAAAGAAAGGGTGGAGTAATTTATTATTTTAAAACATTCATATAGCAAGTCACTAAAATCATTAGAATTAATCTGGTAGTTAGAGAAGAAAATTTAGAATAATTTAATCTGAATTTCTCAATTCGAACTTTATATTTTTATTATAAAAAATATGTCAAGTAATCAATGTTTTTCTTGTCTGTAATTATGATGAATCCACTTCAGTGAGATGGATCCCACCGGAAACTTTTCATACAAAATGGTTTGGTTTAGGGTCAGAAGCTTCCCAGAAGGAAACATGTAAGGTCGCACTTTAAATTCAAGGAACGGTTAATCTGATTGTGCTGCTCAGTCAATTTAGCACTAAACAGGTAATATTCTAAGAGAGTGCAATAATCTATGTGCTGTAACTTCCAACTACGTTAATTAACCAAACACATAACACATGCTGACATGTTTCACACATCATCATGGACTTGTTCAGCGAACATAGCTTTCTCTTAGTTATTTTCCCTTCTCATGCTTCTTAGTGCTCATTGTGTGGTTCAGTTTCTACAATGTGCTTCATCATTATCATTGAGTGATGGAAAAAGAGGGTTTCACTTTGCACAGAAAATGACTTTACCTTAAGGCTTGAGGTCTCTTCAAGGATGGTAACGCACTAAGGCACAGGCTTTTAACATTTCAAGTGGCCTACATTTCATGTACCAAATAAAATGCACTTATTTGAAGATTATTAAGAAGTCCATGCCCAAAAGAGATAAGTACAATCTTCCGTGTCTAATGCTATGGTTATTGGTTACCCATTAGAAATTTAGGTGTGTCCAATCCATGGTAGTGATTGTTGGGTTAACCAACATAGATCAGGTAGAAAGGACTTGTCCTTAATGTTCACAGTTGATTTTATTTTATTTTTTTGAAAAAGCAAAAAAATTATTTAATCATTTGAAAGACAAAGGAAATTAAAATAAAGATACTAAAAATTTTACTTACATTTTTTTAAAACAGGTTAATTAGTCAAATTAAAAAAAATTAATAAACATTTGTCCTTTTATTTAATCCCCTCATGTCCACAATTGACATAAGGATTGTGATAGTGCATTTCTTAGTAACCCCACAAAAGAATAAATAATCATTTATCTCTCTTTTCCTTTCCTTTATACATGTGATGCCAAGCAAGAGAAATCAACATCATCACACAATAATCCTTCATTTCATCCCTATTTAGATTTACCCAACAAAGTGAAACTATATTAAACATTAACCTTTTCGAAACCTCCTAATACTCAAAATTAATCATTACGATCTTTGTCGGCAAAAGTGAGATATTGTTCATCACTTCATCGCATTTTGTAAAGTAGAACTAGAGAAGGATCGAATATTTTCCACCAAAAGCTGATCTTATGATTAAATTTAAGAATTCCTTTTCTAAGACTACATTATCTATACTAGAGTTAGCTTCCACAAACAAATTTTCTCAGCTGGTAGAAACTTATGTTTTATTTTATTAGAAAGAAAATTTTGATATTGAAAAATCAAAATTTTCTCTAGGTTTCGAATGATCCAAGTCCAGTCAATAAATTCACCTAAAGAGTAAAAATTCCATTCTAATTATGTGGTTTTTTTTCGATTTTAATGTAAAGGGGGTTAAGAAAAGATTACGAAGGAATTTTCCCCCATATTTGATCAGGATCATGTAATTAAATCTTGAAATTTTCTTAATGGAATGTCAATTACGAGGAGAGCAAGAATGTCCATCAGAGAAGGACTTCAAGGCATTATGCTCTTTCAACTTTATGGTTTATACTTTATACCATATTGGTGGTGGCCCCTGATTCTAATGAAAAGAGATTTCATATTCATCATTTTAAAAAAGAAAAATTATTGAGGCTCACTTTTATCCACAATCCAGGGGGCAATGTATTTGAATGCAGGCATTGGTTTAGAAACAAAAAGGGTAATGAAAGGGATTACATTTGAACGATAATAATAATAATAATGGATATTAGCAGGTAATTTAGATCATGCACGAGATGAAACCAAACATGCTTAAAATATAAAGCATTAAAGAATGAGAAGACTAATAAGTAACAACTCTTCCATTTATAAGGTGCCCTCCAATCGCCTAAAACATAAAATCCTACTAGAAATCCATACAAAAATTCCACTATTCTTTTGATTTTCCTATAAATTTCTGTTTTGGACTAAGAACAAGAAACGAAATGAACACAAACAAACAAACAAGGCAACTCTGGTTTCATGCAGAGGGATTCCATTTGAAGTTCCTCTAGTAGCAGGACACCATATTCCATACTAATAAACTAAATATTAGTGAGAATGTTCAAAACGAAAAAGGTTGCATGGGATCCGAGTCTAACAATGATGGATGATTTGATTATGGTAAGGCTAGTAATGATGCCAAAATTTGAAGCTTGTTCGATGAAATGACATGAATGCATGATGGTTATGATGGCAAAACTTCACAAAGCACTACTCTATGAAGCCAGTTTTGGTGAGAATGGCATTCCTCACTTTGCTAAGATCTCTCCCTTTGAGTGTCCTCCCATTTCCTTCACACACAGAAAAAGATGAAATCTGGCTCCTTGCAAGCTTCCTAGCAATCCATTCATGTGGGGGAACCATGTCATCATCCTCATCATCATCACACTTGTTGTTTACACAATCCCTTGACCCTTTCTTGCAATTTTTCCCATAAATTTTTGACCAATCAGGGATGTCCATAGGAGCTGAAGAAGACCCTTGAAGTTGAACCAAAGGGGCATCTGAAGAGTTAGAGGGTAGTACATTAGTCCTTGGAATCTTTCTTGGAGCAGCTGGTAGGCGCCATGCAGAGGAAGAATCACAAGATTCCTTGCATGCCCTTGTGGTTTTAGGGACAGAATCATCCCTCTCCTTCGCTACACCCCACACATCTTCTTCATCAAAATCTTTGCCTTCCCCATCAAAACCCCAACTTTTTTTCAGAAAAACACCTTGATCTGCCATTGCTGTTAGCTCTGGCCACCCCTAGATGTATGATGGGGTGTTTGTGAAAAAAACAACAGTGTGGGGAGATTGAGTAATGAGCAGTGATGACAAAGTTTCCTGTTTCAGTATATATAGATATACATAACTGAGACTTTTCCACTTAGTGGTATTGTGGCTTCTAATGAGATAAATTGGACTTTTTCTTGTCCTTGGGAATCAAAAAGCAGAAAGGTGTAAGAGAATAATATCAGGAATCTACCTTGCTTTTGTTTCAAATAAATACCCTTCAAAAGTAACTAGGACTTTTCAAAATAGAAAAAATCAAATGGTAAATGCGATTAACCTTTTGTTAAATACCAACCGTAGATGGAAGAACGCTTGAAAATAAATCCGAGACCACAATCATAGAATGTTACCTGAAAACTTAATAATAATTAAAATTTTAAATATGTTTTTAATTTTTATAAATATAATAAATTTCATTTTTTATCTTCGCAAAACTTTTTGGTTTGTTTCTATTTTTGATTTTTCAAAATTTTATTTTTTTATCACTATTATTAATTTATAGTTAAATGTTTATACATAAATATTAAGCTAAATTTTATCTTATATGCTAACTTTTCATATGTATTAAAAAAATCACACAAACAGCTTATTTGGATAAAATAATAAAATAATTTTTATAATTATAATAAAATTATTATTTTATTATTTATGTAATTTTAATATATAATAAAATTTAATTAAATATCTGTCACATAAATTGATAAATATTTAATGATAAGTTAATATTAAAAGTTAAAAAAACGTATTTAATCAGAAAAAAATATACAAGATAGCAGAAAAAGGCAACAGAAATGGCAAATGAAGTATAGATGGATGAGATAAGCGTGTATTATTGTTCACCCCGGAAAAGAACAGGATATATGATAAAGAGAGGAAAAGAAAATGATAGGTCTTGGGTTTAATAAAAACATTTGTTACTTGGAAGTAATCAAAGTAAGATGGTTAATTGCAACACTCCAAAAAGGGGCACAGAGGAAGGACAACAAGGAAGTGGGCGCATCATAGCATAATTGCATTTTTATCTCTTCCTATTAACCATTAAGAAGAGGAAACACCACATTGGTCGAGGTTTCTTTCTCTGCTAACAAAAGTTTAAGTAATGTTTAGTCTTAGAAAATATTTTTTATTTTTTATTTTTATTTTTAATATTTTTAAAAAATAAAATAATTATTTATTATCTTAAAAAAATATTAAAAATAAAAAATAAAAAAATAAAAAATACTTTTGAAATGAAATTGAACCTTATATCTGTTTTTGGTTTTCATTTTGATTTTGAATATCTTTTGCAAAGGCTGCATCTTGATTTGGAGAGGTGGTAGGGAACGATTGGCGTGGCCGTACCTTGGTGATCCTCAACCTTATCCTCAACTCTGTGATTGTAACAATGCTATAATGTAATAATGTCTCTGAGTCAATGCCTTCTGTTCTAGGACAGGGTGAGAAGATGAGGGTGCTTACTACTGTTTTCATTGGTCATTAGTAATGCATTTCCCTTACCACTATGCTTTTACTTTAACATTGAGATTTGTTGTCCCTTTTTCCTGACACACTACGATAAGCTTCAAGTTTCAACTCATATTAACTCTATATTTATCTACCATCTACCACCACTTCTACTCCCTTCTTCCATAATGCTTCTTCTTCCCTTATGCTTTCTACTTATCACTGTTATTATTACTTAATTCACGCACACAAACAATATTTATTAGTTAAGAATGATTTTAAATCTTTTTATCTTCTAATGTATATTAAAAAGATAATAAAAATATTTTTTTTTATTAAAAATTAAAATATTTAATATTATTAATATATTAAAAAATTTATAATTTTAATAAAAATTTATTAGATATAAATAATTATTGTGTATCTTTAAATATATATTAAAATTATTTTTTTATAATTATTTTTAATTATTAAATTAAAAATATAAACTTTTATATGTTTAAGAGTATATATATTAATCAGTACTCCGTCTGATTTAAAATAATAGTTATTATAATTTTAATTTTAAAAATAATAATCACTTTTCAATTTTAATGTAAAATTATTTTTTATTTTAATTTTATCCTTAAAAGAATTATTATGCAAAGATCAATTAAAATAAAAAATCAAAATAAAATAAAATTGTATAAAATATATAATACTTTTTATGCTACAATTTTAAACTAGTATTATTTTAAAATGAAAAAAATATTCATTTTATAAAATAATAAAAAATTTATAAAAAAGTAATAAATAATAGGATGCAGCAAATCTTCAAATTAAATTATTTGGTATTTATAATTTCACAAACCATAGTGTTTGATATTATTGATGTTCTCACTTCACCCATAGATTTTAGGTTGAGAAATATTTTTTATACATTTCATTTAAAATATATTAAACGATAAGATATATATATATATAAAGTATAATATAAAAATAAAAAATATTGATATATATATATATATTATTTTTCTTTTTTTATTCAGAAATATGATATCTTTTTAAGTTATTATGCATAATCCAATATTTTGTACTATAAGACAGAAACAAGAATTTTAAGATTTAAATATCTTTTTAATTTTTATGATTGAGTTTACTTTTAATTTTTTATTTTAATATTTTAAAAATAATTTTCATTAATATTTTATAATAATGTGTTATATATCTAATTATATTTATAAACAATTATTCTAAAATAATAAATAATATAATATATTTAAATATATGTTAAATATTTTAAAATTTTAAAAATATATTTATCCAAAAATTAATTAGTCTAGACTATTTTTCTTATTTCTCCCATGCATGAATTTAAAAACTCCAATTAATTTTTTGTTTAAAACTTTAGAAAGTAATGAAATTTTATTTTAAAAGGTTATATTTATACAATCAATATATGCAGTAAGTTATACAATAATATGTATATATAATAATTGATAATATGATTAGAAATAAAAATATTAAATATATTATAGATAAATTTTATATTAAATATATTTTTAATTATTTTAAAATAATCAAATTTTAATTTTTATATCGCTATTTTAAAAATTTTTTAGATTTCTTTTTTTTTAAATACATTGATTCCTACCATTAATTCAAATTAAGTTAAATAAATTATTTTTTAAAATATTTTAATTATGATTCATTAATTATAATAAATTTATTTTTAATTTAATATAATTTGAATCAATATTAAGTATTATAGTTAAGTATTTCAACAAATAAAAAATTTAAATAAAAATTTTAAAATTAAAAGATAAAAATTAAAATTTGATTAATTTAAAAAGTCTAAAAATATATTTTACTCATAAATTTATTATATAAATAAAATATTTTTTTTATTTTTTTTAATCTTCTATGTGTTTTTTCTTTTGTTTTTGAAAATGGAAATAAGTAATTCAATAAAAATTTATGGTATGTCTTAAGTTATTTAAAGTATAATTTGATTTATTTTTTTTAATAAATAGATAAGTTTATATTTAATAAAAAATCTTTTTAAACAAATAAATTAGGTTTAGATTGAAAAAAAATAATTTATTTAAAAATTTATTTATTTTTACATATTATATATTATATTTATATAATATTAATTTATTAAAAATTATAATTTTTAGTTTTAAATAAAAAGAACCCTAATTGACTTTTCTCTTGTAAAAATAGAATTCTTACTTAATGTCTTTATTATTTCACAGTTTGAGAATTTTACTCTACAGTTCTGAGCAAGATACATTTCTACCTTCACTGTTTTTAAGATATTTTTGCATAAAAAAAATATCATATATAACCTATCATTTAATGTATAATATTCCAAAGTAGATGTAAAATTCTTTTTATTACTAGATTTGTCCAATATTATAATAAATATTGTATACATTTTAATTTTAAAATATATATATTTTTTATTTTAATTTTATATATATCTAAATTTATTTACACGTACATGTACATGCATATTTTATATATAATATTATTATATTTTTATATAGTAATATTAAATATACATATTATAAACTTATTTAATTTATAATGACATACATTTATTAAATATTTTCTTTATTTGAGAACAATGGTTTAATAAATTCTACAAATTAAAAAATATTATTAAAATATATTTTATAAAAATATTTAAGTTTATAAATTTTTAAATTATTTATTTATATACATACACTTTCTAATTTTATATATTAACGTTTTTTATTTTATAAATTTTAAATTTATCTATTAATTTTTTTATTGTAAATTTTTATGCATATTTATAAACCTAATAAGATAGATTTTAAAATTATAAAATAATTTAATATATTTTATTTTAATAATTGAGATAAATATTAATAAAATTATAATAAAATTTATAAACATATATTTTTTTTATTTCTTATCGGGTGTTTGTCAAAAAATAGAACCATTGTTTTGTTTTGTTTTACATAACAGAATTGTAGGTTTCGAAGATTTAAGGTAACATGGAATTCTGTAATGAGTGACTTTGAATTTAAATAGAAATATTAAAAAAATTCTAATGTAGATTAAAAAACACATAACAAATTATTTATATTATAATTTTTTTTATAAAAATCATAAGATTTAATATATTATTAACATTAAATATTATATTTTTAATAAAAAATTACTATTTATTAATTTTTTATTATATATTTTTTAAACACATTAAAAATTAAAAAATAGTGTACAGCTGAGCAACTTTTTGAATAAGATTAAAATAGATTTAAATGTTGGATATTATTTGTTTAAAAAAAACCATATTTTATAACAAATAAATAAAGTGTAACAACAAACTCGATTCCTAAAATAGATATGATTGAACAAATGAATTAATCGGCCAAAATTAATTTAACCTGATCAAATATCTTAAATTTGATTTTTATAAATATAAATTAAACATGGAAGGACAACTTTATCTTTATAATAACCTTATATTACATCCAATAAAAAATATCTATAATCTAAATAAAAAACCTGAAAAACATAATTATTGGAAAAGCTTGAAAAAGATTTCATGATTTTTTATTCAACATTCACTTCTTGCGTTCGTTATTGACTCTTAAGATAAGAAAGACTTTAAAACAAAAGTGACACCTGCACAATTTGCGGATGAATCTAGGGAACAACCAATGATCATAACCATCTTCCATCAATTGCATGGTAAAAAAAAATTGAATAAATATCATTTTGTTATTATAATTTTTTATTTTAAAAAGATTACAATAAAAAAGAACTAATGACACGTTGCAGTTTATCAATTAACGATGTGACAAGCATGACAAGCATGTGAAATTCTACAGCTTCCATTTGAGAAATAAAATCCATTATCCATTATCCATCTTTTTATCACCATAGTCAAAGATGATTAAAATCATTCGAGGTTTTAATAATAATACAACGTCCAAAAAAATATTTAAGTTTTTCCTTCTATCACAATTAAAAGATCGGCTTTTTTTTAGAGGGAGTTTGGTTTGAAAAATTATTCTATTTTTATTTATATTTATATTTATAAAAATACTATTTTATTATTATTTATTTTATTTTTTATTTTCAGATTTTTATAGAGAAAATAATAATTTTTTATTATTTGTGTACAAAACTTTAAAAATAAAAAGGTAGCATTTTTATAATAAAAATAGAAATAAAAAATGAAAAGAGAAAAAACAGCCCATACTAATCTTCATTTTCAATTATGTAGTACACGAAAAAGAACTTGCACATGTTGATCTATTCTACAATGCATTTCACAAGTTCAGCTATTTAAAAACATGATATCTTACCATATACTAAAACCATGTAAAGCTTACCTACATTATTTCTTGCCAACAAAATAATGAAGAATGAGTCTCGTCTCTATAAGCTGATGTCACCTTGCATTTATCTTTCACTATGATTCGCTATATGCAACTATTTACTCTTACAGACTAAAGCTGTACAAAGGGAATGAATCTTAATTTGCATCTCACTTCATGTCCATTTAAATCTCATGCCGTCTTGCGTGCTGCATGGTAAAGCTCCAAATAGTCAAGAGCAGGCCGGTTCCAAGACCAGTCTTGCTCCATCACCCTTTTGCATAAATTGTTAAACCAATCACGGCCATTATACCATACTGATATTGCCCTGAAAAAAGTCCATAAATTTAATTTTGCAATATAAAATAGCGGGCAACAGCATCACAAATGTGTGGCAACAGCATAAAAAAAATGCAAGATAAAACAGTTCAACATAAAAAGAATGCAAAAATGCATACTGCTTCTGGTTTCATCTGTCCATGCCAAGCCACTTTTAAACCTTCTTATCCCATGAAAATTCCAATGTGAGAAATTCAGCATACAATGTTTAGGACACTCCTATTTCTTTTTTACAATATTACAATATTAGGGAAAAGAAAATCATCCTTCCAGTCACATGTATGCAACAGATTAAGATGCCACTAACCCTTAAGTATGGTGTCTAATCAGTCCGGAGTCTTGACATAAATATGATTCTGGAAGGACTTATAGACTACTGGCCAAGCTTCGAGAATTCAAAATCTAACATAAATCACTACTAAAACTAGATTTAACTTCTGTATTTAGGCTGACTGTTACCTTTTTTTTAGGTATTCCCAATTATCTCTTCACCTGGTAAATTTTAAGAGACTAAATCTACCAATTATAGTCTGGTGTCAGAAAAGGGACAACCCTCTGAAGTCTTGCTGCACAAATAATTTCAAGATAGAAACCAAAACTGCATGCTCAAGGGACCTTAGCCCTTCCCCTCAAACTAACATATTGCATTATATTATATTCTTTTGGAGCAGCGTTACTATGTAGTATCAAACTGTTTGTATGAAAATGAGATGAAATGATTAGTTTATGTTTAATTGGATAAATATTTACGTTAAATAATAAATCAAAGTAAGGAATGTGGCAGAAATCATGCCACGTCTGTCATGCATAACCTTTGTACATGGAACTTCGCACTAAAAATTATGTTCCATTTTGGACTTGTGGTTGGCAAATTGAATTTTTCATGACATAACCACCATCATACTATAACTCACCTATTGAGAGCATAATCAACACCCCCAGCATCAGCTCCATCAAAACTAAATCCATTAGTCTCAAGACCTTGCGCTTGTGCTCTATCCCTATCATTATCAACATCAAATACTGTATCGTAAAGTCCTGCAAAATTAGATTGAGATGAATGTCAACTGAACCAAAACAGAGTTGAAAAAACAAGAGATTGAAAAGATAAAAAATATTCCATATATAAATGGGCATATGTTAATGGTCAATCTATTATTCAAGGTCTTCATGTTAACCACACAATTTAAATGAATTATAATTATAATGTAGGTAAAATATAAAGCATGCACAAACCTCCAGTTTTTCGAACAACAGGTATTGAACCATATCTCATGGCTATGAGTTGAGTGAGTCCACATGGCTCAAAGATTGAAGGAACTAGAATGAAATCAGCACCAGCATATATCTAGAACAAAAGAGGAAATGAGTCAGTAGCGTGCCATTATGTTATACCTGTATATATAATAGGTAAAAAGTTACCAAAGGTTTTTGACTTTCATAAGTTACCAAGTGTGAAAGAGGCTCATCATATGCAAGGCAAAGTCTAGCAGAATCATGATGAGAGGAATGCAGTTGATTGGCCAAATTCACAAAATCATTTTGGATACGAGGATCTGGAGCTGAACCAAGTAATACTACCTGCACATCTTTTCATAGTCAAGACATGTACTTAAATGCAACATCTGTATACAATATCTAAATTGAATAAGAAAATCTAATGACTAATTCAAATGCATTACTTGGACATTTATTTACCTTTGGTTGACAATGAAAATTATCAGCAACTATTTGAAGTATAAAACTTCCCCTCAAGAAGGGTATGGGGTAAAAAAGTGGGTTCCAAGTTTAAGATATCATACATTCAGAACAATTATTTCTGCTTATTTGCTAAAACATTTGACAGAAAACCTGAAACTGTCAAGTGGAAGCTAAAAACTGGCCACCTATCGTTATCACAAGTGTGATGAAGATTGAACTCAAAAATCCAAACAACTTAAAAGAGATTTAATACCAAATCAGTTGTCAAGTAACCACCTACAATCTTGAACTATGAAGCATCAATCAAGTATGACTACAAAATGATTTTTGTAATGATGACAAAAACAACTGTTAAAATGTTTATAATGTTTTATTATCCCATACCACTATTAGTCACACTTTGATGTAAAAAAGAAATAGAGGAATACCTGTCCACCACGTTCTAGGGTGCGCCATATGGCATGTTTGATGAGATGGATTCCTTTCTGATGAGTCAATCGAGTAATTATTCCCACTAAAGGAAGATCAGCTTTTCTTAAACCAAGCCTTTGTTGCAAGGCTTCCTTAGAAGCTCTTTTTCCTTCAACAACATTTTCAGATGTGTATGATACCTGGAATAATGTAATATTGGAACTAGTCATAATTGAATTAGTAGAAACTAAACAAAGTAACTTATATATAATAAGTACGGGCACAGTTATAAGGGGGTGGAATTATGCAAACGACTAATTGTAGTCATTACTGAACTCAACTGCATACATGATTTCGTCAGTCTATTTGCCTAGTCCTAGTTAAAACTTTTCTATGTCAAACCCAGATGGGCAATGTGTGCAGTTGTGCACTGTTGGAACTGCCACAGTTGAGCAAGAAGCATAATTGTGGTGGATATGTTCTGCATATTGATGACCCATCCCAAACACACAAAGTTACAGAATAAAGATGATGCAAGTATCTTCACTCTAATAAGTTGCCTTATTTTAAAGGCGCAAAATAAATAAATAAATAATATAATGTGCAGGCAGTCATTACAATTATCCAAAGAAAGTAAAAAGTGAAGACAGTGTCAACATTTTTCTAGCTCAAGACATAGGTCAGATGCGGCCACAATGTTTGGACTTTGTTTTGATAACTATACACCATTGTGCGCATGTAAGAGTAGACTAAGAAAGATCTGTGTATATGCTACTTACAGGAATGAAGTTATCATTATATGGGTCCCATATATCTGGGTCAATTCCATTTATTATACCATGGAATTTGTGATGATGAGGAGCAACCGCAGGATTCCCAGCAACCTCTCTGGAATATGTGGGGGAGACCTTCCAAATATGCATCAGAAATATGTAAAAATCAGTCAGCTTCTCCTTTCATTTCAAATTATTCATTCAGTTTAACCTCCAAAATTGTATCTGATGTCAGAATTCCATAGAATTTATATTATGAAGGGGAAATATTTGTTTGACAATAGATTTCAAGAAACAGACAGCCAGTGACAGATCCAATCAAATTCTTTGACGAGAAATGCTATAACTTTTAACCGCACTATCACAAAACAACTTTTTGCTGCCATAACATACATAAAGCATTTTCTCTCTATTAAAATATATCTAATAATATATCAGCTAAAAACATCAGCACATGGTCCTGTCCATGATCCCGGAGGAAAGCTTAAGTCCACCAGTGTCAATCACTTTTTACTTGTAAGGAAACACTATCAAGAACATATACGTAGAAACACAATGGAGAACATATATGTGTAGACAAAAATGCTTTCTATGGAAAAGAAGATTAAAGCAAAAATGCATAGTTCTGCCAGACTTAGTTCACTCAGAGCTATGTACATTGATGTTATTGATTGGAGCCAGCCTCCAATAATGTAGTCAGCAAGTTCAGAGCTAGGTACACAAGTTTATTCAACAATTTCTGTAGTCAGAGTCCAAGTGTTGAATCCCCTTATTTGAATAGAATCCAATTTCTTGACATATTATGGGTTATTATTTAAAAAAAATTATAAGTTTAGATGCAGGGATAAAGACTCTGTTCAACATTTAATAAAGCTCATGCACAAGAATCTAAAATCTAGATTGATGGTTTTTATTGAGTGTCAGCTGAAAGACAAGACATCTGCAAAGACAGCAGCCAGGCCCAAAGGTTGTCCTTAAAACAAATAACACCTATTGCAGGTGCAAATATAACATTAACCTTCACTTTTTTCACTATTAAGCAAGAAGAACACAAGGTACACAATAGCCATCTGCAATCCTCTAAAGAAACAGAGCAAAGTGTTCATTGTTTAGAAGCTCAAAGCAAATAGTACAGCACTTTGCCTTGTATGGTTGCATAGATTGCTAAAATAAATTGTTCATATAAATTCCTGATAGACCATTAACACATGTTTAGTTTAAAAAGAAGGGAAATGGGCTGGATAAGAGTGGGCTTCATGTGTATTGCTTCGAAATTACATAGTAGTTGGTTTACAACAATAATTAAGCTTTTACTGGTTAAACTTTTAGGATAATTGGCTTATGACATGGCAAATTTTAGTACATGGTAGGTGTGGTGCGCATATTATCCATGCTTCAAAACTTCAAAGGGCTCTTGTGTGAGAAGGCTTGTTGGAAATGTTATGTTAAAACCCAGTTATGTACTTTCATCTAACAACTTAAGCTTTTAGAGTAGTTAGTTAATGATGACTAAAATAATCAAATATTGTGTTAAAGTTAGGAAAATTGACAAATTTAAGGCATAATCAGCACTTACAGTTGTAGCCTTGTCTGCATGTGTCATAGCTTTTCCAATGAAGTGGGCTCCAAATTCAAGGTTATGAATGGTGAAGACAACCTGTGCTTTACTAAGACCATAATGTGTATAGTTTTCTTTAAATAGCCATGCAACCGGAGCACTCGACCAATCATGGCAGTGGATGATATCCTGCACATTGGTTAAAGCAAATTAAAATACATCCCTGGTGACAACTAATTAACTTCAAACATTTTTTCTTCCAAAAGGGTGTGACAATAGACTCTGTTAGATTGCATGCTTTATATAAATGGTATGTCAATTAAATCTGAAAGAGAAATAACCCAAATAGGAAAGCTGATCACCTGGAAAGGTGCTGATACTTGTTTATTTAGTATGATATTCTGAAAAGCAGCTGTTTCTTGTCTAATATTTTTGGTCATTTTATGAATAGGAAGTTTGGTTACAGCTACACATATGCATGCAACAGCACAAGGCATGCATAAACCAACAATGTGAAAATGAAAATATAGTTAATGTGTAAAAATAGGGCCATTGTAACCCTACCCCACCCCCCAAAAAAAATATAACAAAAAAAATTAGGACAAATATCTCCACATTTCAAACTTCTGACCATTCTCAAACGAAAAATTGCATGTATATCATGTTTTCAGGACCAGTGGGATGAGAAAATGTTCAGTTAGCACATAGCATCCAAGGATGACACCTTTCCACTCTTGCATTGGGAAGTGAAATGTCAATTGAAAGTTATAAAATTGCCAACTTCTAATTAAAAATAAAATAAATAGCTCAGTCAGTAATCGGATAATGTCTTACAGGATGAAATCCATTTTGAAGTAGAAACTCAAGAGCGGCATGACAAAAAAATCCAAATCTCTCTGCATCATTCCCACGACCGTACACACAACCAACTGAAAAGAATCTGCAGGAAAGGATATTGTTTTTAAAGCTTAGTTCAATTTATGAAGCATTTGAAAAGTTTTTCAAGTCAGCTTGATGGCAATGTTCATAAAGAGTAAGAATGAAGTTACTCAAAATAATAGAACAAAAGAGCAAAAATGATTAAAAGACAAACACTTCTGGATATAGGATATAATGGGTGTAGGTAATTACAATGCAGATATAGTTTAACACACCATTCCAAACAAAATATAACTAACAATTATCAGTTCAAACTGTTAAGTACTTGAGTTTACATAATTAATAATATCCAACTACAAAGATCAACTGAATGATTTCACACATGTGATTCTCTTTTGTCTCTTCCAGACTTATTTCACATGTAATATACTATTTTTGTATATATAGAAAGTATCTTCTGTTTTCAACTGTTGTAGAAGTGGTGATAGAGTTTATCTGGTCAGCAATGATTTGAATTCATCATACAATTTAATAGAGATAAACCCGCAGTTGACCTTCAAATACAATTTGGGTTAATATCAGAAAAACTAGGATTCTACAAATTTATCCTAAATATTGAACAAAATTTGGGTTTTTATCAGCTACAGGATAGAACTTATGAACTTCAACCAACCCAACCTCACATGCAGCTGAGAAATATTTTGGCCTCATGTTTTGTACTAAGTGACTAAGTGCTTCTTAAATATATTGAAAGCCTAGCCAACAAGTTGCTTACATGTGCCTGACCACCAACATGCCTACTCAGTCCCTAAAATACCAGTACCTCAACCCTTTGGTAATAGACAATCTACTGATAGGGTCCGGAGAGTAGTTAGAATAATACTAGTTAATAGTTAGTTTGAATAGGTATGCTGAACATTTTAAGTATTAGGGGTAGGGAGATAGTATAAATAGAAGGAGAGAGAGTGTAGAGGGGGGCGGGGGAATTATCATTTCGGGAAACTAAGCATTAGCTTTGGTGCAGAAACAGAAACCCTTGGAAGGAATCCTTCTCCTTAGGTTCTGTGTGTAATTCGATGAACACTGCTTAAGCATTTTTTTCCTTTTTCTTTCTCTGTTTTTCCCGTCTCTCTCCCTGAAAACACAGTATTCCTAACATCTACACTTAGCAAATGGCGTCCAAAAGAAACCAAGCCTTTAAGATTGCTATCAAGCAATTTTATTTTTATTATAATACTGTTCAAGTTCAATTATGTGACTACAGTAACCAGAAATGTTTGCATGTTATCTTAGCATGAATATTGCTCTAACCTAGAAATTGATGGGAGAAAGGTATTTTTCCAAAATAAAATGAGGTTCAGATATAAGAAAATGCATCAGAGAAAAGCATGTAGAACCAAAGCATTTACCCATTTTGGGGCTCCAAAAAGTAGACAGAGAGACCTTCGACCTTTCCATGCCATACTTTTATTTCAGTCCCACCCCAGGAATAGTTTTTCTGGTGTTGTAAGTCCTTTACCTGCATTAGAAGTCATGCATTTAGCAGCTAATAGGAACCCTAAAATATATGCATTTTCTGACAAAATGTTAAGGAAAGTGCTTAACAATATGCATTTATATCCCAAAAGAGCCACCGATGGCGATGGTCAACAGCCAAATGTGAAGAAATTTTGCAATATCTCGTTTTCGTGTATATATATATATATATAATATTGCATGACAAACTTCCACGAAGTTAACTATTTCCTCTCCACGTAGCAAGCCACCGTCATCGGGTCTAATCTTCATCAATACAGTGAAATGAAAAGCAAAGCTTTCATCTCTCTATATATCTGCTGTATGATATCTGCTTATTCTCTCTCTAAAAGCATTGATCTGATCACTACCTGGATAACTACCCCTTTGCATCTGATCCTAGAATCACAAACCCAGCTACCTATTTTTTAAGCTTCTCATGATCTAGGTAATTGGTTGTAAACAATGACGAGGGTGACTCGTGATTTTGGTGATACAATGCAAAAAGAGGTTGTGCCTACAGTATCTGCTGATTTTATGTTTGCTTCTAGTCGGTTTCCTAATAACACAATTGGAGCTAACAATTAGGTAATGGAAACAAAGGATGACCCAAAAGTACTGTCTATGAAGGAAGTTATTGCACGTGAGACTGCACAACTGTTGGAACAGCAGAACCGTCTCTCGGTTCGTGACCTTGCCAGTAAATTTGAGAAGGGTTAGGCAGATGCTACTAAGTAATTTGAAGAGGCTAGACTTAAAGAGGCAGCATCATTGGAAAGACATGTTCTTTGGAAGAAGCTTAGAGATGCACTTGAATCCTTAAAAGGGCGTGTGGCGGGTAGAAACAAGGATGATGTAGAGGAAGTATTGCTATGAAATCATAACCACGGACGTTGAATCAAGCTACCACGGGGTAGAGAACTAAGTGGAACCAGAAAAAATCCAGCAAATATGCATTTTCAAACTTCATATTCTTTATTTAAAAAAAAAAAATTATTTAAAAATTTAAAAATTATATTCTGTTTAAATTTAATTTTTATTAAATTTATATGATTGTTAATTAATGGTTGAATTGGATAAAGCAACCTATAATAGTAAAATTAAATTAAAAAATTATTTAAATTAATGGGAAATAATATATTAAAATTTTAAATTTTATTTATGTGATTCTTTGTAGGTAAGATTTTAGATTTAAAATTTTATATGTTTGATAATTAGATAAAAAAAGTATTTAAAATTTATTATTTTATAAAGATATTTATTTATTTATTTATTTATAATGTTTATATAAATATATATTTAATATTTAATTAACCTATTTTATATATAGAAAATTTTATATTTAAATAAAATATGAAAAAATTAAAATAATTTTATATTAATATTTATTTTATAAAAATTTTATAAATTAATTATAGGATAATGTCATAAAAATATTAATGAAAGAAGTCTATTAATGTGTATAGTTATTTGATAGAAATCCTGAATTTGACATGCATTCCATGACCAATTCCAAAATGATGGAAGTATTGCTATGGAGGATGTGGAGGAAGTGTTGCAATGAAATCATCACCACGGATGCTGAATCAAGCTACTATCGGGATAGAGAACTAAGTGAAATTAGAAAACAATCGAGCAAATAGAATCTGCATCAAACTTCATATTCGAGGTAAGGGAGAAGATCTAAGTTTAAAAGTATTTTCAGAATTTTTTTAGTTTTAAAATGAATTTTTTTAAAAAAATTTAGAAATTATATTTAATTCTATTTAAATTTAATTTTTTGATTAAATTTATGTAATTGTTAATTGACGGTTGAATTAGGTAGAAAAAACTACAATAGTAAAATTAAATTAAAAAATTATTTAAATTGATATAAAATAGTATATTAAAACTTTAAATTTTATAAATTATTTAAATTAATGTAAAATAGTATATTAAAACTCTAAATTTTATTCATATGATTCTCTTTTATAAATAAAATTTTAAACAGATATAAAACTTTAGGTGTTTTGACAATTAAATAAAAAAATATTTAAACTATTATTTTATAAAAGTTATTCCATTCTAATATTTTATAATGAGATGGAGGAACTCTGGTCATATTTTTAATGGTTAATCATATCTTTGATCAATATAAATATAAAACTCTAACAATATAAATATAAAACTCTAACATGTACCGTTGGAACAGACCGGAAAAATCATACAGGGAAAAAAAACTTACATTGCTAAGGTTCAAACAGTCATACTTTGGAAGAATGATGTCCACATTGTGATCTAAATCCTGAACGGCTCGGGATAGACTTGTAACAACATCACCAAGGCCTCCAACCTTCCAAAAATGAATACCATCAGAAACAGAAAAATATGTTAAATTAGCTCATAAATATCCTTAAAATAACAAAGTAACAAGTAACAAGCTTTTTTGTCAACAAAATTTGCAATAGTAACTGATGAAGAAAAAGTTACCCATCAGAAGCAGCCATGCTACACCAGGAACCTTCTCCTAATTAGTACATTAGTTAAAGAAGAAATGATTTTTTTTTCTCAAGATGTTCAAGAATTCTTTCTTCATCCAAAATAAAATAAAACATCATTTATGGTCCTCTTTCTTTATTCCACAAAGAAGCAATGAGGAAAAGATTATAATCAGAGAATATCGATTACTGACAAGACCTCCTTCTGACACCATGACAATAAGATTACAAAAAGAAAATGGAAAGACTAGACAAAGAAAAGGACCAGCTGCCAAAACAGCCAAAGCTAATGAAAACATGAAAATATGATGTAATCCCGATATCCTTTTGATAGATATACATAGTTAATTAGTTGGTTATAGTCAGTCGTTAGGTAGTTATTAATCAAGATCATTTGCCTATAGATAGTAGATGGAAAAAGTATTTGGTCAATTTGTGAGAAGATTGGAATCTTTAGGTATTGGGAAAGAACCAGGTTTCTTGAATACCTCGACCATACTGCTGTTAATAAAAAGTGTTTTCTAATCCAATTCCTTGCACCTTTCTACAACCCTAATATGAATTCGATAGAACGAGAAAAAACCAGGAATACTAGAAGAATGTTTTGTAGTATATCCCAAAATTACATTTTCTTCTAAATTAAATCATAATTTTGTGTTTGCTCAAGAATTTTTTCTAACATCCCATATAATTAAAGGAATATTGAATGCTATCCTTAAACATGTCCAAGTTCCGATATTACAAGAGTTAAATGATTGTTTTTCCCTTTTCTTTTCTGCCATGAAAATGAAAATGCTAATTATTCAGCCATACAAATTCTCAAATTCTACTTTTTCATAGAAGGATATTGAAAGAGCAAAAAAACTACAACTGATTTGTTGATTTATTTTAGGAAAAGATCACCAGATGTAATTGTGCGATGCAACAGCATATATCATGTTGGGAATGGATCCTTTCATGTTGAACTTTCACATGACCTTGTCACGTGGAAATTGTGTCTATCTCAGGCTTTATAAATATTCCCAAATATTAAGAAGGATCAACCTATTTAGAGCTTACGAAGAGAGAGATTGACACAGTTTCCATATGAAAAAGTCACGTGAAAATTCAAAATGAGAGGGTTCATTCTCACCATAACATAACATGCCACAAGACATCGTAAATTTCTTCATAGTAAATTCTAACAATTTGGCAGCCTCGGCAGTAAAATAAGTCTGCACAGAGCCATGTCAAACGATATTGAGATAAGATACATGCAATAGACTAGCTCACCTTCGCAATTGGGGCCATCTCAACAGCTATATGGACGATATGCAAAGGTGGTTCCTTTACAATACCTCCAAAAACTGGTATGTGATAATCCATTCCAAATTTGTTATCAAAAACTCCACCATGTTCACTCTCAGAGAATACAAAGTCCATCATGTATGCATCCAGTGGAATCTTTGCTGCAGAAACACAAAAACATTAAACTTATTCAGGACCAAAAAGCCTTTTCTTACTGGGGAGAACCAGATGACTACACTTTGGATGAAATTTTACAACGCCAAATTTGCAGAAGTATAATAAAATAGTCCATATTGAGATACGATACAAGATCCGTACACACGAAATCTGAATACAACCATAAGTGATACAGATTATAAACTCCGTGCAGCTTTCTTTATAACATTGGTGATAACAACACTCAATGTTCAGATTAAAGGCCAGCCTACAGTCTAGGAGACACAAAGGATAATGGCATTGGTATGTAAAAACATTTAAACATTCACAAAAATTTCTGTATTATTATATTAATCTCTAATCTATGCAGTGGCATATCAAATTTTTGTACACAAATCCATATCTACACAGTATAAGTTGATAACACAACGATTCATTCAATTGTAAGACCAATAATCTGATGACAGAATAGCACATCATATATGATGGTAACATAATGTATTTGGAGGACAGATCATATTTCAGAAATAACACCATTTAACCAACATCAACAAAGAGAAGAAAATCAAAATTATGCAACCAAAGAAACATGAAAATCGTTGATATTACTAATTGCTGGAATACTATGATATCATCTTTCAAATGCGAACTAAGGAAGAGACTCACCAGAGGCTTTGACGTGAGTGCCATTCTCAGCAGGCAACATTCTCTGAGATGGCAAAGGACCATTACGGTGAGACCAGCGATTAAATGAACATCTAAACCAAACCTCAGGTTTGCCATTCAGATTTGTGTTAGAGGGGTTATAAAATACTGTTGCTGTACTCCCTGCTTGAACGTCGAGAGGGTCAGTGAAGACTATATGCTTTTGAGAAAGTAAAAAACTTCTCAAAGTTCTTTCTTTTGTTTCGGCTTTCATCTGTGCTGTTTTTTCAGCCTGCAACAAGAATAGGACCAAATCAACAAGATGAGGATTTATTAGCTGGAATATCTATTATAATTTTTTTTCTTCTAATGAAAGAATGCTAGTGAGCAAAGTAATGTTTAGGCAAACAGTTACAGGGATCGATCAAGAACCACATTCACAACAAAAGGTGAATTCATCCTCCATACTCAGGATGACATTATAAGAATACACTATCTCCATCTTTCTGCATATATTTACACAAGAGGGACACAAGAAAGAAAACAGACAACTGAAAACTTGTTTTTATGATTGACAAATATATTAGGCAGCGCCTCAATGTTACCATTTGGAAGTCAAATCAAGCAAGAACCAACCTTTTCACGTATAGCTTCCTCTCTTAACTTCCTCTCCTCCTGAAGTTTTCTGTATATAAGCTGCTCTTCCTCCGCCCAATACTGTTCATCAGGTGTCGCCATAGGGACCATAGCATGGAAATCTCGTCTATGATTGTTATCATACACAACTGCCTTTTGAGGTGGACCATCAGCAAAGACCCAATCCAGGACAAGTGCTTGGGCGGGTACAACAACTGCATAAAATATAAAAAATGATTAAAAAAAAGGTGTTGCATACCTCAAATTAATCATAAACGAAACATAAATTTTATCCATCTTCATATCCAGTATTCTTTTGTTGATCATCAAACAGTCATATTGACCTAAAACAGTTTAAACGTTTTGATGAGGTGAGTTTAAACCTTATTTTAGAAGTAAACATCTAATGCTTCGTATAAGAAATTTATCTCTCTGAAATTTCATCCAAACGTATGCATACATAGCAGAAATCCAAAGCAATGAGTTGGAATTTAGAAATGGTTGTGTACCTTTTAGAGTTCAAGATTCAAAATTCTCAAAATATTTTAAATAAAATGGACATGTACACCAATATCCCAGTCCTTTAAATCTGCAACCTTTTCATGTTTAAATTAAAAATGATGGACATGGCAGATCTATAAAATCAAGGTACTTCAATACTGATTCTTCTTATGGATATAAAAGGTACTTCAGAATCATGTGTCTGCATCTCATCTGCAAATCCATACCATTCAACTATTGCATCACCATTATGTATCCACATGTACCACAATATATAGCACATCATCCTTCAGAAGGCAAATATATACCCATTATAAAATCAAAGAGAGGCCAAACTCCACCTCTGTGCATGTCACATCATAGCATATTTTGTCTAGACATACACTCTCTTTAAGTCCAGTAAAAGATTAATTTCAAGGAAATGACTTAGCATCAAAGATAAGGAATAGATATGTAAAAAAAGCATACCATCAGCATACCACCAATCACCTCCTTTTAAAACAGATTTGACAAGCCTTTCAACAACTGATAATCCATCCCTCCAATTATTTTGCCCACCATGAATCCATATTTCATTAGCATGTGCAAGAGGACCTGAGCTTCTGTTATAATACAGTCTGATCAAGTCCTTGCCTTTAAATTCACCGGGTTCAATATACCAAACATTATCAATGGATTTTACGGCATTTTTCATCAACTGCAGCAATGTTTCTCGCCTTCTTTCAACCTCCACCCTAGCCTGTGACCGGTCTGCTTCCCTCGCAACTCTGTCTGCCTCCATTCGCCTCTGCTCTTCGGCTTGTCTTTCCCTTTCAGCTTGCTCCCTAGCAAGTTTTTCTAATTCTTTTCGTTTCTCCTCAAGCAAGAAATCTTCAAATGCTAATGCATCCATTCCACCATCAACAGGAATGCAGAAGTCTTTTTGGTCATTATTGTCATAGACATTTTGTCCATTGAAGAACACAAAGTCTACCTTGTAGGCTTCTTTTGGCACATGTAATTGGCAAAACCACCAGTCACCTTTGATATTTGTTTTACTCATCGTAAGGGTAAAAGATTTCCACCGCCAATCATTGAATGCCCCCATGATCAGAATGTGCGGTTCCTCACTTAGTGTTGAAAGGTTTTTATTAAGGAAAACTTCTATATCTTGATCAGGTTTAACCACGGGAGGATATACAAACAGCTTGGTCCCTTGTGAAAGTTTTTCCTCTGCAATCCTCTCTATTTCCTGCTTGCGCTGAATTGCTTCCAACTCTAACTTCAACAGCCGAGAAGCCTCCTCATTTATTCTATCAGCAGCAGCAATATCTGTTTCTTTAATGTTTTCATCAACTTCTGCACGGTCTAATGCGTACCCGTCCTCCGAATCTTTAACAATCCCAACATCCCCATTGTAAGGAACTTCCTCCTCATCAATGATAGAAATGATTCCCCTGTCCCAATTTTGATCACTCTTAACAACTTCCACTGTCTCATCTAACAATGATAGTTCCCCAACAAATCCATCAATTCTATCTAAAACCTCAGATTTCTCCCCCTGGGAAAATTCAACAGCCCCTTCTTTACCAGCATCACTATGCACATCAACCGTTTGTTTATTATCACCCCCTGAAACCTCACTGACTACAGGAGTTAATGAATCTCCTTTCTTGACTCTTGCATTCTTCTTACCGCTGTTCTGGCTGCTTGTTCCAATAGGCGATTTTGGGCCAAAACCCTTCGAAGCAGGGCCCTTTGGCTTTGCAATTGGCATCTTCTTCTGCTGTCTCCTCCGAGAAAAATCTACCAAAATAATAAAAAAAAATTTATAGAAAACCGAATCCATCGATTTAAAAAGAGGAACCTTAATATGATTACATGACACAGCAAAACAGCCAAAAGAAAATAAGATAACTAACAAACCTGCACTGGCACGAACACAAGAAGTTCCCCAACCTGCTTTACAGGGTGAATACTGAAACAAATAAAAAAAAAACAATAAATTCGACATATTCTGATATTCACCATCATATTTTTTTTATGTACAATGGAGCCAATGAAATTTGAACTTAAAACCTCCATCAAATTCACCGTCATATTAATCCAAGCACAACAAAGGCAGAGTAAACGACAACAGCTTGATACATAAAACGCAAACGTGAGTGAGGTGAATAACAAAAATAGTAAGTACTAGTTAACCACTTACAACCGTTACTGAACAACGAGGGAAGAAGCCAGAAAATGGCTTTAGCTTCAAACAACCGCCTCTTTCGGGGAACGCCCTTTTGCAGTTTAGTTGTAAAGACATCTCCATACTCACTTACGTTGATTCTAACAGCGTTTCTTCTTCGTCTTCTTCGTCTTCTTCTTCTATTTGAGAATGATCACCGTGCTAATTATTTAATGATCCAAAATCAACCTTCCTCTGAATCTGTGCGCCTAACCATATAATAATAATATAAATAATAATAATAATATATTTACACAAAAACTAGAAACGAAAGAGAAAAATAGGGGAAATGAGATGATTGATGCATGCACTTGTAGCTTGTGCGGAAGTGCCAATCTCTGTGAAGCATTTTGATTCAAGCATCTCAGTCTCAGCCACACATGACTTATGTCAAGGTGTTGTTTGTCTGTTATTAACTTATTATGCTTTGCACTGCGCAATGGACACTCATTCGTTCATGGAAGTAACGACGCTTTGGGATTTCATCCAACGGTCCAAAATCACTCTTATTTGAGTGGTTATTGTGAGATCGAATGTAGTGTCCAGGGTTCATGACTTCATGTCTCTTGTCATCTACGTTAATTATCAAAGCACTGCCAACACAAAAATAATTTTGTCTAGACAGATATGTGTAATTTTTTTGCTATGTATATTACTTAGCTATCCATTTTATGTTAATTAAAATCGAGAAAATATCTTGTTCCATGTAACATAGTCCAATATATGATTAATTGGAGTTTTACAGTGTAAATCGATTAGGATCTGGCGCATCTTAAATGAGAACGTGAGGACAATGTTGGTGGGGACTGTGGAGGTTTGAGCCAAATTCTTCGTTTGGATCATTAATTTGCAACTTTAAAAAAGAACACATGAAGGTGAATAAAGATAAGTGAAATCTGTTTTCCCGTTTTGCTTTCGGTGTTTATAAAGATAGAAAAAAAAAATCACAAGTTGGGAATTGAATTCATCTCTCTGGTGAGTTAGCATTTCCCTTGAAGTACTTTGCGGTCTCATATCCAATATTTATAATCTAAATTATAAACAATGATTAAGCTATTACTCAAAAAATTTCTGAAGACTCCTTATAGTCTTAAAATAAATAAAGAAAAGAAGAAAATAATGAGCCTATTAAAAGTGGAGAAGAGGATAAAAAAAAAAGAAAAAAATACATTGAAAAGGACATTTAAGAAAAGTATCAAATAAGAATATTTCTTTTATACTGGAATTAAAATAATTTATTACTATTATATTTTATTATAAATAATAAAAATTAAAATATATAAATTTTAGAAAAAGTACATAAATTTTTTAAGTAATTATATAATTTAAATTTTAACCATTTATTTATGATTGTACAATTTAAATTTATTATTTTTATTCTCACGTAAAATTGATATTGTCTCTGGATACACCCCATTACATCTAAATTGTTTTTACTCTTCTTTTATTTTCATCTCAAATTTATATCTTATTTTTGTTTTTTAATATTTAAGGAATATTCCACGCACAACTAATAGATTATTTTATTTTCTTTAAATATAAACCTCACTAAATATTAGTGTACAATTTGATTTATAAGAAAACTATCAACAGTCGAGTCTAAGTTTATCCATCAATTCGAAATCATTTTATTACAAATTTATGAAAAATGTTGATTAGAAAATTATATATCCTGTTAATAGCCAGCAACTTAATGGTAACGTGTAACGAGTACATTAGAGATTAACCAGTCAGATGATAATGACCGGAACACTACTAATCAAACAATTGATTGAAAGAATGGACACCGCATCTCATTTTATTATTGTACTCCTGTTTGATATGGTGATTTATTTTATTTTATTTTGTTCAATGCAGGTAAACTGAATATCTTGTGTAAACCACCTACTGAAGTCTAATGACCATTAATCATCACATGACTAACCTAACTTAATTGGTTATCATCAAAGGCTGTTATATTTTGAATGAAATTTGAAAATATGTAGTAGACCAACATTTTTTAAAAAAGTTCTACCCTACAAGTTGTAGTAGTACTTTTGTTGGGCTATGGGATGAAACTTTTTGAAGCAAAGCATATCATGGGAAGAACATGTTCAACCCTTGAAGCCTCTTTGTAGTCACATTCATGTTGCTCTAGGTCCAATAATAAACACATATATGTATGGACTAATTGATATGTTGGATCATATGGACTTCGCATCAAGGGTTATCTAGTTATTAAGAGATGAAGTTGGTAGAATGGGAGAACTTGCAATAGATGCTAAGTTTCACATATTGTTAGAAT
Organism: Canavalia gladiata; assembly: GCA_037954105.1. NCBI lineage: Eukaryota > Viridiplantae > Streptophyta > Magnoliopsida > Fabales > Fabaceae > Canavalia > Canavalia gladiata. Next base: position 17,114,293 of record CM075658.1, on the reverse strand, counting down.
CAATGTGAAGTCGCCAACAATCAGTGCTACTTTCGTTATCGCATTATCAATTTGGAGGAATGTATAGAGGCTTAAAAGATGGATCTACTGTCTCTATATATGTGATCTGAAATTCTTTGATAGTGCTGCATGTGGAATGATATCCAAGAAAACGTGAATGATTGATTGATAGAATTGATATAACACATAAATTATATCTATTATTATATTTAATAGAATTAATATATATATATATATATATATAAAAGTTACATTTGTTATTTAATTTTAATATTTATATTAATTTAATAATTTTATATAAAATATAAAATTTATTCATAATTATATTATAATATTTAATAAATTATATATATAATTTCACATAAAATAAAAATTAATTAATACTTTATAATTTTATTTTAATATTTATATATTATTTAAATATATATAAATATTAATAGTTGAATAACATATCTTCAAAATTTTAAATTCTTTAAAATTTGATATATATAACCTACTTAGATGTTATAAAATAATTCAACGAATTATTAAACTTTACATTTTATATAAAATTATTAAATTAATATAAATATTAAAGTTTAACATCTATTATCAATGATCTACCTCCCAATTTATATATTTAAAATGTTAGTTTTTCATCGATTTTAATTGTTTAGATATATAAAAATCTCAAGACTCGATTAATTTAGAAGATAACTTATATATTTAAAATGTTAGTTTTTCACTGATTTTAATTGTTTAGATATATAAAAATCTCAAGATTCTGTTAGTTTAGAAGATAGAGTGTTGAAAGGCAAAAACTAACTAGATTCAGTGAAAAGAATGATGAGGATATCCAATGAAAAAACTGGTAAAAAGAGATGGCTTATCTTTGTGTTTGTATTTGTTTTCATCAATATACTACTGTTTGATCAGGCATGTAACCCTAGTTTGTATCTATGATGATATGTGTCCGTCTGCAAGCCATTAGTTTTTATGGTTGTGATGATATAATATTTAAAAATATATTTAACAGCTATCAATTGAGGACCACCTTACACAACCTCTATAATATTTGTATTCACTTAAGTATTGAACACAATTACCACATTGAAGTGGAACATTTGCAATTCATAGGAAGTATGTGATAAGTACAGCCATGCCCAATGTGCAGTTGAGAATAAAACAGAGAAAACTCTCTGAATCTTTACATCTATGATTACATATATAATTTAGAAGGACAAAAAAAAAAATACTTAACAAAAAAAGGTGTCCGCTTGAGATTAAATTGCAGTTTTCCTAGTGCACAAAGTTTGCACATTTTAGAAAGACAATAATAGAAGTGTAAAAGTTGCATCATAATTGTCTTAAACAAACATATTAGGATGGAAAGAGGAATAGCCAATTATAGTTATAATAACAATACCTAGAAAGAAATCCAGTGCAAGGAAGGATGAGAGAGTGAACTATTGTTGCATTGCATTGGCACCAGACACAATTTCAAGTATTTCACCAGTGATCTTAGCCTGACGCTCCCTATTGTAGAGAATGGACAAGGACCTCCTCAACTCTATTGCATTATCAGTAGCACTGCTCATGGCAGTCATTCTAGCAGCAAGCTCACTAGCAAGTGATTCCTGCAATGCCCTCAAGAGTTGGCTGTTCAAATATAGAGGCAAAAGAGCATCAAGGATCTGAACTGGATCCTGCTCAAATTGCAAAATTGGTGAGAAATCTGCAGTTGGTGTCCTCACAACATCTCTTTCCACAGTTAACTTTCCTTCCTTGGTTGTTAACCTGAAGAACTCATCCTCAGCAGCATCCACACAAACACCATTAATATCACAGATCTCTCCTTTTGGCGAGAGTGGAAGCAAGGTGTGAATTACAGGATTTGACTTCACTAATGACACAAATTTGGTGTACAAAAGCTCCACTTTATCAACCTCTTCACTTACAAACAGTGAGAAAACATCATCAGCAATTGCTTGAGCCTCTTTAGCAGTGGGAATTTTACCACCTTCAAGAAACCTATCAACTGGTATATAAGGCCTACGTTGGAAATAAGAGTTACCCTTTCTACCAACACTGATAACTGTGTAATTAAGGCCAAGAGCCTTCAATTCAGCTATTCTGGCCTCAGCTTTCTTTAAGATTGAATTGTTGAAGGGACCACAAAGACCTCTATCTCCTGTGCAAACAACCAATGCTACCTTCTTCACAGGTCTCACCTTTGTGAGAGGGACATCAATGTCTTCAGTTTGGAGCTGCTCGTTGATGTTATACAGGACTTCAACAAGAGACTCTGAGAAAGGCCTTCCATTCACAACAGCTTCTTGAGCTCTCCTCACTTTTGCAGCAGCCACAAGTTTCATTGCCTCTGTAATCTTCTGGGTGCTCTTCACAGAATCAATACGGTTTCTCAGCTCTCGGAGACCACACTGAATTGTGGTCACATAAGATCGGGAAGGGGTGCAAGAGGATGAGTTTTGTGAAGGAAGCTGAAAAGGGTTGAGGGAAGTGCGGAAGGAGAGATTGGAGGCATCAGAAAGAGAAGGTTTTGAGGACACCAACATTGTGAGATTGGAGCAAGACATTGTTTGTTGCAATGAAGTTCTTTTTTTTTTTTATTTTCTGGGCTGTGCAGTTTGTAGATTGCAGGAGACAAAGAGGGTGTGAGGTGTGTGGATTTGATTGCTTTATTTTGAGATGGTTCTTTTTTTGTGTATGTGAGGTCTTATCCTCTCCTCATGCTAATATGTTGTGTTGGGTTGAGATTCTCTATTTCCATGGAAGTAACTAAGTGGAAATGAGTGGAGGTAATGAGAGGAAGTGGATGAGGTTTTGGGATAACGATTTTGACCCGTTGGCGGAGAGAGGAGATAGGCCTGAGGGTAAGTCTTGTGGGTCCAATCTGACATGGCTTTGTCTAAATGGTGCTAGGTGTCAACTGACAAAGGTATATGCGGCTGTTCGAGTGGTTATTCCTTCTGCACTTAACCGAGTTCGAGTGGTTATTCCTTCTGCACTTAACCGAGTTCTCCTACATACGGTAACACCTTAATATTTTTTAATGGGAGGTTTATACACTGTTTATGTCTGTGTGACTGTCTATGTTTCATAGTGCAGGTTAAATGTAAAAAGGTCAAATTAAAGCGATGTTGTCAGAGTTTAGATAGATCCACCATTAAACTTAATTGAGTTAAACTTCACAATCTTTTGTACATGCAAGTGCAAAAACATCTGCATTTATTGGTAGGCAAACAATGGCGTTTACTTCTTTTTTATGAACTTTATAAGATACTAAGTTACCCCACTATCTATAATTTTATCCCACCTTTTCTGTAATATTCTGTTTTTATCTGATTTTAAAGCAGATGAAGTTTAGGTGTCATTTTAGTTAAATTAGTAAGGTGAAACCTCACTTATACACATTAGAATTTTTTTTATTTATAAACAACTATTAATATTATCTTTTAAACGTTTTATCATAAGAGATGATATTTGTACCATTATTCAATGATGTATCTTATTCTTTAAATTTTATGACGGTTAAAATTGTTATAATTTTTTTATTTCATAAAATATTTGTAAAGATTTTAATTGAGTATCATTTTTCAACAATTAAGAAGGCAAATGTGTCTAAATCACCTCCTTTGAGAGCTTTTTATTACTTAATGAGCCTTGGTGTTTGTTTTTTTTCCCTCTATGTAGTAATAGGCAAAATTAACTAAATGAATTAAAGCGTGAATGTGTAATTGCTCCAACACCTGAGCTGCATAAATTTGTTAAAGTATAAGTTGTATTCTCATAATTTATATTTCTTATTTAGCACTTATATTATTCAAAAGGATTTTATAAATATTTCCCATGAATAATGTAACACAAACCCGTGAGTAGGACTTAACTTTCTTTTTTTCGGTGAAACTAAACTCTTTCTTTTGCATGTCTTTTTTTATAAATATCTAATTAAAAGATAACACATAGGTGAAAAAGAAAATAACAACCAAAAATAAATAAAATTTATTTTATTACTTTATAAAAGAAAAAAAATTAACATACATTTTTTAATTAAAGAGACAGAAGAAAATAAAATCAAGTGATTGCAATCCACGTGAATAATAAAAGTAACAAATGATTAAAGGCATTGCACACGGAATCATGGGATGATTGCTTTATAAAATACAGCTATTTAATTTAACACTTATTTTAAATTCGTGGGTTGTCTCCCCCGCTTGGGCGGTATGATGGGGGTTCCCTTTATAAGATTCGCTACTAACAATACCTAAATTCAATTGCAGTTTTGCGTAGATGTTAAAATTTATGCTCAAATACAGACATTGTTAGGATTATGACTGGTTTAAGACTTCAGAACAAGTCTTAAAAAGAACCTGCTCGATTTTAAAATAACAGCGATAGGTAAAATTATTACTACTTAAAAAGTACTGCTAGAAAAAAGCTATGCAGGCAAAGGGAGGTCCAACGGAGAACTTGCCCACATGTTCGTCACACTTTTTGGGACATCAACTGCTAGAATATCGGAATGACTGAACAATATAGTTCTATACAATTCATCAATTCCACCCACCATAAACTAGGAGTCAATGGACGCCCCCAATATAAAATTTTGTACATGATATCCAGTGAACATGAGCGAGTCAAGACCAATTTTGTCCATGACCTCTCACAACATATTTACAAAGAAAATATCACTTCGACCCTTGCCAGGAATTCTACAAATCTAAAGTCTCAATTCTTAGTGGATTCCCACCAAAAAAACATGATGGGTGGAAAAGGGATCGCCAATTTTCCTTATCGTGTAGCACCCTAAGCTCTGATTAACAGCCACTCCAGCAATTGCAATAATATTAGAAGCCAAAGCTACCATCGTTAACAATAAAAACAAGCTCGGTTGGTTCAGATGGTGTGTCAATCAACCATCTTCATCACTATTATCATGGTTTGAACTTTTAAAAGTCAAACCTACTTGCATTCCATTTGCCAGAACACTCAATCAACCAACCATCTTCATGATTATCATCATGGCCTGATCTTTTAACAGTCAATCCTATTTGCACTCCATAAGCCAGAATACTTCAATCAACCATCTTCATGATTACCATCCTGATTTAATGTTTCAACACTCAATCCTATATTTAAATTTGCATTTGATTTGCCAAAACGCTTCCTAGGTTTTCGTGGTGTGGTAGACACATGCAGACTTGGGCTTGGTGGTTGTACCTTGTCTGTGGTATGTCTCTCCTCTGTGACTACTGCTTTACCAATTGAAAAGTTTCTGGGAGCGGGAGCTTCACCAATCGTGCTATGTTGAAGCATGGCCATTGATAGTACAGGATTATCTGCTGTACAAGAGTCTAAGCTTAACCATGAGGAACCACTCCTGTCATCCTGCCCCTCACTAGTCAAAGCCATATTTAGTGTAGTATTATTTGGACGGAGACCATCATCAATTTGAGTATCAGAATTGGCCCTTAGTTCACATGGTTTTTTCATACAAGCCATATACTTTGCAATATTTTCTTCTGAAGAAATTGGGACCTCCTACAAAACAGATAAAAAGGAAGGTTACAAGGGAAGAGAAAAATATTTTAAAATTTATGTGGAATATGAATTAGCATCATACAAGAATAATGGAGTGTTGAATCTCACTATCTTAGTATGATACAGGGACTATAAAGCAAAGAAAAATGACCAACCACTGACAAGCATAAAGGTTCTACCATTCTAGTCAACTACAATACTAAGACTGGTTCATAATGCATCAGATAGTCAAGAACCGAGAAGTAACAAAAACAAATAGGCAATAGATTGCTGAAAAACATATCTATTGAAGCACGAGGGAAAAGTAAAAACTGAAGAGTTTTCATGCAGCAGGGAGAAAAAATTGCGTGAAACCAATGAATCATCTAGCTATTAGAGTTTAGACATGGCTTGGCCAGTACAGCTGAGAACCTGATAAGGAAAATATGAATCTCAAATTTTCCTGGTTAGAAATGGTCATCAAGTTGCTGCTGATTGACTGTTATAATGAAGAATCATCCAATGAAGGATCCACAAGAGACAAACAAGGAACAGTCAAGGACTCAAATATATAAAGAAATGAACAGAGCACTCTGGAAATAGAAGTAGCCCCTCCCCCCAATTCAAGGCTCAGAACCTAAAGGACATATGTTAAAGAATTTAATACAAAAAAAGTATAGTTTGATAGCTAGGAGTTAGGACTATAGAGTGAGGCCAATATCCATAGTTCAACAAAATACATTTTAGAAAACAATATTTGGGCCTATTTACTTTGAGAAACTGTTTTCTGTTTTAATTATATTTTTTATTTTCATATATTCATATAGGAAACAGTAAAAATAATAATTGATTTAGCAGTTAAAAGTAAAAAATAAAAATGATAACAAAAACTATTTTTTCAAATCAAACAGGTCCTTCAGCTTCTAATTTCATTTGAAAGACTCAAGTAGGGAAAAAACCTATCTAAGATATATGCTATTTCTTCCCATTATAAAAATTTGTAAAATGTATTTATTTTTCCTCATGGATAAAACATGTGACATATAAATAAACAGACAGTCATGATTGAAAACTAAAAGCAAACTGAAGATAAACCAAATACCATATTTTGAACATCAAGAGCTTGTTCACAGCCAGAACCATCCTCCCCTTCAGAATCGGCCATCTCCTCACACTCAAACTCTACATGTTCTTCAATGTCATCCTCAGAATCACTTAGCTCTTCCTGCTCCATCACTATCTCAGGATGAGACTGATCACCGATATCAGCTACATCGTATCTGGTGATGTTATCATTAGGAACAGCCAAAGGAGCACTTGAAGCAAGCTCACAACTGCCAGCAGAAAGATTTTGACCAGCCTGCTGATGATATGGAACACTATCCTCTGGGGCTTTTGTTGCTGTTCCACTAATTCGTACAGTTTTCTTGGACCCAATCAGATCATGTGCCTTTAGCTGTCTACTTTTCACAGATTTCTCCCTTCCAGATACAGAACTTAGATGAATCTCCAAGTCAAGTTCATTGGATTTTTCATTAAGACCAGAAGATCTATTGGCTATTGCCGGCACACCACTATTAACCAATGATTCAGGCTGTATAGCATCAAAACTGGTTTGTGATCGTGCATCATTAGATTTCTGCAGAAGTGGATGAAAATCAATGCCTCCTGACCTTAAAGTGAAATCCTTTGCATTCAAGGACTTGTTAGCACAATCAATGTGGCTTTGTTGCTGGGAGCTATGGAAAAGACTCAGATTTAATTGAGGTTGGCTTCCAGAGAAGAAACTGAAGGAACTGGAAGTACCAGAACTAAATTTTAATGGATAATAAGGCACATTGCCATCTTCAGTGACCTGGAACAAGAGAGGATGCATCTGGAGATCAGTGCAAGTGCCTTTTTCTGCCACAATAGATCTGCCTTCAGCGGTTCCAGATCCTTCTAGTTGAGAACCTGGGACACTGTCATTTTGCACAGGTCCTGCACCTTTAACAGGATGAACATTTTCAAAATTTTCACCCTGAGGAGTTTGAGATGCAAAGTTATCTTTTCTACAAGGAGCTACACACCCTCCAGGAGGATAAATCTTGGATGGTCCACACTGAAACCCTTTAAAAGCAGTTTGAGAAACTACACGAACAGATGGAGGAAGATTTACAGGAGGCAAATCCGGTGCTAATTTCACCAAGTGAGCACTATGTACCTTCCGAGACCTGTAAGGCCGACAATAGTATTTGGAGCTAGAGGTCATATCAAAAACTGGTTTCATAGTATTAATGGTACTACTAACACCTTTCATGACATTCCTCAAATCAGATGGTCGAGGAAGCTTAGATACATGTGGAAATGCAGACCGATTGCCAGTGTGATGTGGAACTTTTCCACTTGAACCATAATCATGGGTGACTCTACAAAATTGAATATCTTCTTGAGAAATTGCATCATGAGCGATGTTTCCTTCTCCAGATGCAGTGGATATGCGATCAGAATACATAAGTGTAGATGAGTCTGGCCTCCAATCTGCCAGAAATGCCTGGTGGACATATGGAACATCTGAATAATCCATGCACTCTGAACCAGCAATTTCAGTGTCACAATCCTGCAAGAAATTCCAAAAAGCCAATCAAAGTAAATCCAAAATCTGTGAATTCCATTCCTCAATAACCCATAAAAAAACCAAGATAAGCTATGTGCTCAAACTTAGCCATAGGCCATCATGCTCGGGAAGATATACAAGTAAAGTTACAAACCTCTTTATCAGATATAGCTTGCCAACTTTCTAATGCAGCAGCCTTCAACTTTCTTCTTTTTGACTCATACAATCTTCGCTTCTCCCTTTTTGATGCATCTACCTTGTATGACTTTTGAGTCCCAAGAGCAATGCGCCACTGGCGAGGAAGCAAGGATGGATCTCTATGCGGAACAATATATTGCCATACAGACATCCAATCAAATTTATAAATCTTAAGTCCCTGTGCAGTTTTGTTCATTCATCAGCATTAGCAATTCATAATGCTATCTAGCAGAAAATTTTCAAATCCAGAATGCAGTTGATACATTACCTCTTGAATGCATGCTATCTCCTCTGCAGTCAATGGGGAGGTTTTCATTCTTCGAACTGCCTGTATAGAGAAATTAGGCACATAATATCAAGAATTATTTAATTAAATTACTGATTATAGTACAGTTCCATATATGCTCTAAATACAGCAATGTTATAAACATATATGCTATAAAAAGTAATCATCTTTAGATAGGTTAAGAAAGTGCATTGATAAATTGCTGAGAAGTCATCTTGCCACTAAGATAAGGATCTAAATCAAAATAATGAGGAATGATGATACTGGTGTGATCAAATATCCAATTTCCTAGAGTCCAAACATAGTAAATTTCAAGTATTTAGCCATAAAGTTCCTATTTTTATACACAGGTTGGTTTTGGATTAACTTGTTCTTGGTGATATCATATCTGACTCTGCCTAGAATATTTTTCAGTTTAGTAAATAAAAGGTTAGGGTGAGGAGAGGCTCTCCCAATTATACAGATAGGCAAATAACCAACCACAGTGAGGATTTACATTGGAATTAAAAATTGCATATCTATATCTAGGCGGAATTCCTAGACTCAAACACAAGTCATGGAGTTGCCATAAGCAAAGGGTCATCCAGGTGAGCCAACCCCCATCAGCTCTAACATGCTTATTTTACCTGTGAAACAATAGAACGAAGATTCTCCTTCTTTGGTGTACTTTTTCTCCCAAAAACCCAATATCCTATTTTAAGAAATTACATGTTACAGTTTCTCTGTTGATTTTATAATTCAAACATAAGTAAAGGGAATTGACATGCCATACAAGTCCAAGATAAAACAATGCAATTAAAATAAACTAGGATAAAGTGTCATAAAGCATTGGCACCACTATTTTCAATTTATACATTTATAATCAGAGAGTAAGACAGAGAAAAAAAGAGAGAAAGTATTACTACTACAATCAATGTTCTTATATTCTCTTATTTCTAAATTTCATTCTATCAGTAATTAAACAGAAATAAGAAAACATATATATGACATTTGATTATGTATGATTCAGTATATAGATTTACCTTTATTGGATTCTCCAATGCTTTTGAAGAGCAACGGTTTTTCTGTCTGACAAAAATCTGTAACAAGAGTACCAGACCATTCCGTATCATATTAGATAGGCAAACAAACATACTCACCACAATGGAATTGCTGAACTAAATTATTCAACTAAACATTGTATTTTAAGTTAAAAACTAGCTAAAAAAGGACTGCAATTGATCTTATAATGACAGTTCAATACCATGCATGAACCCCGCCCAAGCACGGAAATGCTGAAGATTGGGTTTTCTAACATAATAGCACAATATTAAGAGATAAAAAGTGTATTCGGGACATTACTTTCACAACTAACAATGTATTGCCCAATTGATCAATAAAATAGTATAGTATGGCCATCTTTAATAATTATTAAAACCAACTGGGCAAAGCGGCAAACATCCTCTGTGTTTCCTAACAAGTTATATTGTTTGATCTCTGGACCATGATTGTTAGAGCCAAAAAAAACCAGTTGCAAGCAGCCAGGTACTAATTCATTTACTTTGCTCTTTTAGTTTTCTTAATCCCCAGCCTTTGTTTCAAGGAAGCCCACTGTTGGGCATAGTGTTTTGCAGACACCTGGTTTGGGTATTATTTCTTCAACCAAATAACAGAGGCATAGAGGCAGAAAATGGCAATCAATAACAGATGTAAGTCTACCCTGCCATTGTTCAGAGGATCTCATCCAAGTATTTCACAAGTGTTTTACAGACACCAAGTTTGGGTATTTCTTAAACCAAACAACAGAGGCATGGAGCCAGAAAATGGCAATCAGTAACAAATGTAAGCCTACCCTGCCTTTGTTCAGAGGATCTCGTCCAAGTACTTCACAAGAAGTTTAATTAATACCTATTAATCATATGCTATCCATTTGGTCATACAATTGATGACAAAAAATAACAACTGATTCAGGCATGTTTTGGTCTCTTCCTTTATATAACATGAGAATGCGCTCCCAAATCAGGGGAAATATTTGAAGGAAGAAAAGTATATAATGAGAAACTTAGCAAACATGTAAATGCCCAAAAAGACACTCCATCCTCTGTACAGCAAGCAGGAACATGACAGCAACAAAAATACAATGAAGATGCTTCAACAATCAAAATATCCCCCCCTCCCCCCTGGAAAAAGGAACAGTAGTAGTTACCTGATGCTTAGACTTGCAGGGAAGAAAACGTTGTTGAATTGCTTTCCAGTCAGTATTATATTCCATTATCCCTAGGGCTAGTAATCTGTAAAAAAATCAAAAGGAAGAGATGCAAATTCCATAAGCTTGTCATACACAATGATGATAAAAGTAGTAATAAATCCAAAATATGAATTATGACGACTTTCAGAACCGATCATGAAAGAAAACAATTCACTATATTAGCTACCATAGAAATCAGTAATGAATCAAAAATGGTTCTTAGTTCCAACAAATAAAGGAAAACTAAAAAGAGAGGCAAGCAAACACCAACAGAACATTACAGTGTAATCTCAGAGACCAGAAAGGTTATGACACATTCTGAAGCAATATTATCATGATAAAAGAAAAGATCCTCATTAAAGGGAGAGAGTGGAAGGGTACAACTACAAAGAAAGAGAAATAAGAGAAACATGCTTGAGCACTCTCTTGCATAATACTTCAGACATGGGACTAATAAATAGCAAAGAACATGAAGAGCATCAAATTCAAGGAAAACATGACAAGACTTTCATTCACATTGAAGTAAATATCTCTACTGTAGGCATCACAAAGATTAATTTTTTTGCTTCTCTTTTTAATTATAAAAAATTATTCAAATTCTTAACCAACTAAGGCAAATCTTGAGATCTAACTGGAATTTTTAAATTACTCAAACAAGTATAGTATAATAAAGAGTTGTATATTCATGTCCTCAGACAGCCAGCCAGCCAATACAACAACTACAACAATTAATTTAACCTTGACATTAACATTCAGCATTAAAAATTAACTCACAGAAGTATCACATCTAAGTGCCATGGCATGTCGCAAAATATTGATCCTAGGCAAATTTAGAAAGAAATTCAAAGATTTCCTTACAAGGATCATGCACCAAGGGGACAAAACCTATAGATTCTGAACCATGTTACATCTGCCATGAACACTTGCATATTTAAGAAGCATAGTATGTGTGGCAAAACTTTTTAAACATAGTTAAGCCATAGATAAAAGTTCAAAAGTTTTTTTTGAGACTTTAGACCTCCAGGCTAGCCATCTATCTACATTTCATGCATACATGTAATTGTAATGAATTATCATGCTGTGTAAATAGAATTAGTTCAAGCATTTTCATGGTATATCATTTAATGCAGTTGAGTAGCAGAAAGAGGAGGAGGCATGCAACTTACTCATCCTCTGAATCAGTGAAAAGTACCCTATTTACAACTGCTGCTGGGGGTGGCTTATGTGGAAATAATGCTGGATTAAACATGGACAAGAATCTTTGAGCTAACTTTGCAACTTCCTTTGGTACCAAAGCAATTGACTGCTTCTTCGTACTTTCCACAAGCATGGCAGCCAATGTTTTCTTAGGTTGTTGACCAGGTGAGGTTGTGGCAGCATTAACAGCTCCAGAGGCAGTTCCACTTGAAATTTCATTGTTAGCTTCAGCAACTGATGAAACAAAAGGAAAGAGAGGCTCCTTTTCAACACGGGAATCACAGCCAGACTGAATGTATCTCTTTCGAAACTCTTGGGCAGCTGCAAAAGGAATTTCAAACCAATGCCTGAGCATGCAGAGGTCATTTTTATGAACCAGCACAGAATGGAAAAGCATGAAGAAGACTTCAAATCTTTAATATAACCTACCAGAATAGATGTCATCTACATATCTTCTACTTAAATTAAGAGGAGAAACATCCAAAATAGATTGTACAGGGCCTCTTACAAAAGGAACCCAGAAAGAACCCTCGGTATCTTGCAAACAACTTCTTTGCCTGTTCAAACCTTCAGAAGTGCTCTGATTGGATTGAGAAAAGCTTCCATTCTGTATATCTTGCGGAGGAGTATATTCTATGTTGCACTGACCTGGGACAAATTTGGAGCTTCCATTGGATGCAGATGTACAAGCAAATGATGGAGTAAAGCAAACACTGGGAAATGGTGCTTTTTTCAAAGCTAATACTTCGTCACGTTTGTGAAGCATCTCAAAAAGCAAACCTTGAACCTGAGAAGCAACCTGTTTTTGGGAAGGTTCAAGAACCGACAGGGAAAATACCTGAATAAGAAGTTGTACATGCTCATGTATTAAATAGTGCAACTGACCAATCTGACGGGGAGTAAACCCATTGACAAGGCCATTCCCTGGAGCAGAAGATTGAAAGCTCAGAGTCGATTCAGGAATCAAACCTTTCCCTGAAGCTAGAGGTCCATTAAGCCAATTAGGCAAAATGGGGCGCAGTGGCCTCTTGACTTCTCCTAATGTTTTCTTCTCACATTGGCCAGATACCTTTTGGCGTTTATTTTGTCTAGTCTCAGGTCGTCGTCCAGCTCCATCACACTCTTTTCGGGTTTTTACCACTGCATTGTCATCAGCATCACTTTCCAGTAACTCTTCAAGCTCTATCTCAAAGTCTGCATCATTATCCTCATCTTCATCATCAAGATTTTCATTTTCATGAGTTGAAAGACCATCACCATCCCCACCCTGTAATACAGCTGCTAAAAATTTTCTATACTCTTCTTCATCATCAGCATTTTGAATATCATCATCATCATCAGTTTCTTGAAGAAAAGTTTCAAGCTCATCAAGAGTAAAACTTGCAAGTGAATAACGAGCTCTGGTGCGCATACAGATAGCATCCTCATTATCTATATCTATTACTGGACTTCGTGATTTTTTTTTACTTAGTTCTCCTTTCTTAGAACCATTACCATCACTCACACTGGTTAGGTCATTCTGCTTCTTTTGATTAGTCTCTGATTGAGAGATCATACTAGATGATTGTAAAATAATTTCCTCCTCACCATGCTCAGTATCTACAACAGTGCATATTTGCTCCCTAGTAGTCAGCTTTGATAATTCTGAACCCATGGATGGGCCACTATTGACAACATTGCTTTCCAAACCATCAACTTCAGAGCTTAAACTTGAAGAAGCTTCTTGTGAAGGAGTTTCCTTTAGAAAAGGGTTAAAATCTGCATCTTCATCTTCCTCCTCCTCCCCCTCCCCCTCCCCCTCCTCCCCTTCTTCTTTCTCCTCCTCAGGCTTCAAAATCCTTTCATGGCTCTCTGGAGAAGATATTGCATTATGATTCATGGCAAAGTAAACTTTAGCTGATTGTGAATTTGAGCCTGAAGGCATCTTAGACAAACAATATATGGCTAGAGTTTATAATGGAGAGCCTCAGACATTCAGAAGAATGTGTAAGAGGCAGTATCCATAAGATGGAAGTTGAAATGACTAGAGACCCTGAAGAAAGCAGAAAGTAGTAGTAAATACAAAACTCAAGAGTCCATCCAGTGCATATGCAAACAGGTACTTGTACATCTAAGACGAAAGCGACAAAAATTGATTTCAAATCAATACTGGTTTTATTGAAAGAACAAACAAAATCACAGAACTAAAAATAAGTAACAGACAAAAAATGTAACGTTTGACATTCGGTACAGAAATCGAAGGAATCCACTGTAAATGTAAAGTTGAATGAAGAAAAAATAAATAGTATAGATATCAATTACTAAATTAAGATTTGACGCAGTTATTTATAATTTCTCAGAAAATTAGCCAATCTCCATTCTCATAAATGTCCAATCAAGCATATAAAAAATTAAACTAAGCAAGGGAGAGCAGCAAAACAATAATACAATCTCAATGGTTTATATACAACAATTGATCTTTTATGAGTTTATCACATTCTATGAGAAAATTATAGATTAAGAAATATATCAACAAGAAGATGGGACTAAACACAAAACCACTTGTCTGTGTATAGGTATAACCACTGACAACATTGCAGAATAGTGTACACAAATTCTGATGATGCACTTGCTTAATTCTCTAGCACCCACCCCTCATTCATTTGGTGGAATGAACGCATGGCTAACCTTCCTCCCGATGAGAGATTAAGCATGGTATAACATTCCTAATAAATAATTCCATTCACAACCTGGAAGCATCAAGTAAATGCAGGTACTTAACGATGATAATTAGAGGAAACAATCTACAAAAACACTTCAAAGCCTAATAACCCACAAGCTAGAACTCTCAATATCCAACGGCACTTTAACAAAGACTAAACCCCATTTTCAGAGAACCGGAATATCATAAATAACAATGTGATTTTGCATTGGTAAAGAAATTAAACATAGAAAAGCAAAAGCAAAATCTAAAATCCAAGCAACGCCCGAATTGTGATCAATAATAAATCAGTGACAAACAAAAATAATAATAAATTGGCAACAAGGGAAGTTGCGTTGCGACTTACTGAATTGAAAACCTGGTATCAAAGCAAGAACCCTAACAACCTAAAGCAACTTGCACCCACCTAAAACGAAGGCAAAAAGTAACCAAATTAAACGCGCACGTGTACAAGCGAAGAGATGCCTTTGTGCATGAATGGGTTCCGAATTTGTTCTGCAAAATGAGCGTGACGTGGAGGAAGAAGTCGACAAAGCAACGAGTTTTCCTTCTGGGTTTACGGTTTCATTTCTCCATCCCAAAGGGAAAATTTTTCTTTCATTCACTGTTCTCTTTTCTTTCCCTTCTGATCCACACTTCACGATCACGAATCAAAACGCACAGCTTTTGTAATTCGCCTTCTTACTCTTCCTTATATTTATTGTTTTAGATATGCTTTCAAATTTTTAAATAAAAATATTGATAATATTTTCTTTTAATTTTAAAAGTTATACTTCTTTTTCTGAAGCAGCGTTATTAAATCAGCTCAATAATCCATTCATCAAATACTAGTTGAATCAGTGGAACAATATTCTCTATTTAAGTATGTAAAAAATATAATCTATTCATATATTAATCCTGTTTCTATATTAAACATAGTTTTTTATTGATAACTTTCATTTTAAATATTAATTTAATTTAAATTTAGATGTAAATATACTGTAATAAATTTAAAAATATTTTTAAAATTAACTAAATCTTAACTTATTATAATTTTAATTTGATTTGAATTTAATTTTTCATTTTGATTTGTCAAATCAATAAAAATTATGCATTATCTCTTTAATAAAAAATTTTCATAATTTTATTTTCAATTTTAAAAGTTATATTTTTAAATTTTTATTAATATAATATTTATCATTAATAACAAACATTATTGACTATTTTATTTAAATTGTATTTATAAATTTTACTTAATTTTAGGTACAAACACTATTATGCTAGTTATAATTCGAATCTTAATTAATGAAAGATTTTTTAATAATTTTTTGTCATATTTAAGTTCGCATTAAATGACATGATATTTTCTGAATCAAACATTTTATATTGTTTTTATTTAAATTTTATTTTTTAAGTGTAATTAAAATTTGATATGATATGATATTATAAAATTATTAGTTATTATAATGTCAATAAAATTTTACTTAGTTATTAGTTATTATAAAAATTATTGACTATTTTATTTAAATTGTATTTGTAAATTTTACTTAATTTTAGGTACAAACACTATTATGCTAATTATAATTCGAATCTTAATTAATGAAATATTTTTTAATAATATCATATTTAAGTTCGCATTAAATGACATGATATTTTCTGAATCAAACATTTTATTTTGTTTCTATTTAAATTTTATTTTTTAAGTGTAATTAAAACTTGATATGATATGATATTATAAAATTATTAGTTATTATAATGTCAATGAAATTTAATTTAAATTTTACATTCCAAATTGTATACTTGAATTAATAATTTGGTCCCATGTCAGATTTACGTGTATGAAAATAATACCATTCTTTTTTCAAAATCGATACAAATTTACCTTAGTTCGAATGTACATAAGTTTGACAAGTAATTAACATATTGTTCCTACGGATATTTTTAAATTTAAATAAATTAAAAAACAGTGTATTTTTGCTATTAATAATGAATATTATATTACATCTATTGTTAAATATAAAATTATAATTTTTATTCTTGATCAAAATATTTTTAGAAACTACTTTTATCTTTATTAAATTGTGTACCTTCTTTTTATATTAAATTTTTTTATTTATAAATTTAATTTTTTAAAATATTATTTAACTTAAATTTTAAATATTAATATATTGTAATAAATTTTAAGATGCTTTTTAATATTTTAAAAACATTATAAATTTAAATAACCTATAAATTTTAAAATATCAAAAGGATAAAGATTGAGTTATAATTATAATAATTTATTTTCTAAGATTCATTTTAAATTTTAAGATTTTTATTCCTTCAAAATTTTAATATGATAAAATATCAAATATTAATTAAAATTATTTTTTAATTTTATTTATAATTTTTATTTTTAAAAAAGAACCATGCAATGCATAAATAATATGCTAGTTAATAAGAAATTAAAGGGTTGGAATTTTTAAAATTGGAGTTGAAATTGAGAAATAAATTATTAAAATCATAAGACAATTTTTGATGAAATGGTATATTAAAATTTTAAAATTAAATTTGAAAAAGTTCAATTAAAATTAAAATAATTTTATAAGTACATTTTTAAATTTTTTATTAAGTTTCAATATTTAAATTTTAAATTAAATTAATATTTAAAATAGAAAATTATAACTTAACGATAATAAATATAATCTCTAAAATATTAATAAAAATTCCCATTTAATATAACGAGAGATTACCTAGCTAATATATTATTGGGGTGTTGAGTTGGTTAATTTTGTTTTATTAAGTATAGTTGGAGAGATTAAATACGTAACGTTATTATTTATTTTAATTTAAACAAACATTTTATGATAATGAACAATTACAATTTACAAAGAGCGTCTTACATTTTTTTCTACAAACTTTCAATGTCGCTTATTAATTTTAAAAATTAAAAGATGGGATAATTTTTGTTATATATATACTTAGAGAAGATGGTAAGAAATTTTAAATTTTATTTTATATTCTAAATATTAAAATTTATAAATAAAAATTAAAAATAAATGATCAATAATATTAAAATTTTAGGTAAAAATATCTTTAAAAATATGTTTAAATATAATTTTATTAAAAAAATGTTACTCATATATAAATTTTGTACGACAAAATTTACAATTTAAAAGAGACATATAATATAATTCTATTCAATAATAAGTTCTTTTTAGTAGTTATTACTATTTTAATTTTTAATTTTTAATTTTTTATATTATTATCTTTGATTTTTTCTGTAATATTTATTTTCTCATTTAATTTCAAGAATCTATTATTCTTTTCCAGACTCTCGGGATCAACTTAGAGCACCTTTAAAAGTCAAATGTTATTTAAAATTTTATTTTTTACAGAATTATAAATAATTTGTTTCAAAAAAATTATCTGATTAAATTTGAATATATTGTTTTATTAAAAAAATGTTACAAATAACAAAGAAATACATAAATGCGACCACATTTATTACTTCTATCTGCAATAAATAACTAATCTTTTTCAAACAAATTTAACAAAATTATAAAATCAGTTTTTTTATAATACAAAATTAATTATCAAAGGTAATAATATAACTTTTTAATTATAAAATTGAAAAAATTATTGTCCTAAATTTTAAAATGATAAATGATTTAAAATAAATTAAATATATTTTTATGTTAAAAAGTATATAATTTCAAATTATACATCAGTAATTAATTTTCTGTTATTTTATAATCATATGCTAGCTCAATAATCGGTCTATCAATGCTTTTAACTTAATTAATTAACTTATCAACTAATTTTAATTTTTAGCTTTTTTAAACTTTCAGTTAATTTTTTAATTTTCAAATAACTTATTCTTAACTTTGTCAAATTATACAATTATAATGAACAGAAATGGAAAAATTAAATAAAAAAAAAAAAAACGTTGTAAAAACCTGTTTTTAAATATACTCACCACCACTCTTCTGCTTTGTGCTTCTCCCATCGTTCCTGTCCAACAACTCAACTCAGGCGGGTGATGCAACCACGGGTAAGAATGGGCAAGGTACCGTTCATGTTCACCATCACTTTTATGTCAACTTGTCAACTAAACTCTGTTTTCTTTAACTTCACCACATCTTAATTTGTTTTTCCCCTTTCTCTGTTTCAGAGATGAAAGCTGAAGCTCCTATGAAGGATTTCTCCGCAGTCGAAGAGGATCTCATTGCTATAGTGTTCAGATTGGTTGGAAACAGGTTGCTTTGCTTTATATTTTTGGCTTTTTTAAATAAAAACTATAAGTCTACGATCCAATGAAATTAAAAAAAAAATAATTTGACGTAAAAAAAAATTTGAAGCATATATTGAAATAAAATATTATTCAAATATATAATAATCAGCATTATTTAAAATAATTTACATGTTAAGCATGGATGTGAGTATAGCTGCCGGAGGAAATTGTTTTTAGTTTTATTGGATTACATATGCTCCATTCAAATCATAATATATTACTATGTTGAGAAATTACATTTCATACATAATTTTTATATAATTATTTTGTAAATAAAATTAAAAAAAATATAAAGGATAATAAAAATGTGTGAGAAAATAAGTAATATGTATTAAATTAAAGTATGGAAAATGGTTTCAACTTAAATATATTGGTAACTTTTTTTTTATGTATTTAATCTAAAACTGAAAAAAATTAGGTATGAAAAAAAAAAAAAAACAGTACCAATGTGAAAGTGACACAGCTGCTAATGAATTCTACTCAAAAATCATGTATGACCCATCCTCTCCAACACCACCATGTGACTTTCTTTCAGTTTTCAAAAAACTCAACAAATATTAAATAAATAATAAACTGATATATCATTATAATTTTAATTATCATTTAATATTTTAAACATATTTTTACTTTGTTCTTATTTACTTATATCAAATTTGTTTTTACTCTAGACTTAGCCACTTATATTTACAAGGACAGCATTGTCCCACATGCTTGATGATGTTTATTTGCAACGTGATAATGTCGTCACAATAATCATTTTAATCAGTTGAATACAAATCAAAGATAATTGGCAATCTAACGAATGAATGGTCAGAATAGTGTGGATTCAGTGAATCCAAGGAAGACGACACTTTCAATATTTTAGTTGGTAATTGAACAATTTATTTATCTTTTCCTGATCATTTACTTTAAATCAATCCATCCCATCAGACAATTTTAACTTTCTTTTATATTTATATAATACTTCATCTATTTAACATATTTATCTTTATTTTTTCTATCACATATTATGTGTTTTACATTATATACTTTTATTATGTTTCATGTTTCTATATATTTGTTATTGTATCATAGTTATTTTTTCTTAATATTTATAATATATATATATATATATATATATTTGTAGATATTAATTAAATTTTAACTATTTTTATCAACATCCTAATAGAAATGTATGTTAAAAAAATTTTAAAAATAATTTTTTATAAAAAAAAAAATTCTCATTCAAATAAAAACAACCGTCACTAAAAACTAAAAGATAAAAAGAAACAATGTATAATTAATTGTATATAATTTTATTATATAACTATATTGTTTTTACTTTTTTATAAAAATTAAAAGAACTTTAATTTAAATTTTTTTAAAATATTCAAATTGTAATGTCTAATCTATTCATTATTATTTATATAAAAAAATTAACTAGGTGGGAAAATTATTAAATAAAAATATAATAATTAATTAAATAAAAATAAAAAATATCTCATTAATATTAAGTATTACTATAGTCAAATAAATTAACAAAACATTTTAATTTTTATTAATTCGTTAATGAATCTTATAAGATCAATTGGAGTAATTCTTTATTATTTTCTTATTATAAATTTTTTAAAATAAAAATAGAAAACTGTTAAATTAAAAGTGATAATTTTAATAACATAAATTCTTCATCAATGAAGTAATTTGTGTAGAGAAATATTATTTTTAATACATAATTATACATTAATTTATACTTTTTATTATTATATTATCCATTGTATTTTATACTTTTCTTTTTTATTATTATTATAAAAAATTTAATTCCAATGTGTAGGAAGAGTATCATTTCTCATTTGTGAAGGAAATACATTATTCATATTACAAATTATAAATAATATTATTTATATATATATATATATTCTATTTTTTTATCACGTGACTCGTTGTATTAACATTTTTTATATATTTTATTTTTTATTATATTTAGGCTTTGTTTTGATGTAGGGTGAATTGAGAAAAATAATATTTAAAAAAGAAAATAAATGAAAAATAGTAAAAAAAAATAAGTAAATTATATAAAATTAATTTTATTATAACAAAAAAACAATATAATTTAAAAATTTTAAATTTGTAATAAAATAAATTTTTAATTTGATTTTTTGTTTTTTTAATATTCTTTGTTTATATAAATATTATTAAATTATTTAAAATTAAAATAAGCATATCTTTTATTTTTCTCTCCTGTTGCGGTGAGAAAACTAAAATGCAAATTCCATCACCACAAACTATTTTTATCATATAAATATAATTCATTCAAATTAAAAAATAATTCTTTTACACATTTTTTCACCATTTTTTCTCTTATCAGATTTGATCTAAACAAAATGTTAATGCTGTATATGCTTTGACTCGCTGGAAGGACGGCAGAAGAGATAGAAAGGTACTGGACATCAAAGCACTCTTCAATGAACGATTGATGTTTCTCTTATGAAATTTTATCGAAAACTTTGGAATAATGAACTGTTCAGTGATTTTTTTACATTTCTGTCATGCCATGGATAAATATATAATAATGTATCCTTTGACACTTTTTAATTTTGTTTTTTTTACTTTGGGGTTGTTTATTTTGTTTATTCGAAGACGCTGAAAAGAGAAAAAAAAAAAAAGATAAAGTAATTTTTTTACAATATAAAAATAAAAAATTAAATTTATAATCTTATAAAAATTTTAAATTTTATATTAATTTTTTAATTTCAAAATTAAATTTACTTCGGAGGAAGCAAACAAGTAACAAAATGCAAACGATGCATTTCTGTGGCGATTTGTAGAGGTGTCAAATTTGTCATTGGTCCATGAGTTGGCCCTGAGTTTTGGTCCTAGATTATATAACCCAATTAGAAGTAGAGTTAACTTATATAACTCTATTTTATTTTCTTTTATTTTAAATTTATTTAACAGTAAAATTTTTAAATCCTAACTCACGTAATTTTCAAATTAAATGAAATGAATGTGAGTTAATTCATATAACTCTATCTATCTTTGTTTTGTAACTTGTTTAAAAATAATATTTTATATACCTTAATTTATATTATGCTTAAATTAAGTAAAATAAATACAAATTAATTCATCTTATAATCTTCTATTTTATAGCTAAGTTATAAATAAAACTTTTAAATCCTAACCTACGTAACCTTCAAATTAAATGGAATGAATGTGGACTAGCTCATATATTTTGGTAGCTCGTTTAAAAAAAAAAATTAAATTTTAACCCACGTAATTCTCAAATTAAGTAAGACACGTGTAAATTAACTTTTACGATACTATCTTATATTTAACTTTTTTTCTAAAATTTATTTCTCTCAATTCTTTTCTCTCTTAAAATTTTACCTTTGATATTTTTATTGTACTGAAATATTATTTAATTGATTTATATTTCTTTTTTATATTTTTTATCTTTTTCTAAATATTTTTTCATTTATCTCTATAACTTTCTTCTTTTCTAAATTTTTTCATCTCTCAAATTTTCTCAATTTTTTATATTTTTATCTTTTTCTTTATTTTTTATAAATATATTTGTCTTTCTATCACTGAAATTATATTTTCTTTACATCACTGAAATTATATTTTCTTTCCATCTTTCCATCCTTTCTCTAAATTAGTGATGGAAGTAGACTGAGCCGAGTCAAGTTTTGAGTATTTAAGCTTGGCTTATTTAAAAATTTTAAGGTTCTTTTTTTTTTGTTAAGGTTTGGTCGAATGTAAAATTTACAAGACCTACGAACATGAGCCTACATAAGTTTAAAACATATATAAATAATTGATTAAAAAGACTTATAAGCTTAAAACATACATGTTAAAAAGTCATTAAATAAGCCTAATATATATATATATATATTAAAATAAATACTTTACAAATATAATACATCACAATAAATATAATAAATATAAATATATAATATATAAAGATAAATAGGTTAATAAGTCTAAATCTATCTATTTATTAAACAAGCCTAGCCAAATTAGACTTTAAACAAGTCTTGTCGAGCAACCTTATTCACTTCTATCCCTATTATAAACTTTCTTACTAATTTTAAATTTTTTATTTCTCTTTTACCTTGAGAGAGAAAGAAAGTAGAGAGGAAAAAAATTATATAAAAAGATTAAAAAAATTAAAAAAGAAAATTTGAAAAAAAAAATTAAGCCCATAGATTAACCCCAACCCTTAGGACTTAATGAACTTTTAGCCTTATGAACTTTATAAATGTGGGCTTTTATAAGCTTGTGAACCATTTTGGCCCTAGCCCACATGAACTAAGGTTGGGTTGGGTTGAATGGGTCAAATTGACACCTATAGCGATTTGTAACGCTCCTGGACGGTAAGAAAAGTCTATTATAATATATATTTTAATGGATTAAATATTTTTTATTTTTAAAATATTTTTATTTAATTTAAATTAGATTAAATTAAAATAAATTAACTATAATTAAAAGATTATAATAAAGTTATTTTCTAAAAGATAAAAAATTTAATAATAATAATTTAAAATTAAAAAATATAATTAAAATATTTTAAAAAATAAAAGATATAAATCAAATATTTTAAAATAAAAAGATCAAAATTAAAATTTATTTATTTTAAAAAACTAAAAATATATTTATCCTATTTTAAATTATCACAAAATATGTATAACTGTTTTAAAATTATAATAACTGTTATTTTATTTATTTAAAAATTATTTTTTAATTTGTGTATCCTAAAATTTTATTAATTCTTATTAACTAATTTATATATAAAGTTAATGAATAAATTTAAATAAATAAGTAATATTAGATAAATTAGATTTAATGTTTCCGTAAAAATTTAATATAAGATGTAATATGTCTTAAAAGATAAAATGATGGTAGATGACTAATTTTTTTAACTTAAATCTACATTTTGAAATTATGAAAAGTAAAAAAAAAAAAAACTGAATTATTTTTAAAAAATTCATATCAATAATATCAATGCTGTAAAACAGTAAAAAGATAAATTAAAAAAACTAGTATAACCATCCAAATTTAATATCACAACATTCTTAAAGATTCGTTCCAGAGGTATGTAACACATTCAAGAAGTTTCAATTAATTTATTTATGCTTATATTTTGTTCACTTATCCATTTTTTTTTTATATTGTAATAATTATAATTATTACTATTAAAGAAATAATTTATTTAACATAAACTATCTTTACAACAGATAATATAGGATGCTAATTTTTTTTATCTGTGATTAATTTTCAAACTCAATTTTAATTGGTCAATCAATTTTAAATTTTATTTTTTAAACATTAAATAAATTAATGATAATTTCAATTATCTTTATAAATCACATTTTTACATTTTATTTTAGTTATTCGATTATGGTCCTGTCATGATTCCAATCATGACACTAAATTTTACATAATTTTCTAAATATAAATTCCAGTTATGACATATATAACTCAATTATATTTAATAACTTAAAACTGATGGTCCAATCTTGTAGCCAGCACTCAGTCGTACGGGGTAAAAGGTACTTTGTCCATAGGTATAATTCGATGCTACAGTACATGGCGCGAGTTGTTGAGGTGGTTTTTAGTTTTTTATTTAAAAATTTTAATTTATTTGAATTTTAAATTTAAATTTTTAGTTTTTTTTAAATATATAACGTTGTATTATAAATATTTATATAATATATATTAAATAATATTATTTATTTTATTATAAATTTATAAAAATAGATAAAAAAAACAATAATTATATTCTTTTAAATAAATATATATATAATAATAATAAAAAAATGATAATAATAATGGTTATTATATTAATAATGATAAATATAATAAAAAATATAAATAAAATATTTTAAAATATAAAAATCAAAATATTTTAAAATTAAAAATATATTAAAAATTAATTTAAAATTATTTTTATTATATTTTAACATTAAATTAAAAATTAAAATTTAAAAATTTAGAACTATTTTAAACCATATATTAAGTAATACATATATATATATATATATATTAATTTAAGTACTATAAATTTATATTTTTTATTTACTAGTTAAAAAAATTTTAAAAATAAATGTTAGATGTGAACCAGTTTTAAGTCGAAGAAACTTTTTCCTTAAAAAATGGAAATGAATATTTTTTTTTCTTTTTTTTTTATTGTTTAAAACGTGCGATACCTTTTAAGTAGGTAAATATATAAAATTGAAAATTAAAAAAGACACGCCTAAAAGTTAAATCATTTAAACTATGAAACAAATCAAATAAAATGCAAAAATACGAAGTTATTTATCTCAAAGTATAAAAATTAGTTTTGATTATCGAAAATCAATTGTCCAACCCATCCGAGGCACTCGTTAAATTAGAGATGCAATGTTTAAATCCGTATAATTTAACGGATTTTTAGATAAAAATCAATAATCCATAAGTTTTTAAACTGGTTGAATTATCTGAAAAAAAAAAATTACCAAAAGTTGTGGGGATGAATTTTTCCTCCTTCGTTTTAGTTGTCCTCTAGATGCATGTTTTGTCAGTTACGTATATGTCATATGTTAAACTAAAATTATTTAATTTAATATAAAAATTTATAAATTTAATATATATAATAAAAATTATTAATTCAATAATTAAAATGATAAAATTTAATAAATTATAAAATTATTAAATAGAATAATTTTATTATAAATTATTTTTAAAATAATTAACTTATTAATATATATATATATATTATAAAAAACAATTATATTATTATAGTATAGAATGATCGTGTACATATGTTGTAATTATGTGTAATTTTAAAATTAAATTTAATAATAATTAAATTTAAATTTATTTTAATAATATTATTATAAAATTATATTAATTAATGTTTATTTTGATAATTATTTTTATAAAATATAAATCTTGGTTATTTAATTGTATTTTAAGCTTATTTTTTAGTTTATTATGAAATAGTTTCTTAGTTTTTATGTTAACAAAAATTTTATTAATATTAATTTAATTATAAATTATATTCGTTTATATTAGATATAAATTTTAATATTTATATTAATTTAATAATCTTATACAAAATATAAAATTTATTAATTTAAACGTTGATTTATATTATAATATTTAATAAATTATGTATATTTAAAAAAATTTAAAAATCTAAAAATATATTATTCATCTATTGATATTTATATATATTTAAATAATATATAAATTGTTAAAATAAAATTATAAAATAAAATAAAATATCAATCAATTTTTATTTTGTATGACATAATTTAATAAATATTATAACACGATTTAAAAATTAGATTAATAAATTTTACGTTTAATATAAAATTATTAAATTGGTATAAATACTAAAATTTAACATCTAAAACCAACATATGAATCTTTAATTATACATTATATAATAATTTTAATATTTAAATATATTATAAAAATATTTTATATTATGTTAAATAATATTATATTTTAAAAATATATAATTTGTTTACAATTTAATTAATAAGTTACTAGTTTAACCATGATTGCGATAATATTTTTATGATAAGCATGCATCTCATTTTAAAAATATATATATATATATATATATTATAAATTTAATTTTAAATTTTACTTTTTATTTCACAGAATTTTCTAATTATTAAATATAGAAAAATTTTAAAAAATATATTTTTAAATAATAAACACAAAATATTGGTTTAATAAAAATAAAAATAATATATAAAAATAGAAAAAAGTGTAAAATGTTTTGGATTAACAAAATTCAAACAAAGTAAGGTTTTAAATATTGTAATATAAAATATATATTGCAATAGATTTTTATAACTACGACCAATTGTACCATATATCTTAATTATGTATAAAGATAACCTTGTAATAAAAAAATACATAGTTGCAAGAAAATTTTATATTTAAAATTAATTTTAATATATATTAATTATTTTTAATAATTGAATATTAAATTTTGTTAATTTAAATTTTAAAATTAATTTTAAACATTTAAAAATAATAAATTTTATTTATATATTTTATATTTTTAATATAATATAGAAAAGATAATAGATAAAATATACGTGATATAATATCTATCCTACGTGGATGATAAATTCATCATCGTCTTGTACATGCAACTAAAATTTTCATATTTTTTTCTATTATTTACAGCTTGATTCTTTTGTAGATTAATAAAATTTTAATATTTTTATAAAATAAAGAGTATTTTTTAAAATTATAAACTTGAATTTTTATTATTAAATTTTAAACATTAATTTAATTTTAAAGTTTTGTTAATTATTTTAATCATATATTTATTATTTATATATAATATAGATAAATAAGTATGAAGTACATTATCTATATTCATATTTTAGTATTCTAGTGAATCTACTTAGATTAAAAAAATAACAACTTTTTTATTTAATTTTTTTTCGTTTTAATAATTTTACGAGACGTTAAAAAAAATTAACCTTTTCTTAATGCAACTTTAAGAGTATGAATTTAAGAGAAGGTCGGTGTTGAAGGAGCTTTTATTTCATGTTAATATACTACGCTCAGTTGTTGTATTTTTAATTAGAAGTATAAATTTTGTAGATTTTATCTATTTTAAAAAAATAATTTTAATTAGTATATTATTCTTATGTTTTATTTAGATGAAGTAAGAAGAAAAGTAAAAAAAAAAAATGTAGAAAGATTTTTATTATTTGCTTATATAAAAATAATTGAGAAGAGAATTTCTTTTATTTTAAATTATTATTTTAAAAATAATAAAACTATTGTACTAATAAAAAATTATAATAAAAATAACTTTTCTAAAGTTAACTTTTTTGAATTTATATCAAATAAAAATTATAATGATAATATATTTTTTCATTTATTTAAATAATAGAATATTATTTTTTTATATTTTTACATATTCAAATAATTAATTTTTTTAAAAAATTAAAAAATAAAATAATTATTCAAAAAATTTAAATTTAAATCTCATCATTTTTTAATTTATACGTTGTAAAAGAAATAATTTACTTTTTTAATAATTTTATTTTCAAATTTTTTCTTCTTTTAAACAAAATATTAAAACAGTTTAAATATTTATATAACATCAACTTTACTTATCCAAATAAATATTTACCTTATATAAAAACATTTTTACATATCCAATAAATATTGTACTATAATTATTTTAATATAATAAATATTTATTTTTAGTAAAAATGTTTTTAAATATTTAAAAAATATTTTTATATTAATATTTATTTTCAGTTATGTTTTGAAATGAATTAGATTGAAATTTAAAACAAACAAACAAAATTTATCATGATATGTCTCGCACTGGAGCGGGCGAATCCGTTTTGGGTAAAGCCCAAATCAACGAATATAAATTGCATTTAATGACTCGCCTGCAAGTTTGGTCAGTCCGGTGGTCATTTGTTGGTTGGTCTCATATCAACTGGCAGTTATAAATGGATAAAGACAAACATAATCAATTTTGTATTCAATGACTTGATTTCAGATTTGTCATATGGAGTGGGGCAGTTTTCCATAACAGAGTTAAGAAAAATTATATTTCTTTAAACAATATTATTTTAAAATATTTTTCAAGTAGAGTTAGAACATTACTTGTGATCATAATTTATTAGGTTATAGGTGAGAGTTTATTCTGCGTCCTGTAACGCATTCCATTATATGTAAAAAGATTAAAAAATTGAACATAGATAAAAATATAATATATATATATATATATAATTGAAAGAGTTTGAATTTTATAAATATAAAAAAATAATTATATATGTGATTTTAGTAAAATTTATGGTGTAAATGTTTTTTAAAAAAATTATATTTGTTAAAGTATATTATTGTTATTATGAAAGAAGTTAATATTTATTATTAGTTAATATGAATAAAATATTATTATTATTTTTATAATGGTAAAATGTTTAAAGATAAAAAAGGTTTTACTTTTGAAAAAAAAATAAAAATCAATTCGAATATGTAAGAATATAAGTTTAACGATGTTACAATATAAATATAATGAAAAGATGATTGTATTATATCTAAAAAAAATAGTGAATGACTAATATTTTTATATTAAAAAAAGATTTGTCATTTTTGAGTGACACTTCTTATTATAAAAATATTTCGTTAGAATATCCGGATGAAAATATAAACGTTTGTATAATTGATGCATCTACGAATTAGGTATTGAGGATAAATTGTTTGTTTACAAGTTGATAGAAAAGAAGTGAAGTTCGCTTTAAAACATTATTCAATGAAGGCACACCAAACATTTATTATTATTGAATCGGATATGTATTTCTATTTGTTGTTCTAATGTCATTGGTTATCAATGACGAATGAGAGTGTCACTATCAAAAAAATCTAATAAATGGTATATCAAAACATGGAGAGGTCAACATAATTGTACAAATATTTCTCTCTCACAAGACTATAAAAAATTGGATTAGGACGGTATTTGTTCATGCATTTTGGATATGTATTTATCATGCTTTATTCATATTTTGCCACATAATGATTTACAACATATTACATGAATTAAAGTTATAATTTTATGATTTTTTTTAGGTAAAATGAAGAACCATTTATTTGTATATCATTAATTTAAGATTTTAGTCCATATGAATATAAGGTGATATATAAGAAAACATGAATTGCAAAACAAAAAACAATCATCTCTGTCTTTGGTAATTGAGATGAATGATAGTCTTTACTGTCTATATGGTTACATAAAATGATTCAATATGCACCAGGGCTAAGGTGCAAATTAGAGGCTAAAGATGTTATAATTGGTGATTAGGTTCAGAATGAACCTTCCAAGTTTTTTTGAGTTTCTGGGAGTTATAGACAGTGTTGTCATGCATTTAACTATTGTAAACATGTCATACAAATTGATGAAACTTTTCTATATGAAAAATACAATGGTACTTTACCAATAACAACAAATCAAGATGGAAATAACCATGTGTTATCTATTACTTTTGTTGTGGTTGATGATAAGACATTGAATGCATGAAACGAGTTTCTAATTATATTAAAAGAGTATATTACACAAAGGAATAAAATTTGTCTAATATCAAACAGAATTCAAACTTTAAAATTAGGCTCTCAGCAACTCGCATTTTGGATGGAAACCCCTTATATATATCATGTGTATTGCATACGGTATATTGTCAGTAATTTCAATCACCGATTTAAGTTAAAAATTATGTCACACATGAAACACATAAAGTTATGCGCTATAACTGCGTCACATATATATATATATATATATATATATATATATATATAAATGCGTCAACCGTTTCAAATTTAAATTTTAAATGTGACATATTAATTGTAATCCTTTTACACATAATGGAATGGATTATAGGCTACTTATGATGCAACAAATTATAAGTATAAGACACTATTCCAATCGTAGTTAGAAAAATACTTTGAAAATAATATTATTTAAGAAAATATAATTTTTTTAACTCTATTTTAAAAAAATTATTTGTGAACACTGAATTATGTCCGAGGATAAATTTAAAACCCAAAATAAATCATTTTGTCTAAAATAAAAAATAACAAAAAAGAATAGAAAAAGAAAGAAAAATAATTTTTTAGTTAAGAATTTAGTTAGAAAGTTAGTTGGATTAGTTAATGATGGTTAAGAATTAGTTAGAGAAAAAGAAAAAGAAAAAAGAAAAAAAGAAAATGAAAGAAAAATAATTTTTTAGTTAAGAATTTTGTTAGAAAGTTAGTTGGATTAGTTAATGATGGTTAGGAATTAGTTAGAGAAAAAAAGAAAAAAGAAAAAAAAATGAAAGAAAAATAATTTTTTAGTTAAGAATTTAGTTAGAAAGTTAGTTGGATTAGTTAATGATGGTAAGGATTAATTAGAGAAAAAAGAAAATGAAAGAAGAAAAAATAAAGAAAATAATAAAAAAAACAAAAAATAAAATAAAATTAGAATACAAAAGGGGGAAGTTTCTTCACTTCTAAATTTTTTTCCCTTTCCTATCAATAGGAACTTTCATTTAGTTCAAAGGGGACTCTTCATTTCTAAGAAAAAATTTCAGAATTTCTAAGGAGGGAGAGAGGAGCACTTTGGGTCATTGAAAGGGGGCTTTTAGATTTTTTCTAAGGGGAGCACCAAAGAGACTCTTGAATTCTACATCCAATTGAGCACCTCCTTGGCCTCCATGGAACCAGTTATTCATCACCTTCCAAGATGCTATTAAGTGGCATTCAAGAACATCAATTGAGGTTAGATCTTGCTTCTATTTCGTTTAATTTTCTTGCGTCTTCTCGGATTTTCGAGTTCATCTTCGTCTCTGTTTTCATTTTCATTTTTGATCGGTCAAATGATCTCCGATTTCAGTTATTTTTGTTGCGTTCTCTTCGTCTTTCTTTCTAGTTTCTGAAATGATATTATTTGTCTAATTTGGATCTAAAATGAAGTCTCTATGACCTGATTACTGAAGGATGTTTGTCCTGATGCGCAAATGAACCTAGCTTGTTTGATTTATGCATACCTTGCTCATTTCTGGTATGATTTTTGTTAAATTTGTTTTGTTTGATTTCTATGGTCTATATCTTTTAACTTTTTGGTTTTAATTTTTCAGATCTACCAAAAAATATTTTCGAAAAATTCTGAGATTTGAATTCAAATTTTGGCGCCAAAAACTCGGTGTTCTTGAAGTTCATTTTCGTTTCTGTTTTTCGTTTTTGTTTTTGATCAATCAAATGATCTCAGATTTCAGTTATTTTTATTTCTTTATCTTCCTTTTTCTCTCTAGTTTCAGGAATAATATTATTTGTCTAATTTGGATCTAAAATGAAATTTCTATCACCTGATTACTAAAGTGTGTTCATCTTGATGTGTAAATGAACCTAGCTCATTTGATTTGTGCATACCTTGCTCATTTCTGGTCTGATTTTTGTCAAATTTGTTTTGTTTGATTCCTATGATCTATATATTTCAATTTTTGGGTTTTAATTTTTCAGATCTACCAAAAAATATTTTCGAAAAATTCTGAGATTTGAATTCAAATTTTGGCGCCAAAAACTCGATATTCTTGAAGTTCATTTTCGTCTCTGTTTTTCGTTTTTGTTTTTGATCAATCAAATAATCTCCGATTTCAGTGATTTTTATTGTGTTCTCTTCATATTTCTCTCTAGTTTCAGGAATGATATTATTTGTCTAATTTGGATCTAAAATGAAATTTATATCACCTAATTACTGAAGTATGTTCATCTTGATGTGTAAATGAACCTAGCTCATTTGATTTGGGAAAAACTTGCTCATTTTTTGTTAGATTTGTGTCAAACTTATTTTTTTTTATTACTATGATCCATATATTTCAATTGGTTGGTTTGAATTTTTAGATATACTAAAAAATATTTTCTAAAAATTCTGAGATTTGAATTCAAATTTTGGTGCTAAAATCTCTTGTGTTCTTGAAGTTCCTATGTAGATCTTGTTCTTTTAAACTTGTTTAGGTATTAGTTTCCATGCGTGGATCCTTCTATATGTATTTATTTCTGATTTGTTTATGTTTATATGTCCTCCTTTCTAAATCAAATCTTCAAAAACTCCATTTTTCTAAACAACAACTTTCAAAGCTTTAAAAGATCCGAGATCTCACGCAATGAACTCCGAAGTTGAAAGTGCAGCATACCCTGTCTTTCGATGTTCGGAGAATCATATGAGTCGCAGTGCAACCCTCACTTGCTTTCGACTCTGTGCATGTGGATCGAAGATCTCTCTTCGAAATTACCTTTTTTTTTTCAAAATAATTTTTAAAGCTTTAAAGATCCGAGATCTCACGCAATGAACTCCGAAGTTGAAAGTGCAGCATACCCTGTCTTTCGATGTTCGGAGAATCATATGAGTCGCAGTGCAACTCTCGCTTGCCTTCGACTCTGTGCATGTGGATCGAAGATCTCCCTTCCAAATTACCTTTTTCAAAATACTTTTTAGGGCTTTAAACGATCCTAGATCTCACGCAATGAACTTCGAAGTTGAAAGTGCAGCATACCCTGTCTTTCAATGTTCGGAGAGTTATATGAGTCGCAGTGCAGCTTTCGCTTGCCTTTGGCTCTGTGCATATGTGGGTCCAGGAACATATGTAAAAACTAAATATGTTTTAAATAATTCTAAGTCTCACGCGTTCTGGATGCGAACTGGTAGCATACCCTACTGTTCGGGATTCAAGAATCATACGGATCCCAGTGCAGCCTTCGTTTGCCTCGGATCCTGTGCATATGTGGACTAAGGATTTTTTTGAAATATTCAAAATACTCGGCTTTTTTTCAATCCCCTTTGAAGGTCAAGCCTTCGAACTAGAACTACGTAGCCTTGAATTTCTCATTGCACCAGGGAATACGTAGGAGCAGGATCAAGTCCTGTTAGGCTATTTTCATACAAACCTATTTAGTTTCATTCTATTTAAGGGATCAAACAATTTTCAAAAAATCAAACACTCAGTTTAAGAGTACTTCTATTTAAGGGATCAAACAATTTTCAAACAATCACACACTCAGTTTAAGAGTACCGTTCTTTGGAATGAGCGAGTAGGATGCCTAACACCTTCCCTGTTCGTAACCGACTCCCGAACCTAGAATTTCTTCTTCAAGTTAGGGTTTTTCCAAATATTTTTCCTTAAAATAAAAATTGGTGGCGGCTCCACATACAATTAAATTCTATTTTCAAAATTTTAGCGAGTTCGTCGTCTCGAAATTACGGTTGCGACATTATCTATCGAGTAATCACTCATTTTTCGTTGTACTTGTATCGCTTGACAATTACAAATGAATAAGGATAAATATGGTAAACTTATTTATACTTACGATGGATACCTATATGAGAAAAGAATAAATGTTGTTATATACTCTTTATTCTAAAAATATTTATGTATTTATAAAATATATTTTTTATTAAATATATTTAAAATATTAAATTTTAGAAATAAAGTTTATTTTATCACATAATAATTTATAATAATATCATATAATATTAATTTATATTATAATATCAATATAATTAATATTATAATATATTATATGATATAAATTTTTTAAAAATTAATCTTAAATATTTATAAATATCAATTAATTATAATAAATATAGATACAAGTAATATATTATTTACTTGCATCATATTTTATTAACACTCCTAAATGTAAATCCATCAATATAAATTTAAATGTTATAAATAAATAAATGAGTATTTTAATAAATTAGTGCGAATAATTTATAATTTATATAAAAATAATTATGTTAATTATGCAATTTATTTATATTTTAATAATTTAATTATGTTTTTTTTAGGTTAAGATAATTTACACTTAAAGAAAATTGATAAAATTATAAAAGTATTGATGATTTTATATTTTTTATAATAAATATTTTATGAATATTGAAGATATGAAATGAAATGTCTTGTCACAAATTTTTTATGAATAAAAAAAAATTAAAATCAAGTATCTTAAAACACTAGAATGAAATCACCTTAAAAAAAAATTATTACAAAATAATAAAGGTAAATGTGAATAATTAATTTTATCTAAATATTAAAAAATAGTAATAATAAATATAAAATAATAAAAATTATTAAAAGTTATAAAATTTGAAAATTTAAAATATATTCTTAATTAAAAAAAGTTAAAATATTAATAAAATAATTTAAATTTAAAAAATTAGAAGATAACATGGTGTTGTTGTACCTTTACTGTACTTATAATTTTTACTCACAAGCAAGTGCATTTATTGATATAGAAAGAGATATTTAAAATTTTTAATATTAATATCGTTTATATAAAGACGGCTTCAACACTTTTTAAAATAATGATTGAATCCTAACTTTGATCTCATTAGAAAATAGTTTTGTTTGGAAACATTTAGAGTAAATACAAAAAGGAAACAAAATAAAAATAGGAAAGTTAAAGACAAAAGAATACAATTACAAATTCAATAATTGTGGAAAGACATAAAGACTTTGGTTTCCTTGTAATTTTATCTTATTTCATCCCAAAATGATTTAAAATCAATTGCAAATCATTTGTTTTCATTCTATTGCTATCTAATGATCATGCAATACCAATATTCTTTCTCTTAAGTTACCATCTCACTGATTATGTAAGATATATAATTAAGAAAAGCATAAAGAACGTTTAGACTTGTTAAATTAACAAGAATATCTAATTTTCATTAATTAATCAAGCACCTATACCATATGGGTGATTCCCGAAGAGTGGTGTGACTTTTGGAGCCTAGGATGGTGTGATTTGGTGTAGCATATCTTCCCTTTTATAGGCATAGATTTGAACGTAATGTATTGAACTTACTTAGCCGCTTCCTTAGGAGTCACTACCATTCCAAGTCATCTTACAACTGACTAGGATGTCTCATGCGTTATTAGGGTTGGCTTAATATTGTCACTATACGCCTATTCTTTTCATCTTATTTAAGGCTTACATGTCATTATCGCATTAGATGTGTTATCTTTTTATGCTTCTTTTACCTTATTTTTTATCCAAAACTTTCTTAGTTTCAGATTCTTTGTTTGGGGATCATTCCTGCAAGAAAGAAGAGAAATTAGGTAGTCTTGGTTAACGGAGTAGTGGAAGAGTAGTTTTAGTTAGCGGAATAAAAGAGAATATATACGCAAAAAGGAACTATCAGTACTAAGAAAAGAGACAGATAAGAAAACAAATAAGCAAAAGGAAATAGAACAAGAAAGGAAAGAAAGAAGGTTTAAGGAACAACCAACAAAATCACGAAGAATTATGAAGGTGTAGAGGTAAAAGAGATAAAATTCATCCTTCTAAACCAAATAACTTTTTTTTTCTTATTTTCTCTTAATATGATGTCTTATGTATTTTCAATTCTCAATACTTGATTGGTAAAATTTGTTCCTAACATCTTTCCCAAACTAATTAATCACTAATATCTTAATTAGTTTAAATTAATAATAGTATACATTGTTGATAATTCATTTATCCATTATTTTCTTATATGCTGTAATGTTGCTATAATGTGTGTGTTAAGGTGAATGTTTGTGATATTTATTTATTTATCTTATAATTTTATTTTTTTGTTTGATAAAGTTCTTAATTCATAAATTTTGTTTTTTTTTCTCTTCTCTTTTAATAATATAACAAAAAACAAATAAACTACCTATTTGACCCTATTTTTTTTTCTTGTTTGATTTATAATTTTAGTTTGCCTATATAAATATTTAAAACCATTTTGGATTGACATGATAAACTAGTAGGATTAATTGAGTGAATAACCATACAAATTTATTGCGTAGCCATTTGCTACTTGAATCCTATGCGAAAATTAATTTATCTTCTTTTAAATTGATATAAAAATATATTATATTTCAAAAAATAAAAATATAATAATTTATATATATCTAGTATGAAATTAAAATTTTTCTTTTTACAATTCCAAATAACTTGTAATAAGTTGAACCAAGTGAAAATTTTGAACCTCTTTTCATTTATTTCATGAAAAAAAAAACATCTTTTAATAATTTATGTAAAATAAAACAAGTGAATAAATTTTTTTTTCTTTAGGATGAAATATTTTTTTTTTCGTTAATGATGTTTTTATAAAATTAATTAAAAAATAACCATTTTCAAACACAAGTTATAGGATGCTAATACATTTTTTTATGCGTAATCAACTCTTAAATCTATTTTGATTTTAAAGATAAATTTTTTTAAAATTTTTTAAATATTTTCTTTAATAAATTTTGATAATAACTTATTATTATTATTATTATTATTTGTCATTTCGATTGCAATAATAAATTATTTTAATGTATCTTATAATAAAATAATATGTTTTAATATAAATTTTTTGTAAAACTTTTAATGAAAAAAAAATCTTCATATAAAATGAATAAAATAAATAATTAGAACAATAAACAAATTAAAACTAATCTACATAAAACATGCATCAATAATATTAAATATTAAATGAAAATATGTGTATAATTATTCAAAATATGATAGTTAAAAAACTTAATAATATTAATAAAAAATTTAATGATGATGTTAATGAACAAACACATCTATGATCAACATTTACTTTTCTATCCAAACTTATAAATATATATATATATATTGATGATATTTGATTTCAATAAATATTTTATATTTTTATTTTTACTTATAAAAATATTATTTTATTTTTATTATATTATTTTATTTTAAGATTTTATATTAAAAATATTAAAAATAAAAATAGCTATTTTTCTATTTATACTATTTTTATAAAATATTAAAAACAAAAAACAAAAACATTTTACAAATCAAACACTATCTAAATTTTTTTAATCTAAAAAAAATTGTGTAAAAAAAATTACTTAAAAAATATTTGTTATAATAAAAATATTGAGAAAATATTAAATACTTAATGTCACCTTTAAAGCTGAATTGATATAATATTTATATATCTTTCTTTTCTTAATCATTTTATTTCATCTATTAAAAAATATTTGAATTGAATTTAAATTTTTTATAAACAACTTATTTATGAAATTTTTTTTAATCAGTATATTTAGGTATATGTCCATGATAAAATACTAGATTTTTAAAATTTTTTTAAAGTATTTTAAAAAAATAAAAATTCAATTCAAAATTTATTTTTTATTTTTTATTATCTCCTTTTATCATTAAAACAAATATATTATTGTTCACTTTTAACTTACACACTAACATGCTAAATAGATGCAAATTTAGCTTCATAAAATGTATACAATTGTTCACTTTTGAGTAATCCACCCTAACATAGTGATCATAGTAAAAATTTACATAGTATTGACAATGATATGTGCACCGAACAAAAATATTTATCTTTAAATATAAAAATGAAATTAATAGAACATTAACACCGCCATTATTCATATTTATTAATTATAAGAAGTAATAATCAATATTCAGTAATCCTTAATTATGTTTTAATAATGAACTTCA
The DNA here is from genome assembly GCA_037954105.1 of Canavalia gladiata. Classification (NCBI taxonomy): domain Eukaryota; kingdom Viridiplantae; phylum Streptophyta; class Magnoliopsida; order Fabales; family Fabaceae; genus Canavalia; species Canavalia gladiata. The sequence continues at coordinate 17,076,329 of CM075658.1, read as the reverse complement.
AATAATTATTTATAAACCAATAATTATCATATAATTTATAACATTAAAAATTAATGGATAATTAAAATAAAATAATAGATTTTAAAATTAAAAAAACTTAAAAATTTAACCATAATTAACAAATTTATCATTCTTTAATATTAAATGTTTATAAAAATTATTATATTCAATGCATTGCAAAGTAAATGCGTTGAATATATAATGATCATTGAGTATGACCGTTAATATATAATTATAATATCTAATTTAATAATATGTTTTAAAATAATATTGTTTTAATAATTTGTTTTTAAAATGTATTATTTTGCTAACCATTTTAAGAGGGAGAGTGTATAAGAGTAGCACATTACACCAAAGTCTAAATGAGTATGTAAATGAAAAAAAATAATACCAAAAGTTCATAAGATACAAATAAAATATAAATGAACCGAGTTATTTGTTTGAATTTGGATCGTTAAATTTTTATTTAAACTTATTTATTTAACTTAACAATTCAAGCTTTACAAGTAAGTTAAATCAAGTATTTAAAATTGAAGTTATGTTTGATAATTTAAATAAGTTAAGATTAAATTTTATAAATTTAGCATTATCTACTTATGAATCATTTGATTATATAGAATACAATCTAATGACATTAGATGTTAAATTTAATAAAATTATATTTTTATTAACAATAAATGTTATCAATTTAATCATTAATTTATGTAATATTATTAATATAAATTAAATATTTAAATATATGTAACTAAATAATTTTTTTATTTTTATTTTAAATAATGTATAATATATTATAATAAAGTTATAAACTAATTTTTTTATAAACATAAAAATAATGGGGTTATCAATGGGTTAAATAAACTAAGTTTAAATTTCATACTTTCACAATAAATCAAGTTTAAGTTTTAAAGTTAAATCATAGGATTAATGTAATGGTGAGATTAAAAAAATGATATAAAATTGTTAGTTTAGATCTTATTATTTTTATTATATAAAAAATTCAAATTCTAAATTTAAATTATGTAAATAAATAAAATAAAACTTAATTTTTAAAGTCAAATTTAAACTTTAAATATTCGATTTAGCTTATACTCTTAAATGTAAACAATTTGTATAATTTTATTATTATTAATAACAAAGTATCTTTAGTAAAAGGTAAAAGTTAATTTAAATTTTTTTAAAGAATCAAAATATTTTAAGAATAATTTATGTTAGAATTAATTTTTTAATAATTTTTTAAATAATTTAATTTTATTAATTTAATTGTAAAATTAATAATTTATTATAAAATCAAAATTTAAAAATATTTTATATTTTTTTTAGAAAACAATTTAAATTAATGTATAATACTTATGTCTTAACATATATTAATTTAAAATTATTTAACTAAATATTAAAAAAATTAAATTTTTTGAAATTTTATAAAACTAATCTTATAATAAAAATGATTAATTTAATAAAATCTAATCATTTTAAAAAATTATTAAGTAAAATAATTTTATGATTGGTTTCTTACTAAGTAATTTGATTTTTTAATCTAAATTTTAGATCACTATCTAAATCCTAGGGTTATTTATTTTTAATTTAGCTGAATTTATTAAATTTAATCATTTAAAAGAATTAGTAAGTAAAATTATTCTATTACAAATTTTTTATGGAGTAATTATTTTTTTTTTTTAATTTTAGTTCAATGTCTAAACCCTCAAGCTATATTATATAGATAGTAGAGGATGGCAGAGACGGAGACGTTCACTTTCTCTATAAGGGTTACAACGAGGGAAGCAATGGTACCTAACAAGGTAGTTGATGACTTATGTTGTTCCTCAACATGAAGGAACAGTTACAGAGACAAAAACATATCAAGAACAGTCGAAATCACCTACATCTGCGGCGGAGACCCATAGCCACGTTGTCAGAACGGCTTCAGCTGTTGGGAGTGAAACCCAAACGGTTGCATGGAGAATGGATGATGGTAAAACGTAAGAAGCGGAACCTGCGAAAACCAAGTAACCCATTCATGTTATCGAAGGAACATGCGAAATCTAAGCAACAGAAACATGCAATCACAACGGTGCAGGCCTCGCACCCTCACACTACACGAAATTCCTCCAACGACAAACTACCCCTCACTTCCACGATTTCACCTTACACCAGAGATAACATTGGAGGAATGAAGGAGAAAAATGATGGATTAAATTCTCAGGAAATCATGGCTCTTGCAGTTGGAACCATCCTGTGAAAAGAAAAGAAGACAGGAAGACATGCAAATACAAACGACCGAGCCTATTGGGGCTATGATAGAGGAGAAGGGGGACACCAATGGCCCCAACGTTGGTAGTGACCATAGTCAACACACCTATGTCACACATGTTACACTTGGAGAAGGAGAATCCTTTGCTGCTCAGCTGCGGCAAAATGACTCGGAGCAATAGGAAAAAATATACATAAGCCCCATTTCAAGATGTGTTGTGATGATAACGCAAAATGATTTCAGTATGCTCTCTTGGAACATCAGGGAAGCAAAAAATCCGAGCTGCAGACGCTTTTTGCGATCACTAATTTCTCGCCATCAACCACATATAATTTTCATCCTTGAGCCACATGTTTAATTGACAAGTATTTCGAGATGATGTACTCAAATGGGATACCAAAGAATTGAAATACAAGAAGGGGGCTCTTTGGAAGGATATGGTTACTTAAGAGGTTCCACAATGTTGTGAATAAAAAAATAAACAAAGGTTAACACAAATAGGCATGGCAGTTTTAGAAGAAAAACCTGAGTGGAAAAAAACCTGTCAACTAGGTAACTGTGTACAGTTGTTTATTTCCAAATTAACTTATTAAAAGTAATTAATTCTTATCAATTAATTAAGTATAATAAAAAATACAATTAAACATAAATACATAACTATTAACATCCAACAAAATAACCTATAATTTTACATCAAAATCTTATGGAAAAATAAGGATACTGAAATATCTCGGTAATATATAGGATGTTAAGTATAACTTTCTTTTTACAGGTTTAAAAGTTGGCCTTCTTTTATTATTAGGTTATTTTTTTAACTTACTACCATTTATTTTTTTTTCACAAATAGTTTTTAAAAATTATTTTATAAAATTTTTAAATTTTTAAAATAAAAAAATCAAACAAATCCTAATATTTTATTTTATACATTTAAAATTAGTTTCAATTTTTTTTAACTTCTTTTTTTTATTCAATTTAATTCTTATTTTTTTTTATCATTTTAATGTATTAGATTTTATTGTTGATTTTATCATAACTATGTTAGAAACTAATTTCTTTTATGAAAAAAATGATTTGAGAATATTTTGATAAATTAATTTAATTTTACATAAGAGATAAGCATGATAAAATTTTAAAATAAAAACGGCACATCAATGATTAGAACAAGTTTCAATGAAAATTGATTAATTATTGTCAAAATTTAAAGATATCATATTTAAACTAAAATAAAAAAGATTGATCATAAAGAATGATCCAAAAGAACCTTTTTGTTGTTTGAAAAATCTTTCCAAAAATATATAAAGAGAATCAAACGAGAGAACTCGTCACTATTACAGAATACGTATAACAAATCATACTTTTACCATTAAACTATACTTGCTACAGTATAATTATTATATATAACTGAATTTGTCAAATAAAGTAATTAGACCTAATTAAAAGATCGAACATGATATTATGTTTGATTATCTTTAAATTACAAATTTTTTAAATCAAATACTTTTAAATAAAGCATTATTATTTAACATTTATGAGAATAAAAACAGTCTAAATAAATAAAAATAAACTGAATAAATGAATTATTTATTTTTTTAAAAAATATTTTAATTATATTAAATAGAGTTTGTATGTGTACAAAATTTAATGAAAAAAAAGTAAAAATTTAAATTTAACATAATTTGACATAGAATATTTAAAATATAATTTTTATATTAAAAAAATTACAAATAATTCTTTTACGATTTTTATATGGGTAAAATTGTAAGTTTCTTCATGATTCTATACTACCAAAGTTTCTAATACATTTAAAGAATTAGATGTTGTAGTGTGAGATTCATACTAAATTTTTATATTTATTAGAATTTTTTATATATTTCTTCTTTACATTGTTGAATATGAGATTTCGATAAATAATACTTATTTAAGTATAACATATCATCTGTTTGTCTAAAGGCTCATATTCTTATATTGTGAGAAACTCTTGTTGATCTTATGAAAATTTTGGTTTATGATCCTTTCTTATTGTAAAATACATAAACTAACAATAATTTTTTTAACTTTATTCTTTCAAAATAAAAGATCATTCTCATGATTGATTATATTAGTTGGAAAATTACTCTTAAATTTATCATTTTCTCCTTCAAGCATTATATTTTTTTCTTTACTTTTCTCTTAAAAAAGTAACATTTCACTATCAATTACTCTTTTCATATTAATGGTTAAGGAAACCTTGCTAAAAAACTTCCATTTTCTCTATCATTAGAAGCATTCATAAAAAAAAAACTAAAACAAAGAATACAAATTTAATAAAACCCTAGCTTATCAAGAAAATGTTTCAAAAATAGTTTTATTATTATTTACAATTTTTATAAAAAAAATTACAAATATTTCTTTACAATTTTTGTCCAAACAAAATTGTAAACTTTCTTATTTTCATAATATACAACTACTCAAGTACCCAATACATTCAAATGGATAAATTTGTTGTTGTATAAAACTTTATATTAAATTTTCATATTTATATAAAAAAAATTCTTTCTTCCTCACAAGTTATTTGAGGTATGATTTAAATAAATAATATATATTTTTTAAAAATAAATCTCTCATTTTAGTCAATAAAATATAATAAATTTTTTTGATATATTAATTACAATCTAACATCTATTTTAGTGATTATATATATATATAATTAATTCATAAACTAAATATTTAAAAATTAAATACTTTAATCTTTCATTTCATCCGATAAAATTATACATTTTTTTTATATTAGCTATAAATAAATGTTTAGAAGAATCTGAGATGATTATATTTTTAAATTTTTTATTTTTAAACTAACTTTTAAAACAAAACTTGTTCAATTAAAATAATTTAAAGATAATTTTAATATATTCTTGAATTCTTTTATTTCAATTCTTAAAATGAAAAATAAAATTTTTTGATTTCTACTTTTAACTTTAAATTTTTTTATTCTTAACTACCATTACAATAATAATAATAATTTTTTTATTTTTAAAATTTTATTATTTCTGATGATTATTTTTTGTTATTTATTTTAATTAATATTATTTATTTATCTAATTTTTATGAATTTGCAATGAAGAAATATGATAGAATAAGGAAACTTTTACAATAAATTTTTAAAAATTAGAAATTAAAATTTAAAATTATATTTAAATTTAGTTTTAGAATTTTTAAAATAAAAGTAAAAACTATTCTAAAGGACCTATGGTTTTGATTGGGATTTCGAGCAATAAGATTTAAGTTGATATAATTAAAAGATAAAGTTAATATGAAAACTAATGTTTAAAAATCGCAGTAATTATTGGGAGAAGGTACTAATTTATAGTTAACTAATTTAAGCATGGTTGAATCACGTTTCTATAAACATACATAGACAGTTGGAAGGTAATCAAATGATTGATCTTTCTTACGATGTTACTTACTATTAACCTTAGGCCATATTTTATTTGATGGAATCATTCTTTACAAAATAAGAACGAGTGGGAGTATGATAAAATAAAAAGTAAATGGATTGAATTATGACTATTTTATTTGTGTTGGATAAGCTATAATTAATTTTATAAAAAATGAGGAAAAAAAAGAGTTTGTTTCTTTAGGGTTTCGGTCAATGTTTGATAAGTTATAATTAATTTTAGGTTACATGGCCACACTCGTTCAAATTTGGGCTGATCAATATTTTGTCTAGGTTGAGCCTATGTTGGCTTCGCCCACAAAAGGATTTTAATCTGATTGTATTGATTGGATAAGTTGACCCAAAAACAAAAACGATTCCTTCTTTGGTAATGAAAAAAATATATAGAGCGGATAGGTTTTTCTGCTCCCTATTTTGTATTACGAAAGAGGTTTAAAAGTAAAATGGTTGCCCTGACCAAATAAAATAAAATAAAATAAAATGTTGATAAAGAAAGGTAAAATGGTTAACATATAATACGAAATTAAATAATATTTGTAGGAAGCCTGGACTTTTGTTAAACATCTACTATGATGATATAAAATAGATATTCCGTACAGTAGCAGATAATTTTTTATTTTAAATAAATATATTTTAATTTGATGGATTTTTGGGATAAAATATATAAAATAATATACTAATACAAATTTAATATATTGATAATTTATTTATTATCACAAACAACATATAATTTTTTTTAATTTAAAAATAAAAATCTGCTCTCAATTGTTTTTCCTTCCAAATTTCTTTCTAACACAACTTTTAGTTTGCCCATATCTCTTTAAAAAGCACTCTCAAAAGTCTAAATTTTATTAATCAGAATCTCAAAAGCCTAATTAATACTTCCCCTGTCCTTTATTTATCTGTTCATATAGAAAAGAAGTATGAATATTAAAAAAAATATAATTAACGTTAATTTTTTTAAAATTATATATATTTTAAATTTATCTTTAATATATAAATTTTATTTTTATTTTTCTTTATTTATTACAGTTGATAGATATAATGATATATATGAAAAAATAATTAATATTTTTGTGAAAACCAAAATAAAAACATAAATAAAAATAATTTTTGTATTATCTTTCTTACCAGATAGGAAAATGGAAGGAGTAACTTATGTAATTCAAGTAAGAAAAAATAAATTTAAGGTATCAGATTATGATATACAAAGAATGGTAGAAACTCTTAATTCATAAAAAAAAATTATCAGTTGTAAGATGATAGTACTTTTAATGACATTTCAATATTCAAATGTGTTTTAATTTATGAAAGTCATTCTTGCAATACTCACAATGAGAGATCTATATATAAATAATGAATGTGAGTGTCATTGTTAGATGAGGAAGATTATTTTCTCAACTGTTTCTATCTTAACAGAATTATTTAACTATTTATAATTATAAAATATTCTAATATTTCTTAAAGATGGATGATGTGAACCACAGCAAAAAAAATAAAAATAAAATTGTTATCTAAAATATTTGTTAAGCTCCAACCGAAAAGAACCAATTAACTTGATGCTGGTTTTTAAACTTTTATAGTAAGTATATAGTTTGGACTTGATCCAATATTTTCTTAAACTTAGAACACTTTGTATGCATAATAATTAATGGTTTGTGGAAAGTGTGTCCCACCTTACAGAAAGACAAGTACCTTAGAAGTGCTTATCCTTTCGTCCCAATGGTCAAGTCTAAGTCTAATGATGCTTAGAAGAATCAATGGTTGTGACAGTGATATGGGTATGGCCCAATTATCCACCTACATTTGTTATTAGAATTAATATGTTTAAAACATTATTTTATTTTATTTTTTTAAAAAATACCAAGTATTTTTGAAAAAAATTTATTTACTTAAAAATGATCGTTCCCAAATTTAATACTCGAATCCTTTTCATGAAAAAGAGACACAACCATTGGGCTCCAATATTGTTCTCTCCAACTCTTGGACCTTAACAAGCTTAGTCCAATGCTATAGACAATTAGGCATCATCCATCACTTTTCCATTGAAAGCATTTCGTGTCTCTCTCTAGTTGGGTGGGCCCCATTTGTCTTTGTCCAAAAATTTTTGTTCATGAAATAAGATAATTTGGATTTGATGTTTTTTGATGGAGGATGGTCAATTTAAAAGTTATTTGATTACTTAATAAGATAGAGCGATGTCATCATTGATTTTAGATATAAGGCAAATTTTAGGCTAATTATTGGACCAGTAAAACCAACGCCTACAGCACTTAAGAACGTTGAACCTGAAATTTTTTATAGGCATGATTTTTTTTTTATTTAATTTTGTAAGGATTAGCTTTATTTAAATATTTCCTTTTAATCCGAATATAGCTCATGCGTTTGTGCAACAACATTTTTTTCTTTTAAAATAATTTCATTTTTTATAATTATGATCACAACTCACAGTTTAGGTAAATCAAAAGCTGGATATATTTTTTTAAATATTATTATTTTTAATAAAAAATATAATTTATTCAATTTTATATGTACTTAAACAAATAATAGAAAAACTATTTTTAAAATCATAAACTATAGATAAATATATAACTAATGTACGGTATGTTCATTTAAATAGGTTTGATAAAATTTTATTTATTCATTTATGTCACTATAATTAATTATATATTATTAGGGTATTTTTCGTTTAAAATGCTTCATTAATAATTAATTAAGCATATATGATCTCAAAATTATGAGCTGAAAGTGATGATAAAAGATATTCATGGTCGCCTATTATTATCCCTTCGAAATTTCTTACTGGGGACGTTTCGCAAAATCTCTTGCTAAGAATATTTAGAAAAGTTTATAAAAGTATATAATTTATAAATTTTATAGTTTTTTAAACTTATTTTCATAAATTTTATATTCAAATTTATTGCTTGAGCGTTTAACTAAACTATTTTTCTAAATACATTTTGTAAGTTACACTCAATCGACACCACTTTGATGATTCAAGCCGTTACTTTTTTCCTCATAATTTCTAATGTTACGGTTAAGAAATCAGACACTCAATGATACAAAATAAAATAAATCTCTAGTTCATGCTGCACCTAATATTTTTTTGAGATGATATATTATTGAATCGATGTTAGTTATATTTTTTAAATGAAATTTTTGTTTCCAATAATATATATATAATTATCATCATCAAAGTATTATATTATGAGTCTTACATTAAGTAAAATAAGAGATTAAATATGGTATTTAAGTTTTGAAATTATCCTATTTAATTGATTGATCTTTTGGATAGGGTTTTTCTCATATAATTAAGTCGTGATATTTATCAAAAATATACGAAATTATTGTTATATTTATCAAAAATATATTATATTTATTTTTATTTTATTTATGATTGTTCTATTCTCTTTTATACATTTTTCTTTAAAAAAATTAGTCATTAAATTTGAAGTGTAGATAGATATAAGATAATTTTCATATATTTAGATATTATTTTGTTACACAAAAAATATTAATTCTTGAAAGAGTAATAATATTATGAATTTTACATTAAATAAAGTACATTTTCCTTATATGCTTTGACAACATAGTATTAAACACCAATTTGAAATATAAAAATGGATTTATAAGTTACATACGATTAACTAATTTGTCCAAACCATTGTAAATGAAACAGTTTTTTCATTTATTTATTAATTTTTCTATGATAAACGGGCCTAAGCCCAGAAAATAAAAAAAGTAGAATCCAGTGATATTCACCCCAACAATATCCTGAAAAAACAAGCTCGGTAGGAGGATTTATTTATTCAATTAAATATAATGATGTTATTTTACAATTACATTCCCATTCATTTTGTATTCTTCTCTCTCTATATATATATATTTATATATATAAAATAACATTTAAATTTAAACCAAAGCCAATTAAAAGCATCCAAAGTTTTTATAATTTTTTACAGGCCTAACGAAATTTTTTACAGTACTATAATCACCTTTGTATTATTAATTCTATAGTTTGAATTTAAAAAAAAATTAGAAGTTGGGAAATAAAAAAAAAAACTGCAAAGAAGTAAATATTACAACAATACCGAAAATTTACTGTTTAATAGCAAGTTGAAGAATTAATATAGTTTTTTTTTATTAAAGTGGTTGTGGTTAATTTTTTTGTCAAAATATATTTTATTTACTTTAAACATTAGTTTTGCTGGAACTGACTATGTAACTTTAGATACAAAATCTTATTGATATATATATATATATATATATATATATATATATATATATATATATATATATATATATATATATATATATAAATTATAGAAACTTTGTTAATCAATATCTTGAAAAGTTGATAAGAAATTAAAAATTATATTATACTTTTAAAAAATTACATAAAAAGTACATTAATAAAAAAACTTAATTTTTAATTTTATTAAATTCAACTTTTAAAATTAGTTTTAAATATTTAAAAATAATAATTTTTAAAGAATATTAACCATCATTGTAAAGGCATTAATTAATAAATTTAAAATATTTATAAAAAATATTATTAAATTCATTATTATAATTTTTTATGTATATTATATTATTTGTGATAAAAAATTATTTTATTTTTTAACTAATATTCTAAAAACAATGTTGCAATACTAATTTTTTATCATAAAAAAGCATTTATTATATTTTTATGTTTTTTAATTAGTAAATATTTATTTTAATAAAGATCTACAAATTTTAAATTCTTCAAATTAATCTTTATAGATTAAACATTTTTCTTTGATTTTGAAACGGCGCCTTCCGAAATTTATTAACATTTCCCATAATAAAAAAAATCAGAAAAGTTGATATTACCTTTCCCATAACAAATTGGATCCTTATTTGAAAAGGTAAGTGCAATAAGTTATGTGATTCTGATTATTTGCACAAGAACCAACCAACCAAAGTGCCCCGAAAACCCTTTTTTAAGAGAAGGATGTTGCTTGTCTCATTATCTGCAAACCTCAATAATATTCTTTAGTATTTGTTGTTTCAGTCTTCACAAAACTATTAATTACATTAACCATGAATTGCTTTCAGCCTGCTGTGGCCTGGTGGGTTAACAGGGAATCTCTTTCTGCTTTGTGATACATCTTCTTCATCACATATCACATCATTCTACACACTTAACTTCCTTCCTCTTTCACAATTAACAAACTCAACAAACAGAATTTCATAAAACATATAATTATCCAAAACTGAAAATAAAGTGACCTTGCCCCGAGTAGATCCTGATCATAATTCAGAATTTCCAGTTTCAATTATTTGCTAATTAATTAATAATTATTACTGCTTAGGCTCACTGGCCACCGAGTTGGACTCTCTTCAACCCGAGTCCACCCAACCGAATCATTGCCCAGAAAAACCAAAACAATTGTTCTTAACTAACCATCACTTAATATCTAATTAACAACGACAATAATTACTAATGATAAGAACAACAACAATAATATTAAATTCAATCACAAGCTGGGCCTAACCACTTGCTTACCCAAGAAAGGCCCGTACTGAACCGAGACGTTAACCGTCGAACCCGGTTTGGCTCCACACGGCGTCGCGAACTCGGCTCAAGTCGCGGCCCTTCAACGTGCGTCCCACCCCTTCAAACACCGAGTTCGCCGCCATCTTCCGGCTACGTGCTAAGTACTCATGCGGTGGCACCATCTCCGATTCGTCCTCGTCGAGACCCTCGTCCGCGTCATACAGGGACTCGACCGAGTCGACTCGGAGTATCTTGCTCCAGTCTGGCATATTCACCGGCGCGGACGTCGCCACATGGCGCCCACGCGGCGTCGTTGCCGTGTCCTCACGCGCGCGGAACTGGTGCACAATCCTAGGTGACGTGTTACTCGCCGGGTCTTCGAACGCCAGTGACAGGCCACCAACGTGGCGGTGGTCATCCCTGTCACGGGGAATCCGGGGCCGGTGACGGGCAGAGGAGCTGCCGTTGCTTCCTGCTCCGGAGTGTGGCTCCCACTCGCCGAGTGAAACATTCGAGTCGCCGACGTCGTCGGCGGTAGACCAGACATCCTCTTCCCGGAGCTCAGACGGGTCAACGGCGACGGAGCGTTGGCTGTGCGCGTATGCATAGGTTCCCAAGAACCTCTCGCTCCGGCTGGTGGTTAGTTTGCGACCTTTGGCCATATGCGGCGGCGGAATCTGGTTGCGCCGCCGCCGGAGATTGGAAGCAGAGATTTGATTTGCGAAGTTGGGAATAGGGCTAGGCACTAGTGTTACTTAGTTACTACTATGAATCCATTGCTCTTATGCTTGAGCTGGGAAGCACAGGGGTGCCACTTCCTCTCTATATATAACCTTTGCAATTTCATTTGAATTTGAGTTTGGGCTTCATTTTGTCTGAATTTACTCTTATGTGTATGTACTACGGTGAAATAGAATTTATCTAATGACGACACAGTTAACAACGGAAAAGAATAATGATATTACAATTTAATAATTTACATTATGTTTCCTCAATGGTACGCGACTGTGGTGGCGCGTGCAGTAACTCGCCAATTTGGTTGGCGGGATAATGCCCCTACCATGTGTGCATCTTCAATGAAACTTTCTATTTTTAGAAATTCATCGTCATATCTGAAACAAATGAAAAAGTGGTTTTTCCCGTTTTTAGCCTCAACCATAGAGGCTTCCCTCATTTTTTCATTGCGGTCAAAACAGAGAAAACAAAGGATGCAGAATATTCAATTTGTTTAGTAAGTTACTTTTATTTACATTAACAAAGTCAACATTTATTTTTTTTAGCTTCCTGTATTTTTCCGTTAATCATCTTAAAAATTCTTCTATTACTTTATAAAATCAATTATAAATAAATGATCTAAATATTTATTTTCTTAAAAAATTTTAAAATATTTAGTAATTTCATTTATTTATTAATTAAAATTTTATAAAAATATAAACTTGCTCTACTTTCGATACTCATTTTATTTTCTTTATCTTGTAGAGTCTCATTTTCTCATTGTATTATTTAGCATTTTTTTATTTCTTTTCCTCTGACTCTTTCTTTAATTTGATAAAAAATAAATAAATTTAAATAAAAATAGTAATTTAAAAAAATAATTCTAATTATAAATATTTTTTTATTAAAAATAATTATGCTTGAATTTGATAGGACTACCATGGATGATAACATTCTTCTTCCATGCTATTATGAATGACAACATTCTTTCTCCAGATTATTATGGATGGTAACATATTTTTATAAAATAAAATAAATGTCTTCAAAAATATGAATAATGTAACATAATATTAATATTGTTTTTTTATATTATCGAGTGTGTAAATTAATTAACAGGGGATTAATTCAACTTAAGTATTGGTGATCAAATTTAAGTAGTGAGTTTATATTTGCTTTAAATCTTTGGAAAAAAATTCCTGAGCAAAATTATTTTTGTTATATTAAATTAATTTTTATATATTTTTAAATATATTTAATTGAGTGATATAAAATATTGTTTTAATATTATTAAAATATAATATTGATAAAATTAAATTAAATTTAAGTATATGTAAAATACTATTATTAAAATTATATATTTAAATAATTAAAATTAATCTAGTAGTTAAAGATTTAATATTATAATAATTTATATAAAATTTTAAATTTATATTTTTTATTGCAAAAAAATCCATTTAAGAAACTACTAAAGCAATCAGTATAAGAAATGAACCAATTACATTAGGTTTGGAGTTCTATCTGCATCAATACAAGAGATGCTACTTCACCGAAAAAGGACTTCATCTTTAGTTGATGCCGTCATTATTATGAGAACCTTATCATACTAAAAAAACGAAAAGTGATCAAAGGTTAAGGATATCACTGGACCAAAAAATCTCTCTCCTATTATTTTCATTCGAAACGTGTGAAGACTTCAATTTGAGAGGGTGCGTGGACCCTTGTGATGAGGTGGGTGCGTGGACCCTTAAAATGAAGTGGTGGGTGCGTGGACCCTTATGATGATGTGGGTACGTGGACCCTTAAACATAAGCTTGAGATAGTTTATTAATGGTGATGATGCAAGAGTGCATGATACTAAATGCTTTGATGATACAATTCAATGATGATGCATGATAGTCGAAACTATTGTGATTTTATTAAATGACTTTTGTGACGTTACTGTTCCTCCCGAGCTCGCTTGTCCAAGATCCAAGGATGAGTGAGATTTCTTGATTTAATTCAAGTGTCTCTTTGTTTGGTCTGTGTTTGAGTTACTTTTAGTCTGCCATGAAGATTGAACGAGTTAGAGCAATATTCTCACCTTCCACCACACGCAACTTTTATTGGGTCCTCGTTAAGCTTACTGCAATATTTAACACACAAATAATTGTAATGCTATTATTTTAATATCAACACATATTTCCTTTCGGTATATCACTACTAAATGTTGTGAGGTTAGGTGGTGAGAGAAAAGTCATGGTTTTTTATTGAACAAAGTGATTGTCGAAGACAATAATATTTTGCAAGGAAGGAATGGTATATACATTGAGTGAAGTTTAGAAAATGAAAAATATTTACAGAAGGATGCTGTGAGTAGCAGAACTTTATTCAGGACCGTTTTTCCAATGAGTAATGTCAGTATCACACTTCAGTAACCTCAGTAACCCACTAATAAGCTTCAGAGAAAAGATGAAATTGCCCTAGTTATTCGTTTGTCACAATGTTTCCCTCAGATTGTAACTGTCAATCCACAACTTGTCCCGATTTTCACATTCAACTCTTCAATTGCCCCAGTCTATCATTCAATGCAACTCTTGCCCCAGTTTGTAAAGTTTAATGCATTTTTTGTGCTTGTTCATCTTCTAGACCGCCTATCCAGGTTTTCAGTCTAGTGATCATTTTATTTGACCCTAATTTTTGCCTAGATCGCTCTTTTCGAGTTTTCAATCTAGCGGGTCGCTCTAACTTTTGCCTAGATTGCCTTATAGGTTTTCAATCTAGCGAGCATTTTTTATTGCTCTAACTTTTGCCTAGATCGTTTTGGAGGTTTTCGATCTAGCGAGCTCCTTTTTTTTTATGCATAGTATTTTTTTACTGCATCTGAGTTCACAGGGTGTAAGAGATCTTTGCCATCCATTTTTGTAAGGATCAAGGCTCCTCCGGAGAAAGCTTTCTTGACTACATATGGCCCTTCATAATTTGGAGCCCATTTTCCCATATGATCTTTATAAATTGGCAAAATTTTCTTGAGTACTAAATCCCTTTCTTGAAACTCTTGATGATGCACTTTCTTTTCAAATGATTTCTTTAGTTTTTTCTGATATAACTGGCCATGACAAATTGCCTTCAATCTTTTTCCTTCAATGAGGTTTAATTGGTCAAAACGGGTTTGGACCCATTCTGCTTCATTTAACTTCGTTTCCATTAATACCCTCAAGGAAGGTATTTCGACCTCAATAGGTAAGACAGCCTCCATCCCATATACTAAGGAAAATGGTGTTGCCCCAGTTAAGGTGCGAACCGAAGTACGATATCCATGCAAAGCAAACGGAAGCATTTCATGCCAGTCTTTGTAAGTCACCACCATCTTTTGAATGATTTTCTTAATGTTCTTATTGGCTGCTTCAACTGCCCCATTCATCTTTGGCCGATATGGGGAAGAATTATGACGTTTAATCTTGAATTCTTCACATAACTCAGTCATCATCTTGTTGTTTAAATTGGTCGCATTGTCTGTGATGAGTTGATTTGGTAGACCATAACGGTAGATTAACTCCCTTTTTATGAACCTTACTACCACATTTCGGGTTACATGCGCGTAGGAAGCTGCTTCAACCCATTTAGTGAAGTAATCAATTGCGACCAAAATAAAACGATGTCCATTTGATGCCTTATGTTCAATGGGACCTATGACGTCCATTCCCCACATCGAAAATGGCCAAGGTGATGATAGAACATTTAATGACATTGGTGGAGCATTAATATTATCAGCATATGTCTGGCATTTATGACATTTCTTCACATGGTTAAAGCAGTCAGATTCCATGGTCAACCAGTAGTAACCGGCCCTTAAGATCTTTCTTGCCATTGCATGTCCATTCGCATGAGTTCCAAAAGATCCTTCATGTACTTCCTTGATGATTTTTATGGCTTGAGTAGCATCAACGCATCTAAGGAGCACCATATCATGATTTCTTTTATACAATACTTCTCCATTTAAAAAGAAGCTCCTTGCCAATCTTCTCAAAGTTCTCTTTTCGTTCTCCGAAGCACCCAACGGATACTCTCTTCTCTTGATAAAATTCTTGATATCATGGTACCAAGGTTTTCCATCTGGTTTTGCTTCGATGGAATGACAGTGCGCCGGATGATCACGACGTTGGATCTTTATAAGTGGCATGTCTTCTTCCTGACTCAGTGTAAACATGGATGACAAAGTGGCTAGTGCATCTGCCAACGAATTTTCCTCCCGAGGGATATGATCAAAGGTTACTTCTTCTAACTGTTTTATTAATTCCTTAATATAGGACTGGTAAGGAATTAATTTTGAATCTCGAGTCTCCCATTCTCCTCTTAGTTGATGAATGACCAAAGCCGAATCACCATATATGTCGAGGATTTTCACCTTTGATTCTATGGCCGCTTCGATTCCTAGTACACACGCTTCATATTCTGCCACATTGTTTGTGCAATCAAAGCATAGTCGGGCTGTGACTGGGACGTACTGCTTTTCTGGGGAAATTAGTATAACTTCAATCCCATGCCCCAATACGTTGGAAGCACCATCAAATAACATCGTCCATCTTTCTTTCATTGACGGTTTTTTCTCTCCAAATGATGTCATTATGTCTTCGTCAGGGAACCTGCATTGCATTGACTCATAATCTTCCACAGGTTGATGTGCCAAGTAATCTGCCAGAACACTTCCTTTGATTGCCTTTTGGGTAACATATACAATATCATACTCTGATAAGAGGACTTGCCAACGGGAAATCCTTCCTGTTAGAGCGGGTTTTTCAAAAATGTACTTGATTGGATCCATTTTAGACACTAACCAAGTTGTGTGACTCAGCATATATTGTCTTAAGCGACGGGCGGCCCAAGCGAGAACACAACAAGTTCGTTCCAACAATGAGTAATTGACCTCATAATTGGTGAACTTCTTGTTTAAGTAGTAAATGACCTGTTCCTTTCTTCCAGGCTTGTCCCGTTGGCCTAGCATGCACCCCATAGACTCATCAAGCACTGTCAAGTACATAATGAGAGGCTTTCTAGGGATTGGTGGTACCAAGACTGGGGGACTTTGCAAATACTGCTTGATCTTCTCAAAGGCTTCCTGGCAATCATCATTCCATTCCATTGGTTGATTCTTACGCAACAACTTGAAGATTGACTCACATGTAGCTGTCAATTGGGATATAAATCGAGCAATATAATTTAGCCTTCCAAGAAATCCTCGGACTTCCTTTTCTGTGCTGGGAGAAGACATTTCAAGAATAGCTCGAACTTTTTCAGGATCCACTTCAATCCCCTTTTGGCTAATTATAAATCCCAATAACTTGCCAGACTTTACTCCAAACGTACATTTAGCCGGGTTCAACCTCAACTTGAACTTTCTTAATCGCTCAAACAATTTCTGTAAATGAACAATATGATCTTCCTCATTTTTTGACTTGGCAATCATGTCATCTACATAGACTTCAATCTCCTTATGCATCATGTCAAGGAATAAGGTCACCATTGCCCTTTGATAAGTAGCCCCAGCATTCTTCAATCCAAATGGCATAACCTTGTAGCAAAATGTGTCCCAAGGTGTGATAAATGTGGTCTTTTCCATGTCTTCTTCAGCCATCTTGATCTGATTGTAACCCGAGAAACCGTCCATAAAAGAGAAGAAGGAATGTTAAGCTGTATTGTCTACCAATACGTCGATGTGAGGTAAGGGAAAATCATCCTTAGGGCTAGCCCTATTTAGGTCCCAGTAGTCAACACACATTTGGACCTTCTCGTCTTTCTTAGGGACTGGAACTACATTGGCAATCCATTGGGGGTATTTTGAAACAGCAAGAAAACCAGCGTCGAGTTGCTTTTTAACTTCCTCTCTGATCTTTAAGGACATCTCTGGCTTCATTCTCCTTAACTTCTGCTTAACTGGGGGATATTCTGCCTTTAACGGTAGTTTATGCTCTACTATGCTAGTGTCGAGGCCTGACATATCCTGATATGACCATGCAAAGACATCTTTAAAATCGTGCAAGAGCTTTATCAACTTGCAACGCCCCTCCTCTTTCATGAGTGTGCCAATTTTGACTTCTTTTTTCTCCTCATTGGTCCCCAAATTAATCATTTCAATCGGTTCCTTATGAGGTTGTATTACTCTGGCCTCTTCCTCCATCAATCGCAACAGTTCAGTGGATGGTTCTGAATCATTATCATCCTTCTCATTAGCCTGATTAATGGGTAGATGAAAGCTACTTGATGTGATACTAGCATTATTTTCATCTTCAAACGTGCTATTTTTATATCTGCATCATTTAGGAATGGAAAGAGGGAAATGAACAAAAATTCTAACGAGGTAAATAATACAAGTAGGAGAGGGAGACCAATATTCGGGAAATTCAAAATGCATTTTATTAATGATATACTGAAAGGAAACATGTACGCCCATAACAAAGAGAATCTTAAAGCCTTGGGAAGAGCAATAAGATTAGCATTACAAAATTACTTGATGTCTGAATTAAAATTCACAGGAAGCTCAACGATTTCCCAATTGACAAGCCTTGTGTTTGGTGGACAAGCGTGAACCCAATTGACATGCTCATCCTTCAAAGTGTACTCTTCCACGACAGCTATTGAGCTTGAAAACTCAAATCCAGCACTTCAAAAAGTATTCCTCAGATCATACATGGAGACCCCCTCAGTCTCGGGCTCTCTGTCATCCAACCTGACCAGTCTTTTCTCTCTTTTCTCCTCTGCAATCCTTTTCTTATCTGCTCTTGAAGGTTTGTACCCTAACCCAAAGCGGTCTTTATTTTCTATCAGACTTGGTAGCTTGCTCAAACCTTGCTCGTATTTTCCCAAGCCATGTCCATATTGGTACCCGTTCTCAAGCATGACTCTTGCTACCATTGTAGAAGCACCCGATGGTTGGATCTTTGTAATGGACATTCCCTCCTTGACATAACTAGCATTTGCAATCTCAAGGGCTTGAAATGAGGTCTCAAGAGACTCTTCAGCTGCTTTGATATAAGGGGTAGAGGAAGGTTTACTCACTAGTAAATCCTCCTCTGCAGAGACAATGATCAGATTGTCATTGATAATGAACTTCAGCTTCTGGTGGAGTGTGGATGGTACAACTCGTGCACAATGAATCCATGGTCTTCCTAGAAGGCAACTGTAAGTAGGAGTAATATCCATTACTTGGAATGTCACTTCAAAAGTAATTGGACCAATATGAACAGGTAGACTTATCTCTCCTATCACTTCTCTGCGAGATCCATCAAATGCCCGGACTACCATGGTACTCGGTTTCATATGCGACATGTCAAATGGTAGTTTTGCGAGTGTTGCTCTTGGCATTACATTCAATGAGGAACCGTTATCGATTAAAACTATGGCCATAATGTGGTCCATGCACTTCACTGATATGTGTAAAGCCTTATTGTGTCCTGCTCCTTTCACTGGTATCTCATCATCAGTAAAAGTAAGGTAATTATTGGCGGTGATATTACCGACAATACCTTCGAATTTTTCCACTGATATATTATGGACGACATGAGCCTCATTCAATATTTTTAACAATGATTTCCTGTGAGGCTATGAGTTCATCATCAGGGATAGAAGTGATATTTTAGCTGGAACTCGGTTCAGTTGATCAATCACTGTGTACTCACTTTGTTTCACGAGCTTTAAAAACTCATACACTTCTTCCTCTGATAGTTCTCCTCTCTGTTCTTTCCTCTCTGTGGCTTCATGGTCAACCATATGCCTTCCTTTTCCTTTTTCTTTCTCAGTCTCATTCATTGGTTTGACTCTAAGCTCTTCGGGAGTGTAAATTCGACCAGTTCGAGTCATACCGCCGACCCCGGCAATATTGGTAATCTCAGAATCCCCTAAATTAGTATCTTTTTGTAAGTCACCTTTGGTATCATCAGTACTCACCTCGAACCCATATCTCCAAGGTACTGCCTTGTTGCTTTTATAAGGAAAAGCTGTTGGAGTTTGAATTGTGATAGGTTCCGGCCTACCCAAGGTCGGAATGGTAGGGGTACTGGTATAATAGATAGTCAAGGGTCTTGGTAAGCCTGAAGTTGAATCGTCAACTACCGACACACTGTTGTCCCCTCTAAGGTGACCCACTTGAACTAATTGTTTGTCCATTAGGTCTTGCAGAATCGACTTGAAGACATCACACTCTTGTATTGAGTGATCTGCACCCGGGTGTAATCCACAGCTATCATTCTCTTCAAAATTTTCCTTGACCATACCGAACTTGTGCATCTCAGCAAAGATGAACTTCAATGAGATTTTGACATCTTCTACCTTACTTCTCAAGGGTGGTATCTCATCTTCAATAAAGTTAATCGATGACCCTCCATGCCCTGGTAGAGGATTACTTCCAACATTGGGAGTGTCTGCGTTGAAGTTCAACCACTTTGCATTAATCAGTTCTTGCACCTTGAATTTTAATGCTCGGCAATTTTCAGTTGAATGACCGATAGCACCTGCATGGTAATCACATTTTGCATTTGGATCATACCCCCTAGGATAAGGTGGTTCTATTGGTCTCATTGGGCGAGGTACTACTAAGCAATTTTGGATAAGTTGAGGTAGTAGTTTTGTGTAAGACATGGGGATTGGGTCGAATTGGACTGGACTCCTACCTTGGTTGCTAGGGCTACTTTGGGGGTTTGGGTTTTTGTTCCATGGTTGATTGAATTGAGGTGGCCTTATAGAGGGTGAGTTGGATGGAATGGGTGGGATTGAAAGGTGAGATTGAGGGTATGGATTTTGTGAGATGGTGGTGATATGTGGGTAAGACATATGAGGGGGGTTGTAGGTTGGTTGAAGATGAAGAGGTTGAAAGATGGGCCCCCTAGGAGGTTGAAATGTTACCGTATTGGCTTCTCCTTCCTTCTTCTTCACTGATCCAGTTGAGGGCTTTTTTGCAGTGTTCGTTCCTGAAGGAATATGAGCAATCTTTCCACTCTTCAGACCATTCTCGACTCTTTCTCCGATGATGACTATGTCAGAGAAATTTGAGGAGATGCTTTCAATCATCCTATCATAGAAAGGTGCCCGTAGTGTATCAATAAACAATGCTACCATTTCTTTATCAGACAATGAGGGTTCCACTTGAGCTGCTAATTCTCTCCATCTTTGAGCATACTTCTTGAACGACTCTTGATCCTTTTTTGACATGCTTTGCAATTCCCATCGGTCTGGTGCCATGTCGATATTGTATTTGTACTGTTTGAGGAAAGCATCGGCCAAATTCTTCCAGCAACGGATATGGGAACGCTCAAGGTGCATGTACCAACTTGAAGCTACCCCAGTTAAACTGTCTTGGAAGAAATGAATCAGCAACTTGTCATCATGAGCATGGGATGCCATCTTCCTACAATACATGGTCAGATGAATTTTTGGACAAGTGGTTCCTTTGTACCTATCAAACTCTGGCACTTTAAACTTTTGAGGTATAACTACATCAAGAACAAAGCAAAGATCTGCAGCTGCTCCGATGTTGTAGCTACTACCTTCTACAGCTCGTAGTCTCGCCTCTAACATTTGTAATTTTCCTTGCTCACAAGGGTTAAGTTGATTAAACCCTTCCGTGCCTTGGTGGAGATTAGACTGAGATTGCAGGGGGGCTTGTGCGTTAAACTTGGAAGGTGCTTCAGGAGTTCTTGTGGCCAGTCTTGGATTAACTGGATGGGCTTGAGTGGCCCGCGGGTCAGCCTCAACTTCCGGAGCTACATAACCAGGGGGAAGGCCATATTCTGGCCATTGGTCCTCTTGAGAATCGACATGTTCTTGCACAGGTTTGTTGTAATGCAGAGTGAGTGGTGTCTTTGACTGAGCCTGGGGGGTCTGTTCAGAATCCTTCTTTTCCAAAGCTCGTAAAGCTCCTAAGACCAATGTCATCTGCTCCTTTAGTTGGTTGAGCTCACTTCTCAATTCTTCATTCTGTTGTTCTAACTCATCCATGATCTTGGATTGCGAGCGAGTTCTGTAGGGATGTTGGAGGAACAGCTTGCCTGCTTTGTTATTTTTCTTTTATCTAAAATGGAAACATGATGCTAGTATGTAAAGAAAAAATAAAGGTTAATGAGGGAATAATTTCATTTGAGCATTCAAAATTAGGAAAGTTCCCCACACTTCTATTCAAGGACCACTCGTCTCAAGATGGAAGTGTGGTTGACACTCAACCTAAGGGAGTATTCGCTCCTCAATAAGTGAGGTCTTTGTCAACTAGCAATGAGTTCGTGACCCATGTCTTCAATCAGGGACCACTCATCTCAAGATGAAAACATGGTTGACGCCTAATCCAAGGGAGTATTCACTCCTCAATGGATAGGGTCTTGACCAAAGCAACCAACAAGCGAAGTGACCCATATCTTCGATCAAGGACCACTCGTCTCAAGATGAAGACATGGTTGACACCTAATCCAAGGGAGTATTCCCTCCTCAATGGATAGGGTCTTAACCAAAGGAA
Organism: Canavalia gladiata; assembly: GCA_037954105.1. Lineage (NCBI taxonomy): Eukaryota > Viridiplantae > Streptophyta > Magnoliopsida > Fabales > Fabaceae > Canavalia > Canavalia gladiata. Next base: position 17,053,939 of record CM075658.1, on the reverse strand, counting down.
CCAACAAGCGAAGTAACTCATATCTTCTTAAAGTTTACACAAGCTTTTTTTGTCATTTTCTTGCACACTACATTCACTTTTTGAAGATCATTGATTTGTGCAGTGATTCTAATGCTTCTCATTTGGTCATATACATTGATAGTACAACCTTGAACTTCCTTCATTTGAATGCTATTAAATCTTTCCCAAAAAAAAAACAAGAAATAGATAAATGATGCAATGTCCTGTGTAAAATATGCATGAACCTATATGCCTAAGATATTATGCGTGAGCTTATATGAACATGTTAAAAATGCATGGACCTATATCAAAGTTTTTTTTTTATTATTATTAATTTTTTTAATTAAATTTTTTTTATTAAAAACCCAACTGAAACATGATAAATGTATGATTTTTTTTTTATTTTTTATGTAGAAATGTGATAAAAAAATTAATTCTAAAAAGGAGGATGAACATGTTATTTTTATGTTTTTTTTAAATATCCAAAAAAAAAACAATGCATGAGCCTATATGAAGTTTTTTTTCTAAAATGCTAACAAAAAATAAAAAATAAAAATAAAAATGAATGTTCCTAACATGTTATGTATTTTTTGTGTAAAATAAATAAAAATAAAAATAAAAATAAAAAAATTCATGAATATGTTCTTTTTTTTTAAATGTACAAAAAAATGCATGAACCTATATGATTATTATTTTTTTTAAAAATCCAAAAAAATGAACACACCTAATATATAATTTTTTGTATGAATGTGTTATTTTTATTTTTTTTTGTTTATCTAAAAAATAAAAAACGTATAAAATTTTTCTAAAAGCCCAAATAAACATAAAAAATGTATCTAAATATGTGATTTATAAATGTGAAAGAAAAAAAAAGGTATGAACATGTTATTTTTGTTTTTTGTTTATCTAAGTATTCAAAAAGAAAAAAAAATGCATAACATTTTTTATTTTCTAAAAGTCAAGCTAAAACACAAAAGAAGAAAAACAAAAATATATCCAAACATGTGATTTTTTATTTATAAATGTGAGAAAAAAATGAATGACATGTTATTTTTGTTTTTTTTGTTTATCTAAATACAAAAACAATGCATCATTTTTTTTTTCTAAAAGCCCATCTGAAATAAAAAATGAATACACCTAGGATGTGATTTTTTTTAAAGAAAATGCATGAACGTGTTATTTGTTTTTTTCCTAAATGTTTAGAATTTTTTTTTTATTTTTTGAAAGGCTTGCTCAAATAAAAACTGAATATACCTATAAGGTGATTTTTTTTAAGAAAATGCAGGAACGTGTTCAGAAAAGTTTTTTTTTTCGAATAGCCCAACTGAAACAAAAACTGGATATACCTAGAATGTGATTTTTTTTAGAAAATGCATGAACGTGTTATTTTTTTTTTCTAAATGTTCAAAAAAGTTTTTTTTTATTTTTCGAAAAGCCCAACTCAAATAAAAACTGAATATACCTATAATGTGATTATTTTTTTTGTAATGCATGAACGTGCTATTTTTGTTTTTTTTTCTAAATTTTCAGATTTTTTTTTATTTTTCGAAAAGTCCAACTAAATGTACCTAACATGCGATTTTTTATGTATACATGTGATAACATATTTATAAAAAGAAATTAACGAACATGTTATTTTTATTTTCTTTTTTCTAAATGTCCAAAAAATGCATGAATTTTTTTATTTTTTCTTAAAGCAAAAAAAACTGAATATATTTACAATTTAAAAAAATAAAAAAATAAATTTATGATTGAGACATGTCCAAATTTAAAAATTTAGTATTATTTTCGATGAAAAAATGATGATAATGATGTGATTGATTGACTATGCTCATGTGTTATAATATGATGAGACGTGAATATACATGTGCAAGATAAAGAGAAAGAAACATGTTCCCCATGTGTCCTGTTTTAGGTGAAAAACTAAGGAAGGATATTACTAATGTTCATGTCCTAACTTTGGAAGGTTTCTTATTTCTTTCTATGTGCATGGTTTCATGGGTAGATCTAGACACCTCACAGGTTATCATGGCCTTCAGATTGCCCTTATCATATAGACAAGGACCCAGTTCTTGAACCAGTCATAAGTAGGGAAATTCCCTCTCAATATGACTAACTCACGATACCAGTAACACTCTGAGTGGTGACTTAACAATTACCAAGTGGGCATGAAGCCCCTCAATAACAACCATCAAGACACCCGCTAATCCTGGGCTTGCACAAGCTCGGGTATAGAGCCCAAAAAGTGTGTGAGGTAAGTGAGAGTGAATTGTGTGAAGGGGGCATACAAACCTTTAAATCTAAAACTACCTAACCCCACCTGCAACACAAATAAGCAACCAAGAATATACAGCAGAACGTCTTCTACCCTATGGTTCACAACATTGAGTATGTACAAACACCCTATGATTCATAATATTGAATATATACAAACACAACGAGCACGAGAGGAAAAAATCACATTGAATATATACAAAAACAACGAATACGAACAAAAAAATAAAAAATAAAAATAAAAATCACAACATTGAATATATACAAGCACAATGATCACGAACAAGATAGAAAAAGAATAAACAATATTTACATAAAAATGAAAAAGAATGAAATAAATAAAAATAAAGTTAGAGAGAACATGCACAATTAATCAGATTAGGCTTAATTCTCGCAAATGTCCCCAGTGGAGTCGCCATCTGTCGCAACCGGGGTCACGACGAGACGGCGAACAAAAGCTTTTAATTAGAAAAACAGAGTAGTCGCCACCAAAATTTATTAAAGAAAATTTTGGAAAAACTTAAAAAGTATGATCTTTGAAACCAGTTTGGGTTCGGGAGTTATTTACGCATAGGGAAGGTACTAGCACCTTATGACGTCCATTAAAATGGTTACCTCCTAATTAATTATGCACGTATACCATTAACTTTCAAAAAAATTTATTTCACTCAAATAAAAATATTTTTATTGATTTGTATTGTTAATAAACCCCTCCTTTTTTTTTTGAATTTTTTAAAGGAAATGCATAGGGTTCAAGGTAGCAAATGGCTACTCAATAAACCCTTACAAATCAAACGGTATCAAAGTTGGATCAACCACTTAATTAACACCGCTTGACCTCTCATATGAAAAAAAAAAAGAGTAATCAATCAGGATTCACAAATTTAATTTTAAACTGATTAGGATATTAGGGGATTTCACATATCAGTTTTGGAAATCGGGAACATGTATCGTTATAGCAAATATCAGACAACAAGGAAACATATGGCATATCAGGGATAGATTCTATACATGAGGAATAAAAGATAGAAACATGAGACAAAACAAACAGGGGACAACGAATGAACATTAGGGACATATTCTACGTGTCAGAGTTAGGAATTGGAGAAACAATCACAAAACAAAACAGGATAAAGATGTTACCTAGTTGTCGAAGCTTGGATCTGATTTGCCCTACTTTGTTGCTCTCCTTGCTATGTATGACGTCCTATGTCCAGTGCTCTTTCTCACGTACGTCTGTGCGTATCTCTGTGTATAGCGTATGTGTCTTTTTCTGATACGTTTCCCTTATTTATATGTCTTGCTCGTTATCTGAAAGTACTCTGCCACTATCCCACTAAACAATAATCACTCCCCCACTTTCCGTTAACTGCTCTTCCACCCCACTTTCCGTTAACTACTCTTCCACTATCCCCTACCTATCAGAAAAGATAATTCCCTTATTCATATTATCTTATTAATTTTTATTAATCAATTTTTTATTTTTTATTATTTTTTTTATTATTTTTTTAATTTTATAAATACGAATAAAATTAATTATTCACACATATAAAAATATGTTAGAAAGATTGTATTATTAATTTTTTTATTAAATATTTCAAAGAAAAATAGAGGAGAAATGTAATAATAAGAATCACGACACATATAAAAATATGTTAGAAAGATTGTATTATTAATTTTTTTATTAAATATTTCAAAGAAAAATAGAGGAGAAATGTAATAATAAGAATCACGAAAAGAATGATTTGCCTTTTTGTTGATACTAAATTATGTTATTATTTTTGAAAATTAAATAATTAATAATAAAATTAAATTTTTTACTTTTTGAAATTCATAAAAGATCGTGTTCGTCGTCCACGTCGATTTTGAACGCTGCATTGTAGTAAGACTCGGAGGGGCCTATGTGCCAAATTATGTCATGTTTGATTGACTACGTCACTACATTACAGTAGGAGATATCACTACAAAAAAACTTATTAGAAATGTAATAAAATTATTTATATTTTTTTAGTCACGAATAGAATCATTTATATATTTTTACTTAATAAATTTAAAATTTAAATAATTAATTCATATTATAATATTTAATTTTATGATTAAAGTATTTAATTTTTTTATTATCTAATAAAAAAATTTTAAGCATAATTTACATAAATTATCTAAATTAAACTAATTATAAACCTACTTTAGTATTTTTTATGCAAACTAAGGTTAAGTATGGATTTTTCTAAGATAGTATTTGGTAGGAAAATGTTTTTATTTTTTCAAAAAATTTTAAATTAGAAATGTTAGACTTGTATTTATTATAAATTTTTAAAAAACCAAAACAATAATTTTAAATTTATTTTAATAAAAAATTTTATTTTTTATTTTTCAATAATATTTATAAAATTTTTAAATATAAAAAACATATTTATACTATTTTTTTAACCATTATAAATTTTAAAAAATATACTTGATAGAAAAGACACTTATCAATAATAAAAAACTTGCAAATTAAAAATATCCTAAATAATGAAGTAATAATTCTTTTTATATATATATTTTTACTTGCTGATCACCATCCAATCATTCATAATGTATGCTATTTATTTATTTATTTATGCAAAGGGTGTTACGAATGCTGTCTCTATCAATGCCACGTGGGAACACAATGACAGGTTGTAATTTTTTTCCTTTGAAAAAAATAAGATAAGATTGCAGATGGAGGAAGAAAGCTGATAACGATGGCCATGACCCTAACATAACCTCAGCAAATAATTGATGTTTTGAATGATTAGAGCTGAACTAATCCAACTTTACTGTGAGATAATGCCATGTAATGAGCTTAAAAAGCTGTATCTCAGACTCTGAATCAGAGTTACCAGGAGAATTGATTGTTTTGATTAACTTATCACACAAAATATTTTTAAACGACCGAGTTTGATTAAAAAAATGAAAAAATAAAGATATATTTCTTCTAAATAAAATCAAGTATAAATATACTTCTACTTATATATTTTATAAATTATTTTATTTAGATAAGTCCTATTTTTAAATTAATAAAAAAAGATAAAATTATACCTTTTATTTTATATGTTTATTTAATTTTTTCCGTCACATCAATTTTTATTGAATCTAGATCATATATATATATATATATATGTATGTATATTATATTTTTACTCAACTTAAAATATTTATATTATAGTGGAGTTAATTTTCATTTTTTTGAACACTTTTTTTAACCAAAAAGCTTACTTAACATACTATTTAGTTTTTTTTTTTGAGGTAAACATCCTATTTAGTTAGTTAGAGATAACTTATTTGATTCGAATTTTTTAAAAGAAATAGAAGAAAGTAACTCAGTTTAATTTTATCCAAAAATGAAAGATTAAGAGAAAAAATAATTTGATTAGTTAAAATTTCCTTCCAAATCTAAAATGATATTTTAAAAATGAGAACAATAAACAAATTTATTTTAAAATATATTATTTCTGGTTAGCGCTTCTTATATTTTTAATTTATTTATTTTTTGTTTTAAAAAAAGAAAGCATGAATGTATATAAATTTATTTTTCTGTTTTCTCTCATTTAAAATCCATTCTTTTATGTCTTTGAAAAAAATAAAAAACACATTCACAATTGTTGTAGTTAAATAAAACAGTAAAGGAATAAGCAAGGAAAAATAAAAATAAAAACAGAGTAAATATAAGATAAAAGTATGTTATTTAAATAGGTATAACAAGAGACAAAAATATTATTTATTTATTTATTTAGATAAGTGGAAAAATAAAAAGTGAATTATATATAAATATTTAAAATAAATATTCAAATTATTTCAATAAAAAACTGTTTTTTACTATAATAGTTTTCAAATTAAAAAAAATTGATTATTTATATTTTATTAAATTGTTTTTTTTTTAAAAAAAACCTACCCCTGCCCCATCTTCAACGTCCCCAACCCATCCCCCTCTACTTTTTTCCTCATGCTGGCAGAGATTTTTTCATTTTTTTAGATTTCAATAATTTTTTTTAATTTAATTTAAATAAAAATAATTTATATTTTTGGGTATCTTTAAATTTCTAAATTTCTTCCTCTAAAACTATCCTTCCAAAGCGAATAAAACAATAAATTGAAACACATAATCAATAATTAAGGAATTAAACATTACAATCATACTCTTCTACATTTTTTGTCCCAACAAAAAATCATGCACCTCCATCAATTCTCTTATTTTGTATGCATTGCAAGTGAAAGCATATCAAATCATGTTTTGCATTTTCATTCTTCTCTTTTTAGAACCGAAAATTAAGTGAGAATAAAAGGAGGGAAAAGAATAGAGAGAGTGCTGATGGAAACCGAATAAGAGATGAAGAATTGGGACAAGTATATCCTAATTTTTATTCTTATTCTAGTTTTTGCTTTACTTTTTTATTATATTCACAACAATAAATGTTTTGAGATGCTCAATTATAAGTTAAGATTAAATTAACAATATCAATTTATCGTTTTTCTGTTACATGAAAAAACGAATTTGAAACTTAAAAAAATTACAACTAAAAAATAAGTTAAATGATCAAATTAAAAAATACCTGAAAATTTAAAAATATGGAGAGGATAAACAGTTTCACATAAAAATTAATATATTAATTTAAATACAAAGAAATTATATTAATTTTAAGAATAAATTTAATGTAAAATAATGATTAATAGTTATTTACTATAATATGTGAATTTTTTTTATCATCAAGCTTTCCTATATATAATAATTTTTTTTTGTCAAGAAACAAAATCAGCAGCGGACAATAAGAGGCTGTCATGTTGCAAAATGAATATCAAATAATCTTGAAATAATTAAATAGACCTTCCTTGCAATTAGTGATAATTATATTTAGATTATTTTTTGTTCTAGAAATAGCCTACCTCCTTGAAACTTTTATGCTTTTATTAACTTTAAGAGTATTAGCATACATATTTTTTTGATCTTCTATTTATTAATAATTTTTACTTACGTTAAATTGTTCTTGACTTGAAAATAATTAAAATATTAACAATTTTTTTTTTACAAATTAACATGTTGATCCTCAAATTTTCAGACTTAACCTATTTAATCTTATGGTTATGCAAACCAATCTACATAAGCTAGCAATTGAATAGGACAATTGCTTTTGGATCTAAGTTTGTGAATGGACTTACGTGTTAAAGCTCATACTCCTAGTTCTACTTGTTACTTTTGTAAGTCATTTTGATATTTCATATTTTTATTAAAAAAAAAACTAAGAAAATATTTTTTTTTTCATAAAAGAAAAATGTAAAGTTCAAATGTAGAAAATATATAGTAATGTTTCTTTGATAAAGTTGTAAAAGAATAACATTTTTGCCTTTAAAATATATAAAAATCTTAGATAAAGTTATTTGTAGTGATATTTTTTAATAAATAATATATATATATATTCTTACACATTAAGGTATAATAAACTTTGTTAAGATAAGAAATAAAGATTTGAATTTTAACGTCTTATTCCTCCTTCGAAACCCGTATTGATCACTGAAGGAAAAAAAAAATACGAGACTTAATATTTAAATTCATCTCTCTAATACACGGAGAGAACGGTGAAGGAGAGAGGATTTGTCTTTTAGTTACAAAAAATTTCTGATTTTTTATTTTATTATATTATAAGAGTTTAAATGTTAATTTTAATTTAAATATATTAATAATTAAATTTTTTATTGTTATTGAATTATGAATTGTTATATTATAAAAATTAATTAATTTTTTAATAATTATTTAAAAGCTTATATCTAGTGTGATTTCCAATCAATTGAAGGTATAATTTTTTTATATTAATAATGTATCAAAATTATTTTAAATATTATTATATTCTTCTTCTTCCATCAGATAAATAAAGAAAAAAATATTTTTTATTTTGTAAGTTCTATTATTTTTTATCTAATCAAACAGGTGTAAAAAGAATTTAATATTTTCTTATTTTTTATTTCTTTTAATTCGAATAATTCTAATAATTTGAAAATCTACTTCTTTTCTCTGCCTTTTTAGTTCTTTCTATCATACTTCTTTCTTCCATATTTCTTCTCAGATTCAAATAAAATATTTCTTTCAAAACTTTACAAGATTGAATGAATGACTAAAAAACTAATACACATATGTAATTTTATTAGGGAATAATAGTTTTTTAAAATTTTCAACATAAGAAACTGTTTTTTGTCAGACAGGACAAAAACCATTGTAAGACAAAGTAGGCAGGATCATGGTGGTTCTGTTACGAATGTGCGGTTTCGGGTGTTCTTTGGTTTGCTCTCAGGTTCAGGATACTGTAGGAAAAAGGCCGCTACAAATAAAAAAAGAGAGGAAAGATCAAATTTTAATAAAATATACAAGGGTAATGATTCTAAAGCAATATTAAGAAAAAAAAAGTGTTTAATTTAAGAAATATTATTGTTTTTAAATATTATAAAAATATTACATTATTTTTAATTCATTTTTTCATTACTTATATGATATCTTAAAAATAAAAAAATTATTTTGATGGTTATTAATAAAAGTAAAATATTTTTTAAACCAATTAATAAATTATGTCTTTTACCTTTCGAACATTTTCTCTAGCCTATTATTTGATTAGTGAGTTCTGACAAATTTCTATGGGCCTTTGATTGTGGAGTGGGCAGCAAGTGGGCCACACACACACACAGAATTTCACTGTGACAGGAGGCCCCATAGGAAGTGGTTGCATTTGGCAGGAGTGGGCCCTGGGCCCAACTGTGCTTGGCTAGAATTGGGACCCAGTTGAGCAACCAAGCATCCTATGTCGTGTTTTTAATCCTGCCCTCACATTTCTCATTCATTTCATGATCATATATACAATATTTGATATCTAATTAAATAATTTTAATTTAATATTATAGTATTTTTTTGAATATATATTAAACTAGAATTACTTAATAAAGTAGTAAATATTTTTTAAATTTGATAAAACTTTATAAATTAAATTTATATAATAATTTTTAAGTTAATTATTATATTGATAAAATTTAAAATTTCTAAAAATTTCTAAAATAAAGTCATTTTAACCAAAAAAAAAAACTATTCTTAAAGTAAATTAATTTCCACTCATGTGTCTAACCATTAAATTTTTGTTGAATCATATACACGGATGTCTCTGAGTCTGAAGAAGGTTATTACACAAGCATTTGACACTTGGTTGTTAGTGTTACTCTTATGTTAAATCAAAGCGAGGTGGTGAGTGAGGGTAAATTTGCATGATGTAGCAAATTTGTCTTTGGCGGCTCATAATGGGATGGTCCACCTTGTTAAAGTAATCCCATATCTTAGGAAACTTTACTTGTTTCTTAGCAAAATCACAAGAAGAAAATTGGTAGTGGAATGATTCAAAGCAGAACAATCTCAAAGACTTGACCCACTATAATGTCCTCTTTATAAACAAAGACAGCCCAGAAACAGCCACAAATCAGCGTTTAGTTGTGTCAGCCATTATGATACTTGCAGAGGATTCCTTTTCCTTTGCTACTAAATCATAGACTTGTTCTCTTTCCTATGAATATTTTACTTTGTTATTACTACATATCTATAGTACAATTTAGAGAATGAGAGACTTAGTTAGGCGACTCATTTTAATTTGCAGAATCAGAATCAGAATCTCACCTGTTGTATGAGGCACCACCCTTAGTGTAACAAACAAGGGGAATTGAAAATAGCAACAGAAACTACGGTTTTCCCATGTGATATCATGCTTTCCAGATAGGTTTCATATACTTGTTTGTGACAGTCTGACAAATTTTATATTAGATGTACCATGGCAATATTTTAGTGGTCAATTGGATCCTGTGGATGCACCATCTTGAAAAATGATTGTACTAAGGTGGAATCCATGGGATTTTTTTTGAGTGATGAAAGAGAAAAAGAATCCCCCAGAATGATTTGATTAATATTTTTATTCTACCATTGTTTCTGCTTGTATTCTATGGAGTTCATTGGCATTCAAGAAAAAGGGACAGTGTCTTCTTGAAGCCTTTGTCGGGTATCCAGAGAGTTATTTTCCAATATCTGTTTTCTAAACTTCATGTCTTTTCTTGTATTTTTTGACAAACAGTACAAGATTAAAAGATAAAATATACTTTTGTACTGATTTGGAGAGTTGGGCAGAATTGAAAATTAACAAATATTTGGATTTATACTAATACACCTTATGTGCTAAACAAATTTTCTTTATTATATATATAGACGAACACAAGAGTGTCAGGTTGATCAATTAGAATTTCTCTTGTGCATATTTATGGCAATCCATCGAGGCATCATGGTCCACTCTTCCATAAAGAATGGCCACATCTCCGTAAAGTGCTTGAAAAGCAAATATATTTTTTCTTGCCCCCTCAAGGGCACATTTCATTGTCAACAAGTTATTAATAACAGAATAAATCTGATGTGTCTTTCGGCAGAAAAAAAAAGAAAGAAAAAAAAAATAGCAATTGATACTTTTAGGATATACTTGATCCAAACAATTTAAGATAAATTAGTAAATAAACCACCATTTTAATTATTAAAATTTTTAAAAATTAATTACATCAATTTCTAAAAGATAAATATTAGTATTTTTATTTGTAAAAAATATAAAAAATCATTTAATTCAATCTGTTTTTAACATCAATTTAATCTTTTAAAAAAGAATTGAACTAGTCAATATTTTTATCTTAAAAAAAATGATAATGTTCATCGTTTAAAAATTAATATAATTAATTTTAAATCTTTCAAGCATCATAATTATGTTTTATTCTAAATTGGTAAATCTTAGTGAATTATGCAGTGCTAAATTGCTTATGATCTACCTTTATATAATACTATTTTTTATGATTTCACTTTGATATTTTCATCTTTATTCATTATACACTATTACATATCACATTTTTGTAACATTTAAAAAAATATAAAAAATATTATTCATTTATTTTAATAAATATTGTTGTCAATTTATGTAATAAAATATTATTAATAATATTTAAAAAATATTATAAAAATATAAAAAAATATTACCTATTAATTTTAATAATATTTTAAAAAAATATTGAATATGATGTATGTTAAAAAAATGTGATATATAGTAATGATAAGAGTAACATGTTATTTTTCACAACATTATATTTGGTTTTGGATTTCTGATTTCTCCACATGTGTCTCCAAGAAGCATGCATCGCATTAACTTGAGCTGTACCTAAGTTTTATTCTTAATTTTGGCGGGGAGGGGTTTGTTTCTTCCAAAGCAAACATTTCTATATCAATAATTATAGATGCTGATAAGGTTTCCTTTTCATACACGTGTAACGGTAACTATGAATCTTATATATCATCACTATAAAAAAATTGCTGAATAGCTCACGAAAATGAGTAAATCCCTGGTTTAAACTCCAATGCAAGGCATTTCCAGCTATCTGTAATGACCATAAAAATCTAGTGTGATTTTGGAATATATAATCCATTTCAAGTCCTTCTCATGGGTACAGCTATTTGGAGAATCCATCTCTTTCTTTGATTATTCTAGATTCTGAAATACTTGAATTTGGATCTGTACATCCAATAAACCATGTAAGATTCCAGAGGTAACATCTCATGCTTTTTATATCACAATACAAAATAAAAATAATTTTAATTTAACTACTTATGGGCCATCCTCCTTTCAAACATGGATGGATGAGTCCCTATCAATGGTGTCCACAATAAAACGATTGTTTGCTATTTCTGTGAACAAAATTTAGTGGCAACAGTTGCCTATGCAGGTGATGCTATCATATTTGTATTAGAGGCTAGCTAGATAACTGTCTGAAAATTGTAAATCACAATGAGCCTCTCTTTTGACTTGTTATTTTCAGCTGGGGGAGTTGGGACAACCATTACACACTGTCATGTGCCTATCTCAATACAATTGGCTTATTTCATTCACCAATTTGGTGGACACCTAAATTTGTAGCTTAATTTATACAATATACCATAGATTTTAATATAAAAACTTAGGATTCGTCATGTTCATATTTCCAACTCCTCCTAAATTTTATTCCACCTGAACAAAATCTGCAACCAGAAAACAAACACAAAGCAGGCTTTAGAACAAAATTTCCTAGTCCTACTATCAACAATTCAACACTGCACATATATTTAACAGACCTATTTCTCTTATAATATGTGTTTCTTCTGTTGCTAATTAGAAGATACCTTCATAATATTATAAAAACAATTTTGTTTGTTTTATTATTGATAAGAAATGCAACACATCTCACTTCACTATGGGTCCATTAGCAATTTTCCAATTGGTTAGTGTGGCACATCAAACATAGCTGATAACTACAGCTTTCTTCACTGAATTAAAAATCAGGTCAAGGGTTATTAATTAATTATAAACTACCCCTTTGTTCCAAAGAAAAAAATCATTTCCATTATTTAACTAGTCATGAGAGATTCCCTTTCCTATTAATTGTTTTCTCAGCAATATGATCTCCCCTATAACCTGTTCTCCACATACAGTGTAATAAATAATTCACTGGGAATCTTTTCCCTTTAGAATTCTAAGGGGTTTCTGTTGCTTTGTTTCTACATCTCAATCAACCACCTTCATCTGGTCACGCATATATTTCTTCTCTCCCTAAAGCCTATAGCTGCTAGTAATTATACTTAATATTTATTTTAGGATATCCTAGTTCTTATTATGAGATTTAATTAGATAGACATCTCTAACATATTACTTTCTTCAAAAGCAATCATTCTATAACTTAGCTACACTTCAACACTCCATTGCTTGTTTATCATAACATAGAAAAAGCCAAAAACTACAGCTTGTTGGAAATTAATGTTTCGAAATCTATCTTGTAGCTATTAAATATGCACATGTAGGCGTGTGTGAGGCATAGGACGATATGGATACCCACCGACCCAGAGATGCATCAACAACGTTGGCAGTTTCAGCTTTCATGGTAAGATTACTATTTCTAAAAATTATTCACACTTATAGTTTGGTACAATATCACTTTCAATATATCATGTAACATCTCATGTAGCTGCGTCAGCTAACAGTTCCTAAATTTTTGTTGCTGTGACTGTTAGCAGAAAGTTCAACAGTTCACTGGTGCTCATGTAAGGAGTGAATATAATATTAAACAAGGATTTTCCTGCTTTAAAGTGAGTAAATATGTTAAATGAAATCATAAGAGTATATTTAATGGTAGTTTAAAATTAAGATTACAAGATAATTTAATTTAAAATAATAATAAATATTTTTTATTTTTACATGATTTCTCAAATTAAAAAATGACATGAAAAATATTAAAATTTTAATCAGTACATAAAATAAAATTAGAGTAAAACTATTATAAATATGTGAATTGCATGGACGTTCAAAAAAATATTTTATCAATTTTTGCATTATCTCTTATATATCAAATGCGTTAGATGATAATTAAGAGTTTGTTGGTTATTTTAAAAAAATATTTTTTGTTTTTAAGAATTTAAAAAATAAGATTCTATTTAGGATGATGGTAAGGTTTTAATTTTTAAATATAAATTTAAAAATAAAATATTTTTATTAAAATAAAATTAAAATATTTTTTAACTCTTTCAAAATGATTTTCTATAACAATTTTTTTATCTTAATATTTAAAATTATAAATGAAAATTTGTGAATAAAAATATTTTTAGTTTAAAAATATTGTATATTTTTTATACACTATTATTTAATATCTTTTATTATCATATGAATTGATATCTTAACTATCATTTTTTTATATTTATTTTCATAGTATTATTATTAAACATCTTTATTTTATAACATTTGTCATAATTATTTTTATACCTATATTATTAATGATGTCATCCCAATGTTTCTTAATACGGATATATTCCTAGTACCACCACCTAACATCTTTCATAATTGTTATCATAATTTAATAATTATTAAATAACAATTATTTTTATTTAACAAAATTATAATTAATCTATTTATTTTATTATTATTTTTTTCAATATTCTTCATCATTATTCAACATTTTTTATATTTTATTAATACTTCATAATATTTATTAATATTATTATATGATATATTTAATTAACATTATCATTATTTAATATTTTTCATTTTTATCTTTAATATTATAAAATACATTCTCTATTATTATTAGTATCATCATCACTTAACATGTTCCGCTACATAATCAATATTTGCTTTCTATTAATATAATGATTGCAACTTATTTTATTTTATTTTATTTATCTTATCTTTACCATCAATCAACAAATCTCATACCAACTTTGTAAAATTAGAAGGTTTTCGGTATCTTCTCTATTTGTTTTAAAACAATAATAACTCTGTTGGGTTTTAAAGTTAAAATTAGAGAACAAGTTAGAAGTTTCCGTTTTTCTAATTTCTAATTCTTAAAGGAATTGAAAATATGAATACGACTCTCCAAGCCCTCTCATAACCTCCTATCTCCCTCCTCTCTCATTCCATTCTATGCATGATAGGAGTTAGTTGAGATGACAGTGATTAATCTCTCTCATTCCACAACAGTGAGAGTGTGTTCAGTGACCATGGTTATTAGATGGAGCAACCAAGGCCTGGAACAGGATAAATGTGTGTGGAGGTTGATCACATTGAGGGTGGTGCTGCGGTTGTACGTAAGAGGAAAGTTTTTGGGGGTAATGGTGCTGTTTACAAGAGAAGAAAGTTTTTTTTTTTTTAAATGATTTTATTTTGTTTTTGATTGCATTTTAAACAAATTATTCAAGGAAGTTTCTAGGTTCTTCATTTCCAAAACTTGGTCTTAAATTTATAAAACCATTCTTAAAATATAAAAACAGGAAAGAGAATCAATTACAGGCCTTAAGAAATGAATTCTTAAGGGAACAATTTCACAAAAACTTTGAGTGGGTAATTAAAGTTTAAGTTCTCTGAATAATTAAATGTTATGTATGTATTTATATTTTTCAACGGTGTTAATATTGATATTTCAATAACAAGGAAGAACTAATCGCTTTTGATTAATCCTAACACTTTAATTGCTTTGCTTTTCAACATTTCTATTAAAAAGATAAAAAACAGAATGAGTATCTATCTAAAACTAACCAAATCAAATCAAAATACACTTGATATAAAAAATTGATCCATTGGTTTTATTCTTAAAAAACTTATTTAATGTCATTTCAAAGATTCTATATATAATTTGAAAATGAACATTTGTCATTAAAGAATGATTTAAAATCACACAGTTATTTAAAATTTTGAGTTTAATTTTTATATATTATCAATATAAATATTTTTATAGTATCAATTAACTAAAAATCATAATAATAATAGATATGATTTTTAAAATAATTTTTATAAAAATTAATAATTTTAAATGACATACAAATTTATAATTAGTTGATAATATAAAAAAACTTTACACTGTTAATATATTTTAACTATTGTAGTGTTACTTATATTTTTGAATATTAAAATAAATATTTCCTCCAAATAAAGTATTGATCTGTTTTTAATTAATAGCATTTTTAGTCTTGTGTCCCACTTGCTTAGTTACCCACTTGATGATGATGAAAGGTAGGACTTTGTGGATATGGTGCTCGTGGGAAGTGCTTTTCTTTGATGAAATGGGTTTGGGTACAATCATAAAGGGAAGCATTACTATTTTATATGTTCAGTCGAAATGAGAGTGATCAAAATGAATGATTTGCTTGGCATCTTGTTATAAATCAAACTGTGACTAAAGGTCCCCAGGGCATATCAAATCAGGGTTTTAATTGGCTATTTATTGCGGGAACAAGTACTAAACTAAATAACTTTAATTATTACGGATATGGTCCCCCCCTTAAACATGTTCTAGACATCAATTAATCAATCTTCCATCGCAATGATGTTTGGATAGTAGCATCACCACAAAGTTTAAGTGTTAAACTCTTACTACATTGTGTTTCCATGGTAGAAATTAATAATGAAAAAGATAAAATTAAAATAATTGATTAAAAATTAATATTTTGAGATTAAATTTAATTTTTAAAATTAGTATACAAATATCTTATATAATTTTATTTATATTTTTTGCTTCTTTTCTATTTATTTAAATAAATAAAGAAATTGTTTTCATATTTTCTTTTTATTTTATATATCTTAATATATATATATATATATATATATTCAATATTCAATTCTATTATTTTATTTTCTTTTAATTTCTTATTTCATTCTTCATTCAAATAAAATGTTAATATTCTATATCAACTAAAATAAATTAAAGGTACATGATTACATAATGCAACTTCCAAAAAAAGACAGTTGATTGCGTTTATCTTTGTTTAAAGTAATGATATCTTTTAAGATACTTGAAACTCGTCTCTTAGTAAGTTATGGATCAACCAAAGATTAAAGTACATCTTTCTCAAAAACATTCATTACTAGTTGTCCCCATGAACATTTTGATATCTCCTGTCTTCACTTTAATAGTTATCTTTCTGTGGTTGCTATTGAGTTTAGGGAAATAAATTTCTTGTAGTTTGAAAAACAATTATAGGTGTACAGTTACAAATTTCTAGTCCATGATCATCAACATTCTGATAAGCTAATTTCTTCTGAACTTTGTATTATCTGATTGCACTTGACAAAATTATTATTTTAAATTATTTAGAAAATTTAAAATTCAGTAATATTGTTGAAGGGCTTGTTATTATCAAATTGAAGGCGTTTTATATATACATAATTTTTTTTTACAAATTTCAGGAAAAGAAAATAGTATTTTATTTTAAAGTGAAAAAAGTTTACAAGCTCGATATTTACAAGAAACTCTCATTTACCTCATTTTAAATGTGGTTTCTGGTATGTTATTTCATTTGCATTATCAGGGGTAGTTATTCGGTTTGTAATATTTTGATAATTTAATTGGGTAGAAATAAGTTGATCTTCCAAAAGATTAAATTACACAAAGATGAAATTATTGAATTGGTAAAATTGCACTCCTGATTGTGGTTAAAAGAACATTATAACAATTTTTCTATTCCTTTTCACTGGTTGTATGTGTACGACTTCTTTTGTCTGTCTAGTTGATAGTATTATGATATACTAGGTTTGCTGTTTGGATTTCTTCACCTAGCTATGTTTTTTAAAATTGGACCGTTGTTGAATTAGTCAAAATTTAAGATTTAATAATTTAATTGTGATTTAATTGGTATTAATTAAATATTATTTTTAAAATATATATAATATATATTATATAAAATATATATATATATAATATTATATTAAAATTATAATTTTATATAAATAAAAATTAAAAATTAATTATTTTAATTTTTAAATTTAAATTATATAAATGAAACAAAATAATAATAATTTTTTTATTTTTTATTTAAATAATATTATTTTATATAAAACCGGTTTTTTATCTCGTCGATTTATCGTTTAATTAACTTAAAAACAATCAATTCCTAATTTAATCAATTCAACTAACCAATCTTGTTCAATTTTCAAAATAATAACCATAGCTATATATTTTTTTATTTTGCTTTGTTGGATAATATTGTCCTTCTTGTTTATCCAGCAACGTGGCAATTTGACATGCATTTATCATGAGTGGGATATTCTTCAATATGCTATTTGTATTTTCTTAGGTACAAGTTGTACCTTTCCTTTGTTTATAAACAAGATACGGATTAAATATATTTTTAATTTTTTAAAATAATTAAATTTTAATTTTTGTTCTTTGATTTTAAATTTTTTATTTTTAAAACATTTTTATTATAATTTTTAATATTAATTTAAATAAGATTAAATTAAATTAGATTAATTAATATTAAAAAAATTTAATTATTTTATAAAATATCTTAATTATAATCTTTTAATTATTGTTAATTTATTTTGATTTAGTATAATTTGAGTTAATATCAAGAATTATAATTAAGATATTTTAAAAAATAAAAAATTTAAATCAGAAAATTAAAAATTAAAAAATTAAAATTTGAATATTTTAAAAAAATTAAAAATATTTTTAATCTAAAAAGATATTTAGCTTATTTAAAGAAGATAAGTACAAAATTCTAAACTTCAAATTTAAAATTAAATGATCCATCAACTATTAAACAACTAATTTTATGGTGTTTTTATAATTTTTTAGTTGACAAATTATCATATTTCATCTTTTATGTTTATTTATTTTGTTGTAAAAATAAATAAATAATTTTAAAATACAAATTGAGTACAAATTATTATATTTAAAATTTAAAGTTGAATTCTAACATTTAACTACTTATACACCATTATATTAAAGTTAACATGGATGTTAATTATGTTTTGTATGTCTATGCAAGATTCATTATTATCATACATTCTTTAACTTTTTAATAGATCATGCAAGATTATGCATAGTCATTTTTACAGAAAAGGAATTTCCAACCTAATCATGTAGATCCTAAGTGCTAGCATGTTCAATTCTAACATTTGATTTTAAATAAATATATCCACTTTTAATAAAAATACTTTTTTTATAAAAAAATAACATAGAAATTTATCTCTATTTTTACACATATTTTTAAATATTTATTTTACTTTTTTTTCCATTTATTTTTCGTTCAAAACATTTAAAATTTATTATAATATGACTTTAATTCTCTTAGCATCACACTATTACGTGAGGGTCTTCCTCTCTAATTTATTCTAGATTATGATTATAAGATCTTTATGCAATTTAGTTTTTCTTTTATTATTTTTATTATGTTAAATAATTTTTTATTTAAGGAGCTATTGTGAATCTTATGTTTATAATTTTATTTAAATATTTTATTTATTTATAAATAATTTTTTAATTTTATTTTCCTATATTTTTAGGAGTGATTTGATTTGTAAAAATATTTTGTTTTTGTTTTCTGCTTTTATATTTATTTAAAAAATATCATCTTATTTTTATTTTATTTTATTTTTAAAAATTTGTATAAAAATAGTCAATATAAATTTTTTATTTTTATTATTTTTTATAAAAATATTGAAAATAGAAAATAAATAATAAATAAATAAAATAATTTTTATAAATAAAAATATAAACAAAATATAAACAAAACCTTTTTTATTTAATCAAACGAACCATTAATTATTGTTGAGATGTAACTTTTAAGTAATTTTAGGTTGATTGTGTAATAAGCTATTGAATCATTGTTCAATTAACATATTGAAAAATTGAATCTAAAATTTTAGAGAACTAATTATAATTTTAACTTAATTATTAATAGTAAACTTATTAATAAATTGTTTTTTAAAATTTTTAATTTGTATAATTATTAAAAATAGTAATTTTAAAAACGAATAATTAGATATTGTTAGAAAATTTGATGTTTTATTGATTAAAAAATATGATAACATTATCCTTAAAAATTTGTACATCTTTATCATAATTATGATATAACAATATTTTTTAAATAAATAAAAAATAAAATTAATAAAAGATACAAGTTATAATAGTAAAAGATAAATTTGTAATAATTTTTAATAGTTAAAAAAATAAATTTATAATAAATTCTCAAAGGTTAAATAAATAAATAATTTATAAATTAATTTTAAAATAACTAATTTATAAATTTAATTTAAAATATTTAATAATTAATTTTAAAAAAATTAATATTAACCATAATTACTTTTAAATTTTTTAAAATAAAATAATAATACAAATTAAATGTAAAATTTAAAATATTTTGAAATATCCAAATTTTACATAATAGAATGAATAATTGAGAATTGATAACATAGTTTATATGAAAAATTAGAAAAAAAATTAAATAAAATTATAAATAAAACCAAAATTTTAAATTAAATTTTTATATTTAAATTTTATTTAGTTGTGTGCTTTGGATATTTCTTTTTATTTTATTTTATGACTTTATTTAGTTTTCAAACAGTTATAATCAAAAATCAATTTTAATAAAAAATAATTAATCTATTCTATTAAATAATTCCTATGAAAAGAATACTGAAATTCAATATACTTCCTTTTATTATCTTTAATAGATATGTTTATCCATAATAATAATAAAAATATCAATCTCTAAAGTTAATTTTTTTAAAATATTGGTTACATATTTCAAAGGGATTGGACTCATTTCGTATTAAAATAGTTAAAATTAATTCAACAGAAAGGAATATAATGTATTTTAAAAATAGTCATTCTGAAGTCAAGTCATATTTCAACCTACTCAGCAGCCCAAGTTGCCTATTTGAGGCCTTAGTGTTTCTTCTTTGCTGTTTGTTTATTTTTCACCTTGTAAAAAAGAAAAAAGAAAAACGAAATACTTCAACCTACTCAATGTTTTTTAAATAAGCTTCTACAATATTTATGTGTGTTTGAGTTTTCTTTTGATCGATTTTGTTACTTGGTAACTCTTTTAAGGAGGTTTTTCTTTCTTTTTATCCTACGATTCAGGGTAAGCAATTTTACATGAAAAATATTATTTAAATAAATGTATGTTTAAATTGATTTATTTTGAGATATTTTTACAACTTTTTTATTTTTTGTAAATAATTTAAACTAACAGGCATGATGTTAGTCTTTAGACTTGTTCTCAGTAATAAAAATTGAATTTGTTAATATAAAAAATATAAGTTTATATTGACGATATATGTTACTTTTTTATATAATTAATAAATCTTTTTTTAATCTTTTTTTAATTATTTTTATTTTTATTTTTATTTTTTTATTTTTTTTATAATTTTAGTTGCTTATTTTATAAAATTTGTTATTTTGGTTCCTGACATTAAAATTACAATAATTATAGTCTCATGTTTTGGTGTGAATAATTTGGTTTTTAAATTTATTTATTTACTCATTTTAATCTTTTAGAGAATTGTTTGATTCATATGATATCGATTTATATATTTTGATCCGTAAATATGTTAATTATATTTACATTTTTTTCATATATTTTTTATATTTTTATGTGAAAAAGACTGAAACTTTATTAAATTAATATCAAATTATACATGTTGAAATCTTTTGAGAACTAAAAATACACATGGTGTAATTTTCAACAGTTAAATTGTATATTTACTTAAACTATATTATCACTTATAAATTTTTAAAAGTAGAAATTCAAACTAACAATTTTTAGAAAATAAAAGGAAAATTATGAAAAAATATAATAGATTAAAACTAAAACTAAAATTAAAATGAAAAAAAAACTTCGCTAAACCAATATTTAATCATAACCAGGAAATCTGGCTGGTAGAAGAAATTATTGTATACCATCATTATTACATATAATATGCATAGACCCATAATATTTATATTATCAGGTGATTCTTTATTAAATAAAAATATTAATAACAGGAATAGACCTAATGACAACAAAGTGTTGAGAAATTTAGTTTTAGAATAATATATTTTTACAATATTATTTTAATAATAAAAAGTTAACCAGTTTAGCTTCTACAATTCCTACACTCTTTTATTTTATCCTAAAAGACTTAGACATGATAACAATTATGATCATCAATTTTCGCTCAATAAACTACAAAAGGCTTATTTCCATGATTGTTGAACTAATTTGATTAACAAAGATTTATTTGCATATGCTTTCTGAATTAACATGGCTAGAAATCCAATTCAAAATCCTTAAATAGAGAAAATTGGAGAGAGATCATTTTAACTTGTTGAAAGTCATGAAGAGGTGAGTTCAAATTTAGTATTAAGAAAACTTGAACCAATTATATAGTTCGACTGGTGAACTAGTTGAGCAATTGATCGGAATAAACTATTGGGTTGGTTAAACAATCAATTTGTGATTGATAAGTTAGGTAATATCAACCCTTACACGACAGTCGTATGTTAGTTATAAGGTTTTTATATATTATTATATGTTACATAGTTTTATATATGGTTCTACCAACTCTCAATTAGTGACCCAATCTTAGTGCCTTGGCCATGTTGATGACAATACCGAATTTGATAACACTGATTCAAAATTATGTTCAATGTTTGAGTAAAAATAAAAGAAAAACATAAGAGTTTAATAAAGGCAGAGATGATTGAAAATGAAATCAAAATTAAGTGCTTGTTGTACGAGTAATGAAAATTATTACAACATTTTCAGATAAAGTAACATATAGTTGAGAAAAATACAAAATTTATTACTAGGTCTTTTTTTGATCCAATATTATTAGATGTTGTTTGATGCTGAGCTATATATTAACAAATTTCAGATTAAAGAAGTGAAGACGCATTTATTTTATTTTTAAGTGAAGAGGCATATTGTAGTGAACCTAGAAGGGCCTCGCATGATTGCTAAATAGAAATGGGCCACAAGGGTAACACACAGGCTTCTTGTTAAAATTCTAAGCAACCCATATTGTAGCCTCTCAATCTAGTTAATAGCAGTAATATTTTTAGTTTCTCACAAATCCTCCTAGTTGTTAAATAAAAAATATTAAATAACTTTTTATGTTTTTAAAATATTAAATATATCTCATTTTATTTTTATTTTATAGGATTTTAGAAAGATTGATATGTTGAAAATACTAGAGCAATTATGTTTAATTAAACTTGGTTTATTTAGTTATATATTTTAAGATTGATACCAGCTTGAAGTGTTACTTGAATCCGGATTTTGACTTTTGTTCAGCCCATTGGATTTATCTTCTTTTTCTAGTATGATTAATCAGTTCTTTAAACGATATATTAGACTAGATAATCGAATGAATAATTTAATCAATTAATATTCCATTTTTATCTTTAACTTAAAATTAATTTGATTCACACCTTTCATTTCCAATAGAAATATTCACAAATAATTTTTTTTATTGTTTATTAATAAATTAAAAAAATATTTCAGTATATATATGACAAGAGAGAAAATATGATCTAATTATTTTGAAAATAATTTTAATTAAAATTATTTCACTAATAATCCTCATAAATAATTAAATTTCATCATTTCAACCTTTATATAATATATTTTATTCTATAAATTATGCTTATAAAATTTTTAAAAAATTTAATATTTTATTAAATAAATTTAAATTAATAAATATTAAGTAAATATATTATTCATTAATTTAAATTTATTTAATGAAGTATTAAATATTTTTAAAATTTTATAAATATAATATATAATAAAATTTATTAATTTAATAGTTAGATTGATAAATTTTAACCATTTATAAAAATTATTAAATAGAACAACTCTAATAAAATAATTTTATCCCCTTATATATATATTTTTATAGAAAGATTTTATATCTGTTTAATATATAAATATATTTAATTATTAATAAATATCAAATATTAATAAATATTTAAAATTTTAAAATTATCTAGAAATTGCAAGTAAATTAACTTCTAAAACTATAATAACAAATGAATTAATAACAATGTTAAAAACAAACTTGCTAAAATAAATTAAAAAAAAGCTGTTTTAAAAATAAGTAAAAGAACTACTATTAAGTTAAACACTCCACTACTATTAAATTATTTAACTGTAAACTAATAATTTTGCTAATTAATTTTCAATCCAATTTTAAAATCATTAAAACAGTTTTTCTAGTAAATTGTTAATCCAGTTTTAAAATCATTAAAAAAATTTTAAAATCATTAAAAAAATTTTAAAATCATTAAAACAATAAAATTATATATATATATTAATTTATATTTTTATTAAATTATTTATCATATTTTTTATTGAAATATTTAGATATTATTTTTTAAATTAAAGTGTGTGACAATATTCATTTTAAAATTTTGTGCGTTGATTACATGGTTTTCAAGATTAAACAGTCCTTTCTATGGTAAGATAAGAAATAAAACTAGCAAAGAATGATAAATTATAAAACCTAATAACATTAGTTATTTTTAAACATACTGAATATATCAAAATGGAAAAAGTAATCTTCTTTATATAATAGCATAATTTTTTGAAATTTAATTTTTCAATAAATATAATTAAATATTATTTAAAACTTTTAATTAAATCAATTTAAAATTTAAAATTCAAATAGAATTTAAACAAACATTTAAAATCAATAATTAACCTAATTTAGTATGTGTAAACATAATTAAATAGGAAATTAGAATTACAATTGATAATAGAAGATTTTAATCACATTTAACTGTTACATTTTTAATATGATAATAATAAATTACAGTTTAAATTTAGGTAAGAAATAATTATTTAAAACTAGTTATTAAGAATAATTATCACAAATTAAAATAGGTAGGAAGTAAATTATAAAATTTCTTTAAAATTAAAATAATAATAATAATTAATATTAAAATTTAAGATCTTTTAAAATAATTATATTTTTACAACAATATTCACATATTTCAAAATATTTAAAATTTTTTTTTAATAAGATAGAATATAAGAAATAAATTTTGCTGGATTTACGTCAGGGATCTAATGCATTAAATTTAGTATCTTTTAAACTATGAACTATATTTTAGACAAATAAATTTAATTAATAATGTTGTAACGTAAGATAGAGGTTCACCTGTCTTATTACACCTCATAATTCTTGTTATTTTTGTCTGTTTTGCATAAATAGACCATGCACGTAAACTTAACTTCTTACTCAATGCAACCTAACACTTTCACATCATAGAAATGAAAAAAAAAATGCTAGAAGGACCAATATGTTATTATTCATATGAATCTTTTTCATAGGATCTCTAATAAAAAAGGTTTACTAATCTTTAACTTTGTGAGAAATATGATCAAATTAATCTTTTATTTCACACTAATTAGGATCCATAATCCATTTGTAAAACTTTGAGGTATATGATCGTATCCCAGTTTATATTTGTCAACTTTTTTTATTGTTATGGTGTGAGAGTGTTTAGCTGCATTGAACAAGAGGTTAAGTTTAATTGTTTTAATAATTATCACATTCTTCATTAGGATAATGTATAAAATGTAAAATACATTTAATGAAATCACCTGCACAAGTGTTAAGTAGAATCGTTTCTATGAGATTGAGACATAATTTCTATAAAACTCACGAATTACCACACACATGCATGACATATTTGCATAAAATAAGCAAAAACGATAAGAATGGTTGGAGTGTAATGTGATAGATAAACCTCTAGCTTACACCAAAGTGCCTTTTCGGTTCATAGAAGCTCTGCTTCAACAAAATACCATGATTTAAGTTTATCTATCTAATATCTGGTTCATTGTACAAAAGACATCAAGTTTGTACATTACATTCTCAAAGTAAATTCAGCAAAATTTATTTCTTATATTTTATCTTATTAAACAATTTTTAAACCTTTTAAAATAAGTGGAGATTATAATAAAAATATAAATATGTTAACATACTTATATTATATAATAAGATTATATATATAATATACGTTAGCACCATAAGAGATTTTTATTAATATAAATTTAAGTGATCTAACTTTTTAGAAATTTGTATAATATTTTTGTGATATCAAACCTCCATACTTTCTTATAATTTTAAGATTTAAAATTATATTTGTTATATTTTTTTTTTATTATATAATTTTATTCATTATTTTTATACTCTTTTTTGTGTAACTTATTTTTTTACTTATACACATTATGTCACGAACACGATCCATCCAATTAAAACTAAAGATAGTCAAGTTTATATGAATATAATTAATAAAAAATATTTTAATAAAATTTATTCACTAAAAAAAATAGTATTGATATTAATTAAAAATAAAATAAAAATTAAGAATTAAATGTTCATGTCTTTATAAAAATAGTATTAACAAATCTTTGAGATGGTAAAAATATTTAAATATCATTTTGTAGGTTAAGGTGTATGGCAGTAGTATCCTCAAAAATCAGTATGCTTATTGCATGATACCTAAGATTTAACAATCCCTTCCGAATAAAATAGAAAAATAAAACTAAAAAAAATGATAACTTAGAAAATCAATAGTATTAGTAATTTTTGAACATATTGAATACCTCAAAATAGGAAGAAAAATATTTTTTATATAGTAATGTGAATTTTTAAAATTTCATTTAACGATAAATATAATTAAATATCGTTTAAATTTTTTAACTAAATCAATTCAAATTTTTAAATTTAAACAAAATTTAAACAGATATTTAATTTAATTTAATATATATATATATACACAATTAAATAAAAAATTATAATTAAAACCAACAATAAAATTTTTTAATCATATTTAATTTTTATCTTTTTCAATATGATAATAGTAATAATAAATTATGATTTTAATTTAGATAATAAAAAAGTTATTTAAAACTAATAATTAAGAGTAAAGCAGGTAGTCAATAAATTATAAAATTTATTTAAAATTAAAAGAATAATAATTAACTTTAAAATTTAAGAAATATTCATATTTTTTCAACATTTTTTACTATTATTAATTTTAGATGGATTGAATGTACATCATCCAATTTCTTATGTCATGTATGAGATTGTATGCGGGTTTAAGCAAAAGACAAGCACCTAACAGCGTTTTTTGTACCAATCCCCGGTGGTTCATGGTGACAGAAAACCTTAATTAAAATGTATACACACGCTCTTTTCCAAGCCCATTTCTTAGATTTCAGGGTAGAACTCAAGTTAACCGTAGATCTTGGTTAGTATATGTATACACACTCTTGAAAAATGTAACATAGTTGTTGTTTATTATATATTTACGGGTAGTGACTTGATGTGGAAGAAAGGGAAGGTTTGATGTGGTTTGGGGTACGTGGTTCCAATTCGCGGTGGTGGCCATGGTGGACGTTCAGATATGGGTTCGTGGCGTGTGACTGTATGATTGCATTTATAAAAGTTTCTCCATTGGGATTTGGCTTAATTGCTTGTGTTTGATGTCTCTGAAGCTAGAACAAAAATGTACGGTAGATCTTTAATATTGTCATATTTGTATAGATTAAATCCACGGTCTAAACATTAATTGTGATCAAAGCTAATTAAAATCCTTTGAATAAAGCAGCAATAAATATGAACCTTAGAGTCAAAGGTGGCACAGATAGTTATCAACTATTTTCAATGGATATCAGCGATATTCACGGGTTGTGAAGGAAGAAGGACCACCACACACTTAATATATATATATATATATATACATTTCCCAATCTCGAGAATGTAATTTGCGTACTGCACATCCAAATAACTACGCCTGTCGCTGGTTGGCACTTGAATAGCATCATACGGTTTAGGTAGAATAATATAAGTATTCATTTTCATTCTCACACCTCTATTTTTTTTTTAAATATTCAAACCTAGACATATATTCATGCAAGTAATATAGTTTTAATAGCTAGATCCAAATTCATCACTCAGATTTTAACTTTGTATGTCTTCCGTGATGATATTTTAATTTATTTGACAATCTAGTAAAACATATATGCTATGATAAAACTAAAATGAAAATCCAAGTAAAAGAAGAGCATTACTCTAAAGATGGATCTACAATTACTCATGATTATAAAATATTACCAAAATTATTTAACATAATGAAACAATTATTTTAAAATTGTTTCATTATAGATTATAATTATAAATTATTTTTTGGGCATCAGGTATAGTTAAGTATATAGCTTCCATATCTACAAAAGATCGTAGATAATTGTACATTTCCAAGCCTACACTTATTTGAGTAAAAAGTCATATACATCGTGGGTGCGTTTACGAGTACCCATACGAATCCAATTATTATTCCTAATATATTGATGATGTTTCTATAAAATATTTTATTTTGATTTTTATTCACATTATTCGAAGTTTTGAACTAATTGAATAGTTTGAAAAATTAAATCAAACTTGAAGATCCAAAGATTAGTTCATATCAAAGTCAAATTGAATTCAAATCGACTAATTATTTTTAGCTAATTTTATTTTCATCTTTTATTTCTAATAATTAATTAATTAATTTAAATACAAAATAATTAATGAAAATAACTTTATATATATATATATATATATATTTTTTTTCTAATTTTATTATAAAAATTAATTATTTTAAACAATCCAAACAAAAATAGATTATCCCTAACAACTTTCTTAGCATTCATAACAGGTTACCGGACTGGGCTCCGGGTAATCATCAATCTTGGGCTTAATTATTAATAAAATATGTATGCATGCCCGAAGGTTAGGAAAATTGTAAATATCCACTTAAATAGAGCAGATACATTTCGAAAAATAATAACATCTTAATTTTTAAATAATTTTAGATTTTCTTTTAAATTTAATGAATTTAATTTTTGTTAGTTTTTTATTTGAAATTCTATAATTATTGTTTTTTATTTAAATTTTTTATAAATTAATTTTTTTTCTACTCAAAATTTACCAACCAAAATATTAAATTTCATAAATAAAAGAACAAGCTTAAAATTTTCTTCTTTAAACCTTACTCTCACATCTTATAAAAATCCTTCAAATTTTATCAAATTTCTAGAATTTTTCACTTTAAACTTTTAAAATATTTCATGGTCCAATACCATTATAAACCCCTTAAAAAAATTAGATAAAAATAATATTTTAAGAGTTTTAATTTAAATAAAATTAATAAGAAACAAAAAAAGGAACTAAAATTATACATAATTCAAATTTTAGAAGAACTAAAAATTCAATTAAACCTGTAAGATACTATTTAAAAGTTTTTGGTGATCCTAATTATAAAATAATTTACGATTTGAAACATTTATTATAGTTTTCCTTTTTATCTTTAATAAATAGAATAGGTAAGAACCTAGGTTGAAACTAGTAAAGGTGAATGTTAAAAATGAAATTAAAGTTAGTGATAATAAATAAAAATAAAATTCATAATTTATAGTATTTTTTATAAAAATAATAATTATTTAACTTTAACTATTTTTTATTAATTTATGTAATTTGTTAGAATTGTCTTATAAGCAAATTTGAAAGAAAACATTTTATTTAAATTAAAAAATATTCACCTAATACATTATAAAAAAAGTATGATTATACATTCAATTTAGATGGATTTAAAAAATAATAAAATAATAAAAAGTTTAAGATATAATAAATGATAATATATATATATAAGAACAAAAAGGACTTGTAACATAAAGGAAATGTTTCATAACCATTGATTTACCGCATTGATTAGCTATAAAGGAGAGTGAGATGCTGTAAGGTACCAATAGGCATCCTAAATATGCAAGCATGATATATTATTATAATAATAAAATATATTTAAATTTTTATCAATACTGCGAGTTTAATTTTTTAATTTTTATCTTCAATTTTTTTTTTGTTTATATTATTAACTTATCGTTAGATATTTATTAATTTGGTTGGTAAATACTCATGAATTAGATTCAGTCATATGTATGCAATTTATTATACATATTGAAAAAATTCATATAAATAACAAATTATAATTTTTTATTAATTCATATTAAAATTTATTTTAATTTTTCATTCAAATTAACTATGTGATTTTCTAATATATGTAATAAGTTTGTAAATATTTTAACTACAAGTTAATAAAAATTAAAAATTAAAAAATCAAAGATGACAACAAAGAAATTTTTAAAAAGCTAAAAGCGAACTTGTTTATATTTACAGAAATTAAAAACATATTTAAATCTTATTTCAATGCTAAAAAGTACAGTGTACTTTAATCAATGCATATGATCATTTCATTCTGTATTTACATAGATGGTTTTTTTTTTACCTTTGTAAATTTAACAGTAGTGAATTTAAATTATTAAAATATTTATATCTATTTTTTATATTTAATGTGATTAATATTTTTCATCTATTTTTTATAATTATTATTTTTTTCTATGAAACTTAAAAAAATTATGTATAAATTCTTCTGTTACTTCTAAATTTATAATTAATTTTTCTCAATTTTCTTACACTGCAATAATCTCAACCATTTATTTAATCCAATAAATATTATTCTATATTTTACTATATTTTATATAATTTTTTTAAAAATAAATAATTATTGTATTAAAATTAATAAAAATACTTAATATGTTACTAATTTAATTTTTAAAAAGATTTAACTTTAAAAATAAATAAATATTTTATTAATATAAATTTATAATAAAATAACTATATATAAAAAGTTAATAATTAATTTATTTTAAAATATATATAATTATAGATAAATTTTTTTAATTATTTTATAAAAATTAAAATTTTAAAATTGTTATTATTTTTACGTATAAATATAATTATTTCATTAATAATTAAATTAAATTAATAAAAATAGTTATAAATATTACATTTTTGTATAATAATTTTTTTAACTGTTAACATTAACAGAAAATACATAATTTAACGTTGGTGTGTTAGGAAATTATTTTAAATTAATTTCAATTTTTTAAATGCTGTTTTTTTGCATATTACAATTTTTTTAAAAATTGAAATTTGTTAAATATTAAAAATTTTATTTAATATATTTATTTTCATGAAAATTGTAATATAATTTTATATTTTTTATTTTAGCTTCTCTACATAATTGCTTAAGGGTACTTTTTTAAAAAAAAATCAGTTTTTTATCATTAATGTAAAAAAATAAATAAATTGAAAATTTATTAAAGTAGAAAATAATCATATGAGTAGGAGTTTTTTATTATTGTAAAACAAAAAATCAATTGAAAATTTATTAAAGTAGAAAATAATCATATGAGTAGGAGATGGTAATCTTATAATTTATTAATTTAATTATTAATATGATATATTATACTTAACTTATCTTAATATAATTTATTTTTTAATGTTTTACATAGTTCTTTTATATGAAATATTTTACATTTTTTATTTTTATATTTATAAAATCTTATTGTTTACATTTAATCAAATTAATTTATATAATTATTAATAAAATATCATTTTTATATTCATGAATTTACAGTTCATAAATTTAATTTTAGACACATCTTATTAAATTAATAGTTCCTTTGTATAATTTATTTTTTATATAAGTATAACTGATATACATCATGAAACTTAAGATATGTTTTATATATTAAACAATATTTGTTATAATAATATGATTACAAACATATAATTTTGTTGAACAAATCATATTAATATTTTCTAAAATATATAAACAAATATTTTTCAATTTTTAATTTTATTGTCACATCTTTTCATTAATTTTAATTTTTTAATATTTAACATTTAATATTTAAGATATGAATAATATATGTATTAATTAAAGTATGTGTTAATATAATATATTTTATTTATAATATAAAATTATATTTATATTAACAGTTATTTTTAATAAAAAATAAACCGTCAAAAACTTATGTAATATTAAAATGTTAATAAATAATTTTTTCAGTTATTTAAATAATTTAAATCAATCAAATGGATTGATACTTAATCATTTTTATTTTATTCTAAATTAAATTATAACATTTATTTTTAAAATTATAAATCAAATGGATTAATCTATCAGATTTTTAATAAAATTTACAATAATTATATAAAAACAAAATATTTATAACTATTATATTAATATAGTTTAATTATTAACGATTAAATTAATCACATTTATATGTAAAAATAGTAACAATTTTAACATTTTTAACTGTTTATAAAATAGTTAACAATATTTGTTATCTTAATTATAAAATATAAATATATTTTTAAATATATTAATTATTAAGTTTTGATATTATTATTTTATTATAAATTTTATATTAATAAAATATTTATTTATTTTTAATATTATCAGTTTAAATATTTAGTATTAATATTTTTTAGAAATTAAATTAGTAATATATTAAGTATTTTTATTAATTTTAATAAAATAAATATTTATTTTTATAAAATAATTAAAAGAAATATTTTTAGGTAAAGTATATTTTTATTAATTTTAATAAGTTATTTTTATAAAAATTAAAAATATTATTTTTATGTAAAATATCATAAAATATGAAATGATATCTGTCATATCAAATAAATAGCTGCGATGAGTGGATTAAAAAAATTAATTATAAATTTAAGAATAACAGAAGAATTTATGCGCAATTTTTTAAGTTTAATAAAAAAAATATAAAATTAAAAAAAATTGATAAGAGATGTTCACCTCGTAACTTTACAAAGATACCGAAAAACCATCTTTTATGTGTACAAGGCATATGCAATTAACATCTATATGGCCTATAATCAAGAAAAAAAAAAAACTCCGTAAGATCAAACATGCCCTTATTAAGTCTTGAGCTTAAGCATGCGTTGCAACTGAGATATCTGATTTTTCATTTTTTCTTCCAAATTGATGCCCTTAGAATTAGCTTTTGGAATGCCACGTGGCCATTCTATGCATCCTTTCATCTCACGACGTATGTGTGGGTTCATGTTATCTGTTGAGTTCCTTAGTCTTGTCGTTTTATGTTGAGAAGATTTTGAAGACAGTGTTATTGTTCTACGTTTAGAGGCAGGAGAAGCACTTTTCAAACTCGATTGTCCTGCTGATATAGAACATACCCTATTTACTCCTGTCTTCAGAAACTCCAAACATGCCTTTTCACTACTTTCTGCTTCATTAACAAGATCCTCAACAGTGGAGGATTGAATTGATTGATGTAATATAGAGTTTTGATTGAACCCTTCTGCATCAAAAGTTTCAAAAGTGGGAAATATATTCTCTGACTTAGAGAAATTATATGAAAGCTCCACAATACGTTGAATATTTACTGATTCAACTGCTTGTTTGATCAATTCAACGCCCTCTAGTTCCTTGGTGTCTACTTCAGTACCCTTTGATATGAAGAACATTCGGAGAAACGCAATCAGTTTCGCCATTTGATCATATTTTTCTTCTAGAAAAAGTTGTGCATCAACTAGCTTCATATGTGCACGCCCTTCACGCCATTCCTCGGTCATTTGCATCATTTTCCTCTCTTCTTCCACTTCCTCGCAAATTTTAATGGATTTGTGTGTTATTGCCTTAAGCTTAGCCTTGTCTTCTCCTATTTGCGTGGCTAATTCATTACACACCTTCTCTATCAGTTCTTTATCTTTCTTTTCTTTCTCATAGTTTGCCATAAACTGCTTGGTTAATAAGTTGGCTTCAGAAAGTTCATGTACCAATTTGGTATTTAATAACTCAATACTCTCTCTACTTCTTCTTTCACTTGCCAACTTATATTCTAGGTCATCGAACATTGCTTCAATCTTTTGGCGTTCTCTCTGCTTCCAAAAGATTTTTTCCTCTTCACAGTTCTGTAAAGATTGTTCAACCTTTTTCTTCAAGGACCTTTTTTCAGCTTTGAGTTTATTGATCAACCTTTGGGCTTGAAAGAGTTCTTCTAGCAAAGTTGTGACAACAGAGTTATGATCATCGTCTACTAACTTTTTGTCTTCAAGAAGCTTCCTGCTATGAATCTGAGTAAACTTTTCGGATGCTTCTTTAAGAGCAAGGTTCCGTTTTGTTGTCATCACTTCTTTTGAATCTTTGAGACGTGGCATGGAGGATTCAAACTGACAAAAAATCTCTCAACATAATTTGGAAAGTACAATTAACTTGAATATTGTTGTCAGGAGGACAAACATAGTGATAAAATAATTTTCATTTGAAAATAATAAACGTACATGTAAATTGTATTTAAATTTTAACATATCTTATTTTTTTATATTTTTTCTCTTATGATATCATCTATCATGTTTTCTTATTTATTTATTTTTATATCATTCTTTTTATCATCCAATACATGTTATTTTGAAGTGTTGAAATATTAAAACTCTTTTCATAACATCCATGAATTACTAGGGTCAAATATTATTATTTTCAATTCATATACTTTTAAAAATATTTTTAATTCATAAATTGATTGACGTATAATTAGAGTGCATAAAATTTTAATCCAAGATGTTGAAGTTTTTGGGAATCTAAAATGCATGGTCCACTAGTCTCAAGTAGCCGATGCATTAATAATAATAATAATAATAATAATAATAATAATAATAATAATAATAATAATAATAATAATAATAATATTAATAATATTAATAATAAATACTATGTAACATGTACCTCACGACGTCTAAGTCCTTTTCTTGAACGCAAGATGGTTATTGGCTTCCTTAGCTTATCATTAGTCTCTTTAAATTTTTCTCCAGAATTGTGAGACTTGGGAAACACCTTCTTTACACTCCCATTAGCCAGCTGAAGCAAACACATGCCAACATCAGACAATGAAAATTGAGAAAGGGGATAAGTCTCTTACCCACTGGGAATCAGCAGTGGGTAGGACATAATGTCATACCAAGATGTCTCCATGAACACTTGAAGATCAAAGTATGTGAATCATTAAATGTGACTAAAAGAACAAAAATAAAAGGTCAAACCAAGATACCTTCACATTTTAAGAAACTTGGCAGTAGATTAGTAATAGAAAAAATTAGAGGATGGTATTATTTTAATATACCATGTTGAATTTATGGTTTTTGGGTATAAAGGGAGAAAATAGACACTAAATAATATTTATTTGTGTACTATATTATATGTTAGTGTAAGATGTAAAGAAGTGAAATGTGATAATAAAATATAGTGTACAATCTTCTATTCATGTTTCTAATCCTAAGTAAATAACAGAAATATATCATAAAGTATTAAGAAATATGAAAACTAAGAAAATACATCAACTAGTTTTATGAAATAATCTCTAAAATTATGTTTAGAAAATAGATTTTAAAAGGAAGAGAAAAGAGAGGATAAGTATTTTTATTTTTTAATAAAAAGGTTATTTCCTCCCTTCTCCAAAATCTAATTCACCAACATATCATAAGATACTCTATAATACTTTAGAATACAATCTAAACTTGATTAGATACTCTAAATAATTATAAGTTATAATACTATATATTGTGGCCTCACAAGTCCAACTATAACTTTTCTTTCTTTTTGGCAATCATCACAGGAGCCCGTGAATGCCAAGATTCAAAGTTTCCTAAAATATAAAGCCAAATCCTTTACGTTTGTCACCTTACGATTCACTATTTCCTTCAACAACTGCTAGCATCTCACAAGGTATACAATAAGGGAAATTGTTGGTAACCCATGAAAGATATATAATGTTAAAGAAAGGTAAAAATACTGTATAAATATATAAAACTCAAAACCCATGTTATAAACTGAAGTTTTTGAATTCTACAGTGTTCATCGATCACACTGATGAGTATAGACTTCCACCTGGCTCAACCTTTCTTTCCAAAAATCTGAGGCTAATTAAGCTAGAATGGAACTCTTCTCCTTTTTCACCCACACCCAAAATAAACCAAATTGAACATGCCTGTGCCTAAACCCTTAATGGCACCAGAACCCGAACAATAAATATGGTTGAACATAGCAATCTCTAATGAGGAAGAAGAATGGGAGATTAGCAGGTCCGGTCAAAGCATAACCCTATTTAAGCATTTGTTTATGCACTCTAAACATTATAGATAAAAAGGCTCCAACAAATAACATCGGTTTTCTTAATGTGTCTGAGTGTTTACAATAAACATTTATATGTAGCAAATTTTTATTAAGTATCATATAGTTTAATTCGTTGATAACATTCAATGTTATATTTTTAATAAAAATTATTATTTATGTAATTTCTTATTATGCACTGCATACATAGAAAAATTCAAATAATATTGATTATCATAATTTTTATTCAAAAATTAGATTAAAATAATATCAGATATTAAATTTAGGAAAATGATAAATTTATTAACTTTTTATCAAAAATAAATTTTATCAGTTCAACCATTAAATTTAAAATTATCATAAAATAGATCAAAATTATAAAATTTAACATAATTTTAAAATTATTTGATATTTTATTATTTTATTTTATTGTAATCTATAATATATTATTTGACATATAAATAAATAGTTAGTATTGGATAATATATTTATAAATTTTTAAATTGAGAAAAGTTTTATATATATGATCAAAATAATATAATCACTTAAATCAAATGACTAAATTGATAAAATTTATTTTGATGAAAAGTTACTTAGAGATCTCATTTTACTAAATTTGATATATACTAAACAAATATTATTTACTAATGATCTTGAATTAATCTTCATTGATATTATCATGGTTTAAAAGAGAAAAAAAATTTAAAAAAAAATTAAAAATAAAACTATTCTAATCTTGAACCTCTCATTACTAAATCAATTTTAATAATTTTGTTATCAATTTTATTTGGAAATTTTTTCTAATTTTTCTTATTTTTAAATTATTTTCAAATTTTTAATATTTTAAATTTAAAAAAACTAAAACTAAAACTAAAACAAGATCTAGGAAAATTAAAATAAATAATTAAAATAAAAAAATGAATCTAGAAGGATATATAAATTAATACATCTTATCTTAGAACAAAATAAATAAATAAATAAAAGAAAATATTTATAAAAATTAAAATAGAATAATATTCAGAGACAAATAAAATAGTTATAGATGAATAAATGACAAAAACATATAAAAATAAATAGAAATAGATGTTAAAATCTAAGTATTCACAAGTTTATATTTTTTAGTCAAAATTAAATTATTAATATAAGCATTGTGAGCTTCTACTAATAATACGAAATATTATACTAATAAATAATTATATTAATGTAGTATATATATATTTATATTATTGATATATCAAATGTTAGTATATTATTTTTTTAATAAAAATATTTAAAATGTATACTATTAATTTAGTTTTTATTATAGGAAGAATATACTAATTAAGGTTATTTCAACACTTCATAATTTTTATTTATTAATAAATAATATTTTTTTAATGATAAAAATAATTATATATATATATATATATGAATGTATTTATGTTTTAAAAATATTTTTAAAACTAAAGAAGATTATTTGTTCTGTTATTTTTATTGTCCATAAAATATTTTCCTTTATTTAATATATAGCAAGTGAACCTCATATTTTATTATCAAAGAAAACTATAAACCATTTTTTAATGCTGATGAGCTTTTTCAGGGTTGCATTTGGGTTAAATGTTTATATTTTTATGTGTATGCTTCATGTTTTGGTTTTTATGACATGAGTAGTGTTATTTTAATAATATATTGTCATGACATCTTTTACAATAAAGGGGGAAATAATGTGAAAACGATGAATGATGTAATATAGAAAGAAAAAGAAGTTGTAAAAAAGTGTTACAAAATTTTTGAATATAAATATATTATTCCAGTGGTATTTTGCTAACTATTGAAATACCAACTTCTCTTAAGCAGCTTATAACTAGGCATATAATTAATTATTGCAGTTTATACCGCAATAACCCTTATTGTAAGAGCACCCAGGCATAGTAAGCTCGATAACATCCTTCTCAGTAACCCTCATTTCTTCCGCAAAACTGTTACACCTTAATTTCAAAATCTTCTTTTTCTTTTGGAGGTGCAGAACGCTTTTTCTTAGCTAGATCATAAGCATCTTTAGTTGACATTACACTTTCTGAAAAAATTTGGCAACATTTTGCCTGTCTAATTTCCTCTTGACAACTTGCTAATTAATAATTAGAGTGCTGATCCGTCTCTTTTTCTTTCTGCTCTTTTCTTTTTTGCTTCATCAGAAGGTTCATTTATGAACTGCGGCCTCTCTAACTAATTTTCAACTCCGATCCAATGTATATCTAGATTTAAAATAAAGTCTAAAATTAACTAAAATAAAATATCAAAACTATCATTCTTTTATTTGAAGTTTATTTACATATCTTTTTTAAGTTGTAAATTCAATTAGTTTTTGTAATAAATTATATTTGAGATATTTAATTTGTTGACATATTATTAATCCGCAGTAATATTTTATAAATTTTAGTTTTTTAAAAGATATTTATGCTAAAACAATATAAATTGTTGATACTGATTCATAAACATTATATGTGCAATAAGTAATTAACATTACGATTATCAATATGTTGGTAACTTTCATTTATTTCAATTTTAAAAAGGATTATTAATATTTTATTAACTGTTAATTTAATGTATAATTTATATATAATTAACATTAATAAAAACATCAAATAAGTATAAATTTAATAAAATAATATATTTAATAAAATTTATTTACTTATTATTAATTCAATCATTATTATAATGATTACAAATATAATTTTATATAATTTAAATATTTATAAATATAATTAAACAACAACTATTTATTATATTTAAAATAATATATTACATATTAAAATAAAATAAAATCATGAAATATCAAATAATTTATGAATTATGTAAAAAATTTTTAATTTATTTTATAAAGATTTTAAAGTTAATGATTAGATTGATAAAATTGATTTTTAATAAAATATTATTAATTTTTTATTATATTTAAAATTTAATATTATCCATGTTTAATTTACTATTTAAAATGTAATATTGTTAATTAGTATAAGTAATATTAATAGCAGATATTTTCTTTCTAAAAAATAAGCTAACATCCTATTACGATACATTTCACTTAGTTAATAATCAGTTATGATAAAATTTATCAATTTAAAAGAATTAGCAAACAAAATTACTTTTTGTTGACCACGGTACAGGACAAACTCGCAGAAATCTTGTGTCAGTCAAGTCATCCTAATAAATGAATCGAACGATATATTCAAATTTTCTAAAATGGGAAATCATATTTTTACTATTCTTAAATTTGTTATATAAATAAAAATAAAAATAATAAAAAATAAGTTATACGATAGAAAAAAAATTGTGGTGTATATCAAAAAGTGGTTTGATATATTAAAAATAGTAAAAATAAAAATGTGATAGTTAATATCATAAAGAAAAATATATTTATATTAATAAATGAAAAAATTATATTCATCATATATCTGTATTTAGATAAAGTTACACATAATATTTTTATTTTTTAACATTATTTTAATTTGTTCATATGTATAAAATTATAAAAAATTAAAAAATATATGTGTAAAGCTACATAATTAAAAAAGATGTGCATAATTATATTTTTATATAAATTAAAAAATGATTGTGTAGAGTTAAAAAAATAAAGATATCTTAGATATAAGATGGTAAATGCAATTTCTTCTAATAAATAATAAAATAATATTATATAAATTATTATATACTATTTTTAAATAAATATAATATCTCTTTCAAAATACAAAATTTTATATACTAAGCAAATTCATTTATGTTTGTTCCGTACCTTTGAAAATATGTCTGGAATACTTTAAAAATGATATACCAACGAAAATTCCTTCATGTTTATTCTGTACCTTTGAAAATTTGTTTGGGATAGTTTTCAGGAGAAAAAGGAATGAGAAGAATTTTTTAATAAATATTTTATATTTTTAAAACAAAATATATTAATATAGACTTAAAATGTTGATCGTTTATCTACTTTTATAAATTTAATTTAATTTTTTGTTCCTCTCTTCAATCAATTCCCACACTCTTAACAAACAGAGCACTCCCAAATCAGAAGCAAGTCACACACAAAATGAGAAAGAGGAGAAGAGTTACACATTGACATGATCAGAAATAATACCTTAGACATGGACGAAGAAAACGAGCACGTGCTTCCAGAAACTTCCATAAACCAGGACCGCCACAAACCAGCAGCGAGCTTCCTCGCCGAAACCTCTCTTTTGTAGAAACCATCCCAAAAATTCACAGTTCTGCTGCTATTACCTGCAAAACCTTTATGGTGCACCTCCCTGAGCACAACGGCTGCGGCAACGGCCGAATTCCGATGTTTCCGTCGGTGAATTATCGACTGAATACGGAGTGGCCGGTGGAGTTTACAGGCTCGGACATGTTGTTGCTGTTCGCTATGAACGGCAGAAAAGAAAGAAAGCTTCATAGACATAGAGGTTCAAAGCAAATTAAGAGAGAAAAACGAAATTATGGGGAAAAAAACAAAGTAGGTTTGCATTTAGGAATGTTTCTGTTTTGTCAGTGGTGACTCAATAATCCTACAATGTCTCTTTACTAACATTTTTTTATTATACGACTCTTTAAATTATGGCAAATGTAAGTAAGTTCTCCGGAAAGAGATATTTTTATCATAAATTATTATTAATATGATTTTATCATAATTTTAAATCATTTTAATATAATTTTCAGTAAAAAATTATTAATTAACTTTTTTATTAATATTTTTAAGATGTAAAATGATAAAGTTATTTACTATATTAATTATTTTTTAAAAAAAGTTAAAGTTTTAATAAATATGGTTAAATTTAATTTTTATTCTTTTAATTTTTTGTTAACTTTGATTTTCATAATTCTTAAACTTGTTTTTAGTAAAAATTTAAAATTTTTTAAAATTGTCTCTTATACCATATATTGATGACCTAGAATTTTAGAATAATTTCTAATTGGTAATGTATGTATGGTTAAATGTTTATCCTATTATCATAAAATAAATAAAAAAATATTTTAAAAACTAAAATTTATGAAAATTTAAATTTAAATTTTAAATTAAATTTAATATTTTTTAAGGATGAAACTATATTTAAATATTTAAATTAAAATTTTGGATTTGTGAAAGAATTTTGGAAGTTATTAAGGCATGAGTTTGTGAATTTTTTTTTATCAAAGTTTCACAAGAAAGGTAGATTGGTGGAAGGCTCATACAAATCTTTTGTTGCTTTGAAACCCAAAAAGGATTGTCCACAATGGATGGAAGATTATAGACCAATTTCATTGGTGGGTTGTATGTATAAAGTGTTAGCTAAACTATTGGCTAACAAAATTGAACATGTGATGTACAATATTATTTTCGAAGAACAATATGCTTTTCTAAATGGTAGACAAATTTTGGAGGAGTACTAATTGCAAATGAAGTAGTGGAAGGTGCTAGACGGAGAAAACAACAATGCATGATGTTTAAGGCAGACTTTAAAAAAGTCTATGACTCTATAAGGTAGGATTATATATTATATTTGCTAAGGAGGATGAGATTCCCTATTAAATGGGTGGATTGGGTGTTTGAATGTCTAAAAACAACAAGAATTTCAATTCTAGTTAATGGTAGTCCAACAAAAGAGATAATGGTGTTAAGAGGATTGCAGCAAAGAGATTCATTGTCACATTTCCTTTTCTTGATTGTAGCAGAAGGATTGAGAAAAATGATAAAGAAGGCAAATGAAATAAATTTGTTCCATGGAATAACTATTGGAAATGAAGGCCTCAAGATAAGTCACTTGCAATATGCAGATAACACTTTGCTAATGGGAAAAACTACGAGGTCAAATGTACATGTTATCAAGGCTATTCTACAACTATTTGAGATTACTTCTGGTTTAAAAGTAAGTTTTTCCAGAAGTCATATTGTGGACATTAATGTTGAGGAGGAATGGGTGTAATCAGTGATCACATTTCTTAATTATCAAGTAGAAAGTATTCCATTCAAATATTTGGGGATTCCTATTGGTGTAAACCCAGGAGACAAGAGACATGGTTGTAGAGAAAGAAATGAAAAGATTGTCGTCTTGTAAATGCAAAAACATATTTTTCGATGGTAGAGTTGTTTTTCTCAAATCAGTTCTTCTTTCACTTTCCATCTTTTATCTTTCCCTTTTCAAAGCTTCAAAAGGTATTATTGCCAAACTTGAATCTCTTTACAAACATTTTTTATGGGATGGGACAGATGAAGAGAGAAAAATTTATTGGATAGCTTGGGAAGAGGTGTGCAAAGAAAAAGAATTAGGGGGTTAGGGATTA
Source organism: Canavalia gladiata (assembly GCA_037954105.1). Classification (NCBI taxonomy): domain Eukaryota; kingdom Viridiplantae; phylum Streptophyta; class Magnoliopsida; order Fabales; family Fabaceae; genus Canavalia; species Canavalia gladiata. The sequence goes on along the minus strand of CM075658.1, from coordinate 17,011,987 downwards.
GAAATTTAAGGACATTTAATTTAGCATTACTAGGAAAATGGAGGTGGAGATTTTTTATGGAAGATAAGAACTTGTGGAGTAGAGTGCTAAAATCAAAATATGAAACTAAAGATATAAAATTGAATGTAAAAGTTAAATATAGGTTAAGGTGGTGGTTGGATCTAATCCAAATATGAATTAGGAGGTTGGAAAATAAAGTTTGGTGGAAAAGTACGTGCATAAAAAAAGTGAAAAATAGAATGGATATATTGTTTTGGAACGATATACGGGTAGGAAAGAATACCTTAAAAAAATACTTACCCCCAATTATACAATTCATCTAACTTAAAAGATGACTCTGTAGCAAAGATAAAAGGAGGAGGTGATGGGAAAATAAGGTAGAATTGGAGCTAGAGAAGAAACCTTCTTTTTCAATATGAAACTAACCAATTGGAAATATTGCAATGTATAGTTTCATCAGTTGGAGGAAAAAAGGAAGGATGTATGGGAATGACAAGTAGATTCATCATGAATATACTCAACAAAAACACCATACAAGACCATGAAAGAATGCAAAATAAGACATGAAGATCATTTTTTTTTTTAATTTGATATTCAAACATACCTTTTAAAGTAAATTCCTTTGCTTGGCAAGTGATGTTAGAAAAGATACCTTCAAATGATAATATCATAAAGAGAGGAGTGATTAAAGTCAATTCGAAAACTTGTACAAGATGTAGAATTCAAGTGGAAACAACACAAGATATTTTCTTTGCATGTCATTTTCCATCTTCTGCATAGGGACATTGTCTAATATTGCTTGGATGTAGCACTGCTCTTCATCGTAACATAAGGGACCATTTTATACAATTTAAGGGGTTAAATCCATTTCCTATCAAATTTAGGCACAAATGAATGACTATTTGATTTGTGAAAAATTGATCTTTATGGCTAGTAAAAAATTAGGTTATTTTTAATTAATAAAAAATGCATATAAAGAATATTATAAATTTGATTAAATTTAGATCATGGATAGAAATTAAAATAAAAGACACCAAATTTTACTATTTTTTAAATTATTGGTTTAATAACTTTAATAGTTTTATTTTCACTAAATAAAAATAAAATATTATAATTTAATAGAAGATGTTTTATAGATTTTATATGCTTTATTTTAGTGTAGTTCTGATATTCTATTAATATATGATATTGGTTTTAAAAAGAAACTCTTTCATTTATATTAATTTATTGAGTAAAAATAGATTAAAAATAATTTTAAAAATATAATACAAATTATTCACATATTTATATTATTAACTAAGTTTTAAATTCTTATAAAGTAGTTAAACGAGCTTTAAATGGAATCAAAGGAATAATTTAATTAAATTTTTTAGTTCCATCATTAGTACGGATATTTTAATTTAATTTTTTTTATAAAACAGTGAAATTTATTTGATCTCTAGTATTAGCATATAAATACTTATTGATTTTTGTTGATTACTTCGTTTAAATTTTTTAAAAAATTATTTTGTAAAAATAGAAACTATATTTTAAAGATACATTGAAAATTAAAATATATTAATAACATGTTTTAATTAAATTTTTTATTTTTATTTATTAATCGGTAACTTGAAATTTTATTTAGTGTATATATTTATTTTTTATTCTTTTGATTTTTTTTTTCACGTAGGAAAATATACAGATTAATAAATATAATTATTATCTTTATTTAAATTAAAATTATTTTTCTTATTTATGATAAGAATATAATATATTTAAAAATTAGGTTAAAATAAGTGCATAGTTGAAAGATAATGATTAATATTATTTTAAAATTTTAATTGGATATATAAATAAAAAATTTCTTTTAAATGTGAACAAATAAAATATACAAACGAGTAATATTACCTCTGATATGTTATTATAAGAGTTTCTTAAATAAATTATATGCTGAATTATCTGTTTTGGTAATATTTTATTTTTGTCATTATTTAAAAATATTTTTTAATTATTATATAAAATATTTTAAATCATATTTATTATTTTTATATATTATAATCACAATTTTTATAACATATTAATTAATAAAAATAGATTACTAAAAATTGAATATAATCTAAAAAAGGAAACTGCAACATTACTAAAGGAGTGTTTAGTGCTGAAATCTATACTGGCTGGGTCACGACCTGTCAACTGTAAATAAACCTACTTATATTTTTCTATAAGCTAATAATATATATTAATATATTAATAAAATATTAGAGTACTCTAATATAAAAATACATAAAATTGAAAAAATATATTCTATTAAATTACAATAATTTATTTTTATTTTAAAAAATATAATTATTAAAATTATTAAACCAATCACTTAAAAAATAATAAAAATTAATATCATTCACTTTAATTCACAGGTGGAACTTAGGTCAACAATAAGAACAAATACCAGAACCTACGGTTGATTACTCTGAGGTTTGCGAAATCTTTTGCGGTCCTGCTGAGCCTACATATATCGCCACCCGCAGATATGTCAAATTTATATTATATTATTTATATATATTTTTTATTTTACTTCCTTATATTAATAGTTTCATTTTTTATTTTTATTTTTTATATACAAGCTATATAAATACAATTTTTTAAAAATCATTTCACCCTATTGTTTCTAATTTTTGACGTTGTTAGTATCTTGGGAGTAATTTTTCTATTGTTGTTCTTCTATAAAAATGATTTTTTTATAGGCCTTATAAAGCTGATTCTATTTGACATGTATTATGAAAAAAAGTAAAACAAAAAATCAGATAAAAAATAGAAAAATAAAAAATATTATAAAATTATGATAGAAGATAATGAATTATTTAGATAAATAAAAATAAAAAAATATTTTCCTTTATTGGATGAATTATAAAATAATAATTTAATAATATAACTTTTATTTTATTTTAATTATATATTTAAATTTAACTTTAAATTTTTTATTTTTTATTAATATATTTATTTTTATTTTAAAATTATTTACTAAATAAAATAAAGGAAAAAAATTTTGTCCCTCCTTCAATTTTTTTTCTGGTTGGAAGGTTAAATTCAAATAGATTTTATAAAAAATATTTTTTTTTTCCTCTCTTCATATGCATGAAAATACTGAAAAAATATTTTTATCTTCCTTATTTTTTTATATTTTATTTTTCTAAATATGTTTAACATTATATTTCAATTATACGTAAGATAGAATAACTATTTTAAATTTTTGTTAGGATTATTTCAATTTAATCTAACATAATAGTTATTTTTATAATTACTGATTTTTTTTATTGTTACTTCGTTGATATTTAAGATTTTAACTATTAATTTAAAATTATCTTTTTATTTTTATTCTTGGTGTATTTTAATAAAATTTTATATTTGATGAAAAATATTATTTTTTTCGTATCATTATTTAATGCTACACTATTTAATTTAATTATTAAATATTTTATTTATAATAAAATATTTAATATTTGTTAATAGATCTTTTAAAGATAAAATAAATACTTTGTTACAGAAATGTTATTAAAAAATTATTTATAAAAATAAAAAATAAATATTTTTAATTTCAAATAAAAACATATTTATTTAAAAATATAATTTTAATTAAAAAATATATTATAAATAATAAACTATATCAATAAAAAAATAAACAATAATTTATAATATAATTATCAAAATAATTATAAATTTATTTATATAGTATTATTTTAATAAGAAATATATAAATAAAGATAAATTCAAATATTATTATTATTTAATATAAATTTAATTGATAAAAAAATTAATTTATAATTAATGAAAATTAGAATATTTAAATTTAAATTTTATAATTATGTTCTTATTTAAAATATTATTTGATTTTATTATGATTTTTAGTTTTAACAAATATATTTAAAATCATTGTGAAGAATTTTAAATAAAAAATTTCAAGCAAAATATAATTTTTAAACTTTGAATTTTTGGTAATGAATTACTTTTTTATAATAATTATGATTAAACCATCCCTTAAATATCACGCTATTTATCATATCACACGTTTAATAAATATATTATTATAGTAAGAATACGTCAATTTTACCATAAAATAAAATAATTATAATCAAGATAGGCCGGTAAAGCTAAGATCATTTTACCAAAGCATGAGTTTGGTCTTAGAATGTTCAAATTTGGCAAGTCTAAATTTAAAGTCAAACTTACAATAACAAATTAGTAAACATCTTTAATATACTAATGAAAACTGAAAAGGTTCTTTAGGAAAATTATCTCAATATGTTTTTATTATTAATTTAAAATAAAACAGTTTATTTATTAATCTGTTTACTATTACAATTAAAACTCTTGTTAAGAACACTTTTTTGAAGTTAGGAATGTAACCTTTTGCTCCATAGATGAAGGGTGGGCCCACTCCTGTAATATAATTGCATTAAACTTTCTTTCTCGTTAGGAGGACAACGGTCTCCATATATCAAAAAGGGTGGGTTCCACTCCTGCAATATAATCGATTGTTTTTAAAACCGGATATGAATCTGTCGGATTAGTTGAATGGATAATTAATATTTTTTAATTATTTAAATTATAAAATTATTTTAATAAAAATATATAAATTAATATATTGATGAATTGATAGAATTTATAAAAATAATAATATATATAAAATAATATTATTTTAACATTTTTATTAAAAACTAAAATTATGTTACAGTTTTAATTTTATATATAATTTCAATTTAAAATTAAGAATAATATATAAATTTTAACATGTAATTATATAAAATAATAATATTTATATTATTATATTTTTAATATATTATAAAATCACATATATTTTAAATTAATATTTAATTATAATTAAATTATTAAATCTTAAATCGGCTTAATTTTAAAAACTTTGATATAATTGCATTAAACTTTCTTTCTCGTTAGGTGTACAATGTCTCCCAACGAAGTTTTAATTTTTTTACTTTGTTGTCGCAGCATGAGTTTGAGTGAATGTTTATGAATTTACGTCTAAATTTGATTTCATTAAATTAATTTTATTTTTAAAAATATAACATGTATGTAATTTATATTTATATTTTTAAAATTAAATGTATAATTAAAAATAAAAAAGGTTAAAGTATGTAACAATGACTTATAATATAATTTGATTAAGGTTTAATATAAAATAATATGATTAATTAACATGAATTTAACTAGTTAAGATACTAATTTAAAATTTAAAGATATAATCATAGTCAAAAGTAGTTGGATTGTTATTAATAAAATATTAATAATAGCATAATATTATAATTTATATAATTTTAAACTTTTAAATTTAAAATATATATTAGATTAAATAAATATAAACCAATTTTCATCCATCTCAATTTACCAATTTTATCAAATTTTTACTAATATTTTATTTTAAAAAATTTATAATTTAAATGATTTGAAAAAATTTAATTTTCGATTCCATTAGGTAATTTGGTTCAATTTTAAAGTTATGATCTAAACTATTTAATTTTTTTAAATAATTAGACTGAGGTTAAAATTATAAAAATATTTGTTAAGTTTGTGAGAATAATATATGTATATATATTAAAATTTATTAAATAATATAATTATATATTTATAATTTTATAAAGAAGTCATTAATTTATTTTAAAAATAATTTATATTAAAATTATTTAACTTGATAATTTTTGCAAGTTGTCAAATTTTATCATTCCAATTTTTAAATTAAATTTTTTTATTATGTAAATTAAATTTACAAAATTTTATAAAAGTTAATTTTTTAATAACTTATTAAATAATTTTAATTTAATATATGCTTGAATAAGTATATTATATATTAAATTAAAATTACTTAATAAAATATTAAATTTTATATAAATTTTTAAATTTAATTTATAAAATAATATTTTTTAATTTAATGATTAAATTATAATTTAATATTTTAAAAGCATATTATACATAAAATTAAAATTATTTAACAAAATATTAAATATTTTTTGAAATTTAGATTAATTTTAAATTTTATTTATAAAATAATATTTTTTAATTTAACGCTTAAATTATAATTTAATATTTTTTAAAATATATTGAATTGTATAACTCCAACCTAAGTTATTTTTAAAATAAATTAATTTCTCATCTTTTATAAATTATATATTACAGTTTTTAAAATATAAAATTTATGTCACATGTTTACATATATAAACTAGGGACATATGTGTTATATATATATATATATATATATATATATATATTCATCAAAATTTTAAAATGTCTAAATTAGAATTAGGTAGCTTCACTTTCTAAAATTTTAAATGTTTATTTGATTTAAAATTTAATAAAATTTTTTAATAAATATAATTTTAAACCATTAAAATATTTAATATATATTAATTAGTTCTTAATAAAAGCTAAAAAGTAAATAATTTTAGAATGAGTTAGTAAAGTTTAGTCCCTTAATTTATAATAAACCGTTGAACTTTTAAAAAAAATATATTAATTAATTAATCTAAATCATATATTTTTATTAGTTTTGAATGCTTTATATTGGAAAAAACAAAAATTAATTTTGTAACGATTAAAATAAACGGGCACTAAGTCCTAAATGTTTGTAGCTGCAAATCTTCAATGTTACCATCAAGAGTCTGCTACACTCTATCTTTGTCGGTGTGCCTTCATGGTTATTGAGGGTCCTCTATTGTCGAGGCAAGCTCAGATCGTTGTGGGGAACCATGTTGGAGTAGTTGATACAAATTATAGAGTTTCATTTCATTGCCCAATGCCCATGTCCATGTGTACTCAGATTCTCCTCACTTAATACAAGTTTTGGATTTCAATTCATGGTTACTCTTCTGATGATTACTCAGTCGCTCCTTTTCCTATATACCAGTTTGATTAATTCATTTCTTTAATAAGACAACCTTTTATTATTTCATTTACTTGCTATGAAATTGATCCCGTTAATGAATTCATCCATCTGTTATTATATACAAATTTTAATGCTTTACAGGCTCTTAACCATGAAATAACCTTATAATATGCTAGATCAAGCTTAAAAAATGTTGGAGAAAACTGATATAATAGAAAATTTTGAATAACACTAAAATAGTAAAAGTAAAATGATAGAATAGTAATAGAAAACTTAGATATACTAAAATCATTGCTATCAAGATACTTTATAACATAAACATTAAGAAAACAATTGAATTAAAAAAATATTCTCTTGATATATATATCACAATAACAATTATAGAAACCACTAAAATTAATTTACATGTAAGTGGTCAAATAATTTATTTGAGATTGTAAATTAAAATTAAATTTCCTTTATCATATACACACAAAAATAACAACAATTATTATTATTCATACAAAATAATTAAAAAATATTATAATAATTATCAATAAATAAAATAATGATAATTTTTTTAAAATCTAACGGTAATCATTATTTTTTATATTTAACTTTTGTTTACAAATTTTAGACAGTATTTTAATATTATATATTATATTTATATTTTTTAGTTTTTATTTATTATAAAATAATATTATAATTTTTTAATAATAATTTAGTATTCTCTCTAAATTTTATACCGTTATTTGGTTATTATTTGATTTCAACTTTTGTATATTATACTATTACTTTAATTTTATTTTTATATTATTTATTTTTACATTTATAATATTGATTTATTTATTTTTTAAAATTTATTTTAACATTGAGTGTAATTTTTAGTTATTATGTTTATATTATATTTTCATTTTATTCATTAAATCATTTGTTTACTTTCTATAACATTATTTTTTATTTTCTGTTTTTATAATATTATTTTGTTTTTTAAGAAGATTGATAATAATAATAAATAATAATAAAATTATATCTTTATAAGTAATTTTATAAGAATCAAATAAGAAAAATAAAAATAATATGTAAATATTATTTCATTATTGTCTGTAAGTTTATAGTTATTTGTTGTGATACATTATGTTATCAGTTTTAGTATTTACAACTTAAAGATTATTTTATAATTTTTACTTTAAAAATCAAATTGAATGATCGATTTGAGTGTTTATTAGAAGAAATAAAAAACATTCCTAAGTACAACGTAAAATGACAAATAAAAGGGTGTGATATCTCAAACCTCCACTTGTAAATGGCAATGGATCTTGTTTCTAGCAGCAAGTCACTGAGTACAGCTTTGGAATGCAATACATACAAAATATTCATATCTCGGCCACTACCAAGTCCTTATCTTCTTATCATATTTCATTGTACACAATATGAAATGAGCCACAATAAATACATATGATGGCAACAAGACCCTACTTTTTTTACCACTTCTCTTTTGTCTCTATTATATGGAATGGGATCTTACCATTTCCCCCTTAATTTTGGGTTTTTTTTTTTCTTCACTTCTCATGTTTATTCATAATTCATCATAGCGGGTAGCTTATTGATAAATTGATATTTTTTTAATTTTTATTAAAAATTTGAGTCTATTTTTAAACAAGTTGTTAATACACCTGATTTAATTTTAATTTTATTTATTACAAATTAATAAGAATAAATATCAGATAGAAAACAATTGCTTTTGAATATATAAAGGTAAATTCAAGTAGAACATATAAATGCTAACATTAGCACCTTCATGTTAACAGCCATACTTATTGAAAAGCATATCTTTCTCTTTTGTATGTATTTTTTTTCTTACACGTGACTGTTATAATAAAAATATATATTTAAAATATTAAAAGTAGAATGAAAATTTTAACCTTATTATGATAGAGTTCCGTTATTTTCACATCACACAAGAAAATATTCTTTGCTTTCATACATCCATGATCAGACAATGCATATTTAAAAAAAAATTATATTTAAATATATTCAAATATAAATTAATAAAAAGGTGTAATAATATTTTTTCCAATAATAATAACATAAATTTCTAGTGTTGCGATCTTACACTGTAATCTAATACACTTATCAATTAGGTTTTAACTTAATAAACATATATACAATAATATAAATAATAATTTTAAAACTAATGGTGGAATATATAATAATATAATTTTTTAAAAAAAACATTTATTAAATAATTTTATAACTAATAATAAAACATATAATTATATAAAATTTTAAAAAAATTAAATTATTTATTAAATCAATAACAGACATTAAAAAAATACTTTTTAGAAATAATTTTAAAAGATAGATAATTATGATTTTAATTTTTATTAAATTTTTTTAATAAATATTTATTTATTAAAAATTATCCGTTAAATATTTTAACAACAAATATAACCATCAAAATTTAATATATTTTATATTAATTTATATAATCATTATAAAATATTTATAAATTTATTTATTTTTTTAGCAAAATTTTAAGAAAAATCTTAAAAGCCCAAAAAAATTGTAGATAATTTTTTCTACATAAAAGGGATTAAGACAAAATAATGTTAAGGATTTGTTTGGATAAAAAATTATAAATAACGATATATTTTCTACAAATTAGTTTAAAATAGGAAAAATGTAAGCTGATTCCAAGTTTCCAACACCAACAATCAAATTGAAAAAAATATTAAAATGCAAAAAAAATTACATATAGTATTATAAATATTTTAATATTATTCTTCAATTAAAATAAATTTTTTATTTTAATAACTAATATTAATTGATAAAATAAAAATTGATATTAAAGATTAATATCAATTATTAAAATAAAATTTTAATTTTAAATAAAAAAAAAACTTTGACACTACCCTTAAGCTTAGTTACAAAAAAAAAATAATTTACCTACCTCATCTAAGATGCAATTTAAGACAGACAGAGCATCATCAATGTCATTGCAAAATGCAACTTATGCTATAAACAGTGTAAATAAAAGGTGGAAAAGGTGAAAATAGAGATCAAAATAGAAAGAACACTAACAAGTATAACAAACAAGTCAAATAACTGCTCCGGTTTTTGACCTACTTCCTCTATTTAATTAATTTGATTTCAGTGTTCAGAAGAAAAATAATAAGATCAGTGAAAGAAAATGACCGCACATTTTCTCTTGAAATATTGTACATGAGCTATGAGGTGTCGCTGCCAAATCTGGGACCCACTTTCTCCTAATTTTGGCTACTTTCATCAATTTTATGTCATTCATATTTAATTAAATCAACGTAGCCCATAGTATACAACTGAAAATTGTCGCACACATGCAATAACAGAAGAGAAGAATTCTGCTGACAAATTTTGATATCCTTTATTTTTTCTGGTAAATTCCAATTTTCCACCTTTAATTATGAACCGATATCCCGAGTTGAAAGTGCTGATTCCAAGAAGTTTCCAACACCACCTATCATCAATTAGAACGTGACAATATATATGGTCCCCTAACTATCACGAAAGTTTCGTCAATACTCTAACTGCACCCATTACTAGCAATTATAACTCCTGCCACCCAGCCTCCCATATTGATCACACATGAAACTCAATTGTATTACTAATTTTATAAAGCCTGCTAAGTTTAACGACTTTAAGTTTTATTAAGAACACCTGTCATAATTTATACACATTTTATTACGCCTGATTTCATCCAATCATATAAAAACGTATGATGACTTTTTTTTTTAAAAAAAATAATATATTTATACCTTGTGTGCTAATAATGTTTTATGTTTCTTTTGTATCGCGTACATTTCACGATTTATTATACTTTTCATTCTTTCTCTTTATGTTTAAAATGCATACATCAAAGTATACCAATACCTCCTAAATTTTAATGAAATTATGCAAAATATTATTTCTCTTTTACATCTACGTTAAACTCTTATTTAAAAGTTGTTGCATCGTTTATCATTATCAACAAAATAACGTAACAACAGTAACGAAAGTTGTTCATACGATTTACACGTGAATTCAATGATATTGTTTTTAAAAATTATCTTTATCATCGATGTTAACAAACTAAAAATACAATTAAATCTAACAAATATAACCGAGCAGAAAAATATTTTTTTGATTATACATAGGCAGTGTATTATCTAGCCTTCTGTCTTTATGTATTTCAATTATTAATATTACATAAAATAGTGTTATATTTATTAATTGTATTAAATCAAATAATTTAAAAATAAAATAAATTCTAGGATAAACTTAAGCAGATAAAAACGATAAAGTGAAAACTTGATGAAACTAGCACATATGAGCGTACAATTGTAATTGTAAATGTAAATGAACGCATTATTTCAAAACATTTAAAATTCTTAATAAAAGCTAAAACCTAATTAATTTTTAAAAGAGTTAGGAAAATTTAGTCCCTTAATTTATATTTGTATTTATTTTAATCTTTATCATATTTATTTTTATAGTTTTCATTTTTATTTTAGTATTAAAAATTTGTATGAGTAATGACAATGAGTAAATATACAGTTTAATTTTTAAAAATTTTATCTTATAAACTTTTAGTTATAAAAAATATCAATATGGATAATTTTTTATATTAACTGAATTTTATAGTTATCATTTTTAATATATATATATATATATCAACAAAATATAAACAAATTTATCAATTATCAAAATATATAGATTGAATTTTTTAGAAATCATTTACCGAACCGATAATAGTAAAAAGCAATATTATATAATACAATAGTAAATTAATATAAAGTTATGAAAAATTAAGTTAATTAATTTTTTAAAATAACATAACAGTATAGGTATCATGCGTGACTCTTTATTTATTTTAAAATATTTATAAATTAAAGATGTAAAAAAAATTATGTTCAAAACCGTTCAACTCTATTCTCATCATCGGTTTTTATCTAATTTTGACTAGGTTAACTGATCAAGCTGGTTCCTTGGGTCTGATTTTTATAATTATGATATTTTTATAACTTGTCCTTATCTAAAATTTTGAATTTTTGGATTTAAATTTAAAATGAAAAAGGTTTCATATGCTAAAATTTGATCATATTTTTTATTCTTTTTTTCATAAAAGTATAAAATATACTAACAAAATATAAAAATATATTAATTATTACATTTTTAAAAATCAAATAGTCCCCTAAAACACTCCAAATTTTAAGAGACTACTTAACAACAATACATATTTTATGATGAAATTTTGGTCTTTAATAAAATATTGTGGTGATTGCAAATTTTCATATGAAGAAAAAAATTAATAATATATTTTTTAGCATAATTTGTAGGATTGCTTTACTTTTTAATATATTAAAACAATTTTAGAAAATATCAATTTATAATTTAAAAGATTTATTTTTTAAAGAAAATAAATCATTAAGTACATATCTTAAAAAAATATTAAAAAAACTACTTCATACGTGTTTTTATTTGTGGCTATTTTAATTTTTTTTTAATTATTGTTGTAAAAGTTTAATATAATATTTATTATTTTTATTATAATCTTATTTTTCACAAAAGATAAAATAAATAAAATAAAAAATTATATAATAATTTTATAAAAACATTAATTATTTTTGAATTTATATAAAATAAATTTATACCAAACCGAAAAAATCTGTTGTTAATGCTTATCTTTCCGTAAATGATTGGCTACTTATTATCATCAATTACTCTCACTAAAGGCTGGGTAGTTTAGATCCTAAATTCACGGATTATTGGTCAAAAACTGTGCCAGGATTTCTACTCCTTTATCCTATTCCTCATTCATCATGTCTGCAAAAATGTTTATATATATATATATATATATATATATATATATATATATATATATATATATATATATAAATAAAAGTAAAAAAAAGATTGTTCACTTTAATTTAAGAAGAATTAATTATATTAATTAAAAATTTTAAAATAAAAATTATCACTAATATATTAAAATTATGAGAAAAAATTTATTGATAAAAATTTAATTTAATTTTAACTTTTTAATAGTATTCTTAACCTTTTTCTTTAATATATATATATATATATAAATTAAAGACAAATGTTATATAATAATTAAAAAGTTACAAGTAAAAAAAATTATTAATCTATTCTTAACATTACTTTTAAAATATTAAAAATTTAGATAAAAATATTAAAAAGGAATTTAATGCAATATAAATTAATTTTATATTATTTTTTAAGTTTTTTAACTTTTAAAATAATCCAAATTTTTATAATAAAATAATTATAATATCTTATTTTAATAAATAACATAGTTAATTTTTAGATGAAATAATTTAATATTTTGAATTTAAATATTTTTATTTTAAAAATATTTTGTTCAGATAAATAAATTTAAATTTTTATATTTAAAATTTTTTATTTGAATGATTAATTTTAACTTTATTAAATTAAAATTTTTATTTAAATTAAATAATTTAATTTTTAATATATATAAATTTTAAATTTAAATATTTGTAATATTTTTTAATTTTTCTCGTGTTTTTTTTAAAAAAATTTAGATATACAAATAATTTTATTATATAATATATTTAAATAGAATAAAAATAAACAAATAATAAAAGAGATGCTAATACGAAGAAATTTTTTTTAAAAAGTTTCAAATTTTACTTGTTTTAAAAAAAATTTAAATTCTATGATCTTAATTAGTTAAAATATTTTTTTAAAATTTATAAAATTTAAAATTTTTAAAACAATAACAACCAAATAATATATTTCAATTTCAAAAATTATAAATTTTTTTAAAAATAATTTTTCTTCTTAAATATTTGTCTAAACATAAAATTATTTTATTTTATAATATTGTTAATTTAAAGTAAAAATTTAAATATTTTTAATTTTTTAATTTTTCAAAAATAATAATAATTTAATATTTTTATTATATTATTAATTTATCTTGTATACACATTATTTCTCAATATATTTAATTTTAAAAAAACCAAAATTATCAAAATAGTTACTATTATTTAAAAATATTTTTTAATTTTTTATGTTAAAATCGATTCAACTCAATTTTTAGCATCAATTTATTAAACTTTTGACTAATTTTAATCTTTATCATTAATTTTTTGGATTGTTCATACAAATAATATGTGTAATTTTTGATCCAATAATAAATCTAATTTACTTTTTACAACTATAATATTTTTAAAATTTATCTTTATTCAAAATTTAGAGTTTTTTGGATTCAAATTAAAAATAAAAAATTATTTAACATGGTAAAATTTATCAAGTAAATCTTAAAAAAAATAGATTAATTCATAAAAATTAATAGGTTGAAATTTTTTTAAAAAAAGTTAAAGAGATATTTGAAATAAAATGAACAATAAAAGAAAAAAGTTCTCTTTCATTTGTTAGAAATTCAAAGAAAATCAATTTTTTATAAAAAGGAGTATTGTAAATGTGTTTTGCTTGTAAATTCAGCTAATTTAAAGATAAAATATATGGATTTTTTTTTAAATTATTTCAATTTTGTTTAGCTAGTAGTTGCAATGATAATTAATAGCATTTTTTTTGGTAAAGCACTACTTTCACTAGAGCGCCTAACGTTTAAATACTAATTATCCTTAATTATTGAACAAGTTATTTAATATTTTATAAAAAATATTTGATCTTTATTAATAAAATTTTAAATTATAATAAAATAAATATGCTTTTCATAGAAATTTTATTTAATAATTTTAAATAAAAATTATTTATTTAATAATATAATTTTATTGAAAAATTAAAATAAATAAATAAATAAAATTAACCGTCCTTTTTTATAATATATAATTATGAATTTATTTATATTATCTCTTTTTATTTAATATAAATACATAAAATAAAAATAAATTAACTAATTATTATCCTAATTTTTAACACAACAATTTAAATAAAATAAAATATTAAAACTTATAATTAATCAAAATATATATTATTATTTTATAGTTTTATTTTTATTTACTAATTTTAAAAAATACTTTCAATTCAATAAGCAAGTTTTTAACCTTTGTCAAATACATTTTTCGTGTGAATTAACATTTACTATTTAAACCAAAAATAAAATCATATGGGTGAATTAACATTTATTAGCATTTACTACCTCTTTTTTACCAGTAAGAAGTTAAAAAAAATATTATATTATATTGATATTCTTTTAATTTTATTCAAATTTTATATGATGCTCACTCTTTTTTATTAGTGAAAAATTAAAAAAAAATCAAATTACATTGATATCTTTTTAGTTTTACTCAAATTATACATGATATTCTTCCTCTATCTAATCTTATAATTTTTCTCTTAGACACTATTTAGTGAGAGTGTTAAATGAAGTTAAAATATTATAATATTATTTTTCAAAGTCACTATGAAATACCTCGATCCTGTAATGACTTTTTTTTAATGAATAGTTTAAGAAATGTTAAAATAGATTTAAAAATAAATAAACCGAGTTCAATGATATTGAAACACCTTGAAATTGTTTTGATTTATGGTGATTTAGGAATGAGATTTTTTTATATTGTTTTGATACTTGTAGAGGCTAAGAAGAATAAAAGATTGTCCAATAAAAATGAAGCAATGATGTGATGAATTCATGCAAGAAGAGAACGAAAAATATGACTATGAAGGGAATGAACCCACCACTTACAATCAAAGTCTTTTTGGGTATAGAATTATCTATGGTTATTATAGACTCATGGCACGAGATAACTTAGGTTTCAAAGTAGAATGATGAATAACCTATGAATGAAAAGTGAGATCCTCTTGTTTAGGAGAAAAGAATCTTACTTTAGGTTATTTGGATATAGATTTAATGGTTGTGGTTGATGAGTCTTGAAAAGAGAAATAATATTGGAATATCACCATTGAAGGATTGGAAACAAGATCACACCTTTTACAACAACAATTGAAGAAAATAATATCTTTTACATAAATTTTTATTAAGAGTTATATACATATCACATGGATGGATTTGTTACTTATTTGAAGGACGTTTAAGTTATAGACACGTACAATAGAATGTTCTCCCAATAATTAAGGTGGATGGATGTAGAGGTCTAAATGACAAAATTTCCTTTAAATTTTTAATACGGTTACATCCAAAAGACTTAAATCCAAAATGTATTATTAGAATAAATCAACCTTTTATTAGCTAATTTACGCTTACAATAAAAAATTATTAGAATTGGTATGGCGATTAAAGGTTAAATATTAAAATAGTTCAATATAAAAATCTAAAATTCAATTTTTAACAATTTTTTATATTATACCAAAAAACATGCACAATAAACTAGTTTAAAATTATAAATATATAAATAAAAATGTAATTATGTTTTACTTATAACTAAATTATCGAAATATTTTTAATGCATCTTCTATCTTTCTTATTTATTAATGTGACATTTCATATATTATTACAAAGAAAAAAAATGTTTGGTTTAAAAATTGATTTCAGTTATTTTCAAGAATAACTGAAAAATATTTTTCAAATATTTATATAAGATATTAATAGTAAAAATAAATTTTTGTTTACTTTTTATATAAATCTTTAAAATAGAAAATAAAACAAAATTAATATGATACTTTTATAATTACTTATAAAACGAAAAAAAAAAATTCAGCCTAGCTACAAACTGTGTTGATGGCGTTTACAGGCCATACACCTAGTAAACCTAGAACCCTTTTTACTCAGAGTGTGGTCATGTAATTGTCTTATTTTGTTATAATATACTGGCACATCACATGTAAAATTTAAAACCTCTAAGTGAATTGTATCTAATTTGTGTCAAGTTTAGCTCCAATCAAAAGAATATGTCAATTTTATTACGTGACCTCATGTATTGACGGAGGCAAAAGCAAAGGCAAATGAGTCAAAATGACATAGCTGATGATTTCAGATGTTATATTATACAAGAATAATAATAAAGTATACTTCTATTTGGATTTGTGAGCAATTGGCTGACTGGGTGATGCTTATCCAATTCTAGATTATTACTAGAGCAGGGTTCTATCAAGAAAATTTATTTGTATATACTAAATTAGAATTTTTATTTTAAATAAAAATATTTTTAAAATTTATTCTTTTTTATTACGTTATATTTATCTTATTTAAGTATTTAATTTTTAAACATTAATTTAATTTAAATTTAAAATATTAATACATATTATAATAAATTTTATTTTCTTTATTTTTTATAAATTAAATATAGAGTCTTTAATTTTAATGAGAATTTTTTTTAAAAAAATTATCTTTCTTATTAAATCATGTGCTTTTACTTTATTAAGTAGTTAAACTTTGTTAATTTTTTAAAATATTAAGCTAATTTAAATTTTAGATATTGACACATTGTTATTAATTTAAAGATATTTTATTATTTTTAGAAATTTAATTTAGGATTATTATAATTTTAATTAATCTTAATTTAAACTTTAGATTAAATTATAAATTTTGATATTTTAAATAAAAATTATATTATAATTTTAATAATTATTTTATTTAATCTTAAAAGTTTTATTATTTTAATTTTTATTAATATAATATAATATAATATAATTTTTATTATTTTTATTTATAAATTTCATTTAATTTTAAAAATACCCGTACATTACACCAACAACATCATGCTAGTTTCTTGTACACTTGGAAATTTAACCATTAAGATAATAGAATCCCGTGAGCAGAAAAGCATATTATGTTCAGTTTAAAATTACAAGAAGAATGGGTCACAAAGTTCTAAACGTCGTTACTCGCGCGTAATACAAATTAGCTACCCCAATAAAGTAAACATTATTTATAATAACAAAATTTCAGTTTTAATGTCGTAATTTTAAGAAGAATTTCACTAAATTACTAATTAGAAAATTAATCTCGATTATAGATGTGATGATATTTTAAAAGAACTACATTAAAAAAAAGGTGAGTGGTAAGGACGAAAGCATACAAGAATATAAAAGGTAATTTACGTTTTGTATGATTAAATTTCCTGTATATCGCGTGTATATTTTAAATAAAAGTAAAATAAAGATAATAATTTTTATTATAAATTATTAATATTTTATTATATTAAATAGTTGTAAATTTAAGATATAAAAGTTTAAAATTGAGAAATAAATTATGTAAAACATTATTAAAATCAATTCACATCATATATTAATTAATATGGTAGTATGTCAGAATTTTAAATTTTTAAAACTAAATTAAAATTAAAATTAAAATTTAAGATTATAATAATTTTAAAATTTGTATTATAATTTTTTATTTAACAGTGTATACAAATTGAAATTTAATATTTTTAAAATAGTATTTAAAATAAATAAAAATTAAATATTTAATATTAAAAAGATATATAATTTAATAAAAATAAAATTGATTTTTAAAAATATTTCATTCGAAAACGAGGATTGAAATTTATATTATAAAGATAGATATATACTGAAATAAAGTTGTATTTCCAATTTACCATTGTAGAAAAGATTCACATACACTTTTGATCATCACTCCGTCCACGTTTTCACACTTTATCATTGCTAAAGTATAAATATCGACTATTCAATTTATATATATATATATATATAAATATATAAATAAAGATATATTTACATTAGTTTTCAAATATTATAATTTACATCAATTTAATAATTTTATATTAAATTTAAAATTTTAATTTAACCATTGATTTAAGAATTATTATCAAATAAATATGTATATAAAATTTTATATAAAATTAAAATTAATAAATATTATATATATATAAATTTATTATTATATAAAAATAATATTAAAAATAAATATATTTAATATTATTTTTTGTTATTAAAATTTTTATGATATAATAAAATTATTTTTTAAAATTAATATTCAATAATATAAAAATTATTATAATGTTATATGTAAACATAATATGACAAAAATAGAAAAAAAATCTATGAAATATTTACTTATAATGTATAATTAATATTTTTGCTACAATTAATACAATAAAAATGTTTTTTTATTATTTATATATACTATTTTCTCTAATTTCTCATTAATAGACTATAGAAAATTATAATGTTAGCATTATTTTATAATTATATCTACAAATAATTAATAATTACTATTTAAAATATTATCATATCTTTGTATAGATTTACAACATTCATTACGAATTAATTTTTATAATGTTTTCTATCCCTAATTAATTTGTAATTGTGAAATTGATTTACATCTTTAACCACAATTTTGTTTCCAATTGCCTTTTCTAAGAGTACCATTTGTATTTCCTTTGTTCATAATATTGAGTCACTATCTATAAGCACTTTTAAGTATTTCATATCTTGGCCTCTCAATAATCTTTCCTTTTAAGACATACTCAGAAGTTCATTGATTAATTGATCATCAATCTTTATATATATCTAAAGATATTTTGAATGATCCATATTTTTTTTTAGTAAGAGTTGAAAAAAATGAACAATAAATGACATAGAAATATCTAGCTTAAGGGACTTAAGTTTGGCAACAGTGTCTCTAGTTTCCTTGATCGCACATTTCAACTTCTGCCATATGTCATTCTTAAAAAGTTTTTGTTAAGGTCAAAGCCAACAAATAGATCTTCAATAGCATGCACATAAACTTTTACCTTACTATATTCGAGAATAGATCTCCCTTTTACTCTTGCATATAGGGGACTTCATGATCATATATCAAACTTAAACAATGGGATCACCCCCACTGCTCATTGATAGCTATTTCTTTTGGCATACTTGAATCCATGGAAGTAGGTGGTTCATCCATGGAAAAGCAAGACCAATTTCATGCAATCTAAGGTATCTTAAAAAATATTTGTACTTTTCAATATGAATAATTATTACCGATTAATAATGAAATAAGATATTCAAGAAAATTACTAGTAGGAACAAGCAACAAAGATTAAGGATAACATTCATCAATTATGAGACTAAAGTTTTTGGTAGTTAAATATGAGGGTTTTTTTTTTTTCAGAGGTAAATTCCTATGTATGTAAGATTTTAGGAATACGGAGTAAAACTCCTTATATGGACTGGACTAAACCATTTTAATTACGGGTTATAAAAGTTATTAGCCTGACCTAGTTCTAGATAATATAATTTAATTTGATGACAAATTAAAGGATAGGTTAAGTGGTGGAACAAGCCATATATAAATCCGAATAATTGTATTTATACACTCATACAATATTGTTCTTGTCAATACATTATGCAAGTATGCATCCACCATTTTTCATATGAACCCTAAAAATAGAGTTTAAAATTTTATTATCTTACAAAATTCTCCCGTGCTTCGAATTCCCTCCCTGATAAAAATAAAATCCAAGAAATCTACACAGACTAATTAAGGATGGTGTTACTAAAAAATATATTATTTATTAATATTCTAATATTATATTAACTTTTATTAGTATTAATTTTTTTAACAAAAAATTAACCGTTATTATAAATATTATGAATATATAATAAAAATGAAACATTTTATACTAACAAATACTTTTGTTAGTTTAAAAAATTAATATATACTATCAATATCAAATGTTAGTACAGTTTATTATTTATTAATAAAAATATTTAAAATATATACGAACAACATGACATTTATATTAACAAAGATTAACATAACATTTGATAAATCCCTGAGTCGGTGCCTACTTCCTCACCACTACAGATTGGTCCTATAATTCTCTTAAATCATAGATAGATAATATGGTTCTTTTCTTTTATATTTTTGAAATATATTAATTAT
Organism: Canavalia gladiata; assembly: GCA_037954105.1. NCBI lineage: Eukaryota > Viridiplantae > Streptophyta > Magnoliopsida > Fabales > Fabaceae > Canavalia > Canavalia gladiata. Next base: position 16,991,324 of record CM075658.1, on the reverse strand, counting down.
GAGATAAAGAATGATTGAGCTTTCTAAGCAACTTCAAATATACTGTTCATTACGTTTAGAGACAGATTGCATGCGTTCAACTACCAACCGACAATAGTGCTCTACAGCAATAGCTAGCTAACGAGCCAGCTTAGAGAACCATATATGTGGCTGTTCTTCCTTTTACTTTCTTTTAAACAACGCATACGCTGGTATCTTTCTTTGTTATGTGTTAGCATCAGCAATGTTAATTATTGAATTCCGATTATATCTTTCTATGGGCTTAATTTAGATTTTAATGCATGGTTGTTTCTTCTCTTGGTTTAATCCCAACATTCTTTTGATTACGGAAGCCTCTTACATAATCAATGAGAACAAGAGTTTGATACTTCATTGAACTCTCTTCTTTGGTGTTTAAAAAATTCCACAAAATCATTTCGCCCAAAAAAATATCTACTATATACCTTATTCTTGCAATGCTTATTTTTCTATTTGTTCATTAATTTCAAAATCTTAGACGTTTCAAAGAATGAATTTTAATAATTGTTTCATCATTTGCATAAAAATAAAAAGATATTAATTAATTTTTAATTCTTATTTATTAGTATCTATATTAAATATAATTAAAATATTAATAAAGTAAAATACGTTTTGATCAAATTTATTTATATTTATTTAAAATTGAAAATACTTCATGAGTTTTAATCTTCTTAGGAATCATTGATATACATACCAAAAAAATATCATTTATTAACAAAAAAAAAATATTCAAACGTTAAAATTGTTTTTGATAGTGTAATTTTTCTATCAAATATTGAATTATTAATACTAATATAAGAAGTTTATATTATCAATATAATATATTATATTAATAAAATATTGATTGATATACCTGCTCATATATTAAGTATTACTTAATATAAATTATATTATTAGTATACATCTTCAATATCTTTACCAATACTTCAATTTTGTTAAAGAAAGAGTATATATATTTATAAGGATTATATTTTAATGCTGTGGCCATATTTATTTGTTAGGAAATGATGATTTTTTATAGCATATTTTAAATAGAAAGTTACTATTAAATTAATAAGCATATCTATTTTGAATCATGAAGGAATGATTTAATTAGTCAGCAAAAGATTATTCACCCTGTTAGTATAGGCTAGTCATAAAGGGAAAAAGATTATGCCAGTGATTAAACTAAAGCCACACGTGAAGGTAGATGAAAGCAGCAAGCCAATTATCCCAAGTCCAAGATTCCAATGGCATATGCATGTTCACACTCACTTCCATGGCAGTCCCAAAGATGCTGTTTCCTACCCCATTTCACACACATCATTCATGAATCATGATCAAGGCACCAATACAAGTAGTATACCTTATTTCATGTGGGTTCCACACGGCGCACACACATGGGTAAAATCATATAATAATTATAAAATTTGGTCAACAAAGCTTACCCTTTCAGCTGCCATATACATAATAAGAAAGACCAGATCTAGCTGCCACATGTATGTAGAATTAATCCAAATGTAAATTCAGAATCAAAAGTCAATTTTCCTATTACCCACTTCTCTTACATCACTCTTATAAATATCAAAACCTTGCCACCTCACAAGTCTCTCTTATCATTTCATTTTACAAACTTAAGCATAACATCTTACATAAGCAGTGATATATAGTTTCGTGTATAAAAACAATAGTTAAGGAAGTTAAGCTAGCTGGATATATGGGAAACTGTTGCAAGACGGCGTCGTCTATGGATTGGGCTGGTGAAGATTGGGATTCTTTGTCTTCTAAGCATAAGAGAAAGATGAATCCAAAGGTGTTTGATGAAGTTGGTGATTTGAGTTTGGGGAACGTAGAGAAGGAGAGGCTATTAGGTGCGTTAAGAGCTTCTTCTGGTTCTGATGGAAAGGTGAAGATAAAGATCTCAAAGAAGGAGCTGGCTGAGTTATTAGGAAGAAAAGAGAAACACGCTTCAGCAGAACAAGTTCTGGTTCGGTTGATACATGCCAGAGATCATGTGAGTAATGAGCACAATGATGCTCATCATAAACCGTGGAAGCCCGTGTTACAAAGTATTCCTGAGGTTAATTAATTGAATGAGATCAATTACCAAAGGTGGTGGTGGAGAAATTATTGCACCATTCATTACCTCCACGTGTCTATTGTTTCGGTCAATTTCTGTATGAGATGCAAAATTGATAATTTCACGTTGGTGGTGGATGTGCAGTGTAGATATTCAGAAATGTATTTAGTTGTACAAATCCAACTAAGCAGAATTTATTTATTTATTTATTTTCCTTGTTTTCAATTAGCTTGTGTTTTATATATTCTCTTAGGTTGAGAATGTGTGATTGTATATTCTTGATTCTGCAAGTGAAGCTTGAAATGAAGGGAATTTTCTTGTGTAAAATCAATATTACTCTTTTTGGTTAAGGGACTTTTGTATATGTGATTTTAATTTGGGATATTACCTACGGATTTAAACCAAGCTGGAGAGAAATTAAGAAGAGACCAAATCAAACAAGTTTGGTGTACTGTATCATTATATTCATCAATCATGACGTGAACAAACCTGTCCAGAAGATATAATTTGATTTTTTTTTCTTCATTATTTAATACATGGTGCTCTTATTTATTCATTTGCCGGTTTGAAGGTCTATAGTAATTGCATGTCCTTTTGCTTTTGTTTCTTTCGATCTTTTTCAACACAACTCTATGGTGATAAATTTGTCGAATGTTCCATGTCAAATTGACATAAACTCCTAACGTGGGTGAGTGAAAACCAGTATTTAAATCTTTGAACCAATCGTACTAAAGATTTTCTTACATTTAAATTTATTAAAATTGGAGTACAAGGTACACAAGAGAACCTGACTCTTGCAGGATAAAAAGCCAATTCCCTCGCTGATCGACCAATGGTAGAATGTATCAATCCCCACATAACCATTGTGATACCCTTCTTTGTATATAGTTTCAAAGAAAAAATTAACATGCAATGGTAAATTTGTTGTGATTTCTGGTTGAATTAAGTGGATCAGTTAAATACAAATAACTAATGTTTGAATTAGCCTGAATTGCCAAAAGAATGAAAGATTAAAATATTACATGTGCTTGTTTGGTTTACAAGCAAAATCAACACACACAGCGTACATATGCCAGTATAAAATTGTTATTTCTTTGATATATTATAACAATAACGCTCAATAGAGACTGAATCAAAATTAGTTATATGCATAAGATAGGAAACAAATTAATTTTTTAATGAAAATAAATTTTAAAAAAATAGGAATAAGGGTTTTTGTGTGTATGTGTATGTCTAAAATATATTTTATCCGATCTAAAACATCCAACTCGATCCAAACTTAATATCACTTAAGACAAAGGAATTAACAACTTCTCAACTCTTACCAAAAATAACACTTATCAGCTTGCACGTAATAATCCAAGCATTCAGTCATTAGAAACGCAGTTACTTTTTCACATTCCTTTTTTTAAACTCACCATCTATTCTTTTTTTAATTTTTTAAAATTATTTTTCTATAAATTTATAAAATATATTTTTTAAATTTAAATTTTACAACATATTTTTATAATTTAAATTTTGAAAGTATTGAAAAATACTCTAAAATTTAAAAGTTTATTTTTTATTGATGCGACAACAGTTTTAATTATCATAAGCAATGAGGATCATCATGTGATGATGGTGTCATTGTTGTATACATAGTTTATATATATATATAGAGAATTATTCATTTTATTTTTGAGTTTTTCTACCAATTAACCAAAATCATACCTAGCATTTTTCGATGGATGAATCTACTCTGCATAATCTCTGTAACTGCTTACCTTTGCAACAATCATCAAATTTGACTAGTCCATTCCCTTACTTTGAAGACCGTTACGATTTTATACCAAAATTTACAATTGGTTGAAACTCAAATTTGGATTGTTACGGAATTTAAATTCTGAGTATTTTTCATATTTTTTGAATTTAAAATTTTGAAGTATAAAAATATTTTTTTTAACATTTAAATTCTAAAAAAATATTTATACATTTATTGGGCGATAATTTTGAAAACAAAAATAAAAAAATAAAACATAGTTCTGAAAACCAAAACAAACTGATAGGTTGGACTATAAATCAAACACACAGAATCGTATCGATAAAATTGATAACAAGTTCTAAACTATAAATCAATAAGCTAATAAAATTAATAAAAAATTAGTTTATATAAAATAATATTATTTTTTTAAAAATAGAATTGTATTAACTTTATTTAATAATATATGTATAATTTAAATTTAAAAAGTTGAAATGGTATGTAATTTTGAATTTTTAATCATAAAAATTATATATTAATTTATTGTACTATTATATATATTTATATTTTTAAAAATTATATCTAATTAATATCAGTTCAACCATAATTTAATTACAATTATATCATTAAATCTCAAATAAATGCTTTAACTGATCTAATAAGGGTTCGATTTTAAAAAACAATTGTCCTTTAGAAACATGCGTTTGGTTAACAGACACAAACAAAATTATTTAAAAAAAACACACATTTGTCCGTGAGTGTCATTTTCTTAGACTAATATTACTAATTTTTAAAAGCAAACCCCAAACTTGACATTTTCGGCCATCTTAATCTTAATTTGTTGCTAATGCAGAAAGGCTACACATGACAGATTATGCAAGTATTTCAGTTTTATAATATATAGTCATAAGAAACCAACAATATGAACTGGTACTGTAGATCTTTGTTTTCTTTAAGAGAATAAGTATTTATATGATATAAAGTTAGGTAAAATTTATTTTGATAAAATTAATTTTAAATTGTTAAATGATATATATATGTGTATGAATCGTCTATTTTTATTAAATATATGTGTTTATTAAAAAAATGAAAATTTATTTTTTCAACATTAAACCAAACAAATCCTAAGTAACTAATTATTATTTGTTTGGGGGAAAATTATAAAAAATTTAGGCTTAAACAAGTAGTCTTTGAGAATATTATAATTTTTTATTTTTTTTATAAAAATTTAATTCAATTCTAGTTTTTATATTTAATAAAATCGATATAATTTTAGTCAGGAGGGAATCAGGCCATTTTTTATTAAATATAAAATTGTAAAGTAAATAAATTTTTTATAAAACCATGCCGTATTTTATTAAATATAAAAATTTAAATTAATGTCCTTTCTTTCAACTATTATTGTAATTGTCATTCACAAGTAACGCCATGGCCATGCATTGGGTACCGGTGAGTGTTAAAACCATCAAACAATGTCCATAACCTTATATATAGTTAATTTTAAAATCATTTTTAAATAAAATAGTTGATTTTTTGGTCAAGAAATAAATACTTAAATAAGAGTGTATTTGAATTAGTTAAAAAATTATTTTAATAATTCATTATATCTATAATTAATTATAGAAAATAAATTTTGTGTTTGGATATATTAGGTAGAAAATGATGGTGAAGTTTGAATTGTATTGAAGAATTTTTTTTATAGAAAAATTATAAAAATGAGTATGTAGTTATTTATAATAATTGGTTTTATATTTAAAATAAATAATTATTAAGGATAAAGTAGGAAAATAAAATCTAACTGGAAAATAAACTAATAATCTTTAATTATAAGTTTTAAAATTTTACTTATTTTAAAAAATTATTATTATTTTTATAAACATAATCAAAGATTTTTTAATGAATTCCTAACAACTACCAAACAAGATTAGATAGTGTTTTTCGCAGTTTTTCTTATCAAATATTCGTCAAATTTCGTGTGTTCGGATCTGTTAAAAAAATAGATTATCTCAATGATTGATTATATTAATCAATTACTGTTATAATTAAATATGTAAAATAAGTTTTATATTAACATGTATTGAGTAAAAAATGATTTTAAAATAAGTTATTTTTTGAATTGTATAGGAAAATCATTTTTTATACTAGAATTACAAAAGTAGATATAAAATTATTTGTACTAGTTAGTTTTATATTTAAAATAATCAATTATTAAAGATAAAGTGAAAAAATAATTAGAAACTAAATTAATAATTTTTAATCATTAACTTCAAAATTTTGCTTATCTTAACTAAATTATTTGTCTTTATTAAAAAAATTAAAGATTATAAACTTTTCTTACGCTAATTCCCAAACAAATGTAAAATATATTTTTTGAACCTTTTTTTGACTTAATCTACTTCAAATAACCAAATTCAAACACATACTTGATCGTTTCCAAATATACACTAATGATCAGCTAAACAAATATTTTAATATCAATTATATCTATAATAAATCATTTTTATAGTTGATTATGTAAAATAAAATTTGTATTCTTATATGTTACTTGAAAAGTAATTTTAATATAATTTATTTTATTTAAATTATATTTTTTTAGTAAAATTATAAAAATAGATATAAAATTAGCTATAATGGTTAGTTTTATATTTAAAATAATTAATTATTGAGAATAAAATAAAAAAATTTAAGTAATTTTTTAATTTTTATAAGATTCCTTGTACCAAATTACACATATTAGAAAAATATGTGTAACTGATTTATTAATTTTTAAAAATAACAATATAATATTTTAAATTTATCTCTACAATTTTTTTTATCATATATTAATTATACGACTTTGAAGGTATTAAATTTATAAAAGGTAAATATAAAATAATGATAATAATAAATTTTCTAACATTTTGTATAAAAAATTTCTATCAATGATCACTAAAATTTTCTTGAAATAATTTTATAAAAGAATTAGAAAAAAAAATGATAACTTTTAATTATAAGTTTTAAAACTTTACTTATTAAATTTGTTTTTTAAGATAGTTCATAATTTAAGCTTTATTGTGAAATCATTCCAAAATACATATGAACAATGTACTTTCAACTTTTCAGAGAAATTAAGTTTAAACGAGTTGAAAAAATTGAATCCAAACACTCATTAAGTTCTAAAAATATTTTCATTCTAAAAACATTTTCATTTAAGAATAGAGACTTATTTTTAATATATTGAAATAGATTATATTCTCTTCCCTTAAAATATTTATAAATTATTTAATTTAATTCATTTTAATGTAAACCAAAGCTATTAGTAATAATAGTAAACAACTATAAATAAATTTCTTAAAAATACTTTTTTCTTTAATTTCTTAGCTTACCAACAATTGAGAATATTTATTAGATAAAATTATATTGTTAATTTTCATATTATAAAATTTAAAACTTCATATAAAAATTAATTTTCTTATAAAATTTCACAATTCATAGTTAAATTTCAAAACTATTTGTCAATAATATTTAAAGTCATATAAAGAAACAAAAATTTAATTTTAAGACATTCATTTATATAAAAAAGAGACTAAAATGGAATACATATTTATCAAATAGGAAAGTGAAGTATAATATTTAAAATAAAAATGATTTAATTTAATATATATCTAACTCGAGACATTATTATTATTTTATTTATAAGGCATTATCTGATAATTTGCCATTGCCAAGTACTGGTCTGATGTAGTCCATGGCCCATCATTGGGTCTGCAAGCTCCGATATAAACTTTAGAGATTGGGCTAATATCTTGAGTTGGGTTATTTCCATGGGCCCATTGTATTGTTGTTGAACTAATAATTTCCATACACCACAACTTCTGCGATCTTACACGTCCTCCAAAACCTGAAAAAAGTTATTTATGGAAAAAAAAATACAATTTTAAAATAATATTAATTTACATCATTCACCAGTTTAGAATTATGTTAGATCCGTGGCATAGGTATGACATTAAAATAAAATATATGATGTATAACGTAAAAAAACAATTTTAATGCTACATGATGTTAAGAGCATAAATTGTATTATTCTTTCAATGTGTATCTCACAAAAAATGACGCAGCATATGGAATAGATATGTGGTGTCTGATGAACATGCATCAGAAAATGAAAGAGGTATTCCAATGCAAAAGATTGGATCTTTTTTCAGCCAAATATATCCCAACTTGCTTATAAGAGCATTCAACTAGATAGAACCTATGGATTTGATACGCAAAACAAGGCAAGTATTTACAAATACAAACACATATATTCTCTCCATTTAAAGTCATTTGTCATTTGAGACAATGTACACATCCTAAGAGAAATCATCAATTTGTTCTAGTTACTATGATAAAATAATTTTATTTAACTAAAATATGATTATTAAATGAGTCAAAATATAACTGTCAAACTAATTAAATATTTAGGTAAGATACCAATAAAAAAGGCGTTGTTAGAGAAAATATTAGCGTTTTTTTAACTTTTAAAAATGATGTATTTTAAAATGACAAAAAGCTTTCAAGTAACAGATAATTTGAAATGGATACAATATTTTATTTTTCATTATATTCGATCTCTTGTATTCTCTTTCTTCATTAAATGAATAATAGAGTAAATAATTAAAATGTAAATAAATTGAATTTATTTTTAAATTTATGAGTGATTTTGTCAATAACCTTAACAAGTTATTAAAATACCAAACTTTCATGGTAATCAAAACAAATTTTAAATGAATAAAAGAAAACATAACAAGTCACAGATAAAAATACATAATTATTCGGTGATTTATATTTTTTAAGAGGATTGATTTTCAGCTACTAGTTAAGAAAATACTCTTATCATAAAAAAAAATGAAAATACATAAATTTCAAACAAACTGAATCAAAGTAATTGGACAAGTGTCAAAAGTTATAAATAATAAATAATGTCATCATATATATTATATGAGTTGTTAAATTAATAAAAACAAAAACATGCTAATTATGTTATTATTTTTTATCCTATTTATAATATTTTCAACTAAATGTATTTAGATTAAAAAATTTATTAAAATTAATTAATATATTAATTTTTACTATAATGTTTTAAATTTATTTTAGTTGAAATCAGATCTGTCATGTAATATAATAATTATAGGAAGTAAAACGATTAAATATTTATGAAAGATAAATTTAAGAAAAAATAATTTATAAATAATCTTGTTTTAAAAATCAACAAAAATTAAAAATAAGATCTGAAATAATATCTATAAAACTAATAATTTTTATCTTGAGTTTAGTTAAAGAGTTGAAATAAATATTTAACCCGAAGATAGTGCAATTGCTGGAGGATCGTAGGTGGAAAAGAGTGTATGAATGGGAAGTGGCATTGATTGTAAAAGAGTGGTATAGTTATTAGTACATAAATTGTGGAAAAACATACTTAAAATAGGCGATTAACCATAAAGAATTAAGTAGAATTGAATGCATTAGGGATAAAGCATAAATAGAAATGGTAGGAAGAAGTAATGCCTCCATTCAGTTTGCAATTCGAAATCAAATTAAATAAAAGCAACAGCCACAAACTGACCTCAATTAATGACTCGATCTACCAACTGCCACATGACACAGTTAGCGCCAAAACAGAAAACATGAAACATGGAAACTGCTAACACTAACATCCTCACCTAGTTGCCTGGTTCCAACGCGCACTTGGGTTCACTTGTACGCGCCAGCGCGTGGGATGGAACTGGTGCACAGCACACACCACAAGCCAAAATGCGAAAGCGGTGAATGAAAAAAAAAGGCAATTGATGGCGTAAATGCGGTAGCTAAGTGTGACTCATGCTAATGCTAATGGTGGGGTCTACTCTCTCTCTCTCTCTCTCTCTCTCTCTCTTATGGGTCTCACCAGACAGCTATTACTGAGTCTGCCAGCCACAGTCCCCACTCACTTTGAACCCTCATTCATGGTCTTCACTCTTTTCATTTTTTTCTTCCTTCACTTCACACATGACATGACCCTTTTTCAATCCTTATAGTTCTTCTTCCATCTCCAATGCTACAATTTCTCGCCTTTTCATTCTCTCCTTGAATGCTTTCCCTTTCTGCACGCGAGAAGGGCATGAAGCCCCAACTTTTCCATTTCCTGCTTCATCTATTTCTTTTCCAACTCTTCCTCCTTCCTCTCTGTAAGTTTTCCTCAATTAACCCTTTTCTGGGTGGTTTTTATCATTTTCGTTTGATTTGTTCTCATATTGTGACTCAACTGGATGTGGGGAGTTCTGGTGTTGGGTGTTTGTTTTGGGGAGTATAGTGTTGGGATTGGTGTTTTAAACTTTCAGGCATGGCTCTGGATGGTTAAAGCTCATTGTTTGTTTTTGAATTTCATTTTTTTTTTAGTTTCCTCAACTATGCTAGCTTGCATTATTCTCTGGATTCGTCTTTTCTATTGCTAGTTGCTAATTTATAATATGTGAGGTGGGATAATGCCTCCTGCAGGAAGAGTTAGGGTTTTGAAATTGTTTTACTTTTGTTTTCAGAGATAATGTTGTGTACAGAAGGGGGGGGGGGGAATTCTTGGTCATGCAGTTTCGACCTTCAACTTATCTGTTGTTAATATTAGTGTTGTTAATATTAGTGCTGGTTTGGTTGATAATGTAATTATTCCTCATAACTATTTTGAAATACGGGCATGATATAAATTGGCAAGGGATGTTTCCGTTTGGAGAAATGCTAGGAACACACTCTTTAGAATATACTCTTTAACACACTGATTATTAGTCAGTTTTTTAAAAAGTCAAAGCACTTGCTTTGTTAATTAATCACGTTTGGAAAAATGTTTTGACTTTTTAAGAAACTAACCACTCGTAAAGAGTGTGTTGAAGAGTGTTTTGTTAGCATTCCTCTTCTGTTTTTGTTAAGTTATTTCAACAAGCAACATTCTGATTTCTGGTTGGGAGTACTTAGGCCAGTTGTATTTCCAGAATACTGGTATAGCTGGGTGGGTCCATGACTTTGGAGATTCTGTATTGCAATGCCTTGAAGCCACCCCTTTCCCACAAAATTTTGGAAATGCTGGACATCATGATATAACATGAAAGTTTAATTCTATCTTTCGTTGTCATTGTTGTCCTCTGTTCAGCTCAATAAACCATAACTTTCACATTTAGTTGCAAGATCTTGTATACATACTTAGAAGTGTCAATTTCAATTTTATTCAAAGATCGTCTTTTTCACTAATGGTATCATTGACTGATGTTCAGAGTCTCTCATTTCATGCTGTTGAACAAAATTAACTGGGTTAACATTGTAATGTCACATTGACAGTTAAACAAAATCAAGTTCATATCTGGAAGCTTTTATTGGTGAGAATTAAGTAGTATTGAGTTGAAGATACATTTCCATGCTTAAGTACTTTTTAACAATAAGAAGTGTTCATACATCCACTTTGGCTGCTATTATTTCTAAGTTGGAACTACATAAAGCAATGTAATATTTGTAATTCCTTGTACATAAGTTCTTGCATTGCTAACTGAGTGAGCTAGCAAGAGGGAGAGACACATAAAGGCTAAGATTCTCTCTTATTTTTGTTTTGGTACAGTTGCACTTGAATCACATAGCAGCAGATCGGATCATCAACTAGGTCCTGTAGCTCTGGATAACCATGTGGGTTCCATCCCCATATTCCCACCTCTTGGTGCTCCGCAACCCCTTCTTCCTCTTCTTGCACCTGCACCATTGACTCCATTCACCAATACCTCTGTCCCTAAGTTATCAGGTTATTTTCTAAATAATTTGTTGTTATTATGAATTTTCCAAGGTTTGAATTTCTCTCCCTCTCTCTTATTATTGTCTTGGTCCATGTATCTTGTAGGCCTCTGCACTTTGAACTTTAGTGCTGCTGATAGTTTGATAAGTGTGACAGCAATTGATTGCTGGGAGTTTTTTGCTCCATTGCTGGCTAATGTAATATGTTGTCCCCAATTAGAAGCCACTCTCACAATTCTCATTGGTCATTCCAGTAAAGATACTGATGTACTTGCCTTAAATGGGACTGTTGCAAAACATTGCCTTTCAGATGTAGAGCAAATTTTGATGGGCCAGGGGGCCAGTAATAATTTGAGCCGGATATGTTCAATTCGTTCCTCAAATCTCACAGAGGCATCTTGCCCGGTAAAAAAAGTGAATGATTTTTATAACATGGTGGATACTTCTAAGCTCCTTACTGCCTGTGAGAAAATTGACCCTGTGAAAGAATGCTGCTACCAAATCTGTCAGAATGCTATATTAGAAGCAGCAACAACAATGGCATCAAATGGTTCTGATGTTTTGGGCATAGATTCACCAAATGTTCTACCTGAGCACTCGGTTCAGGTCAATGACTGTAGAAACATTGTCCTCCGATGGGTAGCTAGCAAACTTGAACCTGCTCGTGCCAAGAAAGTTCTTAGAGGATTGTCAAATTGCAATGCGAACAAAGGTTAGTTTAGTTTAAGTAAAATGGCATATTGTTCTTTTGTGGCAAAGGTTGAGTAGATTGTGAGTTGGGATGGTTTTTCCTTCTTGATTGTGTTTTTCTGGCTAACACTAGATGAAAAGCACTGTCAAGTGTGCAATGGTCATAGTGTGTTTGGGAAAGATTTTTTTATTATTATTTGAAAAAAAAAACTATGAAATGTACTGTGCATTTTTATTTGACAACCTCTAAAGTTTAGCTTATAATCTTTTATTATTTTTTTACAAATTAAACAATTTATTTAAGATAAACAAAAATTTAAAATTTTTAGTAAAAGCTATTAGCTTATTTTCTAGTTAAACTTTATTTTCCTATTTTATTCTCAATAATTGATTATTTCAAATATAAAACAATTTACTACAAATAACTCTATATCCATTTTGTAATTATACTGTACAAAAAGTAAAAAAGAATTCCTCTATACAATCTAAACAAAATAAGTTATTTTAAAATCACTTTTTACCTTATACTTACTAACAAAATTTATTTTGTATAATCAATTATAACAATAATTAATTTTTAAAATAATCTAGTCTTTACAGCTCATCCAAACACATACATAGTGTGCTGATCATATTAGACTTTAGCTGGTGGCGTTAGGTGCCTTCTAATCATTTTGTGATAATTCCTAATGATGTTAAATTGCTAATCCTTCTGGCCCCTTAATACAGCATTTTTTTGTTTCTTACTTAGATATTCTGTGTCTTCTGTCTCAGTTTGTCCTCTGGTTTTCCCTGACATGAAACAAGTTGCCATGGGTTGTGGGAATGGGATAAGTAACAAGATAGCATGCTGTAATGCCATGGAAAGTTATGTGTCTCACTTGCAAAAGCAGAGGTTCATCACAAATTTGCAAGCTTTGAATTGTGCAGAGACTTTGGCAATGAAATTAAAAAAATCAAATATTACTGAAGATGTTTATAGTCTCTGTCACATAAGCCTTAAGGATTTTTCCCTCCAAGGTTAGTTTTTCTCTCTCTGATCTTGTTAATATGCTTACTATGCTACACCAACACTCAATACCCATAATATTTTATACCTGATATTAATCATTCTTCTTTCGTGTTGCTTTGTTCAACTTGGTGTTGAAATCAACAATGTGGATGCTTCAGTTGGAAATCAAGGTAATTGTATGATGTATATTGTGTCAAAATAATTTAATTTGCAAGTGCCACGCTTTTTTTACAGGGGCAGGGGGAGTGTTGGGACGGGGAAGCAAAGCAGAAAAGGGTTCATTCAATTAAGAAAAAAAAAAATTTACTTTTTGAAGTGCCTCTTCAATCCTGACATGCTTTTAAATAAGTCATTGAAGTCCTCTTTATTGTGTACTTGCATATATGTTCTGCTGAGACATGAGTTGCTACATTATTTTCCCTCTTGCATTTAATCTTCTGCTTGTGACTTGTTATGTTATTGCTTTAAACAGAGGCTGGTTGCCTATTACCTAGCTTGCCTTCAGATGCTACATTTGACAGGACTGGGATTAGCTTCCTTTGTGATCTAAATGACAATATTCCAGCTCCCTGGCCTTCTACATCTAAAATAGCTTCTTCATCATGCAATAAATGTACGTAGACCTTGTTGAAAGTTCATATAATTTTGAGAGGCAAAATGTTACTTTATTTATTAGATTTTTTTTTTTTTGCTATTCATAGAGAGAGAAAAAGAAGAAAATCCTATATATTTGAAATTCTTTTTTGGCTTTACAACTTTCATTTTTGGGTGGAAAATTCTATTTATTTTTTTCACTTTTGATAATTCTACCCTATTGGAACTGCAGCTGTCAACATCCCTGCTCTTCCTGCAGCAGCATCTGATCAAAGTTGTAAGAGAATCGTTTCAATTTATGCTTTTTATTCAGTTATCTATGAAGTAGTTCTTAAACGGTGATGAAAGGTTGAACTAGAACATATGTTTGTCAAAAAACATCTAGGTGTTTAAATGGTCTCTTATGATCAGCTATGCGTACCTTGAAAGAAAATATTAAGTAGATTGTAAGGGCGTTCATGCACTGTATTATATTGGTTTGGTCTGAAAAATATTTTCTATTTTTACTTTTAATTACAAAAATATTATTTTATTTTTATTTTGTTTTCTGTTTTTAAAGATTTGAATAGAAAACAGTGAAAATAAGAAACAGTCAAAGATTTTCTATTTACAAAAATATTACCTATTTTCACTCATACAAATTTTTGAAAATAAAATAAAATGAAATTAACCAAGTAAAAATAAAAAATATTTTTCTCAGACCAAACGCCCCTATCCAATCTAATTAGTTTTCTTATATATTATCATCCAATTGATTTGGTTTAGAGTTTAAGGTTTAGGATTTTCTTATATATTATCATCCAACTGAAATGTAAGTCTGATCCAATCCAATCTAATATCTAAATTTATCCGGGATTGGAATTTTGTTAGAGTTTTTTTAATTCATAAATTTATCAAAATATATAAATATAATTTCATCAAAATACATCAAATAGAAGTCCAAACTTATTTATGAAAATACACCGAATATAAGTTCAAATATATTTGTCAAATTAGTTGTCAGTCCTACAATATATGTCCAAATCCATGAGAGGGAATTATGTTTGGCTTGAGGTATAATAAGAAAAGTTCTTAGTAAATATATGGATATGAAATTTCTTAGATGTCTGCGTCTGACTGACTCTATATTTTCATGTTCTGCAGGCCTCTACAGTCATGACGTTCTGTTTTTCCTGCTTGTTGCTATGTCGTTTCTCTTGATGGCAATCATGTAACTATGAGGGCTTCTGTTAAATGAAGCTTTCCTAGTCCTTCAACAATGAGGGTTTTTGGATGGGTGCTAGGCCAAAAGTTAATTATTATTTAATTGTGACCGGTCTTATGAGAAAGAGAAATCTCAATTGGAGGTGAAGTCCAATCTGTTTCTCATCTTATTGATTCATGATTCTTGTGTGCTTGTGTAATAAATTTTTTGTATATAGGAAATTTAGAAACATAGGTTATACAGTAACTTATCGAGATTGATATGTAAAACCCAGATTGCAGTCGAAGGTGGTTTTGTAATCATACTTTTTTAAGTTATAGGCATATTTCAGATTCAGTGCTATATATCATCCACATGTTCGTAGAATCTCTTTGATTTGAAGTTAGGTAAAAATGAATTTGATAAAATTAATTTTAATTGTTGAATAAAAAATTTCTTACATAAATTAATGCCAACCAACTAATTCTATTGGAAGGTGATTTATCATTGAGAAATGAGAATTGATCTTTTTCAACATCACATTAAACTAAGCTCTGATTGAATTTTCTTTGAAGTTGAGAGAAAACGAAACAAGATAAATTTTATCACGAATGTGGATATAGTATAGAAGCTTCTACAATCTTTTACGATCATCATCACCGTTGTGCAATGAATGTTGATGTGATAATCTACTTGTCTCCATGAAAAGAATTATTAATTACGTGTAGGATCCGTATATGGATAGCATACTGATAATTAGTATCAAATTATGAGATAATTATGCAATCTTTGGAACATTCTTCTCTCTATTGCAGGCTCTTCTTTGGCTTCTCCTAACTTATGATTAGGTTCCATTGGAGTATAGGTTGGTTTGCACCCAATTTTTTCAGTATCTCTCAACAAATTTATCACATGCTTTTGCTGATATATGAAGATCCCTTGAATAGAATATGCCAATTCAATACCAAGAAAATAATTAAGCTTCCCCAGTTCATTTATATCAAATTCCTGGGCTAGTCTCTACTTCAATTCTCCCTTCTCTTTCTCTCCATTTCTAATCACTATGATGTCATTACTCCACGTGGAATTGAATTTCTCTCCATTAAAACGGAGAAAAAAAAAGGTTGAGATGAATTAATTTTCTCTCTGGAACATACTTAAAATAGGTGATTAACCATAAAGAATTATGTAGAATTGAATGCATTAGGGATAAATCATAATTGGAAGTGGTAGGAAGGAGTAATGCTTCCGTTCAGTTTGCAATTCCAAATCAAAATTAACCCCAATTAATGACCTGATGTACCAACTGCCACATGACACAATTAGCGGCAAAACAGAAAACACGAAACCTGGAAAGTCTCAACTAGTTGCCTCTAACGCGTGCGCTTCAACCGCACTTGGGTTCATGTGTACGCGCGAGCGCATGGGAATCCTAAACTACGTTCGCTTGCATTATTCTCTGGATTCGTCTTTTTCTGTTGCTAATTTATAATATGGTGAGGTGGGATAGTGCCTAAGAGTTAGGGCTTTGAAATTGTTTTACTTTTTTTCAGAGCTAATGTTGTGTACAAAAGGGGAACAAAAAAACATTGATCACCGGGTTTCGACCTTCTATTTCAACGTCAGTATTATGAATTTTATTTTATTTTTTATAATTTTAAATATAATATTCTATATTCATTTGTTGTTCGCATTGTTTTTAAATAAAGTTCAAAAAGGAAATAATCAGACGAGACCAAACATTTACCCTGCGTTTGGATTAACATTTCAAAAAATTTAACATTCAAAATGCCTTTAATTAAAATATCTTTATCTTAAAAATGATTTGTTTGAATAAAATAACTTAATTTTTATTAAATACAAATTTTATTTTTAAATATTTATTAAAAACATGAAAATAATATTAATAAAGTAAAATTATTAAATATTTTATTAATATTATTAATAATTATGTTGGTTCATGTATAAATTTTTAAGTATTTTAATATTTTTTACTTTATTTTATAAGTGTTAGTAGGTAAGAATGTTTAAGAATAATTCTTATGAATTTTTATATATGACTAATATATATGAACAAGAGAGGAGTGTTTTATTAGAAACGAGAGTTTTATTTAGTAAATAATTTTAAATTAATTGTTATATATATATATATATATATATATATATATATATATATATGAATAACTTGATATCTTAAATTTGTTTTCTTTTTTATTCAAAATTATTTATTTAGATAAATTGAAATAATATTAATAAATAAAAATATTTAAAACATTGTATTAATAATATTAATATATTTATTTATTATTAATTATTATAAAAATATAAATTATTAAAAATATATTATCTAAATTTTAAATATTTAATTATTTAAAATACATAGAATATATAATTTAAACAAATTATGTTAATGTATAAGATACAAATATTTAAATGAATAATATTTTTATTATCTACCAGTTATACAATATTTTATGTTATTTATCAAAAAAAATTTATAATTGTATTATGCTATACACTACTTCATTCACCTCAATTTAACATCGTTTAAACGGAGAAAAATTCAAATAAAATTACTATCATCAAAATAATTTAAAAAAATAATTTAAAATTTTAACACAATGATACCAACTTAGAACAAAAAATTTTTAAAATTTATAATAAACAGTAAATAAGATCTTTTAAAAATTTAGATATAACATACATATGACATAGTTTCATAATATATCAGTCAAACTATACGTTCTTTTTCAACCTGTTGAAAAAGCTTTTAAAATTGATAACTTTTTTGAATTTTTAGTTAGCCAATCTATTGCTTTCATTTATTTTTGTTCATCTAATGGGTATATATATATATATATATATATATATATATATATATATATATATTCATTTCATATAACTTCTTGAATCATTATCATATTTGATTTCTATTTTATTATTACTTACTTTGACAAACTTTTTCAATGAGTTAGCCACATCTTTTAATAAAGATATTATCTCTTTTTTTTTTTTCTCCAATCTTTCTTCTTTATGATTGCATATCAGTTTATGCTCGGCTTTATCTTTAGTTGCTTCTTTGTCCATTATATCATTAGCATCTAATGGAGTCTTAGCTCCATTTTCAATTGCTCTATGCTTGCACATAAGTTTATTATGTCATCCCATTTAGAAATCATTTTATATCAAAACTGGTTTGCTTTTAATGTGACAAGAAAACAAAACAATAAAACACATAATAATAACAAAAATAATAAATTCAAATTGAATGATAATTAGCATTAAAAATTACTACCTTCATATTCCTTCCATGCATTTTCATTTTCAATAGTAATCATGTATTTTATGCTATCCAAGTCAAAATCATTCTGACTAAGAATGTCAAAAATAATCTCATACCAATTACGCTAAAGTTTAACATGATTCTTTCATTTTCTACCCCGATATGGATTTTGAAACTTGTAGATAATGCTTGAACTGCATCAATAAAAGCTTGTGTTTTCTAACCTTCCTAAGCTTTTCTATCGAGATTCCTTTGATCTCTAAGCACATCAGCCAGTACACGTTCCATCTCCAAACTCCATGTGAAGTAACCTTGTGTATCATCTTTCTTGTCTTCATTCTTGGTTTCTGTTGCCTTTCTTTTTCCCTTTCCTTTGCTTGGAACCTTGAATGAGTCAATTTCACTAAATTCGACAAAAATAATCAGTGTGAATCTACATTGAAGCAACAAGTAATATAATAGTTCATCATACAAAAGGAATAATATGTATATAAATAGTATTATTAAAATAAAAAATAATTATAAAAATAAAATTAATGAACAAACATTAGATCACATTTTAAAAAATAACATACAACCACCATTAAAAAAAATTTAAGTTATCATGATTTTTCATTGTTGAATATATTGAATAAGGAAATGAGAGCAGTCATAAAGTATGATCGATGTTGGTTTATATTTAAGTTCAAATCAATTTATCTTAAAAAGTAACATTACAAAAGGTTGGTTACCTCTTGATGGTATAATTCTTTAAGCATGATTAATATTTATATGATGACACAACATATTTTGTCTAAGTTACTTTTTACCTATAAAATTGATCACTTATCTCCCATACATACTTCTTCAATATTTTGATAAAAAATTATAGTTGATCAGAAAAATTTATATACATATGAACAACAAAAAAATCATGTATCATGTTATTTCTCTAGATAGTCGGTAAAAATGGATAGAAGATTTGGTAACTAGTATTATATAAAATGTAATAATTTTACCCAGAAAAATAATTACTAGTTCGAGATTTAAAATAATGAGGATCATCAAGATTCAAAGATTCAAAATGTTAAAACTAAATATTATGATATTACGCTAAACATAAAGAAAGCCAACGTTTGCTCAATCCTAATAACAATGGATTATTTTTTATAGTTAATGATTTTTCCATTTCTGGAGATGGATCCCTGGGGTATAGTAAGATAAGAGAATTTATAAGCTAAAATATAGCATAGACTATGTATAACCTCACATAGGGTACAAATTGTTGTTATTTTGGAACAATAATAATTTATGATGTCATAAAGGTGAGAGTTAAACAAAGATGTACAAAGACTTTATAGCCCTTAAAATAGAAAAGTAATAATGTTTGATACTATGTTGCTACTACTACTACTGGCTAAAGTCCTCGTAATCCTGGTGAATCGGCCTTCCACTGAAGTTGGAAGAAATCAAAAATAAAAATAAAGCAAAGTTAGGAGCTTTGGCTTGGAACATTACCCACCAGAAAAACATTTTGTCTATCTATTTTACTTTATTTCATTGAAAAATATTTTTCGAATAGCTTTTGTATCTTTACAATCTTTCATGGAATTTAAGTAGATGGTGCATATATACTATCTAAAATGAGTAGCTTGCAGGTTTGATTTATTAATTTGAAACCTCATTTTTTTGTTAGCCTAAATAGTTATCAATATTTTCATAAATATGAGGTATAAATGTATTTTTATTTGCTTAGAAATAAGAAAAAAAATATAGATGCCCATAACTAGATGGTATAATACACAAAACTAAAGATAATATTACTATATATGCATACGTAAGTTAAGTAGAATGTTTACAAATGTTTATGAAAATCAAGTAGCCAAGAAAAATCAACAAATGTTTAAGGATATATATATATATACATTAGAATATGTTCTTTAAACATGTTAGGATTTTGTTTTGTATATATAACTTTTTGTTGTATCTTTATTTGTTTTAATTCTTAGCCATAACTTGTTTATGTTTCACTTGGTTTTATAGTCAATAATAGATTGAAATGCACTAGCTAGTGCTCTTATTTTATTTTCCCTAAAGTTAAATCTCTTGTTGAATTATATATTAATTGTTCAAGAGCTCACATAATAGGCTTTGTGAGATGAAATCTATTCAGGACAAGAATAAGGTGAAACTAGCATACCTTTAAATTTAGTGTTTGTATACACTCTCCAACATTTTGAAACTTTCCATGTTTTCCATAAATAATAACCATAATAGCATAAACAACCTAATATCTTGCATTTCCCCTTATTCTCAAGTTTTCAACAATAATCTATATAGTCAAAAGCATTCCAACAAACCGATATAAAAAAATTTCATAAATGTTCTAGTAAATAGTTAAAAAATATAATATATATATATATATAGCCAATAATCCTCTATAAGAAAATCTAATATGTAAATGGAAAAAGACTAAAAAAGAGATGTAACAAAGCTAACAAGAAATTAAAAATATTTTATCTTGAAATTTTTTTCAAGAGATGTAAGAAGATTGAAAAAGAATGAAGACAAACCTAAAAGAACACAAAAAACAAGCCAATTAGAGATAGAGGACAATGAGAAAAAGAGTAATGAAGATGAGTGAATAAATAGAATAGGAAGAGTGAATTTGAAAAAGGAGCTTGCAAAACAATTTATACGAGTTAAATGAAAACAAGTGTGAAAAGGAGTATGTAAATTAACCTGAACAAGCTTGGAGGTGGAATTTAAAATTTCACCTATTTTGGTAGAGTTTAAAATTTTTCTATTTTACCTTATTAAAATTCGTTTAAAATTTTTTAGATTTAAAATATTTTATAAAAATTATCCAAACAAATTATTTTAAGTTCTCAAAACAGTTTCATTCCTCTCTTAAAATAAATTATCTAAACAAAGGGTTAAAGATTGATTTAGTTTAGTTTTTATAATATATTGAATCAAATCAAATTGCAATATTCTTTTTATAATTGAGTAGGATAATTTTTTTTCAAAATCATGTTGCATGCAAACATTATATTGATAACCTAAGTGAATAATTACAAAAATAACTATGATTATTTGAAAATTAGATCTTTTATAAAAGGAACTCTATTAATTTTTTTTTAAATTCAAAAGAGGTGAAAGTGATGGTGAAACCTTTCAATCACTTATCATCCCTTATTTACTAGATCAAATTATAATCGTTAAGCTGTGGAACATAAATAGTACAAATAATGCTTTGAAGATATTATTTTATTAAAATTCGGAAGGTCTGAATATAGGCTTACAAAACAAGCTTATCGTTAGGCAATTATTTTCACCACATGTTTCATTATTTTATTAATATTAAAAATAATTAAACTAATAAATAAACTCAATAAGTGTTATTCTTAAAAACTAGAAAATTAACAAGCCATTAAAAAAAACTATAATAGATACTCGATGTGTTTATTCAAAATAACATTATGTTAATGTTAATTTTGGTGTTGTAACTTTAACATTCCCTTTAAACACATGCTTCCTTTCTTTTCTTCATGCTAAGATGACGATGAAATTTCTCAACTTGCTATTGTTCAAGATATTTTGTAAAATAATCTGCTTTGTTCTTCTTGACTTGTATTATTTTCACTTCTTTTATAAGAATAATTTTTCTAAGAAAATGTAATGAACTTTTATATTCTTATTTCTTGCATGAAACATCACATTCTTTGTCAGTTGGGTTGATGATTGATTATCGCAATGCAATAGAATTGCTTAATTCATTTAAGGATTTAAATTCTTTAACCACTAAACAAGCCAAGTGTTTTCTTGAATTTCTATTATTGTTATTCGATATTTTTTTATAATTGTTCCAATGGCATCATTAGTTACCTTTTGTTATACCAAGAAATTTTTCCAAACTCGAATATAAACATATATCTAGTAGTTGAACCTTGAGTATCATGATACCTACATACCTTTGACATATTTTAAAATTTTTCATACTGTTTCTAAATAAAGCTTCTTAGAATTTTGCATGTATCAACTCATTACTCCAACTACATAAGAAATGTTAAATCTTTTTAGAGTTAGGTGAATCAAATTACCCACCAACTTCTGATACATATTTTCATCTTCTAAATCTTTTTTTTCGTCATCACATATCATTTAGTTCTATTGGTGTCAAAATTGATTTACAATTCAACATTCCAAATTTCTTCATCATGTTTCTAGAGGTATTATTTTGGTGCAAATAGATTCCTACTTCACCATGATCAATCTCCAAGCAAAGAAAATTATTAAGCTATCCAAGTTCTTTCACTAAAAATGAATTGACAAAATATTCTTTGTTAAGATAATTTCTTCTACATAATCTCCTATAAGAATTAGATAATCCACATATACTATTATAATAGCTAGTCTCCTACTAACAATTTTAACAAATAGACAAGAATATGTTGTTGCTACAAAATAACCATTATGTGTAGAAAATTCAACAATCTTACCATACCACACCATGATGTTGCTTTAATCCATAAAGTGTCTTCTAAAATTTTTCACATATACTTAGGATGACATTGACTCTAAAAGTTCATTAGTTGACATATGTACATCTTTCAATTCAACTCTTTGTACAAAAATGCATTTTTTACATTAATTTATCATAGGTTCCAATCTTTACTAATTACTAGTGCAAGTAAGACTTGAAGAATAGTAAAATTTATTGCTAGACAAAAATTTTCATCATATTCTAATCCATATTATTAAAAAAATCATCAAGCTATTATCCAAACCTTGTGCCTCTCAATTGATTTGTCTGTGTGATGTTTTATCTTATAAGCCGATTTACAAGAAATATGTTTAACATCTTTAGGATTTGATATGAGGTCCTAATTTTTATTACATTCAAGTGCAACATTTTCCTCTTCCCTAGCTTTAAACCATTTTGGATTCTACGATGCTTCCTCAAAAGTATTTGGTTCATTTTTGTATACTTCTTCTACTATGGTAGCATTGGCATATTTTGGATTTAGTTTTCTAACTCTTGTTAGGTTTCTAAGCAAAGTTGGTGTTTCTCCTCCATTGGACTTAGTCGACCCATTCTCTTATTTGTTAATATACATCAATTTTCCTAGAACTTTGAGTTATGCCTTCTTCATCCATTACCTTCATCAATTGCATTTTCAACTTCATTTATAAACATTTAAGTCTTGTTGCACTTTGTTATTAGAAGATCACCAAGAAGAAGCTTTATCAAACACCATATTTTGTGATGTATAGCATTTTTTGGTTGTTGAATCACAACACCTCCATCATTTTCTTTGACTATCACATCTTACAAAGATACATTTGACAACCTTTTTATCCATTTTAAATACATAACATATACTTCTAAAAACTCTAATATAATTAATAGTAGATTTTATGTTGCATGATTCTTTAAAAGGTGAAAGAAAATATAACCTTTATCGATGAGGTTTATTAATCATAAATGTATCTATTCTCGTTATTTTTACCTAAAAACATTCTAGAATGTTATTTGCATGAAGCATAGGTGCCTATTCTTTCTTTCTGTCACACCTTTTAGTTGTGACGTGCAAGATCATGTTAACTAATAATGTATTTGACATTTTAAAAGAAAATCAAAAAACTTATTTAAGATGTACTTTCCTTCATTATTAATACATAGACAACAAACCATTTTGCTGATTTCTGCTTATTCCACCTTCTTAAACTCCTTGAAGTTTATTACATCTTCATATTTTTCTTTAATAAAGCATATCCATACATACTATAAGAAATCATCAATAAAGATCACCATGTAATATAGGCTTGCTTAACGGGCCTAAGCACATTAGAGTATATTAGCTTTATTGGTTCTTTTGCTTTAAATTTAAATTTTTTAAATGATGATTGATGTTTTTTTTTCATATTAACAATTAATACGTATTGTGTCTATTTCCATTTCAATTTGAGGAAACCATTTTAGCATTGATTTCTTCATCATGACATTTAGCTTGGAATAGCTAACATGACTTAGAAACTTAGCCATAAATGTGTAGTCTCACTCCTCCTTCTCTTGTTTACAAATATAGTTTATATTAACAACACATAAATTGACTCTAGCATGTACCATTAACTAACAACTCTCCTTGTCTTGTTTACAAATGTAATCTATATTAACAACACATAGATTGACTCTAGTACGTATCTTAATTAGAAACTCTTCTAAATCTCAAGATTGTGATATACCATTCCATTTTCTAGAACAAACAAGAAAAAATGACTAGAAGATGTTAATTGTGTTACTGGTAGAAGATTTTTCTACATACTTAGAATATGATAAATATTTTGAAATGACACATCATCAACACCAAATTGGAAAAAAAACAAATGTACTACTGATATGAGTTATAAGTATTCTTGAGTTATTTATTGTCACTACCCCACAACTTTCGTTGTATTCTCACAAGTTCTCCAAATTTTCCATGCCACTTGGTATGTGGTTTAAGCATCAGTAATCCAATCTTTCTCATGATTAATTTGATTGGATGTTATAGTTGTAAAAGATAAGTTCTTTTCTTATATAAAGAACACCTCAACCTTCTACTTATCCTTACTATTAAAAGTAACTGCAACATTGCTCTCCACTACCTTTTTCTTTGACTAGTAATTTTTTGTAATATGGCCTTTGTTGTTGCAGTGTATCAGTTACCTTCATTCTTTTTGTTGCTACCATGGTTCTTAATCTCCCTCTTCATAATACTTCCTTTGCCTTGATAACTTCTTACCTTGTAATAATTTCTTTTAGATTTGTCATGTTGTTTTGAATTTTTCTTATCTTTATTAGCACAAAATGCTTCCTCTTGCCTCTTCGATGAATCTCCTCACGTTTTCTTAGCTAATACTTCTTGACCAATCGGCAAATTTTTGAACTTTACAAAAAATTGAACTTGTCAACCATGTATGACAGTGACAAAGCTCTTGAATTCTAGCTTCAAACCAAGAATGATGATCTGCTTCATCCTAGGATCATTAATAGAAAATTTCATATCCAATTCAATTTTTTTTCACTTTATGGAAGTACTGTGCCATCATCATGTCATATTGTGTGACAGATAATAAATCACTCTCAGTTGAAGCTTTATATCATTCATTTTGGTGAGCATCTTGGCAAATGTATCCCAAGCTTTTTTTTGGAAGTTTTTGTATTTCAAATATGCTCTAGTACATCGTCTTTAGTTTTCATCTTCAAAATGAACATAATTTGCCTGCTTTAATCGTCCATTTCGGCAAGCTAAGGGTCTTTTCCGGTTGGAGAGGTCATTTATGTGAGAGATATAAATAAACGTTATGTGTAGGACTCAATGTATATGTAACAGAGAGAAAGATAGGAAGAAGAAGAAAAAATGAAAAAAAAGAAAGAGGAATTTTATCCATTTTGACAATGTCTCATTTACATTTTCCATCTCAAGTTGTCTTGTTTCATTTTCATTCATTTTCATTTGCAACCTTCCATAAATTCTACCCGTAGTAGACAAAAAATTGTAATTCTAACTATTAAGCTTAATGCCACCAATTACTTGAAGATTTCCCATCTTAGCATAAGAGCAAAATGCCTTAAAGTAATAGCTTTGATATCACAATTGTTGAACACTCATAATACAAATAATGCTTGAAAAAAATGATTTATTAAATCTCAAAAAGACTAATGTATAGACTTACAAAATAGCTTAACATTTGGTAACTATTTTTACCATGTTTTCTACATTATGATTTTTTTTTGGATGATGTGAAAAATAAGGAAACAAACAAAAGGGTAAAAAAAAGAGTAAAAATTAAAAGAAAAAATAAGTTATTTTAATAGATAAAAAAAAATTCTTCTCTTATTTGAATAAATTGAAAATAAAAAAATATTAATAATATAACTTTTAATTTATATAAATTTAAAATAAATTTAATTTTTAAAAATTTGATTTTTTTTACAATATTTTTTATTAATATAATATTTAATTTTTTATTTTTTATAAATATATAATAGTTTTAACAATTTAAAATAAAAAACAAAAAAATAAAATATTTTTTTCTCATTTCTACACTTATTTAAAAATTAATGTTTATATAGAAACCGCAAAAAAATCATAACAGATAATCCACATACTTTTTTATCTCGAAAACATTCTGTTTCCACTAGCCACAGTTAACCTCCATTGTGCCTTCACATTGAACACCGAAATACCTGTATGGAATGTGGGGTCCCACAAGCACCATCGAGGAGAGACTTAAAGCGGCTTTCTCGGCCCCATAACCTCTCCATCCTCTCCTGAGGTCGCCTTCACTCCACGTTGCTTCCCAACTAACATTGCTGCAAACCCAGTGGGAGTGCACAGATAAAAATAAAAAGTAAAAAAATTATTTAATTATTAATTGTTGATGGAACGATACATAATAAAGGGCAAGATAATAAAATAAATTAAAATATTAACCTCAACCATTAAAAATGACTGATTTTAAATATTTAAAAGAGATAGATTTTTATCGATGTTATTATATAAAAATATAATAAATAATCACACTTAATTAACTTACTAAACTTAATTGATAAGAGGTAGTTACTAGTATGTAGAATATATATATATATAGAGAGAGAGTGTGTGATCATATTCTTTTAGAAGTTATTTTAATATAAAATTATTTTTTATAATTTTTTAAATAATTTAATTACATTAATTTAATAGTTTAATAAATAAATTTTATTATGTAAATTATGTTTATAAATTTTTTTAAAATTTTAAAAAAATTTATATTTTATTTTAACAGATATTAGAAAAAATATATTATCCTATAATTAAATATCTTTTTAAATTTTATAAAATTTTATAAGCATAATTTATATAATAAATATAAATTTAAGGTTAGATTCATAAAATTAAATCATTAAAAAAGTAATAAATAGAACAACTTTATATATATATACATGTAAATAGATCGTATACATAGTATATAGTGTGGATAGCTCAAAGCTTATATGGGCCAACCTAAACTGAACTTGATCGTAATGCAAACTAAATTGGTGGAGACAAAAACTTCTGAATTTTTTATAGAAGGATGATGGAACTATATATATAGAGAGAGGAGTTTTGACCTTCTTATACTTTTAGAAATCTTCCACCATTTGATGATGAGGAATATGGCTAGTTACATAGGTCAAAGTTGGTGGGTTGGATCGCAAAAAATTAGATGGATTTAGATTAATAAAATTATTGATTGATTTAATTATAATTTTTTTATCCGATCTATTTAATCTGCATATTTAAGTGAGTTGAACATGTAAATTAATAAATCAGCTTATAAACTATTTTTAAAAAAAAAAATATTTTTTTATTAATTTTATTTTTTATAAATATTTTTTAATTTTTTAATATTAAATAAATTAAACGAGTTAACTTCTAACCTACAAATTAAAGTAAGTCACTAATCATTATTTTTTTGGTTCATTTATTTTGGAGCCCAACCCAACCCATCCTATTTATTGCATATCGAAATTAAAGAGATCACATTGATTTGTTTATCCATATATGTAGCAGCACCATCTCTGTTGTTTCAGGCTTTAAACGTTTCGGCTCAATCCTTATATTTTTGGCAAGTACATTTAAGTTGGTTTCATTAATGGGGCTATCCATTTTGTCAGCTCTTACCGGAGGACGACATATACATAAGATATACAATATTAATCAGCAAGATAACATAAGATCACGCATGATCAATGAAAATCCGTATTTTATCCTTTTTATTTTAAAAAAAATTAAAAATAATAAAATATTATACAAATTATACTTCATTGTTGTACATAATTTTCAATCGGTTCCAATATCTATTCAATAATTTCTTTAGTAGAGTCCTTTTAGCATCACAACTTTACTCTTATTATTTCCATTAACATCATCTTTATCGAATACATAAAATTAATAAGAAAATAATTAAAGTTAAATGACATTCATATAAATAAAATAATGTATAATTAATAATATTAAGATAAAATTAAAAAAATATATATCAAGTTTTTTAATGTAGATAGCATCATATTAAATCCATCTCAATATTTGTAGGATGAAAATGTTTATTTTTATAATATACAAATTAATATATTTTATATGCAATAAAAATTAAGTGAACAGATATATGTGATGCATTTATTTCTTATAATAGAAATGTACATTCATGATAATGTAAATATTTATCTTTATAGTTTAATATGATTGAGATATATTTAAAATTTTTATTTTTATTTCACTTAAATATTTATTTCTACATTTAAATACTGATAAAATTTTGTATTCTTACGTACTATGAATATTTATCAATTTAAATTTAATTTTATGAGAAAATAGCTTACACTAAATATTTTAACGTTTAAGAAAATATCTCAAATATATAAAAAAATAATATTGTAAAATAAATATAATTTAATTTAACTTACGATATTTAAATGTATAAAATTCTCAATAATTATAATTAGCATAAATTTTTAAATGTTTATTTGTTCTAAAGTTAAGTAAAATATATTTAATAAAATTAATTTTAAATTATTAAATATAATTTTGATATTTAGATAAATTTATATTTTTATTAAAGTATGTTTCTATTAAAAAGTATGAGAACTTAAAGTTATTAAGCCTAGTTATTACTTTACATTCATTTAACTATTCATATAACATCAAATGGTCAAATTTTATTCGATCGCAAAAGCTAAAATTTGAATAAATGTGTAATTAATAATTTATTTGTTCCTATATAATAAAATATTTAATCTATAATTTATTTTTAAATAATTAAATGTTAATAATTTTTAAGTAAAATTTCATCCTTATGAATCATACAATTTCACGGAAGTGCATTACATGTATTTAAACATAGAAAAAGAGTGAAAAAATTTTCTCCATTTAATATTAAATATATATATATATATATATATATATATTTGACGAATATTTTTTATGATGGTATAAATTAATATAAAATATATTAAATTAACATAAACTAAAATATTTTTTATGAATATAGATTTATAAAAAATTAAAATAGTTATTATTTATTTTTTAAAATTGTTACTAAAATATATTTTTTTTAAAACAATAATAAATTTTAATTATTATTCATCATAGATTGTTTGTGCTGATGCAAGATGATATATTAGTTCTGAACTTAAAATTCAATTAATATAATTAGACTTCTAAAACAAGAGTCCGCTTGCTATATGCACAAAACTTGTTATGAATTCATACTATAAAATTAAATGTTATATTTTTAATACAGAATTTTCAATATAACAATCATGTAAATGATAATATAGTGGATCTATCCATTTATAATAATTTACAAAATTCTGATCCATGATATTATATGCTTTTGAATTTTAATTTTAAATATAAATTTTAATAACTTACGCTAACTAAAATAATAATCGATTTACATACTAAAATTATTCTATATTTTTTTATATTTTAAATTTAATAATTAATAATTTTTTTATTATATAAAAAATATAAAATAAAATTATACGATCATAAATAAAATAAATATAAATCTAATTTATTTTATATATATATAAAAATATTTTTTATTAATATGTTAATCCAATTTATTATTATTAATATAAGAACAAAGAAAACCAGGTAAGAACTGAAAGAAGCAATGAAATATGGGTATATTTGTGCGTTTTACAATATTTTGCTTTATTTTATTTAGAAGGTTATAGATTAAAATTAGTTCATTTTTATTTTTTTTATTTTAATTGAATACTTGTAAATAAAAAGAAATCGTTAAAATCGACCGAATTTGCTTTTAAAATTAAATTAAATGATTTTTTTCATAATATAAATGTTTTATATTATTTTTTCTAATTTTTCTCAATCCATTAAACACTTAAATGGACATATAGGTGCTATGGGGATATATGTTGAATGCGTGCGTTGAAGTATGTTATTTACGATATTTTTCAAGTGGCATATAATTTTTTTTATTTTTACTATTTAAATAAATGAGTTTTATTTCTTGGAAATAGAACTTCTTAATAGAATATAAAATATTTCATTCTACGTGTTTTATTAATTTCAAAATACAATTGTAAAAATAAATATCTTCTTAAAAAAAATAAAAATAAAATAAAAAACAACCTCTATTTATATATAAAAAATTATTTATAAATATTAAAAAATAGAAAAATAAACGATGATAAAAGAACTTATTTAATCAAAACAAAAATAACTACTTGCATGATAAATTATTGTATATAATAAAAATCTTTAAATAAAAATATTATGAGTTTATACACTATATTAAGCAGATTTTATTAGTAATAGAAAGAAAATGTACGAGCATTTTGTGTGTATAAATGTATTTTTTTTCTGTTAATAATAGAAAAAAAGAAAATGCATTCTTCTTCTCATATGAATATATAATTATGAATTATAGGTTCAATATAGTATTAGAATTCTAAAACTCAAAGTTTTATTACATTTTATCATGGTTCGAAATTTAGCATTACCTAATAGCACCAACAAATCCATACATAATGTATGGATCCATCACAGAATCAAGCTAGCCTATACTTTGTCCATCTGAATGAGAATCCCTCAACATCAACGGTAAGTAGTCCATTATCAAGGAATAATTATCATATCTGGGTTTGAGATATGAAACGGACACTTATTTCTAAAAATAAATTTAAATTTGTTAACAAACCATTTCCATACTAGATTGATTTAATCCTCTTTATGAATAGTGAGAATGATGTAATAACCTCGTACGTTTTTGAATTGTTAACTCTGTGTGTGACACAATAGCACAAAGCATTGTTTTCATTGACAATGCGATAGATGTTTGGAATGATTTGAGAAAACGATTCACTCAAGGTGATTTAAAGCGCGTCTTCCAGCTTTAACAGGAAATTCATACTCTAAAGTAATAAGCTTTAGGTGTCATGAGCTTCTTCATTAACTCAAGACATTCTGGGAAGAGCTCGAGAATTACTGTCCAATGTTACAATGTACATGTCCTTATCCCTGTCGATGTGAAACCATGAGAAATGCTAGGAAATATAGACACCAAGATCAAGTGATTCGATTCCTTCAGGCTTGAACAATGAACTTTTTACAATGTGCTCCCGAATTCTTTTAATGGATCCTCTTCCTCCTCTTAACAAAGTTTTCTTGATGGTGCTCTAATATGAAAGGCAATTATCAGGAAATGATGACATTAGAGTATCCATTAATGTCATTGATAGGAGTCAAGGTGCATACACTCAAGCAAAGGGATTCGTCACTAATTGGAGGAATTATCGAAAGTTTTGCACACACTGTGGAAAAATCGATCATACGGTCGACGTGTGCTACAAGAAAAAATGGGTTTCCACCAGGATATGAGAAATTTAAAGGAAATACCTCACTGAATGTGGTCATTAAAACATAAGACGAAAAAGATGATGTAATGGTGATAGACCGAGAATATAAGAGAAAATGGTGTTCCATTCCCTTTCACACCTGATCAGTGTCAAACCTTGCTAGATTTGATTCAGCAACCAGAACTCGATGAATAATCCAACCATTGTATCAATCAAGTAATGACTCACTCCAAGAATGCAAAGAAATTAGAAAATGGTAAGACACTTATCTTATGCTATGTGAACAATCTAGGTGTAGATGACTGAATTTTTGATTCAGGTGCAATGATTCATATATGTTCAAATAAAGGATGGTTCATCTCATGAGAAAATTGATCCATTGCATGTGAAACTACTAGAAGGGAATAGTGTAACAACACGAGATGTTGGAACAATTTGCCTTGATTCACACCTTATTATTACTCATGATCTCTATATCCCTAATTTTCATTTTAATCTAATTATCATTTCAAGGTTATGCCAATCCTTGTTACCTCATTTTTTTATAACCATGGCTATGATATCTAGGAACAGAACAACGAGAGGAAAATTGGTTCAGCAGAGCTTCGAAATGCGTTATACTACTTCAGGATGAGCGAAGATCCAACATTCCATCATAATTCAGTACACATGACAACGTTAGAAGGAAGCATCCCATCTTCGACACTGTGGCATTATCGACTCGGACATATATCAGATGATAGGATATCAATTATGAAAAGTAAACATCCATATGTATTAGGGGAAGATTACAAACCATGTGATATTTTTCATTGATCTAAATGAAAACGTCTCTTAGTCCAAGTGAGCAATTCAATGGCAAAGGACATTTTTCAATTGATTCATATTGATATTTTGGGATCCTTCGTGTTAGTTCTGCGCATGGTCACCGTTTCTTTTTAACCATACTAGACGATTATGGCTGTCATGTACGGGTAATGATAATGAAGAATAAATGGAAAACCAAGGAGCACATTGCTAGATTTGTAGAGCAGGTAAAGGTCCAATTTAATAAATAAATCATGACAATAAGATCAAATAATGGTGTGGAATTTGCAATGTCAAACTTTTATGGAACAAAAAGAATAATTCATGAAACTAGCTACATAAACACTCCTCAACAAAATGGTAAAGTCGAATGGAAACACCAACATATTTTAATTGTTAGCAGATGACTTATGTTACAATCTAATTTTCCAAAATGCTACTAAAAATATGTGGTTAAACACGTAATTTTTTTGATCAACTGAACACCTTCTCGGATATTGAAGGGGATGAGTCCTTACGAAAGGTTACAAGAAGGGTTTCCGCAACTACATGATCTTAAAGTTTTCGGATCACTGTGTTATGCAACCACACAACCTGGACAACGAGACAAACTTGATTCTCGAGCTACATGATGTGTCTTTCTTGGATATAAGGATATTATTAAAGGATGTATTTTGCTTGATACTAAGAAAAGATAAATTCTTGTTTCGACATATGTAATATTTCACAAGAACTCCTTTCCACTTCACAAAGAAGGATCTTATCAATTTGGATCAGATTCAGACATAAGTACCAATAATTGGGATCCAACTCTTCATACTGATTAGTGTCCTTCATTTGAATCTACAGGTCATGCTCATACACCTATGGAGGTAGCTATCTTCTCATAATCACACACATAAAGATCAAAGTAGTTGTTCTTTTCCTATTACACGCACCAAACACAGGTAAGAAATCATCCATCTTACTTAAAAGACTTTTGTTGCAATATGTCTATATGATATCCTATCTTCTCTCATCTCGGTTATACCCATATGCCTTCTAATCATAAAGCATTCATTATTACCATTGACTCTGACAAAGAACCCAGAAATTATGAAGAAGCAATTAAATTTAAGCATTGGTGTCAAGTTATTGATACAGAAGTGTAGGCACTAGAACGTAATCAAACGTGGGATCTTGTCGACCTTCCACAAGAAGCTAAACCCATTGGAGCCAAATGGGTAAAAGTCAAATGAAAATATGATTGATGCACGATATAAGGCACGACTGGTAGCGAAAAGATACTGATGTGAACATGGGCACCACAATAAGCGAAAGAGATCATCTAAGAGACTATCTACAAGGAATGGATGGTCCTATGATGAGAAATAGGACCAAACGCATGGAACAAACACTTGAAGGTCCCATCAAGGAAGTTTAAGAAAAAGACTACGTGGATCCAAGCCCAATTCTAACATGGGTTAATTTATGTAGTCATATCATTGAAGATCTTAAGTGATAAAGTTTATGATTTTCTATAGACTACATTAGGATTTGATGTTTATCTAAAAGTTATTTGTTTTAAATTAGTTGCAATTCAAATTGCAATCTAATTATGATTTCTAAGTTGTTATCTTTTTTTACTAGATTAGGTTAGCGATAAATAGGAGTTAGGGATTTAGTGAAAAGACAGATTTTGAGGAATAATCATATTTTCTCTTTGAGAGTTTTTCATCTGTGTGAGTTGATTCCCTTGGTTCTTGGGCAAAGAACTACCTTTGATAACGTTGGTTCCTCCGACAGGTCGCGGTAAGGGTCACGTTCCTCTTAATAACTTCGGTGCTCTCGGGTAGGTCGCGGTTTGTGTCAGGTTCCTTTATCTTATTTCATCTTACCTTATCCTATCATATCTTATCTTATCTTATTTTATCTCATCTTACCTTATCCTATCTTATCTTACCTTATCTTATCTCATCTTATCTAATCTTATCCTAAATTTACCTTATCTTATCTTGATTCTCAAGACATTCCGTTATCGTTTCCGCATTCCGATTCATTCGCGTAGGGTGAATCATATCAGATACACTCAAATAGAAGGAGTCAATTATTTTGAAACTTACTCACTTGTGGCTAAGATCATAACTATACGGACTGTACTTGATTTAACAGCCTCACAAAAATGGCATTTGTGCCAACTTGATGTAGATAAAGCATTCTTACATGGGACATTGGATGAAAAGGTTTACATGGAGTTGTCGTAGGGAGTTGCTGGCTTTAAATCAAGACAAGTGCATTGATTATTATGATCTTTATATAGACTTAAACAAACAAGTAGATCCTCATTGCTTTCCTTCTTAAGCAAGGATACACTCAAGCCTTTACTGATCATTCTTTTTTCACTAAGAAAACCTCTAAGTCTCTTACCATTATTCTTATCTATGTGGACGACATTGTTTTAGGAAGAACTTGCTTGAAGGAATTTGATTCCATTAAGGTTAAATTAAATACAATTTTCAATATTAAGGACTTGGGGATTTTAAGGTATTTTTAGGATTTAGAGTTAGCTAGGATGTTAGAAGGTATCTACCCAAATTAGTGAAAACATTGTTTGGACCTTTTATGAGAAACAAAATATTTGGATTGTAAATCAGCTGCTACACCATTTGAGCTACAATCACATCTTTGTCACAACGATGACTCCGCTCCTGTAGAGGTATCTAGTTACCGAAGACTAGTTGGAAAACTCCTGTATCTAACATATACAAGGCCAGACATCACATTCATCACATAACAATTGAGTCAATTCTTGGATAAACCTATAGAAAAGCACCATTAGGTAGCAGCTTGAGTCCTACATTACTTAAAATGAACCCTAAGTTCTTCCCTTTATCTTTTTTGTACTACCTAAGAGGATTTAGCAATGCAGACTAGACCACATGTCTTGAAACTCACCAGTCAGTATTGAGATATTATTTTTTTATTGGAGAATCACTAATTTCTTGGCGCATTAAAAAGCAAACAACGGTAGTTTGTTTATCCTCAAAAGCCAAGTATAGGTCACTTGTGAATTGAAATGATTAATATATCTTATTCGCCACTATTTTTCCTTCGACATTAGAATTGTACTATGATAATCAAAGCGCTCTTCATATTGCAGCAAACCCCGTATTCTACGAACGAACTAAACATTTGGAAATAGATTGTTATATGGTGAGAGACAAACTACACCAAAGTTGATGAAATTACTATCAATGATTCTTCGTACCATATTGCTGATTTATTCATAAAAGGATTATCTTCATCAACGTTCAAGAATATCTTATCCAAGTTAGGAGTAACTCACATTCACTGTCCTCTTGGTTACGGGGGTATTATGAGTTGATATACTATACTGAGAGGACACCACTAGTAACAGAATGAAAATGAGCAAGCATAATCAATGATATGGAAAAAATTTATCCACATGAATTTGTTTTCAAAATCATATTGGATGTGGTCATATCCACCATAGTAATGCGCAGGATCATTCTGTATATATAAATGTATTTTTCTTTCACTAATAATAATAAAAATAAAAAAATATTTTTTTATATAAATATTTAATTATGAGTGATATGATCAATAAAATAAAAATTAAAAAGATAAAAAAATTCTACTAACAAAAAAATAAAATTGAAGTAGAACGGAAATTGAAGTGGAACGGAATTTTTTTTTTAAGATGAAGGAAAAAATATGAAAAAATAAACGAGAGGGAATGAGAGTGTATCTACAATGAGTGTGTAACATCATTTGAGAATGTGAGCAAAAGTTAAGGATTTTCAAGATAAAAGGGTGCTTCTCCCTAACGTGACCTTTGGTTTCTATAATGATCCTTTGTAATCTGGTTTCTTTTTCATTAAATTTTCGAGAAAAAAAAACATAAAAAGAAAACACTCCACCTAACATATAATAAACCATGGGAGAAGAAAATAAAAATAACAATCAATCAATTATATGAATAAAAGGACTAAATAATTAAAAAATGGTAAATAAAGAAAAAAATTCGATAAAAAGATATAAAAAATAAAGGAAGGAAATAAAAACTAATAAAAAAAATAAAATACAAAATAATAATTAATAAAAAAATAAAAACACGCCCCTTTAGTTTATTCATCAAATCAAGTAGGTTAATAACAGTAAAAGTCCATCAACAAAACATTAAAATCCCACTACTAAAATAATAATATTAAATTTTCATTTTAAACAATCTATAAATAGTAATAATTCAATAGAAGTATAAGAAAATATATTGCATAAGAGAGTAACACATTAACAAAATTTTAATTTTTCACTCACAAATATTTATACTATAGATGGATATTATATTATTACTACTCCTACGTATAATAGTTTATAATAAAATTTAAATAAATATTTTTTTATCACATCTTCAAATAAGTACTTATATATTTAGTTTAACTTATATTAAAGAAATAATTAATTTTTTGATTTTTTGATTTTTTTAAATTTTCAATTTCTTTTATAATATTATTGATAAAATCAATAATTTCAATCAAATTATAGATATTTTCACATAATTATCTTTAATTTTAATTTAATCATGTAATTATTTATTCATTATATTATCATTAACCTTAATTTAGTCTTACTCAAACATTCATTCTTACAAATAATATATTTTCGATATTTAAAATAATATATGTAACTCGAGACACTTTCACTTAAAATACACATTCTTATTAATGCATGACTTTTACAAATAACATCTTTATAAATAATAAAATAATTCCGGCAGTAAGATATGTAATTTAACTGTGCGACAGTGGGTAGCTCCAAGTTAGCATCTACCAACCCTCTATATATGAAGTTAGATCGAAACTAGAAGTCAAAAGCTTTCTTACCTTTCAATTGGTAAAACTTTGCTCCACATATGATTATATACTCTAAATAAAATATATTGAAATGGAAGAAAAAAAATATTATTATTAAAAACTATTGAAATAGACAATATAAAAAATTATGTATCTATTATATGTATGTACAGAGGTATAATTTATTATATGATCTGATATTACTGTTTATTTATATAATTTTAGTTAATTTTAACATAAAATGTGATTAAGATTTTAGATTAAAAAATAAAAAATCAATCTCATATCATAAAAAAATTGAACGGAATCATATTCGACAATGGTAGACATAATAATAGGATATGTAATGAATGAAGTTTAATCTCTCCACTCTTGTATCACAAAAGTCAAGACGGATTTGAGTAGGTGTTTAAAAAGGATAAATATAAAAATAGAAATTCAACTCTAATTTTCCCAAATTTGACCAAATTTACAAATAATTTATACTTACTTTTTTTAATTTTTTATAAATATTTATTTATATACATATTTTAATAAATAATATATGAAATATAATTTTAACTATACAATATATAAAATAAAAATAAAAGTTTACCATAAAATTATATTTTTAATAAAATATAAAAAATTGAAATTACTATTTAACTATTTTAGAATAAATATGGATCAAATATCTATATTTTTAAACTTAATTCTATTTACATAAATTAAATATAGATATAATTTTAATTAAAAATAATAATTAAAATATTTTTGTTTATAATCAAATCAAAATAAAAAATTGTTCAAAAATTTAAATTTAATTGTGATAAATAAAATAATTTCTGAAAGTACAATTAAATAAAGCATTCTTATTGTCTGGACTACCGGACAGGATGGCTGGCACTGGATGACAATTTAGAAGAGTCAGTGTCATAGGGATATCCAGTTTTTGTGGTGCAATATCTGATTGAAATAATTTATTATTTTTCAATGTCATTTCTAACAGTCAGTTGGTACCAAAACAAAAGACCAACTTCTAACAGTCAACAGATTTTTGAGTATTCAACTTCGCTTTCTCGTCTTAGATTTGGAATGGCAATCAATTTTGTAGGCGGCTTCCAGTTTTTTTTTTTTTTCTCTTTCTTGGTTGCCAAGCAAATTGATAAGAAAGTAAAAAACAAACGAACGAAATAAGAGATATAAAATTATTTTAAGTAAATTATATTGATAATTTTGAAATTTATTAAAAACATATTTGTTTTTATTTTTAATATTTATTTAATCTTTTTATGCATATAAAATTTTAATAAATTAAAAAATTATGTAAAATCATATAATTAAAAATAAAATATAACATTAATTTTTTATATAAATTAAAAAAGATTTGTATATAATAAAAAATATTAAATATTTTTAATTCATATAAAAATGTCAATGTTTTGTAAAGATGAAAAATAAGAGAAAAATATTTTTTATTTTAAATTTTTAAAATGATTATATATATTTTTAAAAATAAATATTATATTAAACAAAATATTAATTTTTAAAATTGATTTTATTTTTAAAATTTATATAAAATAAAATGTACATTATTAGTATTATTTATTTTCTTTTTTTATTAATCTAAATAAAAGAAAATTTTATTTCTTTCCCTCTTGTATAAATTTAAAAGTTAAGAATATATAATTTTATAATCAATATTTAATATTATTTTAAATATATATTATATATTAAATTAAAATTTTATTAAAACATTAAATAGTTTTAAAATTTTATATATAATAATAATTTTATATTTTATGTCTTAAAAATAAAAAAAAAATTATTTAATAATTATAAAATACAAGAATAAAAGGTAAAAGAATTTAAAATTGTTTTTGATAAAATAACTTGTCTTTAAGAAAAAGTAAGGAAAAAAAACACGTTGTACACTGTGAAATTAAGAAAAAATCTAAAATTCTGTTACAAACAACTTAAAAGGAGATATGGAAAAGATTCAGAATTACGGTTTTTTCTAATATGTAGGTACATAATAAATTCTTAACATAACAAATTTTTAAAATTATATAATCAAATATATTGATAAAATTAAGTATTTTTTAATTTTTTTAAAATTATTTATTATTTTGCATTTTTAAATAAACATTAAAAAATCTGTTAGAACTATTCTTAATAAAATATATTTTCTTGAAAAATAAAAAATGAAAAACACCTCATATCACTAAAAATTAAAGGAGAAAATCTCATATTCCATTACAAACAATTTGAAAAGATTATATATATATATATATATATAATAATTTGTATAACATATTATTTTATTTATATCTCTTTCCATTATGTAATATATTATATTCTATATTTTTCAGTTTTTCTTTCTCATATAATTTTTTACAAATTTATAGTAAAATTATAATTTCTCATTAAAAATAGACACATGTATTGAACAGTCTATCTACTCATTATATTTCTTAGTTTTATTGATTTTAATTCATAGGATTAATTTTAAGAATTAAAAGCAATAATTCTTTATTAAAAAGTAAACAGTTATTATGTCTTTATATGTTTTACATAATAAATCCTTACTTTTTATCAATAATATATATATATATATATATATATATATATATATATATCATTACAATAATTTAGTTTCATAAGATTTGTGTTGCCAAAATTTATGAACCAAAATTAATCTAATGATATGAATTCGTATTTTTTTTAATTTTAAAGTTTCATATTTTTCAACTTTTCATGTTTGTTTATCAAATTGTTAATCCTTTCCCCCTCTGGGGTCTGGAATGCTAGGTGTCTCTAGAATTTAGTATAATATTTTGTTTTCTGTATGTTTTATTCTAGTTTCATATATTTTATTATTATTTAATAAATTTAATTTAAATTTATTAATAATATAAAAAATTTAATTTTCCATCTAATGATATATTATTATATAATAAAAACTTATTAATTTTTATAAAAGTTATTTTAAAATAATTTTCAATTTATTAGCAATATATAAATTTTACATTGATAATATATTAAAATTAAACTCTTGTTTAATTATTTTTTTATCTTAAAGTTTTTTACCCTTTTTTTAATGTAATTTTTTTTAAAGTTTTACTTGAGTGTCGTTTTTTTAATCATTATCTTAAGATAATAAAAACATCTTTCTTAAATAAAGAGACTAAAAAGGAACGGTTTCAATTTGTTACTTTCTATTGTGCAAAAAAAGAATGCCTCCTTCTTACTTATTTTATTCTTAAAAAGATATACAGTCAAACTATCTTTTTATCTAAATAAATTAGGAGGAAATTGGCACATAGAAATGGCAACATAAACTTCATACTTTCATATCTCATAAATTAATCATCGTCATATCTAAAAAAATCGTTATACATATAAAAATAAATGTGAAAAGAAGAATCGTTATATATATATATATATATATATATAGAAGAAAAATGTGACGTAAAATATAATAAAATAAAAAGAGAAATTTATAAAAAATATATATATTGTTAGAGATGGAGTATGATTGGAATGTGTCATGTCACGTTATACATGACCGTGAGTAATCCATCCCAGCGCCATTGGATCATTTTATATTCACCCTAATTCCATCCACAAAGCATAAGCTCCACCGCACGCCACATATGGAATCCCAAGAGGAACTAAATCAACCTCTCGTAAACTCACCAGCAGCTGAAGCACACGGTAGCAGTTCTCGTCTAGAAGAGGTGTTATCTGATACAGAGCTACCGTGGTTGAAGCGCCTCCTATCTGCCACGTGGATTGAACTTAACCTTCTCCTCCCCCTCGCCGCACCAGCTATCCTTGTTTACGTCATCAACAACCTCATGTCCGCGACTACTCGAGCCTTTGCAGGCCACCTTGGCAATCTTGAGCTCGCTGCTACTAACCTTGGCAATAGTGGAATCCAGCTCTTTGCTTTTGGACTAATGGTACATTTACAGATTTACTCATTTCATAAACAATTAATGGTTAATTACTGACTTAATTAGTGTGATGCGATTATGATCGCAGTTAGGGATGGGAAGCGCGGTGGAGACGTTATGTGGCCAAGCTTATGGTGCTAACAAATATGAAATGTTAGGGATTTATATGCAGAGGGCAGCTATTGTTCTGACCCTAACGGGGATACCAATAACCGTCGTTTATATTTTTTGTAAGCCATTATTGCTTCTGTTGGGTGAACCGGATGATCTGGCATCTGCTGCTGCG
Organism: Canavalia gladiata; assembly: GCA_037954105.1. NCBI lineage: Eukaryota > Viridiplantae > Streptophyta > Magnoliopsida > Fabales > Fabaceae > Canavalia > Canavalia gladiata. The sequence continues at coordinate 16,949,721 of CM075658.1, read as the reverse complement.
GTTTTCGTGTACGGTTTGATTCCACAGATCTACGCTTACGCGGTGAACTTCCCAATACAGAAGTTTCTACAAGCGCAGAGTATAGTGAGGCCAAGTACTTACATCTCAACGGCAACGCTTTTGTTGCACATGCTGTTATGTTGGTTGGTGATCTACAAGTTGGGATTTGGGCTCATAGGAGCGTCTCTGGTGTTGAGCTTGTCTTGGTGGATCATAGTTGTGGCCCAGTTTGTGTATATAATTACTTCCCCCAAATGTAGAAAAACTTGGACTGGGTTCAGTATTATGGCCTTCTCTGAGCTCTGGGCTTTTGTTAAGCTATCGGCTGCGTCCGCGGTGATGCTGTGCTTGGAGATTTGGTACTTTCAGGTGTTGGTGCTCATTACTGGCTTGCTTGATAATCCTCAGCTTTCTCTTGACGCTATTTCTGTCTGGTAAGTATTACACTGTTACTTCTTCGCTTCCTCATGCCTTTTCTTTTCTTTTCTTTTCCATGCTCCCAGTCCCGCCATTCTTACAACTCAAATATTTTATTCATTATGTCGTTTTCTTAGTTCAAGAAAAATTTAAATATTGAATATCATAAGAAACTATATATGATTAATTTAAGTGAGTCAGTGAAAAAATAAATAACTCCAAAAAATATATTTTCTAATACTTTAATATTTGATAGAATTTTCTTACACTAAATCAAAAAAAATCTATGTATTGTAATCTTTATTTTTAATAAAAATAAATTAATTGATTATCCAAATGAAGATGTATATGAATTACAATATACATTTTAACCTATAGATCATGAAGAAAAGATAATAGAATCAATATATATAACTAGGTCGCCTCTATAATTATGTAAATTGTTTCATAACTTATCTCAATAAGAGTAATGAATTAAGAATAATAATGTGAACTGTAGAGACAATCCTAGCCTTTCAATTCCTGCAACAGTTAGAGATAGAATATGCAATCTTTACAATTAATTCAACCACTAACATGCTTTCAACAAGTCTAAAATTTTGTATGATGTTCTAATTTTATACAATGTCGTTTATATACATAAACACATCAGTTTATACTAATAGAAACTAACTTTATTAGTATAGTTAAAATATTAGTTTATATTATGCATACATTAAATATTAGTATAATGTGATTAATTAAAGTCAACTTAATAAAAGATGATAAAATAATTTATATAAAATCTTAAGTTTAAATTTTAATATATATTATATATAAAATATTAATATAATACATTATTATTAATATAAATTCAAAATATATACTAATAAATTCTAACCTTTTATATTTTTTTATGAATAAATAATTTTTTACTGTGCCATGTGCGCCATGTGCACTTCGACTTCTGATATCAAAAAATTGAAAAAAATAAAGTTAAATTAAAAAATGTACCATGTGCACTTTAATTCCGATTTCACAGTATCAAAGTCCTACACAAACTACGAAGTAAGTAAATGTTATTGTATATTTTCACGTTGAAAAAATAATTTTATATTTTAAATGTGAACTACATGTATAAAATATATATAATTTAGATTAATTATATATATTAAAATATTTAATAGTTTTAAATTAATATATTAAAGTTAATTATATTTAAATTTAAATTAAATAAATATTATAATTAGATAAGAAATATAACAAATTAAAAATAAATTATATAAAAGGAACTAAATAAAAAAGAGATAAATAAATTATATAATTTTTAATAATTATAAATTTAATTTAATAACAAATATTTGTAATTTTAAATTTTATATAAAAATTAATAGATATTGAAAATAATTAAAACAGAAAAAACCTACGCCCCACCTTTATAATTCTCCTTACTTTTTGGGTAAAGGATTTAACCTGTGCACTCCACCTCTTTTGGTTTTATTTTTTTTCTTCTCCCCACTTCTTTCAATCAGATAAGGAAAGTACTCTTTAATTCTTCTCCCAATTCTCTTCCTCTTTACCTTCATTCTCTGAAAATTAAAATAATAATGAGAAAAAAAGTAGTTGGCCAAACTAACAAAAAAAAAAAAAAGTAGTGTAATTTTTTTATATACAATAATTGTTTTTCATGCAATAATTTGCTTTTCCTCACAACCTTCCTTCTCTCAAAATCAAACTAATCATAAGAAGCAGTTGGCACAATGCAGTACTAGTGTCATTTTTTCATACAATATTTTTTTTAAAAAAAATAAAATATTCTTATAAAATGTAAATTTAAAACATATCATATATCAAGAAAGAATTAAATTATTTTAAAAATAAATTTATTATAAATTATTTCGTTTAATATTTTTTAAATGATTAAATTTTTATTATATAAATTATGTTTATAAATTTTTAAAATAATTGTTACTTTATTACATTATTTTTACTTTATTACTTTATTGACTTTTTTTTACAAATATACAAATTAAATTATACGTCAACTTCCACGTTAACGACATCTTCACTTCAATATAAAAAATTACATTTTGACTTTAAAAAAACTGCCTTTAATATGAACGAAGAAACTATCAAACTAGGGGATAATCGGTTCGGAATATATATATATATATATAATTTATTAAAAGTTATAAATATATATAAAAATATGAAAAGATAATTAATTTAAATTAAAAATTTAATTCAAATAATAGAATATGCAGAAGGAACAAAATATGAATTAAGAATTTCTTTTAAAAAAAATAAAAATTTAAGCATGTGAACGGAAAAATAAAATGTATTAAAAAATTACCGTTTAGGAGTTGGTGTCAATCAACTACATTTAGATAAGATATTTTAAATAAAAAATTATGGCAGAATTTTAAATAGTTTAGATTAAAACCTTTTATTCGGATTTAAATATTTAAAAATATAAAATTTAAATATAAAATTATAATTAATTAATTTAAAATTTTATTGTACTTGTATATTGTAATAAATTTGAAGATATTTTATTTTTAAAATAAATTATTAAATTATTATACTTTTAATCAATCTCAATTTTAGTTTATTTTTAAATTTTAAATTTTGATATATGTTATCATTAAATATTATGCATTATTTTTTTAATTTCATTATCAATCTAAAATATTTATCACTTTAATTTATTTTTAATATAATAAAATATTTACTATTTAGTAAAATTTTAAAACATTCACATAATATACAAGTAATATGCTTGTTTGTCAATATATCCAAACTTCAAATCAAATCTGGAAATAAATTTATCTAGTCATAATACAAATTTAGAAGGAATTTTTTTTAAATAGTTCTATTTAAATAAAAAATTTAAAATACAAAAAATCTGAATTGCATAAAAATTTCAAAAATTATAGGTTGTCTAAAAACCTCTAAACTAGTTTGGCTAGATTACTTACAATAGTACTTGTTTGATTTCAAACTGTAAGTCTGTATAGGAGGTCGAACAATACTGCCACAATGATCATCTGTTTGTGGTATAGAGTATAATATATTAAAGTTATTCTTTGGTTGTTGTTCTTTGCCATTAGAGGTTCTTCTTCAACCACAAAGATCTCTTGAACTGGTTGAATTTCTTGAGTTAGGCCTAGAAATTCTTGTCTCTTTCTCTTTCTTCTAGAATTGCTTTGGATGAAAAAATAAAGCTTTCGAATCATAAGTACCCACGCATACATATTTAAATCAAGAGTTCGTGAAACAATAAAAGAAATAAAAGAAGAAGAATTTAAAATTAAATTAAAAAAGTAAATTACATTATCATCTTCTAAAATTTATTAAATAAAATATCTCATATCTTTTTATTTTTTTACCTTACACAAATTTTATTTAATTTATATAAAAATATAATATCATATGCTCGACTAAAATGTCTTACTAGAGAAATGAGATTATGCCAACTTATCCTAAATAATCCTAAACTATGAAATATAATACTCAAATGGTAGTTTTATTTTCTAACTAAAATCAACAAAGAATCATAACAATACCAAAAATTTGAAGCATTTTTTTAGAAATGTACCAATCACTTATAATTGTAGTATAAAAAAAGGTACCATCTACAAGAATTAATTTTGTTAAGTATTAGTTTACTAATTACCACTAAGTTTGAATGATCAAAGAAGTCATTGAACAAAAGAATAGACTGCTACATAAAAAACTAAGAACACAATCATGAAATAGACAAATAATATAAACATATAACTGTGACAAACTCATACGAAATGGTTTAGAGAATTGATTTTCTTACTTATTCTTATCTTCAATAATTAATATAAGAAGTTCAATTATCTAAGAGATAATTACAAGTTAATTATCTTATAATTTTTTAGTTGAGCAATTCTTCTTATCAAACCTTAATTATTAATTTTTTGATGAATTAAGAGATTCAATAAGAGCATGAAGCACATTAATATTATCTCATAAATATCCAAGCATGTTTTAATTTTTAAAATATGAAACCTAATTTGTTCTACCTCCGACATGAACAACTGTCATTTTTTCAGTTATAAGGCACTCAGAATATCAATCCATCAATGGAACATGAAGGACAAAGAAAAAACACAAGAAATAATTGAAATTACCCCACAATTAACTATCAAATATTCCAACACAAGAAATCCAAGCACTATATCAAATCCTTTTAAAAAAAAAAGGTGTTTAGCTACATATCATGAACTAAGAAAATTCCAAGTTTGATGATGATGAATATGACCACATAGATGGTAGCCTCCACGTCCAAGTGTTGCTCTGCTCACTACTTTAATAGGGCACAAAACCTAAGTCTCTAGTTTGACACATTCCAACAAAATTTCTAGTGTTTTAACTTCTGTTATACCACACTTAAGTTGCCTGGTCATTACTCAAACATTGGTAATCTCAAAATAAAATATCTAAAAAATATTTTTTTCCTTTTAAACTTGGATTTTAAAAAAAAAAAAAACTAACTAAATTTCATAAAATTATTTATTACTTACCTGAATTTTTCCTATAAAATAATCTAAAAAATATCTATTAAACGAAGATTAACATAAGCTAGTGTAAACAAGGTACTCCAAAAATAAAGTGATTTCTTCTCTTTATTAATTCTACTTTAATTTTTTTTTCTGAACATTAAATATTGAAATATAGCATAATTTCATCTTACTCCTCTCCTCTGGTGATACTATAAAAATAGTTTTTATAATTTTTTTTACAATTTATAAATTAACAGAAATATATTAAATTGATCAAAATTTATATTTGATTATAGTGACTATACTGTTTGAACGTTCACTAAAGTTTTTTGCGATGAATAATTTTTAGTGAATATAATTTTATTAATTATTTTTTAAAATTGTTATTAAAATAAATTTCTTTATAATGCAAGAAAAACTACAAATATATTTACGATGGTTATAACTTTTGATTACAGCATGTCCATATCAGGGTTGATGCTGCAGATTGGAATTGGATTTAATGCAGCAACAAGGTAAGTTTTTTCTACCATTATGTTGAATTGATAAAGAAGAATGAAATATGATAAAATACATTAACTAACCTTATAGACTCTGTTGGTTATTTATTTAAAATAGAATAAAATTTGATAACATACATTTTATATATTATCCAACGTATGATTCTTTTAAATTACTTTAAACGATAAAATATATTTATAATTATTAATGGTTAAAATTATAAATAAAATACATAAATATATACAATGAATTATGAAACTAGCTATTACAATCTTAATTGATGATTTTATAATCTATAATTATAACTGTATTTTATTTCATAATTAAAGTGCATCACCTCTTTTTAAACAAGTGAAATAATCTGTCTTTTTTTACAATATCTAAACTTCTTTAATCTTTCTATAAATTAAAGACTCTGAAATGAAATCGTTTTTATATTTTATTTAACTTTTCAACAAAATCTGAATAATATAACATTAACTTCATTTTATTCTATTTTGTTTTATATCATTATATTTCATCCACTCACAAGTAGATTTCTAAGCATATCCAATATGTTTTAAACTGGTCTTAATCTGATAGGGATGATGCAGATAAATAAAAATAAAGAGGATGTAATTATAGTTTGTTTGCAACAGTGTGAGGGTGAGCAACGAGTTGGGTGGTGGGAATCCCAAGTCCGCAGCATTCTCAGTTATTGTTGTAAACATGGTTTCATTCATTATTGCGGTGATAGAAGCAATAGTGGTCCTTGCACTTCGTCGAGTTGTAAGCTACGCATTCACCAATGGTGAAACCGTCGCCAACGCTGTCTCAGACCTGTGCCCATACTTGGCCATCACTCTCATTCTCAATGGCATCCAACCCGTGCTCTCCGGTAAGTGCCCATTTATTACTGCAAACTCATTTCTGCCATACCATTAATTGTGATTAATTATATTAATTTAACACAGCTAGTTCAATTAAAAAATGAAAAATTTTACCTACCTTGTTAGGTAATTGTGATACATGCAATTATATTATACATATATAGAGAAATTAGGTATAAAAGTTGAGTTATAGATATTTTGCAGCTAATATGCGTTTGAACTCATGTCTGGCATACCATTAATTCTAATTAATTATATTAATTTAGCATAGCTAGCTCAATTAAAAAATATTTTATATCCTATTAATTATTGATTTTTTGTTGTTAAATATAAACTCTGGTATTGTGTTAAAAATTATGTTAGGATTTAAGTTAATATAAAAATTAACTCAAAATGAAAATTATTTTTAATATTTAAACTTATAGTTAGTCTTTCTTTTTAATAATAGAACTTGCAACAATATATTGATTATGTTTTAATTTGAAAGATTTGTGCAAATAAGTATTACATAATTCACAGTGCATTTTTTATTAATACAGTATATCTTAAAAACTTTGCGGGTTGATACAAATTATGTATAATAAAATTTAGAAGTTATTTTTTTTTTCTTTATCCTCCACAACTACAATTTTGACTGACTATGTTTATAAGAGATATGCTATGCACTAACCATTTCATTTATTTTCTAATTTTTCACAAATAATAGGTAAAAATATGGGATAATTAATAAAATATAGTTAAAATTTGTAATTGAAATAGTTAATTATAATCATTAAATAAATGTATGGACGAAAGAAAATAAACAAATCCTGAATTTCAAAAATAACAAATTTTTGAAAACAAACAAAAATAAAAAAAATGGAATTGAAGAAGTACAATAAAACTATTGGACCAACCACTTAATAAAATAATTTTTTACGAATATTATTATATAAATTGATAAAAAATATATTAAATTAATACATTTATATTTAATTATAATGGTTATATCATTTAAATTATTATTAAAACATCTTTTAATGAATAGTTTCTAACGAATATACATTGATAAAAAAATTTTAATAAAAATTAAAATTGATATCATTTATCTTTTAAATCTATGATTAAATATTTTTTTATTAAACATACCATTAGAAAAGAAAAATCGATGATTTTGTAGCATTTAGATGTTTATACCACATTACATTATTTTACATCAATTGTGTACATTTTTTTAGAATAAAATTTTGATAAATTTTTTTTATTTAATATCTATTTAAAATAAAATGAATACAAAATTTTATATGATCATGTTTTGTTAAAATTTAATATAACAATTTAGATTGCAAACGACTGAATGAGCCACCATTTTGTAGGAGTGGCCGTTGGGTGCGGATGGCAAGCCTTTGTGGCTTATGTAAACGTGGGCTGTTATTACGGAGTTGGAGTTCCGCTGGGTTGTGTTTTGGGCTTCAAGTTCAAACTTGGTGTGAAGGTAACGTATCAATTGTAGGGTTTTACTTTTTATATATTTTTTTATTTATATCTTTCTTTATTATTTTTGGTAAATTTTATTTCTAAATTTATCCTTAGGAAAATATATAAATTTATGAAATTTAACTTTCGGAAACATGAAAATACACTTTCAGAAATATATCTCTGAAAATGTTTTTTAATACTTGTAGAAGTTAATTTTCATAAGCTAAATTTTGAAAACATTATTTTATACAGTAACTTTCAAAATTTAACTTCTAAAAATATATTTTTACACTTTCAAAAATTAATTTTTGAAAACATTGTAGAATGTATTTATAAAAAAACAATTCAAAAAAAAAACAATTCAAAAAAAAAACAATTCAAAAAAAAAACAAAAGGAGGTGCCAAAAAAAAAGGAAGGTAAAAAAAGTAATTCTCCTTTAATTAATATCAGGTTTCTTTCTATTTAACTCATTTATACTTTTATTTAACTGGGTTTGGACTGATCCTATCACCCAAATTGTAAAACGCAGGCTCAGGCTAAACTTTAGCCATTTTTTCATGCTTTGATTAACATTTTTTTTTTTCAATCTAACATAACAGGATTTGAGGTTTCAGAACAAGCCCACTAATCTATTTTTGTCACCTTTACTAAACGGAGATAATTATCATATTACATCCATATCATTTTTTATGGTCATAAGATCCTTTTATATCTTTTGAGAAAAATAAAAAAAAATATGGACACCCAAAAACAAAAAAGAAAGATCGGATTTTTGTTGATTAACCAATTAGGTACTTAGCTCAGCCATGGAGAGAGGTTATGGACTTGTGGATGCTGTCAAGCTATGGAGTTGTTGGTGTGCTACCTAGCTTAGCGAAAAGAACTACTTGTTCTAGAAATAAGTTTTAAATAACTTTTATTAAATAATATTTTAATAAATTTAATCATTAAACCATGAGATAAAATTTTAATAACCATACATTTATATAATTATAAATAAATCACACTGACACATTATTTATAGTTGACATTCTTTTATAATTTAAAATATAATAAATATTAAAATAAAATTAATCAATAAAGTATTAATTAATTTTAACCTTATATAAAAGTTTACATATTTAACCTATAGAATATAAATTTTTAATTCAATAATTTAATTGATAAAATTTAATGTTTATAAAAATTATTAAATAAAATAACTTTAGACACCTTACTCATAAAATAAATGAATCTCCATCTTATATTCTAAATATGAATATCACTGTATTGATCTTCTTATTACTTTATAAAAAATGTTAAATAAAAAATGCATGTATTTACTAAATTTTGATTTAGTAAGTAGATTGATCAATAAAATGTTATAAAAAGGTTTAAAACTATTCAAGTAATATATATTTGATTGTTTCAATGGGTAAGACCTAATTTTAGGATTTAACTCCTTTAACTTGAAGAGATGCCTTTTAGATAATAAAATACAATTATAATCGTTAATAAAAAAAATCAATGATTGAGATTTTAACAACTTCATAACTTCTACATACACATATATTTTACTATGACATTAATCAACATTGTCTAATCATAATTATAATTGTACTTTATCATTTAATATGCATCTTTTTATTTTAAAGTAGTAAAATCTCTATTTTTTTTAATCAAATTTACCAATTACGGGTAGGAAGGTAAACGTCAATCCTAGCAAAAGAAAACTCGACTCTGTTCAAACAAATTATAATTGATGAAAACTTTGTTTTGATAATATGTAATATAGGGAATATGGTCCGGCATGATTGGGGGAACAATGTTGCAGACTCTCATTTTATTATGGATCACAGTTCGAACTGATTGGAATAAAGAGGTAAATTAGATGTTTTTTTTAAAAAATTAGTTCTTATAGTTTTTGAATTTTTTTTATTTTGGTATGTTTTTTGTGTTTTCTTTCAAAAAGATTCTTTAAGAAACAAAAAAAGATTTATAAACAGCCAATATGATGGTAATCGTAATCAACCTGTTTTCCCGATATAATCAACATGTTTTATCCGATAGTTAATAAAAATGAAGCCAGCGTGTGGAAATGTACATTGATACAATATGATGAATGCAGGTGAATGCTGCAAAGAACCGATTGGACAAGTGGGAACCCAAGAAGGAACCTCAGGTTCAGGACTCCTAAGGGAACATCAACCTTTGCATTGGTCCAAACATGGAACCAAATCTAGTGAGATGCGATCTGCATCATAGCAACAACAATAATGAAGGGACTATTTAGTTTTTATTTTTTAAAAATTTTTATTTACAAAATTAAGGTTTTTTTTAAAAAAAAAATTGGCTTATTTTTAGGGTTTTCTATATAAATATTTTAAAATAAAAAATAAAAATAGCAATTTTATAATTAAAAATATATTTTTTCATAAATAAAACGGTCCTAATGTTTTAATTTTCATTCATCACCATTGGATAATTGGCCTTTTGTAGCGTAGGTAGAACTGATGGCCATGGTTTTGTATTTTGAGTTCTTCCTGGAAAAATTAAAAGAAAAAAAGAAAAAAAATTATTGTTGTTTTGTATTTTTGGAAGTATGCCTTGAAGTCTCATATAATTTATGGGCTTAACTATTTGTGTTGGTAGGCCTCTTTAGTAGATAGGATGTGATAAAATATGATATTAGATAAAGATATAATATGATAAGAGTAGGATATATTTATATTTTGTTTTCTATCTGATATATTAGAATAATAAATTAGGTAATAATATGATATCATCCTATTTAATATTTAATATAAGTAAATAATAATAAGATAAGATATAAATTATATTAATATAAAAATTATTTTTATAAAAATTACTATAATTTTTAAATATAGCTTTTTAATTTTTAATAGAAATATACATATATATATATATATAAAATATCAAAAACTATAAAAATATTATTAAAAAATTTAAAATTTATTTTATGTACAAATAATATTAAAAATTGATATTAAAATTATAATTTTGTCTTAATTTTATATTTAAATTTAAAGTTTTATTTTATAAAATGAGTACAAAAAATTATATAGTATTTTTGGAAAAAAAATATTTTATATAAAAAAATTAAAAATGGTAGAAAGGAAAGAAAAAAACTACCCGACCTTAATATTTTGTCATTCAGTGAATTTCAACTATCAAAATAAAATAAGATAATTTAATAGAATAAATTATCATAGAAAATTGTCATTCAGTGAATCTTACTTGTCTCGAACAAAATTGTCTCAAATAGAAGATAATTATAATGTTCGGAGTTTACAATTTCATATCTCATCAATTAACCCTTTATTTATTATTCAATTGTACGTGTAACTATAGTCTGACTATATGATAATATCTCATGGCAAATGTTTGGTGATCCAGAATTGAATAGAGGAAAGAACATGCAAGACACCTATGAACCTTGTTTGTGGTTTCTTAGTACAAAATTCAGTATTAGAAAACGAAGTTATTTTGCTTTGTTAGTTAACTTGCTAGAGCAAATTCTTTGTTAGTCCGAGTCAGACATCATGAAGATAAAATAATATCAATAATTGAGTTGTGAAGTTCAAGTTTATTCTGTTTTAGTAACTGTGCTGCATAAGGTGAATGCCACAGATGCTTATGGTATATCATTACTGTTGATTTGAAAAGTCAAAGATCTTGACAAAATTAGTGATAGCATGTGAGAAGTGGTTATAAGTCATTGCGTAATAAATGCAAGGCTTGACTTAATTAGTGATAGCATGTGAGAAGTGGTTATAAGTCATTGCGTAATAAATGCAAGGCTTGACTTAATTAGTGATAGCATGTGAGAAGTGGTTATAAGTCATTGCGTAATAAATGCAAGGCTTGACTTAATTAGTGATAGCATGTGAGAAGTGGTTATAAGTCATTGCGTAATAAATGCAAGGCTTGACTTAATTAGTGATAGCATGTGAGAAGTGGTTATAAGTCATTGCGTAATAAATGCAAGGCTTGACTTAATTAGTGATAGCATGTGAGAAGTTGCTATATATAGTCATAGGAAGTTATGTATCACACCATTGTGAAAGAGAGATTTTTCTAAGAGAGAAAAATTTAGGATTCTTGGGTGTAATTGGGTTGTGGGTAGTGTGAGGTTGTGAGTGTTTTTGTAAACACAGTGTACAATTTTCTGCTATCAAATTATCTGCAGCAGTCCGGAGACGTAGGCAGTATTGGCCGAACTCCGTTATCAATTTGTGTGTGCAAATATTCTGCATTCTATTTTCTTCTTACTTCCACAAATCTGACGCTACAGAAGAATTTGGAGAAATTTTTTCTTAACAACTGGTATCAGAGCGGGTTTGAAATTCTACAATTTTTTTTAAAAATTGTTAGAAACGAAACGATCCAAAGAAGAAGTCAGATTTGAGTGGGAGTGATGGCTGTAGATGAAGGAAAGGTGAAAATTGAAAAGTTCGATGGTGCGGACTTTGGTTTCTGGAAAATGCAGATCGAAGATTATCTGTACCAGAAAAATATGTATCAACCTCTCACAGGTACAAAGCCAACTGAAATGAAGGACGAGGATTGGGTTCTTCTTGACAGGCAAGCCCTTGGAGTCATCCGTCTGACGTTGTCACGTAATGTTGCTTTTAACATTGCAAAAGAAAAGACCACAGCAGATCTTATGGCGGCTCTTTCCAGAATGTATGAAAAGCCGTCAGCCGCAAATAAAGTTCACTTGATGAGGCGGTTGTTTAACTCTCGGATGACAGAAGGTGCATCAGTAGCACAACATCTCAATGAACTCAGCTTAATCACAACCCAGTTGAGTTCTGTTGGAATCGAATTTGATGATGAGGTACGAGCATTAATAATTTTGTCTTCCTTACCAGAAAGTTGGAATGCCATTGTCACGGCTGTGAGTGGCTCAACGGGAAGCCAAAAATTGAAATGTGATGATGTTCGTGATCTAGTTCTCAACGAAGAGATCCGACGGAAGGAGTCGGGTGAATCTTCATCATCTTCGATATTGCAAACAGAGTCAAGAGGAAGAAGCTCAACTAAAGGAAATGGACGTGGCAAATCAAAGGACAGGAGGTCCAAATCCAAAAATCGTCACTTTCAATCTAAGAAGAATATCGAGTGTTGGAATTGCGGGAAGTCTGGGCACTACAAAAATCAGTGCAAGAGTGCACGAAAGCATCAGGAGACCAAGGACGAGGCAAATGTTACTTCCACCCCTGAAGGAGATGATGCATTGATATGTTCTTTAGAAAGCAAGGAGGAGTCTTGGGTGTTAGATTCTGGAGCATCTTTTCATGCCACTTCACAAAGGGAATTCTTCGAGAACTATGTTCCCGGAAACCTTGGTAAAGTTTACCTTGGTAACAACCAATCATGTGAGATAGTTGGCAAAGGTGTAGTGAAGGTTAAATTGAACGGGTCTGTATGGGAATTGAAAAATGTCAGACATATTCCCGACCTGACAAAGAACTTAATATCAATAAGCCAGTTGAGCAGTGATGGCTACACAACTGTCTTCCATGGAGACGATTGGAAGATTTCAAAGGGTGCGATGACAATTGCTCGGGGTAAAAAGAGTGGCACTCTTTACAAAACAGCAGGAGCATGTCATTTGATTGCAGTTGCAGCAAATGAAAATTCCAATCTATGGCACCAGAGGCTAGGCCATATGAGTGAGAAAGGGATGAAAATCATGCACTCAAACGGCAAGCTACCAAGTCTTCAGTCAGTAGAAATTGACATGTGTGAAGACTGTATACTTGGAAAGCAGAAACGAGTCAGCTTTCAGAAAGCTGGAAGACCCCCAAAGAAGGAGAAACTTGAGCTAGTTCACTCAGATGTTTGGGGTCCAACTACCGTCCCATCACTTGGTGGGAAACATTACTTCGTGACTTTTATTGATGATCACTCTAGGAAGGTATGGGTATACTTTCTGAAACATAAGTCCGATGTATTTGAGGCTTTCAAGATATGGAAAGCTATGGTAGAAAATGAAACAGGGTTGAAGATTAAAAAGCTCAGAACCGACAATGGTGGTGAATATGAAGACACCAAATTCAAGAAATTCTGCTATGAGCACGGGATCAGAATGGAGAGGACCGTGCCTCGTACGCCTCAACACAATGGTGTAGCTGAGCGTATGAATCGAACGTTGACTGAAAGAGCCAGAAGCTTGCGTGTGCAGTCAGGCTTACCGAAGCAGTTCTGGGCAGAAGCAGTCAACACAGCAGCTTACTTGATCAACCGAAGTCCATCGGTACCATTGGGGCACAAAATACCAAAAGAGGTATGGAACGGAAAAGAGATAAAACTCTCACATCTTAGAGTTTTCGGCTGTGTAGCATATGTGCACATCAGTGATCAAGGTAGAAATAAACTCGATCCCAAATCGAAGAAGTGCACTTTCATCGGTTATGGTGAAGATGAATTTGGCTATCGTCTTTGGGATGATGAAAACAGAAAGATGATCCGCAGCAGAGATGTAATCTTCAATGAAAGAGTGATGTATAAAGACAAGCTTAACACAAGCGCCAACAATTCAGAGCAGATTAAGCCAACATATGTAGAAGTTGAAGATATCCCAGAAAGTCCCATAGTTGCGAATCCTCGGTCAGAGAATTCAACTAAAGAAAGCAGTGAACAACAGTTTGACACATCAGAGCCTCCTACTCCAACTCCCGTGTTGAGAAGGTCTTCTCGACCTCATGTGCCCAACAGGAGATACATGAACTACATGTTGTTGACTGATGGAGGAGAGCCTGAAGATTACATAGAAGCATGTCAGACCACAGATGCAAACAAGTGGAAACTTGCTATGATAGAAGAGATGAATTCTTTGATCTCCAATCAGACATGGGAATTAGCTGAATTACCCATGGGAAAGAAGGCACTTCACAACAAATGGGTGTATCGGGTGAAGGAGGACTATGATGGCTCAAAGAGATACAAAGCCCGACTAGTTGTCAAAGGATTTCAGCAAAAGGAAGGAGTTGATTACACTGAAATCTTTGCTCCAGTTGTGAAGCTCAATACTATCAGGTCTGTCTTAAGTATTGTTGCCAGTGAAGAGCTCTATCTTGAGCAATTGGACGTGAAGACGGCGTTTCTTCATGGAGATTTAGAGGAAGAGATTTACATGCACCAACCTGAAGGATTCTCAGAAAAAGGAAAGGATAATATGGTGTGCAGATTAAAGAAGAGCTTGTACGGCCTGAAACAAGCTCCAAGACAGTGGTATAGAAAGTTTGAAAGCTTCATGCACAAGGAGGACTTCCAGAAGTGCAATGCTGACCACTGTTGTTTCTTCAAGAGATATAAGTCCTGTTATATCATATTGCTACTTTATGTCGATGATATGTTAGTAGCAGGTTCAGATATGAACGAGATTAAAAATCTCAAGATGCAGTTGTCAAAAGAATTTGACATGAAGGACTTGGGTATAGCAAAGAAGATTCTTGGAATGCAAATCACGAGAGATAAGAAAAGAGGAATTTTGCAGTTATCTCAGGCAGAGTACATCAACCGTATCTTGCAAAGATTCAATATGAACAAGGCCAAACCAGTTAGCACACCTTTGGCTAGTCATTTTCGCTTATCTAAGGATCAGTCCCCTCAGACGGAGGAAGAAAAAGACTTTATGGCTAAGATTCCATATGCTTCAGCCATAGGAAGTTTGATGTATGCAATGGTCTGTACTCGACCAGACATTGGCCATGCAGTGGGAGTTTTAAGCAGGTTTATGGCAAATCCAGGAAAAGCTCATTGGGAAGCAGTCAAATGGATTTTAAGGTATCTACGAGGCACCATAAAAAGGTGTCTGTACTTTGGCAAAGGAGAATTAAAAGTACAAGGCTATGTAGATGCAGACTTCGGAGGTGAAGTTGATCACCGAAGAAGTACCACCGGTTATATTTTTACTGTTGGCACTACAGCTGTCAGTTGGATGTCACGGATACAGAAGATCGTTACATTATCCACTACAGAGGCTGAGTATGTAGCAGTAACAGAGGCTAGTAAAGAGTTGATATGGCTTCAAGGATTGTTAACAGAGATGGGATTCATCCAAGAGAAGAGTGTTTTACACAGTGATAGTCAGAGTGCAATACATCTGGCAAAGAATTCAGCATTTCACTCTAGAACTAAGCACATTGATATACGTTATCACTTCATCAGATCTCTGCTTGAGGATGAGGTGCTGACATTGGAAAAGATTACAGGAAGCAAGAACCCAGCAGACATGCTAACAAAGGTGGTGACCATTGACAAACTGAAGTTGTGTTCAACTTCAGTCGGCCTGCTAGAATAACAGACCAAAAAAAGACTGCTGTAGTGATCAAAGTGTGAAGACAGATTGAAATCAGTCTTCAAGTGGGAGATTGTTGATTTGAAAAGTCAAAGATCTTGACAAAATTAGTGATAGCATGTGAGAAGTGGTTATAAGTCATTGCGTAATAAATGCAAGGCTTGACTTAATTAGTGATAGCATGTGAGAAGTGGTTATAAGTCATTGCGTAATAAATGCAAGGCTTGACTTAATTAGTGATAGCATGTGAGAAGTGGTTATAAGTCATTGCGTAATAAATGCAAGGCTTGACTTAATTAGTGATAGCATGTGAGAAGTTGCTATATATAGTCATAGGAAGTTATGTATCACACCATTGTGAAAGAGAGATTTTTCTAAGAGAGAAAAATTTAGGATTCTTGGGTGTAATTGGGTTGTGGGTAGTGTGAGGTTGTGAGTGTTTTTGTAAACACAGTGTACAATTTTCTGCTATCAAATTATCTGCAGCAGTCCGGAGACGTAGGCAGTATTGGCCGAACTCCGTTATCAATTTGTGTGTGCAAATATTCTGCATTCTATTTTCTTCTTACTTCCACAAATCTGACGCTACAGAAGAATTTGGAGAAATTTTTTCTTAACAATTACATTGAGTTGGTTTATTGGGCATCCACCAACAATTTTATGGAATTGAAATCACACTCTGGAGGCACAGGGGCTATGAAATTCATGCCCCACAGTTGACTTTGGTCCGATTCAAAACCTCCAAAAAACGTGAAAGCATGCTACCAATTAGTAATGATGGGGTGGGGTTATGAAAGAAAGAGTTGGATTTTTCAAAGAAGCAGTGTGCTATGCATGAACCACCCGAGTCTGCATTTCTTAATTTTCAGATTCAGAGCTAGCTACCCAATTTTATTGAAATCGGTTAACTAATTAATGTTATTAAGGAAAGAAATATATGTATAGAGATTGGCGAGAAGGTAATTTATTTGAAAGAAAGTTTACTGGTCTTTGAAGAATCCAAAAGAGTGTTCAATGAATTAAGACTTTTTAAGTTTAGTGAAAAAATTGCAAGTTTAGGCCTTAAGGACTTCAACAGGGTCAATATTGAAAGTAACCAAAATTTTGTGACAAGGGTTAGTTCTTAATTGAGAAAATATAAAAGATGTCGGAAGATTTACTAGCCAGGCTGGATTCTTGCAAGATAGATGGGAACAATTGCTTGCAGATACCTTTACATAACTAATTATTTAATGAAGGACAATGCACACAAGTAGTTGCTGGGTCACTAAGGTAGTGTAGTGGAAGGTGTATTTGACGAGTTGACTCTTTTCACCAATAATTATTGTCATTAATTCCTGCACTTACTTTCACACCAAGTTTGATTTATTTATTTTTAAGTCAAATTTAGATCTTAGAAAGGAAGAATCCCAACTTGTAGCCATGTTTACCGGATTCAGTTTTAGAATTAAGACTTCAATTTAGTAATCAACTTCATACTCCAGAGAGAGAAGTTTTAGAGTCCTAAGAAACAGAACCAAATAATGGGGCTAGCAAATAGAAACAAAGCTGAAGTGATATACATTTTTTATAACATTGAATAAGCCTATACTTGTTGAGCTGGTTCCTGGCTAACCTTCTTAGATAGGTAAAGGAATGAAAGATACCAATTAGTTGAGGAGTTTCCCACACATAAGCTAAAACTTCCTATCTTCAAAAATTGAATAATTATCATATCCTATAGGTTCGTTATATATTATTGGACACAGGTTGGGATAAACTGGACATTGAATTAGATAGTCTTTCCCTCATATCCTTATTGTATTAGTACAACGTGTTCCAGATTTGATGGGGCTAAGGATGTTATTTGGTATTTACATAATACATAATCAAATAGTAGATGGCAGCTACTATTACAAACCTAACTACACCGCCCAATGCTCAAGCCCTATGTCATACTCATAACGTGTCATCTTCATGATTGTTACTCATCAAATTTGTGTTTGTGACTTATGTACACCCACATCATCATGTGCAGCATTTCAAGACTTTCATTACTTAGAAGACTGTTTAAATGTAACTTTCAGGGTAAAAAGAAGAAAAGGATAATTTTTCTTTTTAAATATTTATTTTTATTTCAAAATTTTATAACATAATATGACCGCATTGTCGGAAGGAATGGGAGACTTTGCAATCATGGTCCCCCAATTTTTTACCTATAAGATTAAGATGAATTGTATGTAAAATTTTCATCGGATTTTTAGGCAAGGCAAACGGTAATTAATGAAAAATAATATGTAAGAAAGATTGTATTTAAGGTTTTATATTATTTTTGTTGACTATACTAAGTCTCATTGTCCTGATTAAAATCATGGTTCGTTGTATGTTACTGAAACTATATATCCTTGCACAATTAACCTCTATTTTATTTTTAAAAAATTTTAAATAATATTTATTGCTTCCCTGCCTTCCCAAATTCTAATTCATTTTTGTGAAAGACATCTCTACCGCCAGTGAGTGCAATAATGAAACATAATTGACAATGGAAACAGAAATTGCAGTTTCATCTACTTCTGCAGCAGAGTCTACAATCTAAAAGAACCAAAAAATGGGGGAAGAGAGAGAGAGAGAGCAAAAAGCTCAATTGATGTTGAGGAAGAAGTAATATGATTTCACTCATTTGTATGGCAAAGAAAATTGGGAAGAAAACATAGGACAGAAACTTGACACTGTATTGCATAAAACATCAGTTACCTAGTAACATGTTTACACACACATTCAGATCATTTGATAAGAGGAGGAAGGCTTATAAGGGATTGTCTTCCTCGGCCAAACAATCTCTTCCATGTTTTCACTTGACTCATAACGTGTCCTTGAATGCCAACTCTAGCTGCAGAGACACCTAACATAATTCTCTTCCTAAACCTCCTTAATCTGTTTCCAATCTTCACCTTAAGCTTAGATATTCTGATTCTCAAACACGATGGCTTTCTACGTGAATCTGCTTGCTCCAACACTTTGTAGATCAAGAACTGTGCCCGTCTATGGATCATGTCTTCAGGGTCTTCCTTATCCATCTTTGAATAAGAGTATGGCCTCCTAGATAGAGCCATTTTTTCTTCGAGGTGAATGAGAATGAAAGAGAAAGAAGAAGAGGTAGATGTGGAGTGCAGTGGCTACAAGCAAAGACATGGTTTGAAAGTAATATTTATAGTATAGTTTTGGCTGGTGGTGCTGTGAGTGATGGTAGGGCCATTTAACTATGTCATACATGATGATGTAGCAGATCATGTGCATTAATTTTCTGTTGAAAAATAATAGAGATGATGACTGTGCCTTAACTGGCCTATTATATCATTTTGTGCAAAATTAAACCATGACCTCAAATAGAAACTGCCTTGGAAAATGAGCGCTTCAACCATAATTGAACAATTTAGTAGTGCCACCCCAAATGCAAACTTGCATGAATGCTGTCCTTTCTTGGTTTGTCTTTTGGCTGCTAAGTAAAACCTGCATGAAATGTGTCAAAAATTCATGCTTTTTTTAATATCAACTGATAATCTCAACTCTATGACAATCAGGTTCAGCCACTAATTTTTTTATTGTTCAGTTTTGTATTTAGTTAGGAAAAAGTCTGAAAAGAAAGTTTTCTAAATTGATTTGAACGTTGGGTTGTGAAATTAAAATTTAGTATTGCAAATAAGTAAAAAAATGACCTCATCAACGTCCTTGGGCCAAGCTTTGGTTAATACTTTATAGTATAGTGGCATTAGCAGGATTTTTATATATACAATGATACTAATTTAAATAATGATACGTTGACCGCAATAATTGTCAATTATTTATTGATGTTATTTAGGTCTATACAATATTATTACTAATAGAAAAAGCATTTGAGATGAGTCAATAATTTCTTAATTTGAATCTACATATTACATTTTAAAATGTGTAAAAATGATTTCAATAGTCATGCATTTGTGTTGTATTTTATACATCAATTCTTAATCTTATAAATAAGAGTTTGTAAGTAATATATATATATATATATATATATATATATATATATATATATTAATTACGGACAAAAAACACTATGAGAACATTCGTCTTGACCTACTTGTGCAAGACTTATAAGCAAAATTACAAGAGAAGAGATTAGACATAACATGTATAGTGTAGCTGTATGTGTTGATATGATACATGTGGTGTGAATGGCATTTCTAATCACCGACTAGAAGGAGCATCACGTTGGCACGCTAATAAGGATATATATAAATATAATATATGTGGACACACACTTTTGAAATTCAACTAATCATTTAATTGCTGCGCTTTGCATTCTTTCTGTGATAGAAGGTTTAAGTCAAAGTGCCAGGAGACAAGCACGAGGCTTGCACAGTATAGAACAGACCAAATTTCCACCCGCGTGAGGGATCTTTGAAATAGGTAGAGAAATTATTTGTACTTTATTTATGCCATGATTTCTTGAAGCAAAAAATCATCCAAAGCCAGTGGAAAATGTTTGTAATTAAGGAAATTTTAAAAACAAATTTGCGCTAACAATATATAAGATCGCATATTTACTAGCCAAATGAAAAAAGTTGCATTTTTTTTATATATCATAATTATAATTTTCTAAAAAAAAAATTCATGTTATGCCTAAAACTAACGTAGGTTTGGCTCCGTTTAAAAATAGTATTTTTAAGATGTATTTTCTTATAATAATTTTCTGAAATTACTTAACTTGTAAAAAATATTTAAATTAGTTCTTAAGTTTAATCTTTTTTAAAAAATAATTATCTTAAAAAAATTATATTTTTTCATTTTAATTTTTTTAACTTTAATTTTAAAAAAAAAAAAAAAAAAGGCATGGCCTCAGCTAGACTTTTACGTCAAAGTGTAGGGATGAATACAACCTACGAAAACTCACTGGGAATCGGGATATGGTGCTCGTTTAATTTAAAGTTAAATAAAATTAATTTTATATATTAAATGAAAATAAAATTTGTTTATGTCTATTTTAAGTTTTAAGTACTTATTTTTATTAGAAGATATGTTTGTATTGAGAAGTGTAAAAGTTAATTTTTCTAACTCTAAACCATAGGGAAACCTTGCTCCTCCTTCTTTGATCCTTCTTTAATCGCTCATGGCAGGTGGCGAGGCAGAGAGTAGCGTCATTGGCCTGATAGAGGGAAACACAAGCAGGTTGAGTTCGCAGCATTTTTTGATATTATGCCATTGTTAAAGTAGAATGTTATCATGTGATACCAATTGGTTCCTCAGTGATTTAAGGTTTGATCAGAGTTAGGAATGAGATTATGCTAATGGTTGTGGTTTGTGGGTGGGTTGCTACTATATTCAGTCCAGTTCACCTGTTATTGCGTATGCATTGACAAAAGGTGCACGTTTGTAAACATTCCCTTTTCTTTATTTCAAGAATTGTATTGGTTTTTTCATTTTTTTCCTTATTTATTTATTCTCCATTCAATGACTTTAGCCTATGTAGTTAATTATGATATATTTTACATTTAGTAAATACACAAAATCTCAAATTCTGTAATAAATAATTAATGAATAAAAGAGGTGTATTCACAAACTCACCCTTTTAATGTTTTTATATTATTTTGAAAGGGAGCCTTGATGCAGAGTTGAAATTGTTACACCATGTGAAGCCGAAGTCGCAGGTTTGAGTCATGAAATTAGCCTTTTCCAGATACAAGGTAGGGCTGCCTATCATAGACTCGCATGGTGCCCTTACCCTTGCTTTGATCCTATGCATAGCAGGAGCTTTACAGCATCAGGTTTTCCTTGTTTAATTTTAATTTTTTCTGATTATATTGACTTACCTTGGGCGCAGGAAAGGTGACATATTTGCATATAAGGATTATGTTCTTTTGTTCTCATTTTCTTGTGAATTTTGTCTTGGACAAACTTACTCCCTTTGAGTGTTATTTTTTGGTGTGTTGTGTTTTTCTATGCTCTTTAAATCATATTCTCTGTTACTCTCTAGTCCATTGGTCAGGCAGTGGTATGCCTGTTGGTAGAAGAAATGATTCCATTAGAGTAACACTAGGTCTACTTAATGTTTGACATACATTCAGAAAATTTCAAATCATGAGAAAATGGCTTTCAATAACTCCTTAGAGTCCTGTTACATTAAATAATTTGAGGCCTATATAAGGCATATTATTTAATGAATATTTCTTCAATGTGGCTTATCAAGATACTTGATATCCTCTCCATGAGAAACTTGTCAAAATCCTTCAATATGAATCTCAAGAAGTATTGATCTTATTTCAATATTTTCATTACTTGCTGATGAAAAATTTCTCCTTGTTATAATGTTTGTGCCATTTATGCCTTGTTCTATTTTACCTTCTGTATAATTGTTAAAATGATATAGCACTCAAAACTATCTGAATCCCATTTCAAATGCCATCGCAAAATCATATTAGGAATTCAACCATTGTGTTACAGACCCTAATAAATTGGCATGTGCTTACACCTGATTCTGGTTTCAAAAATAAAAATTCGCTGGATCCAAAATGGAGAGTTTATTATGTCAATGGCCTTTGGTTTCTCTCCTTCATTAGCAGTTTTCTCAGTTCATAGACAGGAAATTTTGGTTAACTAACTAACATTACATTATGTGGTAATGTCATTCCTTCCTAGATGTGGCAGAAAAAGTGAACTATTTGATATCATGTTGGCTATCATCTATGGAGGAATCAATGCAAAAGAGGCAAATGAAGCAGGGTAAAGCAGTGGTAAGAATACAGGTGTAATCATGTTCTACACTGCTGTGAAATCTGATTATGATCCTTTTATTAGATTTAAGTTCAGTTTATTTATCCTAGTCTTGCATATAATATATATATATATATATATATATATATATATATATTCTAACATGAGATTATTGTTAGAGTTTATGAAAACTAGGTAGAGATTTGCATGTGAAGCATTTTTTATTGTTGGAAAGTGAGATTGTGTTAGAGAATATATTCTAACCACATTAAGGATGAGCATATATCCCAGCACACATAAGGGGTAACAGATGCAGACGTGAAAAGTGGTTGGACAAAATTCCTTTATTTGTCTAATAAATTTTGTATGTAAGTGACTACATGTGTTTCCTTAGCTTAGAACTTCTATCTTTGTTTTAGTAGCAATTGAGGATTGTTGAGAGATGTGAAACCATACAAGATTCTTCTTCACTCAACAGCTTATGCTTTTACAAAATGATCTATGACATGGTATTAGGGCCTCTATGACCAAGTCAGGAGTTTCAAACACTGGTCTCTTATATGAGGGATGTGTTAAGAATACAAAAGAGTGAAAGACTGTTCTTGAGCCTAAGCTTAACTGCTTAAGCTATTTGAAGATATGGTCTTTGACAAGGGTTAAAATGTCAAAGTCTTTCATAAGCTTATATTAGTTGTTCATAAGCAAAACATAGAAAGATATAAATATTGGAAGCACATAGGAAGGTGACAATAAGTTCTCATAACTGACCTAAATTTTTAACTGACTCTCATTGTCTTTCTTCACATGTACTCGTGTGTTTTTAAATGGTTTGACTTGTGGTAGCACTAGTAGGCGAGTATCAACTAATATTTAAATGATCATGCGTTATGGCATCCTTGGACTATGATGCTGTATCTCTATGAGGCCCATTTTGGAGTAAATTGAAATCACCTTTGGGTCGTCACAAAGCAGATCACCCTTTTAGCTTGAATTGGTACCCTGACAGCCCACAATGCTTTGTGGCACAACTGTTAATTGTACATAGTCTCACAGAGAGAGCCTTGCCCTAATATAAGTAGTCTCTTGGTGAGAGCGTAGGTCTTAAGCTTTAGCGCCGTCTCTTAAGTTTGGGTGGTCGAGGAGTGATCAAACATCTTTTGATAGCCAAGGGATTAAGGTAACACAGATGTCTCTTCTAATAAATCATATTTATCAAGAAGATTGCATGTATAGAGAACTCAGTCATTCTTTACCTTTCTCAAAAGAAAGAATTGGAGATCTGATGTCATTTTATAGTGATGATATTCCTTATCTTTGGAAGGTATATTTTGGGAAACTATTGAATATCATGCTTTCTCAATTTGTATCATAAATATTTGCATCAGCAGGAATATACATTTTAACAAATTTACTAATTTTGATTCCCGTCGTGTGTATCTGTATGTATGCTTTACAAAGGGAGCTTGGCATTTTCTCAATTTTTGTGATAAGAATTGATGAACAAAAAGCAAAAAGAAAAAATATAAAAAATCACTGAGTTATATGATTCACATCAGTGATATGGGATCACATTTATTCATCTGTGTATCGCACAATTCAAAATCATTTTCCATTCATCATGTGCTATGAATCACGGGCTTGTCGAATTGTGTTTTTTCAGAGTTGAAATGGTGTTGGAAATCAGACCAGGCTTCTCTGTTCCCATTATCACTTCTCTTAAAATAAAAATGTAATGTTGGCTATCTGGGTGAAATTGTTTGGCTCCTTATTGAATGGTGAACTTCTTTACATGCCATATACCTTAAAAGCTTATATTTCTTTGCCCTTGAAGAATAAGTGTGAAAAGTCAAACTGTAAGCAGCCTTGAATTGTCTTGGTTTTATGCACAAATGAACTTGTTGCTGCTGTATGCTGTTTTTGAAGATAATTTATTAATCTTTTCAACTTCACAAATTTGATACTGTATGTCTCATATGTTTGAGTAGAAAGATTGATGATTTCCTCTTAATTTTAAAATGTAATAAAGCTTATATCTTGAATTAGATCCTCCCTTTTGTTTGCAGTACTGGATTGTAACTTATGGCTTAACTCATTTACATGTCTTCAAAATGTGAACCTCTAGTATAGTGCAGCTTGCTAATCTAAATTGGATAAAAAGTTTCTACATATGAGGATTGAGAAGTGTCAAAGACGATTTTGGTAATTATTTTTGGCAAAGTGAGTAACCTTTTAGCCTCTGCCTTGGACTAGCAATAAATATTAAGGTTATCATCATTCTCTAAGAGGAAGCAGATTTATTTCTCAAATAGATTTTAAAGAGAATTACATTATTCCATTTCAGAAATTTGTAGGTGTTTTACCATTTATTTTAGTCCATTATAGCATTTTCTGGCTGGTCTTTGAGGGGAAGAGAATGACTAGTCTTTCTTCCTAATTCATCTATTTTGATTTTATCTATTTAAAGCTTCTTGGTCATTTGCATAATTGTCCATCTCAATTGATGTTATCTCATTTTAAACTTGTTTCCCGCTGTGAAGGAAATTTAGAAGGGCTCAAAGCCTCAAAATAGGCAATTTATGTGCTTTTGTATCTTTTTGCTGTTCAAATAAATGATTACATAATTATGATTTCTTTTAAAAATGGAAAACTGCGTTGGTTTACAACTTTTACGGAGATTTTCTAAGCTTGTGGATCAGTATTGTTCTGTGTAGACTCTTCACCTGCATCGACTGTTCCAATGAAAAGGAAACGTGGCCGACCATGCAAACAAGAAAGTGGAGTTCAGGGGGATAACAAACCTGTAATCCCAGGCTCTGCTAATAGCTTGAACTCCAACCAAACAGGAAGCCCAACCGATGAGTGTGGTGATAAAATGCTGGGGAAGGTGGTTGCTTGTGTCATTGAAGGCAGTTTCAGTGCTGGATATCTTGTTAATGTTCAAGTAGCCGCTGATGCTTTTTTAAGAGGAGTTGTTTTTCGACCTGAGACAGTTGGTCCAGTTACTGCAGAAAGTGATGTTGCTCCACTGGTTAGGATGATAAAGAGGAAAGATACTCCAATTCCCTTTTTTAACCCAGAGACTCAAATGCATAGTCCAATTCCCATGCCATCCAAACAGATTAATATAACTGTTGACAATTTTATGCAGAAACAGGGCTCTCCAGAAACAGATACAAAAACCAAGCTAGTCATTGAGATTTCAACCAAGGCTGGCACCTCAAACTCAAATGGAAGTCCAAGTACTGGTATTGCTAATATTCTTGATGTGGGAGAGGCTGTTCCTTCTCAGTCCAAGCACTGTAGCTCAACCTACTGAAGTTTTGGTTACTTCATTGGAATCTGAAAACCCAATAGGATCCGATGCTTCTTCCACAATGTAGTTGGAAAAGATAGAGAAGGCTCTTGTAATGGTAATCACCTGATTAGACTGAGTATTGTTGGATGGTATTAGACATTCAGGTTTTGAAGTATTGTCCTATACTTTTGTTTGTATCGAACTGTTTTGTGCAAGAGTTCAACCTATTTGATCTTCATGAACTGGAATGTGTTGTTATCTACAAAGTTGGATGATAATTTTATTAATACAATTTGCCATAAGTTAGGATAGATTAGTCATATATCTTCGTAGGTAAAGACCGTCCTAAATATTCACAATGGCTTTCTCGTTCCCAACACAAGAAAAAAGTTTTCTTGCTCCAACTCCCGATTGTAGCATAACATCTTTCCATGATGCGGCGCTGTCCTAGCTAGACAGAGACAGAGTTAAATGTGTATGAAAATACTTTTTTTCCTTCCATTTTATCTGTCGCTTGAGATTGTTTCAAATTGATTAAGAAAATTAATTAATATTTTTTTTGTTTATATCAGAATTGTTATGTAAATTTCTACTGTCTTCATTAATTTGAGTTTATTTTTTTTCATCAATTAATATTCCTGTGAAAAGCAAGAATGTTATCAAAACAATAATAAATGTTATTTTAAAATTCTAAAATGACAATTAAAAAGAAACAAACAAATTTTTTAATTTGTGGCAGATAAAAAGGAATGGAGGAGTATACTCAACTATGGTTCAAAAATAATTGCACCAAATATATATTATGAATCTAAGGATGTTGTTTTTATTTTTGACAATTTTTATAACTATTATCTCAATGAAATTTTGTAGTTTTTGTAGCTGGGATTTTTCTGCAGTTCTGTAGAAACTGTAGACCATCAAGTTTTGAGGAGTGTGAATGCGAACCTAGCCAGCTTAAATCAGGCAAAGAACGAAAAGCAGGGATTTGTGCTTGTAACAAATTAATTAACCGTAGGCCTCTTCAAATTTTACTAAAAGGTGAAGGCTGATTTTCTTCTCTTCCTTCTCAGGGCCCTTCAACGAAGAAAATTGACATGTACTTTTTCATTTGCATAAGAGATAGTTTGGATAAACTTTTCAGTACTTTTAAAAGAAAATAAATATAAAGTAAAACTTTTTATATAAATTAAAATCAATTTATATACTTCAGCTTTTTCAAAAGCTCCCTTGTCTAACTTCTCTGTATGCATTTGTAGTAAGCTATGAGTGGATGTTGTTGGTTTCCTCATTATGATTTTACAATTTAGAAGTTAATTTAAATTAGACCTAATTATCCTTATCTTACTTTTTTCATCACTTGCCAAATTTAATTTAAATCCATCCTCATAAAAAACAAATGAGCTCAACTAAAAATATTGATGATATTGATTTTCACTGCTCTAAATCTTAATTCAAGTATCACCTTAATATCATTTAATGATAGTATATTTTACACTCCTAGTTCGAAAGTGATGGATAGTCAGAAACAAAAGCACACACGCATATTATCACTCTGAAAGAAATACAACAGTTCTCTCCAGTTTCTATTTGCACACAAACAAACTCTCACCTATGATAAGATTTTTAAATCTTGTAATCATGTGGTAATAGACAAGTTAACTCGTTCTAAACTCAATCCTCTTTTACCCCGATCAGGTGTTCCGCCAACTATATTGCAGATATCTTCAACAAACGTTTAAACTAAGTATATATTGATAGTTGTTTTTAAATAACCATAACTAGTTAAATTAAGATATAAACACTATGTAAATTGAACTAGTTAATAACCAACTATATTGCAGATATCTTCGACAAACGTTTAAACTAAATATATTTTGACGTAATTGTTTTAAATAACCATTAGTTTAAAATCTTAAATTTCACCCGTATCAGTTGTTTTCTAACATAAAACGAACGTTTAAACTATATATATATATATATATATATATATATATATATATATATATATATATATAGTTGTTTTAAATAACCATTAGTTTAAAATCTAAAATTTCCCCCGTATCAGTTGTTTTCTAACATATAAAACGAACGTTTAAACTAAATATATATATTTTGACGTAATTGTTTTAAATAACCATTAGTTTTAAAATCTAAAATTTTACCCGTATCAGTTGTTTTTCTAATATAAAATGAACCATTCAGTACTTAAATAATCAACTCAATTTAAACTATTAAGATAAATTGAACCAAATTCAAATTTAAAATCAAATTAAATAATAAATTGAAAATAATACAGGATCTTATTAAATAATTTTAACTTGCATACTAAATCAATGTAATCTAACAAAACCTGAAAAAACGACAACTACCAGCAGCTTTATATTTCGTCAGTCCAAAAATCGGAAATCCATGAATGCATAACAGATATTACTTTCAGTAGTTCAAATCTAATAAACCTAAATCATTTATGTTAAAAAACATTTGATCCTTCAAAACCCAATCAAGATATTACTTCTACCAAACGACAATTTACCACCAGCTGAATTATCCAAAGTACAAACATCATAAAACCATATTTGAATGCATATTTCATAAAATAAGTATCCAGCAAGCAAATTTTATGGATACAAGAGACGGTTCCGATAAAATTTTAATGTAACTAGCAATCAACGGGGAAAAGGAAAAACGGGGAAGTGTCGGTTTTCCACACGACAGGAGATGAGATACCCAACTCGATAAATATCATAAGATTACAAAAGAACAGAACATATAGCAGTAACTTCTCAACTATATCCTATCTGCTGCTGTTGCTGAGGTGGTTGGTAACTCGGGTACCCCGGATAACTGCCATACACGTTGGGATCCTGTCCAGCAGGAGCATAACCATAATTTTCATAACCCTGAGCATATCCATAATATCCAGCCCCATTCCACTGGTTTTGATCTGGCTGAGCCTGAGAAAACGAAGCATCAGAAGTCATTAAAAAGAATCGGAAAGACATTGATGCCAAGTAAGCAGAGTTACAAGACCAGATATAATTACCTGTTTGTTGGAAGGACTGCGGCCCCATGAGAGGCGAACATTTTGTCCACCCAATAACGTCCCATTCAAAATTCGTAGTGCCTCTTCAGCACAGCTCCTGATGCATGAAAAATAAAGGCACAATAAGAGTGCTGCCTAGAATAGAAAAACATTGAACAAGGTAAATATAAAATACAGAAGAGCTCATTACCTGTCTGCAAATTGGACAAACCCACACCGCTTGCCTGCTGGAATCTTCACATGAACTAATTCACCATACTGGCTGAAAACTTGCCTCAGATGATCATCAGTTACATTAGGATCCAAATTGCCAACAAAAATCTGCAATTAAGATTCAAGTCACAAACAAGTTGGAAAGAAAGGAGTTTCTATATTGTAAAGAAGTACGCACAGTTGTATTATTTGGATCATTCTCGTTCTGTGAACCTTGAGAATTCTGATATGAAGCTGCATGTTCAAAATAAAAGCGAAGTAAAAAGATGAATTATGTAAACAAAGGAATTAACTTATCAAACAGAAAAAAGAAGAGAAAACATATAACAGCTAATATTGTAATAGTTGAAGGTGCAACTTATGGATAAAAGAATAAACAATTATACGTAGATGCAAATATTTTGTGAGCAATCTCACAAGCAACAAGAAAAGGCAATGGTTTAATTCTACATGCACCAACAGACCTTCAAATATGAGAAGCTAAATATATGCAACAATGTAGAAGTAAAATAAATAAACCCATCAGCTAATTAAAAAGTAACATGGTCAGTGCCATACACACCACATATCTCTGGATAAATAGTTGGACACTATCGCCAACATTAATTAAATCGGTAAAAATTTTAACCATGCATTCAGATATCAGAGTAAATTCAATCGATTGTTATCATACAATCACAATGCAGAATATTTGGCACCATTACTTACTATTTACAAATAAAGATAAATATAGGTCATAGAAACTGGTAAGCAGCAAATATTTAATCTAAAATGATAAGCACAATTACAACCAAGATAAATATACGATTACAACTAAGATAAATATACTGGTCCAGGCAAGCAGCAAATATCTAACCTAAAAAGGCAAGCAAAAAGGAAGAAGGGAGTGGAGACAGCATTGAAGAAGAATAAAATAGAATATATGTCACACATTATATGCAAACCAAACCTATAGGTACAATCCTGAACTTGATTACCTTGGCAATCCTATATCTAAAAATTTTCCAGCACTTGATATCAATAACAAGAGTTTGAAGACCACGCGAACTTAATGGGAATGGGCAATATAAAGTAAATTACAACTTTAAGCATTGTGCTCAGAAATTGGGAACAGAACCTAGTCATCAAAATATGAAACCACACGACAACGCAAACATAACCAGCCAGCAAAAGTGTAGTTTCTGAAAAATCAAAGTAATAAACACTGGCACTCAACAATTTTTTCCTCATGGACTGAAGATTGGAAACTGAAATAAATAGGCATCTGATAGAAGAGCAGAAGAAATTACTAAAAAGTAAATAAGATCTTCTCTGGCACAAGGGAACGGTACAATAGAAAGCCAAAGATGTATTTCTTATGGCAAACTAATAGGAGTAAATTATTGGAGCAAAGATTAAGAATGGAGGACTGAAAAAATAAGTAACCAGAGAAATTGCAAACGTAACTGAGTACAACCAAACCAATAAATGGAATGAAAAGAACAACTTGAAATTGTAGGCGAAAAAGAAAATGCCACAAAAATTAACCGGCAAAACATAAACGGGTAACTGACCTAAGCAAGGACATGCACTAAAATGGTAACCATTTCAGCTGAAATCAGTTCCAGGCTCCGAGATGACAGAGCCTCTTGACACCCTGCTTTGAGACAACAGGAGTTCTATAAGATTTTATTATTATATATAATTTATTTAGCCCAAATGTTTAAAGGAAATTGCAGGAAGAAATGAGTTTGGACTGCAAATCTTCAAGTGTGTAACTGAAAGGAATCATAACTCAATAACATTTAACATACACCACAAAAGATATTTTGAGAATGCCTTAAATTCAACCAGTATCAATCATATAAGGGGGACAGTTCAATTTTCCTCCATGCAGCATCTCAAACAGACATTTGCAGAAAGCAAAAAAAAAACAGACAATAAAGAGAAATAAAAGAAAAAAAGAAAACAAACCTTTCGGCTGAGTGGTAGGATTTTTATTAGTAGCTGGTCCAATCCTCATTGGCCTTGTTGAGAGAAGAACCCCTTGCATCTCAGTCATCGCCCTCACTTGCTCACTCTCATCTCCAAACCTTACAAAGCCATAACCCTTAGTACGGCCAGTAAGCCTATCAATCACAACTTTAGCGCCCTTGACTGAGTTATAACGAGTTCTAAACGTATCTTGAAGTAGGTAATCGGTAACATCAGCAGCCAAGTCTCCAACAAATATGGTGTAATCCGGGGTATCATCATGCCGCCTTTCACCAGCACTAAAAGTTGCCCAATTCAACCTGAAACTCTGCCCTCCATTTGGCATAATAGCACCATTGTATGTTTGGAGAATTCTCTCAGCAGCAGAACGACTAGAAAACTCAATAAAACCATACCCCTCTGACTGACTAGTTTGCTTGTTCCGAATCACCTTCACAGATGTAACCTAGAAACCAACAAAACCCTAACCTAAGCAAAAGAAAAACGAAAAAAACCTTCTACATCCAATTCAACAAGCAAATACACATGGAAAAGAAAAACCCAAGCATGGTCGAAAATCAGACAAGAATCTAATTCATATACCGGGAAAAACTATTAATCTTGACAACAAACAGAGAATAAAAATTGGCATAAAATCGAAGGGTTATATACCTCTCCGGTGTGCGCAAAACATGTATATAGGTAGTTCTCATCCATCCAGTACTGCAAATCACCGATCCACAGGGTACGGACCTCGTCGGCGTTGGCAGGCTGCGACGGATGCTGGGCAGAGGGGGCCCACATGGGCGGTGGCGCCTGCGCCTGCGGCGGCATCATAACATAGGGTTGCTGCTGCGGTGGCGGCTGCTGATACTGTTGCGGTGGCTGTTGCCCCATGCTGGGTGGAGCCATGCCAGGTCCGGGCTGCATCATCTTGCTCAGTAAATCTGAAAATTCTAGAGAGAGAAAGTGAGAGAGCAAAGGGCGGCAAGCGAAGAGAGAGAGAATGCGTGTCTCAGTGCCCTTTAAAGAAGACTGAAACCCTAACCCTAAAAAAGGAAAGTAAAGGTGCGTGATGCTATGGATGATGATATATTTCAGAATTAATACGATCCGTGAGGGCGTGATGGGCATTAAGCTTTTTAAACCTAAAAAAATATATAAAAATTACTAATTAATTGAGTGATAGATTTTTGTCCTTTCATGATTCGGTGGCGGGTTCTTATTGGCTATTGGCTAAAACGACGCCTGTTCTCTCTACACGTGTAACAGATTAATGTCTTGTCCTTAACGTATACAAACAAATCACCGTGATTAGACGGAGATCATTCTCTGACCGTTGATTATTTTGACGGCTTCGATTTCGTAATGGGAATTCCGAGCTCAGGACGCGAAATGGGAATGTCCGCATCGTATGATTTTATTAGTCAATTCCATTATGAGTTGTAGTCAGAAATGAAACGAATCTGAATGAGTCTTGAAGCTCAACTCGGTCACTGTTGTGCGGGCCGGGTATGAAACAAAAGCTCTGATCTCTTTGCCTTTTGTTTTGTGATTGAAATTTTGAAACTATTGACCTTGCAATGGTCGTCATATATGAATATTTATTGAATTAATTAATGAGTTGTATGCGAGTGATGTACAAAATTATCTTGCTTTGATTATTGGAATTTGGTTTACCGAGAGTTATGAGAATTTGTGATTAGAGTTGGTGTATCATTTTTCATTTTCAAGTGTTGAAATTGATAGATTGAGTCTCACTGAAGTGTAGTAGTGAATATAGAAAGGTCTGACGAGTGAGGATCTGTTGAAATTGGGAAGAGAATGGATTTGCATTTGAAGAGTGTGTTTGACAGATTTCAGGAGCAATTTGGGTGTGGTCCTGGGCTAGGTCCTGGATCTGGGACATGCTTGATGAAAGTGGACGGCATTGCTCCTAATTTCATCAAATCTATATACAAAGCTTCTGCAGCATTGTATCGAACAGAACCATGGAAAAGGCTGCGTCCAGGGCACTTGTTCGGGATCCGGGTTGGAAAAGATTCGGATTGGCCTGCCAAGAAACAACCTTTTCCTTGTGTTCAGTTCATTGGAGGGGATGGAGGGGATGTTGGATTTTACATGTTTCGGTCAGAAAATGAAGCTAAGAAAATGACAGGGTCTAGAGAGACCATAAATGTTCCAAATGTTGAGCTTCTCAGGGTCACTTTTGAAGTGGAGACTTTGATGTTCCCTTCTAACCGCAAGATGATTAAGTCTCTGGCACTGGAAGCATCAGGATCGGATCGGTTTCCTGTTATTGATGTTGCTCGATGCACGCTTGCTGGCGATCTTAGATTTAGAAATCCAACCCTTGAGGAGCTTAGGTTTGTCTATGCATTCATGAAAGCCATTTCTCTAGTGCATTCATTGCTTCAGGCCGACAGGGAAACTGGTCCAAATCCAAAGTATTCGACAACGATTTGTTTTGAACCTTTCATAGAGACAGTTGATGTTCAGTGGCCTCCTGAAGTAACAAAGGGAGGTCATGACCTTGTTGCTGTTACTATATCACACCCACCTGGTCAGGCATATGAAGAAAAATCTAGTAGTGTGAGTGCTGGCTCTACCCCAACCAAGTATGTAGAACCCCCAAGGGAGGAGGACACTTTCAATGACACAAAAGCGTACTCAAGTGCTGGCTTGAGACAGTGTGCAATGTGCGAGAAAGAAGTGCATGGAGAACAGTCACTTTGCTGTGGCAGGTGTAGAGCAGTTGTATACTGCAGTTCAATCTGCCAGAAGCAACACTGGAATGGCACACATAAAAGCATGTGTGGACTTTACAAGGCCATGATGGAAAGGGAAGAAGAGCTGGCTATAAAGATTTTTTTGTTCCCATGTTCTGCTGACCAGCCTTGCAAGTGGCTTGAATCATTAGGTATTCATCAGAAGGGTATGTGGAGAAG
Organism: Canavalia gladiata; assembly: GCA_037954105.1. Taxonomy (NCBI): domain Eukaryota; kingdom Viridiplantae; phylum Streptophyta; class Magnoliopsida; order Fabales; family Fabaceae; genus Canavalia; species Canavalia gladiata. The sequence continues at coordinate 16,915,478 of CM075658.1, read as the reverse complement.
AAAGTGCAGTTGCTACTCACACTGCCCTTTTGGCCTCCTTCCTGTAAAAGGTGGGCTGCAGGAACTATGGGGTGGACTTGATGATTTTGAATACCCTCATGACTCTCCATTTAATAACCATTACATCTCAAGCCCATTTCTTCTCTCTGGTTGGTCCGAGTACTACAACCTTCGCTCCCTTCCATTGTCAAGTCCTGTTGCTGACATTCTCTCGCATCCACTGACTGTGTATCACATACTAACTACTCTTAATATAAGTTCGAAGAACCTTATACTGAAAGGGAAGGAGGTGATTGTTCACTACCTTGGACCTGAAGGTGAGTTGGATTGGATGCCAGCATTTGCAGAAGTAGGACACCTGCTCAATGGATTGGGCAATGTACAAATAGTGATGGTGGGACCAGAAGTTCCAACAAATTTGTCAGGTACAACCTCAGGTATAGGTAGCAGAGTTAGAGTGAATCTTGTGAGGGGTGTTTATCAGGTGGAAGCCTCCTACTTACCTTCTCCACATGTTCTCATTGCTCTGAATTCTAGATTAGAGGCCTATTCTAGTTGGGGTGGAGCCCTTGATTTAATAAAATCAATGGGGGTGCCTGCCTTTTTCACTGATCAATCTGAAGTTTCATGTGTAAATGCTAAACAAGTCCTGCGTAATGCTGGATTGCACATCACGCATCCAGTGACTCCAAATCCTTTCCGGTCACCTGTGAAAAATCTCACAGCTTCAAGCAATCTTCCTTCATACAGCAATGGTTTTGTCTTTGGGGTGAATACTTGAATGCAGTCCTAGAAATTCCAAAAACCAGTGTGTCTACTATCATCCATTCTCAAGCTTGCTACAAACTTCAAATTTTCCTTCTTGTCATGCGGTTTGCTAAACATAACAGCAAACTATGAAGACCCTTTGTAAGTTTTGTTGAATTATGTATATTGATTCTGTTTGGCCAGAGCTCTTGTATTAATCTCTGAATTATGGAGCCTATGGCTTTGATATTATTTTGCTTGTGCTGAGTTCTTTCAAGATGACTCTCAAAGGCTTCTGCCCCTTATCACTTCGAAGTTTATGCCTCTCATCTTTCGTTGAATCTTGTTCAGAAACCTCAAATCCTTGCTTGTAAAAGTTGAAATCAAAAGTCAGTTGTTTTGGTAAATCTATATCAGTGTGTTTAATCCCTAGTGCCCCAATTCGTTTGGGAAGAAATAGAGCAATGTTGAAAAAGAGTTACCAATGAATTTCTTGTTTACATTGCATCAAATACATATGACTACTGTTCTCAATTATGCTTTACTAATAGATATATAAGTACCCATATTTGCAAATACCAAATAAAATGGCCATTTTGTCGTTGATTAGAAACTGTGGAAATTGGGAAAATTTTCTTAGAATGCCTTGTGTTATACAATTGGATTTGGATGATTAGATCTGTCTGTGCTTATGATATGGCTTTTAGAAAGGTAAAAAGATTAATTTCTAGATATTGCTAAGGTGAGTTTTGGTTTTCGAAAACATTTTACACCGCCTAGAATGTCGAAGGAACATCAAAATGGTTTGAAATGTATCAAACTTTGGCATTTTAATTTTTAAGAAAATAATAAAAGAAAAAGGTAGAATTATAAGAAACGAAATATTTTTCTTAGATGACCCATTTTATTTAGATTTAACATTTTTAAAATAAAAAATAATAGTTATTCGCAATTAATTTAACACGATTTAAATTTAAATTAAAAGTAGATATTTTTGTTTTGTCACATTATATTAAAATTTAATTTAATGTTTATAAAAAAATATTGTGATATATATACATATATATATATATATTAACATACATGTTTATATTTTGATATAGATTATTAAACTTATTTTATATTTTTTTAAAAGTATTTTAAATATAAATAAATAAATAAATAATATTATTTAAGGATTGTTTATTTAAAAGTTAGGAAGTTAGGTAACTTTTCTCCAAAATGGAAATGGCGGTGAATCACGTGGTGCAACTCTATTAAATTGCTCCACAGGGATTCTTTTGGAAAGAAGCTTGGCAGAAAAAGGTAGGGCTGGATAGTTTTTTTATTTTAAATAAGTATATTTTAATTTGATAATTTTTAAAATATAATATAATATTCTAACATAAACAGAATTTATTAATAATTTATTTTATTATTATAAATAATATATAATTTTTTAATTTAAAAATAAAAGTTATATTCTTTCTTTTTAAAATAAAATAAAATATGATAATATTATAAGAATAACAGAAGTATTCAAAATTATATAATCAAAAATAAATTATTTATAATATGAATAGATAATTTTATGTCAGAAACTACAATTTACTTGTATCCTTTTACCACATTTTAGTACTCATATAATTTTTTTTTCTTTTCTATTCAATAATAATATTTATGATATAATAATGTTGTTTCTTATATTCAACATCCAACTTAAAAAATAATAATTAAAATAAAAATTCTTTACCATGATTCAGTTGTATATTAACCCTTTGTTATAACGAAAGTTTTCTTTATTAAATATTATTACGTACAATTCAAATACTTTAAATAAATGTAAATCATACAATTTGCCACTTTTATTGTTTATGTTTATTTCCTATCAATAAACCAACAAATTAATAAAAATGGCTAACAATCAATATATATATATATATAAAGATTCAATAAAACCATCATGCGAAAAACATCAACATTACATTCCAAATTTGATGATGATTGAGTGTTTTTAATTGAACATTCATTGAAACAGCTAGGATGTTGTTTGGTGGCTGCGTCATTATGGTTTTTAGCCTTTTCTTATTTTATTAGGTATAAAGGGTTTTATTTTTGGTAAGAAGAAAAGATTAATTCTATCTTGAGGTAAAAATTATTAAAATGAATTTTACTTTTTCAATAAAAGTTTTTATGTGGATTATTAAGAATTGAATTTTAATTAGCATATTTAAGAACTTTTTAAGTTGGAAAGACACATATTATTCTTATTAAGCTTAAAAAATTCACACTTGTATGTTGATAATGGATTGAATAGGAGTACATGGGAGGGAATGGAATTTTGTAACTTTTCTTAGTTTGATTCAGAAATTTGAAAACAATAAAAGTGAGAGAATCGAGTTTTTTATAAATCTTTTTAGTATTAAAAAATAAGAAAAAATATTTCTTATATTTAAATATTTAAAAAATATCTTTATTTTATTTTATGTTATTTTTTGAGAGATTCTCTTTGAGATATAATAGTATATGATTTTTATTTTATTTTTTTTATTTGGGATATTGGATAAAACATAAATAATATCATAAAAATAAAAAATAAAATAACTGTAAAATTAAAGGGTGAAAATTTTGAATCGATAAGAATTTTAAAATGTGATGATTTAAATATTCAAAGTTTTGCATGTGATAAAAAAGGAGAGAGAGAGGAGAAATTATTTGGAAATATTCAATACTGTATGATTGGCTAAAGAAAATCAGATTATCATCGAGACTTGGTGGAAGTTGTCAATATGATACAGTAGTATTCTATATTTCAATCCGGAAAATTTATTATTTATAATAATTTTTAACATTTTTTAAATTATTAAGGTTAACTTAATAATAAAAAATTAAGATAATTCACAGAAGATCACATGTGTAAATTTAATTAAGATTGAAAAAAAAAACTTTTCCCTATTAAAAAATGCATATGATGTTATATAGAAAAATAAATAAATAAATAAAAGAAAGGAGTGATGAATTGATTACCCCAAGTTGCCCAGTTGCCTACAAGCTATCCTTTTCCATGAACACCATAGAAAGCAATTCAACATCTCAATATTTAACTCCAAAAAATCTCTGAAATAACCAAAGAATGGAGTTCCCAGCATTTCACTCTATTCCCTGGGAATACCTCCTCTCTCCTCATCTTCTCTTTCATTACAATTTCATCCCACAAAACTATGTCCGCTGGACTGAAACCCCTGAGTCTCACATATTCTCAGCTAACATCCCCGGTAACCCTTTACCTCAATCATGTATCTTTTTTTTTTTCCTTAATAATGATTAGGATTTTATTTAATTTTTAGTGTTTGTTTGTTGTGTAAGGTGTGAAGAAAGAAGAGCTGAGAGTTGAGGTTGAGGACTCAAGGTACCTCATAATCAGAACTGAAGCAATGGATGAATCCACTGAAACTGCGAGGAAATTTGAGAGGAAGTTTAGGCTTCCCGGGAGGGTTGATCTTGATGCTATCTGTGCTGGCTATGAAGATGGAGTCTTGACTGTTACAGTTCCAGGATCACTTAGGAGAGGTTTCTATATTGACCCTGTTGATGTTCCTGATAGTTTGCAGGCTCTCGCAAGAGCTGCTTGAAACTTTAATTCATCGTGGTTAATGTTTTTAGGACCTACCATTTACTGATTCATTCTCGATTCTAAGGGAATTAGTTAACTTAATTCATTAGTTATTGAAACATAGGTTATGGCGTCTTTGTTCCTAATTTATCTATTTTATACTGTGTATATTTGCGAATAATCGTGGTAGACACTCGGCCCTCGGAACAACGCATTTCCAAAATGTTAATTTCATGTGCTATTTTAGACATATGATTTACACTCTTAATATTAAATAAATAAATAAACTGATAAATTAATATGTCATCCCTTATCAGAAAATTGGGATTTTTTTTAAGGAGTTATTAATCGATAGATTCTTTAGATTGAAGAAGAATTTTTTAACTTTGGAGAGAGTATTTAAAAAAAAAAAAGTAATTTTTAAAAAAATTTAAAATTTTAACTATTGAAATATCTTATTTAGATATTATTTTGTAAAAAATATTTTTAAAAAGTATTTTAACCAACTAAAACAAAATAATTTTAAATTCTTTTAAAATAGGTAAAATTTAAAATTATTTTTTCTCATTATTTTATATTTGTATTACTTTATTTTTTATTATTTTATTTTTGTTATTCTCTCTTATCTTTCATATTTAAACATAATATTTTTAATATCGATTGATATAATTGTATATTTTTATCATTTTAATTATGTATATTTGTTGAATTATTATTTTAATTAAATATGTTGTATAATAAAAATATTTATATATCTAAAAAAATTTTGTGAAAAAAAAAGTAAAAAAAAATTAAGATAAACCTACGAATATTTAAATGTAAAATTTTGTATATAGTAAAAATTAAATTATTTAATTTAAATAAAAATTTAAATTTCACCATACAAATAAAATTTTAAATATAATAAATTAAAATTCCTTTATTCAAATAAAATATTTTTTAAATTAATATATTTAAATTAAAAATATTTATATTTTTAAATATTTTAAATTTTTTAAAATATTGAAATACTTCAAACATGTGAGTAACTAATTTTGTCTATATATAATAAAAATTAAAAAAAAAATATATATATATATATATATAAATTAAAATTAAAATTAATAGAATAATAGAAATAAGAAAAGTTATTTTTTTGATAAAAAATAGACAGTGGTAATTAGTTTTTTTAGTGGGTAGTGGAGAAAGAGTGATTACGGTGAATGAGACTGTGGCGTGTCAGGATATAAGACATATAAACAAGAGCCAGAGAGAACGTACAATAAGATGGGCATACACAACACAAAATATAAGGATACACAACAAGGAGAAAGCAGAAGTAGATTAAATTCAAGCTTCAAAACTAAGTAATATTTTCGTCTCGTGGCCTGTTTTTCCAATTCCCAATTCTGACATGTAAAATATGTCTCCTAATATTGATTCGTTGTTGTTTTGCATGTTTCTTCCATTTCCCATTTCTGATATCTATAATTTACACCCTAATATTCCATTTGTTTCCTTGTTGTTTTGCTTTTAACATGACGATGCAGGTTTCCAATTCCCAAAACTGATATGTGAAATTTTTCTAATATCCTAACCAGGTTAAAATTAAATTGCAACGTCTTTTCGTGAACTTTAACTGATCACTTTTTATTTTTTATTTCTTTATTTTTTTATTTTAATTTTTTTTATTTCATACGAGGATCAAGCGGTGTTAATTGAGTAATTGATCCAATAACACTGTTTCTGTAAAGGTTTATTGAGTAACCATTTTCGAAAGTTAATTGCATCCGTACATAATTAACTAAAAAGTAATCTTCAACGGGACTTCGTAGGGCTAATATCTTCCTTATGGGTAAATAACTCCCGAACTGATTTCAAAATCATACTTTCAAGTTTTTTCAAGACTTTTTTTAATAAATTTTGGTGGCTTCTATATTTTTTTTAATTAAAAGTTTTTGTTCGCTGTTCCATCGTAATCTGGTTACGATAAAATACAATATTAATTTTTTTTTATATAATAAATAATTTTATTTTTAAGATAAAAAAAATTAAAAGTTAATCTTCTTTAACGAAGAAGAGAAAAATTATGAAAAAATTGAAGATCAAATCCATCTAAAAAATAAGATATTCAGTATGAATTCTTTTGCTAATATATTATTCAACAAATTTATCTTATTTAATAAATATTTTTTTACACTTATAATTTAGCATTCATATTAAATGAATCAATGAAATTAAAATATTATATTTAATTTTATATATTTTTTATAAAAATCTTATTAATTAATTTAAAATAAAATTATTTATTCTAAAAAATAACTTAAATAAACCTTAAAAAATGCCTTATGACTGAAAATTTGAATGGGAAAATCCAGGACATGAAAATATTCCACGTCCCAATCCAATTGAGGATTGCATCACAATCACATGGTTACAACGGTTCGTCCAACCAATACAGCTAGCAGCATTTAAGTACAACTTGTCTTAATAGTTACCAAGCTTGGTGTTATATTTCTAGGAGTAAAACTTTGTGATGTGCTGTTTTTTTATTTTGGAGTGCTTAAAAGTTAAAGTGATACAGCTGTTTTTAAATCAATACAATAGTAGTAGCTTAAGGGATAAAGTACTTTTTACTCAATTTGTTATTATATTATAAATTTAAAGTAAATTTGTTTAAAATTAGCATTGCGTATACTAGTTAACTATTTACTATTTTTGTGTCTATTTATTTATTAAAAAATATATAAATTAAAAAATTCAGTTACTACATTAGAATTATTGGTAAGTTTCTTGATCTATTTCTTATTTATTTAGATATATTATCTTCCTTCATTTATTATTTTATATGAATATAAGGATATTAATAAATAATAGTTAATAATCTGATTTTTTTACAAGAATAAAAGAATAGGAACATATTTTTTCTTCTTTTTAAAAAAGATAGATAGAAAAAGAGCTAGTATTTTTTAAACTTTGTTATTAATTTTATTTTATGTCAGGAACATTTTGTTTTGGTCTTAAGATATTTTTTTCTTTTTTTGGGTTGGGCTTTACATGTATGGGCGGGCTGAGATTAAATAAACAAATTTAAGAGGGTACCGACCCAGAGACAGGCTGAAAAGAAAATATAGGATGATGGTCCTAAAAGGAAAATCCATTACAATGCCCTAAACTGGGTAAGCAAAGAGGAAGAACGCGATTGGTTCGTGATTAGCACGCGCTTCGTGATTCGTGTTGTCTGTGTCATTCGTCGTCTTCTCGTGCCCTCTTCATCTTCTTCCTCTTCTTTGCATCGGTTCTTCCTTCGTTTTGTTGTCATCTTCCTCTGCTTCTGTCACATCAACATCCTTCCATTTCGAACACTGCTTCTCTCTTCTGATTTTCCAAATCATACATAGCTAAACCCTTGGACCCTTTTCACCTCTTCCTCTTTATTCAGTGTCATTATCATAAGCAGGGATTAGGGAACATAGCAATGGCTCAAGCGGTTGAAGAATGGTATAAACAGATGCCAGTTATTACACGTTCCTATCTCACCGCTGCTGTGGTCACCACCATCGGATGCTCCCTTGATGTAAATCCCTTTCTTCCCAACCTCGATTTTGTTCGCATTCTGGGTTTTAGGGTTTCCAATTTCTTATGTATTTTGTAGACAATTTCTGATTTTTATGAATTGGCTGTGCCTAATTTGGGTTTTTTATTTTATAATTGTTATTATTCTTTTGATTTATTGATTTGAAATTAAATCATGAACGTGATCATATTGATATTTCTTGTTAGTCGTATGGCTTTTAAGAAGTTTTAAGTAAATCCATTGGATCGTGTTTCTGCTTAGTTTGGTTTGTGGAAATGTTCGCAAGATTTATTTAATTATTTTCTTTCATTCAATCATAATATGGTGTTGTATTGGTTCAATTTTCAATTCTTGCACCATGAAGGGTTGTTTTCTGTTTTATTTCGTTGATTTGGAAATTGTAGGTGACTAATTCTTTGTTGATTAATGTTCTTCGTCATGATTGCAGATAATATCTCCGTATCATTTGTACTTGAACCCTAGACTGGTGGTGAAGCAATATCAGTTTTGGCGTCTGGTTACTAATTTCTTGTACTTCCGGAAAATGGGTAAAATTCCTCTTGTTCACCGTTTAAACTTATTGATATTTCAATTTTAGTTTTATTGTGGAAATGTCTTAATTTTGTTTTATGTTAATGTGTTTGGGGTTCTTTCGTTTCAACTTGTTTTTTGTGTTTACATCTGGATATCCCGGTTGCTGCCACTTGAGAGGAACTCATTTTATTCTTCTTTACAGGAAGACCATATACTGACCCCCCCTTCCCTTCCCTTCCTCCTCCTCCTCCTTTTTGGGCTTTTACACATTTATGTGTGAATGTGGCAATGTTTGGTCATTCCTGATTCCTTCTGGTAAATGGGGAGTAGAGGCATTATGTGAATTTAATCTGTACATGATGAAAATCATATTACAAGAACAATTGTGTGGAAAATCACAACTCTTTTGAGAACAGCACAATTGAAAAAAGGCTATTACTAAAGGTGGGATATACCTTCATTTGGGGGAAGGGATCAATCCAATTGTTGAATAAATCATGACTGTTTTGAGAATAGCACTAGTGAAAAAGGGCCATTACTCCATGTGGGATATACCTACATTTTGGGAAAGAGATCAATCTGATTGTCCCTGCCATAATCATGAGAGAATAGCTATGTACATTATAGTTCCTAGAGATGAACTACTTGATTAAAGATGTGAGGTTTTATGGGCTTATCAGAAGCAATGGAACTGCTTTGTGATATTTATTCATGTTGCTTGGTGAGAATAGTGTAGTTCTTGCTTCATATTTACACATGATCGTAGTTACCAAATTTGCTGAACCCTCTTATGTATGGCAAATTAGATCATGCATTTGAGATTGTGGTGCTATCGCCATGGTATAAAATCTAGGTTGCCTAGTGAAGGTAGCATTGCATTGATGGTTTGATGTGTGTATAAGTCAACAATCTCCTGATTTAAATGGGTGTGTATTGTATAAAATGGTTGCCTCCTCCTGTGAACATCCTGTTATAAGTCAATGAACTGGTTTTCCTTTGCAGCTTTTTTATCTGTGGAATATATTATCAGATGCACATCTATAATCAAATCTTCATCACATCCTGTTATGATTTTATGGCCATTTTTTCTCGTTAGTTCTTGACATAGCCCTGTGATTTTCTTGAATTTTGAAGAAATTCCCTCTAACAACCCTATATAATCAAACTTTTTCACGCTTGCCCTTTTTTAGAACATATTATCAGCACTAGCAGGCATACTGCCAGCAGCTCCTGCATCTTCTTTACTCTTATTTGTTTCATCGTTGTTTGATATTTAATTTGAATAATGTGCATCTTACATCCAAATTTGACATGGTATTTTCTTATTGAATGGGCAGACTTGGATTTCTTGTTTCATATGTTTTTTCTTGCTCGGTACTGCAAGCTTCTTGAGGAGAATTCGTTCAGGGGGAGGACAGCTGATTTCTTTTACATGCTCTTATTTGGTGCCAGCGTATTGACTGGAATTGTTCTTCTTGGGGGAATGATACCTTATTTATCAGAGTCATTTGCAAAAATAATATTCCTCAGCAACTCATTGACATTTATGATGGTGAGTCACATTTTTATATATTTTTGTTGCTTTGTCCTTGTGTTTAAATCTGTCTCAAATGTTAAAGCTTAATTTGTTTTTTTCAGGTTTACGTATGGAGCAAACAGAATCCCTTTATTCACATGAGCTTCCTTGGCCTCTTTACTTTTACTGCTGCCTACCTTCCATGGGTATGTATGTTCTATGGTCCCGTTACATGATAGCATAGAATAAGATAACATTTAACCGGGTTTATGCTTAAAATTGATCTTTTTCTTTTGGTTGAGTTCAAACCTATGATCAATGCAACCTTAATAAAAAAATTGATGGTTGTAGGTTCTCTTGGGGTTCTCTGTCCTTGTTGGTGCTAGTGCTTGGGTGGATCTACTGGTATGTCTCGATTTCCATAATAGGGACACTTGATTGATTTGATATCTATTCATTTCGTAAACAACAACTAATGTGAATTTTGACCGTGTTTTTCAGGGAATGATTGCTGGCCATGCATACTATTTTCTTGAAGATGTTTATCCTCGGATGACTGGTCGTAGGCCCCTTAAAACACCATCATTCATCAAAGCACTATTTGCAGATGATCCAGTTGTGGTGGCAAGGCCTGCCAATGTCAGATTTGCTCCCCCACCAGCCGACGAACTTCACCAAGACTGAATCATTACAACTGTGAGCAGAATAGCAACAGAAAACCAAAGCGGTTGACCTTGTAATATATAGATTTTAAACCTTTTCTTCGCATGCATTTGTTAATTATTAAGATTTAATGAGTATTATGGCGAATGTCCAAAGTTTTAACTGAATCAGATTTCCTCTTTTCCTCAGTGTAGTTTATCTCAGGCACCTTCTTGTAGATATAATTTTAATATTCCCTTCTATATTGTTTTATTCTGTATTATATCACATGAAAAAACCTGCCCAGCGCCTACCTTTTATGCTTATACGGATGTTCGTACTCGGCACAACTTACTAACTTGGTCCAGTTTAATATTTATTTTGATGGGTTTGAATTTTAATATTAGATTTAATGTTTTAAAAATGAGTTTAGATTACATTTTGAATCGTCTTAATCCGATTTGACATGCTATATTCTTCTAACTATATAATTTAACAATTACATATTAATTATATAATTTTTGTACTTAATTAAAAAGATTTTATATAACATAATATTATATTTATATTGATATTATTTGTTTTGAAATATATATATATATATATATATTAAAATTGATATATTATACTAATTAATTAAGCTGATTTGGTTTTGTTTTATTTATTATTGAATTCTAATGTTTTAATATTGATTTTATCAAAATTTTAAACTATATAAGGATAAAGATAAATATGTTTTGATCCATTTCACGAACATTCTAATGTTTATTACAAGTTTATCATAATGTTTGATCGTAAAAAAAGAATTTATTACACTAATTAATTGAGCTGAATTGGATTTGTTTTATTTATTATTGAATTTTCCATAATTTTAAAAAAGATAAATATGTTTTGATCCATTTCACGAACATTCTAATGTTTATGACAAGTTTTATCATGGTGTTTGATTGTAAAAAACAGAAGAGAATGTATGGAATTTATTATACTAATTAATTGAGCTGAATTGGATTTGTCTTTTTTATTATTGAATTTGCCAAAACTTGAATTTGCCAAAATTTTAAACTAGATAAGGATAAAGATAAATATGCTTTGACCCATTTTACGAACATTCTTATGTTTATGACAAAAGATTATCAAAATGTTTAATTGTAGAAAAATAGAAGAGAAGGAATAAAATATAAAGAGATTTGGAGTCTTTTTTTTCAATTTCTTTTGCTTTTACTTGATTTTTTATTTTTATGATTTTATATAGAAAATAGAAAAAAATTACTGGTTTTTATATCAAATTTTTAAAATAAAAAATAAAAAAAGTATGATTAAAATTAAAAATTAAAAATAAATTGGAAACAGAAACAATTCTTAAAAGGTTTTCATTTTTATTTTGTCCTCCCTTTAAAGATAAGAAAATTTGAAGGTGAGAAAAAAATACTTTGTTTTGTATTGACTAATTCATCCTTCCTTCGAATGCTTAAATTTAATGTTTTCTTTTGTCTACTGTAAGAATGTAACATTAAATTATTTTTTCTTCTTTCTTTCCTCTTACAAACTAAACTTGGAACTCCGTCCCTCCTTTTTCTTTTACTAAATCATGACTTTTGTGTCTTGAATTTTTTAATAAGAAAAGTTTGAATGCCCTCTAATTTAGCTTCAAATGGATGTTGAGTCTGAAAGAAAAAGGAAAAATACACGTTTTTTATGTTTAGTAAAATTAAAACGAAAAGATAAAAATGCAAAATTTAAAATGTTTAAAAATCATATTGCACATGCGTAAAGCTTGAAGCCTAAAGTTAGAAGGGGCGAATTAGAGTTTTTCCTCTAAATAAGGCAAAACAAAGATCCATGCAATTCAACGAATCATTGAATAGAAAGTCAGGAGAAATGCTATATTTACAATAACCTTCACTAAAACGGGTAAAATGTATGTTGAAATAAGTGATATAATGGGGAAAAAGGGGGAACGAAAAAAATATATGAATTGTTATATAAATTTAAAATCAAACATCTAAAAAGTGAGATAATTCAGAAAATCTATTTTAATTTTACTCCAGCAGGTAGAGACAAACATGGAAAAAATAACTGTTTCTACTTTATAGTGCTACATAATACCGAATTACTTGATCTCTTGGTATGCATCCACAATTTCACATTCACAATTTAACTTCGTTTAAATAACAGTGGTAAACTTAATTTTGCAACATTTAAATCAAACAAGGCGTAAATTAATAAATAACAAACTCAATCTTTTTTGTAATAGTATATATTTCGGCAAACATCAAATATCCTTTGGAGGGTTGAAGGAGGAAAAGAATGAATCCACCATTGCCGGTTTGTTCAGCACATATATAGCACGCAAAACATAAGTCTGGAAACAGCCTGCAACTCAACATCTCAAAACTACAGAAAATTTCTATTCCTAAATCTCCGTAGTCAACACCTATCAACTCCCTTTTACTTACATTGACCTCCTAAAACTGCAGAAAATGACAATCGCGACATCATAAAAGAAAAAAAGAATCCAAGTTGTTCTACCCAAGTAGCAGCAGCTGATTATTACACGTAAAAAGAATTGCTGCGTGAGACTATACCTGACCGGCAAAAGAGCCAAAGAATACCATTAAGTAACGTACCATTAGAATCATAAACGATGGGCAAAGAATATATTAAGATCCAAGTCGCACTGCAGTTAACGGATAGGGTGATATTGAGCTGATATTCTCTTTGGGGGCAATTTACGCAGGATGAAGAGGACTAAAACTGAAGGCAAGATCTCAACCAGCTGTATTTCAAAAAATGAAAGGTAGTTTGCTATAAGTTGAGTGAAAGAAAAAATAAGAAGGACAATTAACTAAATTAACGAAAAGGAATGCAGAATAGAATACCATGTAGTAGATTAAGTCCAATAGAGGATGATTCAAAACATCAACGGATGCATCTGAATCAAAAGCAGAAATCAAAACCTGCATGTGTGTCAGAAGTGTAATTAAGAAAGCAACTCTAATGCTTGAATAATAATATCCCATATATTATCATTATTTAACTCATCCTACAGCTCTAGTTCTCAATTTCTCTTGACAAACACTTCAACATTCTCCGTTCCTTTTTCCCTATATTTAACCTCCATTTAGTACACATTCTTCCCTTGATAACTTTGATCATGCTAACCATCAAAGGTTTTAGTATGATATCGTGTTTTTCATCTGCTCCTTCTAACTATAAATTTTTATGATTTTTTTACCAGTAGGTCTCAAAATATTGCACGTGAAGGTTGAAACACTATCAAATTCTCACATTCAACTAAAACAGTGCTGGATTTAGATTATAATGATCCAATTTATTGCCATTCTTACGCCTACATCTATTAAATATGCATAATTCACAATTTCAATCGTTGTTTGTCAAAATTAAAGGCTAGACTTATTCCACTAATCATATAAGGATTCATTTAAATATTTAACAATGATGGAGAAACTCAAATATACTATACACTGAATATATCAAATATTTCTCACTGCACTCAAAGATGGTAGAGACATTCATATTTCTTGTTGTATGTGTTTGTGGATCCCAACCTTCCCTGCTCTTGCTCCAAGTACAGGGAATGATGAAATAGCATAACAGAGTAGCAAAGGATGATGTGCAAAAGCCAAGCAGAAAAGAATTATAATTGTAAACTCAAAATATTTACATAGACAATGCTAAGCAAATGTTTATTTAAACATAAGAAGAATAAAAGAATAATAAGATAGTTTGATGTTACCATCACACATCTTATCAGAAAACAAGTGAAACAGATGGCTGTGACAAATCCAACCTGCAATTCAAAAATTATTTTATGTGAACTGAATACAACTATTATAAATATAAATATTTTGTCTTTAATTTATCATTGTTCTACATTCAAAACAGAACAGATTATGAAAAGAATGCCTATACTGGAAAAAAGTGTAGAAATTTTGTTATTGATAAATGAATAAGCTAGTTAAAACTGATCATATTTTATAGCACAAACAACTGAGGGTGATTCGAATGTTACAATCCAGATTTGATTTGATTGGTAAATCAAATCCTGTATTTATAACTTTAAATAATAGGAAATGAATTGATTTTTAGAATCTCATGTATTTCATTGATTTTATTCTTGGTTGGTGTTTATTTAATTTTTTAATCATATATATATTGACAGTTTTTAATGAGTTCCAAACATAAGGTCCTATTTCTAAATCAATTTAAATATCATTTTTTATAATGGATTCCAAACATACAATTTGATTCCTAAATCAAATCCTTTTCTATTTTTGAAGATTCCAAACACTGCGCATGACAATCAAAACATTTAACTTGTTCATTCCCATTATTTCCTTCGAAGCTCTGCAGAGAAATGCAAATTAAATTTTACACAGAGAAACCACCAATAAGGGAAGCGCAGAAGTTTACACAATTATAATCTAAAAAGATTAACAGACAACAGCGAAAGAGCAACTCATTATGAGATAAGAAAATTCAGACTACGACCTTTTTATTCAAACCAAAAATCTTGTTGTACAACCAAGGGCTTATAGACATAGAATACTTAAACAGCTTATTTTGATGTTTATACCATTCAATAGTAGAAAATTGGGACTTTAGTTGTTGCTATTACAAAAAACTCAATCATTTTGCTTTGAAAGTAATATCTAACCAGTCCAAAGATGACGCTTGCAATACCCATTGACAAGACCTCTGTAGCATTTTTGTTTGGAAGATTGACAAATTAAAAGAAGAGAGTAACACATTTTTATGACATTCTTCAACACACCTCCTGTGTCAGTTTTTTAAAAAGTTAAAAGCAAGTTTTAAAAAGTAATCAATTTACAAAATAAATTCTGACTTTTTAAAAAAATTGACCAACCACAAAAAATGTGTTAAAAGAAAAGAATGTGTTGCTAGCATTTCTCTAAAAAGAACAATGGAAGACAGTCAAGAGAAACCAAAATCAGACAATGGTTTGATATCCAGGTGGTTTATATGCACATAAAGATACACGCATGATGCATTAAAATATCATTGGAACCTGAATACATTTTTAAAAACAATTTTTCCCCCCTAAAAAGTGAGAAAGAAACTAAGTGATCTTTAAGTAAGATGAGAATCTTATGGAAGAGTAGTTACAGAACATGATTTACAAAAAAAGACATGCAATCTTACTAATGCGAAAGTGTGAACTACATCAGCAGCGGCAAAAATAGACCATGTCCAAAAAACAAATCACCAATAGAAACAGAAAATGACATGACCACACACAAATTCATAGAAAATAATGCAAGCAGCAATATAATCAAATCCTTTTTATATAGCAATTTTTTAATAAAATTGACATACCTCATGAAGCTTCTTCCTTCTTCCTTTTGATTCGATTGGGAAACGCCTCAGCATGGTGAATAATCTAGAGACATTCAAGTTTAATTCAACTTTTAGTTTTCATATTTTAGTTTACGTTTAATTCCCCCCCCCCCTCCCCTCTATTCTAATTACTCGTGTTTACTTCTTAGAATTTCTCAATTACTAAAACTAAATCATTCATCTTGAAATTTTATCCAATAATTAATGAAAATATAATGTAAGTAGTGACATAGAATTGATTTATATAAATTGACATAGGAAAAAATATATAAAAAGAAAAAGAGAAAATTACTTCCATTACAATTTATTTTTTATTTTTATTCAAACATGCTTTACATTTTTTCTTTTACCAATCTATAAAAAGTAACAATATGTCACCTCTCTGCTACATTCCTATAAACTATTGGATGGAACGTGGGGTGAATGACTTAATTTTAACAGTTAGAAAACTATAAAGACTAAATGTGAGTTATTTGAATAAAGAGGACTAAATCACATATAAATTAAAATTTGGGATTAAGCCAAACATTTAATGTGTACCAAATGGAAATAAAAATCTCACCCACAACAACCAAGAATCACCGGTAAATAAATAAAACTGATGGTACGAGGTATTTCATAGACAATACAATCAAATGCAGAAGCCTCACCTTCCTCCATATATCAAAAAGCCTAATGCAGCCATAAATGACACAGCTGAAGAAAACAAAAATCTCATCAAAAAAATGCCCAACCATGCAACAATTTATTGTTTCAAGGTTGCACAACTCATTCTTAAACTCACAAATAGGAGTGAAACATAAATCCATCCTTGCTTTAAAAGCTAACCTGCAGTAAATATCTCTCCAATCAACTCCACGACACTATTGTAATCTATCCAGAGGTAAATCCAAAAACAAACCTGAATCCAAAGTACAAAATTAGTATAGAGATTATTGATGTCAACTCTCAAAGAAATATATATATATATATATACACACACATACATACATATATATACATATATATATTAGGCCAGCTTGAAATACATCTTGCAGCAACTAAATACAAGTAAGCCACAATTACTGCCCAAAACAGAAATCAAATTGCATATTTCTTAAAGGTCACTTTAAACACTAATGATCTAAATTTGGTACACAATCAATAGTGTCCAAAAAACTTATATGCGATGATGTTATCAGACACCAGAAGAAGATCTTGACTTAGAAAGTTGTGATTTTCATACAGCAGTTCACTAGTTTTTCGCTGATGTAGTTGAAGTTGCAGTTTGTTAGTATCTATCCAACAGCACATAAAATAAAAATAAAGAGCATATGTCCAATATAGAATACTTCAGACCTAAAATATAACATGAAAAGTTTAGATGGACACCATATTCAGGGGAGTTGTCGTCTTGCATTGAAATGAATAAGGAAATTCAACAACAAAATAGTGCACATCAGCCTACATATAATGTGTGCAACAAGAAACAATGAGACAGATACCTGAATAAAATACACGGCACCATTTATAGAGACATAAAGTATCCGGAGCTTTTCAGTGGGCAAACCCCTTGCCTGGTCAATCATTGAAAGCATATTATAATTTATTGCCTAATAATAAAAACTGAAAATGTTTAAATAAATAAATAATTAGAAAAGGGAAGCATTCGAAAAAGAATTTCCTAGATCAAGGGGACGACAGTGCATAATTACCTTTTGAGAGTTGCTTTTATTTGATTCCGTCAATGGTATCAGTCAAAATGAATAACTCTAAAAGGATAAAGCAGAAAATTGACATGCCTGGTGATAAATTTCAGCCCAAAAAAGGACCAGCAGTGTATAAGTCGAGAAAAACACCAGTCCCGGTAGATCTAAAAACACCAAAATCAAGACCTAAACCAACAAATAACCACTCCATGAGTCCAAGTCAGTATGCAAGTCTTATATCAACTATCTCTCTCTTCAACCCAGCAATTCAATTCAAACAGATGCTATTGCACATGCGAACCTGACCTTCGGGTGCAGAAGAAAAACTTGGCTGTGAAATCCAAACACGACAGCACGTACTGCAATAGCGAAAACGCAAATACATAACAAAAGAAAAGGATCAAAATGCAGGAAGAAGCGAAGAATAATAGTGTGGAAAGTAGGTGACCTCCGCTGACAATGAAGTTCATAAGATGGAAAATTTTCTGAGTTGTCCAACCGTATTCAGGTACTCTGAGTTCAATTCGTATAAGTTGAATCTGCAATTCAAGATCATTAATTAATACAACTGGAATTTCATTTCATTCGCAAATAGAAGGAGAGGGAGAGGGAGGAAGCGAAGAGACCAAAGCGACGGAGGAGATGAGAGCATAAGCAGCGCAAAGGAAATAGAAAAGCGCGTTCTGACGGAGAGTGGAATTGTTGGTGCGGTCCCACCAAGGCCAATCAAAGAAGAGAGGTGGCAGTGCAAATGCAACCTTCTCCATCTCCAACTTCTCCGCCTTCTATTCAAGTTTCGTTCAGGACACTAGGAAAGGTTTAAAGCTACCTTATGCTATGCTATGCTATGCTATGCTACCAGTCAGTCTACACTCTCGATCCCACATCAACACCTCTCTTACCTGTTACCTGTCTCAACGGTAAACCATAAAAAAAATTACCTGCCTCAACTCTTGGATTTTGTTACACTTCCATCACCATCGCCCTGTGAAATTATTATTATTCATTTTATAAAGTGAGTTGACTAAGGTCTAAGATAAGGAATGGACTTTGGAAAATATGTCTTTCATAAAATAATAACAATAGCATCTACCCATCTAGATCTTTCGCCAAATTTCTTTTTAAGCTAAACTAAGTTCAAACATAATTACTTATGTTTGTTTCGTGTTTTTTAAAATAAAATAAATAAAAAACTTTAAAACTTATGTCATAGATGAAATTTAAAAGTTGTTTTGAAAAATGATATTTTTTGTTTTAAAAATTCAAATATAAAAAAGTTTTGTTATTATATTTTTATGTATTATTTTATTTTTTACTTACATTTTTTATTTTCTTTTAAAAATATAAAAATAATTTTAAAAAACTAAATTAAAACCAAATAAAATATCCCTTTACTTTTCGCGTTTTTGCTTCTTTTTTTTTCTTTAATGGTTACCGTTTAAAGATTTTAAATATAATGCTATGCAAATTAGTCGGAATTTTTCATCTACTCTGTCATTCTTTAATTTTCACAATAGTCTGATGTGCAGAGTTATTTGTAAAATTCAGTTCAGCTAAGAAAACTTATCATAAGAGCTGCCAGATACATCTCTCTCTGCCTTGGATATAACTTTCTTGAAGTTGACTGATTAAAAATAAGAGATACATTTTTAAGGATAAAAGTTTCATAATTATAATCATTAATTAACACGGTAACATTTAGAATATAAGAAAAAAATTATAATTTTACATTTTATTTTTAAAATCTATGAAATAAGGAATCAAATCTGATTTGTTAAGATTAGCAAACAGTTGAGAGTACTCTGTTTTCATTATCCTAAGTAATAAATTGTTAAAAAAAGTAGACAACCACAAGTGGATCCGTGGCGCAATGGTAGCGCGTCTGACTCCAGATCAGAAGGTTGCGTGTTCGATTCACGTCGGGTTCAATTCCCTTAACGATCAATGTTTTTTGACTTTTTGGACTAACAGTCAACAACCGTTAAACGCAACGTTTTGAGCACGATCACAGTTTCTCATCGCACTAACACAAAACCCCATTTTTCTTTCTTCTTCCTCTCCTTCCCTGGAACAAAAACCCTAGCAAAGTACCTATTCACACCTGCAACCATGTCAATGCTCTCTCGTCTCCGCCAGGCGTGCCGTCACTACTCCTCCACGATTCTCTCTCCGAACTCATCGACGCCGCTAACCTCGAAGCAGAAGACTCGGAGCGCCATCAACCTCCTCCGAGCAGAGAACAACCCTGAACGCATCCTCGAGGTCTGTCGCGCCGCCTCCCTCACCCCCACCACTCATATGGACCGCGTCGTCTTGTCCCTTGCCGTTTCCAAGCTCTCCGCCGCCAACCACTTCGACGGAATCCGCAACTTCCTCGACGAACTCAAGTCTCGCCCCGACCTCCAAAACGAGCGCTTCCTCTGTCACGCCATCATACTCTACGGCCAAGCCAATATGCTCAACCACGCGCTACGCACCTTCGAACACGACCTCAATCCCCCTCGCTCCGTCAAATCCCTCAACTCCCTGCTCTTCGCCGCTCTCCTCGCCAAGAACTACAAAGAGGTATCACGAATCTACCTTGAATTCCCTAAGATTTATTCAATTCAACCCAACGTAGATACCTATAACTTAGTTATTAAGGCTTTTGCTGAGTCCGGTTCGTCTAGCTCTGTTTACTCCGTTTTGGATGAGATGGATAGGAATTCCGTCAGGCCTAACCTAACGACTCTTAATAATTGCATTGGTGGTTTTTACCGTGAGGAGAAGTTTGAGGAGGTAGGGAAGTTGTTGAAATTTATGGAGGAAAAGTATAGGGTGTTTCCTGCTCTTAGTACTTATAATGTTAGGATTCTTAGTTTGTGTAAGTTGAAGAGGTGTTCTGAAGCCAAGGCTTTGCTTGAGGGGATGGTGTGTGGAGGGAGGAAACCAAATTCCAATAGCTACTGTTATTTGATCACTGGGTTCTGTAAAGAAGGGAACCTGGAGGAGGCCAAGAGGTTGTTTAGGGACATGAAGAAGAGAGGGTACCATCCTGATTCAGGAAGTTATTTTACCCTCGTATACTTCCTGTGTCAGGG
Organism: Canavalia gladiata; assembly: GCA_037954105.1. Lineage (NCBI taxonomy): Eukaryota > Viridiplantae > Streptophyta > Magnoliopsida > Fabales > Fabaceae > Canavalia > Canavalia gladiata. The sequence continues at coordinate 16,894,744 of CM075658.1, read as the reverse complement.
TGGGGATTTTGATTCAGCGTTTAAGATAGCTGGAGAATGTATGGCTAAAGGTTGGGTTCCTAATTTCACGACAATGAAAAATCTTGTGAATGGGCTTGCTGGTGCCTCTAAAGTAGATGATGCTAAAGAGCTTATTAAGCAAATCAAGGAGAAGTTTTCTGCGAACAGCGACAGGTGGGATGAAATCGAAGCTGGATTGCCTCAGTAAGAAAAAAGTGTGGTCTCCTTGTATTATAATTCTTTAGTCAATTGGAGAGAAGCCTGGAACAATAAAATTTCTCTGGAACTTCAGCTTAAGAATGGCTTTCTTTTGTTCCACCATTTCCTCTGGTCCTTGGCCTTTTGCTCAAATGAAATCATATGTAACTGGTAATCTGCCAAGTCAGTTTAACATGTTTGCCATTGTTGGGCATGCTTAGTTTTCCTTGTTTGGGTAATGGAGGAGTTGGAAATGGTTACAAGGACAGTTTTCTGTTTGTTCTAATTTGGTTTACCCCTTTAAATTGCATTTGCGAGGAGACTGATACACTTCATGGGAGCTCTTATGGACTTGCATATTACATTATTACTGATTTTTTGGTTTCTTATCGTGCCCTTCCTCTATAGTTTGCTAAAGCTGGTAGCTCTTGTTGATATATGCCTTGTCATTTTTGTTTATTTCGACTCTAAAATAGTTCTATCACTTCTAATTGTAAGTTGAGTCCAAAAATTGGTTCATTTGCTCGTTCCATTCTACTAAATTTCCGAATATTATTCTTTGAATAACTTTTTGGACAATCTTCGCATTGCATGTTGTTTAATGCTATTATAAGTTAATAATCACGTCTTTGTTTGTCGAGGTTGTAGGTAATGTAGTCAGTAGATCTTCAGCTCTTAATGATTTGTTTCGTGTTCACGAGTAACAAATACATATTGTATGCCTCTACATTTGAATGCAAAGTTCAAGCATATTGATAGTAAATAGATGTGTTAAACGCCACTACCACCTTTAGGTCTTATCAATTATCACCATGCGATTTGGCTCACGATTTTCGTGCATTATACAGTGCTCCATTTACCCCTTTTATAACAGTTCCTCCCAAGTCAATAACTTGTATTCAAAGCCATTTAACACCGCAGACTACAAACCATATGACGCTTCTAGGGTCTTTTGTCATCGCACTATTAATTTAATGGTTTTTCCCTTCCTCAAAGGGGGAGCTAGTTGGCTATTGAATGCGTTTGGACTATCTGGTTTTTGGAAGATGATAATGGGAAGTAATTCTAGCACCGTGCTTCCTTGTGATTTGCGCACGTCAAGTGATTTGCGCAACAACTGATTAAAATTACACGTGAGCGTTTCGGTGCGTATTGTGCAAGTTGTGTATCGCTATGGATCTTGGACGGATTTATATATTCTTTTTATACACATCCTTTCATATAGTATGACACTCGTACTAGCGAGTTAACCTATGGGTGCTGATTCCATCTATCATCAACGCATTCACATTGGAAAAAGACGAAATGGACAAATTAAGATGCTCATTTTCAAAATGTTACCATGTATAATTCAAGCAATTTGAGCAGGGATAAAAGGAAATCTTGATTATTACAATATTGCTTGCCTAACGTGTTGGCTATACTTGTAATAAACCGCCCAAGCACATGTCAGCTTGCTTGAACTTTGTCTCCTGCACATAAATTTTAATGGTATTTTTGTAAAACTAATGGCTTATTCGAGCGAATTTTAAGGCTTATTTCTTGCATAGTCAGAGAATTACAAAATTAGGCAGATTATCGTGGTTTCCAGCTTACGAAGCACCTCTTTATCAAATTCAAACATTTTCTTTTGTCTAAATAACCAAACATTTGGATGCAGATATGATGGCACCCATTTACATTTGTATTTATGTGACGCTGCATACATGCTCACAAGGCAATGCTAAGTTCAGTTTGTGGGTTAGGGGGCCAGGTCGAAGACCCGGTTGCTAGATGAGATACTAAAGCGGTAGCCCAACTCAGCCATCCTTTAGTCCATTTTTTACAACTCTAAAATGATAGCCATGAGTATCCCTATCGTAAAATTTGGAACATCCTAAGATGTCATGCAATTGATGGATTATATAAAGAAAATTAAATAGGGCCGCGATTCTTAAATATATAGCCAATGGCTTACATCATTGATATTTTTTTTTTTTGAAAAAATAGTAACCGTTAGATGTGGATGTAAAAAGGTAGATTTGACTGTTTGTGTGTGGGAGGGGGAGAATCTTTTCCAAATGAAATATTACCAATTTGATGGAACAAGTCTTTAAAATGTAATTTTCTTTTATCTTCTTGTTGTACTGCAACATCTTTGTTTAATGTATAATTAAATGCGCTGATATTTGATCATTTACTTGCCAGTTAAAGTGTAGCTCAAAACTCCACTTGAGCATGCTCCGTTGCACTTGATTCAACGGAACATCAACTAGGCTGACTTTAACACATTTGCGTACTGCATATGCTGCACTAGATGCCATTGTTGTTGAGGTCACTAACCAGCTGCAACGGAAAACAGATCAAGTTCAAAATTGCAAAAGATTAGTGTAAGGCAAACAAAATTCTAGCCAAATTACCTCAGATAAGTAATGTATGATTGAGTTTCTTGGGTTCCAAATTCTGGTTGAAGAAGTGTTGCGGCAACTAATCCTAACTGGAACACTGTATTCACCTGTTCGAATTTGTATTCCTCCTCAGAAAATAGGATAAATACAAAGGAAATCTATTGAAGGGTTCTCTCTGACCATAATCTACTTCTCTAATCTATATATATGCTGCTTTAATTTTATTAGAAGTTTTTGTTTGCGTAACGGGACAAGTTGGGACATGTGGGAAGGTAATATAATCAGAAGCCTTACTAGTCTACAACTTAGCCGCGCCCCCAAACAATTGCAAAACTGGGGTGGTTTATTCAAGATGGAAAAGCAAGTCGATAAGAATAAGGATTTACTAATGCAAAAGAAATATGAAAGGAAAAAACTTCATAACTATTTGATAACATTTACAAGAGACTGACTACTGAAAAGGATCTATGCATGCGCATCTCAATCTAATCCTGAAATTCATTTAATGAGGGAAACATGATAAGGTGATACAACTACTGTACAAAAAGCTAGGCTAAATTGAATGTCCAATGTCCAATGTCCTGCTCTGTATAATAAACTCAAACATCCAAAAATGCTTACCTTGCTTATATAGAGTGGTTCAACCTTTTGGCAATGGGTCCCATCAAGGTTAAAAAATTCAGACCAGCTTTTCCACTGAGAAATCCCACACAATCAATGTTTCATGTTCATCTCTACAATTTCTCAAGCAGAAAGGAAAACATGAGAACCACGTTCTCATTTCTTACCTTCCAACTCAAGCTACTTGCTCTTTCGAATACTGCACCCCTAACGAGGAAGACATCTCGGAACACAAGTCCAGCAAGTCCGGCTTCAAAAATGAGAAACAAATGAATAGTTTTGCACCACATAAATGGAATAGAAGGTAAAATCTGCTCTCTAATTTTGAATGTTACTTCAGCCACGGAAATTATTTTTGCCAAACAGTATATAATTCAGAAAATATTACTTAATGTGCACTTTATTGCCAGCCAAGAGCAATGAATGATCTTGTGCCAAAGAGAAAAAGACAGTGCACGGATTGGATGAATTTTTTTAAGCCACTCGTTCTTCTTCTTCTTCTTATTCATATACCTTGTCAGCAAGGGGATCAAGATACCCACTACAGAATCAATCTTCATCTTCCTAGCCATGTATCCATCCAGCTAAAATTACGTAAAAAGATAAACATACAAATGTTGAGCATATCACTGATACATGGAGTGGATTCATTTCTATTCTGTAACAGTTTTTTAAAACCAAATATGTCACTGTATTTTCATACCCAATCAGTCCCTCCAGAGATTGCCAACCCCACCATCGCAGAAGTATACGTTCGTGATCATCCTGTGCAAAATTGTCAATCAAATTAGCACATTATAAAAAAATTAAAAAATATTTTTTTTATTAAAAATTTGTAAACAAAAATGAAAGCACCATCCAAGAAGAGGAGCCGAAATTAGTCGAGAGAAAGATATGAGATTTGGCACATTGAGGAAAGTGCGGAGAAGAGGTGAGTGATTGGAATTGGAATGGAGTGGTAAACGAGTGGTTGTGGCGCGAAGCAAATTGAGATTGATAGCGTTGACTTTGCGAAAAACGATGGCGTTTGGATGGAGATAGAGTGGTGGTGCAGACTGAGAGAGCTTCCACGGAGGGCACGTGAGGAAGAGAGGGCCATGATGACGACGGAGAGGATTGTGCAATTGGGAGAAGGGAAACAAGGTGGTTAAGGTTGTTGTTGTTGATGATGATGAAGTGATCAATGTTCGAGCTACGGTTTTCAGTGACCTTAATATCACCATTGTTCAACCATTCTTACAATTCCCCTCTCCAAATGTAATTAAATTAGGTTTTCTCTTTTCCTTTCCGAGATGGGTTTTGGGTTTTAGAGTTTAGACTTGGATAGTATATACACATGTAAGAAAATCAAAATATGCACATATAAACCATATGCTTGTAAGTAATTATTACCGTACATTATTTTTTTTATGTTCTTTATAATATTATCTACCATATTTCTTTTCTTTTATTGTGTTGTTTTGGGATCAACGCTCATTATTCCTATTAATAATAATTAATAGTTGAAGTTATGCGTTGTATAAGATAATGGATTCTTTCATCTTAAAATTTTGTGGTAAGGTTATAAGTAAGTTTTCCATTTATATTCTTGATAAATTTTAAATAAGTGAAGCTTTATAAAAATTAATAAAAAAAGAAATATAAAACTTGTGCACTATATCTATCATATCATAACTGTTATAGTTTATTTTGTACTTTTTTCTTTGATAATTTTATATTGATAATCCTGTTGAGAATAATTCATGTTATAAATAGTGGTTAAAAAAATTGGTTCATAATTACTATTTAATCAAAATCAAAATTTGTAACTACAAAGAGTGGATAAATAAGATTTTATTCGGGATTGTGAGTTTTTTTTTAAATTAAAATTTGAAAATAAGATATTTTTAAAAGGTGTTAACTTGATTTCTAATATATTTTTAAAATAACTTAATTTAAATATTAAAATAAAATAATAATCTTTTAAAATTTTAAAATTATAACTTTATTTTAATTATTATCATTACCATTATCATCAAATTAACACTATTAACATTAATACTAATATTATTATTACATCAATACTATTATCATTATTATTATTCTCAAGTGAAATAATTGTTATACATATCATAAATATATTATATCTATTTTCATTTTATTTATGATTGTATAATTTTTTTAAAATAAAAAAGTTATTGACCATTAAATTTAAGATATAAATAGATGTAGAATAATTTTTATAAATAAATTTATTCTATACTCATTTGTTATTATGATTATAATAGTAGTAGTAATAATAATACTAATAATAATAATTTATTTTTAATTTTTAATTAAAATTTTAATTTTTAATATTTTTATAATGGTTCAATTTTTTAATTTTCAATTTTGATTAACAATATTTAATTTATCCATTTTTAATAAGTACATAATAAAAATATAAGATAAAATAAATTAATTTTTTTTTGCAATAATATTTTAAAAATTCAAAACTTAAAATTAAAGGTGGATATGATTTTAAAAAAAAATTAAATTCTAAAAATAACTGTATGAAACAGACCTTAAAATCTTTCTTATAGCAATTTCAAATGTTGAACCTCTAACCAATCATTATTTAATTATAAGAAGAATATTTATGGGGAAAATTCGTATTTATTTTTTTTGTCTATGTACTTTATATATATAATATAACGTACATTTTTTATCCTTTTTTTCAAGATAAATCTTTTCACGTAACTAGATATTTGAATTTGATAAGATAATTATTATTTATTATTTCATTCGTTTATTTATTATTAAGAAAGAGAAGATAAATATTAAAAAATTCACTTAATATTATTAATTATTTTTAAAAAATATTTATTTTCTTAATTTATCTTTTATTTATAAATTTTACCTTTTTCTTTATTTATTATAATTAGTAAATATAAGAGTATAATAAAAAATAATTAATACTTTTTTTAAAATTAAAATAGACAGATAAATAAAAATAAATTTTATATTCTTTTAATCGATAAAAAGAAACTGAAAGAGTTTTACAATTTTTTTTACCTTAATTTCTGATCCCCTCTACTTAACCGTAGCCGCATGAATTTGTATAAATTTGGTAGAAGAATAATTTGAGCTAAACAGTGGCACTATTATGGGATTTTATCTTAACTCGTAACTCATGCGATGCACAGGGTTTTTTATTTGCTAATGTTGATTTGAATTGTTGATAGTTTTTATAATTTTGTTGAGTTATATATTAAAATATTAAAAGTAATATATATTTTAAAATTTATTTAATATTATCAATATAAATAATGCAACTACATTATTGATATTTAAAAATAACTATTAAATAAATTTATCCAAAATATAAATAGTTAAAATAAAGAATATTGTTAAAATTTTAATAATTTTTATAAATAGAATATTAGGTAAAAAAATAGGTGTTTTTAATTTTAAAATTATTAAAATTGTAATATTGTAATTCAATGTAATTTATAATTTCTAAAAGTTTAGTACAAATCATTTGTAGTATGATATTAACCACATCATTCATATCATTATATTTCAGATAATTAGAAGAACGCTTATGAGTCAGTCTTTCTATATGTTACCTATTTGTTAATAAAAACTATGCTAATAAGTAATTGGATATAAAAATAAATAAATCTAAAATTACTATCAACTCATTATTTATTTATTATCGAGTCAAAGTTCGACGACATATAAAGTGGGATAGATTGAGATCATGATACATTGATTTATATTAAATTTTTTTCAATAATTTCTTAAACTTCACCTCATTGGTTGAGATTATTTTTTCCTTAAAAGTAACTAATTTCATTATTTGTTAAATTATACATTTTAATGTTGAAGTTGAGAACTATTTCTCTATTAATGAACAATGTAAGACCTTGTTATGATTTAATGGAAACTTCAAATTTGATACTAATACCATTGTTCAAGAGATGATTTGGATAGAAAAATTGGAATCCTAAGCATGGCAACTTTAGGTTAAACATAATGCACAATCAAAAATGTATATTCCAATTACTACTAAAATAATAAAAGTAGAAAAGTAACAAATACCTTATCTAATAAATATATAGTCACGGCTACTAAAATGACTGGTAGCAAGCAATAAACATACCGTTTGTTTAATAAAACAATACAATATTTAAAAGTAATAATAAAAATAAATTAGTTAAAAATAATAATCAAACAAATTTATTTTAACAAACATTCGATGAAAAAAGGGTATATCTTTCAACAACCAAATCAAACAATAACACTTTATCCTGAAATATAATACAATAATATCATTGTTATGTTCTTTTCAAAATTTCAAACAAACTATTAATGTAAACTAATAATAACCTATATAAAATTCTCTGTAAAATATCACAATTTCTAAACTTAGCATGGATAAAGACATTAATAAATATATTTATAACAAAATGTTGTAATATTAAGTGTAAGCTTCTCATCACCCAGATTTTTTCAGCTAAAAAAATAAAAGTAACACCCAATAAGTTAAAAAAAATATAAATTTAAGAGAAATAATATTTAAATGCATAAATTCATCATATAAAAAATATAATTATAGGTAAAACTAAGAAGACTAAAATAAAAAAAAATTAAATTAGGTACATTTATTTAAAATTATTTTCTTTCATTGAATTTTTATGGTTGTGCAACATGTGATGATGGTCTTAATTTACTAAAAATAACAAATGATAACTTTTTAATTTTTGAATTTAGCATGAAAGATGATGAAACAAAAAAATATAAATATTGGTGATCATTATAAAAAAAATATAAAGGAAGAAAAATATTAAATATAAAAAATAAAAAAATGTTAGAATTAATAAATATGTATCAATTACTAAGATAAAAACAACTAAATATTATAAATAAAAAACAATAAACATGTATTTGTAGATATCCGAGTAAAAGATAAAAAAATTATAAAGTTATGCATTGCAAAAAATTATAAAAGTAATAATCAAAATTTAGTATATGATCTATATGAAAAAAAATATTATATATCATAATCAATAATATACATTTAGAAGTATGTAAAATTTACTTATGATTGAAAAATTAAATTCAAGTTATCAAAATAGTTTATATCTTTTTTATATATAACATTAAATTTAATTTAAAAAATATTTTAAATTATTAAAAAATATTCTCTTTTAAAATTTATGTAATACTATAATAAATTTTAGTTTACTAAATTGTATGATATTAAATATCTTAAAACATGTACGAACAAAGTTTTTATATAAAAACAATACACAAACATCTTCGCTTATATCATCAATAATATAAAAGACAAAAATTAATAAAAAAAATATAATTCTATAACCATTTTTACATGTAATGAAAAAAAATTAGAATTATTTATCAAATGTTGTTATTAAAAAATAAAATATTAGAAGTAACTCTTATTCCGAGAAAATAATGTTGTAAAATTCTTTTTTTTATAAATTTTAAATTTAGATGTATTGTAATAAATTATTATTTTTTATTTTACTAATGTTACTTTCTTAATAGACTATGTTTTTTTATGATAATGAATATGGCTTAAAAAAAATGTAACTCAATTTAATAACCTAACATGTGCTCGTTGATTTCTACTTGTATCTACCTTCGTCCTACCTACTACATGTAAACGTGTGAATACATTCGAAACCAAATGTCAGATGTATCAAGTACAAACTCATACCTACACAGATCGATAATACCAAATAAATCACAAAAAAATATGACAATTTTTTTATAGCATGTATTAGTATCATGATTGAAACATTTTTATCATAATCAAGGTTAATTAATATAAATTTTTATTTATTTTTTAAAGATGTATAAATGTTAAGAAATATAATTAATATTATTTTTTTTAACATTTATTTTCCTAATTTATCTTTTATATATAAATTTTACTTTTTTTTTCATTTATTATAATTGACAGATATAAAGGTATAATAAAAAATAACCAATGCTTTTTTGAAATCTAAAATAAAAAGATAAATAAAAAGAAATTTTATTTTTTTTAAGAGATACAAAAATTGAAAGAGTATTATATTTTTTTACCTTAATTTCTGATCCCCTCTATTTAACACCACCCGTATGATTTTATATAAATTTGGTGAAAAAATAATTTGAACTAAATAGTAGCACTATTATGGGATTTTATCTTAATATCTAACCCCTTTCCCTACCCCTAAATTAAATTAAACTATTCTACCTAAAAGCTATTAGGATTATTTAAGCAGCCAAGTTAAGGTTTTATGCAAAAATTTAGATTCGAATCTTATCGTTTTTTATGTTGTAGCAAAAATTATTCTAGTTGATTTTTTATAAATACTTAATCAATAACACCGATTAATTTCAAAACAATCAATTCAAATTTCTTCGTGATGATTTTGATTCGTAATTTCGTATAAAAAACAAGTAATAATAATTTTACGTATAAAAAGTGATTTATACCCTTTTATATATCTAATCTAACGGACTTGCATTTAAAAAAAAATAAATCAACACTTATACCTTAATACAATTGGAAGAAATTTTTCTCAAAAAAATCCTATCTACTCTTATCGGTATTAGAATAAGTTTAGGATTTATTTGTTTCACTTTCTAAATCAATTTCTGGTATCATGAAGAGATTTCCATGCAAATTTTGTAGTTAAAATAAATCTGGAAAAAAGTCGTATTTGTATAGTTATTAATTTTCTGATTTAAATAGTTTAAAAATTAAAAAATAAAAGAAATACTCAAATAAAGGAAAATGAATGTAAGGGAGTAATTACCATAGTAGCACCGAAGATTTATTCTAAATAGAGATACTTAAAAAAAACTCAAATAGAAATTAAATTAAATTTAAAAAATCAAAAACATTTGTTGGACTAATACCACCTCAAACTTGGATTAATTTTATACACAAATGTTATAGGGATATCTGTCGCAACTAAAATAAACAAAACAAGTCGTTGGTTGACTTGATTCCATGAGACAAAAATTGTTACACTTATAATAAAAAAAGGTATATTCATGGATGCATTTTGCAGCTTCACATCCTAATAATAGATACCTATTCTCGCCCAAGGTTTAAGAATAGATTTTTTTTAATACATTTTACATTTGTTTTGATACATAAGATTTAAGAATAGATTGAATTACCTTATTTGCATCTAACTTGTTCTTATTTTTTTACTTACTAAAGGGCCAAGTACCACTTTAAGACAAGAAAGAAGTGAGAAAGGTTGTCTATGTTATTTTTGATTCCAATTGAAAAAAAGATTGTAAAATATGGAAATAACAGTTTGTTATCCTTGTTATCCTTGTCAAAATTACCTTGCAAAACAAAGTCCAAGTTCCTTTTCTTTGCACGTGTCAAAGATAGCCAGCTAAGGTTAACTATGTTAAAGAAATATTCAACTTTGATGCCCAAAACTAAAATAAGCAATGTTATCCTCCTGGGAAGCAATTATAAAACAGAATTTTCCAGTATTTGGACCCAGCATAACGTCTTATAGTTTCACAGTTTAAAAAATCAAACCATATTTTACCATCATCATTCTCTTTTGTCTGAATCCTTGGTGCAAGTAAATTGTTCCGAGGACAATTGTGTAGGAAATTGTTTCCTACACAGTTTGCCTCGCTAGCTACCCACCAACAAGGTTTGAGAACATGAATTGCTTCCCATGCTGCAAGTCAGATGCTAAAACAAAAACAAACTCTCCTGGACGTTGCTCCAAGAAAATTTCCAAAGGCAGGAGAACCTTCAAATCATTAGCGGCTGCGATGTCACTTAAAACAGGTGTGTACTATGGTACATTGATTATATCAAATTCTATCAAATTGTTGCATGATAATTCCTTCTTTTGTTCTTTTGTTATACCTCATAAATAAATCCACTTTTGTTCTTTTGTTTTTTATTTTTTTAACCTTTTAATCTGATTGAACATTTTTAGCAGTTTAATTTCTTTTTCAAATCAATTCCCTTACATGGAGCTGGCTTAGGAGATTAGGCTTCCCCGCCTAATACAATTTTTCTTATGATATAATCTTTTTTTTTTTTCTTCCTTGGTGATAGTGATGAATTTCCTAATTGTACGAGTAAATCCATGATATTTCATATTAGAATCCATGGCTTCAAATGTAAATGTGGATGCATTATTTGTATAAGAACCAGTTGATCTCAAATTGCAGCTAGCAGCAGGCATAGACAAATAGATGAAGAGATAAAAAAATATGGTACTGTAAGAAATGAAGTTAAAAAATTCACATATGAAGAGGTAGCTGAAGCAACAAACAACTTCAATTCTGATAGCCTGGTGGGCGAAGGTGGATTCGGGAATGTCTACAAAGGATACTTACAAAATATTGATCAAGTGTGTCTCTCTCCCTCTCTTTCAAACACACCCATTTTTTATTATCCAATAATATCCTTACCTGCTTAGAAGGTTGTGTAAACTCATGTTTATTTGGTGTTCAGACTGTAGCCGTGAAGGTGTTGAATAGGGAAGGAAATCAAGGAACACGAGAATTTTTTGCAGAAATTTTGATGTTAAGCATGGTGCAACATCCAAACCTTGTGATGCTTATTGGTTACTGTGTCGAAGGCGATCATAGGATTCTAGTTTATGAATTTATGGCCAATGGAAGTTTGGAAAATCATCTTTTAGGTATGAATATGATGACCAAAACCATTGTAGTGAAACACATATATAGCATGCAATGTAGAAACAGCACTAACTAGAGTTTGTTTGTCAGACCTAGATGAAGGTAAGGAGCCTTTGGATTGGAAAACAAGGATGAAAGTAGCTGAGGGAGCAGCTAGAGGACTTGAATATTTGCATAACACTGCAGATCCACCTGTGATATTCCGTGATTTTAAATCATCTAATATACTTTTAGATGAAAATTTCAACCCAAAGCTCTCTGATTTTGGACTGGCCAAGATTGGTCCAAAAGAAGGAGAGGAAGTTGTGAAAACCAGGGTGATGGGGACCTTTGGCTATTGTGCACCAGAGTATGCTGCCACGGGTCAGCTAAGCACAAAGTCAGATATTTATAGTTTTGGCGTTGTGTTTTTGGAAATCATCACTGGTAGGAGAGTACTTGACACTGGAAGAGTTGCAGAAGAGCAAAACTTGATTGATTGGGTATGTTACATCACATAATTTAATTTTGATTTTTAGTTTCCTTAAAAAGGTTCATGTGGTTTGAGGAGAATTGATGTTAATTAGTCTAGTAACTTGGAATTTATGGTTGTCCTTGTTTTTTTATTTGGCAGGCACAACCTTTGTTTAAGGACAGATCAAAGTTCACTCTAATGGCTGACCCTTTGCTTAAGGGTCAGTTCCCTGTGAAGAGTCTATTTCAAGCTCTAGCAGTGGCAGCAATGTGTCTCCAAGAGGAAGCTGACACTCGACCTTACATGGATGATGTTGTAACAGCCCTTGCTCATCTATCAGTGCACATACCTGAAGATAAAGACATGGCTGGTGAATCTATAAAAATTGCTGGGTATGTTGAATCCTTTAGAATTTCTAGTTCAATTCCACCTAAGAGAGCATAGAAATCATTCACAATACACAGACTAGGATACACTGCAAAAACTCAGAGCACAAAATTGAAAGTGCTCACGAGTTATGTCTAATTCTGGTTGTGTAACATTCTACAGTTAAATTGTAGCCTGTAATTCTTTTGTTGTGGGAATGAAATCAGGATTCCTTTAATTCATCTTTTTTTTTTTTCTTTAATAAAGTTATATCTGAGTTTTCTGTTTCTGTTTAATTCCCTCTTTGAAAGTATGACACTAAGATCCAAAAACATTAATGTATGCTCCCCCAGCATAGTTACCGAATACTCTCAATACTGCGTATCAGGTTTTCTTTAAAGGAAGTCTAGCAAATATAATGTAAAGAAGTAATAAACTCCATACCTAAACGAACCATGTACCACTTATTTGGTAACTATGCTTCCCAGTTACAAATATTTCATTTGATAAATGTACATAGAGCAAGCGATTCATTTACTGTCAAATCTGCTTATTCAAGCATTAAAACACAGATTTTAAACTGAATCTGAAATCTAAAGCGCAGCAAAATTAAACTAATGAACACATGATATAACAGAGAAATTGAAAAAGAACATGAGCCCAAAATATAAAAAGTTGCCCAAGTAAGGCAACACAACTTGAAACATAACATGAATATGCTCCTGCAGGTTTTGTTCCCCCACAAAATGCTGCATGCAGGCTAACTCAAGAGAATCATTTAGAGCTGAAAATTGTTGATATCCCTCTTGAGGATCCTGTAGCTGTAGCCAGGAATTCTTTTAAATTGATTGGTTTCAGCTACTTCTGCAACAGAACAGATTTTTGGAAGGAACCCACTACCATTTGTGCCTCTTCCCTTCCTCCTTAAAAACCATGTCCAGAAACTGGGCCTGAACATGGAATAGCTTCTGCTATCCATGTCCAAAATGTGATGCTGAGGTTTCAGTGAGCTTCCTCTTCTCTCTAACTCAAACTTAGTGAAGTATTCAATTTCCTTCCTCACTAGAGATCCAATAGTGCCCCTTGTGCCTATGGCAACTGGAGCAGCCATTTCAACTATGCTGTTGAGTTATGTCCCTACTCTTTATAATGAGAGAGGCTTCTACATGAAGAAAGCTGTGTCATGGTTCTAAATTTTCAATTTGGAGCATCTATCTTTTGATCTTTTTTTAAATAGTAGATACTAACTTGCTTTATGAAAAGCAAAAGCATGAAATTTCCCATAATTGAAACTTTAAAAAGTTGAAATCATCAGTCTTCTAATGTTTTGATAAAAACTAGCTTATTTTCCGGACATCATACTTTACATTTCTAACATGATGATGGTATTTTTTAGAAATTCTATTAAACAGTTAACATTTATGAAAGCATTTTTAGCGTTCACATCACAAACAGATGTGTAATATTCAATGTTGCGCGATGGCAATGCCTAACGGAAGTTTCTTATGCACTCGCTAAGTGGCGGTAACTAGGAATTTTATTGGTAATGGCACTTGTCATATTCTTAGGGGACCGTTACTTATCATATGACCTTGGTTTTATGTAATCTTAATATGTTATTTGATAAAAATATTTTTTTTATTTCCTATTTAATATTGTTTATAAAAATGTTATTTTATTTAAAAAATTTATAAAAAAATATTTTTATTATTTTCTATACAAAACTTTAAAACTAAAAAATATGTCATTTTTATAGAAAAAAATAAAAATAAAAATAAAAAATATTTCCCCAAACCAAAAGTTGCTACTTACTTAAAAATACAAATTTAAATTCGGCGCTCAATGATTCACTTTTTTCTTTGTCTGTCTGGTCAAAGTTAATGTCCGCCTTTCAAGCCTTGGCTATTGGAAAGAGAGGCGATTGTTCATTGTCACGGTGCCTTTTGTCATAGGTTCTGTAGTTTTTTGGCTTTTTACTGTGTTGTCCAGTCCAGCTGATATCTCCATTGGATCAAATTCAATATAAATAATAAATAAAATATTGGATGTAATGGAAGTAAATTTCCTTCCATACATATAATTTGTGTGGTAAAAATTGAGTATTTTAAAATATTTAAAATTGATATTAATATTATTATTCTTTTAAATTTAAATATTTAAATTAATTTATAAATATTATTATAATTTTAAGATATTTATAATTTATTATTAATTATTTTAAATTTAATTTATAAATTATTTATTTATCGATTTAAGGTTTATTATGATTTTTATTTTTTTATTGTTAAAAAATTATTATGATTTTATTTTCTATTATTATAGATATAATTTTTTATCTTTACAAATTTTAATTTTTATATAATTATTTTCTATTTGGTTGAAATACATGTTTTATTGATTGATTATTTAAAAAATTATAATTAAATTTTAAACTTAAGTTCATCATTTCATATAAGTATTTTTATTCTCTTTTATCTATTTTGATAAAATATTTTAAAAAATTATATTCTAAACACTCAAGTTTTGATTTTATTATATTTATTATATATATATATATATTATACCTTTTACAAATATTATTAGAGTTTAAAGTTCAAAATATCCTCATAATCATCGATTTAAAAACTTTTATTTTATAGTATGTTTATGATATTTTAAGTATGTAGTTCGTAACATTAAATTAATATTTTTTTACATTTTCTTTTTTATATTGTCCTTTTATTTTTACTTTAATTTTAACTTAACATCTTAAAATATTAAACCAATATTTAGATTTAGTTTCATTCATTTTTAAAATGATGTGTCGTAGAGGCTTAAAAATTCATTGGAGGTTCAATTTTTAGTGTTAACATATAACAATGATATTTGATGAAATTTAATTTAATTAATTATACTTTAAATTGTATATTTTTATTGTCTATGATTGATTAAATATTAGATTAATTATCATTAGTTACCTTAGATTAAGAGATATTAGAATTTGATATTCTTATTTTTTATTTAATATTTATGATTATATTTAGGATTAATACATTGAATTTTCCTGCACTTAAACTTATCCAAATTGATTAAAAAATCATAATAAAATTTATCTTGTCCTTTAACTTTGTTGTCCTTATACATGGACAATAAATTCTATTTGTGAAAATAGATGTATACTGTTGCGGAAATTCATACAATTATCAATAGTTTTAGATACTATCTTTACATAAAATTTGAAATTTTGAAAGATAATATTTTCTTATAATAAACCTGGTGATTACATGTGAAATTGAGTTATAGAAATAATATGATTGATTTTTGGGCTGACCATTAATACTGTGGTCGGTTATTATTATTCAGCAAGTATTAACTTTTTTTTTTCAATAATTCTTATTCTTATTTTCACTCATGCATATTACGCTTTATCTAATAATAATAAAAAATAATATTATATTTTATTAATTATATGATATATAAATTCTATAAAATTTTATTGATATATGTATATAAGTATAAAAATTTGTCATATTTTATTTTATTGTGAGTTTATGTTTTATTTTACTGTAAATTATATAGTGTTAGCAAAACTTATAAATGTAATTACTTGATTATGATATTTGATATGAATATTTTAAATTTAAAAAATAGCATGATTATTAAGATGATTTTTACGTAATTAAGATATTCTCATGTATGACAAAATATTTGAATATTTTAATATGTTATTTTTATAAAGTATATAACGATTGAAATGAAAATTATATTAATATGATGCAAGTTTGAATATGTAATATGGTAATAAAATAGAGTTCTTAGTGATTGATTGTTATTTGATGTGATTTATGCTTTATATAGTAAAGATAAATTCTATATTTACATAATATGTGATTTTTAAGATTTATATATAAACTAAATTTTACACATGTTAAAATTTGAAAGAGAGGTGTAATGAAAATTTTTAGATCACAAGAGGAGTAAAAGAATAATAATATCACAAAATTATAATATTTAAAAAATTATTGAAAGTTTAAATTTTTTATAATTATATTATTTATAATCTCTCATGATGATGATATTTAATGAAATTATATAAATAATTTGTTAAATATGTCCAAATTATTAAAAAGTTTATTATTTTATAAAAATATTTTAAATTTTTTGTAAAATATTTTATTTTATTTAAAATATTTTATCTTTGCAAAATATTATGGTATGAAAGGATTTTTTACTATATTAAAATAATAAGCAACGATAAAAAGATTTGATTTGTATAAAAATAAATTAAAAAGATTTATTTTAATTTTAAAAGAGATATCATAATTTGGATTATCCAAATATACAATAAATTATATTATAAAAAAAATTATTATTATTTACTTGTAAAAGAATTTGAAAATAAATAATAAAAAAATTTAATAAATATTTTATATGAAAAAATTTATATTTTTTTATGCATACATTATAGTTGTTAAAAAATAATCATGAAAAGTAATTCATAAATATTATTTGAAATATATATATATATATATATATCAAAATTTTATTAAACGATTAATGAAGTAATGTAAAAAAAATTAATTTGATTATATTTTTTAAAAATAAAAATTTAGTGAAATAATATTGAAGAAAATAAAACTTTAATCAAAATAAAATTAAGAATCAACCTTTATGATTAAAGATTATGTAAAAACAAATTTATATAAATAATAATAACTTATTGTTAATCATTCTAACATTATTAATATTATTTCCATTCTCATAATATGTACAATATTATATTATATTAAATAAAAAATTAAATTTAATCATTTAAATAACTATTTTTTTTTTCTTATTGATATATAAGATTCATAATACAATGAAGTAAGTTACACGAGTATCAAGAAATTGAAACACAATTTCTAACTGCGAAAAATAGATTTGATATATTTACGTTTATTATGTAAACCAGCAAAACCTCTTTCTCATATTTTATTTTATTAAATATTTTTAAAAAAATTTAAAATATGTAAAAAATTGTTGTAAAAATTAGATATTTTAAAAAATTTAAACTTAATTATTATTATCTTATATTTAAATATTAAAATTAAATTATTATTATTATAATTTTAAAATATTTAAAATTTATTATTAATTATTTTAAACTTAATTTATAAAAATAATTATTTATCCATTAAAAATTTATTATAACTTTATTTTTTTACAGTTAAAAATTTATTATAACTTTATTTTTTAACATTATAAATTTAATTTTTGACTGTTATAATTTTTTTATTTTTAACCATTAGATGCACAAAAGTTTAGTGTATATATATTTTCTGACGGATTAAAATTTATATATTCTTTGTTAGTTATATCTCATTCAATCATTTAGAAAAAGCTTTTATATTCTGAAGGATCACCTCACAGACAGCAAATCTTGTGACGACTGTCCTTTCATTTGCCTCATCTTACACAACATCAAATTTTTTCTAATAATTTGAAAATGACAACTAAATGAGAAAATAAATGGGGTATTTTTTGCAAAATAATGTAAGAGATCCATATCTGCTAATAGAAAAGGACGCTTCATATGAAAATTTATCATAAATTTTGGGTACAGAAATTTATCATAAATTTAACTATAGAACTTATTAAGATAGATTAAAAAGATTTAATAGTAGGCTTTAAAAAAATAACTAATAAAATAGATGAAAGGGAAAAGAATCATTTTTAACTTTAAGTTGTTAATCAGAAATTAAAATGTTAGTTAATTTTTTATATTAAAAATATTTGATAAAATTATGTATTAAATTAGTAAATAAATGTAAAATTACGTCAAAGATATCTTTATATGATTCTTTACAAATATATATATATATATATATATATATATATATATATATATATATAATTGTCTTATTTCAGGTAATTGTATTTTTAAATTTTTTTAATCATTTTTCTAGATCATATATACTATTAAAAATTAAAATAAATAGTGTAATAATAGACGAGTAGGAGAGAGAAGGAGAGTCCTTATACTAACAAGTTTTCACTTCGTTTTCAAAACAGAGGGTGCATATGAAGTATCATGGTAATAATAGACGAGTAGGAGAGAGAAGGAGAGTCCTTATACACAATGACAACCTCATACACTACCTCCGCCCCAAACTCTGCAACCAACAGTGTAATAGAACATGTCTCCAAACTTTCCATTCCAGATCTCTGTAAAAGAACCATGAGCAACAAGATAGACAATCTTGTTGAGTTCCAGTACATCCCTGAAGAAGCTAGAATAGATGAGTCTATTCCACCTTTGATGAGCCCGTACAACCTGTACAGACGAAGCAGATCTGGCAACAGCTGGATTTCTGCAGCAAAGAAGTTGGTATCTACTCCCAGATTGAATATCAAAGAGCAGATTCAAACCAACAAATTTGACCAGTGTGGTCTAAGAGCTACTGAACAAGAGCAATATGTTAATCTTCTCATCAGCAAAGAACTTATAAATCTTTGGAAACGAGAAAAGTATGTAGCACTTCACCTGGGTGCTATCAGGATTGTTCTTAGTTATCATGGCAGAAAAGGACTTCCTGTTACTGCCAGAATCACTTTACTTGACACCACATATCACAGATATGAGCATGCCGTTCTTGGAACGTGCATCACCACACTCAACAATGGCCAGGCAGTCTTCACTGTCTTCCCAAATTTCAATGTATTATTATCAGATCCAACACTCCCGAATCGGTTCAAGATTCAAGTCCAAATCATAGGAGCTCCACAAGACGAAGAAGCTTTCTCAGCTTCACTCTGTCACCAGATGATATGGAGGATCCAAGACCACTGCTTTGACCTCTCTTCACACAAGGAGTTCCAGGAGAATGCATTGATGGTCATTGCTACAGACAGCAATGAATCCCCTTCCATTATCCAGGTCCCAAAACAGATTCCTCGCAAAGAACTGGAGAAATTGGTCCCCACTGATTGGATCACCAATTATGAAAATTACAAGTCAAGCCAAAAACAGATAGTTTCAACTGAGGCTCAATTCAGGAGAAACTCCATAGATGGAACTGTCAGAACGGTATTCTCAAAGTCTGAAGGAGAAACCTCAACAACTCCACCCATCTTCCACACTCTGATGATCACTCTCGGAGAAAGAGAAGAGAGAATTCCAATCTCTCAGTTTTACCCTGATGGAAGAGTTGTATACTCTGACAAGCTAAATGGACATTTCATGTGGGACGTAGATCCTTCCATGTGTGATGAAGGATGCAGCTGTGATGAAGGAGAAGACACAGATGATGACTATGACTCATCTGACTCTGAAGACGATGATGATGAAACGTGGAAGAAAAACCCATGTAAACCGCCACCTTCTCCACGACGTCGTTCAAACCCAGAAAGTAGACCATGGATAGGAATAAGGAAAAAGAAAGAACCTTTGCCTCTTTACCACGAAGAACTAAGATGGCTCAGAAAACAAGAACGTCCACCTCCACCCGAGGATGAGTATCTTGTTACATTGCCACCGCCAAGAAACTGCAGAAATTCTTACAAGGAAAAGACAAAGGTACAAACAGTACCCATAATACCTTGTATGATGAATCAAGAGGAATTTCCCCCTCTTGAGAGACGAGATAACCAGACACGAAAGGTAGTTGCTAGACCTTTTGTACAACCAACAGCTTCAGTTTGTTCAGGAGAGAATAGCAGTACGTCATCAATATAGACGAGGACCGTATCCAGTATGGGTTCAAATATTCGGGTCATGGTCTTCTGGAATAATGATGGAGCCACTTTCAGTCCAAAAGGCAAGACCGTCCATTGATAATGGGCATTGGGAATACAGAATGCCGTCTTGGGCCTTTCTGAAGGTTCAAGCCCAAGTTGCCAGAAGCCCGACTTCATATCGAACTTTGAGAATATGTAGGCATTTCTAATATATGAATAGAGAGATTTAATATTGGGCAAAGGGAACTTATCATCCTTGAGGAAATCATTAAGCGGCCTGTAGTCAATGACCAATCTTTTTTTTTCCTCGGATTCTCTCTGACCTTTTTTCAACATAAAATGCCTGGCAAGCCCAATCTGACTTGGTTGGTTCAATCAGCCCTTGTTTTAATAACTGCTGACATTCATCATAGGCTGCAGCCCGGTCTGAAGGTGACATTCCCGGGTGGATTGCCTTTGTTGGATTGACATCCTCATTCATCTTAAATGGCAGGTGGACGAAGAATTCTGGATTTGTCCATAAAGGCTTGGGATGTTTGAACATGTCATGGCTGTCTGCACATAATTTTAGCAGCTTGTCTCGATGTTCTTCAAAATCTGGAGGTGTATCCTTCAGACTAAAGATTTTTAAGGTTGGCACATACTTTTTGAAAAATCTTTTGAATTTGACTCCATTTGGAAGAATCTGCAGTCGTTCAAGCTGTGTATATGTATCCATGCCAATGACAATGTCTTTTCCAGGGAGACTTGTTCCTATCACCTTGGTCCACAGAATACAGTTCTGGAAGAATTTGATGCCAATTTTCTTCTTGGTAATTAATTCTGTGGTGAATGTCTGACCATCAGCGGCCTTAAAATGATGTTTTTCTTGTTCCCATGATGAGGATGGGAGAATAGCCGGATTCATAAGCGTTCTTTGGGCTCCTGTATCCATGTAGGCTATTGCTTTTACTGGCACATCATATTTGGAAGGAAGGATGAAGATTTCAACATTGGGTAATGGTGGAGAGGTAGTCATAGCGGCCTGTTCTTCTACCCTGTTGGCTTCTTCGAATGTTAGTATGGGGAAATGTGGTCCGTCATTTTCATCGCCTTCGCTTTCATCACTATCACTGAAGATTAAGGCAAAGGACGTTTCATGATTGAACTCCTCCTGTTCAGAGTATAACGATTCGACATCGTCTTCTTCATTTAGCTGTAAACTCTGAACGAGTTTAGCTGCCTTGTTCTTCTTTTCTGGGCAGTTTCGGGAGAAGTGACCCTTCTTTCCACAGATGAAACATCTGTCTCTTCCTTTTTCTTTTCCCCTGTATTTCTTCTTTCTGAAGAACTTCATTTTCCCTTTTTTCCTGGAAATTTTCTTTTCCTTCTTCTTCTTCCTTTTGCATATGCATTCTTTCTGTTTGCATCCGATTTCCAAGTAATTTTTCTTGCAGGCTTTGGAAAAAGTTTTCTCATCATCCATCATTTTTCTGAACATTTGTTGGTTTCCACATATCTTGTCTTTTGCTATCATAGCAAACTGGTGGATTTGTCCAAGAGATCTGGTAGAGAAACTTACGTCTTGAGCTGTGGCACTTCTGTACATTTCATCTTGAAGAGATTCTGGCAATGAACTGATGTAAGTCTCTTTGAGACTGGCATCATTGTATCCATTCAGGCGATAGTAACATTGTGACATCCTTAGATAGTGTCTGGCTAGATCCTTTTCATCGAGGGAACAACACTTCATGTTGTAAAACCTTTTCTTTATTTCTTTGTTTGCGATGTCAGGATCTCCAATGAATTCTCTATGAAGAATTGCTATCACAGCATCAGTGGACTCTACTTGGTGGAGAAGATCTTGGTTGACATGACCAAGACTCTCATACCATTCCTTGAGGACTCCGATCATCCCAGCACAAAATTCTTCAATAACTTTGTAGCGATCTGTTTCTTTGACCATCTTCTTATCCATCCATGCTTTGAATTCAATTAATCTTTTTGCCCACTGTTGTGGCAAGATATCATCCAGTGAGAAATATGTGGTTTTAGATGGCGGACTTGGCGTGATCCTTTCATCGGGATGAAGTCTTGATGTTGATGCTTCGTCCGTATGGGATGCCATCAATATGTTGGTGATATCTGCAAACTCCTTTTCAGAATTAAAAGAGCTTTTATCTTCTTCTGTATCACTTTGGGCAGATCTTTCTTCCTCAGAACTTTGAGGAATATCTTCTTCTGTATCTGAATTCATCTGGATTGTCATCATCGGTTCGGGTTGTTTGTCAGCTCTTTTCTGAGTCTTTTCTGGTGATGATTGGGAAACAGATTCATCTGTTTTTCTCTTTTCTGTCATGGTTCTTTCGCCGAACAGAGTTGATCTGTGAGGCATAATTGCCGGTAGAAGAGATGGCTGTGGATGTTGTATTGGATTATTGAACATCAGTCCTGGACATATCTTTCTGGGTGAAATCTCGTATGGAGGTGAGATCTCAGTCCTGGGTTTTCGAGGCATCTTGACATAAGTTTCGAGCTCTTCAACCTTTTGCCTGAGCTTTTGTAGTTCCTGTGTTTTTGCCGTAAACTCATGGAAGCTTGATTGTCTTGAGCTTTCAACTTCAGTTTCAAGAGACCTTACTTTGCCTTTTAACTCAGCATATGCCCTTTGTATCTTTTCAGAAAATCCTTTGAGCTTTTCTTCAAAGGAATCTACTTTGTCTTCTATTCTTTGAAGGGCCGAGTTTTGTGCAAGTGCATTCTCAGTCTGCCAATTTAACACTTCCTCTGCTTGGGAAGTAGGCTTTGTATTTCCGTCTGGCATGACTTCTGTTGGTTGTACAAAAGGTCTAGCAACTACCTTTCGTGTCTGGTTATCTCGTCTCTCAAGAGGGGGAAATTCCTCTTGATTCATCATACAAGGTATTATGGGTACTGTTTGTACCTTTGTCTTTTCCTTGTAAGAATTTCTGCAGTTTCTTGGCGGTGGCCATGTAACAAGATACTCATCCTCGGGTGGAGGTGGACGTTCTTGTTTTCTGAGCCATCTTAGTCCTTCGTGGTAAAGAGGCAAAGGCTCTTTCTTTTTCCTTATTCCTATCCATGGTCTACTTTCTGGGTTTGAACGACGTCGTGGAGAAGGTGACGGTTTACATGGGTTTTTCTTCCACGTTTCATCATCATCGTCTTCAGAGTCAGATGAGTCATAGTCATCATCTGTGTCTTCTCCTTCATCACAGCTGCATCCTTCATCACACATGGAAGGATCTACGTCCCACATGAAATGTCCATTTAGCTTGTCAGAGTATACAACTCTTCCATCAGGGTAAAACTGAGAGATTGGAATTCTCTCTTCTCTTTCTCCGAGAGTGATCATCAGAGTGTGGAAGATGGGTGGAGTTGTTGAGGTTTCTCCTTCAGACTTTGAGAATACCGTTCTGACAGTTCCATCTATGGAGTTTCTCCTGAATTGAGCCTCAGTTGAAACTATCTGTTTTTGGCTTGACTTGTAATTTTCATAATTGGTGATCCAATCAGTGGGGACCAATTTCTCCAGTTCTTTGCGAGGAATCTGTTTTGGGACCTGGATAATGGAAGGGGATTCATTGCTGTCTGTAGCAATGACCATCAATGCATTCTCCTGGAACTCCTTGTGTGAAGAGAGGTCAAAGCAGTGGTCTTGGATCCTCCATATCATCTGGTGACAGAGTGAAGCTGAGAAAGCTTCTTCGTCTTGTGGAGCTCCTATGATTTGGACTTGAATCTTGAACCGATTCGGGAGTGTTGGATCTGATAATAATACATTGAAATTTGGGAAGACAGTGAAGACTGCCTGGCCATTGTTGAGTGTGGTGATGCACGTTCCAAGAACGGCATGCTCATATCTGTGATATGTGGTGTCAAGTAAAGTGATTCTGGCAGTAACAGGAAGTCCTTTTCTGCCATGATAACTAAGAACAATCCTGATAGCACCCAGGTGAAGTGCTACATACTTTTCTCGTTTCCAAAGATTTATAAGTTCTTTGCTGATGAGAAGATTAACATATTGCTCTTGTTCAGTAGCTCTTAGACCACACTGGTCAAATTTGTTGGTTTGAATCTGCTCTTTGATATTCAATCTGGGAGTAGATACCAACTTCTTTGCTGCAGAAATCCAGCTGTTGCCAGATCTGCTTCGTCTGTACAGGTTGTACGGGCTCATCAAAGGTGGAATAGACTCATCTATTCTAGCTTCTTCAGGGATGTACTGGAACTCAACAAGATTGTCTATCTTGTTGCTCATGGTTCTTTTACAGAGATCTGGAATGGAAAGTTTGGAGACATGTTCTATTACACTGTTGGTTGCAGAGTTTGGGGCGGAGGTAGTGTATGTGGTTGTCATTGTGTATAAGGACTCTCCTTCTCTCTCCTACTCGTCTATTATTACCATGATACTTCATATGCACCCTCTGTTTTGAAAACGAAGTGAAAACTTGTTAGAGCACGTAAGGCTCTGATACCACCCTAAACCCTAAACCCTAAACCCTAAACCCTAAACCCTAAACAGTACCCATAATACCTTGTATGATGAATCAAGAGGAATTTCCCCCTCTTGAGAGACGAGATAACCAGACACGAAAGGTAGTTGCTAGACCTTTTGTACAACCAACAGAAGTCATGCCAGACGGAAATACAAAGCCTACTTCCCAAGCAGAGGAAGTGTTAAATTGGCAGACTGAGAATGCACTTGCACAAAACTCGGCCCTTCAAAGAATAGAAGACAAAGTAGATTCCTTTGAAGAAAAGCTCAAAGGATTTTCTGAAAAGATACAGAGGGCATATGCTGAGTTAAAAGGCAAAGTAAGGTCTCTTGAAACTGAAGTTGAAAGCTCAAGACAATCAAGCTTCCATGAGTTTACGGCAAAAACACAGGAACTACAAAAGCTCAGGCAAAAGGTTGAAGAGCTCGAAACTTATGTCAAGATGCCTCGAAAACCCAGGACTGAGATCTCACCTCCATACGAGATTTCACCCAGAAAGATATGTCCAGGACTGATGTTCAATAATCCAATACAACATCCACAGCCATCTCTTCTACCGGCAATTATGCCTCACAGATCAACTCTGTTCGGCGAAAGAACCATGACAGAAAAGAGAAAAACAGATGAATCTGTTTCCCAATCATCACCAGAAAAGACTCAGAAAAGAGCTGACAAACAACCCGAACCGATGATGACAATCCAGATGAATTCAGATACAGAAGAAGATATTCCTCAAAGTTCTGAGGAAGAAAGATCTGCCCAAAGTGATACAGAAGAAGATAAAAGCTCTTTTAATTCTGAAAAGGAGTTTGCAGATATCACCAACATATTGATGGCATCCCATACGGACGAAGCATCAACATCAAGACTTCATCCCGATGAAAGGATCACGCCAAGTCCGCCATCTAAAACCACATATTTCTCACTGGATGATATCTTGCCACAACAGTGGGCAAAAAGATTAATTGAATTCAAAGCATGGATGGATAAGAAGATGGTCAAAGAAACAGATCGCTACAAAGTTATTGAAGAATTTTGTGCTGGGATGATCGGAGTCCTCAAGGAATGGTATGAGAGTCTTGGTCATGTCAACCAAGATCTTCTCCACCAAGTAGAGTCCACTGATGCTGTGATAGCAATTCTTCATAGAGAATTCATTGGAGATCCTGACATCGCAAACAAAGAAATAAAGAAAAGGTTCTACAACATGAAGTGTTGTTCCCTCGATGAAAAGGATCTAGCCAGACACTATCTAAGGATATCACAATGTTACTATCGCCTGAATGGATACAATGATGCCAGTCTCAAAGAGACTTACATCAGTTCATTGCCAGAATCTCTTCAAGATGAAATGTACAGAAGTGCCACAGCTCAAGACGTAAGTTTCTCTACCAGATCTCTTGGACAAATCCACCAGTTTGCTATGATAGCAAAAGACAAGATATGTGAAAACCAACAAATGTTCAGAAAAATGATGGATGATGAGAAAACTTTTTCCAAAGCCTGCAAGAAAAATTACTTGGAAATCGGATGCAAACAGAAAGAATGCATATGCAAAAGGAAGAAGAAGAAGGAAAAGAAAATTTCCAGGAAAAAAGGGAAAATGAAGTTCTTCAGAAAGAAGAAATACAGGGGAAAAGAAAAAGGAAGAGACAGATGTTTCATCTGTGGAAAGAAGGGTCACTTCTCCCGAAACTGCCCAGAAAAGAAGAACAAGGCAGCTAAACTCGTTCAGAGTTTACAGCTAAATGAAGAAGACGATGTCGAATCGTTATACTCTGAACAGGAGGAGTTCAATCATGAAACGTCCTTTGCCTTAATCTTCAGTGATAGTGATGAAAGCGAAGGCGATGAAAATGACGGACCACATTTCCCCATACTAACATTCGAAGAAGCCAACAGGGTAGAAGAACAGGCCGCTATGACTACCTCTCCACCATTACCCAATGTTGAAATCTTCATCCTTCCTTCCAAATATGATGTGCCAGTAAAAGCAATAGCCTACATGGATACAGGAGCCCAAAGAACGCTTATGAATCCGGCTATTCTCCCATCCTCATCATGGGAACAAGAAAAACATCATTTTAAGGCCGCTGATGGTCAGACATTCACCACAGAATTAATTACCAAGAAGAAAATTGGCATCAAATTCTTCCAGAACTGTATTCTGTGGACCAAGGTGATAGGAACAAGTCTCCCTGGAAAAGACATTGTCATTGGCATGGATACATATACACAGCTTGAACGACTGCAGATTCTTCCAAATGGAGTCAAATTCAAAAGATTTTTCAAAAAGTATGTGCCAACCTTAAAAATCTTTAGTCTGAAGGATACACCTCCAGATTTTGAAGAACATCGAGACAAGCTGCTAAAATTATGTGCAGACAGCCATGACATGTTCAAACATCCCAAGCCTTTATGGACAAATCCAGAATTCTTCGTCCACCTGCCATTTAAGATGAATGAGGATGTCAATCCAACAAAGGCAATCCACCCGGGAATGTCACCTTCAGACCGGGCTGCAGCCTATGATGAATGTCAGCAGTTATTAAAACAAGGGCTGATTGAACCAACCAAGTCAGATTGGGCTTGCCAGGCATTTTATGTTGAAAAAAGGTCAGAGAGAATCCGAGGAAAAAAAAGATTGGTCATTGACTACAGGCCGCTTAATGATTTCCTCAAGGATGATAAGTTCCCTTTGCCCAATATTAAATCTCTCTATTCATATATTAGAAATGCCTACATATTCTCAAAGTTCGATATGAAGTCGGGCTTCTGGCAACTTGGGCTTGAACCTTCAGAAAGGCCCAAGACGGCATTCTGTATTCCCAATGCCCATTATCAATGGACGGTCTTGCCTTTTGGACTGAAAGTGGCTCCATCATTATTCCAGAAGACCATGACCCGAATATTTGAACCCATACTGGATACGGTCCTCGTCTATATTGATGACGTACTGCTATTCTCTCCTGATGAAACTAAACATAAAGCTTTGCTGAATAAGTTTTATGATATTTGTAACCAGTATGGAATCATGCTTTCCTCCAAGAAATCACAAATCGGAACAACAGAGATTGATTTTTTGGGAGCAAAGTTCGCTCAGGGAAAGTATCAGCCACAGCCTCATCTAGTCGAAAGACTTCCAGATTTCCCAGATGAAAACTTGACAAAGAAGGAGATACAGCAATTTTTGGGAATTCTAAATTATGTCAGGGATTTCATCCCTAACACTGCCAAGCTAACCTCAAAGCTTTCAGCGCTGCTGAAGAAAAATGCCCCTCCATGGGGTCCTGAACAAACTGAAGCTGTAAAGAAGCTTAAAGAGGCAGCAAAAAATCCACCACCATTAAAGATACCCGGAGAAGGGAAAAGGATTTTACAGACTGATGCCAGTGATTATCACTGGGGAGCTGTTCTTATTGAAGAAGTTGACGGAGAAAAACACTACTGTGGACATGCTAGTGGTCAGTTTAAGCCTACTGAGTATCAATACCATACCACCTTCAAAGAAACATTAGCAGTCAAGTATGGAATCCAGAAGTTTGATTTCCACTTAAGGACTTATACATTTGAAGTCCAACTTGACAACTCCTCGTTTCCTGGAATGCTGAATTTCAAGAACCGAGTACCTCCAAATCCACAAATCCTCCGTCTGAAAGAATGGTTTTCTAGGTATGATTTTACTGTTAGACATATTAAAGGAAGCCATAATTTGATCCCTGATTACTTGTCCAGACCTAAACTTGAAAGACCAGTCACCTTAATCTCCAGCGTGCATGAATGTCCCATCATAATGATGATGACAGGATCATCATCCTCAAATCCATCACCTCGATTTGAGAATTTCCCCCCTGAGATTAAAAGGTTCCATACTCTCAGTCCTGAAATCATAAAAGGTTTTGCAACATCTCACATGTTTCATTACCTTGCTAGACTCCTCCAAGAAAAGGGAGTCACACCACAGCCAACATGGTTTGACCCAGGAGCGCCATATTTCAATATCTATCCTATGCTGATGGATAGTCATCCATTTACAGAAATGGATATGTGGTACATCTGGTGTGTCACAGTTCTTTATAAATATCCCATTATATTTCCAACCTTCAAGATGCTGAAATTCTTGGAAAAGGAAACAGAAAAAGAGTCACCATTGTGGAATTGTTTGAAATGGTTCTGCCCCATCCAAGACTGGATAAAACAGATATATAAGGAGTTACATCCTTATAATATTTGGAAGTTTGACGATGATCAGTGTGAAAAGTTTATTTCTGTGGTGATACTTCATCGTCCCTATTTCAAACAGCCTCTCACAGGATATCTATATTCTCAGGAACACGTAGTGTTCTATATCACCACACCAGATATCAAAACATTCTCTCAGAATGCAGAAAGTCCAAGGTACCAAGAAAAACTGGCTCTTTTCTTATGTGAATTAAACAAGTATAATTAATGTAAAATTGTAATATTAAAAAACTCAAAAAATAATTAAAAATATGATAATAAAAATAAAATATTAGGTGAGTACAAAAAGACAAAATTTAAGGGTAACATTTTTAATTAAAATTTGAGTTTCATAAAAAAATATTAACATTAATATTTATATTGATTATCAAAATAAAACTAATTTTAATTAAAAAATAATATCAAAAGCTTCTAAGATAGGAAAAGTCAACAATAAGAAACAAATACCACACAAGGATTTCAAATGAAATGTCAAAATGAGTAAAACTGAATATTTTACATTTACCCTTCATGATTGATCATGAACAACTTTTTTTGCAATAAAATTTGAAACCCTAATAAGTTTGATCCATGAACAATTTGATTGGTCAATGCAATAATTCGTCTATTTTCATACAAAATCTACTCACACCAAATAGCAATTCTAAGAAAAACGGTTATAAGATCAAGTGTTCTTTTAAATAGAGCTACTAAGATTTCTTAAGTGATGAGGCATTTGAGTAATATTTACATATTTCATTGTACACAAAAAAAAATTCATTTTAAGTCA
Organism: Canavalia gladiata; assembly: GCA_037954105.1. Taxonomy (NCBI): domain Eukaryota; kingdom Viridiplantae; phylum Streptophyta; class Magnoliopsida; order Fabales; family Fabaceae; genus Canavalia; species Canavalia gladiata. Next base: position 16,864,843 of record CM075658.1, on the reverse strand, counting down.
CACTAAAATAATAAAATAAGCTCATTTATCAAACATTTAAATTTAATTAAATAAACTTATAAACTAAGAAAATAAGCTACGAACTAATTAAAATAATTAAACAGCACGCACTTAAGCTGCAGTATTTGACTCTTTTTTCCAATAAAACACGGAAGGGCGGATCCGGCATCATTGACCTGAGTTAGTTTGTCATCAAGTTTCTCTAAATATAAAAGCATTTTGTGTAAATTTTCATACAAGAAATTCAGTCAGCATAATAAACATAGAATACAAGTGAAATGAGAATAATACCCAATAATTTTAGCTCAGAATACACTCACTCAACTTCACGATTTATAGTACAAGACCACCTGGATGATAGTGAAGGGCAGATAAAAGATCTTGCCTCGATAACAAGTGGAGGGATCAGAGTCTCCGCTTCCAGTATTGCTACCAGCTTGTCATTGGCAAGTATATGATACAAAGCAATAATAATAGCAACAAAAGAAATAATAAAAAAAGGAGATACTATCCTATATTCGTCTCTCATGCAATAAACGACAGACATTGCAAATTTGCGCAAGCCTCAAAATTGGACATCCATTGATTTTTTTTTCTTATACACAGGTCCACTATAATTCTATAAGAATAATGTTGTCAAACACTCTGTATGACAGTGAGCGTGAGAGTGGGTATATCTTTGTTTTGTCTTGTATTTGTATAAGATACAGTGAGCAGATTATTTTATACAGGGAAGATGGCACACATACCTTAATCTCTTATGTGAGTTAAGAGCGTGCTGCAGAGCAAGATTGATATTGGCACCCTCCCTGAACAATGAATCATAAAACTGACAGACAAATTGAGACAGTTCCTCTTCATCATCATCCCAAAAAGACCAAGCATGGTCCCTATTTTTTTCTGTGTCACTATCTTCCCAGTCACTCAAGGGACTGTCAGGGGCTGCCTCATCATCAGCTTCATCCTCTCCAATTTCAAACTTCCCATTTTCCATCAAATTCAATTCCCCGGTAGCATCAAAGGTAGTCGACTGAGACTCTGGGGGTTCATTTGAAGGGCAAATGACAGCTTTAGCACCAGAGTCAAGAAAGGCCTTAATAAGGGCGGGAGTAGGTCCATATTTCCCAGTACATATAATGATCCGGTCTCTCCAGGCTCCAACCTAGATTATTTCAGAAAACAAGAAATAGAGCCAGACAGAAACAAGTCAGAACACAGCTGTGAATCTAAGTTTCAAACCGCTTACAAACTCGCCACCCCTCTTCTCACTAAAGAAGGGGAAAACACAGGATGCACAGGAGATATTGTATTAACATAAACTCTTCTACATTGGAAACCATAAAAATGGAAACCAAGAACCTCTTCACTGTGAATGCAAATTGTTTCTGTTGCTTTTTTTAAACAAAATACCATTAGGCTCTTGACTTGATTTAAGAATTAAAAGATCAAATGTTTATCCCCAGATTCCCAAAATTTATGCCAAAGAAAAAAAAGGTTGAACTAAAGGAGACACCATAATTGATTAAGTGTTGTAATGATGATAGTAGTAGATGATATTAAAATCCCACTATACCCAAACATTCCAGATGCTTTACAAAATCAGCGAGAGCTAGGATCGCAAAATGACTTCAAATGATGGATTAAATCCGATTATAAAAACTTCTTATAATCACAAAGTGTTGAAAATCCCATCCCCATATACATGCACCCCATGTAAGGCATCCCTGTTAGTAAGCAGTTAAAGAATTCCTGGAGGATAAATGTAGTGAGAACAAGACAAACTATACCATAAAAAAGTGGACTACATGCAATACCATGTGATAACCATACATAGATATACCTGAAATTGTTGCAGAAAAAAAAGGTGATATTGTAAAATCAAGAGATTAACTTCCAACCCTCACTCAAATATTTCAAATCTCCAGACCAGATGATGAAAGTGAGCATCAAATAGCAGCATATAAACAGATCTTGTAGCAATTCAAGCGAAACTACACGTAAATCAATTGGGAGAACATCACATACCATCCATCGAACATCATCAGGTGATAAATGTATAGATGGAACTGTCCTACGGAACATATATGAACCAATTTCTTGATCATCTTCCATAACCTTTAAGAGAGATAACCAAATTCAGCTTTCTAAATAGATGTATTAATTTGATTTCAGAAAGTTATGAAGATGCATAAGGGGAAGAGGTCATACTAAGGTTTGACGGCCTAGATAACGGTGAGCAATGCCTCCAATTTGGAAACAAGATTTAAGGGCAACCAAATCAGAAATGGTAGAAACATTTGCCAGCAGAGATGCACCCTTTCTTCGGTGGCTCCTCATTGCTGACAATAAACTGATTTTAACACTTTGTAGAAATTTCTCAGCAAGCTCTCCAGGTTCAGCCATGACAAATACATCATTGCGCCAGCTAAAAATATAGGCACCAATATCATGCTATTATCCAAATTGAGGGAAATCTGAAAGAGGAGGGTGGATGATTTGGAATTCACAAAACATATACAGTAAATACCTCAGAATTAATCCATCCGAGTCACTTTGAAGGGCCAAATGTATGACACCCAATTGAGGTGAATTCTGCAATTTCTCATGCAATGATTTGACAGGCAAAGAGAGTTGCCTAAGACCTCGGGGAGACACCGGAGGTGATGCAGCTATTTTTCCCAATTGGCCATCTAAACTTAAAGGTGGAACCAAATCAATTCGTCCAATCCTCTGACCAAAATCTGGACTATACACAAGTGGACTTGACGGAAAGCTTCCAGTAAACAGAGGTGAAGCAAATGGAGTCGGGAATGCTGTTGCTGGTGCTGTCCTTTCAGTCCCAGACAAACCCTGCATGAAGGATAATCGTATCCCACTCCGAGCACAAAATGACTCAAGCTCCAGTGCATGGTGCTTTGCTCTTCCAGAATCAGGATTATGCAAAGCTTCCACCAGTAATACATTACGCCTCCACCCTAAAGTGGGGCCAGAAGCACCTGATAAAGTAGAATTAAAAGAATCTTAATCATTAAAATGTAGGGATCACAATGGTGAATTTTACAGGATAGAACACATAATAGTTACTATACCATCAGTTGAGCCCTCTGTCTTGAGTACTTTAGATCTTGGATTGCCTAACCACTTCTCTTCATGCTGGAAAGGCAGTAACAATCTCTCACAGACATTTTCAAATACCTGATGATTCTTTTGTATATATTCTTCAACCGCAGATTCCAACTTCAGCCATATAGTTGGATCTGTCTCATCAAGTTCCATATCACAACGTTCATCGACTGCAAGGCAAATCAGAGAACAGTGATTAAGAATTTAAAGTTCTTCCAAGAGTAGATATTCTTTAATGATAATTCCCGATCAAACAAGAAAAAGAAAGTTAAAAATTTGAAAAGAAAAACAGATCATTGAAACTTGACCCAACAAGAATTAATCTTAATTCCAAAACAGAAGTATAGTACCAGGATTGAAACGAAAATATTGTATCTCAGGAAGCATAGGTAGCAGTGTACTTAAAGCTTCCTCCACACGTTCCACGGAGCATGAACTCTCAATTAACACTTGCCCTGTATCCAGATACCGCCAACCCCCTTTTCGCACCTACAAAAGCAAATATGTTTGATAATAAAGTATATAGTCAATCACATATCTCATCAAGTAAATTACCAAGCATATTCTTTCAAATGTTACACATGGACCAAAGAGAAAAGAGTGTAGTGCTAGAATAATCATCAGACTTTATCCCTTTTTTTTCCCCAAATATATAACATATTGCGCAACTAACACAGAGAGGAGCAGCTAGTTACCCTTGTTGGAATGGAACCACACCCCAATGAAACCAGGCAATCAATTTTTGTGTCAGGCCACAGAAGTTGGGCTTCCCTTATGGCAAAAATTGTTGGATTGTTTGCCACTATTGCACCATCTTGCCAGCGATTGATATCTTTAGGCATGTTCGAGGATTGAAAGGCATAAAAATCATTAACATCCCCAAAAAGGGGAAGGGAACAACAATTAAAATTTGAATACAGGACTCTGAATGCAAACAATAGTAGTGCAGGAAGTACCATCAGAGAAATCATCAAGATAATAAGGAGCAGCAGATGAAGCTCTGATAGCCTGCCACACTAGATGCTTACAACTTCCAATGAAAGCACTGTGCTTGAAGCCAATTGGTGCACCTGTCGTAGATGAAGCTAATACATTGATCCCTGAATTTTCTGATGTTGCAAGAGACACCTCTGGTGTTCCAGCAGGGTACTGCATTCAGATAGCAAAAATAAACATAAATAATCAAATATTACAATAAATGGGAGTTGCAAAAGTACCCATAAGGGTACTCTGGTACTGTATCCAAATTCCAAGGTGAGTAGTCAAACATCTATTGGTCGTTGTGGAACCATAAATGTTTGAAAATTCATTAACTATAATCAACAAGAAATGCATGTCAGACACCTCACCCCAGCGACCAGTAACCAAGCAAAAAAATGGGTACCTAAGTGATTCCCATATATAATACATTAACAATATCAAGCATGAGTGATTTTACAGCCATCCAGCAACATTGCAAATACAAATAGCATAGAAAAATATTGCCTTCCACCTGATAATTGCGGAATATGAAGGGTTGTGCTGGCATGACACTCACTAAGGTTGATACAACAAAAACTTTGGGCACATTTTTTACTGCAGAATCTATCATTAGATCCCCATCCTCATCAGCACACATTTCCTTCAAAAGTCTTTCAAACTGATCTGCACTGTGCTGCAAGAGTCATAATTCTCGTTTTAGGTCATTGATGATAGAACAACATAGATTAGAGATGCAGCTCAGTAGCTATTTAAGAATACCAGCTAGCTTTAGACAGGAGAGTGCATTATGCCCTCTGTCTTCAAATGTATTACATATATTGGAAACAAAGGAATTTATTATTGTTTAAGTTTGTCGTGTCTTCTCAGAATTTCTCAAATACACACTTCTAAGGTAAAAAATATTGAGAGAAAACAAAAAAGTGATAAAAACAATTTTTAAGAATTCAACATTAAGGAAAGTGGTACATACTTTTGATCCATGAACAACAACTCTAAAACTTTGCGATGAACTCTTATAAAGTTGATCTAACTTCTCTTTCCATGTAGCCGCTTCATTGTCTTTTGGCACCGGCTCAGCAAAAACAAGCTTCCCTGATTCAAAATGCTGGTCAATATTTTATCTACAATTGCAAGGAAAATTACCAGATCAACAACCAAAAATAGTTCATCCCATTACTAAGCAACAGCCTCACCAAGATTTTTGTATATATCTTCACATTCTTCCAAGGTCATTAACTTAATCCCAAGGGCAACAGCTAGCATTCCACCCGTTGATGTGCCACATATTAAATCAAATAACTCATGTATTCGTTTTCCAGTTCCCTTTTCTATTTCCTTCAGCATTTTCACAGTCGCTAGTCCTTTCATCCCACCTCCATCCATTGAGAGTATGCGAAGTCCTTGCTTTGGCACTTGTCTCCCTCGTATTGCACGTCGCAGGTTTTCATTTTCTCCTACAAAGGCACAAAATGAAGAAACCTGTTCAGCACTCACCAATCAGGTAAAATACTCTGGACAACACAGATAAATTATATAGAGACAAACCAAGAATTGCCAGAGCACGAGCTGCAGCTCTATAAACACGTGGCTCAGTCACAAAAGTCAAGCGTAAGAGAAGTTCTCGTAAGCTTTCAGAAGTAACAAGTATACGACGATTCTCCAAACAGAAAGCCAAATTCCCAACAGCTAACAGAGCTAGCCTTTGTACCTATAAAAAGATAAGCCTTAAAACTAAAGGTCCATGAAATGAACAAATCAAACCATTAACTATGAAAAGAAACTAAGAAACTTGCCTCTGGATCTTTATGGGCACATAAATTTTTCAATGATTTCAAGATATCCTTGTTCAACATCTTCTCAGCAACAGTATCAGATGTAAAAGCCATCTTCACCATAACTTGCAACACAGATATTACCTCTTCCTGACCAATAGATTTCAGAACTTTTCCAATGGGTTGCATGATATCTGCTTTGATCAGCTGCAGGGCAACAGAAACATCCGAGGCAAGAGCTGAAAGAGCAGAACAGGCTTGTTCAACCTGTAAAATATATAAAAATGGTCACAACCTTCCACTGAAAATTGCAGAATAAACAAAATTCTATGTCTACAACAATTAAAATATACCACATGTTGGATGTCACTACTTATCATGCTTATAAGCTGTCGCACTGCGTTCTCATCTTTACCAACAACAACTCTATTTTCTTGGTCTTGCATTATCTTTGCAAGTGCAGATGCTAGTAAAGGGTGATGACAAGAAGAAAAGCGGAAGATAAGAGAGAAAAAGGCACTGAGCTTATGCCTAGATGCAACAAAATAAGAACTGTTTTCCATCTGCAATGAGCATAAAAGCACATTGGATTAAAGATGTAATGAGTTTTCAAAGAATAAAGCAAAAGAGTAGTCAAGTTAGCTTGTGCAAATCTTACCTCTATTTGCACATTCACTGATCTCAAATTTTCATCTGCCACAATCCTAATATTTGCAAGAGAAAGGTGACGAAGTTTGAGGAGGGGCAAAATTTCGGGAAGAAACTCAAGGGGGTTTCCAAATAGCCTGAGCACCCGTAGTTCAGCCATTGCTCTGTCATAAATACAGACATCAATAAGGCTAGAGGAAAATATGGAATCTAAACTATCTTGTATTAAATTGTGCAATCTGATGACCTGAAGTCAAGAAGAGGCCGGATCAGCTTGTTGTGTTCCAATGATAATTCCATCAACTGAACACACTGTCTCAGTTCCACTGCTCAAAACACTAAACATCAGACACTACATCCATCAGACAACCTCAGTTACTAAAGGGAGTATTTAAATACCACAGGACTGGACACCAAATGTGCTCCCCAAATTACAAGGGATTTTTTTAATGCATCGCAGTAGTTAGTTAAGCCTAGCACTCTCCCTATTTATATGCAGTTGGAAGCCACTGGTTATGTAGAATTAGAGCACAGTTTGTTACTTCTAGGTAGTTTTGTCGCTCATATTTACCTGATATATCTATTAAGTTCATAATTGATAATTTACAAAGCAGACATGGAAGGCATACCAGGCACCGAGATAAGCATGTTGCTGTCAACTCTGAGCACTCTTAAGCTTCTCAGCTTACCAAGCTCGGGCGGCAAAACTGTCAGTTTGTTGTTATCAAGATAAAGTTTTTCAAGATGTGGCAACTGAGTAAGCTCGACAGGAAATACCTGCACACAAGCATACATTTATAAAACATCCCTGATCCATCTAAACTGAATCCAACTTCCAACGAAATTATAAAAATCAAATAACTTCCAGAACACCAAGAAATAAAAGCATACAAGCATGATCAGGCAAATTAAATTTTCCATAAGTTACTCTAAAAACATCAAACACGTATAACTAATTCCTTGAATTTGGAAATCATATTAACAACCAGCAGATTAGCGGTACTCTACCGTGGGATTCTTTAAGTTCTTAATTCGAGACAAGATAAAAACAGAAAACCAGTTTCTCTAGCATGAAATGTATCAAAAAATGAGAACATCAAAACATTGATTCCGTTCGAGTCAACAAGCCTTACCGACAAACCACAGCCGCAGAGACTAAGCACGGCGACAGTCCTCCAATGGTCACCGCAGCCCTCCGCAACCGGCGGCGTTGCCGCGGAAGCCAAATTGGAGTGCAAGAGGCGAATCAAAACGCCGGTGCCGTCGCTTTGCTGGCCAGAGGCTACAGTCTTGGTCAACGTGACAGCTCTGAGAGACTCTCTTCTCTTGACAACCTTCATCGCCAAATCCACACTCTCCTCGCCATCCTCTGGTCTCAGTTCCACCACCACCGTGTCCTGAGGCATCGGCAGAGCCACCATCAGCTGCGACTGAAGCTTCAGCGCCACCTGATCCTCATCCTCCGACGCCGACCACTCCAATTCAATGCGAAATCCTAGCTCCTGCACCGATGACGACGACGTTGACGCGCGGCCAAGAGTTTCCGGTGGATCATCGGTGCCGTAGTTGAGAGTGAAATGGAAGATCTCGGAGGGCCTCTTCCATCCCAATCCCCAAGACATTGTGACGAGCTCAGAAGTTGGAAATGTAAATGTGCTCAATGTTCTGGCTCCGGAGCTGGAAACGGGACGGAGGAGAAGAAGAAGAAGAAGCAGCAGCAGCTAAACGCATGTCGTTTTTCTGCGAGCGTGAGCCGTCGTATTTATTTTCGTGATTTAAAAATTAAAAAAGGGCAAAGATCGCGTTTTCATAATTTGCTAATGGTGTCCAAATCAGATCATTAGTTACAAATTAACGTGAGGAGTTCATTCGAGTGAGGGGTTAGAATGCTACAAATTTAAGATGAAAGTAAAAAATCTATACCAGAGATGTTCATGAATGAAAATATGAAATCGGATAGATTTTAAGAAAAATAATCAACCGACAACCGAGCAATTTTAATCAATATTTCATATGTCTTGTCAACCAGTATTTTTAGAGTATTTGTTAAAAAATTTAAAAACAATTTTTTATTAAAAACAACGTTAAAATATAACAAAAAATATAGAAAAAGAAAATATTTTGAAAAAATATATTTAATTTTTTAAATTATATTTTAAAATAGATATTCTAAACTATAATTTTATTTCATTTAATTTTTAATTTTATTTTATTATTCTTGAATTTTACTAATTTACAAATAGGCACCTTCGTTTTATTTTAAATAATCAAGTATTTCTTTTTTATAAATAGTTTCTTCTGTAAATTAAGTTAAATCTAAATTAGTAAAAGAGTAAAAATTTCGTCTATCTTAACTTTTAATCATTTATAAGTTTTTTTAATTTACTTTTCTAAACATGACAATTAAATAAAAACTAAATTTAAAAAATAAAAAGAAAGGCTATATATACATAACTCAATATGGAGGGGATTTTAACGAGGCAATTGAGAAAAAGGATATGGTTGGAATTTGAGAGGCTTGGCATCAATAATACTATTTTTTGTTTTCTTGTATTTTCGTTTTAGTCCATTATATAATATTTTAATACTTTAAAAGTATTTTTTAATTTTTCAAATAATTTTTTTTAATTTCCATTTAATAATTTATATTTAAATCTGATAAATAATAATTTTTAATTTGAAATATTATTTTTAACAAAACTAGTAAATTTTCAATTGAAATTATAAATTTTATTTAAATTTGATTAAAATTTTCTTTTGTTGCATTCTATTATTTTCTATAATTGAATAGTTTTATTTAAAATTAATTAGATAATGATAAAATTATCTGGCTATATTTTCATAACCTGAAATGCTTTATTGAAAGCATGGAATTCATACTCACGAAATTTATTTCTGATTGTGACTAAATTTGTGTAAAATAAAGGGAAGAAATTAAGTTAGTGGAGTTTTGATAGAAATAATGTATACATGAAAAGTTAAAAGTTAGTTTTTCACAGTAAAGTTGATTCAGAAATATATCAAATATGTTAAGTATTTTCGATGCATATCACACACATGACACAATGTTAACAGGGTTGATTGGTGCGTACACCGTCATTGTGCTAGTGTATCATAGTGCTGCATCATTAGTCCATGATACAGTCGTTGTGTGAGAGTGGTGCCTCACCAGAAAAATGTGTGACAATAGTGATAATAACGTATGGAGCACACTTGTTCTTCACCATTAATGCATGTCAGCCACGTGTCTAAGTTTTTTTATCCAGTGAGTGAAAAAAAAAATTTAAATACAAAGATATACGAACCTAACTATTGTGAAATGGTTCTTTTAACCGAGTGGGCTGAAAAAAAAAATTAATAATGTAAATGGGTTCAAAAAATAAATAATATTTATCACATGAGTTAAAACAGAATTTTTAACGTATAAATTTATGTATCATCGTCTTTGAGATATAAATTTATACGTCACATCATTAAATATATTTTTTCCGTTCTGTAAGATTGTGATGCATAAATTTATGCAGCACAGGAAAATATTAAATATTATTTTATTCAGCAGACCTGTGACGCATAAATTTATCCGTCATAGCATTAAATAATATATATTTTTTCATTCTGCAGGTCATTTTTAAATAAATTTTTAATTGTGTGACGTATTAATTTATGTGTCACAGCCAGTAATTTATTTTAAAATTATATATAACGTATTTAAAAATACATAATAATCATGTATAAATTTGTGTGTGTTGATTGTGTTATAAGAGTAATGAGAGAGGAGTTTGAGCAAGAGTAAAGTGAAGTATTTTTAAAGCTTTTTGTTTTTCACGTTGAAGGTAATTTTTTTCTACTTTTATAGTTTTCGAATTTGTGAAATTATTTTTAAAATTATTACTGTGAGTAAAATTATTATTTTTTTACGTTTATCTTTTTAATTTTCAATTATGGATGAAGTAATAATTATTATAATTTTTGCAAAAAAATATTTGAAGGTGGGGAAGGTTTAACATGTGAGGGGAAGAAAAAACTAATTCAAGTTTCTAAAAATGTTAGTTTTAATGAATTGAGAGAAAAAATTAGGAAAAAATTGAAATTATCACCTACCCAAATTATTTCAGACTTAATAGGAAAAATTTTTGTGTCATCTGAAAAAGTAGAGTATATAGGATTTCAAATTAAGGATGGCGAAGATGTAAAATGCATGATTAATGCATTTGAGCAACAACATTTGATGCGTGTGCTTGAAGTGTGTAGAAATTAAAACTGTTAATGAAGAGGGTGAATCTGCACTAAGTGGTAAGTAAACAATGTTGTACATTTAGTTTTTTATTTAATTTATTAATTTATTTATTAAATAACATGCTTTATCAATAATTGTTTCTAGGTGGTATAAATCTTTGCAATAACGATGATGAAACTTATTATTTATCCCCACGATGAGCTTGGTAACAAAGAAAATGATGGAGGAGATGTGAATGAATTAGAATGACAGAATTTAGATGACACTGTTAATGATAGTGATGGTGATGATGATAATGCTGCTGATGGTGATGAACATCGTGGAGGTGTAGGTGGAAGTTCATTTCAGGTTCCGTCTTCATCACATGTAACATCTTCAACGAAGAGATCAGTCAGGTAGGTAGGATAAAGCATTAGTGCTGTGAAATAAAAAAAGTTTTTCTATAAAACGTTTAATTGCATTGTTTATTTATTTTGATAACAGACTTGGACTTGTTATTCTAAAGTAGCAGTTCTCATTACAACAACATTAATTGGGAGTATCCAGATGAAGATGTTAACTTTTCGACAAATGTAGGACATGAGAAATGGGTGGCTAGTGATGAGTTGTACGTCGGTTTATAATTGAAAGCAAAGAACACGTACAAACTGTGTTAAAATATTACGCGATAAAGATACACCAAAGTTTTGTTGTTGTTGAATAAAAGCGAACCCATCTTTCCGTTCGTTGTCCTAATTACAGTAGTTGTTGTCCGTGGAGAATGAGACTTTGTCTATCGAAACGATCTAACGAATGGTGTGTTAGTAAATGGGATGGTCAACATAGTTGCATGAATGCTTCTCTATCTCAAGAACATAAAAAGTTAGATTCTGATTTTATTACTTCGTGCATATTGAGTATGTAGTTTTTCATGAACAAAATATCTTATTTTCTATAATGTATTGCATTTATAACTTTTGGTAATTAATTTTGATTGTTTATTAGGTATGATAAATGAATAAATTAAATTAAATATTATTTATCACATATTAAATATTACGTTAAATTAAACAAAACTAAATCACATTTAAAAAACACAAATTAACAATTACATTTTCTATTAAATATTATTAGTAATTATATTTGCAAACTTAACTATAATTTTTTAATTTTAATAAACAATTACAATTTTTTCTTAATATATATATTGTAAACACTGAATAATGTTCGAGGTCCCTCAATTATTAAAATTAATTAAGAAACTAATTTAACAAATAAACAAAGAATCAGAATAAATAAACAGGAGTAGAAAGCAGAAAAAGTAATAAATAAAATTCTTGAAAAAGAAAAGAAAATAAATTGGGAGGAAATAAAATCTGAAAAAATTAAATAAAAAATAAGAAAGAAATATATAATAAATAAATAAAAATAAAAATAAAAAGAGAAAAAGCCAAAAAAAGGAAAAAGGAAAATTAAATAATAAAACAGAAAATAAAAGAAAACGAAAATAAAAAATAAAAAAGGATGGATCCCGCCAAGATTTTAATCTCTGCACTATAAAAGGCGATTTGACATCAAATAGGGGATCCTTTCTTGATTAGGGGCTCGCTCTCCAGAACTTTTCTCAGGGGATCTTCCATAATCTTCTCTTAGCTTCTCTTGCAACGGCGTCGTCCGTTGGAACATTGAAATTCTTGGCGAAAAGACCTTGGCAGAGGGGGAGAGAAATTCAGGTTCTGGAAAAGCAGAGGAGGTTTCTACCATTCATGACGACACTATGATAAGAAGGAGAACACAGCGTCTGGTGATTTCAGGTCAGTTTTCCATCTTCTTCCAAGTTGCATGGGATTTTATGGCAGAAATACTGTCCTCGCTCATATCTCTGCATTTGCATAATAAAAAGTGGCAATGGATAATAGGTCGTTTAGATGAATTTAGATTCATGTTTACCATGATTATGTGAAATGTTTCACATTGCTTCCGCACGAAACTCCGGTTAGAATTAATTCATCCATAGGCCTGGAACATTAACCTTCAAGATGTTCCAAACTAATTCTTAAAGAGTTTTCATTGCTCCCTGCCTCGATTGAGAGATTTGGATCGGTTTCGACATATTAGCAAGTAGCATCGGTTTGGTTTGCATATATGGCCCAAAGTAGGTTCGAGTCTACTCTCTTGAGTTTGATATCAGGACTTGGTTGGGGAAAGACACGCTGGTAAGGATCAGGTGATTGGTGATAATCTTTTATGTTAAAGATTACAAACGAGCAGAGAAACTGATAGCGGTTACCTTGATAGTGGTAAGATCGTTAGAAAATCTGAATAATAACTCCACAATTGATTCGTCAGGGATTTCCATTCAACATTAGTGTACCTGAGGATTCTGAACGATCTACGGATGGGCCTCTGGGACAGAAATGGCTATAGTTGATAAATTGGGCTCATGAAAGAAGTTCGTGCGTATCAAATAATATCCCCTGGTTCAGAAAGACGGGGTTAAACGTGTTCAAGACTGGGTCGTCAAGAACTTTGGAAGTGTTAAGGCACATGCAAAGGTATGAGGTTGTCCAGAAAGCCTACTTGACGTTCTTGAGGCACCTTGGAATGATATGCTCCCGATGGGTGGAGTCTTGCAGGAGGTAAATATCACTCCATATGAGAATTGACTCTCTGCCTCCGGCACAAATGAGGGCCGAAAGGAACAGTAGGCATGCTGCGACGCATATCATGCATTTAAATGGTCGAGATCCTTAACACTGTTACCTCTGAGAGATGTGGTCACATGCTAGATGGAGTAATAGCCCAAGCAATTTCTCAACATCACAACATCATTGTGTAACAGCAAGGGACCGGGAATGCAGGGCCAGTAGGTTGACCAAATGACCTGGTTTCTATGGCCGATTAAAGCTCCACGACCTTTCGGTTACATATAATAAAGGAAGAAGGTTATATACATCCAAGCTTTCCAAGTTCACTCTAACTATGACATTTGAGAGCCAGAGTATCAGTTCATCTGCCTGTGTACATAGTAGAGCAACCTATACAAGGTTCTGATACAAGTACACTCCAAATCTGTGGTTAAGTGTCTTCTACATGCTTACAGGACGCCTCGAATTGGGCCGTGCAATAAATGGTCTGGTTTTGGCCTTCGTGTTTAATAAGATACAGTTCTCCTGCAAGGATGGTTGGTACTAGCGTAAGGCGGAGGCCAGCCGTGAGTTTTCGCATAAGATATAGTGCATACAGGATGTTTAGAAACGAGCTTGCTCTATTCCTATACTAAACCTAGTTGGGGGAGTATTTCTCTTCCTTGGGAAACGAAGCCAGCTATCATACCACGGGTCACAGCTTAAATCATCCCCTCTTGGCAAAGCGCGCATCTGTAAAGGGCCATGCGAAATTTTTTTAACCCATGCAGAAGGAAGGCCTCAAAAAGGCAAAGAATAGAATGGTGCGGGGCCCACAGTCGGACGTCATCAAATGTCAATGCTGACCTCACCCTCCTTTTGCTATAATTACTACATAGCCCCCTCACTTTCTCAAAATGACGGATCTGTCCCTCAACCCACAAAATTATAAAACTACCCCTTGCCTTTTCTAAAAAGACCATTTTGTCCCTCATCCCATAAATTACAAACCTACCCCTTGCCTTTTCCAAAAAGATCATTTTGTCCCTCATCCCACAAATTACCATTTTACCCTTTGCCTTTTTCAAAAGGACCATTCTGTCCTTCATCCCAAAGTTACCAAACTGCACCTGGACTTTTCCATAATGACAGATTCATCCCTCATCCTCAAAATTACCAAACTGCCCTTGGATTTTTCCATAATGACAAATTCATCCCTCAACCCAAAAATTATAAATCTGTCCCTCACCTTTCCAGAAATGACCATTCCGCCCCTCACCTTCCCAAATAACCATTCTGCCTCTCACCTTTTCAGAAATGACCATTTTGCCCCTCAAATTTCATAATTGCGAGTAAATTCCCAAAGATTCCATAATTGCTAATAAATTTCCAAAATTTCCATAATTGCTAATATAATTTCCAAAAATTTCATAATTACTAATAAATTCTCAAAATTTCCATAATTGCTAATAAATCCCCAAAAATTTCATAACTACTAATAAATCCCCAAAAAATTCCATAATTGCCAATAAATCTCCAAAAATTCCATAATTGCTAATAAATCCCCAACATTTCCGAACCTCAAATGAAATTGCTTCTTTCCCAAAAACACTCTTTGCTTCTGATGGTTAAAATAAACTTTCTTTCTTCTTTAAAATAATATTTTGGGATTCTTGGTCTCACGCAATGGGCTCTAAATGGAGGACTGACGGTTCATTTGTTGTCCAACGTTTAGAAGTCTGTATAGACCCTCGTGCTGCCGTAGCCGCCTCGGGTCTTGTGCATGAGTGGACTATAGATCATTCCAAAAAAAATAAAAGCTCTTTTTAATATTTTGTGATTCTTTGTCTCACGCAATGGGCTCTAAATGGGGCTGACGGTTCACCTGCTGTCCAATGTTTAGTAGTCTGTATAGGCCCCATGCTGCCGTAGCCGCATCAGATCTTATGCATGAGTGGGCTAAAGGTCCTTTTAGAAAACGAAAACATCTTCAAAATATCTTCTTTCTTTTAAAACGCATCGGAAGGTCAAGCTTTCATGAACCAGAACTACGTAAGCCTTGAGTTTCTCATTGCACCGGAAAATACGTAGGAGCAGGATCAAGTCCTGTCAGGGTCAAACAACTTTCAAATAATCACACACTCAGTTTAAGTATTGTTCTTCGGAACAGTCGAGTGGGGTGCCTAACATCTTTCCCACTCGTAACCGACTCCCGAACCTAAATCTCTTCTTCTCCTCGAGTCAGGGTTTTTCCAAATCTTTTTCCCTTAAATAAAAATTTGGTGGCGACTCCACATTAACCAAATAAATTTCATTTTCAAATTTTAGCGAGTTCGTCGTCTTGTTGAAAATATGGTTGCGACATATATATATATATATAAATAAATAATAATATGTAAATATATTTTTCTGGTTAAATAATTTCAGAAACTATTTAATTTTTTTTCAATTATTACAGAATATTTTATTTCTTAATTTTGTAAACTTTTTAATATATATACTGTTTTTTCAAAAAAATAATTTCTTAAACAGTTATTTACATTATATATGTTTTCATTTTTATAATTAATTCTATTATATATTATTTTTAAAAATACCCATTTCTATTCTTTTTATATATTTTTCTTTTTTTCAAGTTATGTTTTAAAATTTTGAATAACTTAAATTAATTTACTTAATATTCAATTAAAAAATTTTTTAATAACATATTTAACTTTTCTTCTTACAAAATTTTTTACATTCTTAATTTTTATTACAAATTATATTCTAATTTTTAATATTAACATTTCATTTTTTTTACATGTAGTTTTTCGAATTATTTATTATTATAATTATAAAAACAGTTTAACAATATATTTAATGTTTTTCAGTTACAAAATTTTTTCATATTCTGATTTTATAAAAATAAAATTTTTAAAATTTTAATTTCCTTATATATTTTTTAATTTTTACTTAAAAAAAATAAGTAATTAACATTAATTTTATAACAATTTTAAAAATATATTTAATGTTTATTTTATTAAATTTCTTTTTCACATTCTGACTTTTTAAAAAAATTATATTAGCAATTATTAGATTAACATTTTCTCACTTTAAATTTTACAATTTTATTAATATTAAAATTATAACAAAATTTTATTAACATATTTAATGCATTTTTTTATTCACAATTTTTTTCACTTTTTGAAATTTTTAAAAAAAATATTTTATTTTCTATATATTTAATATTTAAAATATAAAAATTTATTAATAATATATTTAACATTCTTTTATTATGAACTTTCAGAATCTGATTTTTTTTTAAAATTTTAAATTTTTATTTTTAATATTCGTTTTTATATTTTATCTGGTTTACTTTTATTTTTTTATGTACAAAAATAATTAATTTTATATTTCTAAAATTATTTATAATGTACTTTTGAGAAATTTATTTCAACATTTTTTCTTAAATTTTTTAAAAACGTTTCTTCTTCTTACTCAAATCCTCAAAACCATCTTCTTCTTTCTCAAATCCTCAGAACCTAAAACTATTCATCAATCCTACCCTTAAACTAAAATTTCTACATCTATCTTAACGGCATGGTTTCTAAACCATTTTAACATTACTAACCTTGTTATCTTTCTCAATATTTTACTCTAACCCTTCACATCATTAGTCCCAAGCAATGATCTAAACAGAATAGAATAACCACAAAAGAAGCAGGAAGCAAAGAATAACGTAGAAACACAAAAAATTGTCCCTACATGTTTATATAAAGGGGAAAGAGACGTTCTATTTTTCTCGTCTTGTGACGCATAAATTTATGCGTCACACCTCAAACGATCACTTTTTTGAACCTTTGACGCATAAATTTATGCGTCACAACATTAAATAACATTAAATATTTTCCTGTGGCGTATAAATTTATGTGTCACAGACCTGCAGAATGAAAAAAAATATATTATTTAATGTTGTGATGCATAAATTTATGCATTACCGGACTGCCAAATAAAATATTTAATATTCCTCTATGGTGCATAAATGTATGCGTCACAGGCCTACAGAATACAAAAATATTATTTAATGTTGTGATGCATAAATTTATACATCAAAAGCTGTGACGCATAAATTTATGCGTTAAAGGCACTGTTTCAACCCTATGTGGTAAATACTATTTTTTGAACCCCATTTACATTTTTTTTAGTTGGTAAAAGAGCCAAAAAAAAAACATTGCCCAACTATTTTTTATCTTTCTTTTTCTCTCTTTTTGGTTATACAACGATATATGACTACCAATGCTTGAGTGAAGTGGAGTAAATATATAAAGACAAAATGAATACATTGCAAATCCTAACTCTAAAAGACACAAAAATATAGTCATATAACAACATCTAATATATATTATCTCTTTGGTAATGATTATTTATTTATTTATTCTCATTTTAAGCAATTTTATGAGTCACATAAATATTTTACGTAACTAATTCTTAACAAGCATTATTCACATTAACATATGTAAAATATTAAGTTATTTAGTCTTATAATTAGTTATTCCAATTACTTTGTTAGTAGTTTTTCTCTTATCCTTCTTTCTTTATTTTGTATCTTTATTTTGTATCTGTATATATAAAGCTGATCTAATTTTAATAATCAATTAATCTCCTCTTTTTCTCTTTTTATATTTTATTTTCGTGTTCGTTCACACTCTGTTATATATCATTAAAACAGATAACTTTATGTCACATAGTAGAGATGCAATCGATGGATAACATACACATATCAATTTCTCATGTGTTATATATTTTAAGTATGTTTATATCTAACACATCTAAAATAACCTATTCTAATGATATGTTTTTAAACACAGAAATTTTTTATAAATAATTTTAAACATGTAATATGTTAGTAAAAAGCTTCCTTTGTTCTTTAACTCCAAGTATTTGATCCTAGAAAATAGAACGCAACCTCAATGGTCAATATTTTAATTTATCATTTTATTATAACGTCTTGATTTGGAAAATATTTATTTTTATTTTAATATATCTATTTTTATTTTTATTTAATTATTTTTTATTTAAAATATTTTTAATAATTAAATTAATAATAAAAAAATATAAAAAACTCTATATAGAAATGGATATAGATACTTCCTTGATTTGGTACTATCATGGATAATTTTGAAATCATAATTGTTTATTTTACGTATTTTTACAAAATGAAATCATAATTGTTTGTTTTATATATTTTTACAATTTCATTTTGTTGAATATCTAGAAAAATTAAAAGCAACTTAATAAGAAATATAAATTAAAAAAAGCAAACGAAAAAGAGGGAGTTACTTGAACCGTAGCAACAACACTATAGTGCTATTTTTGAGGATCGAAATTTTTGTTGCAAAATTTATTCTTTATTATATAAAGTAAAAGTGTTTCTATACAATATTTTTGTATTTTTGTTTAAATATATTTTGTTTTGTCTTCCAATTAATGTTGGACATTTGTTATTTATATATTTTGAGTGTTTATTTTGTTAATTTACTTTTTTTTTATATAAGTGTAGGTATTTTGGTTCATGCAATAAATGAAACAACTCAACAGTTAGGTTTCGGGACTGTTGGAGTACCTATGCTGTTCAGAGTCTTCTTCGTGAAGTAATCTATCAACCTTAACTCATCGACTTCCTAAAACGTTGGATTGTGGGTATAAATGTTTTTTGTGAAGTCATTCATGGACTTCCATATAATAAATTTTCTTCATAATAATCATTACTTTGCTCCCACTTTCTTCTCGCCTTTGATATCAGTCTTGCTGGATGATCGTTGCTATACTTACTTCCGCTTAAGTATAGGTTTCTCCTATCTACCTTACATTACTCAAATGTTACATGTTTCCTCTTTTTTTGGTATTATGTTAATTTTTGCCTTCAAAATTTTCTATTCATTTTGTACTTACAATTTGGACTTACTATGATAAGTAATCGGAAACCTTACGTCAGCAACATTATTAGCATCAAAGACAAATTTTTGTGGATATTATTTTGTTCATTGATTATGGTGGTTGATTAGCTTTGCTGCATATAACCTTCTTTTTTATTTTTTAAATTTAATTTTGCCTTAACATTTTTTTGTTCATTTTGTACCTATGATTTGGACTTATTATTACGAGCAGGCAGAAACCTTATGTTAGCAACATTATCAGCATCAAAGGTAAATTTTTGTAGATATTTTTTTATTCATTAATTGTGGTGGCTCATTACTTTTTGCTACATATAGGCTTCTTTTTTGTTCCTATATTTCAATTTTGTGCTAACATTCTTCTTTTCATTTTATACCTACAATTTGTGCTTATTATGATGAGCAATTAGAAACTTATGTTAGCAACATTATGAGCATCAAAGATCAATTTTTAAGGAAATTCTTTTGTTCATTGATTATAGTGGTTGATTTATTTTGTTGCATAAATCCTTGATTTTTTTGGTATTGTATTCAATTTTGCCTTAACATTGTTCAGTTCATTTTGTACCTATGAGTGGGGCTTCTTATGACAAGGAGTGAGCAACATTATGAGTGTCGGAGGTAAATATTTATGGACATTTTTTTGTTCATCGATTATGGTGGTTGATTAGTTTTGCTACATGCATTAATGAGTCATTATATTGTATGATACCTTAAAATCTACTTACCAATGGATTTTCTTATACCTTTATGCAGCATGGGTACAATTATACAATGTGAGATATTATTAGCATTTGAGGTAAATTTTTTTGGTTGATTAATTATGCTAGATACATTGAAGATTGATTTTGCTTTACTGACCTATATTGTATTATATTTTATTAACCTTTGCACTTATCTACACCTTGCATGAGAAACTGAGATATTGGGTGAACTCGATTTGATCTTACTTTTGTTTTGTATGTTAGTAAAATTAGTGCCCAGGTAATGCAAGTTTACTCTACTTTTTCATTTTCCTTCTAGTGTGGTAGCCTTTAATTAAAGGACGATCCATCAAATTGTACTCACATCTCATTACTAAAATACTATAAGTTGTGATACCATGTAATGGTAAGGAAGTCAAAATTCATAACATCTCAAGAAACCTGTCATCAGATAGGTGCAATCTTAGGTATGTTTAATGAGATCAAAGGATATGATACAATGATGAGGTCATGTATTTGTTGTATGTTTTTTGTTTAATAAATCTGTTGGTCTAAATATTATTATGTATAAATGTTTCGTGAGCTCATCTCACAGGTTTTGATAATGCATGAGTTAAAAGGATATGATATTTTTTTCTTCAATAAATGTATTCTATTGTATGCATTGAGTTCTATGTATATTGGATTCATGGTTCTTCTGATGGTTGTTCTCATAAATTAATGATTATAACTACCTAAGCATAATTTTAGGAACCATGCCGAAACTAATAACTGCACTTGAAAAAATTGATGCCACAAGAATAGACTCGAGAATAAGGGTCAGGTATCACGCATCTAGAATGTGCCTCTGTATGATCATTCAAAACAAATTGGAAGCATTGACATGGTTCTAGTGAATGATAGGGTAAATATATCAAACCATAATGTATTGCATTATTGTGATTTAATCGAGGATTCATATCTTTGTCTCAGTTTTTGTACTATATATTGTCTCCATCTAAGCAAATATATATGTATTGTTAGACAAAATTTGGTCAACCAGTTTCACCAACAAATTGAATAAGGAAACACATACATTATTGAGAACCCTTTAGTAGGTCAAATTAGCAATAAGTGTAGGGCATATAAACAAGAATATTTGTTAAACTTTATGATGACTACCAAATTGCAACCAAATGATGATCAAAACATCTCCAAACATGTTTTTCAATTCACTCCAATCACTTACATATGCCTTGGTGTGGATGTTTCCTCTCTAATTGGAAACAAATTCTATGACTAGTACTTTTTTATATTCTTTTTTTTTCTCGAGTTAAACATTGTTTATTTAACTCAAATATCATTGTATTCTTATTTTAAGATGTTATTGGACATGTGGAGAAAAATGATATGAAAGAGGTATATGTGAATGGAAAAAGGACAAAGCCGATTGATTTCGTGATGGAAGATCTGTAATAAGCTACTCTGAATGATATCAATATTTCTTAATGTTTTATTAATATTATCAAAAATTAATGTCATTGTTGATTATGTATAGGATGAATATGTTAGAATGCACGCTTTGAGGTGTTTATGCAAAATAGATGGATCATTTTTTCAATAAGGGCGATAACTGATAATCCTGTGATAGTCTTTTTGCAACTCTGCAAAGCGAAGTCTTTCAATGGTTTATTTTACTTTTTCCATTTATTTCATATTATATTTTGATGTAGTATTAAATATTCATGTCTTTCACTTTTATGTTACATAACATATAAGGAAAATATGGTATTTCAAATGTTTACAATGGTACCTATGCCATTATCAACTATAGTGTGAAGAAAATTGATGAGTATAGACTGAGGTACAACAACATTTGCAACTTCCTTTTTCATTCTTCAATTCATAAGTGTAAGTTGATGTATGCATGAAATGATGTGTATATGTATTAATTGAAAAAATGATTTATTCATTGGTTGTTATAGCTAGAGGAATAGTTTAATATCATTGACACAAAGCATGAGTCAAGTCAATACCCAACAGCTTCCAGCTTAAATGATGACTTTCTTCAAAATCGGATGTGATTCATCTTTGATTTGTATGAATATTCAGAGGTTATTGTCATATGCTACTATGTATTATCCTTTTAAGTATTATAACATTTATTTAACAAATTTGATTTGTATGATTCTTCAAAGGTTTTGAAAATATTTAATTTTGTGGAATATAATTTGTTTATTGCTTACTATTTCAATAGAATTGTGTAGCTGTTGTACTTGCCAAAGTCCTTAACATAAATACCACTCTAGGATGATTTTATATTTCATGTACAAAGTGCTTAAGAAAAGTACAACAAGTTGGAGATAAACATTATTGTGCACAATATGCAAAAATTGTACCTAAAATAAAAATGTTGTAATATCATTGTCTAACATTTTCTTTCACATACAACTTTCCTATTGCAAAACATGTTTATCACCTATTATGTCCTAATTTTCCTTTACATTTGATTAGGTACAAGCTACAATTACATGTCATTAATGACATTGGATGTACATCATTTATTCTATTTAACCGCATTATTGCTGAATATTTTCATATGTTGACCAGTAAAATGTTCAATAAAATGGAGCAAGATGGATATATTTTTTATCTACTTTTTTGTTATATAATGATTATATTGATATTGTTTACACTGATGGTATTTGTTTTTACTGTTCTGTATTTATTACTTAAGGTTTAAGATAATCTTTGTAATAAGATATCCAATGTTGTTTACAAAGAAGTTTTCTAAAACATCTATGATTGATTATGTTTTTCACATTTATTTTCGATACAATTTACTGTATATAGAAACAAATTTTTCCATAACTGCTTGTAAGATTCACAACCACGCATCTTATTAAACATAATTACAGAAATCCATTATTTAGCTTAATTTCAAGACTATCAAAGATCCAAAACAATGGTGTGTAATAAATCTTATATATTCAACCAACCACTTTAATTACTATATCACATTCTATATACCAGGATAAATGTATAATCAATTCTTACCCATTTAATTACCAAACTATGTTTGCAGTAGGTAATTTATATATTTTATTAAATGCTTTACAAGTACTTACCAAACCAATTTAATTTTTTAGCCTGCATTAATCATCAAATTTATCACAATAATACTTAACTCAACGAATTTTTGAATGAAAATAATGTAAATGTGTAGTAGTTTTTCCATATCAATCACCATCCAATCTCCAATATTGATAAACCAATGAATCCTAATCTATCTGTTTTCCAATCATCCAATTGTAACTAGAATTGTAATACTTTAAAATCATTATAAAACTAAAACAGGTAGTATGTAGTAGCCAACCCATTAATATTTCACATTTCTTGGATATCCCAACTACAGGAATAATTATCCTCAATTTATTGAAAACTAATGATCCCAATTACCCATAAAATCTCCTCTATATATTCTACACAATTTATAATGTTGGTGGCCAATAAATATCATTATAAACCTTCAATCAATATTTATTTCTTATTTTAAAATTTAAAAATATCCAATGTAATACCTTGGAAAATAAATGCAAAAAATATTTAGGTTTCCCGCACATTATTAGTTTGAGAACTGCCATATACATTTACTCAAGCCCATTGATATCATCCCTTAACCACAGCAGCCAATAACTTACCACATTCTGCAACCATAACACATCAGCATATCAAATACCAGCACCCTACATATTCTACATCAACCAATAGCACACTGAGCACATTTTGAACATCTAATAGAAGCAACTCCTTAGTTTACTAAATCAATGTACAAGTATACATATATTATCTTCTATTTTTTCCAAGATTCTTCAACCACTAAATGCAAACCATTTAAACATATATGCAATATGAATAACATTTCTTTCCTTCATTGTGTCGACTAATATATATATATATATATTTACATTCCTCCTCATACTAATACTGTCATTGTTTTTTATTATGATGCATGTTATGTACATCATATGCTTTTTGCATTTTTCAGTATGCTATTAAAATTTCTGAAGGTTCATTCTTTGTTACAGATTACTATTTTCAACTTCATAATAATGTTTTTAAAATTTGTCTCTACCAATTACCATACTACATCTTTTACTACAAAATATTCCATTGCATGTATGATTTACATTCTCTAAAAGGTTATCAAAACTACAAATATATATTCCATAAATCATTTTGTCTTACATTAATATTTAGAACGGATCTATAACATCATAACACAAAACATTTTTTCTCTTACAACATATGACTTACATTGTATAAACCATTTTCATATTACAATCTATTTTATATTTTCAACAAATATGGAACAGGTGAAAGTAGCACACCACAGGTTCCAAAATGTACAACATTTTGGATGCAGTCTCATCCAGATAAGGTTTGTATCTAGCAATTATTTTTCTATACATCTATTATCGCTAATTCTTAACATTAATATAACGTTTCATATTACATGCTATTAGCTGTTGGAATCTTTATCTTCACTATTTGTTAAAAGTTACAAGGATGTTATCTCTAATATCATAACCTTTAGAGATCCAACCAATACCAAAATTATGTTTGACATAATTAAAAGCACTCGAAGCATCATCATCAATTGAGGATGGAAGGTCATGAAAGACATATATCCTAAGTTGAAGCATGAAGGATGGATTCAACTTAAATACACATACACAGGCAGTGACAACTTTCTCCTTCGTGCAGTTGTTAATTTGTTAGATAGAAGGAGATGTATGCATATCATTCCATTTAAAAAGTGGTGTAAAAATTAAAAATAATTTTTTCTTTTGCTTAAAGTTTAAAAGTAAATATATGCAGAGGTACAAATTATGATGTATAAAAATTTGCATCACACCTTATATATAATAAAATGCATCACATAATGAACAAGATATATTTTATTATGTATAGTAAGTATCTATTTGAGACATCTCATAAAGAGGTAGATGAGTATTTGTCGGGTGAGCATTTAATTATGTGTTACAAGTAACATATAAAGTTATGCAATATATATATATATATATATATATGAGATGCATAATCTTATGCGCCTGTTAAATAATTTTAAATAAAAATATTTAACGTATTAAAAAATAAGTAATAGATATATTTAAATAGGTTTCAAGATGAAGACTAAGTTTTGAATTTGTGAGAAGAAAATAATATCCCTTTTGATGTGGTAATTGTTTAGTATTGATTTTATTTTTTAAATATTTTAATTTTGTGAATTGGAAAATACTTTTAAAAATAGTATTATTTAATATATTTTGAAGTTATTATTGTTATTTATTTTTAGTTAATATGAATAAAATTATTATTATTATATTTATAATAATAAAATATTTGAATATGAATAAGATTTAACATTTAAAAAGAAAAAATTAATTCAAATATGTAAAAATATAAATTTAAACTAACTAAAAGAGAAAAAAAATCAAGATATTAAAATTGTACCAAATAATTTATAATTTAATAAAAAAAAATTTGTGTCATTTGACAAAATAGAATATAAAAAAATTTAAATTAATAACAATAAAAATATTAAATATATAATTAATGTATTTGAGTAAATATAACTGAAACATATATTTAAAATATATGTTGAAATTAATTTAATCAGTAATGTAATAAAAATAACAGTTATTAAAAATAATAAAATTATTTTAAATAGTAAGTATATGAAATAAAATTTTATTTAATATATTAGTTTATTTATATTATAAAATTTATTATAAAACTTTATAGATAGTATAAATTTATTCTATAATGATAGTTAAAAATATTATTTATTTTTAATAAATTAATTTATTGATAAAAAATTATTATTTAAAATAAAAAATTTGAATGATACTAATGACGATTAATAAACTATATTCCGTTTAAATGGAAGTTTATATACTATTATATCCACATCATGTAATATACTATTGAACTAAGAAACGAATTACGTAAACAAGTTAGAGAGAAGATATTAAAATAATAATTTATGTAATATCAATTAAACTAATTTTTTAAAATTTTATGGGACATAATAATTTAAGTTCTTTAATTTAACTTAATTAAATTTCTCGTTCTAAACTAATTAATTTTTTTTAGATAATCACCTAATAAAATATTATGTAATTTATTTCATGTAATTAAATTAATTTTCTAAAATTGTATGCAACGTAATACCTTAAGTTTTTTAATTTAACTTAATTAAATTTTCCATTATAAAGTAATTAAATTTCTTTAAGTAATTATATAATTTATTTAATATAATTAAACTGACTTCCTAAACTTTTATGCAACATAATAATTTAGATTTTCTAATTAACTTAATTAAGTTTTCCATTTTAAATTAATTAAATTTCTCTACCTAGTAACTCATATGAATCATGTTAATAAAATGTATCTATGTAATTTGAAATAATGAAGACAATAAACTTATTAAATTTCATGTAAAATTTAATTTTAATTTATTTAACTTAAGTATAATAAATAAATTTTCCTATCTAAAGTAATTATATTTTTCTACCTACACGAATATCAATTAAGTTTTTAAAATTAATTAATTAAATTAAAATTAAAAAAATTTATGCAATATATTAATTTAAATTAACTTAATTAATTTTTTCATTCTAAACTAACTCAATTTATCTACTTAGTTATCTAATATCTATTGTATAATTATAATTATTTATTTAATTAATTAATTCTTCAAAATAAGTTATTCAAATTTTATGCATTATTTCATTTTCATTTATTTAAATTATTTTCAATAAATTTTTCTATTTAAACTAAGTATATAGTGACTAACATTAATTATGTCCTTAAAATTAAATAATTAATTCAAATAATTTTTTCTCAATTTTTATGAAAAGTATCATTTACATTTTTTAAATTAACTTAATTAAAGTTATAATTCTAAATTAATCAATTTCTGTACTTACTCACTAATATGAATCATGTAATTATAATTAATTAATTAATTCTTTAAAATAAGTTACTCAAATTGTATGCATTATTTCATTTTTCATTTATTTAAATTATTTAAATAAATTTTCCTATCTAAACTAAGTATCTAGTGACTAACATTAATTATGTAATTAAAATTAAATAATTTCCTCAAATTTTATGAAAAATATTATTTAATTTTTTAAATTAAATTAATTAAAGTTTAATTCTAAATTAATTGTCAAAATTGTCAAAATTAATTAAATTAATTAAATTTTTAATTCTAAATTAATTATCAAACCTCTATTACCTTATATTAAAGTAAAATTGTCAAAATTTTCTATGTTAATGTTAGTTTCATGAAATCCTACTATTCCTTGAAAAATCAGCTTAATTTATGCCTGTTTAATTTTAAGATGCAAGTGGACGAGTTTTTCCCTTAAAAAAGGAAATGAGTGAGTCTACAACTTTAATTAGTAGAATCAAAGGCTAGATCTAATAGTATAAGAATGTTTTATTCTTCATTGTTATATGTACATCCTGCGCATGAGGTTGTTCAACAACTACTAATTTTTATCTATTAAAGGGGGGAAAAGACATTCCAACAAGCTTAAGAAGTTAATTTATGTCACACTTTAAATAAGCCAACACTGTGTCAGTAACCTTGGAGGACAATATCTCAGGCCAATCGTGAAAAAGATACACCGCATCTTCTAGCAGTTGTTGTCTTTTATAACTATTTATGTGTAAAAGTTTCACAAGCACCATTCAATAAGGAAGTCGACAAGCATTAAAGACCGTCTCTTTTGAATAATTGAAATACCAATCTCCATCTTTTTTTCATAGTAGCTTGTTCACCCCCTTTTCACCATAACAACATTTTTTACATACTCCCTTGTACAAAATTTCGACACATTAAAAAATTGAGCAAACGAAGACTATTTTCCATCAATTTTAGAAATTCTTGCAGCTAACATTGATAGATAGCTTAATAGTTTTACTTTAGTCGTAAATAAAGAAACAACAGAAAAATATAATAAGCATTGACTGATAACAATTTCACTTTAGTACAAAGTAATGGATGATTAATACTACAAATGAAGCTGAGAAGAACAAGCTGAAAATGTGTTAAATCATAATAACTCCATTTCACGAATTTTAAGGGGGTCTAAACGGAGATTTGACCATTAAAAAAATTCAATTTTCCTGAACCTCCGTTGCAAGCTCTCTAAGTATAGTCAAGTGAAAAAGATTCGATGAAGACACTACGAATCTGATTCAAAGATCTACTACCCATGTTCATACCAATAGTACATTGGTACTTGATATTCATGTTGGATATGAATATGGCAGGTGGGGCACAATGATAAACTCTTTTTGTCTTTAAAAAGAATGAAAGAAAAACTGTTCATTACGTCCATTGCTTGATCATGCCTCTCGTGTAATGCTTCTTCTGTCGGGGTTTTTACTCTTTGCAATAGAAATGTGTACTGTTCTACACAGTTAATATAACGGCACTGAAACCGGCTACCAATTCTCATTTGTGTGTTACATATTGTTAATTGCATTTTACTCAATAACATGAAATAAATCTTGTAGTCATTATACCAAATTGCAATTACAATAGTTGCATATACATGGTGAAGTAAACTTGGTATTTTCTCTAGACATTTAAATGCATGTTCAGTCAATTTTTTTTAATAAAAGAATTAGTCGTTTTTTTAAAAAAAAAAAAAATCTCACAGAAAGTGAACCTTTGTTAAGCCAAAAGTTTATAACAAGTAACCCAGTTCAGGACTTTGAGAAGAAAAATATTCCTACAATTCAGAAATCCATAATATCTCAAGCAGTGCTCGTCGTGTGAACGTAATCGTATCAGCTGCCTACGCCTGCAAAATTATGGCCAAGGTTGCGTACTCAAAGTAATCTCGAAGCCGCAAGAATCCCAAGTCAACTCTATGCCCAACCAACTCTGCGTCCCAAGCAAAACTAATTAAAGATAAAGATAGTCAATTTTAGTTCAATTTAAATTAACTCAATCCCAATCGGTTTGGATATTATCACTTTTTTTCTAAGAAAACCTATAAGCTGAAGCCATTAAAATATTTTATTTCAAGTTATTTAATATGAACAGAATTTTAATTAAACAAAATTAATATAAAACTACAAATAGAATTTAGTCAAAGTTAAAAGTTGACAAAACCATCTAACTCAAACGATCCGGATAATTCAAATTGAGGTTTCAGGTTGAATTAAAAAGAAAAAAAAACGAAATTTATCCCTATTAAATAAAATTTGTTTAATTCCATTTTTATCTAAAATCAACCTATCCCAACCCTTTCACCCCTCAATGGTATAATGGAAAATTTCATTGTCGCCCATCTGACCATAAATGGTCAAATTTATGTGGCAATGACAGCATTATTATTCAATGTTGTCACTAACCAACATGAATCTAGTTCATTTGATGTAAACAAATGTGTAAAATAAGAAAATAAAGATACATGCATCATTAATTTCAATTTGAATATCTTATAATTATAACCAACTATAAATCAACCAATATTGTATGCATCCTTACTTTTTTATTTTATATATTTAGTTTAAAAGGAGGTCATATCCGATCAATATATCTAATGACTTTACCATTGCAGTGGTATATGCCGCATGGCTTATCAACTGAAACCTATTCGAAGAGTGACTTGAATGGCATAAATTTAGCACCAGTTTCAAGGATTCACCCCAAGAGTGAGATGTATAAAATAAAAAATAAAGATATATTTACTGCTAATTTGAATTTAAGTATCTCATAAACTTAACCCATTATAAATCAAATGTAAATACACCCTTACCTTCTTCCTTTACACATTCCTTCACTTCCGAGGAACAAAATCTAAATTTCATATTTCAGACAAGGGCGACCCCCAGCCAGAATTGCTAGTTAATCTCTAACATTAATATCTAATATGGCCATAACTTATGTCCATCACTTTAATAACTAGGCTGGGATAAGTCAAGAACTAAATACAGATATTCTCCATAGATGAAATTATAGTTACACTTCCATATTTCTCGCTGCTGAATTAAAAATTTTTCTTAAATCCTCCTTTACTCCGCTATCTGCAAATATATACTCCACAGCATTCCTTGATAGCTCAAACATTTCCCTCCTTCCCAGTCCTAGATAATAATCAAACACGCATGCAGTCAACAAAATAAGTTTAAAATTCACGGGATGCAATACCAGAGTGACACCTACCAAATGAATCAGCAGCAATTTTGTATTCCTTGGAGAGACGAGTAGAGAAGACACCCGCATCATCAGTGCACAGGACTAAAGGATGTTTTGCATTGTACAAATCAGCTGCATCAGCAAGAGCAAGAGGTTAAAAGAAGCTATTTTGAAGTTGGTCTCATGATAAAAGTTTATATACAGCTCAGAAATGACTTTAGACAAATTTCTCTGGAAAAATATAAGAACAGTCATTATATTCGTTGCACTAAGCACTCTTAGGAAAGCCAAACCTCAAAAGGGTGAAAAACGGGGGAAAAGAAGTAGCCGAAAAAAACTTTCTTGTTCTTAAAAACTAAAAGGCTAAAACTTCTAACTTCTCCAAAAAAAATTCGTTTGCTAACATTGGGGGAAAAAGTTCCAACAACAAAAAAAAGAAGCTAGCAAAAACCCAAAATTACTTCCAAGCCTACAATCTGTCTTTGATAAGTTCAACAAAAGATTCCTTCATTGACTCTATATTTATGGTTATCAACTTCAACTATAAACAAAAGCACCTACCAAAATGGTGAACGTCTAGTGATGGAACGGACAATGTCATAACATTTGATGTCAAACAAATTTCAACCTGAAAATAGTGAAGATGAAATAAGTATGTAACTTAGCTGGATATAAATTGCACGGTGAGATTATATAAAAGCATTCAAACTTAGCCACAATCAGAAGCCCCAAAGGGTTTCTCATTCATTCCAGATCTAGACTTTAAATTTGACAAAAAAAAAAATTCAAGAGTATACATAATCTTTTAGTCGATTGATTATCTATGAGGAACTTCAAGATGTGACAATTAAATTCATACATGAAATCTCCCTTTTGAGTTCCCAAATAAATCTTAATTTACTTTCACTATCTTGCTTTAACTATAAGGCTTGCAAAAAAGTCTAACCGGAATTTTGGAGGACTTCAGCTTTCTCCAGTGCTCATCCTCAAAGAAACAAGCATGTCCAATCCTTTGGGGATGAAAGTCAAGCATATTGTGTATTTCCTTTGGATTAGGTACCTAAAAACACTAGGTCGGAAAAATAAACCAGTCAGGGAAACTCCAAGATTAACAGGTAAGAGCTAAAGGTTAGCCCACCTCTCCACAGTGAAGTGTTACATAGAGACCCTGTTCTCGAGCAAATTTCAGTGCTGGTAAATATGTAGTCCTACAAAAGTTAAATAAAAAGCGACTTTGGGCATAAGCATCAATTTCAAAATTTAATATGCATTAACATCAAAAAAATTATTTGCATTACTACACTAGATTCCTAGATCTGGTTAATGTACCATTCACCAATCTTTGGATTTCCAGAGAGATCAATTCCAACTACTCCAAAATGTCTCATTTCCAACGCAAGCTTGACCTGCAGCAAAGAAATGTAGTGTAAAAAGGCAGCACCCAAGGAACACATGTTTCTCAAATTATTTGCACATTTTAGCTTACAGTTTCCATTGCTGCTTCTGTTGTCTCCCTTCGGTCTATGCTCAAGAGAAGCCTAACAAAGATCCTTTTTCTAGCATTTCCATTACACTTATTGTGTGCAATAGTTGGTAGAGGATGAAAAAGACTTCTAGAATCTTCACAATTCGGAATGAAGGCCACATCAACAGAAGTGACTGATCTTAGACCTTTCAGCACAGCTTCAACATATGAGCGTTTGCTCATTCCTATGGAATCATTTCTCTGAATGGAATTAGGCAAACATTTTCTTCATTAAATCATTATCACTCCCTATTTCAAATGGAAATAAAAACACTCTAAATCACCAATCAGGCTCCTTCAGGATATGTTTGGTTTCAGTTTCAGTTTCCCGTTCAGTTTTAAATTTTTAATTACATAAATGTGACCTTGTTTCATGTTGTCTTCGAAGGAAACTTTCGAAGGAAACAAAATGAGAACAAAGTGACATTTTTGTAATTAAAACTAAAACCAAAAAATGGAATCCGAAACCAAACATGCCCTTAATTACCTTTGGAGTAGTTCTCAACTCCAGATAGACAACATTCTCTGCTGCAAAATCCTCAATGACCTGCTTTTAGGTTTTATTATTATTATCATTACTACTAAAAATGAAAAAGGGAATGAATTTGGCAACAACAAAATTTATACAGCAAGCAAGGTGCCATACTTCTCTGGTAATTCTTGTAACAGTAGCATGATCAGTAGTAAGAATGTGGATTAAGTCGAACATCTTGAATACTTCTGTCAACGAACGATTATCTGCATCAGCAAAGTCATAACTAACATCAGTTTAAGCATGAGTAGGGGTAAAAATATGAATAAACAGAAACTAATTATTAAGACCTGTTTAGCATAAAATTTAAATTAAAAACAATTCCAGTAACAGTTACAGAAAAAAAGCAGAAGAAAATCACAAAAGCAACTGAACAGTGGTGTCGTATTTTCCCTGAAAAGATGCTAAAGCTGCTCCTCGATGTTCCTAAAAGCAAACTCGAATTCATTGATGGTTATATGATTTTGTTTATTCTGTCTTTATGCCTTTTTTTTGCTTTTTCCTTGGATGAATTTTATGAATTCCTTCCAAACAAAAAGAAGAGAACACAAAGGCTTAGACATGAGCGTGTGTGTGTAACAATCAAACGTCAACATAAATTTCAAAATCGATATCAACGAAAGGTAAACAGCAGAAAAGGAAGGGAAATGAAAGACAGGATAGACAACCAAACCAAAGAAAAAATGAAGAAAAAAGAGAAGAGAGTGACATGTTTGGCAGCGGTCTTATATTTTGGAGCTTTCGAATTTGGAAAGAGGAGAATAAAGAAGAAAGGCATACATACATTTTCGGATGACATGCTCCACTTGAGAGAAATTTATAACACCCGTTTCACCCAGAGCCTTCGCAAGTTCTCTGTGAAAATAACAATAATGATAATAAAGTTCAGGTTCTGCATCTTGAACACAAACAAGGGGGAAAACGATAAAAAGGAAATTGGATAAAAGAAAAGGAATTACAGGCGTGTGGAGTCTCGAATGGATCCATTGAGGTGAGCATGCAGTTCCACCTTAGGCATTGACAAGCACCAATCCATCTCTTCTCTTTTCTTCTTCTTCTTCTTTTTCTTTTTCTTTTCTTCTCTTCTTCTGAGTCTGGTATTTGCTATGTATGTTGAGGAATGTAACTGACACAAAGATGATGGGTTTGCTTGCTTATGTATATGGTTGGTTCGGTCAGGTTCACGCAAACCGATAGCGCCACGACTTTTTGTTCCCGAACTCCAATCTCTCTTAATCACAAATGCAATTCAACACTAATTTTATTATTCCTTAAAAATAACTATGCACTCCGTTTTTAATTATAATATATTCTGTTCATTCAATTTTTTATATTTTTATATTTATCCTTTGTTATTATTCAAAGTTTTAATTCTTATATTTTAGTTAATAAGTAAAATTAACTACTTTAAATTGAATTTGACCTTAAATAAAATTAAAATTAAAATATTGTAACTTTTTTAAAAATTAATATTTTCTGATTAATTTTCGTATTTTGACTTAAAAAATTTATAATTAGAAACAGAGGAAATAATTACTACTATGTACTAGTATGTTATAAAATTAAAGTTATTAGGTTAGGAGAAAAAAAAAGAGGTTAATTAAAAAATAAATATTAGAAAATGGAACACAGTCCCTCAACACGTACAAATAAATAAATATATACTAGAAGATCAACTCGTATCAAGAATAATTATAATATATATTTTTATGAGATATAAATTTAGTAAATCTAATTGTATGTAATATGTATTCAAATTATATTATTCAGTAACTATATTTATTAATATCATATCATATAAAAATTATTGAATAATATAAGTTCAGTGTAAATTATTTTTAAAATTAATTAATATAACTTATATGTTTTTCTCTCTTTATATATAATTAAGTTAAAAAAGATAAAAAAAATGTTCTAATATTATAAAGTATAAAGCATAAGTTTAAACATTTTTCTAACACTTAAAAAACAAAGTTTGTAAAATTGATATTTTAACTTTATGATAAGATACCTTTAAGGTGTTTGGTAAGTGTTTATAATCTATCTCATTTAAGTTGGGTGTAAACTGAATTTTGATAGATTCAAATTTTTCAAAAACTAACTCCACATGTTTTGAAAATGAGTTTATACTACATTTGGGATCATTTAACTATAATCCAGCATCATAACTTATTTAAAAAATATATTTTTCAAAATAACTATTATGTGATATTAAGAATATTTATTAACTTGATGAACAGTGTTGTATATAATATGATACAATATTTATGTTTTTATTATTCGTATGAAATACATATTATAAATTATATTTTTTATCTTTATTATTTAACTAATTTAATATAAATAAATTGAATGAATCCAATTTTTACCTTATATATTCAAGTTCGAATCTAAATAATTGATGTGTTTAAAATTTAAGCCAAGCAAAGATAAAAAAAAAAAAAATAATTCATTTTTAACATGTATTTATGATGGATAAAATTTAGATATAGTATTATAAGTGTTGTTAATGTTGTTTTTCTGTTAAAATTAGAGTTTTATCTTAATAATTAATATAGTAATTAATACTGACTTTAAATATCTTGATTAAAAATCAGCGTTAAAGATAATATAAGATAGCATCGGAGATTAATATTAATTAACAAGGTGAAATTTTATTTTTGGTTGAAAAATAACGTCAACAATATCTTGGTACTGTATCTAAATTTTGTTCGTTTATAAACACTTTCTTGTTTGATTTAGATAATAAATATAAGTTACAAAGCATGAAAATAAACAAAATATTACCCCTTTTCCTATTTATTTATTTACTTATTTAAATATTTAAAAAAATTTATTATTTTTTATATATATTTTAATAATAAATAAGAGAGACATTAAAATTATAATAAATAAAAGATAAAATATTTTAAAAAAATATTAATTATTTTTTAACATATATCTTCAATAATAAATAAAGAAAAAATAAAATTGTACCCAATAAATAAAAAGATATAAAAATAAAGTTTATAAAAGATAAGCTAGAAAAATAATATTTTTCTATTTCTTTTTATCTATTCAGAAAAAAATATTATTATTAATTTTTTTAAAAATTATTTATTTTCCTAATTTATCTTTTATATATAAATTTTATTTCCATTTTTTTCAGTTACTATAGATATAGAAATATATATAAAAAAATTAATATTTTTTAAAATAAAATGAAAATGAACAAATTATATATTCTTCTATTGTACATATAAAAAAGAACATAAAAAGTAACTTTCAGAAAATCAACAATATTAATTACATATCTAAATATATGTATTTCTTCAATCTTCTTAGATTAAAGGAAATAAGAAATTTATAGGTATTTTTAAAATTACGCTTAATTTCTTCAAATAATTATTAAAAAAGGTATTGTGGATATATTATTAATGTATTAATTTTAATCATAGATTTTAATAAATTTTGTATTCATTTCGTATTAATATTTTTTAAAATTGTTAGCAAATCATTTTCATAGCCAAATCATCATTAATTTAATAGTTTTAGAAATGTAAAATAAACAGGCTAAATAACTCTTGTAAAGAAAGATAATCTTGCTGTGACGTTAATATTTTTGGGCTGGAATTATTTATCTCTTATAAAAATACTTTATGATCCTAAATCAAAAAATAAACTTATAAAATGTTATATTGATGTTGTTATTTAGGGAATTTATTTCTGCGATGTAATGAAGAAAATGCATCTCAAAGCTACTATTCTCCAATTTCAATGTAAAACAGAGTTAGCATCATTTTACAAAAAGTTCTTATTTGTATAACTGTGCCCGCTATAATAAATTACATTTTTCTTTAAATATAATTAAATAATATATTTTTTATTTTAAAAATTACACTTTATTTCTCCAAGATATCCACATATATTATATTTTTGTCTATTTAATATAGGAATTTAATTTAATAAATTGTAATATATATATATATATATATATTTATATAATCAATTAAGTCAAATATATGATAAACATGATTTTAAAATAATTATTATAAAAATAAATAATTTTTATAATATAATAATTTATGATTAAAAATAATGTAAAAAAATCAATACACTCCAAATTATATTTTTAATATAAATAAATCTGATATGGTAAGTAATTATGAACTAACATCTAAATAGTATTTTTCTTCTTCTTTTTTTTTCAACTGCCATTGCTATTGATAACTAATTTTATGTATCGTACTATCAATTGCGAGGTCAAAAAGTTCTTGATAAGGTTGAAAATTAGTTATTAATAATTCCCAGAGACATAAAAAGGAAAAGAATTAACTCCAAAATACTAAATCATATTAAAAGATATTAAGTTATAATACACTAATCTTTATAATTTTAGAAGAACAGTATAATTTAAATCTAAAAAAAGAACGATGTACTCCTTGATAACAGTGATAACTATAATATATCTGCATATTTGATTGTAAATATGTGAATTTATAACGAAAATGTCATTATTTTAAAGTATATGCACCAGAGCAAAGTTCACGAGTACTATTTATACTTGTAAACAGTATTGTTTGAATTAAATAGGGTGAACTTTTTTCATACGGTTTTTTTTAAGCCACATGCTGTCTTTTGTGCAAATATCTCTCATTGTTGTTTTCTTTTGAATTTCAAACGATAATATTAATTTAAGAGATTATTAAAAAAAATTAAGAGAAAATTAACTGGGGCAGTCTCGCATAGAACTGTTCATTCGAGTTTGTCCACTGTGAATTGATACAATTCTAAAATAAGTTGGGTTGAAACAATTTAATTGAGGATTAAAAATTTGTTAATCAATCAGTCCATTCTAATCCTTCCTAGAGCTATGTTTCAAACAAGTCAGTCCATGCTCTTAATTTTTTATTTTTAATTCTTAAACTCAATTTTTTATATATTAAAAAACTTGCATTTCAATTTTTCAAAATTAAGTTTCCAATTTATATTACAATGTAATGGTTTTTAACAAATTTATTTTCTTATTTGATGAGTTATAAATAATTTTTAATTTTCAGTAAAAGTAAAGGGATAAATTTATTATTGACTTATTTAGTTTTTATAAATAAACTCATAATTTAAAGAAACGTAAAAGAAAATCTTAAACATTTAAATCTATTTTTTTATATTTTTTAAAATTTTTACTTATGTAAAATGTTACATTTGAGGTGAGATGATTGGTTAAATTTAAAATAACATTATTTTAAAAAATATGCAATATACCAAAATGATATTGTTTTGATGTAAAAACGGATTTGGCCAACCTATCATTTAATACAACGTCGTTTTCTTCTTTTTATTTTTTATTATTTATAATTTTTATCTTTTTTGTTGATCTATTAAATTTTATTAAACAAATGTTAATTATGTTTTATTTACGTAGAAAGTTAACTTTTTATTTAAAAAATTTAAAAAAATATTTATGCAATTAAAAATTATTCTTACAATTTTTTAGGATTTGAAGATCAAAATATTATAATAATAGTCTTCCGTCTAATAGCTAAATTAAATTTTAGGATTAATTTTAATTTTAAAAAAATGTATACATTGCAATTGAAAGTTGCTCCAACAGTTTTTTAGATTTCCAAGTTACTCATTGAACATGTTGTGTTTTTTTATAAATTATCATGTAGGCAATTACTATCAACATGAATTTATCTCAAATATAAAAAAGAAAAATACTGTAAAAATGGATTTGAAATGTTTAAAAATTCTGAGAACTATTTTACATGATTTTTAAAATTTTAAGGAATAAGATACATTATTAAAATGATCATCATTGATAGATCCATAAAGATTATGTGTGATGCATCTATAGATTTTATGTGGCATATATAATATAATTTTTCAAAACGATTAACAAATAAAAAGTTAAAAAAATGTCATCAGAGTATACTAAATCAACCATTCTAAATTCATTCATTATGTCTGGAGTAATCATTGATTACAAGATGCTAGATTTATAACTAATGTATGAAAATTCAACTATATTATCACATACAAAGAGATGAATGATGTAGAAATATCACTCAACATCCATCTTCTAAACGAAAATAAGAAAATTCTAAAAGGAAGAACTAAAACATAGGATGAGGAAGATAATTAGAACAATATCTTTTTAAATGAGATCATAAACTTATATCCAGTTTAATTTTAAAATGACCATGTTTTAGATGTAAAACACATGTGATCTGAAATTTTAATACCATAACTTTATTATTTTGATCTAACAAAACATTCAATTTGACACTTAATTTTTCATATTAACAAAAATTTAATAAAAAATAAAAAAACTAATATAAATAATAAAATTAAAAAAATTATATTTTTTAAAATTAAAAAACTAATTTATAAAATTTGAATACGTTAAGATCAATTTATTTACTCTTTTATGATAATAAACCGTTATTTGATTTTAATGATGCATGCTTCAGTTAAAAAATAATAATATTGTGACTATTTATATTTTATTATATTGATACAAAGTAATTTTGATTATTACTAATTATTGTGTTATAATTTTTATAAAATAAAAATTTGTAAAAAGGGATATAATATAAATTTTAACGCTATTAATAATTTTACTAAAATAATTCTCAAAAATAGCAATACATCAATTTATATAACAAATATTATAAAGCAATGTTGAAGATGATAGTAGATAAAGTTTAGGCAAAATATTATAAAGTTGATTTTCGTGTAAAAAGAAAACAAAATCCATCTAGATCCGTGCGTGCATAAATATAAAATTCAGCGCTAACACTCTTATTTATTAGACACCTATATATATAATCGTAACCAGAATCGTAACCAGATTCATTACCTTCGTTTCAGCTAACTTGTACATAGCCTCCCATTATATATTTACTTAATAAATTACCAAAACATAAACATTAATAAAATACTAATATCAATAATAAGAAACTTATAAGAAAAGCATTAATATAAAATTAATCAGAAAGTTTCAAAGATAATTAAATTAAATTATTAATACTAATAACTATTATAAATAAAATTATCCAATTAATTTAGTTTGTATTGTTGAAAAATTTAATTAATGTATTATAAAATATGAGTATGTTAAAAAGTGTGGTATTCATACTCGTGGTTACATCTATAAAATTTTGTAAATAAATTATCTATATATACTTTACAAATAATTTGTTAAATTAAATATTTTTGTTAAACATCATATTATTTTCATAATAAATTTATATAATATATATTTTTATTATATCATCTATTTAATCATATGTTTTTTTTTTCTCTTTTTATCTCAATCATGCGTTATATTATATATTTCTGTTGGGCATATATGACATTCAACTATCATTTCTCTTTTGTTAATGGGTATTGAGTCTAAGTTGGATCTTTCACCCCTATAAATCACTTGTCATAAGATATATGTTTATTATTTTTCAATTTGTCAAAAATAAGTCCTATCAAACATTTCTCAGCGAATCAGAAATGAGCAACCATTTAAGTGTAACTTTATAGGAATGACTTGTGGATGTGACATATCTTCTTTGGCTAAAGAATTAAAGATATTGTCAAATGTCAAAATTACAGGTTCAAGTGCACTAAAGTGATTGTACAACACCAATTAATATACATTGCACCTTCTTTGTGTTTTCTTATGGGTGCATGTGGTCTGTCCATAAGTGGATTTGACTCCAACGTGTGCCCCCCCTGCATTGATTGGAAATTATTCCAAGTAATCTCTCCCACTATTTTGCTAGTTTTATTTCGTTTTCACATTTCCAATGTTTTGTTTTATTAAGTGTTTGCTTAAAATTATTCACACGGAAAAATGTATTTGCATAAATTAACCTTTTTATAAGCTTTTACAATTGTTATATAAACAACTGAGTAATAATTAAGTTTTATTAAAATGTAGCAACAGAGCAACCAGATAATCAACAATCGAATAGATAAATGTCAAAAGTATAATTTAGAAAAATAACATAAAATTATCGTTATTTTTATTTAATTTAAAAATAAAAATATTAACATCTTACATTAAATTGATGGTAGAAATTTATCTTAACTATAAAGTATTTATTTAACCTAAAAAATAGTAAGAATAAACAATATTAAATATTAATCATAAACAAGTGTGATAAACTACATATTAACAGATGAATAATAAAATTAATTAAAAAAATAAAATAAGATAAATATCAAATAATGAAAGGGAAATGATATTTATAAAAAACGTTTTGTGAAAATACTTTGTGTCTACTAGTTCTCGTTCTCAAATGCAGTGTAAACTGAAAGTCAATGTAGTTAAAACAAATTTAAAATAATTATTTTATGAAAAAATAATTTAAAAAAAAAATAATTTTGGTTGAAAGCTATTTTTGGAAAGATTATTTTAGTTTAAAGTAATTTTTTAAAAAAATATATTTAAAAAAAATGGAATGAAAATAAAATATTTTGAATAAGATTAATTTGTTAAAAGGATTTTGGTAAACATATTTAATTTTAAATAAAGGATTCACGTTACACAAAATTTAAGATAACACTTTTACATGTAAATTTTACAATCCTTATAAAATGTAAAAAATCATGTATAAATTTAAATTTAAAATGGTAATTGATGTTTCGGATAAATAAAGGATATGAAATTGATATCATGATTTAAAATAAGTGATGTTTAAAACTATAAAAGATATATGAGGTTAGGATCATAGTTTGAGATTGAAATGTAAGATTAAAGTATAGACGAGGAATAAAAAATTGAGATCATAGTTTTAAATTAGTGAAGTCTAGAACTAGACAAAAAAAAAAAAAAACACACGAGATTCGAAATGGGTAAAAATCTGGACTTGAATGACATGTGATGTCAGATTGATTTTCTTATTAGAGGTAGGCGAAATTCAAACCTAGATAAAGGATATAAACTCTAAAATGAGTTAATAAATAAGATTTAAAAATATTTTAATCTAAAATGACATTCCAATAAGAAATTTATCATCTATTTATCCTAAAGAGATTGATTTGAATTAATACTATTGTTTTATCTTTTTATTAATAATATTTTACCAGTACAACTTTCTTTATGATAAATAAAAATATGATTGATCAACACTTTTTTACCTTTGTCCATATTAATTATAATTATTATATATAAAAGTGTAATACTATTTTATATTAATTTAAGAAATGACTTATCACTTACTAATTTATTGGATGTCTAATAATCTTCTGTATGAATAGAAGAAAAAAATATAAAAAATATTATATTTTTATTTAAATAAATATAAATGGAAAAGAATTATTTCCTAAAGATAAATATTCAATTTTTTAATTGAGCTATTTTTTTTTCTTCATGGAAATTAGAAGAAAAAAATAACAAAAGGATTTATCACGAAAAAAGTGACAATTGATTTATTTATATATATATATATATATATATATATATATATATATATACCGTTATCAATACTATTAACTAGTTTTAAATATAATACTAAGACAAATATTGACCATATTCTAAAATATTAATTAAATAAATAAAAGTTAAAAAGCATATTACCATACATTTTTTTAGAATAATATCTAAAATATAAAAAAAAATCGTAAAGTCTTTCTTCCATTACACTTCATCTACATATACTCAACAGTTTTACTAAATTATTCTACCTTCAAAAAGGTTTTAAAACATAAAGATAATTTTATTAATGTCTAAAACAAAGTATTGTGAAGAGCTATCCGATTAGGTCCATTAATTGGGATAGAAAGTTTGACGGTCAAAGTAAACGATCCGAATTTGATAACAATATATTATAGAATCAACACGTGACAAAATAAATATGTTGTCATCTGGTTGTTTTAGAATCATTTCCAGACGGTGACACGTGGCATTTTAATATAGTTTTAAACAATTTTGTGCGCTTCTAAAGATAACAAGACCCAAATGTTCATGAGTTAAATATATGGAATTTATTTAGAGCCTTTTCTTATTATAATATTTTTTATTCAACTAACAATCGAAAACAATTTGTTATTATTTATATAAAATATTTTAGAGAGTTTGTTAATTTAGTTCTACACAATATATCATATATATCATCATATATTTATATTAATTTTTCAAAAAATAAGTTTACTTATGATTTAATTTTTAATTAAATTAAATTTTTTATAAATTTTAAATTTTATCAAATTTGTTTTTATAAAAATTTAAATAATAATAAAATTAATTTATTTTAATTGATCTAATGATAAAAGATTGGAAATTAGAATAGTTTGATATAAGATTCATATTTAATTCTAATAATTTTTTACTTTGTATAAAAAAATGATAAAATTAATTGAATAAATTAATTTTAATTTTTTATTAATTTAATGATAAAAATTTAAGAAAGCATATTACTGACGATAAAATTTAAAAATTATTTGGTGATTAAATTTTGTAAAAAAACTAAAATAAGAGTTTTTTTTTCTATATTCTATTATAAATATATATGATATTGTCTGTGAAAAACAGCAGTATTATTACTTCAGTCATAATCTGTGATTGCTTTAAGAGAAGAAAAGTATAATATAAATACAAATTTTGAACATAAGTTATTTACTGTGATCTGATTGTTTCTTTATATATAAGTTAATAATGTACTATCGTGATTCTTATTTTTATTTAAAAACATTTTTTTCTTAAGAACTTTCAATAAACGTTTATTGTCAATCAAAATTTATTACTCTAAATTTGTATATTATCTTTTAACAAGAAAAAACTATACTCTGACATAACTAAATGGAATTTTCATTATTTTTTCTAATGCACGTTGTTCCCGATAAAAATGGTTTAAACATAAAATAAAAAAAAAGAATTATACTTATTTTTCAACCTATATAATTTATTTTTTATCATTTTTTCAATTTATATGTATCTTTTGAACC
This sequence comes from Canavalia gladiata, assembly GCA_037954105.1. Classification (NCBI taxonomy): domain Eukaryota; kingdom Viridiplantae; phylum Streptophyta; class Magnoliopsida; order Fabales; family Fabaceae; genus Canavalia; species Canavalia gladiata. Next base: position 16,821,646 of record CM075658.1, on the reverse strand, counting down.
TATTTTTATTTTCAGTCCCAGTTAAAAAATACTATCATATTTTTATTTTTTTTATCAAAGCTTTAAAATTAGAAAATAAAACAAAATATAACAAAATGATATTTTTAAAAATTGAAGAATTAAAATAATAAATAGAAATAGAAATCAAACAGATTCTTAGAAAGTTTTAAAAGAATTTTTTTAAAAAAAAAGTATTCTAAATGGAATTTATAATTTATAGTTTAGTGTTTAGTATTTATATTTTATAATATGCCAAATTAATTCTTATGTTAAATAAAAATAAACAATAAATAACACTTTTTTATCACTTATATTACTTAAAAAAACTATTATTACTTGTATTTATTATCATTAGTATTCAACAATATTTTTATCCTGATTTTCGCATATCCCCTTTATTTATTATTGTCAATCGTCCTAAGTTGTTTCCTTACAGAATAGACCGAAGTAAATAAGGTGTAAAAATAAATACACTGATTCTTATTTATGAAGATGGATTCTAAGAATAGCAAAATATATAAAAAGTGTATTTAATCTTTTAACTATAAAATTATACTGCTTTTCTTATAAAATAACTATATAAAATAAAAAAAATTAATACTCATCGACTAACAACATTTTTTCAGCACTTCAGGGGTTCACACTTTTAAAATAATTAAAATAGAAATATCGACTTTTGTATTGTTAATTCTTTTCTATTTAAAAAATGTTTAAAATAAAAATTACTAAAATGAGAAAAGCAACCGCAAGGGAAAAAATATTATAGTTTGTATAAAAAAAAAATTCTTTCATTTACAATACCTGGTGAAATGATATAACTAAATGGTAATCAAGTGACTATAAATCTGCTACGTTTAAAATTATTTCACCAGTTTTTTTAAACAATCATTTCTTAGTTATTTTAGTTGTTTGTTTAAATTTTTGAAAAATATTAGAATTAAAAAAATAAATTTCTTATTATTTTGAGATTTTTTAATAAATTTTGGAAAAAAAATTAGAATTATAAATATATTTATTATAATTATAGAATAAAAAAAAATACAACTTCTGCTTTTTATAAAATTTATAAAATATAAAAAAATTATATGATCACTTTTTTAAAAAGTTTAAAAAGATGGACTTATTTCACGTTGGATTAAAATAATCTAAAATAGAAGTATAAATCGAAATTAAAAATACAATATATAGTTGATTGATAAAAAGAAAAGGAGAAGAATTTGATTTTTTTTTTCTAATTTCAAAAATATCTGTGCTTTATAGAGTTTGATGCAACGTTTTTCATTGAAATTTATGATATTTATATTTTATTTTATAAATTAAAGTATGGATTTAGATTTTCTTTAATTTAGAAGTAATTAGACATAATTCCATCTATAAAATAACATGGATTATATACAAAAAAAATTATTTATAATAACTAAAATTTTGAAAAAATAATTCACTGTTTTTTTTGTCTTTTTTTTTTTACTTCATCTCATGTATATTTCTCATATATGTAGAAGTTACGATTCTTCTCATATTGTTGAAGGTGAAAAAAATATTACTTCACTATTTCAATTTTTTTCTTGATTTATATTTAATCAATAAAATTTAATGCATGTATTATTTCATTAATTTGGATTTTTTAATTTCCAAAGCGTCTTAATTACGCTTTTAAAATTCAGTTTTACTAATGAATTTGTTAGCTAATTTTAAATATATAAAATGATAAATGATATGGAAGAGAAATAAATAAATTTTTTTTCAAAATCTCATAAGTGTCTCAAATATATTTTTTTAAAATTTAGTTTTACTAATATCACTTGTTAGCTAATTTTAAATATATAAAAAATATGAAGTATAATAAAAATTATTTATTGTAATTTATATTTTCAATTAATAAAATTGTTGATTTTTATTATATTTAAGTGCTTAAAATTAATTCAAAAAACTAATATCAACATTTATATGTGGAAAAATAATTATTTATTTAAACTTAAATTAAAACAATCATGTTATTATTTTATTTTTCATTTCATTCGTACAAGCTATAAAGTTACGCTATTTGTGTATAAGTTAAAAATTAGATTAAAATGTGCTAAATCTATTTTTATTATTTTTATAATAGTTATTTTTGGTGATGTTCAATAAGAAATTTTGTAAGGAGGTATCTAGTATATGATTTGTTTTTTAAATTTTTGATCATGAATAATATTTTAGGAATTACAATTGTTAAAAATATTTATGAAATTATTGTCATAAAATTTTTTCTTTATAAAACTATTATATTAAAATATAATTTAAAAATTAAGAAATTTTTCATAATATTTTTAAAATATCCATAACAAATATAGAAAACTAACTCTTTTGAGTTAAAATTTCAGAAAAACTTAATTGAATCATCCTACCAAACATCCCATAAGTTTTTCAATAATCTCAATTTGATAGTTAAAGTTGTATGTATGGTATACATGTTTTAAAAGATTTTTTTCAGAAAAAGTAACATCTTTCTAAAATTTATATTATAATATTTTTATAAAATATTTTCATGAAAAGAAATAAAAATTTAAGGAACTCTCTAATTTGAGAAAGTATTTTTTAATTACAAAACTACTATCTTGTTTTTGTTTTTTATCTTTAAAAAATTATACATAAAAACAATAAAAAAATTTTTTACTATTTTTTATACAAAATTTTTAAAGTATAAAAAAAAGAAGACATATTTCTTTTACAAATCAGATGACCCTCTAATTTTTGTAAGGATGAAAAAATTTAACAATATTCATGGTAATGTTTGTAGCAAGTAAAAACTTTTTAAAATATATTATATACATTTGTACATTTTTTAACATTATAATTCTTAAAAAAACATTTTTAAGGAATAAAAAAGTTATATATATATATATATATATATATATATATACATATATCAAACATGATTCAACAAAATTCTCTATATCTAAATTTTTTGCTGGTTAATTATATAAAAAATTTAATAATAACACAATATATGAAACTTAAATTTATAAGATAATTATGAAAGTTTTTTCAAAGAAAAAAAAAAAAAAGACTACTAGGTTTCAGACCTGCAGCTGGTGGCGTCCTGATTGGAATCTAGCATTGAGCATAGTATACATTTGATATGAGAAAATGTGGATCAACTTTTGGAGAGTGAAAACACAAAAAATTAGGTTGGATGTTTCCTAGACATGGATGTCGTAATATGTACTGTCAAATTTCGTGCGTACAAGACATAAATGCTGAAGATTTTGGCTTGGATTCGGGATTCGATTGGGACAAATGATGATCTCACAGTTTACCACAATTGACAAAATGAAATTAAGACACTGCATGTGAATGGGATGAATCAAACGCGTCTTATCTTTCTCTTTTTCATCATCTATTTGTCTATCCCATAAACTGAAGAAATGTTATTTCTACACAAGTATTTATATAAAATATTTTACAACAAAAAATATAAAATAAAAATAAGTACAGAGGTAATATAACAAAAAATTAAGAAAAAAATAATTTGTATAAATATTTATATAAATTAATTGCAAAACTAACACATTTTCATAAACTAGTTTAGTAACATTTTGAAACATATTTATTTATATATTTATAGAAATAAGTAATTACTTTATCTTAATAAGTTAACAAACCAGTACTAAATATATGAATTAAAGAGTTAAAACTTAATATTATATATATTTTTATAATAAAAGGTGCTATATTTATTTTTTTTTGTTTATTTTAAAAAACAATACACTGTTTCTTTTGAATAAGAAGATAACACACAAATCAACAAATACAGTTATTATCTTTTTTAGATTAAAATATTTTTTAACCTTCATTGTGAAATTTCTTTTTTAAACGTATAAAATATTTAAAATTAAATAAAAATAGATATTGATTTAAATGAATTTAGTTATTAATAATTTTTTGAATTTGATTTATAAAAAACTTAATCAAACGCGTTTTTTTAAAAGTTTATTTTACCATATATGTTGAGAATCTTATGAGTTTTCATTTCAATCCCATTCCTTTGTACCCTCTAAAGATATTAAACCATTCTCTTAATGTTTGAATTTTTTATAGAATTTTTATCTATTAAATGATAAATTAAAATATAATAATATTATATTTTAAAATAAAACAATGTATTGAATACATTTTCTATTTTCTAAAAATACCTTACTGCACGTTTAAATGTGAAAATGCATCGAAGTTAAGGGTTTAAAAAATTAAAATTCATTCATTTAAAAAAGAAAACTTACATGCCTTCAGAAAATAATTTTAATATTCGAGAAAGGCACTAATGATACACTCTAATACATTTTCATTATTTTTCTTTATTATTAATGTTTAAATACAACTAAACATATCATACACCAAAATGAATTTATATGATAGTATACATTCAAATAAATATTTTATATTCAATCATATTATTACTTAAATTACCATTAAATTAATTAACAAAGTTTAATACTGTTTAACCAAAATTTTTAGATTTAAATATTAAATATAAAGTTGCAGTGTTGAAAAAATAGATTTAAATCTTATATTAGAATTATGAAGAAACATATGATCCAATATGTTTACCAAAGTGTCACTAAAACACAAAACATAAATGGTGAGGATATTGACTTAGATTCGAGGTTGATTGAGTCAAAAAAAGATCTCCCAAGTTGATCGCAATTGACAAAATGAAATTAAGACAATGCATGTGATGGACATCTTCTGTCTTCCAGTGTTTTTCTGATGAGAATCGTATCTAAATTTTCCATTTGAAACTAATACCTTTTTACCCACTCGAGTTACCTAGTAAATAGCTTACCCTATAAAGAACTAGGAATTTGGACCATTTCCCAAACAAGTGCGTAACAGCTATGGCCACCTTCACGTTAGAAGAAACAACAAATTATACTCAAACTTCTTAAATTTATTGATATTTTATCTAATATTTTTTGTTAAAAATATCTAATAATTTTTATTTTGTTATCTTACATAACTTTCTCATAATTTATACAATAATAAAATAATACATTTAATTCTTAATTATTTAAATATTTTTAATTTTAATATAATTATATGAATAATAGAAGTAAAAAATATAAACACAAAAATTATATGAGATGAGATTTTAATAATTATTTTATTTTCTATTTTTTATATTCAAATTTATTAAATTAAAAAATTGTAAAATAAAAAAATTAATCAGTACATGTAATCTTAAGAGTAAAATATAATTTATTCTAAAAATATTGTTAATATTTATGATTATAATTTATCTTATATATTAATTTAATAGAGTATTTAAATATATAATTTAATGTTAAAATATATTATTTATTGGATCATAAATTAAAATATAAAATTTTAGTATTCACCATTTAAAAATATCTTTTATTATTTATTATAAATTAATATTTATTATTATATATTATATTTTTTTAACATGTATTAGATGTAATATTTTTTAAAAAGTTACTAAAATTAATAGATAATATTTTTTAATATTTTTAAATATTATTAATAATATTTTACAACATAAATTAGATATAATATTTTTTAAAATATTATTAAAATTAATAGATAATATTTTTTATATTTTTATAATATTTTTTAAAATATTAAAAAAATTAATATAAGATAATGATTTAAGGATAACAAGAAAATAATAATACGAATCTAATTAATTTAAATGGATATTTTAGTAGGACATATTAAAGGTTTAGATAGGTAAACCACTGTAGATATTTTTTTTATATTATAAGTAAAAAATTAATATATTTTTTTTGTTTAGAAACTAAAAATTAATAATAATAAAATTAAATTTTATTGTCAATTAAATTGATCCTTTATTTAAATTCAACTTTAACATTTAAATGAATAAATAATGGTAGAATATCATATAAAATATAAAAAAATATAAAATGTTATTACTTTTTATTTTTTATTTTAATAAAATCAGTATTTAAAATTTAAGATTAAATTTCAATGTTTTTAAGTTATTATTTAAATTTTAATATTTTTGTGAAAAATATAATTAAAGATAAAATAAAATATAGAAATATTTAAATTAGGTAAAATTTCTTATAATTTTTTCTAAAAAATAATCAATATAAATTTTACAAAATATCAAAAAATAACTAATTATAAAAATTACTCACTTATAAAAGATAACAAATTGTTTACCGTAAAGTTAAAAATAAGTCATACATATATATTTTTTACTTCTATTATTTGAAATTAAATTATATGAATCATACAATAAATTTATAAACAAATTCTTATAATTTTTTTTTATCTCCTTCTATTATAATAACAATGTTATCCCACATTTATTGTATATTTCCTGTACAAAATTAATATACATACAATTCTTGTTTGAACGTTTTTTTATCTGTGCGTAGATGTTTTTGTCATTTAATCTTTTGGAATCTTTTCATTTTTCTCAATTTATATTTTTAAGATTAAATTTATAAAATAAAAAGTACTCCTTAGAAAATTAATTTGTAAATTAAATTATAAAACAAAAATCACGTGATAGTCACGTGTTATTATGTCTATTTTACATTAATCTATAACTTCCAATTTATATAAAAATGCGAAAGTAAGTATTCAATATCTTTTAATTCTTTTGACTAGAGTGCATTGATTTAAAAAAAAGAAAAAGAAAAAGAAAAAAGCAACTTTTATTACATAAAAAACTTAACAGTCTTGTTTATTTTATGATGTTACAGTCATTCATTTATTTTTTTAGTATATAATTAGGTGACTTTACTTTTGCAATATATAAAATTTTTTATAAAGTAAAAATATAAATGTAACTAATTAAGTTGCCTTTTACATACTGTCATCATTTGAAAATATTATTAATTCTTTAGATATTATAATATTGACTATATAAGTTGTAAAGATAAGGAAAAATAGTATTTATTAATTGATATCAAACTATTGTTTAAGCGGCAAAAATTTTGAAATTATACTTCTGAATTTTATGTTTATTTTATTTTATTTTTATGCATTTTTGTCCTTCATCATATTTTTTGATTTCACATTACACTTTTCAGTTAATTTCATTACGCCACATAACGTCATTTATTAACACCCCCAATTTTTTTCTCTCATATTCTTCGACAACAGATGCAGGGACAATACTTATTGGGAAAGGACAGTGGTGGATCCATACTGCACAATCAGGGGATGGGGAACATTTTTTAATACTACATTAATATATATATTTCTTAAGTAAAAGAAAAGCACACCCTTTTCGTATGGTTTATTTTTATTTATTTTAATTTAAAAAATAAAATAAGAAAAAGTCATAAATAAATAAATAAATAAAGATTAAGGAATAGGAACGGTGATGGTATAAACAAATTTCTTCATGAGATGGGGTTTTAAAAAATATTGGGCAGTGCAGCAATTTCTTTTGTTTATTTTGTACTTTTTAAAGAACGAGGTTGAAAAGAAGCAAAGCAAAGCGGAGAACAAGAAAGTGATTTTTCGTTATGGTGAAGCACCCTTCACTTGTTTTTTCAATATTGTTGTGTATTAGAAATTTTGTTGTTTATTGGAGATAAGGTTGTTGATGTGGCCATCCGTTTGGGTTTACGGTTTCACGAACAAAAAAATGATACAGGGGCAAAATTAGGTCCTTTTCCTTAAAACCTTTTTTCTTCCACAGATAAAGACAAGTTGAGGGTTAAAGATAGGGAGAATTATAGAGGCAACTCAATTTCAATGCTATGCTGCTGTCTCCTTCAACATGTGGGTTCCTCTTCCTTTTTGCGATAACTCAGCTAAATTTAAACGTTTTTATATCGGGAATTCAATAATTTGTGTATCCATTTTCCCTATTTTTTAAGAATAATATTTTTATTGAATTATGTGAATTTTTTATTAATATTTAATTTATTTTTGTAATTTTTAAATATTATTTCTTAATCTTAATTTTAATATAAGTGAAATTTTAACTTTTGATACAAAAAATTTAAACATATCTTTGTTTAGTTTATTTAAATTTTAAAATGCTCTAATTTTAATATAATTTTGTTTTTTAAAATTTGAATTTTAGTATTTCATATGAATAGAGATTATTTGTCTTAATTTTGATTATTTATTTTAAGAATTTTAAGAACGTTATATTTTTATTTGTAAATTTAATTTAATTTTAAAATATCAGTATAATGTATGATAATATGAATAACTTGTTCGTTTGGAAACTTTTTTCTTTTGCGTGTGGTAAAGCTCTGACACATTTATTATTCGAAATATGATAACTTTAAATTTTGAGCGTCTTATTTTTTAATCTATTTCTGTTTAATATAATCAAATATTTATTATTAATATTAAATATGTAATACTTTTAAATTTTATTCATATGTTTTATTTAAATTTTAAAATACTTGTTAAATACATAAATAATTTGCTACTTTGGAAAATTTTCTTTTTGCGTGCGCCGGGAATGATCGGCTTACGTTAGTTGTGAAATATAAGAGACGACTAAGGATATTGACCAAAACGACAATTTTTTTTTTATTAAGATTGATGACAACAGTGCCATTTTTTTTTCAAGTGGTGTAATGAAATTGATAGAAAGAGTTAGTGGGAAAGTAAAATAAAATTAAAGGAACAATTTGAATAAAAAAAGTATACTAATATTTTTAATAAGAAATTAAGAATAAAAAATATGATTTTTAATAATTATATAAAAAATATACCTAAATAAAACGACCTTTTAGACACTGTCATTTAATAATATTAAAAATCTCACATATTATACTTTGATTATTCAAGTTAAACAGACAGGGAAGAGTAGTAAAATTATTACTAGAATTTTCAATTAACTGAAATAATAAACTTATATATGAAACAATTAAAAAGGTAGTAAAATTAAAAAAAATTAAACTTATATATGCTAATTTACTATTTTGTATAATTTTTTAATATGCATATAATATTTTTAAATTTAATTAATACAATTTTTTTTTATGGTTACATTGGTAAAATGGAATTCTAATTTTTTCAAAATAAATTTTATCAATTCAAGTTTTAAACTACAAGTTTTTTTATAACTCTAGTTTACAATATTTTATAATATTTAAACAAGATTTTATACAAAACTAAATGAAGTATCAACTTTTTAAAATTTTTTTGACTAAAATTATCTTAATGGTAGAAATTTTAAGATAATTTACATAAGATATTAAATCTAAAATTTATGACTTTTTCATACAAAAAAACTCATTTCAATCTTTAAAAACTTTGTAAACTTTATTTTCTAACAATAAATAATTTTTTAACAAAAATAAATTTAATCGATTGAATCATTAAATTTAAATTTCTTAATAAATTAAATGTATAAAAATTTACTTTATTTAAATTTAATTAATACTCCATCATCCTAATATGTTTATATATGCACAACATCAAATGATATCATATATTAAATTTAGTAAAATTACATATTTATCAACTTTCTAAAGGAAATATTTTTTATTAATAGAATGTTAGATTTAAAGTTATTATATAATGGATCAGTCTATTAAAATTTATTTAATTTAAATATTAGTTGATACATTATTGTTCTATTTTATTTTAATGTATAATATATTATGTTAAATATAATCAAATAATAATCATCAAATTATATATTTAAATTATATAAAAGTTATATGTATAGAGTTTGTATAATAATCTTATATAAATTAATGGTTGGTTGACGATATTTACTTTAATAACTAAACAAAATTTAAAAAATCCTGAATTGCATACCATTAATCTAAATCCAAGACATCAAAGCCCAACACTGTTACTAAATAACTACCTATTTCAAAACTTTCAAGCAAATGGATAATATCCCAAGATATAGGATAAATATAATCTATTGACATTTATATATCAAAATAATTATCAACATAAAATAAAAAAATGCAAAAATACACGAGCATTGTGAAAGTAAAAGTTGATAATAAATTTATATTTTAAACGATATTAATTATTTTTTATATAAATACTTATTCACAAATTTTTATCGAGATTAGCAAATATTTTTTGCTATGATTCTTCTAGACTCAGTCAATGTGTATAAGGTATTTACTTAGTTTATTCAATAAAAAGTAGTCACTTCATATATTTATACATGGATAGTTTCAGAATCCATTTCACATTTAATTAAAAAATTATTTGGTTTTTAATTTAATAAAGAATTTTATCTTTATAAATACCAAAATTTAATAAAATATATTTAATATTATCACACTACATATCCACATAACTCCACAAGTCATTGGGATTGACTTGAAAGTGAAGAAATTGAGTAATTTATTTAAGATTTTGATATTGTGCAAAAAAAAATATTCCATAAAAACATGTGACAAGGATCAGGACAGTATGAAAGATGAGAATAACGAGGTGGCACCGACAGAGTCGCGACGGTGCTTCCGTTCCTCGTGAGCAATTTTTAATTATTTTTTATAAAATTTGTATTTTGTTTTGTTTGAGTAATTTAGGCTTCCATAATTTGTTTTTTCTAAGGCATTGGGATGCGGGTAGGGATTGTGGGATTTGTAGGACAATAGCGGGTTAGAACCCTGCTCATGAGATTCTGATCCTGTTAGGATTAGCTCTTGCAACTGAACTATCTCGGCAAGGACATAGTTTGATCTTAATGAAGGCCCAATATAAAACTCAGTTCATTTCTATGGACCCAAAATTTGAGCCCTTCTATAACGGGACTACAGATTTCAAATCAAAACGCACCGTTACCAAAAACAAAAAATCAAAACCCGCCTCCATACCAAAAAATAACCAGAACCCGCCCCAACCAGATATTTGTGAAGAAGTTCGGAACCAAGACAGGGGATAAAGGATGAGCTCGGCGGCGGTGGCGTCTTTGTTGTTCGCCGGCGGATGCCGGAGCTTCACCGTGCCTGTGGTGGCACATGCTCTTCGCATCTCGCGCGCAGCTCTTATCAAGCGCCATAACAAGCTGTTGTTGAGTTGGTGCTGTAGGAGTTCACATAATAGTAACACTGCACTCGCCGGTGAAACGGAATCCTCAACAATCGACGTCGGAAACTTAACCGCCACCTCTTCTTCCAATAGGTACTTTCGCTAACTCTCAAGAATCATGTTGATTCACCAATAGGTATTTTCACTAACTCGCTTTTTGCTTGATACTGAGACATGCTTTTGTTTAAGCTACCCGAAGTATGATCGGTTACTTCCATGTCCATCTCACAAATCTCCACCGAGAATTGAACACTTAGTTGTATCAGAAGGAGGACCTGTCTTAGAACATATTTGCAAGGCTCTGGATCTTCCTTCTTTGTAAGTGTGCCATTCTTTGTCTCTTCATTTAATACAATTCACCAAATTCTTGTATTATCTTCACACAAATTGGATTAAACGCTAATGTTTCACTGCGTGAAGGTATGTTGCAGACCTGATCCAATTTGGAGCTGTATACTATGCACTTGTTTGTCCGCAGCCTCCTCCTAATGCTACTCAAGAGCAAATTAGGATATTCAAAGAAGTAACGGAGCCTTCAGTTTTGCGTAAAAGAGCTTCCATCAAAGGCAAAACTGTACGAGAGGCACAGAAAACTTTCCGTGTAACTCATGTGGATCAATTTGTTGAACCAGGAACGTATCTGCGAGTGCATGTGCATCCCAAACGCTTTCCTAGGTACATTGGCTTGTTTGTTGGAAATTACCTTTTTGATCATGTCAGGTTTTGACATTTTAAAGCCTTTTTTTAGGTGCTACGAGATTGATTGGAGATCAAGGATCATAGCTGTAGCCGAGTCCTATGTGGTTTTGGATAAACCTGCTGGTACATCAGTATGTGATCAATCCCACAGTATGAACTCAAAAAGTTATTAATCCTTGTATATGTGCCTGTAGAATTGTTACAATTGTATTTTTTTTATACTAGATAGTGCAGAGTCCTGTAAAATTTATTACTAATTATCACGAGTTCTACATCAAGAGAGTGAAAATTGTTATTTAGATTAGGCTAATGGGTTACTGTCATGTACTTGACCTAACAGATTTTTGTAAATCATTGTCTTTATCAGTCCTCAGAGTTCACTGTTTGCTTCATATATCTTTTCGTTTTACCAAAATTTTTGTTTCAGCATACTATATCCTAATTGGATGGCATCTAGTTGAATGGGTTAGTTGTAACACATGGATGGGATTGGGATTTAGTAGGCTGAGAATTAGGTTTTCTAAGGTGATTTATGGTTTGGGGGATGGCTAGTAGCAAAGAACAATGGTGAAAAGGTATCTAGTTGGAGGTTTCATTAGATGGCTAAGGGAAGAGTTGTACTTGACACCTGGGAGAATATTGTGTTGGGTTTGATTGGTTTTAGAGGAAATTCATACAAGGACGAACTAAATTTTTGAAGGTAGGATGTTTAGTGCTTTTTGTTAAATCAGATTAGGATTGTGTATATTTGAAAACAAAAAACAGTATGGAAGTTGAGAAGAAGAAAGTTAATTAAGTTTTACGCCTATGGTTCCTTAGTTATCACACAATCAGGAAGATAACATTCACTGAATAACTGAACCTTGTATCCAAAACAAAGCATTGCCACTGTTCAAAATTTTAATAGATTTCCTATTACTTATTTTATAAACTATAAGGAATTAAATCTATGAGGATATATGCTTTATAACCTATTAAGGAACACTTTAGCATGAAAATAAAATTCTAAAGTGCCCAAATAATGTAACTCCAAGGTCATATACAACCCAAAACCTGTTCTTTCCTAAAATAGATGAGATTTAAAACATTTCTCTAATTCTTAATCTCCCAATTATTCCATCTTTTGATAGGCTTTGAGGTCAATTTACTCGCACTCCTTATCAAGGAACAATGGTATTGTGAAACAGTGTTAAATAGAGATGTAGCAGTCTCAAGAATGTATATGATATATTTTGATTAATTTGAGGTTTGATGCTCAATATGTGGCAAAAAAGTATTGAGCGAGTGTTGTCTTAGGGGTGGAGTATGCTTACTTCAGTTAGGTTCTATGCTAGTCTTTAAATTTATTGACATGTTAACATGATTAATTAATTAATTGCTTAAAGTTTCTCTGCTTTTGTTTTTAATCTTGGTTAGGTAGGTGGCACTACTGATAACATTGAAGAAAGTTGTGCAACCTTTGCGACTCGTGCCTTGGGAATGACATTCCCTTTGATGACTACCCATCAGATTGATAATTGCACTGAAGGCTGGTATTGCATTTATATTAAAAATAATTGTTGCTTTTTATCATTCTAACTGTCATAGATTGTAATGGAATGTTATTTATGTGCAGTGTAGTATTGGCTCGGTCTAAAGAGTATTGCTCTGTCTTCCACGGCAAAATCAGGGTATGTCCATGATGCCATTTCATATCTTATGCTAGAATAACCTTCTATTGTTCTGCTACTTGAAAAGGCTCACTCCTAAATGACGTGGGCTGTATGGTCTTCTTCATGAAATGGGGTTCTACTGTATGGAAGAGTGCCTCATGCACCATGTGAATACACAAATTAATTGTATCTGGTATTGCATTGTTCATGTTATTGAGTACTTGTGCAATCATTTTTTCAGGAGAAAAAGGTGAAGAAGCTCTATCTTGCTCTTGCAGCTTCTCCATTGCCAGCTGGAATCATTACACACTATATGCGTCCTATTAACATGGCTCCTAGACTTATTTCCGAAGGTAACCACCAAGTAGGAGTGATTAGCATAGAGACCATGCCTCATGGTATTGGTGGCTTGCAAGCATAACTTGAGACCTTAGCTTTGACTTTGGCTGATGGTCAATATTCCACTCCCTGAAAATAATTCAAGACAAAGTGACAATCTTGAGAGTAATATATTCATTTTAAACTACTTCATGGAAATTTAGATATCATAAAGTTTTTAACCATATACTTTGGTTAGGTGCATTAGCCAGTCCCATAATGAACATATATAATTGTCGTGTTCTTTGAGTATGATTTGAATGGTTTGGAAATGTATTAGCCTAGCCTAGTGTACTACCAACATGATGTGTTAATGGATAGGGGCATTTTCATCCAAAGTTAATTTTTGAAATTGTTTACTATGAGTTGGAAGTAAAAAGTTTCCAAAAAGGGTTTTGTATCTTGGATTAACCCAATAAGTTTGTTGAGTGCAGATTTTATCAAGGGATGGCATCTCTGTCAACTTGAGGTCATGGAATGCAGAAAGGTTCCATGGCCAACTACTGCTATTCAAGACAAGTATTGTGTTGAAGACTGTGGGTGGCCTTCTCAAGATTATGCATATGAGTGCAAAATCAACCTTCTTACTGGTCGAACTCATCAGGTCCGTTAGCTGTTGTTTTCTGTATAGTTTGTTTTCAGAGGGGTCTTATCCTGTTAATTTGTGTGTTTATACATTAGAATAAATATAGTCGATCAATTCAAAATTTAATGAAATTATAGTTGATTGGTACTCCCTGCTGTCCTTTTAGTAAGAAACAACTGGAAATATTTTTTGTCTTAATTATAAGAAACCTAGACCCATTTTCAGACATATTAATTGTTAAATTTCTTTTATGCCCTTATTTTATTGTGAGATTTATGTTAACAGGATATTCACCCACTTCCTATGCCACCCATTCACACATTTAACACTGGGTATTTTAGGAATAACATTTAAATTTATAACATATGAATTATTTCAATTGTTTTTTGTTGGTCTTTGATGAATTAGTTACTTGTTTCTTATAGTAATGATCGGAAGATGTATTTCTAATCTTCAAGTGAACTGATAAGCAGTTCTACTTTATTATATGTTTTTTCTTGTCATATGCCTTCATGAGCTGTAGGCTGTTGACCAGCTTCCATTGTTAGTTGAACAATTCTTCAGCTGCTACAAATGACAATAGTACCAACAAAATATGTTATTCTTACCTTTGTTGAGTCTAATATTAGAATACACTTATAGCAAGGGGGGTTTCAATTCAATATTATCTTCCATCCACTCATTTTCTGGGTGTTTATATCTCCTAGAATCTGGGTAGCTGCCACTTGAATGGTGAACCAGCTGATAGCCATTTGCAGTGTTTCAAAGGCTATGGTTATAATGGATGAATAAAGAAAATTTTCTTATTTCCTTTATTTGATTATCTTTTGGGCAGATGAAGCTTGGATTTGTACCTGAATGGTAACTTCAATTTTAATGCAGATTAGAGCTCAATTTGCTGCTCGTAAGGCACCATTAATTGGTGATTCTATGTATATGCCAGCAGCAATTGCAGACATGGTGAATCCTGGACTTAATCCATTTGGAAAATACAAGAAAGATTTCAGTAGTGAGAGCGAAAAAGAAACAGCTGTTATAAATTGGATTGCACAACATGGAAAAGAGCCCAGTGTTGCAATTGGCCTTCAAGCATGTCAAATTTCATGGGATGATGATGAACACTTTTATGAAGCCGGTTCACCTTGGTGGAGGTGTTAAAATACTTGAAATGCGTGCGTGAGTTCAGGATAGGGATCACCTTCACAATTATGTTTTCATCTTGCCCCAGTTTTAAGTAAGTATACCACAGTTCAAATTGAAACATCCTTATTCAGTGTGACAGCTGATTTGTTTGCCTGAAAAATAAATGGTTTTATACGCAGATACAGATACTCAAAAGTGGAAGAGCGTTCATGGATAATTGTATGCAGGTTTCTCCTAATGTGGAGTAGGAATGCAGATTTCATTCAGATACAGGAAGGCAATGAGACTTGCTGGTTTGGAAAGAGAAACCAAAAATGGAAAAAAAATGGATCTTCATGTAAGGATCTAAATTGCACGTTCTGGAGCCTTGTAAGCTCCCTTTCTATCGGAATCAACTCTGAACAGGTATAATCCAGAGAACAGGTTATTCACGGATTTAAGAAGTCTTTCGAAAAGAGAATCTACTTAAATTTTTTACTAGGAGATTGAAAAACTGAAAATATGTCGCAACTGATTGGAAAGGTAACTGACTGATAGGTTGTGTTATTAAAGCTCGCATGAACGTCAAATTGGTTGTACTGGCTTTTCCCGTTCTCGGTCGCGCTTTGGCAAAGGGACTTTGTTTATGCTCGGCAATCAATTGCCAGTACTAACTTGTGATTTTGGAGTTCTCTTAAAACTATTTTAATCATCATGGTGGACTCCAAATGTCATGGTAAAATAGAAATAAAATATATAGAAAAACATAAAGTAGGAATAAAATGAAAAGAAATAGAATAGAAATATGATGAAAAAAATTGTTTAAATAGATAGAAATAAAAAAATAAAAGAAAATAATTTTTTTAAGGATGAATAAAAAAAGCAAAAAATTAAATTAATAGTATAAATTTTATTTTATATTAATTAAATAAATTTAAATCAAATATAAAATTTTGATTTATTATTATTATTTTTTACTAACATAATATGTATTTTTTAAAAATATTTAATAGCTAAAATATTAAAAGCAAAAAAAACTTTTCTTCTTTATTTTTTCTTCTATTTAAGAAATTAAATTTCAAATGAATTTCATAAAAAATACATTCTGTTTTCTATTTTCATATGCATTCAAAAGTAAAAAAATTATCTGTCCCTTCTATTTTCTGCCTCTTTATTTCTTTTCTCCTATTTTATCCAAACAAACCATTAGCTTCCTTTCCAGTCAAATCAATCCAGAACACGAAACCAGAGCTTAAAATTGAAGAGTTGAACAAAACCTTTATTCAGTTGAACTAATATATTTTCTTTGAAGATAGAATCACTGATATGATGTCTCAAACTATTGGAAGTGTAGCTGACTAGGCTCAGGCATTTAGGTTATAAACCTATTATTTCGTTTATTTGTACTAAATGATATCATATTATACCAGTTTTTCTTACGTGGTCATTCTTGGCAGAAGGATTCTATTTTATGCTTTGCAATGAATTCCTTGTACCAACTTGCTGATGATCTTGGTGTTCTCTTCAGTGTGGCGTAGTCAACATGGTACAGTCCAAATCTTACTGTATATCCTCGTAATCACTCAAAGTTGTCCAGCAAGGACCAGACAAAGTAACCCCTAACATCAGCTCCTTTCCTAATTACATTGTATATCGGAGAACAAAAGGAAAACAAAAGGCTTTTAATTTAATTATTCTCTGGTATTTCACTACAGTCAAAAGCTGAGTGATGACACTGAGCAATTTTGTGTATGATATTCAATCATATAGCTACCGTGGAAACATTCACATACGTTCCAAAAATTAGAATGTTAATAAATTAATAAATTTTTTTAATAAATTATGTAATCAGTTATATAGTTAATTTAATCATTATTTTTTATAAAGGTAACAATAATATTTTTTAATAATAGATTATATATTTAATCAATTATAAAATATATTATGATTATTTTTATGCAAAATAATATTTAATTTAATTATGTAACTCTTTAGATAATTGATTACATATTTTTATTAATCGATTAATTAAGATAAAATTTAAAATATAAACATTATATATATATATATATATATATATATATATCTTTTTGATAATTTTTATTTTATAAAATAAAAAATAAAGCGACACTCACGTGATAGTATATATGAGATCAATTGAGGTGAGTTGTTAAATTTCATTAAATACTACCTTTAATATTTTTTTTAAAAATATTATCAATTCAATCATTTAATAATATAATACTATACGAACGCAATTTAACAGTAAAATAGTGTGATAAAATACTGATTAATTTTTAAATTTTATAAAATTTTGTAGATTTCATTTACCTATAAAATTTAACTGTTAAATAACTAAAACTTATATTTTGTCTAAAATTATTGTGTCATTTTCTAAAATCTCAACTAGGTGTGTGTGCATAAAATTTCTTAATACACTACTTATAGCTGGACATTTATCTTGACTTTCATATATTCCTACCTTATTGCTTCCAGTAGGGCATCTAAATAACCCGCCATGTAATTTGTTCTGTTGAAATCATTAAGGTATTGCTCCTCAGTGTAATTTGGGTTGTCCAACTCGGCATACCCTACAGAACAACTTGCTCAAAAATGCAGAGAAACTTCATCAATTAAGGGACTCACGGAGTTATGCTTACCATTTTCAGTTATGAACATTGGGGTGTTATTGGATCTTTCTCTCACATAGGTGACAATTTTCTCCATGCCTTGTGGGTAAACATATTGCCAATCAATTGAAGTCTGGATGTTATAAAACTCAGAATCAGGTTGATAATGTAAAGGGAGAATGTCAATTTAATGATCATAACTCATAGGTTGAAGATACTTACAGGTGGCCCAATTGGAACTCCATCTTTTTCAGCACTTAGTTGGTATGAACCTTCAGTTCTGGTGATCCCAGGTCCTGGTTCACATATAGAGGAGATGCAGTCTTGGACATAGCTACTTGTATAGTGATTGATGCCAATGAAATCCAATCCTCTCTTCAGTTTGACTTTGTCATTGCTAGAAAATTCGGGTAATAGATTTCCTACAATATTCTGCATATCTGTAGGGTATTTCCCAAATATGATTGGGTCTAAGAACCTGCATTGTGGGTATACTTAACTTTTAAATAAAGAGTTTAATTTTTACATACTGTCAGAGAATAAAAAAATTTATATTGTCAACTAGTCAGAAATCATTTTAAATATAAATTTTAAAGTAATTAATATAAAAGTTCATAATTTTTTTATTGCATGAAAATCTACTTTAAACAAGATCATGGAAGTGTCATTTGGGGTTTACCAGTTCAAGGTGAATGATTGTGCTCTTTCTGTGGCCAATTTATCTGCCAAGGAATTGCTGATGGGTTCATACCAATTAGCATGTAGAACAATGCCAATTCTTCCGTCCTGCTTGGCCTGAATATTTCATTGATAATATAGTAAGTTGATGAATCCTCCACAATAAGTATTTTATATTATTTTCATTTTTAGAATAAGATCTCACCCTCAACATTTAGATCAATGAAAATTTAAAAAGTATAAGTGGTAAAAGTTTAATTTGTTTTCTGATTGAAGAAGGCCTCTTAGTTGTGGTGTTAGTTACCTGGTATTTGGTTCTATAAATATCAACTGCAGCTGCATGTGATAGGATTATGTTGTGGGCAGCCACAAAGGGCTCCTTCTCTGAATCTCCTTCACTGCAATTTCCAAATGTGTTAGAGCAACGACATGGTGGAACTAATCCTATGCGATAACTGTATGTGACTAGCAAATTTGGTTCGTTGAAGGTTGCCCAATACTTCACCCTGTCACCAAAGGATTTAAAACAGAGATCTGCAAAATATTCAAAGTCTTCCCTGGACATCAAGTATTGAAATTTATTAGCATATGGTATCCAAGAAAATGATACATATGTGCTCAATTTATATCAATTAATCCAGCAAACTACACCAAAAAAACACAAAAAAGTTGAAATGGTTTGGGAGGCATTTGAATTGTTAATTGGTTATATATATTTATATAGTTGTATCAAACCATATTGAAGGGAAAACAAAAGCCATTTAGTTAGTTGGTTACAGCGACTTAGAACTTAGCCAACCTCCATATCTGTCTTCCAGTTCTTGGGGTATGTCAAAATGAGACAATGTTACAAATGGTTGAATTCCTGTTAGTTGACCAATGGAGAGACTTCAAATGCATCACCAATACAGAAGTACATGGATTATGCTCCATTTTCTTTACAAGTGTTTCACTCTTTCAAAAGATAATATCATACCAATACCAAATTTTAAACTTATATGTGCATTTTTAATATAACTCAATCTTGTTACAGAAATCGCTTCATATCAACTTTGGATGACATTCCTCATATGTGATTGACTATCATCCAATTTAGATAAAATTCTAAATAAACCTTTATAGAAGCTGTAAATAATGTAATAAATAGAATCAATTTTTTTTTTCACAAGTTAAAATTAATATATAATCATAAACTTTTGAAGAAGTTAGATGAATTTTTTTTAAAAAAATTAATGTTGATAAGATAATTTTTTAATTTATAAAAAAATTAGTTAATTAATTTCTATTTTCTTCTTTTAATAGTATTTATTAAGAATTTTCCAAATTGGCTTATGTCTATTTAACAGAGTTTATATGCTAACATTTTTTGATTTGATGTTCTAAAAGTGATATACCCCTAAACCAAAATCATGTAAAAACTAAATGTAAACCTTTGAGTAACAAAGCATCTATTAAGCGGTTGTAGTAGCTGATACCAGCTGAATTGATTTCTCCAAATCTGCCTTCTGTCAAAAGTGTATCAAAGTCTAAATTAAGAATTGCCTTCAAACAAGTGACAATGTCTAATTGAGATTAACAAAGAAACATACTTGGTAGAACTCTTGCCCATGAAATTGAGAACCTATAGCTGTTCACTTTGATGGCTTCCATTAGATCTATATCCTCCTGTTCTAGACCAAGTGTTTAGTTTAATAATTTTTCCTCAAAGGTTGACACGGCATTCAAAATTTTAAGTCCAAAAATGTGTTTGGTCCAATTCATCAACTTATTCTAATTGAATTTTCATGTTTTGTTTTGGAAAAAAATCTATAATATTGGATAATTACCAAGAAAAAGTCTACAGTTTTGGATAAGCTTATCTAATTTTTTTTTGATAAATATACTATCAAAATATACAAAAATAATATCACAAAAGAGAGGAAAGTTAAAGAAAGAAGTATGAGATATGTGATTAGTGATACATATAATGGAGAAAAACAAAAAATTATATAAATTATAGTATTAATACCATATCTCTCATGTAAACATTTCGGCTGCCTCTAAAAAAATTAAAAAGCAAAATGTATTTCACACTTGTGTATATTGTAATTTTGTTGTAAAAATATAGATTATTAAAATTGAGTGTTAACAGTTTATTCTGGAAAAAAGTTTTTAGGAGCTAGAGAGCAATGAGTTTGATCTCCATAATTTTTTTTAAAATTTCTACCGTCCCCCTAAAAAAAAAGAATGCAACTTATTTGTATTTCTTTTTGGTACGAAATATACACGGAGGGAAACTTGTTTATCTACATTTCTTATTGCAAGTATTGATAAATTATTATTAAAAATGATTTGAGAGTAAATGTGTTAATCTATATGAAGTAACATAAAATTTTATTACTTCTATTTACTCAATTTTTATTTCCTTTCCATTTTCAAAGGTGCACATCCAATGTGCATAAAAAAGTCAAATATTCTAGATGATAAAATAAAATAAGAGAACATTTTAAAACCTAAAATATGAGTGTATTATATTATATATAAAATTATTAAATTAATGTAAATATTAAAATTTAACATAATATTAAAATATTGACAAGCAACGTTGGCATTCGGTAACCTAATAGATCATTATTTATAGAACAGAAAAGTACATAAGCGATAGTATTCATGCGGCAGACTTGTTCTTAAATAAAAAATTTGTCTGTAAAATAACTTACGAAAACCTTATATTCAACTAACGTCTGCTTGAATTAATTATTTTTCTATTAAAATATAAAAAATTATTAACTAATTTTAAAGTATTTTTTTTCATAAAATTTTAATCATAACCAGGCATATGACTTTTTTATTCTTAAAAAATATGTTTACTTTGAAAATTAAAAAATTGTCAAAAATAAAAATTAACAAGACCTGCAGAATTTCTTTATAAAATTTTGTATTATTTTAATATTTTTTTTGGTTTATTTTGTTGGTTGGTTGACTAACGGTGGTACATAAAGCACATTTATCTTATTTTATTAGAAAATACTAACTGCATTTTAATGATATGTGTTAAGAAATAAAAATAATCTTTTATAAAAATAACGTGTAATGGTAATAATATACCTTTATCATAATTCTTAATATTTTTTATTTATTGATTCTTTAATTAAACATCTTAAAATACTGGTAAATATCCTGTGTTGTTTTCATTTTAGCTTGGCGTTGTTAAAACCAAGTTTTTTTCTTTTGTTCTTTTATGTTTCAATATTTATTACCAGATAGCGATGGTATTGGTCAACTGCAATATCCCCATTACTTCCATCGATTATTCTACCTGCAATTAATCGTTTCATGAATACTACCTTCAATTTATAAAAAAAAAAAGTTTGAAATTATAAGCAAAGGAAAGAAATGATGAAGTTATATCTAATCTAATCACTTTAAAAGAAATTTTGAATCTTTGTTTATTAATACTATATATTACCTGGTGTTTTGTGAGTGAAGAGATCCCAATTGCTTAGTCCTTTTCCATCACTCAAGTAAGCACCTTCATACTGTAAATGATTGAAGAAACCATATTAGATATGGGTAATAGAGATTATTTTAATGTTCCAAGGCATGCATATGATAGAGAGTAAATGGGTTACCTGGTAAGAAGAAGTTCCAAAGAGAAACCCCTTTGAAAGAGCTCTAAGGGAACATGCCATGAACATGAGCAAAGCAATCTTCATTAACACAGTTTTCAACAGTGCATACAACGTCATTGCTTTATATATGCTTCTCGTACCATCTCTATTGCTAACATACACATCTATATAATAGGTGATGTTTCGTCGTATTTAATACAATAAACATTAAAAAATTTTAAACATAGATTCGTGTTATAATTTGTTTTTGCTGATTAAATTTTTATAATTTTCCAAAATTTTATTTTTTAATAAATCAATTTAGTTACTAATTAATTATAATTATGATACAAATAAATTATTAAAAATATAATTAAAATTTATAAATATTATTAAAAATAATAATATGTTTTTACATCTTTATCTTTGGAAATTTTACATCTAACGAACGGTAGAGATTTTTTAACACAAGAAAAAAAAATTGTCACAAGAACACGGATTCTTTCTGATAAATAGAGAAAGAAGTCCACGTATATAAAAAAAAAATTCATATATATGAAAAGAAAAAAAAATATAGAAATAGAAATAAAAAAATAGAAAAAAAATGCTGAAAATTTTTGAGATGGTGAAGCCTAGCAAAGTTCCTACGACCGGTTGAGAAGGCAGCGCGTGCGTTTAATTTCCGCAAAAGGTTCATGACTTCCTCTCAAATTCATATCTCAAATTCAAAAATTGAAATTTTTATTTTATTTTAAATAGTTAAATATATTAAAGATCTTTATTAATATTATTTTATTCGTTAAAAATGGTAAAATATTTATTAATTTTTTAATTATATTTATAAATTTTAAGTACATTTGTATGATTTATTTATTTTTATTACAATTGTAATTAATCAATATTAAAAATGATTTATTAAATTTTTTTTGTAAAATTAAAAATATAATTAACCAGTAAAAACTAAATTATAAAGAGAGATCTATATATAAAAAAATATTGATGTAGATCTTTATTAATAAAAAGATAAATAAAATTTTAGTCTTGATGTCATTAGACATATATATGCTAAAATAATAATGATAAGAATTTGTTATCCCTAATTTAAAAAATTACCGAAAAAGATCCTTATATAATATTTAGAAGAGAGGGAAAAACAGCATATTATATCTATGATTTTGTCTATGCTACCTATTAATTAACCTTATCCTAAATAGATGAATGCCATTTTATTTATAAAAATTTGATGTACAGTACAGGCAGTCAAATGTATAATAGTAGCACCCAATTATTTTGCTTTTATATGTCTTTTAGATGATAATTATATTTTCTATTTAAAATATTATTATAATGATTATTTTAAATAAAATACATTATTATTTTGTGTTTTCCTCTTGTATCTAATCCCAGATGAAAACGGGAAACCATAACGTCAGATTACATAACCAGCAAAAAGAATTGGAAGATAAACTCTGACATGTTTTTGAAACTCCTCCCAAAAAAAAAAATTAGATATTGTTCATTGGGAAGAATTAAAGAAAGGTTTTTTCTATGTCCCAACATTTGAGATAGTATTAATATTTTTCTAATGTACGTTTAGAATTCTATAAATTCCTTTAATTACATTAATAGAAAGTTGAATAGTCTGTCTCCTCTATTTATTACTATTAGGATCCAACCTTGGGGTATGGAAGAAAATTTCAGAAAGAAATCATCTTATGATAGGATATAGTGTGGTTTTTTTTTTTTAATTGAATGACAGATACGAGTATGAATCAAACCTGCTGTCTCCAGTTGAGATTTTTTTTTTTTAAATATTAACAATTCTTTGAATATATTTTTAACGAGTTAACCAATAAATTAATCCTTCACTTTGTGTATATATTTTAAATTTATTCTTTACTTTTAAAATAATATAAATTAATTATTATTTTTAAAAATTTTAAAATTAATTTTTTCATCTATTTAAAATATTTAAATTAGTCTATCTATAAGAATGAATATGTAAAATTTTTAAAAATAAGAAACTAATTTATATTATTTTAAAAAATTATGGATGAATTTACAATATATGTATAAAATGGAAAACTAATTTTCCATTTAACTATATTTTTTATAATTATTCCTTTTTTAAAAAAATTTAAATAATTTATTTTATTTTTTATTTTTTAAACTAATCAATTATAATGAATATATTAATGTGCTGAAAACTCTAACGTTGCCAGCGCTCTTCTTTTTTTTTTTTATCAGGTTCAGTTGAAATTAGAAGCCCACAAGTGACATTGTAGAAAGGAGCCCAAAAGAACAACGCAATGTTGGACATAGAAATGATCTGACTAGAAACGAGTTTGTCGAACCAAAAAAAAAGTTGATTAAATATTCGATTAATATATTCAATATTGACCCAAACATATTTTATTAATTATTATTCTTATTAAATGAACAAATTCATTTTAATTTTAATAATTTTATTCAAATCGTAGATAATTCTTTAAATAGTTTTACTTGAGTTAGGTTGTGAAGCATTTTCTTCACATTTTTAAAAGAGTTACATATTCATGATTTAAATTAAAATTTTCTAATTTACGTTCTCAATGATAATTTAATTTAAAATTAATTATATAAATAATTTAAATTCAAAAATTTCTGCCTTCATTAAATAAATTGTCGAGATGTATAAGTGTGTATCCAAAGTTAATTTTAGATAAAAGATATAACATAATATATAAATAATAATAATAATAATAATTATTATTATTATCATTATTACTATTATAACATTCTATTTTATCATGAAATTTTTTATTAAATATTAAATTGACAAACTCAAAATAATTTAGAAAAAATTGATAGAAAAACCAAACAATCAAATTATAAATGAGTTTAAATAATTTAAATTTAAATTCAAAATTTCTACCTTCTTTAAATAAATTTCCTAGATGTATAAGTGTGTATCCAAAATTAATTTTAGATAAAAATATATAAAAATAATAAATAATTATTATTATCTTCATTATTATTATAAACTTTATATTTTATTATGAAATTTGTTATTAAATATTAAATTTAAAAACTCAAAAATATTTATAAAAAATTGATAAAAAACCAAAAAATCAAGTTGAAT
The DNA here is from genome assembly GCA_037954105.1 of Canavalia gladiata. Classification (NCBI taxonomy): domain Eukaryota; kingdom Viridiplantae; phylum Streptophyta; class Magnoliopsida; order Fabales; family Fabaceae; genus Canavalia; species Canavalia gladiata. The sequence goes on along the minus strand of CM075658.1, from coordinate 16,796,183 downwards.
AATTCCAATTCAAATTTAAAATTTATCTTATTTAAATATGTAAGCTAAAACTTTATTTTAAACATATTTTCTCTATTTTGAAACAAAACTTTATTTTTATTTATATGTTTAAAATAATATTAATTTTTTAATTGTTAATTGAATTTATATTTTTATCTAATTTTTAATTACCTTATATATCTATCATAAATAAAAAATTAATAATTAAGATCATATTAAAAATTAAAAATAATTTTAATATTAATTATATTTCTTAATTAATTTTGTATGTTATCTTTTTGAGTGAGCAAAGAAAAAAGAAATGAAATAATATGACACCTTCAAACGTGTATAAAAAATTTGTTAAAAAACTACATAAAAGTTGAGATTGATGTTTCTTTAACCGTTTACCACTAAATGTCGTTCTGAAAATATGAGAGAGAGAGAGAGAGAGAGAGAGAGAGAGAGAGAGAGAGAGAGAGAGAGAGAGAGAGAGAGAGAGAGAGAGAGAGAGAGAGAGAGAGAGAGAGAGAGAGAGAGAGAGAGAGAGAGAGAGAGAGAGAGAGAGTAAAAGCCACATATTACTTGATAATATTTTTTAACACATTAAATTTTTTTTTAGAACGAGTATCATTTAATTATTGGAGGGAATGGAAAAGAGGGGTAGTAGATGTTCTATTGGGACCATCAATTCTATCTCATTTTAAATAATTCAAGCAAAATAATTTGCCAACTTAGATGGCATTTGGCATGTGAATAAAACATAATGAAATAGTCAACTTTTTATGTTCTTTTTTATTTTGTCATTTTGTGGACTTAAAATTTACCGCTTTCCAAATTTATGTGCCGTGATCTTTTATTTTTATGATGCACTAAATATATACATAAAAAACTCATGTAATGTTTTATTCTTTTCTAAAGTTTCAATGATTAATCTAAAGTTTCAACAATTATCTTGAGGCAATCATCAATCTTAAATTTCATAAAAACACAATTCAGAATAAGCCCATATATCAATGTTAATCCAAATTATTTGTTATAAATCAATTTAATTTCTAGCAGTCAATCTAATAAAATCATAATGTTCATAACATAAAAACATATAAAATAAATAAAAACAACTAAGTTATGAGAAATTCAAAAAAACTTGGTTCATGATGCAAAGGTTAAGCTTTTGCTTTTGGTTGAATCATTCCGTTGTTGAGCTGTGTTCCTTATAGGTGTGTGATCAGCAATGAAGTTTTTGTACCAGAATGCGGACAGTCTTGGGGTTCTATTGAGAGTGGCATAGTCCACATGATGAACTCCAAACCTTACACTGTATCCATCGATCCACTCAAAGTTGTCAAGCAGAGACCACACAAAGTACCCTCTCACATCTGCTCCTTTCCTGCATCCATTCACACACACAACACAATTGAACTTGTTTTTTAATTGTTATATGTTTGATACAAAACACTGCAAATTAACCAAAAGGGCCTTTCTAACTACTTCTTTGCTTGATTCAAGATCAAAGGCCAGAAAAATATATGAAAGTTTGGTATATATATATATATATATATGCCACAAAACCTTATTGCCGATGCCAATGAATCCAGGTAACCACTCAAGTACTCCACTCTTTGGACATCATTGATTATATCTTCAGTGGTAGGGTGGGAATTCTCCCTCGTCCCAAGCCCTATGCAGGCGCACCACAATATATAAGGGCATTGCACAAATTAAATATGGAGAGTGCAGCATTATACATAGAAAAATGTTTGTCATACATTTTGTGATGTGTTAAGTGGAAAAGAGGTGAGAAGAAAGAAAAAAAAGGATCTAATATGTGATATAATGAAAAAAAAAAAGATGTAGTAAACTCTAAGATGTGTTAAGAGCATTGTTTCATGAACTATTCCTACTCACCATTTTCGGTAATGAACATAGGTGTATTGTTGTACCTATGCTTTACGTAAGTCACCATCTTCTCCATTCCTTGTGGTTGAATGTACAACCAGTAAAGTGCACTCTAAATGCATAAATTGACTTTGTTAGAGATATATAAAATCATTCACATTATCTTCACATAATAATTTAAATTTTTGAAGTTGAATTTTGCAAGACAATAATATAAAACATTGTCTTTGACCTAATATGCTAAATTGTTAGGATATATAGTTCATTAACGACTATAATTAATTAATATGGTTTTCTGTTTTGAGGTTCTGAATAGTAGTGAAAAGTTACAAAGAGTCTCATACCGGTTCCCCAATGCTGAGGCCATTCATTTGTGGCGATATTAGAACAAAACCTTCAGTCTTTGAAGACCCTCGTCCTGTTTCACATGCAGAGAAGATGCAGTCTTTTGCATAGGCACTTGTATAATGATTTAGTCCAATGAAATCTAATCCACTCTTCAGTTTATCCAAATCATATCTTGAAAATGGTGGGAGATCTTGTCCTAATATTTCTTGCATTTCTGTTGGATACTTTCCTACTATAATTGGGTCCAAAAACCTGCATTAACACACTCAGTCACCACCTAAGAAAATTTTGATAGGCCTAATAAAAAATTAACAAAGTTATGTAAAGGGTTTACCAATTCATAAAAAATGATTGAGCTCGCTCAGCCGCTAACTTGTCTTCCCATGAGTTACTCAACGGTTCAAACCACTCAGCATTCATCACAATTCCAATTATCCCTTTCTGAATTTTCTGATATTCCATGACTACGTTATTTAATTGGACCACACTTATAGCTTTCTCAAAAGTGAATTTTTAAATAGGAACAATCATAAATGTAGTGAAAAATTTTCAATTAATTAGCTAAAGATGTGATTGGTTTAGTGCGCTGAATTTGGATACACCACAAGTACCTGTTGAGAACGGGGTTCTCTTGCACTCATTTATTTTAAACTTGTGGTTCCAAAGGAATTTTGTATCTTGAAAACTCTGAAACCTTTCTTTCTATATCTCCACAAACAAACAGACTCTAAATTTAAAATTTGGATTCTCTTCGGTCATGCTGCCTCTCCAGAAAAAATAGTGACCAATATAAAATTATATTAATCATTGTGAGATATAAGAATGACCAATTGTAAAATATTATGACCTTTTATACTTATTAAATGTAAATCTAACGGTGGAAATTTTTGCTGCAGAAACTGAATTGTTGGAAGAGGACCAGGACCCTAAGTTTATGTGCAGAATCTAAATTACTTTCTTAGGAATGGAATTTTGGAAAATATAATTCCTGGTAAGTTTTATAAAATATTTTTTTGTTATTAATTATTCAATTTAAAAGTAATACTTTTATTATTGATTATTATGAGAAAGTTTAGTAACTTTACATTCAATTAGTATGGAAAAATTTAATTATGTTACCTGATATTTGGTTCTATAGAGATGAACTGCTACCGCATGGGATAAGATTAGGTTAGAGGCTGCAATGAAAGGCTCTCTTTCGGAATCTCCACCATTGAAGCAGTTGCCAAATGAAGCAGAGCAACGAGATGGTGGCCACATCCCTGTTCTATAACCACGAATAATAGCAACATTGGGTTCATTAAATGTGGCCCAATATTTGACTCTGTCTCCAAAGTTCTTGAAGCATATATTTGCATAATACCTGAAATCTTCCCTAAAGTAATGAACGTTACATTTACCACATTAGCTCTTATTTCATGTTGTGTCATTTATATATATGTTGATATGATGCACTTACTGAATTTTAGGACTTAGCCAACCTTCATATCTGTCCTCAAGTTCCTGAGGAATGTCATAGTGAGTTATTGTCACAAAAGGTTCTATTCCTGAAACCAAAGAGAAGGGAAACGATTTAGGGACAATTTGTTTTTGAAAATTATTTTTTATTTTTATTTGTAATTATAACAATATAATTTTTAACATTATAAATGAATTTTTTTGTTGTTGCAAATTTTGAAAATAAACCATCATTGATGTGCCAATATTGAGATAATAACATTTAGAATAAAGAAACACAATGTGACCTCTATAGACAAGTGCGTCAATTAGGTGGTTATAGTAATCAATCCCAGCACTGTTCACCTTGCCGAATCTACCCTCTGGATTAAATTTATAATTAGAAAAAGATAGAGTTAAACAAACAAAAGTTAAATGCAATTATGCAATTAGTTAGTTTTTTTTTTTTTTTTCAGAAAACTTACTGGGCAGAATTCTGGCCCATGATAATGAAAAGCGATAGCTGTTGACTCCAATGTAATCCATAAGATCCACATCTTCCTGTTTTTAAATTTTAATTACAATAAAACAATTAACTCTATGATTGAGAGTAAGATTAATCATGCACTTAGATATCATTGAATCGTAAAAAGTAAAAACAGTAACATTTATTTTTAACGTTTTTAATAAAAAATTTAAATATATTAGTTGTATTTTATTATAAAAAATCTCAACTAAATTTAATAATTTGAGACAATAAAAAGTAGGTATTCAAAAATAATATTTGATAAAAATAATTTTTATATTTTTCAGTACGTTGTGGAAATGAGTTTCAAAATACAGAATTTTTATATAAAATTTATAAACCTTTATTATTGGACCAATCATAATAATTTTTATTTAATATGTTTTAAGTTTTGATATTTTATTTTAACCAATAAAATTATATAAAATTTAATATATTTGTTTAATTTTAATATATAAGTAATTAATTTTAATAATAAATAAAAATTAGTTTAAAAAAAATTAAAATAATATTTTTATATATATGACTAAAATTAATTTAATGATAAAAGATTGAAGATTGATGTTACATGATATTTTAAATTTAAATTTTATTATTTTTTATTATAAGTTTTTGTTATATATATAAAATTTAAAAATATTATTTAAATGAAAAGTTAAACTTAAATTTAAAGGTTAAAAATTTTAATTTTATCTTTAAATAATAACTTAACTCAATCAAATCAAATTAAATGATTTCAATTATCAAATAATTATTGTACATAAAAATAAATAAATTATATTTATTTTTATCTGCTTATGATTGTATATTTATTTTATATTTTATTAAAAAATAAAAATTTATCAACTTTAAATTTAAAATATATAGAATAATTTTTTACATAAAGAAATCATTATTGATTTGAATTAGCCCAAATGGTGTGACATTCAAGAGCTAATCGTTTCGATCAGAGACATCATGCTTTGACACAGTTGTTGGTTTGCTATCTGTCCTTTTCTGTTTTTGTCCTTCATGTATCATATCATAACTATTGGTTCGCCAATGGTTTTTTCAAGCGATTAAATATGTTCTCTCATTCATGATAATAGGACTTTTTTTAAATTTTTACTCACTGAAAATATAAAAGTTCTTTTCAAATTTCGGATAAATTACAGTCATATACATATTTAATAAAATTTTATCTACCATTTTTTTATTACTTTTAGCTTCCTTTAATTTATATAAGTAACAAAAAAGTTTTCATCATTGAAAGTTATATGCAACATAATGTTTTTTTATATAAATTATAATTTTTATAAAATTAAAAGAGGAAAAAATATCTAAAAGTCTATTAAAATTCAGGATTTACCTGTATAATTTATTTATTTTATTCTTGATAAAAAATTTAAAATAACTTTTTGTTTTAAAAGTTAAAAATTTGTAAACATAAATTAAAAATAATATATTATAAATATCAAGAGTACATATAATTTTTATGGCTCATATGATGTGTCTCTGAAATAAATTAAAAATAAAATAGAAACGAGGATAAATAATTTTTTAAAATTTAAATAGTTATAAAAAGATTAAATTAAAAATTTTGTTAACTAAATATGTTTGTGTCTGTGAATTAAATATCCTTGTCTCTTCTATAATTTTATACACTGGTTCACTTAACCAAATTACAATTACACGGTTACATGGATAAAATTTATATTTAATAAAAAATATTATATTAAATTTAATATTCATTTTTAAATTTTAAATTTTAAATTTTTATTTTATTTATTTATTATATATATATTTATAGTAGGAAAAAAATTTAATTTATTTTTAAATAATTTATGCTAAAATTATTTTATTCGATAATTTATTTGTAAGATAAAAATTTAACAAATTCAATTGTTAAATAATATGATATTAATATGATAATTATGTACATTAATTTTAGAAAAATATAAAATTTGTAAATATTTAATATTATAGTTAATATTTATATATATATATATATATATATATATATTATTTAACATAGGTATCTATCACGAACACCTTTTCGTTTGTTATTTTAAAATATCTTTACGCACTTATTGGCAAAAAGTTTCATTTTTATAAATGAGATTTGTTTAACATTTTTTCAACCACAGCTGTATGAAAAAATAACGGGAGATTTGTATTGATTCATAAAGAGAGGGGAGAAGATGGAAGTAACTTTGGATCCGTTTTTTTAAATTTTAACAAAAGTACCAAAATTGGTTTAAATTACATAATCATTGTAAAGTTTTCAAACATATTACTAAAAAAAGATCGATGCTATTTTCTTTTAGAAAGTGGGGTCCATATTCTAGATTTTGGTATCAAATCTTTTGGTACAGAAACAGAGGGAGTGGCTTAGGCAAAAATGGAATATACCTACCTGATAACGATGGTAATGATCAACAGCAACATCACCATTACTTCCATCCATTATAGTGCCTGAAATGTAAATGCATCGTTTCAACTTTCAAGTATAGTAAGCAACCTTTTTTTCCCTTTGAGGAAATCGAGCATCCAAGCAATAAACGAGTAAGAATATGAACCTGGCTTATGAGTGAAAACGTCCCAGCTATTTAGTCCCTTGCCATCACTCATGTATGCTCCTTCAAACTGCAAAATCATCATTTGGCAAGGTTGCTAGATACTCAACACAATTTTAGAAAAACACCAACAACAACAACAACAACAACAATAATAATAATAATAATAATAATAATAATAATAATAATAATAATAATAATAATAATAATAATAATAATAATAATAATAATAATAATAATAATAATAATAATAGAGAGATACCTTAATTTGACATATATAGTTATTGATGAAACTATGATGGTATACTCTAAAGAGAAAGGGTGCACAAAAACCTGATATGAAGAAGATGCAGTTCCAAAAAGAAAGTTGCTTGGAAATAGTGAAGAACTTGAATTCTCTTTCATGGACACAGAATCGTTACACGATCCCGAGAAAATTGAGAAGCAAAAACACAGCGCAAAAAGGGCATGATGCAGCAGGAGTAGAAGCTCCATTTTGTGTGCGTGTGAGAGGGAGGAATTCTATATAACGAATATAAAAGTACTAGCTACATGGAAAGAACCCGTGTGTAGGCATCGAGTGAAATCACGTGACAGTGTGACACTCGCCATAATCATTAGCCTTTTGATTAGTTGCTTTGATTTTTAGCTAATTGATGTTGTACACATTAAATCTAGCCTTAAGTTATTGGCATCTTTATAACTTTACATCAATTTTAGGTTGCTAGTATTTTATTTCCCCCTTCATAAATTTCTACATGTAGTTTTCTTGCTTTCCGGTGTAATATTGAAAAAGTTAATTAATTAAACAAGTTTTGAAGTGTGATTGTCCACCCTAACACAAGAGCTAATTTACATAACTGCAGTGGGCAACAATAGGTGGAACACAATATTTTTGAGTGTTTTGGGGGTAGTGGAGCAATTGTTTGCATGAGGAGAAATTGATTAGAGGAAATTAGCAATGGTTACCCATCCAACAATTTTGAAGTCACATCAGCATAAAGCTAGCAGCCTTGGATACTTCCAATTGTAGGGGGGGCATACAACCCGAATAGTTCCATGGGCACCACGTCATTTTAACTAGATTAGCAGAAAGAGGGTCAGAAAGCATGATTTAGACCTAGTAAGATGTGGTGCTGTCTTCTTCAGAAAAGCCCATTGACACTACAGTTTTTACTTTTCACATTTTTTTTTAAATTATACCGAAAATAGGAAAAGATTTTCCCAACATATGAACATGACTATTTGTTTATATTGATCCGAATATAACTCGTTGTATTTTTTTAATTAATGATTAATTCATATATTAAAATTATTTTACATTTATTTATATCTTAAATTTAATGGTTAATAATTTTTTATTTTTTAAATATAAAAAAAATTATATGATCATAAATGAAATAAAAATGAGTGTAATATATTTTTAGTATATGATAATCATTTTATTTTTTTTTAATTTTAAGCAATGATTTTCTCATAATACACAAATTTTTTTTACGGTCTAATTAAACATTTGATAATTTTTTAAAAAACAATGAAAATTAAACGTATTATACCTAAATGTATATAAGTATAAGTCATTGTGGATTTGTGAATGAAACTTTTCCATTAAATTTCTCAGCTATCCAATTTGGATGTGGCTGAGTATATAACATTATTTCGTATTTAGATTATTAACACACACACAAAAAATACTCCTACATATAAATAAAACTTTGTTTGATCTTATTTTTCTATTTATTTTAAATTTCTGCGCTATCCAGTTTTGGTGTGCCTAGGTATACAACGTTGTTTTGCATATATAAATATCAACGTCCCCTCCAAAATAATCTTATGAGCAAAGCACATCGTTTTGCTTTTTTATATTCTGAAAATTTATTTTTCGAGTTCAACTTTTAAATTTTTAAAGAGTTAAATATGTTTTTGATCTTTCATATTTAAAAATAATTTGATCTTAATTTTTAAAATAATTTATATTTAATATATAACATATACAAATATTTAATACGTGACATATATTCAATAAATCAATTTATTTTAAAAGAACGAGACTAAAATCAAAGATTTAAAAAATAGAAATTAAAATTAAAATTTTAAAATTTTAGATAAATTAAAATAATATTTAACCTATTTTTAAAATATATTTTCAAAATATTATTAATTCATTCTAAAAAAATATTTTTTCAAAGTTATTAATAACATTATGAAAAAGATTCTATTTATGGAAATAAATTTTAAAAAATTAGTTTTGCAATGTTATTAGTATATTTTAAAAATATATTTTCAGAATGTTTTTAATGCAGTCCAAAATTATATTTCAAAAAAATATTAATAAAATTTTAAAAATAAGTTTTTAAAATTGTATTTATAGAAATAAATTTTAAAATTTTATTTTTGTAATTCAAATTTTGAATTCCAAAAATATATTTCTGAAATGTAATTAAAATATTTTAAAATATTTGTATTTGTTCCCAAAAATAATTTTTAAGAACAATTTGATCATTTTACAAAAAGGTGGAAGAAGTAGTTAAGGGAGGGTGAAAAAGCAATTCCACTTCAGAAATGGCAGTGCAAATGTTTCCAAAAATTGGGCTATACAACAGTTTACCTTCTAGAGTTATGGGCTATCGTGAAAAAGCCTCAAGTTGCCTTCGAGTTTGGGCTTCAAACAAGTCCAAAATCCAAGTTGATTCCAAAGTGGTGGCCAATTCGTTATTGAATCAGAATAGGGAATTGCTTCGCGGCCAATTATGAAAAACTGGTGCGGTTGCCGGGCATTTTCATCTAATTTGGTTGTATTTAATTTTATATTAACTTTTTTTTTGTATAATTTTATTTTATTTAGTTTATAAATTTTAAAATTTTTCATATGATTCTATTTATTTAAGTTGCAAAATACATTTAAAAAAAAATATAGTTCTAAGTAAAATTGGTTCCATTAGGGATTAAGAAGATTATGGTACTCCATGGAACTATGCATCAAACGTCTACTTAATAGGTTTCAAGAGCAGAGTTATAGCTTACCCAGTTACCTGTAACATCTGTCCTGAGTGAAATATCCATCCTAATCTAATGTGGTAACGTAATCCTAAACAACCTACCCTCATTGAATTTTGATATCAACAACCATTTTTCCAATCCACTTTAACATTGAGTTGACCATACCAACCATCTTTTGTACATCATAATATCCAACAATGTAATACTCCTCCTCAACGTACATTAGAAGAGTTAATGAAGCAGATGCAGGTAAATGATCTAAAATTCCAACAAAGAACAAAAGCTAGCTTACAAAATTTGGAGAGTAAGATTAGGCAACTAGTTGATTCATTGCAATGCTAAGGATTTGACAAATTGCTCACACAGGTTGATGAGAATCCTAATAATGTAAGTGCTAATAATTTTAGGTCTGATGAAATTGTTGATGCAGAATTTAAGTTGCAACAAGTCGGGGATGAAGAGGTTATATATGAGGAGATGCAAATTGAACCACGGAACTCATCCACCAAAGATTTAACTATAGTTTCTTCCCTCTCTACTGCAACATATAATGAGCAACAATACTTTCCTCACAATGTTGTGGAAAGCAATAAAATGAATAAGGTTGATAAAGAAAAGGAGATTCTAAAAATGTTTAACGGAGTTAGTGGAAACGAGAAGATTAACATGAAGGACAACATTCCAACACTTACAACGCAGCCTATACCGAATACTGCAAAGATTCCACGGTGGAGAACCATTTGGTTTTTAGAATTGATGCAATAAAAAATTTTATTGATGAATTTATGCACAATGTTTTTGCTAATGATATTAAATAGAAACTTCTTCTTCTATTTGACTCACATACTTGTTTTGATTTACTTGGTTCGGATGTATGTAATATTTATAATAAAGTTAAAAACTGGTTTTAAGATAATTCAAATTTTAATATTACAAGTTATAAAAATTTTATCAGTGCTAAAATTGTAAACATTATATATTGAACCCTAACTTCTATTGTGTTAAGATAAAGGATGTAACATTCCCTTTTACACCGCAAAAACCCTTCTCGAAGTTTCCATGTGAACCTCCACCTAGATCACTAAATTTAAAAATTTAATTAAATTGATTAATATTTCTTTTTATGTTACAACCTCATTCAAGCAGATTTTTTCATGTTACTATATTTCAAGATTATGAATTATCACTCATTACGAGGCATAGAGATGCTATAACGGATTATTTACGATGGGCTTAATATAAGAAACTAAATTTTTTTTATTAATTGATTAAATAGATTTTAATAAATTAAAATTCCAAAAATATTCACAAAATAAAGTTAAATCGGAATTTTAATATATTTTTAAGATCCCTACCCGGTATATTCATATCGCCTTAAATATCCAGTTAGTTGAATTTTTTTAGTATCCTCAATTTTACATGCTGTTACCGAACTTGCTAATGCGATGTTTTCTTTGACCCATTTGTTTTTTGTTTTTTTTAACTACTTAGTATTTAACTAATTTCCGTTTATATGTTGATTTCTTTCAAATAAAAATAAGTCTAACGTTTTTTTAAGAGAAACGCAAATGGGGCACACATAAAAATTAATGAAAGGGAGGCTGAGAATGAGAGGAAGAGCCGAAGGAGACAAAGGCCAGGGACTCCAAGAGGGATCAGGAGACACGACAATTCGACAAACAGTTGCAAAGAAAAAGTTGAAGAATCGAAATACCCGTGAGGTTTGAGAATGTTTGAAAATTTTAGAAGTGGTTACAAGTTTTTAGATGGATTTATTTGAACAAATATTTTTTGTTTTTAATTTTATTTATAAATATATCATTTTGTTTTTATTTTTTAAAAAATTATATTTGAATCAGCGAAAATAAAAAATAGAAAATATTTTATTATTATTTTTATAAAATATTAAAAATAAAAAATATATATTTTAAACAAAAGTGAAAATAAAAAAAAGTATTATTTCAAACTAAACAATATTTTATTTATTATTTTTAAATTAATTTTAAGAATAAAATTTATTTGCTTTAAATAGTTTTAAATTAATTTTTAAAATATATTAAAAATAATTTTAATTTTGAGTTTTGGTTTTTAAAATAATTTTAATCTAATTCTTAAAATTAAAAATGAGATCTTTTATTGTTGTTTTTCATATTTCTTATTTCAATTACCACCGCTCCCATCACCACGATGTTATCATCACTACTTTTATCACTTTTTTTTAATGGTGTTTATTAGTGTTCCAATGGTGCTATTTAGTGTAATCATTTTAATGAGGGGAAGAACCTCCAATGTTACTACTACAGGTTTGTTTGTATTTTAATGCCAGCCTTCTTTCTCGGTAAAACCAAAATGCTTTAGAATGCTTGAAACTCCGTTTGAAATGTATAAAAATCCATTTGTTGAATAAAACAAACACTAGAAAGTTTGTTAATACGAATATGATGACAAATTTTACTTTGATGTTACGTTTCTTATAATATCATGCAGACATAGTTTTTGAAATTTTTTAAAGAAAAACTATAATTAATGAAATGTCCTTTTTCCTTTGAAAAAAAAGTATGTAGCCATAAATGTTTTTATATTTTTATCACTAATAAAAATATTAAATAGTGTCTTTTAGTTAGTTTAGTGTTGCTTTTGCATAAATATGCATTTTGCATACAGGCATATATATGGAAAGATCGCTGACATTTCGTTTTTATTTAGTGCAGTCCATTCTTGTAAAACTCATTTACACAGATCAAAATGTGATTACATATGCTGTTGCTATGACCCCAAATAAATTAAGCAGCTTGAATTCCTATTGACAACAAAATATACTAGCTAATTTATGTCTTTGCTCCAGCTAGCCATGACTCATCATCATTCCCTTGTGTTACATAACAGCTTCAAAATTACCACCTTACTGCTTAGCCTGCTCACAGAATCAACAGAAAGCTGTCAGTTGTGTACTATATATATATGATAATGTGACACTAATTGAGTAGTAGTCTAAGTAGAGTTTTAATAATAGAAGGGCATAGAAAAAGAACTACTACATAAACATGCTTTGCAAAGCAATGGTTGTTGTGTCTGTTGTTCATAATACAATTTTAAAATTTTCATTGAGAACTTTAAGATTGAAAAACAATACAATAACTTGTGAATTTTCTTAGGGTGTGTAAAGATGTAGTGATGCCTAATTTATCTGGAGAGGTGCATTAATCAAATTGAGCTATTAATTGCTTCTAAATCCATGACTTTTTTAAAGAACAGTAACGGTTCCTCCTTGTTGAGAGATATGGAGTTTTTATAATCATTCCTTTTATATATAGCAAGAGCAAACAAAAACAATCATGTCCATACAGGAAGCATCTTGGCCCTTGGGATTCTCAAAGTACAAGAAAACAAAGTTAGTTTGGAAGGAGACGAGAATGCACCTGTGAATAGAGGAAGGTGCCAAGGATTGCAATGGCAGCACCAAGAGCATTGATGGGTTGAACTGGGGTGTGAAAGATAAGAATGGAAGAGACAATTACAGAAATTCTCTTCATTGTGTTCCCTATGCTAAATGTTAAGGGAGAAATCTGATCAAGAGACATGTAAGAGACTTGGTTATACAAGTGGTAGAACACACTCTGGGCAGCTACCCACCTACAAACATCAAAACTCTGTTAGTTCAACATTTGATGAAGAAAATCATTAGTTAATTTGGCCAGAAACATGAAATAAAAAGCAGAACTATAATAAAATCTTCTTGAACCAATCCAAAAAATTATAAATACAAGCTTACAACACTTCCAAATATAAAGAGATAAAACATTACCATACAAAATTGGGACCAATCTGAGACGCAGCTGTTTGCCAGCCTGCAGCCCACACTTTGGGACCCTCCACAGCAATGGCAAAAGGTGTGAGAATCAATAGAGACAACATGGAAAGACAAGCATAGTAGTTCATTCCACTAACAGACATCCCCTTCATCCCCTTCTTTGAGAATATATTCCGGAATACAAATGCCAAATTTGATATCATAGCACCCATAAAGCCTGGAACATAAACAAGAAAAAATATGTATATATCAAAACTGTATACTGTATGATAAAATCTCAACCTTATTTTTTTTTTGAGTAAATAGTCTTACCAGTCATATTGAAATTGAGTTCTGTCACAGCAGCAAGTGCACAACCACCAATAATTGGCACCAATGACAAGTAAACTGGCATAGGGAAAGCTTCTCCAAGCAAGAACCTTGATACCAGGACACTGAAAGCAGGCTCTCCACTCTTGATGATGTGAGTGAATGAAACAGCAACTTTGGACATACTCACAGTTGCAGCAACATGCCCAATTGTGTGTGCCACAGCAACCTGTGGACCCAAAATTTGAAATTTTCAACTGAGTACTACTAAAACAAGGTCGCCTTACTTCAAACTCACTAACACAATTTGGCTACCAATAATGCATTATTTAATGAAGCACTTTTCATATGTCAGTTTTTCAAATGAACTTTGTTAAAAGAATTAAAAATTAAAAAAAAAAAGAGTAAAATATGTTACCGGAAAAAGGGCTTTCCAGAAGTCCAAATTAACTTTAGGGACATGAGCAACCCCAGTGGCCCAGGAAACTAACATCATGAGAGAGCCAGCAGCGAGGGACAAAGTTGAAGTGAGCCAAGGATAAGGAAAAGCATTCAAAACCTTCTTGTTGTAAATGTTGAAGACCACATTCAAAGCCCACCAGGTAGCAAAGTACAACCCAATCTTGAGCTTCTGAGCAGCCTCTTCATCTGGCAGCTCAATGTTAATCTCCATTGGCCGTGACCTATCTGCCTCATAGGCTTGACATTCAGTCACGTTCCTTCTTCTCAGCAATGCCATGTTCTCAGTGGATGAAAGGTAAAGAGGTTTCTTGGAACACAACACACAAGGACCCTTATTTTGTTCAGCATTCTGAATGGTGGTTGGTTTCAAAAGTTGGGACCTTGGAGCACCAAACTTTCTGCTTGAGAAAGCAGAACAGGTGAGAGACGATGCTGTGTACTTAACTGAAGAGATCATGTTTCTTGCTTGGCTTGAACCTTGGAGTGTGAAAGATTAACAAAGAACAATATGGAAAAACTTAACGATTGTTGCCAGCAAGAGAGAGGAGGGTTGGTCAGAAAATCCTAAGAGTAGGAAACGGTTTTTACTAGGTGATGAAGGAGGTGCTAAACTAGACATTATATATATAAGGAGTGACATGCTTTGTAACACAACTAACCGCGTACATCATAACTGAAAAAAATCTTACAAGATTTTTTTTAACAGTATCTTCACTCAAATAGCTCAATTATGATTATTGCATGGTACACTGTACAAAATATAGTTTGAATTGGAGGAACATTGTTTAATCTCTTTGGAGTGTGTACGTCTAATGTAGGAAGAAAGAAATTGAACCGAAGGAAAGAAATTAAATGTAAAAAAGATGTTATTCCACATTTAAAAATAGAGAGAATGAAGTGCAACTAAGAGGAATAAAACGAAAAATGTATATATGATGAATATATGATTTAATAATAAAAATACAAAAAAAATAAGATATATTCACGTAGAAATATTGTTAAGATGTTTGATAATCGATAAGCATGATTTTAAATATGGATTAGAGATGTAATTAAAAAACAGGGCGAGATAAGGATAATATGATTTAAAAGAAGGAATAAGAGGAAAGAATGTGAAAATATAAGAATCGGTTTAAATTTGATGCAACTTAGGTGTTACGATTTTTATTAAATTATTTTGTGATATGTTAAAACGTAGTTCAACATTTTTTATAATAAAACTATTTAAATTTATCTTGTAATAACGAGTTTAAGATTTTACTAATTTACATGAGATTTTAAATTTAAATTTTATCATTTTTTATACATAAAAAAAATAATATAATTAATCATTTTTATGATTTATGTCAAAATTAAATCTATAAAGTAATTGTTATTAAATTTTTTGCAACTTAATGAACTGTACTTGTAAATGAAGTGTGCTTGTTGTCATTTCAATATGTTTATTATTAATTTCATGTAAATAATTTTTCATCTAAAATATTGTTTCATTAAATGAAAAAATTAATAATAAAAATATTTAAATAAAACATTACATATTAAAATGATACTAATTAATATGCAAGAGTCAATAGCCACTCCTTAGTAATGTTGAAAGCTCAATTCTTCTTCATCAAGTCGTTCTCCCTTCTTTAATCAACTGTTTGTACATATTATTTAAATAAATTTTAAAAAGTAGCATTAATCGCACCTATAAACTTTATATTTTATTGATTTTTTTATGATAATCATTAATTTGTTTTATTTATTGGTAATTTTTATTAATTTTACTATATTGTTATTACAAGTTTTTGTATATCGTTAATTAATTAAAAATAATATAAATATAACTTTTAAAATAATTATGGTGAAAATTAATAATTTTTGTAGATATTATAATTCATAATTAGATGATGATATAATTTTTTTACATTATTAATACATTTTACTTAATTTTTTAATTATAATTTGATATTTTCTTGTGCTTTTGAATGTCGTTAGTTGTTACTAAAGAATTACCTACCGGGGGGAAAAATACTAACTTTCTAGATTAGGCTTAACATTTATACATGGTAGTGGTAGTATTGATATAACATTTTTTTTATTGGCAATTATGAATATCACATGTTGAACATATCATTTATTGACCAGTGTTAAGCTAAATTAAGTAAAGCAAATACATAAAATGTTAGTTTAAATAATAAGAGAGGTTGCTGATCACTCACACACCCACGATAAAGATTAAGTTATTTGTTTAATAATTTTTTTTAAAAATAAATTTTATAAATTTAACTGTTAAAGAATTTGTTATATAGTTAAATTTAAATATTTTTATAAAATTTAAAAGTATATACTTCATTAAAACGTTTTAACTTAAAATATATTAAAATAAATATGTTATAAATTAAATTGAAATTATTTAATAAAATATTATTTTAAAATTTTATAAATTTAATTTATATAGTAAAAAAATCATTTAACATTTGAATTGATGGATATAATTGAAATATATATATATATATATATATAAATTAAAAAATTCATCAAGTTTCTATTCCCTTTTCACTAGTCAAGGATACTTTTGAAACGCCCCTTGAACTTTCAACATGGCAGCCCCCGGTGGAATTCTTCAATTAAATTTGTTTGAGTATCATATATAAAGGTCAATTTTTTCCCTACTGTACAGAAAAGGGGTCAATTTTCTCATGTGCTTGCGGGTCGGAGGAAGCTAATTTTATTCATATTCTTATAATATTATTTTTATCTCTTTTATTTCATTAATCATTATATATATTCTCATCTTTTTTTATTGTAAAAAAAATTATTATACAAATACATTCTGTCTTATAATATTAATAGTATTCATATATACTAATTTTTCTTATATCACGTAAATTTAGCGTGTATTTAGATAAATAAATAAATAAAGTCTATATTTAATAATTTTTTATCAAATAAAAATTTAATAAAATAAGATGAAATAAAATTTATTTTATTTTTTTAAAATTTATTTAAATATTTAAAATTTTAATAAACTCAAATAAAGCGTGTAAAAAATCTTTCAAACGTTTTTTCGTCAACTCTAGTTGTTGTGTATTCTTTTTGTTCGTTTTTTGTTTTCTAATCCGTCAATTTGTGGGACAATTTTACATAATTTTCTAAACGACTAAAATTTTGATTAACGGTTACAAAGAAAGAGCCCCAATTGATTTATAATTTATATATATAGTTTTATCATGGCTTGTACCTTATCATGGACCCCAGGTAGGAGCCTGCATGATTGGAAGTGGTACACAATAATTCTACTGGACCAGTAGCTGCAGCCCATTGTGCACCGTTAATTCCATTGCAACTGCTTCAAGGCCTCGAAATCTATTCCTAAAACGACAAGGCATCGATGGAGGGATGAGAAGAAAAAGCTCAAAAATCTTTAAAATTTTTAAGGAGAAAGACAGACACCCCCTGGTGGTGTTTAATCAATCACATGAGATGCAAGTTGTCATTTTAGCACATGAAGATGGTGATTACCAATGTTTTGCCCGCTGCAAATATTTCTCGTGTTACAATTCTATTTGATTTTGTGAGGTGTGCATGCACGGGTAGATTTTTTTGGGGATTTTTCAAGTCATTATTGACGGCTTGTAAGGGGAGAGAGAACATACATCATACATGTGGGTTGTGTGTTGTGGGTTGTGTCCGCTGGTGATTGAAAATAACTTGTGGTGTTATGTTTGTATTCGGGAATCACAGCGTTTGCAATTTGGAAGTAAGCTAGAAGGGCTATTTGAGTTTGGTTTGGGAATTCAATTCTGACCGTTCAGAGGCAGCATAAGACCTATTGCTTTAAACGCGGTTAGGGAAGGCCAACTATCACTTGCTAAACTTCATTTTAGTTTAAATTTCTATTTTATATTTAAATACATCAAATTAACTTCAATTCGATTAAATATCCAAATTAATTAGATAAAAATTCAAAATTTATTTCACCTAAATTTAGACTTTAAGTTTTATAATTTAATGAACTTAATTGGTTAATATATTTTGTCAATTTTATAAGTAAATTTTTTAATATAATTTAAAATAAAAATAATAAAATTATTCGATACAACTCAATTTATTTAAAATCTAGTTAGTTTGATTTATTTTTTTTTAATAAACAGAAAGATTGAGATTTGTTGAAAAAAATTTAGATAAACAAATTAAATTTAAATTTTAAAAAAAATTAATCTATTTAAAATCTATTTATTTTAATATATTTTATATTTATATTTATTTTAATATATTTTATTTATATAATATATTTTAAACTTATTTAATAATTTTTTTATCTTATAAATTTTAAGTTTATAACTTTTTTAATTAATAATTTATATAAATTTTAAATCTATTTATTAATTTTTTTAAAATATAAATTTTAAACAACCTTATAAATCTTGTAAACTTTAAATTATGTTAGATTTTAAAAAAAAAATATTTTTAACATATAACAGATAATGAAACGAGTTTTATCTCAAAATTTTTATTTTAAACATTAAAACTCTAATTTAATTTGACATACTTTTATTTTTACATATATTATTTTTAATTAATTTTTTATTATTTTATAAAAAAATAATAAATACATAAAATATTAAAATCATTTACTCTTTTTAATAAATAAAAAAGATTTGTAAACAAAGAGGGAAAAAGATGCTGTAAAATAAATTTTTAAAACTCTTCATTAATTTATAAATGGACTCCTTGGATTCGATTTGAACTTAAAGTGACTTAAAACTTGTTTGTAGAATTGTTTTTTCAACAAAATTTTGATTTCAGTAGAAGATCAATGGATGAGATTGATCGTATACGCACTTGAAAACACATTTAATGGAACTAATATTTTTGTAAGTCTTTACAAAAAATATATTTAACATAATTTTAATTTAATAAATAATATAATTTTTTTTACAATAACTGTGTATCCAAACTAAACTCTCATATTGTTTATATAATATTTATTCTTATAACTAATACTTTAAAAAATTGATTAATATTTATTGTAAATTTTAACTTATGTTTACCCCATAAAAATTTATAAATTTATAAATCCATTTTAATTCATTATATAGATAATTCATTTAATATATTTATATTTTTTTATAAAATTACATATTAATTTAACTACTATTATCATTATTGATATTATTATAATTATTATTATTGATTTATTAATATTATTTATTATTTTATTATTATCATTATTATTATATCTAATTATATCATTGATATTATTATTATTATTATCACTTTAATTATTATTTTAATAACTATTTTTAATTTTATTATTATTAATAATAATTATTATTTTTATAATTATTTTTTATTTTTAATATTTTTTATAATTATTATTATCGTTATAAATATTGAGATTATTTATCAATTATTTTATTATTATTTTTATCATGGTTTATAATAATTATTATTAATTATTATATAATTATAATTATTATTATATCTTTTGCTATTAACTTTATCATTATATTTATATAATTATTATTATTGATTATTATTATTATCATTGTTATTATTATTATAATTATTATTATTTTTTTATAATTTTATAATTATATATTATTATTATTATTATTATAATAATCAATTATCATGATTATTAAACAATTTTAAATATATGAATGATTTATATATTTTTTAATTCAAAATTATTACTAAAATTTAAAAATTTAAAAATTTAAAAATATAAAATATTAAAATTAAAAATTAAATTTTTTATAAAAATAAAATTAAAAATAATTCGAAACAAACCCTTAAATAAATATAAAAAAAAAATCCAAAAGTACAATTTTATCCTTATCAATATTGGCCTTCAACCTAGGCGACCAAGAGGTTGAATGTGTCAAGTCGGAGTATAAGGAGTGGGTCCTGATGTCGCGTGATCATCACACCGTCTGATGCAGAAGAATGCCACTTAACTGTCAAGCTATCTCCTATTCTGCCGTTCTGTAGTGTTATTAGGAGGCTACAAAAGTTTGATCCACACATGCTCAGTTGGATCTTTTATTTTATTTATTTTTAAAAAATTTTAACTTTGGACAAACAAAATAAAAAGTAAATAACACTATTTATAGGTAGAATAATTAAAATTGGAGGTTATTATTTAAATAACAGAAAATTTTGACTCATATATATACAATAATTTATAATATTTTTTATTCTTTTTAAAAAAATTTCAACTATAAATGCTGAGGTATAAAAAAATAAACATCATGTGAAATAATACAAACTATTCAAATGATGAACATTTCTTCTTAGTTGTTCAGCTTCATTTTTATAATTAGAATAAAAATGATATTTTTCTTTAACAAAATATCGACAACCAATTTCTGTATAAATATTTAAGTATGGTTTAAGTGTAAAGATGAACATTAAGAATTATAATTCACGTATAGATCAAAAGATGCACATGTGTATTTTTTAGCATGAGACTACATGTATCATTTGTGAAAAACAATGCTACTCAACACACATGTATTTATAAATATACGTATATAGAAATCTACATAATTCTACGGGTTTACAAATCTTCCGCCTTCTGGCTTGCAAATCAAGTGGCAACATTGAGGGATCTTCATTGTAGGTGGATTTCATTGTAACAGGGGAAGTCTGTCCCAAACTTTTTCCAATTATATATACAAAACGAATAAATATTTATATTAGTTTCTAATGAATTTATATAGTATGAGATCGATTAGTATTTTATGATATACTAATTTTTCATTAATTCTTAAAAATTGCAAACAAAATTCATATTATTTTTTATAACTTTTTTAGATTTTGAGTCATTTAATTAATTGTTTTTATTTATTATTTATATTTAAATTAAATATTTTCTTCACCTCATTTATATGTAAAAATATATAAACGTATACCCGCATAGTATTCTATATGTCATTCCATCCCATCTTTAAAACTGTTGGATGAGTTCCCTCTTTTTAACCATAAAAATGATGTTACATGTCTCATTCCATTCCATTTTTAAAACTGTTGGATGAGTTACGGTTTCTTTTACAACAAAAATAAACTATGTAAAAAATAATAATTAAAAATAAAAGAAAATTACATTGATGATCTCTTTATTTAGATAAAATTATATATATATATATATATATATATACTTTTAAACATTTTTTAAACTTTTTTTACACGTATAAATTATAAAAAAATATGTAGAATTATATAATTTAACATGTTTGTTATATTTTTATATAATTAAAGAAGATTAAAAATATAGAAGTGTAATATGTAATTTTGTTATAATACATAAAGAATTAATGTAATTTTCTTATAATTAATGTGTACTTAGATAAAAGATAATATATGAAAGTATAGTGAGCATTTTTATAATACAATTTATTGAATCATTTCTTTTATAATGAAAGTGGATAAGATTGTTACATGGAGATCTATGAACGTATAATGTTTAAAGTTTAGTTAAATTCAGTTTGTTTGATAAATAGATAAGTTCAACTTTGTTAATTTTTTTTTTAATAAATAAATAAGGTCTAATCTTATAAAAAAAAGTCTATTTAACCTATTCAGGTCTATTTATATTTATATTTATTTTAATATATTATATTTATATAATATTAATATATATATATTTTAGATCCGTTTAATGTTTTTTTTATCTTATAAATTTTAAGTTTAAAAGTTTTTTTAATTAATTATTTATATAAACTTTAAATTTATTTATTAATTTTATTGTAATGTAAATTTTTAAACAGATTTCCAGATTTTATAAACTTTAAATTAAATTAAACTTTTATCAGAAATAAAAAATCTTTAACAAATTCATCCCTCAAAACCTCAAAACCTCAAAACCTCAAAACCTGCTTTCATGCCTATTTATCATATTTGATTTCTATTTTTTGTTTTACTTACTTGGACGACTAAATAGTTAGCTACTTTTGCATGATGTGCAAATAGAACTTTAGCAATTGCTCCTTGACGTTGGTAGGATGGAAAGAAAAGTGGCAAGTACTCGATCAAATTACGAAATTACCATCTTTTGGTTGTCCAATTTTCCCCAAGGAAACCAAAATATGGAGTGGAAAAGTGATTGTGGAGGGGAGCATAAGGAATCATTCCACGGAATTGATGCACTAAATTGTCATTTTCTTAGATTATAATGTGTGCTTCTTAGAGGTCCATTGTTAATAGGTGGATGTAATTGAATTTGGATAACATGGCCCAATCTTCCAATCCCCTGCCGCGCATGTAAGCAAATAAATCTCCATTCTCATTTCTCTCTAGTCTGCATTATACACACAGGACTGACATCATAATCATGATTCATACACAATCAGATTGAGAAGATCTTCATTTACGTTACAACTGAAATTCCCACTTTCTCCCACTCCTGACAGGGAAAATGGCAGTCTCCGCCAGCAGCAGGATATCCCTCTCCTCTGCTGTTCAGTTGAATGGGCCCACAAGAGGGATTGGTACCAATTGGGGGCCTCTGAAGTTTTGTAACGGAGAATTCATGGGCCAGAAGCTGAAGCTAGCCCAACTCCACCAACATGGAAGTCATAAAAGAGAAAAACGTATATGCATGTCTCTCACTAGTGATGTGGCCTATCAATCCAAGGTTTAATTCTCCTTCTCACTCATTCAAACAAAAATGAAGAGTTTATAAAATGTGGCCACACTGATGATTTATGCATGATATGGAAATAGAAGTTCTGAATGAGAATATGGGGTAGTGCAGTTGATGGAGCTAGATTTGGATAAAAAGGACCCAAGGACGGTAGTGGCAATTATACTGGGTGGAGGAGCTGGAACTCGTCTCTTCCCTCTCACCAAGCGTCGTGCAAAACCCGCTGTAATTCTCTCTATTTCTACCATCTAACTTTACGCGCTTGTCATAAACTACAAACACTCTGTTTGTGAAAACGTAGGAATCAGATTTTTTGGTTACAAAGAAAAAATATCTGCCATCATTCAACGCATTATATAAATTATAATCCATGTCACATATGTTTTACTCTTCAAGTTTTCATTTCAAATTCCCTTTGCAGAGTACTCTACAAATAAGCAGACCCTAAATTCAATTACTGATGAAGAGACAATTAATAAACGAGAAGATAAGGATAAAATAGTTCGTATTTTCCAGATAAATATAACTTGAATGTGATTTATCTAGAAGAGCAGTTGCAAACTTCATTGTAATTTGGTATAATTTTATTCAATTATGACGATTGTCCTCTAATATGACAAAGAAACCATTACTATAGATGTAAATACACTGAGTATACGTTTGGTTATGCATTTTTTCTCGTCAAACACACCTTAGCTTGCTAAATGCACATTCATTATAAACTAGTGCAAATCTAGCCATGCCATAAAGGGTATGTTTGGATATGCGTTATAATATCGTAAGCACACATTCAATTTCTCAATGCTACTTAGAGTTGTGTTTAAAATACGTCAATCTAAGAAAAAGGACACAACCAAACACGCATTAAGAAAGCTTCTTATAAAAAAAATGTATGGACTTCGAATGGTTTTTTGTTATTAGTTGAAGGATGAGATATGAGTATTGAGTGATTTCAGAGTTTTTAGATCTATTTGATATGCACTTATGTTATAGTAATTTGTACTAGTACATTGGCTTTTCAAGTTCCAATTTTGTCTGGTAATTATTATATTAGAGATAATTTGGAAGTAAAGATGGAAAAAAATAATAAAAATTACATAAAACTCATTTATGTTTATGTATGCATATAACAATATTAATTAATCAGTATTAAAGCATTTATTAATATTCAAATGATATAATAATATTTTTATTTAAAAATTAAATAATGATTTAAAAATCGGTAAAGAATCATTTAAGTTTCTCTTTAGTAGGATAGACGTGCTATAGAAAGTGATAGAGAATTTAGGCGTTCACTTGGTATTTATTTTCTTGAGATATTTAGATGGCAGCTCTACGATTTGCACTTTATCTTCTGTTTATATAACAATAATAGATAATGGATATATAAGTGGCACCGTTAGCTTGAGCACCCTCTAAAGAGAAAATTATCAGTTTGCAAGTGCTATTTTTTGTTATAATTCTATGCTGTACATTCAACATTCCTAAAATGACAAATAATTTTTAATTTTGAAGAACACATTTCCGTGAGTCGTTGCATATCTCTATCCATGGTATAGTACATTTCAATAGTGTAATATTAATATTTTATGCATCTACATATGAATTTGAAAATCTGAGGGGCTTTCCATGACAGGTTCCTATTGGAGGTGCTTACAGGCTGATTGATGTGCCAATGAGCAACTGCATCAACAGTGGCATCAACAAGGTCTACATCCTCACTCAGTTTAACTCATTCTCACTAAATAGGCATATCGCACGTGCTTACAACTCTGGCTCTGGAGTCACCTTTGGAGATGGTTATGTTGAGGTATCTACCAATTTTCAATACCACATGTTTGCAATGTGAATCGTGTTAGTGGCGATAATTAGTTATTTGTTTCTAAATGATCTTTAGAAAATACATTGGTAAATGAAGAATTATGATATTAATCATTATCCAAGGGCTCTTGTTCTGTTTAGGTACTTGCAGCCACTCAAACTCCAGGGGAGGCTGGTAAAAGTTGGTTTCTGGGTACTGCTGATGCTGTAAGGCAATTCCACTGGCTATTTGAGGTATTACACTCTTCCATTTTGAGAAACCTCAAAATCTTTGAATTGTCCAATGTATGTGTGTATAGTATAGTGTTTAAGTTGATCAAATGACTTATATAGACCTTAGCACAAATTATAGGCAGGTTTTAAAATTTAGTACTTTGGATAGCCAAAGTTCAAATTCATTTACTACTTCAAATTTCCTAGGTTTTACTAGGTTGATTGTGGATTCTCCCTTGCCCCACTCTAATGTGTGGGAGGAAGCTTCTTTGATTCCAAACCACAGATATTCTTTGATGTTGTTTATGCTTGCAAATTGTAGAAAATTAAGTTTCAAAATATTTTCAGAGATATAAATTTTGTTTGTTGTTGAATTAATTTTACGAGCTTGACATTTGGAATAAGAAAATCAATCAAGGAGCACTTAGGTATGCATGTGTTTTCAGGGGAAGAGGTTCCATGGTGAGTTGCTAGTTATCTAATTTCAGAAGTTTGAGTGGTAAGATGATATGTTTTGACAGCTGTACATGCCGAAAGATATGACAAATTTGATATATACATCAAACTCAACAGATGCTACATGTACAATGTGGCATTTAAAATAACTCCCTTACAAGATCATACCAAAGTGCTGATAATGGACCGTTAAACCAGTTTTGCAACATTTTGTACATATTAATTTATTAAAACTTCCAGTGAAAATGATAACGTTTAAATTTATGGTGCCATTTGGTTTGAGAAAATGTTTTCTCCTTTCTCTCCTTATCATAGCAAAGGCCAAAAAGGAGTCATAAAGCTAGTTGGGTGTTTAGTATGATGATGTGTAATATGTTTTCATTTTTACAGGATCCCAGAAGTAAGGATATTGAGGATGTATTGATTCTTTCTGGGGATCACCTCTACCGAATGGACTACATGGATTTTGTTCAAGTAAGGCATCCTAGCATTTAATAAACATCCCTTTCATCTCTGAATTCGGTTGCATTCAAAGTATTGACTCTTAGATGTTTTGACTCATTGTATCCAGAATCATAGGGAGAGTAAGGCAGATATCACTCTTTCTTGTTTGCCAATGGATGACAGGTAGATTGCTTGTCTAACACATTAAAATAATGGTGCAATTGAAGATATTTCAATATGCATAGTCCTTTACATGTATAACTTGAAATCACTATGTTTCATTTCCTCTTTTCATCGTTCACTAGATAAAAACTTGCAAGTTAAATTTGATGGAAGAAAAACTAGCTTTTTTATCTCCCAGTAGAAAAGTCTTTATCATATATTACTATTTTAAATCTTGACCGTGCATTCATGATAGCCGTGCCTCAGATTTTGGTCTAATGAAGATAGACAGTAAAGGAAGGATCCTTTCATTCAGTGAAAAGCCTAAAGGAGAAGACCTGAAAGCAATGGTAAAACTCATGTTTATTATTTTGCTAAGACTGTAAGTATCAAGAATCCGATTTATTGCTAATTCTGCTTCATAATTTAGCAAGTAGATACAATGGTGTTGGGCCTTTCGCGGGATGAGGCTGAAAAGAAACCATACATTGCTTCCATGGGAGTATATGTCTTCAAGAAGGAGATACTTCTCAATCTATTAAGGTACTAATAATTATCTATCAAACTGAGAGTTTTCTGGGGTTCACTTACTGACATATGCACTGAAATTAAATTTATCGTATTTCAAAGTTCTTGCTAATTTATTTCATTTAGATGGCGCTTTCCAACTGCAAATGATTTTGGATCCGAGGTTATTCCTGCCTCTGCTAGAGAGTTTTACATGAAGGTAGGATCGAAAATTTATTTCAGAGCATTTCAAAGGAATTTGTTGCTTATGATTTTACCGATGGCATGGCAATATTCATAATTTTTTTTCAAATAGATATTAGATACCTATGTGGCTGACACAATCAATGTGCATATCTATTTTGACACATGCTCATCCTCATATATCATAAATATTTAAAGCAACAAATTACATGCAGGCTTATCTCTTCAATGACTACTGGGAGGACATAGGGACTATCAGATCATTCTTCGAGGCAAATCTAGCTCTGACTGAGCATGTGAGTGTCAACTTTTCCTGTCTTACCACTCCTTCAAGTTCATTTTGTAATTAAGGGAAAATTGTCATGGACCGGTAAACCTTTGCAATCAATTAAACTTCAAGGTTCAAACTACTATAAAGAGATTTAAATTAATCTTTTTCATTTTGGTTACAAAGCACCGCATTCCCGTTCCCACGAGTGGATCTAAAATTTTCATCACCTGGAAACTCTTGCTTCTGGAATTTTCAGCCACCCAGGTTTAGCTTTTATGATGCTGCAAAACCAATGTATACATCAAGGAGAAACTTACCACCAACAAAGGTTGACAATAGTAAGGTAAGTACAATCAATCAAACTTATGAAGAACTCACATTAAAAGCACCAAATCCATATCACCTGCTGAATGTGAACTAATTTGGGTGCCAGGAGTTTTAGACTTACAACTAGAACCAAAAACTATTTTAAAATACTGTTGCATGTGTCAGATATGCAAACCTATTGATATAACTTAGTGTAATTGGACTTTTTTTTTTTTGTTATACCCTGCTCCTTACGCCAGACAAACTTCTACCTTCAATTATTAAACTACGATATAATTCTTGTCCTTATGCAGATTGTTGATTCAATCATATCTCATGGGTGCTTCGTGACTGATTCTTTGATAGAGCATAGTGTAGTTGGAATCAGATCCAGAATTAACTCAAACGTTCACTTAAAGGTTTGGTGTACCCATTCCATTTTTGTAAACATGTACACTGAGAATTACAGAAGATGATAAAGCAAAATATTAACGATGGTATCATAGATACCTAATTCATTGATCAATAATTATATTTGCACATAAAAAGATCTTATATCATTCTTTCATGCATCACTTCCTGTTTAGATAATAAAACAAGAAAAATATACATTCTAATAGACATTCTAGATTTTTCTACCTTTCTTTACTCAAAGAATGAAGTGGAAAAATAATGTGGACATGATGTGTAAATATTATCACATTTTATGGATAATATAGCAAACTAGCAATTCTCAAATTTAGAGGCTTAATATTCTAAGTTTCTTGTTCAAATATTTGTTGGAAGTACATTTATTTACCCAGCATGCTCATCTAGGTGTATTTTATTACACATTTATGTGCAGGATACAGTAATGCTTGGTGCTGATTTCTATGAAACTGACACTGAAGCGGCAGCACTGTTAGCTGAGGGAAGAGTTCCAATCGGAATAGGAGAAAATACAAAAATCAAGTACCACCTGCAACTCTCACAATCTCCTGACCATTTTGTTTCTGTTGCTGCAGTTTCTCATTTTTTCTTGCATTTCTGCAGAGACTGCATTATTGATAAAAATGCCAGAATAGGAAAGAATGTTGTACTAGCCAACTCAGAGGTACATTATATATGATTCTTCTATTTTAAAGCAGTATTTGAAAACCACAATACTCATCTAAAATGACATACCCAACTTACTCACATCACATCTCCCTGAACCTCCGTTAAACTTCTACTAAACATTTGAGATTACTCACCTCTCACTTTCGTTTTAGAGGATAAAGTATACATATCTTGTTAGATTTGTGAAGCCAGAACTAAATTGCTTAACTGGTTTTACTCAGAGTACCACATAGCCACATAGGAAAAAAAAATTGTTGGGATAGTCATGAGAATTTAAGAATAAAAAGTTATAACATGTGAGATAATGATTTTATGTTTTTGACAAACTGGTAGTAAATTTATGATTGCATGAACTGCAGGGTATACAAGAGGCGGATAGATCTTCACAAGGTTTTTACATTCGTTCTGGCATTATTATTGTGTTGAAGAACGCGGTAATTGAAGATGGGTTCGTCCTATAGTAACTTTCCCCCCAATCATTTTGTTTGGCCTATATTCATTACTTCTCAATGTGTTTTGTGTTGTGTAAATGTATACGTAGAGGTTCATTCAATCATGATTATATACAGAGGGACAATAAATAATGAACATAAAAAATGTGTGAGAAACTCATTTGTGCCACTTTCTTTGAATTCTTAAACATTGCACCCCCACTCTGCTGTCTTCACCTGTGACCATGAATTTAAGAAATTGTAGTAATTGTTTAGTGATTATGGTCTCAATGACACTTGTCTTTAGCATGAAGGACCTAAAATACTTTGAAACTCAATATCCTTTTATTACCTCCAACAAATTACATATTCATCCACACAATTTAATCACACTATTTTTTTTTTTTGGGGTGGGGGGTGGGGGTGGGGGATAATAACACTAAATTTAAATTAAAAAATCCGATTCAGCAGGAAAATTATTATTTTAATATTCAAAAGTTTATTGGAGTAAAATAATTATCATCCATTGTGATTCCAAATTCACAATGTTCATTCTTTTCACCTCTTTTTAACAATATTTTTTACAGCTTAGTTTTTTTTTTTAAAAAAATTCTCCATCAAATTATTCATTTTGTTCAGGCTCCTATCTATTTTTCCCCTGATCTCTCACCTTATTATAGAAAAAGTTGTGGAAAAAAGAGGAAAGGCAGCAGAACTCATCCCAATATAACTCGATTTATTTTTATTCCGTTTCCACGGAATAGCGTTACGTGTACGATGGTGTCGGTTTTCACTTTCCAGCAATGTTCTTATGCTCTAAAGAAGTTTTGGTGTGCAAGGGAAAAGAATAAACCGTGATAACAAAAAAAAAAAGGAATATAATCCCAGGAAGAAAGAAAAGAAAAAGTCAAGTACTATTTTTTCCCGGATTAAAAAGACAAGTACAGAACTTACAAACAGTATCGGTTGGTATGTCAAAAATATTCTTCCATTATTAGAAAAAAATCATTTAATATTTTATTAAATTAAAAATCCTTAATTTATAAATTATACGTATAAGTTTTATAGTATAACTTTATTATTAAATTAATAAAAAGTTACATTTTTATATAACTCATTAAATAGTAGTATAAAAATGGTAAGTGAGTGTTTAAATTAACTGTAAAACTTAGATTATTTTAATAATCAGTTATGTTTATACTTGATTATTGTTATAATTAATTATATAAAATAAGTTGTATTTGGATATATTAGTTAAAAGATAAATTTAGAATAATATATTTTGTTTAGATTGTATAGAATAATTATTTTTTATAGTAAATTTTAAAAAACCATACATAAGATGTATTTCATAAAATTGATGGATAAATTGGTTGAAACTTAAAAGTTAGTTAGAAGTTATATGATAAAAATTGAAAATTAAAAAGACAGTTGAAAGTTAATAAATTAATAATTGATGTTTGATAAAATTAGTTGTTAAATCAACTGATAAATATAAATATAATTAATTAATATATTAAAATTAATAAGTGAGATATATTTATTTAAAAATATATATTAAAAATTTAATTAAATAAAATTTTTATTTTTATTTTTAATTAAATTTTAAATTGTACTTATTTTAAATAAGTATTTTAAAAAAATAATTATATATTATAAATTATAAATTAATTTCTCAAAAAATATCAAGCAAATATAAATAGAACGAATCCTCCTACCTTCGAAAGAGTGACTTCCACCCTATACTCCAATCAAATGCTTGTCATTTAGGAAAAAAAAAAACTATCAAAGACTTATACTCAGATGTTTAGGATTAGGCATTGGCAAACACTATAAATAATGTAAGTTGATATTTTCCCATATAAATAAAAAAATAATTAATTTACATACAGAAAAATTACTTACACTTAGATTTATGGTATTAGATTTCTTTTAGATAATATCCAACACTATTTATATGTAACAATGTGTAAGTCATTTTTTTACGTAATTCAATCGTTTTCATATAAATAATGTTTTTAACCTTTTTAAATGAACAATGATACCTACCAATGGAAACTCGCACTTTCAATCTCTCTAATTCAATGGTTGGTTGGATATTTTTTTTAAAAAAAAAACCAACAATTTACATCTAAATATTTTAAAAAACTTTTTATTTTTTAATAATAATTTTATAAATAAATAAATATTAAAAAAATCTATAAATAAAAAAAATGACTTACACATAATTATTACACTCAAATATAAATTGTGAAATTTTTATTTACATCCAAACTAGATATAAACAACGAAAATTTTGGGGTATTGAATGCAAAATGTAGGCAACATACAGAACGGAGGATCACCGTATCAATACAATATGAAGGGAGTTAACGTTGAACAGAAAACATCAAAATACAAGAAGAAAAAGAAATCCCAAAGGAAAGTAATTAATGAATATAACATCGCATCAAAAGAATTAATGAATATAATATACTTATTTTATAACATGTATTTGACATAAAATGAATTTTTATTGAAAAGTATTAAATTTAATATATTAATAATATTTAAAATTTAAAATTTATTATTTATTAATATTTTATTATGTGCTTCCGAAGACAGGTTAGAAAAATAATATAATATATTAAGTTTAAATAAATTTTTAGTCTATAATTTTAAATTATATTTGAATTTTAATCTTTATTATGTTTTAATTTTGATCTTTCATTTCATAAAATTTATTAGTTTTAATTTCTAACATTAAATTTTTTATAATTTTAATTTAAAACATATGCATGTATATAATTTGTTTTTAAATTTATTTATGTATTTATATTTTAATTTATAAAAAAATTATTTAATTAAAAATATTAATTTATATATTTTTATTTTTAAGTATAATAATTTATTTAATTTTTTATATTGTTTATATTTTTATAAAAAAATAAAATATCATAAATTAAATTAAATTATACATATTAACTTTTTAAAGATTAAATATATACGATATAATTCTTATGATTAAACTGTATATTTATTTAAATAATATCAACATTTAATATAATTTTTAAAATTAAAATCAAAACTAATAATTTTTATAAAAAAAGAAATTAAAACTTCAAAGAATGAAAGAAATAAAAATAAACATAAAACAAGGGATTAAAAAAATAAAAAATTAAGATGAAGTGTTTAAGACAAAAATCCGCGAGATAAGTCATTCGTTGATTTCATCAACCGTCTGAATCGGATTTTGCCTGCATTCTCTCCTTCCTTTCCCCTTTCTCTTCTTTCTTTAATTCCTTTCTTTGACCTTTTACATACTCTTCTCACCATTTCTAGGGTTCAAGTCTTCTCCATTACACACCACTGTGCAGCCATCCATGGAAAACTTCACCTCCTACTCTTCATCTTCATCTCTGTCACACATTCCACCCATTTCTACTCCTTCTTCTTCCGCAGCTTTCGACGACTCTATCGAAGACTTCTGCAGTATATGTCTTGAGCCTTTCAGTGTCCATGACCCATCAACCGTATGATGCTATCCATCACTATTTTTTTGCTTTGTGCATTTGGGTTTCTGATAAAGTTACCAACTTGAGCGAGTGATCGCATTCCATGAACTTGTTGCTTCAGTCCTGTTGAATTTTCATAACCTTCTAGAGCTTGTAAATTGTTAAACACTTCATTTTCACTAGGGTATTAGACACAGGTTGGGTGTGTTTCTGTTGGCTTCATAATGTTTTGGTCAATACTTGAGAAACTTATGTTTTTGGGAATTTGATATGTTTCCACCTTAATAATTTTTTTTCCCTTTCCCACTCTTTGTTTGGGGTCCAGTTATTTTGATTGAGCTTGCATAGGAATTTACGGTTATTATTTTGCTTTATTTTGAGACACAGGTTCGCGGATCTGCTTCTGTCAGCAACAGTGTCTGCACTGATGCAAAACTTGCGGAAAATTTTGCTATGTGGTTATTTGAAGAAGCCTATTTTGTTGTTTGCTCTTATTCTTGCACCAATTAATAATTTTGTTGTGTGGATGAGGATTAATTTTTTAGCATCTAGATCCCAAAGCGTATAGGATTAAGATGGTTGAATCCTGTAGGTGTTAAACAAGTCTTTAGCAATGGGATATGTGTCTATTTTGATGTGTTGAATTATGTTTTTGTACGGATGAGTTGCAGCCTGGAGAAAATCAGAAGCAAAATTTGCAAGCTGTAGATGTTATTGTCTAAACCTGTATGATGAAGATGAACTGAGTGTTAATATGTTTCTTTTTCAATTTCAGGTTACCAGTTGCAAACATGAATATCATCTGCATTGCATTCTTGAATGGTAAGTCTAATTGCTTGATAAATAGATCATATTTGATCTTATAAGAGAAGAAATTGTATCTTTGCTTTTTGCAAACATAGACTATAGTGTGAATTGTGATGGCCTGCATCTTACATAAATCTTTCTTTCTTTAGGTCACAAAGAAGCAAAGAGTGCCCAATATGTTGGCAATCACTTTCTTTGAAGGACCCTGTCAGGTACATGTTCACTTGCAAAGCACTCCCCTCTCCAAAAATATGTCACTGTCACTGTTCCTCCTCCTTCTCTACTACTTGATTAAAGCCATTTATGGGCATGGTTAGCTGTTTTCATCAATTACCTATCCTTTTGTAGCCAAGAGCTTCTGGCAGCAGTGGAGGATGAAAAACGCATGAGATCAAGAAGCATACATTCATCTTCATTCACTAATTCTCGGATCCCCCTTGAACGGCTTAGTGATGACCATGTGAGTGAGATATCAACTATTTGACAGTTTATGGACCATTTTGTTGTGTTAATATTTGTTAGAGTTAGTTTCCTTGACACAACTATCATACTATCATTCAATGATGGGAGCCCAATTATTCTTTATCAGGATGATTCCTGCTCAGATGACTCTGATTTTGATGAACAAATTATGCGGCCCCTGGTTGCTGCTGCAAATAGAGCTCGTTTTGTTCAGAGACAGGAAAGGCAGAGATCACCTGGAGCAGGTCCATCAGAGGTTTTTGCTTTTAACTCTTCTGTACATGTGTCTGGGGCAACACATACAACATCGCCATCTGGGGGTAGTTCACCAGCTTCTGGTGTACTATCGACTGTTGACATTCAGCCTCCAGCATATGTTTTTCCCCATGTTGCCGATGATGTTGCAAGAAATACTACTCCAGAGACTGATGTCCCTTACAGACCCAGGTACTAGTCCTGTAAGACTTTAGGTATAAAGTAGTGGCATCAATTATTTATTGGGAAGCTATTTCCCTGAGCGTTAACTAGCTGATTTTTCATGTCTTCACTGTTTCTTGGGTCATCCTCAGAGTTCTGTATAGCCAGCCACTGCCTGAAAGTGCAAGGAGACCAAACACTTCTGAGATGTTTTCCTTCCCCGAGTCCCTCAAATCTAAATTTTCTGCTGCTTCAGCCAAGTAAATATGTCAACGCCTGGATTCTTATATGCTCTTATTACCCTTTAGTGCTAATATATCTGAAATCTTGTGACAGGTATAAAGAATCAATTTCGAAAAGCACCCGTGGCCTTAAAGAAAAGTTACTTGCTCATAATGCCTCGGTGAAAGAGCTGAGTAAAGGTGTTCAGCGTGAGATGAATGCAAGCATTGCAGGAGTTGCCCGGATGATTGAACGCCTTGACCTTACCTCAAAACGGTCAAATTCTCCTCTCGTTTCCGTCCATAATGAGGGAACCTCTGGCTTCCCTGAAGTAGGGAAGACTGTTGAAGAGAATGGCATTGTGCATTCTCCTAGTAAAGAGAGTGGAGGTGCAGTTGATGATGTTAGTTCAGATGTTCTCCCACGTGGAACTAACATGCTATCTGTTCAAGTGAATGTTTCTCCATGCGTTCAGGTTACTCCATCTATCAGATCCCTTGGTTTGTACTTTGAAAATTAGTTCATTACACAAAAAGTTAACTGGCTCAGTAATTTCTAGGTAACCTTTATTTACACTATTAAGGGGATTCATTATCCAAAGAAGAAAAAAGAAACATGTTAGGTAATAACCAATAAACAACACAAGCGATTCTCTGCCTTTGTCCTCGATCCAGCTTAAGTTGGTTTGAAATTGAATGTATAAAAAATAAGTCATCCTGATGGGCAAGAAAAAATATCCACACCGATTGGTGTAGTCAAAGAAATTGGGTGAATTATATTGAGTAATAGTGCTTTGAAGTTGACTATTGACTAATGCTTTAAATGTGTTTTGTTTCTTCATTCAGAGTGGACCTGATGGTATGAAGACTTAGGTGTGGGTCATCAATTTTAGTATGCTGTCTCAGTTGTCCAAGAAGTGCAAGAGACGCCGATGACGACCAATGTACCTGTTGGTATGCGTCCTGCATTGTTATCAATTAAAAACATGTATCATCAATTTATAGAACCAGCGATTCCTTCTATTGGAACATTATTTGATGCTCCTATCTGATGTGGTTTCATGGCTTCTTATCCATGCTTATCGTTTTTCACTCCCTTCTACATTCCAATACTTGATTCGCTTTAAAGAAATAATTTAGAGCCTCTCCGCATTGCAATCTGTAATTTTGCTAATTTGGTGATTAATCTAGGACACACTTGTTTGGATTAGACGTAAAAGAAGGATTATTTTACTAATTGATTATATCTATAATTATTTTTTTTATTAAAATTGATTTATATAAAATAAGTTTTATATATGAATATGTAAAAGTTTATCAAGTTTTATCAAATTTTTAGAAACTATTTGATATTTTATTAAATAATTTTAATTTGATATATATTTTATATTTTTAATATATGTTAAAGTTATTTAATAAAATAATTTTTAAAAAATTATGAAATTTTACATATTTGATCTTCATAATGAAAATTTATAATAAAAATTTTATATTTGGGTTGATTGATAAAAATTAATGTTTGTAAAAAGTTTGAAGTAATTCTAATAAGTCTTTATGAAGTAAGCTGATTTTTACTTTTTAAATAAGTTATTTTTTGTAAAAAATAAAAAATTATAAGTTAATTTATAATGAATATTAAACATAATAAAATAGTAAATAAGTTAATGTTGTTAGAGATAAAAAGAAATTGAACTGAGTTAAATTTTGAATATAATATATTTGAGTTAGATTTTGAATATAACATGTTTAATTTTAAGATGAATTTATTGTTGTTAAAGATTTTTTTCTAAAGTTTATAAAATTTAAATAGAATATATTAAAATAAATATAAATATATAATATATAAAAATACATATTTTTGAATAAAATAAATAGATTTTTTTATAAATCTAATTTTTATTTAAACGTAAGTTTTTATTGGATAGTTTTATTCATTTTTATCCTCAAATATTATTTTATATTTTGTTTATGTATTATTAATATTTTATAAAAAAATTAAAAATATGATTAAGTTAATATTAACTTGTAATATCAACACTTTTTTAAAATCACAAGTAATCAGGTGTAATTTTGAAGGATTAGATTGTATATTTAGATACTTAAACTAAGAATTTTTATAAAATAAAGAACCTAAAATATAAAAGATGTTAGGAATTAAAATAAAAATGATTATAGATTAAGGGAATAAATTTTTCATAAATCTAAAAATAAATATATTAAAATGTTTAAAATAATTGAGTAAATTACCATTTAAATTTTTAAAAGAATAAAAGTTTGTTATATTAATCTTTAATAAATTTTTTTTTATTTTTAAAAATTGTAAAAATTATGTAACTTAATCTTTCTTTAACATCAATTTCATCTTATAAAAAAAAAATTGGTGATATTTATTTTTAAGTGTAAATCATTAAATTTTTTTTTAAAAAAATTATCATTTATTAAATGAAACATGTAAATAAATAGATGCATTCTTCTAAATAGATATAAGGATATTTTAGTGAAATGCAAAGTTTATTTCTCTCCGGTTAAAATATCGAAAAGAAAAAAAATTACCATCTTTCTTTTCAATCTATTTCTCTCCTATGATAGAAGAAATGTTTTTTCTTTCTCATATATTTTTTATATTTCTTTCTATTCTATCATAACTCTCTGAACTATTTAGTTTTTTTAAAATAGATTATAATATTTTAAAATTTTATAATTAGATCCCTAACTTAAAAGTTATTTTTAATTGAATTTCTGCATTGAATTCTGTTAAGGTTCTACTAGAGTTCTATCAAGTCCAGGAACTTGGTTAAAAATTTTCAAGTAGTTTAGAAATCAAATTGTTAATTATATTATTTATTTTGCAGGTCTCTAAATCATTTAATTTTTTTAATTAGGTTCCAATTTTTATCAAACTTTTAAAGTATAAAGGGTAATTTAAAAATTTTCAAATATTTAAGAAACTCACCGATTAATTTTACCCAAAAAACAAATAACAGGATCTACGGTGGAACATCAAATAAGTACAAAAGCGATGGAATAACAAACATAAATAGGATTTGATGCATGCGAGAAACTTCTTTTCTCGTGTAACCTTGCATCCACGTAAAAGGGATCAGTGACAACAAAATATAAAGTCCAATTCTCAAAAGACAGTGAACCACAGGAAATCTTGACATACAACATTTGATTAGCTATAAACAGCAGTTACATTATATTCTTAACTCACTGCATACATAGAAACCAATATAAACCTCAAATCTGTTCCCAAATGATCTGTGCTGCAGAAACCGTGACTATTGATGGATCTTCTTCAACATAGAGAACCTTAATATTTCCATCTACCACATATGCTGACCATCTATAAGGAAACAACGGTTATTTTTTGAAAATTTACATTTATAAATCACTAAAGAAAGAACTTGTGTGAAAAACACATTTCTAAGAACTAGACGTCCATATTATAATATTTTTATTATTTTTAATTCCAATTTCTGAATCAAATGGCTGTCTATTTCCTCTTTAAAAGTATACATTTGTGAGCATGAAACTAATATGAATTCATCTTTTATTTTATTTTTTTTCTTAATCCATGAACTGACCACACCATTTTAGTGTTCGGTTTAGTTTTAAAATATTGGAAGAAAGCAAGTCCTGTGAAACATCAAAACCAAACAATTGTTCATGTGAATGACAGAACATTTTCAATCTTAATTCGAGGAGGGTATAAAATATATACCTTTCAGATCGAGTTCCTAGCAAAACATGAGAGAGATCAGTAACTAATTTCAAACTTCTGTGAAAGCTCCCATCAAAGTCCCCATAAAACTCAATCTGTAAGTCCAATTTTAAATAAATAGAAAAATAAAATACAAAATGCAAAACTCATAACCAGTACCGAAAGAAAAAGAAATAGAGGTAGCGGTTATTGAAGGGTGAAAAACTAATCGGCAATGCAAATGCGAAAGAGAAATAACCCTTAAAGCAGATAAAATAAAACCTTCAAATTGAATATAGTAAGGGAAGAAGAGAGGGATAACTTACAGCATCTTTGGCTTGCATCTTCTCTGCCCACTCATTCATAGTATATGGATCATTGATAGCCACACAGATAACAGAATCGATTCCTTTAGCCTTAAACTTATCAATATTATCTGTGTATGTAGGAACATGTTCTTCTGAACAAACTCCGGTGAATGCACCCTTGAGAGATAGGCAAAGCATAAAAAACACTACTTTGAATTAAAGCTATTACCCAAAAAAAGAAAAAAGAAAAAGAAAAACCACATTTGTTTCATACAATTTTATTTCCTAGAACACAGCAATATCCATTAACTGCCGTGTAAATATTTTGAAATTTTATAAAACAAGTACAACAAACACCAGTAAAAATAAATAGATGAAGCAATAAGAAGAAATTGAAGTTAACTCACCGGGATTCCAAAGATGACCACTTTCTTGTCCTAGAACATGAAATTATAGGAAAGAAAAAGGACACGAGTAAGTGACCGAAAAGAAAAGATGAAAGGGTTTGAGAAAGAGAATGAGAATATGGGAACCTTGAAGATGTCTTTGAGAGGAGTGGCTGAGAATTGAGAAGCAACGGCTTGGTCCCATGTGCAAGCTTTCTGGAGGGAAACATTGGGTGCGGCAGTGAGTATGTCAGTCCCGGGTACAGCCTTATGGAAAGAGGAAGAAGCTGTGATCCCACACAATGATTTCATGGCTCGTTTCACCAAAGCGGGTGCCATTGGCATGGTGTGATGGATTCCTTTCGTTTCGTTTCGGTTGGAAATGAATGCCAATGGAACAAACAAACATTCCATTCCAATGTTTATGTTATTATAAAGTGGCTTTGTTTTCCTTTTACATAACTCCATTGCACCGCGAACCATTCTTGTCTTGTCCCTCAATTCACCCTTTTTTGCTTCTCCTCTTAATTCAAATTCCTCTACCCATGCTCCTTCGGCACTCTAATTCGTGTCATGAATTAGCCATCTTGACCAACCAAAACAACTTGGGGGTGCCATAAACGCATTTTCGAGGAAAAGCTCGATTTCTCTGGACTAATTTTCAATGATATCGCTTCAAACTCAGATACTTAATTCGCTTTAATCAACTAATTTAGAACTTCTTTACTTTGCAGTCTAAGTCACTTCCAAAATAAATATTACGTTACATTTACATTGTTCTTTTCCTATCTCCTTTAGAAGGAGTTGAATTCCCAAACTTCTTTTTTTTCTTTATAGATATAAATTAGTTGCATGGATCTTTGTGAAAATATTTCTCCATATACGGAATGTCAAATTAGCCGAAGTATTAAAAATGAAAAGTGCCCTCTAATTGAAGAGTTAATTAAAATTGATAATATTATATACTAAAATTTTAGATAAAAAACTTACTATTTATTTATTATATATCTTTAAATACATGCTAGAAAAATCATTATAAATAACGTTGCATCTAGAAAAAGAGGAAGCAGTGACAACAGTAACAAGTCCAAAACTCAAAAACAAGAGATTAGATACACTTTATTAAAAACTTACTACATATAAACCAACAAAATCTTCAAATCTGTCCCAAAATGGTCTCTGCCCCAGAAACCTTGACATCAGATGGATCTTGTTCCACATTAAGAGTCTTAACCTTTCCATCTACCACATATGCAGACCACCTACACAGAAACCACAGCTACTCTTCTAAGAATTGAAATCTATAACCAGAGACAGAATATATATATCTCTTGTATAGAAAGCAGCACTGTTCCATGGACCAGCACTCCAATCAATTTAACCATATAAAATGGCCTAGCTTCTGGTATGGTTACCGGTTATCCCCACAATCTGTACTTGGCCAAAAACCGGTAACAATCCAGGTTGAATAACAATTATTGTTACTATTACCATTCAAATTCTAACTTCTAAATCATATAAAGTGTTTCCTCTTTAAAATTATACATTTCTGAGCATAAGATAGTTTGACCTTGTTAAACATATTTACTTTGCTATGTTACCATTATTAGGTAACTTGTCGACACTTTACATCCATTTTTTATTTTATTTATTTATTTTTTAAGATCATGAAATTACAACCTCACAGTTTTGGTGTTTGGTGTAGTTTTAAAATACTGGGAAGAAAAAGAAAGCAAGTTCCCTCAAACATTAAAACCAAACAAAAGTACATGCAAATGAGTCTAATCTTAGTTCAAGGGTGATATATGATATACCTTGCAGATCGGGTTCCCAGCAACGCACCAGATAAATCAACAACTAATTCCAAGCTTTTGTGAAAGCTCCCGTCAAAGTCCCCGTAGAACTCAATCTGGAAGTTAAATTTTAAATAAAAAAAAGGCATCATTCATAAGTAATTTCCCCATATAAAGAAAAGAAAATAGGACTTTAATAAAAAACTTCTAAAACACTAAGATATTAACTGATTCGATGCATGATAGTTAACATTAACCACTCTAAACTAAGATACTGAACAATGAACATAGAATGGATACTGAAGAGCTCAATGTTCACATGGATTTAAAAGCCACCAATTACTACAAGTTTCATATATTTCAGTTAACCACCAAGTCATTACAAAGGAATAAAAAAAAGCCATACCCTTTCCCAAACAAAAGTCTCTTGCCCTTTATATTATCATTAAAATAAATGCTGGAAGAAACAGACTTTTGATTTTGATGCATTATCTTGAAACCCATGACCAGCACTAACAAGATGACAATGCAGCACAAGGACATCCCAAACTCAATTAGAAACAAGTTTACAGACCGAAGAATGGTCATTTAGCTGTGATACAAGGAAATTGGCAACAGAAATTCAACCAAAGTGCATGTAACACGTAACAAAATACATGTTTCCAAGGCTAAAAAGTAAAAACTAATCACCAAGGCAAATGCAAAAGAGGGGAAAAAAAGAATAGCGGGATAACTTACAGCATCTTTGGCTTGAAGATTCTCAGCCCAAGCATTCATGGTATACGGATCATTAATAGCCACACAAATAACGGAATCGATCCCCTTAGCCTTAAACTTATCAACATTATTCTTGTAAGGTGGGACATGACTCTTTGAACAAACTCCTGTGTATGCACCCTGAGAGATGGCCAAAGCATCAAAAACAT
This sequence comes from Canavalia gladiata, assembly GCA_037954105.1. Classification (NCBI taxonomy): domain Eukaryota; kingdom Viridiplantae; phylum Streptophyta; class Magnoliopsida; order Fabales; family Fabaceae; genus Canavalia; species Canavalia gladiata. The sequence continues at coordinate 16,754,792 of CM075658.1, read as the reverse complement.
TACTTCGGAAAAGAAATCTATAATAACAAAAATAAAAGTAAAAAATCACATTTCTTTCATACAATTACATTTCCCAGAACAAAGGAAGTATCAATCCTGTTACGTAAAACAGTATTGGATTATCAAAATTTGATAAGTTAACTTACCGGGAGGCCAAAAATGACAACTTTCTTGTCCTGAAACAAGAAATTGAAGGAAGAAAAAGAGGTTAGGAATTGATGAAAAAGGGAATGCAATAGAGAAAGAAGAAAAGAGAATGAAGGACCTTGAAGATGTGATTGAGCGGAGTGGTGGAGAAATGGGAAGCAATACCCTCATCCCAGGTACGAGCTTTCTGGAGAGAAACATTGGGTGCGGCCGAGACTATGTCAGTGCCAGGTGCAGCTTTCGCGTAAGACCTCATCTTCCCAACAGCTACACTCACTGATTTGATGACTGAATAAAAACCACCGCGATTCACCATAGCCGATGCCATCTCGAAGTTTGTTGGATGACTTAACTGAATCCACTTGGAATGTGGAATATAACGAACATTCCAATATATATGGGCCTTTTTTTACATCACTGAGCCCTATCTTTTTAAAGTAGTCCTAGCCCAATTAATCTTCTACATCCCTTGCAGCCCAATTAAAGGCATTCAAGGCCCGTTTCATCTCCTACTTTGGACCTTCAAGTTAACTCTGGCAGATTCATCTTCACATTATTAGACTTTGACATGTTTTAGAAATGAGACTTGTCCTATTTGGGAAACCAACCAAAATTGAGGTATTGCCTATTTGTTTCTTCATTCTAATTCTAGTCTTCCAAGTAAAATTAATTTATTATAAATTACCAAACACGTTGGGTAGTAGTAGTTTTTTTTTTTTTTTTTTTCACTTCAGCCAAAATCGATTTTTCACGGTATACGAATGAAGCCTTGGTGCATATTTGTATTACAGTTTGCATCCTTCAAAATTCACATATCTCAAAGCACCATTGGATGGTTATGATTTTATTTCAATTCCTGCAAAAAAACGTGATTTCAACTGGTTTCCAAACGAAGTTTGTCAAGGAATTTTTTTAAGAAAAAATTTGAACACAAATATCAACTTGTTTCAAAAAATAAATAAATTCGTTACTTTTGTGGTATGTCCTCCTTCAAATAAGACACCTGATATTTTTTTATTTTCTATTTTTAAAATTTTTTACTAAAGTTAGTAAAAATAAAAATTTATCTTGTTTTTATTGTTTCTCTTATCAAATGTTGAAAACAGAAAATAAGATAATATTTTTGCAAACCAAACATTACCTAAAATATTTCAAACCAAACATTACCCAACATCACCTAAGTCTACAAATAATCAGCCCACTATAAATTTGACCGATTTGGGCCCATAGAAGGCTGATTAACAAAAATGCTAAATAGTGCAATATAAAAAAAATGACAAAAATCGGTTCATTTCACCAAACATTTGGCATATTGTTATCTTTCCCTATTTTCTTTTAATTATAATTTCATTATTCACTCAATGAAACATGGCTATCTCAATTGGTGATGTATTGGTATGAAATTTCTTCATACAGTCTAATACAGGTATTTATTTTAATCCTCCCTTGATCACTTTTTTATTTGTCCGTTGCAACTGGAGATATAACTAGTTTAATGTATTATTTAGTTGGGAGAAGGAATAGAAAGAAAAAAATATATATATAGAAAAATTTTTCATATTTGTTTGCATATGAAAAGAAAAGAAAAAGAATAATTTTTCAGGTTATATCAAATTTTGTTTTCCCACATATTGATAAAAAAAAATAGGGGAGAGAAGTTTGTCTTGTTTTATTTTAAATTATTAAACTTATTATATATTTTTAAAAATATAAAAATAAATAATATATTAGCAGAAAATATAATAAAAAAACTAATTTTTAAAGTTAAATTTTATTTTTAAAAAAATTAAATTTTATACTATTAATATGTATATTTTTCCTCTCTTTTTCATTTATTTAAAAAAAAAAATTCTTTTCTTTTCTTCTACTTTAATTCATCCAAATAATTCATTTTTATTTTTTAATTTTACTTTTCTTTTCTTTTCTTTTCCTCTCCCTTCGGTAGAAGAGCTAAATTCTTTTCCTACATGGTGTAAGAAAACTGAAAATTTCATTTGGCGAAAATATCCTAAAAATCTGGGAAGTATCCCTACCCCTTTGGTTCCGTAGCTGGCTTGGCTGTTGAGTGGGTTGTGACTTATCAGTCATATCTGTCCCTAGATTATTTATAGCAAAGAAAGTGAAGCTCTTTAACATGTTTTTGGTTGCAACATGCAGTAGTACAGAATTAATGAACCTGAAAGTTCTATGCGGTTTGATATTTTAATATAACCGATCTTTAAATTTATGATTGATGTATGATGCAGCAAAGTGCTTGTCATGCATAGAAAGATTTTTAAGCTGCTTGTACTAAGAAATGGACCATATATCTAACTGTTTTATATTTCTTTATAACAATACGCATCAAACTTTTTTTAATAAAATTTTAAAAAGTGATGGTATATCTCAGTTACATCACTCCAAATAAACAGGTTAAGCTTCCAATTTATGATTTATATATGAGACATTATTTTTATTTTATTTAATCAATCTTTTAAAGTCATTCATATGAAATTTAAGGGATTTAATTCATTCAAAGTGGAAAAATTTGTAAAATAAAAATAAAAATAATTTTCCATTGATTTGAATTTAAATATATTCTAAATTTAATTAAATTTAAATTAATAATAAATAAATTTTTACTTTCTTATTTGATAAAATTTTTCACTTTAAATTTGTATTTGGTCATTTGGTGGTTATATTATAAGGTTTTTTGGGGGAAAAGTGGTGACAAAGAAATTCATTTTTCTCGAGGGTGTCGGCTAGAAAAAAATTCTTGTAAGAGTCACATAATAATAATAATAATAATAATAATAATAATAATAATAATAATAATAATAATAATAATAATAATAATAATAATAATAATAATAATTAAAAATTCTTGTAACTTGTAAAAGAAGAGGGCTGAATGTGACACCATGACAACCATAATATGGCATTCTTGAACAGCAAATCTTGACAGGTAGGGAGAGAATAATTGATCGACAATTTCATTATTATAGGCAAAGTCCGAAGCTTATGCTTGCAATCATATACAAACTTTTCCAACGGTGCTATGTTAATAGGATCTGGTAAATGATAAAGTGAACAATGTATTTATTTTTAGTCACTTTTTCTTTCTGGTTGGCTTGCAGAAAAGCAATTGTTCGAAGCTTTCTTTTTACTATTCACTATCAAAAGTCTTGAAGGGAACATGTCCTTCTCCACATGAGGATCTACTAATCCATATTCAAATTACATCTTATAAGAAAAACATGCTCTGAAATTTCAAATATGAGTTGAAACTTGGACACAAACTCTTAATATCAGCAATCTGTGACTGAATTGTTGATTCTTCACCACAAATTAGGAAATCAACTATGCTGAATATACATATAGTTGTTGGAAGTATAAGTAAAAAAATGGAGCACTAATTTCATGTTTTGGGGAGATTTTGAGCTCTCCAAATGCATTTATTTTATTAACTCAATTTTTTTAACAGAAATGTTATGTCTAATTATAATATATTAAAATAACACTTTTTTCAAGTGCGTTTGATTAAAAAAAAAACACATAACTTCTATATTATATTGAGAATTATCACTATTATTATTTTTTTAAAATATAAATTATTTCTCTTCAAAATCAATTTTAAAAACTTGATATCATTCCAGAACAAGTTTATACACACTCACTCAATATCAATCTAAATAGATTGAAACCTTGAACATATCTAGCCTTAATGTATGTTTTGATTTGATGTGGAAACAATTTATCCTTCCCCTCTTTTTTTTTTCTTTATTTCTTCTTATTTTTCATTTCCTATCTTACCAAACACATAGAAGCATATGACCAAGAGGTATTAAGTTGATGAATATACACAAAAGGAAAAGACAGAGGATAACTTGTGGTTATATAATGAGTAGAAAGGAAAACAAGAGGGAAGATATGAAGGAAATAGTCTTATTAATCTTTTTCAAACAAGGACAAACTTATCACAAGAAGCCAGATAACAACGAAATGCCTGTCCACAGTGGAGGGTTACAAAACCTTGGGTGAACCTTCCTATATGATGACTAATATTAGGTATATATGGTTTTCCCATGTACATTTTCCTATATATAAATAATAAAAATTAACTAACCTTAGAATTATTGCCTAAAGGCTAAAGAATTAGGCACACAAATGATTAAACCATGGTAAAGAAATTAATCAATAGAGTTTGTAAGATTATGCATGCAGATTTTCAGAAGGATGGATGTATCCTCAACCATTTCTGGGTTTGAAAGAATTCTTATTAGGAACTTGAGAAACCATTCTTGTATCTTGAGACTGCTTTTGATATTTTGCGTGTGAACTTGATCTTCCTTTCCTATGTTTCCTTCTTGGTTGTGTCACCTGAGGGATAAACACCCCTGTCCCTTTGCTTTCTCTTCTCAAAGTCAGGAAAGCAAACTGTGGAGGAGGATGAATTGCTCCAGAAAAAGCCTGAAAATTAGTTTAATTAAGCATGTTAACATATATATAATGGATATAAAAACATCTTCTAAAAATATCATAATAGAAAGAAGGAAGAAGAAAAAAAACTAGTATGTATTATGGTGCATATGTTTGAGTAGATGCAAGAGTAAAAAACCTGAAGAGAGGCTGCAGGGCAAGAAGCAAGGGGGTCTTCATCTTCATCCATAATTAGAAGAGCAATTTCCTTGCTTAAATCAGCAAACAATAGATCATCTTCAGGTTCCACAACAACCTCCATAATTGTGTAGCAACTAAAAGAGTTCTCTAATTTGGCATAAAAGTTTCTAATCTTTCAATTATGTATATATCTCTCTCTTTTTTTTGTGTTCTCCAAAACTTATGGATATAGAGGGTTATATAGGAAAAAAAAAGTAAGGATGGGTGAGTTGAGATGTAAGGGTGATGGTCATGTGGGTTGGTGGGACCAGGGTCCCAATTGGCCAATCTGGCTAAGGCCTACAATAACAAAACCCTCCCAAAAGAATAATGAAAATGTGAAGTGATATTATCCTATTGATCAAAAGTGTTGAGGCACAGCAGGCAACAGCCCATGTCCAGATATTCAATCCACAGCACACATGATTGTGGACTCTCTCCTTCTCATCTCCTCAAACATCAAGTTATGGCTCAAATTATTCAAACCCCTCATATGCATAGGCGACAAATGAATATTTGTCCCTAAGATTCTTATCCGTATCCCATCTTCATGTGGTTGCTCATAGTTAACATTAAACCAATCGGACAAATATATTTGTATGGGTCGGTGGATCCACTTGTTTAACTATTTCCAATCAGGCTCTATTTGTATGACACCATTTTGGAACCTTTTTATGAGTAACACTAATGTCTATTTCTTAAAAAAAAATAAAATTATGTATTCTCAAAACACTACTCTCTAAGTTTACTTAAACCATAACATGCTAACACCATGATTAATACATACTCTTCAATTAAACTTAAAATCACATAAAAAAATTCAGATGAAAGTTGTGCTTTCAGTATACTTGAGAAATTTTCTATTGATCATGAGTGGCTAATGAGTGCCTCAATTCTCAACTTGCATATCCATAAAGTGTGTGTCGGTTGCCATGTGAGTACTGAGGTGGGCTTTAGAAAAATTTGAGAGTTGTAGTACCGAGTCCACCTCTCTGGTGAATGTTGATTTGATAAAGATAACTATTGGTGCTTTATTTTTATCTATTTTTCACCTTTCTTTTTTATAGTCCATGTATTGCACCGCACGTCAAGTGATTTTCAGATAAGGTATTTAACTTGTCACTTAGCCGTCAATTTAATAAAAGGGACATGTATCAAACATAGGAAATGAAAGCGTACGTAGTTCGAGAATCAAAATTTATTTTTATTAAAATTGATATAATAAAACCATTTTTAAAATGAAACTTCAATCTTTCAGTAAAATTATCTTTCTTAGATACTATATTTAGAGAGATAATAATATTTATTGCTTCTTTTTATCAAAGACCAGCTATTGCAAAAGGTTTAAACTATAATATAAAAACAAATATTTTATTTTGTATCTTTAACGTCTTCGCTACTTTATCGGTGAAGTAATAAAAAGATTTAAGACTAATTAACTTTGTTTATAAACATTTCTCATAATTTCGATAACAACGGAAAAAAAAAAGCAAAATAGGAAAAAGGAGCATTTTTTTCTCAAATATTAGTTATGAACAATTTTTAAATTGATATTGAATTTCTTTGTATAATTTTTATGTAGTTGTTAAGAACAAATATAAAGTTTATATAAAATCTGATTTTTAAACTTTTTTTTGCATCTTATTTTTTAACTTCTGAAAAAGAAAAAAAAATATATTAATGGTAAAATATTTACATGTCAATTAAAAAAATCTATACAACTCATTAGATAGTGAGAATAATTTTTGCTAGAATAATGATATTAAAACAGATAAACATTTCATACATTTCTTAATTAACTTTTTTTGGTTTCAGATAACAAGTATCTTTCCTGAAAGCTAATTATGCTCAAATTATTATGAGTTCAATAAATCTTTAATAATCTAATATTATTTTTATTTCAATTTTTTATTTGTAATTAATAATAAAAGTTGAAAGTATTTATATTCACATATTATCTGAACCAATTCAAGGAGCTGAATAGCTCAGGAAGACAAAACTTCTGACAGTATGTCAATGTCCGTGGCCAAGTGAAATGTAGGAACCTTCGTCGAAGAACAGGTTAACTATGTTCGAATTTAGAAACCAATATTTCTATTAATTTTCAACTGGGATATTGTCCCATTTCTCTTCAAATCTAAATTATTATTCACATGTGGTTGTTGATGTGTAACTGTGCAGGTTTAAAACACTCTGGTAAAATTTTTAATTGATATGATCACAATAGTAATGGCTAGAAATTCCACTATTTTGATACATGTTCTCAAATATAAAATATATAATGCAGACACTCGTACATATATAAATCATAGAGTAAGCATATCTTTCTTAACTTATCAATTAAGTAAATATAAATGGTACTTTGTTTATAAATAAAAACTGAACATAAAATATAGAATTTGACCGCTGGAAGAGTACAGTGGCAAATAGATTAACTCAATGTTCGGTTGACCAGTAGAATGATGAAGTGTATTAGAGTAATATAACTGATATTTGCTATTAGGAAAATGTTTTGTAGATACCCCAAACCTTCAGAGAAAACTGATGCATATGATGAGTAATTTAGTGTGACAAAAAAGGAAAGATAGCAAGTGATAAAAGATGTTAAATAAATGTTAATATTTTAAATGTATAAAAAAAATTCCATTTCATCCCATACTCCTAATTAGAGCGGGAAGAAAAATAGGTTCTTTGATAGAATTGAATGGAATTTCTTTTATCTATTTCCTTTCCTTTCCATTTCTTTGTAAATTAAGCAATACAAACGACAGTAAAAGTTAAAATTCCATTAGATTCCACTTTATTCCTTGTTTTTATATGGATCCAAACAAAGCCTTCGGTGACAACCATGATTAGGAGCTCAATGCTTCATTACATATATCCCTTCTTGACGTGGTGCGGAATTGCTTGCAACTAATTTAGGAATCACTGCCAATTTCCCAGTGCATAGGCCCTTTCCTGATCATAATAATATTTTGTGGTGATTAAAAAACTATGTATATTATTTGCTTCACTCATGTTACTCAGTGATTTTTCTGCTGTTTTCATTTTGAAAATTATGATTACTATAATTTATTATTATAATGATAATTTGGGTATAATATCGTTAAAGAAATTAATATCCATGCTCAAATTTTACCATCTATAATCTATTTTACAAAGAGAATTGTACAAATCTTAATCAAGTTTAACGTGGTTTTGGGAATAGTCCTCAAAACCAGAGTATTCTAAACTTCTTTTATATTCTTCAAATTAAGAATACTCCTAAAGGAAATCATGCTAATATTAAGAAGCCTTCATAACAGGCTTACAAAAATTCCTATTTCAATAATCTCCAACAAAGCTTGATAGGATCTATTCAATATTAGTAAGTTCATTCGTTTAAGGTGAGCTTTATATGACACTATTTTGAAAAAGAAATTTTTGAAACTTCATGATTAAAGTTTTAGCCCAACATTTTTGTTTTTTTTTTCTTGAAATAATGCAAATGGCATAACCGTTCAACCACCGAAACAACAGTTTAGGTGGGGTTTCTTGATTTCGGATGCAACTATATAATCAATTTGTAGCAGAGTATGAAAGAGATTGAACAGGTGCCATTATCCTTCATGTTTTTCACTTGTCAAGTTGCTTTGCTTATCAACGTTGGTCTATTCTCCAGTGTTCTGATGGTAAGTTCAATATGACACTTGTTTCTCCCAATTAAGCCTCCATCACCCTTCATAAAACAATCCTGGCGTGTCAAATTCACCTAAAATTAACTCTCAACAAAATTGGAGGCATGTATAAACAGCAGCAATTCTCAAACAGAACAAGTTGCTCTCTATACAAGTAACATTAATGCATGATTTGTTAATTAATGAATCGCTATAAACTTGGATAATAAATTTCAATATCTACCTTAAATTATAGTGTTTACGATGGGGTCTTACATTTATGATTTATCCTCCCGAGTCTGTAAGTTTATTAAATGTTTCAATGTGAGAAGGGAATGTTTGATATATAGATTTTTTTAAAATTTCAGGACTGAGGTTGTTTAGAACTTATAGTTGTTAAAAATATTATAAATATGTTTGATATATTTATAAGTTTCATGAGAATATTATAATGAATATAATTAAAACTTTTTCACCTTCATAAAAATTTAATATTCTCACCTTCTTTCATAAGAATGTTTTAGTAAAAAACATAATTAAAAAAAATATTCATGATAATGTTAATTTTCTAAAAATAATTTTTAAATTATTCATATCAAATGTAGAAAATTAACATTTATAAATATATTTAAAAAAAACTCTTTACTAAACATTCTCTAAAAATAAATCCCATTCCTTCTATTCATGCTTCTTATAATTCTAATGTCAGATTTCTATCAAATGGAAGAAAAGATTGGGAAAAAAAAGTACAACATAGAATGGTACAGATGAATGAAAAATAAGAGAGAAAAAGGTTAATTATTAGAGAAAAAGAATGACAATTAATATCGGGTTCTTTTTATAAGAAAAGAGAATTACAATAAGCTAAGCAACTTTTTTTAAGTAATAAATATTGACTCTTAATAAATTAATATTATTTATTATTTATTTATTAACCTTTTAATTATTATTTTTTAACAAAAGTATTGTTTGAGACCTAAAGGAAAAACTTTTATCCTTAGGTGGATCCTGAATTTGAAACATCAAACACTCCTCCAGCTGTATCCATATCAATAACCCCATGAACTCTTTTTTGATGGAAAACGCATTAGAAGATTGACCCAGAAAAAAAAAAGCATTAGAAGGGAAATATGCGAAAGTGCACTAAAAGTGTTGTACATTGTACAGTGGTAGATAAGTGCTATGTTAAATAAACAAGAGAGGCTTATCAACATAACAAGTGAGGGCGGGGGGGACCTTCTCACTGAAAAGGAATGGTTTCCAAAGATAAAAGGTTAAAGAATGCTTATGCAATTACAAAGACATGACGCACTTCAAATCCTTGTGGGACACTTGAGATTTTGCAATGTGTTGTATCCCTCTGCATGTTGTGTTTTATGCTAGTTACTGCTTCGGCTTTTACTTTTTGCATTCTCGTTTTTTTTTTTTGCATTTATTTATTTATTTATTATTTTAATAAATATATTTTATAAATTAATTTACACAACATATATTTTTATATTTTTCAAATTAGTTTACAAAATATATTTTTACATTTTATAAATTAGTTTATAAAATATATATTTTTATATTTCATAAACTAATTTATGGAATATATATTTTTATATTTTATAAATTAATTTATAAAATATAAAAATATATTTTATAAACTAGTTTTGGAATGTAAAAAATAAATTTTGCAAACTAATTTATAAAATATATTTTATATATTTTATAAATTAATTTGTAAAATATATATTAAAATAAAAATAAAAATAATAAAAATTTAAAACAAAAAAGTATAAAAAGAAAAAACGGAGTGTAAAAAGTAAAGGCCTACTGCTTCTTAGCCAAAGCCCAAAACTAAATAAAATTATTTTCCTTTTCAAGTAATTCTTAAACCTTATGAAAAGGAGGGAAAAAGATAAAGAACTTGAACAGAAATTTTTTCTTATATACGAAGTCTAGGAGTTAGGTGATCTATAAATAACCATTTGCAATGTGATTGGAAGGTCCATCCATTTCCATAAGCATACCAGAACCATAGACATGGGAGTCTTCGTCCCTCACAAATTGTACCACTTTAATATTGAGGCCTTCTGATTCATCATACCTACATGAAGTATGAATGAATTGGTAAACATTGAGTGTTGAACTAATAATAATAATGAATAAATCAGTAAAATTTTTTCCAAAAAAAGATATTGAGCTTGAGCGCTTGTATCTTTGAAAGACAAAAAAATGAACTCATAATCTAAAGTTAACCATAATGCCTTTGTCCACATTTCATTTTTCAGTCTTGTGTTATGAATATGTGTGATAGAAGGGAAAGGATACAGTTAACAGTTTGATGAAGTCAAACTCCGGTAGCATCCAATTCGAACAATCCTGCACCTTTAATTTGAAGTTGGGCTTATTATTATTCTAGAAATTTTTATTTAAAATTAACTACTTGTGGTACTCTATATATACTGTGTTTATAACAATTAAAATAGCGAGTTGGTCTGTTAATTTTTTTAATATATTGTTTTTACACGAAATGGAAGCTTTATAATTCCCTACAAAAATAGTGGCATTTCATCTAGATGGATGTATTTTCGAGTCTTTATAATTTGGGTTCGAACATAATAGGATTCATCAATCCCAGTCCGGAATTTGTCCAGCGCATGTGGGTAAGACTTGCTACCCATCTCTTGACAAAACAAAAAAGGTTTGCTAGCTATTTTTATCTATTTTCTTTTAAATTTAGAATCTTTACTTATTTAGAGTAAGCTTATGATATTAGGTTAGATTCTTATCTTATAAAATAAGTATATATATATATATATATATATATATATATATATATATATATATATATATATGATTGGAGATAATCTTGTTCGAATCAGATAAGATTATTATAAATAGTAAAAATCTTAATATAATTATATATATAAAATTTGAATTCAAAATTTTTAATTAAGTTGTTAATAACAAATTAATAGTTGTGGATAGATACTGTATACATATTAGTTATTATATTACTGTTGTTGACTCGTAGTTATAAAGGAATTCAAAAAGAAAGTTGATTTCATGGACTGGCCCATTTTATTCAGATCACGCAATGGATTAAATTAAGCCTATAAATTTTCAACCCATAATTTATTTGATTTGACCAAAAACAATTATGGTTATTAATTTTCATATCGTCCATTTTTGCTAACTGATTTATCCTTATTTTGCATGATTTCTGAAATTTAATTTTAAAATTATTAAATATCTTTTCAAAAATTTAATTATAAAAATATTATAAATTATTTTTGAAATTTTAAATCTGGAATGTAATAAACATTTATATGAAAATTAAATTCTAAAATGCGATTTATTTGAAACTTCAATTTGTGAAAGTAACCTTTAAAGGGTGGTGCAATTAACCCAAAAAAAAAGGATGGTGCAATAAGTAAGAACCAAATTTATTGACTCGTCATAAACCAATCTAAATATGCTGAACTAACTCAAATTAACATTTTAAATACATGAGATATGTGAGAAATATTATGTTACTATAATATTTTCATTTCTTACTAATCCCATTTTATTAAGGAAAATTTATTTTGTTTTATCCTTTTCCCATTCTTTATCAATTTTTCATCAAATATAACAAAAAAAAATATGATAAAAAATAAAGAAATAAAAATATAGTTCATGCTCATTCAGAAATACTAAATTTATAAATACAATTAAAATAATAAAACAAAACTTTAAAAAATATGGGAAAACAATCAATTGTAAAAATTTATAAATAAAATTATACACACATAAATTTGATTGTTTAACATCATTGGATTTAGAAACAGGACAATTCTATAAAAAAAAAAGTTATTTTTAATCTCTTAATTGTTTCAGTTTTCAGTTTTTCAGTAATTTTTGTTTTTCAATTCGATTTTAGATTGGACTTCAACTCTGGAAAGGTAGCCTCGTAGGGTTTATCCATAATATTTCATTTGCTTTATATTCAAAATCTAGGATTGTCTGCGTTTCATAATGAATCTGGATGAGAAGTTTGTGACAATGCACTACTACATCCAATTCCTATTAGTGGCGCAATGGGCTTACACTGGGTGTGAGCTTAATGAGTTACAGTACATAGTTAAATAGCCAATAAGTATTGTCCCTATCAAAGATCTTCGACTACATCTAAATCATATTTGATATAGACTCCGATTACAATTTCGTGCTTCCGAAAACATAGAGGAAGAATAAAAGACAAGATGAAATCTTCACTCATGCTTCACAGGGTACACGACTAAAACAAATAGCTACAACAATGAAAGCAAATTAGGAAGCATATTCGTTTTACTAACAGAAAACAGTTAAGGTCAACTTGATACAGTTAAAAGTAGGACAGTGGAAAATGAGTGATTCAAATTTTAGGATACTAAATAGCTAATCATTTCAGCTGCATAACACAATAAAAATGTAAAAGTTAAAAAGCCAGATGTACCACATTTTCACTTTTCACTCTCTATCAAGTACCAGCAAATGAAAGTCAGAGACCCCAAAATTGAACAATTTGATGTTTATAGAGTTCTCATTTGTTGAATTTCCCTATATATTAATCTCATTGTAGAACAGAGAGGAAAAAAGTCACATCCCAACATCTACATGTAACTCTCCTAAAACAGGGTACGGAGCTCAGAGTGTTTCAGCTCCTCCGGAGTGAACCTGTTAGAAGTAGAAATCATCAATTTCACAAGCTTTACCTCAGCCGATTCATTTGAATCAGCATTTAGTCTTTAAGAGGCTCCTGCCAGATAAAAGTAAACATTCAATTAAGCCTTTATAATTTATTGCTTTGTATTAAAATATTATATTATTTTATTTTAACTTAGAGTTTAATGACAGTGTAGATAAACCACACTTTCATAATATGAAAGCAAAAGACAGATACTAATAACTTTGATAAACAGGAGTGGTAAAATAAGCTCCAAACAATATTCAGGACATTGAACGTTTGCTAAATGGAGATGAAGTTTAAAGCATAAATAAATAAGTAAATATATAAATAATCAATTCTTCATTTCAATTTGTCATTGAACCATTCTTGAATGGCAAAAAAAATGCAAAAAATTATAAAATCATTCTTCTAAATTAATTTGAAAGACTTCCCTAATATAAAATTATGACTTCCTAAAGCCAAGGAACATAAAGGGGATACTTCATGCAAATTGCAAAACAAATTGTTAATGACTAATATCCAATGCAAATTTAAGTAACCACTTTGAAGTTTATTAAAGGTTTAATTATTTTGTTGGTCTCAAGTTTAACACAAATTAGTTTCTATTGCTTAAAAGTTTCTGAACGAGTCCTTGGAATTAACAAGGAGACGATTGACACATAACCAGCAGATAGAATAAGTAAATTTTATTAATCTCAACAACTGGACAAATGGGAATTAAGTAAACGAAAAAATTAGAGATGATTTCCCAATCCCTTCATAGATATGTCATTTGTGGTACTTACCCTTTCTTTGGCTGTAATATTTCTCTATGCTTCCATACCAACTCCACTGCATACCTAGTGCTACAATTCGTAGGATTCCAGCAGCAGCAACCTCAAGAAATGCCATTAAGAAAGACCTCTGTGGAGACAAACCTGCAGTTGCTAGGGATAGCGCAATTCCCTCTAAATTGCATGAAATGATAAAACTGCCACATTTTATGCCATCCAAAGTTTTCTTAGCAACTTCTTCAGCTTTCATAGAACCAGAGGAGGCTGCAATGATTTTGGTGACCTCTGGTTTTCTCTTGTTTTCTGTAAAAATAACCTTTCAGTTTGTACTTCCATTTTTTATTACAGGATACATAAACTTTAAGAGATTATATTAACAGATATTTGACATGCTGAAAGCACAAATTTTATCTTGTAAACCTATGAAGGCATAAACTTTATATGGATATTTAATAATCATGTATTCAAACGTTATATTAAGCTATGACCATTAATTGTCTAATCCCTAATTAGGACTGATCCAATAGCATCCACATGACAACACTCAAAATATAAATTTAGATCACATACAGAAAATGAAAGACATTTTGATAATAAGGTGGACTTACTAGGAGGACATTACATATTAAAGTAATGATGCAAATTCAGTGTAACAACAACGACAACAGTGGTCTTATCCCACCAGATGAGATCGGCTATATGAAAATATCATTGGACTTCATTAAAAATCAAATTTTTGAGATCTTTATTAATTTCCTCCAAAGTTCTTCCTGATCTCCCTCCACCACTTTTCTGAGGACTAAAAGCCATGCAATCAACTTTCCTCAGCAGCGACTCCGATGACCATTTGTTTCGTAAAACTGACGTAACTAAATAATTTCAAAGAGTTACCCGTTGAAGCAAACTAGTAATTCATAGGTCCTGCTGCTTCACATTCATGGAGAGCTTGAAGTAAACTAACAAGTTGTTTACGCAGGCTATTTTACCCCATTACAATGTTAAATGAAGATATTGAATTTCGAAAAGTAATATGCACTAAGAAATAAACTGAAGAACCCAGTTCAATACCTTCCATCAACCCAGGAGTATCGGTGTCTGGAGGGAAAATCAGAGAAACATGAATATTATCAGCTATAACCTCATGTTGCAATGCTTCGGCCAAACCACGAAGGCCAAATTTACTTGCCGAATAAGCTACATAACCATAAATTCCCACCTAAATATAAACATAGCTTCAACATAAAAAGAAAAAAGAAAAAAAAATCACTGTTTTGAACATTGTTTGAAGCTTTGAATGTGCATACATACCTGACCGGCCTGTGAGGAAACAAGAGCAATGGAAGCAGGAAGGGAATCCTTCCTGTTCTTCATAGCCGGCAACGCAGCCTTGATGAAGTTCAAGCAACCCATCAAATTGACGTCCATGGTGAACTTCACCTCACTCAATTCCATCTTCTCCAACTCCAGCGCCACGAACACGCCGTGGTTCAGAAGCAGCACGTCGATCGGCCCTGCCTCATCCACCGCCCGCTTCACAGCCTCGTAGTCCCGCACGTCCGCCGTGAACACGGCCACCTCGATCCCCGTCGCCAGCCGGATCGCGTTCCTCGCCTCCTCCAGCTTCTCCAGAGACCGCGCCAGGATGGACACGCGCGCGCCCTCCGCCGCAGCTCGGTGCGCGAGTGCGAGTCCGATGCCACTGGATCCGCCGGTGATGAAGACGTGGCGGTTCTTGATGGGGATCTTGACGGGTCGTGGGCGAACGAGGAAGTAGAGGAGAGCGAGAAGAAACAGTGGAAGGAGAAGGATGAGGGTGAAGTACGCATCCGCCATTGATAACGATTATGGAGCTTCGAAACCTTTCCAAGTAACAAAACCTATGCTAACTGAAGGATGTGCTTCGAAAATGGATCCCAACCTTTTTCGATTGGAAATTTCTCCCCTCCCTATCTACGTGGCCCAATCAACTAATGGCGTATATTTTACATGGGAACTCTTGTCTTTTTACATTTTAGTCCTTCTAGCTGTTCTTTCTTTAAGCAACAATCCCCTACAAATCCCCTCTATCCTACGCATCCATGCTCTATTCTATAGTAACATTTAACAATTCACGAGTCATAAAAAGTAAAAATAATGCGTATCAAACACTAAAATAAACTAGCATAGCCCCTGTTCCTGTTTTGTTTCTAAATTTACATATTAAATTTGGATTTGAATTTATGTTGTTTAATGAATCATCGTTGTGTGTTATGACTTGCGAGCTTTGGAGATTTACCGATGCAGAAGTAAAGTGAAGAAGAGGATAGCCAAGTATAAGGAGAAGTACGGAAAAAATGGATATTTGGTATGTAGAGATTCAGATGGAAAGAATCTTAGAGGCCAAAGGAAAATTGTGAGATCACGTTGGTTGGTTGGTTTGTTAAGGTTCTTTTTGATTCAAAAGGATCCTCCATTGTGCACTATTTCTCTTTTCCTTACAACCTTTGTCAATCGCGATGAGGTATGGATTTGCAAAAATTTAATATTTTATTAAATTTTAAAGACTGGAAAACAAGATGATCACATGACATTAACCATTGGTTTGCAAATATTTAATATTTTATTCAATTTTAAAGACTGAAAAACTAGATGATCACATGACATTAACCAACACACTTGGCATTAATATTTTGAGACACAATAGAGGGGTTTTCGAACCCGCTCATTTAAATAGGTACTAGAGCAATGCCCTTTTTTATTTACTTGCACCATGAGCATTAGTTTTGACGTGGTAGCATCCAATTCACTTAATCTCAACGATCATGCACCTCTAATTTGGAGTTGGACTTATTATTATTATTTTTTGAAATTTTTATTCATAGTTGACTACTCGTGTTACTCTATATACTGTGTTCATAACAATTAATATAGGGAGTTGGTCTGCTAATTTTCTTAATAAATAACTCACCACGTGAAATTCATGGGAATGATATGTATTCTGAGATTTAAATTCCCACACTCATGCTAGATCTCCCATGATACTACCAACTGAAAACTATTAATTACAAAATTTAATTTGTATCAAAATATATTCAGAATTGAACTAACAACAAAAATTGATAATTACAGTTGTGCTTCCTTTTAATGTAATAACAATATGTAAGCAAATGAAGTTGAGCTTCCAGCCGCGGCATTGTATTCAAGAGTTGCCGTCTTGGACCTTAGTTGTTATTGCAAATCTGGCGAAACAAACAAGGTCTTGTTGTGTGTTGAAGGCAACGTAGGTAATTCCTTTGTATGAGCCACAATGCTCCATGCACCCCAATTAAAATAGGAAAATATTTCTCATACATCCTATTTAGGATGTATTGGGTGGAAAAAAGATGATATGTAATAAGAAGAGATATTTAGAAAGAAAAAATGGATACATTAAAATAAATAATGCTTGATTAAAATACTGCCCTTGACTTTTATGAAGAATTATGTCTTAAAAACAATGCATAAAGCAGCTCGTTCCAGGTATCAGGTACACCAGGAAGACACCAGTGGCTGCAATCTTGGCGATGGGCTGGTGCAAGGCCCATGCCAGGGCCCAGATAATAGATAGATGAATGCCCATCTTTTCTCTGAGTCGTCATCTCAGTTACATTCAACACCTTCAACCTCAAAACTTCTGAACTGTTTGTGTATGCCGATAATAAAGAATTGGCTATTTTGAATTGTGACCAGTTATCATTAGGCACTAATGAGGACCCAAACTCTGGCATTGTTTCCAAATGACAGTTTCCACCTTTATTCCACGCTCCACCTCTGAAATGCACAGGGGCATAAGTTCGAAAGAAAACTTGAGTCTTCCTAGGATTTACACTTTTTTGTATCCAGTTCAATACTGTTTCAATCGACCTCTTATATGCTTCTTCTACCTCCATTTTCAACTTGACGTCCTTACCTTCTTGGAAATAACAACCCCTGAACAATTATGAAAAGATTGAATCCTTTTTTTTTTGGATGAAAAATAAAGATAAATGCCATAGTTAATAAAATGATAATTAAAAATCAAGAAGGACTGAATTACACTCTTATGGTTTTCTGATAATTCCACCAGTGTCCTGAGTTAAAAACAATGACATCTGCATCTCTCCATTTCGAAGAGGTCCAATCCATTTGATCCAATTTTAGAGTTGTTCTAATGTTTCTGGTTGTTCCAGGAGGAGGACGACTTTGCAATACAAGAAATGGAGCTCTATAGTATTCAACGGTGCAGTTAAAATCCTTGAATTTGAACACCAAGAACCCATTGTGCTTTGTAATTGGATTACCATTCACTTCATAGATTGATTCCTTGTTAGGAACTGCAGAAGAGAGCATGCATAATAGTGACTCCCATTGGTTTCTCCCAATTGAGTCCCCAGCAAACACTATGCGCTTGTTTCTCAGTTTTTCCAACATCATTGTTGCATTGAATCTGTGTTTATTAGTCACAACTTCAACGTTTAAGTTCACTTCTATTTTTCCATCAAATCAGAGAAAGAAAATGTTACAAGCTTGTAATAAATGAAACAAAATATCTCATCCATATGAACCGAAATAGTATTAGTCTTTGATTTGTCATTCACAATACTGTCAGATATGCTAATGAATACAAATAAAATTGTTCAAATTCTGCACAAGAAAAGTCTATAAATTCACCAGCATGGTATTTAGTATTAATAATTGTTATTTCACAAATACAGAGCATTAGAAAACGAGAACAGAAAATGTATCATATATTCTAAACCTATGGTTCCATGACATTGATTGAAGGACACGGATGCAAGTAATATGTAAAGGAGAATAGGTCAAAACCTAGGAAGGACTAAGGGTTCTGTTTAATCCAATAGAAAGAAAGGTCAAGTCTATTTAGATTTGGAAGTGATGGAAACGGCAAAACAATGGAAAAGTCGTTGACATGTAAAAGTAGAAATCTCTCATCCAGAAAGGATACATTCACCTATGTACCTCTCTCATTCAACGATTGCAAAATTAAAAAATAAAATAAATTCAACTGTCTATGGATGCATATCACCGCATAGATGTGTAACAAGTTATTTCAATAAAATGACATTGATATTTTTTACCATATCAAAATAGGATTTCAGCAATATTCCTGTTCTTACCACCATGACAAAATAATAATAATTATGATTATTATATATTTTAACCATATTTATCATACTATATTTGAGTTTTATATCAATTTTTTATTATATTACATGTAATATTACATCTTTATTTTTTTTTCTTTCTTTCTTTCAAATTCTCTTCTTTTCATCTAATTCCGCAACAACATTTTTAAAAATGTAGTTCTGCCTTAAAATTGGATACAATTCTTATCTATCACTTTAAAAGAGTATTTTATATCTGCTATTTTTAATTTTTTTAAAATACTATTAAGAATTATATCTTTAATTATATTCTTATAAATTCTAGTTCAAAAAAATTACATTCTTATAAAAAAAAATAATAGGGTATAAAAATTTAAAATGATAAACCAGAAAAAATACTAAAAAGTATATAAATACAATTGAAAATTAATTATCTCTTTTAATCTGTATTAACAAATAGGAAAAATATCATTTAAGACCAACAATCAATTGAGTTCTTATATTTACACAACAAAATTATATAATTTGTACAATTTTTTAAAAAACTCATCATACCTCTTATCTTATCTTTATCTTTCTTATCTCTCTTATTTTAAAAAAATTATATAAAAATATGTACGAACAGAATTTTCATCAATCAATTACCACTCAACAGTGGGGTCACTCTCAAGGATGCCGGATAAGTGGAGAGTTAAGACGTGTTCAAAGTCAACAAGTGGTAGACTAACACTCTGACGTAACCAAAATAGAAAAGGTCATACACTATCATTTTTATTTTTCTACTCCGAATTTCTAATACTAAAAATTAAACGCGTTGATATTGTTTTCTTGGTGACAGCTTGGTAGTACCTGGCGATCTTGTTCCCTAAAAATGTAATTGAAATTATGAAATTAATTAACACATGAATTTAGCATCTCCTTCGGTGAAAAGAATGAGAAATGGTTTGTTTGAGTTTGTGATTGATTGGTCCTCATCGTTTGTGTAGACAAAAGTGGGAAAGATGAGAAGAAATTAAAGTGTACCTGGGCAAGTTGCAATGTTTGGGTTGCCATCTCCACTTTGTGTAAAAGAAATCAGGCCTTCCATTCTCAGAACACCGAAATCCATCGTCCAAGAATCTGCAATCTTTTGAGTGATACAAAGGGTAACTCTCATCCCAAACCCAATTACCCTGAAACAAATCACACTCACCACTCTTTTCTCCAATAAATTCAATTCTCTGTAGTTTATGTTCCTCCACGGAATCTCTTTCCTTTTGCGACCAATTAAACTTCTGGGATTGATCCGAGTACCCGAAGCTTCCAGTGAGTTCTCTGTAATCAAAGTAGAAGAAACAGCATATGACAAAGGCAGTTACAAGGAAAAAACCAGCAACTCCCACGGACGGTTCCAACAACCGTGAACGCTTCACTCTCTCTAACACTGGCATGGCTTCCACGTATTGCTGTGGTGGGGACCTCTTGGAAGACATTAAAAAGAAATTAAAATTAGAGAATAAGGGTAATTAATTAAGACGGTATCTCTTTAACGGTTGAAGTTGGGAAGAGTGATGAGAAGAAAAACAGAAAGATAACAGTTTAACGCAGAAAGGTGGCAAGCAATGCCCATGAATCATGGCCCCTTTGCTAAGCCTTGCTTGATAGGTCAGTTTCGTAAATATCGTGAATGAGAAGTTAAATAAACAAATAAATAAATAAAATATGGGTGTTCAAGAAGCAAGGGAGCACTCACGGCTTCATATTTAACCCTGTCCATTTAGTTGTGTTCATCTCTTTTAAAAATTTAGTAGATAGGAGAAAATATATTTTACTTTAATTAAAATTTTGATTTTTTTTAAATATAAAAAATTGTTTTTAAGTGAATTATTTTTAGTTTTTCAAATATTGATATATGCTTTGTATTAAATATTAATTATTTTAAAACAAAAAGTGACTAGATTCATCATTTTAGAAGTATAGAATTAAAATTCAAATGTTAAAAGGATTAAAATTATATTTTATCTGTTTAGATAAAACACCAGATACATTATTAGAATAATGTGAATTATTAATTTTGTATTGATGAGGTATTGGTAAGAAATTATCATAATATAAATATAAATATAAATAGAAAATATAAGGAGGATCTGGATTTGCTTCCAAATGGAAAATCTGAAATGGTTATTTTAATTAAAACAAAAAATTGGAAGAGTTATTGAATTGGAAAATACAATATGGGAAAGTGGGTAAGTCTAATATTGAAATTGGAAGGAAGATGGAGCAGCGTGCCCCACTTTGTTTTGTAAAGATTGGCGAAAACTCGGCTTCTGATTCGAACGTGGTTTCATGCAAACAAGTGAGAGCGTGGGTCGTTGGCCTTGTCTCGTATTCTTTATTTTTTAATTAATATTAGTTTTTTTTAAAAGTATTTGTTTAATAACTTATTATAATAGAAATATTATTTATAAGGAAATATTCTTATTAAAAATTATTTAAATTGAAATATAAATAAATGAAAGGTGTTACTAGAAAAATAATTAACGTTCTATTGTGTAAAGTAAAAAGCATTTTTAAACAAATAAAATACTTAAATAAACATATAATGCGATGAAAAAAAAATTAGGATTTGGCTTTTTATAAATAAAAACAATGCATTTTAAAGAATAAAACCTACTAATAATTATTGTTTAACAGTTAAAAATTAATATAAATTTCAAAATTAGTTAGTGTTAGATTTTTATCTCAATTTTAATGTTTAATAAACAATTATTAATATATTTCATCTTTTAAAATGTATTTATTTATTTTAAACTAACTTAATTAAGGAAATTATGTCTATCTATATACTCGATTATTTTTTATTATCTCTTAGGATAAAGAGTAAAAATTTGTTCTTTTTATTGTGCATTTAGATATTTAATAGAGTATTATATATATATATATATATATATATATATATATATTCTAATTATTATTGATTCCAATAAATGAATTGGCAGATAAATATTAAAAAAATAAATGAGAGGTGTTAAAACTATAATAAATAAAAACAAAAAATAAACTTTATAAAAGGTAAATTAAATAATTGATTAACAATTTTTAAAAACATAGCAATATTAATTATATTTTTTAATATTTATTTTTCCTTTATCTGAAAAAATAAAAATAAATTAAAGTATAAAGAATATAAATAAAATGAATTACATAAAAGAATTAAATGTTGTATATATTAAATATAATATACTTAATTTAAATAATTTTATTAAAGCTATATTTATTAATTGTAAATAAATTTGATTATATAATACAAATTACAGTGCTGGGTGAATTATATTGAAAATTTTTATAACATTTTTTATTCATATTTTACTATTAGATTGATTTATTAATTAAAATTATATTGTATTTTTATATATTATGAGTTTATATTATAAAAATTAGATTAAATGTGTCTTTTATTAAATTAACGAATAAAGTAGTTTAAAATTGAAAAGGTAGTTAAAAATTTAAAATTAAAAACATTAATTAAATAAAAAATATTTAATAAAATTACTGTTAATAAAAATATGATTAAACAATAAATTAAAATATAATAAATATGTTATATTTAAAAAATATTAAATTTTAATTAAATAAAATTTTATTTTTTAAAATAAAAATATTAATTTTTAATTATACATAAATAAATTTTAAATAATTTTTTAAAATATTATTTTATAATTTTAAATTTTTATCAAACGATTTAATTTTTTTAAAAAATAAAATAAATAATATAATAATTAAAATAAATAGTTTATATAAAAAAATATTTTAAAATATGATACTTTATGATAATATAAAAATAAATTTATCAAAATTAGTAATATTATTATAAAAATATATATATTAAACTTATAAAAATAAATAAATAAACAAAAAATTCAATTAATAAATATATTAAAAATAAAAATAAATAAAATATTTAAAATAGAAGTTGAAATATAAAAACTAGTAATTATTTAAAAAAAATTAATAACCATTTTAGTAAACATAGCTGAAATGGTTAATAAAATTTGTAATTAGCTGAAATATCTTACCAAACACATTTTAAACATTGAACCGATTATTTATTGGGATAATATAAATTATAAAATTATTTTAGCAAAAAAAATTAGTAATAAATTAATTAAATTGATGTATATATAAAATAAAATTATTTGATCTATTTTTATAAAAAAATAAAAAATTTTATTTTATTTTATTTTACATATATAATTTAAATTTAAAACTACATAATTTTTTTATTATATATTATATTATTATATATTTTAAAAAATTATATATTATAAATATTTTAAAAATATTATTTAATTCATAGCAATTCAATAATAATTAAATCATTGAACTTTTACCTGTGTTTTAACCGATCAATTTTTAAAGTTTTGATTTATATTAATAATTACCACTATTGTATCATTAAATATGTTTTAGTAAAAATATTAATGAATATTATTAACAACTATATGCATTCATTGTATATTTATATATTTAATAGAGTATTATAATTATATATATATATATACTATTATGTATATATATATATAATTGTTATTCACTACAATAAATGAATTGGCAATAGATATTAATAAATAAATGAGAGGGGTTAAAATTATAATAAATAAATAAATAAATTTATAAAAGGTAAATTAAATAATTAATTAATAATCCTTAAGAAATTAATAATATTTATTATATTTTTGAATATATATTTTTTATTTATCTGAACAAATAAAAAAATTGAAAAGATAAAATATAAGTAAAATGAATTAAACAATAGCATTAAATATTGTATATATTAAATATAATATAATTAATTTATTATAGTATATAAATCTGATTATGCAATAAAAATTACAATGTTGGGTTATTATATTAAAAGTGTTTATAACACTATGAAGAATTATTGTTTATTTATATTTTACTATTAGATTAATTTGTTAATTAAAATTACACTGTATTTTGTATATATTATGAGTTTGTATTAGTGTTAATTATTTATGAGTTAATTATTGTTTCGAATGTAACCTTCATTTTGCCAACGATATTAATTCAATTATACTTCACCTTCTAAGAGGATGCATCTGTCAATAAAGATGAGGTACTACGGATGAAGTGAAGGGATGAGGGAAAACAAAACAATCCACCAAAAATGAATATAGAATATCTTAAAAATGATCATGTTCACAATAAACTTTGTTATTAGATGGAAAATTTTAAATTTATAATGATTGGTAAATAAAAAAAGTAACATTTAAAAAAGAAAGGAATAGAGAATAATTATATATATATATATATATATATATATATATATATATTAAGAAGAAAATAACGTACTAGAAAATTTTAATTTTTTTTAAATAGATGTCATTAAAATTTTTTGTATTTTAATACAAGAACTTCACAAATAAAGATTTTAAGTATTTTAAAAAAATATTATCATTCAAATAAAAAAATCTAATAATTTTAAATTATTATATGCAAACATAAGATTACTAAATTATAATGTTGTAAATGAAAAGAAAAAGCATGGACAAGAGATTAGGATGGCGAGTCAATCACATTCGCATGTGGCTAATTGAAGCAAGAATATCGGAACTATCGTCACGGCACAACCTCAATTGTGTAAGATCCAAATTTATGAGCTGTGCCAAGTAGCAATAGAATTCAACTTCGACGAATTGGGAAGATGCCGTGGTGCAGTGCAGCTGTTGAGTTAAGGTGAAGTATGATTTGAATTAATCTAGTTGGCAAACGAAGGTTAGGGTTTTCGAAACTTGAAAGTTCCCCCTCCCCTTGTTACACTAATTTAGTTTAATTCTTCAGATTTTAAATCCTTTTTATTACTTATTAACTTTAAAAAATAACATTTAATTTAAAATATATTTGAGGATAAAACATTAATAAAAATAAAATGAATAATTTTGTATGCAGTCAAAAACTAACAAATCAAATTTAAAATCTAAGGGACTAGACTCTAAAAAAGCTCACATTTAAAAAGAGCTTTCTAGCTTCCATAAATGATTAATAAATGAACATATGATTCGGCCTCTTGATCTAACAGATATATGCTCATTAGTGATTTCTCATGAGTAATTTGGATAAAAGCATACTTGAGTGCAATTCCATTATTGAAAATGAGTAATTTGCATCTCCAAAGCATTTCAAGATAAGATTTTGACTCCAACTTTGAGTTGTATCAAAAGCATTTTATTTTCTATATCCGTCCTCAATTTGTTGGTGCTCCATCTTAAAAAACTAGCATATTTGTTGGATTAAGAAACAATGACATCTCTATAGAATAAAGGAAACAATAAAGACGCCGAAAAAGAATATAGGATCCATGACTTTTAGCGCACACATATATATACAAAAGGTGGGACTAACTAAATGTCAATGTTAACACATATATTGATATAATTATTAAAAATAATTTTAACAAAATTATTTAGAAGAATATAATCTAAGAAATTATAATTCGTTACAGAGAAATGTGGACAGAAAATTAAAAGTGTTATGATGTGATTTGTTTTCGGTCAAAATCATAGTGAGATTTCAAACATGTTTGTTTTATTTTATTATGTGAAAATCAGTTCTCACACTTTATGAAAAGAAATTCAAAAGAATATGTTCTATCTAAACTTTGGGTTGACTTAATTGGGATGGAGGTGATTGCTCAACATGCCAACATATTGTATCTAAACTTTGACTTGGTCCTACTGCAATTGAGATCACTGTTTCCAAACTTTAGACCAAAAAATTAAAAAGGGAACCACACTGCAACAACTGTACGACTCTACAAGGGTCACACGATTTTATTAGTAGCATTGCCCAAAATTAGAGCTCAATCAAGATAACCCAAATAACTCAATTATGCATGCATGGTTTGGTTTGGCCCAGACCATGACTATTTTTTTTCGTCAACGTGGCAAAAGCCCAATTACACAGATAGACAAGTCATTCAGCTGATAGAGACTTCATAGAACCCCTCATAGAAGAGCTGCAAGATGATCAACGCTTCTATTAGCCTCATCATACATACACATGGACATGGTTGAGGATGACAACAGGCCGTGCATAATGTAAGCCTCACATCTGAAGAATATCTTAAGTTGAATTTTGACCCACATTCTAAGTTTTTTTCTGATTGGAACAACATTTTAACATATGTAAATTACATTCATATCTCTTGAGGTTAATAGGAAAAAACACATGATGTTTCTCATTTTGGCTGACCCTAGAGAAACTACTCTTAATTGTTTTGTCCTCTTTACAACATGTATGTCTTTCAGAAAATTAACTTAACAGACTTTTGTATTACGTGAGTCATCACATGATATTTATGATTTTTGTTTCAAAATTATCCTCAATAGTGCCTAACATTTCACAGTATGCAGCACCTTCTTCATCACGTCTCAGTTGTTCTTCTTTCGTCTATTTCTTCTTTTCAAGTTCACAAATGAAGCAACCAAAGAATATGGGAATGTACCTTGAGGATTACATATTCGGCATATTAAATGCCCATATTTCTTTGGAACTATTGTTCTCTCTTTATAGTAGAGGTATTTGCCAATTTTCTTTTCCTCTCCATATAAGCATGCTCTTAATCTTCCTTCACTCAAAGTAAGAGAAAATTTGTGTTTAAGATAGAGGTACAAGATGAGTGTTTGAATCACAACGTTTGAAATTATGGATCTCTTTAACATACAAGATATAAAAATAATTTATATTTTCCTAAATCGGTGATTAGCTTTCTGTGTTTTCTTTCTATCCAAAAAGTTATTTATTATTTAACGTTTAAATTTTTATACACCCACATATATTTTTATATACATGTATTTGTTCTCTTTATGTTATTTTGTTTGGTATATACAATTTGTTTATCAAAATATATTCAACTTTTTTATGAATCCATAGTGATGCATAAAAAATTGAGATCCGTAAAAGTAAGTCAAATGAAGCTCAATGAACCATCCAATTAAAAAAAAAGTCAAGCTATCAAATTAAATTTTCAATTATAAGTAAAAATTAAAAAAAATTATACCCAAACCTATCATTGATGGAAGAGCTATAAAAAGAAAGTAAAAGTTGAGATAAAACAAAGAGAGGAAATGAAAATGGATATTGAAGAGAGGAAGACGAGGTTGAGTTCACTATTGGAGCTGCAGTAGAAATTGTCAAAAAGTCTTCAAATATCAATGGTGGCAAAAAGAAGGTGGTGGAAGAAAGGAGAGATATAGTAAGGAAAATAAAAGCTTTAGAGGCAAAGTGATGTGCTCAATTAAAGAATGCTATTGAAATGGTTATGGATTTAACAACGCATGCTATACCTTCATGGAGTACATGGAAGGGTATTTTAATCTTTTTAGGATCAAATGTGACATACCCATTTTGTTTACAACAAGGGTGATAGTTGTAATAATAAAAAAGGAAGGGTGTCAGGTGTTTTTTATTAACCTAGGTGTGACTGTAATTTACCTTTTTAACAACCTAAACATATTTCTCGTACCCACAAGACCACAATCCACACAGGATTACATTTGCCAATGCGGTATTATCAGCAGAACACAGATCAAACAACCAAAAATGTAAATCCTACATTAATCTTATAGCACTTAAGTAATAATTATCATTCTTCCTTTGAATAAGGAAAGGCATATGATAACTATTGCTCTTTTCTTAGATTAACATGTGCTGAATCTCTAGAGGGAAAAAGGGAAAGAAAATAGTGGAGCAATGCTGTCAGAATACAACTGTAACCTGCTGTATACTAAAAATATCAGAAAACTATTCATACAATTGAGAGATTCTCTACGAGCAATGCTCAACCTTAGTTGTATAGCATGTGTGTCTGAGGAAGCTTTTGCACCATTCTCTTGCAAGCAGATTGACAAACTTGGCACCGATCCTCTTCAGTTAAAAATTAAGTACGAAACGTCACCAAGTCAGCTTGTGCTTTTGGCGTTTGATTAAGTGCCTGAGTAGTTTAATTTTAGAAAATTAATTCTTGCATTTTTTTAAGTGTCTTGCTGCGCATTGAACAAAATGCCGAGAAACAATAGTTCATTGAATTAGAATCCCTCTCAACTTAATGATCTAACTCAAAATCCTACTAGTCCCTTCTTCCTCACGCCAATGAGAATCCCTCAATTTTTTCGGTGAATCCACCACTTACAGGAAGCAATTGCAACCCTTGGAGCAGATCGATGAAGAATGCTATGATTTCTAATAAAAGTTTAATGTTTTAACCCTGGAAATAACGCAACAATCTGGTGGTTTCGTGGCTTCTCAACTCGGTATAGCAGAAATTGCTCAAAAATATTAACATCGAAATTGTGTCGCAAAATTAGGAAAGATTTAAGAGAACGATTTTTTCAAGGAAATTTATTTAGGGCTTCGGAATTGAAGCAAGAACTATATGCATTCAGACAAGGTTCGTTATCTGTAACTAGTTATTTCACCGGATTAAAGGTGCTTTGGGAGGAATTGGAAAATTATAGACCTATTACAGACTGTGTTTGTGCTGTAAAATGAGAATGTGATGCAAAAATAAACACAAAGACATATAGAGAACAAGTTTATCTGATTAGGTTTTTGACTGGTTTGAATGAGAAATAAGAAATATTTGAACAAGATTATTTCTCTCTTTTCTCTGATTCTTTTAATGTAACATAGTTCCTACCAAATTTCATCTGAAACAAAGGCGAAGGAAGCAAAGTAAAACATTTAATTTTGCAGTAAAAGAGCACAAATATTATTGACAATTCCAAAGACATAAAGCAAGTTAACAAGGCGCAAGGCTTAGAGAAAATGATGTGCATGTAATGTAAGCAAAAGAAACGCACAAGTGGGACACCGATTTCATGAACGGGTTTCCGGGAAAGCGAAGGATGATTGGTGAGAAGGTGAAGATGGATCTGAATCAGAGTCAGAGTGAGATTGAGATTGAGATTGAGATTGGGATTGGTAAAGCTCATTTTGTTGCTGAGCTTTCTCAAGAAAAGGCTTGAAACCGATCTGAAAGCTCAAGTAGCCGAATGCAATGGCTCCCAGCACCACTATCCCTGACCTAATTGCGTTCATTTTCATATCTGACCTTCCACCCATGCTCATACTCAATACTCAACAGTAGTAAATAATGAAGAGTAGACAATACCACACATCTTTGATGAATGGAAATACATATAATATTTTGCCAACGACACGTCGTTTTGTTAGCGTCTTCCATATTGTGAACACGTGGATTATCCAACGATAAATAGCCACGCCCCGGTAAGAGAGAAACTTCTCACTCTTCCTGAATTCTAACAGTAGAACACCAATTTGAAGCCTTTCTGAGTTTCTTTTCTTTGTAAAAACGAATGAATGAATAAAACTGTTTTCAGCTAGAGTATAAATTATTATTGTACTCTTTAAGAAACTGATTGAGTTGGTTTTTTTTTTTTGCCATTTTATTTCCATAATTCAATGTTATTTTTTTTAACATTAAACTCAAATAAGAAAGTCGTCATGATTTTGAATTATTTATTCTCAATACTAAAATGTGAAAGTTTGTGCTCATTTGTATTTGTTTATTTTTCAACACAGTGACAATATTACATTCAACTGGTGCAGTTAAGGAAGATGAACAAATTATATTACATAAATGATCTTTCTATTTGAAAGGTACCACTGAAACGTCAAATTATTTTTCCATTGTATTCTTATAAATCTAATTAAAATATTAAGGAAATGTAAGATAATCCTCTGTCAAGTATCAATGTATATATATAATTAAAATTGACAAACTAAAAATTAAGAAATTTGTCATCATCCTAATTGAGATTTTGCTTTTGATGTCCAATAAACAATAGCATGAGTAAGATAAAATTTGCTGAATAATAAGGTTAGTTGATGCCTTGATGGACAATAACTTGAGTATATAATTGTTTGTAATTTTTTTTATATTTTAAATAAGATAATTGTACTCTATATTTTTATAATTAAATTTATAGACTTCTTCGTTTCCAATTAAATACATGTTTTTGTTTTAAATTGACTAAATTAACATGGTTATTGTGTACAATAATATAAATAATAATTTAAAACAAACATTCTTACCGTAGAATTCATTTTCACTTAAAATTCTTACTATTAATATAAATATTAATTTATATTATTTTAATTTTAAGATTAATATATTATTTCATACAAAATATAAATAATATAAAATACATTACATTTTATCGTGCGACACAATTACATACTAGTCATACCAAAAAGGTACCAACGACACGTCGTTTTTAGCGTCTTCCGTGCTGTGAAGACGTGGATTGTCCAACATCAAATAGCCACGTCCACGGTAAGAGAGAAACTACTTCTCACTCTTCCTGAATTATAAGCTACAACACCATTCAACCTGGCTGAATCTAGAACTAGAGCACAGAATTTGAAGCCTTTCTGTGTTTCTTTTCTTTGCAAAAAAAGGAATGAATAAATAAAACTGTTTTCAGGTATTATTATTGTAAGCTACTCCTATTTGCTTTGTTTTGTTTGTCCCCTTTATTCGCTGATTGCATTTATGTGGTGTGTCCCGTTAAAAGTTGATTTTTTTTTCTTTTTTAATTTATCTGCATTTATAATGAAAAATGGAATTGGACTTCTGTCGAAATTTCTGATGGATATATTGAAAAGTGCCAGGGTTTATGATTTTGAGATATTACAGGTAAGAAGCTTTGGAAGTTTTGCATGATATTCTTGCTTGGGATGTGAATAAGGAGTGCTGTTTGCTCATGTTAATGAATATGAAACATGTCATGAATTCTCAGTTATCCTTCTTGGGTTGTGCAAACACTTGTATGCTATTGGCTTCTTCACCTGTTTTCAGAAGACAACAGTTCTTGATAAGATCTCTTGGAGGTGGTATTCATCATCACACCCATTCTGCAAATATGCAAGACCTAAGGTCGGTTGAGGCTGATGCTGAGAGCATTATTCAAGCAATTACTCCTGCTCTTGATCCTAGTAGACATAAAGGCCAGGCAGGTACACAGTTTTAGCAGTTCCATATGATATTTTTATGATAATAATAAAATCAAAGGAAACGTCATATGTCTTCTTCCAGTCACTCCATGTGTGCTATTTACTTGTTATTCCATATGCTTGCCTGCATTATGAAGTTTTCATCCATTTCATTTTGCAATTGGAACCAACTACAAAGATTGTGGTGAGTAGTATTAATCTAAGATAAAAAAAAGTTTCAGAAGATCATATGCTACCATTATGTCCTGATGACTAACCTTCTATTAGTATACTTATGTTTGTGGCGGGATAGAAATTTAGAAATATCTAATGTTTTCTTCACTTATTTTTCAAATCAGGGAAAATAGCTGTTATTGGAGGGTGCCGTGAATACACAGGTGCCCCATATTTTGCTGCCATATCAGCCTTAAAAATTGTTAGTGCCTGTATTCTTTTCTTATTTACCCTCTCCTCCCTCGTACGGTCAGGTTTGGTTGATTGTCAAATTCACCACTCTTATTTACTTTCTCCCTTCTTCAAGTTTCCTTTCCTTCCTTTGCAATTAATTTGACCTATTCTTGTTGAATCAAATTACCCAACTATTTTTCCACTTATGCAGGGTGCAGATTTGTCTCATGTATTTTGTACAAAAGATGCTGCTCCTGTCATCAAAAGCTACAGTCCTGAGTTGATTGTGCACCCTGTTTTGGAAGAATCGTATAGTGTCAGGTATGGCTTCTATGTAATCTTCATCTTTCTTTCTGCACATCTCAGAGACCGAGTGGATGTTGTTCTTAGGAATAAAGTAATTCCAGGGAGGAGGACAGGAAAGTCATATCAAGCAAGGTTCTAGCTGAAGTTGACAAATGGATGGAAAGATTTGACTGTCTTGTAATTGGTCCTGGCCTTGGAAGAGATCCATTTCTTCTTGTATGCTTTCACTTGACCCAGTTTTATTACAGACATGGAAATAGCTTTCTTATCTTTAACATCTTATGTTTTCTTTTGGACTTCAAATGTTCTTATATTTTTCTGGTATGCATTATGATAATGTTAGGCACACCTATGCTAGACCATATGAACAGATATGAGTAAGGGCGGAAGAAGGATTTATTTAAGATGTAACAAACTTTCCTACATGGTAATAAGTGCGAGAAACAATGGGGTAGAGTTGGAGGCTGGGTAGGAATGTAAAGGAAGAGGGGAAAATGAGATAGGGAGGCATTCATTTAGTGAGGATTTGGGGGAGGTTTCAGGTCTCTTGAATGCCCTGTGGAATCTTTTATCTTTTTTTTTGTTTTTGTGGTATTCTAGAGGTTCATCTCTACTGTAAGCAGCTTTCCATATTTTCTTAATGAAATGTAAGTTCCTACTTCCTATCAGCTAACATGCCTGCAGTTGATGCTAATTACAACTATGGCATAATGATGCCTGAAAGACTGTTGAAGAGCTAGTAATTCTAACAAAATAAACTGTTGGAGAACTCAAAAGTTTTACTAGTGTAAAAGCTCATTTAGCTTAAGATGTAACAGAGCATGAGCTCATAACTTTAGAAGGATAATATTACTTTATACTGAAATTCTGATAATAAAGTTGAAAATGGCAAGGATGAACTACATCACCTGGTTAACAATATAATTACCAGGGGTAAGGGCTATAGCTTGTTTCCAATATTCAGCGGCTTGATTAAACCAATACTCCACAATTTCAGAGTCTCCCTGGCGAATGGCCTGGTTAACCGGTTCATGATACCATGTTGACAAACCACTGTGTCTAAAAGTTTAAGCTATTATGCTAGGTTACATAGATTTTATAACAGTATTAGAAATTTGTTCTTTCAAGATGTTCTCAATGTTTACTATGTATATTTCTTTCTCTGTCCTTGTGCTGGAATAGGATTTTATCTTTTCCCATTTTAGTTCTATGATATTATATATCTGATGACCTTACCTGCTGCCAATGTCCACCACCTTTAATCCTAACATTTGACAATGTTGCCAGGATTGTGTGAGTGAGATCATGAGACATGCAAGGCAGTCAAACATCCCAATTGTGATAGATGGGGTATGTTTGCTGAGGTTTAGATATCTTATAATCTGATCAACACATGTATATTGAATGCATTTTTAGCCTGTATATGTGTGATATTCTGATCAATTTTTTCGTCATTTTTCAGGATGGACTTTTTCTTATTACAGATAATCTTGACCTTGTCAGTGGTTATGCCTTAGCTGTTCTAACCCCAAATGTCAATGAATATAAGCGTCTTGTTCAGAAAGTACTGAGTTCTGAAGTAAATGATGTAGGTGCTTCTCAGCAACTGCTATCTCTTGCCAAAAAGTAAGTTCCTTATTTCAAACTACTGGTTTTTGTGCTAGAACATTTTTTAGGCAACTGATCCTTGTCTATTTATTGAGTTGCTATTTCTAAGACATGCTATTACAGGCCTGTACCAAAGGCCCAAAATTATCAAAGTGTATGTAAGAAAGAATAGGAAGGGAGAAACACCAAATCAAACCCCAAGAAATGAGAGAGAGAATAACTAACTACTGAAGTGGCAGGGAGAAAGGGGAGGGCAGTGAGGTGTGGTTGCTGTGCAAAGGGGTTATATGGTTGGATGAGGGGAATGGGGAGGTTAGGCTGGAACTTGGGAAAGCATAGGCACTCTCGAACTGCCTATTTTCATTGTTATTGTTCTTTCGTTTCTTTACCTGCAAGTGTTGCCATACCGGGCTTGTTAGGATAGCAAAATCCCTAATATATAATTTTCTTTCTCTTTCATTTCCTTTATATAATTTCTAGTGCCCAACATTTGGTATTAGAGCTCTCGGTCCAGGGAGCTTATATGGTTACCACGCAAACAACCATGGAGTCAAGGGTGGAAATTTTGGAGCGTAATATCCAGGAATTATGAATGGAGAGCCAGACGCAATTTAGTGAGCTTTGACAACTCTTGCTGGACCATAACGGACGTAGAGTCAGAGGGAGGTCACCGCAAAGACGCGCTCATTCATGCAGCTTAGCCTCAACAAGTAATGGAAGCAGTCACAGAGACTCACTTTCTTCGGCAAGACACAAAGATGATGACCACCCATTTAATTTGCAAGCGTTGATGAGAAGAAAAATTGACATTCCGATGTTCAACGAAAATGACTTGTATGAGAAATGACTCGTAGAAAGGTATTTCCGATTAAATGAAGTAGCAAAGGATGAGAAATTAGAGCTAGTAGTAGTCGCCATGGAGGATCGAGCACTAAACTGGTGTCAATGGTGGGAGGGATATGCTTCGACGAAAGCTTGGAAATCGTTCAAGGATGTTGTGATACAAAGGTTTCAGCTAGGTTTGGTACAAAACCCATTTGGACCTTTGTTGAGCGTGAAACAAATTGGGAGCATGATGGAGTATAGGGAGAAGTTTGAGATAGTAACAGCTCCTTTGAGGGCAGCAGATCAAGCCATGTTGATGGGAGTTTCCCTTAATGGGTTGAAGGAGGAAATCCGAGCTAAGCTAAAGTTGTACCACTCTGGAACCTTATTTGAATTAATGGATATGGCTCTCCTCATAGAGGAAAAAAATGTGGTGTTGAGCAAGGGAAGAAGCTGGGACGAGGATAAAAGAGGATGGAAGGAGAAAGGAAGTTCAAGTATGAAGATCATCACCATGGGAGAGATAAATAGGGGGCGTATTGTACACCAGAATTTTGATCAAGGGAATAAGTTACCTTCTAAACCAAAACTAGGGGAGGGGAGTAGTGGTGAAAGAAAATGGAATGGGGGAAGGAGATTGTCTCAGGTTGAGTTGGTAGAAAGAAGCAAGAAGTGACTATGTTTTAAATGTGGAGAAAAATGGGGACCATGTGTGTAAATTGAAACATTTTCAATTGCTCCTAGTGGAAGGAGAGTCGGAGGCAGATGATGAAAGGTAGAAATCAGAGCTCAGGGAGGGAGAATTAGAGTTGGAGGAGAAAACCTTGCAATTATCTTTGAACAACAAAGAAGGGCTAACCTCAAATAAATCTTTCTAAACATGGGGTCAATTAGGGAAGTGACAGGTGTTGATTCTAATAGACTATGGGGCTACTAGTAATTTTATGTCCGAGAAACTAGTAAAAGAAATGAAGTTACAGGTGAAAGACACCCTGGAGTACATAGTGGAAGTTGAAAATGGAGCTAAAGAGAGGAATAAAGGAATTTGTAGGCACCTAAAGATACAGGTTCAAGGAATTGACGTTGATCATAATTTTTTTATTGTGGAGTTAGGAGGTACTATATGGGGGATGGATTGGTTGGCTAGCCTTGGGAACATTAAGGCTAATTTCAGAAATCTAACGATAAAATGGGAAAAGGAAGGACATAAGAGGGTGCTGAAAGGTGACCCTTCCCTATGTAAGGCACAGGCTTCTTGGAAGGTAATGATGAAGGCCTTGCTGAATGAAGGAGAAGGGTATTATGTGTTGTATCAACACATGGCAAGCAGAGAGGAAAAGTGGGAAGGAGAAATTATGAATATGGATCTCCTAGTTGAATTTCCAATTGTTTTTCAGGAACCACAAGGACTTCCACCCATGAGACAACAAGATCATGCTATCACCTTGAAGGAAGGGGCTTCTATTCCTAACATACAACCATACAAGTACCCATATTACCAGAAAATGAGTTAGAAAAGATTGTCACAGAAATGTTACAAGCTAGGATCATTAGACCCAGTATTAGCTCTTATAGTAGCCCTGTTATCCTAGTTTAAAAAAAAAGGATGGGGGCTAACGCTTTTGTGTAGACTACAGAGCCTTAAATAAGCTCACCCTTCTCGACAAGTTTCCTATTTCGCTTATAGATGAACTACTACCGGATGAATTGGGTATTGTAGTTGTTTTTTCTAAGTTAGATTTAAAGTCTGGATATCACCAAATAAGAATAAAGGATGAAGATATACCCAAGACTGCTTTTCGGACACATGAGGGGCATTATGAATTTTTAGTAATACCTTTTGGCTTAACCAATGTTCCGTCTACGTTCCAAGCCCTCATGAATCAAGTTCTGAAATCATATTTGAGACAATTTATCTTGGTGTTTTTTGATGACATACTCATTTATAGTTCAAATGAAGACATGCATAAAGAACAGTTACGACTGGTTTTGCAGACTTTGAAGGAGCATAAGTTGTTTGTTAATAAGAAGAAGTGCTCTTTCCGCCAAAGGCAGCTAGAGTACCTTGGACATATTGTCTCTAATTAGGAGGTAGCAGTTAATCCTAATAAAATTAAGGATATGGTCAACTGGTTTGTGCTTATGAATATAAAAGGGTTGAGGAGGTTCCTCGGTCTAATAGGTTACTATAGAAAATTTGTGAAAAATTATTGTAAAATAGCTTGGCCTTTTACATAACTACTCAAGAAAGATAGTTTTGTGTGGGGAGAAGAAGCTCAATTAGCCTTTGTGAAGCTTAAAGAAGCCATGACCACTTTACCAATGTTGGCAATGCCTAATTTTGATAAGTTCTTTGTGGTCGAGACCGACGTTTCTGGGAAAGGAATTGGTGCTGTTTTGATGCAAGAAGGTAGACCAGTTGCATATGTGAGCCAAATGATTTCAGATCGGGCTCAAGGAAAATGGAGACATTATTTACTTGGAAGGCATTTTGTGGTGCATACTGATAAGAAAAGTCTTAGATTTTTGGCAGACCAGAGGGTTATGGGTGAGGAACAACAGAATGGGTGTCCAAAAGTGGGTTTGATTTTGAAATCAAGTACAAGCTAGGGATAGAGAATAAGGCTGCTGATGCACTTTCTAGGAAATTGCAATTTATGACATTGTCCACCATACACAGCTGCGAATGGAATGATCTAGAAGAGGAGGTGCAAAAAGATGTAAAGTTGAGAAGGGTTATGCAAGAATTGTTGCCGAATTTGAATTCTCATCCAGGATTCCAACTTGTGAGGGGGCGCTTGTATTATAAGGATCGAATCGTGGTACCAAATGAATCACCCAAGATCCTCATGATTTTGATGGAGTTTCATGACTCAGCATTTGGGGGTCACGCCGGTTATTTTAAGACATTTAAAAGGATTTCAGCATTGTTATATTAAGAAGGAATGCAAAAAAACTATACAACATTATGTGAAAATTGTGAAGTTTGCCAACGAACCAAGTATGAAGCATTAAATCCAGCTGGATTATTACAACCTTTTCCTATTCCATCTCAAGTGTGGTCGGATATCTCAATGGATTTTATTGGAGGATTACCCAAGACCTTAGGCAAGGACACTATACTGGTGGTGGTGGACAGGTTAACTAAATATGCTCATTTTATAGCTCTGTCTCATCCTTATACAGCCAAGGAGGTAGCTGATGATTTTCTCAAAGAGGTGGTGAGGCTCCATGGGTTTCCCATGCCTATAGTATTGGATCGAGATAGAGTCTTCCTCAGTTCTTTTGGGCAGAATTGTTTAAGTTAGCAGGCACAAAACTAAGGTACAGTTCTGCCTACCATCCCCAAACAGATGGGCAATCGGAGGTGGTGAACCATTGTCTAGAAACTTATCTAAGATGTGTGACAAGTACTAAGCCTAAACAATGACCTAAGTGGTTGAGTTGGGCTGAATTCTGGTATAATACAAATTACCATTAAGCTATTAAGACCACTCCTTTCAAGGCACTTTATGGAAGAGACCCCCCTATTGTAATTAAGGGAGATGTAAAGGCAGCATCAGTGCAAGAGGTGAATCAATTGATGGCTGAGAGGAATGTGATGCTAGAAGAGTTAAAGGAACAATTAACTAAAGCACAGAACTGTATGAGGCAGCAAGTGAATAATCGACGAGATATTCAGTTTGAAGTAGGAGAAAGGGTGTATCTCAACGTCCAACCTTATAAACTTAAAGAGTTTGGCGAAGAGGGTGAACCAGAAACATAGTCCCAGGTTCTATGGACCTTATGAGATTGTGGAACAAATCAACACTGTGGCTTATAAGCTGAAGCTGCCAAAAGGGAGTCAAGTGCATCCAGTGTTCCATATTTCTTTATTAAAGAAATCTGTGGCAGCAGAGGTGCAAAGTCAGCCATTGCCTCCTTTTTTGACTGATGAATGGGAGCTGAAAACCAAGCCTGAAACAGTTTTAGCAGTAAGGAGCAATCAGCAAGGAATAGTTGAGATCCTGGTGAAATGGGAACAATTACCTGACTTTGAGAACTCATGGGAATTACTGGAAAATTTTCAAGAGAAATTTCCTGAATTTCACCTTGAGGACAAGGTGAGTTTTGATGGGGGAAGAGATGTTACAGGCCTGTACCCAAAGCCCAAAATTACCAAAGTGTATGTAAGAAAGAATAGGAAGAGAGAAGCACCAGATCAAACCCCAAGAGATGAGAGAGAGAATAACTAACTGCTGAGGTGGCAGTGAGCAAGGGGAGGACAGTGTAGCATGGTTGCTGTGCAAAGGGGTTATATGGCTGGATGAGGGGAATGGGGAGGTTAGGCTGGAATTTGGCTGGAACTTGGGAGAGCATAGGCACTCTCAAACTGCCTATTTTCATTGTTATTGTTCTTTCATTTCTTTACCTGCAAGCGCTGCCATACCGGGCTTGTAGGATGGCAAAATCCCTGATATACAGTTTTCTTTCTCTTTCATTACCTTTATATAAATTCTGGTACCCAACACATGCATATATTGAGGATAGTCATTTTGGTTGTGTAACCACATGCGTTTTCAGCATGCTAACTTGCATAAACCTTAACATGCGTGTCACTCACTGACAGATCTAAACAAATTTCTGTTCCTCTGCATTTTGTGTTGTAAAATTTTCTTGGCCAAGGGTGGTTTCATCTAACTATACATTATAGCATGGCACTCAGTGCTCCCTCCAGATAATGGATTGATTGCAAGGACTTGGTTGGCAGATAAGTCATATAAATGTGGTATCCATGGCAGATACGGCCCCATGTTTGCTATTGGACCATGAAAAAACATGCATAAAATATTTTAATGATAAATGGTTGGTTACATTTCTCAATTGGGTACTCCGTTCTTTTCATGCATCTGATTCTCAAAAACAGAAATAACTACTTTCTCTGAGCCCCCTCTGTACAACCTTCATACTTCCTGTTCACTTTGACTCGGATCTTATTGTCTCAAGATTCTAATTTGAATGGTGTTTTAAATGTTAAATCCTGATCAAGCTCCGTATCATGGGCAGTGATTATTCATGCCGGATGCTTATCAAATATTGAGAAAACAGAGGATATTCCTTTGATTTATTGCTAAAAGAAAATCAGCAGTTTTTAGCCATAGAAAGAACTAGAGCATGCTAAGTTGTTTGATTGAATCATAGATATGTTTCAGTGATTTATGGTTGTTATCTGACATCAAGTATAGAAGTTTAATGACAACTATGGACTGTTCTTTGGCAGAATTGGTAATGTTACTATCCTGAAGAAAGGGAAATCCGATCTCATAAGTGATGGTGACACAGGTAGATTCCTGATAAATATAGATATCCTGTTCTAGTTTCCTTTCTTGTGTGTGTGTTTTGGGAGGGGTGTGATGAATTTAATTTTCTTGCTTGCCCTTCTTTCACTCTTGAGCAGCATATTGGGGATTTAAATCAAGAATGTGATGTTCATATGGAATGCCAGACAACAGTTCCCAGCGGCTGTATGACATATTGACATGTTATATATGAGATAATAGAACTGAATATGTTTACAGATGCAATTGAGGCCTTCTAAATTGATCTATGGAATAGGGCTTTATGTTTTGGAACAGAAAGCAATGATCTACAATAAATTATGGCATAGGCTGCTTTTATGCAGATGGCATCGGCTTATGGGATATTTATATTATAGTAATCCGCTGATCTTTCAGTTGTGATTGTTGTTCATGCAGTCAAATCAGTAAGCATCTATGGTTCTCCTAGACGCTGTGGTGGCCAAGGTGATATCCTTTCTGGAAGGTAAGCTATTTGTTTTCTTGGAATTTATGGAATTCCCTTCTTGGGGGTGGGGTCGGGGCATCTATTGTTTATGAGCATTGTACACTGCAGTTTTTACTTATTATATCATTATCTTTGAGAAACAGATCCTTTAGTAATACTATTAAAACAAACTTATCAGTAGTTAGTAGCAAATAGAAATTACATTGGATTTCATATTTATAAGTAAAAATATACTGATTTTATTGGTACAGTGTTGCTGTCTTTTTGTCTTGGGCGCGCCAACACATCTCAGCTGCTGATTCAAATTCAAATCTTAGGTTATATGTGTTGTCTTTACCGAGATTCTGCAAGGAATATTTTTTATTTTGCTTGGGCATGTTAGCCCATCATTGAGTATTAGTTATATCCTTAATTATATTTTTTTTACTGATCAGTTGTAAAAATCCGGCAGTGTTGGGATGCATTGCTGGGTCTGCCATGATGAGGAAGGCTGCTTCCCTTGCTTTCTCAAATAAGAAAAGATCAACTGTCACTGGTGACATCATTGGATGCTTGGGGAAAAGGTAGCATCTTCTTGATAAATGTTAGTTTTAAAGCTAGCAATGCACTTCATTCTTTCCAGCAATGCACGTTTTGTCTTTTGTAATTTCTTGTCAACACTCCTTTTATTCTTGGTCTTGCTATTCGGTGTCCTTATGATATTAGTTAAAGAATCGATAAATAGAAAGTATCCAATTAAAAATTACACTGGGAATGCATTTGGAAATTATAGTCAAGTTGCATTAATATTACTTTTGATTGAAAACTTTTGGACTATAAGGGCATTGGTTACGAATTGTCTTTTATGATTAGGTGAGATACATCCTGGTTCCCTTATTAGAGAGAGCCCAGGTTATTTAGTGGGGCTAGCATAGAATTTCAGACTAAAAAAGTGTTGAAAAAAAAGAGTCAAATAATATATTGTTAATTCATGTGTTATTATGAGGAAGTTGAGATTTAAGCTCCAGTATTATTTCTTGCAGTTTGGAAGATATTTGTCCTGCCAATTCTTGATGTGTGTGACCTCCAGACTAGAATATGAAACAAGTGAAGCCACTGGTATATTTTGTTTAAAGAATATTGTTCAATAGAAGAGAAGCAAAATGTCTCTGTAATGATATTTTGAAACCCAGATTCCAGTCGAAATATTTTTGTTGTGCAAGATACATTTCATGTTTGATAAGAATTTTTTTTATGTTTAAAGTCTTAAGGTTCTAATTTGTGTTTTGATGAGAAAATTTAGTACTGGATTTAGGTGTAGTACCTTAGGTATTTTTGTACAATTTTTTTTAATCAAATTTGGTATTTTCTAGTAACTCATAATAAATATTAAAAAGTTGTCAAGATAAAATTTTGTCCAAATTTTGAGCGTGAACTAATCATTCGTGGATATCATTAGCTCTTGTTTGCCAAAATATGATTGCTCATTTATTCCGCAACCCCGATCAAGTATTCCGGTCGAGTGGATAACTACCTTGGAAGACCAACGGAGCACAGCAAATTGCCAAGAAAACTTTTTTGACGGTGTAAAACAATTAAACTTTTTGTGAGTTATAATTAAATTTTTTTCAAAACTTCTATTTGAGTCTTCAACTGTTTTTGAATAATTGTCCAGCCATCCATTTTTATTAATATATTAAAGATAATTTTTTGTTTTAAAATTTTTTAATGGGTAGAGTATTTTAATATTTTAACAAATTTAATATATTTAATATATTTAAACATTTAAATATTTAAATATTTTTATTTAAAAATATATATTGTTTGGATGAAAAATTTTAAATTTATTATATTTAAAAAAATTATTTGGATAGAGAATTTAAAATTTATTAAATTTTAAATTTTTTATTTAGATTAAATAATTTATTTTTTATCATATATAAAATTTTATATTTAAATATTTATAAATTTTTTTAATTTTTTTCATTAAAAATATAAATATATAAATATTTTTATTATGTAATATTAATTAGAATAATAATTCAATAAATAGATATAAAAAAATACAATTATATTATTTGTAAGAGAACAATAAAAGATAAAATAACATAAATAAAAAAATAATTGCATAAATAAAAAATAATTAAAGATAAAATAACATAAATAAAAATAATGATAACAGTAACACAAATAGAAAATAATAAAAGAACAATAAAAGATAAAGTAGTATAAATAAAAAAAATATTGCACAAATAACAAAATAATTAAAAAATAACTAAAGATAAAATAGCACAAATAAAGAACAATGATGGCATAACCAAAAAAGAATTAAAAAATATATATTACGAATAGAGAATAATAAAAGTAAGAAAGTAATTAACGTAAAAAGAATATTATTATTTAATAATAAAAGTAAGAGAATAAAAAAAATATATTACGAATAGAGAATAATAAAAGTAAGAAAGTAATCAACGTGAAGAGAATATTATTATTTAATAATAAAAGTAAGAGAATAATTAATGTGAAGAAAATATTATTATTTAAAAATGATAATGTGATGAGTTAAGAGATTTTAAAGAATTTTAAATTTTATCTATTTTAAAAAAATTATTATTTTTTATTTTAATTAATTAAAATAATATAAAATTTATTTTAATAAAATGTAATATACCTGATCTAAGCTTGATTAACTTAAAATTTATTAAATTAAACCGCATCTCTTGTGTAGGTAAGTGAATAGATGATGGGGTAGGTCAGTCCTATGGAAGCATATATTGCTATAGTTGCTTGCAATGCACCACGAGGTTGGTGTCCATTTTTTATATTCATATTCACACCCAAAAAAATAAAATAAAGCTATCTTGGAAGATATCCCTCAAATGGCCAATGGAAACAGTTTTATTTATACTAACATGAGTCCAAATTACATGAGCTTTAACATATGGGTGAGGTTTAATCCAATGCCAACAGCTGGCCTTATTTAAAACTGAAAGCATTGATAGCACAGTGTACCCTTCCTAGTTTTTCCACCCCACCTAGTGACTATTATTTGGTCAATTATCCGGATTGGGAGGAGGATCCTGTTTGGAGCTGGGCCACATTTGAGTAGCAAAAGGATTCGGTTGCTGCCCATGAGAAGTTTGATCAACAATGGGCCTTCCC
Source organism: Canavalia gladiata (assembly GCA_037954105.1). Taxonomy (NCBI): domain Eukaryota; kingdom Viridiplantae; phylum Streptophyta; class Magnoliopsida; order Fabales; family Fabaceae; genus Canavalia; species Canavalia gladiata. Next base: position 16,711,669 of record CM075658.1, on the reverse strand, counting down.
ATAAGCATTCTTGGAGGACCATAAGATGGTCCTCCTGCTCCAGCAACATGCGGATGAGGTGGTGGCATGAAATAGTATGGAACATTCTCAACTGGAGCACTAGTGTCCCTTCTTGGCATGCCTGCCAACACTTCTTGGTCAATTTTCTCATCCCTGGGAACAATATCAACAAGAAAATCAAACACATCAGTCTTTGAAATCGCAGATGCAATATCATTCTTCTGAAGGGTCCTCCTTTTGCTCTCCTCAGCATTACTCCAAGCCCTCATTGTGAGCTCCATAATGAACATTTCACATGCCTTAGCAAACACAACAGGAGCCTCAGCTGATATCATCCTCACATCCTCATCAGCCTTCATGATCTTCTTAATCCTAGCCAAAGGCAAGCCATGACTTCTAAAATCAGTGGTCTCCTCAATTTCCTGGACCTGGTTTGCCCAAAAATTGTTCAACTGTTGCTGCAGATGCTGCTGCTGCTGTAGTTGATGCAAGTATTGAGGAGCAAATTGTGGTTCTCTCAGAAATGGTGCAGCGGCAGAAGGACCAGCTGGGTAAGTTGGAGGATTGGTAGGTGCCATCATGGGATTAGATTGATATTGGTTAGTGCCTTGTGCTTCTTGTTCTGGATTACCTTGCTGGTTTGGATCCATGTTATGGACTTCACACGACAAGTAAAAGGATTAATTCATCAAAAATACACATAACATGTTCCGTCAAAAAGAGCATTAATAGATCTCAAATAAAAAATACCAAAGATAGAAAAGTTGACATTAGTCTAAATCACAAATGATACAGAGACGAATATATGTACTGAAGTCTCAGTACTAAAAATCAACAAGATTCTTCAAACTAATAAAATGTGAAAAAATAGTAGAAATTAGTTCACATATATCATTATTAGATCTGTTAACATGCCTTAGTTAACATGCCAAACATATTCTTTTAGGTTTTTGCAGGCCTTATCGTCCATACCTTGGACGAACATATCCATGCATGTTTGCCAATTCAGACATGATTACACCCAGAAAATCCATTGCTCGACCTTTTTAAACTCAAGTAAATTAAATCGAATGTTGCAAAAATGAGATTCAAGTCAAAGTTTTTCTTCCAACCGCCAGCAAAAGCAAAATTAAAGAATCTTTAAAATGCTATGTATATGCATGCACAGGCCGAAAACAGCAACAAGCACCAAAAGCACTGAGTTAAATCAATGCTTTTAGTCCAGTCGATCAAACCGATCAAACAACTTGTAGACAGTTTCGGAGTTGGTCAATGCTCATTGAAAAAAGAAAAAAATTATCATAAAAAATATAAAACTAAAATGATGAAATAGCAAGACACACAGAGGGAGAAGAAGATATACCTTGACTTCGTTTTGAACAGATTGAGATCGAAAAACAAAAAAGCAAACTGTAGTGAAGAAGGTGGTGGTGGTAGAAGTGAATGAAACAGGTGCAAGAGTTTCATTTTAATACCATGACACCGTCTTTTGTATTACTAAAGTGTCCTCGCGCTTGAATGTTTATTACAAAACTTTAGACAAATACTTAGGAAGGAAGAAGATAAAACAGCGAAACTAATCAATTTTTTATTTTAAATTAAAATTAATTTATGTACATTAAATTTTAAAAAGTTGATATTTTTGTTAAAAATGTTAATAATTTTTAAATGAATTTTTTATAAAAAATTTTATTTAATTTTATAAGTAATTATGAAAAAATTTAGTTAAATCAAACTTAAGTCTATATTCAATTTTTTATCAAAAAGTCTCAGATCATTATTTCTTTACAACAAAAATAATAAAATTTAAATTTAAAATTTTATATAAATTACCTTAATTTTTTTATCATTATATCACTTATAATAAAATAATAAAGATTATAACTTAAATTTAAAATTTTATTTAAATTATTAAAATATTTTATTAATCAAATTCTAATGATCTAAACTTGTATATTTTATATATTTTTTTACTAAAATTATTTATTACCATTTATATTTATGAGTTATGGTTGCTAAATTAATCTAAACGGATTAACGGAATGCCCGGCCTATTACCCGCAGTGACAAAACGATAAGTATTAAATACTTTCATTTTTTTCAGCGAAAAAACAGCTCACCTTCTACCGTAAACGTCATGTTTATTACTTGCTAATAAAATGAAGAGGTGCATGCCGTATTACCTGCAATGAATGGCGAGTATAGGTCCATTTTTACAGCGAACTTTCCGGAGTAAAGTCGGAAAATTAATTTCAATTTTATTACATATAAAAATAATGTGATTTAAATTTATAATTTTATATAAATTATTTTAATCATGACTTTTAAATTTATTTAGGATAATGTTTTGTGTTATATTAATATTTTTAAATTTAAATAAAATTTTAAAAGTAGTAAATTTTAATAAATATATTATATTAATAAAGTTAAAGAGATAAAATTGAAAATAAAATTATAAAAATTATTATAGTTGTGATACATAAATTTTATTGATATAATATATTAAAATTTGAATTTAAATTAAGATTAAATAATTTAAAATTTTAGTTTATCTAAAAATATAAATATTTTGAAATTTATTATTATATATCAATATTTATATTTTAAAAAAATAAAATTATAAATAAAAAGGGGCGTTTAAATGATTTAATATTTAAATTATTTTATATCAATCAAAATAATAATCTTGAATTTAATAATTTAATTTTTTATTTTTGTCACTTTTATCATTGTTATCTATTTAATTTAATCTGTTTAATGTAATAGTATATTACAAATATTGAAACTATCTATTATTTTCTCAATACTGTATTTGAGTTTTAAGATATTCATACAAACGAATTTAAAAATTTGCTAGTTTTTTTTTATAGTATAAGTAAATATTTTAACATTAAATATCTAATATTTTTAATGGGTACCATAATATTATATATTGAAGTATCATATTACAAAAAAAAACTTACAATTTAATATTTTAAATATTTAATAGACATTAGTTACTTTTAAAATTCTTATGTTATCAAGTGAATTTATCAAATAATAAGAAATAAAAAAAATTAATAAAAAAATATTTTAAAAAATAAAACTAATATAAAATAAATTTTAAATTAATATTATACACTTTAAATAAGCAACGGATATTTGAATTCGGTTTTTTTTATTTTTTGTATTTATTATGATTTATTATAATATTGCACATCTATTGCACATATAGTTTTAAAATTTTAAATTTTAAAAAATTATAAATGAAAATAAAATTTAATTAATATATTATTATTTCATTTTATATATATTTTTATTTTTTATTATTAAATTTCATAATATAAAGCTCAAAATTTATCAGTTTTAATTTTTATTATTAAATATTATTCATAATTTTAATCCAAAAAATCTCATTGTATAAGGTTTAATTTACGAATTTATCTGTGTTCACATTTAAACTTTTTAAAAAAATAAGTTGTTAAAAATATCAATTTATATATTTTAATATTTAAAGATGTTAATTTTATTAATATATCACTTATATTTTTATAAAAAATAATAATTTAATATTAAATTATGCATATTAAAATTTTGAAAAATTAAAAAATATATGTCGCAACCAGGAGACGGCAAACAAAAGCTTTTAATTAAAAAAAGAAACAAAGGAGTCGCCACCAAAACTTATTAAAGAAAATTTTGGAAAATTTTAAAATTGTGATCTTTGAACTAGTTTGGGTCCCTATGACGTCCATTAAAATGGTTACCTTCTAATTAATTATACACGGATACCATTAAATTTCAAAAAAATCTATTTCACTCAAATAAAAAATATTTTTATTGATTTATGTTGTTAATATGTAAGTTAAAAAAATTATTTATTTATTTTATGAAATAAACGAGAAAGAAGACCTGAAAGTTTATTTAGAAAAAAATTAGAAAACCCTTTTTTTTTTTGCCTTTTTAAATTTTTGAAAGGAAATGCATAAGGTTCAAGGTAGCAAATGACTACTCAATCAACCCTTACAAATCAAATGGTGTCAAAGGTGTGGATCAACCACTTAATTAACACTGTTTGACCCCTCATATGAAAGAAAAAAAGTAATCAATCAGGGTTCACAAAGTTAATTTTAGGTTATTAGGGGATTTCACATATCAGTTTTGGAAATCGAGAGTATAGATGTTATGTTGAGCAACAAACAAACAAACAAAGAAACAGATGTGATATTAAGGATAGATTCTATATATCAGAAAAAAAAATGATGCAAAACAAAAAGATGACAACGAATGAATAGTGAACATATTTTTACATGTCAAGATTGAGAATTGGGGAAACAGACCACAAAACAGGATAAAAATATTACCTATTTTCGAAGCTTGGATTTGATTTGCTACCTCGTTCTCTCCTTGTTGTGTATGACGTCCTCTTCAGGTTTTACCTTCTGTGTATCTGTGCATATGCGTAAGTGCCTTTTTCTGATACGTTCTCCTTATTCATATGCCTTCCTCATTATCTGAAAATACTATGTCACTACTTCACTCACCATAATCACTTCCCCACTTCTGTTAACTGCTCTTCCACTACCCCACTAAACAAAAACTGACTGTCACTATCCTCTACCTATCAGAAAAGATAACTTCCTTATCCCTATTATCCTATTAATTTTTATTAATCAATTTTTTATCTTTTATTATTTTTATTTTTTTCAAATTTTTATAAATATGGACAAAATTAGTTATTCACAGTTATCCCTCTTTACAAGTTTCTTATCAAATAATAAGAATAACAAAGTTTTTCATATTATTATTTTAAGAAATTTGAAAAGAAGTGAATTAATTTTGTCTATGGTAAAAAATAAATAACAATAAAGTAAAATAAAAATTCCTGTGAGTCAATTTTTGACAAAAATGTTTGTGCAAGTTATGAACGTTGGAAAGGGATATTTTGCACCATGAACGCAAAATTTTGATGATCTTGGGGTTTAGAAGATATATGGATACTGATAATGCAGAGGTGCAAGGACCCTTGGAATGGAGTGGGTGCATGGACTCTTGGAATGAAGTGGGTACGTGGACCCTTGGAATTAAGAAGGTGCGTGGACCCTTGGAATGAGGTGGGTGCGTGGACCCTTAGAATGAAATAGGTGCGTGGACCTTTGTGATGAAATGGGTGTGTGGACCCTTGTGATGAAGTGGGTGCATGGACCCTTCGAATGAAATGGGTGCGTGGACCCTTCGAATGAAGTGGTGGGTGTGTGGACTCTTGGAATAAAGTGGGTACGTGGACCCTTGGAATGAGGTGGGTGCATGGACCCTTAGAATGAAATAGGTGCATGGACCTTTGTGATGAAATGGGTGCGTGGACCCTTGGAATGAAATGGGTGCATGGACCCATGGAATGCAATGGGTGTGTGGACCCATGAAATAGAGTGGGTGTATGGATCCATGGAATGCAGTGGGTGCGTGGACCCGTGGAATGCAGTGGATGTGTGGACCTGTGGAATACAGTGGGTGCGTGGACCCTTTGAATGTAGTGGGTACGTGGACCCTTTGAGTGTAGTGGATGCATGGACCCCAGAAATGCAGTGGATGCGTGGGCCCTTTGAATGGAGTGGGTACATTGGCCCTTTGAATGGAAAGGGTGAATGGATCTTTGGAATGCAATGGGTGCGTGGACTCATGGAATGAAGTGGGTGTGTGGACACTTGGAATGAAGTGGGTGCGTGGACCCTTGGAATGAAATGGGTGCATGGACCCATGCAGAGGGTGCGTGGACCCCTATGATGAGGTGGGTACGTGGACCCCTATGATGAGGTGGGTACGTGGACCCTTGGAATGAAGTGGGTGTGTGGACCCTTAGAATGCAGAGGGTGCGTGGACCCTTGGAATGAAGTGGGTGCGTGGACCCTTGAAATGTAGAGGGTGTGTGGATCTTGTGATAACGTGGGTGCGTGGACCCTTGGAATTGAGGTGGGTGCGTGGACCCTTAGAATGAAGAGGGTGTGTGGACCCTTAGAATGAAAAGGGTGCGTGGACCCTTGTGATGATATGGGTGTGTAGACCCTTGGAATTGAGAGGGTGCGTGGACCCTTGGGATGAAGTGGTGGGTGCGTGGACCATTGTAATACAAAGGGTACGTGGACTCTTGGCATTGAGAGGGTGTGTGGACCCTTGGAATTGAGCGGGTGCGTGGACCCTTAGAATGAAGTGGTGGGTACGTGGACCCTTGGAATTAAAAGAACCTAGAGGGGGTGCATAGACCTATGGAATGGAGTGGGTGCGTGGACCCTTGGAATGAAATGGGTGCATTGACCCTTAGATATAGGCTTGAGATGGTTTATTAATGATGATGATGCAAGAGTGCATGATACTAAATGCTTTGATGATACAATTCAATGATGATGCATGATGGTAAAAACTATTGTGATTTTGTTAAATGACTTTTGTGATGTAAAAATAAGATTACTGTTCCTCGTGAGCTCGCTTGTCCAAGATCTAAGAATGAGTGAGATTTCTTGACCCCATCTGACATTCAAGTGTCTCCTTATTTGGTCTGAGTTACTTTTAGTCTGCATGAAGATTCAATGAGTTAGAGCAATGTTCTCACTTTTCACCACACGCAATTTTTATTGGATCCTTATTAAGCTTACTACAACATTTAACACACAAATAATTATAATGCTATTATTTTAATACTAACACATATTTCCTTTCAGTGTGTCACTATTAAATGTTGTGGGGTTAGGTGATGAGAGAAAAATCGTGGCTTTTTATTGAACAAAATGATTATCAAAGACAGTAGTATTTGGAAAGGAAGGGTATATACATTGAGTGAAGTTTACAAAATGAAAAATATTTACAGAAGGGTGCTATGAGTAGCAGAACTTTACTCAGGACCGTTTTTTCCAATGAGTAATGCCAGTATCACACTTCAGTAACCTTAGTAACCCACTAATAAGTTTTAGAGAAAAGATGAAATTGCCCCAGTTATTCGTTTGTTACAACGTTTCCCTCAGATTGTAACTATCAATCCATAATTTGTTCCGATTTTCACATTCAACTCTTTAATTGCCCCAATCTGTCATTCAATGCAACTCTTGCCCCAGTTTGTAATTGTTCAACTGCCCCAGTTTGTAAAGTCTGACACATTCTTTGTGCTCGTTCATTTTCTAGACTGCCTATCCAGGTTTTCAGTCTAGTGATCATTTTATTTGACCCTAATTTTTGCCTAGATCGCTCTTTTCGAGTTTTCAATCTAGCGGGTCGTTCTAACTTTTGCTTAGATTGCCTTACAGGTTTTCAATCTAGTGAGCATTTTTTTATTGCTCTAACTATTGCCTAGATTGTTTTTTTTAGATTTTCGATCTAGCGAGCTTTTTTTCAATTGCTCTAACTTTTGTCTAGATCGTTTTTGAGGTTTTCGATCTAGCGAGCTCTTTTTTTTTCAATTTCTCTAACTTTTGTATAGATCGTTTTTTGAGGTTTTCGATCTAGCGAGCTCCTTTTTTTTTATGCATAGTATTTTTTTACTGCATCTGAGTTCACAGGATGTAAGAGATCTTTGCCATCCATTTTTGTAAGGATCAAGGCTCCTCCTGAGAAAGCTTTCTTGACTACATATGACCCTTCATAATTTGGAGCCCATTTTCCCATCTGATCTTTATGAATCGGAAAAATTTTCTTGAGTACTAAATCTCCTTCTTGAAACTCTCGATGATGCACTTTCTTTTCAAATGATTTCTTTAGTCTTCTCTGATATAACTGGCCATGACAAATTTCCTTCAATCTTTTTCCTTCAATTAGGTTTAATTGGTCAAAACGGGTTTGGATCCATTCTGCTTCATTTAACTTCGTTTCCATTAATACTCTCAAGGAAGGTATTTCGACCTCAATAGGTAAGACCGCCTCCATCCCATATACTAAGGAAAATGGTGTTTCCCCAGTTGAGGTGTGAACCAAGGTACGATATCCATGCAAAGCAAACGGAAGCATTTCATGCCAGTCTTTGTAAGTCACCACCATCTTTTGAATGATTTTCTTAATGTTCTTATTAGCTGCTTCAACTGTCCCCTTCATTTTTGGCCGATAGGGGGAAGAATTATGATGTTTAATCTTGAATTCTTCACATAACTCAGTCATCATCTTGTTGTTTAAATTGGTCGCATTACCTGTGATGAGTTGATTTGGTAGACCATAAAGACAGATTAACTCCTTTTTTATGAACCTTACTACCACATTTCGGGTTACATGCGCGTAGGAAGCTGCTTCAACTCATTTAGTGAAGTAATCAATTGCAACCAAAATAAAGTAGTGTCCATTTGATGCTTTAGGTTCAATGGGACCTACGACGTCCATTCCCTACATCGAAAATGGTCAATGCGATGATATAATATTTAATGATGTTCGTGGAGCAATAATATTATCAGCATATGTCTGTCATTTATGACATTTCTTCACATGGTTAAAGCAGTCAGACTCCATGGTCAACCAGTAGTAACCGGCCCTCAAGATCTTTCTTGCCATTGCATGTCCATTCGCATGAGTTCCAAAAGATCCTTCATGCACTTCCTTGATGATTTTTACGGCTTGAGTAGCATCAACGCATCTAAGGAGCACCATATCATGATTTCTTTTATACAACACTTCTCCATTTAGAAAGAAGTTCATTGCCAATCTTCTCAAAGTTCTCTTTTCGTTCTCCGAAGCACCCAACGGATACTCTCTTCTCTTGATAAAATTCTTGATATCATGGTACCAGGGTTTTCCATCTGGTTCTGCTTCGATGGAATGACAGTGAGCCGGATGATCACGACGCTGGATCTTTATAAGTGGCATGTCTTCTTCCTGACTTAGTGTGAACATGGACGACAAAGTGGCCAGTGCATCTGCCAACGAATTTTCCTCTCGGGGGATATGATCAAAGGTTATTTCTTCTAACTGTTTTATTAATTCCTTAATATAGGACTGATAAGGAATTAATTTTGAATCTCGAGTCTCCTATTCTCCTCTTAGCTGATGAATGAACAAAGCCGAATCACCATATATGTCGAGGATTTTGACCTTTGATTCTATAGCCGCTTCGATTCCTAGTACATATGCTTCATATTCTACCACATTGTTTGTGCAATCAAAGCATAGTTGGGCTGTGACTGGGACATACTGCTTTTCTGGGGAAATTAGTATAGCTCCAATCCCATGCCCCAATACGTTGGAAGCACCATCAAATAACATCGTCCATCTTTCTTTCATTGACAGTTTCTCCTCACCAAATGATGTCATTATGTCTTCGTCAAGGAACCTGCATTGCATTGACTCATAATCTTCCACGGGTTGATGTGCCAAGTAATCTGCCAGAACACTTCCTTTGATTGCCTTTTGAGTGACATATACAATATCATACTCTGATAAGAGGACTTGCCAACGAGCAATCCTTCCTATTAGAGCGGGTTTTTCAAAAATGTACTTGATTGGATCCATTTTAGACACTAACCAAGTTGTGTGACTCAGCATATATTATCTTAAGCAATAGGCGGCCCAGGCGAGAGCACAACAAGTTCGTTCCAACAATGAGTAATTGACCTCGTAATTGGTGAACTTCTTGCTTAAGTAGTAAATGGCTTGTTCCTTTCTTCCAGACTCGTCCCGCTGGCCTAACATGCAACTCAGACTTATCAAGCACTGTTAAGTACATAATGAGAGGCTTTCCAGGGATTGGTGGTACCAAGACTGGGGGACTTTGCAAATACTATTTGATCTTCTCAAAGGCTTCCTGGCAATCGTCATTCCATTCCATTGGTTGATTCTTACGCAACAACTTGAAGATTGGTTCACATGTAGCTGTCAACTGGGATATAAATCGAGCAATATAATTTAGCCTTCCAAGAAATCCTCGAACTTCCTTTTCTGTGCTGGGAAAAGGCATTTCAAGAATAGCTCAAACTTTTTCAGGATCCACTTTAATCCTCTTTTGGCTAATTATAAATCCCAATAACTTGTCAGACTTTACTCCAAACGTACATTTAGCTGGGTTCAACCTCAACTTGAACTTTCTTAATCGCTCAAACAATTTCTGTAAATGAACAATATGATCTTCCTCATTTTTTGACTTGGCAATCATGTCATCTACATAGACTTCAATCTCCTTATGCATCATGTCATAGAATAAGGTCACCATTGCCCTTTGATAAGTTGCCCCAACATTCTTCAATCCAAATGGCATAACCTTGTAGCAAAATGTGTCCCAAGGTGTGATAAATGTGGTCTTTTCCATGTCTTCTTCAGCAATCTTGATCTGATTGTAACCCAAGAAACTGTCCATAAAAGAGAAGAAGGAGTGGAGCTGTATTATCTACCAGTACGTCGATGTCAGGTCAGGGAAAATCATCCTTAGGGATAGCCCTATTTAGGTCCCGGTAGTCAACACACATTTGGACCTTCCCGTCTTTCTTAGGGACTGGAACTACATTGGCAATCCATTGGGGGTATTTTGAAACAGCAAGAAAACCAGCATCGAGTTGCTTTCTAACCTCCTCTCTGATCTTTAAGGACATTTCTGGCTTCATTCTGCTTAACTGAGGGATATTCTGCCTTTAACGGTAGTTTATGCTCTACTATACTGGTGTCGAGGCCAGACATATCCTGATATGACCATGCAAAGACATCTTTATAATCATGCAAGAGCTTTATCAACCTGCAACGCCTCTCCTCTTTCATGAGTGTGCCAATTTTGACTTCTTCTTTCTCCTCATTGGTCCCCAAATTAATCATCTCAATCGGTTCCTTATAAGGTTGTATTTCTCTGGTCTCTTCCTCCATCAATCGCAAAAGTTTAGTGGATGGTTCTGAATCATTATCATCTTCCTCATTAGCCTGATTAATGGGTAGATCAAAGCTACTTGATGTGATACTAGCATTATTTTCATCTTCAAACATGTTATTTTTAGATCTGCATCATTTAGGAATGGAAAGAGGGAAATGAACAAAAATTCTAACAAGGTAAAGAATATAAGTAGAAGAGGGAGACCAATATTTGGGAAATTCAAAATGCATTTTATTAATGATATACTGAAATGAAACATGTATGCCCATAACAAAGAGAATCTTAAAGCCTTGGGCAGAACAATAAGATTAGCATTACAAAATTACTTGATGTCTGAATTAAAAATCACAGGAAACTCAACGATTTCCCAATTGACAAGCCTTGTGTTTGGTGGACAAGCGTGAACCCAATTGACATGCTTATCCTCCAGAGTGTACTCTTCCACGACACCTATTGGGCTTGAAAACTCAAATCCAACACTCCAAAAATTCTTCCTCATATCATATATGGAGACCCCATCAGTCTCGAGCTCTCTGTCATCCAACCTGGCCAGTCTTTTCACTCTTTTCTCCTCTGCAATCCTTTTCTTATATGCTCTTGAAGGTTTATACCCTAACCCAAAGCGGTCTTTATTTTCCATCAGACTTGGTAGCTTGCTCAAACCCTGCTCGTATTTTCCCAAACCGTGTCTATATTGATACTCATTCTCAAGCATGACTTTTACTACCATTGTAGAAGCACCCGATGGCTGGATCTTTGTAATGGGCATTCCCTCCTTGACATAACTAGTATTCGTAATCTCAAGTGCCTGAAACAAGGTCTCAAGAGCCTCTTCTGTTGCTTCAATATAAGGGGTAGAGGAAGGTTTACTCACTACTAAATCTTCCTCACAGAGACAATGATCAGATTGTCATTGATGATGAACTTCAGCTTCTGGTGGAGTGTGGATGGTACAGCTCGTGCACAATGAATCCATGGTCTTCCTAGAAGGCAACTGTAAGTGGGAGTAATGTCCATTACTTGGAATGTCACTTCAAAACTAGTTGGACCAATCTGAACAGGTAGGCTTATCTCTCCTATCACTTCTCTGCGAGACCCATCAAATGCCCAGACTACCATGGTACTCGGTTTCATACGCGACATGTCAAATGATAGTTTTGTGAGTGTTGCTTTTGGCATTACATTAAGTGAGGAACCAATATCAATTAAAACTCTGGCCACAATATGATCCATGCACTTTACTGATATGTGTAAAGTCTTATTGTGTCCTGCTCCTTCCATTAGTATCTCATCATCAGTAAAAGTAAGGTAATTATTGGCGGTGATATTACCGACAATACCTTCAAATTTTTCCACTGATATATTATGGATGACATGAGATTCATTCAAGATTTTTAACAATGCTTTCCTGTGAGGCTCTGAGTTCATCATCAGGGATAGAAATGATATTCTAGTCGGAACTTGGTTCAGTTGATCAATCACTGTGTACTCGCTTTGTTTCACAAGTTTTAAAAAATCATACACTTCTTCCTCTGATGGTTCTCTTTATGTTCTTTCCTCTTGATAAGCATAGATTTCATAAATAATTATCTCTCAATTTTATCTCATTAAGACTTCTTATATAATCAATTAAGTGATCTATGTCATATTTTATGAGTTTGGGTTCATATGAAGTTTAATTGAATTTCTTTGCTTACCCGATTAAAATGACACTATTATAGTATTTTGAGCATAATAGGAGTTGTAGACATCCAAAAATCATGAAATCTGTCTTGAATGAAAGCTTCAAGAAGTGTCCATAGTTACAAAGCAAGAGAAGACTCTAAATGGGATGTTTAGAACTCCGAAATTATCTCAAAAGATGAGATAGTGTTGCTGACGTGGAATTTGAATAGTGTGCAAAGATCCGGCCATATCTTGAGATACAGAAGTCATATTGAGATGAAATCAACTTTGTTGGATAGCTAAGATCCGGGGCTACAACTTTTGTTCAGAAGTCAAGCTCTAATTCGGACATGTGAACATCCGAAATTGCGGTGCAAGAAAGTCAAAATTGTTGTGCTCATTGGTGACAAAAATTCAAAAGTGTTTTGCATTTTCAACAAAGCCCATGTGAAAGTAATAAAAGGGTAGAAAAGTAATATCCTAGTTGGTGACTTTCTGAAGATGATGCCTCAAAAATCCTCTATAAATAGAAGGGTTTACAAGAGGAGAGACACACCACTTGGAGATTAACTCCAATACCATTTTCTTTCTTTCTTTCTTTCTTTCTTTCTTTCTTTCTTTCTTTCTTTCTTGTTAGTTTTGCCTCCTTCATGGAAGGCTTAGATTTTCTTTCTTGTTAGTTTGCCTCCTACATGGAAGGTTTAGTTTTTCTTTATTGTTAGTTGCCTCCTACATGGAAGGCTTAAGATTTATTTGTTGTTAGTTGCCTCCTACATGGAAGACTTAGGATTTCTTTGTTGTTAGTTTGCCTCTTTCTTTGTTGTTAGTTTGCCTCCTTCATGGAAGGCTAGGTTTGTAGTTTCAATTCAAGGATTCAAGCTATTTTCATTTTAACTTTGAGGTCTTGATCTTTATTTACATGCTTATTAAGTGGTTTCTACTCTGCTTCACTATATTCTTCAATTTTATTCTTTAATCAAAGTTTGATCGGTTGACGTATTTTGATTAATGCATAATTGATTTATAATTGGTTTTTGATTGGTAAATCATTTTCCAACAGTTTGAAGAGTAGAAATTAAGTAATTGAATTGAAGGTTTTCATTTTATTACATACTTCAACTGAATTCTGATTGTGAAATTGGTTTAGATAAAAGATTAAGTGGTTACTAATCTTGTTGATCATAATCAATTAAATTCTGAGAGGTTTCTCAGTAGAGAATTCAAGGATCATTTTAGGGGTTCCAGATGATCCTAGGTTGATAAACACAATGCATGATTTTAGTGATCAATGATTAGTTATGAAAATAGCCTTTGAATTCCTTGAGTTGATAATTGTTAAGTGAAATTAATTTCATTCTGTATTTTGTATTTAGCATTTGATATCACATCTTTACAAAAACCCCCTTGTTCTAATTTTCTCCTTATTTGCTTAAGAATCTGAAATGGTCTTTGGGAGATGACCTAGGTTGCACCTTATACTATACTAATAGTTTGGGGGAAATCTAGAAATTATTTTTGCGCGTTTGCGACTAGCGCGTCAAAAATTTGGCGCCGTTTCCGGGGACCATTTTAGTTTCCTAGGCATATTTAGGAATTTGTATAAAATTTTTAACCTTTCTAACAATTTTTTTTAGGTATACTATTCTTGATTTGTTTGAACTATTCCGTAAAGAAAAAGCACGTTATAGTCTTGGGAATCTGACTTTAAAAGACCCTTTTGTCAGTTTACAAGAAAACTGAATGGGAAGCACATCCTCGACTCTTAGAAGGCGTTTCAGCCGTTACTGGACGTAAAACCAGAGGAAGATGTGAGCCACAATCACAACTACTGTTCATTCTCATGCGTGTATGTTTGTCATTTACATTGTCTTTTCAATTTATTGGGCCACCATTTTTTTTTGAAATTTTCACCCTTGCTTAAAGTCTTTCCCCTCTGACATTCACCTTTTCCTTGAACAAAAAATTCAAACTTTGGCAACAAAAATTCAAACTTTTGCTACCAAATCCTGATCCCGCACTATTCAAGCGATCTCCTTGTCTGATACTGAGTCCCTATAAATTATCAACCTCTATGAGATATTTTTTTCAAAAGAGACAAAAACACCGTTTATGGATAGAATCAATACTATCTGTGTTTTTGGTGGGTCTAACCTTGGAAAGGATGGAGAATTTCAACATGCAGCTTATACCCTTGCTAAGGCATTAGCTGCAAGAAAAATCAATCTTGTTTATGGGGGAGGGATTCAGGGTTTAAAAGGATGTGTTGCAGGATCTGCACTCACAAAGGGGTGTAACATCTTAGGTGTTGGCTTAAAAAATGAGAGCACCTCCTACTTCACCCTGGGTACTGAATTGAAGGTTGCAACCATGCATGACCATATGAGACACATGTTGATTAATTCTAATGCATTTATTGCATTACCTGGTGGTCTTGGAACAATGGAAGAAATTTTTACCATTATATTTTGGGCCTATCGGAATTTTCATAAAAAACCTTTGGGCTTATGGAATATTAATGGCTTTTATAATGGTTTGATATCCTTTTTAGATCATGCAGTAGAGCAGGAGTTCATGCCACAATCCATGCGTAACATCATAGTATCTGCTTCAACTGTTGAATAGCTACTTGAGATTTTGCAAAATCCTACATCTGAGCTTAGTCAAGCAATGCAACTGGTGAACCAACCAAATCAGGATGGCAGAGACAAAAGAGAACCAGATATCACTCTTCGATTATAACTTTTCCTTACTTTGGTGGTTTTCTTACATTTCTTTTCCTGTTATATGAAATTCCATCTAAGACATTGGGGACAATGTCTTGGATAGGTTGGGGGGAGGATGGTCCGATATCTAAAAAAAAAAACAAAAAAAAAATTAGGTTAGAATCATAAACTTGCTTTGAGTAAGATAGCTGAGTAAGGAGTTACACTTGACTCTTGATACGCATCTTATGATTAAAAAAAAATTGAATGTGGAAGTTTGTTGTTCTTTAGATTTCATAAAATAATTGAAGCAAAATGATTTACATTTCGAGATTAATTAGTTTGGCAACACATATTTGAACTGGATAGATTAGATTTGATAAATATATTACCTGTGAGATTTTGAGACTTATTATTATTTTCTTTCTTGTGTGATTTTCATCCATGGAATATGTTACTTCAGAACTTGCATTGATTCTTTTTAAAGCTACATTTTCACATGAATTGTACAAAAATGATTGAGGCACTGTTTTTCTTGAACAAACCACTTGGCCAAATAACCAAACCATATAATTTTATCCTTTGATCAGCCCTTTGAGCCGATTAGTCTTTTCTCCTTTTTAGCCCACCACAAATAAAAAAAAAACAACTTTGTCTGACCATAGAAGGTGAGGAATACTGGATTTATCATACCATAAGTGTTTCAATAAGTGTGAGGGAGATTATTGTTGTGTTCATCGATATCATGGTTGAAAAAAAAACTGAAGCAATATAATAAATAAACTATTATATTGAAAAAAAATAAAATAAAAATAAAAATGAGGAAGTGATATCTGTTTCTCACACTTGCACTTAGACTCAGTTCTCAATCCTCATCATTTTCCTTGGTCGAACATTGTATCTCTTCAATATATCATTTCATCTTTCTAATCCTGTTATAACCAGAATAAAGACATCTTGATTTGTGCATTGCATGTGTACATAGTAGTAAAGAAGTAGAAGATATGCAAGCCTATGATAGTTCATCTTTCATGGATTAAATTTGAGAGAAACACTTACCAAATCAAACACTTGAGAGATTCAGAGTATATCATGTGAGGTTTTATCTTTCTCAATCTATGTTTTTCAAATTAAAGTTGCCTTTCTAAGTAATTTCAAAAATGTGATAAAAGAATGCTTCATGAAATTTTGTGAATTCTTGAGAAATCAACTCAAAACTTTGATGTTCTTTCAAAAAAAAAAAAACAAAAAAAAAAGTCACCAATCCTTAACTTAAGTTTGCCCGAGACGTGCAAAAGATAAGTGTGGGGGAATTTGATAAGCATAGATTTCATAAATAATTATCTCTCACTTTTATCTCATTAAGACTTCTTATATAATCAATTAAGTGATCTATGTCATATTTTATGAGTTTGGTTTCATATGAAGTTTAATTGAATTTCTTTGCTTACCCGATTAAAATGACACTATTATAGTATTTTGAGCATAATAGGAGTTGTAGACATCCAAAAATCATGAAATCTATCTTGAATGAAAGCTTAAAGAAGTTTCCATAGTTACAAAGCAAGAGCAGACTCTAAATGGGATGTTTAGAACTCCGAAATTATCTCAAAAGATGAGATAGTGTTGCTGACGTGGAATTTGAATAATGTGCAAAGATCCGGCCATATCTTGAGATACAAAAGTCATATTGAGATGAAATCAACTTTGTTGGATAGCTAGGATCCGGGGCTACAACTTTTGTTCAGAAGTCAAGCTCTAATTCGGACATGTGAACATCCGAAATTGCGGTGCAAGAAAGTCAAAATTGTTGTGCTCATTGGTGACAAAAATTCAAAAGTGTTTTGCATTTTCAACAAAGCCCATGTGAAAGTAATAAAAGGGTAGAAAAGTAATATCTTAGTTGGTGACTTTCTGAAGATGATGCCTCAAAAATCCTCTATAAATAGAAGGGTTTACAAGAGGAGAGACACACCACTTGGAGATTAACTCCAATACCATTTTCTTTCTTTCTTTCTTTCTTTCTTTCTTTCTTTCTTGTTAGTTTTGCCTCCTTCATGGAAGGCTTAGATTTTCTTTCTTGTTAGTTTGCCTCCTACATGGAAGGTTTAGTTTTTCTTTATTGTTAGTTGCCTCCTACATGGAAGGCTTAGGATTTATTTGTTGTTAGTTGCCTCCTACATGGAAGACTTAGGATTTCTTTGTTGTTAGTTTGCCTCTTTCTTTGTTGTTAGTTTGCCTCCTTCATGGAAGGCTAGGTTTGTAGTTTCAATTCAAGGATTCAAGCTATTTTCATTTTAACTTTGAGGTCTTGATCTTTATTTACATGCTTATTAAGTGGTTTCTACTCTGCTTCACTATATTCTTCAATTTTATTCTTTAATCAAAGTTTGATCGGTTGACGTATTTTGATTAATGCATAATTGATTTATAATTGGTTTTTGATTGGTAAATCATTTTCCAACAGTTTGAAGAGTAGAAATTAAGTAATTGAATTGAAGGTTTTCATTTTATTACAAACTTCAACTGAATTCTGATTGTGAAATTGGTTTAGATAAAAGATTAAGTGGTTACTAATCTTGTTGATCATAATCAATTAAATTCTGAGAGGTTTCTCAGTAGAGAATTCAAGGATCATTTTAGGGGTTCCAGATGATCCTAGGTTGATAAACACAATGCATGATTTTAGTGATCAATGATTAGTTATGAAAATAGCCTCTGAATTCCTTGAGTTGATAATTGTTAAGTGAAATTAATTTCATTCTGTATTTTGTATTTAGCATTTGATATCACATCTTTACAAAAATCCCTTTGTTCTAATTTTCTCCTTATTTGCTTAAGAATCTGAAATGGTCTTTGGGAGATGACCTAGGTTGCACCTTATACTATACTAATAGTTTGGGGGAAATCTAGAAATTATTTTTACGCGTTTGCGACGAGCGCGTCACCTCTCTGTAGCTTCCTGGTCGACCACTTTCCTTCCTTTTCCTTTTCCTTTCTCAGTCTCATTCATCGGTTTGACTCTTAGCTCTTCAGGAGTGTAAATTCGACCACTTTGAGTCATACCGCCGACCCCGGTAATATTGGTAATCTCAGAATCCCCTAAATCAATATATTTTTGTAAGTCACCTTCGGCATCATCAGCACTCACCTCAAATTCATATCTCCAAGGTACTGCTTTGTTGCTTTTATAAGGAAAAGCTGTTGGAATTTGAATTGTGATAGGTTTCGGCCTACCCGAGGTTGGAATGGTAAGAGTACTAGTATAATAGATAGTCGGGGGTCTTGGTAGGCCTGAAGTTGAATTGTCAACTACCGACACACTGTTGTCCCCTCCGAGATGACCCACTTGGACCAATTGTTTGTCCATTAGGTCTTGCAAAGTCAACTTGAAGACATCACACTCTTGTATTGAGTGATCTGCACCCGGGTGTAATCCACACCTATCATTCTCTTCAAAATTTTCCTTGATCATACTGAACTTGTGCATCTCAATGGGGTTTTGACATCTTCTACCTTACTTCTCAAGGGTGGTCTGTCATCTTCAATAAAGTTAACCGATGGCCCTCCATGCCCTGGTAAAGGGTGGCTTCCAACATTGGGAGTGTCCCTTTTGAAGTTCAACCACTTTGCATTAATCAGTTCTTGCACCTTGAATTTTAATGCTCTGCAATTTTCAGTTGAATGGCCGATAGCACCTGCATGGTAATCACATTTCGCACTTGGATCATACCCCCTAGGATAAGGTGGTTCTATTAGTCTCATCAGACGAGGTACTACTAGGCAATTTTGGATAAGCTGAGGTAGTAGTTCTGTGTAAGACATAGGAATTGGGTCGAATTGGACTGGACTCCTACCTTGGTTGCTAGGGCTGCTTTGGGGGTTTGGATTTTTGTTCCACGGTTGATTGAATTGAGGTAGTCTTATAGAGGGTGAGTTGGATGAAATGGGTGGGATTGAAAGGTAAGATTGAGGGTATGGATTTTGTGAGATGGTGGTGATATGTGGGTAAGGCATGTGAGGGGGGTTGCAGGTTGGTTGGAGATGAGGAGGTTGAAATGTTACTGCATTAACTTCTCCTTCTTCTTCTTCCCTGATCCAGTTGAGGGTTTCTTTGCAGTGTTCGTTCCCAAAGGAATTGAGCAATCTTTCCACTTTTCAGACCATTCTCGACTCTTTCTCCGATGATGACTATATCAAATAAATTTGAGCAGATGCTTCTAATCATCCTATCATAGAAAGGTGCTCGTAGTGTATCAATAAACAATGCTACCATTTCTTTATTAGACAATGGAGGTTCCACTTGAGCTGCTAATTCTCTCCATCTTTGAGCATACTCCTTGAACGTCTCTTGATCCTTTTTTGGCATGCTTTGCAATTCCCATCGGTCTGGTGCCATGTCGATATTATATTTGTATTGTTTAAGGAAAGCATTGGTCAAATCCTTCCAGCAACGGATATGGAAACGCTCAAGGTGCATGTACCAACTTGAAGCTGTCCCAGTTAAACTGTCTTGGAAGAAATAAATCAGCAACTTGTCATCATGAGCATGTGATGCCATCTTCCTACAATACATGGTCATATGACTTTTTGGACAGGTGGTTCCTTTGTACCTATCAAACTCTGACACTTTAAACTTTGGAGGTATAACTACATCAGGAACAAGGTAAAGATCTGCAGTTGCTCCGATGTTGTAGCTACTACCTTCTACAGCTCGTAGTCTTGCCTCTAACATCTGTAATTTTCCTTTCTCATAAGGGTTAAGTTGATTAAACCCTTCTGTGTCTTGGTGGAGATTAGGCTGAGATTACAGGGTGGCTTGTGCGTTAAACTTGGAAGGTGCTGGTGCTTCAGGAGTTCTTGTGGCCAATCTTGGATTAGCTAGATGAGCTTGAGTGGCCCGCGGGTCAGTGTCGGCTTCCGGAGGCACATAGCCAGGGGGAAGGCCATATTCTGGCCATTGGTCCTCTTGAGAATCAACATGTTCTTGCACAGGTCTGTTGTAATGCAGAGTGAATGGTGTCTTTGACTGAGCCTGGGGGGTCTGTTTAGAGTCCTTTTCCAAAGCTCGTAAAGCCCCTAGGACCAGTGCCATCTGCTCCTTTAGTTGGTTGAGCTCACTTCTTAATTCTTCATTCTGTTGTTCTAACTCATCTATGATCTTGGATTGCAAGCGAGTCCTGTAGGGATGTCGGAGGAACAGCTTGTTTGCTTTGTTATTATTATTATTTTTTATCTAAAATGGAAACATGATGTTAGGGAAGTTCCCCACACTTCTATTCAAGAACCACTCGTCTCGAGATGGGAGTGTGGTTGACACTCAACCTAAGGGAGTATTCACTCCTCAATAGGTGAGGTCTTTGTCAACTAGCAATGCAGTTCGTGACCCATATCTTCGATCAAGGACCACTCATCTCAAGATGAAGACATGGTTGACGCCTAAACCAAGGGAATATTCACTCCTCAATGGATAGGGTCTTGACCAAAGCAACCAATAAGCGAAGTGACCCATATCTTCGATCAAGGACCACTCGTCTCAAGATGAAGACATGGTTGACGCCTAATCCAAGGGAGTATTCACTCCTCAATGGATAGGGTCTTAACCAAAGGAACCAACAAGCAAAGTAACACATATCTTCTTAAAGCTTACACGAGCTTCTTTGATCATTTCCTTGCAAACTGCATTCACTTTTTGAAGATCATTGATCTGTGCAGTAATTCTGATACTTCTCATTTAGTCATATACATTGCTAGTACAACCTTGAACTTCCTTCACTTGAATGCTATTAAATCTTTCCCAAAAAACAAAAGAACAAGGAATAGATAAATGATGCAATGCCCTCTGTAAAATATGCATGAACCTATATGCCTAAGATATTATGCGTGAGCTTATATGAACATGTTAAAAATGAATGGACCTATATCAAAAATTAATTTTTTTTATTAGAAACCCAATTGAAACATGATATATGTGTAATTTTTTTTTATGTAGAAATGTGATAAAAAAAATTAATTCTAAAAAAGGGGAATGGACATGTTATTTTTGTGTTTTTTAAATATCCAAAAAGAAAACAAGGCATGAGCCTATATAAAAATGTCCAACTAAAACTAAACATATTATTTTTGTATTTTATTTGTCTAAATATCCAAAAAAAATGTGTGAACCAATATGAATTTTTTTTATTTTTATAAAATGCCAACAAAAACAAAAACTGAATGTACCTAACATGTTATATATTTTTCTTTTGTAAAAATGCATGAATATGTTTTTTTTTATTTTTTTTTAAATGTAAAAAAAATGCATCAACCTATATGAAAATTTTTTATTTTTTCTAAAAGTTCAACTAAAACAAAATAATGAACGCACCTAATATATAATTTTTTTGTATGAACATGTTATTTTTTTTGTTTATCTAAATATTCAAAAAAAATGTATGAAATTTTTTTCTAAAAGTCCAACTAAAACACACAAAAAAATGTAGCAAAACATGTGATTTATAAATTTGGAAGAAAAATGTATGATGAACATGTTATTTTTATTTTTTGTTTATCTAAATATTCAAAAAAAATGCATAAAATTTTTTTATTTTCTAAAAGTCCAACTAAAACATAAAAAATGTATCTAAACATGTGATTTTGTTTTATAAATGTGAAAAAAAATGCATGAACATGTTATTTTTGTTTTTGTTTAGCTAAATGTTCAAAAAAAAGTTATTTTATTTTTCTAAAAGTTCAAGTAAAAGAAAAAAAAAATTAAATGATCTAACATGTGATTTGTTTTTTATGTATAAAATTTTATTTTAAAAAAAATGTATGAACATGTTATTTTTTTTGTTTATCTGAATGTTAAAAAAAACTGAATATACTAAAAATAAAAAATTTTAAAAATGCATGAACATATTATTTTGTTTTTTTATCTAAATATCAAAAAAATTGTTTATCTGAATGTTAAAAAAATGAATATACTAAAAAAATTTTAAAAAGTGCATGAACATATTATTTTGTTTTTTTATCTAAATGTAAAAAAAAATACATGAAATTTTTATTTTTCTAAAAGCCTACACTGAAACAAAAACTGAATATACATAGGATGTGATTTTTAAAAAAAATGCATGAACGTGTTATTTTTTTTATTTATCTAAATTTCCAGAATTTTTTTTTTATTTTTCGAAAAGCCCAACTAAAATAAACAACTGAATGTACCTAACATGTGATCCTTTTTTATGTAAAAAAAAATGCATGACCATGTTATTTTTGTTTTTTCTTTATCTCAATCTACAAAAAAATGTTTGAACCTATATGATAATTTTTTTATTTTTTCTAAAAACCCAACGAAAAAAAAAACAAAATTGAATGCAACAAACATGTAAAAAGAAATTAATGAACATGTTATTCTTTTCCCTTTTTTTTAATGTCCAAAAATGCAAGAATTTTTTTATTTTTTCTAAAAAACCCAAAAAAAACTGAATATACCTACAAATTTTTTTAAAAAAAAGCAGAAAAAAAAATTATGATTGAGATTCATGTCCAAATTTTAAAAAAATTAGTATTATTTTCAGTGCAAAAATGATGATAATGATGTGATTGACTATATTCATGTTATAACATGATTAGATGTGAATATACATGTGCAAGAGAAAGAAACATGTTCCCTATGTGTCCTATTTTAGGTGAAAAACTAAGGTAGGATATTACTAATGTTCACATCCTAACTTTGGAAGGTTGCTTATTTCTGCCCATGTGCATAGTTTCATAGGTAGATTTAGACAACTCACAGATTATCATGTCCCTCAGACTACCCTTATCATATAGACAAGGACCCAGTTCTTGAACCAGTCATAAGTAGGGAAATGTCCTTTCAATATGACTAACTTATGATACCAGTAACACTCTGAGTGGTGACTTAAGAATTATCAAGTGAGCATGAAGCCCCTAAATAGCAACTATCAAGACACCCACTAATCCTAAGCTCGCACAAGCTCGGATATAGAGTCCAAAAAGTGTGTGAGGTAGTGAAAGTGAATTGTGTGAAAGGGGAGCATACAAACCTTTAAATCTAAGACTACCCAATCCCACCTGCAACACAAACAAGCAACCAAGAATATACAACACAAAATCTTCTAATGGTTCACAACATTGAATATGTACAAACACAATGACCAGGAGAAAAAAAAAATCACATTGAATATATACGAAAACAACGAATACGATCAAAAGAAATCACAACATTGAACATATACAAGCATAATGACCACGAAGAAGAGAAAAAAAGAATAAACAATACTTACATAGAAATAAAAATAAAAAAAGAGTGCAACAAATAAAAATAAAGTTAAAGAGAACATGTACAATTACTTAGATTAGGCTTAACTCTTGAAGATATCCCCAGTGGAGTCGTCATCTGTCACAACCGGGATCACGACGAGACGACAAAAAAAAGCTTTTAATTAAAAAAAAACAGAGGAGTCGCCACCAAAATTGATTAAAGAAAATTTTGGAAAAACTTAAAATTGTGATCTTTGAAATCAGTTTGGGTTCGGAAGTTATTTACGCATAGGGAAGGTATTAGCATCCTATAACGTCCATTAAAATGGTTACCTTCTAATTAATTATGCACGGATATCATTAACTTTCAAAAAAGTTTATTTCACTCAAATAAAAAATATTTTTATTGATTTATGTTGTTAATATGTAAGTTAAAAAAAATTATTTATTTATTTTATGAAATAAACGAGAAAGAAGACCTGAAAGTTTATTTAGGGAAAAATTAGAAAACCTTTTTTTTTGCCTTTTTAAATTTTTTTGAAAGAAAATGCATAGGATTCAAGGTAGCAAATGGCTACTCAATAAACCCTTACAAATCAAACGGTGTCAAAGGTGGATCAACCACTAAGTTAACACACTTGACCCTCATATGAAAGAAAAAAAGTAATCAATAAGGATTAGGAGATTTCACATATCAGTTTTGGAAATCGAGAACATACATGTTATATTGAGCAACAAACAAACAAAGAAACAGATGTGATGTTAGGGATAGATTCTATATATCAGGGAAAAAATATGGCAAAACAAAAAGAGGACAACGAATGAATATTAAGGGCATATTTTTACATGTCAAAATTGAGAAGTGGGGAAACAGACCACAAAACGGGATAAAAATATTAGAAGCTTGTATTTGATTTGCTCCCTCATTCTCTCTTTGTTGTGTGTGACGTCCTCGTCAGGTTTTACCTTCTGTGTATCCGTGCATATGCGTAAGTGCCTTTTTTTGATACGTTTGCCTTATTTATGTCTTCCTCGTTATCTGAAAATACTCTGTCAATGCTCCACTCACCATAATCACTCCCCACCTCTCTGTTAACTGCTCTTCCACTACCCCACTAAACAAAAACTGACTTCCACTAACCCACTAAACAAAAATTGACTTCCACTAACTCACTAAACAAAAACTGACTGTCACTATTCTCTACCTATCAGAAAAGATAACTTTCTTATCCCTATTGTTCTATTAATTTTTATTAATCAATTTTTTATTTTTTATTTTTTTTAAATTTTTATAAATACAAACAAAATTAGTTATTCACAATATATATATATATATATTTAAATAATAGTATCACTTGTTATAAACTTTTAAAAGTAAAATTTAAAATTAAAATCTTTTATAAAATAAATAATTAAGATTAAAAAAGTTACAAGAATCAGAATAAAAATAAGAAAAAAGTTGAGAACTTTTTTTACAATTTTAGAATTAAAAAAATAATTTTCAAACTATAATAAATTTATACGTGTTATTCATAAAAAAAATTATACATTACACTTTGCAAAACAAAAAATATGATTGCATTTACTACATAAATAAATAATCTTAAAAATTTAAGATATTTTTAATTTAAATTAAAAAATATGGTAAAAATTATAATAAATAATAAATAATAGAATATAATAACTTTTTATAATTATCATTAATTAATTTGATTGAGTAAATTTATTTTAGAGATAAGTCCATCTTGTTTTTTATTCACAAAATTTATATTTAAATTTTATTACTTAAAGAATAAACATCTTATCAATTAAATTAATATAAGTTTGTAAAATATAAAATTAAATAAATTATATTTTAAATATATTATTTTTAGGTAAAAAAAAGTTTTAGCTTAAAAGATAAAAAATATATGCATTCAAATATTTTATTTTTAAATTTAAAATTTATTATTTAAAAATTAAAACAGTAATCTTATCTTATCAATTAATTTTTTACAAATAATATTAAAAAACCTGTCTAAGAAACTAAATCCAACTTTTACTTAACTATAAAAACTTTACAAGGATAATAAATTTTATAAATAATATTATTTAAAAATTACAGAAAATATTAATTTACAATTAACTTATTTAACCTATTTCATCCTATGCCTAGCTCAGTTATTTACAATTACTTGAAAAGATAATCAACATATCTTGGCTTTAGTTGAGGGAAAGAGGAGTTGTTTGAACTCGGTCTGGGTTCCAGACATGACCCAGTGAAGACAGAATATTGCTGAATGTCATTAGTCCACCAAGATTGTTGGAGATCATCAGTCTAAGAATTTTATTATGTTTCTTGCTGTGGACATTTATAGAATTTTATTTATTTATTAAATGATTATAAATAATTATATATATATATATATATGCAGAACCCTTTTCAATTTGAATAATGGAATATTAAACTCCTTTTTAGGTTATCAAAAAAGTTCTGGTACCATCTATGTCATAGATGGAAACTCATCTTAGCCAGTCACATTTTGGAGAATCTCAAACCAGAAAGCATTCTTATTGCATTGGAAAGCGCAACTGTACATTAGAAACAGAGTAAATCCTATCTAAACGAACAAACTTCACCATAATAGACTCTACTAATAATGACACTCTTCTCATGTTATCATTAAAGGTATTTACATGGTCCCTCATGCATGCTTAGCCACAAACACGTAAACACGTTACTCCATTAATGCATCATATGGTACTCTATTTGAAAATGCATCTTCTACTCTGTGGCTGCAAGGACGGCTGAACCTTCCACCTGATAATTCATCGCACCAAATGCACAAAATAGATTTATAAGAGATGTTACAAGGAAACAAATCATGAATGCAGAAACATGTTAGAAATCAACCTGTAAGGAGTTAAATAAATAAATATGGGTGAAGAAGCTTTCCCATTTTTGCACCTAACAATCGGTTTTGTTTCCTGTTAACCCAGGCCCAAGACCTTGTACCTAAACATGACTCGCCAACCAGTTGAGAGTCAAATCAAAGTTGCATACCTTGAAAATTTTCTATTACCAATGTTTTTATAAACAAGTATGAGTATCATTCACAATGTTATTATCTTAGTGAAGTTTAGTTGCAACTTGCAGTCCTAGTTACATGTAGGATTTCAACTCTACCTTTATTAAGTGCTAACAATACCTTCGAAAGGGATATGCAGACTAAGTGTAAATTAGTCCAATCCATTCGTTTTTGGAGACTATGCCTTTTGTTTAGTGAAATGTCACTGTAAGCATGATGTGCTTATGAACTCTTGTTCTATTGTTGTTGACCTTAAACTTTCCTTTTGTACCTAATGCAACTTTCCTGTTACTGTTGGGACTGACTTTCTGTTCTAAACAGATAAAGAATACTGTGCAAAAAGAACTGAGAACTACCAGCCACTGTATTTAAAATCATGTATCTTCTTACCTTGAAGGTTGCACCCCAGATTTCCTCCTCCTCAGCAGGTACTGCAGTAATCTTATTCTTTGGATTCTCATAGCATCTCAATCCTCCAACAGCTGTGGAGTAGAAACATCCTGTACAATTTAGAAAGCAACAATGCCACCAATGAGGGAATATTTACAATTTTGGAGATAAAAAGGAGGAACAGAACAGAAACATCATTGTAAATAAACTCTTATTCTACCTTTATGAAAATTGGTGGATGTTATATTTTCCATTTTTTCCCCTCTTCTATTTGTAAATGAATTATCATCCATAAGCACTTCTAAAGGTCAGTTATAAAAACTAATAGCCTAACAAAATTAAAACCCACCTTGAGGGAAAGAAGCAAGTGACTTGCCACAAGCACCTTTAAGCAAATCAGCATCATCAGCGAATGCTACATATCCATCAGCTGTTATTCCCCAGTAGAGAGGAACCTTACCATACTGATCCTGTTAAAAAACAACACAAACTCAATGTTTTTAGTAAAAGTGAGTAAAGAAGAAGATGTGGTGGATCATAAAGAAAATTGAAAACTTACAGAAGCCACAAAGAGTGTAGAAGTGGACTTATCAAAAACAATGAAAGCAAAGCTCCCACTGAGGTGGCAAACAACGTGATTGGCAGGGTAGGGTGCTCTATCACGTAAGGCTTTGTAAGCCTCAATCACCAAAATTACTTCATTCGCAGACTTGGCTAGTCCATACTGCTGTCTCAAGCTACCCAAATTGTCAAGAGCTCCCTCAAACAAGCAAAATATCTCATCCTTAACAGCAAATGATCTGCGTTTTCCACTCACCATGTACACCAAAATCATTTCATAAACTAAATTCATTAATGCATAAGTTAACTCAATATCTATTTAATAATTCAAACAGACACCAATTGCAAACTTTAAATTTAACTTAGTTAACATTAAGTGACAAATTCTCCCTGCAAGTGAAGCTTGCTTTTCAAATTACTCCATTACCCTTGATTAGTTTATGCCACTGCAAATAAGTAAGTGACCTGTTTTTTTCTTCCTTCTAATTTGAGAAAAAGTTAGCCAACTTGTAATCAACGATGTGATTGTCCCTTCCCAAAAAGAAAAAAGAAAGAATGAAAGAAATAAGACATCCAACCTATCCTGTAATATCACTCTAATCACGAAAATGATCTAGAATGCAATACGTTCGGCGGGTTTTTAGGGAACGTTTTCCAAATTAAATTTAAAGATTAGTAAATTGTTAGATTTTAAAGAAATAAATTTATAATAAATTATATAAAATTCTCAATTCATAGTAAAATAAACATGTTTAGTTTATTATTATTACTTTTTTTTTTTTCAAAATGATGTGTTGTAAACATGCTTATGGGGAAAGTAAAGAGACAATGGTTCATGTATGTCTCAATATTTCTAATATTTATTCAAAGTAAACTACTCTGCCAAACATATTTGTGATGCTATAGACCACCTAAGTCAAGTTTTTTATTTCATTACTGTCAATGTTGATATTCTTTGAAAATTTAACAGTATATTCTTAACAAGGACTATTTAATGTTAAAACAAATCCATCAGTTATTGTTTAATTAAAAAAAAACTTCATGATAAAAATATAAATAACTTGTTCAATGAATTTTCTATTCTCCGGTCCCACCTAACCTAATCTTTATTATCCTTATCTTCTTCATCCATCCTCCTTGGGCTAGAAAGCAAAAGACAAGTAAGAAAACAACAGTTCAGCGAATAAAAGTCAGCATTTTGAAGTGGAAAATGCACACGCAATTTCAGAGACTAATAATTGAAGGCGAACCCACCAGTTACAGAGGCCACCCAATAACACATTTATTGGTCAAAGAAAATAAATAAAAAATAAAGGCAATCACTAATTGCTATTAAATATGGAGTCTACTGTAACCTCTGGCGTTTAAAATTAGTACGTAAAAATATATTCGTTTATTCATTTAATTTAGACTATATTGTCATCGTAATTTATTAAAATTTAATATGCTTAAGATAGTAATTGATGTAAAGATTAAAACAATACAACTCATCTATATAAATTTTATTTTATATTTAATAAATATTAAAAATACAACAGAGTTGAACATTAAATTTTTTTAAGGAAGTTCAATTTGATCACAAAGATAATGAACCAGACCGTTTCCATGACCAACGCCACTTTATTTATTTTTAAAAAGTTCACTTAAAAGATTAGTAACTAGTATAAAAAGCAGTATCTCCAAACTAAGTTATTAAAATTGATTTAGGATATATTTAATAAAATAATTTTACAAGATAATTGAAAGCTCAAAATCATTTAAAAGATAAAAACAGCTGAAAAAATTAGAAAAAAACTGAAAGCTAATAAACTAACAATTAAAATAAAAATATTGGTAAAATTATCTGTTAAACTAAATGATTAAAAAATATTAAATAATAAATTAAAATAGAATAAATATGATATATTTTTTAATAAAAAATATATTAAATTCAATTAAATAAATTTTATTTATTTAAAATAATATTTTTTAAACTTTTACATAATAAATTTTAAAGTTTTTTTAAAAATTAATTATTTTTATAATTTTAATATTTTATCAAATAATCCAATATTTTTAATAAAATAAAATAAAAATTATAGCACTTAAAATAAATAATATATATTAAAATAATAATTTAAAATTAATATTTTATGATAATATAAAAATAAATATATTAAAATTAATATTATTATAAAATAATTAAATAATATTAAACCTATAAAAAATAGATAAATAACATTTCAAATTATAAAAATATAGTAAAAATAAAAAAATTAGCTAGAATCCAAAAATAAAAAATTACTGGAAATAACTTTTTTCAAAATGTTAATAACCGTCTAAACAATACTATTAGTTATTAAAATAAATACTTTTACCAATTTAAGATGTTTTAACAACTTTTTATCTAATAATATTAAATTTTAACAATTGAAATATTTTATCAAACATATTTTTTATGTAGAGTTAGGATATTTTATATCAGATTTTAGTTTCAATCTTGTTATTTTTCTTATTGTAAAACAATACAAAAAATAGTATCCTAAATTAATCTTTAAAATTGTACCAGTCAATCATTTTAGCCAGTTTCAAATTACTTCTTTTGTTTCTTGACTTTGGAAAGCAAAATAGTTTTTTAAGTGCAAAACAATAATAAGTGAAATGGGATACCAGTATGTTCTTCTCTCATTTTATTTCGACAAAAATAAAAGTCCGGTTTATACACATCACCAAGACTATGGAACTATTCTGATTATATTTTAATTGAAAAATAGATATATAATAAATTAAATCACAGTAGATAATAACTGTAATATATTTGATGCGCTAAGTAGAATTGCCGTAGAGCATTTTAAGTATTTCAGAGAAATCATATACGTCTTCAACCATTTTATCTACTTTATCGGATAAGGATAATGCACATGGATGCTCGGTACTATACTTTGCAGTCACTTCTCTGCCTAAACCTTGCTTCTCATTTGGGTCAAATTGCCCGGATTTCTTATCTTTAATTAAAAATTTATTGTGTGATAAAATAATAATATGAAAAATTAAATGAAATATATTGATAATTTAAAACTTTTTATGCTGTTATTCAATCTAAATGTTCATATTGTAAAATATTATGATTTTTTAAGAAGTATTTTTTCACCTTATAATAATTATTTTTAAAAAATCATATTTAATAAATTTTTAATTAGTTAATAATACAAAAAAATTATATTAATAATATATTGAAAATAAAAGTAATATAAAAAAATAAATTTGTTAAAAAAAAATTTGGAATAGAAATCTACATTATTATTTAAAAAAAAAAGAATGATAATTTTCTATGAATATTTATTTTTCTCCTTAACAAATAGTTCCATTTTATTATTAGACAACACTTAAATATAATATTTCAGATACTTTTATATTATTTAATTTTAAAAGTGATTGATTAATATTAATTAACACAATAAAAATTGATTAAAAATTATTATCAATTATCAAAGTTTTAAATTTTAATTCGAAACCACTTATAATATTATATATAATTTTATTCATTATATTTTCATTTGCTATGACTTGGCAATTCACCCTATAGAAGAAGATGGGTGAATCTGCAAAGATGCCAATCATCCGCATCATCCATTTTATTGACGCTGGATGCTCCCACTTTCCTCCTCTTACACTGTATGATTGTCAAATTATTATAGGCTCACTCATCAGTCATCACACAACCAATCATCCAAATTGTTACTACACATCACAATGCTATTTTTAAAAAATGGCGTATTTTTCACTCTTGTCGTGTCCTTCATTTTTTGTCTTTGGCAAGCAATGAATATGATTAATATTTTTTACAAAAAATAAATAAAAAGTTAGAATAGTTTTTTATATATTATTTTAATTTTATTAATTTATCTAAAATAAAATCATTTATTCTTGAAATAACTTAAATAAATTCATATTTTAATCTCTGTGCCTTTTAAGGAGAGATCTGTGCAAGAATAGTTGCCTCTGACAAAATTACTTTAAGGATAGAATTAAAAGCTTTAAAAAAGACACACTTTAATGGGTGACTGAATATATTAATTGAAAAATAAAAAACAAAAAATATAAATATAAAAGATATATTTATATTTATATTTTATAAAAATTAAAAAATCCAGTAAAATTTATGACATATTATATTATTTAATTGCAAAAATAATATAATATAATATTCTATGTATTATTTCTGGAGTAAATATCGTATACTTCAATGATACGTTTGAAAATATAACTTTAAAAGAAAAGAAGTATTTTTTAAGTTAGTTTATTAATTTGTTTCATTTATTTTAAAATATTGCTTAACTAAAGAATATTAATTGAAAAAATTTATTCATCCTTTCATGTTCTTTTAAAACATCGCTGTCAAACCTGCCGTGAATTACAATTTATCAAGACCATTAGAAAAAAAAAAACATAAAAAGCATGCAAGAGCAATGAGTAGCTAGCCAGTGATCCCAAAGATCAACACCTAAATCAGTAGCCGGAACAAAGTTTTTCCACCAACCATACCCAGATATAACCGATCGCCGGACCGCTATTATACGATCCTTCCATTCCATGACAGAAATTTTCTGAATTATTAATTTATTTATTTTTTATTTTCAAGAGTGGGCAACACGCTCCTGATCCGCGAAGCAGGAAGCGTTACCAATTCCACTTACTACCGAGTACCAACCTCCAAGTGTGAAGGAATGAGAACGATGCGACAGAACGACGTCGCTTAGGTGACTCTATACTGTACATGGTAGAAGTCTTGGGTTTACCTGGGTTGCCACGGGGACTCGTTGTGGTGTGTGTAAGCCAATTGCACGTGTTCCCCGACCTGCAGGGACACCGCCGACGGTTTGCTCTCAACGAACCGGCTCAGCAGCGTTCCCGCCGTCGTCTTCGGGGACGGAGTTCGGCTACCGGCAGCCACCAACTCTTCCGGCGGCGACACCACTGAGCTGCTGAAGATCCCCAACATTTTTCTTCCTCTCTCTAGAAAGAAAAAAAAGAAAAGAAAAAAAATGTGCTAGCACGTTCTCTCTTGGTTTTGCAAGAAAATACAAAGCTGCTAAGAATGGGATAGGAAATGAGTATGGAGTGTGTGTTTCGTTAAATAGAAAAGCAATGAGGGCACTTCAGTCATTTCAGGAAATAAATTAAAAATGTTGGTGTATCTATAATTCCGTCACTAATTTAAGAAAATAAATTGTTTTTTGGAGGTGGGACCCGCGCGATGGAGATGATGTTTTTTGCACGAGAATCAGGATCAGATACCTTTTGGCTTTTGCCATTATGATTATCATTACGCGGCATGGTATCATCACTGTTTGTTTCGTAGGTAGGGACGCAGGGATGGAGCAATCTGCTGCGGAAGCATTCAGTTTTACCTTTGTGGGGACCCTTCCTTGCTTTCCTTGCCATGTCAACCAAATTCTTAAGGATGCATGTAGTTCTGTTTGTATCCATTTCATGATTTCAAGATATAAAAGTATATCATGATTTAATTTAACTAATTTTTTAAATTTAATTTAATTCAATAAAAATATTTTAAATTAGATTGGATAATTTATTTTTTGGTTTAGTTAAAAATGATAAAGAAATTTTATTTTATTAGTTCTTCAATATTGCTTTTGATTAAAACACTTAACATAAAATAAAGTTTATATACTAAATTAAAAATATATTAAAAAATAATAAAATATATTTTAAAATTAAAATTATACTTTCTTAAATATACAGATATATAACTATAAATATGAATTTAATTTTATGAATAAATTATATATATAAGCTTGATTTAAATTAAATTAAAATTTTTTATGAAATTAAATTTAAAATCCAATCCTATAAGAAAATTTAATTTTTTGCCGTATGCATTGATTTGAATAAGTGTATGTACACTCCTACCAACCAGGTAAATTTTCCATTATGATTCTTTAAAAAGATAGTGATGACTTGTCTAGCAAATTATATGAATATACAGGACAGGGAAGGAATCCATATACCTCCAAATCGAACGAGTCAATGACACGGCAAAATAATTATTCATCAGAACTAAACTAAAATGAATGTTAATTCGATATTTTAATTTATTTTAACCCATTTATCATTTTTAAAAAATTACGATAACATTAATTACTCTTTCCGATTGAAAATAAAGATCAGGTCCAGTATTTACATTGAAAAAAAAAACTCGTTTTAAGTTTATAACAAAATTGATTTTTATAATAATTTAAAAAAATAAAAATAATGTTAAAAATAAATAAATATATAATTTTATCAATGTGTATATTTGGATACAAAATAATAAATAAATAATACTTTTAAATATTTCAGATAATATTAATTACTTTTTTACATATTTTCTTAATAATGACAGAAAAATTAAAATTATAATGTATGAATAAATATAAGAGTAATTTTATGAAAGTTAATTAAGAAAATAAACAATTTAAAATATTAATTATATTTTTAATATATTCTTCGCCTGTTTTAATAGATAAAAGAACTCGAAAAAATAATTTTTTATTAAAAATTGTAGCATTTAATGATATTAGTATATTGGATTTTGTAAGTTTCAACTTTTCATATTTTTGTTTTTCAAATTTCACATAAAAAAATATATATTAAAAAAATTTAAATATTTAAATATGATGTTTAAAAATTTTTAAATTTAAATTTAAGTCTATTATTTATGATTAACTATTTTTTATTAAAATTAGTTTTATTTTAAAATTTATCAAATTTATAAATTTGTTTAAAAATCAACAAAATAAAAGATTAATAAATAAATTTATAATCTATAAAAATGGTTAAACAAAAAAGTTTATTATTTTGAAGTTTATAAAATAAAAATATAATAAATAAGTCTATAATATATATATATATATATATATATATAATATGATTTAAAAGGTATACAAATTTAAAGTATTTTATAAAAATATATTTTAATAATTTTTTAAAATTTTGAAAAAAATATAAATTAATTTTTATTGATATTATTTGTATAAAAAGTTAATAAAAATTATGTAATAACTAATGAATATGATATATATATATATATATATATATATTTAAAATATAAGTAATGAAATATAAAAAAAACACTATAAATAAAAACATAAAATTTATAACAATATCTGAAAATATCAACGTAAAATTTGAAAAAAAAAATTTAATAAATATGTGATTTTTTACATAAATATATCAAATTTTTAAAATATTTTTTAAAATTTTTTCATTCACCTTTAAAACAAAAAAAATAATTATTAAAAATTTTGAAACAACTCGTTTATATTATTATATTAAGTAATATATTACATATGAAATATATATTTTTTTTTACAAAATCTACTTAAAAATTAAAAGTTGAATATAAGTAAATCATATAAACAGTTTCTTATTATTTAAAATTAAAAATGTGTATATTAATACTTTAAATATTTGAAAGTAGATGAAAATGGTAGTAAAAAATTATATCTTGAACTTAAAGCTTATTTTATTTAAAATTTAAAATTTATTTATTTAATAAATTATATAAATATTTTAATATTTTAAATTAAAATAAATATTATATAGATATAATATATAATATAATAAATATAAATAATATATAAATATAAGATAAATAAATATGTAGATAGATTAAATAAATATTTCTATAAATTTAAGTCTAATTTATTTATTTAATAATTTTTTAATATATTTAAATTTATTAATTTAATAAACAAATTAAACCATGATTTATTTATCTAATAAATTTTTTAATATGTCTAAATTTATTAATTTATTAAATAAATTAAATCAAACTAAATTTTAGAAAAATCAAATAATAAATTTCTGTGGACCTGCATAATTTTTATTCTTAAATGTTAATAATTTTTTAAAAATTATTATTTTTCTTAATTTATCCATTATAAAAATTGTTCTTATTTTTTATTATTTATTATTTAATAATAAAAATATTAAGTGCACAATAATTTTTTAAAATTGATAATGAATATATGAATATAATGGCATAAAATAAAAATATAATTAATGTTTTTTAAATATTTAAACAAACAGAATAATTATTATTAAACTATATTTATTTATATTAAAAGGTTCTTATTTTAGAATTATCTTTTAAGTTTATAAATTTAGAGTGGACTAGTATGTTAATTAATGATTATGTGATAAATTAATGTTTATGTAAGAATCTTTTACAGCTTAAAAATATTTTTTTTTTAAATTTATGAATTTGATCTAGTTAAAGATGGTAAAAAATTTACATCTACACTATCCAATCTCGTTCTGTAATTTTGATAAAAAAAATTTAATTAATCAGGATTAGAAACAGGTTCTGATAAAATATAATTTTTGAAAATTAAAATAATAATAGATATAAGGACATTAAAACCTATTTACTTATAAAATTATTAAGATATTTAAATTATTTTAAAAATATTATATAAAATTAATAAAATTATAAAAACAATAAATTATATAAATTTAAAAATATATATAATACTTTAATATATTATAAAAATTAAAATTAAAATACATCAAAACCAAACATTGAATGAATTTTTTCAATCCTAATTGAAAATAAAAATGAAATTTAATACTTTAATTCCAATAAGGGACGATGACAAGCAATAAGTATCGAGAAACATAACATGAAACTTGCTTTGACATGTTGTCCTACCTAAAGCCAATAATATAGAACCTGTTTGATTTATGTTTATTAAAATATTTTTATGAAAAATTATTTAATGAATGAAGTTTTTGAAAAATATTTTAAAATAATATTTATTAATTTTTAAATTAAAAAACTGAATTTATTTTAAATTATTTTTATTTTTATTTTTATTATTAATTTTTCAAGTAATGTCCTATTCTTTTTTAGTTGCGATTTCACATTTTTTCACAAACAATTTCTGAAAATTGTTTTATAAAATGAGTTTTAAAAATTAAAAATAAAAACCAAAAAACAAGTCAAATACACTCACAAATACTAGTTTCATTAATCTTTGTTATTATGATTAACTTTTAATTATTTGAAAATAAAACATTTTATTAAAAATAAATTTATTATTTTTTATATAATAAATATATAAATTTGAATACAAAATTTTCATTTTTATATATTTTTAAAAATTTAAAATTTGAGATTAATATTTTTTAAAAATATTTATATTAATTATTTATGCAATTAAATCAATGTTAATCATGTGTCAATCTAATTTAAAGTTGAATAAAATTAATTTAAAATGTATACATTAATTAATTGTAGCCACATATTTTTATTAAGCTTTATGTTTTATATGGAAAAAGCGAAATTAATTCTCTTTAGTGTAAACCAAACAACCCCGCATCATTTGTAGTGTCAAACGACAAAATCCACCAAGATGATATCAAGGAAGCCTTGTCGTAGAAGTTTATGAGTATATGTATGATGATACTGAGAGTTTATTAGTATTTTAATTTTATCTAGTTTTTATAAGATCTATCTGTCTTTCAGTACAATGTAAATTAGTTATTTATTTTAAAAAAATTATCAATTAGTTAATTCAATTACTCAAAATGATACAAATAAATTTTAATATAAATAATACCAAAAATAAATAAAGAAACGGTGATCAAAATTAAAAATTTTAAAAAATAATTTATAAAATTTAAATAAATTAATTATTAAAATGCTACTAAATTCGTGTTATTTTGTAGGAAAAGCGTAACCTGATCTGATCGCAAAAGTTGACTATGTAAAAATACAAAATTACTGTGCTCGACTCTTTTTAAACGGTGAATTTCACCTCCATTATTTCGGGGAAAGAATAATCCAAACACCCAGAACCATAAATTCAAATAAGCAGAAAATGATCTCCTTAAAACAACTTATAAATGGAAAGAATACGGGATATCTAATGAAAATACATTAGTTTAAACAGGATGTATCCTGTCTTTCTTCATCTTTTATTTTTTCTCTCTCTATTCCTTAATTAAATATAAACTTATCGTAAAGCCAATCTTAACGGTAAATCATCTCTTAAATTTTTTACTCTTAAATTTTTTAAATGAATACAGAGGAATTTATTCCCTTCTATTTATGATCATTAATAATAATTTTATTTTATTCAAATTTAATTTCTAAATTAGATTTTATATCCAAATTTGTATCCATCACAACAACAAAAATTGTCATTTACTAACAACTTAACATTGAATTGACTTTTTTTTTATAATTTTTTTAACAACATTGAAATTTTAATATAAATATTATGATTTTATACTAATAATATAATATATTTTATTAACAAATAGTTTTGTTAATATAAAATAATACATCAAATATTAGTATAAAATATTAATGATTGATATAGTTAGTTTCATTTTGTCAAATAAATACTTCTGTTTTTTATGTGTTTAGAAAGAGAAGTACAAATATTAAAATATATAATTAATATTATTAATTTTATTTTTTTAAAATTTTTTATTTATTACACTTGTAGTAATCAAATAGATAGAGATATAAAAAAATAATTCATATTTTAAAAAAATTAAAATAGATAAATACATAGAATAAAAAAATTTATTCTCTTTTCCAACAAGTAAAGATTCAGGAACGGAGTAGCACTATCTTAAATAGGAGAACAATTTTTGTTTGTAGGTAATTAATAAGTTATCTATATTTTATAGTGATTGTGCTTCCAAGTAATTTTATTTTTATTTTATAATACTGATTCCTTTCAATATATATATATATATATATATATATATATATATATATATATATAAATATAGATTAAAAATAAGTAAGTTTATTATAAATTATTTTATTTAATATTTTTTTAAAATATTAAATTTTATAATTCAACCATTAAATTAATAAATTTTATTTTATAAATTATATTTATAAAATTTTATAAAATATAAAATAAATTTAATATTTTATTATTATATTTTGTTTTAATAGATAATATACATTTTTATATACATTAATATCAATTTTTTAATAAAATATCAAATCTCTTTTAAATTTTATAAACATAATATATATGATTAAATATATTAATTTAGCCAATAAATTAATAAAATTTAATCGTTTTAAAAATATTAAATAAAATAATTCATAATAAACTTATTCTTAATATAAGTTATACATATTATAAATTTTTATAAATATATGTAATAAATTTTATTAATTTAATAATTAAATTAATAAAATTTAACTATTATAAAATAATAGTAAATAAAATAATTTGTGATAGATTTATTTTTAAAATAAGTTAATTTATCTATATAAATATATATGTACATATATTTTTTAATAATAATATATATTTTTATTTAATTTTAATATTAATCATTTAACATTCGCATAATTGAGAGCCTTCTATAACATTGTTGTTCGCATTATTTAAGAATTAAACTTCGTTGATGAGATAATTGATTTATTTTAAATTTTGATAAAATATATTTAAAAATAATATAAATTTTGAAAGAATTAAAATTAAAAATTAATTTTTAAATGAAATATTATTTAAAAATAATTATTTTTGATTTAAATGATCAAATAATTAATTTTAGAGTTTAAATATATACATATATTTGAGAAATAATGCAAGTATCTTCCGATCTGTTTTAAACGTCCAAGTATCTATCATCCAAATAAGCTTTACTTTTTAGAAAGTCTATTTTGGCCACCACAAACGTGATTCTGCGTGGTACTTGTATTTTATTATTATTTATTATTTTAATAGCTTTATTATTTAACAATATTTTTATAATAAAATTATAAAAAAATTGGGTTGAAAAATATTATAATAAAAGTTTAAAATTTAATTAAATTAATTTTTATTGTTTTAATTTAATTAAAAGTTTAAAATTGGGTTGAAAAATATTATAACAATATTTTTATTGTTTTTTATATAATATTTTTATTCTTTCTATATACATTCGAATTTTATTTTATTTTATTTTTCATTCTTTTATCTTTTTTATTCTCTTTCTCTCTTCTTAGGTTTTATGTTTTAATGTTTATACTTCTCTAGTTTAATTTGTATTTTATACCATGAAGGGATATTAATTAGGTGTATATTTAGTTTAATTTATTTTGAAAATAATTAATTATTTTTTTCAGGTTTATAAAAATTTAAAAATAAACGATTATTTAGATTAAAAAAAACTAACCCATTCATGTACGGAAAGTTTACAGGGAGTTAGGGATCCCATTCTCCTGTCTACATGTGCAACATAATAGTTAATTGTCAAAGAGCATATGTTAAAAAGTGTTATTAAAATACGGGTTAAAAATAATTAAAAAATAGTACAAATATTGATTATATTAAAATAATAAAATTAAGAGTAAACTAATAGCTTAGTCTCTTATTTAATCTTTAAATTGCATATTATTCTTAAATTATTAAAATTATATTATTAATCTTTTACATTATAATTTATCATACAACTGGATTTGCATCTTCATTTTTAGTTAAGTTTGTACTTATATGTGATTTTAAATATTGTTTTGGCCATCAAATAAATATTAAGATAATTTTATTTTGCATATGACAATTTTTTTTATACTTTATTTGGATGATTCGAAAAAATATAAAAAAAGAATAAAATAAAAAAATAAAAAATAAAGTAAAAATAGAATAAAAAATTATATTATTTGTATTGATGGAAATAAAAGATAATGAGAAAAAAAAGTATCCTTTATTATTTAAATGAATGAAAATAAAAAGTAAAAAGAATTATTATTAATAATAAATTTTGATTTATATAAATTTTAAAATAAAATTTTTAATTTTTTTTACTTATAAAAATATTAAAAATTTAACAATTAAAAAAAACAAAAAATAAAACAAAATTTTTCACCTCCATTTTAATGGCAGGGAATTTTTTTTTCATGAATTCCATAAAAATTAATTTCATTATTTTATATAATACAAATAGAAACAAATAAAAAATAAAATAAAATTCATCAAACCTCGTAAAATAAAATTTTCACTCCCTCATTTTTTCTCTATCCAAATCCTACGAGTCTGGCAATTTGCAACGTAGCAATTTGCCTTTTTATTCTCACAAATGTTCAACTTTATTCTATCAATATTTTCAACTTTATTTATGTATTATTATTAAATATATCCTTTGTTGATGCTCTTGTAAAAGGAAGCCTCCACCTCTTCCAATTTTGTCCATCCCAAGCACATCCCAATGCCGATGGCAACCAGGTGACGTGGCCGTCTTCTTCCACTTCAGAATCCACACCTTCATCCACTCTGAGTGTGGTTTCGGCCACGCCTATCCTTCCACCTTCAACCCCATCAAACTTAATGCGTCTCAGTGGATAAGGGTCGCCAAATACCACTACGGTTTCTGCTTATGCCTGTCTGATTACCTCTTTAGGGATTCTTTCTAGAATTCCAATTGGATCCGATCATCAGCAGTGTAATTCAACGATGATTAGATTAAATATGATGATAATCGTAACATTTAACATAACACATAAATATATTATTAAAAATAAATAAAGAAGAAACTAAATTATATGACAAATTACAATATTAAAGCTGATAAGTAGTTTTAATAACTCATATTATATGTGAAGAAAGTGAGAAATTCAAGTGCGGTTTACTCTTAAAATTAATATCTAATATTTATTTTAAAATTAAAAACACTTACTAAAATATACAATTATTTTTAATTAATACCTCTAAGTACTTCTTTAAATTAAAGAACTTAAAATTAACCTTATGAGAATGACAGGCATAGAATCTAACACCTCAGGATGGGACAGAAAGCAAATATATTTTACAACATGGAATATTTGTTAGCTTTTACGGGGAGGGGCCGAGGGGGAATCCAATTTATTAATTATATATTTTTAGTGTTAACAGTATTGCTCTTTGATCAAGCCCATAATACGCGTCTCTTAGTATGCACCACGGGAATCAAATGAATGACCACCAGTGGATCCGTGATTTACTTATTCTCACCTGTTTATATAGTATTTTTAAAAAAAAAATGGTTTAGATCAATTTATAAAAGATACTTTTACAAGTTAATAATTAATCCTTAAATGAATTCAATTTGCAATAGAGGTCTCCATCAATGACAGTTTTCCCTGAAATCTTGTAAGACTAAGCCATAATAGCAATTGTTTTCTCTTTTTGAGTTGATGGCTGAAAGAGATCTTAGGATAATGAAAACCAGGACTAAGTTGCAATTATAGTATTATAGAAGATTGATTTGCAGATTCTAAAACTTTCAAATATTCCTTGACCATTGTTACCCGTCAATCATAATTATATATTTGTGCGGATTCTTTAACCAATTCTATCAACATTTCAGTTGATAATACTGACAGAGTAGAAAAATATTACTTTTATCCTACTTTCATCATTATACAATGAATTTGCATATGAAAATAGGTTAACTACAGGGATCACGCTTAGGCTTGGGCAAAGCAACAAAATTATCCTTTCTTTTTTCAAACTAGAGTTCCAATTTTCTTACTTTTAAGCTGGGTTAAGAATAAATCAAGCCCCTTTCAAAAGAAATAAATAAATTGAACCAACTTAAAAAATTTAACATTTAATTTATTAAATTAGATTTATGAATTAAATAAATTGAACTTAAGTTAAAATTTTAATTTATTAAATAAATAAATTGATATTAAGTCATTTAAATTGTTTGATTCATAAATTAATTCAATAAAAAAATATTTTTGTATAATATAAAATAATTTTATATGCATAAAAATTTAAACTAAGTTATATATATTTTATTTTAATTTTTAATTTTTAACTAAACTCGTATGATTATTATGGTATTATTATATAAAAATTATTTTCTTTTAATTTAAATAAACAAAAAGTATAGTATCTTAAATGATAATATTTTAATTTTAATAAAATTTTAATTATATTATTTTTCTATATTTTTAATAAAATATAAATTTAAAATATTTAAAAATAATTTATTTTAATTATTAATTTATATAATTCAATCTAATAAATTGCACCGAATTATGACTAAAATTCAATCAAGTTGATTTTTTGAAGTATAAAATCATTCATATCAAACTTAAATTTTAAATTGAACCAATTTTTATTAAATCCG
This sequence comes from Canavalia gladiata, assembly GCA_037954105.1. Lineage (NCBI taxonomy): Eukaryota > Viridiplantae > Streptophyta > Magnoliopsida > Fabales > Fabaceae > Canavalia > Canavalia gladiata. The sequence goes on along the minus strand of CM075658.1, from coordinate 16,669,106 downwards.
AGTTAAACTAAATTTAACTTAACTCATTGTGAATCTAACTTTTAAGTTTCAAAAAATAAAAAGTAATTACTCAAAAAAAATATTCTAATACTTAAAAAGATTTTCAACATTAAAATCAATGTCAGGGTGTTGATATTAAAGAGTCCATGGGTCCCTTGGAATGTTGACTGCTACCAAATTTATAGTTTTGCCTTGTAGTCCTTTCTTTAATTATATTAGTAAAACGAGGCGACGCATGCAACATACAACTGAAGGATTAAGAAATTATATGTCTTTGACATATATATTGGGTGTGGACCCCTAGATATTATTAGGGGCGAATCATTGAGTTAAACCCACTAAAAATTTACCTAGAATAATAATTATTGGACTATTTTGATAGAAATTTTTAAATAATTTAAAATTGATATGGAACAATTGATAGGAAATAAAAATTATAAAGAGAATCGGGTGATAAAGAACAAACATAATAATATAAATTTTTTATATTGTTAATACTTTAATTAAAAACTATTAACTTTGTAAGTACTATTTTCAAACTTATATTTAGAATACTTTATAATTAGTTGACAAAATAAAATTTTTTACACTAATAAATATCAAAATTAAATTGTATAGGTTTCATTTTTTAAAAGAAATTTTCATAAAAAAAAAATGTTGCGGAAATGATTCCTTTTCAGATAAACACGCTTTCTTTTTCTTTAACGCCTTTTCCTTCCCTCTTCTGCCGAGGCAGATGCAACGGCGACGACAGCGTATTGAAGCTTTCCGGATCGAATTATTGGGTGCTTTTTTCGTCTCATATAGAATCTCTCTGCATTTGTTGATTTGTTTCTCGGTATGGATGGAATATCAAATTATCAATGAATAATTGTTTCGCCTTTGTTTGGATTCATATTTTACTATTTCATTTAGAAAAAATTTATTATTTATTGAAAATTAAAAATTTATAGAAAAATCTAAATTTAAATTTCATTGTTTCATATTAAAAAAATTAGATATTTTTTTTTACTAATATAGCATATTTAATCATATTTAATGCATGCGTTAAAGTAAATTTAATTACACTAGTTTTAACATTTTAACTTATTTATAATTTTAATTGTTTATGGTTGCTTTTTTAAATTTCTAAACATTCAAATTAAATCTTTCATTTTAAATATTATTTATATTTTGTTCGGATGATAGATGAAAAAGAAAATATGAAGTATAATTAAAATAAGATTAAAAAGTATTATTTAGATAAATAAATAAAAAATTAGTCTATTTATTTGAATAAAAGAAAAAATATATAAAAATTATTTATAATAATTATAAAAATTTTAATTAAAAAATAACATCAAAATTTTTTATATATTATAAAATTATATTTTGTATATTAATTAAAAATTTACTAATTTCATTATATTTTGTATATTATAAAATTATTATTTAAAATAAAAAAATTTCCTACATGCCTTTATCCCTTCCGGTTCCCTCAATTTTTAAATATTTTTATATAGATTTCACATTAAAAAAATTTCCCTTCCAATTTATTTATAATATTTTATCCTTCTAATGTTATTCAATCAAACATAAACTCAATATTTAGGAGTGAAAGGTTAAACTCATTTATATAAAATTATAAGTTTAAATTTTATTATTTTTATTATTATAAAAAAAATATAAATTTACTAATTACTAACAAAGGTTTATTTGATCCAATTGATACGGAGATTTATAATCTCAAAATTATGAGTTTAAATCAGCGTAAAAATCTTGTTAATAAATAATTTGTAAATATTTTTGTAAACATAAACTTCCTAATTAGCAAGATTGAAATAGAAGTGTAAGCCAATATTTACTTAAATAAATTGGGAAAAATATTATAGAGTATTTAAATAATAAAAATGACTTCGCCTTTCCAGAACGAAGTTTTATGCAACTGCACATGTAATTTCATCCCTGCTGAGCTAAAAACTCACCATATTAGCTTATCATTTTCAACCGAGAAAGATCACTCTCCTTTTTACTTAATTGTTGCCATTTTCTGTTGAATCTTATCTTCTATTCACTTCTCACACATAAAATATCCACCTTTTATAGCAATCAAAACAAGAATTTGAATCTTAAAAAATAACTAGCTATTCCAAAACAATAGAACAAAGAAAAGCCCAAGTATTTTTTCGCGCCTTTGTCTCGCCGGAAACTTCCCACTCAATACCCTTCGTTCATGGTATATTCCTCAAGGTTCTCCTGAATCTCCTCTGTTTTCCATTGAAAGTGACGCTCCCTTTTCTTTTTCTGAGGAAGTGGAGTACTCTCTCTCTCTCTCACTCATTTTCAAACAGTATTTTTTAATTATTATTTTAAAAATTTGAAATAATGTTTTTGTTTATTAATTTATTAATATATTCTTAATCTTTATAAAAATGTTAATTAATAAAAATAAAACAATGAAAAATGTAATAAAAATTATATAATAATTTTAATATAAATAAAAATATTGATTATTTTCTTTTAATTTATATAAAATAATCTCAAATAACATAAGTAAACTTTACAATCCTTGCATTTAGGATCCTCAATCGTTGGGATCAGCGCGCTTCTTAGTGAAGAGAGGGATGAGGGATTGTTTGATTTCCTAGGCTGAGGGATGAAGAATGTTGCAGAAGTTTTGTTTAAAGATAAACCATTTTTTATTTAACTATTTATTATATTATTATAAAAATACCATGTCATAGCTGTTGCATATCACATCACTTTTTTGTTAATAGTTTTTTTATAAGTACTTTTCGTAAATAATTTGACAAAATTTTAAAAAAATCTGGTACGAAAATCTTAATTTAAATAATTAAAAGTTATAAGAATTAAAAACGAGTAATTTAAATTAGGAGATCAAAATTATTCATATAATAAAATATATAGACTAAAATTACAACGAAACTATACTTATTAATAAAATTAAGTGTATATTATATTAAATTAAGTGTTTTGTAAGTCTTGATTAGAGTGAATACTTTTTCACAATACAACTTTGCGAAATTGATAAAATTAAAATCTAAACTAGACAAAATGAAAGCGAAAAGCAGTTATGGACCAAAAAAAAAAAAAGTTTATGGTGGTGGTGGGTTCCAATTCCACAGTGCGAGACTGCGAGATGTTTATAAATAATCCAAACACAGAATAGGGATCCCCACTGTTTCACCCAAACCAAATTGCCATTTGGATAATCGCCCACAGGTCACAACTAGTGGTGCTTAGAAACAATACTCTTTGCTAGAGTTTCCGTTCTGTATACGTTGATGCAGAATCACAGCCAGAGACATAAATTCATTGTTTTTCCTTTGACGATTGGATACCCCACTCATAAACATCAAAATCATAATCTCAACTCTCAAAATGTGGTAGGTGGTGGGGAAAGATGCCTTTATTTGACTTCGTGTACTGTTTTTTTCACACGATGCTCCACATCCAATATTCGAATCAAAATCAATGTGCACATAGCAAAATAATTTCAAAATCAATATTCAGTTTGCACTAATCGTCCCCCCCCCCCCTTAATATTTATGGAAAGAAATGAAATATAGGTATTATTAAATAAATAACTTGCAAGCATATATACACTTAAATTAGGTTTTATGCCAGTGACAGCAAGAGTGAGTGTAGAAGAATGAAGGCTGGAAATTAGATATAACCATTCATGTGATTCTAAAAAATAAGTTTGTTAGAAAAGCTAATGGGTTGTACAAGATGTACAAATGATAATTTATATTAGGTTTACAATATTTTTATCCTTCATAATAGGATGGTGTATATTGACTATTTATTTATAAAAAAATCTACAATCTGTTATGAGGAAGATATGCATAACAACTTCTTTAACCCTTTGTGTAATCTTTTTTGAATGAGATGATAATTAATCTCGAAATGTTTAGTATCACAAAACATTGGATTTGCTGCAATATGTAAGACACTTTAGTTATCGTAATATAACACTATAGTAGAAGATGTGTAAATTAGATAAGAGATATGTTAACCATTGTAATTTACAAGTTGTTTATACAAGGATCCTGTATTTAACTTTTAATTATGATCTTACAATAGTAGTTTACAATAATGGTTTACTTCTTTATATGCCAAAATATCATAGATTCCTTAAAAAAATATAATAATCTAATATTGATTGACCAGTGTAAGCACATTTTGCTTAGTTCACATCACTAAATCTCTTTGGTTATTGTGAAGAAGAAGAGAAGAAGAAAAGTTCCTTTATCAAACTCCCTTTTATATATCATAGTACTGGAATTGTTGCTCAATAATGCTTCTTAGTGGGTTAATCCAAAAATTGACATAATTGTTGTGTGGCAAATGTGATATAAGGTTTTATATTAGTTAAGTACAAGAGCTTCCTTATAAGTCTTTGATAATTAATTAGTTCCATATATGGTGGACTATCATTATCATGAAGGTATAGACATGGTTTTGATGGTGTAATGGAAAATTTACATCCTAAATATCTTGTTTTTTGAAGAAGATTAAGACAATATTTTCTCTTATTCAAGTGTATACCTTTTGAGGATTTGACTAACTCAAGACCTAAGAAATACTTAAAGTCTCCTAAGTCTTTGATGCTAAAGGTAGTATTTAGCATGTTTTTAATCAAAGAAAATTCTCTTAGAGATGTTCTTGCTAGGATAATATCATCTACATACAAGAAAAAATGTTAATGAATTAGACATCCACTTTATCAATAAAGTGTGGTCAAAAGAGACTTGAACAAATCTAAACTCAAGAACAAATTGGTTAGATGGTCATATCTGCATTGACTAGCTTGTTTGAGTCCATAGAGGGATTTCAACAATCTGCATACTTGATTAGGCTTATTTTTAGTAACACCATGGGTTAATTCCATGTATATGTCTCCGTCCAATGTTCCATGTAGGAAGGTATTGTCAACATCTAGTTGATATAAGTGCTAATGTTGTGAGGTTGCTAGTGAAAGTATGGTTCGTATGGTTATCATCTTAGTCACAGGAGAATAAGTTTCAAAATAATTAATCTCTTTGTTTGAGTATAACCCTTTGCAACGAGATGAGTCTTGTGCGTTCAATTATCTTGTCAAAGCGTCTTTTCACCTTGAGCACCCACTTAGTTCCTATGAGTTTGATATGTGGAGGCAAGTCAATGTTCCTCCATGTTTGGTTCCTTTCTAGAGCATGAATCTTAGCTTTGATAGTCTTCCATTAGCATTCATTTTGTGAGGCCTGATAATTCTTTGACTCACAATTAACATCACTGGTGATAATGAAAGTCTTATAATCAGGGGACAATCTGTCATAGTTGAGGTCAAAACCTATTGGGCACCTCATTGAATTATTACAATAAAATTCTTTTAAATAAGAGGATGATCATCTCATTCACGTAAAAGTATGTTGAGTCTTAGATAATGGTTTAATTAGATCTTCATGATTTCTAGTAGCATCACCAGGATAAGGTTCACCAGCTTGCGATGAGTCAAAAGTATTAGTAATTTATTTTGATAGTGAGCCATCATTTTGATCCAAGAAATTTGTCTCGATGATTTGGATGAGTTGTGACATAACATATGCATCCAAAGACCTTGAGGTCCTGTAAGTCTAGTAATTCTTCCTACAATTTTATATATGGACTCTTTCCTTTCAAAATTCGAGATAGGGTTTGATTAATTAAGAAAATTTCATGTCTCACTGCATAATTTCAATAACATTTTGGTAGATTTGATTGCAGCATATATGTTGGTGTTTTCTTTCTACTCTACCATTTTATTGCAAAGTGTTTAAACAACTTGTCTCATGCTTTATTTCTCTTGATTCATAAAATTTAGGCATCACAAGTTTCATGTTATTGTGTAATTGTATCATCATTATTGTTTTATTATATTGTATTTTCACCATCTTAGTAAACAAATAATTTTCCTCTAATTTCATATTTGTATTTCATTAAAGCCACTCACATATATCAATTATAATCATATAATATAGTTAAGAAGAAATGATGACCATGCATATAATTAATACGAAAAGATCCCTAAATATCCATATGCACTAACTAAGAAGATTCTTTTACCATTGAATTGCTATTTGGAATGAAAGTTGTGATTGTTTTGAAAAGTGACATATATCTCATGGTTTACATTCCTTGTTTGATACATATGGATACTTATTTTGCTTAACAAAAAATCTATCATTTGATACATGACCAAGTCGATAATGCCAAGGTATAGATGAAGGAAAATTTATTTCTCTATTTGTAATGTTTACTATTTTCCTTTCTGCACATACACCTTTGTCCATCTTCGAATAGTAAAGTCCACTATGGAGTTTACCTAAACCAATCCTCTTCCCACTATTTCGATCCTATATATCACAACCATACTTATGGAGTGTAAGAGAGAAACATAAATATTGGCATAATTTTGATGTTATAATAAGATTAAATTGAAATTTAGGTATATAAAGTGCACTATTAGTTCTTAGATGAAGAGTGAACTAAATTAATCCAACATAATTTGCTATTATATTGCTTTCATGAGGAAATTTTACATGCAAAGAATTAATCTTCTCACATGAGCATTTACTTGAACATATATGATGAGTCGCTCTTGATTCAAGAATCCAATCATTAGTGCTGAGATTATTCACATAACACAGTATGACAACCTTACGATCTACTTTCTTTACAGCTCCTCCTGATTGCATCATCATATGATTGATGTTGTGAATAGATTGATCATTACTTTCTGGTTCACATATTAATGCCAATAATGCTCGACATTGCTCTATAGTAAATGAAAACTAGACGCCCTTATTACTATCATTTTTATCTCTTGATGAAGTATCATCTCTATTGTCTTCACAACCAGTAACAATATTAACTAAAGTTCCTTTTTTAAATTTGCTGAGACCAAGTGGAAAGTCATTTTTCCTATAACACACATTGATTGTGTGTCTAGGTTTACCACAGTGGCTACAAAACCTATTGTGATTTCTTCTATATGGCTTTCAATTGTTATAAGCTACATTGATGGATATTCTAAAATCATTATTCGTGCACGCTTATCGTTCATATTGAAGTACCATGGAGAATACTTTGTTAAAGGAAGGGAGAGGATCCATTGAAAAGATTTAAGATTTGATTGTGCTAAAATAATCATTTAAGCTTCTTAGAAATTGTATCACCTGGTCTTGACATCTTTACTCTCTGGAATTTCTTATGGTTGGGCATCTAAAGGGATGTGGAAATATGCACGATGGCATGGGTCGATAATTCTCGAGCTCTTCATAGAGTGACTTGAGGTCTGTGAAAAATTTCGTCACAATTAAGGCACCTTTCCTTAGGTTGTAAATCTTTAGTTGGAGTTATGAAACGCGGATTAAGTCTCCCTAAGGAAAATGTTATCTGAGATCATTCTAGACATTAATTGCATTATCTATTTTTACAATGCTCTGTGAAATTGTATCAGAAATGGAATTCATGATCCATGAGTGAATCAAGTTGTTACAATATTCCCAACTTTCGTAAGTTGGATCAAAGGGATCAGGTACTGGAATTGTTTCATCAACTAACTTGATAAATGTATTTTTGTACATTTATTTTCATTTTGTATTGGGCTTAATTGAGTTTAAGTGATGTCTAATTTTATCATCTTAAATAATTTTTATATTATTGGACTTCATTGAACTTAAGTGATAAAATTGGTTAATTTTTAAATTTTAATATCTCTTCACCTTTGTTCATTGTGCAGGTCATATCTTGGGCTATAAAATTGATATTGAAGTGATTCCAGAGGCATTAGAAAGATGAGACAAAACTCTAATATAACATGTATCCGTATATGACCCAACCTTAATTGATGATAAACTTATTTGGACCGAACCATGACTCAGAGCTTCTATCCAAACAACCCAGACATGTTTCAATAAAACGAACATATCTAAGGCTACAAAAGTTATTTTTAGATGGGGTTAATTTTTGAAGCTCAAGTATATAATTGTCTACAATATTTGTTCATAAGGAAAACACTAATTCGGCCAAATAAGGTCCTGTATTTCATGCATATCTTGAATTCAAACAACAAAGTCAAACAAGAATTCAAGTGCAAACCTAAAAGATCAAAGAAACCAACTCAAATTTTATCTTTATTTTAAATTTTGAATTTGAATTGGCAAACTGAGTTTATAAAAGGGGAAACATTTACACATTGTAAAGACATGGAAACTTATTAACAATTTTCAATAAAGTTTCAATTCTTATCCTCGTTTTTATTCTCACTCTTCTTTTTTCTTTCATAAAAAGTCTCATGGAAGGATAATTCCCTTAGTTGGCTCATTGATTTTAATTCTATAAATAAGGAATTTTGAGGTTTATTTTAATTGAATTTTTGTTGCGATTTATTTTTCTTTCCCTTTTATACGTTGAAATTAATGTTTGTAATGATAAAATTAGATGCCTAATTTAATCTCATCTTACATGATGCAATTCTAAAACTAGGGTTTGCCTTAATTCTCTACTTTATAGGTAAAAAAGGGATTATGAGGTTTCCTATAAATTTGGTGATTTCAATTCTTAAAAATTAATTTAGAAATTTTGGGTGATAATTAATTATCTAAACATGAATTAATTCAAATTTTAGGTGTTATTCTAGTAGGAAATCATGAATTTAATTGATGCCTGCTTGATTGAATTCAAACCAAATAAGAATTAAAAAATTGTTTTCAAAAAAAATATTTTTTTGAACCTACGATAATTTCACTTATGAATTGAACTAATGAGTTAATTAGTTTTTAATATTATAAATTCATTAAGTTTCATTTTTCTTTTTACCCAAAGTAAATTACAAGTCCCCATTTTTTCTAAATTTAAATTCAAAATCAACTTGCTTTCCAAGTCTCTTGAGAGACGATCAAGATTGTGTCTTGCATTGCATTTTTTATTTATTTTTATTTTATTTTGATCTAAACGCGACATCAGTTATCAAAATTGGCGCCCTTGTCGGAAACCTTTGGTCCAATTTAGTTGTGTTTAATTTCACACTAACCTTTTCTTTTATTTATTCTATTTTTTTTGTGTAGTTTTGTTTTTTTTTTTTTCTTCTTTTGCATATTTTAAAATTTTTCGTATGGTTCTATTTATCCATACCGCAACATATATTTTCTGAAAGGAAACGTCGCTTTAAGCAAAATTGATCCTTTAAGGGTGAAGTAGTCCTTAAAATTTCAAAATTTTGTTTGTTTTTATAATTTTTCTATTTTATTTTATTTTATAAAAATTTTACATACTTAGAAATTAAATTTTTAATTAAATTTTTATAAATTTTGTTTACATAATATTAGATTAATTTTATTGATTTTTTTAATTATATTTTATCTTTTTTTATGATTTATTTTATCTATTATCTTATTATTTCTTTATATTATATATATTGCATGACCGATCTAATCCTAATTTTTTGCATACTAAAAAATATAAGTTCATTTTATTTCAATTATTTACTGGTGCTTGTATTATTTTCAACAATTTGTGATTCATAAATAATGCTAGTTAGATAATTAATTTTAATTAAAAAATTAAAATATAAATTCAAAATATTTGATAATATTCTAAAAATAAATATTATTATCATTATAAATTCTTGATCATAATATTTGTTCTGATAAGAGGTTTTTAAAGAATTAATAACTGTAAAAAAAAGGTTGATTTATTTAAAGGTTAGATTTCAACAAATTTTGTGAATATAATGTTCAATTTAATTTTTAGAATTTGAACTTGGTTAAATTCCGAATAGATGAACTGGTGGTTGGAAGAATTTATACTAATATTTTGTGTATTATGAAATTTTGTTTCATCTGCTTGTTTTATTTCTCTATTATGATTTTGTATTATTCTCACCTAGCTTTAATGTTAAAGTTGAACTTAAATAGTAATGAATTTATAATATTGTTGTCACAAATTTATTAGGAAGACATTTTTATTCTCTATACTATCCGTGTAATTCAATATTGTTGAGCCTGTTGTCAATATTAATTTTTATTAATAATTTATATTAATACATAATTTAATTTATTTATAAAGAATATATATATTATCAGTATATTAAATATTAATATATTATATCATAACGTAAACAAATATTGATATTAATAAATTATTTTTATTAAAAATTTATTAATATAAATAATTATAAAAAAATTTAGTAAATAATATTTTTATAGAATCAAATATTCTTAAGAGACTTACGAGTATGGCACCATTTTAATTTAGAAACTGCTAAATAATACAAAATATTTGATTGAATTAAACTATCAATGTGTTGCTTTGGAAATTTCGGTGTTTAAAATGTTGATATTGTTAAGAGTTTACTTTTAACATATTATAAATATAAAAAATGTATACTGTTAATTAGTTATATAAATGTTAAATACGACTTTTAAGGTAAAATATTATAATAATTTATAATTAATCAGTACATTTGAATTAAATTTTATTATTAAAATATAGGTAAAAATGAAAGCCCGGATCATTGTGACCGAATTCGTAAAAAAGTAAAATAAAATCCAAGGACTGTGGTTTTAATTTCTACAAGAAACTTATTCATTGAATGATTATCAATTTAATAGTGGAGTTTAAGATTTGGTGAACCCAGTCGAACTCCGGTCGACAAATAAATAGGAATATATGAAATAATAATCAAATGCTAATGCAAAAGCAAAATTTAAGGAAAGGATGATAAATATTGCTCCGTATGTTTTATTAGAATTTTTTTTTTTGGTACGATATAAAAAAAATATTATGAGTGGAATTTAGGATGTTTGTGTATATTTTTTTTTTATTTTTAATTTTTTTATTATTGAATCAATTCTAATTTTGTTGATACATTTTAGTAGATTTTAAAAGTATATTAGTATTTTTTTATAAATTTTTTTTAATATTTAAAATAATATAAATTATTTTTTATTTTAATTTTTATGAATTAAAATTTTTATTTATTTAAAATAATATAAATTAATATTTTTGTAAATAATAAGAATGAATTTTGAAAATAATAATAAAATTTTAAAACTAATAAATTTTTAAATAAAATTTATATATATATAATTCAATAAATTAAAAAATAAAATATTAACAAAAATATTACCCCTATTTTTTTTTTCTTAAAAGCTGCAAACACGTACGGTTTAATTTATATCTACCACATGGAAAAGATTGGTCTTATCCATTTGGCCTTTTCATATCTCATTTTCAGCTTTCCCCATTGATAAATCAATCAAATCGCACAACGACAAACGTTAATTTAATCTAATCTTGTGGCTTTCATGGTGATGAAACTCTAGCTTCTTCATATTTGTTTAATTCATCGAACCAACTTTATTCAATTCATTAAGTAACTTTTCAGTTTTCATACTGTAAATACCTCATTTCTACGTGAAGATAATAGGAAGAAGAAAAAAAAAAGAAAAGAAAAGGAGATTGCTAATTGGTTGCAGCGACCAGCGTGTGTGAAGCTATACAGTACATTGAATACACATACATATGCCACTGAAAAATCATAGTCTGACGGAAAGAAATATCAATTGTTAAATCTGGATTAATAATATAAATTTTATTATATAAAAATTAAATTGTTAGTATATGTGTATATCAATTAATTTTTAAATTAATTATAATTTTGTAAAGTAGTTAATTTTATTAAAATTTTAAATTTAACAGTTAGATTAATCAAATTTATTTTTTAATAAAAATATTAAAGATATTAGTTTATTAGATTTGATATTTAAGTATAGTTTAATCTATTTTTTTCTCTTTCTCTCTTTCTCTATCTAAAAAAGAAAATTATTATGACTCAAACGTGACATATATGACATCTTTCTAATACACTTCCAATTGGTCTTTTTTTCCCATTCTAAACATCCAATCGGTAGATAAACAATAATAGAAAAAGGTGGTTCGTGGGCCATGCCCTTTTGTTGAGTCTTGCCTGAAACCCTCGATTACATATTAACAATTTGGTGAACCATCCCTCACACAGTTGGTGGGTTAGTCTGATTTATATTTCAAACAGCTATTATTTGGTAACTAAGATACAAACAACATTATTTAATTTCACTCTTGACTCAGCCAAGAAAGGAACATCACTTTTTTTTCCCTCTTTTATTCTTATGAAGCACAAATCTCCCCCTTAATTGGATAATTATAGATGACATTATTATGACAACGACGCATACACGGAGTTAAACTTCACTCAGACTCGACATTCGCTTCTGGCAAACAAATCACTGCCAAGAATGAAAACAATAATAATATAATATATATACATCTAAAAAGCATATAAATATCTATTTAATATTGTTATTTTTAATTATATATTATATTATTCATTACATTTTTTTTTCTTTTAAGATGGATACATTAAAGAAGTGTTCATCAAATATTTTTCGAATAAAAGAGATATTTGTCCTAAAGGAAGAGGAAGTTTTATATATCTTCAAAAAGAAAGGATGTTTGTTTGAGTAACAATAAGGTAATGTCTATAAAATCTTCGAAATCTTAAAGGGCTTTTAACATAAGCTTCATTAGACTTTTTTTTTTTTTAACCAAAATGGGGTAATACCTCATAAAAATTACCAAACCAAACTTGTGTGTAAGTTGTATTTTTGGACAGTATGATATGCTCAATCTGTTTTTTCGTCAGCAATTTTGTGGCGATTTATGACATAATTTTTGTCTGATTCTAATCGTTATAAAACTTTTGGCACTGTGAGACAACCATGAACATGTTATTTACCGACATAGAATCAATTTTTTTTTTAAAAAAGATGAGTAAATATGAATAAACACGATTTACGTTATTTGATAAAAGTTTTAAATATTATACTAGTTTCATGATTTTTACGGGGTATTATCCCGGATTGGTAAAAAGCCGCTTAAATAAAGGGCTATGGAGTGTAAAAAAATGGTGATAAATTCTGTGTACCTGATTTTGGGAAATGCTTGTCACGTTTGAAAAATTAAAATTATTTTTTAAAAGTTTTATTAGTTTTTATTTTAAGTTTTAATGTATTTTAATGATCTTTTTAATAAATTTTTTATATTTATTAATTTAAAGATTTAGAATTAAATTTTTTAAAAATAACTTTAATTAAAATTATTCCATTAAATAATTTTTATAAATAATTAAATTTGATTAATACAATTATTAAATTAATAAATTATATTATACAAATTATTTTTATAAAATTTAAATTTTTTAATATTTTATTAAATAAATTTAAATTAATAATTATTATAATAAATATGTTATCTATTAATTTAAATTTATTTTTTAAAATATTAAAAAAAATTAAATTTTATAAAAACAATTTATATAATATAATTAATTAATTTAACAATTAAATTAATCATTTTTAAATAAAATAACTTGATATCTCACCCGTTTAAAATCTTAAGATTTTTTGAACGGTGCACTTTCGTGTCTATAGCTGCTTAGTCTTATTTGGCGAAACGCAAGCGCAGCTAGAGCTAGTAGGTTGAGACTGAGACGGTGGATTTTGGTGGAGAGATGGAACGGTGACAGTGATGTGGAACGGAGTTATTGTTATTGACACATTCCCGCGACAATGAAAAAACATAAATCCGAAATAGATTTGATTGAATTGAAAGAATAAAAAGAGAACAGAGATGATTGTTGATATCATATAGTAAGGCTTTTGGAAAATGCTTAAAGCAAGAGGAAGATAAGAAATTATTATCTGCCCTTCACATTTGACTCTTGCAAGCAAATGCTATTGAAATTCAGTTATAATCCATGGTAAAATTATGTCTTAAATTTACCAAAAAAAATATTATTAAGGGGTATAAAAGGAATGTTCTAGAAATCAATAATCGTAATTGTAAATATAAAATAAAAAATCATTTGATTTGTAATTTTTTCTTTTTATTTTTAATTATAAAAATGTTACATTTTTATTTTTAAAAGTTATGCAAAAATAATAAAAGTTAAAAATAAAATAAAAATATAGATATATTTATAATTATAAATAAAAAAATATTTTTTCAATCAAATTTATTATAATAATTTTATTTTCACTTACATTTTATTTGTTTTATCTTTTCATGGTTGATATTGAATTAATTTTATCAAGATTAACGATAAAGAGTCAACTAAGATAAAGAGTCAACTAATAGACCAATTATTAGAAGAAGATATTAAATTTGTAATCAGATATTGAATAGAATGAATTAATGTCAGGTTTTGGAGGTCAATATAAACGAGTAAAGATGCCTTTAATTAAACAAAATCGGATAATATATTTTTTTATCGAACCAATCCAATAACTATATAATTATATTAATAATTATTATTATGCTTCAAATCTTGATATCTTATTCTCATTTTTGTGTGGACTTGGTTCAAAATTAAGTAATATGAATGAAAGTATGAAACCTAATCCATTGTGTTGCACCACTTTATTTATGTGTGGGTCTCCAACATCTTCTATCTTCGTTTTTTATGATGTTTTCTTTCATCTTCATCTTCTTTACTAGGTTTGTTATGTTGAATTTGATATTTTCTTTTTTGTTAATGTTAAGATTTTTTCTCATAATATGATATTCTTTGATAAGGATGTTTTTCTAAATTTTGTTTTTATTGGTAGGATTTTGGATTAATGATCATTTGGTATGACTTAAAATTCATATCTAATTTTCTGTTATCTTTAATGTTAGAGTTTCGTATTTTAGATTAGGATTTGTTGTTTATTTAAAAAAAATTTCTCGAATCTTAATCTTCACATCCAATCTAATATTAGTCTAAAATTTGTCATTTTATCCTAATTTTAGATTGAAATTTTTTTTTTATGTAAAGATTTTGTTTGCATATATCCACCAAGTAAAGCAAGAAAAGAATAATGTGAAGGTAGCCAAGGTTTTAAACTTGTCTACAATTTTATTTTTTTATTTTAATAAAAAAACTATTTAATTTTTCTTGAATATTTTATATGAATGAGGAATTTTAATTTTTTTTTTGTTTAGAGGTCAATCCACTGGATTTGATCCAACTAGTTGTAAAAAAAAATCTTAAAAAATATGGCTTTAGCAATTATTTTTTGTGGCTCAGTGTTACAGATTCTAAATCAAACAAAATCGACTATATACATGATATTTACTAATCTAGAACTTGATCAACCCAACTTACTCAACGGACGAAAACGGTTTTAGAAACCATTTATTCCGTTAACTATGAATTTGGGATATGTTACCTGAATCCGCCCGTTATCCACCCCATCTATTATTCAACTTAGATTTTTTAACTGAACCAAGGTTGTTTTAGAAACATTTTACAAAAATAAAGTTATGTAAAAAATATTTTGGAGCAGAAATTGCAACAGTAAATATTACGGATTTTTAATATGCATAACAATTTTAGTGCACGAAAATGGTGTGTTAAAAAGAAATTATTTTGTTGGTAATATTTCGAAAATTTCAAATCCCACATGGCTTGAATTAGGTATCAATATAAATTTTATATACCAAATTACTCCTTAAAAACAAGTAAAATTGAGGTGTTGCACGCGTGAGATTGAATCTATTAAATTTAAAATACTTTTTTTTAATAAAAAATCTCTTTTATTTCGATAAAAATATATTAAAGATAGTTCTGTTTAATTGTCTAAAATGTTCATATCACGGTAGATTTACTTTTTATATTCAAAATTTAAATTTTAGATATTATTTAAAAATTAAATATATATTACTTAAATTAATTATCCATTAATAAATTTTTAGTGTGTTTGTTTAATCATTTGAAAAAGAATTAAAATTTTTATACTTTGAGTGAAAAACTGTAATTATAACTAATTTTTAAGTTAAGAATATTTTTATTTTGTAATTTTATTTAAATAAAAAATCTATTTAACATAAAATCTTTAAAAATAATTTTTTAAAAAGGATCTTTAAACTAGCATAAATATTAGTCAAATTCCCTCAATTAATTAAAAAGTTAATTTTAGAACTCTTGACATGTCGTTCAAACATACTATTTGCTATTTGGTATGTTAATACCTGATTTTTTTCCCCATATAATTACGCATATATTGTATTGTTAAGAATGAACATTTTTGAAGTTAGTGTGAAAAATAACTCCACCAGTGATATGAACATTTTAGACAAATAAACATAACTGTCTCTAATGAAAATATCTATTATTTAAAAATACACTAAAATATTTCAATGTTATTTTCATCAAAATAAAAGAGATTTTTCACAAGGAAAAAGTTAAAATAAATGAAATCCATTTATTTACAGGGGTTTAAAAGTAAAAACATATTAAAGAATATAAAAATCCATTTAACACTTACTTTTCAAGTGAAAAAATATTAACAAATGTTATTAGGATACAGATCAAACAACAATAATAACAAAATATTAAAGAAAAATTATTTGATTTGTCCAATTTGGTGAGTCAACTCAGGTGTTGCTGTAGTCCTCTCTCTCACCATGTTTCACTGGGCTTCATGTGGGAGGTAGAAGGCTTATGCAGGTATAGTATCCCTGTACCGCATGGTCAACATGTTACATGCGTCATATCTTTCTTCTCTCTTCTGCAAGTTCACCATGTGTTTTACCTTCTTCTCCGACAAGGTCAACGACCATTGAGTTCTTAATTATGAGTATGGCATACATCCAAGGTGCGGAACATTGCACCATTTTCATAGGTCACAATTGTTATTCGCGGGAATGCATAACATTTACTGTTACAACATTTACTATTACGATCTTCTGCTACAAAATACTTTTAAAATAATCCTATTTCTGTAAAATATTTCCAAAATAACCTTAGTCTGATTAAAAAGTCATTCAACTTACTCATGGAGTATTGGAAACGTGAGTCATCCTACCAGTGGAGGTAAAAGCATGAGTGGTAATGCACGAGTTCGGATAACTTATCCTAAATTGGTAGTTAATGAAGTTAGATTGGTCACATTTTGAATTAAGCGAGTAACTGCTAGATTCTTATGACTTTTTCTACACTTCAGTTAGACCGAATTCAGTGGATTAAACCTTGAACAGAAAAATGAATTTATGAATCACAAAAAATATTCAAGAAAATAATTAAAGAAAATTTTTATCAAAAGAAAAGAAAAAAAATTGCAGACAAGTTCGAAATCTTAATTACGTTTACAATATATTTTTCTTGCTTTGTTAAGTGGGTACATGTAATAAAAAAATTTGTAGAAGAAGAAACCATAATCCAAAATTGGGATAAAATGATAATTTTTAGACCAATATAGGTTAGGGTGTGAAGATTGAAACATTGAAAAAAATTTTGAACAACAATAACCTTATCCTTCAATGATAATGAAGATAAAAGGAAATGAAACATGAACCCTAATCCACACCAGATGATGAACAACCCTAAACCCTACTAATGAAAAGAGAATCAGAGAAATACTCCTACCAAAGAAGATGATATGCTTCAGAATCAACCTTAACCAAGAAAATATAACATTAAAAGAAACATAACCTAAGTAGAGAAGGTCACAGGACCAGAGAAATAACCTTAGCACTAGCAGAGAATGCAACACTCTGTCTTGAGAAAAAGAACCCTATCTGAAAAGATAAATGCTCAAAGATTTAAAGTGACAGATGAAGATTTGAAGACCAAAAAAAGATATTTCATATCTACACTAACATAAGTAAAGTGACACAACAAAGTAGATTAGGATTTCATACTTTCATTAGTTGAATTTGTGTCAAACCCAGACATGAGAATGAGAGTGGAGGGATTAAGATTCGATTATTTGAAATGAAAAAAATAAAAAATAATTGATAAACAAATAATAATAATAATAATAATAATAATAATAATAATAATAATAATTAATTAATTAATTAATATACTTACCGGGACGGATCGAATAAGTTAAGAAACTTGTCACCTGATTCCCTAGTTAAAATAATCTTTATACATCTATTTTAACCTGCAAAACCAAACATTGACTCAATATGTCCATAATCCATCTTGGATTGTTGATTTGTTTGAATTCGAACGGTCCCAAATTTCATACTCACACCTGGATAAAACGGATTTTTTCATGTTAATTCAATGTTAATTTTGATAAGTCTTATTTTAAAAAATAAATCTAACATATTCCAACGACATGTTTAAATTATATTTCAGGTTGTTTCAATTCAGTTTGGTATGCCATTTTTAAAATTATATTTTTAATAATTATGTATTAATAATAAATTTTAATTTAATAAATTATTTTATTTTACATATTATATTTATATTGATAATAATTATGTTTGAACAAATTTTATGATATATTTTAATTTATTTTTAATTTTAACTATATATAATTTAAAAATTAATATATTATATAAACAAATTAAGTTGATTATTATTTTTATATATTATTAAATTAAAATAATTTTCTATAATAAATATTTAGATCGAATAATAATAAAAATAAATTCCTCCCAAATCATATCGCAATCATCCCTACATTAGATTGTGACTACAGCTTATATCGGTGAATTTGGTGTTGTTTTTCAAGATAGTGATTCAACAATATCTACACACCTTGCATTAATAATTGCTCCTTCGGCACTTTATGCCCATCAATCAGAAATATGTATTTCACATCCCCAATGGCACGCAAACGGAAACACTCCAAGACTTGAAATGAAGTTATGTTTTGTCTGTTTCGTATGCATCAAAGACAAAATAAAATGTTTTAATACATATTTATTATTTAGTTATTTAAATAAATAATTTTTTATCTATCTAAATTATATAATTTTTTTCACTTTATTTTATTTACTTTTCATTTTTATATATTTTTTCAGCCTATTTTACGCGTAATTTAAAGATAGGGTTAGCGCTGGTGACAAGATCTCCATGATCATCTTTGTCTGTTATGGTCTAGGTACGGACTGGCATCTGACAACTATGTCGGTCGAACTCGTACAGAAAGAATTTAGAAAAATTACTTACTAAGCCTTAGTCAGTATATTTGTGTGTGTGTATATATATATATATATATATATTTATTATTAATATTATATTTTTTACAACATATATTAAATGTAAATATTTTTAAAAATATTATTAAAATTAATAAATAATATTTTTTTAATTTTTTATAATATATTTTAAATATTATTAATAATATTTTACAACATAAATTAAATATAATATTTTTAAAATATTATTAAAATTAATAAATAATATTTTATATTTTTAAATATTATAAAAAATATAATATAACATAATAATATGTGAGAATTTATTTATATTAAAATAATTTTAATAAAGTACTAAAATAATATTTTAAAAACAATATTAGCAGTATACATTTTTAATATAATTTTAAATGGAACTTTTGAAATTAGTTTATTTTTAAAAGTTAAAGTAATTATACTAAAAAATTATTATTTTTCAAAAAGTAAATCCTCCACAAAAATGTGTGTAAAAAATGCCATGCCAATATTCTTCTATTTTTTTCATAAAAAACGTGAACAATGATTTAAAGCCTTTTTTTTTAGTGGTTTTAGATTGCTTAAAATTGCTGTTAGAAAGAGCAATTATTGGTGGATTTGTGGTTATCTGTTTTTTGGTAGTGAAAAACTGCAAGACTTATTTCCGGGAGCAAAAAATAACTAAAATTTAATAATATATTTAAAATAATATTATTTTGATAATTTATTTTTTAAATATTAATTTGGTAGATCAACTTACATATACGCAAACCAGAGTTTCACAAATAGATAAATACAATATAAAAATTGAACCTGATTTTGGTCGTGATAAAAATAAAATTATCCAACACTAGCAAGTGTGTGTTTATATCAATTTATTTTATCCAGTAGTCCTTTTTTCATACTCATCGGTGATGAACAAAATAACATAAACTATCTTCAGTAAAATATAATTATAAATGTCAAATAATCTATATATATAGTTTCACAATCACAGCAAAGAATGGTTTCACGGTTCTTTTTCTATGTTATATATAAATAAATTTGATTAAAAACAAAAAAAAATACAATAATATTTTAATATTTGTATAAAAATTTAAAATAATAGTTTAAGTATTTTCGAACATGTAAGAAGTGCATTGGAAATCAGACAAAAAGATTATTATTATTTTGTATTGGTGAATTCTAATTTTGAAAATTCTCTCTCCAAAAGTTTAAGATGTTACAAATATGTGCATGAGGATTCACAGGTGATTGCCCGAAACATTTATCTGCTAATATTTCTAGTGTAATTTATGATATTTGAAAAGGGAACATTGCAAGCTGCTGTATATGGTTTAATATTGAGGGATATGTCTTGTTTATAACAGCTGTATTTAGCTTGTAAAAGAATGTGAGAGAGATTATTGGTTTGTTTAAATAGGAGATAAGAAGAGAAGAAGAAAAGAGAAAAAAAAAAGTGAAAATAAGAAGTAAAAGTAAATTAGTTGGATAGATAGAAATAGGAAGAAAAGAGAAAAAATTTTTCTTCTATTCTTTAAATAGATAGAAAAGAAAATATTAATTGTATAAATTTTATTTTATATAAATTTTAAAAAAAAATTAATTTTTAAAATTTTTTTTTATTAACATAATATTTATTTTTTAAAAATATATAATAATTTTAATAATTTAAAATAAAAAATAAAAAAACTTATTTTTCTAATTTCTCTTCAACTTGGAAAGAATAAAATTTTGATAAAATTTATAAAAAATACTTCATTCTTTTCTATTTCTATCCATAAACAAATAACAAAGAATCTTTTTATATTTTTTCCTCCCTCTTTTATTCCTTCTTCCTTCCCCATCCGAACAAAGATAATTGTGGTTCATTTTTGAAAATAATTTCAATCAAACATGCAGTGGCAGCACTACAATATTATTATGGGTCAATTTGGAAAAATAATTAACACTGGGGCTGTAATTCCATTAGCGAGAATTATTTCAATGGGCTGCTTTGGAATGTAAAGGCCCAATTATTTGCTATTATTGATCTTGCTGGTTGTACCACTTCGAGCAATTATTTATTACTCATGCTACTTTTTATATGCTACAGATACAACGGGTATTCCACAAACAATGGATCAATGTTAGAAAAACAGTTTCGATATCTTTATATAGGAAGAGAGGAATACACTCCGAACACCTTTTGTAAACGGCTAGAATTTTCTTTAAAAAAATTAAATAATTTATATTCAGTTATAATTGAATATAAACTACTGCAATATATATATATATATATAAATTAAATTATTCTAAAAATAACTTTATTTAAAATTATTTCATTTAATATATATATATATAAAGATCAAATAATTTTAGATAAAATTATTTCAGAGAAAGATTAAGTAATTTTAAATAAGAGTATTTTGCTTAATAATTTGTATAAATAATTAGATTTTATTAATTCAAATATTAAATTAATAAATTATACTATATGAATAATTTTGATAAAATTTAAAAAAAATTTAATATTTTATTAAATAAATTAAAATAATAAATATTATAAAATGTATATTATTTGTTAATTTAAATTTTTTTTAAAATATTAATTATTTTTAAATTTTATAAAATTTTATAAAAATAGTCTATATAGTATGATTTATTAATTTAATAGTTAAATTAATAAAATTTAATTATTTATAAAAATTACTAAACAGATTAATTTTAATTTTGATTCCTTTCCTCTTTCTTTTTCTCACTCAATATATATCATTTTTTGGGATCGATTTGTAGGTGGGGAATTACTTTTTTACTCCTAAAGTGGACCAGCACCCCTTTTAAAAAAATTTTAATTTTCAGAAATATTTAGCTGAAGTTAACTTTTGAAAGTTTAATTTTATATTTTGGAAATTTAACTTTTAAAAGTGTGAAAACATATTTATAAAAATTATTTTTAGGAGTATAAAAATAAATTTTTAAAAGTTAAATTTTAGAAATATATTATTTTTTTAGTTTCGAAGTTAAATTTTGAAAGTATCTGTGTAAAATAATATTTTCAAAAATTACTTGAAAGTATATTTTTAAAAATGTATTTTTATATTTTTGGAAATTAAATTTTAAAATTATTATTATAAAATATGCTTTTGGTATTTAAATTTTAGAAGCATAAAAATATGTTTTCGAAATTTTAATTCCGTAAATAAGTTTTAGGAAGGATGAATTTGGAAAAAAAATTATAAAAAAATGCAAAGAGAAAAAAAAAAAGTTGAAAAAAGTAAAGCCCTGTAGTTGGTAATGGAAAGAAGTGGACAATATTTAAACCCAATTCTAAAATGAATATGGGTAAACAGTGTGGGATGCTGGGCTTATGTAATTGGTGGGAATCACGTCATGATTGGGTCATAGCAGATGGAAAATCACTTGTGCTCTTTGATCTTGTAGTTTCAGGGTTACGTTTTGGTTTCGTTTCCCCGGACGCTCTGTAAAAAAGGCTTTTAGGACTTATCCGGTGCAATTTCAATAAGAAAATTTTAAAATACTCAAGTTAAAAAAATCCCAAAATAATATGTTTTTCTATGCTAGGTGAAACTTTTAAGGCAAATTATCATTTTGGAAGCTAAGGACATTATTTTATTAAAAAAAGTATGTCATTTATCCTGTGTTTGGATAAAGTAATTTAGAATTACTAGAATTTATGTATTTAAACAATAATTTTTTTTTTTTTAAAATGCTATAAACCTTTATCTAAGTAGTTTTTATGTTAAATAAAATGAATTTCAAATGGAGAGAATTTCTAAAATTCTCTATTATTTTGTTTTTATCTTAAATTATTATTTATAATTCTTCTCATGTACTATTCTTCTTTTAATAATTACTCATTTTTATTTAAAAATTCTTGGAATTCTAAAATTCCTCACCCAAACATAGGTTAACGACTTCATGTTTTTATTTTTTTTAATTATAATTATAAAATCTATCATGTTATTATGAATTTGTGTCGTGTGTGTTTTACTTTAAAAAATAAGGCTACAATGGCAGACCCGTTCTCATTATGTTCGTTGGCACACAAAAAACAAGTACAATTGAGGTTGAAGCTGATATGCAATGTTCCGTACTGCAATTTAGGAAAATGATGACGTGATTGTGATGAATTTCAGACAATACTCATGTGATTGTAGCACCTGCATGTTGCAACTTGGATACCATTGCAGATTCCTTTTGAAAAGAAAAACATACTAGTCTAATTCGATGTTTGTTTATCTAACTTAAAATTTAATTGATTTCGAACTTTGTAAGAATTGGTCGAACCAATTCAAAACTTGTATAGAATTGGTGAGGAAAATTTCAAATGAACTGTTTTTAAAATTTTTTATTCAACAAAAATACTTTTATTTAGATAAGATTTCAAATCACTAAGATTCATGATGACATTCATTTATAAATTATTATGTAGTCTCTTAGTATTTATATTTTATGTTATTATATATATATATATATATATATATATATATATATATATATATATAACATGAGCATTTTATGTTAATTTAGCACTTAATATATTATGAATGTCCACAGTAAAATAATTAAATTTACCAACAAAGTTTAATATATTTGATAGATAATTATGTTTCTTAAGCATCTCATAGAAAATCAAATCTGAAACGCGTATCTAAAATATATGCTGGATTATAACAAGTTTAATTAAAATAAAACGTAAACTAATACTTAATGATACATTGTAACAAAGAAATGATATATTTTTTGAAAGACATTTTAGAAACATAAGTGAAAGAAGTAACAATAAAAGCATATATTAATTTAAAAATAATTTTTTTTACAATAAAATAAAACATCAGTCAGTACTCAGTAGAGTGAATACCAATCCGTGAACTCCTAGCAAAAAATAACATTCAACAAAACAAACCCAACCCAACGGGAGGAGTAATTTAAAAGGGATAAAACGACAAACGACTGTAGCATCTACTCCTAACTCTGAAGTAATAAACTAAACCCACCCCTTCCCTGACTCCCAGCTACACTTACTCACTAAACCCACCCCTTTTGTATTCTAAATTATTGGCTTCTCTTTTCCCCTAAACCCTTTTCTCTTCAGAGTGTCTCTAGAATGCAGTCCACACTCTTCTCACCTTCTAATTCGGTTATTCCCACTGCAACCAACCTTCTCAGATCTCATTCATCTCCTCCTTCCTTATCTTTCAAAATCAGAGCCTCCTCCTCCGCCGTTGACTCCCCGCCGGCGGCCAAGCTTAATAGGTACAGTTCGCGAATCACCGAGCCGAAGTCGCAGGGAGCATCCCAGGCCGTCCTCTACGGCGTGGGACTCTCCGAAGATGACATGGGAAAGGCGCAGGTGGGCGTGTCCTCTGTGTGGTACGAGGGGAACACATGCAACATGCATCTCCTCCGTCTCTCGGAGGCCGTCAAGGAAGGTGTGACGGAAGCCGGCATGATTCCGTTCCGGTTCAACACGGTGGGAGTGAGCGACGCCATATCGATGGGGACCAGAGGGATGTGCTATAGCTTGCAGTCTAGGGACCTCATTGCCGATAGCATTGAGACCGTTATGGCTGCGCAGTGGTACGATGCCAATATCTCCATCCCTGGCTGTGACAAAAATGTAACACACACCACAACTCTTCTTCTTCTTCTTCTTCTTTTTCTCTGTTTTCATGTCTTTGATATTCTTTCATGTTTCTCACGCTTTAACAGATGCCAGGTACCATCATCGCTATGGGAAGGCTCAACAGACCCAGCATTATGGTTTATGGTGGGACTATCAAGGTAAAATCACTCCACTCACTTGTAGTCATTTTTGGATGCTCGAGGAATGGAATTACACCAATTATCTTCAAATTTGCTTTGATTTAGAGGTTTTACAGATGTGCTGCTCATGTCACATTTATGCTGTTATTCTCTGTTACTGGTTGTTTATTTCCTTATTCAAAATGGGTTTCATCCTGGTGTCATTCTTAATCTTCACTCTAATGTTTGTTGTTGTTACTCTTTTTTTCCAGCCTGGTCATTTTCAGGGAAATACGTTTGACATAGTGTCTGCCTTTCAGGTATGACAAATCATTCTTGTTTCAATCACATTCCATCTCCTTTTGTGTTTGCTTAGTTACTTTCTCCCTTTTTTATTTTGTTCTCATTAGAGCATAGCTAAATTTTGTTAAGTAGAAGGCTTTTTTTTCCAGAGAAGGAAAATAACATGATGGAGTGTGGGAAACCCTCTTTGAACAGTTGAAAAATTTGGAAAAGGAATAATAAAAAAAGGTCATAAACTTTTAAGAGATCTCCAAACCCTTTACAATTCTCAGAACTTCCCCTTTGATTATTATTATTTTTTGGAAATATTGTAAGAGAAATTTTTATATTGTCAGGAGGAAGGTCTGTCCTCTGTTACTTATTCCTTTGGTAATAAAATTTTCTTTTTAAACAGAGAAAAATGTCATTGTTTATGTTGGCAATACTATACTCTAAAATACAAGTTTGTTTTCCCTTAATATCAAAAGTTTGATGTTAACTGTTGAGGTAATGCAACTCTGGTTAATTGAGTTTTATTAATTTTTGGTTTTCATGTAGTGCTATGGAGAGTATGTGAGTGGATCAATTAGTGATGACTACAGACAAAATGTTATTCGCAACTCTTGCCCTGGTGCTGGGGCCTGCGGTGGAATGTATACTGCGAATACCATGGCTTCTGCGATAGAAGCTATGGGAATGTCTCTTCCCTATAGGTAAACTTATGTCAAGGTGCATGTGGTTGGAATTTTATTTTTTGAATGTGCTTACCTTTATTTGCTGTTTTTGTAGCTCATCTACTCCTGCTGAGG
This sequence comes from Canavalia gladiata, assembly GCA_037954105.1. Lineage (NCBI taxonomy): Eukaryota > Viridiplantae > Streptophyta > Magnoliopsida > Fabales > Fabaceae > Canavalia > Canavalia gladiata. The sequence continues at coordinate 16,643,268 of CM075658.1, read as the reverse complement.
ATCCACTAAAGTTGGATGAGTGCCGCTTGGCTGGCAAATATCTTCTTGAGTTACTGAAGATGGACTTGAAGCCCCGGGACATCATTACTCGTAAATCACTACGTAATGCAATGGTTATAGTTATGGCACTTGGTGGATCTACCAATGCTGTCTTACATTTAATTGCTATTGCCAAGTGAGTGAAGTTTGGTGGTAGAGATCCTATTGATGTACAATAATCCTGAGAGGAAACCTCATGTAATGATTTTGGCAGGTCTGTTGGCATTGATTTGACACTTGATGATTTTCAAAAGGTTAGCGATGAGGTCCCTTTTCTTGCAGATCTTAAGCCTAGTGGAAAGTATGTCATGGAAGATGTTCACAAGGTATTGCATTTATTGCTTTTGTTAACTAATTGAACATTGCCTTGATTATCGATTTATCATGGTCATTCTTACCGTTGTATGGTCTCTTGTCGTATTATTCTTGCTTGAAATTCTTAACTTTTTTCCTTTTTTTTCTTCCTTTTGATAGGTTGGAGGGACCCCTGCAGTTATCCGCTACCTTCTTCAGCAGGGCTTTTTAGATGGTGACTGTATGACTGGTATGTCTGCTTGCATTTGTGTGTTAAGAACAGGAGGTTAATTTCCAAAATATATACTTCTCTCTGACATACATATACCTCCTTGCTAGTCACTGGAAAGACCCTGGCTGAAAATGCAGAACTTACCCCTCCTTTGGCCGAAGGACAGGTAAGAATATGTTGTTGTTGCTGTTCCATTTTGTTGAATACTATTAAATTGATCTTATTGACAGATTTCTGTTTTTCTATGCCACATGATTCAGGACATAATAAGGCCAATAGAAAATCCCATCAAGAAGACTGCTCACATTCAAATATTATATGGCAATGTTGCACCACAAGGTTCTGTCGCCAAAATTACCGGAAAAGAAGGGCTGTACTTCTCTGGTGAACTTTCTTGCTTTGTTTCTTGTAGTTCTAAAGCATTGCTTTGCTCAAGCTATATTTTCCAATATCACAATTGATTAATTTGTGGATTATGCAACAGGTCCAGCACTTATTTTTGAGGGAGAGGAGGCCATGATTGCTGCCATTTCAGAGGATCCTTCAAGTTTCAAGGTATTCCTTTCTATTTCTTGTAGAACTCAAAGCATAGGGACAATGCAGACTGCAGGGTTGTCAAGAGACTAAAGAGTGTTGTTTGAATGAAGTACAAATAATTGAAATTACTAATTCATACATGCTTGTCAACCTATATCAAATTCTAATGATCAGATCTAATTTAATCACCTTCTTAAACATACCACACTGGAAGGAAGTATGAACGGAATGAGAAAGGGGGCTGGGTATTGCTGTAGCAAAACAACCTAGAAACCACGAGGCAAAGTAGAAACTTTGCATTCCAGGAGACAACAAAAATTCCTTGAGATAATATTATGAGTTGTGTTGTATCTGATTTCACTCATAGCAAATCCTTTGACTGGAAATTAAGCAAACTTCTAGGACTTTCTTAAACCATATAGTATCCTTTAATTCTATCATAATTACATAAAATCCTCTAAAAACAATAAAATCCGTAAAAATAATTCCTAGAATGGTTTTTGAAAATAATTGAGTCCTGAATTGCCTTTGAGGGAGAAAAATGTGATTCTTTTTTTTGGGGGAGGGGGGGGGGGATGATGTTTGATTAGCAAAATTTGTTTTTGCTCCTTAAAACATGAGTTGGATTTAAATTTTTTTATTGAGTGTTACTAAAACTAAATCATGGTTCTTCAAACTTAATTTTAGCCAAAATCAATGTTACAAATCAAGATCATTAAAAACTTTGGTTTGCAGATGTTCACCCAAATCCATACTAAGTCATTAGAAGTAAAGGTTTACTTATTAGACTACAGGTTTTCTCTTTTTAAAAGAAACGATGACTTTCGAGTAATATTGCAGCGTTTTTGTGAATTGAAATTGCAGAATTATTCTGTTAAAATTTATTTTGGTTGAGCAATAACAACAACAACCAAGTTTATTCCATACATTTTAGCTGCTAGAGTCTCGGTGATTTGCTTTTGTTCTAATTCTGGCTCTTGTTGCACCAAATGTTTCTTTGGAGCTATACTTGTTATAAATTTGGTTAAAATGCTGCTATTTCATAGTTTTGTGACAATATTTACTTGGTTTTACACTAATATATCCACAATAGGTGGCAGCTAAAATGAAAATTTGATTTCTTCTGTGTCATATTCACTTTTCAGGGGAAAGTGGTTGTAATTAGGGGAGAGGGACCCAAGGGTGGTCCAGGCATGCCTGAAATGTTAACACCAACAAGTGCAATAATGGGTGCAGGGCTTGGAAAGGTCAGTCTTGTATCTTCTTGTTCATTCTATTTACTATGCAATACTGTTCTGTTCATTATGATTATGAACTGACCAGACGAGTTCTTCATTTCATTTTATTTTTTCCCATATTGTAATAAGAACTTGATGAGCCCTTATTTTTAAATTTTTTTCGTTTAGCCAAATGCATGTAGAAAGATGCTTTGGTGGTTGTTTGTTCAGTAGAAACTGAAATGCCTTTATCAAGCTTTATGAACCTTGATAATGAACCTACACTGAAGTGACATTTCTTAAGGATACCATCTTTCAATGTTGCAGGAAGTTGCATTATTGACTGACGGAAGATTTTCTGGAGGTTCTCATGGATTTGTGGTTGGCCATATATGCCCTGAAGCACAGGTGAATTGAATATGCTTTAGAATGATTTTAGTAGTGCTATACTAAGATAAAAAAAGTTCAGATGCATCTTATGTGAACCGTTAATCTGTAAGATATTTGATCAAATGATTGAGGTAACTGGTTGATCCATTTAATAATCATTCTAATTTAAAGGAATGTTTGTTAATAATATGTGATGTGTAACTTTCTTCAGCTTATGGAGTACTGTTTTATATAAGTGTTATGAGAACACCTGGTTTGTTTTTTTTTCCTAACAGCCTAGAGTGGCAAAAATCACTGCATGTTCTTGAGATTCCTAGCAATACTGTTAAGAATGCGAACTAAATATTAAATGATTAAGGAAAATGGATTTTGATAAAACTGAAGATGCTGAAGTGAGAAATATGTCTGAGCAATGCCATTATTAAATGGTATGGTACGGTACCTTATTTTAAAGGGATCAGAGCAGTGGGTTCAGCTAGTTTTGGAATTATTGTCCTCACTTTTGAAATTCATTTAATGGAAGTAATTGTGTTTGCATTTAGGCCTTCTTTTTGTGTTAAATCTTATTTTATGCCAATGCACTTGAATTTAGTTTTCCACAATCAAGCTATTTTGTTGCGGTGAGTGTAAGAGTAGCATGTCTGATTATGAAAGCTGAAGATGATGTTATAATGCTTTACTGGAATTCTGCCCAAGTTTACTTCTTTTGATGTTTATAATCAGAACTACAAAGGTAGAGTGCTTTAGGAAATTAAAGTAAGACTAGGGTTTCATCTTTGGATGGTGAAGAGGTGATGGCTTTATTTTATTTTCTATTTCTTCTGGGATTTGTTCAATTATTTACTCTTGAAGATAAAGAAAATCTTAATCATAGTTTCTTATGGTCAACCAATAATAATTTTACTGGTTTCATCGATTTTATAGGAAGGTGGTCCAATTGGCTTGATTCAAAATGGAGACATTATCAATGTTGATATCCAGAAGAGGAGAATTGATGTATTGGTTACAGATGAGGAGATGGAGGCACGTAGGAAAAAGTGGACGGCTCCTCCATACAAAGCTAACCAAGGAGCTCTATACAAGGTATGAGACCTGAAACTCCTGGACAAAAAATAGAACGTACATATAATATATTTATGGAGGTCTGTTTGTTCCTTATAATTTAATGAATACTACTATGGTCCCCCTATTTTCAATTATTACAATTTAGTTCTCACTTCTCCAAGTTGAGTGGATTTGTCCTCATCCCTTTAGACATGTTTAATATAGAGAGGTTTTAGTGGTGTTTTCATTGGAAAGGACTTGCATAGCATTTTTAGACGCACTATGTTGACGTTGCTGGTCAAACACCAGTAGAAGTCACACAAAATATAGTTTTCAAACGATGAGTGTGGTTGAACAAATTGAAGGACTGAAGTATAGCAACCGGAAAATATTAGGATGGGAAATGAGTTATTATTATTATTATTATTATTATTATTATTATTATTATTATTATTATTATTATTATTATTATTATTTCATTCTTTATTAATTAGGAACCAAAAGCGTATTTGTGTTTTAACTCTAAACAAGTATAAATGTACCCATCAGTACCTTTTGGATATTGAAATCTGATCTATACTTTTATTGGTCTGTGCATTACATGGAAATTTTTAAATTTAAGTAAAGATATAAATAAAAATAAATAATATATTATATCATATCAATAAAAATTCAGACATAAAATCTCTTAAAATTAAGAATGAAGTTAAGGAAATAAATTATTAAAATCATGATATATAATTTTTATTAATATATCAATTTAAAAATTAAATTTAAATAAAGATTAGTTAAAATTACAATAATCTTAAAGTTTATTTTATTTTATAAAAAGATATCTTCAAGTTTGTTACCATTGATTAATATTCAAAGTTCAAAGTAGATTAGTTTTTAAGAAAGAATAAAAATTAAATTAAATATTTAATGTGTGAAAAACCAAGTCGCTAAATGAGGATGAAAATAACTTCCAGAAACGCTTTTATTAAAGAATGAAGATTCAAACTTAATAGATAGAGGTAGATTTTTTCGAGTTTTAAGCTTATATATTTTTTTTTTGCTTGCAGTATATTAAAAATGTGAAATCTGCTTCTAGCGGATGTGTGACAGACGAGTAGAAAGGACATAGTTCGTGCAAATAAAAAGGCTGATTGTATGCCAAAGTAGTGTTTTGATGAAGTGTTACGATTTTGGCTTAAACGGGGTGGGTGTTTATGTAGCTCGATGTATCTTTTGTTGGATTTTTATTATTTTTTGCTATATTATTTTAGACTTAGCTGCATTTGATCCTCTCATTTATTAGTGTCTTTTTCTTTTTGTTATCAAATTCTGTATCAATTAATACTGAAATGTTTAGATTGATGTCTTGGGAAAATTCACTTGTTGGCAAAAATTCAGAAACAACCCTCATTTCAGAGAACTTAAAATAGTGTGATATTGAATGGCTGCAATTGATTAATGATTATTCACAAATTTTCTATCTAAGATTAGATTTTCTAGAGCCACACTCGTCACTGTTTCTATTCTCCAACATAACTAACTATTGTTATTTCATGTTTAATAGCGCTAGCAATGAGGTTTCATTGAATTGGAAAGTGCAAATTAGGAATAAGACTCGAATTCATAGTGCCCTGCCGATGAGAAGCTTGATTAATTGGCTATCACTATGAAATTGGAGTGAAGACCAGACCTTTTAGAAATTTCACCTACAAAATGCAATTTTAAATTCATGATATTGAAAAAGAAAATATCTTGACATTTACGCAATAGGTTTATGTCATTCTAATTTCTCTAAGAACAAAATCATCCCCTTTTCTCAAAATTCTTTATGGTAAAGAACCATAAATTTATGAATCGAAATCCTCACGTACACTGAGGTCAATACCATAAAATCCCGTCAGTAGAAACAAAACTCATTACGGTTGGACTATAGACTAAGCAGGAAGTATCGGCCCTAATTTTTTGTACCCTTATTTTTACTTTTCACATTTTTTTAATTTTTGCTATTCCTATTTTACCTTTATATATATATATATATATATATATATATATATATATATATTCTGTAAAAAAATATATTCTGGTAAATTAATTTTTAAAAATATATTTTATAAACTAGTTTTTAGAAATATATTCCATAAACTAGGTAGAAATAAGCTAGTTTGTGAAATATATTTTAAAAAATGTATTTTTTATATTTTGTAAACTAATTTGTAAAATATAAAAATATATATTTCTTATATTAGTTTGTGGAATATAAAAATATATATTCTATAAATTAATTTATAAAATGTAAAAATATATTTTGTAAACTAATTTTTAAAATGTAAAAAATTTATATTTTATAAATTAATTTATAAAATATTTATTAAAAGGTAAAATTAAAAAAAGAAAGGAAGGATGAAAAAAGAAATTCCCGAAATCTCGAGGGAAAGCATTAGTAATTTGGGATCCATTCATTAAGGATACTATCATTCAGAGAATGGACTAGACTACCAATAAAACAAATCATTACGATTTTCATTTTTCGTCTTCTTAGTTAAAGAGATTTTGTGTCTGCCTCTGTATTTTTAATTAACAGAAGCTTTATTTTAATAGCCCTCAAAAGTGTGTGACAATTTGTTTGAGACAAAGTAACACCTAGTTTCAAGTTTTGATTAATGAAACCAGAAGCTCTAATGTGTGTACTCTGATGCAATTGTATCCTCGTGATAAATGAATTTATTTTCTTCACATTGAATTTATCACCTTTTCATGATGTACAAGTGGTCAAGTAATAAAGTATGAGTGCAAATATCATTTTCAAGAGGATTGGACCAATTATCAACTTATAAAGTTATCACTATTTGAACTTAATTTTGAAATAATAAACATAGTTGTTGAAAGAATAACAAGCAGTGAAAACAAACCAAAGTTAAATGGAATAGTAAAACTCAATAATCAAAGGGTGTTACGATAGAATTCTTCAAATCCTTACTTCAACCAACCAAATACTCTCTTAAATCAATTTTTAACCTCCAATTAAAAATAAAATTTATTAGATTAGGTTAACCTTAATTCTTTAATAACTAGTCCCTTTCTTCCAAATTAAGAACCCTAACTTTTTAGATTTCCCAATTGAAGTAAGCATTAAATTAAAAATTTTAGAGGATTACATAATTACCAATTCCTATCCTTAAAATATTGAAAACTATGGTGAATGGATACAAGATGCAATTCACTAACCTATTTTTCAAAATAGTATGTGTGTGTTGCAACGGACTCGCGCTAGCATAATCACACATGCATGGCAGAATCATACAAATCTTGTTGTATTGTTAGTGTTACACACATGGTACATGCCAAGATAGTCCTTTCCAAGTGACTCTCCTTCAATTCTATGCTTAAATATTTTCAATCATTCCTGAAATCATTATAAAAAACAAGAGCGATAAGAATTATCAATTACATCAAGAAATTATCATAAACTATCACAATTATTTACATAAACACGATATAAAAACTATCAATTTGTTTAAATGATATTCTACTATTATAATATATTTAATATTTTGAGTCACATCATTCTCTAATCAACAGTAATTATAATATAGTGACACTTATCAACGATAAACGAATTTTTAATCTAAAAGTTAATTTAAAAATAAAATTATTTAATAATATAAAATTGATATTACTTATACTAATATGAGTTGATTCTTTTTTATATGTCTGTATGTCTACATTTGCAATTACAAGAATTACTCACTAATTTAATCTGGATGTAAGACCGAAATTGGGTATTTACCCACAAATTATGGAATTGGGTGTCAGCCACTCCCGTCCTGCCCATTTATGCTATTCCTTGATTACATTCATAGTTTTGTTCTGAAAGAGAAGAATAAAAACAATTCGGTTATGTTTTATTTCAAGATTGTCTTAAACCATTATATTTATTTGTGCTTTATTTCATCTGTGTCCTTAAAAATATATAAATCAAATATATAGCATATTAATTACAATAACAATTAAGAAGTTTAATTTAGGTTCTGTTTGAAAAACCTTAGGAAAAGTTTGTGAAAACAACTAGTAATTCTTATAATTATTTTAAATTTATTTTCATAAATTTTATGATATAATTTATTAAAATAAGTTATTTTTAATTTATTTTAATAAATTTATAATACAAAATCTTCATATAAAAAACTTATCAAATAAACGCTTAATTAAATTCTTATTTAAATACATTTTTATTTTTTGTATTCTCACACCTTAAAATAAGTTTTTAAGGCAAAAAAATAAATGCACATTGTGAACCCAAAGACCTGCGTCCCACTCCTCCCTTCGCCCCTATTAAGAATTTTGGAAGTTTTTATGATCTAGTGTTAGAGCTGAGGCAGTCTTTATCTATTTACTCCTAATCGACAGAGTTAAAAAGTTTATAGAATCAAGTGGGTTGAATTAGTTTATACGTCAACCTTTTCATAAAAAATAATTCATTATCTCATATTTCAAAGATTTTCACAAAATATTCATGTTTAAAAAATTTTAAAAATCAAAATCTTTCATGTATTTGCATGCATCACAAGGTTTTTCTTTAAAAAAATAAAGATCAGCCAGAACTACAGACTATACAATAGATAAAATAAAAAATACGTGAATTGTGATTTTTTTGTTGTTGCCGCATATTCATTTGGCAGCTTTAGGATTCAAAGATAAGTAGAGTTTCAATCTCATGCAATACAAGCACGTTGTCCCACACTTTCGTGCTATCTGTCATTGCCATTCTTATATAAAACCAAGATCCACTGAAAATAAAAATATTAAGATATAATATGAACCATAACTTTTTGTTTTAAAAAATAATGTGCGCTTGTATGTACACTAATAAAAGAAGATTGGATTGATTTCCACTCAAGTAAAACAAATGAATACCAAAATATGAACATTTTAAAATTATGATATGTAATAAGAACAAGTTAATTAATTATTACCTGAAAAAAAGGCTCCACAATGACATCTATATTGTCTATATATCTTGGAGCACTTTTCACATTTCCACTTCTTCTCTCCATGCTTTTTGCACTAATGTTTCTTTATTCCTGTGAGATTCCTTGTGCTGTGGGCCATCTTCAAGGATTTTGTAATTTTGCCTATACATGTGCTCCGTTAAATTATTCCATTTTTGTGTTTGATCCCAACATCATGCAGCAGCACTGTTTTGGACACATCCACAAATATATAATAACCCAAAAAATGTTGTTTACTCAAATTTTCCCTGAATATTGGTTTCATCACACCTTTTCTCATGTCTTCTGTAATATTTATTTCAATCAACTTAAATTTAACTACATTAGCATCACATGTTTATATATGTAAACATTTCTCTGTTCAAAGATGTTTACGTAAAAACAAATGTACGTACATTTATTTTTCGTATATAAGTTTACATAATTTTTTAAAGTCAAAAAGCATATAACTGTATAATGGGTTTCAGCCCTTAAACAATAAATATATAGTCTATACTGTTACTTAGCATAATACTTTAAAACATTCCAGTGAACTAATTCATTAACCGAGACAATAATAATAATTAATAACTATTTAACTTGTAAGCATGAAACTAAGGTGCAGATCAAACCTGACTTTGATTAGATTAAGTACGCTACGCAAATTCCGTATAATATATCATATTTTTTTAATATTTAAAAAATATTATAAAAATATAAAAAAGTTACCTATTATTTTTAATAATATTTTAAAAAATATTATATCTAATTTATATCGTAAAATATTATTAATAATATTTAAAAAATATTATCTATTAATTTTAAAAATATTTTTAAAAAATATTATATTTAATATATATTTCAAAAAATATAATATATTATAGTAATTTATTTTTGCTTAAAAATAAAATATTTGTATACCAATCACATATAAAAAATATAATAATAAAAAATATCAAGCACCTTTAATCTTCTTGTAGACCATATGTTAAATATAGAGTTTTCTAATTAAAAATAAAGGGTAACCACACTACAACTAAGTAATCATAGAAAGAATATTAAACCATTGATAATTGTTTAAGAGTAAAAAAAAAATTAAACAGATCCTTTTTATTATTGTTAATTAATATAAGTATATGATCAAATGCGTATTTTTTAAAAAGATTACTACCGATTATAGTTTTTTTTTATGAAATTGCATATTCTTATCTTTTCAAAAAATTTTATAATAAATCTTATACACAAATTTGTTAGTGACTAAAAAGTTTTAAAGAATAAGACAATGACTTTTTGTATGAGGATCTAAAACACATATACACCATCAATTAATTAAACTAATCCTAGTTTAAAGAACCGTAGGACAAAAAGAAAGAAACTATATCATATTAAGAGGAGAAATTTAAACTAATCCTAGTTTAAAGAACCGTAGGACAAAAAGAAAGAAACTATACCATATTAAGAGGAGAAATATGATCCAAATAGATATTTTATTAAACTAATTATATATTATACTGTATTAGAAATAAATTAAGTTAAAAATTAAAGAAGGTCTTCACAAAGATTAATTCCTAAATTTGACACTCATATAGATGCAAAGAAGAGTGAACAAAACATAATTTCATAATAGCATAGGTCAAAGTATAATAATTCATCCAGTTGCATGACTTGAGTTATAATACAATCCAAGAAAATATCAGTCTTCATTCTTCAATTTCTCATTACCCATCAATATCATCATTTTTTGGATGCATAATCAGTTCCTCTATTGCATGACAAATAGATATACAATCATCTTCATCTAAAACTTACAATCAATAAAAGCATAATTAGATAATCAATCTTAATATAATAATTAAAAATAAATAAAAATATAAAATATTATGTCAAAGTTATCATTATAATTTAAAACAAAACCATGTAATCAATTCCTTATATAAATAAATATTTGAACATTATCTGAAAGGGTAGAATTTATATAGTTAGTAAACACACATCTACCGATGCTAAATGCAGGTTCTGATGCAATATTTAGTTATTAGAATACTTAATACATCATGTCTTATAATAGCAAGTGTGAGAAATCTATTTTCATTGATCTTCCAATAATTCAACACATCTAAATCTTCATTATCATCATAGTAAAAAAATTTATCTTTCAAATAAATTTTTAGTTTACTCTCCTCAACATTAGATTTAGTTTGATTTTGAAACCTTTTAAATTCCTATAGTATATAATACATTAATTAGCTAAGAAAAAATTAATTAAAATATGAAACTATGATTGTACGTTAAAAATATACATTGAACACTTTTGATCTCTTGTGCCTACTCCCTTCTTTACTTGACTTATCCAAAATATTAGAATCATCGGATGATTGAGATTCAAATGTCGTGTCTAAAAACAACGTACATATTCATCATAAAGTTTCTCAAATTTTCCTTCCACATCTTTAACCTTATTTTCAGTAGTTGTTTGTTCAAGTTTAATATAATAAAAGAATACAAATTCAAGTTTAAAGAGAGGTTCAAGAATGGCTCTAAAATCCAATACCATATTGTACTCTTTCCAATATTTGTCAAATTTTTTTGTCATACTTATTAACATTTCTTTTATCACCTCATCATCATTCAACAAATTTTTATTTTAGCATGCATTTAAACATGATAATCCTGATATCATGTTTGTGGTATCATAGAAAGACTTTAGAAATTCACATATTTTCTTTCCTCTTATCCATTCTTTATCTTATGGATAATTTTTATAGTTTGTATGTATCACTCTGAGAATATCAAATATTTTTTTATATTTCAATGCACTTTTAAATATCAAATGTGTTGAATTCTATCTAACTAGTACATCTAACCCCAATTTAATATTAGCATCAATGTCCACTTCTTGCACATAAGCTTTAAATTCAATCATCCTCTCGTCTTACCATATTGTATACTTAACACTTTCCTTAATTTTATAAAAAGATTCATTTGCCACTTCCAAACATTTTTGAACAATTAAATTAAAAATGTGAGTAAACCACAACATGAAAAAAAATATCATCATATAATAAGTCATTTTACAAATAAATATTAACTTTTAAGATACTTAAAATACTATTAATAGAAAAATCATTCTTCAAAATGATAGAAAATAATTTTTTATTAATTCTTCAATATTTCAAACAATCAAATAGCACCACTTCTAATTTAGATCCAATTTACATAATCGATTAAAAAAAATAATTAATTACAAAAAATATTATGCTTATCTTTATACAATTTGAAGGTTAATTTAAATATATAATCAATTACATTCCTTTATTATTGATTAATCAAGATAAAATTTAAAATATAAATAAATAAATAAATATATTTAGTTGATAATTTTCTATAAAATAACTAATTTAATAAATTAATTTTGTATAAAATTTTATTTTCTACTAAGTTACGTATAATTCAATTAACTTAAATTACATTAATGTAAATTAATGAAACTAAATATAAGTTACTAAAATTTTATTGAAAAATCAATTTTTATTTTTTTAAATTAACTTAATTATATTTTATTAAATAAATTAACTAACTTAATAAATTAATTTTGTACAAGACTTTATTTTTCTACTAAGTTACTTATAATTCAATTAACTTAAACTACATTAATGTAAATTAGTTAAACTAAATAAGTTACTAAAAATTTATGTAAAATTTAATTTTTAATTTTTAAATTAAATTAATTTATTTTTACTAGATAAACTAACTTAATAAAATATTTTTATACAAGACTTTATTTTTCTACTAAATTACCTATAACTCAAGAAACTTAAACTACATTAATCTAAATTAATTAAACTAAATAACTTATTAAAATTTTATGAAAAATTTAATTTTTATTTTTTATTTAACTTAATTAATTTTTACTAAATAAAGTAGCTAGCTGTAAAAAATTAATAACATATAATTAAATAACACTACTAAAACTGTAATAAAAATTTAATAACATAATCATTCTAACTTTCGCATAAATCAATTACTAGCATTTCTTAAAAAAATAGTTTTAACAAGTATATATTTTCTAACATAACTTAACGACGTCAATTTCTAACCTAATACAAAAAATATAACTTTAATTTTTAAATTTAAAATTAAATTATTACTAACCTTTTTTTCAACATAAAAATATGCTCTAAGTGGTGCAATGTACTCTCAAGTGGTTCAGCCAGCAAGATTTTTTAGAAAATAAAAAACAACAAAAAGCAGAGAAAAGTTTTGCAGATGGAAAGAGAGGGACGAATATAGGGAATTATGTTTCACCCTATATGTATTATATAATGGTTTTCAATTATTATTAATTTATTTTAAAATTTTAAAATTTAAATATATTTAAGAATTTATTATATATTTAAATTTTAAATTTAAATATATAACACATTTAATAATATATTTTATCGTTTTATAAAATATTTTATTAAATACGTTACATTTTCAAAACTCTAAATATATAAATAAAATATATTTTATTTGATATATGATATATTTTATTATACATTTTACTTATAATGTACAAAATTATACGTTATAGATATTATTATTATTATTTTCTATAAAATATTTTTAAATATACCTCACTCAAAGAAATATTTTTTAAAAATATTTCCTTGGAATAAAAAAAATCGTATAAATACCCATTAAAAAAACTGTATGTAGCCATTGATTATTCTTGGACAGATATCTGAGTGACAGGTACCTCTTCCGGTTTCAAGAAAAGTGAAATGTATGTACTATCTATAACCAACTTGATTTTGCCCTTTATTTGCTCGATGTTGATGGTTTTTCAAATATGGCAACCACTCATGCTCATTTATGGTATCAAAACTTGTCTTCATTAATTATATTTATTTTTTAATAATTGTTTTAACTTAACTTCCATTTAAATTTTTTAATTCTATAATATATAATAAAAATAATAATATTTAAAATTAATATTTATATAAATTATTTAAACTTTTCACCCATAAATAAATTCCAAATTTTTTTTAACACTAGTTCACTAAACGAAATGAGTAATCTTTGATCCTAGGTTTGAAATACCTCAATTTAAAGCTACCCTGTTCCGGTGATATAAATAATAGTTTTTCTTATATAGCAATACTACCTGTGGTGTGTATCTACCGACGTGCTAATGTTGTTTGAAAAGAAACTTTTCCAACATAAAAAAATATTTATTTTTAATCATATTTAAATATAAGTTGTTAAATTTGTTTATTTTATTAAAAAATATTTGGCTATTAGATTGAAAATATAAAAAAAATGAAACATATGTTTATATATAGAAAAATCATTGTTGTTAAAGATTATGTTATCTCACTTGAAATAATAATATTGTTGTTAATATATTTTAATAATAAAATAAAATAGATATAAATCTCATGGTTCATAACACAAGTGAAAGTGGATGTATTTAGTGCATATTTGTATATGATTAATTTAGAAAGAAAAAAATAAAAATAAAATATTATTTTTAAAAATTTCTAGTGTATTTGTTAAAATAATAATTATTTTATAAGCAAAATTTCTAGTTATATAACGTTTTGGTTTTCTCTGTCTACAATTACATAACTAGTTTCAAGTTCGGATAAAGGAGAAAAGTTGTGTTAGGTTCTTGAAAATTAACATAAAACTTGAAATTTTTTATGAATCAATCCCGTTTTCTTGATTGAGTTTAATGAGGTTGCATAATCTATATAATTGATCTTATCTAATGACATAAAATTATTTTTGTAATTTTTTATATTTTATTTTCAATAATTAATGATTTTAAATATAAAATCAGTTGTTATAAATAATTGTAAACCTTTTTCTTTTGTAATTATATTATAAAAAGCAAATTTTTAGATATTTCAAATAAAATAAGTTATCTTAGACTTATTTTTCACTAAACATATTCCAAAATAAAGTATTTATTATAATAATAATATTATTTTCACAACTAATATTTTTTAAGTCTAATTTCCTCAAATATTATAAACACACTTCATGTAAAACTAAAACACATACTTCCTGAAACTAAAACACCTTTGGGATCTGGACCATTGATATACATACACAGAACTCAACAATGCTACAGTATCCAACCGTTTGAAACAAATTGAACAGTGCATTAATTGCTTTGCTTTGCTGTGTATCCCCTCTTTGTTTATTATCTTGGACAAAATATTTTCATTATTATCAAAATCACATTATATTCATATTAACATAAATATAAATAGATAAAAAAATATTTCATACGTAACTTAATCATTACTCTTGTATTAACGTGTCAGCTCTTAAACCAAACTGTGCAAGGGAGTAGTTCGGGGAGGCCCTGCTTAGATAAGTGAGAACTTAAATAGGTGGGTCCTTAAGCTTTTAAACAACATATTGGGTCATTTTAAGCACAAATACACTGGGCAGTGACAATGGGTTTACATAGTAGAATTGATGTAATGGTAACTTTAAAGAGAGTAGAATTGGATGTTTAATGACACACGCAAGTTTAATTATGTTTTTACTTTTTTTAATTTTATTTATACATAATTTTTTATTTTTCAAAATTTTCAAGTGAATTTAGATTCTTTATTCTCAAAATTTAATCAATGTATTTTTCTATTACCTTTTCAAAGTTAAAGCTTCAAATTATTTTTATTCAATTTTAAAAAGATTTATAATGATATTTAAATATAAAATAAGATAGAAGTGAAATTTGTAAAAAATTGATAAAATTTAAAAGATTATACAATATACAAGATAAGAAATAAAGATTTGAAGAAAAAATGATATTTTTATTTTATTTTAAAAGAAATTTAATATTTTAAATATATATTTTGAATAGAAGATAATTTAATCAATTTTAAATAAAAATAATAAAAAATAAAAAATAATGCGTTTTATTTTTATTAATTTTATTATATATAAAAAATAAAAAAATCCAAATACAATTAAGAAAGAAAAAAATTGGACGTAGGGTGCGGGATTTAGGTAATGAATGATACCAAGCGAATGCATACAATATAAATTATCTTTAAAGAACAAAAAAGAGTACACTGTAATAAGTTTTACACCACCATTCTTTTAATTTTTTATTATCATATCATCTATTTTATTTCACACTTTTTTATTTCTCTATATTATAAAAAATTATTGCAGAAATAATATTATTACTCACAAACAAAAAGGATTTTGAAATTTTTGCACATTAACTTATTCTATGCACGGGTGAAAAATAAGTTTTTTACATCGGTTGTTATGAACTTTTTACATCGGTTATTTGGATGGTGTTGAAGCGGGCGATATAGAAAATAAGATTTTTTATATCGGTTCTGGAACCGATGTAAAAAGTACACTTTCTACATCGGTTGGACTTATAACCGATGTAGAAAGTCATACTTTCTACTTCGGTTAAGGCCATAACCGATGTAGAAAGTGTACTTTTTACATCGGTTATAATCTTAACCGACGTAGAAAGTTCATTTTTTTTAATGTTCGTTTTGTTTAGGTATGCTACCGTATTATTTATTCACAGAATCACCAGACAGATAATACAGAATTCACATAATCTATATATTTAAACTAAATACATCATTATTTATTATCAAATTTTAATTTACAAAGAAAATAACTTAAAATTACGTCAAGCAAGTGTTGAAAGTTGAAAAAAAAAATGTCGTAACCAGCCATGTACCTGTTGAAAACAGAGAAAAAATGGTTGAGCGGTGACCAAACGGTGTCCTAATGGAGGTACAACGGTAGTCGAACGACAGCACAGCACAGTGGTAGCCAAATAAGAAGCTTGAAAATTATACAATATAACCAAAACGAATGTAAGTTTCAATTATAATAACAGAATGAGATGTATAAATAACAATAAAGACAACTTCAAACCTTAGGGTGCGTGACGACGACTTCGAACGGAGGAAATGGTTGCAACGACAACGACAACCACGTACGTAAGAATGGAGTGCAACGACGAACAGCAGGGACGACAACAATGGTTAAGACGTAAACGAAAATAGAGAGAATAAACCGAAACGAGAAACTACGGTTTTGGAGAATGAGGTTAAAGACGACTAGCGTCGAAAAATAAGTGATAAGGGAAGATATTTTACATCGGTTGTTTCTTAGAACCGAAAGTACTTTCTACATCGGTTGTTCTGTAACCGATGTAGAAAGTTTAAAAAAAAATCCACTTTCTACATCGGTTGTTATGTAACCGATGTAGAAAGTTTGAAAAAAAATCCACTTTCTACATCGGTTACAAAACAACCGATGTAGAAAATACTTTTTACATCGGTTGTTATGTAACCGATGTAGAAAGTTTAAAAAAAAATTCACTTTCTACATCGGTTCAAAAGAGAACCGATGTAGAAAGTACTTTCTACATCGGTTGTTTTGTAACCGATGTAAAAAGTACTTTCTACCTCGGTTCTTTTATGAATCGATGTAAAAAGTTTACATTTATTTACAAAAATGCTACCGCGTTTTTTTATATCGGTTTCTAAACAACCGATGTAAAATTCTGTTATAAAAACCTATTTTTGTACTAGTGATGAAATAAATGTTAGTTTTATTATTTAAATATTAAATAATTAATAGCATGTTTAATGTCAGATATACTAATTACATCTCTTTTTTTACATATATGCATAATAAAAAATTTATTCCAAAATTAAGCTAACAGATGCAGAAATAAGCAAGTTTTGTTGGGTTACATAAAGTTAACTGAAATAACTGTCATGAAACTAACTATTTTTGTTATTTTATTTGCACTCCAGTGTTGGTTTACAAAGCAGGTGATTTTTTCAAACATAAAATTCGGTTCTGTCACACAATATCTACAAATATTAGACATTTATAATGAAAATTGTAATATCCTTAAAATATATTTTTAATTCTAATAATTATAGCTTATCTAGTTTTGATATTAAAATATATATATATATTCATTTTAATCCTTATAAATTTTTAATTGTTAAGCAATAATATAGCATAAAAATAATCATGTAATTTCATGATAATTTCCAAATTAATATGAGACCATTTATATACATGACACACTACTACTTAATAATAATTTAGGAACTATTTAAAAAAATAAAAACTACAAGTATCAATATTAATTAAAAATTTCAAGCCACTAAAATCACATGAAACGATATTTCTCAAAACAAAAAAATATTCCATCCATCTTATTACATAAATTTTGTAAAGAAAGGTCAATTATCATTTTTTTTAGGTTTTTATTCTTTACAGTAAGTTTCTGCCAAAAGTTTTGTAAGCTCTGGTTGCTTATGACTCTTTTTAAAATAAGTTTCATATTTTAATTTTATCAAAATTCATACCATATCCTATTTTATTGAAAAGAAATAATTGTAAATCTATATAAACAGATAATCTTATATTTATATGGAATTTAAGATCAATTTAAATTAATATAGATAAGAGATTAGACTAATTAAATTAAATTATAAAATCTAGGGTGAAAATTGTAAATGTAAAGCATGTGTCTAGCAAGAATAATTTTAAAACTAAAAATGTATGAACGATAAATTTAAATTATATAACTATACATAAATAATTAAACTAAAAAATAATCACATATTTACTTAATTATAAATTATATATATTTTTAATTTATTTTAATTATTTAAATAAAAATTAATAATTTTTATTTTTATTTTTATTTTTCATAATAACTAAATGTTTTGATCTAAGCAACCGTGGTACACGTGAAAATTACAATATGTTGAAAAAATGTTATAAATTTGTAATATGTTCGACAAAACATCAAATTTGGGTGAAAATTTGTAAGCTAGTAACCATGTTAGTTTGATGAAAAATTTATAATTAATCACATATTATACTATGGAAATACACTAAAAAATGATAAATACAAAGTTTTTTTAAATTAATTTAATGCCTCAGGACGAATTTTACTTTTCTCCTTTCTCTCTTTTAATTTAAAATAAATTATAATTTTAAAAATATAATAATTTAATATTATTATATTTATTAAAATAAATTTAAAATAAAAAATTATATATTTATATCTTAAATTCAATCTCATCTTTATAAATTAAGTTTAATTTCTTTTTAAATCTTATAAAACAGCTATTTTTTATTATCAAAATCAAAATAATGCTCAGAAATTTAAATTTATTTATCATATGTAACCACCGCCATAACACCCTTTGCCCTGCTGGACTATAACTTGGATAGATTGCATTATGATATGTTATACATGTGCATGGAATGTAACCATGTTGACCATTTCAATAAACTTGGGGCTATGGACTGTCAGATGTACGGTATGTCAACCATGGCAACCTCGGTAATAATTGTGTCATTTGGAGTATTAAAAAAAATCACATATATAAATAATAACATTCAGTATAAACTGTTAGATCTACTTTTAGATTTCTGTTTTTTTTTTTTTAAGAACTGTGATTTGTTAATCTGTAAATAGATAAACAACATTATTTATAGATAAGAAAATCATTATTGCGGTAAAAAATAACTTCACCTGGCAATGTCGAGAACCACCTTTGGAAACACTCGGCTCATTAAGTTTAGAACTTGAATGCATTAGGCCATAAGTATAATATTAATGGCCTAACTGGGGTTTAGACATCTAGAATAATGAAGGATGTGGGTTTTATAGCTGGTAACAATACATATTCCTACACTTACGTATAGTAATCAAGTTAAGAGGTATTTAAGTATTATGATAACGGAATTGGTGGGGACAAGTTTTATCTTTCTCAATGTTGTCATGCAAAGAATTTAAATAGGTGTAAGTGTGGATTTAGAAAAGACAATGAATGACAAACTAAAATCTAATTCTAATTTTATAAGATTTATGAAGAATTTATATTTTAAATCTTTAATTTATTTTTTTTATAAATTATACTCAGTTGTGTATATTTTTTAAAATAAGTTATATATTTAATATATTTTAATTTAAATAATATATAAAATTAAAAATTTTAAAAATAAAATAATATATAAAATTTTAAATTACTATTTAATTATTACTATTATAATTATTAAGACATATTCAGAATAAATCAAATATTATCACCATTTTTAATAAAATTAAGTTTAAGTTCAGATTCTTTTAACCTAATTAAAGCATTTTTCCACCACAAATAAGCTGAAGATTAAATGAATATTTATAAGTTTAAATTTAATTATCATATATAAGTAGCGATTCGGGTCGGGTCTTTGGATTGACACAAGTACAGAATGTCAACAAAGGCAACCAAATTAAACGATTTGGAGTACAACGACATGCATATCCATCATTTCGAAACAACTTGACCAAAATTACCAAGCTGTGTGCTAGGAACCGCAATTGCTGAGACCCAGCTCATCAAGATCAGGACTTAAATAGCAATATAACAAAAATATTTCTTAAATATTATAATAATTTTTATATATAATATAAAAATTAAATTATTATTATTTTTGTAGAAACAAAGTATTATTTGTTTGATTTAAAATTCAATATAATCGATTTAAAACGGTTAATTATTTTTAATAAATCAGTAAAAATTAATTTAAATTGCATAATTTGATTAAAATATTTATTTTATATTAAAAAAGTATAAGACTTGATTCTTGATTCTTCCATAAAACAAACATAGGACTGTCTACATTATTCAGCCATCCTTTTTGACGAAACACTAAAAACGGTACGTTTTGTTTTTTTGGTCAAGAAAAACGACAAGTTAGAAGAGTCAAGAGTAGGATGAGAAAGCTATGGTCTCTGAAATATGCACTATAAAAGGGAAACTCAGCATTGAGGAGTAGACACATACACACCCTTTCCATCCATTATATCTTTATGTTGGCAATGGCTTCTTCTTCTGTGATCCATTTCTTGCTTCTCTTAATATGCCTTTTCTCAGTTTTCTGCTTATCAGCATCACAAGCTACGAATACCAAACAACAGTCCTTTATCCTTCCAATTAAGAAAGATCCCGCAACCAATCTTTTCTACAGTTCAGTTGGCATAGGAACTCCTAGACACAACTTTGATTTAACCATTGATTTGGCAGGAGAAAACGTGTGGTACGAATGTGACTCTAAATACAACTCATCAACCTACCGTCCTATCCCTTGTGGCTCAAAGGAATGCCCCGAAGTTGGATGTGTTGGTTGCAATCGTGCCTTCAAACCAGGTTGCACAAATAACACGTGTCCTGCCACCACAATCAACCCATCAGCAAATTCCATTTTCGGCAGTGGCCTGGGTGAGGATATCATTTTCCTTTCTCAACATCAACTTTCTGGTTTTCTTTCTTCCTGTATTGAAACTGATGCATTCACATCAACTACCGAAGATGATTCACCACTAAATGGTTTACCCAAAAACACCAAAGGAATTATAGGCCTTTCAAGGTCCAATCTTGCTTTCCCAACACAGCTTGCATTGCTAAATAACCTTTCACCCAAGTTTTCTCTCTGTTTGCCTTCTTCAAACAAGCAAGGTTTCACTAACTTGCTTGTTGGACCAAAAGATCAACATTCTCAACATGTGTCCCAATTTCTCCAAACCACACCCTTGATTGTGAACCCTGTGTCCACAGGTGCTATTTCTGTGCAAGGTGTTCCTTCCAAGGAGTACTTCATTGATGTGAAATCGGTTAAGATTGATGGGCATGTTGTGAATTTAAAGCCTTCCCTTTTGGCTATTGATAATAAGGGAAATGGGGGTACCAAAATTAGCACCATGGCTCCTTTCACTGAATTACAACGCTCTGTCTACAAGACCTTCATTCGTGATTTCCTCAAGAAGGCTTCGGATAGAAGACTCAAGAAAGTGGCATCGGTGCCACCATTTGAGGCATGTTTTGATTCAAGCTCCGTAACACGATTGGGTTTTCCAACTGTTGATCTGGTGCTACCAGAAGGAGTGCAATGGAGGTTTCATGGAGCCAATTCTATAATAATGCCAAAGAAAAATGTAGCATGTCTCGCATTTGTTGATGGAGGAACAGAACCAAAAATGTCCTTTGTTAAAGCTTCCATTGTTATTGGTGGACATCAATTGGAGGACAATCTTTTGGAGTTTGATCTGACTTCTTCCAAATTAAGATTCAGCTCCTCGCTTTTGCTTCACAATACTAGCTGTTCCCACTCTTGAATGTTATAGCTTTATTACGCTTTTAAATTAGCCATGTTGAATAATGTAGTCATTTGAAGATAATAAATAATGCTGGCTTTGTTGCAGACAGAAAACCAGTTCGCGTTTTACTGTGCCATTATTTCTAAGTTACTTTATTTGAATATATATAAAATAATCAATAATATGTATAGTTATCTTTATGTTTTATTTATCTTTTATTCTTTTTATGTATGCATATGAAAAATGTATTGTAAATTTAAATGGGATAATTTTTTTTATCCTATTTTGTTGCTAAAAGAGATATTATCCAATGTTAGACAAGACTGTAATCCCAAGTTTGTTAATTTTTGTGAACCATCAAGTATATCTACTGGAATTCATACACTGGAGATGTACAGGTTGTTAAAATACGTAATATTATATTTTTACTCTGAATTTTCTTAATAACAATATTCAATAAGTTAATATTATTGTTTAAATTAATATCTATTTTAAGAAATAGAGCATTATAATTTATTTTTAAAAAGACTATTTACTTAGATAATTTTAAATTAATTATTATTAGTTTTAAAATTTGTTTAGTTAGTTTTAAAATTTTAAAAATAACAATAAGGATTTTAAAAAATTTCCGTTATATTAGTTCTTAAAATAAAATAAAATAATCCAAATTGTAAATGTTAACAATTAATATGATAAAAAATAATATATTTGTGAAAAAATTTTGCATTTTATTATTTTTAAATTTAAAAATCAATTTGATGTATTTTAAAAATGATGACAATTAATTCAAAAATTAGATTTTATTTACTTAATAAAAATTCATTTAATATCAATTGAATGCTTTAAAATTTTTTAATATTAAATAAGTTTAATAGTTTTTTAAAACAAAATTTTGAAGAAAGAAATGGTGTATATAAATAGAGTACAGACAAATTCTAATTGAGGTTCATGTATCAACGTGGTTTTGTTGGCTTCTGTCTAAAATGATTTGGACTATATGACAATCAACTTGTACAACACGGACCTTAACAGTGACTCGTCCCAGTACGCAGCGACGTGGCCCATTTTCCATACCTTTCTGAGCCCTTTTTCGTCAATACTTATCCTATTGCCTAATATACATGTCAATAAGATAATATTGATGGAATGGGTAAATCATCTTATTTATTTGGACAATGACAAATGTTAGTCAGATAAGAGTTTAATTTTTATATATTATTAATAAGATAAATTTTATAAAATATATATATATTTTAATAATTGTTATAAAAATTATAAATTTTTAAAATATAATAATTTATAATTAAAATTCAATCAAACAAATTTCAAATACATTTCAACATTATTTATACATCAATATATTTATTTTTTATATTTTTTATTATATTATATATCATATTTTGTTTTTTTTATCATTCTTTAAACTGAACATAAGGTGAAAGACATGGCTCAAATTTAATATAACATAATAAGATTTGGTTTTATTTCTTCAAAATAATATGTTTTAATTTTCTGTCTGTAGTTCATATGTTATCATTATTCTTGCACATTATTTTTTTTCCTTTTTTTTTTCCTTCACCCTTACCCCACATTTCGTTATTCCTTGTTTGGTTAAAAGAAATTTAGAAGAGAAAAGAATTTGCTTTTAAGATTTATGAAGATTTTATTTTTTTATTTTTAATTATTTGTATTTATTTTATATAAAAAATTAAAATTCATGAAATTTGTAAAAATATTTTCATCTTTCAACGAAAGAAAGTAAGAGAAATTTATTTTTCTATTTTAAATTATTCAATATTTTTAAAAAGATTAAAAAATAAATATTACATTAATAAAAATATAAGAATAAAATTAAATTATTTAAAATTAAAATTTATTTTTAAAAATTTATATAAATAAAAATTATATTATTAATACTTTTTTTGACTCTTTATTTATTTATTTAAATAAAAAAATTCTTCTATTTTTATTTATTCAAACAAATTTTTTTTTTTACTTATTTTTTACTTTTCCATTTATTTTCTTTCTATTTTTTCCAATCATCCAAAGTATTAGTATCCCCTCTGTAATCCTTCTTCTCTCTTGCCATTCTTCTTCAAAATTATTTGTTCTCTTCCACAAAGCCAAAAACGATGAGCAGTGCTAAACACTTCTTTTTTTTTTTAACCCAAATTGTCCTTACAAGTTAGTTTGTCTTTATCCTCTTTGTGACTACGCACAAAGCCAGAAAGCATAGAACCTCATCTTTGTGATATCACCATCTATACTCTGTTACCCATAAAAATAGAATCATGGCTGACAAACCCACGGAACCGCCAACGATAGGAAAGATGATGCCGGAAAGTGGAAACCTAAAGCTAACTGGAGTAAAAATGAGACTGGAAAAATCTTTAAAAAAACTAAAAAGATTATAAAAAATATAGGAAAAAAAGATATAAATTACATGGGGTGCATGCAGTTAGATTTTATTAAAAATAAATAAATCAACAGTTTACAAGTTTAAGTCACTTTTTGGTTTAATCATTTCTCATTTGTAAAAGCTAAAAAACATCCATGTTAATAATTTAAATCTTTTAAAACATACTATTTTTATACTACTTTCTATAATGTTTTTGTAATTTTTTTATCTAGTTTATTTCATCATTTATTTTTTATACCTTTTTTGTTATTGTAAATATTATTTTGAATAAATAATTTTTAATCTGACATTATTTTGTTATTATTTTTAATTTTAATTAATTACTCATTATCATATTTTACTTTTACCTATTAAAATTTTATTTTAAATTATTATAATATTTGCTTATTTTTTATATTTTTTTTAATTTTAACATTTTATTTTTTTTAAATTTTAGTTAATATTTATGTTATTTTAGTTTAATGTTTTTTAAAAATATATATGTTATGATAGATTAGGAACAAATGTAGATAGATTAATATCTGTAACAACAAACTTAAGATTGTAAGATATGAAATTTATTTATATAGATTATTATGTAAATAATTTTTTTTAAAACATTAAAATTTAAAATAAAATTTGATATAAATTAATGTAAAATATATGTTAAATATCATTCGGATTATGTCAAGAACATTCAATTGTGAAGGTACCAAAGGAATTATTTTTTATTGATTAAATGGTTTGTTACATGTTAGTTAATTCATAATGATATTTTATAATGCATATTTAAAGATATATAATAATAAAATTATTTATTAAATATTATGTTTTATAAAATTATAGTATTTAATTTTATCAATTTATTGAACTTTTTGATTTTTAATAAAAACATTAAATTTTATTTTCTTACTTTTTATCGGTTATTTAAAGTTGTTTTACTTAAATTAAAAATTTAATTAATATTTTTGTTTGAATTAAAATTATCATACAAATTTTTATTATACATTTAATTTATTTTATTAATTAATTTTTGTGTAAAATAAATATTATTAAAAAATAGTAAATATTATTTTTAAATTTAAAACAATAAATAAAAAATATTTTTTAAAAATAGTTATAGATAAAGAAAAAAGAAAAAGTGTAGACTTTTGTTATATGCCTTTTATGCACACTTGAAAAACCAAACAAATAATAATATGCTTTTCTTTAAAAAGGAACACTGTGCTTTTGATGAGTGAGTAATAAGTTATAGAGGTCATCAAACAATGGGAGAAGATAATTAAAGTAACTGACGCACAAAACATTTTTAAGATGTAATGAAAACACTACATTTTTAAGATGTTGTTTAGGGTGTTAATTCCATAAGGTGTTTAGGTAGAGATGATTTTCTTAGAGTATCTTCTTCTCTTTTTTTTATAAAGAAATGTTTGGAAGTGAATTTTTTTTAAAAAAAAAGATAAATTTTTTATTTTTAATAAGTAATTTTTAACTAAAAACCAATAAATTAACATACACTTAAAATATTAATTTACATCTTTTATAATAATATATTTTATTTTTAAATAAAAGTCACACTTAAAGTATTAATTCACATCTTTTATGAATATTATATATTTTAATTTAAAATAAAAATTTATTCTCATTCCCCGGCAATCTTACTTTAAAACATATTTCAAAAGAATCCACCTGATTCTTGCCAAGTTTAAAGTGTGCATCCCAACTAAACATATAAGATTGAAGAAGAGTATTTGTTATTATACAACTTTTTTTTTATCTCATTTTTAATTTTTAATTTTTAATTTTCAATTTTCAATTAAATACAACTATTCAATTTTATCTCATCCCAACTAACCATATATGATATCTAACTTTATATATCTCTTTTTTTTTATGTATTTTCTTGCATCCTATTTCATATATTTTTATATAAAAATTATACTCATCTTGCATATAGTATCTACATATAGATATATTTAATTTTTGTTGCAATTTTTTTTTGGTACTTTCTACTTTTTTTAAAAAATATTTTATGGCAATTTTTACAATTAATAATAATTATTTGTGACAATTAATTAACCAAAAATTTAAAAATTAAATATAATTAAAAAATAATTATTCCACACTTTATTTAGAGTGTTGAATGAGATGGAAGAAAGATATAAGAAGAAATAAAGAAAATGATAAGATATAATATATATATATATATATATATAATATGATAAAATAAAATAAAATAAAATATTGAAAACGAAAATAGTATATAATTATTATTCATCAGTATAAATAGATGCTCAGCACTGAATATATGTACAGTGATAGTTACTCTTCACAGATGCATCTTTCCTATTCATTAAGAACCTGTGACTTGGGAGTACGGAATGTAAACAATGGCAAACTAAAGCCATAAGTGCATGATTATGCATATCCACGGTTTGGAACAAATTGGCCAAGCCGCGTGAAGGACCAAGCTTGGTGAGACCCAGCACAATAAGTTGTGCATTTACACAATTAAGCCATCCTCTTTGACGAGACCGTCGAAGAGTCATAAATATGATGACTTTTATTACATCTAATTCTAATATGCCCTTACAACTTGTTGCTATATAAAAAGGGGAACTATGGATTCATCCCTTCACACATCAATAGTTCAATACCGTTAACTTTATCCAAAAATGGTTTCTTCTTCTTCTTATACCATCATCCACTTCTTTGTTTTCTCGATAGCCCTTTTTTCAGTTTCATGTTTATCGGCATCACATGCTCCAAACTCCAAACCACACCCTTACATACTTCCCATTAGGAAAGACCCTGTAACCAATGTGTTCTACACATCAATTGGCATAGGAACTCCACGACACAACTTCAATGTAGCCATTGATCTTGCAGGAGAAAACCTGTGGTACGATTGTGACAATAACCACAACTCATCATCCTATAGTCCACTCAGTTGTGACTCACATTCATGCCCCAAAGGGAGTTATTCAACATGTGGTGTATGCCATGGCCCTTTCAAACCCGGTTGCACAAATAACACCTGTGGTACTCCCAATTATAACCCCTTAGCTCAAATCATTTTCCCTGGGGACTTGGGTGAGGATGTCATATTCATTTCTCAAATTCAGGTGCCTCACTTTCTGTCTGGCTGCACAAACTCACATGCATTCTCTGCCAAACATAGACTTATAGAAGGCTTACCCAAAGGCAACAAAGGGATGATAGGCCTTGCAAGGTCACAACTTGCATTGCCAACTCAACTTGCATTGTTAAAGAAGCTCCCTACTAAGTTCTCTCTTTGTTTACCTTCCTCAAACAACATAGGATTCACTAACTTACTAGTTGGACCTGAGGGACATCCTCAGGATGTGTCCAAATATGTTCAAACCACTCCTCTTGTAGTCAACAAGGTTGACACAGGCCCAGTGTTTGAGGAGGATGTTCCCTCTACAGAACACTTTATTGATGTGAAATCAATTAAGATTGATGACCAAGTTGTGAACTTAAAGCCTTCTTTGTTGTCCATTGATAGCAAGGGAAATGGGGGTACCAAAATTAGCACCATCACTCGTTTTGCTGAATTGCAAAGTTTTGTCTACAAGCCTTTGGTTCGAGATTTTCTTAAGAAGGCCTTGGAAAGAAGACTAAAGAGAGTGGCATCGGTTCCACCATTTGGGGCATGTTTTGATTCAAGAAGCATTGGCAATTCCATCACTGGACTTAATGTGCCAACTATTGATTTAGTGCTGCAAGGGGGAGTGCAATGGACTATTCATGGAGCCAATTCCATGGTAATGGCCAAGAAAAATGTGGCATGTCTTGCATTTGTTGATGGAGGGACTGTGGCAACGATGTCTTTTTTTAAAGCCTCAATTGTCATTGGTGCGCATCAATTGGAAGAAAATCTTTTGGTGTTTGATTTGGCTTCCTCCAAATTAAGCTTCAGCTCCTCGCTTTTGCTCCACAATAAGACCTGTTCCCACTTTTGAATTTATAGGTTCCAGGTTCTGACACATTTATATTAGCCATGATGAATAATGGAGTTTGCTTTATTCTATACGGTAAACCCATTGTTGCTTTATTGTGCCATATTTGTTGTAAATCAATTTATGTTTTACTGTATCTCATATGTTTAAGATTCCAGAGTTTACGCCAAAATATGAAATTTTAAGTTCACTTTGAATGATTTGATTCAATATTAGCCGGGATCATGTTCTTTTCAAACATTTTGAATGTTTCAGAAGTTGGATTGAATTGGCTATTCGACTAAAAATTAAAGTGACAATTGGTTGGATTCTCAACAATTTTGGCTTTTGGCATTGCCATATATAAACAAGGGATATCAACAGATTTGCATTAGCCATTTGAAACCCATTAGAAATGAAAGAGGGTCTTGCTAGCATTAATTGAAAGGAAAAACTACCAATGCACTTGCATCCTGCTCATGATTCTTTTTGGTCTTCTTACCATTATATGATTATTTAAAATATTATTTTCATTGCACATAATACTCTACAACCAATGTTGTAATATTTCTGTATCTTCTCACATAACTGAAGTTCACTTCGTGAAATTTAACAAATTTTTAAGAATTTTGTTATATTCTCTTACAAATTTTCTACTTCATAAGTATTAAATGAAAAAAACATATATTTATTATATTAAAATTATAAAAAATATTTATTACATTCTATTAAAGAATTTAAAGAAATAAAAAGTAAAAAAATTTAGAATTATTCAATTGTCAACTACATTAACTTTCAGTCAGGTTCGGAAGTGGTAAATACAAATTCTGCTTTGAAAATGATTCAATCAACAAGAAAAAAGGGAATGCGCCAAATTAAGGATATGAAGCTAAAAATAAAAAAATATAAATATGAACATTGTATATTATAAAAAAAGTATAATAGAAAAAGAAATATTTATCTAATATTTTATAATTATTATTCCCTTTCAAAGTAAAGGGTGGATATTGTTGACTTTCAACTTGGAAATGTATGCTTTTGAAGGGAGTAGGATGTAAAGTTTTGATCATGATGTCAACTAATCGGAGAGTAATTAAGATTGGAACTAGATGAACAAGTTCTTGTTTGAAGTTTTTCCGTTATAATGTGACAATTCAACTATATATATTTTGTCCTTTTATGAAAAGAGGAGTTTTGCGTCATTGGAGTTCCAATAAGAGATAATTGAGTCATTGAAGTTCACAAACAATGACAACTAATGCTCTATGCTTTGCTTCTGTAAAGCTTTAGATATTGTTGGTTGCTTTTTTTGATTTCCAGGATATTAAGGCCTTGCCAAGGTAAATGCAATAACCTATGATGGATTTTCTAGTGTCTTTGCAGCTTTGCCAATCTGAACCACTAAAGGCCCTGAGTTTCATATTTGAATTAGTTGGAAAAAATAATCCTTGAGCAGGTGCTAGTTTGATGTATTGAAAGATTCGTATGGTTATCTTTTGGTGTACATATGTAAGACAAGAAAGGAATTGACTGAGTTGTTGGACTGAAAAAGAGATGTCAGGTCTAGTTATGGTTAGGTATAAGAGTCTGCCTATCAATCTTCTATAACTGCTGATGTCCTTTAGTGGAATTCCTGCTTCTTTGGTGAGTTTGAGAAAACCATCCATAGGAGTGGATGCTGGTTTTGTAACAAGCAATCCTGAATCTTTAAGAAGCTCCAGACTATACTTTCTTTGTAGGAGAGAGATACCTTCGGCGGACCTTGCAACCTCCAAATCCAAGAAATATTTGAGTTCTCCAAGATCTTTAATTTTGAATTTGGAATGAAGAAAAAATTTGACCCTATTGATTTTATTGAAGTTATTACCAGTGAGGAGAACATCATCAATATATATAAAGAAGGCTGTAAAAGAATTATTGTCTTTGTTAATGAAAATGGTGGAATATGAACTACATTGAGTGTGCCTTCTAAAGTGAAAGCTATTGTTAGAGTAATAGTCCATTTTTTGCTCGCCTATTTTAGTCTATATAGGGACTTTTGTAGATGACATACTTGATTTGGTTGGAGAATATTTAAGGAAAGAGAAATTTTTATGTAAACTTCTTCATTAAGTCTGCCATGAAAAAATGCGCTGTCTATATCTAATTGGTGTAGATGCTAAGAGTTAGTTGCGACCAAGGCTATTAATGACCTTAGAATAGTCATTTTGGCTGCTAGCGAAAATATTTGCATGTAATTAAGTCCTTCTATTTGAGTGCACCCTTTGGAAACTAGTTTTGCCTTATATTTATCAATAGTGTCATCTTGTTTATATTTTATTCTATAAACCCATTTGCATTCTATAGGAATCTTACCGGTAAAAAGGTCAATTATATTCTAAGTATGGTTTCTTTCTAATGCGTCTAACTCAGCTTGCATTACTTTCTGCCAACAATCTTCTTTTGCAGCTTGATTATAACTCTTAGGTTTTGCAATTGTGGAGATGTTAAGGATGAAGGACTTGTATTTCTAGGACAAATGGTCATAAGAAAGAATAACAGAGAAGATATTTAGGAAACATGATGTTGGTATGCCTAATAGTGTTGATAATGATGGAGCTAGGTAGTTGATAATGAAAATCTTGCAAATAAGAAGGTAATCTTCTAGTTCTCGTGAACTGTCTTGTCATAGTAGTGTTAGTAGGAAGAAGATCACTGTTGTGAGAAAATAGGACTAAAAGATCAGCTAGTGTTGAGGAAGCATTTAAGGGTAAGGGAATCAGGGAATTATCATGAGTATTTTCAATAAGGTCTAATTCATTTGAAATTTCATGAAAAGGAAAGATTTGCTCTTCAAAAAACACATATTGAGAAGTTAAGGTTTCCTTATTGTTAAGATAAAAAAAAAATATAACCTTTAGTGCTTAAAGCCTAAAAAGACATGTTTTCTAACTCTTGAATCAAATTTGTTCTACATAATAGGATTTGTTATAGCATAAGAAAGACAACCAAAGACTTTTAACATGCTAAGATCAGAAAGTTTATTTTAAAGCTTTTGATATGAAAAAATATTTTCTAAAGTAGTAGTAAGAATCATGTTAAGTAAGAAAACAAAAGAAATTGCATAAGAGTATAGGAACTTTGGTAAGTTAGCTTAAAACATAAGAGCTCGTGTAAGATTTAAAAGTTCTTGATGTTTTCTTTCAATCACAACATTTTGTTCTTGGTGAGAAAGGACATTGTGATGCTTCATTATCAAGAATGAAAATTTGTTGCAATTAGAAAAGCATATACTAGAACCAAAAGAGTCTTATTGAAATATTGGAATAAAGATAAAAAAGGTTAGAAGAATTTTACATATCAGCAACACGATGTAATAAATGGAAGACACTGTTATAATAGAAAAAAAAAAGTTTCAAAAAGAAATAAGAGAAAAACGGATATGCTTTATTCTTCTTATCTTATATTAAGAATCAATAAAAAAATTATAATATTATTTTAATTATAAATATATATATATATTTCTATCCTACAACTATTTAACACAGGTGTTATTTATATATATAAAAAAATCTTTCTAATATTTTATAGTTATTAAAATGACTTTAGTTTATAGGATTAGAATTTATTTGGGTCATATTCAAGATTATGAATTTTTTTAACTTGAGTAAGCTATTAGCCTATTAGTAAAAAAAATGTCAATATTTCAGATTCACGGTCCTCTTATTTACATTTTTTAATTTATTTTTAACTTATTAATATACACAGTACAACTATTATTAATGTTTTTATATTTCAACCAATAAGATTACAGAAAAAAATTTTCCCTTTATGTCTTCTATAAAAATAAGGAAAAAAAATTTTCAACTACAATTTGGATAGAAAATAGTTACTTCTTTGATTCTGAAGTGTTTTTTTTATTCAAAAATGTACATAAAAAAGTAAAAAATAAATAAAAATAATTTTTACAACATGACTTGTATATTATTTTTTAATATTCAAATAATAAAACTGATAAAACATAAAGATCTATCGAACAGCTATGCTCCTCGCTTCGCCTGATTAGTCGACTTTGCCAGCCTGTGTCTCTACCAACCCAAGAGGCCATTCTAGAAATCTCCTTGTGATGGTTTGTCATTGAAAAGTACGGTCTCTTCTTAGAAATCTCCTTGTGATGGTTTTCTTTTTGAAATAATATATCTAAGGTATTCAATTTTATAGGGAAAATATTATTTTTAGCTCAAATTTTATAGACTCGATATTGATGCAAGTGTGGAGCACTTAATTATATTCTACACCACGGATTATATATAGCAATATTTTGTAGACTTAATTTGTTAAGATTATTTGAATTGACCATCAAAGGAAAGAAGAAAAAAAAAATAGTCCCAGAAGCCTTATTTTGTGGGAAAAGTAAAATATCATATTCATATCCCTGTACTCCTTTGGCATCAGCATCATAAGCGAATAAAGAGATATTCTTTGCGCCACATCTTTTGTTTGTTATAGGATAAAGCCGTGTGCGGTGTTGCTGTATCTCTACTTTGCCTTATAATGGATATGCTTTTCACATTATCAATATTCCACACCGAAATGCACTTCATACAGACCCACCAAATAAAGTAAACAAAAAACAAAATTCAAATGCTTCCAATGGGGTACTCAAATGATTTCCAATTCCCATCCAGGAGAAATATTCCGAATTACAAAATTAAACACTGAACCAAAAATGCCAAGTCGTATACACACATAGCGTGGTAGCCCAAAATAAAAAGTTAGCTATTACAAAATCTATTAAACTCTTGGGATCCAAGAAGAAAACTATTAGGCTAAAATCTATTAAACTGTTGAGATCTTAGAAGAAAACTATGGGGTATGCCTAATAAAGTATAACCGGATGAAGGTCAAACAGATTGTGCAGGCATGAAACCAGATTTGAAATCAGAACAACTAGTTTTCTTTTTCAAAATTGAAGAACTAAATCCCACCATAGAAGTATCAAAATCAAATTGCAGCAAAACATCCTCCAATTGATATCCTCCAATCACAATGGGATTTGTAGGATTCAAACCTCCATCCAAGAACCCTAAACACATAACCTCATCGCTTACCCGAACCATAGAATTCCTTCCATATATGCTCCACTTTACCATCTCACTCTGCAGCACCAAGTCAATAACCGGCACGTTGGGCCCAACTTGGGAGCTCCCAAGCCCACCGGACCTAAAACAAAGCCCAAAAGGAGCCACCGGAGACACTCTGGTCATGTTCATAGACGAAGCAGCTTTCAAATAAGCACTCTCGAAGTTAGCGTAGATCGAGCTCTGAAGGGTGGTGTAGGGCACCACCGTGCTCAATTGAGTTCCCCCGTTGCCCTTTTGGGACAGTGATGGGGTGTTAAAGGACACCTTTTTGCCGTTAATTTTGATTGAATTAACGTTGATGGAAGGGAATGTCTGGTCTTGGTCGGTGACAAGGGGCGTGAACGTTAGAGATCTGAGGATTTCAGAGGCAGGTTGGGATTCATAGCCCGTGTTGCCAAATAGGACAACCCCAGAAGAAGATGAGAGGCAGAGAGTGATTTTTCTCTGTGGGGTGAGTGAATGAAAAACCTGTGACGAAAAAGAGGTGCGAGATCTACCGAGACCTAACATGCCTCCAGCACCAGATGCTAAACCATTCAATAGAAGGTTGGGTGAACATGCAAAGAGTGTTTCAACCTTGTTTCCTTTTGACCCTTGCGTTGATTGGAGTGCCACAAGGTCTTGCACGAGCTCTCCTTCGGTGACCCTTTTCCCTGTGACGCTGTTCTCTATGGGAATTTGACATGATTGGTCTTGATCTGCTGGGTTTAAGAACCATGTTTGGGTCTCAATTTCAGGGCTTTTGGCGGTGAGACATTGGATTGAACGAAGAAAAACGGTGGCGAGAGAAGAGGATGGGATGTTTCTGGAGGCACAATGAAGCCAGAGGAACGAACCTCCAAGATCAAGGACAAAATTGGTAGGCACAAGAGGGGTTCCATAAGAAAGAGTAGTGAAGTACTGAAGAGTAGCATCGTCTTTTATCAAAGGAAGAGCGAAGGAAATTGGAGAGGTATTGGCGAGAGAGAGATTGGAAAGAAGAAAGAGAAGAGAGAAAGAGAGAGGAAGAAAGAGGGAAGAGTTTGAAGAAGCCATGGGAGTGAAAACGGTTGGTAGTTGAAGAAGGTTTGTGAGTATCGGCTGAGGGTCGCCGCGGCCTGAAATATGGTTTGGTTTAAGGATTGGATAAGAGGCAGAGAATTAGAAATAGGATTAGGAATAGTCCAATCTCTCAAGTTTCAACTTTTTGGTTGTGCTGACTAGATGATGACTCTCTCCATGCTTATCTTCTCTTCTTTTCTAACCTATTGCTATCTTCACCTGCTGGTGGGTCACACACCAATACCAATATACCATGTTGTCTAGTCATACCATTTTTTATATTTAGAAATGATATATACCAAAATAATAGAAAACTATGTCATTACTCCTCACAAAATTATGCTATCCTTTTCAGCTTGCGTTCTTTATTCTAAAAACAATAATAATTCCAAACAATAACGTCCCTTGCAGGAGGCACAGGGGCACACAACCATGGAATTGGGTCAAGCTACGTGTCCCAACCCAACGGTGTATCTTATATCAATTTTAGGTTAAATTCAACTAAATATTAATATATATATATATTTTAAATTATTTATTTAAAACTGTTAAGTTTTATATTATTCAATTTTTTAAATAAAATTAACAAACCAATACATTTAAATAAATAACAATAACAATATTATTATTATTAGCATAATATTTTGATATATATATATATTATTTAAAGTTTAAATTTATTAATTTTATTAAATCCAATCCTATTAATTTATTTAAAGAAATTTTTTTATTTTATTTGATTATAAAATAATTTTCCAAATATATTTGTAGGTTAAGTTGTTTTAAAAAGATAAATTAAACCTTAAAAAATAATTTATATCAAATAAAAAGATTAAACTTAAATCTTAGATGTAAATGTTAGGTAAGCTCAAGTTTTTCCAAATTCCTCTTGAACCGGCCTATTTTTTACCCCCAGAAGCAGACATGCAGATTTGGTATGTTTATACCTTGACATGAAAATAAAACCTATTTTGACAAGGAAAATGTGCTTTACCTTTAATCGAGGTTTAACAAGAATCCGTAACTAATTTTCAAAAAGAAGGTTGATTTTGAAAATATAAATATTCATATAAACTTTCTATAATAACTATAATATTATTTAAATAAAATTATTAAATTATTCTATTTGGTTAAAAATATAATTTTATTATTAAAATTTTTATTTTATTTAAATTTAATATTTATTTTATATATTATTTAAATTAAATATATTTATTATATTATTTATTTAAATATATATACATATAAATAAATTAAAATTACAAAATTTTTTAAAAAAATAGAAAATATCAAGTTTTCCACAGGTTTGTTTGAACCTAACGGATTGAATTGGGTTTTAAAATTTTGTTCTCATTTTCTATAAACTCACATTCACCTTGATTTTTAATGAGACATGAAGGGAAAGAGCAATACCCACCTCCGACCACTGTGGTCTCTATTTATATCAAAAATTAGATTTAAAGATTAATAAAGAAAGGAGCTTAAAAGTTAATTTAACATGTTGAATAATTTTTTAAACAGTACTATGGTTTTATTGTTTAGCAGAAAAATATTATTTATTTTTAATAGTGAAAGAAAATATACTTTAACATATATTAATAGAAAAATATATGATTTCATATTATATTATTTTTAATATCATTTTACATGTCTATATTGACAATTACATATTTATATATAACATTATTTAATATGATATATAATATTAAAATATTTTTTAAATATTTTTAGACAAATTAAAATATGTAGCTACATTTTTATTAAAACCACTAACTTTACTTTCGCTATACATGATATTATTTATATTAATGTTAAATATGATTGAAATTATATTTATTAAATATATAAATTAAAAAAATTAAAATATTTATTATGAAAATATGTAAAAAAATAGTATTTGATGAAAATGTTTTAGTATAATTTTTTTAAATATATAAAATATTATAGAAAAGGGGCTAAATTATATATTTAATTGATTGATTGTAATAAAGTAATTAATTCATTTATTTTTTAAAAAGATAAGTTTAAATAATTACATAAAATTTAAATTGCACACTTCATTGATTGATTGTGTATATATCAAACTATTTTTACTTTTTTACCATTAAGATTTATTGGAGACAATAATGAAGTTTAAGTAAAATTTACATAAAATTACATAATGAGAAATGTATGGGTGGAATTTCATGTGATATGTAGGTGTATCATTATTTTTTATAAAAAAAATTTTAAAAAAATAAATAAAAATAATTTAAAATTAAAAAAAAATAAACCGGTTCATATTATATTTCGGAATTTTCTACTTGGCATGATGTTCTAAATTTTTTAAAATTATTTTTGTGTAATTATGCATTAATAAAAAGAAGATTAACATTTTCTAAACTTAGCAAAGGTGGGTCAAGTTAAATTGGATCACCTTTAAATTTCACTCATTGTGGATCATCAGGATAATTTAGATTAACTTGTTTTAATAACTATGGTAAATATTTTTAAATATAAATTAAGTGTATAAACTAACAGATGGTTGGTTCAAATGATTTGTATTTGATTTTCTCTGAACAAGATTTTGATTTCGAGTCCTATATATATGAAAATTTCTTGTTGGAAGAACTTGTCTTATCATGATATAAATGTTTCTGCTTAAACAAATTATCTCAAATAAAAAATATTTGTGATTTAAATTAAAAAATAAATTTACAAAATTAACATCACCTAAAATGAAATTTCCAAACTCTATTAAATCGTACTGTATGTAGCATGTTGCCAATAGCGGTAGATTCTATCATCATATACTATAAAGATCATCTGCATTTTCGAAAGATTAATTTACAGATTCAACTATTAAAATTTATTAAATTTAATTTTTAAACTTTAACTTATCATATAATAAATAAATTAAATAACTAAGATTTATAAAATTACTCCTACAATAGTAACTTTAGAAGATTAATTTATCTTACAATAAACAAATTAAATTAGATAAATGAGATTTTATGCAACTATGATAATGTCTCTAGAGGATACTTATCCTTCTTATTATAATTTTTTCAACTTGATACAAGCCGTGTTCTTCAGAGTTCAGACATCTTTTAGAGGGATTACACGGTTTCTGAATATTGACTTGAAAAAGTTAGTGCAAAATGGTTGTAACTAAAAGACACATCTAGATTCTCAGATATTAAAAGGTCAGAATTCCAAATCGCCAATCATATCTGGTGTTTGACCTCCGATTCATTGCATCATTAGATTTTCGGAGACAGCATCAAAATTGATGATATTTAAATTCATAAGTTGATGTTATTTTAATCACTTACTAATATATCAATTTTAATGATTTATTAATATATCAATATTCTAATAATTTATTAATATATCAATTCTAATGCCTTATTGCATCATTAGATTTGATGAAGAGCACACTCTTTCCATTCAAACACAGAAACGGATGCTTCCAATCTCTAGAAAATAGACATGGCCATTGCTTCTAGTTTCCTTCTCTTGTATACTCTTATCACCTTCTTTCCCTCTACAGCATACACCTTTATTCTCCCCAAGGCACTTGTGCTTCCTGTCATAAGAGATTCTGTCACTAGCCAATATGTTACATTGTTTCACCAAAGAACTCCTCTTGTGCCTATCAAGCTAACAATAGATCTAAGTGGTCAATTCCTTTGGGTAGATTGTGAGAAGGGTTATGTCTCATCCACATACCACCCTGCCCACTGCCACACACCCCAATGTAACATCACTGGATCCAAATCTTGTAGAGACTGTTTTCTGTCTAAGACAGGATGTAACATTAACACATGTAACCTTTTCCCAAATAACATTTTTACTCACATCAATGAAGTTGGTGAGGTAGCACTGGATGTTGTAGCAGTCCATTCAACTGATGGATCCAACCCTGGCAAGATGGTTACTGTGCCTAACTTTCTCTTCACTTGTGGACGCACAAATCTCTTGAAAGGCCTTGCTAGTGGAGTCAAGGGCATGGTTGGTCTTGGAAGGAGTCATATTTCAGTCCCTTCCCTTTTTGCTTCTGCTTTCAGCTTCCACACAAAGTTTGCAATTTGTTTGAGTTCTTCAACTACATCTAGTGGGGTCTTGTTCTTTGGTGATGCTCCTTATGTTTTCCTTCCAGGCATTGATGTTTCCAAATCTCTCATCTACACACCACTCATCAAAAACCCGGATAACTCAGCAGGGCCTTTATTCCATGGAAGACCAGCTGCAGAATATTTCATTAGAGTGAAGGGTATTAGAATCAATGGGAAAACCATCCCATTAAACACATCATTGTTGAACATAGGTGATGAGGGCGAGGGTGGAACAAAAATTAGTACTCTAAATCCTTACACAGTGATGGAATCCTCTATCTACCATGCTTTTGTTAATGCATTTGCCAAAGAAGTTGAATATGTTCCCAAAGTGAAGCCAGTAGGTCCTTTTAAACTATGCTTGAACTCGAAGGAGTTGGGTAGTACAAGAGTTGGGCCTGCAGTGCCACCAATTGAGTTTGTGTTGCAGGGCAAGAGTGTTTTGTGGACAATCTCTGGAGCAAACTCTTTGGTCCAAGTGAGTAACGAGGTTTCTTGTCTTGCATTTGTGGATGGAGGTATAAAGGCAACAACTTCCATTGTTATTGGTGGGCATCAACTAGAAGACAATCTCTTGGAATTTGACTTGGCTAATTCAAGGCTTGGGTTCAGCTCCTCCCTGTTGTCCACGCAAACTACTTGTGCAAACTTCAATTTCACATCTACCACTTGATCCAAGGAAAAACGTTTTTGATTTTTCTCTATCGTTATTATGATTGTGTTGTGTGAATTAGTTTAATTTCTTCCTTTTGTTTGCCAAGCACCATCTCTATTTGTGCTAATATTATGATAAATAAGATGTCACATTTGGAGGGGGAGGGTTTCTGTTTTCTCCCCTTCCCTTGACCTTCAAATTTGGAAAAGAGGAGATACAAGATATCATACTATTAAAGTTCATACTTCATTGTTTCAGTGAACACCAGAACCCACAATCTGCTCAAGAGTTTGCTGTCCCAAATTTTGCATTTGGAATTTTCTTTTCTATGCTACATAGATAAGGGAACAAAGAAGATAGTGGACGTTAAGGACATTATCATTCATTTTCATTTTTTCACATCTGCAAATCAATCAGCTTTTTAATATAGCTTTATAGAGAAGAAAACAATTAAGAAAAGTGTAAAGTGAATCACGAGTTTTTTTTACATTGTAAAAAAACAGACGGTTAAAAGGTTGACTCTATAGTTATCTAAGCCAAACGAATAATCTAAAGAAAGAAATCAAAAGGACTTATGGACAACATTTTTATTTTTACTTTTTTGTTAAATAAAATAAAATACACTTGAGAATTGAAGACGGTAAAGTGTAAATTGGATTTCATCATAAAATCCACTGGGTCAACCTAGCAGTACCACATGGCACTTTATTTTTCACCAAACCAAAAATGCAAACTACATGCATAAATGATGAGAGCTTAAAGAGAAGCAGGATTTGAGCAGCTTGCATTATGAAGCAGAAGGGATGAGCTAAAGCTTAGTATTGAGGTACTCAAATCAAACTCCAAAATCCTATCCTCTAGCTGATACC
Source organism: Canavalia gladiata (assembly GCA_037954105.1). Taxonomy (NCBI): domain Eukaryota; kingdom Viridiplantae; phylum Streptophyta; class Magnoliopsida; order Fabales; family Fabaceae; genus Canavalia; species Canavalia gladiata. The sequence continues at coordinate 16,603,232 of CM075658.1, read as the reverse complement.
CACCAATGACAACAGCAGTTTTTGCCTCTTTACCTCCATCAACAAATGCCAGACACAACACACCTTTTTTCACTTCAACCATAGAGTTGTGGCCAAATATTTCATAATTCTCTCCTCCAACAGGACCCTCCATCACCAAATTAATAGCTGGAACAGCCTTATCTCCAATGGTATTAGCATCAAAGCATGCCCCAAATGGATGCACGGGTTTCACTCTCTTTATTTTTCTGGCCTCTGCTGCCTTCACAAAATCTTTAACAAAGGACTTGTAGATGGAATGATGCAACACAGTATAAGGACTCATGGTACTAATTTTAGTACCTCCATTGCCCTTCTTATCAACAGACAGAAGAGAACTCCTAAACTTAACAGGTTTGTCATTGACATTGATTGAGTTAACATGAATGAAGTATTCATCACTGGAAGAGCTAAATCCAGTGCGGGAAACTGAGATAGCAGAACCTGGTCTCCCACCAATGAAAATTTCTCCAATGTTTGTCTTCTTTGAATTAGAAGAAGGTAAACAAAGAGTGAACTTTGGAGGAACATTAAATGAAGATGAGACCTGAATTGGTAATGTAAGTGATGTCCTTGCAAGGCCTAGAATCCCTTTGATTCCTTTGGCGAGGCCTACAAGAAGTGGGGTAGTGAACCTATCAGAGTCTGTGCAGCCAGAAACAAAGGTGTGAGGAACCTTCATTTGAGGCATGAATAGGAAATCTTCACCCATGTCACCACTGAAAATAGTGTCAGCAAATGGGTTAACAACGGAAAGACCACAAGTGTCGTTGGTGCATCCTGGCTTACGAGGAAAACCATTGCAACCAATGCATGGTGAAGTTTGAGGGCATTTTTGGGAACCACAGCTGACAGGGTTGTAAGATGATGAATTGTAATGAGTATCACAGTTGTACCATAGGAATTCCCCTGCAAGATCAATAGCAAGATTCATGTTGTGCCGAGGTGTTCCTATGCCAATTGAAGTGTAGTATTGATGAGTGGCTGGATCTATCTTAACGGGAAGGGTGATAAAACCAGTGTTAGGTAATCCATTTGATGCGGATAAGGAGGGTGAAGCAGAGAAGAGGAAAAGACACAAGAGGAAGAAATAGAAGAAAGAAGTAGGCATTGTGAAAACCAGCTAAGAGTGTTGTAATCTTTGAGTCTGCAATTGATTTTAGCTTGCAGGATCTCCCTACTTATATAGTTGATGGATTTGTAGATCTGATATTAATAAATTAATCAATTTAATTTAATACTTATAATGATTCGTCAAAGAAGATGTCAAAAACTGATGGCTCCGCGTCATCCGCAGTTGCATGCTGAAACTTCTACACACCTTACCAGTTGCCACCGCCATCGCCATGCATTTGCCAGCTTCGCAATATCATCATAAGTCATTACTTATGCTCTGTCTATTTCATCATTATTTTGTGTATCTACACAAATATAAGTAATGGCTACATATTTTTATTTGAAGTCACACAAAATCGATGTATATAACATGTTATATGTTCATTTTTCTTCTAATCAATATTATATATATTTCACTTTCATTATCTATTAAAAGTTAATAATATAAAATCTACACATTACTTTATCATGTTAAAATTCAATACAAGAGAATCTGTGTAATTTTGAAAAGATGGGCCATCACTTTATATATGTGTGGTGAATGGGGTGCTTAAGATAATGTTATATCTGAAAAATTTTCATCATAAGCACCCATTTGACACGTGCCATATTTGGCTTTATTATGCATAAATTATAATGCCACTTCCTCAGGCTCCACGCTTACTCTTTCTTCCATGCATGCTTCCTAATAAATTAATTCATCTTTGTAACCTAGATCTACGAAACTCTCAAGCTTCTAAAACATATAGTAAGCACGCAAACCTCGTGCCTAAATACTTGAATATTGCTGAATAATGACTTATCTTTTATTGAGTAAATTATTTCAACTTTTTTCTACTTTGTATTTTTGCATAAAATTTTTAATTTTATAAATATAATACATTTAAATTTAAACTTTCATTTTAAATAAAATAAATTAAAATAATTTTATTATTAATTATTATTAATAAAATAAAATAAATATTTTTGGAAAAATAACTTTTAAAAATTTATTGATATTTAAAAATAAAAATTTTAAGATAGTATTAAAATAATAGAGTAATATATATATAATTAATAAAAAATTAAAAATTGATCTTAAAAAATATTTTTTCTATTGATAATTCATGATTAAATTTTATTATATTTTTATTAATAAAAAAATTAAATTAAATTTTATTTGAATATGAAATGATAATTTATTTTATTATTTTTAATAAAATACTTTATTTTTAATTAAATATGATCAATGAAAATCCTTGAAAGGCTTCATCTTAACTTAGAAAATTTGTTGCTAAAATTTTGCGGAGCAACCGGTAACACGTCAATTGTAGAAAATATGTAGCTTTTGAAATATTGGATAAAATATGTGTTTAATTAAATAATTTAATTTTTATCTTATTTTTACTTTTTTAAAATTTAAAATAAAATAAATTATTTATATTCGATCAAACTTTTTCATCTTACTAAATAAAAAAGGTTAATTCAACTTTATGTTGGATTATATAAATAAATTAAGTTTTATAAATATGACATTAAAAATTGTGAAAGTGTCTACAATAATAAATAAAATTCCATATATATTTTTTATTTAAAAAAATTTATTTATAAAATCATAATTACTTAAATTTCATTTAAATATTTCATTACGCTTTTTCTCTTATTTTTGTTCTATATATGTTGTACAGTGAAAATGTTTACTAAATACTAAACGAATAATCTTAACTTATTTTAAGAAGAGATTTTTTATGAGCAAAATGATTTATTATTGAATGACTACAAAGATAGTCAAGTGCATGTACATGGTTCAGCACGACAAAAATAGAGATTGTGCTCATCCTAGAGAGTATATACTCCACTGAGAATATAATCTTAGAGTCCCCCAACTTTAGGTAAAAACCAATTTGTTTTTTCTTAACTACCATATTTTGGATTTGCATTAAATATCACAAAATTGTGTTTATTTTATTTTAACATGATTCAATAAAATTTAATTATTTAGATTAAAATTGATTTTATTTTTAAACTCACGTTTAGGCCAATGTGATAAATTTAATTTTGTGTTGAATTGAAAAAAATTATAATTTATATTACTTTAAACTAATCAATTTTAAGCAAAATAAATTTGAAATAAAATTTATTCTAACTTAAGTTTATAAATGCTCATTCCAGTCCTAGCAGAAAACACAATCCATAGTCCATACCTACTAGAAATCACAAGATAAGAAAAGATGACGCATTATGTCCAGATGAATGCCACAAAATAAGGACTTTACTTCATGGTCCTACTTGTTTTGGATCATGGATAGAGAAAATATTTATTATCATATGGCTGAGATTATTTTGGCCAATCTATTGAAAAGGTTATCTTTTCCTATTTTTTAAAAAATTGCAGATGAATTTCAAATATAATTTGAATTACAGATAGTTAGTCTCCGATGTTTTGAACCGTATTGTACAACTTGGTATTGAAACAGAGATAACAAACTATCTACTATGCTATAATTTTATCATGCAATGTATGAAAACTAAAACAGTATAGAGAAATTCTATTTCTACACAAATACATATAACTAAAAATACTATAAAAAGAGACATAGGAATAAACGAAAAAGAAGCACGTAACATGATGGTCGCTCCTAGGACTAGGAGATGTAGTGTGTGTGAGTTGCCAAGGGGGACTTGCGGGATCTTTAGTTTGGTGAAGGTTGCAGAGAGAAAGTTTTTAGGGAAAATTATATTCACATTTCTGAAAGATTATAAAAAAAAAATCATTTGATATCTTTTACATTTTTAATCTTACGTTAACTTCTGTTAATTTATATAAAACAATAACATTGCATGTTTTTTAATTATATAATTCTACATAATTTTTTAAAATTTTTTTATAATATTTATGCATGAGAAATTAAAATAATATAAAAATTTGAAAAAATATAAAAAAAAAATGTCAATATAATTTGCTGAAATTTTTATGATAAATGAGCCTCGATCTCATTTCAACGTGTTTTTTACAATGTATATTAGGGCTATATTGCAAAACTCATTCGGACCAAATTGCAAATACTATTCATGTAAGCCTATTTTATTAAATATCGAAAATATAACGAGTCAAACTTGGTGTTCCATCCATGGTCCAAAATAAAGTAGAAGCATGGAGTAATTATCCCACAAAATACACAAGTAGCATCCTGCCAGTCATAGAGCACATTTAATTTCATTTGAAAAGGAGGATAGCTTCTGGTGGGTAAGGGTACAACAATAATTGTCCAAAGAAAGAAATATCCTTTAGTGCTCAAATGGAAAAAGGTTACGTTGATCAGTGTTCCAAACATGTGCCACTTTTCCTTTCACAATTTAGGTTTCTATACTTCATCAATTATTGGATACAGTTCCCGTTAAGGTTTTGTCTTTTATATATATAAGTCTGTGCACTTATTGGATACAATTCCTGTTAAGGTTTTGTGTTTTATATAAGCTTGTGTATTCCACTGGCTTAAAGTCAGGCTATTAGGGTAACAAATGTGAAAAAGATTAGATATATTTTATCGAAAGAGTTCAAACCCCTTTTACAGAAAACTAAATACTAGTATCTCATTATGTGAGATAACTCACTGAAACTAATTAATTTCTGTTTTGAAAAATTTGCAATGTTTCAAATTAATATTAGTAGAATTTCCTTTCTGTATTGGTCATCTTTGACGTGGAATTTCGTTTTCTTTATTATTTTAGTTTTTCCTAAGGATAAAATCCGATGGTATTCTTTGTTTTGGGATGGTTTTTGTAACAATGAGACTTTGAATCCGTAAGTTTAACAAGGTGTATACACATTGGAGACGGAGAGAAGAGAACCCCAATGTAAGTTGGAGAGAATTGATGAAGTACTCATGAGAAACAATTAGGGAACCTTATGTGTGATATTAAAGAAATCTTGATCGCTCTTTTTCAAAGGTTTAAAAGATGATAATTCATAGATAAGAACATGATAGTTCTCTTTAAAGAAAAATGGAGAAACATTATTCTCAAACGACTTGTTCTTGTCTTCCTTTAAAAGAGGTTATGCATGACTTTTATGGACCAGATTAAGTTAATGACACGATTTATGGGGACATTGGGGATGCATGTTTTGAATCATAGGATCATACCACTAACTTCTAAGTATTGCAAGTAACTTTGTTAAATACTTCCTTTATTTGAAGTAACATATATAGTTAATTTAATTTCTAAATTTTGTAATGGTATTGAGACTTCATCCTACTAATGTAACATTAGTCTACTAAATATCTTACTATTTTAGTCTTTTATTATACCTATAATAATTTATTACCAGTCTCACATTAAAACAAAAGAAAAATCAAACATAAATATATAATCTAAAATTTACGAATCTAACTCAACCTAAATGATAGTTTGTAATGTGAAAAATATTCTTAAATAATATATTCACATTCGTTTTCATGACTTGTAATATAATTAAATCTCAATCGATCCTAAATATTCTTAAATTTAAATAAATCAAATTCTTAGGTGTTTATTTATTTATTTGGTTAGCACGAGCTCTTTTGTTTATGTTCTTCAAAAATTGATTGTGCGAATTTAGGTGAAGCTGTGTCGATCATGGCAATAAATTGATATAAATGCAATTTAATTAAGTTGCTCGTCTTTAGTCTTGAGATTAGAATATTTTTATCTTTGGGACCATTTCCTTGACAGACGAGAAAAGGTTTATGATTCCAATTAAACAAATTCAATAAACTGGACAAGTGGATGTTTATTAAAAAAAAAAAAAAAAAAACGATTATCATTGCAGGGAAATCAGTCATTATTTATATGTTTTTCTAGTATTTCTATGGATAGTGGACTACACCGCTGTAAAGCTGAATCATACGGTTTTTTATACACAAAGCTTTAATTGTATATTTATAAAATGAAAAATATTAATCAATATTATAAAAATAAAAAATAGTTAATATACTTTTCTCATAAATTAAAATGTTTTAAGATGATGTTTAGTATATAAATAATTATTTTTTAGTTTTTAAACTAATATTTTTAAACATGCGTTAGATAGACTCATAAAATAGGTTATATGTTGTAGACTTGCCAACTGTGTGACAATGATGTTATAAGTTTCCTAGACGGCACGATTATAAAGCGCTAATTACGATTTGCATACATCCAGGAGGCTGCAAGGTTCTCTAAATTATTAAAACATACTTTTAATTTTTTTTTAAAATTTAATTTGTATAATTTTAGTTTTTTTTTGGAATAATTTTGGTTTTTAATTTTAAAAATTGTGAATTTAATTTTCATCAATTCTTTATCTAAAAATTTATAATTCTCATTTTTTATTTAAAATATTTATAAATCAAATTGATTAAAGTATTTTATATTTAAAATTTATCAACCAAAATAGTAAACTTTACCCAAAATAAAATAAGCATTTTAATTTTTTTTCAAATTATAATCTCACATCTTAATTATAAAATTATTCAAATTTTAAAAATTTCAACACAATTTCTTTTAAAATTTTAAAATTATTTATATTCTAATACCATTATAAATATTTTCAGAACTTTAGATAAAAAATATTAATTTGAGATTTTAAATTTGAAAAAAAAATATAAAAATTAAACTTAAATAGAAATTAAATAAAAATATTAAACATATAATATTTTTTCAATATAAAAATGTTTAATTTAATCCATCAATGGGTAAAAACGGTCCAATACTTGCAAGCGGCAGGACAATTGAGAAGGGAATGGATAGATAGATTATGCGTAGATATTAATGGGATTACTTATACTTTTTGTACTTTAAGTTTAAGTTAACCTATAATTTTGTTTCTCAAGCTTTTTTTTCATTTAAATTAGTTTTGTGATTTTTTTTTATAAGTTATTTATTTATCATAACAACATTAAATTTTGTAAAAAATTATAAAAGTAAATTGAATCATCGAACTTAACTTATTTAATTCTCTATAACATGATAATAACAAAAAAATTCTAAACAAATTTAATTAATTATTTTTTTTAAAGTATAAAAATTTTATGATCAAAAGTAAAATAGATTATAAAAATCTAATTAAATCTCTCATTTTAAAATCAGAAAATTAATTTAATAAAAATTTTAAAATATAAATTAAAACTTAACCTACATTAAGCTTTGAATGGAGCAGTACTTATATCTGCAGATACAAAAGATTATAAGATTCGAATCCGACTCATATGTTAGTAAAAACTAAATTTGATATTCATAATCATATATATATATATATATATATATATATATATATATATATATAAACAACACTGTTATCTGTATTTTACCGAAAATGGAATATACTCTCTTTTTTGTATTTTTTTTCAAATTAAGAAGATAACAAGATTACTAGCTTTAATATTAAAACTGATTTACAAATATTAATAAAGTATATATCAAATTAAAAATATTTGTAATTCTTAACTGTTTGAAGTATTTATATTGAAAGGCTAGCGATCAATCAATATATCAACTGTTCAATATGCCTCGCCATACCTTGCACCACTTATGGGTTCAAATAATGAACTCTTAGACGGCGTAGTGGCCAAAGTATCTCATTGAAATAAATGAAGATTTTAGGACAAAAATAAACTTCATCACACGGTTTTCTTTTATTATCAACATTCTCAACACATATGCTCAAACTTTGAAATCATTTAAAAGAAAATGTACTGCTTGAACAATTTTGAGTCAAGGCTTTTATTTTATTAACTTGAGAAGTGAAAGGATAAAAGTTAAAGTCATGATGACGCCGAGTTGATTAGCTAGGTTCTGATGTTGGAGCATCTAGCATGATGAAGTAGCAGAGAGGAAGTGAAGCTTAGTTTAGAGGAAGTTACATCAAACACCAAAAGGTTATCCTCCATCACATGTCCACCAATAACCATTGATGTCTCAGGCTCTTTACCTCCATCCACAAACCCAAGACACGCTACTTTTTTGTTGACCAATACCATTGAATTGCCACCATAAATTGTCCATTTCACTCCTCCTTCCAAGTCCAACTCAATAGTAGGTACATCAAGTCCAGTAATGGTCCTACCAATGGAGCTAAAATCAAAACATGCTCCAAAGGGTGCTACTGATGCTACTTTCTTCATTTTCATATCAGCAGCATTCTTGAGGAATTGTCTAACAAGGGGTTTGTATATGGCACTATGTAACAAGGTGAAGGGACTCATGGTGCTAAGTTTGGTTCCACCATGTCCCCTGTTGTTAAAGGAAAGCAGGGAAGGCTTAAAGTTGAGAACTTGGGAAGCAACTTTGATTGATTTGACAGCTATGAAGTATTCATAAGAAGGGTCACCTTGGGTAAAGATTGGAGCGGTGCTAAAGGGGTTGACAATGAGAGGGGTGGTGAAAAGAATGTTGGAAGAGTTTAGATGAGGAATAGAAGGTTCCTCACCTATGAAAAGGTGACCAAGTCCTTTCTTGTTTGAAGATGGTAAACAAAGAGTAAATTTGTGAGGAATGTGACGAGATGATGAGAATTGCATTGGTAAGGAAAGTTGAGTCCTTGCAAGACCCACTATCCCTTTACTATTTTGGGGTAAGCCTTTAAAAAGGTCAGCATCACCGGGAGTGCATCCAGAAAGCAAACCAGACACTGAGGTTTGAGATAAGAGCAACACATCCTCACCCAAACCCCCACTAAAAATAGAGTCAGCTAAAGGGTTGATTAAGAATGCTCCACACGTGTCATTGGAGCAACCTGGCTTGAAAGGACCACCGTTGCAACCAATGCATCCAGCATCTCCTGGGCACCTTTTGCCTCCACATTGGACGGGTTGGTAGGTTGAGGAATTGTAGTGATCGTCACAATCGTACCATAGCATTGGTCCTCCAAGGTCAATTACTAGCTCCATTTTGTGTGCAGGACTTCCTACACCCATTGAGCTATAGTATAGATTGGTTTTTGGGTCTTTCCCAATGGGAAGCTCAAAAGAACGTAGTTTCAATTCTCGTGATTGTGACAGTTGGAAAATTAACACAAGGGATATTGTGAATAGAAGGGACAAATTTGTGGCTGAACAAGCCATTCTGAATTCTGATTTGTGACTTAGCTATTGCTATTGTTATTGCTGTACTATCTATGAGCAAACGATGCTTACTATTTATAGGAGTGTTTCTTTTAAGAAAGAGTGATAGAGTCATAGAAAGGATATTAAAAAAAAACAAAAAGTGACAAATGGATGAGTTGTAAAAAAAGGAACAGAAAGAAAAACGAGTGAAGAATGGGTTTAAAACATTAGACTTCAAATTTATTGTTAAGTTTACTTATCATACATTAGAAAAGTTCATTGAATATAAGAAATCCTAGGGGTCAAAAATAAGGGTTTTGTATAGAAAAAAAAAAGTGGATCCGAAAATTAGAACAGTCAAATCTAATGCCATTACTCGTTTTCTTTTAACACACCAGATCCAGATTAGGAATATATTCCAGAGCCATTGACCATGATCATTGATCTCACTCTGTTTAGCGATGAAATGGCAACTCCCAATCTACTCCATTAATTGATAACTTGTAGGGAAGTGTTTTCCATTTTTTTCAATCTAATTTTAATATATCAATTCATTAAAATATGATATAACAAAATAGAAAAAATGGTAACGTTAAATTAATTTTACCGTAGCTTGTAATAAAACTTAAGCCATATAATGTATATTAATTCTTTAAAAAAATTCCTTTTGAAGATCTCAAGCACGAAATGATGTTAAGAGTGTTGAATGGAGAACAGAGAATAATGTGGTAGTATTAGTTTTCTAGTAGTTTAATTTAATAATGAATGTGGAATTCTGGATCTGGTATGTAATGCTAATATATTCCTGAACAAGGTGGAGCATGGTTACAACACTTGCGTGAAAATCACCCTGCCTCATCATCGTGTTTGGCTCCAATATATTTTAATTATTTTTTAATTATCAATGTTTGAAATCGGTCCAAATCAGACGACCAACATGTACCAAAACAAATCCAGAAGTACAACCCCCAATTCCTCACTAGCAATATATTCTAACACCAATTTATTATTTTTTAATTTCGCATCAACGTTCATATCTAACCGGAAACCTTTTTTATTATTATTATTTTCACATCAACACTCTATGAGCTAATATAACGTTACAAATCCTTTATAAACTATATATAGTTTTTGGCTGCTGTTGCAAGACTTTTGGAACTTTTCTACATGTTGAATATTTTAATAATTTTAATATCATAGTGGTTTGTATATAAAGAGAAATTAGGTAAATAGTTTAAGTAAATATTTCTTCAATGAATTTTTATTATATGAGAGTTTCTGACATAAATTTAATTATGATATTTATTAAAATAAATTATATTAAAATTTTCCATTAAAATGAATTTTAAAAAATACCAAAATTATAAATTATTTTCATAAACTTTCTATGAATTCTTCCCAACATTCTTATAATTTTTTTTTTTGGAATAATCATTACTTTCTGCTTTCTGTCGGGATTAAAGCTGATGTATATATTTTATAAATAAAAAATACTATGAGGAAAAAACATTTCATTTTAAGGAAAGGGTATATCATCATTTTGTAGGAAATTTTGAATTCGAACACATGTAATGGTATTGGCATTTATAGAAGGTCAATAAAATACGCTAACTTCTATTAACTGATGCTCAGCGCTTATTATTCCTTTATATTTATTACATGAGAAATATATTTATTTTTATTTATATTTTTTAAATAAATAATGTAGAAAAATTACATAAGTTAAACTTATATTTTTAATAGAGTTCTTAATCATTATTTTAATTATTTAAAAATATTAAATATTTTTTATTTAAAGATCTTCAATATTTCTCTATCGATGTAACACTTACTATCAAATAATAATATAAATTTTTTTATAAAAAATAATTTAAACCATTATTTTGACTCTTAAAAAGATTTAAGATCAATTACATATTAATTTAGCTTTTGAAAAATTTAAATTACTGTTTTTGTTATTAAAAAATAAAAAATATTTATTTTAAAATTAATTTAATTTTAAAACAATTGATTGATATTTTTATTTTTTTTAAATTTAAAAATTATAATTTCTTTCTTTTAAAGATTAACATGATCGATCCAAATCTTTCAATAACGCTATGACTCTTCCAAATAAATGATCAGTTTCACGAAAGATTTAAATTTGGATTACACACTCATAATTTTCACTTAAATTATACTTCAACCCGTGAATTAAATGTTGACCCCCTGAACCAATACTATTTGCATATAGCTTATGTAGTCATTCTCTTTTGTTCGAATATGCTTGAAAGAGTTTTTTTTAAAGAAAAAAAAGTTTTTCTTTTATCAGATTGGAATCAGGTTATGCATGTCTTTATAATTTGAGAAATTATATTTATATAATAAAAATTTAACAATGTTTTTGAAAAGAAGGATAAAAATATATAATAAAGGAAGAAAGGTCTGCGGTTCAACTTTTTATTTTGATAAATTAGGCAAGTTGGTGTTTTTAATTTCGTCATGATGTGCCATTTTCTTTGGATAATGTTCAAAAGTTAAGTGTGTTGCACGAATATCTGGAAAGCTCACATGTGGGGAATTATTTGGTGCTGCCATACATTATTATTCTTGGTTCTTGTAATTTAAAAAGTTTAAAGAAAACCTTCAATATTATATGATGCACATTCAATAATAAAATTATTTTATATAAAACTAAGAAGAACAAATATTATCGTTAGATTTTTATGCATATTATTATTTTAGATAACTAGTATTTTTACATAAAATAATTTATTCAAGCTAAAATTATCTATAATAAAAAATAATATTAATTATTAATGAATTTTTATATCCATATATTTAACTTAAAATATAATTTTAAATAAACAAATATATATTACAATGAATTATTTATTAATAGATTTTATTATAAATAGTTTAAATTTAAATATAAAACTATTTGATATTACTTAAAAATTTATGTAAATTTGAATAATTTTTAATTTTAATTTATAAATATGAATGTATAATTAAGATGTTTTTTATTTTTATATTAAAAAATCCTCTAACTTAATATATTTTTATTTTAGTTTGTTAATTATGATCTCCACGTGAAGAGGAAGAGCTTAAAACAACATGGCTTTAAAATAAATCCAAAGTGTTTAATAATTTAACTTTATACTTAGTCAGATTTTGTCTTTAGTTTATTTAAAATATACAAAAAATTATTTTATCTATTTATTTATTTTTATTTATTCAAATTAAAAAAATTATCTATTTTTATTTTATTTTATTTTATTTAAATAATTTTTTTATTTTATTCTTTTATATTTAAATTTTTTTTCTTTTTAAATAGATCATTGGTTTCTTTAATGTTTTATTTGTTTAAATAAAATTTAAGAGGGAAAGAATTTATTTTCAGGTTTTATATAAATTTTTTTTATTTGTTTTATATAGAAGAAAAATATTAAAATCTGTAAAATTTACAAAATTATTTTTTACTTAAGATGAGAGAAAATGAGGAGGAATCAAATTTTTTATTTTTTATTTATTTTAAATTATTAAATAATTTTTAAAAAATAAAAAATAAATATTATATAAATAAAAAATATAATAAAAATTAAAATTTTTAAAAGTTAAAATTTATATAAAATAAAAATTTATTTTACTAATATTTCTTTCTATTCTTTTTTTTATTTTATTTAGATAACTTATTTTTTTATTTTAATTTTAATTTTCATATTTTTTTATATTTTATATTATCCAAATAAAATATAATAATTTAACATAATTTTTTGCTGTGCCAATCGAGAGATGACAGGTGGGTTTTTTGCGAAAATTTCCTTATGACGTGTCATTTCTTTTGTTTATGTTCTTAAAAGTCTAATGAACTACTCAACTTTGATTATGAGGAATTAGATGTTGCTACCATGTTTTTCTTGTTTTTGTTATAAAAATAAATAAATTATATCTAACATTTAATAAGAATATGAGAAAAGTTAAGTTTGATAATAAAATTATATATAAATAATTTAAATTATTTTAATTCAATATAATCTTGATTACCTCTCATATATTATATGATCAAAACTAATTATTCTAATTAATAAAAATATATTCTCACCCACTACGCTTTTATGGTGGTATTTTTTTTCAAATTATGACTTTCGCCTGTAAAGGAGAGAGCATAACAAATATTTCTCTTTGAAAATTAATCAAATACAAAATGCTAAAAGTGTATCTTTATGTTTGGTCGTCATTTTTTTAGGATTAGTTTTCTATATAATTTCAAAGTTATTTATTAAAAGCTTTATGCACAATATACCCCTTTGACAAAACCATTCAGTCGCTATTTTGATAGCAGAAGTTTTAAATAAATAAATTTAGTCGTTAAAATTAAATCGATTGCAAATACATTTTGCTAATTAGTGATTGCTATGTGTTCCGCGCTAAATTATTGTATTTTTGCATTGACAACTTCTTTTGATGCCAAAGGAGATAAGGGCATAAGGGGTGTACATTTTTTTATTTTGTCATGAGACAAACTTAGATAAGTGGATAACTTTACAAATCCGTTGCTATTTTTTTATCTAATGCTGCACGGATAGTAGAGAGAAGCAGTTTTTTTTTTTTTTGTTTTTTTTCAATGTTTCAAGGATCCATAAAGCTTTAATTATAATTTTGACATGCAGGATAGAAAATAAGTAGACTGCTATTCTTTTTATGAAAAGATTATATTATCTTCTAGACTTTGATTATATTCGGAAGAAAAAGTAAATTATTTTAAACTATTTAAATGAGAAGGATAAGAAAATAGAATGATTGAATAAAAAGTTTATAAAAAATATAATTATATTATATGATTTTCATTTATTTTTAATATATTTTTTTTATAAGAACAATATTGTTAAAGCAGAAAAGTGCATCTAGATTAAAACACAAAATATACACTCAAGGCAGCAGATTGCATAAATACATAATTGCGGACTAAATATCCAACCCGTGCCATTTGTGCATGAAAGAGAGGATAAACTTTCTTTTCTTTTTTTTTATTTTTCTATATTTTCTTGTTATATATATATTAGATCCTATTATATATTCTTTATCTCTTTCTCTCCTTTCAAACTCAACATTTTTAGAATTAGAAAGGATTTTTATTCTTAAAAAATAAAATTACAAACTTAAAATTTAACCATCACAATAAAAATACACCAACAAAACAATAAATATAAAAAAAATAGGATAAAAAATAAATTGTTTATATAAATATAAAAATAAAATATTTTTTTTATTTGGATAGATAAAAAAGAAACATAAAAAATATTAATAGTATAAATTATTTTTAAAAGTAAAATTTAACTTTAAAAAAATTTTATTATATTTTTATTAATATAATTTTTATTTTTAAAAATATTTCATAATTTAAAATAAATAAAAGCCAACAAAAAATTTCATTTTCCATTTTCACGGCTTATAAGAAGAGAAACAAATTGTATGAGATCTACAAATTTTAATTTCACCATTTCACAGAAAATAAATACAAAAAATAGAAACATAAAATTAAAATATATTGAAATCCAGAAAACCAAATTATTTTCCCTCTCCTTCCTCCTAAGCAAACAAAGAGTTACACTTGTCATTCTCCTTTAGTTATGTCTTCTTTCAAAATAAAAGGATTAGCCACGAAATAAGACTATCAAGACAAGTTGCAATAGCAGCTTGCTTAAAGGCCTTACTTTTGGCATCAATTTTTTTTTTATCCCCTTCAATTTTTAAAATTTTTTTTATTACTATTTTACTTTTAACACCTTTTCATCTTTTCTGTAAATTTTTTTTTTCCGTAAGTATTTGTCTATTTTGCAAATTAATTTACGGAATATATCAATGTATTCCGTAAATTAATTTGCGGAATGTAATCTTTTGTTTTCCGTAAACTAATTTACAAAAAAAATTATATTCCGCAAATTTATTTATGGAATATACTGATGCATTCCGTAAATTAATTTGCGGAAAGTGTTTAACGTTCCGCAAATTAATTTACGGAATACAAAGTCCGTTTGTCTTCTCCGATGCTCCTCCGACATTTTTCGAGGTTTATTTTCTTAGTTTTTTCTCCCACCAAAAGCAGAACATATAAATTAATAAGAAAGAAAATACAATAATGGAAAATAGAAGAAGAAATGAGAAAGAAAAAAAAAGAAAAAGAAGAAAAAGACGGAAAGATGGAAGGAAAAAGGAGAAAGAAGATAGAAAGATTAATAGATAGGAGTATTTTTGTCTTTTCATCAATGAGTAAAAAAAGAAATTTTGAAGGTATAAAAAGCAATCGCCTCGCTTAAACCATCGAAAGCCCAATTATTATTCAACTATTATATTATAAAAGAACCAATCGGGCTAGTGAGTTGGCCCAACCCATTGTAAGTTAGCAAACTTATCCAACCCATTAATTGAGACCCAATCCACATCATACAAGCTAAATTAAACACGATATATATATATATATATATATATATATATATATATATATATATATATATATATATATATATATATATATATATATAACCTAACTCATTCTTTATAGCGGACAAAATGGACCACTTATAGAATGTTATCCATTTTCATAAAGTTTATCATTAAACCATCTATAAAATCTAATAAAATTGTCTGTTCACTTTATATGACTCCTTCCATATTCCCTTAATTAACATAGGACATGTGATTTCGACTCCATGAAATACCTTCCACTGATAACTAAAAGCAATCACATGACGAATGAAGATGGAATTATGTCTTTTACCCGATCTAAAATTTTGATAAAGTCAAGTACATCAACCTATATCTAACTTAATCAAATAATATAAAATTTGAGACGAGAACAATTTATTTATTATAATTTAATATATCAATAGTAGTTAATATTATATATAGTTGAATCATCCTTTTTGAAAACTTTTATTTGGGATATATATTTACCCTTTTTGGAAGTTAATGTTTATCTTGTATCTTTTTATATTAGGAATGAATAAATTTATCCTTTGTTCCAGAAGAATAAAACATTATATAGTTTTATTACAAAATTAAAGAGTTATAAAACTAAAAGTAAGTTATATTTGACGATATATATTTTAAAATAAATTATGAGTATAAATATAATATTATACATAAAATATTATTTATTAAATTAAGAAATCTTATTATTCATATATATTATTAAAAAATAGTATAAATTTAAAAAATATTGAATATTAAATATAATTGAAATAACACAAAGTATGATTTAAATCTGTCCTCAAAATACTTTAATCTAATTTCTAAAATTTAGATTCATTAAAATTAGTTTGGGTCAGGACTAATTTTAAAGACTCTTTAACTATTACTGCAAATATATTTAATTTTTTTTTTGTATGTAAGTCTATTAAGGGTATTTTTCACGGATGATTGAAAAATATTTATTTTCAAGTATATTAAAATTATTAAAATGAGTTTTCTCTTTCTCAATTTTTTTTTTCACGCAGTTGGAGTTTGAATCTTACCGACATATTTATGAGACGTAATTACTTATCAAACTGTTTGTCACATTTTATTAGTGCAAATATATTTAAATGAGAATATGTTTCAAGCTTTAAAACTGTAATTAAGCATTCTAATCATATAATGTTTTAAGTTGATCAAGATCATCACATAAGATTATGAATCATCTAATGATATTTTGAGAATTCAATATCTTAACCAAATAAATCTGAATGAAAATATACATCACACTCTTTAAAAAAATGATTTTCTTTTATTTGATTTAATTAATTAAAAAGTTGAATTATCAAAATCTGATTAATTAAATGGTCAATAATCCTATGTGATAAACCTAATAACCCACTTAAGAATTTCTCCCCTAATCATACCATGCAAGGCAAAACGTCGAAGGCTCAACTACATCAAAACATGCATTGTCTCGTACCATTGTCAAACCAAGTTCAAATAAATATTTCTTTAGTAACTAATTGTATACTCCTCCAATAACATTCATCCAACCATATGTATATCTACGTACAAAGAAATATACGAATGGTAGAATATTCGCACACAGTATTTGACAAAGTCATCTTAAAATTGTAGTCATGAGTCATAAAAAAACAGATGTTTTTTTTTATCATACTGGAGATGGTTTTAAGTTTTTTTTAGAAAAAAGTTTATAGATTAGACATCTCGATTCGTTTTATATAATTCATAAAATATTATGTGATATTATACTTTTTTGCAGTATTTAAAAAAATATTACAAAAATATAAAAAATATTATTTATTAATTTTAGTAACATTTTAAGAAATGTTACATCTAATTCATGGCACAAAATATTACTAGTAACATTTAAAAAATATTATAAATATATAAAAAAATATTACCTATTAATTTTAATAATATTTTTAAAAAATATTACCTTTTATATATATATATATATATATATATATATATATCACAAAAAGTATAATATATAATAGTAAAATAAGAGTAATTCATAACATGTACGGATTGGTTAAATCTAAAAGTTATCTCAAATTTATGCTAAATATTTAAAAAAAGAGAAGATAAATATTATTTGCATAGATAAATATAAATAAAGTTTTTAGATCACAGACATCTCATATTCATTATCTATAAATTATAATTAGAGGAATGCTATTTTAGTACGAGAAACTAATAATACAAATTCATTACAAAACATATGTTAACGTTTTATTAGATAAATATAAAATGGAAAAATGGAAGCAAAAAAAAGTAAAAGTTTGGCACATGTATGGGTTGATTAACGAACTGGTTATCTTTTTTTGGTCCAGTAAATATATGTCAACCTAGTATTAATTAATTAGTAATTTACTTATCATAATTAAAAAAAAAATGTAAGTTATTTACGGGAGTTCAACAAGCATCACTTTTCTTTTTCTTCATTAGTCTTGAAATGCTTCAGTTCCAATTCAAGAAATTATAGGATGGGCAATGTTCAGTGAATTGTGATCAAATTGTTCCTGCTACACCAGTCACTGCAATTTCCAAATTTTTCTTTTAATATCCTTTTTTAAAAGATAACATGTTTTATTGGCACATATATATAGGATGGAATAAAACCTTACAAAATGGAAGCAGTTTTTTGGAAGCCGCAAATGTTTGGGAATAATTGCACGGTTGCAAAAAGAAGTAACTAAGTTGAGAGATGAAGAGCTCGGCAAGGCATGCATGAATGATGGAAAGGGAACAGATAAAAATGCATGGGAGAGCTGAGAAAATAACCCTCTTCCTGTTTTAACTCACGAGGGCACGTAATTGACGCATCTTCATAAACGTGAGACGCGTAATGTTTTATAAGCAATGAAAGAGAGAGAAAGAGAGATTGTGTGTGTATGAGTCTATGTGTTAACATTGTTAAAGAATACTTCACGGGAAAGCAACCTATAGCATTTATTACGATTAAGTTCTTTGTTTTTTGAGGACTCCAACACTTACTTTGGCTCGTATAAATACACTAGTAGACTTTGGTTCGTGTGGGTGAAAACAACTAATTAACTAGCTGAAAGGATACAAGAGAGAGAGAGAGAGAGAGAGAGAGAGAGAGAATAGGAAACAACCATTGTTATCATCAAGAACCAAATCATGTCTCACATAGCTGTGGAGAGGAATAGGAGAAGACAAATGAATGAACATCTCAAAGTTTTAAGGTCGTTGACCCCATGTTTCTACATCAAAAGGGTATTTTCTCCCTCTCAATAATTTTATTAATTTTCTTATTCCTCTTAATTGGTATTTTTTTGTATGTGTATGTGATCGCTCGTTTCTTTAGGGAGACCAAGCATCTATAATAGGGGGAGTTATAGAATTTATCAAGGAGTTACACCAAGTTCTTCAAGCTTTGGAGTCCCAGAAAAGAAGAAAGAGTTTGAGCCCTAGCCCTGGCCCAAGCCCAAGCCCAAGAACACTGAACCCAACATTTCATCAACTTGATAGCTCCTCCATGATTGGGACTAATTCGTTCAAGGAACTAGGAGCAAGTTGCAACTCTTCTGTTGCGGATGTAGAAGTGAAAATCTCGGGTTCAAACGTGATTTTGAAAGTGATTTCCCATAGAATCCCGGGTCAAGTTGCAAAGATTATAGCTGTCTTGGAAAGTCTTTCGTTTGAAGTCCTTCATCTCAACATCAGTAGCATGGAGGAGACTGTCCTTTATCAATTTGTGGTCAAGGTAAAACGCATAACTATTATTATGATAATTGTTTTTATAACTTCATATTTGACATTAATATAAGCCACCGGCTTTTATTTGATTATATATTTATATAAATAAACACACACAAGAATAATCAATAAAGGTAACATTGATATTTCTAAATCTTTTGACTTGATCATTCTCGTAATTAACAATTAGAATTTATTGCCTAGCTAGTTCAATTAGGGTTCAAATCATTCCGATGAATCAAACATATAAACACAGCTTTCAAAGAATCGTAGATCCTAGCAACTTCGATATCTAAAGCTACCCACACAAATTATAGCTCAAAGGATATGAAAGATGTTATTAGAATGAACTCATTGACGGTAGCTTGCTCTTCTTGATTTTGATCAACTATACGGTAACTTTCTCCTTTTTTACTAATGCGATCACACTTAACTTGGTTAACTTATTAAAGGACCTGTATCCCAATTAAAAATATTCTATGCGCTTCTTTCTTTACTCTTTATAATTAATTTATTGAAATTAAACATAATTATTAATTGGATGGTATTGGAAACTAAAGCCACGTGAAATATTGCATCCCCGTAAAGTTCACACGTAAACCTTCAATAGTATTTTTCTGAGATAATTAATGTATCACTGATTAAAAATGAACATGGGAATAATACTGTTCGTGTTACTACAATGTTATCTGCAAATTTGGTTAATAGTAACCGGGCGTGTTTAAGAAAACAAAAGACAAAAGCCAAGTGAAATAACGTAAGAAAAACTAAGGAACTTCTAAGTTCGAAGCACATAAGCATTGGATATATAGTTCTTATCAAATAGAGTTGCAATGATTTTGCTTCGTATTTGATTATAAGAAAATGAATAATTTGTAATACTTTGCTTTTGATTCTTTTTACTCCAACAGATAGAGCTGGGATGCCAACTAAGTCTGGAGGAACTAGCGATGGAAGTACAACAAAGCTTCTGCTCAGAGGCAATAACCGTGCTGTGAAGATGCACCATTTCAGAAGAGACTCAATTTCCAATCTTTTTTTTAATAAAATATAAGTATGTGAGACACGCACAAAAACCATATCATAACAGTTGTCATAAACTTTATGGCATGGAATATATATATATATATATATATATATATATATATCAAGTTTCTTAGTATTTGGTATCTACATGCATTATATTTGCGTATGAACTGAATGGTTCCAAATACATTTTCATGGATGCGAAAAAGAAGTTGATTATGTTGGTTGAAAATGATTTAAAAGCTATGTCCAAGTTAACTAGAATAGCCTCTCCATCCATCCCTACCCTCCCCTCTCTCACTGGCCCTCTCTCTCATACACATCGATCAAGAGATTTTACCTTCTTTTTTTTTGCTTCTTAATTTGGCTTATTAAGACTATCTTGCAATTAGTTAATTATTAAGCATCTGAATGACTCATGGTAAACCTATTAGAGAGATAATATCATCTTTTTGTTTTTTACATGCTTTTACACATTCTTTTAATTATGAGACAAACATTTAACAGTTTTTTACACAGATTTTGGTGTCTTTTCTTCCAACATGTTATTATCATTGTTTTTGCAAGTAACTCAAAAGGTAGAATATTTATAATCATATCAATGAAAAGGAAAGTGTGAAAATGAGTAACACAGTTATTACTAATTTAAGAACAAAACTAACAAGGATTGCTTAAAATTTTTGTTGAATTGCTTAAAAGTTTTGTTGTGTGTATTGAAATAGAAGCAACGTTCCTTACCTTAAAAGAAGTGATTATTTATTTATTTTCATTTATTATGATGAGATGAAAAGCTTTGTTAAAGATGCTCTAAAGGTCTATTTTAAAGAATATTAAAATAGAAAAAGTAAAAAATAAAATATAAAATATAAATATCAATATATTTTCCTTATTTAGATGCGCTAGAAAAGAATAAAAAAAAGAAAAAATAAAAATTGGGACCCACCTTAATTTTTATTAGAATAATGTTATTTTTAAAAACATTGTTTTGTAGTATTTTCACACAGCCTTTTTCTTTTTTTCATAAAATCACATTTTATTCTATACATCTATCTTTTTCTATCTCTTAAAAAAGATGTTTCAAAAAGGCATCATAAGAGTTTAACATCATTTTTCAATGCCTCCAATGCAAAGAAAAAGGAAAGAGAAATGAGGTTTGTGTGTACAATTTCCAAAATAGTTAAAATGACCTTGTCCTTATACCTATTCTCTTAAATATAAAAAAAAATAATTATTAAATTTTAAAAATAAAAAATTTATATTTTTATTCAACTAAATAAATATAACATAAATATATTTTTATCATTTTTATTAGAAAAAACAAATATATTATTATTACTATTATTATTATAAGGTATAAGAGGCATTTCAACCCATAATATAACCACAATATTACAAGATTTTCAAATACGTGAAAGAAGTGTTATAAATTTTGGTTTGATGTTAAATACTGAATTAATGGAACCGATTTAATTGGTTAAATCATATGTATGTATATATATTATTTAAAAAATATGCTATATTAAGTAGAAATATTATCAATTAAATATATAAGATGAATAAAATTTTATTTTATGAGTTAATTTTTAAATTTAAATTAGATGCAAATCTAATTTTTAAAAGTTTAAACTAAAAAAGATTAAAAAAACTAGAAAAAGTAAATAACTTGTATGTGATGATTGTTGAATAAGCAGGCTGGTTTAATGGGCTTTTTTGTGGCCCACTTTGTTGTATTATTATCCGCGTTTTGTAACATTTACAAACAGACCCAAAGAAAAGTAAAAGGGAATCAGTTGGATGCAACTTCATCATGTTTAGTTGTTAGTAATTCAAAGCTTGATCCGCAGCGACAGAAGAGAAAACATCCACCACAAATCTACATCTGTGACATCACTGCTCCTCTTTTTTATTTATTTTTTCAGAGTTGGAAAATTTTTTGATTCGTCCGGTTCAACAAAAATAGACCCATACCATGTTAAAATTGAACTTGAAGCTTAACTCAATTCTAGAATCTACCTCATAAAGTTCACCTAACTAAATGTGGAACTTTCTAGAAGTTGTAATTGATTTTGGATTCAAGTATACTTCGTATTGAAAGAAATGAAGCACTTTACGCAAAGTACGAATGACACATTCAGATATTGCTTCCGCTTCATTGCAGAAAGCGCATACGCAGTCTTCATCTTCATTTATGAAGGTTGTTATAGTGATAGATCTATTTGAATTTAATTGCTACCAAAATGTCTAATGATCAAGGCCACCTAATTCTTGTCACAAATACTTGCATCTTCACCTCATGTTAATTTTTTATATTAAAGAAGGAAAATAAAATTCACAGAAAATCAAGTAATTTCACAAACAATTAATAGAAGATAAGTTGGATAAATGTTGGCATGTTAAGTCTTTTGTAACTTGAATGACATAATTTTGAAGGAGGTCGAACCTCTACATCCTAGCATAATATTTTGTATAAAATATTCTTGAAAAGAAATAATCATCATAATAGCATCAATTTATATCTTACAAACCAATTATTTTAGTTTTAAAACCGTTGATTTCTTTGATTTAGGAAAAAATTATGAATTTATGTTGACAAGATCATACAAGAAACGAACTCCTAATAAATATATTTATCAAGAAAATTCAAAAACATAAAATTATACATTGATTCTTTTACTACAGTTTTTAAGAGTTTACTTTTAACAAGTTTATCTTTTTAATTACTTCATAAAAATATTATTGGATACCTATTTAAAAAGTTGTAATACACTTCTTAATTTAATTTAAATATCTTGAAATATAAATATATATTTCCTCTTATCCTCTTAATTATAAAGTCATCCTCATCAAATCGTATATATTAAGAAAATATATAATAATATTAATTTTTTAAAAATAATCATATTTTAATTTTTTTTATTTAAAACAATTTTCTTATCATATATTAAATGTATAACTTTAAACTTATTAAAACTATGAAGGATAAATATAAAAAATAATAAAATTTGTTAAAAATTTATAAAAAAAATCTTTTATTAAAGTCAATTAAACTTGTATTTAAAAAAATATATAAATTCGGATATAAAAAATTGGTAATTCAATAATATGCTATCTCCTCCATCATAATTAATAATATTTTAAACTTAAAGATTAGGATTTTTCGGAACAGTGGACCATGTTTAGGTTATAAAAAAATAGATGTGATTTTAAATAATAAAAATACATCAAATATAATATTTTTTATACTTCCCTTATACTTTTTATCTCTTGTTTAAGATTGTTTTAAACAAATTAAGAAAATTAATTAATAATATTTTTTATTAAAATTTTTATATAATTTTATATTATATTTTTAATTTCACTTATTCAGTAATTTTATTGTAAAGGATAATTTTAGGATATAATATAGAATAAATATGATCTTGAATTTTTAAACTGATAGATGAAAAGAATAAATGGGCCCAAAAAAAGTCGAATATCACAGAAAACTTTTAACGTGCAAAGGTCTTTTAATTATATGGGCCCAAAAACATGTTTTGGACCAATCTTTGGGTCAATTTATCGGCCTTGGACAAGCTGGGTTAGAATTTTTTCAAAATTTTCAAATATTAAAGCTGTACCGTGAATGTACATTAATAATATTATTAAAGGGGGCTTAACTTAATTAGTCTCACCTTAATTGACAATAGTAAGTTCAAGTTGATAAATTCAAGGTGAGTTTATTTTCTTAATTCAAACTCAGCTTATTTTTAAGTCAAGAATTGATCAAGATGACGACTCTGTTTTAAATCCTATATTAATATTTTTTTAAATTTTTTTATATTTAATAAAGTAAAATTTATAATAATATAATAAAATAAATACAAAATCAAATATAACACATATACGCATAAATTTAATAAATTATAAACATTATGCATGATGATATTTGGTCAGCAAAACATACTCAATTTCTAGTTCAGTTTTATCATTAATTGCTTTGTGTGGTCACAACATTATTTTCCAGCAGATTAAGTACATATTCAGCTAGGCTAAGAAAACAGACAAATTATAGAGCTCGTTCCAGTTGTGCTGTTCTTTCAATGAAAAGTAATGATATTTGTACATATATTTTATATTACAATTCTTTTAATGTAAGAAAAAGACAAAATAAGAAAATAAAGTGTGAAATAAGATAAATAATATAATAGAAAAAAATAATAAAAAATATTAACCAAATTTATTTTATGTATATCATTATCCTTCAAGAATAGATTTTACCATTCAAATCATATAACTTTATTACAAATTTTCCTAGTGATATCATGAGATCTACCAAGCATGGTTTGATAAAGTATGAATAATCTTTTACATTTATGCATGGTAAGAGATAGGTTTTAGGAAAGAGAGATAAAAAATAAAATAAGAATAAAAAAATAAAACTTAAAATTATTTTTTGTTTATAATAAAACTAAAATAATATTATTAAAAAGCATAAAAGTACTTCAATTCATCCCCATATACATTAACATTAAACAGATCATGTATAACAAGAGATGGATGTTAGAAAAGAAAGATAAAAAAAATAAAAGATATAATAAAAAAACAAAAATATTTTTTATTTACAGAACAAGTAAAATAATATTATTAAAAAGTACAAAGGTAATTCAATTCATTTTCAAATACATTAACATTAACCAATATAATAGTATTCCAAACATTCAAAATGATAAATATTAAGAAAAAATAAAAAACCTGCCTACAATAGAGACAATTCAAGACTAAGACCTAATATTTATAAGGACCATGATTCTAACATCGTTCATATGTTTTTATTTTCAAAAATAATTTTATGTTTATGAAGTAAAAAATTAATTAAATAGTAACTAATCATATTGTTATCTAAATAGCACACACCCATACAATGTATTTACTCCAATATTCTTCATATTGTAGTAATTTTTTATCGTTACAATTTTTTTATAAAAAAATTAAAAAATATAATTACTGTATGTTATATATATATATATATATATATATATGTATATATATATATATGTATATATATATATATGTATATATATATATATGTATATATATATATATATATGTTCCTATATGACTGTACAAGTGTTCAAACTCAAATAATTTAGCGTAAAAAAATATCTAAACTAGCCAAGAATACATATTAAACTACACCTAAGAAAAGAAATGACATGAAAAGCAAGGTGGAGTAAAGATTCCTGCAATCCATTACAACTTGGACAACTCATTTTCTTGAACTCGAATATGTTTTTTTTTTTAAAAGTTCATCCTGGAGACAATTCCATCTAGAGAAACCATCCAAACAGAAGCTAGAAATCATAGTTGAGGCACTACAATGCCTAATTGATTTGAAGAAACCATAACCACAAATAGAAAAATTGTTAGAGTAAAAATATCAATGCTGAATAAGAACATTATATGCCAAGTAACTAAATATAGGATCCTTACCTGTCATATTTTCACCTCCAATCATTCTGTTTTCTCTGAAGGAACTTGTGGAATTAAGGCCTAAAAGATTTAGTTTAACGCTGCTTCCCAAGAGAAAAATATAATTGCTCTATTGAAAGTTTTAATCCTAATTATTATTTTATCCTTACTTCATATGAATCAAAAATTAGATTTATTTTTTAAAATATAAAACAACTTGTTAAACAGAATACATAATCTATCACTTTTTATCCGCACATCGTATCAGAATAAAATGGACCTGTTTATGAATTTTGAAATAGAACCGGCTAATAGTAACATTTTTCTTCTTCATTTCAACCTTTTTGAAAATTTTCCGCTTGTAGAAATTATTTGAAAAACAAGTGATGTTGACATCAAATAAATCTGATGTGAGGATACGTATTTAGATATTAAAATTTAAAACATTTTTCCACAAGGATTCTTGCTTTGATAGAATTTTTTTCATCTCTATTTCCCCATTTGGGAAACATTAATCAGGTCAAAATATTTTACACCAAAACCTCTTACATAAGTTTTTATGCGCATCCTTGCTATCTTTTTACCCTCCTTTTAACAACCTTCCCATAGAAAATTCACTGTATCCTTATAACTATCCTTAACAGTTGTCTTGGCATTTTAAAAAAAATGAGAAATAATATATAGGAATAGAAGACAAAACAGATTTTAATAAAGTGACACGATCACCAAGAGATATATGATACGAGTGCTCTTCCAAGATGATACTTTGTTTCTCGTTTTATCAATAATGTGTATATGTATGAACCTTGTTTGTCTCAATGGATAAGCCCAAATATATGAAACAAATGCGACCCAACCTACAATGAAGGAAATTAAATGCGGCCATCTAAAAAAAGGAATTTCTGCCAATAAAATTAGATTAGGCATTTCATTGTGTATAACAACATCATAGTCATAGGTATAGTAGGATCAGGACCACACCATTAGCTGAAAACTGTAAGTTCATTGATTGAATTGTATTTCATTAATAGTAAATTCAGCACCAAGTAGTCAACCTATGGGACCAATGAACTACCATCTTTTGCCATTCTTAGCAATGAAGTGGAAGTCTTGATTTTTAATCACCTTTTCTAACCCAATATGTTCTTTCTTGATTCTTGAAGAAGATAATCAATATTAAGAAGGATCCTCTTTTTATGGTTTTCATTCCTTGATCTATGTTTTTATTTTAGAACATATTTAATTCATTTTTATTATTTTAATTTTCTATAATTTAAATATCTTAGGTAAAAATTTATTTAATTTTTAAAATTATTTTTGAAAACATATTATATATATATATATTTATTTTAAAATAAAAATAAAAATATATTAAATTAAATTAAAGATAAAAAATAAAATATAATGATGTTAAATACCTTAAAAACTATTTCAAAAATTAAATAACTATGTTAGAGTAAAGAAATAGTTAAATTACTTAAAATAATAAAGATAATGTAATATATGATGAAAAGCGTACAAAATTTATATAAATAAAATTATAAAAATATCAAAAATATATATATTTTAATATATTCTTAAAATTTTTTTAAAAATTTACATATTTTATTGAATAGAAATTAGATCCCACCATATTTAAAATAGGATTTATATAATTTGATAAATTCATATAAATTTTAATCAATTATAAAAATATACAGTTAAATATAATTTTAACCTTTCTAAAATAATTAAAATTAAATTTTTTTCTTTATTTTTAAAATTTGTTGTTTAAATATTTTATTTTTAAAATATTTTAATTATAATTTCTAATATTAACTTAAATTAGATTAAATTAAATTAATATAATAATAATTAAAAAAATAATATTTTAATTATATTTTTTTATGAATAATATAACATGATTTAATCTAATTGAAATTAATATTAAAATTATAATAAAAATAATTTTAAAAGGAAAAATTTAAAATAAATATTTCAAAATTAAAAAATAATTTAATTATTTTAAAAAATTAAAAATATATTATTAACATTTTTTTAAATCATAGAATGGTTGGAGGGAGTTGTCCTTAGCATGTGATAATTATTATGTAAAAGTTAAAAGAGAGAGAAGGGGGAAAATATCCAAGCAAGGTGCATTGGGGGCAGAGGCCAAACGTGGGGACCAATGTACTTTGGTTGTGCGGAGAATATATTTTGTCAGATATGTTTCCTGAAAAATCTAAGTCACTCTCTCACACCTTTGTTAATGCTTTCTACACCCTAAGTAATGACACCATTATCCCTATCCTTCTTCCACCCTCTTCCTTCAAATTTTTCTTTCCTCCATTGCCATCTTAGTTTACTTTTTGAAAAGTAAATAAACATATAAAATAAATTTTTTAAAATATATCTATTTTTAATTTTAATTTAAATTAATAAAATTTATTTTTTATTCGTATATATATATATATATATATATATATATTTCATTTGTACAATGAAGGCTATTTCAGGAAGCATAGATAACTATACAATGAGAGCGAGGCCCAGGCCCAGGCCCAGGCGACAGAGTACACTGCAACCTAACTTAAACATTAAATGGTTTGAATTTTGAAGGAGCAGAGATTGGGCCCAGGGGAGATGATGGTTCCGGTTGGGGCCTGAATTGAATTCCCTTTATGAAGTGAGGCTGATTGTCGTAGCTTAAAACGCAAAGCAATGTGAGCGTTGAACAAAATGATCATAAAAGTTGTTACTCAAGTCAGATCCCAGCCAACTGCACTCATGCGAAAACTTCCATGTTTCAGCCTTTTCTGTTTCACTGTTTCAGTGATCAAAAGTCAAAACTCTCATGTTTCAAGTTTTTTTTTTTTTTTTCATATATGTATTCTGTTTAGTTGTAACTTGTAATTGCAGCCTAATATAATCCAATCGTCATTCAAATATGTATATACCGTAATAATATCGTTACAAGAAGATACTACAACTTAGATTTCATATTTGATTTCTTTCAATATATATATATAAAAGATACATATCAAATAAAAATTTTACATAAAAATGGGAGCAATAAATGTTTAGAATTTATTATAAATCATCAAAATTAAATCTTACAATCATCTAAATTTTTAAAAAGTTATGTAAATTTTTAAGTAATTATATAATTTTAAAAAAATTCAATCCTAACCATCCATGGATTTGTATGGTTATGATGCCTAAATTTTCAACTCTCATTCTTATAAAAATATAGTATTTATTGTAATCTAATTATCAATTGTTATATAATTAAGAAGTTAATAATTATTTTATAATTATATCTACAATACTATTTTAATTTGATAATATAATTCTTTTTACAATATATGAAAAGTAAACATTATATATATATATATATATATATATATATATGTATGTATGTATACTATTGTGATTAATAATAAATAAACACAAAAATATGCAATTTTTAACATCTCAAATCTTTAAATAAAACTAAATCAAAAGATGAACTTCAAGATACTAGTGTATAACATTCAAAAGTTTTAAACTGTTTATGCATGTGAGTTATGTAATAATAATATTTTTTTGATTAAAATATATGGCTAACCGTGTAATAAAATAAAAGAAAATAGTACAGTTTGAAAGATACACTTGGGAGGCCCATTTTGCTGTTATAGGCTTAGAGGAGACAAGAAGTCAGAAGTCACAACTACACACAAAAAGCAAGGTTGTATTAGCATATTCACCCAATCCAACAAAATTGATAGCATGTGAATTTTGACCTCAGGTGATACTAGACAACATGATAACTCCTTTTGTCGCTAACCAGTGATATTTGTGTATTTGTTATTATTTTTTAATAACTAATTATACTGGACAATGTGACGATTCCTTTCGGAGAAAACTCTCACATCATCCTTTTTATTATTCATAAAATTTAAACTTAGAACTTTATTTAAAGAAATTAAATATTTATACTTTTCTGATATCAAAATTTAAGATTAAGAAGTTTGGATTCAAAATAAAGAAACAACATAATAATATACGAGGAAAACCAATTATTGTTTCACCAAATTAATATAAATAAGCTACAGATCGAGAGGGAATGTGATGAAACCCTACATACGGTAATGCTAGCATTAATAGTTTGTGTTCCTTATTAATTATGGACATGATTCATGGTTCGCAGTCAGTGATGAACCATTTTGTCTGCAATTGCTTGAACTGCAAATTTAAGAAAAATATTTATTCATTTCATTCCTTATAAGTTACTTGAAACTTGAAGCGTAGACTCGGATTTAAAGTGTATTAAATTGTTGGGTGGACTGTGGAGTCTAACTGCCCTTGTTTTGCACAAAGCTGCAATTGGTACTAACCTTTGAATTTTAACAATAAGACAATAAACAACATCACTTTTCCGCAATTTAGGGCTGCAGCTAAAAGACATGAAAGAAATACAATAAAAAGCTACAAAATATGTATTCCTCCGCCTAACACATTATTTAATTAAGAGCAAATTGAATCTATACCTTTCTACATAACTATTTTGATAATCTTACTACTGCTTACGGATGAAAATATTAATATAATAAATTTTAAACCTTAACTATTTTAAACATTTAATAATATTGTGATTACATATTAACCCGCTTAATAATATTTTAAACCATTTAATTTTGATATATTATAAATATAATTTTTTTATATTATTAATCAATTAAAAATTATTATATATATATATTTAAAATATTTTTATAAAAGTTAATAATTCTAAATTATATAAAAATTAATAATTAAATAATAAAGAATATTATAAATGCATTATTAATTTTTTTTCTAATCCTAACGTAAACAGTCAAGAATTATTGCCACGTTGTAAGTAAAAGTTACTCGGATTAGTGCTGCCTCGGGAAAAGTGCAATATAGGAGTTAGGGTATTTTAATTTTTAAAACCAAGCCTTAGCATAGGGAGAAGGGAATGGAGGGTGCAAATGCAATTGCAAAGGTGCACTTGCCACCCCAACCAGCATGGGCTCATTGCCCCCCCCCCCCCCCATGTGATTTTACTGCTCAACCTCTGATCCTTAGGCCTCCTGCTTTGAACTTCAGAACTCTTCACTTTGACTTTTGTTATTTTGGTTTATTTTAAAATAATAAATAGTTTTATATAGATAATTAATTCCTCATTTCATAATTAATATACAAACAGACCCCATCGATTTTTGAGAGTTTTTATACCTTAACTCAATTTAGTATTGAGATTCGTTAACAAATGTTATAAATACCAATCAAAAGGAATAAGGATAATTTGTTTTATCAAAAAAATATAAAAGTATAAAATTAAATTTTTTATTATCTCAGTAGGAACTTTAAAAAAATAAATTTTTGATTTCATGCTTAAGCAATGATCTTAACTATTCCTTATATTCTTAAGCTTGCCCTTCAACTAAAGGGATATATTTATCCTAAAGCAAATGCACATTAACTTTGTCTAAAGATTCTGGTTTCCTTAAGCCCAAATCTATAACTTTATCCTTAGATTCAAATCTCAAGTTGTTTAATAGGAATGGTAACCTATTGCTTGATATTTCTTAATCCAGAGAAGACTTATAGGAAGGTTTTTATATTTTACCATATCTAGATTCGATACTTCTTTTGTTCTCCATAAGTTAAGCCAATACATGTTTGATCTTAGGATTATTCACCTTGATATAGTGCATCACTTACTTTATTACCTCAAAGAATTTGCTGAAGAAGGAATTTTATTTCCTTCAGTTTCCTTTCTCAACATTAAAGCATATGTTGATGCTAACTAAGACCAACTGTGCAAACAACCAAAAACTAACTTCTGGACAAATTTTTACTGGCATCTCCTTGGTTACATGGAAGTCTATGATGCAAATTATGACGTTCAGAAGTTCCTCAAAATCATATTGGTCACTTCTTGGTGTTGCCAGTGAACTAACTTGGTTGCATGTCTTGCTTAAAGGCTTTCATATAGATGTTGGTCCTTCTCTTACGTTTTGTAA
This sequence comes from Canavalia gladiata, assembly GCA_037954105.1. NCBI lineage: Eukaryota > Viridiplantae > Streptophyta > Magnoliopsida > Fabales > Fabaceae > Canavalia > Canavalia gladiata. Next base: position 16,571,389 of record CM075658.1, on the reverse strand, counting down.
TAATTAATTACCATATACTTAGCTACTAAACTAATCTTTCATGAGAGATACAAAATATTGAGATTAATTATATCATTTCCTTCAAGAAAAAGTTGATGATTCTATCCCCTTAGTTCCTATCAAATTTATTTATGAACTCACAAATATGTTTACTAAACCAATTTTTGCTACTGTTTATGAGATTTTAATGGCCAAGCTTGGATTTCTAACCATCTTCCTCCATGATGAGGGGACTGTTATGACGTATTATTTCCTAATTTGTTAACAATTATATTAAGTTAGTTAGTTATTCCTTTAATAAGATTTTCAATTATTATTGTTACTCGATCTATAAATAAAATATTATTTAGTGTGTAGATTTAACTTTTATTCAATAGTAAATTACACTTTTCTATCTCTATTTTTCTCCTTCTGCCCAGTCATTTCTATCTATTGGTATAAAGTTTTGACTTTTGATTAGGTGAAAAAGAAATAAAAGAGATATAAATAAAAAATAATATCTATATAAAAGACAACTTTAATTTTTATCAAAATTTGTAAAACTAAAAACTAAAATAAAATAAGGATATATGTGAAGTTTTAATTTTTTTTCTTCACTCGGATACGATTCTCCTATTGATTTTAGTTCTTATTTTCTGCTAGGTGTTTCAATATTCCAAGATAGGATCTTCTAACTATATTGCTAGTGTTTGTTTCTCTGGATGTTCCTAGAAGGAAACACTCTAACACTCAAGTTAGAGAGTGATTTCAATAAACTAAAGGTAAGATAATGGATACTTAGATGAAAAGGTCAATGATTTTTCTATTTATAGGTACCAATTGATCTTGAATAGGAGGATGCCCATTCTTACTAATATAAGCAGGATGTTGTGCAATAATCCGCCAATAATAGTCTTTTTGGTCTTGTAATCATGTATAATCATTCTAATTAAGCATGAGTGTGTTAAAAATGGTTCTTGTAATTACATTACTGATAAGTTTGCACCTTAACAAGTAGGTTGGTATAAATGTGCCCTAAGTCAATATAAGGGTAGATCGAGATGATGTGTTATAAGTTGCTAGTATACATCTGATGAGTGCCTAAAAAAGGTTCATAGTCGACCTACTTAATTGAGATAAATGGCGTAGATGTTTATCTCAACAAAGGACTCTATTGTCCTAGTTGTTGGGGATCTACCTTTATTACCCATATTAAAAGTTTTTATTTTTGTGCATTGGTCCCACCTTAAAAAATGGTCCACTCTCTTTATTTCTTGTAACCAAACTAATGAGATTTACCTTTTCTCTAATTTGTTTCTTTCCTTTTTATAAATTAATATTTTCATTCTTCAAGTTGAAAATTAGTTTTAATATCTTTTTTTAACCTTTTTCTTGTTCAATTTAGGCATTTTTTATAATAATATTATATCTTACTGTTAATTTGTTAAAATTTTATTGAAAATTGAATTATCTCTTCATAAATTTATTTACTCACCCCCTACCTTCTATCATCTTCTTAATTTTATTTTAAAAAAATAGATTATTTTAGTTGAGGGGTTCCTTTAGATCATGATCAACATATGAAACACTTACTTGTTTCTATTAATTAAAATGAAATATTGAAACTTGAGCATAAAAATCGTTTTAGTCAAATCTCAATTTCAAGCATCCTTTTTCGTTTTTGAAGCAATAATTAAAATTGATTAAGATATTCTTTTAGATATTGGATTACGAGTAATATATTAATATTTTGTATGATTTATGGGTTCCTTTACATATTGGAATTGGATCATTTTTTGTGATAAGTTTTTCTTCTCATTTTGCTTTGAACAAAGATCTCCATATTTGACTATAATTGATCATTTTTTAAAAAAAAAATCATAATAATGTATGATTGGTATCTTAAAATTTTGTTGTACTCCATTGCCTATTCATAAATTGACTTCTTGTCAATTAATTCATGAGTAATTAGGTTTTATTTTCAATATTTTTGCACCTTAGTTAACACAGTTCAACTTAATTTCTTCTATTTTCTTACAGGAATGGAAATGCTGGGTCGAAACTCAATGATGGGATTAAATTGGTCCAAAACATTATCAAGACAATAAAGATCCAAAAAAGAACTAAATCAATAGGTTGGCAATACAAGACCAAATTACTGGTTAAAAAAAATCAAGACTAATTAAGGAAAACCTTTAAAGCACTTGGAGATATGAAGTTAATCTCTAACTATTGGAGAACGGTGGTGCAAAAATTCAGCATGCTCGTACTCAATTCTTTAAGTACATTCATACTAATTCAACTTCACCATAAGTTGTTAGGATATTTTACACATGACCGTGTCCATCTTTAACCTACCTATACAATATAAACTTTTCTAACATAGCCATTTACTAAAATCAAACACAAACTTGACTGACAAAATAAATTTAAAATTGGAAATTTTTATATAATCAAAGGATTAGGAATACTAATATAAAAAAATTATAATAAATAAAATACATACTTCATATTTTATTATTATTTTATTTTTTTAATCTCATTTTCTTGTTTTATCTTCTAAATATTTGACAACATGATATTTATTAAACACTGATGTTATAGTATAAATTCGTTATTCTTTAAATCAGAGATATCTAATTACATTTTTTTTCTAATTTAATATCATGAAGTTAAAGGGATTCCATGAATTAATCAATGCATAATAAATAGAGATAAAAATAAATAATTTGACAGAAATTTAGTTTAATAAAATCTACGCTTTACCTATTTAAAGTTTAATTTAATTTGACTTATTTAATAAATAGATAAAATTATATTTATTAAAAAAAATTAGATAAAGAAGTCAGACTTAAATTTATAAAAAAATTTATTTAACTTGTTTAGAGGTTTATTTATATATTATATATTTATATTTATTTTAATATATTATATTTATATAATATTTATTTTATATTTTATTTACATAATATTAATATATATGTATTCATATTATTGGTTTATTTAGTGGTTTTTTATGTTATATATTTTAAATTTATAAATCTTTTTAATTAATTATTTATATTAATTTTAAATCTATTTATTAATCTTTATTAAAATGTTAGCTTTTAAATAGATTTATAAATCTTATAAACTTTAAATTAAATCAAATTTTAATAAAAAAAATAATTTTAACAAATAACTTACTTAAATTTAAATATAACTTTAATTTAATTTAATCTATTTCCATTTCTAACAACAAATAATCATATATATATATATATATATATATATATATATATTATGTTTACAGATTAAAAAAAAACCCACCAGCTTTGTACATGACAAAAAAGCTTAAGTTATAAATTAAATATTAAATTGGTTAAAATCAAGACTTAAATCTCCATGTCAGAACAAGTTTTTCAAACAAAATCCCTTTTCGGCCGAAACCGCGTGACTATCTCAGATTCGTTAACATAAAATTAAGTAAAGCCTAGATATTTAAATATCATGTCACTAGATTTTTAAAAGCGGATATTAATTAAGAACCCACATGCCTGGTGGAGTAGTTTATCTCAGCCTCATTTTAAGGTTGGAATGTTAAGTGTAGCAAGCCATCTAAACAGCCTTTAACAGAGTACCTCATTTACGTGAGCTTTAATACCTAAGTTAGACCATTAAGTAGGTGGTGCTTGCTGGTGAATATGAAAAGCTAAACACCAAATTTTGCTCATTTGTCCACTACTATAGGACAAGACCCATTTCAATCCTTTCTTTGCATAATTATGTAATCAACAGTTACACTTTCATTGTGGAGTCCAATTGTCCCAACAAAATATTGTGTGAAACGTTAAGTACATGTGACTTCATGTTTGGATTAAAAGTTCATTTATCGCCAACATAGTGCAGAAGCACCGAACCCACTTGTGTTTTGGTTAAATATCAGTCATTTTGTATGTCTCCCTCAATGTGATCAGCTCAACCCACCACACATATCACTTCCAACCCAATAAACTCAGAAAATTTATTTGCTCATTTTGTTAAAAATTTAATTTTATAATTTAAATATTTTTACATTGTTACTAATTAAAAATATTCCTAAATATAATTTTTAAAATAATCTCTTTGTTATTTTTTTTATCTTTTCAATCAAATATATAAATTAATTCTTTTTTTTTCTAATTTTTATCCTTCCTTAATTATTTTCAAAATTTAATGTTAAGAAATGAATTAAACTGTAATTTAAAGAAAAAAAATATACTTATGCAAAAAAAATTTACACTATTTTATAAAACTATTGTATAAAAAATATAAAAGAATAAAAAATTATAAAAATAATATATGTTTTTAATAAGGAACGGGACAAATTTTTACTGTACAAATAATGAAAAGAACTTTTATTCAAACTAATGACATCAATTGTTGCTTGCCTTAGAAAAAAAGAAAAAGAAAAAAGTGCTCAAGTGTGAAACTGGCACTTAACGGAGACAAAAAAACGCCGTTAAAAAATATCAATACAAATGGAATAGAGGGTAACTAGGTTAGAAGTTAGAATATGGGCAAAGCATGGAAAAATGAATGAGAAGACCGTACTGCACAGGAAGATTGAAGCAAATCAAGATTGTGTTGTACTCTTAATCTAATCTGCTATATATTTTAGACTTGGGAGTTGGGACACTGGGATACCCTTCCAGGCTTTACCTTTTAATTATTACCAATTTTTTTAACCTGTGCAAAATTATATATAGAATAATATTTACTTATTATTTTTTAGCTCCCTAAAAAACTAATCAAACATGTTTTATTAAGGTAATAGTTATATCTCTTTCAGTCTTTCTTATCTTTAATTAACATGTCAGATGCATAGTTATCTCTTCCCAATAATAAAAAAAGATTAAAACACATATAATGATTGACAAAAAAAATAAAAAAAATACAATTCGGCTTTCACATCTTCACGGGAGAGTGACACCGACATCCGAGTACAGATAGGCATAATAATATTTTTTTAACAAAATTATATACTGTAATATAAAGTTTACAACATTTGGTAAATTTTGAAATTATTTTATAATTTTATAAATAGTTTTAATTAAATATATAATATATTTTTAAAATAAAAATATTATCTCTAAAATTATATGATCAATTTTTTAAAATTTAATATACATATATATAATTATATTATTTAATAATTAAATTGTTTAGATTTATATTATGTAAAAAATTATTAAATAAAATAATTTAAACATAAATTACTTTTAAAAAATTTAATATTCTCGTATATATAAAAATATATTTTTTATAAAATATTAAATTATTATTAAAATAAAAATAAGAATATAAATTATTAAATACATAACTATTTTAAATAATCATTTAATCATAGCATATAATTTTTAATTTTAACCATTTATACCTTGTCATATAATTTAAATTTCCAGCTCTTGTTTTTTTATTATTATATTCTTACCTCTTATTTTAAGAATAGAAATAAACATATCAAAATAGGATTACTTGCCTTACTTAAAAAAAAAAAAAAAAACTTTCTTAAGTCTACTATTGATATGATTATTTTGTCCCTCTTTGTAAATTTTCATACCATGTTTTGTTGTATTGGAAATCAAATAGATATGAGAAAGCTTATCTACTATAATATTATATATTTTTATTAAAAATCTCATATGATATTTTAAAACAATAAATGAAATATCTTTCATTTTAAAATTTTAGAATTAAAAAATTAATTAAATTTACTGAGAGTTTAGATCTTTTATTTTATTATTTAATTATGGATTAGTATATTATTAAAAAATTATTTTTTAAATAATTATTTGAAAGTTATACTATGATTCTCAATTAATTAATAGCATAAAAATATTTATGCTAGTGTATAAAAATTAAATTTTTAAATTTGTTATTTCATAACTTTTTATTAGATTTTTTTATTTCATATAATTTATTAATTTATGAAATATTTATTTATTTGATCTATATATCTTACTATTTTGTATTTTAATATTTGAAACTTATTCTTTATATTTGATGATTAAGTTTTAAAATTTTCAGAACAATTGTAGGAAATATAATAATATAACAATATTTTGATAATAATCACTGTTTTAATGAGCTCCGAATTGTGCGAACCAACATTTTCCTTGAAACCCCCCCCTAACAAAGAACACTGCGTACATTTATACCAGAAAAGGAAAATATTATAAAAATTTATTTTTTATATAATTTTAATAATAAAAATTTAATTTGTCTAAATTTGTATGTAAAAAAAATTTAAGAATACGATTCTGGCAAAATTAAGCACAAAAAGTAACAAAAGTCGAAAGAAGAAGAATGGAGGAGACATGGCACTGTTATAGCTAGCTTTTTTTTTTTGTTGTCGGTACAAAATTGAAGTGCTAGTTTAATAACTTTTGAATAGCTGGTTTTCAATGGTTTTAGGAGTAATAAAAAAAGAACATCCTTTGAAATTCAACCATCCACTACCTTTTTACGTTCCATTTCCAAAGGCCTAAAAAAGTTCTTGGTACCACAGACCACTAAATTCCTGCAACCAACCCATCACAAGCGTGTGTTGAAGTCAGATTAGTGATGTTGAACTGGAATTGCAGTTACTGATGTAGCAGATATTAATACCATATTTTGAGCAATGATTAATTTTAAATAAACTAAGTTAATTTTTTTATTTTTAAAATGTTGTGTAAAAATATTTATTTTTATCAAAATGAATGAATTTAATCACGGACTTAACAGTTTCAAATCCAAATTATACACGGTAGATTCTCCACCAATAACTTAGCTTATCGAATGGTCAATGTTAAAGTTATATGCAAAGTTGACGTGACTGGGATACAATTAAATTTAGGATCTATCATTACTACAAAGAAAAAGGCTAATTTCTGTTTGATTCCTCCAGGAAAATCCTGTTAAGATTATCCACGGATTCGGATCTATCATTGAAAATTTTACTTTCACAGATTTTTGGTACGATAACTGAATAAAAACACAGTTAAAGTATTAAAAACTTTTTTCTTCGCTGTTAGATTTTTTAAATGCGGGAAGAGACAAGAGAAAAAATATATATAAAAAGACATAAAAGTGTTCACTCACATTATTTTGTTCAGGGAAAATAAATGAAAAAAGAATTTATTTTTAAAAATTGGATAAATTTTATTTATTTATATAAAAAATTAAATTAAATTTGGTAGAATCTGTAGAAAGTGTTTCTCTTGTCTTCAACAAAGAAAATAGAAAATATTTCCTTTTTCTGTTTTTTATTTATTTTAAATTTTTAAAATTATTTTTTAAAAATAAAATAATATTATATTAATAAAAATATAATAAAAAATTTAAATTTTTAAAAAATTAAATTTTATTTTTAAAATTTATATTATTAATATTTTTTATTCATTCAAATAACAATTTTTTTTAATTTTTTATCCTTTCATTTGTTTCTTCTTATTTTTCAACCTTCTAACTTTTTAAAAAGTTTCCTCTTCTTAACAACTATATCCTAAGTAGTATTTTTAATTCCAGAACTCTGGAATAATTTTTTAATGATAGATTTATATATGTCTATGACAGATATTTTGATTACAATTTGAGAAGTTTTGTTAACTGAATAACCTAAGTCGAAGTGTATATAATTTTGATTGATTTATTTATTTTTTAAATTGATTAAGACTAACTTGTATATTAGAAATGTTTTTAGTTTTATTTAGATCAATTTTATATTTGAAATTTATTTGATTTAAATATAATTTAATTTAAATCAATTTAAAAATAATATCAAAATCAAATCAATTCAATTTATTTTTTAAGATTTAAATTAAATCCACTATATATATATTATTTTAAGATATATCAATTTATTTTTTATTATAAAATAAATAAATTTTATTAATTAAAGTATAAATAAAGTCTCAAATCAATATATAAGTTATCAAATATAAAATAAATAAAAATAAAAACTTGTTTTAAAAATTAAACTTATCATAAACCATAAACATAATCTAAATTATAAATCAAAACTTAAAATATATTTTTTAAAAAAGTAAATATATTTTTATAAAATATTTTTAAGATTAATATTTATATAAAATTAAAATAAACTAAATATAAATATAATATATTTATAATTCAGTTTGGTTGAATTTAGTTTTGAATATAAAAACTGCAATCTAAACTAAATGTATAAAACAAATTGATTTTTATTTTAAATTTTTAGTTAATAATTTATTCAGCTTTAAATTTTTTTAACTATAATGGTTTGAAATTATTTATATCAATTTTTGAACATTTTTATTGTGTACATTCCTAAAAAGACAAAAAAACAAAGAGAATGGGGAAGGAATCAATGAAAGAATGATTTAATTTAAGTCCTAATTTGATTTTCCAGATAATGGCATATGTTTTAATGTAATTTTTGTTGTTAAAATTAAGTGTTCCAAATCGTTCTTAATGAAATGTTTGTTTGCTTTATATTTTGTATAATTAATTTGTTAAAATTGATTTTAAACAGTCACATTTAATTGAGATGTATGATTAAATTATTCTCAATCTCATGTTTGACATGACTACTATTATACTATAGCATGATGTGGGAAATTTATTTTGAACCAAAATCATGCGGCCACTAATAAAGTTAATAACTTAATACAATGAACTAGACCAAGCCTTATTAATTAATATTGCGTCAAATGCAATATAAATTTAAATATATGATAGTGAAATAAGCTAAATTGTCCTTAAACGCAGATAGTCATCTTATTTCTCGTCAAAATGAGTCGCAGGTCTAATCCATTATAATCGGTATTAACGTGAAATTTTGAATATTTATATTAAAATTTTACATTTAAATTTTATTATTTTTATTATAATCATAAACAAATGAGTTCAGGTCTGACTTTTATTTAAAACAAGTGAAGTGGGAGAAATTATGAAATATTGCTCCGTTTCAACCGAAAAGATGACACTGAATAGGTTAGGTTTTTTTCACTCTGAAGAAAGACCTTTTTTTAAAATTGACATTTGGGTGGATGCCTTATTATCTTCAAATGGATATCATATCAAGAAGCATGATAGAGCACATAGATAGTGCCTACCATGGTGATGCCACTATAATAGAGATAGAAATAGGATAAAGTATTCATCCTTATTCACGATTTAGTTTATATTAGACATAAGTTTTTATTTTCTTCTTAAATTTTGTTTTGAAAAATATTTTTAAATATATTTTTAAAAAGAAAAGAAAAAGGAAAAACTGTTTGTTACAAAATTTTAAAAAAAAACTAAAAACTGGAGAACAAATTTCATAATTTAAAATAATTACGAATAAAACAAAAAAAAGACGATTAAATGGCCATTAATAAACAGTTTGGCTTTTAAAATTCTTGATAAATCCCTTAAATAGATTTCTTGACTTTTGAAATGAAGTCATGTATGGAGAGAAGACAATCATTCTCAAAAGGGTTTCAACTAAATACACCATTAATAATATTAATGCAGAGAAAAAGGAAAAACATAATTAAAAAAGTATTAATTAGTCTTTATTTGTACGTTTGTTGGCAAGTTTCCATGCTATCTAAAAAGTATGAGTTAGATGCTTCTGGTGAAGTAAAATTTTTGCATGTAAATATTTAACTATGACAGTAATAAAATTTTGATGGAAATATATATATATATATATATATATATATATATATATGTGTGTGTGTGTGTGTGTGTGTTTTTGTAAAGAAAGAGAAAACATTCTTATATGGACTAAACCAAAACAAGATCTACGGACGTACTTAAAGATGGATGCTTCATTCAAAGAAATTGTTGGGATCGCACACTCTTATATTTTCATACAATGAATGTTAGATGAAGAATATCTCAAAGTAATTAATTATAAAATTATTTTATTATATTAACTATTAACCAAAATAATAAAATTAGCTACTTATACACTTAGATTATTTATTTTACATGCTATATATAAATTCCTATATCACTTAAAAGTAAGACAATATTTAACATTCCGCTGTTATAACTTATAAAAAGAGCTAGTGTTTTGATGTTCATAAATTAAAATTAAGAAAGACATATTTGAGTTGGACTTGAGCTGTTGAATCATTCTGAAACTGTCACGAAGGTTGATTAATTTCTAATTAAACAAAAGAAAAAGGAGAAAGTTGAGGAAAAAAAAGAGAGGAAAAGCTGGCCATGATAATAAGCTGTTCATTTGATGACTTTCTTCCAGCGGAGATATACTGTCATATTGGTTTTTGTTTCACGTGCCTTCGGATTTCGAGTGATAACATGGAACCAAATGATTGTGGCTTGATCCATAAAGTTGAACCAACAAATAATTCTAGTTAGTTCTCCGGGGAAGCAAAGTTGGACTCGTTTACTAGCAAATTGTTCACTAATATTTTACCGATGAGTGAAAAGCAACAAGTTGTTTTACTTGTTTGGTGTTCACAAAATGTTGACATTAGAGACAAAAAGCAGATAAAAGTTCATGTTGCCTTTTATCTTCAGTGCAATGTCAAATTCTTAAGTTCTACTCCAGTGTGTCAATAAGTAGCTTAGGCATAATTGCTATTTTTGACACCATCAATTTGAATTTTATAAACATTCTATTATTTATATTTGTAAGATAGAAAACTAGAGGAAGAGAAAAAGAAAAAGTGTTGATAGTCATATTATTTATTATTTATAATGGACGGTTGATTCAAATGACATATATATATATATATATATATATATATATATATATATATATATAAAATTTTAAATAAGATTTTAGATTCACTTTTTATGTGTGAAAAAAAAATCACCGCTGCAACTGCTAGCCCTATCCAGTTGTAATATTTTCAGCTTGAATATAGTTATCTTTTGTGTAAAACATTTATAATTTAAACTAAAAAAGGTACCATGTTGCCTGTATTATCAAAAGAAAAATTAATTTCTTAAGCAGTGTAGTCAATACACAGATCAGTTTAGGGGGAAAAAGTAAGTATTCATTTGTTGTAGATTTTTGGTAAAATGATGTTCGCAAAATTGATATTAAATTATTAAATATGATCATAATATGCATTTTAAAGTTAACTTCAGTCATAAAGTATATATTATAACATGTGTTACAGTGTGAGAAGTTAACTGTTATTGTAAATCAAATGGGCTATGATTCTTACATTTATTATCGCTGCGTTAACATGAAAACAATAGTATATTGATACACAACAATAATGAAATGGCTTAACAGCCTTAACTCAAGCATTTGGTGCAAACAAAAAATTAAGTTCGCAAATAGTAGTAATAATGTAATTTGTCAAATCTCTAGACAATTGAGAAAAACGATAGTTTATATATCATGAATTTACGGACACAAAACAAAAATTTGAAGGGGTATTAGGACGTTTTTTTTTATATACAAATAACTCATGCGTAACTAGAGTTTATAATTAATGTAAGAAAAGAATTGTAAATTTTGCTACTACAAATTGGCAAACTTTCTTGTCAAAAAGGATTATTATTTAAAAATAATATTTAAAACATACTAGTAGTGTAAATAATTTTTATATTGTGTGATCGAATAATATATTATCATATAAATAAAAATAGTTAATTTTGTAACTCGTAGGTGTAATCTTTCTCTTCAAAGTATGATCTAATCAAGTTGGGTTTGAAGAGCAAACATGGATTTTTTTTTTTAATTTTAAATAATTTATATTGTGTAAAAGTATAAAAAATAATTTTTAAATATTACATAGTAAAATAATAATTGTTTATTATATTATATTTTTATCATTATTATAAAAATATCTTATAAATTTTTTTATTATTTTTTAATAAATAAATATTTTAATTTATTTAAAAAACATATATTTTTCTCTATTTCATTTTTTATTTTTATTTTTATTTTTCATTTTTTTCTCTCACAAAAGCAGAAGGTAAATGTTTAGGTTTTAATCCTTATAATTTTACAAGTTAATATTTTGATCTTTACAGTTTCATTTGATTTTTATTTAATTTCTATATGTTTATTCTATTTAGATTTTGATTCGTATGATATATTAAATATTAATTTAAACAATTATGCATTGTAGAACATGTGTTTTAGTTTATTGTCAATACAGACTAAAATAAAAACTTTTAAAAGTATAAAAACTAAATTTTGAACTTTTAAAATATAGAAGCCAAAATTACAATTGATGTCAATTATATAGTAACTTAAAAGATATTTAAACCTAAATCTATTTATATTTTAGAAAAAATAATAAAGACAAATATGAATAAACATTTAAATAATTAATTTAATGAGTCATCATGATATAAAGTTTAAATATATTGTGTTCATGCCAAAAAATATTGTCCATCAAATACAAATTGATATATTATTTAATAATTTTTTTACATCTAATGTATTGTGAAATTCTTAACATAATAATATTAATATGTTATTAAATAATCGTGGACAAATTTTTATACTAACACTATATAAATTTTTAAAATTACATAATCTTTAGTAAAGTATTATAAAAAAAACATTTTTAATTGAATTTTATCCCTTCTCCTAAATTACGTTTTTCATACACAGTCAAAAATATATTTGTGTTCTATTGATTGATTGTATGGTACATTGGAATTAGAATCATATTTGATAGCAAAGGTTAATACAAATTAACAAAATCAACATTGGGAATTTTCATAAATAAATTTTGTACATTAATAAATGCAAACATTTACGAGCTTTAGAATGCTAAGCGGAACAATATCTTTAAATCATTTATTAAAAATTTTAAAAAGAAGGGTATTAAATAAAAGTAAGGTTTTTTAAATTTTTATGAGTGGTGTTACTAATATATTATTTTTTTAGTTTTCATAATTTTAATTTTTATAATTAATTTTAAAATTTTAAAACTAGGAAATTTTTATTTTAAAAAAATATGTATTGTTTTTTATATTTTTAATAAAAATCATCATTTTAGATACTTAAAAAATTATTTTTAAATGCTGAAATAATATTTTTTTTTAATTTTGATAATAAGAAGATTGATAGAAAAAAAAAGAGAATTTACTATTAAAAATATCTATTAAATTTTCAATGTTATATTAATTTTATGAATTTATACTAATTATATGTTATGTTATATTAATAGATAATTTTAGTATTAAATATTTTATATTATCAATATATTAAATACTAATGTAAAGTATTATTTGTTGATAATATATTTTTTTAATAGGTGGAAATTATATTAAGAAGGTTGTTATAGCATTTGATAATTTTTACTTCTTAGTAAATAATATTTTTTAATAAATGAGATAAAATGGATGATAATTAATGGAATAGAAATCATAAAGAAAATTTTTTCAAAATTTTACTGTAGAAACAAAAATTTATTTTTTAATATATTAATATTTTGGATAATTGTTTTATAATTCATCAATAAAAATTTTTAAAATACACAATAACATAATCCTATGTTTTACATTTAGTATATCGATGTTTGTGCTAAAAATTTACTATTCAATATTCTTAAGCATAAACACATTTAGTTATTTCTCTGAAGCAATATCATAGTTGTCTTAACCTAACAAATAGTTTACGTATACAGGATAATAATAAAATATGACATTAAAATTAAATTTAAATCTATACATGTAGCATGTTAATAGAGTAGGCTACTATGAAAAAGAAAAGTAGTACATTAACAAGTAGTGATTTGATTTTGTGATCTTTTTAAGTCAAACTAATCAACCCATCAATTTGACTAATTATCAAATTTTGAATTTTAAATAGTTTATTTCATGAAAATATTTCAATCTTAAAAAAATATGTACTTCTTCCATTAAATTTATGGTATATTTAACAAGAATAATTTTTTTTATTTTTTTTTATTTTTTGACATAAAAATGAGAGAAAGTTATCAAATTGAGAGTGATAACTATTAATTAGTTTCAACCAAAAACAGCAATCTTAAAACTAAAACAAATTACATTTTACAACAAATTATATAACACAAGAGAGATTAATCTATAAGAGAAAATGTATGAATCATTAATATATAATACAAATATAACATTTTAAACTAAAACAAACCGCATTACAAGTGTCACTCTGCAAAAGTGGTAATAGTTAGAATCACAATGAAAAAATTGAAAAGGTGGGTGAGGTTGTGTAGTGAGGAAATTGCAATAGAATCATATTTGCATGGCTGGAGGGTAATGCCACCACTGCCACCTTAACTTGTTGGTGTCTTCTTAGTTCACCCTCTTTTGTGACACCTTGCTAAGGTCACATGTTAAGGATGAAGACCATGACAATGGAAACACACAGATTTGCAAGGCATTTGTCTTTACTATCAAGATATAGCAGGATTGAAATTGGGAAAAATATATCACAGGGAATAAAACACGTGTGAAAAAAATTCATTTGAGTTGGTAAATAATTGTCTTTTATGAATATATATTAATAAAAATTTAAATTCTAACCTATATATAAAAAAGATTTTATTAAAATAAAATTGAATTACTTTAATGATCTTCATTATTTTTTTAAAAAAATAATCAGCTTAAATATATTTTAATACAAAAATAAATGCATCAATTAAAAGAAACTTGATTGTGTAAATAAAGATTAGGTAATTCAAACTAAAAAAATTATCCAATTTAAAAAATTTTAAATATAAAAAATTATTTATTTTAATACAAATTAAATGAAACATCCTCTAATTAAAAGTCAAATTCAATTATATTTCATTAGAAAGAAGCATTATCACGGGCAACCTAAATATATAAAGCAACACACAATATAATTGAAATAAAATACTTTAATAATAGCGCCACCACCTAGTATAAAAATATTAACTATTTATGGAGGGAAACTATATTTGAGATAGCGCCATTGAATGATATAACTTTTGAAATAATTTTCAAATTTAATAACAATAAATGAATCTATTTGATATTTATTATTATAAAAATAGTTTATAATATAAATCGAACAAACTTAATTAAAGCCATATATCATTTATTTAGAATACTTTTAAGATATCATAGAAGTTCTTCTATGAATAACAATGGTGGTTTGAGATAAGAAGGGTCCACGTGAAAGTCTAGGGGTTTTCCTCTGGTCAAAACCAAGGACCCACAAAAGAAAGAAAAAGTGCTACAACTAACTGCACAAAACATGAACACCTGCTGCAACTTCCATGATTAACTTGATTGTCTCTCAGGTACGTAGACATACACCTAAACCCTTTTGCCTTTTCCCCTCAATTTGATGCCTAATTTTGGCTTCGAAGCAGCATACAAAAAGCTATCTGTTCAAACCAAAATATTTTTTCCAGTTAAAATAAAAAATCGCTTCTAAAGTCGACAAAACTTTATTCTTTTCAACTTTTTTTATACATATTATTACCGAGGGGGAAAACAAAAAAAGTATCTTTTCTTCTCACTAAAACTTTAATGTTATTAATTGTTGCATATCTTCTTTATTTTATCAAATTATTTCAAGCGTAAAACAAGCGACGGTTACAAAAATAAGCGGTGTATTATGTCAGTATTATGCAAGAATGCGACACAAGGCTAAGTCATGAGCAAATTTTCGAAAAACCTATTTTTTGAAATAAATGATTAATTGTTTTTATTATAATTTTTAATATATTTAATATTATTTTAATAATCTTTATTTATTAATTTTAATTAAATTTTAAGATATTGATTAATAAGAACTTTTTCTTATTTTTTTAACCTGATAATTTTTTTATTTAAAATAATTATATGATTTTTCTTAACATTTAATAGAATTGAAAAATATAAGCAAAGGTATAATTTTAATTAATCTCAATAATTATAACTTTCATAATAGTATTAAAATGTTTCTTCCTTTGCGTAAAACTAATTTTGAGGTTTTAATCATATAAGCACTGAAAACTAATTTTGAGGTTTTAATCATATAAGCACTGAAAATATTTTCTGAAGTGAACAACGTTGTGCTGTGTCAGTATGATTGTTATGACTTATGAGTGATAAAAAGAAAAACCAACAGAAACGACGCTGACACGCAATTCGTTGTTGGGTTTATATAACCATGCGCTCCTTGCCTTGCATGCATCCAAAACACTGCCCACTGAACCTCTTACCTTCCTCATCCCATGTGAATGTGATTAGTCAATGTTAACTCTTTTCTTTTAATTTTTTTTATTGTAAAAAATAATAATTTAAACTCGTTTAGGAGTGTAAATATTTTTTATATGCTAAAAATATGTTACCTTTTCTTTAATGTGTCACATTGCATGTATTATGCAATCATAGTTCAGCATGTTTGTCAAAATTAACTAATAAAATATTTTGAAGTTAAAATTTTGTTAAAAAATTGAAAAGTTAATTAAGATTGAAAGTCTAGATATTGAAGTTAAAACCTAACAGCCTATCTTGGTTAAATTAAAAACATTAGTATTCTGGAAAGCTATTTTTTTAACAGTTGATTAATATAAATTGATAAAAAAAAACTTAATTATATGAACATAATTTATATATTTAAGTCATTTATTTTTAAATGATAATTAAGATGTATGTTTATATTTATTTAAAATATTTTATTATCTTAAAAATTAGAAATAGTACTTTTTTAAATTTTAATTTATTAAAATGACATAGTATAGATAAATTATATTACACTTTACTATTTAATTTATAAATATTATATATATAATCCTATCTTTGAAATTATGTTTAATTTGAAAGAAAACAAAGGATAGAAATGAATTATGATAAAATAATAAAAAAATAAATAAAAATAATAATTATAATTTTATATAAATTTAAATGATATTTTTAAAGTATTTTAAAAATATAAATATGAATAATATCCTTCATATGTAATTAGATAGCTGAAAAAAAAATTAAAAAAATCTAACAACATAACCAAAATATCTCCGTTAGTTTAAAATGCTATAACCTCTTAAAATAAAATAAGATTATTGTACAAGTTTATTTTAGTTAAACTAATGTTTAACCTAGTCAAATAAAATAGTATTTAATTTAAAATATTTAGCAGGTGATTGTTTTAAATTTTTAAAGAATTTTCATACTTAGAAAACTAATATTTTAAGAAAAAGTTTAATTATATTTTTTATAAAAATAACTATATTTATTATAATATTATTATATATCAACATATTTATAATATTATCAACTGTTATAATTTTTTTAAAAAAATTAATTACCAAAAAATAAAAACAATTCTATACATAAGCATCCTCTAATTGAAATTTGGATCATTCCAAACACATTCTAAATCGGAACAGGATGACCTTAAACCCATAACCATCCAGCTTGGAGAATTTCGGATCTCGAGCAGAACTGTCCCACATTAAATGCTGTCTCAGCTAACAGCACCCGTGCAAACCATAGGGTGTACCGCAAGTTGCGTAAGCATGCACACAGTGGGGCACCACCCATCCAGATTCTCCAAAAATCTAACGGTTCAAAAGATGATACAATAGGCTCTATGATGAACCCGCAGCAGATTAGCAAATTCTAAATCACTTTTCAATTAATTAGTACATAAAATTATATTATAATAAACTTTGATTTATATTTTTATTTATTTATTATTAATTTATAAAAATATTAAAAATTATATATTTATTATTTAAATATAAAAGAATATGATATTTATTTTAAACTTACAAAAATAAAAATTAAAAATTAAACATCCTAAAATACACCCTCATTCTTTCATTGGAAGGTGAGAAAACAGGCAAGTACTTTTGGACAATGGTAACAAAGATGGTGGAACCCACATGAACGGGATCGGACAATCACTGTCTGATTAGATTTAGATGGATGGATGGACTTAGATGACCCCATCATTATCATGATAATCATGTGACCTATCTATGATGATCACGAATGGAGCAAGGAATGGACCTACAACTTGTTTACTCTCTTTTATTTTTAATATAATATAATAAAATTAAAAACCTGTGTCCTTGTGTTGATAGGACCAGACGCTTACAAAAAATTGGTGTCAAAGTGTCAACCCCGTTAGATTTTTAGAAATAAAAAGTAGTTAGCTTGTCTTTGTCGAAAAAAAAAACACCTTCTACGACTGGCTTAAGCATTTTACGTTTTCTGATATACACAGGTCACAGCTAATGCATACACAGGTCACAGCTAATGCCCCGTTGGCCTCTAGCTTCTTCCGGGTGCTTTGTCTGACACTGCCTCCCTCGGCACTCACCACTACTGGACTCTAAAGTCTGAAATCACTGTGTATTTATAGTTTTTCATCTTTAAAATACCAACAATTTTTCATTAGCATAACTACATTGTATTTGCATTCTATGAAAGGTTGCTTTAGTAACTAAAAGTTTCATTCATATTCTATCTAATCATGAATAAGTATTCTTCATATGGATTTTCTTGTGTTAGTAAATAGTTTACAAGTATTTTTATAAACACTTTTAAACTATGAAATATGTATTAATCTTGGTAAAACCTTGAAATTCAACTCACTATTGACTAAACTTTTTGCAACAAAAAAATATTTTCATAACTTAAGAAAAAATGATTGCAAATAGTGTTCTAATAACAAACTTTTAGATGGAAAAATCCAAACTAGCTTTCAAGAATCCTGGTGAAGAATTGTTCTGGGTATGTAACTAAGGAATGATGATATCAGATCAACAGCTTCAACAGTCAACCCATGTGAATATCCTATATTCTGCTGCACCTAGTATATCCCATTTGCACCGTGGTTATCAAGAGGCTCCAATTAGCTGCAACATATTGGTTTGTGGGTGCTATAACTAGAATAATTAAATGGGATGGAACACACACAGTGGAACCATTATTTTGGAATAAAATAAACAAACTCACTCCTGACACAAGAATTTGGGTTTATCACAAAATATAGTGACGGTGATGATGTAGGTGGGCCCACCCACCCCACTTATCACAAGAGTCTATATAAAACCACTGTTTGGGTTGTTGCTGGGTCCATGCCTCAAAATGCCAACTTAAGTGTGCACCCCACCACGCAAACATCCATGATTTCCCTCACATTGAAACAAGGGACAGTGTGAAATATTATAAGGTCGAAAAAGCTATACAAACCATTCTTTAATGGACTTGATATTACTATGCGTGCCAGAAAAAAAGATAAAGAATAGCAAAAGATTATGATTGCGAAGAAAAATTAGGACTTTAGGAGAGAAGAGTGAGATAGGTTTTTCTTTGTTCACTCCATTCATTCTCCTTTTCTTCTTTTGTTTTCTTCCGAAATTTATTTCTGTTTGCAACATATAAACACATATAAACATCTCACATGGAGGAAGCCCACCACCATATTCCCAGTTACATCTCATCTCATATGATACTTCCCAAGATCATAAATATATTATAAAATCTATAAATTACTCCCCTATGGTAATTTAAAGCTCTAGTTTAACTTGGATGAAAAGGGGTAAAGAAAATTGAAAACCAAACTAAAATTAAAAACTCATTTCCATTGTATAATATTGCATCAGATTAAAAAGGCCTTGCATTGCAACCACAACCCTCTCTCTTGTCAGCACTGCCACCATATCCGATTTTCTTCACATAATACTGCAGCTAGAAGTATTCTCATCACTGAAAAAGTTGGAATATGGCTCTGGAGGATGAGGAGGATAGCTGTAAGGAGGAGGGTACATATAATTAACTGCCATAGGAGGCCTAGCATACATCATTGGTTGAAATCTATCATTCCCCATTGCCCTTTGTTGGTTCATCATTGCGGCCATGTACT
This sequence comes from Canavalia gladiata, assembly GCA_037954105.1. Taxonomy (NCBI): domain Eukaryota; kingdom Viridiplantae; phylum Streptophyta; class Magnoliopsida; order Fabales; family Fabaceae; genus Canavalia; species Canavalia gladiata. Next base: position 16,551,627 of record CM075658.1, on the reverse strand, counting down.
GTTGTTGTTGGTAAGGATTTCCAGGCATCATATCCTGAGGACCACCCCCTGGGAAGTATCCACCACCACCGCCGCCACCACCACCGTTCATGGCAGCTGCAGGGAGGCCTTGAACGGCTGGGATGTTACCCATTTGGTTCATTTGCATGTTGGCCATTGGGATGCTCATGTTACCACCCATAGGGCCCACATTAGGACCATTGATTGTAGGATTGTTATGACCACCCATGTTTGGGAATCCATGGTTCATAGCTTGAACACCTTCACCCATCCCATTATTACCTTTTTTACCACCATTGTTATTTGGAATGCCACCCCCACCACCTCCACCTCCACCACCATTTTTGTTTCCATTTTTACCCTCTGGCATGCCACTTCCATTTTTGCCACCGTTGTTTTTGTTACCTCCACCCTGATTCTGATTGTTTCCACCACCACCTCCTCCTCCTCCACCACCACCACCACCACCTTTTTTTCCTCCATTTCCATTTTTACCATCATTTACCCCACCCATGTTATGCACTTGAACAGGAACCGGTACACCTCCACCACCACCACCTTTCTTTGCATTACCTCCACCATTGCCACCCTTTGGAGCATTCATCATACCATTCAACATCATGTGAGCGCCATTCCCCATAGGGGGCTTCATCATCTTGTTCAGAGGATGCTGAGGATCATCCATTTCATCATCATCAAACTCATCATCGAACTCATCATCGTCAAATTCGTCTAATTCATCATCAGACGGATCATCATCTTCAGGCAAATTGAACTTAACGGCTTTGGCGTTAGGGTTCTGATTGGGCAGCTTCATGTCCTTGAATTGAGGCAGCTTCAGTTCTTGGAAGCCTTTCATCTGCTGAAGTTGTTGCAGTTGCTGCTGAAGCTGCTGTTGTTGCTGCAGGGGGTTCTGTCCTTGTTGATTGCCCTTGGGTTGGTTGTTTCCAACCTTCGGACCCTTGTTGTTTCCCCCATTTTTGCCATTCTCAATTTGCATGTTCTTCAACTGGTTTGCAATGTGGTTCTGCTGCTGGTTGTTGTTATTATTGGTGTTTCCTTTAGGAGCACCCCAGAGCTCTGCATGTTTTCCCGATTTCTGAAGCTTCTTGATGAGAACATTGGGGTCCACATTCCCTGAAACCGTCACCTTTCCTTGTTCTGAATCTATCTCTGTGGTGAAAACCCCTGAAAAAAAATACCCAATACATAGGCAAACACGCCACCGATCCAGGATATGAGTGCTAATATGAGATTTTTGTTTTCTACAGATAATAAATAAAAAATAAAACTTTTAACATATATATATATATATGTATATATATATATATGTGTGTGTGTGAATCACCGGGAATAACATCGCTTTCATTTTTTGTATTTACTTTGTGGCTGATAAATATAGGGAATAGATGCTTACCATCAATCTTCTGCAAGATTTTCTTAACTTTGTTCTTGCACCCATCACAGTGTATGTTCACTTTAAGAACACATTTCTGCATGTACAAGCAATCCCCAAAGCCAAAACAGAATAAAGAAAAATTTCATTGTAAATAAAAATAATTAAAATGGTCTTATTTCACGGAAATGGCATCCATACAAGACCCAAAAAGACTACACTAATGTCAGCAAGTAAAAGCTTCAAAATAACATTTAAAATGAAAAGGCTAAAATGACGAAAGAGATGAAGACGAAATAGAGTACCTGTATCTTCAAAAACTCTTCTTTACTCATGTCTTACCCAGCAATGGATTGAAAGATAGTAACAGAGAGGGCAAATGCAGAAAGGGTGGTAATAGATCTGAGAAACTGAGATAGGAAAAAGGCAGAGAATAAGGTAGAGAAGTTGTTTCAATATTTGGGTTATGGTGTAGAGCTTTGGAAGCAAAGGCAGAGCCAATGACAGGAAAGAAAAGTGTCCCAGCGTCTGAAGGAGCAGAGAAAGAGAGTGTGAACAGAAAGGCTCAGACTTAGAGAGAAGAGAGAGAGGTTCAAAAATGGAGGGTAGTCATTAAAACGTCTGAATCCTGTTTTTCAGGGTGAAAGAGAAAGAAATGAAGGAAGGTGAGACATAAGCAAAAGAAAAAGAGAAGAAAGCAAAGAGAGAACGGTGCTCTTCTAACACCAACAACTCACTCTTTCTTTTGTGCCTTTATTTATTTATTTATGGAGGTATTTAGCATAGCAGTCATAGCTCATGTTCGGAAACTTTCTATGTTGTAATGTAATGTAAGTGTAACTCTCCATGTGAAGCGGTTGGCTTAGCTTAACTCACAATCTAGCTTGGCTCACACTCTCTTCTCTTCCGGCTTCGCTTGGCTTCATCATGGGTAAGATTCCATCATTCCGCGTCTGTCATGTTTTCCAAAGAAGAATATCAAGTCTAGTCAGAAAATATAAAACAAAATAAATACTTGCAGAGAAGAATGATGGACTAAATGAATTATTGTTTTTTTTAAAATTTTATTTCTTTTGCTTAGCTTTGTCAGAAAAAAAAACATTATATATTATATTTATTTTTTATTATTAAATTAATAAACTTATATTTATATATTTTTTTATTTTTTATTTAATATTATATATATATATATATATTAAAAATACAATCAATATTTTTATTTGTATAAAACTATTACATAATTTTTGTTATCTTCTAATTTTATTAATTGATATTATTATAAATAATAGTGATATGAAAAAATGTTACAAATAAAAACTAAAAATTAATAAATAAAGTGAACATTTTTGTGTTTATTTTTTTATTAATAATATTTATATACTTTTTCAATTTTGTATTTGGATGAAAAATATTATAAATATAAATTAAAAAGTAACATTTAGAATATATATTATATATTGATGAGAATATTTTTATATTAAAATTATGAATAATGTAAATTTAATATTACTATATATATATATACAAAATTATATGATTATTTAAAAGTTTATGTATATTTTAATATTAGTTTTAATTATTTATATAAATTTAATTATTTATATTTTTTAATATAATTAAATATTTCTATATCTTGTAAAATATAAATAGTTATTTATTAAACTTTTTTATTAATAATGTTTTTTATTTAATAAAAATTTAATATTTATATAGATGTTAAAAATTTATAATAAATGCTTTTATAATTTTATATATGTAGAGTATATATATATATATATATATATAATAAAGATAAATAAATATATATATATATATGGTAATTTACAAATATATATTTTAAATTTTAGATTTGACCATTATAAATTTTACAAATTTTAATAAATGATCTGGCACCTATTAATAAGATAAATTTATGAGATGAATTTAGATGTGCGATTAATGTGCAGATAAAATTAATTTTTTGTATAATAAATTATAATCATGTTTTATCAATTATAAAATATAACTTTTTATTTTTGAAAAATTTTATTTTCATAACCATTCATTGTAAATATCTTAAAAATATTGATTAAAATTTTTAATATACATTATCCTTTTAATAAATAAAATCTCAGTTAAACTTAATCTAGATGTTTATGAGAATTAAAATAAAATTTAAAAATTAAAAAGATATGTATAAAAATATATAATTATTTTTAATAAAATTCTTATATAAAAATTATACCCGACTCTTTTTTATAATTATACATGATTAAATGTTCTTATTTAATTAAAAATTATAATATGAAATGAATTTTACATTATTAATATAATAAGATATCTTTCACAAAAATATATTATTATATTTTTAACTTAAAAATATAATATTGTAAGTATTTTTAACAGTATTATATTATTAAATTCAATTCAAGTTAAAAATTAACCTAAGAACTTTTAATATTAATTTTAATGTGTTAACCGATGAAATTAAATTAAAATTTTACTATAATATTAATAATATCTAAAATATTTATTCAAATTTATTACTTTAATAAATTCATCAGAAAATTAAATCCTTTATATCAAATAAAGAAAACTTAATCAATAAAAGCTATTTATTAATAAGAATTAAATTTTTATAGTTTATAAAATTAATGCATTTAAATTCTATTAATAAATAATTTTTAAATATCTCTTTAAAGGCTCTTTAAATTCTGAATTGTATCCTCATATATTGACTTTAGAAAGCTTCTTATATCTAATTTATGAAAACTTATTTTATTATATATATATATATATATATATATATATATATATATATATATATATATATTTAAAGAAACCTACAAAACATTAACTATACTGACTGGTGACGGTGTGGTCTATGCAGCCTGCACGTCTCCAAGCAATTTTTGGAAGACGTTAGTTCTTAAGAACTTACCGTTGATTGTATTATTCTTTCAGTTTGCAGAAAAAAAAAAATAATCTAATAGGTTGAAGCAGTCGGTGAGATTTGATATTGAGTGCTTAAGGTAAGATTTAATTCATACTTGATATTAAAGTATCATAATTATTAAAAAATAAAAATTAAATACCTACTATCTTTATTTTAATGTAATAGTTTAATTCTATTTTTAAATTTCATAATAATTATAAGCAGATGTGAATGAAGTGTGTCAGATTTATCTTCCCAAACAGGATGATACAATTAATATTACCATTTATTGTAAGCAATGGCTAACTTGCAAATTTCCATTTTAAAGCTGGTTTTTTATACATTTGCACAAGTGACATTTCTAAGTTATTTTATTTTTCTGAAGCAGAAATGATGGTCCCTCAAATTCAAGTCAATAATTAAACCAAGCGTGTACCATCTATCCGAAAACAAACTAAATTACACATGCAGCGGGGGTGAGAGAGAAATGGAACCAATTGAGTATTAATTTTAGTAAAACAACACTTTTAAGTTGAGTTTATAAAAATAGTTAACAAGTCAATTTTTAATTTAAAACTATTAGCTTAATTTATTAAATTAAAACTATTTGATAATTTGGTCATTAAACTTACTGATAAAATACAAAATAATATAAAAAATTCATGTTTATATATATATATTTATATATTTTTAAATTTATAATTTAAAATATATGTTTAGATAATTATGTTGTATATTTTTAAATTAATTTTGAAATATTTTATTTTTTAATTATCAAATATTTTATTAAAAATTAAATTAAATAGTGAAATAATTAAAATAAAAATATAATGTTAATGATAAATTTTATTAAAATAAACAACGCAATGTTAAAAGAAACAGTAAATGAAACTTTTTATTAAAGTATTGATGTTAGAAGCTATTAGGAATTGTTCATTGAGAAAAAATTTAGAATTAGAATAATTTGTATAAAATTTTAAATTTGAATATGATCATTTTCTATCATGTAAAAAAAATATTGATGTTAAAAATAGAAAAAAAATATAAAGCATAATAATACTATATTTTAAGAAAATTCAAAAAGTATTTTATAACCTAGTATAAGGTAAACATAAAAAATAAATTTTCATTACACAAGTTTAGAAGATAGTTAAATAACCTATAAGTTAACAGAATTAGAATTAATCTAATGATAAATATTAGATTACCATAACAGTAAATTATAAATGTAATGCTTTTAACTAAAATAAACTGGAAGATGTTTAACTTATATAAAATAAAGGAATTCTTACAAATATGAAGTTATTTGATATATAAGATAATTTACTTTTCTTTTAATTTTTTAAATATAAATTTACCTATTTTTTATATTGTATAAGATTGATATTTTTAAAAATATTGATATCTTTTCGAAAAAATGTTTCTAAAGATTTTGATAATATTTTTTTTTTTATTTTTCTTTCATATTTGATGGATAAGTAAAGTGAAGATAGATGATCATTATTCATATGCTACAGTAAAATAGTTAATAATAATAATAATTATTATTATTATTATTATATATATATATATATATATATATATATATATATTACAGACAAATTGTTAAGGATTTAGGACTTGATTCGCATTAATTTTATATTTACTAAATACGTTAAGTTAATGTTTTTTTAAAAAGATTATTTATCCAAAAGTTTCAGATTCTATATCATTAAAAAAAAATTTATAAATTTTTTTATAAATAAAATTAGTCACTGTAAAATATTATAAGTAAAGATAATAGTTATATGTATACCTCTGAAAACCTTTATTATTAAATGTTTGCCTCTGATATTTATAATTTTTCTATATTTAGAATTATCCTCATTATCACTTTGTAGATGTAGATGGAATGTGAACTAACTAATTTACCCCAGGGAAGCTCATGATTAAATGATTTGGTCTACATAAGCTTGTGATTAAACAAATATATTTATTAAGTTCATATAGGACAGGGTAGTGGTTAAATGAATCGGTTCAAAGGTTGATCGACATTTATTAAAAATGTTTACTTGTAATTTTTCTAATTTATATTTTAAAAATAACCATTTTTAAAAAAATTAAAATATGAAAAAAAAATGCTTACATGACATATTGGTTAACTCATAAAATTGCAATTAACAAGGCACTTATTTTTAGACCTAAACTCAAAATTTATGAGCCAAAATTTGTATTTGTTGGCGTGACATTATAAAATTTTACTATATTTATATTTGATTGAAAATAAAGGTTCGATCATTAAAATGTTTTAAAGATCTTTAAGATAACTACGGTTGAAAGATTGAAAGTAAAAATGTGACATATTTTATTTAATTTGGTGGAAATCTGAAACATGATAAGAAACGTAGTTTTGACTACTAAGATTTTGTTTTGCTGTGAAAACTTGTCGATGCAGTAAGGAGATTAGATTGAAGATTTATTATTATTATTATTATTGAAGAGAAGACTTAGAAAAACGAAAAAATATCAATAAAATTTCTATTAGCAGTTAAGAGAGGTTTTTAGAAGTAATTCAGTTATTTTTTTTACACATGTGAAAATCTTTAAATAAAAATAACGACACATATCTATTAGGTAAAATTTTATCATAGTAAATAATCATTTATAAATAGATGTTGATACATAAATTTTAAATACATGCAATTTCAATTAATTACTTTTGCGTACTATTTTTTTTTTCAATCAAAAAATTACTTATAATATAGTTGAAATGATTATTTTAAAAGATAGCTTTAATAAGCATTTTGTTATCATTTCTCTTTATTCAATTGTTTTATTGCATTTTATTTCTTTCCTCTTCTTTCTATAAACGAATATTATATTTGAATTGATAACAATTCAACCCTAAATTGTATTGGATAGTTAGGTCTCTAAAAAATTAGATAAATTTAGATTCCACTTTTACACATAAATAATATATCTAAATTATAGATTTTATTCATAATATTTAAGCTTATTAAAAACACCTAAATCTATTTTTTGTGGTTTATCTTCTATTAATATAGAGTTTAGTTATTGCTCATAATTCGCTATACCCAGTCTTAGATCCTATTGTTATTAATTTTAGTGACAATGTTTAAGTTAGATCCTATTATTATTAATTTTAGTGACAATGTTTAAGCTATTAGAAGAACACTTCAACATATATCATAACAAATAGTTCATAATTCACTATATCCACGGTCTTGACCGCATCATTTTAAGTTTATTGACGTTCATGATAATTAAAAACAATTTATGAGTAAAACTTAAAACTATGTTTAATTTGTATTTTCTTATTATGATATTTCATATTACTATAAACTAAATATCAATAAGAGAAATAGATATATTTAAAAATTAAATATTTAATAAAACAAGAAAAGAAAAATGAGTATCAATGGGAGAGTGACTTCAATATATAAGTACGTGAGAGTGAGAGCAGAAACCAAGCTTGATATCGAGAGGGTGATTGGTTGAAAGGTTTGTTAGTGAATAGTGTAGTTTAACTGTTGATGGTTGAAGCCTTGGAAGAGATGATGCTACCAAATTGTAGGAGGAAGAGGATATATGATGGCTTTAAGTGTGTCTTTAAACTAGGACCAAATCTAAGAAGTGAGAGCAATGAAGATGGTCAAGGAGAAACAAAATGGGTCAACCGACAAAGTAATTAAATAGGGAGAGAGAAACTGAAAGTGCAATGAGTATAAAAATATGTGGGAATGAAGAGAGGTAAAGTAAGTAATGCGGTGAGTGGTAGTAACAATGGCTCAAGAGGGGTTGGTAGCAACAAGGGTGCAAGAATTAACAGAGGAAAGGTAGACGAAAGAATGAGATGAGGATAAACAGACATAGATTGTTTTAATAGATTAATTATGGATTACTTAGTTGCATGGTCTCAATTTATAAAAAATAAATAAATAGGAACCGATTAATATATGTTCACTAACAATAACATAAACGTGTTGTCTTCAATCAACTGCATGTTTAGTTATTAACGGTTTCAATTTATTTATTTTTATCACAAAGGGAAAATCACTCTTTCTATAAGATTGTTCATCTAGAAACTAAATTAGTTATCTCATTAATTCATCATTTAATGTTACTTCATTATCAATCGTTATTTTAATTACTAAATTTCACAAATAATTTTTAATGACAAATTTTATCAATTGTTATATTAGTTATTGATAGCAACTGTCTCTTATTAATTATTAATAACATTATTTGATGTAAATTAAATGAATTTTTTTATTTATTTAGATAAAAAAATAAAATTATAATAAAAAAAATAAAAATAAAAATTTTGATAATTGTAATAATAAAATATAAAAAATAGAAGAAATGAAAAGAAAGAGTTACATTTTTAATTCTATGAAAAAAAAGTGATAATTTTAGTATACAATTGTTACAAAAATATAAAAAATTCTTAACAAGATTTAAGCTGTGATTTTTTAGATCTTATCAAGAATCCTAAGACATAAGCTTTTTCAAGAAAAAAATTAAAAGTTTTATTATTATCAAAACTTCTCTGAATTATATAAGTATTTATAATAAAATTTAAATCTTAAATATTTAATAGTTATTAAGATCCAGTCCACTTATATAGTAAAATAAAATAAAAGTAAACAAATTTTAAAAGACTTAGTAATCATTTTGACCAAACTCATTAATATAATAAACTAAACTTATGATATTAACTATTAAAGTAAATATAAAATCTTAATCCAAAATACAAATGAAATAAGGACCGAACTAAAATAAGTTAAATTTGGTTCTTTTCTTATAAATTTTCGTTATATTTTGACTCTTTTCTTTCATATTTTGGGTTGCATTAAACATATTTAGACTATCTCATCTAAAGCTTCTTTAACTTGTTTTGCTTTTAATCTCGTTATAAGACCTCCAAGCCTTTGTTGAAAATTCTTCTCTTTATCTTTTTATCCTTTATCATTATCTTTTTTTGTTTCGTATCATTTTCTCATTCTTTAAGTGAATTTGTTCTTGAACTATAATCTTTATTACCTACATCTAAAGGATATAAGTTAGAAACATTAAAAATTGCACTCATCCCAAACTCACAAACAAGTCAATTTTATAGGCATTATTATTATTAATTTTTTGTAATACTTGGAAAGGTCTATGTCCTCTTGGTTGAAGTTAGATTTTCTTTGCGAGGAAAATTGCTTCTTTTGTAGGTGAATCCAAACACGATCTCCAGGTTTAAACAAAAATTTCTACCAATTTTGATTAACATTTCGAGTTCCTTATCAATTTGAGCCTTAACTGTAATTTTTTTGATGATCCTACAATATGTGTACATCCTCCGTAATCCATCCTTTTTAGGTACCACAATTAAAGGTACTACACAAGGATCTAAACTCTTTTTAACCCATCCTTTTCTAACAACTCCTCTACTTATTTTTGAATTTCCTTTGCCTCTTGAGAATTATTGCTTTATGTGGGTATGAGGTATAGAAGTACCAGGAGTAAGATCTATTTGATGTTCTATTCCCTTCATTGGTGGAAAACCATGATGCATTTCTTTGGGCAAAACATCATGGAATTCTCCACTTTTATTAGCAAATAGATTCTCTATTTTTCTCTCGTTCTTTTCCTTTTTGCATTTCTTTTAAATTTTGCTCTCAAAAATATTTGATATCCTTACTTTTAGAAGAAATAATGATAGTAGGGATAGAATTTTTAGTATTTATTATTTCCTTAGAATTAGAGAAAGAACTCTTATTCTTTTGTTTTATCCTTCCAAGTTGAAAAATAGTTAGAAGTAGATGGTTTCATCATAGATTTCTTATTCTTTAATTGTTACTTCACCTTCATGATTTGATGAAATAAGTCTTCAAGCACCACATAATACTGCAACACTACAATATTTGTAATGTGTCGGTTTAGACTATGAAGAAATCAAGCAATAATTGTCTCCCTATCTTCCACAATATTGGCTCTAATCAAATTTAGTTTCATCTCCTTATAGTATTCATCCACGCCCCTACTCACATGGTCTTCATTTCATCCTAAATGTTGATAGGATGTTCTCTAAATCTTCTTATGTCCTTTTGTACTTAATCTCCCCAAATTAAGGCATAATCGATGAACTCAAGGGTAACTAACTTTGCTTACTTTTCATCTGTGTAGTTGTAGAAAGAGAAAATATTTTCAATCACTACAAAAAGTTATCTTTTAGTGACAATTTTATATGATAGATAGTGGTGGTTTAACCTTCACCAGACCTTTTTTTGACAAATCTTTATTTGTAAAAAATTATCCATCGGAAGGTACTATAGTGACGGTTTAAATGATATAACATTCAGAATTTAATATATTTTATGTTGATTTAATATATTTTGTGTAGGTTTATACAATCATTACAAAATATCCATCGGAAAAATATTTTTTTGTAATGAATCTTCATCTCTTATTAAATATAAGCTTTAGGATCGTTCCTCTCTTAGAAGAAAGGTACCCTGAATTTCACATCTCCAAATTCATCTCCTTACCTACAATCTCTTTTGTCTCTTTCGTATCTTCTTCCTCTTATGTTGTCTTCTTTCTCTCCTTTATCTAGGCAAATTGTAAAAGTTATTATCCTCATGAGACTAACCTTCAAGGTTAGAATCTCTTTCATAAATGGATATTCTCCCATGGTCAAAAGTTCTACCTTTTTCCGGTTGATCAATATTCGTTAATTCAACTCCACATTTTTTTATGTAACAGTCTCTCAAAGGGTTGAGTTAAGACCTACGTTTGTTGCCTCATAGTCTTCGATCATGGAGAAATAGGAGTGTTCTCCTTATGTCTACCATATTCTCTGGACATAGCTACAAAAAAATTAATAGGTTAATAAAAAATACATAAAGGCCTTACCACTTGACTCATATATTTACACTCTTGAATTTTAATCCACTTGTGTTTTGTTCTTAAAATAGATTTTTATGTAATATTCACTCTTGCCTTTTACCATTCAAGTATCATTTTAAGTTCTTAAATTAAACAAAGTCAATCTAGAAAAAAAATACATAGACACTTATAAATAAAACCACATACAAAACTTAACATTTAAAAAGTAAAGTAAAAGAAAATATTCACAAAACTCAGGAGTTAATAGAAACAAACAATAAAAGTTAAACGAAAGGTTATGCATAATCAAATAATAGAATGCGAAATAAGATAATTAAAGAAAAAAAATTGATTTTTTTTTAATTTTTGTGATAGAATTTAATTTTAAAAAAAAGTAACTACTTGTTATAAAATATGATATAATTTTTTTTACTTTTCAATTTTTTTTATTTTTATTTTTTTGACCTAGAACATGCTCCAATAAAGAAGAAAATATGTAGTAAAATAATAAAAAGAAGATAACTTCCAAACTCTAGGATTTAAGCTCTGATTACCACCTGATGTGAATTAAACAAATCTTTCATTGTGTTGGTTCACTTAAATAAAAAATAGGATTATAACGGAAATAAATTAAAATTGGGATTATAATGAAAACAAATAAAAGTTAAGATTTCGATAATTGTAAGAATAAAATATGGAAAAGTGAAGGAATGATGGAAAACATCACACTCTTAATTCTAAGAAAAAATGAGAGTGATAAGCTCGGTATAGAATCATCATAGAAGTATGAGAAACCTTTAATAAGATCCAAATGATGGTTCTTTCCAAGAATTCTAGTAGAAGAAATCTTAATTCTTATTATCATTAAATTTTTTTCTAAAGGAGAGTTATATAAATATTTATAATTAAAAGTAAAACTTAAAGTTTAATAACCACTAAGATCCGATCCATTAACATATAAAATAAAAGTAAACAAATCCTAAAAGGCTTAATAACTATTACAGTTAAACTCATTAACATAATAAACTAAATTTATGTTGTTAATTATTAGAATAAACATAAAATCTTAACCCAAAATACAAATGAAATAAAGATTGAACTAAAATAAGTTAAACTTGATTCTTCTCTTTTAAAGTTTTATTTTAAACATAATGGACTAGTCTTGTGTTATTTTTTTTTTCATATCTTAAGTTGTCTTAAACATATTCATAACTATCTCATTAAAGATTTTTTTAACTTGCTTTACTTTTGGCCTCATTATAAAAGCTTTAAATTTTTGTTAAAAATCCTCCTCTTTATCTTCTTATTTTTTATCATTATCTCTTTTTAATTTGTATAACTATTTATATGTTCAAATAATTTTAAAACATAATCGGACACAAATGTATCTAGATGAATTTATTTTCTTTAGGTGTTAGTCCAAAGTTGGAACATAAATCATTAAGATATATATAGAAGGCACTGTCCTAACCATTAATTCTTAATTGTATTACTAATTTGTATGAGAATTCACGAGCTTTTCATCTCTACACGCACATATATGTTTGTTTAGAGCGGCAAAAAAATATTTTCATCAATGAACAATATGCATATATGAAAGCATTAAAAATAAAAAATTTCAAGCCCTATTAGTAATGATGTTACGAACTTTTAAACTTAGAAGAGTAGTTCTAGTTATTTGCCATTATATCATATTATTAATATATAAACTAATATATAAAAATTATACTAATAATTTAGTTTCTATCTAACCAAGACTATACTAATAGAAATTAATCGGATGCTATGCCAAACCGTTTGTGTGTGTATTTGTAATGAGCTTTGATTTGGGTAATTAAATGTTTAAACATGGAGTGCCTCTCCATGATATTAGTTATGAACAAACGAAGGAAATATTCCGCACAGGTTTGCCATGTTAATCTAAAGGGTAGCCTAACACTAATGAAAGACAGTTACGTATGTAATTCTGAAAGGAGAAAGAGAATTAATTAACATATCATCAATGTCTAATTATTATTTTTACATAAAAAGTAAAATCCGCCGCCTAGGAAATTCCGTTGGATCACCAGAAGCTACTACGGAGCCTTCTTGGTGAAGTGTTTGGTGCCAAACATGGGTGAAATGAAAACTGAGTTGTCCGTGGTCACATTTTTGTGTGCTTTCAGAAAAGCAAGTAGCCATATAGGTGTTGTTTACAACCAATAATAGAGCTTTTCTGATTAAATAATGCATGCCCTACTTTAACAGCAATTAGGTGAAATTAAAAAAGAAAAAAGCAACCCAGAAAACTAGCTACCCTTTGTATACAGATGAACCACGTTCCAGGTTTCTTGTTTTTTTTTTCTTCCGAACAAATTATTATTAATGTTTGTCCTTCTTAATTAGAAGCCTAAACTGTGTTCTTATCCTTCTGGCTTTGTTCCTTTGGTTTTACCCTTTATCTCTTTGAACATGTCACTTTAACAGTCAAAGAGTACTTGTAATGGTAACAAATTTAGAGTAAATCTTCATATTTGATATGGTATAAGTTGGATATTTTAGTTCTTAAAATTTTTAAAATCTTTCATTAATTAGGTCCTAATTTTTTAAAACAATATTCATTTTTAGTTCCAAACCTCATTAAAAAATAAAGATTACTACAAAATTATCAATTAATATATTTTTTAAAATTTTAAGAATTAAAATATCCTATCCATACAATTTTGAAAATTGACCTAAGGGTTCACTCGACAAATTAAGGAGCTATGACTACTTAACCTTTCGTGCCATATTTTAAAGAAAGAGACATTAGGCTATAATGTAAGTGTGTTGTCTATAGTTCAGTAAGTAATATTAGGATAGGAATAAAACCAAGCTAGATGAAAGTGAACCAAATATGTCTATTGTCAAACTACTTGTCCTGTGTTGGGAGCCTAATTTGTACACATAATAATGCAAAACCTTCTATGTGATGATGGGTATGGTGGATCCCAGACTAAAAAAAAGGTATGGTGCAGCTCTTGTGGACTTCTTCCGACCTCAAATACCACCAAATCCACAAATATATTATAATAATAATAATATTTAAAAAAAAAAACTTTACTACATATATGATCTTGACAGGCACAGCTATGATAGCATGGATTTTACATAAGTGAAGGAGTGGTGGGTAATTCATATTTGAGTTGAATAGGCCCATCTATATTTGGTGATATGATTTTACAGATTTTGTCTCCAAGGTTCTATTGGGGAATGACTTGGGCAGCCATGCAAAGCCATTGCTATTTACGTTGAAGACTTAACAAAAGCTACCACATGGTCTTAATTTGGACAGTGATTGATGAGCGAGAATAAGATTTTGCACTTTAAGAGAAGAGGGGAAGGGGAGCTATTTATTGAGCCTCACCTAGAAGAGTACAGTTGCAGTTGCATCTCACACATGGCCTGTTCTTTATCGCACTAGATTTTAGCATTGTATGGGAAATTAATAATGGAGAGCAGGTTGAGAAGCTTTTACCACAAGGGAAAAGTTTTGATTCTTGTACTATTCCCAATCCTTTTGTTCTATGTATACTTGGGAAGTTGGAAGGGATCTACCACATGCTTTAATTATTACAATTATTCCGAACATAATCACATTATAAACAACAAAATTCTAAAGACAACCAGCAATTTAAAGACAAAGGTGAATGAATATCTAGTATGCCTCATTTTTCTTTGGTCTGTATATTCAGATATTTCCTGAGGTTTCAAACTTGGTTAACCTCTTTATTTGCAAAAGATTACATAAGATACCAAAATGTGTTAACTCAGTGGTGTCTTGAAAATTGAAGATTGGTACCTTACCTGATTCTTGGTTTTGAGATTTTTCTCTTTTGCTAGAACAAAAGACAAGCATGTCAAGGTTTTAAAAATGTGTTAGCATATGGGGCGCCGGCTTTGGCTCCAATAAGAATTGATAGCGTATATTTGGTATTCTGTATTTGGAAAGCATGTGTATATTTTCCACTGAATACGCTCTCAAATTTTAACCATGTACTCTTCACCAACGGTAACTATTATCTGACAAACTCACATTGTGGGTAGGATAGAGGAAGGAAAAAGTTGCTTAATGCGGTGTCAATATGATTTGAGAATAACGACAAATCCATTTGAATTATCTTTGTTTTGGCACCAAATGGCTTATCTGTGATCTGATTCTTGTTTGAGTTCCCCTGGTTCTCAAGACTTTTCACATCATTGAGCATAAAGTTTACTTAATGATGAATGAAAATGTGAAATAAAGGCCGTATCACTAGTGTTATTGCACCACATTTCTTCATTATGCATAATTAAATCATACAAATAGTCTGTGACAAATTGATAATTAAAAACGGACTTGTATTGCCTTATAAGCAAACAAAAGGTTGAGTAGCACATTGCTAAATAGGCCATATACTAATGCAATAATGAAAGTGAGTTTCTTGTAATCACCCAAAACTTCAGGCTTCAGCTGTTACCATTCTCCAAACCGAGTATTATTTTGAAAAGTAAAGTCATTTCATTAGAAACTTCTTCCTAATCCTATAATCCTATTCCCTGCCTTTTAATTTTGGTTGGTCCTACACTTGAGTGAATGAAATAAATAAAGTTAAAAGATGCTTTGAGTACATGATTTTTTTTAGCGAGTCAAGAGTGTAACTTGACTTTGCAAAAGCTAAAATGAATAGCATTGAGTATATGGACTGGCCCGACCTGATTTGCCCCAATCCACTTAAGTAAAGGGTTTAACAAATCGGTCCACATAGACTCCCATTTAAACAAACTTATACCTATTCGGCCCACATACACACCGGTTCACAGATTGGCCCATCTGTGTTTTTATTTATTTAGTCTTGTTGAACGTGATTTTTTAATTTAATAATTATAAAATTTTTAAAAATTAAATCCAGTTTTAATTTGAAAATTTTTAGTTTAATTTCTAGCTTTTAATAATTTTTATAAAATTAAGTGAAGTTATTCTATTCTATAATTTCACTATAAACTTATTAAAAAATTAGATAAATAAATAATATTAATTAAAAATTAATTTTTTAAAATAATAAAAATTATATTATTATTATTATTATTGTAATAATAGTAATAATGATGATTATCATATAAAAAATATTATATAATTATATAATTTTTTATTTTATATATTATTATAATATTATTTAATATTTATTTAATATAATAAATATTAAAAATAATTATATAATATAAAATTATATTACAATATTATAAATAAACATAATTTATATATTAAATAATTTTATTTTTATCATTAATTTATTAAAAATAGATAATTAAAATTTTTAAAAAATAAATTTTCTAAACATAATATAAATTAAAATTTTTAAAAAAATTAAATAAAAAATTATTATTATAATATTAATGGTAACAATAACAATGATGATTGTAATAAAATAATTATAATGGTTTGATGATGGTGATAATAATTGTGGTAATTATGATGGTTAAGATGATGATAGTATAATGATATAATTTGATATAATTAAAAATAAAAATATTTTTTAAAATAAAAAATAATATTATTTTTTAATTTTAAAAATGAAATTAAAATTATTTTAAAAACATATTAAAAACAAACTCAACCATTTTTATCAAACAGATTATTTTTTAAGTTAATTTAAAAATAAAAACTCAAACATTCTAAACTAAGCTTAATTAATTTACTAAAATAAAATTTAATAGGTAGGTTAAGCCAAAAAATTGAGTCAGCTTAAATTAAAATATTTTCCTCTTTACTTTGAAATGGATAAAAAATTAAAATTACTTTCATGCTGATAAACAAGTTTAATTTACAAGTTTCTAAACCAACCTGCAATGGAACAAGCCAATATTCTTCTTGTCCAAACCCTTGTAAATTAAATACCTACCTCTAAATTTGCATCAGTTTTCCACCCATTTACTTTTGCACTTCGTCCTCAATTTTCTATGTGAACAAGCAGCACCTGATACGTGTTGTTCGAAAGTTTTATAGATAAAATATCCTCCCATAAACCGACTCATTACCCTGATCGAGTTCTTACCTCACAATTTATCTAAAGGTTTGAAAGACACATTGTCCTCCGAATGGTTAGACATAAACATTCTTGTGAAATTCAAATTCCATCGAGAATAAATTATTGAGATCGCCGTGTGGATCCCAAAAACACAAGATGGGCGAAGAGAATGAGAGGGAAGAAGTAAAATCTGTATCAAATGTTGATGAATATATGATTGAATGCGTGATATCTATCGAACGTAATCTATTAGGGACCAAACCAGGTGTTATTTCATTTCTCCCTTGTTCAGCAAACAGAAGGTAAATGATCTCCCAAACACCGTTTAAGACAAAAACTACAGAAAAATGGTTGGTCACCTGTACAATATAGATGACATGGGAGGTAACATTCAATCCCCGGAAACGCACATATGATCTAATTTTCCTTCGAACACACCACACAAAGAACTATAAACAGATTATTGACTACAATTTACAATAAAAAAGAAAAAAAAATTACTATATATTACCTTGACCACAGACATGTAAAAAGGGTGAATTTTCTTAAAAGGAATTTATTGGGAATGCCATGCAATTCAACTTTAGCATCAGGAGAAAATTTTCATTCATCACCATTGTTCACTTTGATCTCTATAAGTTCTTCGATGGACTGACGGCATATTGGGCATTTATTGGATTGAAGCCGCAGAGCTTTTGCACACTCACTGCACATACACTGGAAAAACATAATCGATGTAACGTGAGAATAATGAATGTAGAAAATGACTGAAGAGACAGTTTGAATAAGCTTCTTACTAAGTACATATAGAAAAGAAAATAAAATAGATTAAGCGAATAAAAGGAATCAATCTTTTCAAATAAGATATAATCAACTTACACATTTCAACTTTTTCAAAACCCTCATCTAACTTCATAACCACCTATAAAGTTAACAGTGCTTGACATTCTAGCCTTATAAAAGTCTTCGTAAGAGGGTTGTTTTACAATCGAGTTAGACGCTAATCCAAAATGGGCCACAAGGTAAAATAAAATACAGTCATGATGAGACATAACAACTATCTGTGAGTGTATCACTATTAAGCAGTTAGTATATTCGCTGTTAGTCACGGAGAGACAAAAGCACTAGATATCCACTTCTCTCATGGTATACACAAGTGATGGCATACCATACTGTGCTCTGAGATTTTAAACAACACATGCATGATGGCATGACAAGCCATGAGCTCACAACCTTGAAAGCAAATTAAGAGGTGTCAGGAGAGGAAGAAAAGAATATAAAGATCACAAAACATCAAGTTTACTCTTTCAGAAATATTAACAATGAGCTCGGCAATGCAATCCCATGTAAATACAAGCTATACTACAATCCAGGGTTATGCATTCGCATGAATCATGACTAATACTTCCTTTGTTTCTTGACAAAAAAACACACATATTAAGGAATGTAATTAATATTCTTAATTTTTCTGAAATCATTATTTACTTTTATATTTTATCCTTTATGAATTTTATACTTATCTCCTTATTTATTGCTACTATTTCTCTTATTAATTACAAGGTAGACATAAGGGCATAATTGGAAAGGCATAAACTAATATTCTCTTAAATTTCTAAATGGACAGATATATAAGATCAAAGAATTTATTCTCCATCTAGACACTTAAAAGGAACAGAGGGAGTATTATTATGCACCATATCCAATACAAGTATTAATACCTTAAAATGCCTTTCTTCCATGAAACTAGTTACGTACCGTATATATAAGAAGATTTGACATGAAATCTTACCATATGTCGACAAGGTAAGACAGCAGTATCCTTTTGTTCAGTCATGCATATTACACACTCCTTCCCAGGATCATTGTCATCAAAATCTGTAGCTGCTGAGCTCCCTATTCCATATAACTCTCTCAACTCATAACGAACACCATCAATCCACAAAATCTGCCTAACTACTTTTATCTGGAATGAACCACCATCATTACTTTTCTCCAAGACACCTTGAGTTATTTGTTTGTGAGGGGATGCATCTACTAAGGAATTACCAGAAGTTTCATCTGCTGATGGAGCTTTCACACATGTTTCAGCACATATTACAAGAGGAAAGACATCCTCTCCAGGTGAGGGCTTTGAAAGATCATCCAACTCAAAAAAGCCTAGGTCAATCCCTGTTCCTGAAGGCTGAGCAAATTTCTGGCCAACTCCTTTCTGAAAGGGGATTCTGACTGGCTCAAATGCATCAGGAAATACTGGAACAAACCTACATTTTTCTTCTTCCTTGGCAAAGTAGAAGATAGTGATGCTGCCAATTACAAATATCAGGAGTAAAGTTAGAAAAGCTAAAATAATTCATTAAATATGCAATATTCATTCAATCTCTGAACATTCTCATTTTACAATAATCATTTCATATAATTAATCAAACTAATCACAACTTCAACCCATAAACTGCAGTTCTTATTGATTTTTTATTGACACTGGACATGTTTCAAATGTTGAACAATTCAAGCAATGTAAGCTTGTTCAGTCTTTCAGATTACAAACATTTGTAATCATGAATATCGCCATTTTGGGTTCTTTTTCACATGAAATAAGCATAGTACATTGCCAATGTGCTAACTTCAGACATCAGCAATGTAAAGATAATATTTTCTTGCACTGATGTATAACTAAAATATGTGTTATAATTGTTTCAAGTTCATTCAACCAATAGCCAGCCATGTGGAAAGTTTCTGCTGAATTCTGGTCTGGAAAGAAAAATTCAGTCCCATCAAATATGCTTCTTATAATTTTTAAACTGAGCATAACTAGAACACAGTACAGACCCCAGGAAATGCCTCTCACAGAATATATATATATAACACATGTACTAGGAGGAGAAGCTTTTCGGTCCAACAAAATTGCTTAAAGTTGGTTATTTTGCGTTTCCATAATACGGTTCAAAATTAAGAGATTATTCAACCAGGAGAATACCAATTGGAGTTCTTGCTTAATAAACCGCATATTCAAACTGCAGTATATTTCATTCTGTTACAAATTCATCCTACATATATTTGGTGCATGAAATGCAATAACTCAACTCCTACCTATACTCAGGGACTTTTAGACTCTGAATTAATGCTTAGCACACTTTCACAAAAAGACATCAAATCAATGACTTAAGACAAATCTAAAATACTTATGAAGACATAAAGTTCAATTCATCAATGTCTTTAGAAAATTCAAATTGAAATTGTAAACAGAACCTCAGTTATTTTCATAATTGTTGACAATGGAAGATGCTTGTGTCGTGGGTTACTGGATTACACTATCAGTAGAAGAGAGAAGTCCTAGCACTAACTAACCACATTAATTCAAGTTGAGAGTCAAGGATTGTCCCTTGCCTTTGGAGGTAAAAGTTTCAGAGTCAGAAAGAATCCATACGATTCTCCAGATTGCTAGAATTGATAAATTGATATCACTACACTAAATGCCTTAGCAAGCCCCGAAATTGAAAATCTAATTCCATAGATTCTCTTGCAACCCTGATTTTACTTTTATCCTTTTACCTTCTGCTCTAAATATTTGAACTTTGACAAAACACTGTCACTATTTTTCTACTTTACAACGTTATTAAGACTAATTAAAGGAGTATATTCCCAGAAGAAGACAAGGAGACTCTGTCTAGGAAGGGAGAACCGAGAACTTTGATGTGAACGTTAGGGACATCAATGTTACAAATGAAAAAATTGTCAGTGAAGATACAGTGTTAATTTCCCATGTACTCCTTCCTCCACCATGTGTGGCAGCATGTCCCAACCAATTTCTGGCTACTCTCAATGATACACAACTTGCATTACTTTGCTCATCCTTGATTTTCACTTGGTCTGTAGCTTTTGGGTCTCACACCCCCTTGTTCAAAATTTTAAGGCTGTTTGCACTGTTTCTCTCTCCTCTTTGCTGACCCATGACTAGATCTGCCTTTGGTACCCCTTCTACGATTGAGCCAGCCATTTTCACCAACTATGTTAGTGCTACATTATCTAGTTGACAAATTGAATGGCCCTAACAATGAACTTGGATTTTTTTATAACAAGCTTTGTCTTAAGAGACAACACTATGTTGACCGTTTCACCATGAAGGCTGAGCCCATGGCAGAGACTGAGTTTCTAGGTAGAGTATGATCAATGGCCAACTATATAACATCGTCAAATCCACTATTCATCCTTTCTTAAAGTAAATATTACTTGCTTTTGACACTTGTAAGTTTGTTTAAGAGCAGAAAAAGGTCTTCTTTATCAATGATACTCAATGCCTTTATAACCTGATGTGTATCATCACCACTTGACAATTTGATTGCATGATACCTAAGAATTTCAACGAAGTTCATGCACGGTGCCTTACATGATTTCAATGAACTATTGCTCCCTGCTGCCACCCTTGACAAAGAACTTGAACAATGATGAACCTTCTGCATATCATAGGCCTTGTTTGGTTTTGCCTACAATGTACTCAGCAGTTTGTGTTCACATTTTGGGTTCTCTTATTGCACCCACTTTGAACTCTGTATGGTCCCATCTAGCTCTAGGTACCAAATAAATCCTCCTCCAACATGGACTTGACTCCTACCCCTGTTGACTCTTCTGCCTTGGCATCTCAAAACAATACTTGTGCTCACTCTTGCAAGCCAAACAAATTTCATCCCCAGCATGACAATGTTAGAATTCAATTGCAAGGTATGAGTCTTGAGCCCCATATTGGAATTAAGGATTCTAGAATGGATTTATAAGGTGTTGAGTTCTCCAACTACAACAGCTAACTTTTGTGGTGTGGTTCTTCCTAGGTTTTTATCAACTAGTATCGAAGCCTGGTTTCAGTCCAGGAACCTACGGGTGATGGGGTTCTAGTAATTGATAAGAACCTTAGAAGAACTGCACCACAAAAGCTTGTTATTGTTGGAGAGCCCAAGGCCTTATAAACACTACACTTGAATCTCATACTTCCAATGTGAGACTCAAGTCTCACAAAATACGACACACTACTCATAGGTCTTATGCCCTTCATAACCACCCCTCTTTGATTATCAATGTGACGCAAATTACTCCTGAGTTAATTGCATTGGGTCATCTGATCCTCAAGCACCACCAACTATCTATGTTAATTTCTTCAAGGGGTATAAGGAGCATCATGCCCATGCCTCCATTTTCACTGCTTCTGTCACACACATGCTTAATTCGCTATGGCTACAACTACTCATAGATTGAGAACTCATCTAGCACAAGCAGTTGTTTCAAGAACTTGGGTTTATGGAGGTTAAGCAAATGACACTTATTGCTGACAATCAAGCTACCTTGTACATCGCCTCAAACCCAGTATTTCATGAGAACACTAAACATCAAACTAATTTGACATTTCATTAGAGACAACCTTATCTAGAGACATTGCCAAGTCCAAATGATCAGCTGACAAATGTTTTCATTAAGTCATTGAAAGGTCACCCGACAAGTCACATATGGTGCATAACAGTCACCTTCAAAATTGTGGTGCATAACAGTCACCATCAAAATGCTATAGCAGAATAGTGGATATTGAGATGGCCACTACAATAAAGTTATGGGTATGGAATATAAAAAAATTATATTATGCATAATTGCATATATAAATGCCAAAAAATTAAAAATATAAAGTTAAAGACATGTTCATATTGTGTAATTAATAATCAAAATTCAGGAGTTATTATCACAGCCAAACATTCAAAATTTCAAATAAAATATAACTTAAACATTCAATAAAAGTAATTCCACAATTAGAACCACCATCTTCAAGATAAGCACAAAATAGTGAAGATTGAAGAGAGTGTGAACAGACCTCAAGAGAATAGGAAGAGACAGTGGGTAGTTGAGAAAACTGGAGGTCGTTAGAAGAACTCTGGGTTGCTCGAAAAAATGGCGACCTTAGCCAGAATAAGTCTTAGAATGCAGAAGAAGAAAGAGACAAATGAAGGAATTGAGAAGGATGCAAAGGAGAGTTGGTCCGAGTTCATCAAAAGTGCAAATGCTATTTTGTATCAGTGTAGACCAAAATGAAAAATGGGAGGGAATAGTCACAAAAATAAAATAGGGGCATTTTGGGTTTTCTCATGCAGAGTGAGATAGCAGCCACTACAACCGCAAAATGACCAGCAATTGGCTGTAATTTGTGATAACGGAGAAACACTCTACTATTGCTCCTTTATGACACCCAGGTGCTGCAATGCTGTGATAGTGCCAGAACAGGCTACTATGATAACTATGATTATAACATTTTTCTGTAATCTGTTATGATAAAAATCTTACCCTCTTTTTTTTTTTTTTCTGAAGCAAGAAGGATAAGAGGGAGAGGTTGGTCTGAGTTCTTCAACCCTATTTAGTAAATGACCAAAACCCCTAAGAAAATGGGATGGAACAGTCACAAAAAATAACATAAGGCATTTTGGGATTTCTCTGTCACGCAGGGTGAGATAGCAGCCACTACAACCACAAAATGGCATGCTATTGGCCGCATTCGCCATGAAAGAGAAGCGCTCCATTATGCTACTAAATATGATTATACCATATTTTCTGTAATCTGCACGCGAGCAATCTTACCATTTTTTTTTTGCCGATGATCTCTATGACAAATAAGAATTAAAGATCCCAATTCATGAATTGACAACCAGATACATAAATTTTTCTTTCTTTACATCTTTTCCTTACTCTTCAAATAAAAGCTTCGCATTTCCTTATAGATAACTCACAAAAAATAAAAACGATAATAAAAGTTTTCAGTTGGCCAAAATTAGTTGCCTGAAAATTGGAAATATCAATTCTCCACGACAGGTTCACAGCAGAAAAATCGCACACATGTCGAAACTCGAAAAACCACATCTTAATGCACAAATTTCAAGCACCCTAACAGAAGTAAAAGCTTTCACTATCAGAAAAAGGCATCGTCAAAAAATGCAAAATTCATCCACAAAATCATAAACAAATCGAATTTACAGGTTCCAAAAGAAGTGGATAAGAATAAACAAAGGCTTACTCACCTGCCATCATAGACAGCATCAAAAACGAAAGAAATGAGATGGTGATCGGGGTTGCGGTCATCAACCTCGAGACGCAAGGTGTCTTTATGGACATTAACGTAGTTCCTTATCTTCTTAGCAGTTTGGTGGTCAACATAGGGAGGAGGAGTGGAAGCAGAAGGACGAATTGCAGTCCATCCAGCAGGTTGAAGCTGATTCGCATAGAAAGGGTGATAATGAAGACGATTCACAGAAGAATTGGCATAGTTGGTGTATCCATTGGGATTCGAGTAATAGAAGGCATGTGTCTGAGGTTGAGGTTGAGGTGGAGGGGGCAAAGGAGGAGGACTCACATAGTTAGTGCAGTGTGGGGTGTAAGGGGATGTTGAAGGGAAAAAGTAACCTTGAGCTGGAGGAGGAGGCGGAGGAGGAGGAGGAGGATGAGATTCTGCAGGGTAATAATAAGGAGGTGGTGGCAGTGCGGGTGGTGGAGGTGGATTCTGAATAAAATTGTTTCTTCTTCTGCTACTACTAAATGAGATACCCATCTCAGTGGTTAAATTGAGAATCAGAAAGAAAATAAGAAGAAGAAGAAGGAGTTTGGTGTTGTGTTGAAGAAAGAAGAGCTCCGAATCCGATGCACACCTTTTTCTTTCTCTGCTCTTTCAACGGAGTTCCATTGTTTTCCCTTTACTAGTCCTCCTTTTCGTTAACCTAACCATCGCGTAAAGCCTGATTACACTGAAAAGGAAATATATTGAAAATTATACACTGAATATATATATATATATATATATATATATATATATATATATATATATATATATATATATAAACCAAATTTCAAACTTTAACCTTTCCAACATTTAATAACTTTTTTTATATAACATACGTTAAATTTAAAATTTTTATCAAATAAATTATATTTATAAATTTTTTAAAATATTATATATTTGATTTTAACAACGGATATCAACGTGTGTATATATATATATATATTCGCTTCTTTCAATCTGTTCAGAAAAATATTGTTTATTTTTATATTTTTTATATATATTTTTACATTTATTTAATTATTATAATTGTAATATAAAAATAAAATTAAAAATAATAATGTTTTAAAAAATTAATAACATTAATTATACTTTTTTATTTTTTGGACAAATATAATAGAATTTTTAAATAAAAATTTAACATATATAAATATTTACAATATTCTTTTAAATACATATTAAAAAAGTAACTTGTATTTCATGTCCCAAAATAAAAATACAATGAGAAATGGAAAATGGAGACAGGGTACACGTAATTGTTCAACTCCAAAACCAAAACGCGTTTCTTTGCCTTTATTAGTTTTCTTAACCAGCAGGCAAGGTCATTGTTCCAGATAAAAGAAATGTCAAATTATTCTGAATTTGATATCTTACATTTTATTATAACTAATATATTTTTTGGTTACAATTACAACTAACAAATTTAAATAAGTAATAATAAAATAAAGAAGTCAATTATTTTGAAAAACCAACGCCCTTTGAAAAACTCAATACTATAAAATATAAATTATGACATAAAATCTGAACTAATAAAATATATCTTTTAAATATTTATAAACTTTTGATTTAATTTTGAGATATTACTAATTTACAAAATTATACTATTACTTAATTAAATATTTTATAGATAGAGTTTTTACAATAATAATTATAAATTCATGAATTTTAATTATAAAATTTAATTAAATATATTGAGATATAAAAGTTATACTATTATCTAATAACTGAATATTACTATTAATTTTTACGATTATGATAATTATTTTAAAAAATAAAAATAAAATTTATAATGGTTTTTAATTAATTAATTAATTGTGCAAATTTTTTATATTGATAATATGTAAAATTAAACTCTTAATCATATAACAAAAGAAAGTTAAATGATAATTTTTTCAATTAAATTCATAATCTTTATGTATACTTATATTATAAAAATTCCACATCTATAAGAAGTACCATACGTTATATGTAAATTATTTTCCCCCATCTCATCACAGTTAATTTAAATACCTTATCTCAACTATAGTGAATATTATTCACCATAATTATATTACTTGAGATTTAGAATATTATATTTTTCACTGATGAAATAAAAAAATTAAGCCCACAGAATTAAAAGAATTAAAGTAATGATATTTCCCATGGTTAAACAATTTAAATAATATGAACAATTTTATGAAAATACCAAATAAACATTGTTTTTCATCATCAATCAAACCAAATTCATGTTAAAAGGTTTTCTTAATAAAAATAAAATAAAATCAGGTATTGATTAATTAAAAAAGTCATTATTAGGCTTCATTATTTTTAACTTAAAAGACATATATTTTTATAAATGAGTTAAATTAATTGACATTTTAGCAAGTTTTTCTATTTAAAACAGAAACAATAATTTAAAAAAAGTACACAAACTATGTAATGCTTACTTAATTTTTTATAGCCATGTCCTTGTATTTTAGAGATTTTAGACAATTATATATTACTTAAATTTATCTAGATATGCTTGCTTAACTTTAAATTAAATGTATTTTTAATTATTGTAAATATACCAAATTTTATTTCTAGTTTATATACTTTTTCATTTTCATCTTTAATTTGAATTTTTTTTTAATTTTAATCATAACTTTGTAATTAAATAATTAATAATTTATTAGTTAATTTTTTATCACATGTACAATTTTAGTGTTTATTAAAAAAGTTGCACAAATTTTTGATTAAGTTGAAATATTAATATAATTTCTTATGTAATTCAATAATATAAAGTATAATTTATGTTATATATAAAAAATTTAAATAAACATCTATCTATAAGTCAACAAATATTTAATAGAAATATTAATATAAGGATAAAAAAATAAAAAAATTTAAAAGTTAATGATAAAAATAAAAAAATAAAAAATAAAAACAAAATTTATTATTATTCAGAAATTAAAATCATATTTAATCCCTTAAATTTTGTATAATCATTTTAAATTTACATGTTAAATTTATATAAATATTTATAATTATATAAAATATGATAATTTATGATGATATGTTTTATTTAAATTTAATACTTATAACTATTAGTTTTTTGTCAGTATAATTGTTTTAAGACTACTTTCATTACTATAATTTAATGACAAATCGTTATTTTTTCTATTAAAAATGAATTTAATATGTATAACATCCTAACCTCACAGCACTGATACTGATATTAATAACAATATATATAAGGAAAGGAATGGATAAGGGGAAATTTGTTAAATAGTTAGTTAATTCTAAGCCTAAATTTTATTTGTCAAAATGTTTATTTTAATATTTTATCTGTTTTAAATAGGATTTTTAATAAAAATCATAAAATAAAGAAATCTAAATATATTTTCAGTATTTACATTTTCAATAATTTTAAGTGCTAAATTTTGGTAGTCACTCCTTTTAGTTACCTTTTTTTATGAATAGTTTTTATTTTTAAGTTAAAAAAAAAGAAATAAATAACTATTAATCGTAAAAATCAGTCATTAATATTTTAGTAAAATAATATTTGAAAATGTTCTAAATATAATGTGACTAACAAATAATTACATATAAATTATTTATGTAAACACATTATTGAAAAAAGTTAAAGTACTTAAGTTACATAAATATAAAAATTAAAATTATAAAAATTAGATTTAATTATATTATATTGATAATATAAAATATTTTAAACTGTAATTTAATTATGTATTATATTTTATTTTTATAGTAATTATTTCAAAAATTATAATTATTATTGTTTTTAATTAATTACTAATATAAATTTTTTTATATTGATAATATATTAAAATTAATTTAAAAATTCAAAAAATAAAATAAAAGTTCATAAAAATGTTAAAACTAAAAGCATATTCAATTTTATTTATTTATTTTGTTATATTTCAATTAATAGGGTATATGAAAAAGTAAATCTATATCAAATGTAAGTTTATAATAAGACGGAAATGTTGCTTTAATCTTTTATTATTTTATCTTTATTTCTTTAGTTGTCCTGTGAGAAGAGAAACACAGTTCGTAGAAGCAAAATCGCCCACTCTTGATCCGATTCCACCATCATCGGATCTTTCTTCAACCACCGCCTATCGCCGTTCGTAGCCGTCGACGGCGCCGGTAAAGACATTCCACCATCCTCTTCTCTTCTTCTGTTTCTTCTTTCTTCCTCAATTCCCGGATCTATTATAACTGAATTGATTCCGTCGAATCACCTCCATGCAGTGGTTCCGATTGATTGTGATCTTCCCCTTTATGATTCCTTTCTTCCATTTCACAGTTTTGCGTTTCTATTCTGGAAACTCGAGTCTCCTAAATCAGTATCTTAATCATGCATGTAGGTGTAGGTAGTTAGGTATATGAATGAAATGACGTGGGGATCCAGTGAAACATCATTGATAAGCGTCAGTTAGCTACAGCAATGCATTTTTCTTTTGAGAAATGATTTGATTGAAAATTAAGAAAAAAATTTTGTTTTGTAGTTATGTTTTTCAATCCGGTTTGTGCATTGCCAAATTGAATATTGATATTTTCTGATATAGCTTATAAATTATAAAAGGGGTCTTTCTGATCAGAGTCGTGCTTGTTCAAGGCTTCTTACAACCTTTTGCTTGCACAGGAATTCTTAATGTTAATGAAATTGTGAATTGATGATGAGCTCACCAGCTATCTAGTGACATGGCATGAACTTCATATTCTTCTATCCTTGAAGGTTAAGTAAGCTTAAGCAATACAAGGATGTTTTCTCTGTTTTATGGGCTATGGAAGTACCTGTTCAGCAAGATGGAGCTTCATGTACTCATTCTGGGGGTTGATAAGGCTGGCAAAACGGTAATACATCTTTCGAAGGCCATATTTTAACAAATTACGGAACTTTCTGTGTTTCTCTGACTTGCCATATAATACATATTTCTAGACTTTGCTGGAGAAGATGAAGTCGGTGTACTCAAACTTAGAAGGCCTTCCTCCGGATCGAATTGTTCCAACAGTGGGATTGAATATTGGTCGCATTGAAGTGGCAAATAGGAAACTTGTGTTCTGGGACCTAGGAGGTCAGGTATGTATAATAAACAGGCAATATCAATCTATGTACATTCTATAATTATGATTTATGATATTAGGATGGATTGTTAGTTTAGTTTGGCAAAGTAATTTTATTCATGGATAGCTTCAAGAGCTGCTTGTTAAAATTCTCTCATTCTAGAAATTTAATATCTAAAACAGTAACCATCTAAATGGTTCCTTTGATGTAGTTCTTTATGCTTCGTCATATTATTAAAGTATATTTACTGTAAGAACAAGAAACTATTTTGCTTTTCAAAATTTCTTTGGAAAAACTCTCTACTTAACTAGCTGATTTAATGTTTGGCTTAATTTTATGTTTGCTATTTTCACAAATAACAACTACTACTTCGTTTATCCCTATATATTAGAATTGTTTCTTGGACTACACAATTTGGACCATCAATTTTACCCTTTCCTTGTCTAAAGCTTGAGTTTATTTGTTAAATTTGGCAATGCTAAAGGAGATTATTAACTGAAAAATTGGTCCCAAATGCATGAACAACTGGTTCAGTACTTGTTTTTTAATTGCAAGCCTGTTTGTTAGCAGGAATAGAACGATCCATTTCATGCAGAGCACATACTTGATCTGCTTTATATTGTTTTCCTACTATTCTGTTCTTCCTTATATCATTGATTTTGTGTATGGTTGGGGAGGGGGGGGGGGAAGGGTATAAAATATGTAATGAGATATTAATGTAAGTTCCCCTCTTGCCAGCCTGGTCTTCGCTCAATCTGGGAGAAATATTATGAAGAAGCACATGCTGTAATATTTGTTGTAGATGCTTCTTGTCCCTCACGCTTTGAAGATGCAAAGTCTGCACTTGGTTAGTAAGATTTGATTTTAGTATTTGTAAATAACTAAAATAAATAAATAAATAAATACTTATTTAAGGCATTAGCTTGTAGCTGCAACAGTGATGATTTAATAACTTGCTTTCCAGAAAAGGTGCTTCGGCATGAGGATCTCCAAGGAGCACCTCTTTTGATATTAGCAAACAAGCAGGTGGGTGTAACTATTGTCTCTGTCATATATGACCTTATAGCATGCCTTATACTCTTACAAACATGTCAAATAATTCTAATGTAGACTAGAGTATATTCTTGCTGTACATGTTCAAGGTCTTGTTTATATCCACATGCTTTTGAGGTACCAGTTCTGCTTATCTGAGCACTAGGCAAATGTAAGGATACAAGATATGTTTCCTTTTGGTTTTTGGAAAATAAGAGCACATGTTTTGTTGCCAATTGATTTATATAGTATTTCAAGCATCATAGGCCTTGTGTTAATCTTTTTTCCCCCCTGACATATAAGTCAACTTACTCTCTTAGCTTTTCAGTGAAAGTTCATGAGTAATAGAGCAGAATGGTATTCTATCTCATCTATCCTTTGAGATTTCATCATTATTATAGGTTTTTGGTTTCCTCATTTGTTGTCATCCTCCTCCTGGTCCTCTGAATGTTTACTGGCATAGTGATGGTCACTTGTTTGGCATTCTTGTGATTGCAGGATCTTCATGAAGCTGTATCAGCCGAAGAGCTTGCTCGGTATCTAGATTTAAAGAAGTTGGATGAAAGAGTTTACATGTTTGAAGCTGTGTCAGCGTATGATGGGTTAGTAGCTATATCAACTTTCCAACCCTTAATCTAAGATGATCCATTATCATTTTGATAAAGATGGAGATATCTCACGTATATATGCTCACACACATTATCTTCAAAATGAAAAATAACTGTTAGGCATGTATCGAAGCAATTAACTGAGGAAAATTCCGTTTGAAATTTTGCAGGATGGGGATTAGGGAAAGTGCAGAATGGCTTGTGGAAGTGATGGAGAGAAGCAAGAGGACTGAAATGTTAAGAGCGAGGGCAGGTGCAATGGGTCCAGGTTCCTAGGGGGGTCTTACATTAAACTGACGTGATTTCTCCATTCCTTAATAGCTTTGTAAATCCAAATTGGATTATACATGATTTGAAGTCGTTGAAAAGAAAAGGTAAAAGGAATAACTTGGGGCTACATTCCTTGAAATTTTATGCCATCGTTTAATTTGTAATACAACGGTTTCATGTGAGTGGCTCAGTCTCCAGTGTCTCGTAGAGCAAGTTTTCTTGACATGCCTTATATAAGCAATCTGCATGCTGGGCTGGTGGGTCTTCTGCATCTGCCTCCGTCCATACTTTTGCCAATTCTATATTGTAATTTGTATGGTTCATATTTGAATGAATTTAATTTACTTTCCTGTCTGTAGCTTTGTATAACCCCTGATCTGCCATATAGATCCAGGTAGTACCGTAGTAACATGGTATTCCTAATATATACGGTGTGCACGGGACACTACTTGGGATGCCATTCCAAATAATTTTTTTTGGCTTAAATACTTTTTTGATTCCAATATTTATGCAATTTTTTTTTTGTTATACTTCATGCTAACTTTTTTTTGTGATTTTTATCTCTTATTTTTAAAAACCACATAATTTAATCCTTATCCTTAGTAGAGTTTTCTTAAGTGATTATATAATTTAAGAAATTCAAAGTCATTTATCATTTGGCTTGAATAATTTAACTTGTCTTGAATAATTTACTGTAAATATATTATTTTATTTTAAATTCCTAAACATATGTTATTTTATTTTTTATCTTTACAAATTTTTAATTTTTTTTTTTTAAATTTTCCTTTCACCTTTCTTTTCCCCCTTATCTCCTCCTTTGTCCCTTGTCCATCCTTCCTTGGCCTTCCCCACATCCCCACCCTCTGTACCTTCATCTTTCCTCTTTCCCCTTACCTTCCCCTCTTCAATCACCCCTTCACCATGGCCACAACCCTCTCACCTCCCTTTCGATCCTTGTTGGAACAATCATCACCACAATCACTAAGCTCGCACAATGCAATCCGATCATGATCTTCATCGCGAAGCCTACTATCACAAAATCCATGGCCATCATCATCCTTCGAAATCCAACTCGAAGTGAACCAAACTTCACACTTACACGACACCAATCGTCATTACCCAAACCATCGTGAACTAACCGTAAACTACTGCAAAACCATTTCCCAGACCATCAACTATGAATCTGTTGCTGCAAACATTTGTCCGTTATTCTAAAGCTTCTGTTACTCCTATTTACATGAACCCTTCATCACTAGGAACAAAATGGAAACCCTTCCTCTTTGATAACCCCATCGAAGATGGGAGGTGGAAATGGAGAGGGTGAAAGGGGTGATGGGGAAGAAGAGAGGTAGAAGGAGGGATCGGAAAGCTCAAGCCAACCAGAGCATAAATAAGAGACTAGAAAGTTTAAAAAAATAGTAGGAATAAAAAAAGAAAACGATGTATATATATTTGTAGAGATTGAAAATAAATATTTATATTTATTTTTTGGTATTTAAAAAACCATTAAAATTTAATTTCAGAATTTCATATAAATTTATATTGAATTATTGAAATAAAGTGGTAAGGGCTAACTTAAAATTTAGTTGATATAGAATCGTAACAGTTATTATTATTAATATTATTTGAAGAAGGGGTAGGAAGGAAATAACAGGCGTAATCTTACCATTTGGGGCGATACCATTCAATGTTGGGTAAACTTAAAGAGATGTTTGGATTCACGTTTCAGCCCTCAGTGCAGGTTACAGAAATCTCAAAAACACGGAAAGGAGGTTGCATGACAACAATTCTTTTTCAATTCTCCGAAACGGAGTTCCAGCTGCTCCCAGCTGTATAAAAGAATGCAACTTATAGCATAACTAAAACACAATTGAAAAAACAAGTCTAATTTCTACGATTTGAACCCACCCTCCATTATACCTTCAAATCAGTATGGGTTATTGATAAAGGTTGGATCTTCAACTTTCAGTAATCTCCAACATGAATTTTACCTTTGACTTTCAATGAACCAATGAATTTGTTGCTAGAAGGATGGGTCCTGAGTTGACAAATATATCATTACTGTCTAATATTATTGCCTTTTTAACAGTTTTTGGGTCGGGGGTTTTAGCACTTTTAGGTAGAGTCACTCTTACAAGGTTAGGTCAAAGGATAGTAGTCTTGAATATCAGTTTTCCAGGAGATGCAAACAATCAATGTCTAAGGTTAAGTCAATTCTCAAAGTTGGTATACCAAAATTAGGACCCTGCACTAAGCTTCATAAAAATTGAACTAATATAAATCTGTTACACTGAAATCAAATGAAATAAATTTGAGTCTTGACTGTTCCTTGACGTTCAGCTCTACTATAAAACATTCTGTGTAAAGACACATGTATCTTCTCTGTATAGCTTATTGTATGGTCAAAAATTAAAAACAAAAGTAAAATGTTATAATAATTTCAGAAAATCTAAGGAGAAATATTCTTGATACCATACAAGACATTATGAACATAATAAATCTATCATTTTAAATTATGATTCTTAGTTCTATTCGTTTGTCAATAATAATATTGACTCCCAATTGAGCATGTATTATAACATAAACAACATCAACTGTGTTAAAAAACTACACTTTCAAAATCTGAAACTAAAAAGTTAAAGACTCATGAGTGGCTTTTAATATATCTCCAGGAAATGGATACAGGATAATTGAACACAATGATAGAGCAAGCCTTCTGCAATATTAATAACAGCCAACAAAGGAAAGCAGTAGGTAAAAATGTTATTTTTTCTAGCCATGACATGACACACTTTAACTGTTGAAGCCAGTATGAATTACACTCAAATTCAACAGAAATCTAGCCTAGTTCTCTTAAGAACTGAAATGCCACCTCTCTGCTGATCCCTTAAGATTCTAATCTCAGAAGAATCCCTCAAATCCTCAAGGCTAATATACTGCTGTTTAACCATCCTCAAGGAATCGCCCCCTATGTCATGAATCCAAATATAAGGGTGGCAAGTTTCATCATAGTAATACAGCAAACTCTTCAATCCCCCATCACCACTGCCACTCTTACCAGGCATATATGCCTTATATATGCGTTTACTTTTCAGTCTCTTAGAAGACCCTGGCTTCAAAGTGTGAACCTTCTTCAATATTGATCCCACCCTTATTTGCAGTTCCACTGGTCGATCACTGAGGTT
This sequence comes from Canavalia gladiata, assembly GCA_037954105.1. Taxonomy (NCBI): domain Eukaryota; kingdom Viridiplantae; phylum Streptophyta; class Magnoliopsida; order Fabales; family Fabaceae; genus Canavalia; species Canavalia gladiata. The sequence goes on along the minus strand of CM075658.1, from coordinate 16,517,198 downwards.
CCAAATCCTCGTCCCTAATCCATAGGCTTGAGTGTGGTCACCGCAGCCATCAAAGCAACCACCAAGAGATACAAGGCTTAAATCTCGCACTTTCCCCATCAGAGACTCCAACCGCTTCTTAGTCATCTTAAGTTTCCAACCAACACACGTTTTTGGGCTATAGAACCTTCATTATATATATATTTGTATATATAACTCAGCATTAAAACATGCCCTTGTACTAAAGTGAGCAAAACACAGAAAAAAAAGAAAAAGAAAATATAACTAGTCGGGTTTACAAGTTACAACCATACATGATGGTCCTTCTCTTGAGTAAATTTTTTACACTCTTATAATAGTTACTCCTATACATTTAACACTTTAAATCTGATAACTTTTTTCTTTTTCTTTTCTTTGTCAAAATATTAAATCAAGAGCAATAGAGAGTCAGATATCACTATTAAAATGAGAGGAATTTATACGTCACAAGGATTGGATTTTTTTTTCCTCTATATTATTAAATAATATCTCAAAGAATTTTATTTTTGAGCAAGTTTAATAGTATAATTTATGTGAACGAACTTTAGTATGAAAGACTACTATCTTTGTTCTTCTATAACAACCATATCCTGTGCATAAGAGGGCAGTTGGTAAGCATTTTTTGCGGCTCTGATCATAAAAGAACATAACATGTTATTTAGAGACGTGCACTTCAGAATCCTCACTACTGTAGAATAATGCTTATCCCCTCCATCAAGGAAATGGTAGGGTCCCATAAACCCCCAAATTCAACACAAGAAGACAGTGGGAAAGTTTACTTGCACTGACAGAAATTTTAAAAAATCCCAGAAAATGGATTTTCCTTTGATTCTTTGGATTGGAAAAAGAGGCTATTGACACTTATACAAGGCATTCACAGATTCATGATGAGGCCGCATATGATGTTGCCTCACCTTTTATCATAAGGGTGTCTTTTTTATTTAATTCAAGTTTCAAAGCATTATGTCTCTTCCAATTTTTTGATTATACTTCAGTCGTATACCATGAGAATGACCAAGGATGAATTATTTGGAACAAAACATATAGATGGTGATTACAAAAATTATAATAAATGATAATTATTTATCTATGAAAAGTATTTTTTCTTCGTTTCATTATTATGAATAAAATAGGACAACAAAAATAACAAGGAGGGGTTGAATATATAAACAGCAAAGACATATTGTTTTTTGCTTTACAAGATATAATCATGAAATAAGAATTTATATTGGATTTCCATCTTGATATATAACAGTAATTTTTTTAATTTTGGTGTGTTACAAAAAAAAGAAAAGCATTGATCTCTCTATACATATAAATTGTTCAGATTCATAATAAATACGTGACTATTACCATAAAAAATATTATTTTAACCATCAAATATATTAAATTAGATTATTGCTAATATGAAGTTATTAGACATGAAACAAAAGAAAGTACAGATCATAATTTAGTCTGATTTGTGAATATTTCAATGCGAATACGCATGATGAATGTGGATATTGTATTTATGGCAAGTTGACAATTAATCAGCCATCTTTCCTGATATGATAGTAAAGATTCTTAATCTCTTTATTAAAAAAATCTGTGTAATAAGATTATTACTTATCTGGGTAGGACAAATCATATGGCCATCTAATGACAAGCATAGTTTTGTTGTGACCTAGAATTACTTAGTGGTCCCATTGCAAGAATATTTTCTACATATAACAAGGGATTGCTGTGATACCATCTCCCTGTGGCTAAATTTGTAATTCTGTGTATATGAAGTTATTAAATAGTGTAAAAATATCAAGTCTTATACCTATTAACAAACTAGATATCATATTCATACACCAAAAACATACAACTTACATAACATTCTATTTTTTACTTTTCTTCATTGTGTCATTTGTTTTATCATTTTTTTATCTTTCTATTATTTTGTATGAATTGTATATATTATGTGTGCGGGCATAATTTCTCTTAACAAAAATATCTGTTATAATATGTGCAATTCATAACAAAAAAAAATCTGCAATAAAATCATTCGGCTATCAAGGAAGACAGATCTTATGGCCATGAGACCCTTAATCTCGTGACCTACTTCTTCCCTTATTAAAAAGTCACCAAGTGGTCCAATTGAAGAATATTTTATATACGTGACAAAGGGATTGTTTGTCTCACACCCTTTCCTTCCCACTGTTTAGTTCTTATGATTTTTATATAGGAGAATATAGGATCATACATTCGGCTTGTGATAACCAATAGTTTAAAAAATTAAATTGAAAAATGCTAGCATTTTTTTAATACATATAAATCTCAACATCAAATACAGGATCACATGTTTAAGAGACTTAAGTCCCTTCCACTTGAGTCTAACACATGTTAATTTACATATTATATATAAATGTCTTATAATTATTAAAATAACTGTGTGGGACCACTTGAACTCTGTAGTTATACTAGTGCCATGTTTAGTGTGTACAATTTGTTTATTTGAAAAAAAAATTGCTTACACTACTGCATGTCCGAGTGTTGTGATATATTTCTAAACGGTGGATTGATTCGAGAAGAACTTGTTAGATAAATTCATTGTTCTAGTTTGATCCAACCCAACGTATCAAAATCAGATACCAATAATTGCACGTTTTCGCCTTCATGAGTGGAATTTTATGTAAACATATTGATGTTGATCTACAATGAATTAAAATTAAAGGCGAGTAAATTATATTGATCATTAGAAAAGAGATCATAATTATGCTGAATTTCCTTTGGCATAACAAGAAAACAGCTTTCAATTACTGGGAAAAGCGTGAGGATAAAGAACTTGGAGGCACCCATGTAAGCCTTGACTGCGCGTAATGACTAAAACACATGTTGGCGACAACATTACCGTCATGTGAGGGAATAGCACCATAGGTATTCCACTTGGTTGAAGAATGAAGACGTATTCACATGTCCCTTTAACATAGTACATTGTACTATTATAGCAAGATTATTATACCAGTCTTGAAATAACCCACAAAGCTTGAAAGATCGGTTATAAAAAGAAAAGGTTGAAATTTGATTGATGTTTGTTGTATTCATGAAAAAGATTGTTCGGAGAATTAAAATCCATTACGATAATTTCATAATTTAAAAAGGGATTAATCTCCATGCCAACTGTCACTTGAGAAAAATCCTTAGTACACGTTAAAAAAGAAAAGTTAAAAGATCATTTAATCCCTAAAGAAGCAATATAATTTATTTTTAAATTATTTATAATGTTATTTAGAAAAATTAGTAATTGTGTCATCTAAGTTAAAAGTAAGTTTTAATTTTATTCTCTAACTTTTTTATTTAACTTATTTTTTAATTTCTAATTTTATACATTAATCATTCTATTACAATAATGCTAATTTAATCATAATCTTAATTTTTATTTTATTTATTATTGAAATTACTGAAAAATTATAATAAATTTTGATTATTATATTAAAATTTTGTATAATTTTATTGATTAAAAAATAAAATGTCAATATAAAAATATATTTATCAAAATTTAAATTTTATCATTTATTTTTTTTATTATTTCAATAGTAATTAATTAAAAAGTTTCTCTAGATATTAAATTATAATTAAATTAATAAGAATTCTGTATAATTTTATTTTAAAATACAAACATCCAATTAAATTCTTTCTTAAATCAACATTTCTGTGTCTATTTTTCCAAAAATAATCAATACACTCTTTACAAAGTAACTTTATGATATAACTAAGTTATTCTAAAAATATAAACCTACGATAAAGAAATGCATTAAAAAAATATATCATTAAAATTTCTCTCATAATATTTTTAAAATTATATTAATTATTAAACAAATAAAGATCTAATTTAATCATTGTTAAGCTATAATCAAACTAATAATAAATAAATATAATTTTTATATAATATATTAAGTTAAAATTTTAATTTAATAGAAAAAAATTAAATTATATATCCAAGATAAAGAAAAACATCGTAGTATTTTAGAAAGCATTTTTGAATATTCAATTTAAAACACAAACAAAAAGACAATTATTTTTATACAATTTTGACCAGTAATGGACTGATTTGGCCAATTCTTAACTGATTTCTTGAGTAATTCAGACCAGTGCCAAATTTTGTTTAATGATCAATCCGATTCTGTTTTCCACCCTGTCCTTATGACCCATATAGTAATTAACAACATCAACAGTAATAAATTATAATGAAGGGTTAGAATTCCTACAGCTCAAAATCCTAGTTGCCAATGATTCCAATGCAACGTAAATAAGGAGTAAAAAATTAGGCGATATACAACAGAAGAGAATAGAATCCAGAGCACTAACATCAGGTCATTGTATAGCGTGAAAATTAGAAAATAATGAAAGAATCAGTAATGGTTCAAAGCATGAGCTCTTCTGCTGTTGACAAAAAGAAAGATAGTCAATAATGTCATCTTGATTGTAGGATTAACCCCTCCTGTCCCAAACTATATTTCTAATGTTGGAACTGTACAAATCACAAATAAATAGAAGCAAGCAGCTACTGCTTAAGCTTTTAAATAAAAAGCATAGCCTTTAGAAGGTGGGTGGAGAAAGAATTTACACAAAAAGGAATTTTACTTTTCATGACTGTCTTCAGCATGATCTATCTTAATAACGAGAGGTTGGTCGAGATCCGCCGATGGTTCAGCAAGAATCGGTAACTCTGGTGAGGATGTAATCCCATCAATCTCTTCATTTTCTGCCAAGGCTTTATCTAAAGCAGACTTGGCAACTTTAGTAACGCATATCATCAGAATCACTGCACATAGCCCAAAATAAGAGAGCTTAGCAATGCTAATCAAATAGAAAATAGAAACCTTTCTTCTCACTCAATAAAATTCTTGCAGCATGAAAATATTTGCAATGTCCCATGAGTTAGCTTTTGGGGTTGAATTAGACCCAAGCCTAATTTTCAACATTAATGGTCTCACCTATTAGTCTTGATTCTTCTATCTCTAATTACTTAGCTACCATCCATTTGATCAACTCTCCTGATTAGGGCTCTACATGTCTTCTTCATGCATGCCCAAACCATCTCAGGTTTCTAACATGGATGCTACCACAACTTTTTCTCTTACATGCATTTCTAACCCTATTTGGTCTAGTTTGTCCATCCATCCAACACAACACTCTGATCTCTGCTACATTGAGTTTATTTTCTTGGTGGTTTTCTATCACTCAACCTCCAAAGCCATACAACATTGCAAATTTATAGCTACGCTTATAAATTTTCCTTTAAGCCTGAGTGGCATGTAACTAATTTAAATGAAACTAACAAACATGCAATTTTTTTTTAAAAAAAAATTAAAGTGAAATATGAATCATTATAGAACTCATCCCATTTGTACAACCCGTTTAAATTCAAAGCAATTAAGTACAAAACCATGACAAGTTAAGGAGACAGCTACAACTATATATTTATGTAATGAGACAAACAATTTTTTCTGTCCCTCATTTTCCTAGTAAATTTTAAATCATTTTTCTTTCTGCCACAATCCACAAAGAATTAAGTGGCTGCAGAAACCCTAAAACCAAAGCTCCAGGAAATAGAGTATGGGTGAGCCTTACCCCATGATCTGGTACGCAAGGCTGTCACAATGCTGGTGACAGCCAAAGCTGGCACCTTCCCGTTCAAGAGAGAGAGAGATTTTATGAAGTCATAGGCTATTGGGAATGTCTTCTGAAAGACTAGAGACACTTAAAATATCTTGTTCAAGTGAAGTATGAAGGCTATGATTCTATTTTCCCCAACTCCTGACTAAACTTTCAGGTCTGGTATTTACAGATTTAAATTATAATTTGTGCAACATGCACACGAAAATTGTAACACAATGAGCTGCATTGATGCGTCGCAAGAATAATATGGAAGTCACATTGAGAAAGTTGCAGGGAACAATTGAAACATGGCACATGCAATTAATAACTATTTTTATTTTATATTTATGCAAGACCATATATAATTTAAAAAGGCAAACCACAGCTGACAAACCTGCTTACTACAAACATATTATCCCATAACAGTTTCAAGACATGCAGTACATTACAAGCAAAAAACAATGTAACTTACCAGATACTATGAGACCAAGAATGATAAATGCCTGCATCCACAAGAGAGAAATGCATATTACAACTACTGATGAGTGAAGATAATATTAGATAAAGCACACCTATTTGATCCACTCAAGAAAACAGAAAGATTGCACCGTCCAAGGCATCTTAAGTGTTCATCAAATCAAATAAAAAGATAAAATACATCTAACAAATATTTGAAAGGCTCATTAATATAAGTAATACAGGATAGCATCTCTTACCCAACGAGTCTTTGAGAACTCATTCCAACCATGTGTCACGTCAGAAAGATCTTTAAGAGTTGTTCCAACATATACAAGTGCAAGTGTTATTGGCTGCAATAGCAACAGTATCAGGTATTAACATATATCTATGCCATCTACTGAAATACAAAAAAACATATAATCTTATGGTGCTATGTCTTGTCTACTTAATCCTAGATCATCTTGCTAAGAGAACTACATGATTATACCAAGATAGATGCTTCCTCGAACTTTTCAAAGTCAGAACTGATGCAGAAATTTCAGGTTACAGATCAAAAGGAATTCTCATAGCTTTCGAAGGTTTCAAGATCACTATTAAGCCTATGATTCATTTTATTAAAAACTTCAAAGAAAGATTTCAATAAACAGCAAGCAAATGATTGCTAAAAGAAATCTAATTAAAACTAAACAACTTTGAAAATCATAAAACAAAATATAAATTTATCAACAGACTAACTCCAGAATATGCAATTGATTATGGCCAAGAACATACCATCATTCCTAACCAGGAAGCCAGCATGTATTCCCCTACCGAAACAGGAGTCACCGACAAGAGATAATTTAACATGTTAAATGGTAGTAGTGGAACAAGCCGAAGCAGTAATACAATCTGTAAAGACAGATAAAGAAATTTCGGGAAAAAAGTCAGATAAAGAAAGTAACAGGAAGGAATACTAGGTCACATGCATACAAAACAAAGCAAATAACTAATCACAATAATAGACTTCTCAAGTAATGACTGGAAAATGTTGCAAACACACCATTGGCAGAGTGACAGGATAAACACTGAGAGGAAAGACAGTCTCTTATTAAATAACATGCAGTGTAATCCCCGAGCTTAATAATAATAACTGATATGACAAAGGTTGGTTCATGTTGCTTCAGATGCATGCTACTGTTAATCCCCAGAAACATCCTTTGCACTGAAACATTTATGATCCTTCTGAATAATAACTTTAAACATTTAAAATCCTAAATATTTATGAGCAATTAGGGACACATTTATTTTAAGATTTTAAAAAAAGAGACATTTTATAATAAAGTTTCTTTAGGAAGTTTTTTTTTTCAGAAGCTACTATTACCAAATGACTTTTTTTTTTTTAATTTTGTTTTTCTTAAAACAAACATGATTATTAGAAATTTTTTAAACATAATCTTTAAAAAATTATCACAACAAGCCTTAAACAAAGAAGTATAGTTTGGCGGCTGCATTGTGATCCCATGGGAATCTAGAATGTAGGTGCACAGTGCAAAGAAAATTATACAGTACAAATGAACTGGCTGCTGAAATGACATCCATAGTACAGATGATCTCTTCTTTAGTTAGCCTCGTTCACATTAACCAATGTGCCATGATGACCTTCAATTAGAAAGTATACTTTGCTTGTTGAAACAGGCAATCAAACAAATAGTACTAATTTCATGACCCACTCACTTCACCAAATCCCAGAAAAAGGTTAAAAGAAGAGGTATCAAAAAGTAAACACCAAAAGACTCAAGAAAATCACAGCAATATTAAACAATATGTTTACAAACCTTAAATCCAGATCTCCCAATTGCAATTGCAACTGATCTAAATTGTGGATAATCCTTCAACTTAGAAACAACAAATGATCTCCCAATCTGTAAAAATTGAGAAAGATATTAATAAGTAACCTCACAAGATACAAATAACCATACCATGATACAGAAACACATGGATCAAAATGAAAACCAATTAAAATGCTAAGGAGTTTACAAGAATCATATACATGAAGAACACAATATACTAATCAATCAAGAAAAGCCTACTGTCAACTGTTCAGTAGCAAGCAGTGGAAAAGATTTGTATTATTTTGACAACTACCTATAGAAGTAAAATGTGAAAAAACTTACTGTTCTACCAAGAAGAAATGCAGCTCCAGCACCAACACTTGCACCAATAGAGTCAGCAACAAAACCCACTGGAAGCCCAAAAAGGTAACCACCACCAAGCTGAAAATAGAGTATCAAGTAAAGAGACTCAACAAATTTATTTTTGACTTTGCTTTTCCAAGCTTTCTTCTTCCCCACCATGTATTGTAATGTGGATGGAAAATAAAACTAAAAGCATGGAATGGAATAGAGGGAAGAAAACAAAAATCACAGATCAAAAAGTCATAAACATGCTACTGCTTTACACTTAGAACATTGTTCAAGATTGTGTGTTCATGCATCATAGGTGAGGAGTTAGAGAATGGGGACAAGGGGAAAAATCCAAGGCAGAGATTAAGGACAGAGAAGAATGAGACAGCAGGGATAAAGAATAGGAAGTACTCCCTGCAAGCAGCCTCTGACAGGACCCATCCCTAGGTAATATGATGATGAATGATAAATTCAATTTACAAATGAATGAAGGTGATAATCACAAATACCTAATAGTTTTGAAGCAGCAATGCAGACATCCAATGACAGATACTTGAGAATATTATCTTCTACAGGATATAAAATAAGTTTTGCAAGAGGTGCTAGGGTAGCAATGGTTCTTACAGTAAGTACTGAAGCAGGAACTGCCAACACGGTCAAAGGAATGTAAGCAACAGCCCTGACAATCACCAACAAATAATGCGTTCAGAAATTATGCCAACTTGTATACATGTAACAATTGATTTCCACAGCACCATGATTAAGACCAACATACCCCATTACTCTCATCATACTATCAGGAAAGAAAAGCTATAAATGTGTTTCGAAATGTCATATAATATTGCCAAGCATCAACATCCATAATAGAGGTAATTGGTGTGCCCAACAACCATACAAGCAAATTGAAGATCAAATTATTACACTTGTCAATAAAAGTAAGATAGAACATTATCTTCAGTATGAAGCACTGACACCTCTCCTAGTCATGGAGTCAGACATGTTTCCTTAAAAAAATATTTTTTGTCGGCCTGAATACCTAAGCCGACACCTCAATAAGATCCATTGAGCCCACACTTCAATATGGATGTGTATATATATATATATATTCTACTTTTTAAAATTATAGAAAAGCTACCTTAAAATATAATATAAATATTAAAAATAATGCCTCTATTTTTCAGAAGGCTCATTATCATAGTAAAAATATAGAACTTAACATGTTGGTTTTAGAAGGTAAATATATTTCACGAAATCTTTTTTCTTTTTAAAAAGAAATCAAGTGTTTATGCTTAAAACAAAGTCTCTTAATAAAACACTAGAATTGGTTTAGTGGTGATGGGTTGGAGATTAGAATAGTTTATATGAGGTCCTGAATTCGTGGATTCGAACCTCATTGCTTTCCTGATTGTACCCAAAAAAATAATATCTCTTAATAATATTTTGTGAGGATTGTGTGTGTGTATGTGATGTCCTGTATTTTAAGACTTCAGCTGGTATCCCTGAGTCGGAGTGTTCGTCTCCATGTCATGTCCGGTGTCTCAGAGTCCTTCTTAGTGTCAAACAATACCCTTAGGACACAGATCAATGATTAAGGAATCAAAAGCAAAAAGAGAGAGAGAGAGAGAGAGAGAGAGAAAGTGTAACATTCAATATCAGCAATGAACCTCCATGGTGATTTCCAATAAATTTTTTCTATTTGTTGATTCCTTAACTAGTACACTAAATGCAGGACTTCTTTTCTTTCTGAAAAAAAAAATAAGGTCACGCTTCACCTAGCTAGCTTAACCATATCAAATGGCATGGTTTATCAGCACTAACAAAAAATGGAAACGAAGTTAGAGCTATGATCGTCTTTCTGTCAGGCAGGACACGGTATCAGAGCTCTAGCAACAAACATTATGGCTAAGCTAGTAAGCTACTTCTCACCAACACATTTTATTTCCTTTACACAAATGACTCTATGATATATCAATTGGAACCAAAACCCCCGCAAACAGAAACAAATTTGACAATTCCAAGAGACAAAAAATTCAATAAGATAGTGACTAGACATAAAATTTTAGGGATTAAAAAATAACATACAGAACAAGCGGGCCCCAAGGCCCAAGATCATGATCGACCCATAATAAGAAGTCCTTCATCATCTGCAGAGCAAAAAGGCAAAAAGAATAAAAGCATCAGCGTGAACAGAATGTCAGAGGAAAATAGTGTAGAAATGAAAATAAAAAAGCGATAATGAAGGATAGGATTAGGAGGAAACGGTGAACCTTCTCGACAGGTAGAGTAAAACAAGCGGTAACAACGGCGGCGAGGAGGAGGAGGAAAAGAGTGATCCTGAGAGCGGAGGCCCAGGAGAAAGCCATGGTTAACCTGCGACGCCAAGGCCTACACTCCTCGTCGTCGTCGTTCAAATCAGGCGAAGGTTGTTTCAAAGAAGAACGAGCCCTCAATCCCACGAGATTTGCCAGATTTAAAGTTTTTTCCTTCACTTTCTGCAAGGAAAAGCCAAAATGCACCGACCTTTTAGGCCATCAAACTGGCAGATTCAGATCGGAAAAGATTAACCTTCGCTTGCTTTGCCTTTGCCTATTCTTGTATTGTATGTTTCTCTCTCCCTTTTCCGTGGAATGAAGTGTTTTTCGTTCGCAACAATTTTTTGTTTTTGGATGAGAGAGAGAGAGAGAGAGAGAGAGAGAGAGAGAGAGAGAGACAAGTACTGGTGTTGGGGTGATTTGTAATTTGACGCATGCTTTTGATCTACTTTTACGTGTGCACTTTATATAAACCATGGCGTAACCGACATCTTTAGAAATTAGAATGGGTAGGTTTACGGAATTAAACCAAGACAAAAGGAAATTTTTAGTGCACTTAATCTCAGCTTTGTTTAAAATTTATGAAATTAGTTATGAAGGACTTTTTAAATTATTGAATGTAATTAATATATATTTATCTCAGAGTGTATTTTTTTATTGGAATGTATGAATAATAATTTTATAACTTTAGAATGAATTAAGATTTAATTCATAATGTGGGTGATTAGTAAAAAATAAACCGTGGATAAATTTCTATTTTAATGTGTTTTATCCAAGTGTCGGATTGGTTACTTGTAAATTCAAGTTTTTTTTTTCTATAAAAACATGTAGATTATTTTAGCAGCATATGTTTATTTTTTAAATAATTAAATTTAAATTTTATGTATAAAAAAACTAGGAAACTAGTTCCATCATGTTATAATTTTTTCTTATTTAAATAAGAATATCTCTTATGAAATATATCTTTAGTCTAAAACAAACAAAAAAAATTAAGGAATTTGATTTTTCTGTTTTTGGTTTAAGCTAAGTGAATAATATATTAGAAGTAATCCTCCTCATATTTGGTAAAATCTCAAATTAAGTAAAATAAACTCTTCTTCGATTAATTCATGTGCTTGGTGGTTCAAGCTTTCCTTTGTTAGTTGAATAAAGATATGCTTGTTTTGAATTTGAGTTTTTTTTCTAAAAAAAAAGTTGATGATAAAAAATTATACTGTTAAATGATGTTTTAAAATTAGAATTTGAAAAGTTAATCACTTTTAAATTATAATTATAAACATTTTAACAAAATAATAAATTTCATACTTAAGCCAGGGATACTAGTGATCTAAGAGTTAGTCTACCTAAGACCAAAAACACAATAAGGAAAGTTTATGGTATTCTTGAGCCAGGCATAAAACCCACACTTGGTTCCGTTCATGTTTGGTTATAGTTTGCATGCTCCAAACCATGATTTAGAGAGAATAAATAGAGTTCCATTCACAAATAATGTTTATATTTTGCAAAATCATGGTTGAGTTGCATTTGAACTTCATTTTGGAGCCCAAATCATCGTTAGGGTGAAAGTTGAAAAAGGTTTTTTTTCGTTGGGGTAAATCAAAATTTACAAACTACAATCCAAACACATCCTACGTGGTCTCTCTTACTTGATTTAATCATCATTTGTTGTTGTTTGGTGGTTAATGCCATTTGTCGTTATTTCTTGTAAAAATTGTCCACTCAAATTGCGGGACGTGTACACCAAGAATGTAACCAAGCCATAGACAGAATTGTTTCCATAAGGTGAAATAAACCAAGTGGTTTGGATTTGAAGTTTCACCTTTTGTTTTCAATCTAATCATTTTATGTTAGTTGCTGTAAGCAAATTAGAAAGTGATGGAAAGCTCACTTAGGTTCTATCTAAACGTAATTTGTTGTCAACAAGAAAAGGTGCAAAAGCTATCTTGTTGAACTTAAGTAACTAATCACAAGCCTCTATAGATGGCGTGCAAGTCATAAAACAATTGCTTTTAGCTATTATTTAGCCCACAGGTACTCAAACAAGAAGATATTTGCAAATCAAGTATATGTTACAAACTTCAATATTCATCATCCGTAAAAAAATGCGTTTTGAGGGATATAAATCCTATGCTAATCAATAAATGGACTTCATGAATACACTACTCAGTGCTTAAAAATATATGAACAAAAAAGAATGCTTAATCTAATTTTATAGAGACAGTAAGAGTTCCAAGATGATGGAGGCTACCTCAATAGTCTTTGTTCAAGTCCATATCCACTTTGTGAGCATGTTTTCTGTTCCAATTGTGTCTACTCTTTTAACTGAAGCTCCCAGGCTATGTTGCACATATTGCATTTAGCAGAACATGAGCTAACATGAGATCCACAAAATATTGATGACCAATTTGGCCATCTCGCCACTTCATCTTTGCAGGAGCTCTTCCATAGTGAACTCCATCATTACACCGGTTATCAAAATGCCATGGAAATGTCATATCAAAGTTATCAATCACACCGGTTATAACACCAGCTTTCTTCAATTTCTCTAACAACACACCATTGAAAACCTCCATTTTGTTAGGATTAAATGCTAGTGATCTTGCATATCCACCAGTTGCAACTGTGGTACGATAAAAGACTCTTGGCCACACTAAGCCCCTTTGCCTCACTGTCTTCATAACACCTTCCCAGAATGATGCTGCATAGTCTGCTCCCGCAGAAAATGCTCTTATATTACGCCAGTGAACACCATCATGCAATCCAGAGTTCATGATCAGGGTGTCTGGGATTGTGTCTTCTGAGAAGTATTTCTTCAACAAATTTTGAAACCCTTCATCTCTCAGAGAATCCAATCCTAGATAGTTTTGTGTTTCATTCCAATGCCCATTGAAAATGCTTGTGATCCTAACCGTTTGAGTTGGGTCTTTTGTATTAGTAAAGTTCATGTCAAATCTTCTGGGGACAGAATGTATAGGCAAATCTAAAACAAAATTGAGCATATTCCGGATTGTGTCAACATGATTTGAATCACCCCAGAAGAAAATCCACCGATTCTTCAAGCACTTCCAAGCAGACTCAGCAGAATACATCTTGAATGAGCAGTGTGTTGAATACACCCAACCATTACTCTCTAGAATTCCCAAGGAACCATCACACCAAGGAGATTTACAAGCAAAATTTGGTGCTAAGCATCTATACCTACCATCATGACCTATTTGGCAGTCATCATTCCTGCCATGCCTTGTCCACCTTCCACACCACACATCCTTGCCAAAATCAGAAGCTTTACAGGTCTTTAGTTCTGGTAACTGAGCACTGCTTCTATAGAATCTGATAGCAACATTGCAAACCACTCGATCATAGACAAATCGCCACGGAGTGAATTTCAGACCTTCAAAGTGTCTATAAAGTAGAATTATAGTGAGATTGTAAACCCTATCAAAATCAGGATGAACTTGAAGGGAAATGGAGTAAGAACCATTGTTGAAATCTTTCACCAAAGGCCTAGATTTCCATGATCCCCCTGAAAGATCAGTCTCAAAGTAATCTCCGCCTAAACAGCGAGGTTTCCCTGAATCATCCAATGCTTGAAAACCAAATTCATGCACATCTCCAGCAGATAGCTCTATCAGTTTCCCACCATCCAATCCAGGAATTGAAATTCCCACTGTCTTGGAATCTTTACAAGGTTCTCCCCCAGGAGTTAACCATCTTGCTAGAAGATTAGAAGTCAAGTTTGGCTCTAATTCACTTGAAAGCCAAGTTGAATGACCCTGAACTTGAGGCTTTAGTGGGGTTTTGTGAAGCTTAGCAGACACCCCACCACTACTATAATTCTTAGCAGAAACAGGTTCACCGTACTCAGACATTGTGATGTTCACATGATTGGGGGAATAAAATTGGGTGGTAGCATTGGTTTGGTTTTGATTCAAACTCAGTGGACTATATAGGGAGACAGAAGTGAAATTAGGAGAATGAGACCTTAGAGAAAAAGAATCTTGACGATACCTCCAAGCTTCAATGACGTTCCTAACAGTGCAGCCATCAATGCCCCAAACCACGAGCATGCCAACAAAAACAAGAACCGTGAGCAACCCAAAACGCCAATTAAGTATTGGACTAGAAGACCAAACACTCCTATGGCTCTCTACCTTTTCTGGCATCAGAAACTTCCAAAATCACCACCACAAAACAGCAACAAACAAATCCAAGCCACGGTATAAAAAATCGCCAAAACCAAATCTAAGTTATCCAAACACCCAACACAATAACAAAGTTGTTATCTTTGATCACAACACTCCAAAAGAGTCTCTTCAAAGCTCAAAGCATAAGAATGTGGATTTTCTCAGAAACAACCCAAGAAAAAAAACAAAAATATATTACTTACAAGGTGGGGGGTTTAATGTCATGTGAGTGAGTCGCTTCAGAGATAGAGATAGTTAAGAGGTGAAACTGAAACAGGAGTTGCAGAACCAGTAACTACGCAGCTGTGGCTGAGTCACTGTTCAGAGAATAGATATAAGAATCGCCGTGTTGTTTGTGTTGGAGGAAAATATGAAAGAATTTTCTAAACTTTGATTAGCTTACAGCTGTGGCTTTCTCTTTGGAAGTTGGGTGAATATAACCCAACCACTGTTGTTATCTATACTTTCTTCAACTCTCCTCTCCTCTCCTGTTAAAGTTGGATTCAACAAAAACTCATTATGAACACATTAATTATGGGATATGGCTGTCAGTTATAGTTACCTCTTTTTTAGGTAAAGAAAATACTCCGAGCTATCATTAATATCTTTTACTCAAATTTTTAAGTAATATGTTAATCTATATTTTATCACTTTAAGGTATGAAATGGATCTGCCATCTAAAATCCATATTTTAAGTATTTAAAACTAACCATTTTTATTGAAAAATATTTAATATGCTTATTTTTATACAATAAATATTTATACTTTTTAAAATACTATCATTTTTAAATATTTAAAAAATTAGATTTAAGAAATTAGGTTAATATATATTTTTAAATTATGTTACATTTATTCTTGTTTGGTCGTTTTAAAAAAAGGAAGAATTTTTTTTTTTATAGACTACAAATATTCTTCATTAAAGGTTCTTTGAGCCAAGAACATCTAGGATATGGAAGAGTTAAGTTGATAGTCAATTTTTTTATCCAAACACAATCTTTAACATTGAGATTTTGTTTTTAATCATGTCCTGCTTAAACCAATTGATTCTTGGTAGTTTTGTTCCTATTTAATTGTTTATGTAAAAATTCTAAATAATATTGGTTGTTAAGTTTTTATTAATACTATTTTTCCCATATAAAAATGAAAAATAAAATAAATAATATAATAAATAAATGATTTGTAATATATGTCTAATTTATTAAAAAAATTATAGCATTTAATATTATTAGTACATCGAATTTTATAATTTTAATAAAATTTTATTATATATTAAAATAAATTTAAGAAATGTTGAATTATTATAATAGAATGACTAAATTCATTCTCTGCAATTTATTATCTTTCTTGGACTGATAACACGAAGGTAGTAGTCATTTTAAAATGAGGAATCAGTTTTGAGCTCATAAATTTATATTGGAATTTCTAAGTAAATCTAAGTATTATTCTGTTTTTTTTTTGCTAGGCAATTAATATTAGTCATTCATGACTTAAAACGAAAAATTAAAAAATATATTTTTGTTGAACACACATGCAAAAAAAAAAACTTATTTTTTCTGTGAATAAAAATATACTTTGATGCCGATCATACGGTTAGTTGTCCCCGAGTAACGAGTCATCATAAAACACTGTTGTAGGCTACAAATAAAAAAGAATCATTGTAACGCTGTAGGCTACAACGAAATAAGACAGGCCATGATAAAATAAATAAATCATCCTAATAGCAAAATGTGGGCACTCTTTACTATATTTATTTTTTTAATTATTTGACAGTTTTTTTATACAATAAAAAATAATATTTAAATTTAATATCTTATATAAATTATTTTATTATTTGATTGAATAATAAATTTTTTATATAAAAGTTTATATATATCAAATATTATATTTTAATGAAAAAATAAAAATTTGTAAAGCATTGAATTAAAAAAAATATATAAGTATATTTTTTATCATTATATTTAAAAAATATTTAATAAGTTTCCGTTTTCTATAAATTAATTTTTTTGTCTCTAGTTTTAATACTTATTAAATAAAAATGAGAGAAAATATTATAAAACTAAGAAATGATTTAATATATTCTCTAAAATTAAGGGTATTTGATAATTTTATCAATCCTCACAGAACTTTACGAATTTATTTGACAGTAGTAATACAAATAATAAGACAGGATAAATTATTATATTTTATTTGTATATATTGTTTAATGAGTTCATAAAATAAGATAAATTTATTATATTTTATTGATTAGTTTAAAATATATCTTGAAGTAAAGTTTTGTTAAGAAAGAATAGAATAAAATTAACAATTGTTTATATATTCCACGAATTTTTAAATTTAAATAAAAATTATAAATAATAAATATTTTTATCATTGATAATAAATATTTTATTATATTATATATTAAATTAAATATTTATTATATTAAATCAAAGATATTTTAATATTATAGTAAATTTTATTTAAAGTAAAAATTTAGTTTTGATGTAGATATTCTATAATAATTAATTTTAATTTAAAATAAATATATTAACATGTGATTAAATATTAAAATTAAAATAATGAAGATAATAGTTATTTAAAAAATAAAAATAAAATTAAGGAATCACGAAAGTTTTACTCTTACAAGCTGTTTGTGAATGTCATATTACATAAAGAAAAAAGAATATAAAAAATATGTTAATTAAGAGGATAAAATTTACTAATTTTACCTTATTATTTAAAGTGACAATTTTAATTTATATAATAAAGATCGATAAAAAGAAAATCCTTTCACCTGCTACGTATTTTCTTTTCGACATCATTGGTACGTCACCATAATTGTTACAACAGACAAAATGAATAATTCAACTTGATTTAAGTTAGTACAATTCAAATTTCCTACCTTATCTGGATTTCGTCAAAAGTGCTTTTTCTGTATAAGGCTCACAAAATAAACCTACCGAATTGACCTTTATTTTTATTTTATGCTTAAATATATTGTGTTAAACAGAGTTCTATCAAAAATTCATAATAAATAAACGTTTAACATAAATTTATTGCCAAATTAAAAAAAAAAATGTAGTCGTATAACTTTATTTTGATGAGAGAAAATAAGAGGCATGCCAAGTAGCGGCAATAGAATCGATTTGAACTGGGGGTGTTAGCATCTATGCAGGATTTGTTTCAGAAAAAGAAATTGTTAGGCCTATTTTAGTTTTTTTTTATAATACTATTTAATTACTTTGATTTAAATGTACATCTGACATTATTTAATTTACTTGAAATAGTTCGATTTTTTTAAATTTTAAACATTATAAATATACTTAAACTACTGATAAAAATTTAATTTATAATTGACCTATACGTAATTTTAATTCAGCTTAAAGAAAAAAATATTATAATTCAGTTTTTTAATTAAACAAACTTTTGTAAATATTTTTCATTTAATTTCAACTAATTAAATTTTATTACATCTGATTATTTTAATTATTTTAACAATAAATTTTAGTATATATTTTAAATAAAAATAATACATAAATTTTTTTTTATTAAAATCATAATATTTAATTTTATAATTTTAATAAAAATTATTATATTTCTTTAAATACATGTTAAAAAGATTGTTTTAACCATTTAAATATAGATTAACCATGGGAGTGAGGAAGGGTAGACGGATCTAGAATAATAAATGAATATAAAGGAGAACGGCGCACCGCACCGACACGCGGATTATTACCTGAGGAGGTGAGAGTGCTAAAAGGGACATTTGTCAATTTCTGTTGAAACGTGAAAGGCAGCATAATATTGGTTGTTGATGAGGCAATGTGAATGTGAGCACATGTCCTGACCCACATTTGTCGCCCAACCTACAATCTCCAAGTTAATATAACTTATATCTGCTTTTATTTTATTTATATGGTTGTTAGATTTTTTTTATATTTTAAAAATATATAAATTATCATTTTTTAAATTTAAAATATAAATAGATGTAAGATCATTTTTATATATGAGTTAATAATTATTTATATAATAACGTTAATCTTTTACAATTTTTATATACTTTTACTGTTATATATTAAAGTAGTGATTAGGATATATATATATATATATATAAAATGATATATGTATATATATTTAAAAAATAAAAAAAAATTAATATTTATATCGGATATAAATTATTTTGTCGTATGTGTAGAGAATTATTCATGATCAAAATGGAAGAATATCTATTAAATTTCTCTATAACAAATTGGGTGTATGGATGTGTGTCAATGTAGCATTTATCAGAAGTGTTTAACAGTTTTTTCTTTGGTAAACAATTTATATATCGCTTGAAGTTACTGTGATTAGTAGCATGTTCTAAATTTGAAACATGATGAACTATCATTTTATTAAATTACTTTATAAATAATACATTCACTTTTAATTTGTTTATATATTATTTAAATTAAAACAATATAAATTATTAATAGATATTTAGTGGAAATTATAATTACCCTATGCAACATTTTTTTATGAGTTTACTTAATACAAATATCATATATCATGATATTGTTATCTTTTTTTCCTTTTATTGATAATGTATAGATAATATGATTTTTGTTTGGATGATATCATTATTATTTTTAATAATAAATTTGTTTTTTTCCTATAAACTTTAAATATGATATTATCAAGATTAAAGGTAAAAATATTTTAAATATATTTTAGTTTAGAATTTTATTTTAAAATTTTAAAATCATATAAAGTAATTTGTAATTTGTAATTTGTAATTTTAAAAACATAGTACATCTCCTATTCTTAACCATCACTATTTGTTTTAACATCCTCTACAATTATTATTGACAAACATCAATATGTACCACTTTTAACACTTAATATCATTCATCATCACTTATATGCTTGATTCTGTGTATCACTTGATTTTTTTTACAATTATCATAACTTGCACCTTCTATCACTGTAATTGCTATTATCATTACCATATAACCCACCATCTCTTAATATCATTTATTGCATAACAGCTTTCACTACCATAACTGTGTGTTATTTTGGTCAAAATTATCATTTCCACATCATCCATTAATGTTGTTATCATCTAACATTCTCTATTATTAATTTTACTATTATAAAACATTCATTACCACTATTACAATGATAGATTTATACCTTCTTCTATTATCATTGTTAGACATCATGTATTAATTATAATTTTTAACATTCCCAATTAATGTTATTATTGTCTAAAATCCTTCACTATTATCTAATTTTCATTAATATAGTAAAAATATTTGTTTCATCTCTTTCTTCTTATCTTCGTCATAAAAAATAAATTTATCACAACATTGTAAAATTAAAAATTACACAATTAAAAATCATGCAAACAGAAATTAAATCATTTACCTATGAAATTTAAAATGAAAAGAAGTTATTCCTATTTAAGGTTGGCTATATTGTAAACTATGTTGTAGGATTTTTTTTTTTAAGAATTTGATGATAATATTTAATATTAAACCTTTATGCTAATTTCGTTTTGTTTTAAAGGCTGAATCATCCTTATGAACATATGAAATAATGATATTATTTTTAAAATTTTAATAAAAAAAAATTCTTTAGATTTTTTAAAAGTTACTCTTTTAACTTGTGAAAAATAGCACTGAAATATTTTTTTAAGTTCTTTAAAATTTTATAATTTTTATGATTTTTAAAATTTATTTTAAATAAAAACATTTTTCTTCAATTATGAAGAACATCTTAATTTTTACTTTGCCTCATTTTTTTTTTTTGACCTAGCCGCGTTATGGATAAAAGACACAAGGGTCGTATGATTCTGTGGAGTGTGCCATGAGATGGGCCTGTGGACTCTGTGGACACGAGACTTGTGTAGATGGGCCTAGCCTAGACTACATTGACCTTTTCAGCTCAAATGTTAGTTTTTTTTTGGTTATTTGGTCTCTTGAACTTGCTTTTGTTTGGTATTAATTAGAACTAGAACTTGCTTTATAATTCACCAAAAAATGTTGACAGAAAAACAAAAAATTTACCAAAAAGAAGTGAAGTGAAAAAAAAAGAAGATTACAACCAGATCAGGTTTTGGGCATGGAAGTTAAGTCATAAGTTTATCAATTGAATTACGGGTGCTGCTTTCTGCACTTTCTGAAATGAACAGTTTTTTTGTCCTTCTATAAAATTACATTTATATTTTTATTTTTATAAATTTTTAAGCCTTCTGAAATTTTAATTTTGGAATATATTTTTTGCATTTTGGAATCTTGATTTTAGAATATATTTTTTATATTCCGGATTTAAGATTTTGAAATGCTTTTTTTATTTAATTTTAAAAAATGAAAAATACATTTCAAAACTTTAATTTTGGAATACAAAATACATTCTAAAATTTTAAAATTAAAATTTATTTTAAAAAAATATTACAAAAATTAATATAAAAATTCAAAAAATGTATTTTAGACTTAAAATTTTAAAATTTTATTTTTATATATAAAAAATGGAAGGAAGATGCAAGTAGAAAAAAAAATGCAAAAAGCAGTATCGTTGAATTACATAAGTACACCAACATAAACAGAACTCCATTCCTTATCCATTTTACGAGAGCATTCGCTCTTCCTTTTCACCCAAGCATTAAACAAATAATTATATTTCTCTTTCTATATATATATATATATATATATATATATATATATATTGAAGAGAAAGAGAGAAGAAAAGTTTATTTTAGAAAATAAAATTTCAATTTTCTTTTACTCCTTTTCATCAAATTTTAAAAAAATTCCGTTTTATTCATTTTCTTTTCACTAAAACAAACAAAGAGTAAATGTTCCTAAATGAAAGTTTAAGTATAATTTGCGATTTTATGAAAATTTTACAAACTATGTTCCTAAATTAATGGTTCAATACAAACTGACTTACCGAGTTGGACGTACAATCTTGAGACAGTTAAACGGAGGTTGCACAGAATCACTTTATTTCAATCCTCTAAAATCGAGTTTGGTTGCGGCCAACGACGTAACAAACATGCAATTCATTTGAACATATAAATGAACATTGCACTATCTCACTTATTGGAATCTAATACAAAACAAAGTTCCTTTCCTTTAATATAGATAGTGCAATGAGTGTGATTTAAATTTATCCGATTCTTAATCTAAAAATGAGTGTCTTGTTATGGTAAGTCAGAGGAATAAAATATATTTTTATTAAAATATTAAGAGTATTAGTTTTTATAATTTTTTAATATAAAAAATATATTTCAACAAAAATATATGATTCAAATTGATTTATACATATATTTTAAAATATTTGATTATTTAAAATTAATTTTGTCAAAAAACTTTAAATTAAATGAACATCAAGATGTTACGATAAATATACATAATAGTAATTTTAATTTTTTAATCAACACTATTACTATTGAAAAATTAATACATTCTATTTTTAATATCAATCGAGTTCTTATTTATTTTAAAGTTGTGTAAAATTAATTTTAAATTAATAAATGAATTAAAATGTACATAAAAATTGATTTCAATTATAAACTTACATCGAAACATATTTGTATTAAAAATATAATAATTAATTTACTAACGAAAAAACAAAGCTGATTTGTAAAAAAAAAAATTATTGATTCCTTTATTTAGCCCTCATGATTTGTAAAATAAATAAAAATAAATAAATAAAAAACTGATTTCCTTTATTTTGGCTGGGTTCATGCGTTTACGTCATGATAGGTGAAAGCGGAAGTCGCTTTCCGCCGAGACAGCACACAACAGAGACGCGCGTCTTTGTATTATCAAAGTGCGATTTCCATATCTTTAAAGATCAAATATATGCAATGAAAAAAGGTGTTGCATATGTTGAGACAAACCCTTCAAAATTAACCAAATAGAAGTACGAAAGTTCGTTTACATTACTATTTCAAAATGAAAATTATTTGTTCAGTTAGTTTCTCAACCTTTCATACA
Organism: Canavalia gladiata; assembly: GCA_037954105.1. Lineage (NCBI taxonomy): Eukaryota > Viridiplantae > Streptophyta > Magnoliopsida > Fabales > Fabaceae > Canavalia > Canavalia gladiata. The sequence continues at coordinate 16,494,480 of CM075658.1, read as the reverse complement.
TTCATGAAAGGTCATAAATTTAGAACAAACCATTTCATATTTATTGGCACACCAATTAATTCGTGTCATTAGCTAAACCAATGGATTTGTAACTCCAAAAATACCCTCTTCTATGATGATCCCATTATCAAACTAATTGTTTTTATTGAAATAATTACAAATCATATCTATACAGTTTATATTGTTTGATTTGTTTTTTCTATATATATGTCACTACAAATTACAAATGATTATAAAAACGAAAAATTATTTTTTTATTTTACGTTTTAAAGATTCTTTAAGGAGAAAACAAAGGTAAAATATTTTTTTAAAAAATATTTTTATAATTATGAAATAAAATATAAAAAAAATCAAATAATACTTGAAATACACATTGCTATCTTGGAAACACTACAAATTAAAGCAGTTAACAGCATAGTTAGATATCCAAACCCAAACTAGCCTTCTTGGTTTCTCCTAAGCTAACCCTTCCCCACCACACCCTGATGAGTAAAATACCTAACGTTCCAAACCCCACATTTGATAATTCTTTATCTTTTAACCTACCATTTTGCCCCCACAAAACTAAACCTTCTCCTAGTGAAACCAATAATATTAATGCATGCTGCACCATTTATAAGATTAAAAAAAAGGTCAGCATTCAACAAGGATCTATCCTCCACTATATAACCACCCTATTAATTACCTACCTTGTCAGAGTTGAATTCAATGAACCATTTACACTGTTTAAAAGAGTAGAAAGAGTTTCAGTTGGATGCACACAGACTACTTTTACACTTGAATATTAGTTCCAGGTAAAATTTGTGCTCACTATCTCACTTTATAAGGCAAAATGATTTTGAGACCCAATATAAAATTATTTATATATCTGTATTTATTAATTAGTTTAAGTTTTTAAAATAATTAATTATTCACAAGGTAACCTTCTATAAATAATAGAGAGTTGGCTGTGATCTTTATCATCATTTTTATTATTAGTATTATTGTTATATCATTCTTCTGATAAAAAATTAAATTTGAGTGAAAGATTATGTATTTTTCACATAATCACCTAAATTACTGGGATAGTTAGTTCATTAGCTCTTTGTCAAAAAAATTAATTTTGTAATTTTTTTAGGATCGAGTATTGTACCTAAAGTTTACACAGAAGTACGAAGTTTTAAAACAGTTAGTTCATGACAAAGTGCACCATTAAGTGAGATTAAAAAAGGAATGATTTTCAAATTAATTATATACATATTGCACAAATTAATTGTTATACACAATAAATATAATTTGAATATTTGATAAAAAAAATTTGTGACTTGTGCCGTTGCTTCATTCGGACAAACGTATGAAATTCGATTAAATGCAACAAATTAAACATCAATATGTAAACTTAGTGATATTCTGCAGACAATTCAAATTTTACAAGAGCGAGAGGAGTTGATGAAAGGAGACTATTATATACTATTATAAATGTACTGAGATTAATTCATTTTAAAAGTTAGGTCCAAATTCTGTTAAAACTATTTTAGTCATATTTTTAATTAATATTAAATATCTTAACACTATAAACTGTATAAATATTATTTGTTGAATATGGAATCTCTTTCTAAACGGGTTATCATCTCAACCATATTTGCAAATCTACGTAAGTACCCGTGTATTAAAATCTTATAATTTGCAGAGAACTCATAAACGAAATGTATACTAATAAAAGCAAACATATATCTAGACACTCCCCTGACTGTACAATAGTCTTACAATTATGCGTATCTATTGGAGTTCTTATAATCATCAATTTCAATAATATTTTACTTTAATAATCTTTTTTTTTCCTTTTTATTTCAACACATTTCAAATGGGGTTTACATACATTCATTTTTTTTGTATCCCTTATATGTACAACTTGGTAATTACATAGAACCAACAGATATATATAGTTCCATATGGGTAAGTGATTCCATCAAATGTCTTTCATGTCAAATACTGAGGAGTCACTTTTTAGCAGTTTGTGACTTGTGCTTAAAAATCCATTTCAAACTAGTTCTCCTTATATTCTTTTCATGTCCATGAAAGTTGAACACTGTACTACCGAAAGCAAGTTGGGTACAAGTCTTTTTTTTCTCAAACTAAGATGATTATGAAGATTAAATGAAATCTACCTTACTTTATTATATATATCAATATTTACCTCCAAAACCTGGCAATACGTGCAAGTCGACTCTTTTATATATTGATTTGATGCGCACTTTGAATTGCCTAGCTAGTGACTGGTGATTGTTGTTGACTGTTGTTGAACTCTAATCGATGGATCGTACGGTGCTTCAATAAGAGAATAAAGCAATAGAGAATAGAGATAGCAAAAATAAAAAGTCCTTTGTAGTGGTAAAGGTACTTCCCCGGCGCTCCCCTAAAAGTGATATCATGCATATTCTATTTATATATATAGGTCAAAATATGTTATACCAAGTAGCCACCAATTCTTTTGGGCCTCACACTCAATATTCATACAATTAAATAATAATAATTCCCTTGTTGTGGTCATTATTACTAATTCAAGAAGTCAGAACGCGTAGACACAAACCTACCCCTATGGGTGCGTAATGCCTATTGGATTTTATGGAATAAAACTATATATATATATATATATATATATATATATATATATATATATATATATATATATATATATATATATATATATATATATGTGTGTGTGTGTGTGTCTTTTAAGAATTGAAGAAACCTTTCTTTGTAAAGTGTTTAGCCACAGTGTAAAGGGCATTCCGTAGATATCATTATTGCTTAATTAAAGCTTGAATATTATGACGCATGGACTTAAATATACACAAGATCATTCAAGTCTTAGCTAAAGTGTTTGCTTGTCATTGAAGGTTGAATTAGCTGTGATGCTGTTTTTTAGTATAGAAAATTAATCACACATCAGGACTTATAGGGATATTGTCTAATTGAGAAAATGATCACTACGCATGTGATGCTGGTTTTATTGACAGTCCCACTACATCTAATCTCCTATTGAACAGATTTAGTCAAGAGAGTTAACACATCCAATGCTGAGTATGTCTAAAATTTTATATGCACAAAAAGAACTTTGATTTTGGAGGAAGTTATTTACTTAATTAGCACAATGAATATATGTTAGGAATTTAAATGTGAGTGGATTGTAGGTACGAGAGAAGAGATTTTATATTGGATGGGAATAAATGAATTGCAAATCATTTAAAATTATAGTACCTATTCTCATATCAACATTATAAAAAATATTTGTTTTTGGCCTTACATTTGCCTAAATAACAGTTTTAGTGTACGTAAGGTAGAAGGGATGGAGTACTCCTAATATTCTGTAGAAAGGTTAGAGTACTCCTAATATTCTGATATAATAAAATTTTCTTCATCTTTATTTATAAAATAAATAACAGTTTTAATGTCCATCCACGTGTTTGTCTACATATTTATATTTGAACTCAGTACTTACATTTTAGTTCAGCAAAAATATTATTTCATATTTTAATTGTAAAAATAAATTAAACGGTTGATTAATGGTGCCTCTTTGACTATTGAACTTGAAACCTTGTAGCAATGTAACAAAATCCCAAAGACAAAGATGTTGAGCTGAAAATATTAAGTCATTAGATTTGTGACTTGTAGGGTTATAGATTTAATATTAGTTTTGCCGGGATTGTCACTGTAAAAAAAATTTTAATGATAATTTTAAAAAATAAATTGTAGTAATTTTAATCTTGATTATATTTTTTTTAATAAATTTAATTTTAAATTATTTCTTAAATGATATTTTAATGACAATTCAAACAATATAACCGTTAGTATTTAATATATTTTGTATGAATTTATATAATTGTAAAAAAATAACCATACAAAAAATATATTTTTTAGTGTGTTCAAGTAAAAGGATTTTGTTATTTTACATTTTAATTCAACTATTAGCGTCTTCTTTATCTTGTTTTATTAAAACATATTGACATCCAACAAATATTAATATTTATGTAATATATTTTTTTATCTTTTTCTTTTTATAGAATATATTGTCAATCACATCTATCATTTCTCTTTTCTTTATTTTTCAAGATAAATGCATTTAAAGATGTTTTAATATATTTCTTTAAAAAAAATAAACATCAATTTAACTTTTATTTTGTATGTATAAACCCTCTTTATCATGTTTGGGATATATGATCCTAAGGTGCTATAGATACTAATGAAATAATTACATTAATATTATATAAGCTTTATTAAAAAAGTATTTAATATTTTTTTCAATTTAATCTTATACAAATATTTATTAATTTATATAAAGATATAATATTGCATATATTTTTTAATTCTATAACTCTACATAATTTTTATATATTTTTTATAATATTATATATTTAAAAAAATTAAAATAATGTAAAAAATATAAAAATATCAAATAAATTTTTGATAATTTTAAAGAATGTCAATGCAATTTATGCTATACTAATAAATAATTTACTTTTATTTTTAAGTGTTTACTTAGCTTTCAATGTTTGAATTGTTTCTTTTCTATGCTTTAAAATATTTTTACTTAGATTTAGATCCATATGAAGTGAGTAATTCTTCATCTCATATTGAATATACTTTAAAGGTGATACAAGTCTAGTTATCATCTCTATATAATAAGGAAGTATCTATAAAGTAAATATTCTAAAAAAAATTAAATAAACTTGTTATATTTTAGAAAATAAATTTAAAATATTAGTCCATTTTAAAGGTGATACAAGTCTAAGTTATCACCTCTATATAATAAGGAAATATTTATAAAGTAAATATTCTAAAAAAAATTAAATAAACTTGTTATATTTTAGAAAATAAATTTAAAAAATCAGTCGAGCCTGTATTAAAGATGAGTTGTTTGATTGACCCATTTAATAATTTTAAAATAAAAATATTAATTAAACAAAATATATTTATAAAAATTTTAAAAATATATTAAATTGTACATTTAAATATGACCCATTTGATCATAATAAAATAAATTTATAAAATAATTACATGTTTTTTATTTTTTTATTTTTAATTATAAAAAGATAAAAAAAATAGGGAAGATTGACCTAATTGGTATAACCCAACCCATTTTCTATCTAAAAAGCTTTAATACTAAAATTGTTAAACTAGGGAGATGATGTGTTATGTCTATTTGTATATTTTAGGTAAATTTTATTTTTTACAAGTTATTGGCTCACCCCAATTTGGATTACATTATTTATTTACCTTTACTTCTCTCTTTCTTAATCAATGTACAACAAATTTTAATCGGCTTCCTCAAATTTGATTGTTTTTTCAGTAGTAACTTATGTTCAATCTTTAATTTAAACTTGTACATTAAATTTCAACCTTAAAAAAAATCATCACTGAATTTTCAGGTCTAAAGCTACAATTTTTTTTCTTGAATTTTGAACGGAATTATTAAATTATATATAAACTCCGATCCTATATTAAAATTATAAAAAATATTAATTCAAATCTTATAATATAAGAAAAATAATCATTCTTCATTCTTGTAAGATTTGAATTTGAAATTGATACTTTATTAAAAATAGTTAAAGCAATTTAAACTTGTACCTCTTTTACTTATATTTCCTTTACTTTTCACATTTTTAATCATGGTAGAATTTCTTTATTTTCAATAATTCAGTTCAATATCTGTCTTTCCTGATGTTTTGTCCTGTATGGTTCTATTTTGTATATTTGCATAACAGGTTTGAGTTTATTGAGCTGCTATGTAAGTTGGAGCTTTACATATATTATTCGGATTAGTGATATTTTTCTGCTCATCTTGATTATATTTTCTAATCAAGTCTGCTTTCTATTTAATAAATTAATTTTGACTTGTAAAATAACAAATGGTGTTCCTTTGATGTTGTAACAAAATCAAGAAAGAGAAAAAGGATTTTTTTTTTAAAAAATAAATTACATTTCAAAAGTTCCCTCAAAGTCATCCTCCATGATGTTAATCTAAAACACGGGGATAAAAATCCAAGTTCAACTCCCATGATGAAAGCATGACTAAATGTGTAAAGGTTGTATGAACATGTTGGATAATGTGAATGCATGAGAGCGTGCTCAATTTAGCATGATCATAGTTGCTTGATACCTCCTAGTTTTGTTCAAAAGCATGTGCCTCTTAACTTTTCAGTGTTACCTATTTGTCTTAAAACACTTTTTTTCCTTGTTTTTACTCTCTTTCACTTCAATTTCACATCCAATTGTCTACTTTACTATTTATGTAATAAAGTAAGAACAATGAGTGAAATCAAGATCAAACAGTTGCAAATGAAATAACATTTCATCCAATTTTTCTACTATATAAATTAGTAGAATGACGATTTATAAAATTGTTTACTTGTTTTTAATTTCGTGTTGCTACAATTCTCTTTTCAAATATTTTTATATTTGAAACTGTCACTTCAATTATAAATGATTATGACCTCCACAAATCATAAAAATTCTAGTAGATTTGGACTGACACAAATTGCAAAAAATTTCTTATTTTATTTGACCTCCTTAAACTTTTCACAAGATTTATTATAATTTGGTTTTTGAGCTGTGTTTGACAGTCGAAATCCGCAAGCATTTTTGGCAATATGAACCATAACAAAATGTTTAATAAATTTAACAAGCTAATTTTTAATGAAACATACACAGACACACATATCAATGTAATATTTTCTTTCCTATTTCTCATTATTTGAGGCCAGCATATTTTTAATATTTTATGATAAATTATTATCACATACATATATAATAAATATATTACACGATTCTAAAAGCTTTTCAAATAGTGCTCCATTATAACGATTAAAAAAGTCAAACAAAAACAAGTTAGAAAATCATATTGTTAGAGAACTATTCTTCTACCACGTGTTACGTGAATCAATATTCAATTTGATTCATTTTAAATACGAATTTTAAATTTAAATTGTAAGTATATAGTTGTTTTAAAAATTTGTAAAAAAATTGTTGTTTGTAATAGTTGAACTTGACTCAAATAATTAATTCTAATTAACGAAGGATGTCTGTGATAAAAAAAATACTAATTTTGAACATAACATATCAAACTTAATAAAGATTTGTGAACACTATTTGAGATGTAGATACTTAGAAAAAAATAGAAAAAAAAATAATAAATATGATGAATGTAACAGACACCTAATTTTCATAAAAAGAATGTACTATTCTTCCATGTTAAATAAAAGAGAATAACATATCAAATTTAAAAATAAAAATTGGTAAATATTTTTTAATATTTAAACATTTAGAAAAAGATTAATAAAAAAACATAGATATTTAATGTGAAATTTGCAACAACTTAACTAGATGCATCTGTAATTTCAACGAGAATTACTAAATAATGATGAATCATGTCCTCTTTTTAGTGCTGGAATAGCTAGTTCATTCCCTTCATTTTGTGATAGATCAAATCATTGCATCATGATAGCATGCTCAAAAGAATACGATTCTAAATTTCATTCAAAAGTCATAGGAAATCATTACCACAAGATTAGTGGTGCATTAATTATTATCAAAGAAAGCACCCAAATCTGTCATAATATATCCTTCCTTCAACATATTTTTAATATTATTTTATTATTAATTTAAATATCTTAAAATTTATAAAATTATATGTTATTACTCCCTCTGTTTTTGATTTGTTTAATGAAGTAAAAAAATTATTTTTATTCATCAATTCACTTCAATTTTCAAAAAAAAATAATTTTTTTTATATATATTCTTATATTTATCAATGGTAATAAATAAAAGCAAAAGTAAAATTTATATATAAAAGATAAATTATAAAATTAAATAATTTTTAAAAAAAATTAAAAAAATTAATTATATTTCTTAATATTTATATATCATCTCTCTGTCATATTAAAAAAAACTCATAAAAGTATTAGATAAAGATAGAAACCAATATAAATTAGTGAGTCTCAATTAAACAAAAGACGTTGGAGATGGTCAAACTAAAACCCTCTTATTTTTTAATTAAGAATTTCGGGCCCAGCCTATCAGAACTTAAGAAATTGCACGCTATGCCATTAAATCGCATGGTTTTAAAGCCAAATGCAATATCATGAAGACCTTTAGGCCTAAACCAGGCACAAGTCCACAGTGTTAGTGATTTTACACATTAGCAAGATCATCATTTGTTGAAATTTTTCTATAATCGACGCATTGACTTAATTCTTGTTTAATCTGTTCATGTACATATGAGACTACTGTCTCATGTGATGTACAATAATAGATAATTGATATTAGCACATCTTAATTAACATGCAAACAATACTAAAGACATATTTAAACTAATTAAAGAGTACGTGTGAATTTATCAATGAATAATAATGTTATCATCATGTAAGTCGCTATTTGGCTTGCTAATTGATGATGATATCCATAATTCCAAGCCGCTATTTGATCTTGATCATGATACCTGTAATATATAGCTTGAAAAAGAAATTAATTGCGGCTGATACAAGGAAACGTAGCACTTTGGCTGCTTATAAAATATTAACTTATTATAAATAATTTATAAGAATAAAACCCATAACCCTTTGCACATGATTAGAGCATTGACAACGACACACACCATATAATTACAAGTGCATATGTAATCATAAATCATAATCATACAATTAAAATAATAGTTAAGATAATCATTAAAATAAAATAATTTCAACCAGTATCACTCCCCCTCCCTCTATATATATGAATATCAAACACCAGAAGAATCCTTTAAACTAGTCGCACCCATGCATATTTCTTTAATTTATTCTTTGTGCTCTTCTAATTACTAGCTAGCTTATGATAATGATTATATTTATATAGCAGCACTAAACTTGACAACTAGATGTAGACTCAGGAATCTGCACATATTGGCGTTCCCTTAAGCACAAATTTAATCATGTTCACATTGAGTTTTATATCACTTATTTAGTGGTTAATTAAACCAGTTTCTACAACTATTTAAGCAAAACAATTCGGCAAAAGAGTCGCGAATCTGCACAAATATCTTGTTCTCATTGAAATCTTCCATGGCATTTTCTGCAAGTATATAATTTAAGTAGTATATATGAGTCTTTGAAACATGTAACATAGACACGCATAAGGCCTCTGGAGAAATGGAACTCTAGCTAGGACGAATGCACTGAGTAAAAGTGGGGTCATTCGGAATCAGAAGAAAGTGGCTCAAATATCAAGAAGCGACCCTTTAATAAAGTATGCATTCATATGAATATGCCCTCTCCTTTAAGTCATTCATTACTATATCAATATATAATGGGTTTCAGCACGGGTTCAGCCTTTGGGGTTATCATGAGTTAAATATTAAAATGATTGATGAAATCCCATTATTGACTCTACAATTCCCATGATTGCCTTTCACTTCAGCCGCATTGCTTATTAGCTGCTTAAGATACGGTGAATTGGTGATCGATCCCTACATGGCATAAAAATATTGTAACTGAACATTAAAAGTTGAATCGAAATGACTATATTGCTTTTTGATTTGGTGGATGTGAACTAGTGAAAAGACTAGAAATCATTGCAATATGCGGCTCACACGATAAATTATGGCAAACACAATTGCATACAACTATGCATTTGGCACGAGTCACTCATTATTTGTCTATACCCAAATCAAATCGTCCCAATAGTTGCATGCAATTATAAATTAAGTTGGAGCTTCATCATAATTTGAGGGGGGTTGGAATTGGCAAATTAATTACCACGCAGATATGTTTTTCAATGCCAAATCAATAACCAAAAGCTAAATTTAGAGACATAAAAAGAAAATAAAATCATATATATATTTTTAAGAAGGAAAATAGTATATTCTTCACTACTTTTATTGTTCAATTTTTATATATTTTTAATAGAACAAAAAAAACATATATCTTCCCTTAGATTCTCTCTTTTATCCTTAGATAAAGTAACGTAACAAATTTAAATTTATAAAGAAATGATTTAGAAACTAAAACGTAATTCATTAATTAGCAAAAGGAAGTAACGAAAAAAAAAAGAATGGATGGCAGTATTATAAAAAGAAATATCATCTATTAATAAATACAAATTTTTAAGAATTAAATATTTTTAGTAATACAATTCTTTTTTATAAAAAATAAATTATTAATAAACTTTAAAATTGTATACCAACAAATAATTTATATTAACATTTGTATATTGATAATAAATATTAATATTTATCCTAATAAAATTATTTATTAATGTAATATATCATACTGTTATATTATCTCATAATGTTTATATTAATAGTTTAATATTTTTTAAAAATTATACTAATGAAGGTTAGTTTAATATTAAAATATTAGTCAATAATATCTTTTATAATAACAAGGATAAAAATGCTTATTTAGCTTTGAACCAAACGTTAATTTTGCCTTGAACTAGAAATACCCAAAATTTGTAGGACAATCTTCTGCCCCAACTAAGTTCTGCCCTTGAATGGAAGTTTTGAATGCTTTAAGGGTTTTTTTTTTTTCAAAATAGTTTCATTTAATATATTTATATTTGTTAAGATTATTTTGGTTTGTATACTTTGTTGTCAACATTCGATTCTTAACAAAGATATAAATTCTTGCTAAGTGAAACTTACTTCATTCATTTTTATTTTAATTATCAAGTTTAAACATCATTCATGGTAACATAATGAAAACTTACATTAATTAAATTATAAAATGATAAATTATAGATAAGATATAATTGAAATTGTTTGAATTGTTTTTTATTTAAAAATATAAACAACTAAAATTTATTTTTTATATTAATAATATATACTCATTTACTATTTTCATCTTTTATTATTTATTATATCTACTTTTTTCTCTTACAATACAAACATTCCTTAAAATGTTTATAAAACATTTTCCAAATATAAAAATGCATATATAATCTATGTCTCTATCCACGTGCAGTAGTAGATATATGTATATATATGATGCAAGCCATAAAAAGAACTGCACATCAATCAGCATGAAAAGAAAGCAATCTAACTGGGGATACTGATGTACTAATGTAATGTTTATATTTCACGCCCCCATCTAAGTTCTGGATTAATGATTAGTCTGCTTGGTTGATGAGTCAGAATATTCAAAGCAATATGAGAAACGATAAAGATTGGTTGACAAGTGTAAACACTTTAGGTGAAAAAAATAATGATAAATAATATAATATAATAACAAAAAGATATTAAATAAATAATAATATTATCAAAATGTACATATATTATTATTTTCTGAACAACAAATATGTGAAGGCTTTGGAGGAAGCTATATATGGATATATTAAACAAAAACGTATATAAAATCAAATATATATGTAAGTGACTGGTATGTACTTTAAAAAAAACGAAAAAAAAAATGAAAGAGTGAAAAATTCTTCAGTTCTCAATGTGGTGGTGGCACTCTAGCAACTTGAATTTGAAATGGAAGAAAGTAAATTTTGTCCATTCTCGCACACAACCTCGCCACCTGGTCATGAGAAAACAAAATACACTTTTACATATATTGGGTAATATTGAGTGGACAATATGTGTATGTCTATTCATTAAATTTATACTTTAATAATAAAGAAGTATGTGATTATATATAAATTTTAGGAAAGATTATGGGTGCAACATCAATGTAATTTTTAAATGTTATCTGTCTATATTTCTCTTTTATGTAAGATATTTTCTCTTTCAACTCAATTTTACATGGGTTTGACAATTAATATACTTAAAAAAATATTTAACAAAGGGTACAACAAGTTGGAACGTGCAGATAATATAAATTATTCTATCTCCTAATGATTATCAGAATGGTATCATGACCAATTCATTTGAGTGCTTTACTTTTGAAGTATTGATTATCTACAGTTAGACGTGATTTTACTACATGATTTTGATTGTTTTCCCCTGATTTTTAAGCTAATTAATGGAGACAAGTTGCTGAGAACTGTAAAAAGAAATACATAGACAATCGTTAGTGCTAGTTGCTTTGTTATATAATTTAATGAATGTAAGTAGAATACAATTAGATGGAATTCTGTCCTAAGGCTTATATAGTGCTCCATTAAGTAGGAAAAGGGGTTCATGCAACTTGACAATATAAGAAGTCACACACAAAGTATTCAGCTAAATAATTATACATTTCAAGTCTTTATTACTTGTATATATGTGCCAAATACAAGTTATTTTAATTTTATTTCTATGCCCTTTTAAATAATAACTAATTCTATTTGTGTTCCTGTTCTTTATCTCAACAATATATTTTTGAAGGCTTAAACACCTGCTAGCATTACAAAGATTTAATTAACCGCCTAATTCAAATTTGAGCCACCATCTGTTAGTTTATATACATGATAATTAAATATTAGAGTCCAGCTGATTAACTGCATTTTTAATTAAGCAATGATCTAAGCGTGATGTTTAATAGAGAGGTTTATAGTTTAGTTTGGATGAATTTTTAAGTAAAAAGTTATAGCTTATAAAAAATATATTTTAATTTAATTAATTAGATTAGTTAAATGAAATTTAAAGTGAGTTCAATATGATTCCATTAAAGGTAGTTTGGATTGGACGACTCAATTTTTATATTTATATTTTTAGTTTATTTAAAAATGATAAGTAATATTTATTTATTGTTTTTATATTATTTTTAATTAAAAATTATTTTTATATTAAATAGAAAATGTATATAATAAAAGTATGAAATACAAAAATAATATTAAATAAATATAAAATTATCAAACTTACAAATATATTAAAATAATAAAATATATTTTTAAAATATCAACAACACGTAATTTTGAAAAAAAACAAAAAATAATTAAATATTTCAATTTCAAAAATATATAATTACACAAGTATTTGTTATAAATTTTACCTATAAGTATATCCATCAAAGTTAGTAAAACAGATAATTGAAATTTCTAGTATAATTTTTAAAAGAGACTATTCAACAAGTATCAATTTAACTGTTTCTTGATTATTGAGGTTATCTACAAGAGAGTTCGTTGTAATTAAAAATTAAAATAAGAAGATTAAAGTAAATAAATAAAATAAAATATCCAAAACAAATAGATAATACTAAAAAAATATAGATTTAATTATGGAAGGATTTACAACTCAACTTCATTCTTAACTTTATCCAATTTTATCTTTCACTTTTTTTATAAATTTTATTTTAATCAATTATTAAACAACATGCAACATTAATATTTTATTGTTGAAAACCTATGTTAAATAATTATGTAAGATAATAAAATAAAAAAGTAAGAAAAACCATTAAATATGTTAATTTAATTAATTGATTAAAGATTAGAAATTGAAATTTACCATTTAAACCTAGATTGAATTTACCTTATGAATCTGTGAATTAAAAAATGGTACGCTGATATATTACCCAATTAATCGAAGACTGCCATAAGCACTTAAATGAAACTAAAACAATAGAACGAATATAATAATAAGAAAAAATATGTATTCATAATGAAGGTTACAGTTACATTATATGATCTTAATATCTCCGTACTTAAGAGTATATTATACATAATTAATAACATATAAAAGCAATCTAATCCTTTGAAAGTATCTATGACCTTTATTTATCCTAAATAAATTGATAGGATAATAATTTAACAGATTATATATATATATATATATATTTGTTTTTAAATTTAACTTCAATTTTAATTTTAAATTTTAAGTTTTTTATTCAAATAATCCTTCATATTTATAAATTTAAACTATATTTTGATTTGGAAGGATCTCTATATATATAGAAATTTAACTAACATATTAAAAAATTGTGTAATTTTTTTTTATGAAACAAGAGAATAAAATGTAAAAATTAAAACCTTTTTCATGAAACCCAACTTTTAAATATCCATTTTTAAAATTTTATTTTTATTTCAATAATATTTGAAATTGATTAAAGGATTTTATTAAAATTTAGAGTACAATTAATACATCAAAATTTTACGTAATTACATTGATGAAGTGAAAGATCAAATTGAATCTTTTATTATGATTATTTTATTTTGAACATGAAATTTTCATATTTTAAAAATAATTAATTAAATTTTATTATAACTTCTTATAGTTATTAATATGTGGATTTTATCTATAATTTTATAGTATTTTATAATATTATACTTAAGGAATTAAATAAGTCACGATAATGTAGTTTTCCTTTTTTTAGTTTTTAGCAAGTTTTCTTCTAAGATTTAAAGTTAACTATAAAAATGACTAAAAATAAAAATTAATTTAAATTAAGGTCAAGAATGAAATTAAAATTTAATCTAAATTTAGAGGAGGAAAAATATAAATATCCTAATAATAATAATAATAATAATAATAATAATAATAATAATAATAATAATAATAATAATAATAGTTTGAAAAAATTATACTCATATTCCATTTGTTCTAACAAAATTTTGCTTGATAGTTTTATCTTTTTATCTTCCATAATTATTTAAATCTTATTATAGTATGTATTCATAAATGTTTGATATCCATAAATGTTTGATATATTTAATATTTTAAATAGAGCATTGATATGCTATGTGCTTATGTCTATTAATAATTTTTCTTTTTAAAAGTGTCACTATCTTCAAACTCAGCAATTTTTTCTTTCGGATTGCATTTCACTCCTCATGGCTTTCCCTTGATTTACCATAGAGAGTTTCCAAGCCCTGACTTCCAATTTTCAATTTCAGTCTTAGCCATTATCTCTAGCATTTGACTATATCTTCAGGTGAAGCTTTCATTTATTTTTTTTCTCAACATAGTTTCTATCTATCCATGGAGCCTAGAAAATGGTTACACTTTCTACTTCTCTCAATCTGTGTAACACTGATTTTACTTCTTACATTACTTCATTTTTTAACCTCAATTTCCAATAAGGAGATTTTAGACTATAACCTTTACTCTAGATGATGCACTTCAAAGAACCGTTTTCACTCTTCAATAAAATCTAATGTGATAAAAAGAAAGATCATCATTTTCCATTTATTACAACAATCATGAATTTCAAGTTCCTTAATATCCTCTAGATCCTTTAACCATCCAACAATTGAACAAGACCCACCACATTCTCTCCGCACACCCTCTCTTTATGTTCTTGAAACAAACCAAAGTTTTAAACTTTACAATTGATGACCACTTGTTAGACCTGAACAAAGAGCTATGACCATAGTTTCTCAAGTGAAGATGGGAGACATTAATACATCAAAATTGAAAATTGTTAAATACAAAATTTTTACATTTGAACTATAGAAATCCCATTCATTCACCTTCAAACTTGAAAATGCCATATTTCAGTAAATTTTTAAAAAAGATATTAAAACAAAAAGATAATTACATTTTCATAAAAAATTTTAAGATTATAATCAAACGATGATATTTAATAAATAATTTCCATAATAATAAAAAATCTAAAATATCATACAAAATTTCATTAAAATATAAGACTTACAAATATAATTTTCCTATTAATTTTCACTGATACTAGTATTATTAGTAGTAGTAGTACTATTTGTACTAAATATACTTCCTAGAGGTCAAGAATCGTGATCCTTAGTTGGTAACAAGGAAATTCGACCATCTTTTCAATGCCAAATATGGTTTTTGGTACTTTGCGTTGAAGTGCCCCCATTATCGCAGTAGGCTTGTAGATTTTGATGTGGATGAGAAGTTATGAGCTGGGAACCTAAACATGTAGGGGATACCTAGAGATATTCCTACATAAGATCACGTGACCCTCAATAGAACTGCCGACACGGTTGTTAGGAAAATAAAATTTCCAATAATTTGACACGTCTAAGTTAATTAACTTTTTATATTTTTAGTAAAATGTAACCTAAGAGTGAAGACAAACTATTCTTCTCAAAATTATGCCATGCACTTATTTTTTTAAAATTATTTTATTACATTTTAAAAATATTTTTAATTGAATAATAAAAAATTTAAACGAGAAGGAATATATTTAATATATTGGGAATATAAAAATATATAATACTTTCTTTACTTAATAAATAAGGTTTGAATATCGTTTTTTTGTCCCTGTATGAAATCTGCTCATGTTATTTGGTTCTTATATATAAAAAATAATTCTAAGTGAGTCCTTGGTCGAAAAAATATTTTTGAAATGGTTTGAATCATTATCTTACATTATAATGATGATAAAATAAACCTAATGAGATTGAGGAATCTTAAACATGCTTTTGATGCGTGAGAATGCTTCACATTTTTTTATTACTATGCGTAATACACTTTTTTATTTTTTGTTTCTACACAAAACATTTTTTTTTGGTAAATATTTTTTTTTTAAAATAGTCCCTTTATATGTCACTTCAATAAAAGAAAACCCTTATTTAATATATCAAAATTATTATTAATTTTTTAATATAATATTACATAAAAATACGGATATTATTGGAAAGATATTAATTAATTATATTTTGAAATTTTAACTTGAAAGATAATTAATAGATTTTTTTCTTTCAAATGTAGATAAAACAAAAGGCATAACTTGTATATTTATCTCTTTATCTTTTGTTTCTTGATTACTTAATGAATTGATTATTCTCCTTTTTTTATTTGGAAAAACTACGGTGATTCATCAAAGCCTATAAAGAGTGATATTTACAGAAATTGAAAATGACTGACATAGCTTAGCTGGTGTTTTAAAATTGAGAAAAAAAATTGTTCTGATTTTACTTATTATAAGGATTAAGGTTTTGTTTAGAGTTCATGAAAAATAATTTATATTTTTGTAATTTTTAAAATTTTATTTTTATGTTTTTAATACAGTTTATTGAAAGAATTTATTTTCAACTTATTTTAATAAAATTTATAGTCAAATTTATGACAACGTTTTCATATAAAAATTTATTAAATAAATACTTAATTAAGTTGTTATCCAAACATGCCTTTACAAGAGAGATTGTGAACTGACTTTTAAATGTTTAAGCCATTAATTTTTTTAGGAATATCTTATGGGTTAAAAATTTAAGATAAAATTTGTTCAAAATGTATATATAATTATTGAGGATTATTTTTAATTTAATATGTATATTATCCTTTTAAGTGGATTGATAAAAATAAATTAAAGGAGTATATTATTATTATTATTGTTTTACTTTTATTATTACTATTGTCGAATTTATTTTAAAATTAAAATTAGATTCTTATTAATTAATCCTAATTAAAATAATAATGATAATATTATGTCTTGAATTATATATGTGTTATAGTTTAATTTCAATTAATCTAAAATACATCAATATCAATTAAGTAAGTATAGGTATAATAATAATGTAGGTTTAAGTGATTTAATTTCAGAAAATATTTTCTATTTATTTTTAATTATAAAAATATTATTTTATTTTTATTTTTAAAATATACTAAAAATAGAAAATAAAAAATAATTATTTTTTACTTTTACTCTTTTATGTATAAAATATTAAAAACAGAAAACAGAAAATAAAAAAAAAAAACATTTTTTTAAATTTACTATCACAAAAAATGTTGCCAAGTGTGTCGTGAAAACAAGATTGTAACTGGAGGCACTAAATTATCATTGATTTTTACGGGACTCCATTAACCGAGCTTGCACAGAATTGTGTTTTCAATGACATGAGTGGTTTTTATCGTTGAACTATAGAATGAATACTTGGGATCATTATTGGACGAAAATAAAGTTGAAACTACCTTTCTTGGGGAGACTCTTGAAACGAAACAACTATTAGCATGGAGGCTCTGCCTCTAAAATCAAGGCATTAATGGATGGATATGAGTGGATCCTAGAATTGAATGGTGAGTTATCATATCTACAGAAAGAAAGAAGAGATAAAGATGATCAAAGGCCGCCAAAAGCACAACTTAATGAACTTATTGATTAAATCATTGTACGAACTCGAGGCATGCTCCATCCCCTTTATTCATGAATTAATGAGCATTGTAGCAACTTATGTTTGTACGACAGTACGAGGTTACATCTTCCAAACACGTGCCTTTTATTCTTTTTCTCTCTGCTTAATAATAAGGGATTGATGAATTGGTTATTACCATTCATCATTCACGATTCAAGTTTTGATGCCCACTTGACTTCTCCTATGTTTTATTTAAGCTTCTTCTTCTTTTTTTTCTCTAGAAATATCAATGGTGTTTTGCATTGTATAATTTGGAACATTTGAAGAATTGGTTAGAATTTTTTTTATTTTGTGAATTACCTTACACATTTCTAAAATAATTTAAAATATGAGAATAAGATGGTAAAGGGATAATTGTTTTAAAAAATACAGGTTAGAATTATTTTACATGATACTTTTTTATTTATTAATTTAATTGTTAAATTAAAAAATTTTATTGTATATAATTTATAAAATTTTAAAAAAGTAATTTATTAAATAAGTCTAATTTAACATATATTTGAAAAAAATTATTAAGTATTAAAATAAATCTATTTTATGTGATATTATTTTTTTATAAAAATTATGAAAATTTTCAATTTATATACATAATAAAATATTTTAATTTTATAATTAAATTAATAAAATTTATTATGCAAAATAACTATAACATAAGTTACCTTTTAAATAAGTTTGATTATATATATATATATATATATATATATATATAAAAGAAATCAAATAATTTTAAAAATAATTTTATTTATAATTAATTTATTTAATAATTTTTATAAAAAATTAAATTTCATCAGCCGTTAAGTTAATAGATTTTATTATATAGATTATGTATTATAAAATTTTAAAAAAATTAATATTTTATTAAATAATTTTAAAATAACGAATAATATATATTTTTTAATATTTATTAATTTAAATTTATTTAATAAATTATTAAATTTTATAATTTATATAATAAAATATATTAATATAATAGTTAAATTAATAAAATTTAATTATTTGTAAAAAATTATTAAATAAAATAATTTTATTTAAAATTATTCTTAAAATAACTTAATTTATTATATATATATATATATATATTGTTTATGTGTGAATATGTATGTAATGTAGAAGAAATATATCTAATAAAAATAATTAAAAACAATAAATTCAAACCACACAATTATATATGGATACTTAAGATTAGGAGTTAGCAAGCAATAATGTGATCATTAAAATTTTTTTTTTTCTAATCCTATTTATTCAAGTAAGATTTAATGCCCTACGTTTATAAATCCTATTTTTAATATAATAAAATTTTTTATATTATATTTTTATATAAATGGACATGCACATGAGTTAGAATAAAATATCATAGATTAAATTTGGTAAAATAACATATTTAATAATTTTTTATCTAAAAAAAATTATTTTGATTGTACAAAATTTTATCTAATTTAAAAATTATTTGATAAACCCTCTTTATTTTAAAATATAATATATTATTTAAAATATAAAAAATATATTATTAAATTATATATCTACAAACATATGAATTATGTAAATTATATATATATGATCGTTCTGATAATAAAACATGAATTAATTGTATGATTTAAATTATTTTTTAAATAAAATTATTGAATATTATTTTTTAAAATTTTATATTTAACATTATTTAATCCTAATCTCTCTCTTTTATTTATATAATAATAATAATAATAATAATTACTTATTTATTTCAATTTATAATACAGTTTTTTAAGTTGTTATATATTATGTTAAATTAATTTTATATTTTTAATTAATAATTAAATCAAAGAAGATTTTTTTTCTATTTTTAAAATTAATACTCAAATTTCATCCACCTATAATAATATAATAGAACATTTAAAATCATTATTAAATTATATTTTTTAAAGATAAATAATTTGAGAATTTTCTTATTCCTCAAATACATGTCTTGTACTTTTTATAAATTAAATAATTGAATTTTATATAATAAATTCTAGTCCTTGTTTTTAAGCATAAAATAAATATTATGACAGTTTTTATAATACTAATAGACATAAATATGATTGGATGAACATTTGAGAAAAAATGGTTATATATCATGTTAAATTAATATTACATTTTTAATTAATAATTAAATTAAAGAAGAAATTTTCTATTTTTAAAATTAAAACTCAATTTTCATCAATCTATAATACTATACTAGAATATTCCAAGTCATTGTTAAACAATTTTTTAAATAAAAATTTTAGAGAATTTTCAAGAATAAGAGTTCAAATACATGTCTTATACTCTTTCTTAATGAAATAATTGACTTTCATATAATAAATTATAGTCCTTGTTTTTAAGCATGAAATAACTATTATGACAAAGACTATATAATACTGATAAACATAAATATGATTAGATGAACATTTGAGAAAAGATGTTGAGATTATTCAAAATATGTAGGTTAATTTTCAACTAAAAGATTAGACTACTCTTTGAAAATACGAGTTATCATGTAATGATAATTTCTTATAAAGAAAGAAGGAAATGTCTAAAGCATATGGTCTAATCAAAGGTAATGAATGGATGGTCAAAAGCCACATCATCTACTCATCGTCTAAGGATGTTAATTTGTGGATCATCCTACCTCAAGCTTTCTCAATATGCTTTATTAATTTGAATCAAGCACAAGCACAAGTCAACTTTGTATCAAAAAATTTCTTGACCTTCATCCATAACACTTAAAAAGTGAATGTGACAATAAGGACATTTTGCTGTTGTGTTGATTAACACCAAAATGAAAAGTCTTATTTAAGATTGCTAACAAATCATCAAAAGTATAATAACCTTTTTGCATGAAGACCCAAATTAGTATTAAATGCAAGTCCAACATTGAGATTAATGTTTGTGAATACAATGTTGCAGGAACAAAAGCAAGTCTCCAACATATTTGCCAAAGCGCTATATATGCTATAAATACATAAAATGAATACTTAAGTCTAGCTCGTAACTGAAAACTGCACCTAACTTATTCAATTTCTATCAATTAAATTAATTTTTAAATATTCAAAAAATTATATTTTAATTACATATACAAATATCCATAATTTACATAAAATACTTGATAGTATGTGAAATGTTAATCAGTTGTGCATGTCAACCACCTAAATCATTAATTATGTTGAAATTAATATAAGTATCTATACAATTTTTCTGTTTGCTGATAAAAAAACTATGTCAACTACCTAAACTGTGGATAAGTTATATTTCATCGTAAGCATAGAAAAAAAGGTTTCTCATTCAGCACATTTTTTAAATGTATTTTTATATATTAAATTTGATTTATTATTTTTAAATAAAAATATTTTTAAAAACTATTATTATATTTATTAAATCTTAGAAATTATTTTATATTAACTATTTATTTTGTTTTTATTTATAATTTTATTTTTTATACACTAATTTAACTTAAATTTTAAGTATTGAAATAATATAATAAATATAAATATAAATATTTTTAAAATAAATTAAATCTTAAAATTATTTCAATCTTAATTTAAATTTAATTTTAAAATTTAATTTTTTATCAAATTAATAGAAATTATGATTTTTAATTTTAATAATTTATTTTAGTGATTTCATATTTAATTTTAAAACTTTACCTCTTTATTATTTTGTTAATATAACATAATATTTATTATTATTAATAACATATTTTTATTTAACTTTAAAATGTCTATGCATTTCACAGACAATACGGTAATTATAGGGTTAAAGTGAATATTCAATCATTCATCAATTAAATTAATTTTTAATATTTATTAAAATGAAAAACTTAAATACATTATTTTATTTTAATTTATATATCTTTGATTAAAAAAACTTCTATATGTTAGTTAAATTAATTTTATTTCATATTTTTAATTTTTTATTTATATTTCATATCAACCCATATAATACATGAAATACTTAACAGTACGTGATATGTTAAAATTTATTATGCCTTGGTTAAACAATTAAAACCAAAGAGAAAAAGGGTTGTCATTCACCCCATTATTTAAAATTTATACTTTTTTTAGATTTAACAACAAGTTTATCACTATCATACTAAACCAATGGGATGGAGTAAACAACAAACGATGCGTTACATTATATATGAATTTTTAAAATAAATATTTAATCAATTAAGTTAATTTTTGAGATTCTATAAGTAAAAAATTTAAATACATTTATTTATTACATTTTAATTTATATATTTTGAAGAGAAAATTGATTCAGCTAAATAATTTTTTAATTCATATTTTTATATGTAATTTTACTTTTATAAGTATTCATATAATATGAGTTACTTAACTATACATGATATGTCAAAATTATTATGCCAACTAACTAAACTTTGTTTAAGGAATTCCATCCAAAGCAAACAAAAGGTTTATCATTTACCCTTTCTTTAAACTGTATATTAATTTGAGACTCAATACTACTTTGGGTTCCATTTATAAAAATCTTGGTAACGAGTTCCTTAATTTTAGCCAAAAAACGTTTAAATAGGCTAAAAAAGTAATCATAGAATTATTTAAACTATCTGCACACTTGCGTAATACATAAAACAACATCTTGATGTATGTGTGTAGGATTTGTCATTTATAATTAATATGTGGTCTGAAAAATTAGTTATATCAGTTTTTTAAATGATAATAAAATAAATTTTTTTTTATAGAAATATCGATATTTAAATACTATATTGAAACATCCAAATTATTCGAATTAAGCTAAATAGATAAAACTTGTATGCACAATAATTTTTTATTTAAATTTTTAATACAATAAAGTTTAAATAGATGTATATATTTATAAAGTTATTTGCTTGAGCGATATATGTTGAAGATTAATTATTCAAATAAAAAATGGAGAAAAATTTCTTATCAAATAAGTCAACGAGAATATATTGTCATGTCAAAAATCAACCTAATAGAACCGAACACAAAAAGTAATGTATAAACACCAACTAATATTGTGGGAAAAATATTGTACACATGATATATGTCACAATTCAAGTAGATTCATGACATAAAAAAAATAATCAAAAGTGTTTGAGAATATTATTTTGATTGTGGGATCCAGTTAATTAAGCGGAATCCATTTATTTGCCTGCAACGTCTGTTCTGTTAAAATTTATTTTATTATATAAGTAACATTTTATTAATTTTTTTATTTATATAAATTTAAGTAAGTTGGTTCCAGAAATTTAGTTATTAGGATTAGGTCATTTTCAGAATTCAAAAAATACTTATAAATATATTTATATGTTATCTATAATAAAATACATAGATAATGAAATTTAAATTTATAATTATATAAAATATAAATTTAATTTTTACTGAATTGGACTTAACTTTTTTATTTTTTACAACTGTATCTTTAACCATGTCGTTATACTTCTAAAAGAAATAAAATAAAATACAATCGTGAAAAACAAAATGAATATGAAAATGGGGCAATATTTAAAATATTAAATAATTTTATTAAATAGTTTATATTTTTATTTAACTAAATAAGTATTTTAAAAGGACCAACAAGCATTTTCTTTTATAAACAAAAACTGTTAAATACACTTCTTCAAGCACTAACAAGCAACAACACCCTTTTGTTTTATTCTTTGTAAAATGAAACCTATGACTCATCTTGACTGAGTGGTGAAGAGATTTTCTTTAGTGGAGTCTTTAAATAATCCTAATAGGACCTACAATGGGGTGGGAGATTAAATAAATAATAATAATTGGAATAAAAAACATTAGGAGTCAACCTTTTTACATTTTTTTACAATTGAAGGCCTTGTGCATACATGTTTCTTTTTATCATTTAAACCATAAATATTTTTTTTATTGAAAACACTTATAGTTGAGTATTGAACATTTTCAATAAGATATTATTATCTCTTTTAAATTTTTATATATATATATATATAATTTGAATCCAAGATTTTACTTAAAAAAATTAAACATGTATCCATTTGTTATACATATTTTTCAAATGTAGATATAATTTTAAAATATAAAAAGTAGTATTATTATAATAATAATGAATAAAATATAATAAATATGTCTCCCTCGTTATAAATGTAATTTTCATTTATAAAAATTAAAATAAGTTACATAATATATTGTGTTAAAATTGAAATTTACCAAACGCAAACTTACAAATACAAACGTTTTGATATCACAAAATAAGACCGACTAATTAAATTTAACCTATAATATTTTAAAAGATAATATTTAAGATGCTTTGTGTTTGAAAAGTGACATGACACACTAAGAAAGAAAATATACTAAAAAATCTTATTCTCGAGAAAATAAATCAAATTTAATGTATAGAAATTAATTCAATTAATAATTTTTAAAAGTGTATATTTTTATATAAAAATTAAAATATATATTTTAAAAGAAATTTTAGAAGAGGGAGAGCCAACCCTGCATCCGGCCCTATGATTACTGTTTCCTGTGTATATTTGCTTCTTGGAAACTATCTTAATCTGCTATCCTCTCTTAATATTTATTTATTTATTTACATAAAAAGTTTAGATTAATTGTTTCTGGAAGGTTATCAAAATTAGCATATGTTTTTTCAGTACTTAAAAAATATTTATAAGTAATTCGCTAATAAAATATCGACATCATCTCACATATTAAAAGAAATAATTACGTCTTAAAATTTGTTATTTATTTTGTCTTATCGTTTCATAAAAGATGAAATAAACAAGTATTAAAGAAGCTGAAGTATTAAAGATGCTTGGCTCCAAACAGTGCTCCTTCTTACGTGTTGTATTAGTAACTCATCAAGTTGTTATCTAAATTATATTACTCTAATTAGTTGAATTCCCAATTCCGAAGGTCAAGAAGGGGAAAACCATCTACTTTTTCATGTGAAGCTCGAAGTGGGCCTTCACAAGTCTCGTTTCGTATAAATACCAGCGAGGGCCTCCCTTTGCTACGCCAGAAAATCCACGGATCAGTGTCACCACTCACTAATCCATCCATCTCCATAGCTTCTATTCCAACTTCGTTCACACAAAACTCTCCTTCAATTTCTATCACACCAAATTCATATTCAACGCTAATTCCTCTTTAATTTCCTCCTTCTTCTTCTTCTTCTTCTTCCTCCTCCTCCTCCTCCTCCTCTATCAACCTGCACACTTTATACTTATTTTCCGCTGCTCGCCGCGTCTTTGACACTGACGGTACGTACACTTACGGTGGTCCATGTAAATTACATGTGGGGTATTGTAATTTTATTTTTCCATTATCGGTATACTGTTACTACTTTGTTTATCCCCTGCTTTAAGCTCTGTTTCGGAAGCAAATATCTTTCATTTCCTCCATAATTCGTACATATGCTATCCTATATATGCCGTTGCTTGCATACTAAGCTCGTTTGTGTGTTTTTCTCCTTCATCCTTTCTCCTGCTAGATTCCTTTTCTAATTGGTTGTAATAATTTAAGGAGAATAAATATCCCCAAAAAAGAAAAATTAATAATAATTTATTTCTTGGCTAGTGGTGTTACAATTAGAAAACAAAATTTGTGTCGTCACCTGTATACTTATCCATTTGGTGATGGATTAAATTGTTAAAAAGCATCTAGGGTTAACAAGTAGTTTAAAAATGAATGAGTGTGAGAGGTGGCTAGGTTAGAGTGGTATGGGATTATGGATTACATAAACTAAATTGAAAAAAATGGTTTGGTCAACTATGCAGGTAAAGTTAAAAAAATGAACATCTCAATATCAGCCTCTGCCTGCAACCAGGAGTTGCTGCCTCTGGTGAAGGGGCTAAAGTTGTTTCATCATAGGAAGGATAAGGTGGTGGTGATAATGGGAGCAACGGGGACAGGGAAGACGAAGCTAGCCATAGATGTGGCAAAACACTTTGAACCAGCGGAGATAGTGAACTCGGACAAAATGCAAGTTTACAAAGGGCTTGACATAACTACGAATAAGGTAACAGAAGAGGAGTGTGGTGGGGTCCCACATCATCTGCTAGGCACAATTGATCCTAATTCAAATTTCAGTGCCAATGACTTCTGTCGCCACGCCACTTTGGCTATTGATTCCATTGTTGAAAGGGATGGGTTACCCATCATTGCTGGGGGGTCCAATTCCTACATAGACGCGTTGGTGAATCATCACACAGAGTTTCGACTAAGGTACGAGTGCTGCTTCCTCTGGGTTGATGTCTCCCTTCCCGTTCTTCATTCCTCCCTCCAGGCACGTGTGGACCGCATGATCGAAGCTGGTCAACTCCACGAGGTTCGACAATTCTTTGACCCTCACGCTGATTACACCAAAGGAATCCGAAGAGCTATTGGAGTCCCTGAATTTGACGATTTTTTAAGAGCAGAAGCCTCTCAAGCCGATGAGAGAATTAAAAAGAGGCTTCTAGAAGCTGCCATTGCCAGGATCAAGATTAATAACTGCACGCTCGCCAATCGTCAGCTCCAGAAGATTCATCGTTTGAACGGCTTGTGGAAACGCAGTATGCACCGTCTCGACGCAACCGAGGCTTTCCTCAATACTGCTTCTCAGGACGCTTGGCATGATCACGTGCTTGCCAAGAGTCTAATCATTCTCCACAACTTTCTCTACCAGGATAAAACACATGTTCCCGCCGGAATTGTCTCCCCCAAAGATGTAATTGCGGCTGTTTCCGCGCCGGCGGTAGCAATGGCAGCAACCCATTAGAGGTAGGGCCAGAGAATCTATATACAAAGGTTCAACCATTCGCGCATGCTTCACACACTATGCCATTTCACATCGTTTTTTGGGCTTTTATTTTATTTTTTCTTATTCAGGTCTTGTCATTGGTAGTTAATGTTTTATTACTATATATATATAAATATATGTTATATGTATAATCTCTTTTTTTTTAACTTATTTCACAGATTATATGGAAAATGTAATTTTTTGGGCGGGTTTCTTTTGGGTTACATCTGTATCAAGAATACTTAAGTGTATTCCGTATAAATTAATTAAATATGTTAATGGAGCATAGCATATACTATCCCTGCTTTGTTGGCTAATTTGTGGACCTACGGTGTAACAGTTGCACTTGGGAAATGCTTGTTAAATTAGATACTGATGTGACGGAATTTTTTTTATCTTTTTTGACTCAAAAAAATAGTCTCACTATTAATTACTACATGTTATAACGGTTTTCTTTTAAAAAATATGTTTAAAGATATATAATATAATATTAATAAATAGTAAAAATTTAATATTAATTATAATATATTAAATTCACTAATTTACAATCAAAGTTTATTATATATTCTTAAATACATATTAAAAATCAAAATAATAGTAATAATCTTGAAAATGAAAATATTCGAAAGATCACAAGTTAATTGCTATCACTATCGAAGCATTAAGGACTTAGAATTATGCGAAACAATTATTTTTTCGTATTTATTTCAAACTTTGTACTTAAATAAAATATTATTACCTTCGTTCTCATTTATCTATTTCAAAAATAAAACTTTATTTATTTAAAATTTAAAATAATATTAATTATTATGTTTTGTTAATATCTTTTATTGATATAAAATAAGTAAAAATAAATTAAAAAGAGATAATATAATAAAAAATAATTATTTTACTATATAATTAATGACACATAACAAAAAATAATAATTAGTATTTATTAAAAATCATAAAATTTAATACATTGATGACACAAATATTATAATTTTTAATATAAATTATGATTTATTAATTTTTTATTATGCATCATGAGATATATTTTAAAAAATTATAAAATAAACAAAGGTACCAAAATAATTGAATCTTTTTCTTTATGAAGATAATTAAGTAAAATGATATTTTCCCTTTTTTAATCCCATCTCATCCCAAATCATATCTCTCTTTGAATTCTGTTGTTTTTAATTGATAGAAAATTTTATTAAATTGTATTTTTATCAAGAGGTTAAACAAGCAAGATATCTAGAAAATAGTTTATGTACCATAATATATATATATATATATATATATATATATATATTTATATATCCTACACTTTAATTTTTCTAACATATATAGTCTGAAAATATTGAGCAAGTTGCTGAATCTCTTTTTGCAACTCTTTTTGCCTTTGTTTTGATTTGACTCGAATGGGTAAAAAAGGAATCCAAGGAGATAGAAATGTGGTCGAATTAGAAAACTTCAATGCAAATAAATAAATGGAAGAATTTTTTTTTTATTCGAATCCCTCCATTACGAACTTCTCTCCATGATAGTCAAGAATTTATATGGAAAATAGTGAGTAGAGTAGTGAAGTAAATTAGTTACTATTTCACCTTTAGTTGAATAAATATAGAGCAAATTTGTTATAGGGATAAAAATAGAATCTGCAATTTTTAAATATTTTTAATATATGATTTGCTTGAATGAAAAAATAGATAAAAAAAGTAGATAATATATTTTCTTTTACTTGATGGTTTGATAAATGAAAGAAAACATTGATATTTAAAAATAATTTTTTTTCTTTAATATTATCTTTAATTTGACTTTTTTTTCTATTATATATTTTTAAAATTTTAATTTTTTATATTTGTTTTAAAGTTAAATATGTTTTTAGTCCCTCTAAAATATTTAAATTTTGATTTTAGTTCCTTAAATTTAAAACCTTTAGTTTAGATCCTTCATTTTTTAAAATATATGTATTATAATATCTATATTAACTTAAGTTATATTAAATCAAAATAGATTAATCATAATTTGAGGATTATAATCAAAACATTCCATAAATGGTCAAAATTTTCTCTAATAATGATTGATCTAACTTGATTTAATGTAACTTAAATTAATATCAAGGGTTATAATCATGATATTTTAGAAAATAAGGGACCTAAACCAAAGGTTTTAAAATCGAGGGACCAAAACCAGAATTTAAATATTTTAGAAGGACTAAAAATATATTTAACCCTTTATTTAAATAATACATTATTTTAAATATTTTATCTATTATTCATTTATTTTTCTTAAATCACTTGGTTACAATTATATTTTAACAATTTAATATTTTTTAACAAAAATTATCGTTAGCTAAGTGAATGCTTATAAATCATTTAAAAAATATTTATAAATCATTCATCAACAATATTTTCACATTAATGACAAGATTTTAACTTATGATCATGAGAATGAGGATTAAATCCTTATTAACTCACAACTAGGGATGAAAATAGGTTGAGCCGAGTTAGACTTTGAGTGTTTAAGATTGGGGTGTTTAAAAATTTTGAAGCATGAACTTGAGCTTGTTGCCTTTTAAAGACTTTTGTTTATGTCAAGATCTAATATGATTTAAAGTCTACAAAGCTTGCAAGTATGTTTAAAAGTCTATATTATAAAAAAAAAATCAATAAATAAACTTAAAGCTTATATAAATAATTAATTAAAAAAGTTTGCAAACTTAAAGCGTACAAGATAAAAAAACTATTAAATAGGCCTAAAACATATATATATATATATTATAAATAAAATATAAAATAAATATTATATTAAAATAAATATAAATATGTAATATATAAATATAAATAGGCCTCTAAATAAGTTAAATAGGCTTTTTTATAAATCTTGACTTGTTTATCTAAAGATGATTTTTAACAAGTATGAGTCTGTCTATTTATTAAACGAGCTGAGTTTAAATAAGTTTTTTTATAAGTCTTGACTTTGTTTATGCAAAGATGATTTTTAACAAGTATGAGCCTATCTATTTATTAAACGAGTTGAGTCTAAATAGGTTTTAAAAGAGACAGTGGTAGTCTCATGTAGAACGGTTTTGTTCAGTTCCATCTCTATTCATAAGAAATTGTTTAAAAAATAACATGTTAAAGAAAACGAAGGAATGATACTTTTTTTATTTAAAATAGTATATTTTTATTTAAAAATTTTAAAAATAAAATAATAAATAATAAATTAACATAAAATTAACATATTAATAATTTATTTATTATCATAAATAATACATAAATTTGAATTTAAAATAACAAATATGTTTCCTTTTTTAATTTCTCAAAAAGTTTTTCTTCTAAATAATCCTAAAAAAATTTAATTTTAATTTGTACATATCATAAAGCATAAATCAAATATTGTGAAAAATAAAGTATTTAATAAAAAGATAATTGAGTTGTATTTGAATAGTTGAACTGAAACATATAGCGCTTGTGCGTAATTTCCTAGCAACAGGTAGGAAGCAAGCAAGCAAGCAAGCATGATCCATAATGTTGTAAGAATTGCATCTGAAACTGAAAGAACATTGAAGTACGGAGTAGCAATATAGGGATCCGTGGAAGATGATAATGATGATATATGGTGCAAGACTAACACTGTAACTTTAACCGTAAAAATAGCAGTAACCGGTGGATAGTGAAAGATGAAAATGGGTTATAATTAGTTTGTGCAATTAATTAGTAGGAGCTGCACCTTTTAGTGAAGCTTCCGTACTGATAGTTTGTGGTGCGGCTACATCAAGCATGAATCATGATCGGTTAAAGGTGGCTCTTTGGTGGGTCCAATTTAAAAGGTTGAATTTGATCACAGTTACAACTGATTGATTTTTGATGGGAAAGAATGGGAGTATAAGGTGCTTAGGTGCTTAGGTGCTAGGTGCTAGTGGTGGTGGGGTCCAGCATACAAGGGGTCTTTTAGTCTTTTCAAATTTGGGCCTTTTTCCCATTTTCTCCGGATCCTGGATTGGACTTGAGTAAACCGTGCCTCCTTCCCACCATGAAAATGACACTATATAACATGTACTCCACTACCACTACGTACATTTTTATTTATTTCTTCATAATATATATATATATATATATATATATATATATATGTCTTTCATCGACTTAATGCATTCTCAATCGCCGTCTATTCAAGATCGAGCGACCCCAGTGCAAGAAACAGAGACATATGATTTGATTGAATTGAACGTACTTGATAATGTGATCAATAGTTATAGATAGATAGATTAACACGAGTTGAGTTGAGTTCAGCTGGGTTCTCATCATTTTCAACTAATGATGGGTACAATTCCTCTAAAGTTGATACTAAACTTTTACAATGCGGTATACAATTCCTCAAGAATATAATTATTCATGTTTAACTCCATCAATAATTATCAATTCTTTATTACCTTAATTACGTTCAATTAAACAAGTTTCTATAACTTATATGTCTCAGTAAAAATTATTCAATGAAATTACCCATTATATTCTTTTGCTAAGTCATTAGTTTATTGGGAATCTTGAAAAAGAGACAAAAGGGGGGAAGGGTTATTAAAAAAGGTGGGGGCAATATATACTCTTTCAGAAGCTCTATGTCTTCTTCATCTCACATGATTCCAACCAATATATAACACACAGCTTGCCTTTATACTCCCACTCACCACCCCATATTTTTAAAGTTAAAGTGGACCCATATTACGGGCATATTTTTATTTTATTTTATTTTTTTAAAAAAATACATCTTTTGTTCTTAAGCACTTTTGCTTTTAATTCCCCTACCTCCCCTTTGGAGTATAGAGAATTTTACAAAAATTTGCTAGTACTATATCGGGGAAATCCTTGAAAAAAAATTGATAAAAGGAAACGTTACACATATATATGTTAACAATGCATATGTATGGTCAAAATCACCTTTAGTAAAGGGGCATAGTCTTGGCTTTGCATCCCATATAAAAAGAAAAGGGAAAAAAAGACGGTACGAGTAATGATTTTCCAACGCTTCCATGAGCATCTTGGTCCACATCAAACATGCATAGAATATATTTTCCAAAGGTTATAATATAAAAGTATAGTATCTGTTCTTATCAGTTCAGTAACTGTATGAAAGTGATTTATATGCATTTCATCACTACCAAATTATCTATATTTTAGTTAATAGATATCATTATCAATTTATAAGGTTACTAATTAAGTCTTCTTGTGCCTGACATTTGTAAATGCTGGAATACAACTTGTAGTATATTATCAATATAACATTGCTGCCAATAACGAGGTTCGTTACAAGCTTCGGTGGATCACTCTCCATTGAGATCGATTGAAAGCACATCATTTACGAAATGCAATATATATTATACTTATGTGAGCAACATTCAGATTGTATCGCGATATTTTATATAGCTAAATATGTCATTCATCTGAACAACTTTGCTGAACACTGCGTTTTACTGGTACATCAATATATAATTAACTCATATATATAGACACACTACACCAAGAATATATAATTAATTTTCTAGTCAATAAAAGAGGAATAAACTTCTTAAATATATAGAATCATAGTCACGAAAATTATCAATTAATTTCTTATACAAAGTCATGTATAAACGTCAAAAAGCCAAATGATATTAAGCCCGTCGGTTTTGTTAATCTGTATATACATAGCTGTTTGTTTTAATGCATATAAATAAAATCATCAAGATATTTTACGTTAATTAGGAATATGATTAAAATATTTTTTTATAAAATTTAATTAATTTTTTCTTAAATTAATTTTTGAAGTTAAGTTAATTTCAATCTATATTTAATAAAATTACTTGTTCCAAAGTTACAAAACAAACAAAAACCTTCAAATTTTGTGCCAATATTTTTTGGTTGTGCTCTCTGGCTATAGTGCGAGTAACTTAGAAGCTGAATAAAGTAAGTAAATTTTTTGGCATGCATGCATGCGTTCTGTTTGGGAATAGGGATTAAATTTGAAGGGTGTTTCCTGAATTGAAAGATGCTTGATGGGAATCAACAAAGTAAAGGGGAACGAAGAGGAAGATAAGCACTTCTGCCCTACAGCTTTCATGCTCTTCTTTGTCATGTGCCATCAAAATGCTATCTCTCTTCACACTATTGCAGCTTCTTTCCCCAAAAAGACAAGTCATCAAGTAACACCAAAGAGTCCAAATTCGGGATGAATCTAAAATAATAGATGAACACTTAAGGATAAATTCTAAATGCATCTTCTAGTAATCTCAAACCCATTACACTTTTTTTTTCCCCTCAATAATAGAAAGCTATATATGCATGGATAGAATATCTTTGTAGGTCATGAATTAGACACGGTACAAAATGCTAGCCACGAAGGGTAAACTAAAGAGAGTACTATGAATTTGTCCTCCTTCCCTTCCCTTCTTGTCCTCTTATCCCTAGTGATCATAATAATAAGAAAGTTAAAGCTTGATTGAGATATAGGATCCACAAATCCCCTTTGTCTCGGAATGATCATTGAGCGAGTTGGTTCCCAATTCTATCGTGCATATAGCTAGCTAGAAGTATATTGTTGAAATGAACTTGTGTATATATCATCACTATATATGATACTTCTTTTACGGCATTAATTCCTCCACATAAAGATGAAAGGGTTCGTATAATGTGAACGACAACATAGTGATACAACAGTATCTCTATCAATCGCCATCTATGTGATTATCATCATATTTGAGTATACACAAGAGGACAATTATATTATTCTACTTTGATTCACGAAACGTTAATATTTCATCTTATAATAAATGTTATGGTACCTTTGTCCTAAGCCAACCCGACATAATGTTGGAAAGAAAGTTCTAATAAAGTCTCTACATCATATAAAGAAAATAATTAAGACATTTAAAATTTAAATAATTAAGCTATTTTTTTTCGGTACAAATTAATTAAGCTATTTAAACTTAAACAATAATATTGATGACTATCAATTTCTATTTATTAAATTGAAACAAGTTTATTTAATAATGACTTAATTTTTTATTTTAGTTTTTCTTAAGAATTGACAGGTATTATTTTTAATTTATATTTAAAAGTCAAATTAACATACCCTCCTCTTAATCTTGAATTGAAAGATGTCTCTCGTTGAATTAAAAACTTTTATATAACCCATAAAACAGTTACAATTATGAAAACTAGACATCGAGAATCAACTCTGTGAAAGGACAGGTAACGTAATTATTAGTAGTTCATTAGACAAACAAACGCTGAAAAAGTAACTGATTTTTTCAAATTATCTTTATATAAATATGGGCATGGTAACCAATGTAAGATTCACGATCTTAAGCTAATGGAGGCAATTTAATTAATAAAAACTGACAATAACTATTATCACACAAAGATTAATAGGAAAAATGTCCATCACGAGCTCCATTCCTTATGTTATCTATTAAATACATCCATAATTTTTTATAATATTACATAATAAATTTTTTGTTTATAATTTTTTTTAAATATTTAAAAATATATTTGATAAAATATTTTAATTAATTAAAAATTTAAATTATTAATTAAAAAATTTATTAAATATTTCAACTTTATTTGATAAAGTAATTTATTTAAGTAACTATTAATTTTTTATAAATATTTATTAATATTTTTTAAAAAATTATTTTAAGTAATTTTTACATTTTTAATTTTTAACTGAAATATTTTTTATTTTTATATTTAATATATTTTTATAATATAATATTTAGTTATTTATTTATTTTTATAAATTTAATATTATTTGATTCCTTCATAATAATATTATTAATTTTGATATATTTATTTTTATATTATCATAAAATATTATATTTTAAATATTTTAATATATATTATTTATTTTATTAAAAATATTAAATTTTTTGATGAAAAATTAAAATTTTAAAAATATATACTTTTAAAAAGTTTTTATTTAAAATTTATTTATTTAAAAATTTAAAATAAATATTTATAATTTTTTAAAATTATATAATTAAATTTTAATATATATTTTTAATAAAAATATAACATACTTATTATGTATTAATAAATTGTTTAATTATATTTTTATTTATCATTTTACATTTATCAATAAGTTTAACAATTAATTTTATCAAATATTTTTAATTTAATCGATAATTTTTATTTAATTTTTTAATTTTTAATTTTTAACTTACGGTTAATTTACAAAACACATCCTTGACCATATAAAAATATAATATAAATAATAAAATTATATATATATATATATATTATTTTCTACCTTATTTTATGTTTTCAAACTGTTAATCAGCTCTTTGTCTACACTATTGACACCTCTTTTTAATATAACTCACTAAACAATAATCTAGAAAAATTTATCCGTGTTTTGTTTAAAATCTAAAAAACTTCCATTTACTTT
Organism: Canavalia gladiata; assembly: GCA_037954105.1. Taxonomy (NCBI): domain Eukaryota; kingdom Viridiplantae; phylum Streptophyta; class Magnoliopsida; order Fabales; family Fabaceae; genus Canavalia; species Canavalia gladiata. The sequence goes on along the minus strand of CM075658.1, from coordinate 16,459,359 downwards.
TTCTTTTGGTATTTGATCGAAAATTCCAACAAACAAAGTTATAAGATTAACCCTTGAGTTACGGTTGGTGGTTAGGTAAAACTCTCCCCAAACCGGTAATTCCACGTATTCAAACCTATTTTTAACATTACAAATAATTATATAATTAATTAAACATATCTATAAGAAACCAAAATCTAAAAATTAATCAAATAAAATTAAAAATATATTGTCAAACAAGAGTGTGAAATTTCAAGAAAATCGATCAGAAAAATTACAAATTAATCCACAAAAGGCTACAAAAATTACATGGGATTTGGAATGGACTATGAAATAACAAAATATAAGATCAATTTCAATCAATCATCAAAGACTAAAAGTATATAACTTTCTTATCTCTTTTATCTTCTCTCGTGCTTGCATTAATTGTTGATTCAACATCTTGTCTACTTTAGTTTCCTTGTGACTTGCAATGGTGTTACACTGTTTTCTCCAGCAAGCAATCAAGTACAGAAGCTCTCAAGCACCAGCGTCGGTCAGTAGCTGATTCCACTAATGACAAGAATATTGATGAATATTGATTCTTGGACAAGAACTTTTGTGATTAGTTATTTTTGTTTATATGTTTTGACATAGTTTTATATTTTCTGTATTGTTTTTTATTTGTTTTGTCTTTAGATATTATGATATTTGAGAGAGTTTTGGATATTTTAATATTGATTACAGTTTTGGATAATATGATATTTATAAGTTTTATAACAACAGTCAAAACCAAAATATAAATGCATGTGAACAGATAGCGATATCTAAACTAAAGTTAAAATGGACATGGGTTAGCATGAACTTAACAAATGTTAATTTTAGTATGGACTAAGTCAATGCTATTTATTATTGGCCAAACTAATGCTAAGTAGTGTTAGTTATGCGGTTTGTTAAAAAATTTGACTCTCATTTGTGTTAACATAGTATCGACTTAACTAACTCTATTAGCATTAGCTTACTAAAAGTCTATGATAATTTTAAAATTTGAGTAATGTAGCAGCAACATCGATATTGATGTAAGGCTGATATTAATCTTAACTTTAATATGTATTTTTTTTATTAGGGTAAATTTTTAGCTTATACTAATGATCAATTTTTTTAATAGTGTCTTTGAAAATTTATCTTACTCTTCTTCCAAGATATATTTTTAATAAAAGTTTCTTTTAGTTACCGTTATAAAAGATAAGGAATTGGTGTTTTAATTTTTACTAAATCTTTTTTAATAAATCTATATTTATTAAAAATTATCTGTTAAAAAATATTTTAATAATGATTCAAATAATATAATCGATAAAATTTAATATATTTTGTATTAATTTAATATATTTTATATAATTGTAAAAAAAATCATTAAAAAAATTATTTATTTTTATGTTTAAGTATATTCATTATTAAAAATATTTGATTTAATTTTGAATTTAGTAAAATAAAAAATGAATAATATCCTTCATAAAATATATAAAAATTGAATTTAGTAAGTTCAATGATTTTATGTTTATTAGACTTAAGTAAAATTATTAAAAATCTAAAAATTGGTGAATTCAAATATAGTTGAGTTGGGTACTAAAAAGTTCAAAATTATATAGGGATAAAATACTAAATTTTACAATATCTATTTGTAACTTTCTTCAAAGTAAAGGGAGGCATTGCCCATCCTTACAAATAAATAGGTCCGCCACTTATTAGGTTGATTTGATTCTTAGCTAGTCAAATTAACTTGTAAGATATTTAGCTTTTACTTAAATTTGACAAACAACATCAAGTTATTCAATTGAATAGGTCATCCACTTTTAAACAAGGGCTAGTCTAGTTCTTAAATTAGTGATCTCAAATGGAATTATTAAACGAAAATATACAAATTATTTTATATTTTAATAATACTTATAACAATTTTTTAACAAAGGTTTTTAAAACTTGAAATGTAGTTGTTGACCCTAAAAAATTGTTGAAATTAATCAACTAATAAGCAGTTGTTAGCTAAAAAAACGGTGATATTGAATAAAAAAATAGCTAAAATGAGTTAGGTAAGATGGAATAAGTTGAGGGAAGTTGCTGATTTGAGATAGGTTTAGAGGTTGCCAATGGATCATATATGGCTGGTTTGATTTAGAAAGCTAATTGTTTAACTGGTAGAGTTTCTAGTCGAGAAGCTTGGTAGTTTAAGGAGAATATTAGTCAAGTAGTTGCTGATTCAATCAATAGGAATATTAGTGAGAAACCTGTTAGCCCATGAATGTACGAGTTCAGGTGATGACCTGAAGGAGATATTTCCAAGCTATATTAAATCAAGATTTGGCCTTAAGGTTATGAAATAGGGCTCAAAATATTTAATTTTTGTCAAAGTGCAATTCATTAGAAATAAGGATTTTGACCAAGTAAAAAGACAGGGAACAATTATATAACTATTTCATATATATGTAGAGTTAATTTCAAGGATGAAAAATAAAGATGAATTAGACAATTTGTTAGTTATCAATGGTAAATTAATAATGTGTCTCTAGAGTCGCTTTTGCACGCCAAGAAAATTAAAGATAAGGATGAAAAGTAATTTTCTCAAAATATGTGGTTAATTAGCATCGTTAATTAAGTAGTTAATTAGTATCTTAACCAATAATATAATTTTATTTCTAACTTAGCTGATATGGAAGTTATTTATATTATTGTTGTCAGTTACAATTTTACTCAACTGTTAATGCACGTGTAGAATGATTAGAATATGATCAAATTTCATTGGAGTTAATAGATAGTTTAAGCTTATATGATCAATATCAAATGTATATTAATTCTAAACCATACTCTGAACAAGCACATCAATCAATTAAATACAAAATTTTATCTTTTTGTTTAAGTTTATATTTTAGCATTTACACTTTTGTCTTTATATTTTATCCTTTGCAACTTTTCCTCACCATTTTCCTCTACAGCATTGTTCATTTACAGGTTTCCCTTCCAAGTTTTTAGGTCTTTACTTTTCATTTCAATTCAACTTCTCAACAAACCCAAACCAAATTTTACACCAAGTATCTTTAGGGGTAGTTAGAAACTTAATATACTGCTAAGGAATAAAGCATTTTTCTTAACAAAATCGTCTGATCAACAGGGAGCTTTATATTTGTAGTTGGGCGATTTGTACGGTTAGTTTAATTGAATTATTTTCCCAACAACATCGAAAGAAAAACACATACAATTATAAAAAAGATTAAATCCAATTATACTTTAGTTAATTTTACATGTTTTTGTTAGTAAGAGATAACAACTATTAAACTATAAACTTCTTGATCATATAAACCCTAATCTCATATTGAAATCATTAATTAACACCGATACTAAGGAGGAGATCAGGCATATGTTCGAATCTTTTATCTCCACTTGTCACTAAAGTCCCATCTACTAAATATGTAGTGTAGAGAATCCCAACTAACAAAATCATAAACTTTTTTTCCAAAAAAATAAATAAAGTTTGAAAATGAAACATGGCCTTCCATGCCTCCGACCATAATCAACAATCTCATAGTGAAACAATTTCGATTGGACATCTCCACGTCGTTAAATTAAATCTGAATCCCTAATTGCCGTATTTTTAGCAAAATATGTTTGTCTTAAAACCGTTAGTGATATAATTGACCATAGAGATTGTTTGGCCCTTATATGACACAGCAGTATAATGGTACGTTTTTGACATGAGGATTTGATAAAAGTCCAGTATTGAGCAGGTTCTAAGTATGAAAACGGACGGTGGGTCATTTAATAGCTTGTTCAAAATGCACACTTGGATGCACCTCTTTGACTCTGACTATCTAACCACTCTCATGTAACATCAAATATACCGGCCAGAATACTGCACGTGTGCATGCTTTTGCCAAAAGAAACACATCAAAGAGTCAAAAAGTGTGGCTAATTAAGAAGTTCCAATTTGGGTCATGTGTTCGCCCCAATTTTGAGTAACATGAGGCCGGATTAATTGTGGGGTATCCATTGCCGTTTAATCGCTTTATTGTTTCCTTATATCTATCCCTTGTGTACTTCGTTCGTTAATTTGTATATAAACTCTATCCAAAACATATCTTCCTGAAAGTTGTGCATTTTACTTTCTCTACCCCACTGTCCTAGCTCCTACTTTCGTTTCTTGTGGGCTAATTTTGTTGCATTTTGTTAGCATATGTCTTTAGTGGGTGTGAGTGATATGTGTAGTCCCCATTACCTGATTCTCTCTCACTAATAATAGTCAGAGAGAGACATTCAACAAGAATGGAAGAAACACTGTGTTCTAGGTCACGCATTGCCCCTAGAATGTAGAATCTACAACTACCCTATGCTCATCAAATCCTTCTCAGCTCAAAAATTCAAATCTTAATAATGCAAACAAAGAACGTAAAATATACCGCCTCAATTGCGCAATCACTACCGACATATAGTGACATAAATATCAATTATTATATTCGATAAATTCTCTCCCTCATTTGAAAATAAATTTGGTGGGACATTCTAAGCAACATATATATATGATAAAATAATAAAAATATGTGATATATATTTACATTATAATTCTAACCTTGATTTTTTTTAAGTTTGCAATTAAATCCTAGCTGTCGGCTGGCTTCCATTTGTGTATCCGATCAAAACTCAAATAATTATAAGATTAATAGTTATTTTTAATAACAGAAACAAAAAGATCATAATATTAAATATTGATCTAATTAATGTAATCCTTAAGACACCCACGTACGAGGTTTAAGTTTGTCATAATGAATGGTGAGTGTTGATATCTTACATAAAGAACGTGAGTAAATAGTAAGATACACAATGCAATAATTAAGATTCTGATATCTAAGTTATAGTATAAATTTCGACAGAATAATAATGTATTAAAAAGTATGTACTTAAGTTGTGTGTATGTACTTTATATAGATGTTGGATACGAATGTGTAACATGATCAGAAAATATTTTCGTATGCTACGTTCTATGTGGCAATACAAAAATTTAACTGCTAAATATTTTGTTAATCGCATAATGTTAATACGGCATGAGCTCTAGGCATAAATTTTGTGTATAAAATCATATGAAATTCCCATTAGTTGTTGCAGACATAATTTTTGGATCTCAAATGAAAGTTGATCTGAGTGTTTATTGATAAAAAGAGGTGTGTAAATAGATGCAATGTGAACCCAATTAGGTATAACACTCACAATAAATATAAATTACATTACATAAATTCTTCAACCATTTTAAAAAAACATGTAGCAATATTCTAAGAAACATAATAGGAAAACAATATATATATATATATATATATATATATATATATATATATATATATATAAGGTATTTGCAGTAAAATTGTAAAGAATGTACTAACAAGAATTTTGTACATTGCATAGATATTTTTAATTTAATTAAAATATATAAATATTTAATTTATTATATAAATATATATAATTGATTCACCCATAAATTAAAGAATAGAAACTTAAATTTAAGAAAAAATCATAAGATTAAAAAATTAAAAAAATTAAAAGAATATGTAAATGAAATTTAGAATGAAAAAGAAAATATTAATGTGAAAATAAATAGTAAATATTTTTAGAAACTTGATATTTGAAGGAAAAAAATATCACAAGATAAAACCTAGGGATATTTAAAAATTAAACTTAAGATTATTTTTTTAATTATATTAATCGCCATTAATTGATGCACAACTTCAATAATTATTATATTTTATACATGATTGTTATTTCTATTTTTTTAAGGACATAATTTAAATAATAATTAGTAATCAATATTACCTTAAACTTTAAATATTAATAAAATATTATAAAATAACAAAAATAAATAAAATATTATATAAATACAAAATTTTATATCTTCTAAATTGTCATTTTAAGAATAAAAAATTTATCTGAATTTATTTTATTTTATTAATATTAATGATTTTAACTATATATTCAACTTAGAGATGTTAAGAATTGAATCAATCTAATCTAAATTATTTAACTAAAATAAAAAATTAAAATTTCAAAAACTATATAATTTTATGTGATTTTATTTGATTTGTGGTTCTTTTCATAAAATAAATTCGAATTACAAAATTTATATATTTTGTTGAAATTTTTTATTATTATTTAGTTTTTTGATTATTTTTTATATATATAAATTTTATAATTATTTAAATTTTATGTTGAAACATATTTAAATATAAATATTATTATTTTTTATATTTAATTTATGTTAATTTTAAATTTTTATTATTTATTGACTTATTTTTATTATTAAATTTTTTTTAAAATAAAATGAAAAATCCAACAAAATTGAACCACACAAAATTGATTTGATTTAATTTTTTTAATTAGATAATTTTTGTCGTCTAAAATCGAACTAAACTCCACTGTTAATTAACATCCTAATTCAAGCTATGTACCAAAACCACCCGTGAAAGATATTAAATCGTCCATGAATAAAGTATAGGCAAAATAAGCCAATTCCAGTGAAAATATCTAACAGTATTTTTTTCAGAAACAATGGAGTATAGGCAAAATAAATCAATTCCAGTAAAAATATCTAACAGTATTTTTTCAGAAAGAAAGTTTCCTTTATTTGGTTCATTTTCATGAAACTTCACACATTGCCTGGGACTTAAATTCTTGAATTTATTTTTAATAAATATTTTTAGATTAAATATATTTTTAATTTTTAAAAAATTTAAAAATTTTAAATTTAATCTTTTATTATTAAAATAATTATTTTTTATCTTTTATTTTTTAAAATTAATAATTTTTAATTTTTTATTGTTGATATGTCAAATATTGATCTATGATATATGTTAAATATTAATTATTATAAAAATTAAAAATACTTTATTAATTTTAAAAAATAAAAAATCAAAATTAATTATATAAAAAAATTAAAATTTAAAATTTTAAAATAATTAAAAATATATTTAATCAAATATTTTTAATTTAACAATTGTTTAAAATAAAAAATAAAATATTTAACTAACATAAGTTTAATAAATAATATTTTTATTTTTTATAAATATATAATTTTTATAAAAAATTAAAACATTTGTATTTTTTTAAGTTCTAACTTCCAAACAAATTTTAAAGATTTTCTAAAATTTATATTTTAGAAAACTCGACTAGAAGTAGAATTTCATTACGTAGCATAAGATCAAATATTGAGTTTAAAATTTAAAATATTTATATATATATATATATAAAGTAAGAATATATTAATATTAAATGTTAAATTTAATATTTGTTGAAATAATAAAATTTAAAATAATTTAAATATATTTTATAAATTAATTTTAAAAATATATGTTAAATTTTTTAAAAAAAAAATACAAAAAATATGAATCTAACATTAAAAAGTCAAACTTGTTTTCAATCCAATGTAATTACTAATTAACACTACTTAGGGTTAATTTATATTATTATATTAGTTGCATATAAGAATACAAATGAGTTAGGTTGTTTTATATAAATTTAGGATTTTAGATTAATTTAATTTATTTGATTAATAGATAAATTTAAATATATTAAAAAAAATTATACATAAATCAAATTTAAATTTATAAAAAATTTATTTAATTTATTTTTAAAAAATTATTTATATATATTATATATTTATATTTATTTTAATATATTATATTTACATATTTTTTTAATTAAATTTTAACTTTTGATATTAAACAAAAATAATTGTATATAATTTTTTATTATTCTCAAAATAAAATTTTAAACGATTTATTTAAATAAATTATATATATATTTTTTATTTTTATTTTATAAATTTTAAGTTTATAAATTTTTTTAATCAAACATATATATATATATATTTTAAATTTATTTATTAATTTTTATATTATAAATTTTTAAATATATTTATAAGTTTAATAAATTTTAAAATATATCATATTTGATTAAAAAAATCTAGATAACATGTTTAAGCTTAAATTTTAAAATTTTTAAAGAAGTTATTTATCTTTATATTTATTATATTTTATATAATATTAATATATTTATATAATTTATTAAAAAATAATTTTTAATTTTTAATTTTAAACAAAATAATGTTATATAATTTTTTTTAAAATAAAATTCTAGATAGTTTGTTTAATTTATATATATATATATTTTAAATTTATTTAATGATATTTTTTATAAATTTTTTTAATCAATCAGTTAGGTAGATTTTTAACTTATTTATTGATTTTTTTTAATACAGTAAACTTTTATATAAATTTATTAAACTTTAAAATAAGTCAAACTTTACTTAAAAGAAATTTTTTTTAAATCCAAACATATTTAAAATCTAAAAATTTACTTAATTTAATTTATTTTTATTCCTTATTATATATTTATTTTTATACGCCTCTTAACATCAAACTTCATAGAATTTTATATTTTATATAAAAAAAATAATTATGATAATATATATATATATAAATTAATTTTTTATATATAACTAGTTAATTTGTTTAAGAAAATAATATTTAAAATTACTAATTTATGAAATAAGTGTTTTACTATTTTTTTAAAAAAATAAACCAATTAAAGTTATATTATTATTTTTTCTGAAAAGATTTTATATACATTGAAAAGAATTAGATATTCTAATTTACTTAAATTCCATAAATAGAAACAATATGCAAAGCATAAATACAAATTTTAACAATAAAAATAAGTTAATAATTACTTTTAAGTTTTGATTATAAAAATAAAAGATCTTAACAAAAGATAAAAAAAATTAATAAAAAAAATTTGTTTTAGTATAATAAATGAGGACATATATATCCTCGATTGGAATTAATTAATCAAATTTTGCCTTCTTCTATTTATTGTATCATATATATATATAAAAGTTTGAAATTATTTCAACATAAAATATATAATAAATATTCATCATAAATTTTATATAAATGTTGAAATCTGTTGGCAAGAAGGAACATTCCTGATAAATATATCAAGCTAAAAGTTTGCCTTTACCTAAAATTATATTGTTTAAGGAAAAAAATAATATTTTTTTTAATTTTTGCTCAACCTAACTAGTTCGTCACAATTTGGCTTATTTGTTGATTTGATTTTTCATAAAACCGACTGATTTAAACTGAATCGGTGACAAGTCCAGTTCAATATCTATTTAAATTAGTTAATTTATTAATTTTCATTCAACCGGTTTAGCTGTTTGATTCTAGTCCATTTATAACATTGTGCAAAAATAAATACAAAACAATAATATATATATATATATATATATGAGAATATTATTTTTTATTAATTATTTTATTGTTTTTAATTTTTTTAAGTTGTTTTATGTAGAATTTTAATGTCTTGAAGATGCTTTGAAGAAACTGCAAAATTTTGATGTAGATGATGAAGGTAATAAAGTTCGAATTTACCTGTAAAATAATTTAATCTATTGTTACTATATTAACTCTAATGATTTGAAGAAAACTAAATTAACTTGTAACTTTATTTTTTTTATTTTTTTGTCTTAATTTAATTTAATTTATTGTACTTTAGTTTATGTGTAATTTGGTTTCTCAAGTTTTAATTGTTTATATTTATGCTGTTAAGAACCCATACATATTGGTTGCTTGAACCCCAACTATGCAGGACATTTTTTTATGACCCCGGGAGATCCAAAGATTTTTAAAGCATGTTTCGAAACTCTCTTGGTCTTTGGCTGCATATATGGCCGGTTTTAAGTCTCGTGACGTCACCCCAAACCTTGATGATAAGCTTTATGCAATTTTTCGTGGCTTTACTTTGGCTTGTGAAAAAGGTTACCAAAATCATTTGTGAATCAGATTCTCATATTAATTACTATAAATCTTGTTTTTCAAGATACTCAACCTTTGCATCCTTACTTCTTCTCTTTGGTGAATCAGATTGGGAAATTCTTTGTTTATCATTGAAACCTCAACATGCATCATACTTTGTAGAAAGAAAAATATTATATTGACTGGTTAGCTAAATATGGAGTCATTTCTGATGTATTTATGCAGTTGTGGGAAGGATATTTACCCTTTAGCAACTTTATGTTATTTTATTAGTTTATGGGGTTGACATTTCTAAATTTATAACTTGGTTTTTCTTCCATTGTTTGAATTGAAAAAAAGTAACCATAGATATTCTTAAATCTAGATCTTATTCTTTTTTCATTGTTTGGAGTGAAGAAAAGTAAAAAAAAAGAATCTATTTTTTAAAGTTGGATGAATTTTTTTTATTTATTTTATAAAAAAAATAATTTTTGTGAAATTTACATAAATAATTTTTTCTTCCAAAAGAAGAGAAAACAAGGACAACTAATTTTTTATTTATTTTAAATTATTAATATTATTATTTAAAAAATAAAAATTATATTAATAAAATATAGAAAAATTAATTTTTTTTAAGTTAAATTTGATATATTTAAAATATATGTAAATTAAAATTTATATTACTAATATTTATTTCTATTTATTTTTTCTATTCTATTTTAACAATTTTTTTTATTTTCAATTCAATTTTTGACTTTTTATTTTTTTTTCCTTCTATTTTTTTTTTCTATTTTTCAATTCATCCAAACAAAACACTCTATTTTTTTTCCTAATGATAAAAATAAAATTGCTTCATAACATGATATAACAGAATTTTATAATAAAAGATAATATTAACATATATTTAAAAATATAATGAAATAATATAAAAATATGTAAAATTTTAATAATTTTTTTATAAAATGAAACTATTTTTTATTTTTATTATTTTTTCATCATCAACCTATATAAATGAATATAATGTTACATATTCAAAAATTATATTCTCCTCAATTATTGAATACAATTTGTAGTAAGAGAGTGTTAGCATTTAAGAAAACATAATAATTAAGCATGAATCATATAATTAAAATAAAAATCATATATAAATTAAAAATATAATTAAGTCTTTGTTTTTTAAGATGTAAGTTTACGAGGAAAAAGTTATCCTTATCCTTAATTATGCACTTTTTTTTTCATAATACTACACTCATATTACCATATTTCTCTTTATTCTCTTTTAGGATTCCTGGCCACGAAATAGTAAGTTAATATAATTATATTGTGATATTACTACTTATTTGGTAGAATATTATATTGGAAAAGCTCACTTCACAACCCCTTCTTATACATTGAAACGATGTATAATGAAGATAACATTTGGTGGTAATATTTATATTTGATATAGTTTTGGTGTATAGAATTATATAAAAATTATCTACAACACTATAAATAATAATAAGTTTTTAAGTAATGATCAACTGTAAATCTTATAGTTATATTAATTAAAAATATAAAATAGAATTATTTAAAATTAAAACATTTTAAAACTCTAATTCTATACATAAAGAAAGGAAATACGGGCCAGCCAGGTAGTTGAATATCCTATCTAATTCTAATACAATGTTTACTTGGATTAGCAAAAAAATATAATGCTTAATTAAGCCAACAAATTTTCAATCTAAACTATAGCTTTATTTAATTTGTTATTGAAAAAATAATAATTCAAGTATTTTTAACTATAAATTAATTCTACTGAAATGTTTGAAACGAAAATTACATTTGATTTGCTGTGAGTGAACTTGCATTCGGCATAAGGCACATTCTCCCCCCACATCCACCTGGCTATACTTTATGAACTAATAATTGATTTAACAGTGGTACATATATATGAGTTACATTTTGATTCCGTTCAACAAAATTGATGATCCCAGCAGGCCAGCACAGGTCTACATTATAAAAATATATTAACAATTTTTTATTTATACATTATCTGTATTGTAATTATAAGGTTAAGTATCGTGTGTTTTCTTCTTCATATATAATAAAATTTAGAAATTATATGAAATACAAGGACAAGTTAAAATCTAATACAGAATTATATAGCCACGTATAGAGAATAGTAAACATGACTCTTGTTATATATATATATATATATATATATATATATATATATATATATATATATATATATATATATATACTTTTAGTTTATCATGATAATTTATGACATTGTTAAATTTATTATTAATTTTTAATATAAGTTCTTGATAAAATTTATTCACAATATATCGACGTGGAATATATTCGATAAAACATTCTGGTTACATGAAAATTGAAATTAATAATTAAAAAGTTTGTTAAAATATTTTAATTTTTTTATAATGACATATTTTAATAATTAATAGTATTTTTTAAGTCATTTATTATCATTTTTTGAAAAATTATTTCAGGTAATTTTAATATTTTTTAGCTTCTAATTAAAATAATTTTTTATCTTTAATATATTTTTATGATCAAATTTTTTATTTATCTATTTATTTTTATAAATTGAATATTATTCAATTTTTTTATTATAATATTACTAATTTGATAGGCTTATTTTTAATTTATTATAAAATATTATTTTAATATATATTATTTATTTTATTAAAATTATTGGATATTTGGTAAAAATAAATATTTTTAAAAAAATTATTTATATAAAATTTAAAATAAATATTTTTATTTTAAAGAAAAAAAATTTTATTTAAGTAATTTTAAGTGAAAGTTTCTCCTACATATTTGGAACTTTTTTTATTTTGTTGAAAAATATCTCCCCTTTTTTATGTATAAGAAAATTATTGTTTTAAATTTTAATTTTTTTTAAAAATAAATATATCATACTTATTATATTTTAATATATTATTTAATTTAATTTTTATTTATTAATTAATTTAACAATTAATTTTACCAAACATTTATATATCAATTAATAATTTATCAACTTTTAATTTTTATTTAATTTTTAAATTTTTAATTTTTATCTTTTAACATTTAACTAGTTTTTTAATTTATTTATTAATTTTATCAAATATACTCATCTTTTTATTATTATTTACATACAAAAAATTTAATTTTATTTATTTAAGATTTATAAATTTTTATTTTTAAATTAATATAATACACATATTCACACGTGCGTATATATATAATTATTTTTATAAAATATTTATTTATTTATCTTATTTAATATCATACAATACATCATCTTCTTAAATAATATTATTTTTTAAATAATGGAAAAAAATGATAAAAATAATATTATAAGAATATTTGTTGTTTAATATAAACATATATTTTTTTTTTCAAAAATATTATCAAATTTTTATTTTTAAAATTTTGCATAAAATGATGAAAGTATTTTTAAAAAAATAAAAGAGAAAGAAAAATAAAATAATATTTTTAAAAATAAAAAAAAATGTTTTCATAAAAAATTATTTCATAAACAAAAGTATTATGTTTGTCATAATTGATAATAAATATGCTGTACTTATTATCTGCAATAACTATTGTACTCTTCTCTTATGATTATGATGACATAAAGGCGTAAAGTTAAAACATTCAAGAAACAGCTGAACATGATCAAGAATGTAGGATTGTACAAAATTTAATCAGAAATTTTTATTCCTGATATATATGCATTTTCTGAATTTTCCTGACCAAATCAGCCTCACAAATGACATTATCTAAAAGGTTTTCAGATTGGACGGCCAGGATTAATCCAAGAATGAGATGGAATCAGAAATGGCTGTGCGTCGCAGTCCACGTGAAAGAAGAATCCACGCATCCAAACGAAAAGGTCCTCGACTCCGCCACGTGTCCAAGGAGGTGGATGCGTAGTACGCGAGTTGCAACGGAAGAGAGGCCAGAAAACGAAACAGAAAATCAGAAGAAGAAGAAGAAGAAGAAGAAGAAGAAGAAGAGAAGAAAACACGATGATGAATGTGGTGAGTGCGTTAATGGTGACTCGGTTACTGACTCGGGAACAACTCGGAGGGCATGAAGGCATACCCTTCGGATCGGTGTGGTGGTTCGTCTATGCCGGGATTTCCTGTTTCCTCGTCATTTTCGCCGGAATAATGTCCGGTCTAACCCTAGGTCTCATGTCTCTTGGCCTCGTCGACCTCGAGATTCTTCAACGCAGCGGTTCTCCCTCCGAGAAAAAGCAAGCAGGTTTTTCCTCTGGTTTTTTTTTCGTCCTCATTCTCGACTTCATCTTATTCCGCTTCTCCTTTTCTTTTCAGCGTCGTGTGTGGTAGAAATTTCATTTAATCTAATCGGATTACGAAATTTCAAATGTTCAATTGTCAACGTGCTTTTCTTTGTTAATTATGGAGTTGTGTGTGTGTATGTGTGTGTGTGTTTGTGTGCATGCAGCTATTATACTTCCTGTAGTTCAAAAACAACACCAGCTTCTCGTGACTCTGCTTCTGTGTAATGCTGCTGCCATGGAAGTAAGTGGATTTCAGTGCTCCTTTTCGTGTAAACTTTTATTTCTTAGTGAGAATAACATGCCTTTTTTATTGGAGGGGAGGTTATTATAACTTAGTGAATTAATTTGTTTCATGCAATGTTTTTACAAGAAATCACTCAGGAGTGAAGACTTCTATGAAAATAGTCTTTGCCAATAGTTGTAGGTGCATATGTTAAAACAATACTTGTTATATATCTATAAAAACATGGATAGGGAGATTAGAATAACTTGTTGAAAATGATCATGCTTATTGAATTTATTCTATTAGCTGAATCTGTCTTTTGGACTAAAGAGGCTTTGTAGAATGGCTCTATGGTGATTCCTGATTCATGACTAACTTTTAGTTTTAAACAGCGGTTGACTTTGAAACTTGCAATTGCAGGCCCTTCCATTATACCTTGATAGGCTGTTCAATCAGTTTGTTGCTATCATTCTCTCTGTGACTTTCGTTCTATTTTTTGGAGAGGTAAGTGATTGTGTCATTTTTCATGGTTCTGGGGTTTAGCATCGACATTTGTACCCTATGAATATTATGAAGTTCTTTTGTACACCCCCTTCTATCTCTCTTTTCTTTAAATAATTTTTCCTCTCTGGTTACAGGTGATTCCACAAGCAATTTGTAGTAGATATGGCCTTGCTGTTGGTGCCAACTTCGTGTGGCTTGTGCGAATTTTAATGATAATATGTTACCCAGTTGCTTATCCCATTGGAAAGGTGACTTATCATACATAGGTTTAATTACCAGTCTTTTCTAGCATATAAACTGTTGACTTAGCTGATTATGCATTAACCTGTAGAAGTTATATTTCTTTCCATTCTGTTGGATAATGGATAACCAGTATAATGTAATTAAGTGCAGAATGAAAAGTAGAAATTAATTGGATATCATCTCATGATGTTTCCATGAAACTTCAATATGCAAATAGATGCATCTTGTATATACAATTTAGTCGTTCTTGTTTTAAAAGAATGCTTTAGTGTGTTAGCAAATGAGCAATGCCATAGCCATGCCTTTTGGCTGAAAACCAGGTCGTTAGTCTTTTGTCTTTTCTGTCTCAAATGACACTTCAAAATGTAGATGTCAGAACAAATTATTGAATATCATGCCACACGTTTTCTTTTCCTCACTGATATTTATTCCAGGTTCTGGACTGGCTATTGGGGCATAATGAGGCTTTATTTAGGCGAGCTCAGTTAAAAGCTCTTGTCTCCATCCATGGCAAGGAGGTATAAAAGTAATAAATATTTTTTATTGTGATTTAGTTCATGTTTGGATGAACTTTTTTCAAAAATATAACTACTTATTTTTCAAAAGCTTTCGCATAAAGCTGGTAAAAAACTGTAATTATTTCCTTACAATAAGTTGAATCAAACATGGACTTAATTGAGGAATTAGTCTTGTCAAAATTGGTGTAGTTATCCAAATCTTGCCATTGTAATCACTGGCGTTTGATTCATAAATGTTGAATTTTCTTGTTTTCAGGCTGGGAAAGGTGGTGAGCTTACTCATGATGAGACAACAATTATTAGTGGAGCTCTAGATTTGACTGAAAAGGCAAATACCATATTTCACCTACAATTTATTTTGAACGTCAACCTATCTATCAATGTTTCATTTTATGACAGTACAATGCAATCTGTAACTTATGAGATACCATGCATCAGAGTTTGAAGTTTCTCATCTATTTATAATTTCAATCCATATTGATGAGGATGGAATGTGGAAACATGCTTCAAGAATCTGGTAATTTCTAACTAGTTAGTGTATTCTATTTAGGAATAGGAAAGGTCAAGAGTTTTTGGACATGGAATTGAAATAGGGGTATGCTAAATGCTTAAAGATTGTCTTATTTTTTTGAATTATTTTTGCAAGGCCGATCAAAGTGTCACTTTGGTGCAAATTTTCCCATCCATTTCCAGTGATCTTGCGTTCTCTCATATCATCCTCCATACATCATACTTGAGTTTTCTCTGTATTTAACCCATTATTAATGATCATGCTGTATTATTTTGACTTGTCCTAGGTATATTTTATGCATCCTTTTTGCAGTGTACTTGCATACAAATTTCCTTTCTCACCTTATTAATTTATCTTTGACCAGACTGCTGAAGAGGCTATGACTCCTATTGAATCAACTTTTTCTTTGGATGTTAATTCAAAATTGGACTGGTCAGTATCTTGAGCTTAGTTTATTTCATTAAACTTATTCATTTGGATTGAACTTATGTTTTACTGTTTTTTTTTTCTTCTATTAGAGTAAAACTATTTCTTATATTAATACTATAAATATTATTATTGTAATTATTGGGTGTGGTTTTTTATCAAAAGATATAAATTTTTGTCTTGGGCTAAATGTTTGATCTTCGAAATATTGTTGCGCTGCCATGCAGTTCATTCTTATCTTGTTGAGTACTTAGCTGTCTCATCATGTTTTAATACCTGAAGCACACATACACACTCCCACACCACACACACCCATAGTAGGCACAGGTATATCCACCCTTTCTACAAGCTGCAAGTTTGTTTAGGAAATGTGACGTGTTGGATGGATGGACAGAGTTAAACAAAGCATAAAACAAGACCAGATGGGAAAAATGCTAGAAATCTAATATATGAATAAATCAACTGGAGATTGTAAAGGTACAAACTCAGTACAAAGCCACAATCCTTCATTAATGAGCATGTTTCTATTTGGATAAATGTTTCACGTGTGACCTCAGGCAGCAATTCCCTTCCTATTTCCTAACTGGGATGTTCCCTTATCTGCCAGACATCCTCCTCATAATCCAAATCCCAGCAACAGATGATGGATGCATCACCCAAGCCACTGAAAACATAGAACTGACAGACCATAGTCTGAAATTTTTATATTTGTTGATTTACATTTTAAATTGCCTATAGGCTATAGCTTGTAAAGAGTGATCAATTCAGCTGACTGTTGTTAGTTTACTTGGCAGCCAAATAACATATTTGGTCACAGTGGATGGTATTCTTAAGCAGGTTGTAAACAGTTGATTGAAATTTGTTCGGAAAATGGATCTTCATGAGGAATTTGTTTACATACATTATAAGGATTTTTTGGTTGCTGAAGATATATTTTCCACTGCGCCAGTTATCGGGACATGTGAATAATATTTCTCAAGATATCTCCCTCAAAATAAGTAGGACCTAACTTGGTTTGAACTTTAAGAGTATAATTCTTGGTTAGAAGATACAAAGTATATATGTATTCAACTCTTACAATTTTATATCCCTTAAAACTATATTATATTCTGAATCTTAAATCAGGGAAGCAATGGGGAAAGTTCTTGCTCGCGGGCACAGCCGAGTTCCTGTCTATTCGGGAAATCCAAAAAACATTATTGGGCTTCTGCTGGTGGGTATTAAATCTTCCCCATTCTGTCTTTATTTGAGTCTATCCCTTCTTTATTACTTTCTAAATTCCCTCTTCCTCACCTGATTTCTTTTTAAATTAGGTCAAAAGTCTTCTCACTGTACGACCAGAGACAGAGACACCTGTCAGTGCTGTTTCCATCAGGAGAATCCCACGGTGCGTTTGTTGTAAAAGATTAATAATCCTACAAGTTAAGTTGTTAAGTGGAGTCACATTAGTGATTTTTATATCTTTAACATGCACCTTTATGCCAATGCCATTTGGCCTTGAAGCTAGGACAATAAACTAGTTCAATTTCCCTGATGCTGAATTTACTTTAAGAATTGGGCTGTTAACTGTTAAGGATCAAATTCCTAGCCATTTAGTCATATAGCTCTACCATATCAAGGATCAAGTCTCCTAAAAGCATAAGCAATTGGGTAGAAGCATGAATGGTTTTCCTGTCTTTTAACATTTGATTCTATTAATTTATATTCTTGTTAATTTTCTTTAAAATTTTATGTCAAATATAAGTAATTTGTATGGTGGTTTATATTATATCAAATAGAGTTCCAGCGGATATGCCTCTTTACGATATACTGAATGAGTTCCAAAAGGGCAGTAGTCATATGGCTGCTGTTGTTAGGGCTAGGGGGAAAGGAAAAATGACTCCTCAAGCAATTGATGGAGAGAAATATGAAGAAAATAAAAGGGTTGATGTGGATTCACAGTTGACTACTCCATTACTACAGAAGCAGGATGAGAAGTCAGAAAGTGTTGTTGTTGACATTGACAAATCTTCCAGGCTTCCCAACATTAATAAGCTAACTGGTTTGCAACATGGTGATCCCGCAACAAATGGTTCCTTTTCAGAAAATATTGAAGATGATGAAGTGATTGGTATTATCACTTTAGAAGATGTATTTGAAGAACTTCTGCAAGTAAATTACAGTAATTGGAGATTATTCCCCAACCATCAGTACTGTAGTTAGTTAATCATTTTACCCTCATTACTGATTGTATTTGCTTCCAATGACGCAGGAGGAGATTGTGGATGAGACCGATGAATATGTTGATGTGCACAAGAGGTAATGAAGAATATAAACTTTCAAAACTTTATCTGCAAAGTTGGATGAAACTGCTGCAAATCCGAATTTGAATATTATATTTTATTTTATGTTGCAGAATACGTGTGGCTGCAGCTGCAGCTGCTTCCTCAGTGGCACGGGCCCCATCAATTCGCAGGTTGACTGGCCAAAAGGGACCGGTAAGTGATCAACTAATACACTTTTTTAAAGATGATTTTAATGTCTATTTCATGTTTGCTGTAGAAACCAACCTATTATTTTCTGCTTGAATTGAGAAAAATGTTCATTTTGAGGGGAATTCAAAGGAGAGGTGGGGGAGGGTGTTAATATGGGTTTGGGTGCTGCATCTTCAATTCTTTCTGCATGGCCTACTTTCCATGCAACTGTAAATGATTTGGTAAGGTATAGCTAGATGAATTGAAATGATTTAATCTTTGTTTTAAACAGCATATTTTCTTCCATTACATGCTTCAATCTTAAAGTAAGACAGAAGAATTAGTAGAATTTAACACTAATGGGTTCAATGTTGAGATTATTATTACTCAAATCCCTTTCCAACAATTTGAAATTTATATCCCAGAAAGGCATTACATATCTCATAATCGTTTTTTTTTTTACTTGTACACATATTTTCTTAAATTTATCCAAGAATGACCTTTTTGGATTTAAAACAATGCTAGTAATGTATGCAGAAATGATATGTTCCACAGGAAATAGAATTGAAAATTAAGCAGTGAAGCATGGTTTTTATGCGATCATTGACTATCATATCCCATACCTCTGTAATTTCATTTGCCAAGAAATATGGTATTATACACGTAGCATAAATTTGGACTATAAGAAATCAGTACCCACTAGTTATATCAGCTTCTCATTGGTTGAATGGAAGGTTATTAATGATTCAGGCCTCAATATCTTTGGGACTTATTGTCTTTTTTAACTATGATGAAAATAGTATGTCAATTCTCAATAGTCATTAGATTATCAAAGTAACGGGGACAAGTGGATTTTTTGTAATATTTTTTCTATGTTGAGGTAAACTGCATAGTAGTTTAAATGCTAGGCGAAGAAGTGATTCTTCTGTATTACTTTTTTTTTAGGGTCTTTTACGTTGACAAATTAATTTCTTATATTGGATATAACTCCTAGTAGTGGTTCATCTTTCTTTACCAAGAACAAGGTTGGTTGGACATTCTATATTGTTGATCGGTGTATTTGTGCCTCTTCCGGATGAAAATAAACTATGGGAATGTATGTGTGTGTCTATATATATAAAATTGAAAATTAAAACAACGAGTGAATATTTGTATTCCCTGTTATCTGAATCATAAGGATCTGGTCCTGGCTTGTCATGAAACTAGGCTCCTGCTAGTCTGCATCAAATTCATTTTCAGTTTAAGCCTTTTTGCTTAAACCTGCATGAGTCCTCTGTAAGAGTGTTCCTCTTAGCATTCATGGCTATGTGAGAAGCGTTAAGTTGCAGATTCCCCCTCCCTGACCCTTTGTGATTCTAATAATTTAAAGTTAGTTTCTTTAGCCGCAAGGAATATGGGATGAGTTATATATATCGCAAATTTCAAAATATTTAAGCCAGAATAGTTGGAGAACGTTATAACTTAAGTTGCTTGAAAGCTATATCTGCAAATCCTGCTAGTTACTCAATTTTTTTTATTTTCAAAAAATAATTTGTGGTCCTTGATTTTAATCATTCAGGGAGGCCATATTAAGCCAGGGCTAACTCCGAAGAAATCTGCAGAGGAGGATGTATCGAATACAAGGTTTAAGTGAGCTTGTTAATCCGTCGGGAATGGTTAAGTTTGTTATAACGAGACTCTTAGTCGAACTTTTGTGCGTTAAGTATACAAAAGGTAGTTCATACAAGGCTGATAAATGTCACATCCATGATGAATATTTAGTAAGATTTTTTATCACATGAAAAAAATAATTTTTTTTATCTAATACGTCTTTTCAAATTAATTTGATCACTTGGAGGAAGAATTTATCATTTATAATAATTTTATTTGACTCCAGCAGAATTATTTCTTGTGAATATCTGTTATCTTGTAAAAAAAATAAAATAAAATAAAATTCACCTGGTAAAGTTTCGTTTTGCATGTATTCTAGTTTGAAAAGGTTCAAATTTTATGCCTAACTGATAAACTATATTTTAATTTTGAACATCATTATAGAAATTATTTTCACTTTTTAAATTTTAAATCAGTTCGAATAAAATTATACTTATAATTATATATTTATTCTTATTTTGTATATGAATATTAATTAATTAGTTATTATATTTATGTACTTTATCATTATGAATAATCATTTTATATGAAGTACAAATCCAATTAAAATTGTCACCATTTGATTTTATTTTATTAATGAAAAGTTTTTCTGAATCTTTTTTAACGTTACTTTTACCATGCGACTATGTTAAAATTTACAATTAACCTACAATAAATTCGTATAATATATATTTTTTAACAGTATATATAGATTTTTTTTCCGGCTCCTGTGTTTAAGGTGGTATTCAGGCTTTCGCACCCGAATCAATGCTGTGTTATAATATTGAGCATATTTGTTTTAAAAAACTTTATAACATTTAGTATTTTCAAATTGATTTCTAAAAGGTTTATGTTAAAGTTTTAAAATTTAAACGTTTTTTATTATTGAATAAAAATATTTTCAAAAGTTATTTTTATTGAATTATGTGACTTTTATATAATTTTTTAATATTAATTTAATTTAAATTTTACATATTATAATATTATAACAAATTTAAAGATATCTTTACTTTTCAGAAAATTTAAATTTAAATTTAAATTTATTACAATTTTAATCAATATTAATTTAAATTTAATTTTTAATTTTAGTTTTTAATATATAAAATTAATTAAAAATTTATGCTATGATTTTAATAATTGTTTTCATTAATTTTAAGATTTTTTAACCATTTACATTTTTATTAATATAATATAGTTTTATTATTAATAAATTTATATATTAAAAATTAAAAATTAAAAATTAAATTAAATTGAGATTGATTAAAATTATAATAATTTTAAATTTAATTTATCTAAAAAATAAAAATATCTTTAAATTAATATATTCTTCTAATATTTAAAATTTAAATTGAATTAGTATTTAAAAGAAAAAATAAATAAATAATTGTATAATTTAATATAAGAAAAATCAGCTTTTAATAATACTCTCATTTGATAATAAAAAAATTAATTTTAAAAGTTTAATATAAATCGATAAAGAATCAATTTAATAGTACTAAATGCTATAGTTTTAAAACAAAGATATATTGTATGTTATGATTTTGGCATTAATCCAATAGGAAAATATTAGGTTTTATTTTGTTTTAAATTTTTTATTTTATTTCTATTTTTTTATTTATAAAAATATCATTTATTTTTATTTTATTTCCTATTTATAAAATTTTATATTAAAAAATTAAAATTAAAATTAAAATAATTATTTTTTATTTTTATTATTTTCTATATAAATGTTAAAATTAGAAAACGTTCTCTAAACTAAGTATCAGCTTATTGTCCCTCAAGTATTGGAAAAAATCATATATATTTTAAATAGGTATTGAAAAAAAATTGTATATTTTAAATACAAGATTTAACCTATTTATGGAAAAATTAAAAGTATTAAATATGTATATATTATTGTAATTTTAATTAACTATAATTAATTAGTAAATATATCTTTACGCTATGGTATATATATGTTGGAGAAAAAAAATCAATTTATGTAATCATGTATTATATAAAGTTGTAGTGTTGGTGTTATGGATGGAAGTAGGTTGAGTCAAAAAGGTTTACAAGTTTAAAGTCTTTTATAAAAATATATTTTAGTATTTTTTAACTTATAAAATCTATTAATCTAACCTTTACTAATATCATGTATAAAAAAATAAATTAAAATTATCTAACAATAAAAAAATTTATAATTATTTATTTTGAGATATTACACTAGGTAATATGTTACATATGATATATTTTTGAACAAAATCACAAACGGAGGAAGCTAGGGTTGGATCATAGTCTCGTAAAGTTAGATGAAAATGACAAAGTAAGGTTATATTTTTGTTTAAAATTAAAAATTAAAAGTTTTAATTTTAACAAATTATGTAAATATATTAATATTATATAAATATAATATATTAAAATAAATATAAATATATAATATATATAAAGATAAATATAATCTTAAATAAAAATATTATCTAAAATTCTTTTTAACAAGCCTCTGTTTCTTAACTAAGTCAACCTGTAGATTCTTGTTGGATGGACGGTGTTTCCATTTATTGATTACAACATCTATTATAACATAAAGAGTATTTTGGTAACTAAAGGCTGTTTAGTTAAATGTTTTTTCATATAAAACATCTGCATTTCTTTTATATTTTTGTCATCTACTATGACATTTGTTGTTTTCTTATTCTGCTTCTCTCCTTATACAACATTGAAAGTTGATATTTTTTATTTGATCCTTAAAATGTTCATTTTATTTTTTCTATTTTACTTTTCAATAACATTGAAAGTTGATATTTTTTATTTGATCCTTAAAATGTTCATTTTATTTTTTCTATTTTGCTTTTCCTATTGAATTGAAGAATGCTTTGTTTTTTCTTATATTTCTTGTATCTAAACTTCAACACCTATGTCAGCTTTGTAAGTGTTCCTTTTTTTTTTTTGTCTTTTCCCTTACTCAACATCAAAGGTTTGCAAGTTTTTTTCTACTTTACAACTATGGTTCCATATTGTTATTTGTCTCTTTATTATTATAATTTTAAGAAACTTTAAAACATAATGATGTGTAAGTTTTTATTCTAAATAAATAATAACTAATATGAAAATTAATAATAATATAAAACTTATTTATTAAATTTTTTTAAATATAATTATAATTTTATTAACATACAAAAAATTAAATTTAAAATAATATATATTTTTATTATATATATATATATTTTATTATTTTATTTATAACATAAAGTAGCAATAATAAATCAAATTGTATGATATTTATTTATTTATTATTATTATTATTATTATTTGATTTATATAAATACAATTTTTACATTAATTAAATATTATGTATTTAAATATATATATATATATATACATTTATGATTCATGCATTATTTTTATCATTATTCAATTGTAATTATTTTAAATGTAAAAATAATTATTATTATTTATTTATAACCAATATTTGAATAATGTTTGTAAATAGTTGTAAGGATTTTTTTTTTCAAAAAATAATTGGGAAAAATATTTTTATTTTAAATAAATAATAATTAATTCAAAAATATTTTATTATTAAAAGTTGTAGTGTCTTACTTACAATTTTTTTTTTCCAAATACTTCACCATGTTGTTTCATTTTCTGAATAACAAATGTTTATAACTTTATAAGTAATTTTAGATCATTAACTTTTGAAAACAAAGAATATTTTCATCTTTATAATATATCTGCAGTATATTAAAAAATATAACTTAAATATACATCTTGTAAAAGTTGAATGTTAATATTATTATTTTTATTTTATTTTTTTTAATATTTTATTTTCTATTAATTATTTTATACTCTAAAGATACAAAGAAGGAAATTACTATAACTAATGATTTAAAGGCATTAAGAAATAATTTTAATATACTACCATTATTATCATTTTATTTGCACGCTTACCATTCAAAATAAAAAAGAAAAAATAATTAATTTATAATTTTTTATTGAGTTTGGAAATTACACTTAAATATAGGAATCATTAATGAAACAGAACATTTCATGTTATGGATTTTTCTTGATAATAAATTTTCTTATATTTGATGTCACAAATTATGGTGATATAATTTTTTATTATTATAATAATTTTAAGAAATTTTATAAAATATTGACTTGCAGATTTTTATTCTAAATAAATAATAATTAATCTGAAATTAATAATAATTTAAAAATTTATTAAAAAATTACAGATATAATTATAATTTTATTAACATATAAAAGATTTAAAATTGAAATAAAAGTTACTTTTATAATATATCTTTTATTATTATTTTTTTATATCACATAGTAGCAATAATTAATTATATTATATGATATTTTATTTATTTATTTATTATTATTATTATTTTAATTTATATCAATCAAACTTTTAATTTAATTAAATATTTATTTCAAAAATATATATTTATGATTCATGCATTACTTTTATCATTATTCAATTGTAATTATTTTAAATATAAATATATTTATCATTATTTATTTGTAACCAATATTCAAATAATATTTGTAAATAGTTGTAAGGGAGTTTTATTTTTAAATGTTTTTAGAAAATAATTAGGTAAATATATTTATTTTGAATAAATAATAATTAATTAAAAAATATTTTATTATACAATGTAATAGTGTCTTGCTTACAATTTTTTTTCTGCAAATGGTTCTACATGTTGTTCATTAAGTAATAAATGTTTGTAATTTTATGAATAATTTTGAATTATTAACTTTTAAAAATAAAAGATATTTTTTTTATAATACATCTACAAAATATTAGAAATCTAAACATATTGAAAACCAACATTATTACTAATATTATTTTTTTAATGTTTAGTCTCTCTTTATTTTAATTTTTACTTTAAACACACCAACAAAAAAAATACCAATGATTAATTATTTGAAGAAATCAAGAAATTTTTTTTATAAACTACAATTACTACCATCTCATTTGCATGTCTACAAATAAAAAAAAAATTGATTAATGTTTTAATATATTTTAATTATTCTTTCAATAACATAAATTTTATGAGTTATTAATGAAAAAAGATTTGACATCCATATCTTATATTTCTACTAATAATAATTTTTTTCTTATACTTAATGTCCAAAAATTATATCAATATATTTTTGTTTATTAATAGTATTACAAGCTTATGTAGATATTAAATTATAATATTTTTATAGGAAGCAATAAAGGATGCTTTATTTATTTTTTAAAATCTTATTTTGTTGTATTTTAAACTTACTTTTATTGTATTTTTAAGTTGGACATTAATAAATTTTTTAAATTATATTATTTAGTAGATGTTTATGTATATTTTAAAGGTATCTTTTATTTTCAAAGAATTAAAAAGTAAATTTGAGCGATGCATGTACTTGCAATTGAAAGTGAATGTTGTTACTGTAATTACAACAAAATGACAAATTTGATAAAAATTTTAAAAAGATATTTATTGATTTGTGGAGTCAAGATCAAATTTATTTTTTAAAGGAAAATATTTGAAAAAAACCTTAATTTGAAGAAAAAATTTAAGTTCGGGAGTCGATTATGAATAGGAAAAATATTAAGCACCTTACTCGATCGTTATGAAGAACGGTACCCTTAAATTGAGTGTGTGATTTTGATATTTTTAACAACTATTTGATCCTTTTAAATATAATAGAAATAAATAGGTTTGTGGAAAATAGTATGACAGGAATTAATCCTACTCATACATGTTCCCTGGTGCAATGGGAAATTCAAGGTTACATAGTTCTGGTTTGGAAGACTTGGTCTTCGGAGATATTTTGAAAAGGTAAGGCTTATACTAAATTGCGAAATGAGTTGTAAGTGTTTTGAGTATTTTTGAAAAATCCTTAGTCCACCTATGCACAGGGTTCTAGGGAAACAAAGACTGCTATGAGACCCGTATGATTTCTAAATACTGAACAATAGGGTATGCTATCACTTCGTATCCAGAACTCATTTTGTGAGATGAAGTATTTGAGAATATCTTTTTGAAATTTATTCTTTGGTAGGAAAGTAAATTTAAGTGATTTTCTCGGATTTACTTATGCATAGAGTCTGAGACACACGGAGGTTGCACTGAGACTCATGATTTCTAAAAGTCGAACAGTAGGATGTGCTACCAATTCGCACTTAGAGTTCATTGTGTGAAATTCAGGATTATTTTTAAAATTATACAAGTATTTTGAAATATTTGATTTTCAAATATTTTTCTGGATCCACATATGTATAGAGTTTGAAATAAAGATGACTGTACTGAAACTCATGATTTTTAAATGTAGAACAATATGGTATGTTACTAATTCACATCTAGAACTCATTAAAGATGACTGTACTGAAACTCATGATTTTTAAATGTAAAACAATATGGTATGCTACTAATTCACATCTAGAACTCATTGCGTAAAATCAAGATTATTTAAAATTATAGACGTATTTTGGAATATTGACTTTCAAATGTTTTTCCGGATCCACATATGCATAGAGTCTGAGGCAAACAAGGATTGCACTAAGACTCGTATGATTTCTAAATGTTGAATAATAAGATATGCTACCAGTTTACGTCTAGAACTCATTGCGTGAAATCTAAAATTATTTAAAAATATCATAGTGTTTTGAGAATTTGATTTTTTAGGGTAATAGAAAAATGATGCAGTGTTTAATACTTTGAAAAAAATTCTTAATCCATCTATGCACATGATTCAAAACAAACGAATGTTGTATTGTGACTTGTAGGATTTCCAAATACTGTATAGTAAATATGCTACTATTTAAAGCTCGTCGCGTCCGATTTAGAATTTTAAAATTTTAAACTATATATATGTATTTTAAAATAAATAAATAAATAAATAAGATAAAAATTTCTAATTTTAAAATCTTGTTAAGAGAAAAAATTTAAATTTAAACGTAGATGGCAAACTAAAGGAGAATCTTGGCTTAATACCTTTCCACTTGAAATTTTTCATTTTGGAATCAGAATAAGGCCCCACGAGATACACATGAATAATTAATGTCCTAAACTGAAATTTTTAAATACGGGCCAATATTGTTTGAATATAATATAACTAATCGATAGTAAACCAATAAATAAATCACTTCAACTTCATTCTCAGGTAGCAGTAAAGGATTATAGGCATGCGTGGAATTTTAAATAAAAGCATTAATAGTTGCTATCATGCCATTTTCCAAAAGATTAAACTAAAGGTGATCAAAATCGAGTACGAGTTTAACCTGCAGGTGAAATTAAGTTTAGAGGAAGCCATAAAAATTTAGTTCTCATTGGAACCCCTAGATTGGGTTCCTTCTTGTCCCAAATGTAAATTAGTAAGGACAATGCCTTGAATTATCTTGATCTCACCTCAATTCCGGAGGCTCATCAGGCCTAAGTTAAACAAGGCCAAGGGTAATCTCTTCTTCTTCTTTTTTCTAAAATTGAAGGGTGGTTAATAGCAGAGAGTAGAAATGATAGGCACGTGAAGGTACGATGGGAGTGGCAGTGACCGACTAGACACTATAGCTATCACCTGAGTTTTGATGTCTCCAACGATGATCGCTGGTGGCTCCATGATGGTTCGGTGAATTCCACTTCCCTCAATATTTGAAAATTATCCTAGCTAACATAATTTCTTAATTCCCCTCTATTTCTAACGTTACTACCTAATGGGAATCAATTTTTTGAGCTCTTGATGGTGCAAAGGCTGATATGGCCTTCATGGCAATTATGATAGCTCTATGGTGGTGGCCAGGGAGCAGAGCAATGAGAAGAATGATGTAGGATTTGACGATTACTATGATATATATAATCATTGATGTCCAAAATATACTTAACTATAAGATGGAAAAGTATTTCATGATAATAAAAAAATTCATATTATATATATATATATGTATAATTTTTTAATATTATTTTGTATATTGCACCGGTGTCGAGCGAGATGTTCAAACGGAAATGCCTCTAGGCATGAGCGTTTTCCGTAATTTGATAATATTTACTATTTTGAATGCTTTAAACATCTTAGTTAAACAAAAAAACTTTAAATTTCATTTTGGAAGAGAAACTAACAGCTTATTGAGTTAAACTTGTGTATGCATCGGGCTTGTATGATAATTTTTTTTCTTAAGAAAAGTTGTCTGATAATATATTTTAATCATTTGTTCTAAAAATAAAAATATAAAATACCTATTTCAAAACACGGGTTAGTTTGATTTTCTATAGAAAATTCAAATATTTTTATTTTAAAATCTGTTTCTTTAAACAATACTATCAAATAGATTTATTTATTGCTTATCAAAAAAATCAAATACATTATCTTTTATTTTTCTCAAAGAACAGTGTTAAAAAAAATTATCTAATAAAATAATTTTAAAAATAAGAAAACAAAAACAAAATCAAACACCCCATCAATTCTAAGTTAAAACTCTTTCTGAATAACATTAACTATCTTCCATATAGTATACTAAAATCAGATATTAAAGAACTTGCTATATTTAAATATAATTAAATGGATATTGTTGATATAACAAATTTGATATATGCTAAATCATTATTTTAAGTTAAAGAGATATGATTAATATGACAAATTTTGGTTATATGCTAAATTATTATTCTAACTATTCCTACAATGGATTGACTAACCGTCAATTATTTGTTAATATCATTTTGTATCTTTCTAAATTTGATCCTATTTTGTATAGTCTACACATATCAAATTTTAGAGTAAGCAAATTGGATGGTTATATCCTTGGCATGAGAAAAGGTCTTAAACAATACCTCACTGATGATCAACATTTGCTTGGCTGGTTGCTCAACTCAATGACAACAGGTGCTACCACTCAGTTATTACATTATGAAACTTCAAAGGGTCAATGAAGATTGAAGACTTTTTAATAAAAATGAAGATCCTATCTCCACCAATGATCTCACATCCAAACTCTTGCTGGCATACACAATGAATACAATGTCAATGCCATTTTTTGTTCATCTCACATGGGTTGATTTGCTGGCTCAATTGTTAGCCTTTGAAAACAGGCTTGATTAGCTAAACAACGTTTATAACCTCACCATAAATCATTAGTAAATGTTGCCCACAGATGAAACAAGTCATTCACTCGAGGTAATTGGAGAGGAATAAGTCAAAGATGTTCAAAAGGAGGAAGAGACAGAGGTAGCTTCTTAAACAACAAGCCTACTTGTTAAGTGTGAGAGGTTCAACAACTAGAGCTATAAATTATAATGCTTTTATGACTTCCCAAAACTCAGTTTTAGAGATTCTGAATGGTACCTTGGTAGTGGTGCTAGTAACCCTGTCACAAATGACATGATGGTAAGGATTCTCTTACTGTTCAAAACAGTGAGAAACTTGAAATTCCTACTATTAGTTTAACATCCATTAACACTTGTTAGAAACCATTAAAATTGAATAAAGTACTGTATGTCCCTAAAATCAATAAGAACCTTTTAAGCATCTTTAAACTTACTGTAGATAATAATGTTATGGTAGAATTTCACCCAAACTGTTGCTTTGTGAAGGACAAGTGGACAAAAAAAATCCTGGTGCAATGGATGATAAAGAATGAACTTTATCAGCTAGCAGAAAATTCATTTCAAATAAATAACAACTCCGCTACTTTTTTGTCTCTCAAAGAAAATTGGCATAGGAGGTTGGGACACCCTAGTAACAGAGTTCTAGAAGAAATTTTGAAGAGATGCAAAGTCAAAATTCCACCTAATGTTTCCTTTTCCTTTTGTGAAGCATGTAAAGATTACAAGTATCATCTTTTACCATATAAATCGCAGCATATTTGTAGACTATCAAAGGCTATCTATGGATTGAAACAGGCTCCACGAGCCTGGTTTGAAAGACTTAAAAATGCTTTGTTTGAATGGGGTTCAAGAGCACCAAGAGTGACAACTCTCTATTCTTCCGTATATGGAATAATCACATAATTCTCGCTCTAATATATGTTGATGACATTGTTGAAACAAAGGAATAATTCTAATTTCTTAGAAGCCTTCATCTGAAAACTGAACACAGTCATTGCATCTAAGGATCTTTGAATATTTCACTACTTTCTTGGAATCAAAGTTTGCAGGAATTTCAATGGCATGTACCTTAAGCAAGGCAAGTAGATAGATAGATGACTTATTAAGGAAATTCAATATGAGAAATGCTTCATCATGCCTAACTCCAATGGTGACCGGAAAAGACTTCACAACAAGTGGAGAAGCTATGAAGAATCTCACATTATTTCGCAGAGCAATTAGAGCTCTCACATACTCAATCAACAAATTGAGCTTATATATGAGCTCACCAATTGCTCTTCACTGGCAAAAGGTGAAAAGGATTCTCAGATACCTCCAAGGGACCAAAGCCTTTTGCCTTCACATCAAAATAATTGAATTCTGTTTGCTAATATCATTTTGTATCATTCTGAGATTGGATTCTATTTTATATAGTATGAACATATCATATTTTAGCATAATTTTAGAAATAATTAGTTGCTTATGTAATTATTTATATACATATAATTTGATCTGTGAAACCAATCAAGCATTTATATTTTTACTTAACTTCTCTTTAATGTGACTTCTGCTACCATTTTGATGTCAATTTTAATTGGAGAGTTGAAAGAGGCCTTTCCTGTTAATTTCTAACACATTGTTATATGACTTAACAGTTACAAGATATGCCTGTTTTTGTCTTCTCATTCTTTTTATTTGTTTGAATTAGACAGCCAACTTAATTTTTCACTGCATATAGTTCAAAGAAACTGGATAGCAGTTTAGTTGAATTTTGGTTATAACTTGCGGGTTGATAATAATTATTTCATCCAAATAATTATCTGCTCAAAAAATGGGTAGTAGCATGTAGCCTGTAGTGGATGTAAGTATGCACTTTGAAACAAAAGCATAAGCAAATATAAAACTCACTGTGTAGTCATAGAGTAGGTTTTAGTGGTCATGGATTTTTATTGGGTTTAGATTGAATCAATTGAGTCAAGTTGTGTGATGGGATATTTTTCCCACTTGCACTAGAGTTGAGTCTAGTATTCCAGAAGTGGTTTTTCAATAAAAAGAAAACAATTAATAAATATTTCGTGTATAGTTTTGTTATTCTTTAATTTGAGCAATTTTTTTTAAAAATAAAGCAAACAAGTATGAGTAATTTAAATTTAAAATAAAAAGAACAAATTTTAAAAAATTAAAATGAAGTAGCTGAGATTTGAAATGAAGAAAAATATTTTAATATAACAAATTTTGAAAGCAAGTAAAATTGAGATTAGAAGGCGAAGAAAATCTTAATATAAAAAATTGCATATTAAATTAAAGGTAAGACAGTTGTAGTATAAAATAAAGTATATAAAAAATATCCTTGTCCTAAGACTCTCAAATTTATACTCATGTAATTTTATTCTAAAAAACATTAGAATTATCTAATAATAAAAGATTCAAATAATTTACATAAAATTTTAATTTACCTTATTATCCTATTATTGAAAAAAAGGTCAAAATGAAAAATTCGAAACCACTTATGAAAAGAGTTTATCAACAAGACTTTTGCGAGGAGTTTATCAACCCTGCGGGAAAAGTGATGACATCTTGGGCAAGAGATGATGCTCTATATAAATTATGTACGTACATAATTCTAAACAACGATGTAATTTAAAATTAATTTTTACAAATAAAATAAATAAATATGTTCTCGTATTTGTTAGCTAAAATTGTTATAGTTATAAATGCAATAGTTTACTATTAGTATAATCATTTTGAAATTTCCTAGCTTTTAATATATTATGAAATACATGCTAGATTTATAATAAATCATAGAACATATAAATTAAATGATAACTTTTTTACCTTTATTAACAATTTTAAGTTCAAGTCTCTAAAAATATAGTTGCATTGGAATTTAGAAAAAAATTATTTATAATAATTCTATTCGATTTAATCTAAACTAGCTAAATGTTCAATGCGATAGTGTAGTAATTTTAAAATTAAAAATATTTTGCTAGCAAATTGTTAGCATAAATTACAATTTGATTTTCATATAAAAAATCATCTAAACTAAACGTAAAATAAAATACATTAATTAATCTAAGAGGTAAAACTATAAAAGAAGGATAAATTTGTTAGCATAGAGAAAAAAATAAAGAATTCTTAATTAATAGAAAAAAGAGGAGAGTCCAAGAATACTTATTTTTTAATTAATAGAAAAAAGAGGAGAGTCCAAGAATAATTAGAAGTGACTCACCAGACATTTACGCAACTATAGGTTATCGTTAAGGGAAAAAAAATTGGTTTTTATATACAGAGATATGACAAGAAAAACGATTAGGATAATAGTTTAATTAAGTATTCATTTTATAATTTTTTTATATATGAAAATTTATATCATAAAGTTGATGCTAAGATTTCCTGAAATAATCTGAAAAGAATTTATTTTAATAAACTATATTAAGAATTTTATAAAAATAAATTTAAAAAACTTATAATAATTATAATTTTTATAAATTACTTTACACTCTTTTAAATATTTCATAAATATATTATTGATTATGAGTGCAGTTTAATTTTAACAAGAGTAATTGAAAACTGAACCTAACCACAATAAAAATATGATTTTTTTTTCCCCTTTCTTGCATGGGTTCAGCATTTTGAAACCGTTTGCTTTGATCTTAAACACCCCTAGTAGCATAACCAGCACCGACTGAGACTGAGATACGAAATTTTCTATGAATACACTACACAAACTCCTGAATTGCTTTCTGTTAAGTCTTTGCTTATGAAAATGAAGATAGAAATTAAGAACAGGGGTTACTTGATTGTACTGATAAACAACTTTTGTGATGAGTGCAAAAATTTAGTAAGTCTCACAAGAAAGAAAAATTGAAAAGAAAAAGGATTATGTAGAGATTTACTTGCACAAATATTTTCTCATCAAATATAATGAGACTTCATATATATATATATATATATATATATATGCTCATGTCCAGTAACATATTTGGTTGAAAAAAAACCCTAAAAAAATAATCGTTTATTTTATCAGCTTTTGAAAAATAAACGATTATTTTTTGAATTAATGTCTTACAAAACATATCTAACATCCTAGAGCAGAAGAGAGGAAAAGAAAAATCCAAGCAACTTTTGACATTATATTACAATATATCTTAATCCTAGTCCTAGAGCACTTGGTTGAGTTGATCTTGTGGCAGACTTGGTAATCCATGCTTTGATGATGCATAATAAAAAATTTCAGCATATACCCATTTTCATGATCGCTCCTGCCACCTTAAAAGAATCATTATGCATCTCCAAATGATGTAAAATCTAGTTTTCTGCTCCTGGAAGTGCCTTGAACACCGTTTCCATAGCTGAGGTTTAGGAAATCTCAATGACAAGAATTGTCCTGCTCCTGCCATGCTATAAAAGCCTAGACAACAAAGACTTTAGATCCTTGGAACTTAATATAACTCCTATATATAGAAGAAGGGTGGTGGAGAAAGTGTGAGAATGAGTAGTAGGTACTGTGAATGATATGAAAATGGCCTTGGAATGGAATCACAGATGCTAAAGCGGTCTGTGTCACATTGTCCCCCTGCCAAATCACCCCTGAAAAGGACTTGCTGCAATTCATCCTAATAGGAATGGCCCCAACCCTGTCTGTATTAGCCTATAATTCTTTAAATTATTTACCACTTCTCTGACTTTATGAAGTATATTCGCATAACAAGTGCATTTGTGTCTTAATTTCATCATTCCTTTGTATGCATTCTCTTAGTTTTGATTATTGTCCAGCTAAAAGTATTCTTACTTATTATAAAGAGTTTGATCGCATAGTTCAACAAAGATTTCACCTGTGACAGAGTGTAAATTGAAAATTACTTTGTTGTATTTACATAGTATATGTATACATATCAGTAATTCTAACTATGTTTGAGTTTCTAAATTATACGCTTAATAAGAACATTTAGCCTCTAATTACAATTAAAAATCCTATTTAAGTAACATTAATTTCTGCTGGAATAAGTTTGTTTTTTAACATATTCAAGACATGAGATAAGACACAAGCGAGGAATTACACCAAACAGGTTCCTTTGAATATAATATTTTTCATTTGTATGTATTTGAGACAACACCAACATAACATTCAACAGAGAGTTGCTGTAAGGGACTAGGGAGGGGGGCAGGGAGAGAAAAAGGGAGAGAGAGAGAGAGAGAGAATATACACTTCTGGGTTGATTTTGAAGCCTCAAGTACACTCTGAAAATGTTAGATACAAAAGAGATTGATTGCTAATGTACAGCAGTCAAATAGAGTAATCCATTGAGGTAGATACACACGCTACCTAAAAGCAGATTGAAAGAAAGTACTTAAAAAAGTGCTCTTTGCTAAGAGTATTTATGCCAATTAAGAAGCATAGAGATACACATCCTCATAATATAAAGCTTCCCCCTTTGTTGCTGCGCGATTCTCCTCCACTTGGCATATCTTCTACCCATGTTTCCCATCA
Organism: Canavalia gladiata; assembly: GCA_037954105.1. Classification (NCBI taxonomy): domain Eukaryota; kingdom Viridiplantae; phylum Streptophyta; class Magnoliopsida; order Fabales; family Fabaceae; genus Canavalia; species Canavalia gladiata. Next base: position 16,424,244 of record CM075658.1, on the reverse strand, counting down.
CACAAGTGTCTCTAATTGCGTTACAACTAACTGGCCAAGCAAACAATTTATTGAAGTTAAAATCCGATGTGGCAAGAGATAACATGCTAACTGGATTCACATTTAGAATTGCAATGCTTCATCCAATGTTAAGGCTCCACCTATACATGCATTGGACATCAACACACGTGCTTCCAAATTCAGCTCAAATGCATAGTTTTTTAGTTAAATCATGCTGGCCATTGATCATTGTCGTTTCTTTGAAAACGATTAACAAGTACAAAAACGCCACCCTTATCTTAAATAGTGGCTAACCTCACATCATTATCCTCTCAAACATCAAGGGTCTCTTTAACTTCCTTCATCAAGCAGTTCAAATGAGAGACACATGCAAGGGCTTGTTTTTTACACAAGCGTTTGGGATGAATCCAAAACTTCACGTGAGTTCCACACCATTCTACCTCATGGGTCATAAAGGGCAGCTGAGTTTGTTCTTCCTCAAAAGGGTCAAGCATGTGACTTGTAAGGTTGTCAAATAATGTCTCACTGTTTTTGAAAAGATTGGCAAAGAAACGCTCCCATATCTTATCTTAAAAGCAGAAAGTATCAAAGATAAGATCTTTTCTGAATATATAACTAATCTTTGTGGACCTGAAGGATTAATCCATTGATATCCAGATTTAATGGGTCCTAGTTAAATAGGCATGGTGAAATTTGAGCCACTTAGAGAGGCCTAGGTACAGTGATACACTAATGAGGGTAACACAAATAGAAGCTAGTTGCTGAAGGGTGAATATCAATTAAGGGGACATGTTATTTCAAGGGGGTTGGAACTTTGTGCTGTTTTCATCTGAAATGAAAGAAGAGAAAGGTCCAGGCTGGTGGCAAGTCTCACTGTGCATTCAATATGTTGGCTATCTTGTGAAATGTAATAATGAGAACAAAGTTGGATGATATGTGTAGTTCAGGATGTGACTAACTCAGACCACACAGTAACAGTGTTTCAACATTCCTTTTAGATAAACATTACATGATGCAAATGAGTTTTACCAAAACCAGTTATCAGAGTGATGAGAGAAAGACACTTTGCTCTATAGCTAGTTCACTGTTACTTTCAGGTCCCATTGAATATGGAACACATGCAAGAGGACAACATAGAATTGACTACTTTAGCACAAATAGAATCGTAGTCCTAGAATTATCTCAAAAAGTTTCAATGATCCCATGTATCACGTACCCAATTTATCCTATTGCATATCACTGTTTAAAGAAAGGTAATTATCTGATAATATCAAAAAATACAACTAGTTCAATTGAGTGAGTCTTGGCACAACGGTAAGGTCCCCTTCTAATTTTTTAGGACCATCTTCCACTGAATTACTTAGAGCCGTTTATAAAGTGATGATGTAATAATAAAATATTTTTTAATACATATGCACTGCTCGTCTCAATTAATTACAACTGTCAATTTTTTTTATAAACAAATGATTCTCCTATTTATTGGAATAATTCTGATTTATACAGTTTAATACATTTTTATATCTTTATTTTCATCATGTTACATATTATATTATATCTCTCTTTCTTTCTTTTTTTTTTTTTACCTATTTTTAAAATATATAATAACATTTTTTTGCTAGAGTTGTTGTTACCATTGGAGTGGTAAATTTGGAAGACTAAGTATCTTCCAACTTTTAACTAAGAGGTTGGCCTTTTTTTTACTCTTACAAGATTATTGGTGAAAGTATTCTTTGAAATTGGATTGTTGGAAAAATAATTCCTCACAAAGATCATTGGTGAAAGCATTTTTTGAAATGAGATTGTTCAAAAAATAATTCAAAGGTTAAAAGAGTGTTTTTTACACATTTCTTAATGTACTAAAAATTTAATGTATTTTTTCCTAAGTTTTATATAAAAAATTTAATCTTATCACTCAGGATTCCCGCCAAATGCATATTTATGTTTACTTTTTTAAATAAATCATATAAAACACATAAAGATATGTGCTTTGTGGTGTGACAAAACATTAAACATTTATGATACAAACACCTATTATACATATTTATATACATTTTGCAAGAGATTTCGATAAACCCTAACAATATCATAAAATTAATTTTTTTCATATAAAATGGAAGAAAAAATATATCAAAATTTTAACGCATTAAATAATGCATAAAAAATAGTATTAAGCTTGGTGTGGAATTATTTTTCTAATAACCCTATTTCAAAAGCTACTTTCACAAATGGCCCTGGTGCAAGTAAAACATCCCAAAGAGATCACAGGTTCAAAATCTTAGAAATAACCTCTTTATTTGTGAGAGCAAGGCTATCTATATGTACTATCCCCATACCCTACTAGGTACAAGTCATGGGCCACCTTTTTGGAAGTCCTATCCACAGGTTGCATTCATTAAAGAGCAAAGCAACATCTCATATAAGGCTTTGACATGAGTTTGACAATTCTGGGATTGGGAGTGTTTCTTTATAATTTGGTAGGGGAATTACAATTATGTGGAGAGTGTATTCTCAAGTGATATTCATAAGTCATCACATGGATGTGCTTCCAATTAAAAGGTAGTTGAGGTTTGAGACCCAACAACTATCACCACTAAGAGGTAAACAATTGCGGGTGCCAAGGGGTATTGCTACAGGAAACGATGAAAATTGATAGTTCAGTCATTGTGTTCATCATTTGCTGGCTTGATGTTTTCTAGCCATGTGATTAAACTGGTGGACTTTATTTTTCCTTATCCATATATACTCAGGAATTGAAGTTACAAAAATGTTAAACCGGATCCAAAACATTGGATGATTACAAATAAAGTAGCATCCTTTCAATTTTATTAGTTCCTTTGCAAATGCAATGCTTGTAGCTTTGATTGTTTTGATCTCACCTCCTATATGGTTCAGTGATTTACAAATTGGACTACAAGACTAATGATTAATTTCTAGCTACCAGATTTTCTTTCTTATCTTTTTTTCATTAATCAGGAGAAAAATAAAAATAAATACGTTTTACTTGAAAATAATTTCTTGTTTCTTTGGTACAGCTTGATTCTAGGATCGAGTACATTTTACTGTTTTTTTTTTTCTCCTTTTCTCTTATGAGGTATTTGGACCTCTTTCTAAGAGAAAAAAAAATCATATACCGCAATTATTATAGAAATAAATTAAGTTTGGTTTCAGAAAATATTTTTATTTTTATTTTTTATAAAAATATTATTTTATTTTTATTCTATTTTTTTATAAAGTATTAAAACATGAGCTGTTTCTTTATTTGATTGGAAAAAAAATCTCTTTAAATTTAAACATGAGTCCTATTTTAAAGATACTGGTTAACAAGTTAATTAATAATTTTTATTAAAAATATAGAAATAATAGATATAATTTTTAAAGTAATTATTATAAAAATTAATAAGTTTTAATGATTTAATAATTTTTTATTGGTTGATAATAAATAAAATTTTATATTATTAATATATATATATATATATAATTTTATAAATTATTTTTACTTTTGATTTGTCACTGATTAACATTCTCTTTTGAAAATCTATACAAAAGGTGAACTATCAAGACCCCAGTTCTTTATTTCTTCACACCAACAGACTATAATTATAAAGATATAATAGGTTCATTATAAATGTGAGCTGCAGAAAAAAAAAAAAAAAAAGAACATTCAAACGTAAAAGTTATAATAGGTTCATTGTATTGAGTTTATAAGCTCAATTATCATGTTTGTTTGACGTTCTTTCCAAAGTGACACTGTTTTTGAAAGTGTAGAGGACGAATTTTGAACCATCTGAACTCGTACTCGTGCTGCAGTAAGGAAAATGTCGTATATCAATGCTTGGAATTGTATTAGTCTGTGATGAGAATTGGTATATTCTTCATCTAATAAAAGTTAAATTATTAATTAGATGTTATAACAATATATTATATTAATAACTAATCTTGTTAATCTAAAATTTTGATATATATTAATACATTAAAAAGTTAATACAATGCATCATAGTTTTACTGTAAATTTACAATATTTATATATTAAGTATTTAATTTTTACTAAATAAAAATTATATTAATAAAAATAATTTTAATAATTGAAATTTTTTATTTTTGTTAATAGTAATGACCTATCCCATTAAATTTGATGGCATCATGAAGAAGATAAACTTTAAGGTCATATTTAGTTTCCAAAAATATTTTTTATTTTAAGTTTATTTATAAAAATATTATCTTGTTTTTATTTTATTTATATTTTTAAAATTCTGTGTAAAAAAAATAAAAGTTATCTTTAATTTTTATTTTCTATATAAAATTTAAAAATAAAAAATAAAATAAAAATAATATGATAATTTTATAAATAAAAAAATATTTTACAAACTAAACGAATGCTTTAAAACATTCAGCCTGAAAATATTCTGTTTATAAGTCACTTAAAAAAATGCTATATTAGTAGCACATAATTTTCCTTAAAAAAATTTATAAAGTAGTAGTATTTTGGTTTGTGTAATGTATGTAGTAAATATTTTATTTCATGTCATCAATTAATTATAATTTAAATAATTTTTTAATTATCTTTCTAAGAAAATTAAATGTGAATTAATTTTAAAAGATATTATAATGTAACCAAAAGAAAAAATAACATTATAATTATATTAGAATTGACTAAAAAACAATGTCCATTTGAAATTTTGAATAGGATTTGATTTGAATTTAGAAACAACATTATAATTTCAAATAAATTATTGTTTTATTTCAATTTGGAGATAACATATTTATCAATAAATTAAAATCTTAATATTTAAAAGATAAAATAATTAAAATTTAAATTATGATAATAAAAATTATATTAAAAAATAAATTAAATTAAATTATAAACAAAGAGTGAAGAATATGTATGTTTTTATTTTTTTTGACAAGTTACTTAGGTATGGTTGTTTTAGTATGTTAATTGAGAAAATAACATAAAATTTATCCGATAACATATTTTTTTTAATAATATAAACCTCTTTTAATTTTTAATAGCATGTAAACTATGAGGTAAAAATATTATATATATATATATATATATTATTGAATGAGATTTTATAGGATGAAAATGTAAATTATAAAAAAAATTATTTCTGTCAAACTAATTATTTATACCTTAAATATATGTTTAATGGTTTAATATTATGATACAAATCTAAAATAGATAGGGATAAAGAATGTAAGGATAAAGAATATGATTTTTAACTAGATTTAAAGGTTTTGAAAAATTAATTATAATTATAATATAATTTATAATTATTTAATTATAATTCTACCTATTTTTTATTTTTATTTTTTTTGCAGAAATGGTCATCAAAGAATTTAGAAACTAAATAAGTTTTAAACCAAAAAAAGGATAAAAAAAACACAATAAGATAAAACATTGAATGCAACAATAACACGTCACGTCGGTTTTGCTATGTTGCAAGATTACATGCAATTATCGCTACAGCTAATGAAACAGTTAGGTTACGCCTGGTCCACTAAACCTTAATTCACATGTAAAAAGATATTTCCCTTGCACCACGTCATAATGAAACAGTTAGGTTACGCCTGGTCCACTAAACCTTAATTCACATGTAAAAAGATATTTCCCTTGCACCACGTCACACCACTTTAGGCACAAAGGGTTTCGGGGCATAACTCACCGACATATTATTCCATTTTTTATCTTTCTTTCATTGTTCTCATCTTGGAGTCATCGACTCTTTCGCAGTGCAAATTGCAATGTCCTGTTACCAGCTTTGTTTGACACTTTTGTCATTTTTTTATGAAAGTAGGATTATGAATTGTTTTGTTGGATTAACGTGTTATTATTTATCTTGCTTCTCTATGTATAACTATTCCCCAAATCATGGAGATTTGATGAAACTTATAAGATAACCAATTGAACTTTTTTTCCTTGTTAGGAATAATGATTTTAGGTTTTTCTTCAATTGTGTTGTTTTTATTGCACTTAATTAATTATTGAAAATTAATTACTCTTATTAATTTCTAATTTAATTGAAGATAAACGATCGTACCATTATCAAATTAACGAAACATAAAGTAAACTGAATTTAAGGGTCTTAGAGAATCATAATGTTGATTTCTAATTCGTTATTAGTTTAATAAGTCGAAATGTTCTTTATGTTTATCTTGATTATATAACTTGCATGATTATTAGAAGTAATAACTAAAGAAAAATAATATTACTATTGCATAATTATTGGATAGTAATAGAATAAGAATAAATGGTTAGCAATTGACTTTAAATCATTGTTAGGATAAAATTTGGTAAAGTTAGATGAGAAATCAAAGTATTATATCTTTTCGTAATTGAAATTGTATCTGTGTCATTCTGTTTTTTAAATTTTCCGTTCTTATTTTTTTTATATTTACTTTAAATATTTCTAAACAAAATTCTTTTTCTAATAAGCTCAAAAGTTAGGATTTAAACATTCTTTAAGCTTGTTTAAACAGTCGATCTGGGAATAATATTGAGAATTTTAAATATTCTATGATAAGGTCACAAATAAAGGAAATAAAAAAAATTAAATTATATAATCATAACTATATTTAAGACAACCTAAAATATGAAAAAAAAAATACAAGACTTTATGTTTATATTCTGAATTAGAATATTATGTTTATTTTAATAATTAATAATATAAGTTTAGTTTATTATATTAATGAACTTGAAGGTAATGTTTCTTAAACCTTTTTACGATTACTTTTATTTTGTTAAAATAGAATCCAATTAATTACTAAACATTTAGTATTTTAGTTTTATTACAAATACTTATGCAATTAAAGTTTGGATGATCATAAAAATTAATGTTTTTCTGTTTTGAGAAAGAGCTGCATCTTAGGATTCTTAAAAAAAAAAACGTTTCTTTAATTTTATTAAAAGTTTTTTATATTCTTATGATGTTTTTATCTTGATCTTTTCATTCTTTCTCTTTTTCATATTTTAATTTTATAATTATTAAAATTCTAATTTTATTTGTTTTCATTATAATCCGAATTTTGATTTATTTATATTATAATTTTATTTATTATCTGAACCAACTCAAAGAAAATTCATTAAATTTACATTACGTGTGGTAGAATTTAAATCCTAAAGTTGGAAAGTTAAATTTTTTATTTATTTTATTACATATTTTTTTGTTTCTTTTTCATATTTATCTTTACTTAATAACTTTATAGGATAAAAAAAAGAATTTTTTTTTGTTTCTTTATCTGTTTTAACATTTTATTTTTTAAATATGCATAATCTTTTTTTTACTTTTTATGTCTAGTTTTATTTAAAAATGTATATATATTTTTCTCTAAATTGACATTAATTTAATTTAATTTTTTTAAAAAAATACTTGAATAGTAAAATACAAGATTAAATATTACATAAAAATCTATTTTAAAAATAAACATGAATAAATTAAAAGTCTACAATTTAATTTAGATTAGTATATATGATAATAATATTAAAATCAAACTAATTTAAAATTATTACTGTATGAATTAAATTAATTACTTAAATTTTGATTTTATAATTTTATTTTTTAAAGTATACATTTTCAAAAAACAAATAAAATTTTATTATAAAATTAAAAATAAAGCCCCAAGTTAAACGATGTATAAGGTCTCTAAGCATATATTTTTACATTAAATAAATAATACTTAATAAATAAAAATCAAATACATAATAGATATAAAAATAGTTATTTTACGTATTAAGAAGGTGTCAATTTTAAATTATAAATTAAATTAAAGTATCTAAAAATAGTTTATTTTATTATTTAAAAGAATATAAAAGTGTAATAAATATTTTTAATACAAAATTAATACTTTTAAATGTTTAAAATTAAATTTTAAATTAAGATTAATAATATAAAAAATACATATTATTACAAATCATAATCCATCTTAAAGTTTTATAATACAAATATATTACAAAATATATTTTAAGTAAGTATTTGTATAAAAGTAAAAAGAATAAATGTAAATTTAAAATATTTATAATTTATTTCAATTTTAAATAAATTAATTGAAAAATTAAACTGGATATATATATATATATCATTTTTAGTTAATAATTAATTTAATTTAATGATTTTAAATTTGTTTCTCGATATTTCTAATTTAAACCAAACAAATTATTTTTTAAAAATTTATTTTTTTCTTATTTTCTTCTAATAAAATATTATATACATGGAAAATTTAGAATATATTTAAAAAATTATTTCAACTAGCTAAAAGTTAAAATTTTTAAATAAAAAGTTTGTTAATTAATTCTAACTCTTTTTGATAAAATAGTTTATTTTAATAATAACAATTTTTGTTAAAACAATTATTAATTTTTGAAGCTATTTCAAATAACTTTTACGTATTTTAGATGAGAGTTAAAATATTTTTTTTATTTTGAGCTTTATTACATTTTGATGATATAAATTTTATTTATTTAATTATTTTTATAAATTTAATATTATTGTATTATTTCATAATAATATTATTAATTTTAATTATTTTATTTATATATTATCATAAAATATTATATTTTAAATTATTATTTCATATATTATTTATTTTATTTTTTAAAAAATATTGAACCATTTGATAAATAAAATAAAATTAAAAAAATATTTATTTTAAAAATATTTCAATTTAAAAAATTATTTAATTAAATTTTGATATATTTGTTTTTGAAAAAATAAATATATCAAATTTATCATATTTTAATCTATTATTTAACTATTTTTTATTTAATATTTATTAATTAATTCAAAAACTAATTTTAACTAGTATTTTTAATTTAATTTATTTAGTAGTTTACCAAATTTAAATTTCATTTTTCATACTAGTTTTGCTAAATACATCCTTAATCGTTTTTTATTTTTTTACCTTTCTAAACATATATTATCATATTTTGTTTACTGTATGTATTTTTTATTAAATTTATTCTTAAACGTGATTTAAAAATTTATATGATATAAAATAGTTAAATATAAAAAAAATAAATTTAAAATAATTTACAAAAATTATATTTATATAAAATATATTAAGATAATGAGATGTAATTAAAATAGAATAAACACTCGTTTTATTTCTTAAAAATACTAAGCGTCATTCATTTTATTCTATTATTTTATAAAAGAATGTTTATTTTGATTATTATTTTTTATTAATTATAAAAAATAAAATAAATATCAATTTAAAAATAAAAAATTAGATGAAAGATTTTATAAAATTTAAAACTAAAATAACAAATAATTAAAATATATGATATTTTACTCAATATAAATAATATTTTAAGGATGTATTTGGTAGGAATATTTTTAAAATATTTTCAAAAATTTAATTTTAGAATTTTAATTTTTTATATTAAATATACATATTTAAAAATATTTTAATAAAATTTTTTAATAAACTTTTTTTTAAAAAAGGGATGAAAATTTAAAATTTTCACAAATGTAAAAAAGTTTTAAATTGAATATGTTCACAGTAATTTTTTAAAAATATTTTAAATATACAAATATATTCTTAATATTCTTAACAATTATCATTTTTAAAAAATTATAATTTCTAAAAAACGTGTTTTTCAAAAATAAAAAATATATATATAATGCATTCCGTAAAAAATCATTGAGTATTATGAATATTTATTTATACAAATATAATTAATAAGTATTTTTATAAATAAAATTATATATAAATTAGAATGATTAGTTTAATAATAGAGTTTGAAATTAAAATAAATTATATATTTTAAATTTGAACCTTATAATATGCCATCTTATATTTATTTATATATAAGTTTATGTTAAATTGGACCAATTTATAGATATTCTTAAATCGAATTAAATTTAAGAGATACTTCAATTCAAATTATACACTTTTATTTTCTGACTCTAGGTATTTTTTTTCGATAATTTGAAAATATAATAGGGAGACAGAAAATGGCAATTTAGTGGATAAGAATGCGACAAGTGTTTTCTTAAACGACGAAGGAAGGTTCTCAAACGACAGAAGGGAAGCACGGAACTATGAACAGAAGAGCAGTATTAGTTGTATAGAACTCGATCGCATTCAACTGTGGAAGGAGAGAGAAAGTGGTTTCTGTGTCAATCATCATCATGTCGTGTTGTTTATCTTGCTGCGCGTCTTTGACATGTGGTCTCTGCACCTCTGCCGCATCTTGCATCTCTCAAAAATCTGCAAGGATCGGTTACTGTGTTCTCTTTGGCGTCTCTCTCATCGTTTCTTGGATCCTCAGAGAAGTTGGAGCACCCCTTTTGGAGAAACTCCCCTGTATTTTCCATTCCTTCACTAAAGTTTTCTACTTTCCTCATAATTCTCGTTTGGGTATTTGTCTTCATGATTGGTCAACTTTCATTAATTGGATTACTCTTCCTTCATATTCATGCCCATTGGCTTTTCAGCTGTGAGGTTGAATTTGCCTTCTGAGGAAGCTTAATTTATCACGTGTCTAGATTTATAATTCAGATTATTAGGGGAAAGTTTGAAATTTTGGTCCAGTGGAAACATACAGAAACAGATTATTAAGTGTATGTTTGGTTTTGATAATTTTCTAGGAAGGTTTTTTTTAATTATTATTATTATATGCTGTTTTGAGCCACCCCCTAAAAATCTTTTTCTGTGCTGGTATTTGAATTTTTTTTTCTTTATTTAGTTAGTATATTAATTCTTTCTTACAGGGATAAATTCATCCGATACTCACACAAAGGAATGGTATCAAATACAAGCAGTTCTTCGTGTAAGCTTGGGAAATTTCTTGTTCTTTGGTATCCTGGCCCTTATAATGATTGGTGTGAAGGACCAGAATGATAGACGTGATTCATGGCACCATGGTGGTTGGACTGCAAAAATAGTTATCTGGATTTTGCTTCTGGTCCTTTCATTCTTCCTTCCAGATGTCGTAATATTAGTATATGGTATGTTCGGTAACCTATGCTTTCTTGCTTTAATTGGTATTGATGATTGAATATACTCATATAGAGTTTAATTGTTGAATTATTCTGTTCGTGCATACTGTATTTTCCATTAAAAAGTAGTTTTTGAAGAGGTTTTCAGGCTATATTTGATGACTCCGAAACTGAATTCAAGATGTTTTTACTTTATACCTCACCTTCCCGAACACTCCTATTACTAGTTTTGTTCAGGTTTCATTTTGATGCATTGTCAATGTAAAACTTTTTACTCAATCAATCAACTGTGATGCCTCATTTAGTGAGTTTCACTATGTGAGCAATCACATGATAAATCATATTTGTTACATTATTTGGCAACATATCACTGGAAGCAAGTACTGATTAGTTCACATTTCTTTTGGCTAAGAACTTTGTTCAGTTGACCCTTATACATTATAGATTTTGGACTTGGAATAAAAAAGGGGCATATGAATTATGATGGCCTTGCCTAAAATTTGGTGCAGTTCAACTGTTCAAGGAGAATAAGATTTTTTTGCAATTATTAGAAATGAATTAGGCCCAACCCGAGCCCTTACTCAACTCCAAAAGCTAACTCAAAGAGAGGGCATCATCCAAAACTTACTATGTGTATTTTGGCCATATTCCTAACCAAAGTAAGACATCTTAATAGCAACAAACTGGTGCTGCCTGTTTCAGGTTTTACAAATGGAAGTCCTATATCACAGGTTACTATACAAAAGGAATCTGTTGTTAAAGTGCTTCGTCTCATTATTGGTGTGGTTAATATTGCTGTCTAATTGCATACTGTACCTATATAGAAACTGTATGAGTTATGATTTTTAAATGATCATTTTTTCCAAGAAAAGAATTTTCACCCAATAGAACTTGAATCCTAATGTTAAAATTGACACGTGCATATTTATAATATTTTCAGGATTCATATCAAAATTTGGGGCTGGCTTGTTTTTATTGATTCAAGTGATAATTTTACTTGACTTTACACACTCTTGGAATGATGCATGGGTTGAGAAAGATGAACAGAAATGGTATGCTGAATTTTTTCCCCTGTAGTTTTTTATTTGCCATTCTGGTCCTAATAAATTTGCTTGTTTAGGTATATTGCTTTACTTGCTGTATCAGTCGTATGCTACATTGGAGCATTTACAGTGTCAGGAATTCTTTTCATTTGGTTCAACCCTTCTGGATATGATTGTGGCCTCAATGTCTTCTTCCTTGCCATGACCATGATTCTTGCTTTCTCGTTTGCAGTTATTGCTTTACATCCTAAGGTAAAGATTAGACATGCTTTTAAGTGATTTAAACTTATTATATTCAATGCTTGGGTGCAATGTGAATTGCTTGGTGATGAGAGAACATGTGAGGGTTCTTCAATTTCCTAAAGTTATGTAGCCTTTTTTTGGCTTCCCTGACAACACCAAAGATATTTCTGGCTTTCTGCCAGTATACTGGCAGTCTCTTTCTCAAGCTCAAGTTTGGTAGTGAGACACATGATTTCTCTTAGTAAAGCCAAATGATTAATTTTCTGAATGGACTGTTAAACGACAATTAATGAACAGTCTACATATAACAATGATGCATTGGTAAAAAATTGGAAAATGCAGCTTAGCGCTAAAGCGGAAATGTCATGAGAAAAAAAAATCTGAAAGAGAATTCTTTTAAAAAATGTCATCTGTCTTCCTCTTTTTTGGACCCATGTTTAAATGATGACTCTGGCGTTGTGCCTGCTATCTTGATGTGTATCAACTAGTTAATCCACAACCAGTAGCCCTCATCCCTGCCTCCTTCCTAGCAATATTTGTAGAGATGATTATAAGGTTGAAATTCAACTTTCATCTTTCTCCTTTTTTCCTTTCAAATGAAATTCTCTGGATTTTTGGTATTTTGGTCTGTAGTTTACATAAAATTGGGAAACGACATATATCTTCACTTTTGGTCATGGATATTATTGGCAGGTAATACCTTGTTAACATATTTACCCTACCAATTAGAGAGATAATTTTTTAATGTACAAATTAGATTCTAGTAGTCAGCCTGTTTTAATGAAACATTATCATATTCACCCACAAATTTATAAGAAAACTGTCTTTCTCTCCCCTCCAATATTATTGTCTGGGAAAATAGATTGACAATGGATGTTATGTTCTACAAGGTTTAACCTCATTGCTTATCTAAGACGTCAAAGGAAACAATTTGATTTGAACAAATGAGTTACTCAAAATATTATTTCTCTTAGTATTTCTCCTCTCTAATGATATTCCCCTTTGATGGAGAATGCTGTCAGCAGATTTTGAAGAGCTGCACTCGTTAAATAGTCTCAGCTTCAATTTAGTTTGCTTAATGAGGCTGGGCATTGTTGTGAGCTTGATTAATAATAATAGCTTAATGTAATGTATATTTATAGTTTAATAGACCTTTGTGTGCTTTACATGTGGTTACATTATTAATTTTCTTTTCCAGAATGTCAGGGCCATTTAAATTTAATTATCAGCTGTAGTTGAGGTCTTGGCCCTGGTCTATTTCTGGGTTCCACACCCCAAGTATGTCCCTAATTTTGATCTTTGTTTGACTTAATATAATTTATGAGCTTCAATTTGTCAGTTTCTGCTCCTTTACCTTCTCAAATCATATGTTTTTACTTCTTTGCAAAATTCCTACACTTCCAGAATTCGATATTATTAAGCTGTCTTTATGTTATGCTCCTTATCTGACTTGTATCTTCAACTGCAATCTGTAATGGTATTATTGGAAGAATGCCACCCTAGGGTAATCCAAAGAGCTCTTTATAGGATTCAAGAACACTAAATTTGCCATTTAATGACGGTTAATCTTTTGACAGTGTATTTGAATTTATGTTACTTTTCAATGGATTCATGTTTTTAACGTTACCAAAATAACTTAGGAATTTTGGATCCATGTTTGCCAATTTTAAATGCGTATCCAAACACCCACTGATTCTCCTAAATCTTGATTTCTTGTCTGTTTGAAGAACTTTCTCTCTCTATCTCTCTCTCTTGTGACATTGCCTGGTGAATTAAATTTATTAAATGTGTAAACCTTTGCTAAATTATGGATTTACAAATTGTGATATTGAAATGATTACTGTCCTGAATGAACGGTGAACTGTGAACACTTGCATTTTAGAGAGGTCTGTGTTGACAAAGCTTGGGAGAATGATGTTTCTTTTTCAATTTGCAGATCTGTGCCAACTGAGTTTTATTTTGATTTTTATTTTTTTGTATAATGCCCTTCTTTTGTTGTCAAATCTCAATTTTCTTTGGTGCCATGAGAATTATGTTTGATAGGTTTGGAAGGAAAGTACGGTACTTGGTTTTGTCCATGTAGGCTTACGTATTCATTTTATTGAAAAAATGAATAATAATGAGAGTGCAATAACAGGTGAACGGAAGCTTGTTGCCTGCATCTGTGATTTCCCTTTACTGTGCTTATGTGTGCTACACGGGTCTTTCTAGTGAACCTCGTGGCTATGAGTGCAATGGTCTAAACAGGTCAAGGGCTGTCAGCACCAGCACACTCATTCTTGGAATGCTAACAACTGTCCTCTCAGTATTGTATTCTGCTCTCCGTGCTGGATCTTCAACCACCTTCTTATCACCACCATCTTCACCTAGAGCAGGTAATCAAAATTGTTTGTAATCCTTTATGATCTTTCTGACCCAGCTTTTGAAAAAAGTTATTATTCCTAAACCCTAAGCAATAACATTAAAATTTAACCAAACATCTTTCTTAATTTACCAAGCAATAACATTTCTAGTAACAACGTTATTTCTAGGAAAGTATTTTCTTACCTAGAAACAAATGCTGCCTATACTGTTATTTTTGTTAAGGTGAGAGCAAACCACTGATTGAAGAAGTGGAAGAAGGAAAGGGAAAGAAGGAGGAAAAGGAAGCACGACCAGTTAGTTATTCGTATTCATTCTTCCACCTAATATTTGCCCTAGCTAGCATGTATTCAGCTATGCTTCTTTCTGGATGGACGAGCACATCTGAAAGCTCTGATCTCGTAGATGTTGGTTGGACTTCAGTGTGGGTTCGAATTGGCACTGAGTGGGTCACTGCTGGATTGTATATCTGGACTCTTCTCGCTCCTTTCCTCTTCCCTGATCGCCAATTTTTTTAGTTCTCTTTTCTCCACTTCATACTATGCTATTGTAACTAGTTATCACCTTCTGTCCCTGCACTACATCACATATGTGTATAATGTATTCACCTCTTTGTGTGTAATGTAATGTTTTTTATATCTTACTATAGTATATAATAATACTATATGTCTAAAGAAATTATTAGTCTGCTGACCATAGTTTTGCTGTTTCGTTCTAATCACCGTTTATAAAAATATTATTTTATATATAAATTAACTTTTACCAATTTTGCCGGTTTTGTCAAAATAATTTAGTGATTTTAATAATTTGAAGTTATGATTAATTTCTGAGACAATTTACTGGTTTAGGTTGATTTTTAAAATAATTATTATAATATATTGTTTGATAAGATTTTTATCTTATTATTACATATAAAAAAAAAAATTGACATGGGAATTTAAGATTAACATTTTTATGACTTGATAACGTAAAATTGGTTGATGGTAGATCAAAATTAGTGTTTAACTACATTAATTTCACTTGTATGGAGATGAATTTACTTGTGCAATTATACACACAGCTGAATCTAACTCCGTGCATATAATTTATTTGTACTTTTGGTTCGAGTTCATTTCTACCTTTTGTTTCTATTTAATAAGGGAAAACATGCTTCATTGTAGATTCCGTGGGTTTAAATTAAACTTGAAACTTCACTATGTTATGTTTGATTTACTTGCCGACAGTCCGTGGACCTCACAAGATGTTAAATACAAAATGACATTTTAGAAATGTCGGCGCTTGCAACTTCTTGACCAAAGTGTTTTTTTCTTGTTTTTTTATTTTTGGGTGAATTCCTGACCAAAGTTTGAACTGCAATTGTTTGCCGTTAATGGCAAAGAAAAAGCGTAAAGACAAGATTCGTAACGCATTTTTTTTACCTTTTCTTTTTAAATGTTATTTTCTTATTTCTTTTTATCCCTCATTTAATATTATTTTATACCAATTAAAATTTAATATTTTTATTTATATTAAAATTATCACGTAACTTTTTATTTTATTTTTTATTTTTTATTGATTAACTTCTTTCATAATTAATATTTTTGTGAATATCAAAAAATAACAAATGTTATCTTAAACAAAAAAGATGGCATTTTGGTTGAGAGTTTGAAAGTTGAAAATCCTTAATTTTTTATCATCTTCACATTTAGGCACCAAGCTCCAAGGCTTCATTACAACTGCATGAAAAATGAATGACAGAGAATCATTCTCAAAAGTAAAAAATAATCACAGTCACGAACTTAGAAGACTCGTCTTAGAACCTTCACGCTCTCCATCCCACACTATGCCGCTCCATCAATCTTAACTAATGGCCACGTATTAAGATCAAACCAAAACACACTAAAAAACCCCCCATCACCCACATCACAACCTACTTCACCTGATTTTATGTACCTTTGCATTTATAGTATTAAAACTTCTCATTCACTCATAAAATCATTTGAAACATGCAAAAAATCAACTTTGAACACGCGCTTCATCACAAATAGCATGATCATCTTGAATTTCCCGTCATAGTCAAGAATCACCAAGAATAAATTTCTCTAGCACTTGTTAACCTTTAACAATTTCGAAAAACAATTACTAAGATCTAGAGTCAATTCCCATAATATTAAAAACAATAAAAAAAGAAGAAGAAGAATAAGCCACCAGTCCACCACATAATAAACAAAACTTCGTCTACCCACTAGCGCGGACGTAGTAGCGGAGGATTGAAAAAATTGACATAAGATAATAAATTCAAACTTTCAAACTTTATTATTTTTATTGTAAAAAAATTAAAAACCTATCTCCAATTTATAATCGTTGTAACGTAATACTCATCTTTTTAACTCGTACAGTTACTAGCAGAAGAGACGAGGGAGCTCAAAACCTCTTTAATAGCAAAATCCAACTTACCCTACCCATTGACGTAAACGTTTTCCAACTTGCACTAATTTGAAAATTTTCCGTCAATATTACACTAGAAATATATTTAAAAAAAAAACTAAAAATGCAGATACTCTATTTAAACACTTAAGTCCCGTCCAAGTGTGAAGAAGAAAGCTAATCACTTTTTTTTTTTTTAGTTTGAAAGAAATTGTAATAATTTTGCTTTTAAATATTGTTTACCCTTTTTCTTAATGAGTTCAAGGTTTTTAAAATTTCCATTATTAATGATAAATACTCGTCACAATTTATCAACATTTCATACAATCTTACTTCAAAAGGTTATGTTAAAGAATGAGGCTCGCAAGTTATGCTAAAGAATGGAGCTCCCGGCACGGAGTAATGTAAACAAAGGTTAATTTAAGTGATATATGATTGATTTTGTTTAAGTAAGATTTCAAGTTCAAATTTTGTATATATAAAAAATTACTAAAAAAGTCAGTCTTATCATTATGTAAATATTTTTAATTATGATGAAATTATCTCCTATTAAAAATACATGCGGTTCAAACAAAAAATTATATATAACATAAATTCATATATTAAATTTATAGAATAAACTTAATTAAACTACCTAGCCAAACAAATCTTGCGGTCAAGATTATTCAATGCATCTAATGATCTCATTCATAGAATTAAAAAAAAAACCGGAGCAACCTTTGAGTTATTGACATTTTTTTAATAAAAAATATCAAAAATTTGAAATTAAAGTATAAAATATTATGATAAGTTATTTTTAGCTGATTTATATATATATATTAAAAAAATTACTTCAAAATGAGTTAATGGTCCAAAAATTATCTAATTTTTAAAATTGTCCTTATTTAATAAATTAACAATTCTATTAGTTTTTATTTCCATTTAAATTACTCTCTTCAATTAGAATAAATACTATTATTGAAAAAGAAAAAGATGAATATTGAAAAGTATAGATTCTAAAAATATGGTTTATTAATATTAAGAGAAAATCTAAAAAAAAAAGTATAGATT
Source organism: Canavalia gladiata (assembly GCA_037954105.1). Taxonomy (NCBI): domain Eukaryota; kingdom Viridiplantae; phylum Streptophyta; class Magnoliopsida; order Fabales; family Fabaceae; genus Canavalia; species Canavalia gladiata. The sequence continues at coordinate 16,406,204 of CM075658.1, read as the reverse complement.
TTTTAAAAACTTATATTAAGAAATACGAAAAAAAAACTTTTAATATATAATTTATAATTAGAAAAAGTATTTTTTTTCCTTCTTATTTGTCCATAAAGAGATTATAAAATTTATTTCTATTTACCTGTTCATTTTAGTTTTTTAAAAAAATATTGCTTATTTTTTTTGTATTTATATATATATCAATGATAATAAATAAAAAAGATAAAAGTAAAATTTATATATAAAAGATAAATTAAAAAATAAATAAATTTTAAAAAAATAATAATATTAATTATATTTTTAATATTTATATATGTTTTTATAAATAAAAAAAATAGAAAGAGTACTACATACCAAAAGAATATATTTACCCTTATGGAATTTTTACATAATAAGCTGAAAGAATCAATTATAAAATGCAGCCAGTGGATTCGGTCTATTTAAAAATCTTTAAAAACGTTTGAATTAAATTCACATAAATACCACAATAAATTATTATTAAAGCTTCTGAGAAACACCCTATTTTTATTACTCCCAATTATGAAGGTCCTTGACTTTAAAATAAAGTAACATTTCATTTATGAAGATGATCTCATATTCCTGTTGGCTATAAATAATTGTAATAATGTTTAAAATCCTATTTTTATATTTATATTTCATTTGATACCAAAATGTTAAAACATTATCCTTTCTACCTGTATCTGTTTATTTAGAAGGATAACACATTAATAAATATAATAAATATAACTAATATACAGGTTTATAGTAGAATTAGAGACATCAAATAAAAATAAAAAATAAAATTAAAAGGCCACCTAACGTTATCTGATTAAAAAGATAATAATCAATATTATCTTAAATTTATACATAAATAAATAAAACAAAATATTTTTTAGAGAACAGACAAATAAAAAGAAATTAAAAAAATAAGTTCTATTTTTTATAATTTCATTCCAGATACTTTTCTACTTAAATTTTGATTTTTTTTTTATATTTTCATTCGGCTTAAATGTTAGTTATTATAATTTATCAAACATTAATTTTGATTAATGTCTCTTGAAGGTCACGTGCAAGGAAATAATACTAAAATCTAAACAAAATAAAGTTATAGTAAGAATTAAAATGAATGTATAAAAACAATAATGATAATAATAATATTATTATTATATTTGGACTGATAAAAAATTGAAGGAGCAATTGGGGGGCAAAGATGAAGAAGATGCAGCAACAGGAACAAGAGGAGGGAGGGAGGAATATGATGCAGTGGAACAACGTGAACGTTTGCAACTGCAAGCACTCTCCATCGGCGACTTTGGACCTCTTAATCCTCCTTCTCGTCCTCTTCTCCGGTGCCTTTCTCCTTTCCTCCTATTTCTCCTACATCTTCAACGCTCTCTCCCTCCTCCTCCCATCATCTTCTTTTATCCCTCCATTTCTCCTCTTCTTCGCCCTCTCCCTCGCCGCCGCAGCCTGCCGCCCCCGATCCCGCCGCTGCCAGAGGACCGGCTGCAAGGGCCTCAAGAAGTCAATCGAGTTCGATTTGCAGATTCAGACCTCAGCCCAAGCCCAGGCCCAAGCCCAATCCCAAACCGAAATCGATAAACTCCCTTGGAAGGGTGGTACTGAGGGCAATCCCGATTATGAGTGCCTCAGGTCCGAACTTAGGAAGATGGCTCCTCCCAATGGCCGTGCTCTATTGCTCTTTCGGGCACCTTGTGGCTGCCCCATCGCCAAACTTGAGGCTTCTGGCCCCAAAAAGGGCAAACGCCACAAGAGGTACTTTATTCTCCCTTTCTTCGTTTTTTTTTTTTTTAAGAACAATGAACAAGGCTATCATCAACTTCCAGATCTGTTTCTGACTTGTCAATTAAATCCTGTATGAATTCTTTTGTGTTAAGAGTAACATGCATTCACTCTGTGTTCTCACTTTCGTTGAACATTGAAATACTCTGTTTTTTTAACTGATTATACATCCTGCCTTATTGGTGCAATGTTAGGGAATGTATCACCATTTTACAAAACTAATTGATACCTTTTTACTCATTAATTTATTCTATTCTATGAATTTCCTTTTAAGCAAGTTATGGAGGTTTATTTGTTCTTGCTACTTTTGCTGTGTAGATTAGAAATTTACGGAAGTTCAACGAGTAAATGTGAAGAATTGATAATGGTATTTGATTATGTATTTTTTACTTTTTGTTATCAGAAATTAAGTTTGATGTGTGTATGCAAAGTTGTAAACAAGAGAAAAATTAGTTGGAAGTCATAATAGAAGCTGGTTAAATTGTGTTTTAAAATAAAATTTATTGCGATGGGTGGTATCTAGTTCTAAAAATTTGACATTTGATTGCTCATAATGGCTGGCATATCTCTCGTGATCTCACTTTTAATTGCTTCGGTCTCCAATGTTTTTGTTATGATTCTCGATGTTATGTCTTTAGCTGTGAACCTTCCTTTTCTTTTCTCCTTGGGGCATTTCTTCATCCTACAAGCAGCTACTTACTGATTTTTGCTGATGCTAGCATTAACGATTTAAAACTACTTTCTTTGATGATGTTTTCTTTGATGCCGCAATTTCTGATTTTGCTTAAAACTGTATCATTTTCCCTCCCTCATAGGTGTATAAGGCTCTTATGCAGGTTGGAGTCTTTTAATCATTTTATTGAAGTCATGAATTCTTCAAGTGCTTGATTTTCCAAGTCACAGATATCTTTTATCTTATGAAAAGTTTAAGCTAAAGATCTGATAGTTCTTACAACCCACTTCAGAAGAATTATGTAAAATTGAAGATGGGATAGCATGTGCTTGTAAATCCAACTTTCTCCTAGAGTGGCTTGAAGTATTTATTTTCCTTTTTTTATTTCTAATTGTTGGATTAAGAAACTTTTCACATTGTGCAATTATTGTGAAAAACAGAAGGTGAAAATTTGTAGAGTGGTTAGCTGTTTATTCCTTTAGCAACATTGTCCTATTCTTGAAAAGCATGCAATACTCTGTTAGTGGTAATTACAAAATTTATAATTTTGCTCCAAGTCACAAACTATGTGTACATAATATTAACTTATTGCGTCTTTTGCTATAAATTTTCAGACTGATTGATTATGGATACTTTTTTGGCAATTTAGTTACTCCTATTATTATATATTTACTTTCAAACATTTAGGATCTTATATCCATCAATTTGATCTTACAATTCAATCTTTGATGACCCTCGACCAGTCCTAGGTTAGTAGATTGCAATTATGACAACAATAATACAAGCCCTAATGATACCTTTTGGCTTTTAATTCACTTGGATTGCATTCAATAAAGCTACCAAGGAGATATCTACTTTAGTACTGCTTAGATGTAATGATAATAAACTATTTCTGTTTGTTATACACAACTTTATTTAGCTAAATAATAATACACGTAATCTGCTAGCTTAAATGATATTTAGGATTTATCCCTAGGTTTTCACTGATTTGATTGTCAGGTGAGTAACTATTTTGTTGGATAGTGCATTACTTTATTCGTAAGTAGACTAATATGGCTATTGGTTGTCAGCACTTTGACTTTGCATATGGGCCTTACCTGTATATGCTGGGCTTTGAGTTCTCTATGAAATGCTACTCTGGTCTCCTATGAGTCTGTTTTTGTCTTAGCCCTTGTTACCCCCTCAGTTGGAACTGTTGTGACCTCAAACATGAACAACTTTTTCTAGAATTTTGACATGATTGTTTTTGAATCTTTTTAATGAAAATTATTGGTGACACCAGATATTGTAACTTAGGTACAAGAACATGAGGCCTCAACTGTGTTCCCCATGTTCAGTAATCAGTGTTTTATGAATCTGTAGAGGCATATATTTTAATTTTCAACCTTCTATGATTATGTCACTGACTATAATTCCGTCCTATTCAGTTTGTCTAATTTGTTTAGAGCATTTGACTGTGAACTTTGTTGGTAAATTATTCTCTAGGATTGTTGTATAGTGCTTTTTTCTCCCATGCATTTTCCAGTTTAAACTTAATGTTATGTTCCCATATCCCATAAACTCTATTGTTGAGGACATACATGCATTTTTATGAGGCCATTATGATCTATTTCATGAACAAACGCTGCAATTGATTCCTTCGAATTTGTTGCATACATGAAGTTATTTTGAATGAACTTATTTTTTTTCTTTTTTACTGAATGGTAAATTTGAACTTTTGATTTTAATGATTTGAGCAGGACCCCACCCAATGCGACTCTTAATGGAGGAGGAGATCATCATTGAAAGCGATGTTTTCACCATTGGCATCTCATTTATATCATTCTCGTGGTCACTATTTACTGGGAAAACTTATGATCAGAACCATTTTTTAAAAAAGAAAATAGCAATCTGATCGTTAACAATCCTTCGTTATATCTTGCACTATGTAGTAGTCTATATATAAACTTTGGAAGGATCGTACAGAACTGCAATAAATATGTGATTCATCGTCGACCCATTTCATTAATTGTAGATGTCCTAAAATTGCTGAGTCCGTTGTCCCTTAAATTATTTCACCTAAGCCTTTTGGAAACACGCTTTATGCATTGTAATGGTCGTTAAGGTTATGGATGGACTAGTTCGTGGTGTGAATAACGTGATTGTACACAATATATCCTTTTTATGCTTCATTGCAATCTGAAGCCACCGAATGCGTATTTGGGTATCATGCGCTGCAACGTGGCTCTCCTGTTGGTCGGGCCTGTGGACCTCCTTCCTCGTGCAGGAATCCGTGTTTTTACTTACCAAACCGGCTATTCCCTCGATTTATTAATTTATGCTTAATAAACATCTATTTAAATAACAGTTAATCAAAACTAATATTTAAAGTTAGTAAATACAAAGATTAAACTGAAGTCCATATTTACTAGATTTTTAGGTAGATACATATTTATTCGTTCACTTTATAGGTGTTTTGACCTGAAAAACAAAGATGTGATAGCTTCGATTAAACTGATAGGGTGATAAATGATATATTATAAACCTTGAGGGTTTGTGGAACATTAAACTGCTAGCATGCAAGGCTTGGGTAGTGTTGGTGCAACTTGAAAATTTTCTAAGTTCTGTGTTAACGGTGATCACTAGAAGAATTGAAGCAAAGGGCTAATGAAAGGTTCTCAAGGGAAGAAATGAGATCAAAGATTGAAGACTAAAGTTTAATGTATTTGATTTGATTTGAATAGAAATGGGAACATTCTCAAGGGTCTAGTTTGAACTAGGGTCTTGTTTTGTTTTGAAGACTTAAAGATGCAAGAAATAAAAGTTCGAAGGCACTTTGGACTTGATGCTTTGAATTGAAGAAAAAACATGGATCAAATGTGGACATGTTAAGAAATTATTTTCGACCCAAGATTCAAAGTAGTTTTTAGAAGTTATCTAGTTTTATGTTTTCTAAAATGTGTTGATGTGCAAAAATAAAGATAGAAATATGTGTTTGACAGGTAGTATTTTACTGTTGTAAATAAATATTCGCATATAAACATGTGTCACTTTTAGACAGATACAATAATATTAACTCATTAGCTTACTCAACTACAGTTGAAATGACTACTTTCGGAGAAAATCTTGAGTATGCATCTTTGTTATTAATGTTGGTTTAATAGCTTGTTTAATTTTTTCTTCATCTTCTATTTTTCCATCTTTCTGAATTTTTAGTAATTGATCATAATAAATTTAGCTAACTGTAAAGTTCATATTTCATTGTATTTGAGTAGGTAACGATTCAATCCTATATTGCATTGGATAATTAGATCTTTGAAGGAATTAGATAAATTTAAATTCAACTTTTATGCCTAAAGAGGTAGGCATAATGCCATGATGTCACCCGTTTCAAGTTTTAGTTATATTTGATTATACTTGTGTTGACTAGTAATAAATATTTTATGAATAATTTAGTTCTTGCCTAAATAACTTCCATTGATGGCATGGTACATCATAGTTGTTTCAGATTCTACTCACTGCTTTGAGAGGGGGGGGGGGGAGTAAAACGAGAAAAAATAAATATGATATTTATATAATCAAATCCAGTATTTTACTCATAAAAATTAGGTGAACTATCAAATGTATGATTAGCTGAAACAGGCTTATCGAAACTTAAATAAGAATCACAAGTTTGAATTCTCAAATATATAATTATGATAAAACTCAATATAGGAAAATTCATCGATCATAAAAGTCTAATTCATCTTGAACCAGGTTAATTGAATGTTTTAGATATTGTGATCCTAAAAAAAAGGATTAATTTATTTTACAATTTTTATAATTTTATTAATTTTTTAAATAAAATATTATAATCCTAAAGTCTTTAACATATGCTTTATCTTTTTAAAACATTTTAAATGAATTCTTACTTATTATCGATTATTAACTTTTTTTTAATTATAAAGATTTATTTGAAAACCTAGATAAAATATAAAAACTTATTTCACTGTGTAATTTATCAAATAAATTTTGATAATTTATCTGATTGTAATATATTTTTAATTTAAAAAATTAATAGAGAATTGACAATTATTTTAGGCAGTAAGAATATGTTTAAAAATCTTTGAAAACATAAAAATCTATTTACAACATTTTAACTATAAAACATAAATAAAATAAAGAAAATATATATTTTTACTGCTCGATGATATATGTATCCTTGATATACTTTTTGATTGGAAGGATGAAAAGACGTTTTTCTTTAAATTATTTTGTTTGATTCAATTTTGTAGAGGGAAGGGCAGAAAAAATTCAGGGAGCTAAAACTCCTACTAATTTAGTTTTAGTTTCTTTTTAAAATATAGAAGAAATTTGAAAAAATTAATTAATTAAAATATTTTTAAAATTTTAAAATAATATTTTAAAACTAAAAATAAATAAAAAACTATTTTATTCTTTTTATGAACATGACATCATTTTCCTTTTTTTTTCCTAATCAAACATAATAAAAACTACATTTCTTCCTCTTTCTTTCATTAAAATTTCTCCATTTTTTCTTAATGTGTGAAATAAAGATATAAAATATAATAAAAAATTATTACAAAAATGCATATTGATATTATATAAAATGAAATTTGGTTTACAAAAATATTTATTTTTATTTTTAAATTTTTTATAGAATAATAGTAAAAATTGGAAATAGTTTTTTTATTTTTATTGTTTTTTATACACAATTTTAAAATAAACAAAAAAAATAGTATTCTAGTAAAAAGTAAAAATAAAAATTATTTTCATAAACTAAACGTTAGTTAAGATATATTTTGTTTGCTAAATTTTGTATAAAAATACTGAAAAAATTGTACAAAATTTTAAAAATAAAAAAATAACAATTTTTATAAATAAACATAAAAACAAAAAAAAATACTAATCGAAACGCCACCTAAGAAGTAAAAAAAATAAAATTGAAATTAGCCCATATTCTTTAGGGTAAATCACGTGTGAAAATCAAGAAATCAAGTCAGAGAGAAGGATTCAATCGTGACTTAAATGATCACTTCTCATGTTGGTGTTCATCTCTGCGAGTCTCAGATTCAAAATTTTGCATCGATTTCTACCACTGCCAAATCCAACTCTAACATCAAGATGGGTTTCCAGTTCCAGCAAAACCAAAGCCCCTTCACTTGTGCAAGATCCTCAAAACTACATTCGCATTTTCTTCAATGCCAGGCTACACCAGAATCACGCCCAGTGCGAACTTGCATTGGTTTCCACACTCAAATACTGTCACTTCTCTCAGGGACGCCAACTCCATTCGCTTTCCTTGAAACTCGGACTCCATTCCAACACCTTCATTCAAAACAGCTTGATCAACATGTACGCAAAATGCGGTTCAATTTCTGATGCCCGATTGTTGTTTGAGGCTTGTCCTACGTTGGACCCTGTATCCTGTAACATTATGGTTTCTGGGTATGTGAAAGCCGGCCAATTGGACAATGCCCGAAAAATGTTTGACATAATGCCGGATAAAGGTTGTGTCTCTTATACCACTATGATAAAGGGTCTTGTCCAAAATGACTGCTTTGGGGAAGCCCTTGAGGTTTTCAAGGACATGAGGTCTGATGGTGTGGTCCCTAACGATTTGACTCTGGTGAATGTGATATCTGCTTGCTCGCATTTTGGTGAAATTTTGAACTGTCGAATGATTCATGCCTTGGCTATTAAATTGCTCCTTGAGGGGTTGGTTCTTATTTCCACAAATTTGATGCACGCGTACTGTCTTTGTTCAGGTGTAGGGGAAGCAAGAAGGTTGTTTGACAAAATGCCTGAACGGAATTTGGTCTCATGGAATGTAATGTTAAATGGATATGCGAAGGCAGGCCTTGTTGACAGGGCCAGCGAGTTGTTTGAGAGAATTCCTGACAAAGATGTGATTTCTTGGGGCACAATGATTGATGGTTATATCCTAAAGAATTGTTTGCATGAAGCTTTGATGATGCATCGTGCAATGCTACGATTTGGACTGGGACCTAATGAAATCATGGTTGTGAATTTGGTTTCAGCATGTGGTCGTCTGAATGCAATTGGTGATGGTTGGCAAATGCATGGAACAGTAATTAAGAGAGGCTTTGACTGTTACAATTTTATACAGACTACAATCATCTATTTTTATGCAGCTTGTGGGATGATGGACCTTGCCTGTTTGCAATTTGAAGCGGGTGTAAAGGATCACCTAGAATCTTGGAATGCTCTTGTTGCTGGATTCATAAAAAATGGAATGATGGACCAGGCAAGACAAATCTTTGATCAGATGCATGACAGAGATGTCTTTTCGTGGAGTACCATGATTTCTGGCTATGCACAAACTGACCAGCCCAGAATGGCTCTTGAACTCTTCCATAAAATGGTAGCCAGTGAGGTCAAACCAAATGCAGTTACCATGGTGGGTGTATTCTCTGCAATTGCCACGTTAGGCACACTGAAGGAAGGTAGACGGGCCCATGAATACATGTGTAATGAATCCATTCCTTTGAATGACAATTTATGTACAGCTCTAATTGATATGTATGCAAAATGTGGGAGCATCAACAGTGCCTTGCAATTTTTCAATCAGATTCGAGACAAAGCCCTTTCTGTATACCCATGGAATGCTATTATTTGTGGGTTAGCCTCGCATGGACATTCAAGTATGTGCCTAGAGGTTTTTTCTGATATTCAGAGATATAATATTAAACCCAATCCAATTACATATATAGGTGTCCTAAGTGCTTGTTGCCATGCTGGGCTGGTGGAACCTGGGCGGAGAATATTTAGAAGCATGAAGAGTGTACATAATGTGGAACCTGATATCAAGCATTATGGTTGTATGGTTGATCTTTTGGGAAGAGCTGGGCTATTAGAAGAGGCGGAGGAGATGATAAGGAGTATGCCCATGAAGGCTGACATTGTGATATGGGGAACTTTATTAGCAGCATGTAGAACCCATGGAAATGTCAATATAGGAGAGAGGGCTGCAGAGAGTTTGGCAGGCTTGGCACCATCACATGGTGGAGGTAAAGTTCTCCTATCAAACATCTATGCAGATGCAGGAAGGTGGGAGGATGTATCATTGGTAAGGAGAGTCATGCAGAATCAGAGAATGGAGAGAATGCCTGGGCGCAGTGGCGTTGTAAGGTAGCTAAGGAGCTCCAGTTCACTTAGATTATTTTGCTAATCTTATAGATGGAGGTGCTGATCTTTTGGGTATGAAATTGTTTTTTGTGAATCCTCATGCATTCAGATTTTATAAATGGTTTTGAAATTCTCCTTTCTAGGTGTGCTTTAAATATACTGTTATTATTATATGTGAGCTTCAAAAGAATTTGTTTTGGAACTGCAAAGTGGAAATAAACGATTACCTGTTTTTCATCTGCCAATGGAAATACGAAATGGATGAGGTACAAAACGAGGAGGATCCTAATTCAATTTCATCTAATTCTAGTAGATATGGGGATAGAATGCTATTTAGCAGTCGCGAATATCATCAGATTTCTATTTGATACATAGATCCTGTTATATTTGATCTAAATTGAATATAACCGCTTAGATCATAGGCAGAGTTTATGAATGCTGACTGTTTACTTTGTTTTTTTCTTTTGATATGTTGAGGAGTTAAGGAGTTTGATAAATGTACGCAAAACATACTGTGTAATATTACCATTGGACATCAGCTGCCTTCAACAAGCTTACAATTCCTTTAGAATATGAAGTAATTTTTTCCTTATTATTATTTTTGCTAGAAGTTGCCTGCTTGTTCAATTCTTCAGTTTACATGTATGTTTATGTTAAAGATATTATTTATAGGAGACTTGTATAATTTGCAGTCAACGCACAAGCTCAAACTTGAAGGGGTAGATTCGATATATTTACCTTTTGAAATTCCAAGTTTCTGCTTTGCTTATCCGGTTACACATGGCATAGCAGTAGTTTGTATTACAACTCACAGAGAGTAGACGTGGCAGGGTGCAACATTACTTAAAGGTCAGTTACACCCTTTAAGTTAGGTGAAAAGTTCAGAGATGATTAAAGGTGTATAAAACAAATTGTTACAGAGAAGTTGGAGAGGTTGCCGGCTTTGAATGGAAGGTTTAGTTGTGTTGGAAAAATTAACTTAATTAGGAAGAGTGGAAGAATTTAAATTTGGATGCAATGTGTGTTATACGTTAGAGCATGCCTGGTTGACATTGTATGAACTTAAGGATAATGTGTTTGAAAACCTGAATTTGTTGGCATGTATATGAAAACATTAGTGTTGGATGTCAGTGTCACCTTGGTGAATACTTAATTACTAAGAATGCGAATTTGGACGAGGGGTGCTTCATTTCTTAGAGCTTGTCTTGTTGGCTGAATGTATTGGATGTGTACGAAAAACATCATTGCTTGCTGGATGTCACCCTGCTTCATGTGAAGCCTGAAGTGAATAATTATGCTGACTTGGCAAAACATGGTTCTCATTCATCCTTTCATCTCTCTTGTTTGGTTGCTTCCCCTTATGCCCTTCATATGAGTTTGTTAGCTAATGTTGTTATACATACTTCCTTCTTCCGTATGTAGTCTTGTTTTTCCTTCTTTCCAGGAAGCAAAGCATCTTTCCCATTGCATTAATGCAATTTGAAAGCTTTATGTTCATATTTCTTACTAACTAATTTTCAATTTTTTATATCAAGTGAAACTTTAATCATCTTTATACATATAATAAAATTGGAGAATTGCTAATTTCTTGTTCCTACAAAAAAATTTCCTGCGAATTGGAGAAGTATATAACTTGGCTGAATTCAGATATGAAAATGATTTTAATATTTTAGTGAATATGTTTGTATTGTCGTGTCATTTGATAATAAATTGCTTGTTAGTAATTGTTTTTCTTTGGGTAAGGGATCACCACAACTTTTGTCATGAAATTGATCTTTATGAGATTGTAATATTTAAGAGGATCTTTTCTATTTTCTATTTTTTATTTTTTACAATTTTTAAAAAATTGAACGTAAATGAAACATGCGTTTACTAACCGGCAGCCTATGATCTTTATCGGTACTCATAAACAGGAATTAAAATAATAAAAAAACAGGAACGTATCTAACAAGGTTCTTTTAATAAAAAAATATTTATCCTAACTTATAAGAATGATGTTCTCAACTTTTCTAATGAAAAAAGATATTAGCAACATATTTTGAATATATTTATAGTGATTTGACAGTTTTTAAAAAAATTAAAACACTTGTGATCATTTTTAAAAAAGCTATTGTTGCTAGGATTCTTAACGCAGAGAAATTAGCATGGTTGGGAAGCGATAGGCATTGCACATGCAGTTCGTACCTTGAGCTTCTTCCTTAACACAATAGAATTCCCCTGTTTGTTTTTGTTTGACTAATCGCACCTGCATCGCCCACTCAACCATGACGTTATTCTCTTTTACCCACCGTTTTGGATTTATCGTTCTTGCCCCCTTACCGCGCTGGTACAACCAAAAGCCATTCATAGTACCACTGATTTAGAAAGAAAGCAACGTTCATTTCATGGCAAAAGAATCTAAACACAGTTGCTGTTGAAAATGATATCTATATCAAATCCATGAATTACATATATAATTTTTAATATATATAAAAGTTAGGATTCTTATACCAATTTAATAATTTTATATAAAATTTATTAATTTAACTATTAAATTATATTATAATATCTAATAAATTATGTATATAAAATTTTATATAAAATAAAAATTAATTAAAATTTCATCTCATAATTTTATTTTAACAATTTATATATTATTTAAATATACATAAATATTAATATTTGAATAACATGTTTGCATATTTTTAAATTTTTTAAAATTTGATATACATAATCTATTAAATATTATAACATATTCAACAATTAGATTAATAAATTTTAAGGTCATTAAGTTAGTATAAGTTGTAAAATTTAACATATATATCAATGAATTTATATATATATATATATATATATTATTTGTTTAAAGTAAGAAATTAAATTTAATTTTACAATTAGTTTGATTCCGATGTAAACAGTTGGATTTTATTTAAAAAATATCCATCAACTTACTTTTGAATAAAAATTGTTTTTTATATATGATTCAATGTTTTTCTAACTTGAAATATCCGTTACCGAGAATTAAAAACTTTCTCCTTTATAAAAAGTTTGTTGAAGTTGCTTTGCATATCAAGAAAAGTCTCAAATGGAATTCTTTGCAGTTTACATTACCCAAATAGGCTGGTAATCATTTAATCGGAAAGTAACACAAAAGTAGTTTAAATGTTTTAACGTGCAAATATTATTCCCGGATAACTATAGGATTTGTTCACAAAAAAGGATAATCATATAAGTTTAATTGAAATATATTGATCGTATAATTTTTTAACAATTATACTACTAAAAATTATTTAAAAATTTGTTACTACAATAATTTTTAATTAATTAACATTTTAAAATTTTTTTTTATACCTATACATGATATATCAAAATCAAAATCAAATTATAACTATATTATTTCAAACGGCAGGTCACTACCACAAACTTTATTAACTTAATTGTTTTTATGTATTTAGAATTATGATGTTTATACTTTTGATTAATTTATATAGTACGTAAATAATTAAGTCAAAATTTTACTTAAAACTTTTTTTAAGCAACTAAACAGCGTACACGCAGCCTTCACAATCATTGTAGAAGAGAGCTCCTAGTACAGACGAAAGCGTATAATAAAGTAAAAGAAAAATGCAATAGGTGACAAATAAACTTCCCAGCACAAGGATTGTGGAAGACAGCGATAGCCAGCGAAATTAAATTTATGAAAAGGAAATTTCTTTGATTTTTCCAGAAAAGATAGAAAAATACACAAAATAACAACAGTATTAATATTCCTAAATGGTATCATCTCCAATTGCACACAATGAGACCAAATCATCCTGTGGTCTAAAAAATAGAATAACGTAGATGAACAAGTTTCCTTAAGCCAACCACATTATTGCTGGCTTAATTAATTAATTAATTAATTTACATGGACCCCACAACAGTAATAGCATAATCCACATGACTGTACACCCAAGCGGGTAATCACAACTCTACCTTTCAATGTCAAGAGCTGAGAAAGTTTTGCCTACATGAATAAAGCTCCTTGGGTTTGGGTTGCCAAGTATGCTTCTCTTTTGGGACTCAACGTCGTCGTTTGACTTTTCTCCTTCACCATCTTCGTCGTGGTTCTCCAAGGCGAAATACTTGTCGTTGTTTTGAGCGTACAAGTTGTGCAAAAGGAAGTAGAAAGAGAAGGCTAAAAGGGTGACAGCAATAATGAACCAACTGAATTGAATGTTGACAAGGGAATTAGCACGATGGAGAGAGTTATGATCAGAGCATCTCACAACCTGGTGACCCTCTTCCTCGTTGATGAAACAGCCTTTGGGAATAAGGCCAGGTGTCCAAAGCATGAACCCCATATGTATAAGCCACAATCCTTGAAAGAATATGCTAAGTGAACGCATGAAGCTAAGCAAGAAGCTTTTGGGGAAGGGAATTCCCAAGAGAGTGGTGGAAAGAGATATTAGTATTAGAATTTGTAAAAGGAGATGGTATTGTCCCTCGGGTCCACTGTGGTCTGCGGAGTGAAGGTGGAAGAGGAGAAGCTGTTGACCGAAGGCTATGGCTCCGACCAATTGGGTTAGGCCATGTTTGGCTTCTGTACTGTCAATTTTGTCGAGGATGATAGCCAAGCCTGCGTAGAGGAAAAAGGTCATGGAAATTGAAGAGTGTTCGAAGTTGTGGAGATGGTTGGAGGGAATGGTTCCGTCCGGGTCGAAAGGTTGGTGGCGTTCGGGTCCTATGAAAAGTTCCATGGAGATGGAGGCTGCTGAAGCAGCCATGATGAGGATGAGTTCTAGGTATTTGAATTTTGAAGTGGAGAACCATGGCGGAGAAGTGTAGGTGTTGGGGTTGAGGACATGGAGCTTGATGTGGTTGAAGAGATGCCAGAGACCAATGAGAAAGAACCCCAAGCCTGGTGCCACGTGTCCCACCAGAGTTCCCATTATTATGTTTTGGAAAGGGAGGGAAAAATTAAGAGGTAATTGTGTTATGTTGTGGAGAGTGGAGGGAGAATACAAGAGGGGGGAATTTAAGAGGGTGATGGAGTGAGAGTCTACACAGTCTAGAGCCTTCCACACCACTTTGAATGTTTTTCAACCTATCATAGCGGTTAAAATGTGAAAGATAGAAAGAAAGAAAAAATGTAATATATGATGTGATGTGTAGAAATATAGAAAAATAAATTGAAAGGTCCTATGATGAAAACAATGTTAATACATATCATGATGATTTTTTATGTTTTTATGACTTGAGCAGGAGAAGAACTAACCATACTTTTATAATATACAAAAAATTATATCTTTCCACGTTTATAATATAATGGTAAAATATTTTTTAAAAATAAAAAATGTAACAACTTATATCTACTAGGTATACTTGGATTGATATGGAAAAGAAATTTTTAATGTTGGGAATAAGTGAATGGAAATAATCTGATTAATTTCTTCTAAGCTGACCAAAGTGATGAGATCGCGCTGACTTTCTAGATGATTAAATAAGCAGGAATTCCTGACACCCCAACCTTATCCCTTTAATTATCAATTCCTCTTTAATACTATGTCATTAACTTGCAACACCATACACCATTTCTTAACCACATAAATTTTTACTAAAAATATTAATTTCTCTGGGTTTTAATATATTTTCATCTAAATTTTTATTAAAACATTTACTTTTAATTCTCTGTGTAATGTTGGTACAAAATTGGTTAGAAAATTTTCTAATTTGATCATCAAGCACACGGATTGATTCAGCTTGATTCCAATTTTTTTTTATCATTTATAATCATTTTAGAGTCATTAGAATACTAATTGAAAAAGTAAACAAATAATAATTTGTTCATTGAAAATTTCAATTAATGAATCTTTATCATAAATTTTAATAAAAAATTTTATTAATCATTTTTTAACCATTATTCTAAACAAGCTGATTAATAAAATCCGAATTTAAAGAATATTATTGAAAATTATATTTATTAAAGTTATGATATTTGATTTTATATTAGTAAAATTTATTAAAAAATTAATACTAAACAAAAAAATATAAAAATTAATATATGATCATATATACTAAAAATATTGTTTTTATTCTCTATAATCTAGAAAAAATAGTTTATATCTAACATTTTTTAATAAGAAAATATTTTTTAAAAAAAATAACTTTCGTAAAGAAGAGGTTAATTTCTTCTATTTTTGCTGCAAATGGAACCATATAATTGACTAAGGGTCTATTTAGTTTAAAGGTAAATATAATTAATTTTAATAAATTAATTTTGAATTATTAAATATAATTATAATATATGTTAAAATTAGTTTTAAGTATAATTTTTTTTATTGAAATATGTGTTTTTTAAAAAAGTGTCAAAATTGTTTTTTAAATTAATAACTAAATATTTTGTATTATAATTTTAATTAATTAATTCAGTTTAAATTGAAAATAAAACTGAAAAATAATGTATTTAAAAGAAATATTAATGTAAATATTTAAGAATACAGAAGAAACAAATAAGATTAGAAATGTTTTTATTAAAAATTAATTGTATATTATAAATATTTATTAAAAATGTTATTTTTATTAAAAAATTTCATCAAATATTTTAAAAATATATCATATTATGATCAAATAAATTTTAAATTTTAAATATTATAATTTAAAAAATGTATACTATAATTTAAATTTTATATTAATATATTAATTTTAATTTTGTAAAATATATTAAAAATTCATACTAATATATTTTAAATTTTTATGATAATATTCGTTTAAAAATTATTTATTTATTATAAAAAATTTTATTTATTTTTTACTTTAAAATTTTAAATTATTTTTAAAATTAGTACACAATTAAAACAGTAGTAAAATATTTTTTATTAAAGTTAAATTTAATATAAAAATTAGAAGTAATATATTTTATATTATAATCTTAATAAATTAATTTTTGATAAATTGAAAAAATAAGATAAAGAGTAAGTAATATATTTTAAAAATATATAAATATTCAAGAATAGTATAGGGATAAATGAAATTTGAAATATTTTTATTAAAAATTAATTATATATTAAAATTAATTATATATTATAAATATTTATTTTTAATAAAAGTATTTGTTTTCATCAAAATATTTAGTAAAATATTTATAATAAATATTTTAAAAATATTATACTATGATAAAAAAAATTTAAATTCAAAATATTACGATATAAGAAATTATATATTATAATTTAAATTTTATTTTAATATTTTAATTTTTAATTCTTTAATGCATTATTTATTATACAATGTATTTAAAATTTATGCTAATATTAATTAAACTTTATTTTATAATAATTTCATATATTAAATTTATTTTCATCCTAATATTAATACTAATGTTTTTTATTGAAAATTTTATAATATTATATATTAATAATATTTGTTTATAATTAAAATTTAAATTTATTTACCATGATAAACATAAAAATAAATTTAATAATAATAAACCAAATAATTTTTTTTCTATAAAATGAATCTAAATACAAATACTTATTATTAATATATATATATATATATATATATATATATGCCCATTACAGTTATGGACACTTGTCATAAAGGATTGGTTAAACTTGTAACAAAATGATAACCTATTACACAAGCAACACCATGCCAATCATGACTTTTGGGAACAATCTGCATCCCCATGCAAAAGCAAAGACAAAATGGTTTCTCCCACTAATAGCCATATAAAAATGACATCGCAATTTATATTCTCTAAATCACTCATTGGTTTGGCAATGTCTTCTAAGTAGCCCACATTATAACTTGTGGAACTCTCCGACATGATTAAGACTACCCAAAAACTGAAAACGCCTAATCCAGACTACCAAGAAACAAAAGTCTCTTTGAAAATGACATTTAATATCGTTATAATTTACCCTTTTTTCGATTCTCTTGTAATATAATTAACCAAACAAATCAAGAAACAACGTCATTTTAATTTTAAGATATATTATTTAGATTAGATTGTCATCTTTCTAAAATCACAACTAAATAGGCGTGATCACAAGTTTGGTTTTTCATTAAATAGAAGATTTTTCATTTTCTAAGTGTTGTGTTATATCCTTTTCAACTTTTCATTTCTGTCAAGAAACGGCTGTTCGAACCTTCTTAGAATGTTAGATTGTATGTTTAGTTTTTTTAAAAAATATTTTTTAAAATAATTTTAAAATAATAAAAGAGATTTGAAAATTCAAATAATTTGTATTTTTAATTTTAAAAACTGAAAAAATCAAATAATTTTCAAAATTTTACTTATTAAATAAGTTTTTAAAAATAAAAAACAAAAAAATTATGTATTTTATAATTATTTTAACAGTAATCACTTTAATGCTGATATTATATTTTCTTCTTTAAAGCGGTGTAGTTAATGCACAGATTTTAAATTTGTACCAAACAAAATCAAAACAAAAGGTTGTAAATTTGATTAGTTAATAATATTTTTTTAGTAAATGAGAAAATAACATACTTAAATTATTGGTTTACTACTATATACTTGTACACGGAAAAAAAAACTTCCTATGAAACTAATGATATTACTGTCTAAAAGTCTTTGTCAATAATAAATTTTTTTAGAATTTAAATTATTGACGTACTTTACCTTCCAATTTTTTAAGAATTCGTACTTATTATTTAGCCTATTTTTATTGGTAATTATTAAAAATATTAATATTATATACATTTATAAAAAAATATAATTAATATTAAAAATATTTTATATTTTGCGCATTACAAATCAAACCTACTTTCAACGGTCATCATTGATTATCCTTTCTCAGTAAATATACATCATAATTCCTTTAAAATTGAATTATGAGTTCATACCTTTTTATTCCCTTCAATTCTTTTTTTTTTTTTAATTATACTTCGTTTAATTTTTTAGTTTGTTCCATTATTAGGGTTTTGTACAAGGAACCAGGCAGCCAACTAAGAAGATGAAGAGAGAAGGGAAAATGACAATGAGTATTTTTTATTAAAATATTACATTCCATCCTAATGACTTAATATGAGTTACTTTAATTCCTTTATTAATTCATGCATTTAGCCCTTTTGAGGAATTAAACAATAACAAGAGTATTTGAATTTGAAGAAGAAGATTTGACCTTTTGCTTTGACCAGCCATTCAATGAATCTACATGGCCCAAAGCTGACCAAAACTTTGGTTTTTCTTCTTGACGTCTTTGTGAAAATTCCATCATCAACGACGTAATATAAGATTACCAAATCGATTTGTTGAGTTATTATTATTATTATTATTTTATTTGTATGATAACAATGCATCTGGCTTCATTCTTGGCGGCTTCTCATAATAATTACGTCAACTGTATTTTATTTACTTTTTTTATTACCTAATTTTTTACGAAACGATTATATGACTAAATAATAATTTGCTAACCAAACTATTTATTATTCAACTCTTCTTAAACTAATGTTGT
The DNA here is from genome assembly GCA_037954105.1 of Canavalia gladiata. Taxonomy (NCBI): domain Eukaryota; kingdom Viridiplantae; phylum Streptophyta; class Magnoliopsida; order Fabales; family Fabaceae; genus Canavalia; species Canavalia gladiata. The sequence continues at coordinate 16,387,181 of CM075658.1, read as the reverse complement.
TTATCAGTGTATGTTTATTTAAGAGATTATTTAACTTTTTTACTTACGATTTTGAGTCTCATAAATTTTTAAAAATTTAAGTGCGTTTACATGAAGGACTCAAATTAATCAGTGCTCAAAACAATTTTTAAACATTGAAGCCTTTGAACGAACAACCAATGTCTTCTTCTTCTGCGTCTTATTTATGATAGCAAATTTAATTTAGTATGAGTTGAACGTGCAAATAGATCTTCAATTGTATGTACTCAACTAAACCCGTTATTTAATTGGGGCGGAAGTCTCGTAATGCCCAAAGATAATTTTTGAAGTAACAAATTCTTGTGTAGATTTCATCTATCATATAAGATATCGAATCAGATTTATAATCAATTAAATTTTTTTAAAATATAAATTATTTTTTAAAAGATATTTTCTCTTCAGATTTAATTAATTATAAAATTTAATTTAGACAGTTCACAATTTTACGTAATAAACTTGATTCATTTAAAAAGATTTAAAAATATTTGCCACGGTGTATTAATGCTTTGTTTAGATGTTGAAAAAAGAAAACTAAAAAAGTTAAAGATAAAACTAAGAAAAAAAAATAAGAGAGTTTAGATTGAAATTTTGTATTCTTTGAATAGATAACAATAACAGAAAAAATATTATAAATTTTTTTATGTATTTGTTAAAATTTAAAAATATTAAAATTAAACTTATTTTAAAAAAATAGGAAATTAAGATTATACTTTATAAAATTTTAAAATATTAAAAATTATAATTAAATAAAAAACATATTTCATGGCTTTGATTATACAAGTTATAAAAAATAAGAATGGTAATGAGTTGGATTTGGGTAGGTATATTACAGTACACGACACTTTTCATTTATATGTATTCAGATCATACATGTATAAATAGCAACGTTAATCCTTGTAATTTTACTCGGTAAGTATCTATATATTCATACTCATATTCATTACTTTACATTTAATGTATTTGAATATGATTTCTCGTAATATGTTTGTCTATTAAACTGGTAGACCAATGATAAAAGAACATTAATGACAAAAAGTATATTACACAAATTAATTGAAAAAATATTAAAAACAATACAATTGATAAACTATAAATAAATTTTTTTTTAACTTGATTAAAAAATGTTTAAAAACTTAATTATAATAAATCTTATTTTTAATATGTATTAAAAAACATACAATAAAAACCTGTCCATAGTAATTTTTTAAAAAAATTAAAAAATTTAATATATCAAAATGTACATAATAATTTTTTTTAATCCTAAAGTTGTACTCTGATAACATGTATAATATAAATATATTTTATATCAATTTTCTACATTTTGATTTCTTTTATGTAAGATGATACGTATCTCTCCTGAAAAGCAATTCTATTTAACTTAGGCAGGATTATTGTGTGTGATAAAATTCTTTTTCTGAACATTTAACACGAATATATATATATATATATATATATATATATATATATATATATATATATATATATATATATATATAAAATTCAAATTCGAGATTACTAGTTAAATTAGGAATGTTCATAACGTAACTTGATTTTTAATCCAATCGGACATCATATTAATTTTGATGAGTTCGATTTTTTAAAATTAGATCTGATATATTTTAAGAAGGAATTTAGGTTATAATTATCATCCAAATCCAGATTGACATTTTTTATTTTTTTTTAAATTTATATTTTTAAACAATTATATATTAATAATTAAAACTTTTTAATTTAATATAAATATTTTGTGTAACATATAACATTAAATTTATATTAATATTAACTATTTATTTTACAATACATCAACACATGTAAATAACTACAATGAGTTATTACTGCTACTTAATTTAGCTAACTAATTAGTGTGGATTTATATGGTAGATTGATATGGCAAGAAACGCTTCCTTCTTGAACACGAACTTCCAATCTAGAATCCATCCAGTCCTTACTTTGTTCATACAGATAAATATCCTTCTATATCTATGACTAATCCACTTCTCAGAAGAAACAATTATTACACCTGGTTTAAGTTGATGAAGGGATTTATGATTTTTAAGAATAATTTTTAGATGAATAAACTTTACTAATATCAAATAAGTTTGATTTAATTTTCAAATTGTGAGATAGATGTATAATATTGTTGTATATGATTGTTGGACGGGAAGAGGAGGGTATCGATATATGTAAATAACTCTGATTAAATTAACTAATTAGTGAGGATTTACTTGTATATCCATCCACTTATGTCATTTTAATGTATAATATTTTTTTTTCGTGTAAGTGGTTACTCATCTTTTACATATGAAAGTTCACTTTGATATATTATAAAAGATATTTTAATTTTAATTAATTTTATACTTCTTTAATTATATAATTTAGTTATACATAATGTTAAGATTATATATTAAACCAAGTCGAAGTTGATTTAATTTTATTCCAGATATTACAAGATTTTGATCAGATTAGATTTAGATTTAGATTTAAATAATTGATTTTATTAAAAATTTTAGTTAAAAATAAATATAAAAATAGAATCCAACCAATCGATTAGATTAAAAATAAGTTACCTTTTAAAATCATTTGAATCATAAAATTGTTTTAATTTTTTTTTATGAACTAATGAAATTGATAAAGTTATAAACTAAAAGAATTAGTAAAAAGTAGGTTTATATATAAAATACATTATTTTAATATTTTTATAAAACATAAATTAAAATTATGTTATATTTTATTTTATTTAATCTTGTATTTATAATTTAAATTTTAAATTTTCAATAATATGTAATTTTTAATTTTAATTATTTAAAATTATGGTATTAATATATTATACTATTATATACATATTTTATTATATAATATATTATATATTTTTTAAAAATAATATTTAATTGATATCAATTTGATATAATTAAATTATTAAATTATGAACCAGTATGTTGTTGATTTAATGACCTACTTGTTTTTAAAACTCTTACCTTTTACAAACATCTTTTAAATTTTATCAATTCTTTACCTTTTGATTCATATTTTTTTATATTTTTTATATTTTAATTGATTAACTAGTTACAATTTTATATTACTTTTATGTATTATGAAAATATGCTAATGATTGGAGTGAAAAAATAAAAACAAATTTATTTATTTTTTTGAAAAGGATGATACACATATGCAAAAATAGCGTTCTCATTTTTTTTAATTATTAGATCTAAAGATGTATGATATTATATGAAGGTAAAATAATTATTTTTCTTTTATTATAGACCTCAACTATAAATTTTCTCTTTCTTTTATTTGTCAAAACAATTTTATGCAATGATAAATTTTACCAATTCGACCTCTAGTCATGGCTATATACGAATCTTTCTTGAAAAAAGCAGAATTAACATTTATTTTTAATCTGAATTAAGTTTCGTAGGATAAAATATTTTTAACCTTTATTTTTCATGTGCAATATTTAAAGTCAATTGATTTAGTGTAGATTCGAATTAATTGTAAAAAACAGATTATTTTAATAATTAATTATATTTATAATAAATTGTATTATAATTTGATTATATAAAATAAGTTATGTATTTGAATATATTTGATAAAAAATAATTTATTTTATCTGAATTGTATAAAATGATTATTTTATAATAAAATTATAAAAATAGATATAAAATTTATTTTGAATAGTTAATTTTACATTTAAAATAATCCATTATTCAGAGTAAAATAAATAATTAAAAAATAAAATAATAAATTTTAAAATTTTATTTATCTTAATTAAATTGTTTCCTTTGTATGAAAATAAAAAAGTATAATTTTTATATAACAATACCCAAAAATGTATAAATAATAACTTTAAATTATTTAGTTTAATCTATTAAAAATAATCACATCCAAAAATACACTTACATAATCTGAATTGTCGAATGGTTGTTGGTATCAAATGCTCTGTATTTACAGTCACATCTTAATTTCGATTTTGTTGATCGGGATGACAGAAAATTCTGCAGAGATGGTTCAAATTGGTGATTATGTATTGGGACAGCAAATTTCTGTGTGCTGTGAGCTTCTGGATAAAGATTATGTTTCAATGTTCAACATAGACATTTGATAATGCCCATTCGCTTGTTTGGTATATGACAATAAATAAAAGTCACGAAGAATATTATTGGCAAGTTATATAATAATTAATATAAAAATGCAATTTACAAGGAAGTATTCTAGAAATCTAGAATGTAAAAATGTTGGCAGATATTCAAGACCTCAAATAATATTCTATCTAAATGCAACAAATATTTTGCATATAAATGTATTTACAATTGTTTCATCTCTAAAAAGGTCGGCCACATTAAATTTCTGTTTGTTTTAGCGATGAAAAAAAAAATCAAATTTTATACTTTTTATTGAAAAATACACTTTAATATAAATTTAAGATCAAGATTATTTTAAAATAAACTACTCTAATCTTTTCTTTATTTTGCACTTATGATACAAAATCTTCTTTATTTTCAAAATCTATATAAAACCTCAGCTAACTTAACTTTCTTAAGATTATAATTGGTAAAAATTAAATAACTTTAAAGTGGGATGAAAATAGTTTAAATTAGACTAGACTTGCATGTTTAGATTTATCTTTTTAAATTTTTTATATTTAAATTTCAATCTATTATTTATTATAGCTTTATTTTATTATCAAGATTTAATTTACTTTAAAACCTATCAAACTTATTAGTTTGCTTAAAATTTTATAATATAATAATAATAAATAAATCAAAAATTTATATATATAAATAATTAAAAAAAATTACTGATTTAAAATCTTTCAATAAAAAATATATTTTTTAAAAATTAAAATTGTAAAACCTACCTACCAAAAAAAATTTTACCACTTAAAAATATATTATATAAATAAATAATATATATATATATATATATATATATATATATATATATAACATACCCTTAAATAGATTTAATAGATTGTTTATAATTCTAAGCTAAACCTATTTATCTAAAAATATTTTTTAATAAATCAAAATCTATCTATTTAATAAACTTGTAAGATTAAATTAAATTATAAAAAAAATTATAAACCCTTGTCTAAGGAATTAACTCATTCCCAGCGCTATTCAAAATACTAAAAGCTACAAAATCCAAACATTTAAGTTTTACATTTATACATATTAGAATGCAATTTATGCTAATTGCTAATACTTTTTCACTCTCTTAATATTGATATAAGATCTACCCTGATTACAATTTGAGTTGCTTCATACCGGAATGAAACAAGAAAATTGATCATTACATTTAATGAAATTGTTCTAATTCACATTTTTTATTAGAAATTTTATTTGTTAGTTGGATAGTAAATCGTCTTGTCATCTGATCCGTTATTCGAAGTTACAATATCACATTTGCCTTGGTCCTGCTGAAGAGATCTGAATATTTTGGTTCCATTAGGATTTCATCTGAAAATGAAGCTGGGGTTTTTTTTTTCCCCTAAAAATGTCGATATAGAATGCTATAATATATTTTCTAAAAAAAATTGAAGTATATGAGTAAATCCCTACAGGAACATATCAAGAATATTTATGTGAAAATAAGAGGATAAATTTTAATTATCAAACTTTACTATAAATAATTAAAATTAAAATATAAATATTATGTAAAATTTTTAAAAAGTTACATAATTTTTAAAACCAAGTTTGTGGACTAATTAGCTTTTAATTTTGACTATTTATTTATCTTTGTACAATTTAAATTTTCATCCCCACTAAATACATTCCAAGAATTAAAGGTTAAAATTGACCCTTTAACTGCAAAGTTGACCCTCACCCACACAATCATATAGAAACGGTTAAAATTAAAGGTTAGTAAAAGTAATATGATAAATTATAAAAGCCATGTGACTACTTTTTCAGATGAAAATTTTGTCCATTTATAACATTTTTTAAAACACGTTTATACATAAATTATATACTACAAATTAAAAAAAAATATATCCATCACTTGAATCCATTACCCATTAATATATATATATATATATATATATATGTATATATATAAATATGTATATATAATATGATATGGTTTCATCAATATGTATTTAATAATATATAATAAAAAATTATACAATAATTTTTTATTAAAAATATAGTATTTAATATTTCAATACATATAAATATTTTTTAATTTTCAATAAAAATTTATTATATATAATTTTTTATTATATATCATTAAACACATTGAAAAATCTGTTAATGATTAAAGTAAAATCATTTATAAAATTAAAACTAATAAATATTCAAATCTGTTAGATTCATTTTTAGATGTTAATTTAAGAATAATAACATGTTTAATTTACTTTTAATATAATGATTAAATTTATGTTTGATTTAATGTTTAAATAAAGTTAGATAAAATTTATTTGAAAAAATTTGAGAGAAAATTTATATTAAAACATGCATTTTTATTAAGGATAAAATTTAATTGCAGTATTACAAGTGTAGGTGGTACCTTTCTCCGATTAAAATTGGAATTTGACCTTGATATTTAATATTAGTCTTTAATATTGATCTTTAATATATTTATTAAAATCAACATTAAAAATTTATTTAAAGAAATAAAACTTCCATTTTATTTAGAATTTGAGCGGACAACATTTAGAAGTACTATAAATACTATTGAGATTGTTTTCTGATTAAAATTGGAGTTTTACATTACTGACGGATATCAATTTTTAATGATAACCTTTAATATATTTATTAAATGTCAACATTAAAAACTATTAAACTAATACTTCCTCGTACTTTTTTATCTGTAAAATAAAAATAAAAATTATGTTTATGTATCCATTCTAATTTTTAAGAAAGTATTAATTATTATTTTTTTATATATACCTTTATATAATAAATAAAAAAATAAAAACAAATTTTATATATAATGATACATTAGGAGAATAAATAATTTTTTAAAAAAAGTTAACAATATTAATTACATCATTTAACATTTATATTTCTCTTTTTGAAGACATAAAATGAAAAAAAATGGAATATCAATTAGCGGGTTAGCGGTTGAAGCATGACAACAACACCAATAACATCTATGTATTGAATCTCATTTTATCTTTTAATTATGTTCTTAATAATGGCATCATTAAATCTTGTAAGAACTTAATTAAAAATTTTAAAACTAAAATTTAAATAAAAAGTTTTTATATTATAAAAATTTAATTAAATTTCTAATAAAATTATAAAGACTCTTAAATTAATTTAATTAAAATATAATAAATTTTATTAAAATTCATCAAATTAAATATATTGATATTATAATCTTTAATAAAAAATATTATTTTTAATTTTTTAATTATGTCTCAAAATAACATAGTCATGTAAAACAACATATAGAGACTATTACACCAGAAGAGAAAAATAGCTTGAAAACTTATTTATTTCTTGTGCCTCCAACTACATGATCGATTGTAGGTAATTAATTATAATTGCCTTCTATCCTTATGAGATGATACCTCCGCAAGGTGGAGATTGGTATATGTCTATCAGTCTCACCCAACTTGTTGATTAGTGTTTAGAATGAAAAATTTTGATGAAAATATCAGGGTCGTCAGATCTTTCATAGATAGGCCGGGGTAAAAGACACATAAACTCTGCCAGTTATAACTGCCTTCTACCCTTACCAGATGATAATGTCCTTAATGTGCATTAGATAAATGAATGTGTACTTCACTTAAAAAACAAAGAAAAAGGATTGTATAAAAAAAATTCCAATATCGCTTATCTCCTTTGGTTTTCGATGCAAAAACACTTGATCAGTAAGCTATTACATACTCATTGTAGGGTGGCTGCTGCTACTGCACAAACCTCAGGGTTGCCTCTGCACTTCCATCTTCTTTATCAGTAAGGGGTCATTTAGGGACCTAATAACGAGAATTGAAGCAATTTGGGTTGTTTCCCTCTTGACAATGAATTCTATCTCCCATCATTCCTTTGGCCGATCTTCATCCTTGTTATTTTGAGATAATATCTAGCATTTAAAGTTTGCTTGGATTTAATACCGCTCTTGCATCTTTAGGATTGAGATAATGACCTGTGGCATGCAATGCAAGATGAAGTTGGCACTGTTATTTCCTATCAATTATCTAAAATATTTCATTATACTTGTCTTCATTTCCTTAGAATGCATTTTGAATAGATTCTTTGATCCTATCTATGGGTAAAAGTTATTCACATTTCCTTTTCTTCATACTTTCCTCTTTATTTTCATTGTTTCTATATTTCTATATTTTTTTTTCTTACGTATATATGAATTCACACATATACTTTATCTTTTTTTTCTTTAAAATGAACCTCTTCATTAACTGAAGACGATTCTAACCCTGTATCCATACCTCTATAAATGTAAGCAAGTGAAGGCTCTTTCTCATTGTCAACAGGCCTAAGAACTTGTACAAGGGGCCCCATAGCCATAAGACTGAAAATAACATCATTCCATAAAGGAGGCATGAGCACAATGTCATTTGCCCTTTTTCCCTTAGCTTCTTTAATTGTCTTAGACTTTTACCACTCATTCGAAGTGAACACCTTCCTAAGTTTTTTCATTATTATTATGCAATCTTTGTAATGTGAAAAATGTTCTAGCAAACATTATCGTCCTATATATAACCAATTCGGACTTCTTTGTGAACCTCCTCACAATACTCAAGATCAATGAGGGGTTATCAATGAAGCCCACAAGACTGGCTCCTCTTGGTATTGTCCTCTTCACCCAAGCAATCTTGCGAATATCTTCTGGCATCAGGTCAATGCAATGTGCAGTACATGGAGTCCAAAACAAATGTAGTTTTTAGGCTTGCAACAACTTACCTAATATCAAATTCATAAACTAAAATGAGTATCAATTAAAAATTAAATATGTTCAATTGAAATTCTTACCAGCCAACACATAATTACTTTCAATACTCTTGACAAACATAAGCAGTTGGATAATTTACTAAGAAATTGATCAAGGTTCTATTTTTCCTATCTGTCAATGCATCTGACATAGTTGAGCAACTATGGTTTTGCCTTTCCATTCCATGTGTTTTCAAGAGCTCCTTTGTGTACTTCAACTCCTTTTTAAGATGTGGAACTGTACACTCTACACTCATGGTAGCTTAGAACCTTTAAATGAGGGCCATAAATCATAATTTCCAATAGCTTCCACAATTAACTTGAAGCTTTTTGAACGTACAACATTAAAGGAAATTCTATTTATGAAAAAGAATCACTCTATATGCTGAACTGTTCTTGCTCTTGCCACCTTTTCACAAGCATCATTTATGCTTGTTTCCCTCTTAGCCTTTCCTAGTTTGATGGTTGCTTATGGATTTACTAACATCAATATATCCATGGGCCCTTTGACAATTTTGGCTTTCTTGGCAGTAGGATTGGGCTCACATGATGCTGCACTTGAAGTTTTGCTCTTTTCCAACTTCTAATATTTAAAATTTATTGTACCCCTTCCCCCTCTTCATCAATTTCTTGAGGTTGAATGAAGTACGCCTCTTTCTCAGTTTTTTTTTAATTATTTTTTATAAAAAAATAGTCTGCTTTAAGTATCTCTTTCTCTTTATAAGGAGTTTTCAAACATTTATCAACATTTCCCAACACTCCCATTTGATGTCATTTATCTCGAGGAATACCACCAGTGGTGGTTTTCCCACAAAAGTTGCAAGTAACATCCTTATTGTTGATGTCTTGTAAGCTATTCCACTGCCAAACTATATCCAAGTTCTTGCCCGTAGGCTTTACAAGTGCATGTGAAGTCACAGAGACAGAGGCACCGCTGGATGATGTTCCTTGTGGCTGTTGAGAGGATGAGGGAGCTGCCGTTGCGGAAAAAGGAAATAAAAAGAGATGCGGCGGTGAAAAAATTGCCGGAACAGAGCTTTGGCAAGCTGGAAAATGGCCCAAATAGTATAGGTCTTTGCTGGAAAACGAAGGGTCATCACCGAAAAACACCACAAATAAGATGGATTGGTTGTAAAACGATGGGTCTTCTCAGAAAAATGTCAGATTCCGGCAGGAACAGGGTCATCAGAAAACAAGAAGGCTTGTCGAAGAAGAAGAGAGATGATCAGAGAAGAAAGAGTGAGATAGAAAGTTAGGGTTTTGTTTTGCAAAATAGAGGTTAATATTGAGGGTATTAAGGGCATTTTGCCCGACGACGACGTAGCGGTTGCTACTGCTATGAAACGCGCACTGCTACAGGGCCACCCTTCTTGCCGCAAGGGTGTATTGCCAACCCTGTTTCTAAACTATTCTTAGCAAATCTCTACACTACATTCCAAGTTAACAATTCTAACTTTTTTTCTATTAAAAAAAAAAAGACATCACATGTGAAAAGGTGGAAGTGGAATATGTATGGGTAGATGCATTATACCATGTGTGTCCGCTATTTTTCTTCCACATTAAATTGAGAGCAATTATAAAAGGATTATACAATTGCAACCCAAAGCAAATCTAGATGAACTATTGTTCTAAACCAATTGTATCTTTTTATTATTAAATTTTATTAATTCTTGTAAAGGTGTTTAGGATCTAATCTTTTGTTTCAATTTGATTTGGGCAGGAGTGCTTTGTATTAGCTCTAATCATGTTTTGCAAAGAACTAAATGAGTAACTACAATTACATGAAAAAATTCAATATAAATGACAAGATTCAAATATTTCATTTTTATTCCTGATAAACAAAATTCCATGTTGTTTAAACCATGGGTGTCTTATATTAAAAATAATCTTATTTAAATTTAAACTATTTATATCACAATAAAGTTAAAAAGTTGTTTGATTCATAAAATTATTTTTTATTTTTTATTTTTAAAATTTTGTACATAAACAGATAAATCTTTAAAAACAAAAAATAAGGTAACATGTAATTAAGAGTCAAAATAAAAAATATATAACAAAAAGTATTTTTGCAAATCAAATAATTTCTAATTCTCTCAATTAAAAAATTTTGTCCATACATGAAATTCAAATCTAAAATTTTGTATAAAAAAAAATCGAACATATACCATTTGAATCAACTATCATTTGATAAAAAAAATATCATTTTATTAATGTATAAGTGCTTCTTGTATGTTTGATGTAATTTATTAGAATATCATAGATAACCTTTTCTTTTTACTACAAATAAGATATAGTTAATTATGAAAAGTAAAATTATTTATAAAGTTCACACTAAAAAATGAGTAAATATTTACATGATTCTATTAAATATCTTTTTTTAAAAAAAATTAGATATTAATTTAAGAATAATAACATGTTTAATGTACTTTTGAAATCATGATTAAATGTTTGTTTGATATATAATATTGGAGCAGAATTGGATAAAATTTATTTTGACATTTTGAGAAAAAATTAAAGCATATATTTTTCATTAAAAAAATATAAGAATTAATTTTCTAATGATAAAATAAACGAAACTTAATATCATAATATGATATAGATATAACATAATACAAAATTATTTAAATATATTTTTTTAATATTTTAATCAAATATTATGATCCTTCATTTTATTTTATGAAATATATCCTCTAACTTAAAAAAGAAAGTTAAAATCATTGTATATACTTCTTCTCACAGGTAAATTTCTCTATTCCCACGAATACACATTTAGGATGATACAAAATACGAAAACAAATATATATCAAATGTCCAAAACCAATAATGTTGATAAAGATATATAGGGGGAGGTTAATGTATATTTAATAAATGAAATTAATTTCCAAAATCTTTAAAAATCAACTTAATTGGAGGAATTTATTGATTTTGATTAATTATCAGCAATTTTGGTAACTGCACGAGACGGTCTGATTTCGGAAAGCATCAAAATCGGAGCCCTAAAACGAAAGGGCAACAACATTGCATTCCGACCCGAATCGAAACAAGAAAAAAACTGATGCAACAGTGAAACGGGACGAGATCCAGAGAATCGAAACCTGGAGCATGGCGATGATGACGCGGAAGAGACGGCGCATGATGGTTGAGGCAGCGGCGGCGGTGACGGCGGTCCTGCCGGAGGAATTGATGATTGAAATCCTGGCTAGGGTTAGGGTGAGCAATCCGTTGCAACTGAGGTGCGTGTGCAAGTGGTGGAAATCCCTAGTAGTGGATCCCCAATTCGTGAAGAAGCACCTTCACAAATCTTTCTCGGACATCACGGATCTGGCCTCCAAAGCCATGGAGGACATGAACGCTTTCCAATTGCAGCTCAATTATGCACCCGCCGCGGCGGAACAAGAAGAGCATGAAGAACCGGAAACGCGTTCGCTGGTGAACGAGTTGGCCCAGTTAGATAATATGTTGGTGGTTGTTCGGTCTCTTAAAGGGAGCTTAGAAACCATTAAGGTTGACGTGCAAGCCATCAAGGAGAGAGTGAAGTGCCTTCAGAGTTTTCTGCAAATTTATCTCAAGACAGCTTCTTCATCCACTCACTCCCTGTGACTGTGATTCTCCGCTTTCTCCTTCCCTTTTGTCTCTTTTTCTTTTTTCTTTTTAATTTTGCAACTGCTGATTTATAAATAATCTCACATGGTTAATGTTTTTTTCTGAAAAAAAATTAATTCGAAATCACGTTGAAGGAATGCTGGAGTAAATTAGTTGGGGATTTTTATGCCTTTGTTCTTGTTCAGAGATGGGTCATGTAGAATTGTTCTTTTAAAAAAAAAAATTATGTCCTTTGTTAATTGAAGGTGAACAACTGAACAAGTCACAAGCGTGCTTTCTAACTCGATAGCATTGTCTGCTTCTTGCTTGCTCTAGTTTAATGTGAATGGTAAATTATTATGTTTCCGGCCTGATACTGAAGATAGTGGGGTCTATGATAGAAATATGTTTATTTTTAATTCTTTTACCTGTATTATGTAATGATTAAATATCTAAAAATGACGTGGTAAGATAAACCATGTCTAACTAAGAATTTCACGTGGTTATCTGTAAGTCAGATTTTCCATCTCTCATGTTAAATTACAATTTTTTTGTTAGCTGTCTTCATTGATTTTATGCCCAAATGTTTTATTTATTCGGCAAGATTTTAGACAATAGCATGTATTTCGTCTTTATTTACATATTCTACCTAAGTTGTTTCATATATTTAATACAATGGGGGAGCTTTTCATAATTTAATAATAAATTAGATCACATGCGAAGAGATTTTATAATATCCTAAACGATGTATTAGGGCAATTGTCACACAAAAGAAAAAAGTTTTTTACATCCATGATAGTATATGGCAACGGTAAGGTAGAAAGAAGGTTCATGTCTCAAGCTTACGCATACATTATTGTATAAATTAAACTAATTGTATTCATACTTTTAACTAATAAATAAATAAAATGCTGATCCACTTTCCTTTTCATCTATGGAGGAAAAATGAATCCAGTCTCTTCTTCCAAAAGAAAAAAAGAAAATCTTAGAAATGACCTCTTTTTTTAGTAGAAACCACGCTGTTAACTTACGGCTTGCTTATTTTATGTTTGTGTTGCCGCAATCACCCAAATTTGATTTCCCGACGTTCTTCTAATATTATTAGCTAGTTTTCATGGTAAAACTCACGTTTGAGGCCTTCTCACCAGCGCTGTTTAGAATTAGAATGTTGGTAAGAAAAACGCCAAAGCCACAACATCCGGAACCATATAAACCTAGAAATGGTGAAATGAGGTTGATAACGATGCCAAATTAAACTCGATGGGGTTGAACCATATCTAAAGTTAGATGAACATTTTATACATACAAAATTGTCCATTCCAATACGTGGTACTTACCAAACAAAATTGTTTAATTAAAACGCTGCACATCTTTATAGACATGGAAGTTAACTAATGTAAAAATCATCCTAAAAGGCAGAAGTGCCCTCAGAATTGAGAAAATGTTTACATAGTGTCAATAATGAGTTCAGCAGCAGCACCCATTGTGCCAACCCCACCAACACCCAACAAAGCAAGAGCAAGCTCCTCCTCGTTCAATAGCCTCAACCCATTGCTCAGTCTCTTCAACACCTGTACATCTACTTCCAGCACCCAGTTAGGTGCGCAACCTACCATCAAGCTCACAAAACCCGACACATAGGCACGCCAAGTAGCTGAATCACAGCCAAGTGATATCTTGCCATCAAGTGCACTAGCCAGAAACTCCATATGGATACCCAAAACTTTTGGACGTCGCTTTGAAGCAGATGATGATGAATCAACTCCCCAAGCAAAAGCCCCACAAAGGACTGCAAAGTAAGCAAGTGCATATCCACCAAGCATTGCAACCATTCCATCTGACTTTTCTTCCTGGTCTAATCGGTGAACAGATATAAACCAGGATGGCAAAGTTTCTTTTATCAATAGTTGAACTAGCACCAACCCTCCTGATATCCATACTAAAGAAGCCCCGAGTGCAGCTGCAAGCTTCACCTGAGTCATTGATGCGGCAAGTGAAACATGTCCATATTTTATGCCATCTTTGGTTGTTTTCAACTTTTCCAATCGCTCCCTTGGCAGCTCACCACATACAATTTCTCTCACCGAGTGCATCAAGATGGAAACGATTTCTTCTGTCAAGAAAACAATATCTCTGATTGACCGATAAGCACGTAAATAGAGAATCCCTGGAGCAACAGGGCAAATCCCTCCACATAGATGGGACTTAAATCCATGGCCAAGGAGGGCTCCAACACCACCACTGCATGAGATAGGAGAGCTGTTCATGCCAAGGGTAGCTGTGAAGCAGCTTTTTAGAAGTTGAACTACTGCATCGCTGTTGTGGAGGAAAACAGTTCTAGATGCTGAGAAGGTAAGGAAGTCAGTCCAACGTTTTGCCTTTTGGGTCCACAAGGAAGCCACAATCGGCATGCAAGGCCATGGACAGCCTGCAGCAAGGCTTTCCAATGTTTGGCCAGCCAAATTAAGAAAACGTTCTGATGCTCTGTCCACTTTGTAGGTTATGGTAAGGCTTGTAAAAGCTGCCAAGGGTAATGGAAGTGTTGCAGGAGAGCTGTCTCCTGTGGAAATGATAACCATTGGTCATAATACTAAATTTAATATTAATGTTGGACGAGAAAGGAAGATGGAGGAAGACATTTCCTAAACAGCAATTGGTATTAATAATTGTTCAATCAGTGTAAAAGATAAATTTGATGGGAAAAGATTGTAAGAATATATTGCATTAAGTTGCAGCAATGAAATGCAAGTTGTGAAAGTAAATTGTCTCTCCCAATAATGCATTATAGTCAGGGTTTCAAATAAGTATATAGAATTTAGGGTCATAACAACGAGAAAACCTGAAGCTAAGCTAGGCACATCAACACCAGTTGCAGCCAAAATTTTCTTGATCTGTCCCTCAACATTCAGTAGATTTGCAGCAGGGCTAGGCCAATCCGTTCCATTCATATATACAGGTTTCCAAACACCCCGAGTTACTTCAGCAGAGAAATAACTTATTATGGTTGCTAGAGATGCAGGAAGAAAATCAGCCAAATCTTTAAGCCCTGATATTAAGAAAAGCATTTTGGTATCATGATTTTGTTGAGTACATCAAGGAAAATCTATATGAACATGAATTTGGTTGCTCTTGCTCCATATTTAGAGTTAAAAGACATCAACAAGAATTTCGAGAACTTAAATACTGAATGAGACACTTTTAAGGTTTGCAAACAGCCAGTTAGATTCTCTTCAGAAATTTAGAAATCATGAGTTCTAGAAGCTATTTGGTGTGTTCCCTTGGATTTATCTGATCAAAACAGACATACCTGTTGCCAACTCACGTGGAGACAGTCTTCCATGAGCACAGGCTGTGAGAGCAGCATCAACTACAAAGGGAATGGCTTCAAGAATATCCCAAGCAGGCAACTTTGGCCCTGTAGAGGCATCTTCATTTCCAGGTCCAGAAGAGCTACTGCTTCCAGATGTAATAGTCTGGCTTCCTCTATTAATTTTTCGGAACATCATATTAAGAAGTCCCTCAACAATCTGATGGAAAGGGGTTCCATGAACAAGACCAGAGAGTGTTGAAGCTATACATGCTTGATGCTGCCGATACCAGACTTTTAATTTTGGAAAGGAGTCAACAAATACAGAATTTGGTGATGATAAGCTTGCTATTTCCGAGAGTCTCCTCCTATTTTGGTCTTTGTGGGTGTTAGCAGCTGACATCAAATGGGAATTGCGTACTAATAGTAAGTATTCAGGAGTTAATTGGGAACCAACAGTAGGTACATCTCCAATTCCATGTTCAAGAGGAGGACGATTAAATCTCCATAGCTTTAAAAGAAGAATAAATGCATTTGAAAACACAGCATGGGCAGATATTTCTTCGCCTGATGTTAGTGTCCATGAGATATTTGGCACACATGACCCAAAAACTTCACAGATTGGCATCAATGAACATGCAAGCTGTGGAACCTGGTTAGAGAATTGGAAAATGCACCAATTTAAATTGTAAAGAGAAGAGCTTCATATATACATATATACCACCAAATCATAATCGTAGCTCATGTGTATGTACAAGGTTCCTATATAAGGTAAGCAACTATATAAGGAATTAATAAATTTACAGTCCAATTTTTTCCTAACTAGCTGTCTTTTAAACAAGTTTATAGAGGAAAAGAAGAGTTGAGGGTGTTGGGCTGATTAGGAATAGGCCAGATGCAGTTGGAGAAGAAAATTTGGGAGTAACAGAGTAGAAAGCTGACATGAAACAGAAGGGACTAAAGATTTGGGTGTGAATGGAGCAGCAGACTTGGGAATGAAAGGAAAGAGGGAAGAGAGATGGGAATAAAGATAAAGGGGCAAATGAAGGAGGTCGAAAAAAATTCAAGTAATTGATGGAAATGTTGAGAGTGGACCAGGGTGAGTATCATAGTCCTCTACAGTCTATGCCGCCTTATCTTCTGTAGAATTTTCTAATTTTATTTTCAGCTTGTGGAGGACTTCATCTGTTGTGGGAGATGATCTTCATCTTTCATTTATATAAATTCAAAATTGTATCAACAACACTTTAAATTAGGGATTAATTAAACTTACCAAGCCATGGAGCGAAAATATTTGAACACAATCAACAGATGCAATTCCAACAAAGAGTACATTCAGTATTGGAGCATAATTAATCAAATGGCTGTTTCCTTCAGTGTTTTCTACAGGAACCGGTGGAGACAATAATCTAAGAATGAAATGAACAGTGTGCTCCTGCATAAAATAGAGACCCAAATTCTATTAGGATAAGGTGGTTAGGAAGAAGGATATGCTCTACAGTCTACACAACTTAGCAAGCAATTAGAATTTCCATATGCTCCACTGTCTAACTCTTCTCTACCTGTATATTCCAGCCCCGAATTAGGGATGCCCCGCAAAGAATGGCTGCAGCAGATATTTTTTCATCTTCCGATCCCCCAATTGCAATTTCAAAAATTTTCTCCAGTTCTGCTAAGCTTCCATCAAATCCAGGAGCGTAATTTCAGTTGCTTTACCTTTTGGTAAATTTACAAAAAAGAGCATCTGACATACCTGGCTTCAGGAAAGAAAAAGAAAAACTGAAGACCAGGCAATGGAATTTTAAAAAGTAATTTAAAGTCTACCCATTTATAGTCACCCTTGTTATGGTATAAATTCAATTTATGATGGATTATTGTGTATTTAGTAAATTATCTCAAGTTTCAGCAAGTTATTTTGTAGATACAGTGACATACATTAAACGACATTGAAGTAAAGAAAACCTCCCCTTCACCCATATGATAGATATCCCTGAAACAAATTTTTTAGGGGTTGGCCACATTACAAACTTTATCATTTTCAACCTTCAGGCTTCTTTTATGACCTTCTTAGGACTGAGAATACAAAGTATAAAAACTTCTAAAACATTGTTTGATAAAGGTCATAGCATTGTGGCTATTGGCCTACAAAGAGGGGGCACAATAAATAATATACAGAAATGCCTTTTCGTAGAATATTGCAGGTTCTTGAATATGTGCGCACAAATGTGTATATGAACCAATTGACTTAATAAACAAAAAATTGATCATACCTTGTAGCAGGACTTGAAACCAGAGCATTGACCATCAAAGAAGTAAGTGGGGCTCCCTTCATAAATGATGACCAGCCAGGTACTTGAGCTGGCAAACATTGAGGTATCTGACTGATATGTCCATTTACATAACCTGGCCATAAGTATGCAGATGTGTCGAGTAGATTTCGGGCAATACAAGCCTCAACTATCAAATGATGCATGTTTCCAGCTGAAAAAGAAGAAATGCTTTAACTTTTAAAAAAAATATATGTGGAAAATTACAAACAAGGGAAATCTTGGTACGATTATTACAATTTAGGAAAAAGTAACCACTCAAATGGTTAAATAGGTCAATATGTGATTACACACTACTAGTCTTTGACAATCATTATCTGTCAGGTGGCATGATGTTCCCAGCTAAGAAATGCTTTTACCAAGATTTTTTTCTCCCCCAAATTTGTAGCTTCTGAATGAAGCTTGACATGAAGAATACATGTTCCTTCCAAAATAAACTACCAAATGGAAAATCAACAAGTTTGGGAAAAGTGAATTGCAAAACCAAAAAAATAATGGAATACAGGAATGGCCGAATGGGACAACCCTTTGGAGAGAGGAACATGATTTTACTTTATTCAAATGATTTTGCTTATTACAAATCTTCAGCCAAATAAGATCATTTCTACTTTTGTACGGACAATTGTTTTTTCCTAACAACACTAAAAGGAAAATTTAAAATTAGGCAAACAATTACAGTGGAAATCAGATTCATTGGTACTTATCATCACTAGTATCTTAAAAGATACATAATATTTTGCAAAGGGTGATATAGGCTACATTTCTATGTTCAAGGAGGCATCTTCATCATTTTTGTTCTGAGTATATTGTACAAGTCCAATTGACAATGTTCACTATTGCAGAGTTTTCCCAAATTCAAATTACGTAATCCTCTTGATTTGAGTGACAATGGTAATCAGACCTCATTGCATTATAGACCACAGTGAACATTATGCAATTTGAACAGAATCAGAAAAACAGAGCAGACTCCAGAAGGAACAGAAGATTCAGAGCATTATGCTAAAGTAATGTGCCTATTGCAAAACTTCCTGCTGTTGATATTTTCCCATTGCTCCAGAATCAGTATAAATTTTCAAAGTGCAAATTCACTTAAACTAGATACTGGAGATTACTTTCACAGCAATCGGAAACATTGTCATACACATCTTAGGTTGTTACACACCATCTCAACATGTGAAACATATTTTTTCAAATTTGTAAGAAATTCACTTGGAGAATCTGAAAATGCAAAATAACAATCAATAATGCATTAAAAAAATTGAGAGAAGTTACTCTAGTTGCCGAAGATCCATACAAAATTTCTGTTTGACACTAAAAGCAATATCACTTACAACAGTCCACTGGCATCTCAGTCATGCTGAAGCAGTCAAAATATGCACTCCCTATTGTGATGCCAGAAATAAATAGCATTGCTTTTGCAGCAGCTTGATTGGCAGCAGCAGCAACAGATTGGGGTGGAGTGAGCAAGCTCTGATAATCACCCAGTACCTGGAGACTAGAGACTAAATCATTGCGACATTTTCCCGGAACCTTTGTCTCTTTCCATTGATCTGTAGGAACACTGCCTTTTTCATCAACTGGTGTCCTTTCCTCCTCCTCCTCAATAAGATCAGCAACAACAAGAGGTATGATACACAAGACCATGCATAAGCGAGTATCAAGATGAGGCATTGGACCTTCAATAGGATCTCTTTCCTATAAATAAATCAACATTAAATAGGAGTAAACCACTTGTGTAAATTCCTTAACTACAAAGTGTTATGGTAATGGAATACCAGAACTGTTTGATGGACAAGATATATTTGAAACCACAACTTCACAGCAAAACACATTGAATAGCAGAGAAAGAGTTCTACCCTCTGAACAAGACGAAGAGTTGCAAACCAAAGGCCTAAAAAAGTGTCATGCCAAGAGGTGCCATTTATTGCTCGGAGGGTCTTTATCAAACCTATACAACACAATTTTTCAGCTCACAAGTACCTAAATCAAAGTTGAAAAGACAATATCTACTACCTCAGTCAGATTCCAATAGCTATTTTCAGTCTTACCGCTAATTGTTTCAATAGCACTTGTTGCACTAACTTGATAGCCATCCATCGCATCCTCCAGCACCAGATCAAGAGGAATCCAAAGAGAAGAATGACTTGCACCATGACAAAGGGATGCAGAAGAAGAAAGATATTCAAAAGACATAACTTTTTGGAACTTTTGCCGTGAATTTGTTTTGCATTCTCGAGCCAAGACCATACAAGAGTCTGATGTCAATTGTAGAAGTACTTCAGGACTTAGAGTTCTTGATTTTCTCAATGCTAATGAATTTGCACCTAACAGCTGCAGCCGCTGAACAAAACTAACCCAATGTGCAGACCTGATAAAAAAGAAGAAAGTTGCTGAGAAAATACTAACAGAAATAACCAAATCTCATCACACCAGATGTGATAGGTTGACACTATCATTACAAAAAATGCCACATGAATCACTACCATAATACTGTAGAAGAACACGTAATTTCATGAATGCTTTGAAGTCATTTTATTAACCCAACAAATGCAATGAAAATGTAAAAGAAAACTTAGGAATCATACACCAAACAAAATTTATAGGAATTTCAGAATGAAAAGATGAAATCCGATTGAGTATGTTATTGGTAACAGTAGACAGCAAATATTGAGAATGAATATAAAGATAACAAATGCTTACAAATTTCGGCGTGCCAAGTAAAGAATCCTTGAAGATATTTTATCCTGCAAAAACTGCCCAATCATCTCAACAGCCATAAGTGTATTTGCATTTTGCAATTTCTCATGTTGTTCAGTCTTTTTATCACTATAATTATCATGACTATCCAGTTCCATATCTTGATATAATGTTGCCCATCTAGATTTTTTTTCAGGAGTAAATTCCAGCAAACCTTCATCATCCAATGATGCATCAAGCAACTGCCAGACAATTGAAAAAATAAATTCAACCACCAGAATGCCAGGCTCACTTTGTGACATGCCAAACATGGGGGAAAGATGAAGAACAGCATCTATAGATTTCATGACCCTGTCCATATTACAAGCAGAAGAATTAATAAATAACCAAAGTGCAACACTAGACATGATAACCTATCAATACGAACAGTTCATCTCTGTCTCAACCATTCATCTTTACCCTATATATATATATATATAAGAGTGTGTGCGTTATATATATAAGAGTGTGTGTGTGTTGAATTCTCATCTGCAATATATTATTGAATAACAAAACCTTATCAGGATTATAAAAGGGGTATTAAACATAACATTTTAGTTTTAGAAAAATTGAAAGAAGCTATTGCATTCATCCATAAGATGCATTGAAGAGGGCCACAGGGTGAGATGATCTTATACACTCATGCACACAATCAAAAGCTTGCATCATGTTTCAAGTCTGCCATCAACACCAACATTGTCAACTTGCATATTCATTTACACTTGGGCTCATTTCATTCCTAATCAGAAAGCACCATGTGAGGCAAATATAAGGAGCTCATTGTGATGGTTCAGTACCTTTTCCACAACCTAATACATAGCCTAGCTTCTGCTGAGAATAAAGAACTTAGCATCTTTAACAAAGGCCAGTGAAATAAAAAATCTATTAAAAATATATACTGCATGACACATAAAACTAAGTGTTTATCCATAAAGGGTCAAGCTCTGGTGCGCTTAATTGCTTAGGAAATGTTTTACGTAAAAGACACATGAATAATCATATGTGCAAATCAAATTAGAGTAGCCAGATTCAGGTTACTGCTAATCACTTTAATCAATGTAAACTCGGGATCTAATGTGATAGTGATACACTGTAGTAGTATTCAATTACAGAACAGTTTTAAGTTACCAACCATTAACATAGTAGAGAAAATCACATAGATTGTCAAAGAATAGAATATGAAAGAGATGTTAAAACCATACAGTATATGTAACTTGAAAGGTATAAACAAGATGAAGCAAAAAATTATTAAAAAAGAAGTACTATATCAATGAAAGCTTACTTTTCATAGTCTGGCCTGTTTATCTGAGATTTAAGTTCAAAAGCATGTCTTTTGAGGAGTTCCAAATACAGCCGATATGCTGCAGGTTGGACATGTCTACATGGAATAACTCTGCCAAAAAGAATAAATATACATGATAAACACACCAAAACAGCAATACATCAGGGAATGCAGGCATATAGATTTAGTTCCAAATTGGGCAGATAAGCATGCCTCTATCCAACACCAAATTGTAATAATTAATCAAAAAAATAAACTATCAAAAATATGGCCTGACAGGAGACCCAGACTGTAGTGTCAATTGAACAACCTCATGGCTCTGGATAAGAATGCTGGGCAGTGAATGGAAATGATGAGCAAAAGATGAAGGTTACAAGAATGAGGATGCGGCAATTGATGAGCAAGCGTAAGACTAGGAAGGGATCGGTAAGACTAAGAATGTAATCGATAGGTAGAAGGTTGAAGTGGCTCCTACAAAGAAAAAATCATGGCTGACTATTAAGAAGGGGAGTAAAGAAAAAATCATGTTAGACTATAAAGAAAAAAATCATGTCATGAAAGAAGAGGACCTACACAAAAACAATTTCAAATGATATTCCTGCAAAGAGGAGTAAAGGGAGACCAAAACATGATGGCAGACTATTAACAAGGATTTTGGGTACACATGAATTCACGAATCTGTGGCACAGAATTGAGCACAACAGTGAACTAGAATGCATATAACTAACCCCACATAGAGGAAGTAAGACTTGGTTGTTTTTGTTCAGAGAAATTACACTGCAAATCATTAAATAGATGTTGGTTGGTTATGACCCGGAAGTCACAGTATGGACAAACAAATAACAGCGGCTAGATTTTTTTTGTCAAAATGCAATTAACTTAAAGGAAAATATTATTTGTAAGTTGTAACCAATGGAAAGGTCATTCATATAATCATATGGCCAATTATACAATCCATGATTATCAGGATGTTAATAGAAACGGGATATTCATAATTACATGCATTTGCAGAATAATAATTTAGGTCAACGCAAGATCGTGCAAATGTACCAGAGCATTTCCATAATAGGCAAGTGCTCCAAACATTGCTGGAAATAATTTTAAAAAAAAAAGTAAGAAACGAGATAATCCAAAGTCATAAATATTTCGTAACACTCCAAGTACGATCTGATATAGGAAGGACAGATGACTGTTGTTCTGCATATAAGGCTCGTTAAATAACCCCCAAAACCTCACTTCCCAACGCTTTCTCATTAAACTAAACGAACTGGACTTGTCATATTAAAATGTTTTTAAAAAATAAATACATTAGCTAATGCCATACTTAAATCAAAGTGATAAATAGTAACCAAAAAAATAGCTATCGGAATAGAATCAAAGGTTAAAAGAGCAAAGAAGTCGACGAGGCAAAGAAAACGAAAACATAGGAAAACTGTAAAGGAAGGGAAGAGGAAGATTGAAATCCCTAAGGATTTATATTTTCAAAAAAAAGAAGAAAAAAAAGGAAATATGGAGCTGAGAAGAGGAAGAAGAAGACGGTAGAGAAAAGGAAAAGAAAGAACCTGAGGGAAAGGAGAGCAAGAAGAAGCATAGGAGGGACGATCTGAAGCATCAAAGCCTTTTCAAGAAACTTCCAGAGAATGGGGACATTGTTGTCCCAACAAATGTAAGAGACCAAGAAGTCGGCAAGTTCTACGGAGGGAAGAGACTCTCCAGCGGAGTTCAAATTAGAATACATCTGAATGGCCCAAAGCAGAGGATCACTCCCCTTCTGCTGCGCCGCCTTTGTGAGCTCCGCCACAGCCTCCATGCGAATCTCAGGTTCACCACACCACACCACTACATGTATCTATCTAACTAACCATGTATGTATGTATCTGAATCTGGCGTGAAAGAGTAACAACTCTACCACCCACTCGCACTCCCCCCAACTTCGTGATTTGTGATTTGCCACCCTCTCATGTATTGTAATGTAATTTAATGTAAGTAATGTGTATGTGCGCCTTGGATTTTGTTTGTCATTTAAGTCAAACCACCCAGGATAAACTAGGAATTTCATCTTCCCGGTATCCAGTTCCTCGGGGATCGCGACAAAAAAGTAAACGCACGCTCAAAATAATACACTGCCATCCATTTCAATTTTACAAATTGCATTATTATTTTTGGACTTTAGGACTTTCTTTTTATACTTATTATTATTATCAAAATAATATTTTAATAAATAAAATTCAAATTTATATCATTTTCTAATTTTACATAAATTTTATTTAATAATTAAATATATATATTAATTAATATTGTTAAATAACTAAATTAACTTAATAATAAAAATTTTCAATTTTTTATAAAATCATAAATTAAATTTTTATTATTGATATTATGTTAAAGAATTATTTTCTTTTGTATTAAATAATATATTAAATTAAAATTTTTATTTTAATCTTTAAAATTATTATTTTTAATAATAATAATTTTGATATTCATAATTATAAATATAAAAATTAAAATAATTATTATCTAATAATAGATTTTTATTTTAAAAATTAATTTCATATGTTACTTTTAACATGATAATATATATATATATATATATATATATAATTGATAAAAATTCTTTATAATAGGTATAACTTTGTTTTGTCTTCGCAATTTTGAAATTAAGACATTTTATAAATAAATATGATATAAATTTTGATAAAGTTAAATATGTAAATTTTTTATACTATGAAATACAAATAGTATTAAATAATAAAATCTAACGATGTAATCAATGGATATGGTTATGACAACGAATTTAATTTCGCTTTTGAAAAATATTAAATTCACATATTATGAATGAGAAGTATAATAAAAGTATTGTCTTTTTAAAATAAATTTACTTAACATATATATATAAATAAAAATAACGTCATATAATATCAGGATATTAGATAATAAAAATGTGTTTATCGTTCATTTAATAATTTTATTTTAAACATTGAGAGAAATTTTAAAATTATGACTATAATTGAATAATTAAAAATTAATGTTGCATGCGTTATTATAAACATTTTTATATTTATAATTTTATTATTTTAATAATTAAAAATAAATGTTTTGTAATATCATAAAAACATTTTTATATATAAACATCTTAAAATACATAAAAAATGAGAAAAAAATTACTAAAGGTTGCTTCAAAATTGTTAAAAAAATATTTCTTATTAAACTAAATGACAATGGAAACTTATTTTGTTTTGTGTGTATATTTTCTTAATAATTAATTAATTAATTATAGATTAGAGCATCATTTGGGCACGATGGATTTATTATTGATGTGTCATGTTCTGCTTAGGTTAGATTATTCACGCTCTCTAACAGAAATGATGTTACTTTGTCCTAAAGGGCTGGATTGTAATTTCGGTGGTTGGCAATTTTCTTTTTCGGCGTTAGGAGGTTGGCACGGCATGGCATTCCTTAGTGCAACATTTTGAAATTCAGATTAGGATGGCCCTACACATCCTTGGATCATTATAGGCTAAGGCTATCATAGGTCCGTAGGCAGGGGACTAGAGCAGTTCATACTTTATATGGTTTTTCGTCAATAAATCATTAATGCAAAAACAGAATTACACCAGCCATTTTGAAACAAAAATAATGAACTGATTAATACAGTTTCGTTTTGGATGGTTTTTAATTTTTTTTATTTTAAAATTTTACATTTAAGTTTCGAAAGAGTAATTTTTAAAATTTATAATTAGTTTTTAAAATTTCTTTGATGATAAAAAATATCATCTAAAACAAGTTGAAGACGATGGTTTAATTGTATTGTGAACTTCTGATGTTTGGTTCATTGATTGCAATGGTGGCTTCCACTATACATGTATGTGATTGTTGCTTCTATAAACACTAACTTTGTGCATATCAATTTTGTTGTTTTACTAGAAATTTATATCTTAAGAAAAGGGATTTTGGGATCAAAAGTTGAAAAAAAAAATGACATTGGGATTCATAAGCCTCTAGACTTGCAAGAAAATGGGAGAGGAGGGGAGCATGATCACAACTAGCCATTGGTGCAAGAAACAACACCGATAACAGAATAACCATGACATGGGATTGATGAATGGGACGATGGGAGAAACCACCATCTTCAAGGGTGGTGGTTTGCACTAGAGATCAAAGATTAGTGACACTGCAACGGTGCAATTGGGGCATGGTGAAGAATGTGGTGAACCTTCGATTCTGATTATGACTCCATGGATTTGAGCTTGTTGTTGCCTCTAATATTGGAGAAAGGCAATGAGAGAGGGGTGACAAAAGGTCTTGGCAGTGATGAGGTTCATACAATTCCTGAACTTGATGACGAAGGGTCTCAGAAATGAGTTAAAACTAAAAGATAGTTAAGAAAAAAATTAGTTTTTAAAATTGAATTAGAACTTTTTTAAAAATATATTAAAATTAATTCAATATCCTTTTAATTTAACATATTTTACTTTTTAATTTTAATTAAAACTAAAACTAAAAATCTCACAATTATCTTAAACATAATTTAATATATTTAACCATTTATATTTTATTTGAATGGGATAAAATATCAAGGAAGAAAAAGAAAAAGAAAAAAAAATGTAAGAAAAGATTTTCTACCCTTTATTTGCCTATAAAAATAGAAAAAAATAAATAAATTTATGTGAATTCCATCAAAATTTATTTTTTGATAAAAAAATTTATATCATATATTTTTTTAATTTTAAATTATTAAAATTATTATATATTTATAAAAATATAATAATTTATTAATAAAAAATAAAAAAAAAATTAATTTTTTTAAATTAAATTTTATGTTATTAATATATTTTTTTCTTTCTTTTTACACATTCAAACAATAAATTTTTATTTATTTTAAAATAACTTATTTTTTTATTTTTATTTTTTTTCATTGAGCCAAAAACAGTATTAATCTATAAAATTGAATCAATATAAAATAGAATTACACCATCCTTAGTTTGAAATAATTTTATAAAAAAATTGGCCCACAATATGTTTTTGTCTTTTTTAAAACAAGAATGTTATACAGTAGTATGATTTTAATTATTATGTCATATTTTACTTAATTTTAAGTATATGATTAATATTATAAACTTATAAATTTATAATTGAATTTAAATACGTTGTTATATTTTTTATTTATATATTAAGTTATTATTCAATGAAACATAATATATTTAATATCAAGAATACAGTTTTAACTGCACCATAATTAAACAAGTAAAATACTCCATAAAACTAATACTAAAAGTATTGCCATAAACCAAACGAGTTTGTTGGAACTTCCAATTTATTCTATATTGGTTAATATTATTGTTTAAGGTTGAAGTTTTGGTTGACAGAGGTTTCCAAACTAAAGTGGTTAGGTTAGGTGGGGATGATGACATGGTGGCTGTATTATCCCCACCACACAAGTGGGTCCAAAACATCAAGTGGTTGGGTTTGGGTAAAGATGAATGTGAAAGGTTGCTCCTTTATCCCCACTCTTCCATTGAGATAAGAAGGCAACTTAACTTTGCAGCTCCTCCAAGTCCACCTTCAATCATTCTTAAGTAGAAAATATGTTCTCTCATTTACTCTTCTCTATTTTTATATCTCTTTTGAGTTTGATTCTTTAGCTTTGGAATGGGACATGTTGGTAGGTGAGGACTATTGCCTTGATCAGTTACCAGCTTCATTGGCCTTCTGAAAAGCTGAATGGACCCACAGCACCATCTGCTTCAACACCCATCCAAACAAACAAGTTTAAAAGGCTAGACCGGATTGGGAGGATGAAAGAAAAAGTTGTTTTTTTTGTAACTAAAACTTTTGGAGAAAACAATTTTGTCTTGTTTCAAAATTAGGAAATATCACAAAGTTGACAAAAGAAAACCTTATAAATGGGCATACCCATAAAAAAAATTCTTGCTCTTTTAATTGGGCATGGCACCCGCATGAAGTGGGAAACGAACTACCCACATTCCTAATGTTTTCTTGTTTTCGTCTCATTTTTCATTTTGGAGTCATTTTTTTTCTTCTCTTCTTCCTATTTTCCAATTTGTCCCTGCAAAATCTCTAGAAATTAGATGAAAATTAATAAAATATCAATTCAATTAAAATTATTTGATAAAATTAATTTTTAAATTAGTTGATAAATATAAATAATAAATAAATATATAGTTAAATAAAAAAATTAAAACATGATAAATATTATATTTTTTAATAACAATATATTAAAATTAAAATAAATAAAATTTATTTTTTAAAATAAAAAATACTTTTTTTAATTTTTATATAAACAAATGTTAAATAAATTTTTTTAAAAATAATTACTTTATAATTTTAATTTTTATCAAATAATTCAATATTTTAATAAAATAAAATAAAATAAATAATATATATTAAAATAATAATTTAAAATATAATATTTTATAATAATATAAAAATAAATATATCAAAATTAATAATATTATTATAAAATAATTAAATAATATTAAACTAATAAAATAAATAAAATATTAATTAATTAAATTATAAAAAAAATATTAAAAATAAAAATAAACAAAAGACTTTAATAAAAAATTAAAAATATATAAAAACTACTTTAAATAACTTTTCTAGAAACATCAGTAAAAATTTATAAATATTAGTAGTTACTAAAATAAATTATTTTATTAAATAAAATTGAAACGTCTGAACAAATCTTTTTTAATTAATAATTTAATTTTTAATTAGTTGAAATATTTTACTAAATATATTTATAAATTCTTTATCTTTATCTTAAAATTTATTGTAAGACATTTTTTAAAAAAAATATATATAAATCTTTAAATTTAAGAGATCTTAATTGACACAAATTTTATAGGATATGAGATGATAAGAAAAATTGGCATCCCTACCTTTACATATTGTTCCATAAAGTATATAAAAGATGTAAAATCATTTAACTTCAGTATTTAAGATAATTAATATATATATATATATATATATATTTATAATATATTGATACTTAATGTAAAATTTAATATTTGTATTAATTTAATAATATTTTTTATAAAATATAAGATTTATTAATTTAAAAGTTTTAATAAATAAATTATATTTATAGAATTTTAAATAAAATAAAAAACTAATATATATATTTTGTTGAATAATTTTATTTTAACATATAATATATTAATTAAATATATATAAATATTAATTAAATATATATAAATATTAATAATTAAATAATATATTTTTAAATATATAAATTATTTGATATTTGACATACAAAATTATAAAAATATCATAACATAATTTAACAATTAGATTAATTAATATTGTATTATATAAAAAATTATTAAATTAATATAAATAATAAATTTGATAACTATATTAACGAATTATATATATATATATATATATATATATAGTACTAGAATAATTTTATAAATTTATATTTTCATCTCATTTTTTTCAATCACCGTGTGCATTTAAATTAATCAAATTTATATTAAAAATATTTCTAATTTAAATTTATTTTTTTCTTGAAGTTGTATAGTTTCTGAAAAAGGAATTATTTGGCCCTGCACCTATTGATCTATTGTATTAACATAATATTTTTGACTTTACATCAATATATGATATACCTATATTTGTTGAGATATAATGTGTAAACGCTAATGTATTAAAGGAGGATAAAGTCTAATCAAGTGAACCTAAAAAGAATTCTTATCAAGAGAGATTAATAAAATTCAAAGGGGCTTATATATAAAATAAAGAATTTAATAATAAAAGTATTTTGTAGGAAAGATCCAAGTGTATCTATTAATTTACTTGAAAATATCTTGGATCTTTCAGCCTGGTTGAGATTGATTTCAGCATGGAGCATTTATAAAATAAATGGCCATTTTAATTAAGAGATTTTAAAGAAATAATTTATTATCATTATTATTTAAAAATTTCATGCCAAATGAATGGATGTGTATAAACAATAAAAAGTTTGTATACCAAGTCACCATTGAATTTTATAATCTTATCCGTAGAATCACGATTATCGAAGTTGTTTTAGGATTAAGAAAGAAGCGTTGTTGCCTATTGATCAACTAACAAGGTTGATATAGTTTAATAAAAAAAAAGTTGAACTTAAATTTTATATATCTAATTATATTAAAAATTAAAAAATTATTTCTATTAAAAATATTGTGATTTAAAAAAAAATATTTTGACTAGTTAAACTCGGATATTAGTAGGAAAACTTCATGCACTTACCAACTCAAAAATATCCTAATTGTAAAAAGCTCAAAATAAAAAATATAGTTCAAGTTTATGATGAAACATTTTGTAAATTGAATTATAACAGTCAGTATTTCCATCGAGAACCAGTTGATAATTAATTAGGGACAAGCCAAAAAGAAATAACCTAAGAGTTAACGATGAAAATGGGCTACCGATCAATATCATAATTATCCAGATTGAAAATCATCCTAAACAAGCACCTATAACATACCGTTTTATATTGAATTTGAGAAATATTATGCACACATAACATTTTTTATATATATTTTGCATACTTGTAATCCCTGTTATTACCTTTTCCACTCTTATCTTTTTATCCTTAGCATCATAGGATTGGGCAGAGCATGTGAGGAATGTAAATATATTTCTTTTAATGGAAGTAATGTTATATTCAGTCAATCTTTACCCGCATCTCAATACCAAATGACATTTTGCATGTATTCACAATACTTACAATATTTATTTACATATGTTATTAATGAAATTTTAATCCTTCGTATAGATCGCAAAGCTAAAGTTTAGCGTAGTATTTAAGTCATCAATTGACGCAATGCAAGCTAGTGTTTTCACATTTTTGACATTTTTGTTATTTTCTTGAGGTGTAACATGTCCATGGGGGTTAAAATATGGTTTATTTCAACACAATTTCATTGGAGGTGAATAATCACATACGTGTAAATCTAATAAGATAAAAAGTTTGGTGAGACGGTTCATATCATCCTTAACTGCACTATCTCAAACATCGTATATTTGGTAGATCTGATTTGAAGGTGAAACTGATGGGATTAGATAGACAGAAAATATATATAAAAAAAAAAGGGGGGCATGGACTATATTAGGATTCCTAGTCCTAACTTTATTAAGATGAGCATAAAATAAATATCTTGATTCTGATCTTTGAATTTTTTTTAAGCTCCCTATTTAGATCCATTAGATGGCATCCAAAGGATGCCGAATACGCCTTGATACCAAAACGAAGACGGCAAAGGCAAGCAAGCATAATTGAACGATGTGGAATAAGGCAATTTAATATGTATAAGAATTAATTATATTGCCCTCTGAATTTGTGTGCGTGGAAGCTAGTGGCATGCCTAAAGTGAAAGCTTGGAATATCTGATCATAAACCCTCAAGATCATGGTGGCCAATCCAATGTCAACCAATAAAAGGGGAAAGGGAAAGGGAAAGGTTGGGCCAGCTTCTTTGCTTAAAGTCTAGGAGGATTTAAAAGTGTCTTAGATTGAGGAGTAAATTTGGGCACAAGATTGTCATAAAGACTAGGCAAGGACATTGCTGAAATTGAGTGATGTTCTTTCACGATTAAAGTCAAATTCCCTAGCTTAATCTCAATCCGACTCTAATTAATAATTCAAAGTTGTGAATGACAAGTTATAAGGTGCAATATATAAAAATTTATGATAAGACAAGGAATGTGTACTTTTGTTAATATACTCTTTTTACCATATTTTTTTTATTATTGGTAGAATTTTACTAAGATTTATGAATAATACGGGTCTTATTTTATATTTAATCAATCTTACTGATAATTTCATAAGTTCTAATAAATTTCAATTAATATAGTAAAAGTGTTAAGACAATATTATTGATTTGGATGTTGATTAATATAGTAAAAGTGATATCTCTAAACCATTTGACTATATGGAATTACTAATTAATCATTTAAGACATTACTAATATAATTTATTTACGGTGCTATACTCTTTATGAATATGGAAAGCAGGTTGAAGAAGAGAAAAAAATTTATTCCTCTTATAAATAGTAATTTACATTTATTTATATTAAGTTATAAATTATTAAATCTATTTTTTTTAAGAAGTTATTAGTAGTTGAATGAAAAATATAAATAGATGAATGATACTTTTTATATATATTAAAAATATTATTCTTATAGAAATAATATTTTTTAATTTTATTTTTAAAAAATATTAAAAAAAAGGAAAACTTTTGCTAATTAACAATGTTTGTAAAGAGGTTTTTTAAAGTAGGTTCATAACTTAAAAAAATTTATTACTTATAACATGTACACATAATAATATATATATATATATATATATTTAAATATAGATAATTAAATCTATTTTTTATTATAAAAATTATAATTATTAGATAATATAATATGTAAATGGATAATATTATTTCCACGTAAAAAGTATTATAATTGTAACTTAAACTCCATGGAATTTGGTGGGATTTTATGGGGACAGCAAGTACTTAATTAGTTAATTTATGTCACAGGATTCAATGATATGGCGTAGTGATATAAAGCACTTCCTAACAAAGGCATAGACATGGTGTGTCATTTCATTGCCTGTCAACCCACCCCATTGTTCTGTTCGGAGAAAGCTCCACAAACACTGCTCATTACCACCAAAATAAAAAGAAAAGCACCATTCATAAATTGAGTAGAAATTATCCACAAGAAAATTATCATATATAAATAAATTATTTCCCTCATGCATCCAACTGATTCTCAACATGTATAAATGGATTGATAGATGTAAAATTAGGGTTGCAAAAAGAAGCAATAGTCCTACCAATGTGAATTAATTGAAAGTCACACACACATAAATGTCAATAACAATCTTAATATCTTTGTAAATGGAGATTGTTTGTTTTGTTGAAATGATTCCTCATCATAGTTATTATAAATGTCCTTTGTTTTTTAATTTAAAAAATAATTGAGTCACATACCATGTATTCTTTATTTATTACATTTCTAATTGGATCAATGACATTTTATTTTTTTAAAAAAAAAATAGACCATTTATACTCATGAAAAGCACAATCATTTATATTTCTTAATTACTCTCTATGTTCTCTCTCCCAAACATTCCTATTGCATTCACATTTCAAAAAATTCATGTGGCTTAAGAAATAATGCAATTTTGCTCTTTCGCTTTCCAACTTTCATTCCACGATGCTACATAAGTGCTGAAACCCAGTCTCATTCCTTTCTCAACTTTGGTGATGTTGGCTGAGTGGTGCATGAGGCCGTGGATGATGGACGAATTGATTCCAAACATTTCGTCATATGTGTTATGTTACTTATATTCTTTTATGTGAATGGTTGTCAATGATGATAATCTCGATAAGGTCTTTTCATATATCTCTTTTTTTTACCTTTCCTAAGGAAGCAAATACTCATTTTCAAAAATCATGTACATATTGCCCATCCCAATTAGATGAATAATGTTTTTCCATCTATAAATTTTTAATTCTAATCTCAAATAATAAAATATAAAATTAAAATAATTATCAAATTCATCTTGAAACCAATTAATAATCTACCTGGTAGCAATCAGTCTATATAGGATGATCAGATGAGACATGGCAACAATGATGTACCTCATCATTAATCATGCCATTAGTGAATAATTTTTGAGCCAACAAAAAACACATGAGTCTAGAACAAAAATAGAAAAGAAAAGAAATTAAAACAAACAAACAAAAAAGGTTGGTAGAGAGGACAATCAAAAAGTCATACAAATAGATTTACTAATATGTTATTTAAGTCACCCACAACAGATGGTTAAATATGCTACGTTCTAGTTATGACATGACTCGCTGTTAAACCATATTATCAGTTAGTAATCCTAAGTTGACTTAGATATCAAGATATCAAAATAAAAAAAACAAAACAAAAAGGAAGTAAATAAAAATAAGAACTTGCATAAATAAAATGATAAACAATCATTTTAAAAAATACTGTTAAAGCTGGGTTTGTGGGAAGGATGGACCACTAATTAAGTCTAAATATTGGGAGGTTTTATTATTAAAAATGTTAGTAATATATTTTGTGTGATTGATCAGTTTTTTAAAAAATAAATATTTTTAAAAATAATTATAAATAGTTTAACCTTTTAAAAAATTAATCAATCATAAAAATGTATCAAAACTATATTAAAACAAATATATTATTAACATGTTTAATTATTGAATTATATAAGCAGATACTATTGGTTTGATGCATAATTCAATTGTTTAGTCAATTTTTAACATTAATATGTTGGCTCGACTTGATTTTTAAACAGATTTTTCGCATAATTGCGTGTGAAAATTGTTGTGGACACAGCTAAAATTAGGAAAGTTGATTAGTTTACCGAACTCGGCACCTCATAATTACATAACAACAAACACCAACAACCATTATCCTAATCCGTGGCCTGAATGGGTGGAATCTTGTCTTTTATTGGCTCCAGATACTCTTGCTAATTAGTTTTAGTTAGACCGGAAATCACCAATTCTTGCCATTCAAACACTCATGTTTGTTTTTATAGTAAAAAATTAAGTTTAGATTTTGTGCATAGAAAAATATTTGATAGAAGAGTTAATTTTATTATAACGTGAATATTTTTTGTTTTAATACAATTATTTTTGATAAAAATATTTCTACAATTGCCAATTATACATGTATAAAGATATATCAATTAATATTCAACGTTGATTTATGTATTATCATTATGATCATATGTATATAAAATTTTAAATAATTTAAATATTAATAAATATATAATTTAATAATAATTATTTTTTATTTATATTTAAAAATATTATATGTTAAAATAAAATGGATTCAAAAAATTTTAAATATTTTTTAATTATATAAATTTAATCTATTTTATACTAACTTTAAATTTAATGATTAATATTAATAATTTTTCTTTAAATAAAATATGTTATCAGGTATATTATTTTATCAAATTTAATACCTAATATAATTTATATTAATTATATATTAAATATTTCAAGTGTATAAAAATATTTTTATTCAAGAAAAAACAAATTAGTTTAAAATTATTTTTCATTAGTTGATCAATTTATTATAAAATTTTTAAATAGATTAAAAGTTTTTATTGTTTAGTATTCATAAAATTTTACATTCATGAACTTATTTATCATAATCGGAATATAATAAATTATGGATGAATTTATTTAGAAAGAAAAAATATTTCTAAAAATGTGAAATTATCATAATTTTTTTTTATTTAATTTAAATAGGAGGAAATGTTGAAAAATTTTTTAAAATAAATTTAAAGTTAAAAATTCGGTTATGATTAAATAAAATTGTGAAACATAAATTGTATGCTCTATTTAATGAGTATATAAAAATATTATCCAATGAATCATTTAATAATATTTTTTTAAGTCCAAGTTCACATACATTTTTTAATGATGGTGATAATGGGAGTCAGTAAGACAATGAGCTGTTATAAATGTAAATCTATATTTTTTTATTTTATTCACTTATATTTTTTATTTTATCTTTTATTTTTCTTACTTTATCTTTGATGTAAATTTAAAATAAATAGAAATATATCTTATATAAGAATTTAAATACTTCACGAGTTAGTAAATCTCAATTCAAAATTTATTTGGATGAGCAAAATTTTTTTTTATAATATCATCTATCTTTGATGTTTTGCAATATTGAAAAAAAATAAACATAAATTTACAAATTTTACATTGATGGATTATGATATTTTGAGTATTTAAATAACATCGGTAGCATCTGAATCATCATTTAGTATTGGTTCTCATGTTCTTAATAAATATGAAAGTTCTCTTCTAAAAAATGTCCAATCATATATACTAGAATTAGTTGCTAGTATTTTATTTGGAAGGTAAATAATATAATTCTTTTGTGTTATAAAATCTTACATTAGCTTATAATATTTCTTTTAAGTTAACTATCTTATGTAATAATTTTTTATTTATGAATTATAAAAAAAATAAAGATAAAAATATAATTATTGAAACAAAGTTGAAGATATCATAAAAAAAAAGTCACATATTATCGTTAAAGATGATTGATGAAATGATAAAAATTATATTTAAAATTTTTTATGTTTGATATTTTGATATTTGGTATTTTATTAATTATTATTAATATAATTATATAATTTTTTTATTTTATTTGAACTTAAAATATTTAGTTTGGAAATTTGGTTGTTTAAGATTTGATTAGTCTGTATATTTTAAATTTGAAAATATTTGATATTTATTTACAATTAGAATTATTAAACATTTAATTATTGAATAGTTAGATTTACATTTAATTGTGTAATATACTTGTGTTATGAAATATAATTTTTTTTAATGTATTTTTTGTTTATCCTACATACATAAAATTTTATTTATTTGTTTAAAAAAATTCTTATGCAAACTAGTGTGGGCAGAATACGGACTCCACCTTTTTCAGGCCCGTTTATAATACGGGCTAATCCGATTCACAATGTAAGCGTAAACGAATCTGTCACTCCATTACCTATCTCTATATATAAATAAGCGGGCCTTATTTTCTGCATTCCTTTTTTTCTTTTTACACCTTTCTTTAATTTTTTGGTAAATTTTTATTACAAATTTACCTTTGAACATTTCCCTCATCCCACTTATTCTTCCGCAAAAAAAAAAAAAAACATTCTTTCGCATGCCTTATTCTCTTTCGAGCTCCCAGCTCTCCGCTTTCGTTCTACAAGTCTGCACTCAAGTCAAACGAAAACCATCAACCCAAGCTCAAAGTTTCCACTTTCAGGTTAGCACCCCTCAACCCTAAACTCATTTGTTGTTGGTAGTCCATTGGGTAGGGTAGATGTAGGTTTTAGAGTTGAACGGCTGTTGAATCCTAAGGTAGAAGACGACCTCATGCATTCTGTAAATTAGTTTGCGGAATGTATGACACGTATTCCGTAAACTAGGTTTCAGAATACATCTGATACATTCCGTAAACTAATTTACGGAATTGTATCATTATACAAACCGCAAACTAGTTTACGAAATGCATCAGATAGATTTCGCAAACCAGTTTACGGAATACATCAGTTTCAAAATTAATTTTGTATATTTACCTTTTAAGTTTATTTATTTATTTAATTTATATTTTTTAGGAATTAAGGATTCATTATTTAGGTTTATTTTAAAGGTTTACAAAATATAAAAAGCATGTTTTATGTTAATTTGATGATTATGTTAATTTATGGGTTAATTGATTTAAGTTTACATTTTAAGTTAAGGTGAAAAAGTGTGGTTAAGGGAAAGTAATTAATCAACTGTATTTTATTTGGTGAATTTTAGATATGGTCAGGACTAGAGGTTCACATAGCAGAGGTGATAGTTCACATATAGAGGACGCACGCGTTCAACCAACTGCCTCTGCTCGCAATCAATGTGTTCAACAAGCCCATGATGAGCAGCATGTTGATGCTAGAGCTGATATTCATCATGAAGAAAAGACATTCCCAGGTGGTCCAACGGATGTCTCTGTACTTAGATCATATAGGCAACATGTAGCATATTGCATATGGACTAGAGAGGTGAGTGTCATCACTGTATATATATATATATATATATATATATATATATATATATATATATATATATATATATATATATATATATATATATATATATATGACATTATAAGAAATATGTGTTTATTTAATTTATTGTTTTGGTTTCTCTGAATGTTATTTCAGGATCGTCACACTCTAAAGGTCTTGATCCATGGACGAAAGGTCATTACTATAGATCAGTCTTACATCCAGAGTATCGTACAAGAAGGTGGATTAGCCGACTTAGTACGATGCAATCATTCGATAGCAGACAGGAGCTTATTGTCTGCTTTTACGGAGAGATGATACAGAGATACATGCAGTTTCCAACTACCGATAGGAGAGATGACCATCACATTGGATGATGTGTCTTCATTGCTGCATCTACCAATCACAGGGGAGCTTTGTTCTATTCGGTCGATGTCATGAGATTCCGCTTGCCACCTACTAACAAATCTGCTTGGTGTTTCTGTTTCAGAGGCAAACATAGAGATAGATCACACCCGAGGTGCATACGAGAGATTCAGTTGGCTGTAGGATGTGTGTGATCTGTGCATTCGGGAGGGTCAATTGGATGCAGCTACTCGTGCCTACCTGCTCCAATTGGTTAGGTGCACTGTTTTTGTTGACAAGAGTGGCACCCTTGTCAGTGTGTCTTATTTGGAGTTATTTAGGGATGTTCACATCATCGAGAGGTATGCTTAGGGTGCTATTGCACTGACATACCTTTACGATCAGCTTAGTGATACAAGTTTTCGCGACACTAAATGTTTGGGCGATTATTTGACATTATTACAGGTAAATGTCACTTATTGTACATCATTTAAAGGTTTTGAACCGATATATTGTTACTTATTTGTTTATAATATAACTGTAGGCATGAATTGTTGAGCATTTCCCACAGATTAGGGGATGTGAGCTTAAGGATGACTTTACCCTTGATATGCCCATGGCAATGTGGTTGAAGATGCTACGCGATTCGGGAGATGTGAGACCATACAGGGCGGCTCTTGATCGCATATAGGTGGATGACATCATTTGGACACCATATGATGAGTTCAGAGGTCATCGACCCTTTGCTGACGCTTGTTTATATAGAGGTTTGATTAGATATGGTGATTTGGTGTACCCCCTATTCACCAGATAGAGTTCTGCGTCAGTTTGGCATGTTTCGGAGATCCCCATGCCTACTGTTGATAGGTTGGGTATGGTTGGAAGTCCTTGATCCATTGATGATATTTTTTTAAACTATGAACTATCATTGGTGGCAGAGGAGGTTAGAGGTCCTGTTGCTACCACTCCAGGGCAGTGTATTGTTGGATACATGGAGTGGTTTCACAGGATCTCCCACCCATACCTTTTACCCAGTAGTTATGTGGGTAAGGGTGAACCTAAACCTCCTGTTATGGTGATAGAGGCTAGCCCATCTCATGTAGTGGAAGAAGTTTCACTTTCTACTTAGGTAATCCATTTGTTTATTTGAAAAATCATGTTATAGATGACATTGTTACTAATATAATTTATTTTTCATGATCGTTTTAATAGAATTGTTGAACTACTACAAGGAATCATTGGTTCAGGAAGGCTCCCAGAGGATTCATCAGAGGTTGATATGACATGCCAGGCTTTGAACATAGCACGTGTTGGAAGTCGTGGTGATGTTCTTACCTACCAGTGGAGGAAGAGGAGTCATCCAAGCAGTTGATGTCATATATTAGGGGTTTAGGATTGATCTTTGTATATTTCATACTATTAAATGCTATATGTATTTGAGAAATGATGATTTTTATATTTTATAGTAGTTGTATATTGCTTTTTGTTTATAGCTTTTGAATTGGACTTTCATTGTGAAATGATAAGCAGGTTACTGTTCATTTGTTTTGTATGCTTTTGAATTGATGAAAACTGACAAATGATAAGTAGGTTACTGTTCATTCATTTTGTATGATTTTGAATTGATGAAAACTAGCAAATGATAAGCAGATTACTGTTCATTTGTTTTGTATGCTTTTGAATTAATGAAAACTGGCAAATGATAAGCAGGTTACTATTCATTTGTTATGTATGCTTTTGAATTGATGAAAACTGGCAAATGATAAGCAGGTTACTGTTCATTCGTTATGTATGCTTTTGAATTGATGAAAACTGGCTAATGATAAGCAGGTTACTGTTCATACATTTTGTATGATACCTTTCAAAAGTTTAAGAAAAATTAATATACTTATATTAAGGTTTGTTATATTATTATTTAATTATAAGTTTTATATTGGTTTTTTTATATTGATTTTGAAATGAACAAAATTGTCAAATGATAAGCAGGGCCTGTTCATATCAAATAAGGTAAATTATCAACAGTAGAAAGGATATTATACCTAATCAGTTGTAATGTCTGTGACATTGTCAACATTATTTTTAAATAATGAATTAAATAAATCTATCCGACTAATATATGCCCATTCCCACATCCAAGCATTATCGTCACAATATTTATGCCATTGCAAAGCAGTTGGAGGGACTTGGAGTTTCGTCTACCATAAAAACTTACAATGATAATATACATTAGATCAATTATGGTGGTTCACCTCTAAGCGGGAAAATGTCATCGATTCGTGAATGGAAATATGAATAAGTATGACATTATACCTAGACGCAATTACATAACCCATATCAGGAATCGTCATCCATTTATCAGGTGAAACCATTTTTTTATTCCCAACAAACAAAGAAGTCCTTAACTGTATGTATCTTTCTTCACTGCCAAACAGATTCACATACACATGACGATACTGACCAAGCTCCCGAATTAAATCAAGTTGAACTTGAGCCCAAGACTCTTCACCCTTTCCCAGCAATGCAACAATTGCACGATATCCACAATTTCCATCAGCTTCAACATCAACTATGCGTTCAATATAATTATGTAACTGAACAGGAAACAAGTCTAGCATAGGAATAACCTTTTTCTGCTTGTTGTTGCGACGTTTAATATCAGATGACAATCGAGGTGACGAGCTATGATGGATAGAATACAAACCATGAACATATTCAAAGAAGGATGGTTCACGTTTGATTGATCGTTCCATCTACAATGCCTTACCTTTAATTGCACCCTTTGTTCTAACTTTATCAGGAGGTGAACATGTTGAAGTTGTATCAAGAAATGCCAACTCATGAAGTTTATTTTTTAGCGTTATCTTTCCATAAACATCAAGATCTGAGAATCGTTTTTTCAAGCTTCAAATGCTGGTTGCAACGACAAATCACCCCATGGCTCTGTCATTCCTTTATTAGCAAATTTCAATATCTTCCAATGAAGATGAACTGACTCCAATGGTACAAAATTACTCATCACACTATACCTTGCTAACTTGCATGCACAAGGTAATCCATGTGTACTTCTAAGACTATACCCATAGGTTATACTGTCAATACCTACAATTTTTACCTGCTCATACTCATTAGCAATGCAAGCTAAAACATTATTTGATACAAAGTCCCGTAGCTTGGCATAAAAACCTTTGTTGAATCTATGCTCAACAATGATCATGCTTCTTTCAAATGACGCTTTTATATCACTATGTTGTAGTATTATCATATTATTCATTGCATCCCAGCATGAACATAAGTTACCTCTACTATCTTGAAGCAACCTCTTTAACCTTGCATGTGCACTTTCAACCCTGAAAAAAAAATAAGATACATGTCATGAGCCCTTTATATCTGATAAGTGTCCAATAAGACACTTATTTGGAACATAATTCGATGTAATTGTAAGTTATTGAAGCATAAAATACCATTAAAACATGAGAAAATGACATAAACTGAGTAACCCATGCACAATATGGAAAATGCAGTTTTAAAGCCTTTTAGGCGATAAATTCTCATAAATCTGATATGTTTTAATTACTATAATTTGTTACAGGGTTCCGCGTTGGCAACGCAACCGAACTTACGTGGAGCACATGAAGATTTGAAAGAAAATAAGTTATCCGTCATTCACAGCGCGTTGGCAACGCAGTTGTGCCGCATTGGACACGCGACGCTACAGAGCAAAACCTATAAAAGCCCAGAACAGAGCATCTTTTGATCACACACTTCTGGTAATTGAAGGACAGTACAGAACCGCCTTTCTGCTATCAGTTACGCTAGAATCGACTGGTTTCTAGGTCTGTTCTTGGCGAAAGAGAAACCCTAGGGTTGAGGTCGAAGGACAATAGCAAGTCGCCATGCTCAGGACTTCACCCTTCTCCTCTGTTCTCTCTCTTTATCATTATGTGTAATAGATCTCTTTTAGGGAAGGAAAGATCTATTGTTGAACCTGTGTAACCCGAATTCGTTATATGTATTCACGATTGTCTTCCTTTAACGTTGATTATTCATCTCCTTGCATAATGTTTCTATGACTTGGCCACTTATAGATTGAATCTAAATTCTTCTTCCTAATTGGAAAATTGGTTTTTGAATTGGAACTGGGATTGAATAACATAATTATGAAGACTCTAGGGATAGAGGTTTGCGATTGTGAGATCGTTTGAATTCTTGAACTTAAGGCTCACATCAAATTAGGAATTACTAAGGGATTAGGATTCCTAACTTTAGTGAAAAATTGATGAGTCAAGGGATTGACCTTCAATCAATAATTGTGAATTCGATCTTCAACTACATTTTGTGTTGAATGCACGTAATGATCCATTGTTACATAGAGGAAGTTTTGGTGAAATCCAACCCTAACATCTCCCATAAATCGAATTCTTTCACATTCGAACCAATTATTGAGTAGTACATAGTTCTAGATTTATTTTGAATTGTTTTATACATACTGGAACAGAATTCCAGCCTAGTGACAGAAACCTATAACCATTGTTCTTTTCTGTTTACGTTGCCTACGCGTGGGATCGTGCTGCCTACGCACTCCCATACTTGAGTTTACTTAGTGGACTAGTAGGAATTCAATACTTGAACCAAATCCCTGTGGAGATGATATTCTTACTCACTCTTTACTCTGTAAAACGATAAGATGCATTTGCCTTCATACGGTTATACAC
This sequence comes from Canavalia gladiata, assembly GCA_037954105.1. Classification (NCBI taxonomy): domain Eukaryota; kingdom Viridiplantae; phylum Streptophyta; class Magnoliopsida; order Fabales; family Fabaceae; genus Canavalia; species Canavalia gladiata. The sequence continues at coordinate 16,344,360 of CM075658.1, read as the reverse complement.
CAACAATATCATTCAAAAGTCTTTTGGAATAATTCATTTTAATAATAAAGATATCTATTTGTGGTTGTATTTCCAAGATGCATCATCATATCAATCCAGCAACTGAAAAATCTTTCCTTGTAAGGATTCAACCAAGTTCTGTTCACATAATCCCAAAAAATAGGAAATTTTGAACACTTAGTTTCGAATTTAAGAAAACACTCTTCATATTCAATATCAGTTGATGAATCCATCAGAATAATCCATGCATCTATTACACAATCTCATTCATCTACTAGAGATACTGGTAACTTGCACTTTAACTTCACATTTTTAGAAACATGAAATTGACAAAGCAAGTGTGTTGCACATGGAGACACTACTTCAATAGCATTCATTAAGGCGATATCTCTATCTGTCACAATCACTTGGGATATTAATTCAGCTATGAAGAACAAACCTCTAACTTTTTCTAATGCCTAGGTGATATTATCTCCTCGTTCAGACTCCAAATAAGCAAAACCTACAAAAAATGTCAACTCTGTCGAGGTTACTCCAACAATCTCAAGTAATGGCAAAGGATATTTGTTTGTTTTGTATGTGGTGTCAATGATCAACACAATATGGAATGCATTTAACAATTTAATGGCATCTGGATGTGTCCAAAAAATATCGCGAACAATATTAGACGTTTCAATCCTTCTATACCAATACACATATTTCTCACGTTCCATTAATTTCATCAAGTGCTGGAGTTCTGTTCGAGGATCCCTTTCTGATTTTCGATATTTAAGGCAAGCATTATAGTTCTGATTGATGTTAGTCACATTATGATCATCATGACCTCTTAATGTCAACAAAATATTCTTCGACTTAACCATATTCTTTGTCATATCACCTAGTAAAGACTTCTCTTCACCACTTAGTCTTCCAGCATATGCATGATCTTCTAATGTTTCGGCTATATCATGGTTGTAAAACTCACATACAACGTTAAGCTTCCACCCTTCACCACTTCTTAATAACCTTCCTCTTAATCTGAAGGGACACTCACATTTTCTTGTTCCACTCACCTTTCGCGCTAATTTATTCTTGTATTGTCTATATTTTCCACTTCTTTCACAACCTAATATGAACATTGTTTTCCGTCCAATTCCACCACTATCAAATCTAATAATAACCACAACAAATCCATGAGTTTTACCCACTGCTCTAGTTCAAGCTAATAAATCATCACATGAAGGAAAAACCTAATTATAACATACAAACAACCAAATATTACTAAATCATAGACAACATAACAATTAAAATTTTCAATCTAAAAAGCATTTATCATATCAGTCAAGAATGCGTTCGTATAATCACTATTGTTCTTTATCAGAGTCAACTTATTTTCTTCAACACTTAAATTATTTTGAGATCACACATACCAAAATTAAATCACGTTAGACATTTTTATAAAAACAAAAAAAATAATTTCTCCAAAATAATATTACTACATCATCTTCTTCTAGAGAAATTGGCATGTCCACTTCGTCTGAAACATGGTTGCTTCATCTCAGCGAATCTTTCATAATTATCTCTGCATAAAAAAAAGAAAAAAATATCACATACCATAAGCATTTAATTTTTCAACTTTTTTATTTAATTAATTTAATTAACCTTCTGCAAATTAGTTTGCGGAATAGTAAATTACCTTCCGCAAATTAATTTACGGAATACACTTATATATTCTGCAAATTAGTTTATAGAATGTATTTTTTTTTACTATTCTGTAAATTAATTTGCGGAATGTAATTTTTCATGTTCCGTAAATTAATTTACGGAATGTAACTTTTTTATCTTCCGTAAACTAAATTGTGGAAAACAAAATTTACATTCTATAAACTAATTTATGAAATACCTAGTGAATCCCGCAAATTAATTTAAGAAAGATTTTTAACATTCTGCAAATTAATTTGCGAAACATAAAGTGCAGTTCGATGTTCAGCTCACCTTCGTCTTCTTCGACGCTTCTCCGGCGGTGTTCAAGTTAGCTCCTCTTCCAACCAAGAACAGCAGCTCAACTTACACTCAATGAACAAATTTTAGTTGGAGTTCTATTCATTGAACAACATTGACAGCTGAGAACGAAAAGGAAAAAAAAAAAAAAGAAATATTGATAAGATATAGTTACAGTAGCATTTTTATCTTTTCACCATTTTTATCTTTTCACCGGTGCAAAAAGAAATTTAAGAACGCGAAAAGCAATCCCCTAAATAAGCAAGCATACTACAAAGCTTTTCCGTCTAAAAATATCACTATAAAAACCAATCAATTTGAACTACTATTATGATTTCAATTTTTTTGTTTATATGTATAATAAGATGTCATTTAAGTTAAAAGAACTGATTATCCAAACCCCTTTTTAATTTATGTTTAATTACACACAAATATTTTTAATGTATCATATGTATGCATTAAGTCCATTGAACTAAATTAAATCAGTTACTTCATGATCAGTTTCTGAATTGATTTAGATTTTCTAAATATATATAAAAGGTTAAATATCAAATTAAAATTATATCTTTTAAGTATATTAACAGTAATATAAATCTTATCTGTATATAAAAAAATTAAAAATAAAATCTAGTTTAATAATTTTTATATATAATTTAAAAAAATTAATCAAAGATCGTTTGAATTTTTTTAACCATGCATGACAACTATTATGAATCCAAATTTCTCTTATATATTAAACCAAATCAAAGTGATTTCTACACTCTTAAATATAAAATATAAAATATAATATATAATTATATGTTTATTATATTTTATAATTTAGATTTGAAAGATGATATGCATAGAATTATCTCCACTCTTAAATGCACCCTTAATTTTTCACATATTAATTATGTCCTTTTTTTTTTCCGCTGGTACGCATGACAGCTATAAGTATTCATTATTCAATAATATATGAAATTTGAAGCCCTTTATCCCACCCTCTACATATTCTTAAAATGGAGCCACAAAAGATTATCCTATAGTCACAATCACAGTGCAAATTTGTATAAAAGGAATATAGCAGTAGATAAGTAGGAAGTAGCAACAAGTAAAGAACCACCCCAAAGTTACGTTTGACATTTAGTAAATGATAAGCATAAACCTTAGCTACAATACTCCTGACAAAGAGATAAATTTTATTCCATCCTCTAAATAAATATGAGAAACTAGCAAGAAAAGGTCAACAATACATGCACATAAGGTGAGCAAAATAATTAACACGACATCACTATCATTATCTCTAAACATTAGCTAATATATTTAATTTAATATTTTAAAAATTGGATCTCCTTGGCTGATGAAACAAAATTAAATATTTCTTAAAAATTATAAAAGTATTTAAATAAAATATTATTAATGATTTAACAGAATCGGTAGATCAGAAGGAAACTGATGGAATTAATATAAAATTATATGTATAAAATATTATTTTAATATTTTTTATGAAAAATTAAAATTTTATTTTATTTTATTTAATCCTATACATATGATTTAAAATTAAAAATTTTAAATTATATGTAATTTTTAATTTTTATTTATATAAAATTATAATATTATTCTATAATATTTATTATATTTTATACATAATAAATATTTTAAAAATAATATTTAATTAATACTGTTTTGATTTTAAAAATCTTCCTATAATTCCTCTCACATCTCCTTTAAGACACAAGCTCAAAACAAACCTCATCAAATTTTAAAAGTTAAGCATAATGTAGGACAAGACTCATTGCAACTTCTTGAGGCAGTCCATTCCTTAAAAATAGATTCCTTCAATATATGAATAAGCCATGCGTTAAAAAGAATTCCTAGAAAGCAATTTCAGTGTACCCTTGAAAGTTATAAAGAAAAACAAAGTTAAAGTAACATTACAAATAAAAAAGGAAAAAATTGTAGAATATATATATATATATATAATAATAATAATAATAATAATATAAATAATTGGATATCATTTTTTAATTTCTTAAATTGTGTGATTGTACTTCTAACTTCAATAATCTTTTATATAATAAAATAGAAAAGAATATTCTCCTTTATATAAGGATGAAATTTTTTAAAAATTTTAAAATTTTTAATTAAATCAATTTAAATGTTAAATTTAAATTCAAATGAAATTTTAAATAAATATTTAAAATTGGTAATTAATTTGATTAAATGTATTTAGTCATATTTTTTAAAAAATTAAAATTAATAATAAAAAGGATGGTTACAAAATCTATAATTAAAAATTTAATTGTTAAAATTTAGATGAAAATAAATAAATCATAATTATATTTAAATAATTTTATTTTAATTTAAAATATTTTAAAATATTTATTTTTTACAACTATATGAAAGCTACAAAGTAAATAAGATATCTATAATCCCAAAAGTTATAAAATAATAGTAATGGTTATATATCTACACAGTATTTTTATTTCAATTTCTAGTTTTTTAATTCTTCTATTTTATTACATCATATTATATATTTTTACATTTTTTTCTATCTGTCTTCCCTCCCGCATCCCAAATTGAATGTGCAAGAAATATGAATCTCCATCCATATATGTATGTAGTGGGATAAGGCTTAGTTGTTGAAATAGTAAAAAATGTAGTAGAATAATTTTTCAACTACAAATTAAGTAGTACTTCAACAAAACCCTACAATTTCATAGCGGAATTTGCATGTAAATTCTACAACTCTAAACCAAGGAAGTTGCATTAGATCTTCATGGACAAATCACTTGATAGACTTGCACAGGGTTGGGTTCAATTTTAACTTCAGGATTATTCATTAATATTTTTTCTAAAGTCAACAGTATATGAGACGATAAAAATCTGTTAATATCAGTTTTTGGACCTTTCTAATCAATTTAATGTAGGGCATGATCCATTCTGGATTAAATAGATTTGAGCAAAATATAAGTATAAGAACATAATACAGATTATCGTTCACTGATGGTATTATAACTTATAGATGATAAGCATTCTTCTTCCATATTTTGTATAAGTTTGGAAAAATGAAATCTCTATGATTATATCAGTTAGCGAATTATATGTATATGTTTAAAAGAATCCAAGGACACAAGAAATTGTTCTCTCACTATTTGAGCAATAAAATAAAATAAAAAATCTTCTATATGCAATGAAGCGTCCTTGCCAATTGAAATTATTATTTTCTCACTTCATGTGACTATTTTGGTTACCATATCGTTGACCCCAATTTGTTCTCTTGCTTTATGAAGATATGCTCAGGCTTGAGGCGTGTTTGTGAGATTTTTTTTGTTCAACGTCTGTGAGAAAATTGTAAATATCTTATTATTGAAGTCAAGAATTTTAAATGGGCCCATTAAGAAATATTGAATTGGGTTTACGGAGCATATCAAATATACATTAAGTTTGTTTTTATAGTCTAATAAATATGAAAAGATCTCGTCAAAGAAACTTCATATAAAATTGAAAACTCTCGTTATCCATTATGCCGATTAGACACCCTTTGTGTTTGACCCCAAAAAAAGAAGACACACTTTGTATTTTCACGAGTTCAAGTCATCCATGTGTCCGTGGATTAAAGAGTAAAAGTCACCTAAGTGTCTTTGTATTCTTTTTCTCAATTTTCCTTTTACGTAATTTTTTTTATATGATGCGATTGCTGATTATTTGAATTCTCATGTTAAATACATTGATTAAAAATGAATGGATTTCTGCACATAAACAATTAAGGGTGTGTTGGTATAAACATTTTAATTAAATATTGATTCAATCAATTTTTATTACATGAGAAAGTACGTCACATATTTGACTATAAACTTTATTCAAACAATTTTAAAAAATTATTTTTATAAATTGCATAAAAAGATAAAATAAATTTAAAAAAGCTTATAAAAGTTACAAGTTATTTTTATAAATTCATCGTGAATTTTTTCCAAAACCCCCCAATATCAAAATGATTTCAAAATCAGTTTTTATCTTACAAGTTTTAAAACAAAAATATATATAAATAAAACCGATTCTCAAAATTTGGGGGATCTATACATACATTCTTAACGTCAAGAAGTGGGTACTTTTACCTATATTTTACATTTTTTTAACTTTTATATTAATAGAGATGAAAATACTATAATAATTTGATAAAACATCATTTTATTATGTCTAAAATAACTCACGCTAAAGTTTAAATTCTTTTTTACTTTAAGATTTGTGTTTCTATATTATATGTTTTACAAATTTTATGTATTATATTATAACCATGTCAAAGTTCTATATTTTTTAAAATTTATCATCAGTATCCATATTATATCCTTGCAACACGATCCTAAAGTTCCAAGTGTGAAATTTACAAGCCACATACATACATCGATTTCATATAGGAATTTAACATTGATTGGGAAGTAAACACTTGTATCGATATATTTTTCTTTCTTTTTTATTATTGAGAGTTGTGAGATGAACAAGGGGTGATGCAAAAAATTTTATGACGTATTCAGTGACGCTCTTATGATGTTTATAAACGTATTTGATGACGCGGTTTAGGGTCAACTCTTTCCATGGGAAACGTAGTCTCTGTCTGTTCTCTTTGTTGTAAGATGTAACCATCATTTATTGCAGCTAGTGAGTGATCATTAGCATACTTTAGCCATGTCAAGTTCTCAGTGTTTTGAGAACCCACCTAACCTTAATTCGGGTATCCATGGAGCTGGGACTGTCCAAGAAATTGGAGGACTTAATTCCTATGTCACTGGATCTCCTGATTCCAAATTGGCACTCATTCTAGTTTCTGATGTATTTGGTTAGAAACCCATCTCCAATTTTCCATCTTTCAATTTGTTTTACACTAATCTTATGTTAGATTTGTCATTTATATTGTTTGTTCAACTATATGCTTGCTCTCTCATTCCACATAATCCTGAACCTAGGCGTATCCTAAAACCAAAAAATAGTGATAACAAAGATCCATAATCAAGTATGCTTTAGCCACACCCTGTTATGCTTATGAGTGATGTGTGTTCCACCACAATCTCCCTTGATTTTATAAAAACTTAACTCTTATGTGGAGGTATTTCAAGATTCATTGAAAACTATCACATTTTGAAGTTGCTTGCAATATAAATCTAATTGTGAGTTGTTTTGAAATTATTTCAGGGTATGAAGCACCAAATCTAAGGTAAATGAATTTTTCACTACCATGGCTCATTTGCAAGCTATATATATGTAAGGGCAAATTATATTCACACTTTTTTATGTTCATTACACAATACTTTTTTTTTACATTAATAAACGTTCTTTATTCATATAAATGCATAAGAAATCATAGGTGGTTTGTGTAATCTAGAAGAATATATGATATTATATCTTTATATAAATCAAGAAGGTTTGTGTAGGGTAAAAAAGAAAAGAGGTATTGAGTAAAATTTTATTAAATCTTAGGAAATATGAGTGTAATTTATCCTAAGTATAAATATTTAATCCTAGTTCGAATGATCTCCTCACTGAACTTGCATGCTAGCATAGTACAGAATTAACGGAAGTCGAAACTACTCATTATTTTATTGTAAGGAATGACCAAGTTTTATGCAACAACTGACAAGTAGCTATTGTCAGCTTCAATGCTTCATTGCTGCATCAGATTTACTGCCTCTGAAATTATTTGTAATGAGCTTTGACATTCTCTCACTGTAAAGGAAACTTGCGGACAAAGTGGCAGCGGCTGGATTCTTGGTTGTTGTTCCTGATCTTCTCTATGGTGACTATATTGTTGACTTTAATGATCCTCAATTTGATCGACAAGCGTGGCGAAAGGCTCATGCACCAGTTAGTTTCATGCTCACAGATGCAAATTTGTTTTTCCTTTTCTGTATCTAATTTTGTAATTCATATGAAATCATTTCAGCCTGATCATTTGTTGGACTGCATAAGGTTTTATTTTGATATAAGATGTTTATGCAATGCAAATGTATTGTATATTTTCCTTATAGGATAAAGCAAGTGAAGATACCAAACCTCTAATTGCTGCTCTAAAGAGTAAAGGTGTTAAAGCCATAGGGGCTGCTGGTTTTTGCTGGGGAGGTGACTATTTTTTTCTTAGTGAACTTCATTTTATCAGTTAAAGAAAAGAAAAACAACTGCCTGTAGTAAAGGATGTGGAATGATTTAACTTATTAGCTTTATTTCAGGGGTTGTGGTTGTGAAATTGGCAATTGCCATTGGCAATGACATTCAGGCCACAGTTATTCTGCACCCTGGTTCAATCACAGATAATGAACTTAATGGTATGCTTCTTCTTTTCAATTTTTCTAGTTAAACAAATGATTATATTCATTCATGACAAACTTTATTTAATTTTTCTTCAGAGGTCACGGTTCCTATTGCTATACTGGGAGCTGAAATTGACAATTTTTTCCCACCAGAAAAGCTTAAGCAAATTGAACAAATGTTGTCCTTAAAATCAGAGGTGAGAAATTATTAGACTTCCTTTTAAAAAAAAATGTAATTTCCTCAAAACTTAACCTGTGTATAAAATTTCCAACTTTTTGATGAATCAGCTACAATGACATCCTGAGAACTATTGGGATTTATTACAGTTGAAAATTGTCCAACAGAAATGAAGTACTAGTATCCTCAATATTTGAACTATAATTTTTTTTTGAGGTGCAAATAAGTTACTTCTTCCCTAAATGAGTAGTGTTATCACATTCTCAAATTTCTATAACCACCCTAGTCAAAATATCAATAGGTGCACTGTTGAGTCCAAATTGTTTATGTTTTTTTATCAGTTTGAAAGCTTTGTGAAACTATACCCTGGTGTTACTCATGGATGGACTGTGCGGTATAATGTTGATGATGAAGCAGCTGTTAAGAGTGCAGAAGAGGCTCATCAGGACATGCTAAATTGGTTTATCAAGCATGTCAAGTGAAAGTTGTTTTCACCACCAAAAGATAGCAGTGATTGAAATCAACTCTGAAAGGAAATTTAGCTGATTATTGAGTTGTGGACTTGTAGTTAATGAAATAATACAATGTGAAACTTTTTATGTTTGATTGGTTGAAGAAGGGTTTGAGACTAGCTACAGATATACTAATTTTATATTCACTTTTAAAAATCTTATTCACTTATGAAAAATTAAGTAATTAGTCTCTTTGTTAAAACACGGGCATCCATTTACATTGTAGTTTCTATGTTAATGTCATGCGATTCATGTACCATCTCTATTCTCTATCACGTTACAAAAAATAAAGAATTTGCTTTTTTTAGGTTCAATGGTTAGTTTTTATTAATTTTCTTTTTGATTCCATTGATCTTGAAACTACGTTAAAGGTGAGGAAATGATCAAATTGAAGTAGGAATTCTATATGTTTATAAGATTATGTTTGTTAAAAAGAATATTACTTTTTCATACTGTATTTCATCCTCAAAATTGAGAGATTTAGGCTTGCTAATAGAAAAAAACAGCATTCTGTGGACAGCTGGTTTATTATGATTTATTTTCATATCCAGATTGATAAATTATTTAAAATAAGTCGTAATCATTAAATAAATAAATAAACTAGTTGAACCCATCGTGCATTAAGCTTTTTTTTGAAAAAGTCTTTATATTTCATATTTCATGTTGTATGCGTTAAGTATTTTTATGAAATTCAACTCATCAATTTAATCTACGAAACATTATTTAAATTGTTAGAATTAGTCTGGTAATAAAAAATTGAAGGTTAGAATAGTTTTAAACAAAGTTATAGCATAATTGAGATTAGAGATTTCATGCACATATCCATTTTAATTATAAAATAACAAATTGGACTGATTATACCTGATTTTTTTATTCAGTGCACTCTGAAATCTAAGATTGTACTTAAAGAAGATCAAACATTTGTTACTTGAAAAGTCATCATCATTTTTAATACTTAAATTATGAGACTTTCCTTCTTTGTAGCCTAATATTTAGAAAATCAAGCTCCTCAAAATTTGACTTTATATTAAAATTAATATTTTGAATTGTGTAAAAATTCTCTCAAAATTAAGTTAAAAGGCATGTTAGGCTTCACCGGTTTATTTTAAAAAGTTTTTAAGAATTCATTTAAAACTATATTAGCATATATATATATATATATATATATATATATATATGCAAAAAGCAGTCAAAACAAATTTTTAAGAAAACAATTATAAAACGTTATAAAAATTGTAAAAGAAAATTGTAGTATAATTGGGAAAAAATCAATAACTATATTTCATCTTTACAAAAAATATTTCAAAAAAATACAACTTTTTTTTGGTGTAAAAAAATAAAACTTTATAAAATTCGTTTTAAATTATGTACAATTTTCTTAAAGTATTATTATAAATTTAACTCGAAAAAAAAAAAGCAATACTATATCATCCAAAAAGAGTTTGATTACTTTTTAAATATCAATTCATTCATTATAAAATTCAATAAATAAACAAGTAGATTTAAAAGGAAGAAGAAGAGGTCAATGCGTTTCAGAAAATTTTCCTCTTTTTTGTTTTGAGAAAAGAAAATTTTCCTAAATGGATGGGCAATTGGGAACACAAGTATGGGCCATGAGAGAAAGGGCCGAAAGTCCAATAAGAGAAAACTGTTGAGGGCCCAAAACATTTTTATTGCTTTCAAACCCTAAACACACGTATACTTGGTCGTTTTATACTTCTCTTCAACATAATTTGCCTTCTTCTGAACCCGCGCCGTTCCTGAGTTTTCTCTGTTCTACCTCGGTAAGATCTGCTTCTTATTCCACGCTCGTGCAACGAATTTTAGTTCCAGGGTATTCTTGATTTCTTTCATTGTCCTTCTTCTCTTATAGTTTATGAAGCATTTTTCGTGTTTAGATTGGTGATGTAATCTTTGGGTATTGGTTTTTATGTTGTAGTAACCGACTAAAGGATACCATATTAATAAAATTGTTTTTCACAGAATTTTTTTTTCTGTTGTGATCATGTTTCTGCTGTTCAGAATGATGCTGAGTAATGTAACATTGATATGGGTGTGTAGGGGTTAGTAATAGCTAAGATGGACATGCAGCTTCTGTTCAGATTATTATCTGATGTGTCTCCCACTTCATGATAAATATTAAGGGAGGATTGATAGGGTTGTACTACTGGAATCTACAGTTTTAAACCTTTGAAAAATGAAAATTGTTGTTTGTTGTTTCTCTTAGCTTACATTTTTGTTGGCTTAATCTTGGTTTATGTCAGAGTAGTTGATTCTTCTGAAATTGTTGACAGTGACAATGGTGAGGGTTAGCGTCTTGAATGATGCTCTCAAGAGCATGTACAATGCTGAGAAGCGGGGGAAGCGCCAGGTCATGATTAGGCCATCCTCAAAAGTGATTATAAAATTCCTTTTGGTGATGCAGAAGCATGGTATTTGTTAATCATTCTTTTGTTTGAATGATACCTCAGTTTGGTTATTATTGGCTTTATAATTATTTGTTCTTGCCTTGATTTGTTATACTTTGATGCTTTTTAGGGTACATTGGGGAGTTTGAGTATGTTGATGATCACCGAGCTGGAAAAATTGTTGTTGAATTGAATGGTAGACTGAACAAATGTGGGGTTATTAGTCCCCGTTTTGATGTAGGTGTCAAAGAGATCGAAGGTTGGACTGCTAGGCTGCTCCCCTCAAGACAGGTCAGATCAAAAACCTATTTAGAAAATAAATAAATATATACAATTAAGAGAGCTTCTTGTGTCTTTGACATTGTTACAAAACACCATAAACTAGTTTTTTTAATTAAACATAATATTTGAGATATATTGTCCCAACTTTGTTTTAGATCATCTTCTAAAAGCCTTATTTTTTGTTTTCATTTTTCAATTTGAGAGTTTAGGTATTTGAGAATTTAAATGCCACACACAATTATTTCACATTTTCACTTGATAAAATTCTGAATTGTGAAATATTGTTGTGATGGCCCAGTTTCTTTTTTTTTAATCAAAATTTTCACTTTACTTGCATACCACCTAAGAAGCATGGCCATGGGCATTTCAGAAATTCTGCTATTTATATATCCAGTATCATAAAAGTTGAGTACTTAGGCTTTTAGAGGGGTAGAGCCGTGGATTAGGCCTGGCTGAAAGGGCCACACAATTTCTCCAATGAAAATTGTGTTTTCCACTTCAAATTTACCCAAAATACAAAAAAGAAGCCTATTTATGGTCCTAGATCTTGAAAAAAAGTAACTAGTTTTGCCCATAGTTTTGCAATCCTCTCTTTTATCTTTCTATCTCAAATTTGTCTATAATGTGATTACAGCTTTGCCACTGGTAAAATGTTTCTTCTGTTTTAGAATTCACTGTTAAAATTTGTCTATATATCCTAAAACTTCTTATCATACTGGTACGCGTAGAGACTTTGTACATTTAGTATCTATTGGTTCCTGACCTTTGATTGCAAAAATGATGCAGTTTGGGTATATTGTGTTGACTACCTCTGCTGGTATCATGGATCATGAAGAAGCTAGGAGAAAGAATGTTGGTGGCAAAGTGCTGGGTTTCTTTTACTAGTCTATTTTCCTTTCAAGATTTTGCACTGATTTCGGTTTTTGAGACTCCCCGTTCATCATGAACAATGTGTTAGTCCCGTAGTATTTATCTAGTAATAGCATAGCAGATCTGTTTTTCTGACGTGCTTTGTTTTGTTTTGTTTGCAAAACCAATTTGATCACTATAATTTATCTAATTTCTTCATCATTAATTTTCTTTTGCCAAAATGAATTGGCCGAAATGATTTACGTGGCAGCATTAAAGATGGTTGAATCGGTATTAGTATTATACCTGTGAGAATTATGATATTACGTTGATTTGTGTTCTAAATTATTGTTTTCGATTTCAAATAGCATGTCGAATAAATTATTTTCTCAATATTATTATGATAATCTTTTTGTGTGTCCTTTATTTAATTTGTATAATAACAAGATTGTCATATGTTGATCATTTAATGGTTTTATTAATTGAAAATTATTTCACATTTTGAAATTATTTGAAGTAGTATTAGCTTGCAAGCAACATTTTTGTTGATCGTTTAATGGTTTTTTTAAATTGAAAATTATTTCACATTTTGAGATGATTTGAAGCGTTAGCTATCATCATGCACTGACCGTCATTTGTTAGGCCAAGGATCCTCTTCATTTAGAGAGAGAAATAGATAACGGATGTGTATGCTTGGACTTAATGTGAATGTAAAAGAGAGAAAAGTATAGTGATGGAGATAAAGAAAATGGAGATGACTTTACCCCATTTGTTGTGGAGTTAACACATTGTTTCCGATGATTTAGGGCCGTAGGGTCAAGAGAAGTGAGAGAGATAAGTGGAGGCTAATTGTCAAAAATAATATTTTTATTTTTATTAAGCCAAACAAGCAGAAAAATAATTTAATTTTTTTCCATTTATTCTCTTTGTTACTTATATTAATTTGAATAACATAAAATTTATTTATTTATTTATTTTTTATCCTATTTATTTCTTTTCTTTTTCACATCTAAGTGTAGTGTAAATAATGGTATCGAACTATTTAATTTTTGATATTATGTTTGCACATTACTTATCTTCTCAAGATAGGGGATGATCTAATCTAACTATTCATAATTTTAAGGGTAATATATCCAGGTATATTTTCTTTTTCCAGTGGTCATAAACTAAAATATAGCTTTGCGTCATTTTTTTTTTCAGTAGATTTCTGCTGATGAAACGGCGCAAAACTCAAATCCTGTATTTGTATCCCGCGAAGCACAGTAAACAAATAAAGAAGTAGGAAGAAAATGAAAAAGAATTTTTCTTTTCATTGACTTCATCGAGATTATTCGATTTCACTATCATTTGTATTATTCGTGCTAGTTAATCATTTTATCATTCGTGCTAGTTATTATACTAGAACTATAATTAGAACTATAATTTTCGCTTTCACTACTATTTCTGCTCTTACCACAAATGGAACTATAAGAATAACTGTCATTGTATTTGTTATTATCACCTAAAATATAACTATCACTACAGATTTCAGAACGAAGATAACTATCAATGCAACTATTAATGTTGCATTAATGTTATTATTCCAACTAAATTTAGTATTATATATGTAATGATCATCATCACTCTTAAAGATATTATTCAGATAGCTAGAATTGTTACAATTAAAAAAAAAATTCTGATTCATTTAGAAAAGAATGATCATTGTTAATGTCCATAATTTTATTAGAAAAAAATATATTAGTAATATAAATTTTATTTATATAAATTTTAAAAAATAAAATTTAACTTTAAAAAATAAATTTTTTACTATATTTTTAATATATATATATATATATATATAATAATTTTAATAATTTAAAATAATAAAAAAATTTCTCCTCCTCACCTTTCTCACCTAAGAGAGGAATTAAAAATTTTGTGAATTTGACAAAAAATTTCTTTTCTTGCATAAATGTTTGATGAAATTTTTTTTTATATAATCTTTTTTCTTCCTCCCCTTTCGTCCTTAGTTAAACATACCAATCTTAAAGAAGCAATTGAGTATGAGAGAGTAGAAAAAATTACCAAAAAACCTAGATATTGTGCGAAAGAGGAGACATGGTTGAGAATGACTAAAATGATTCTAAGGAAAAATTGTGTTGGCGAAGAAATTTTTTTGCATTTATTTTGTTGAAAAATGTAAAATAAGATTAGGATCTTGATATATTTTGATTTATTTATTTGTATATTTTGGTATCCCTTCAATGTGTCCAATGTGTTGGTTATATTTTTAGGTGTAGGTAAATATTTTTTTTATGATTCTCCAATTAGTTTTCATACCCTCTCTTTCCTTTTTTTTTTTTTTCTCTTCCATCCCCAACCATTCCATTCCCAACCAAACAAACGTACTGTAAAGAAGCAATTGAGTATGAGAGAGGAGAAAGAAGAGTTGACAAAAAATCTAAACATCGCAAAAGAGGAGACAAATTTGAGACAAGGTGAAGTAACGATGTACTTGTAGAAAAAAAATGGTTGAAAATGACTGAAATGGTTTAAAGAAAAATTGTGTTGATAAATTTTTTTTTTTTTTGCATTTATTTTATTAAAAAATGTAAAAAAAACATCTTAATATATTTTGATTTATTTATTTATAGATATTGGTAGAAAATATATCTTCAATATTTCTAATATATTAGTTTTGTGTATGGATAGATATATTTTTTTATGATTCAATTAGTTTTTTCATTAATGTATATTTCTTTATTGTATTTTTTTAAGATGAGCGGATGATGATGAACCCTAGTGTGATCGTATAGGAGGCTTAATCCAAATTGTGGTTACCTTGTTTGTTATTATTCACTGATTTGCTAGAAGGAAATAGCTAGTAGGGTTGGGAAACATGCATGCATTTATTTTTAAAAAACTACATTCTTGTTTTGCTCTTTTATAAATATTTATGTCAAAGAATTACACTATTTTATTTATAAAAAAAAAGAATTCAGTAAGCAATAATGTAAGGGTGTTATAGTATTATTTGGGTGTGAATTAATGTGTATGAAAGGATTTGGATTCAAATATCAGATTAAATATATTTTTAATTTTTTTAAAATAATTAAATTTTAGTTTTCATTCTTTAATTTTAAAATTTTTTGTTTATATTTTTTATTTTTAGAAATATCTTTATTATATGTCCTAATATCAACTCATGTTAAATTAAACAAATTATTATCATAAGAATTTTTTATTATTGTATGAAATATTTTAATTATGGTTAATATATTTTAATTTAATATAATTTGGGTTAATATCAAAAATCATAATTATAATATTTTAAAAAATAAGGAATCTAAATCAAATATTTCAAAATTGAGAAATGAATATAAAAAATTAATTATTATAGGACTAAAAATATGTTTAATTCGGATACTATTTACTGGAAAGGCTTTTTGGCAAAGAGCACTTCTTCTATCTTATCTAACAACCTTTTCAATATACTACACATCTTCCACTTTTATTGTTTTATTGGTTGCTAGTTCTATTGACACACATTTTCCCCTCCAATTAACTCAATAACACTACTACTCCAAATAACGAATTAGAATGAAACATGATTTAGACTACTCTATAACTGGAGATGATAATTCTTAAAGATTTCCTCCTACATATGATAATAAGGATATTAATGAAATGAAGATATGAATGTGAAGGGGTAAAATGTTTCATTTAAGAATGTTAAAAGAAAAAGTTACATCAAGGAATATTAAGGGAAAGAAGGCTACAGCTAAGGGGTTTAAGGTTGTATCAAGAGCTTCTAAAGGAAGAAAGTAACATGAAGGTAAAAAAAAAATTTATTCCAAAAAAAAGGTAGAAAAATAAATTAGTACAATTGAATGATAAAGAAAAAGATTATAAAGAAAAAGATCCTAAGCATAAGGGAGATGTGAGGCAAAAAAGATTATATAGAATAAGCATAAATTAATTATTTTGAACTAGTTATATCACTTTGTTTGAGCATACATTATTTGATGATGATAGATTCAACTACCATTAATTGGAGATAAGAATATATAAAAGCATTGTATCACTTAAAGATTAGAGTAATAAAGCTAATAGGGATGCTTTTTCAAAACTCAATATTTTGTGTTTAGATTGGGCATTTTAATATTTTTAAAAATTTAAAATATTTAGAAATATAAATGCATTCAATTTAAATATTTTTTATTTTAAAAATATTTTGTTTGAATGATAGATTTTAAATTTATTGAATTTTAAATTTATTGAATTTTAAATTTTTGTATTTTAAATTTTTATTTAGATTAAGTAATTTAATTTTTATTATATAAAAAAATCTATTTTTAAATATTCATAAATTTTTCTTAATTTTGTTCCTATTTTTTTATTTAATGAAAAATTTAACTATATAAATATTTTTATTTATACAACATATTCAACTAAAATAATAACTTAACAAATGTAATAATAAAAGGGACAATAAAATATTATTATATTATCTTATTATTAAAAATATTGTATTTGGATAGCAGATAGATGAGAAAGAAAAGATAGAGATACAAGAGAAAAGTATGATAAAAAATAATAAGAGAGAAAGTAAAATGGAAAGATAATTGTTATTCACAAGAATAAGTGGAAAGAATTTGAAAAAATTTTAATTTTACCTATTTTGAATTAATTTTAAATTTTTATTTTAATTTATTAAAATATTATTTAAAAATTCATAAAATTTAAAATTTTTTACAATAAAATATAAAACAAAAAATTTCAATACTTATAATTTTATTTATTTTTTAATTATTTTTCTTTTTAAAATAACTTATCTAAATTTAAGATCTTAAAAATATTTAGGAAAATTGTTAGGTGATAAGGTTCAACAAGATAGTAAATTATTAAATTACTCACATGAACAACTAAATTTTTTGTTGATCACAGTTATTGTTAAAAATAAAAAAAAATAAAAAATATTTTTTACCTTGTTACATAAGAGCATAGATGCCAATAACATGGTTAGAATTTATTTTTGTCTAACATGAAAAAGATAATTTATTCTAGTTCATAAAAGGACCGGATTGATTTTCATAAATATAATTTAGAAACCAATTTGAGTATAATTAAAAAAAAATTAAAGACTAATTTAACTTTTTTTTGTCAATGACCAGTATAAACTACATATGCAAGAGGTCATGTTTTGACTCGCTGACAATCTTGTACAATGCATTCATGGAAGAATTTTGTCAAATAACGAAACAAATTGAACATGAGATGAGCGTCTTAATCTAACATCATTGTTCACAGAACTTGTTAAAGTATTCTAATTGTCATTGGATAATTTGTTTTGTTGTTGCATGCAATATACATCCTTTGTTGTAGTGGGTAAATACATCTTATGGATTAAGTTTATGAATAAATTTAAAAACTAATTTGGTAAAATTTATAAGTTCAACATTTAATTATTTATTCATTTTAATTTTTTAAAGATGACATGTTAAGTAGGATGTATATTGAAACTTAACATGTCACGGGTACAAAATCATTGATGTTAAATAACAATCGGTGACAAATGAATTAAACTAGACTATTTGATAATCTTTTTTTGAAAAATTATTTTAATTAATTTCTTTAACGGATTTCTAATCTTTAAAAGACTAAATGATATTTTAGTCTGAAATCTATTTAGAATTCTTATAACACTCTATATATCAAGAAATATTTTTTACTTTTAAAGATTTGTATAAAAAATAGTAAAAATAAAATTAAACTTTTAAATTAGTTCTCAAATTTGTATGAATTGAACATTTTAATTCTTCAAAATTTAAAAACTTTTGTCAATTTCTAATTTTTTACATCGACGTTCAATTTTTTCAACATAAAGACGAATGAAAGATTTTTCAGATTTCATAAACTAAAATATTTTATTTATACAATCTTGAGGATTGAGAGGAGAATATACTCTTAGAATAATAAAAGGTAATTTTTACAATTTTTAATATAAATATTTTAAAATAAAAAATATGATTTGTAATTACAAATAAAAATAAAACATTTTTTCTTAAAATAAACAAACCTTTAATTTTCTTTTGTTTGGCCTCGGCAAAAACAAAAACAATACAACAGCAAACAAAACAGAACAAACAGATGAGACAAATGTTGAGTTTTTTCTTTTCTTTCATTATTCTAGCCTTGACTAAAAGTTAGGGATATATATTCCCAGCAAGTTGGGAACTAACATCAATTACAGTTTTCATCGTGCATGGGACAGGGATCCTGAGTGGCCCAAAAAGGGATTTTGGAGCATGTGGCAGTTATCATCAAAAGAGAAAAATTAATATAAATGAATTTTTGCACTTTGACCTAAAATTTTGGGGACTTATCACAACTTTCCATTGGGGACTTATTTTAACTTTTGAATTTAATTCATCACTAACAGGAAGACATGTTAACGATGGTTGACCTAACTGTACGATTCTCTCAAACTAACTCACCAATTCTTTTACCTCTTCAATGTAGCCATCCATTTTCCATCCATGGGGTGCATTGCCACCGCCCACCACCAACTATGCTGCTTGTTTGTGAAAATGAGAAGTTGTTTGATTTTAAAAAATATTTTTGTTTTTAGTTTTATATATCAAAAAATAATTATTTTTTATTTTTATTATCTATAAAAAATGTTAAAAGTTTAAAAATAAAAATAAAACTATTTTTTGAAATTAAATACCATTTAAAATTATTAATTGGACTACTAATAACTTAGTCTCACTTAAAATGAATAATAAACATAGGGATAAAAAAATAAATAAATTGTACTACTAATAACTTAGTCTCATTTAATTAGAGTTATTCTATTTAATAATTTTTATAAATAATTAAATTTTATTAATCTAATTTTAAATTAATATATAATATTATATATATATATATTATTTTTAAAAGCATTTATAAAATTTAAAAATAGTTTAATATTTTAAAATAAATTTAAAATTAATAAATATTATAAAATATATATTATTTATTAATTTAAATTTTTTTTTAAAATATCAAATCCTTTCTAAATTTTATGAAATTTTGTAAAGATAATCTATATGATATAACTTATTCATTTAATAACTGCATTGATAAAATTTAACTATTTATAAAAGTTATCAAGTAAATTAATTTAGCAAAAATTATTTTTAAAATAATTTAATATATATATATATATATATATTTGATTTAAATTTGGACTTGTGATACCAATGGTACACAGCTAAACATTAAAATAAAATATTTTTTAAATAATATATATTAATTTAATAAATATTTTATTTAGTTATTACATTTTAAATTATTATTTTATTTTTATTTTAATGGTTTAATGTTATGATAATTAAGTTAAATTGTATTAATTTATATGTATGGTAACCAATATAAATTTTATGTTTATGTATTTTTTTATAAAAAAATAAATAATAACAAAAAAAATTTGATTATAAATTATATAAAATGCTTTTATTATATTATAGAAATTATTTTTTATTTTTATTTTTTAATATTATATTAATATAAAAATATTATAATAATTGCATATTATATATATTATATTTGAAAAAAGTGAATATTT
The DNA here is from genome assembly GCA_037954105.1 of Canavalia gladiata. Lineage (NCBI taxonomy): Eukaryota > Viridiplantae > Streptophyta > Magnoliopsida > Fabales > Fabaceae > Canavalia > Canavalia gladiata. Next base: position 16,324,279 of record CM075658.1, on the reverse strand, counting down.
TCCAAATTTTAAACAAAAATAAACGTGGGTCAAATTTATTCTATTAACAAAGAGATTGATTTTCAATTTTCATACTGTTGACAAGTTATTCAAAATATTCATTGTTCACACTAAAGAAATGTTGGTATATAAATTATTTTATTTCTTAATTTTTTTTTAATTAGAATTATTTAAAATGTTATAAATACGTTTGATATATTTAAAATATTTATGAAAATATTATCATAACCATGGTTAATTTTTTTTTTATTTTCTAAAAAATTTGGATTTCTATTATACACTATAAAAATGTTTTAACCAAAAATATAATTTCAAAATTTCAAAATATTTTTAAAATATTCATGCTAAATATAAGAAACTAACATTCTTAAATTAAAATTTTTAAAAAAATATCCTATCAAAAACCTCTCAAATGTTTAAACAAAACTTGAAGTAAATATTAATACATAAAAATTATCATTACTATAATTTTAGGTAAAATTAATTCTTTGTCAAATAAATTTTGCAAAGGTAAATGCTACTCAGCATCCTTGCGAATCTTAGGAAATGGGAAAGTATAGAGAATTAAAAGTAATTTTATTTTATGAAATGAAGTTATTAATACATTTCTAACATGATTTTTATTCATATTTTACATAATTTTGAATAAAATTTTCATTTATTGATTCTTAACCAATACTTTTATGACACTTGTTAACTAGTTTTCTTGAATAATGCATGCCTGTTTATCATCTTATTTAACCATAATATTTTAAATTTTTTTTTAATAGTATGTACTATTTATGACGATTATTTATAGTCAATAAAATGTATATAATAGTACAGATTTTTTTAACCATAGTCCTAATGATTAAAGAATTAAATTATTTTTTATATAAAAATCATTTTTAATGTTACAAATACACATATATTATAGTTTTTAATAAAAATAATTTATTCATTAATATTTAATAATGATAAAACAAAAAATATAAAAACATAAAGTTTGGTTACTTTTTTTAATTATTTCAATTTGAATTATATGTACTTTTGATGTCCCAAAAATTTGTAGTTAATTAAATTATACGTTAACGTTTAATAATTTGTCTCATGTTAATTTTTTTACCTAAAACTCTTAAATTTTAATATTTATGAAAAATTATAAATTGAATCAATTAAATTTTTTTTTTCATAGGACACCAATTAAAATATCAAATTTAAACCAACAAATTTTCATTAAATGTGTTATTCTATTTTTTAAAATTATTTTATATTTTAATTCTATTATAAATTCTAACTAAATTAAAAAATTAATTTACGTAGATAAAAATTGACAGATATTGAGTTTGTTAAATTTTAAAAATTGTACAACTTAATTCACTTTAAAAATTTAAAATATCAAAAATTGAACGTTAAACATTTAAAAAAAATTAAAATTCAATTAATCTAAAAAATACTCTATAATAAAGTTTTTACCGAACCACCTCAACCTTGACTTTAACATAATACATAACCTTATAAAAAATTTAAAATTCATATTGTTGATATATAATTAAAATATTATAATAACTAATTTGTAATAAGATTTAAATTAATAACATCAATTTTTTAAAGTTTTTCTCGTATTTAAACTATTTATTTTTCATATTTAAACAAATTGATGTAATACGAATATTAATCTAACATATTTAAGAGACTTGATAAAATTTTGCAATTTTTTCTATTATTTGAATTAAAGCCCACATAAAAAATTAGCCCATCTTTCATTTAGGCATGATGACTGAAAAGTATAAGACAATGATTAAAGAAAAGGGTCCTACTCAAATTCTGTAATTGCATAAAATATGAGTTTTTTTCCTTCAACTTATTAAATGTATTTGTTTTATTTTGTGATATATATTTTGTCTAACATTAAAGTATAAGTATTTTTTCTCAACAAATATTTGAATCATGGTTTACTATTTTATGATAGACAAACCATTTTTTAAAAAAAATATAAACACAATTTTTAAATATGTAAGTTATTAGTATCTTACATTTTTTATACTTTTAAATAATTTCACTAGGATTCAATATAAAGGTCGGTATAAATAAGAACTTGTTTGTTTTTTTTAAATTAATTCTTAAATTTCTTTTATGTAAAGTATACATTTTAAAAAATATGTTTCAATTTAATTAATACATGTCTTAAAATTATTTTAAAAAATTCAAAAAGAATTTTATTAAATTAAAATTTATTTAAATTTAAATTAAATAAATATTAAAAGCATAATTATTAGTCACATATAACAAATATTTATTTCATATTATAAATTATCACAACAAATCATGACCAATGCTTGTAGATATCAACCGTCGTTGTCATGTCAAAAATATCATCCAGCTTGGGATTCAAGACAATATTTATTGGTAAAATATAATCCCCAATTCAGTTAAAAGATTTACAATAATAAAGAGTGAAGATGCAACTGATATCATATCAATTAATCTATATTGGTTTTAATGTTCCTCAGAGAGCTGTTCAACCCACCAATGTGATGCACATGTCATTTATAATTAGTAATCTTAACATCAATTTCAAAGTAAACTCTCCTCTCATCTTTTAAAATGGTTTTGTTTTACAAATTTATATTGATTTTATTTTTAATATAATATGATTATAAAAATAAAAATAATATACATAAGTTTTTACAAACTCATAAGTCAATTAAAATTTTAAAACTTTAATAATTAAAATATTTGAAATATATAATTTCTAGATATAATTTAAAATTTTATTCGTTGTTTTAATATAAATATCAACCAAATAAATAAATACTTGTATTACCCAATTAAAAAAAATTCTTATGACCTTGAATAATATTTTTGTTCTGATCATTTGTTCTTATTTTTGTTTGAAATATGAGTTTTTGGATGGAAGATATTTTTACTAAATGGAGCTTGCTAATTAATATTGTAAAAAATAATAGTTAAGAAAGTAATTTTTTGTTAAAAATAATATTTAAAATTGTTAAAAATTATAATAATTATGTATCAGTAATATTTTATAATAAAAAATTTTATATTTATTTTATTAACCAAAAAATCTAAAATAATAGTTAATATTTTTCATTAAATTAATCTGCGTTACTGTCTTTTATTAGAAGAATAGAGATTGTATCTAAAATGAATGATAAATTAGTTCGACATATGATGATGATTACAATAATTCCACATATGATATTTGTATATGTATTTTTTACTATTTTCAAAACAAGTATAAAATAACTAACGAATAAATAAAGTTTTATAAAAATCTACTGTGAAAAAAACATAACTTTCAACATTCCAATAACTATAGTTATTGGTGATTATGTAATAAGTATAATAAATTCAATCAAACCACGAAACAGTCAGATGAGATAAAAAAGAAGAGGAGAAGAAAAAAAATGACTTAACAAAAAATTTGAGGAAAGACAATAAACAGTAAGGAAGAATAATGCACAGTCGTCTATATGATATTTTTCTTTCTCTAATGTTTTTCGGTATAAATAATTCCCATTTCGTCATAAATTTTGCAGATTCATAATTTTATTTAAGTTTCTATTTTTCTTTCTTTAAAAATTATTCACAATATTTCTGCAAATTTTTGCTGATAAAAATAATGAAAATTTAGCATAATTCTATAGATTTATTGTATTACTGCGGACATTATATATTTTATAGTGAATTCAATCTGATTACAATGATTTATTTCATAACCATGCAACATAAAATTGATAAAAAAAAATTGTTGAGATGTCCAAAATTCAATTTTAAGTAAGATTTCCTACTATTAAAGTTAAAAATTGTGAAATTCAATATAATCATTTAAATTATTTATACATATTTATCTAAAAATAAATATAGTTGATAATAGAAATAATATTTAAATTAAAAATTAATAACCAATTTTTTTCACAATTAATTATCTTAACATTAATATAATTAATTTTTATTATACATTGACCTAAAATAAGTTTGTTTGGCTGTCACTCGATTCATCTGGATTATTTTTTTTTACTTAGATAGTTAATAATTAACAATAATAATAATATTTTTTGTATGAATTGATCATAAAATAGTTTAAAACCAATTTATACACTCATTGATTGATAATGTATTGTTTGGTTCACCTACGATTCTCCCCTATTAAATTTTAGACGATGACTATAAATATAAGTTTATTTTTATAATTTAAGTAAAATACTTTAATATTATAAATATTTTTTATATTAATATTTAATTATAAATTATTAAATTTTATAATAATTATTTAAAATTTGTATTTATTGTAAATTTTAATTAGTTAACAATACAAAATTTATTATATCAACAATATATTAAAATTAAACTTACTTTTAGATTGTATGTGATTATAATTTTGTTAGGTTTTTTTTGTTTCTATAAATATAATTTCAAAGTGAATTAGGATTATAATTATAAATACATTTATCAAAATTTTAAAATAAAAAAAAACTTTTATAAAAAATGGAAGTAACCTTAAGTTGATAGAATTAAAAAATCAATATATATATATATATATATATCATATTACCTATTTAATTTGTCTAATATGCATCAAATAGCATATAATAAAAAGTCGTATATAGTATTCTTTTATTAAAAAATTATAGAATATAATAATTGATAGTATTAATAAATATTAGGAATAATTGAAGTATTAATAAAAAATTTTGATTAATTTTTTTTGTAGTATGAAAATTTTATATTTAATTTAATATTATAGTATTTTTATATATTAATTTTTTTAATTTAGAATTTAAAATTATTAAAATAATTTTTTAAAATTTTTTATATATAAAAAATTAAATTATTATCAACATGTTTAAAGAATATAATTATTTACTAATTATATTAAATTTCATTAGTCCAATATTTTAAAATTCAGAATTTTTAGTGAGTTTTTTTTATTAATATTATATGTAAATAGGTTCATTATTATTAAAATTCATTATTATTTAAAAATATAAATATGGAGATGAGTTATATATATCATTACTATTTTTTATATGATTAAAATTTTCTAACACAATAAAAATATGTATTTAGCTTCTGTTTTAATTTATATTACAAAATAATTTATATTTAATTTTTTTAATCAATGTAATTTTATTTGAATCACATAATGTTGTATCTTGCAAGAAAAAATATAAAGTTATGGGCATGAGACATTAAAATCTTGTTTTTTTAGGTAATATTAGAGAATAGAAAAAAAATAATTTATGTTATTTATTTCGGTCAAATTTTAAGGAAAATATATAAACATGAAAGTGTGCATGTAAAAAATTTCTCCCAAAAACCAAGAAAGATGGAGGGGGGGCTGGATTCTTGTATTGTTTTACAGTTTTAATATCATTTTATATAATATAAAAAGTAAAATAATTTTATTAAAATTATTAGAATAAAATATATATTTTATAATAATTATAAATAATTTGTCTATTTAATTTATCTATTTTTGTTTTTATATAAATAATTAAATAAAAATTTTATATTTTTATTTTTCTTAAATAGTTTATTATTTTATTTTATTATTCTTCTATTTTTTTTTTCTTAATTTTCTACTACTTAATTTATGTTTCGTGTTAGGATTAAAAGTAGATCAAATTAAATTAAGTTTTGAATAAATTTAGTCTGTTTAAAAATTTTAAGATTTGAACTTGTTACCAACTAATTTTTTTTTTCTATCAAAGTTTAACTTGGTTTAAGGTTGATAATATGTTTAAAAATTTATATTCTTAAAAAAAATAGATTTAAAATTTATATAAATAATTAATTAAAAAAATTTACAAACTTAAAATTTAAAAAATAAAAAGATTATTAAATAAGTCTAAAACATATATATATATATATTAATATTATATAAATAAAATATAAAATAAATATAATATATTGAAATAAATAAATTTTTAAATAGATTAAATAAATTTTTTTATAAATTTAAATCTGATTTATTTATCTAAAATAATTTTTTAATATCTATCTATTCATTAAATAAATCAAACAAATTTAAATTTTAAAAATATAATCCCGTATTAAACATTCTTTCTTCACTTTCATTAATGATATATAAAATTAAAATTGCTTTCATCTATCAATATAATTTTTTTATTATATAAAAATGAAGAAGTGTTTTTTCACTCTCATCGGTTAACATTATGCAAACTCAAAATTAGGCCCATCAACATAATTTGTTTATTATATAAAAACGAAGAAAACTAAAAATTTAAAATAAAATTAAGAATGGAAAAATTGAGTGGCCAGATACATTCTTACTTTCCCCAATAATACTTTTCCTCTAGAATCACACTCATTCTCAATTTTATTATTATTATTTTCTATATTCGTCTCTTTATGTCTCTTTCTCTTTCCTAGACTCTACACCACAATCTTCTTCAACTTGAACTCAAAGTAGTGGTTCATGTGAGATCCAAAAGTTTATTAATATTTTTTTTCTCCCCCAATTTTCCATTGCAATCAGCTTCTTCAATTCCCAGTTTAAGATTCCTGTTCTGCTTTGAAATTCCATTCTTCCATGTCTCTATTTATTCATTTCCTTTGACAGCTTTTGTGATTATCGCCGCAACAGATCCTCTAAGAATAGTTTTTTCCGCTGATTCTTAGCTTAAAGTCTTGCAACAATTCTCACTCCAACGTGATCTATAACCTTGTCCTTTTCAGCTACATTTCGGGACTTCCGCCATTTTTTTCCTTTGTTTTTTGGGTTTCCTTTTCCCTATTTTTCGATTCTAATACAGTTGTATGTTAGTTCATGTTCCTGTTTTTTTAATCACAGTTGCTATGTTGTTGTTGAACATTGCTGGGTCTGTTTTCTTGTTGAACTCTAGTCAAGTTTAAATTGAAAGTTGTCTCTTTTACTTTTCCTTTTCTTGTTCCGTTCCGTATTTAGTTTACGTTTTGAGCGTTCCCTTCTGATCTGGAGCGTTCTAGTGCTCGTGGGGTTATCTATTTTTTTCTGGGGTTGGGGTTTTGAGGTCGAAGTGGGGGTTTGGTTGATCTGGATTTGAGTTGAGGAGAGGGGTTTGTTGGATGCACCTATTGGATTAAATCATTGGAAGGGCTTTTATGCTTAGTTGCAACGATGCTTCCTGATCAGAGAAAAAAGGTAAAGTTACTCAACTGATATTTATATAGATGAATATGTATGTAGTTTAACTTGTATTGTTGATTGTTCATTTGTATTATTCGGGTAGAAATTGGTGCGTATTGAGGGGTAGGGAATACTCTTTGTGATGAGTATGCATCAAGTATTGTGGTTTGCTTTAACTTTTCCTGTTCCCTGGCACTGCTTACTTCTTTTCTCTTTTGTTTCGATTGTATCGTTGATGAGAGACCATTTCTAGTTAAGAAGAAACAACGTGTCCTGCAGATGCCCGTAGTGCTCTGCCATATGCGAATGTGTGGATTGTTGGTTGGTGAGAGACTGCAGAAATTTTTCCATCATTAAAGATTTGGTTGTCTGCTATTATGGTTCCTACAGCATCTGCAGTCTGTTGCAGCTGGATTATTTTAGCCCCTTCCCCCTTTGTTTCGTTTGATATTACACAATCCCGGATACCAAATTCTTATTATTCAAATAATTTATCTATTATCTATTATCCCTCTAAATTTTAATTATACTATGTATATTCCACATGTCAGATTCAAAACCTCTAGAAATGTATTTATTTCATTAGTGTTAGAGAGGGATCATGTCTAATGTACTCCTTGTGGTTTTGTAATATAAATCTTATGTGTCAACTAACTATGATGATACTCAGTAGTTTCAAATTCCCAAGCTACTTTTATTCTCCTTTTTTCATGGTTGGATGTGAATGCAAACTTTAGACATGATCTTACAAATTTAGGGTATAAATATGTAGAACATCATTCTGTTCCCCTTTGTCACAATATATATGTTGCTTATTGCTTAAATCATACATATACTATCTTCATTAAATGGTTTGGTTTGTTGGGATTATGCAGTCATCTGTGGATGTGGACTTCTTTACTGAATATGGTGAAGGGAGCAGATACAGAATAGAGGAAGTAATTGGTAAAGGAAGCTATGGCGTTGTTTGCTCTGCATATGATACACACACTGGAGAAAAGGTTGCAATAAAGAAAATCAATGACATATTTGAACATGTTTCTGATGCCACTCGCATTCTTCGTGAGATAAAGCTTCTTAGACTTTTACGTCATCCAGATATTGTGGAGATCAAGCATATTTTGTTACCTCCTTCCAGAAGGGAATTCAAAGATATATATGTTGTTTTTGAACTCATGGAATCTGATTTACATCAGGTCATCAAAGCAAATGATGATCTGACACCAGAGCATTACCAATTTTTCCTCTATCAGCTTCTTCGAGGCTTGAAGTATATACACACAGGTTGTGATCTTTATATTGAGTTAGAGGATCTTCTTTAGATCGCTTGCTGTTGCTTATTTACTTTTGTTGTGGCATAGAACTAGATTATATGATCAGTGTGACTGATTTTAAACTTCTTATGACTTGTAGCAAATGTTTTTCACCGTGATCTAAAACCAAAAAACATTTTAGCAAATGCTGACTGCAAACTGAAGATATGCGACTTTGGTCTTGCCAGAGTGGCTTTTAATGATACACCCACTGCTATATTCTGGACAGTATGAATCTTTTTACCCTGAAACTGTCACCTTGAACATAGCTCTTCCTTCTCAATTTATCTCTCTTAATTCCATTTCTTTGCTCACAGGATTATGTTGCAACAAGGTGGTATAGGGCTCCTGAGTTGTGTGGATCCTTTTTTTCCAAGGTGCAATATATGTTATGACTATTATTTAAGATCCTTTATCTGTTTTTATCTGATGTTTATCCCTGCTCAATATCTGAAAGTTTGGGCACATCCTTTTTGTCTACCCTCCCCATCTTGCTTCTTTCCGTCAAATAAGTATGCAGGAACCTCTTTAACAAAAGATACAGATCTGAAAACTAGACTTCAGAACTTTTTAAAAAAAAATCCACTCAATATATATGGACCTATATAGGCATGTAATCTTAGCTTATAAGCACTATTTTTTGTACTCTAGTTCTTGGGCTTGTGTAGATTATGGATCTTTTTTCCTTAAGAATAAACAACTCATTTAATTGGATGCAAGTAAGTTGGGTACCTAAAACATTAACTGGCACCGATAGCTTAAGGAGATAATTATCCTTTGCTATATACTTAATAGATTTTTTATATTTCATTTTCTTAGTTTGCATGTGGAAATGTCATTGATACAGGATCAGGGAATAGGAAAGATTTTCATTGTTTATTTTATTGAATTATTGAAGTTATATTATTCCATATATGATAAGGGTGATAAATTTAAAAAGAAAATGTAACTGGTTGATACCGTATTCTTAATACTAATCTTATATTACAGAAATCAATTATATACTCTTGTAGTGATTGTTGATTGATATAGTAAAAAATTTCTGTTTTTCATGATGAATTTGTCAAAGAGTAGTATTGACTTTCAATTGTTTTAAAGAATATATGTATTGGTCCAAAATTCAAATTCATGCTGACTGCCGAGTATGACTAATTTACAGGTAGCCTAACACAATTCCCAACTCATTCTCCCACATGCCATGTGGATGTGTATAGTGAACATACTCATTGTATCATCTGAATATTGAGCTGGTTTTATCAAATATGGTTTGACTATTTGTTTTAATGTCCATCTGTGGTCAACTCTCAACTAGTCTATTCATTTTTACTTGTCTTTCTGGTTTCCCCAGGGATATACATGTGGGAAAACAGTACTTTCATCAAATTTATGTTAGATTCTTAATCTTATATCATTTAGGATGTTTTGTACATCAACTACCTGGTTTGAACTCACCTTTTACTTTTAGTTACATCATAAAGCCTATTTGGGATCCTTGTAAGATTAAACATACTAAAGCAATCAGTATCTATAATTGTTTTTTTCTTATACTAATATATTTTGTTGCATACTTATGCATGTTAGTTTTTAGCTGTTCAATTTATAGTCAAATCAAATAATAGGTTATCATGTTTGTGAAATGAAGATGGAGATGGATGATGTTTCTATGCGTCTATTATCTTACGGATTTATTATCCCACACTTAGTAGATTTCTTTTTTTTTTCCAGTACACACCAGCCATAGACATATGGAGTATTGGCTGCATTTTTGCTGAACTTTTGACCGGAAAACCTCTTTTCCCTGGGAAGAATGTTGTCCATCAACTGGACCTCATGACCGATCTTCTTGGAACACCATCTCCTGAAGCCATTGCTAGGGTCTGTTTATTTCCCTTCACTTTTAGCAATTTTGTATGTTTTATTTTGTTACTTAATGTGACCTTGGCATTATATTGATAGGTACGGAATGAAAAAGCTCGGAGATACTTGAGCAGTATGCGTAGGAAAAAACCAGTTCCTTTCTCACAGAAATTTCCTAATGCAGACCCCCTTGCTCTACGCTTGTTAGAAAGAATGTTGGCATTTGAGCCTAAGGATCGACCTACTGCTGAAGAGGTTGAATCTTGATGTCCATCTATTTGTAATTCACTTTCTCTTATATAGCTGGTTAACAAGGCATCTTATTTATAATAATGTTAGGCTCTAGCGGATCCATACTTTAAAGGCTTGGCCAAGGTTGAGAGAGAACCCTCTGCTCAGCCAGTTACCAAGATGGAATTTGAATTTGAGAGACGCAGGATAACAAAAGAAGATGTAAGAGAGCTTATTTACCGAGAGATTCTGGAGTACCATCCAAAGATGTTAAAGGAATTTCTAGAGGGAGCTGAACCAACAGGTTTCATGTATCCAAGGTATTGACTAAACCTGTACCTGAACTTCTGTTTCACATCTCATTAGCACTTTATGAACAGCACATGTGGGTCTTGCGTTCACCTGATATTGTTATTTTACAGTTCATAAATTTGGAGTACTTATTGGTTTTACAGTTTAAGCTTTTACTCATTAAGGAGTCTATGTTTACAGTATGTTGTTTATTTACATTTAAATTTTAGTGTTCAGAATATGGGAAATAATAAAATTTATTAAAGAAAGTACAAAAGAAAATGTTATGACAAGCCCCAACATATATGAAGAAAACAATCTCCATTGTGTTCACTCTTAAGGTAAAAAAGTACATGGTTTTCAAATTTCATATTAAGTATATGTTCTTGTCTAGACTCTCAAACAACTTAAGTTTTTCTTGTCAATATTTACCGTTTGATATGTGTTATTTATTTATCTTTTGAAAATTTTACCTGGTTATATGCTTATTGAATTGTAACTTTAAATACAAATTTAATTATTCATGGGATTGTAAATTTGTGGTTTTCAAGCATTTTTAAAATTTTGATATATGTATCTTAACTTTGTCTGGTGTTGTTACCCTAATTTATATAGTGTGTAAGGCCTGTTTTTGATTTTTCCATCCTTTTCTCTTGACCTCTATTTTGAATAGTGCTGTGGATCACTTCAAGAAGCAATTTGCATATCTTGAGGAGCATTATGGCAAAGGGGGAACTGTTGTTCCACCCGAGAGGCAACATGCATCTTTACCCAGGTATCCCATTTTTTTGTTACTGTTTCTGAATTTGTGGCTTTCTTCTTTGGCCACCATTGTTCTTTTATCTTGTGATCAGCATAGAACACACCCATCTATCTGCTTTGGAATTCCCAACTCGGCTGATTTGAGGATGTATGTACATGCAGACCATGCGTTCTGTATTCAGATAACTCGGTACAGAATACAGCTGAGGTTGCAGATGATCTATCCAAATGTTGCATCAAAGAAGTTGAGAAACCACCCATAGATAGGAGTAGTGCCATCCCTATGACACGGCTTCCTATACAAGCTCCTCAAAATATTCAAGGTGTGATGACTGACTTTTTTATGCATTTTGCCATTCTCTGTCACCGGTTTTTTTTTTTTCTACTCATAAACACCTGGCCCCACTGACATTATCTGGCAAGGCAAGAGTGTTGTGCCTTCTTGAAACTTGTCTTTCTTTGAACCAGTAAGAGATTTATGCATGTGTGCACATCTACTTCTTTCTTAAGCCACATGATAGGAATTATGTGTAAACGACTGAAAGCAACAGGTTTGTATGGAAGAAATACTGAAATAGAGCTGTGTAATTCTTTAAATAACTTGCTTTTTGTCATCATATTCTTTGTTGTAGATGTACATTAACACATCTGCATGCACATTCAAAAGAATTGGCTTTAAAATGACATGCAGAATATACATACTTTTCTATCTTAAAAACTTGTCCTAAAGTATTGGAATGTTGTTCTCATCCTATTGTAATGTACATTTGTGGCTCACATTCTTCAGGTGTTGCTGCAAGGCCAGGAAAAGTTGTTGGTTCGGTAATGCGGTACAACAATTGTGGGGCAGCAGCGACAGCAGAGTCCGAACAGCGGAGGGTGGCTAGGAATCCATCAGTTGCAGCACAGTATGCTGCTTCAAGCTGTTCATATCCTAGGAGAAATCCAACCTATAAAAACGAGAGAGCGGAGGATGATGGGATTGAAGGTTCCAACGGACTGCAGCCAAAGCCTCAATACATGGCAAGAAAAGTTGCTGCTGCTCAAGGTGGAGCCGGTGGTCAGTGGTATTGATATTGGATTATATTTGAATATATACTGCCTTGCGATGTTCCATGAAGCTCCTACACCTAATCTTGATCATCCGAACCCAACATTTGAAGTATCAAACAACGGGAGAGCTTAGGAGACTCAAGTCTAATGTTGAAGTATCCAGCGGATGATTTCCTAATTCTCACCATTTGCATGATCAGCTTGAAGTTTGAAGGGTTCGCATGGTCCAATTGATAACTATTTTCTTGCACTCTAATTTGTTAATAACATAGAACATGAAAGATATGACAAACCATGAAGTTGAAGGCAGAACGGTTGGTACCTTGCAGAAATTGAAGCTGTTACTTTAACCCCAGCATCCCTTGGGCACCATTACCAATATAATGTATTTTTCTTTTAAAAAACTCACAGTTCAAGGAAACTCTAATCAGTCTATTTTCTCCTCCAACGTGTATCTCCGCCGTTAGTAACTTAATTTGGTGTTAACAAAAGCAAGGAGTTTGTGTTTTCACATGTCCACTCCGATCCCCTATTTTTGCTTGCAAGCACATGCAATACCTTTTTATGGGCGAATTTGTGCACACACCTTTATGTCAATATTATCTTTGCAGGCTCTTTCGGGCCGTTTAGACTTAAGAAGACAAATAAATGCGGCTAAGTTGTTACTCTGATACAAAACACAAATTCATCCATCTCATTCATGACATCTTTTATTTCATCCGTTAAAGTTGACTTTCACACAAATTTCGGTGGAGCGAAGTTGTACTCTAGATCTATGGGACTAGGACAGCAAAGAGGTACTATATTGAAATTTATTAAAATAATAATATATTTATTCGCGAGAGAGAATTTGTTCCCCTGATTCTATAGCTAAATTATGTAATTATTTGAATTGTTACTTTCGGGTCAAACAAAGAGACCTAAATGACGGAATGGAAGGAGTTATTAGAGCGAAAAAGGAAAAAGAAAAAATGCATGTGTACAGGTTTTGAATATAAATTGCAATATACTATTGACATGTGGTAAGAGCGTAAAAGAGTATCGATGTTCCGCAGGGTCCTTTACAGCTCCTCCGTCTCCGTCCCCTATCATCTTGGTATTCCAACATCAACAATCAAGAACTTGAGACCTTGTTTTTCACCAATTATCAATTCCCTCTCTCATAAAAAGAGAGTCAAAACCTTCTCCAAAATGGGGGAAGCAAGAAGACCCTTGTCCGTCCACATCCCCACCCTCCAAAAAGCTGACCGCTCCGAACTCCTTCGTGCTCTAGAAGCTTCCATAGGTTCCTCCTTCGCCTCCGAACCTCTCTCTCCTATCCCCAACCCCAACCCTCTCATCCTCGTCATCAGCGGCCCCAGCGGTGTCGGCAAAGACGCTCTTATCTCCCGCCTCCGCCACTCCCGCCCCGCTCTCCACTTCGTCGTCACCGCCACCACCCGTCTCCCTCGTCCCTCTGAGGTCCACGGTCAGGACTACCTCTTCGTCTCGAAGGAAGAGTTTCTAGGTATGGTGGAGCGCCAGGAGCTTCTCGAATACGCTCTGGTGTACGGGGACTACAAAGGAGTCCCGAAGCAGCAGATTCGGGACTACATGGCGAAAGGCTGCGACGTCGTTCTTAGGGTTGACATTCAGGGAGCCGACACTCTTAGGAAGGTGCTGGGGAAATCCGCGGTTTTCTTGTTCGTTGTCGCCGAGAGCGAGATGGCTATGGTGGAGAGGTTGGTGGATCGGAAGACGGAGACGGTTGAGTCGCTGCTCGTGAGGATTGGCACCGCCAGGGAGGAGATGAAGCATGTTAGGAGCTTCGATTATGTGGTGGTGAATGCTAAGGGGAAGCTTGATAATGCGGTTAAGTTGGTGGAGTCTATCATTGATGCCGAGAAAGCTAAGGTCTCCCAAAGGACTCCTCTCATTTAACAAAACTAACATTTACATTGCATGGTAATCTCTTCTCTTCTCTTCTCTTCTCTTCTCTCTTGCATGCTACTATACAACTAATCTTTGTTTATTTGCCTCATTACATCCTAACCCTTGCTGTTATACTCCATGATTGTTCAAATTTGATTAATTGTTGGGGTCCTTGAGGATAAAATTATTCATCTCCTCGTACTTGACCCATATCACCTCATTCGGTAAATTAATGCATCATATTTGCCCATGCCTCTGGGACATAGGCTTAAGTTCGGGGACTGCTTCCTTCAAACATATGCAGTTTTGAATGGAGAAGGTCACTTCATTAAATTCTAGAAATCAAATTTGCAGGGAAAATATTAGGATTATGAACCCAAACTTGAAATTGTCTCAATTCATGTGTCATATCTTTTCTATTATCGAAGTGCATGCTATTCAATTGGTGGGTTTAGTATTGCCGGGACTGCCTTATGTTGATTATAAGTAACAGCATTTGCTATTTGTTTATTTTAATAAGTAAGAATTGTTCCTTACTTTTTATTATATGGACCGATGTCAATTGTGATGCTTTGCATATGCTATGTTGCAGTATATTGTAGGTTGTAGCTTCTTGTATTATAAACAACTGGCTTGAACTCTTGATCATTAATATTTTGCAGGTAACTGTATCATTTTATTTTGTCAGCTACAATAGGTAACTTAAGCTAATGTTTTTTGGTTCTCACATCCAATGAAGCATAGTAACTTTAAAATAGTAGTGATTACCGGATTGGGCATTTCATGCCTTCAAGTTCATGGATGCTCTGATATGCTTGAGTTTCATTTTACAATTTTTTTACTTCTACTTTTTAACTTTTATATCAATATAGATCTAAATACAACAATAGTTAGACAAATGATGGTATTTTTATTATGTTTATGATGACTTATGCTAATTTTTAAAACATCATTCTCTCTTTGGATGTAAGATTTGAGTTTTTTATTGAATTTATACTAGTTTAGTTGCAGTGTTATAGTTGTATTATGTCCAATAATTTTAAGATTTGCCATATTTCTGTATTGGTGTCTTATGGTATCTGTGCTTTCTAACTTGGAAACTGCAAGGTGTAACTGACTGCATTGTTAATATTGCTTTTTCCCTTTAGGTTTCATGACAGATAATAAACTGGGGATGATAGTGAAATTCTAATTGGGGAGATCTGCATATTGCCAGTGACAAGCATGATGTTCCTTTTTTCCTTTCCTACAATTGATGTCATCATGGGCAGACATGTAGGGGTAATTCTTGTGGTGATTCTTCCAATACTGCCTGCCGTTACTGCATCAATGAAGTACAAGTGTTTGTTCTTGGTGAATAGAAGTTTTAATTAATTATGACGCCTAAAATCATTTTTTATTTTATTCGGTGATCTGGTTGGAAATATCTGTATAAGCAGCAGATTGAACTTTGTGGATGGAAACAGTGAACTGAACTGACACAGACAGCCGTGATACCTCATGTAATCCTTCTAATGAACTGATTCAAAAGCCAGTGGCTCGAATCTAATCACAATAGGTTTTTATGCATATGCTGTGTTCCATTTTGTCTCCTCTTTCCTCCTCTCTTTCACTGTTGGTTAAACTGCAATATTTTAGGGATGCTTGGAGAACAGAGAGAATTGAATTGATTTTATTTTATAATTGTTCTGCTGAAAATTGTTACGAATTAGAGAGTTACAAATTGTTTCCATGTTCTCTTGGTATATTAACTAGGGTGGTTTGTGAACGATGGAATAAAGATCCTAGTCATTTTGGCACTTTTGTTATGAACTCAATTTTTTTTAACTCGTAATTTTTGCTCTTATCAAGCATATTTTTTTTTATTTAATCAAATGCTCATGTAAAGTTTTTCCTAATCCATCAATCACCCAGAACCATTTATGATCTGGGTTGAAGATCCAAGCCTTATTTTCTTTCGTTTGTTGACATGGAGTAAATCTGGTTTGAATATTTTGCATAAAGTTTATAGGCCTAAATCTCCACCATTATTGTTATTGTACTGAAAGAATGTTGCTATTTTAATTATTTTTTGTCATTATATTCACTAGGTGGTAGTTAAGAAGTTCTTGTCCTCTTTTGGCTAGATTGGTTTAAACTTGTATAGAATTAATTGAGTTGATGAATAAAATTTGGGTGTTAAATTCATTTTAGCTATATATTTTTACTAAAATATGTATTTTTTTATTGAAAAATACGGGAATAATTTTTAACTAGAAACCAAACATTTACTTTGATTGGTAGGGTGAAAAGAAAATAAGAAAACAATTTAGAAATTTGCATTGAGGAAAAAATGAAAGGAAGGAAAATTTTAAAATTTTTATTCTACAAGTTATCATTTTTTTATTCAATTAAATACAAAATATTTATTTTTTATATTTTTTTTCCTAAACATAAACAACTTTCCAATCTCCTCCATGGGATTGTAGGCAAAATTGACTTGCTTCCCTCCTCATACTCAGCCTAAGGAAGTTACCAGAGAGGGATAGGTGGGTTGGTAAGAGATTAAAATTTCTATATCGTGATTGAAGCCTAATCTTAAAGGATGGCTAATACCACATTCCATTTGCATATTCATTCCTAACTTATTGGATAATGCGGTTTATTGCAACTTCTGTATTGGTTCTGGCTTAATGCGTTGCCCTTGCAAGTGACAGGAGTCCCCATGTATTCTACTCAGTGGATCCCAAGTGTTCTCATTGATGTTGCCAATAAGGGTTGACTATTGTGGTAAGTGAGTTGAACTTAAATAAAAGAAAGACTAAGCACGTTTGTATACAAGTTTAATTTTTAGGAAATAATCAGTTTTTTAATGTAACAGTAGCATGAAAGAGTGCTTAACCATGTTTGTAATATTGAAATTTGGAGTTAAAAAAAAAAAGAATGACCTTTTTTACATGAAAAAATTATTATGAACATTTTATGGAAAAAGAAAAAAAATTAAAATATAGTTTAAATGATATCTGAAATAATAAATTGAAATGAAATGAAAATTGAAACAGTGGAGAAGAGAAAGGAACAAGACATACTAGGTATCCCCGGGAAATAAATAAATAAAAAAAATCCATTAGCTTAAGCTTGTAGCATAAAGCTGCTCCTGTTTTACGTGTACGCGTAAAATAAAAACAGGATATTCCACAAGCGAAAACGTATGGCAGAAAATCCAAAGAATCTAGATTTGATTATTGTAAGGTCCTTATTTATTTTCTCTTTTTTGCTTTCTTCTTTTGGCTCCCTTTTCTGTTTCATTTTCTTTTATTTTTCTCCTTTTGCCTACGCTTTCCGGGACCCCAAATAGAAAATGAAAGAAGACTTGACGGAGACACTAATTTGTTAACATAACAACGGTTTGCTTTTCACAGGGACTCATTGCATTAATACTCACCTATCTCTATCTTTCCCTTTTGTTCATCAAGGAATAAAATGTTACATTTACGAATATAAACAACTTTTGTCACTAATTAATTGGACCATAGACCAGTCCCAATTATCATGTGATAACAACAAATGACCATCTGACCCTGTTCCAATAAGCAATAATGACAACTAAATAACACCATGTACGCTTTGCATATTTGAATTCAATGCTGTTATGAATATTTCTTTTTTGTTAATTATTGCACAAGTTGGGCATCACGCGTGAGCAACGTAATTAGCCATAACCCATAAGCTATAGCTTTCGAAAGTAAACTCGTTTTTGATAAAGATTTGAGTCATGTCAGTGTGATAATCTATCCGTGCACTCCAAGCGACAACGAAAGAGTTTCCATGTTGGGTATATATCTTTCACAAAAATGTGGAGAAACTAATCATAAGAAAACTTAATATTTGCGTCTATTTTTCTGTTACTTTACATTCACATGTCTAATTTTTGCACAAAGCTTAATACGACTCTTGCAGGGAAGATTCATTTACGAGGATTCCATACACGAACCAATTGTTGTATACATTTTTTTTATGTAAAACATGGAGAAAATAAAAAATGATATGTAAGTATTTTTATATAATTTATTTTTAAAAATATTTTTTATTAATTACTTTTAATTTTTTCTTTTATGTTATTTTTTCTTCAAATTTTAAATTTCTTATTTGTAATATCTTAAATTTATTAAATTAATCACCTTTAAGTATTTTATATTATTTTGTCTTAAAATCCAACTACTTATAAATTTAACTTAGTTCTTTTATTTTTTAAATATAGTATTTTTCCTCTAAATTTAAACTCCTTATCAAATCTCTAGACTTAGTTGAGAGGTTGCCCTTGGAATAAATCTTTTATTAATTTTTAGTTAAAAAACTTGAGAAGTCTTTTCAAATAATGCAACCAAAAATATGTAATTTTAGTACTTTACTAAGAAGTGATTTATAAGATAAATTTCTTTTAGAATTATTTCAAAAAGGTTTTTTTAACTTTTTGTGAAAAGAATTAAATAACTTTTATGTTTTCATTTTAAAAATTTACAATATTATAACGATTTTTTAACATGTTTTTTTATTAAAATAAAACGCTAACAATCTGTTTTTTTTCATCTTTTAAAAAAAATAACATTTGATAAAAATAACTATACTTGTTGTAAAAGTTTTTTTTTTTAAAAAAATTATCTGAATGCAGTTACTTTTATTTTTAAGGGATTTTTATGTAAATTTTTTATATATAAAAAAGGAGCCTATCTAATTGTTTTAAAACTTTTTCACACGTATTTTTATATAGACTTTTTCTTAAAGAATACAAACACACATATATTAAACCAACTCAATGCTTTTGTAATGCTTTAGAATTATTAAATTAGACTTAGTTATTGACATGATCAAAGTCATTATTGACTTGGTTGAAGCTAATGAGTTACTGATTCAACCTATAAATAACTAATTGAGTCATTTTCTTTCATATAATTAAGAGTTTGGATCCCCAGCGAGAAAACGTAGTGTTTGGTATCAATTCAAAAATACTGAGTTACATAATATACACCTCTCCACATTGGATTTAGCTTCTTGTATCTATTAAAAAATACTGCATATTTTTAATGTCAAATTAGGTGTGGTGAGGTAAATATTATATAGAACAATTCTAATTTTTTTTTCTATTTTGTATTTTTACAATTTTTAATTATTAAATAAATTTTTTATATTTTTAAGATAATAAATATATAAAATTTTCTATTTAATACTCATTTTATAAGATAATAAAATAATTAATCAGATGATATATATAATAAAACTATTATATATCTATGTGATGTTAATAGAATATTTATTGCACCGAATACAATACACTTTTATAGTTAGAAACCTAAGTCCATACAAAATTTATGACAGTTTTAGACCAATTCAATAACTCTTGTCCAATTTACAATTTGAATCTCACTTGTTTTCTGACTCAAGATCCATATGTTTAGTGTAGTAAGTTGATTCGTTTTAATGTAGATCCAGTGCTTACTACAAGTTATATAGAGATTAGTTTAAGTTACCTAGTTGTTATACCTACATCTCAATTCTATAAATGGTTCAAGTCTTTATTAGATTAAGGGGATACACTTTCACCTTCCTATTTTGTATTAGGAATTCTTACATTATCTAAATGTGAGACTTATTATAGGTATATTTATTTTATGAATTGGATTAAGTTAAATCACAAGTTAATTTGTAATATTTTTATTAAAATTTTTACTAATTTCAACGTTAAATTGTTAAAATATCTTTATAAGGATTCCCTACAATTTTGTATTAATACTATAAAAAGAGCAACTTTATTGTAAAAAAAATATTACAAACAAGTTGAGTCTCAAGTCGTATATATAATAATAATATTAATAGTATTACTATAATTACTACTACTAATGTAATAATAATAATAACCTTTACATAATAATTGATGTTAAAGGCATTCATTATTTAAACTGCTTCGTCCATACGATTTTAAGAACGGTGGAATGATTTTGAATTGAGAACGACGTGCTCGTTTGATTTACAAACAAAACTAATTTCACGTAACGCATATATTAATATAAAATTATAATTAAAAATAATTTAATTATGCATTATATTCAAGAACTTCAACTCAATTGTGTTAAAAGCTAAAATAAACTGTCGATTGTGGATTTTCAAGTGTTGCAGTGCCTTAACTTCTATTTCTCTGGATGTCAAAATAAACAATACTAAAAGATTAAGCATGTGTTGGTATTACTCCCTCGGTCCGAAATGTAAAACTTATTTAACTAATTCACAAAGATTAACAATTTAATTGGCAGTACTAAATTTATCATTAATTTATATACACTTTCTACAAAGCTTGATTATACCATACTGGTTTTATTATTATTATTATTTAGAAACCGAATTAATATGACTCTCAATGTGGAAACAATCTCACCCCAAGCTGGTTAACAAAGTAATTAGAGCGTATCTGTTTCATGTTAAAAAGAACAATACACGCATTTAAAATGTGAGAGCTATTCTTAACAACTTCTGATTCAAGGTGAATCTAACAAAAAGAAACGTGAATCCAAACAGGCTTTCGTTTAGGTTGATACTTCAAAAAAACATGAGATATATAGGTTAGCCTTAAATGTAGGAAATTTTTTGTTATATATATAAGTGAAATAAAAAAAAGGAAAAGAAAAAAAATATAATCAAATATGTGATATAATATAAAAAATATGATATATTAAAATGAAATATTGTGAAGATTAAAATAAATAATTAGTATGGGTACTATGTATTCTGATTGATTGACAAAAGAAAGAAACTTTGTAGAAAAGAGAAACAGGCTTCACAAGAGATGGAGAAGTAACTCAAAGAAGTTAACCATTCTCCAAGTTACTAAGCTTGCTAGCAAAGCATAACCAATATATCTTCGAAAATAGACAGAAAGAGAATCTATGCGTTACTCTTTCACCAACATGCCACATAACAAGCGTGCCTCCTAAGCTCTCCATTCTAGTTCATTCAATTCTTGTATAAAACCAATTCACCACTCTTGTCTATGAACAGACACAAACATTTACTTTAAAGTTGCAATATATCATATTATCATGGATCATAATAAGCTTTCAATGAAGGTGGAAGGAGAGGGAAGCATTCACCTACACATTGGTGAACTCCATAGGCTAAGCGAGACAAGCAAAACCAGCACAATGTTTGAGCCTCGTGGCCTCAGCAGTATTGAGAAGAGAGATAGTGGTGCAGATAATTCGTTTTCTTCAACAACAGTTAGAGCACCGGAAAAGAAGCTAACCCTCTTTGCACTGCGTCTTGCAGTGCTTGAAAAAGCAGCTACTAGTCTTGGAACTCTTGGTTTTATATGGGCAACTGTTGTCCTTCTTGGTGGTTTTGCCATTACCTTAGACAAAACTGATTTTTGGTTCATCACTATCATACTTTTGATTGAAGGGACAAGGATTTTCAGCAGGAGCCATGAGCTTGAGTGGCAGCATCAAGCCACATGGTCTATTACTGATGCTGGAATTAACAGTTTTAGGATGCTGAGGACTACCTCCAATTTTCTCCTTCAAAGTGTGAAGAACCTTTGGAGGCCAATTGCTGCAGTTCAGAAGCATAGGAGAGACATGGTGGAGGCTAATGTAACATCAAGGTATAGAGATAGCACAAGCATAATAAGGACACCAACTCGCACTTGGATTAGTTCAGATGTTCCACTTCTACCATATGCTAAATGGTTCTTCCTTTCAAGGCATATCAGCAAGCTTCTGTATTGGCTTCAGCTTCTTTCTGCAACAGCTTGTGTGGTTCTTTCAGCAACAAAGCTCATCAAGCATAATTATGGAGAGGTTGCCAAGGGAGACACTGACAAGAGGAACCGTGAATCAGCTTTGAATATCTTCTATGCCTTGGCTCTGGCGGAAGCTTTGCTGTTCTTGATGGAAAAGGCTTACTGGGAATGGAAGATCAGCTACTGCAAACTACTGGATGAGGTTAATAGAGAGTGTGAGTTGGGACCATCAGGGATGGTGTCAATTAGAAGGTTCTTTTATGATGCCTATTCAAGGTGTGTCAATGGAAGCATATTTGATGGATTGAAAATGGACATGGTCTGTTTTGCTATGGATCTCTTGGTTTCAAACTCACCTGATGAGCAGCTTATTGGAGCGAGAATTCTTCGCCAATTTGCTGTTAGTGAACGGTTTTCAGATGATACCCTTCAGAAGATTGGAATTTCCATACCTGTGGTAGAGAGACTGGTTGAGATGCTGAATTGGACAGACCACAAGGAGGAAGAAATTAGGCTCTCAGCTGCGGAGATTTTGTCAGAACTAGCTGGCAAGAAGCAGAACTCTCTCCGAATAGCAGGGATACCGGGAGCTATGGAATCAATATCTTCTCTTCTTCAGACTAACAGGAATTGCATACCTGCCGCTGATGAAATTGGAGAAAAGAAACTCATATTTGATCATCCCAATTATGGGTACTGGACTTTTAACCATTTGGGACTTCTCATTCTGAAAAAACTTGCCCATGATCATGACAACTGTGGAAAGATTGGAAACACAAGAGGCCTGCTACCAAAGATCATAGATTTCACACATGCTGAAGAAAGGCTGCTGAAGAATGAAAATGTTACACCATCCCAAATTCTGACAGTGAAGAGATCTCTGCAGCTGGTGAAAATGCTGGCTAGCACAACAGGCACCTATGGGAAACATCTTAGAAGGGAGATTTCAGAGATAGTTTTCACAATCAGCAATATCAGAGACATTTTAAGGCATGGAGAGAAACACCCTTTGCTACAGAAACTGAGCATAGAGATTTTAACCAATCTAGCATTGGAAGAGGAGGCAACGGAAAGGATTGGAGGTACTGGGGGAGTACTTAAAGAATTGTTCAACATATTTTTCAAAGACTGCATACCTGAAAGTCAGAAAGATGTAACCACTGTTGCTGGTGAGGCCATAGCAATGCTGGCATTAGAAAGCAAGAGCAATTGTCACAGGATTTTGAAGTTGAAAGTACTGGAAAGGCTGGTAGAAGCATTGAGAGTTCCACTGCTTCGTGTGAATACTGCTAGAATACTAAGAAATTTATGCACCTACAGTGGATCAGAATGCTTCAAACAGTTAAGGGGGGTTTCAGCTGCGGCACCCACAGTAAGTGTTACTCTCTACCATTATAATTTGTGGTTAGCAGCGTATGAACTTTATAGTGTATCCAGAAAAAATCACACAGATAATAAAATAATTAATAAAGAGAAAGGAAAATCTTGATCAATTTTTAACTATTGCTCAACCCTGCAGATACTTCAGGCAATCATGTCTCAAGAAAACAAGCTACAAGAAGTGATGGTTGGACTAGCAGCCAGTGTTTTCACATTCATGTCTTCTTCTGAATCAAGCCTTGTATTTGAAGAATCTGGAATCACCGAGGCTGAACTGGCAAATAAACTAATCCAGATTCTCAAGAAACACCGATATCCACCAACTAAGGTCCCTAGGATAAGGAGGTTCGCGATAGAGCTGGCTATTTGGATGATGAAAGACAAAGCTGAAAACGTACATACGTTTAAGGGTCTGGGAATGGAAGAGGTGTTGGAGGGTGTCTTAGAGACCACTTCAGAGCTTGAAAGCTTTAATGTTTTCTCTGGTACTGTGGGACTCAACCGGCACAATCTAACAATTCACTCACTGGTTGAGACAGCATTGAAGCTGCTGGAAGATAGGTATAGTAATCAAATACAAAACCATATTGCAAAATGAGCAAACCATGTTGATCCAGAGCAATCACTGGAATAGTGTACTTGTACATATGTGTGTGTAAACTAGAAGATTCTCTGAGAAGGCTGCTACGTCTGATTGGGCTGGAAAGATAGCTTGATTCAATGATTTATTCATTATTATTATTTTATTCAATATTAGTTTGAATTGAACTATCCATATATCCCTTTATGATTAAAGGCATTGCTTCCTGCTCAGAAACTTTGCATTTATTATCTCAACAGAGGTTCATAATTACAAGGGAACCGGATGCCAATGATGGTATTCTAACAATACACCAAACAAGAAAAATGAGAAAGGGATCTCGAAGAATTTGACATTATTAACCACAAATTTCAACCACTTTCCCTGGGTCCATGAAAATTATCTAAATGAACTCGTATAATTCTCTTAACAAATAAACAAAACAGAACACATTCAAACGTAACCACCGCATCAAGTGTCCAAAAATAGTCACATCATAGAATCCTCCTAGAATACTGCTCAGTCCCTATTCACGACTTATTTACAAGTTACTGGACAAAAAAAAAAGTTGTATAATTTAGACCAACATCCTAGGCAATTACTTTGGAGACCACTCCTGCACCAACTGTTCTGCCTCCCTCTCTCAAAGCAAATCTTTGTCCTGTTTATAAATAAAATGTTACTGTCAGATCATATTGTTGAATGTAGTCATTAACAAAAATTGCATATGGGAAACAAAGACAACGCACAGACAGTTACAGCTCCTGATAAATTAAATTCTACATCATCCAAATTCATTAAAATTAAATGCTACACAGTAACTTTTAAAGGAATATATCATGCGTTTTTTCTAATGTGTGCCCACAGTAAAAACCTTCATACGGTGAGTTTTAATTGAAAAGCATAGAACCAAATCATTAATAACATTAAATACCATTATAATTCTCAATTAAAACAATATTTATTAATTTTTTTTTTGTGTGCCCTTGAACACATTAGAAAAACTGTTAAACAAAAAAACCATAGTTATGCAGAATTGAAAAGAGAATGTAAAGACTGCTTAAATACGTAGATTACGAAATGAATCCACTTAGAGTAGCTGTCCTGGTAATTAGTACTAAAGTTGGAAGCTGCTTTATCAATTTATAGAGATCACAGAAGAATGGTTATGATGTAAATGAAAGATAAAAAAAATACATTTTGAAGTATAGGATTTTGTTGAAATTGTGTTCAAGCAATCTTCTGAGATTAATATCAAAATCAAGGATAGGAATGATTGCCGTTCTACAGAAATTTGGTAGGACTTAACCTTAATTTGTGCCTCTTGTAACCTTGCATATCATTTTGTTTAGCTTTACTTACATATATTTTCATTAGAGTAAGAGATCAAGAGCTATACATAAAGCTTCTATAAGAGTGTGTGCGCAAATAGAAATGTCAGATTTTAGATACAATCAGCTAATTTGAAATTGAGCTGTAGGTTTGGTTTCTTGATGTTCTGTCCTTATAAGCCATAGGCAAAATTTCCGTTCTTACCATGGCAAGAATTTACATTGATCAAATAATTAATCCTAAGAAAACTAAAGAGGATATGAAAAAATAATATATACGTGACCTATCATAGATAATGCGGCATCTTTATCATCTAAGTTACATCCAGAATTCAGCCTACCTGTTTCAAGAGGAAGAGGTGATATCAGCTCAAAAGTTGCGGTCACATTGTCACCGGGCATAACCATCTTAACATTTTCAGGTAATTGCACCTTTCCAGTAATATCTGCAGTCCTCATGTAAAACTGAGGCATATAGTTAGAGAAAAAAGCAGTATGGCGGCCACCTTCATCTTTGGAAAGGACATAAATCTCAGCTTCAAACTTCTTGTACGTTTTCAATGCACCAGGTTTGGTGACAACCTGTAATTTTCACCAAAAGGTTTTAAAAACAGGAAAAGAAAAAAAAATGGTTAAATTTCACAAAATGAATGCCTCTCATTACCCTAATGAAATGGTGAATAGTAGTTTCTTGACTTTATCTTCATTTGTTACTTCTATTTCATTTTTTTTGGCCGATGTTCATGTCATATGTATTAAGTCAAGAGAGTGTAGATCTGAACTCCACATTTTCAAATGATCCTTCTCCTATTTCCGATATTTCTTATTTGTAATGTACTATAATTATAAATTGAGTAAATACCTAATTTTTCATGACAAGAGTGAGACAATTACAGGACTTACACTTCCATATAAAGTTTTAGACATGCTAAGCATATGTGTCATGTATTACTAATTCATTATTACTTCACACGTTAAATTAATTTTACTCACCATTCCTCGCTGTACATCATCACGCTTCAGACCACGTAGAAGAAGTCCCACATTATCACCAGCCTAGAAATAGACACAATTTAACATAATTATTGATCCATCAATCCAAATCCCATTCAAAAGGAATAACGGGATGAGGAGGGTTATATGCTTTACTCACTTCCCCCCGATCCAAAATTTTCTTGAACATTTCCACACCAGTTACCGTAGTCTTCAAAGGCCCACTCTGTACCATACACAGATAAATAAAAAAGCATATACTATAAAGCAAATAACATGATAATACATATTTAACTTCCGTGTCTACCTGTGATAGTCCCAATATTTCAACCTCCTCACCAACTTTGATGGTGCCTTGTTCAACACGACCAGTCACAACAGTTCCACGCCCCTTCACATAAGCCAAAGATGTTGGAAGGAACACATTGGGCAATTGACAACATATAAGGAGTAAATATGACCAAATTATTACATGACTACATAACATAATACAGTAAAGATTAAAGAAGGCTTGTTTTATTAGATTATCTTACGAAGGAAAACGTTTGAACAGAATAATTGTAATGCCTTGAAAAAAATAGTGTACAAGGACTACTAATCCTGTGGCTATCAATTTGCACTGTCTCAAAAGCTGAAACCTCTTACAAGAAAAACTTGAAACTATATATATATATGTATGTATGTATTGTCTATTTCAGATGATTATAATTTTTCCCCTTCTTTTCATCCTGCTCTCTATTCATGTAGGGGAAAGTATGGACACCAATGCCTATAAATTGCCTGGAATTACGAATATGATATTTCAATGAGAATAATTTTCTGATAGTCATATGATCTTTCTGCTTACCTGAATTGAGAAAACATCTTCTATTGGCATTAAGAAAGGCTTGTCTAGCTGCCGCACAGGATCAGAAATGTATTCATCCACAGCATCCATTAGTTTTAAGATAGCCTGTTTTCCAAGTTCTTCATTGGTTCCCTGCAATGCGGACAGGGCTGAACCTCGTACAATTGGGATCTCATCCCCAGGAAATTTGTAGAAATTAAGAAGTTCTGCAACAATTTTTGTCAAAGGATGCACATGCATTTAGTGGAATATATAAAAGAAGCATTCTCATAAGTGGGAGATTCTTTTTCTTCCCGTTCAGATAAAACTATAGATAACTCTTCATACCACGAAGCTCCATTTCCACAAGTTCAAGTAACTCTGGGTCATCAACAGCATCGACCTTATTCAGAAAACAGACCAGTGATGGCACACCAACCTGACACAGCAAAACAAACACAAACACCTTATAAGTTATGGTTTTTGAATGTAATTAGATTTTATAAAAAAACAGAGTTATTTTTACGTAGTAAAAAAATGAACTGCCAACCTGACGAGCAAGCAGTATATGTTCTTTTGTTTGAGGCATTGGCCCATCAGGAGCAGAAACCACAAGAATTCCGCCATCCATTTGCGCAGCTCCAGTTATCATGTTCTGTAATTTTTCCAAATGAATCAAGCAAAGACAGAGTCCATACATACACGGACACAGACAACAGCATTAAGCAAGCTCAAATAAGATCATTCATTCTTGAAAGTAATGCAATGTGCATATATCTAACATAGAAGGAAAAGCACTTGAGTCGCAGTATATACCCAGAACATGGAGCTAGGACAGTAATAATAATAATAATAATCTGCCCAATCATGGGGTCTGTTTCCAGCTAAGCAGCTTACCTTAACATAGTCTGCATGTCCAGGGCAATCAACATGGGCGTAGTGTCTCTTTGCTGTCTCATACTCAACATGAGCCTGCAAGAATCAAGGTCAAGATAAGAGGCTCAAGAGAACTTTACAAAATTTTGATGCTAGAACGTTTTGTTGTGTATCATCCACAGGATGCATAATTTGATTATGGATTTTTTTAAAAAAAGGCACTCTCTCTTACTGTAGCAATAGTAATTCCTCTCTTCTTCTCCTCAGGAGCCTTGTCTATTTCCTCAAAGGCAATGGCCTTGGCTTTACCTTCTTCAGCTAGCACCTGTTCGACAAAATAAATTAAGTGTTGTTGTCCAACACAAGACCTAAATCACACAAAAGAAATTGAAAAGGTAGATTTCCTGTCCACTATATAAGTATGAGGACATGGAAATCAACCCAAATTAACCTTGGTAATTGCAGCAGTTAGCGTGGTTTTCCCATGATCAACATGCCCGATTGTGCCGACGTTAAGATGTGGCTTTCTGCAAAAGAAAACAACAATAGTATACAGTAATACACAATAACCACCACTTGCATTTCAATTGATTAAAGGATATGTGCATGATCAATCACCACATGCAAAGATAGATACGTATCAATTATAATAAAGTGCAGTACATAAAAGAACACATTGGAAAAGGAGAGCGTTACGTACGTTCGGGTGAAAGTGGCCATGGATCTCCATGGAGAAAGAAGATCCAAAGAAGGTGCATTGCTGCTTTGGGATATGGTGCAAGTTCCACGAGATAGTGAATGGTAATTGGAAGATACGAAATGTAAAGAGAGAAGAAGGCGCTTAGAATTTGGGTTTCTGAAAGCAACGGAAGCCATGGGATTGGATTACAGAGACTCCACACAGAAGAAGGAAGGAAGAAATGAGAGTGATGACTCTGCAACTCAACTCATACTATCACTCACAACATTGTTGCTTCCTCATCTTCTGTTTGACGGACACGTCATCAACTGAATCCGTAAAAACTTACGCTAACAAAGCCAGAAAATCCAAAATTCACTCTCACGCACATGCGCCACTTTATGCAACTTGGTATATTAAGAAATAAAATTTTTAAAAATCTATTCAAATATTTGGAATGAAAATTACAAAAACCCATTACATGAATTGAGTTAAAACAATTTTCACGAGGTTGATATGTGGCAATTCTGTGGATAAATTTATTATGATATAAATAATCATTAATATTATATTTAAATAAAGTGATATTATGGATGTGTTTGGTAAATTAGCATTAAATAAAAAATATTTGATAAAATTAATTGTTGAACTAGATAAATATAAAAATAAATTAAAATATAATAAATATGTTATATTTTTAAAAATATATATTAAATTTAATTAAATAAAATTTTATTTTTAAAATAAAAATATTTATTTTTAATTTTTATATAAATAAATTTTAAATTAAATTTTTTTAAAATAATATTGTATATTTTTTTTTAACTTTTTTTCAAATGGTTTAATATTTTTAATAAAATAAAATAAATAATATAATAAATAAAATAAATAGTTAATATATAGTATTTTAAGATAATATAAAAATAAATTTATCAAAATAAGTAATATTATTATGAATAAATAAATAATATTAAATTTATAAAAATAAATAGATAAAAAAATTAAATTATAAAAATATATTAAGGATAAAAATGAACAAAATATTTTAGTTAAAAGCTAAAAATATAAAAGTTAAAAGCTACTCAAAATAATTTTTTCAAAAAAAATTAGTAACTATTTAAAAAAGATAGTAACTATTAAAATAAATTACTGAAATATTTTACAAAATACATTCTACATTAATATCTGTTGGTAGTTTGAGAGATGAAGAATTTAGTTTTTTAAGTAAGATTTCAATCTAATGAATACAAAAAATAGACGTTAAGAAAATTTTGTTCTCTTAAATGTATTAATTTAATTCAAATTATTTGCACGTTATGGAAATGGAAATTGATTATGAAAGTAAAATCAACGGTAACAGCTTCTGATTGCATAGATTACAAGGCAGATCTAAGGATAACGATTTTCCCCCTTACTTTGTCTAACTTTATTTCTAAAGTATTTATACAAAATTTTAAACACCATCATCGTTACATAAAAAAAATTAATAAAAGCGGAATCGTTATCAATAGACTGTTTTTCCATTCTTCTCGCGGCAATCCGAAAAATTTCCACTTCTTGAGACTACATATCGTGGCTAATTTATTTATTTTTTGCTGTCATAAAATGCAATTTGAGACCATAGCTACCTCTAGAACACACAGGAAGTTATTAAATGCAGATAATATTTACAAATTTAGATTCACCCAATTACTTAAATTGCATAGCTAGACTAAACATTTCAATGAAGGTTTTGTACACGAGCATGTATGATGAATCTACTAGAATTTAGAATTAATAGAGAACCATTTACAGGAAGATTTGTTCAACTCCAAGATATCCATAAATACAAAGCCTAACAAAAAAGGTGCAAGCCACACTGCAATAATTGGATACAATTACACACCAATCTTGGTTAAGAAAAATAAAACTGCATCCAAGGAAGATTTAGAAAATCATGCATAAGCATGAGCCAATAAAGGGTACACCACAAATCCCTGTTCAAGGGGGAAAACATAGTTCTCTCTTACGGTGAAAGAATATTAGATGAATTGTTAGATGATAATCTAAACATACAGAAACTATTTCTTTTGGCGAGTAGATTACAGACTCTAATAGAATTTTTTTTTTTAGTTACAAAAACAATGTCTAATCAACAGAGGATAAATGAGACTCTTATCTTTATCGGTTATGACTGTTTCTGAAAAAGTTGAAATCCCAACGACGCATTAAGCCGTTCAAGATATGGCCTGATGGATTCTTAATAACAGTCACTGTGGCTTTCGTGTTGTGTGATATGTCAGTGTCTGATGAACTTTGTATGTTAGCAGCGCTAGCAATACAAGCACAAGCACCTTCTGTATTGCCAGACTCGGATACTGATGAAGTATCCAATGATGGTGTTGATATTGGAGGTATTTCACTTAATGAAAGGCTTGGTACTGGACTTGGCTCAGATGCCAAATTTTGGGAATGAATCACTGAAATGGAATTTGTTTCAGCTTTCAAGGGTTCACTTACATCAGATGCAGTGGAAATTGTTGATGCTGTTGAATGTACACTGTGCTTGAGTAAAGAAGATTCTGTCTCATGTGAAGAAGCATGTGAGTCATCTTTATCTGATGGCTCTGCAGACATGGTATTAGCACTATTGACAGGTGGTTGTTCTCCTTGTGGATTTCTTATTTCCCGGTCTTTCAGTGACTCTACCATTACTTCCGTGAACATCTGAGCAATATGGACAAATTCATAAAAATTAATTATGTATGCTTTCATTGTATACCACCATGCATTTAAAATTTCAAATTATGTGATTATCAATAATTGACTTACTTTTTGTTCTTGCCCTGCACTAGATGGAAAGCCTGCAAGGTCATCAAGTTGATATTCCACATACTGGTCATCATCTAGATCGGTTGGAACAAGGGGATTATAGAGATGACCATTTGATAATTCAAAACTAATCATTGTAGAAGATGATGGGGAAACATCACATTTCTCTGCCTGTTGTGCAAAAATATCATGCAAAATCAGTGACTCTAGTTCCTTTGAAATTGATCACCTAACCAACACCCTTCAAGTCACGCCTCTGATTAAACTAGCTGTTTATTTTTTATGCATTACTAATTATTTCCTGTCTTAATCGGAAGCTGGAAATTTGAATAAATTAAACTCTGGACAGTTGAAAACCAGGTATTGGGGCCTTCTAGTTGCACTAGCAATGGTTACCCACAATGCATATGCAAAGAATAAGTACAATCATGTTCGGTACAAAAACAGAAATAAAAACTTTTCTGAACACTAGTTCCCCTGTTTTAAACTTCAACAATTAAATGAAAGATGGACTAGTGACACTCTCAAGTCTCAACTACCTATTATGGCATTTCCGACGCTTAAGAGTAGTTTTTAGTTGTAATCTCTAAAATCACCCTCAATAAAATGAGCAAAGGCAGACAGGAATATAATTAATTACGTTAGAATTGAATAAAAAAATTATCTAAGTCAGGACAACTTAGACAATTACAGTTAAGAAGCAATTAATGAGGAGGATGAATAGGCAGATCCCAAAGGAAACTGGTGTAAAATTTTCAATATATTAAAAACAAATTTAAAAGTAAGGAATAAGAGAAGAGGTGGGCATGACTCAGAATTCCAACTTCCAAGTTAGAATGACACTTTTCTGGGTTTTTTTTTTCAATGGTAATAAAAAAAAAAACTTGCTATTTCTGGAAGAGAACAAATGAATGCCAGGTAGCAGAATTTCTTTCCTCTAGCACAAACAATTGATTCAATGAACAATTTATATTCGTGATATAGGTGGCACAAGCTTTGGATACCGAAAGAAAGCCTCTGTATGTTGTTGATTCTCTATTGAGTATGTCAAAATTGATAGGCATTTAAATGATGTTTGCCCCAATGTTAACAGATATGGAACACGAGAGTCATTCCATGCACACTAAACATGCCTCAAGATTCTCTCCTACAATTATACTGTCTAGCAGGAGAGAAAAAGATAAAGCAATACCTCACGGTCACGCTGACCACCTTTTGAAGAAATATCTGATGGAACCTGAGAAATTCAAAACAGTATTTATTCAAGAAATAAAAAACTTAAAAAACCAAGAACCACATCATTAATTAGAAGGATTTAAACGAAATTCATCCCAAGACAGCTAAAATGACCACATCTTCCCTGGTCATAAGATAAAACTTTTACAGTATTAACAGGAAGGACAGTAGCAAATCACACAAAAACCGTGCCTTATGTTTTAGATATTAAAACCATTCATGAACCGTTACCTAACAACCTAAGATTTTTGGGAGAAATGATCCTTGATTTGGTATCAGAGCTTCTATGACCAAGTAGTCAGAGTTTGATCCTTGCAAATTCCATTCTTCTAAAGTCTAAACATAAGTTAAATATCAATAGAAGGTAAGTGGGGAGCATATACATTGTGGACACTCGACACTTCAAGCCTTAGGGCACTTGCTAGATTAACCCCTCATGAGCTTTTACTTAACAACTCAAGATTTTGGAGGAGTCAGACCCTGACAGTTTGCATTATATGTTTCTTTAATTCCATGATTAGTAGCATCAGAATTCTTAAGATGCTAGATATATTTGAAGTGGATATTTAGAAAAGTTTAGTAAATTTAGGGGTCTGTCCTGCAAGCTTGGATCATTTTCAAGGTTTTCAGAGGTAAGGAATGCATTGTGCTATGACAATGCGAGGATTTTGCAGTTATTTGGTGATAATGATTGGAAATTAATGCCAAGATTTTCAAGAAAACATTCTGCTGCAGCCACTTTAACGGATGAAGTTGTCTTCTTAAACCTAATGGATTTTATAGGAGGGCTATCTTTCATATATGAAGTGGATGGCAAGTGGACAGATGAACCAATTTACATATAATATTTATCCCATGAATATTAAATTTTCCCTGCTTCCAGACATAACTGGTATGCAGGAAGCACCAATACTCTGTAATAATTTGATTTTTTACAGTAAACTAAGAGCAAATAAATACAAACCTCCATCCTACTCATGGATCTTTTTGAACGGGCTTGCTTAATGGCATCTACAGTACTGCTTGTTGATGGTTCTGCATCTAACAAAAAACAAAGAGATTTGCATTAGTAGTGAAGTTACCAAATGCAAATCCTCATGGATACTAATGCAGAAGGAATAGTCAAGAGACACTAGGTACTTCAGTCATGCCTTTGTTTTCAAATGATGGTTCATTGCCATAGTCAAATTCATGCACAGATCTCCACACTTCCTGTATATAAACATTTAACATTTAAAGAAATGATCAAGAATAAAAACCTGGAATTTTGGCCAAAATGGAACCAAAGAGATGCACTGTGAATTTACCTTACCAAAGTAATCATTCATAATGTCAAAAAATGATTCCCCAAGCTCATCCTCTGGAGGTTGCAAAACATTGTGAAAAAAGAAGTTTATGGAATCAAAATAAAATTGAGGGCGGGGAGAGTTGTGATCTCCCTCAAATTTAAATATGTTTTTGTCTCCCTACAAGGCATAAAAAACCATATCAAAGATCCAAAAGGTCAGGCATAAAAGAATCAATGAGAATTGAGAAGATAAAACAAAGAGCACATGCAGTATATAAAAAATTGACAAGAAGACTTAGTCTAACCCAAGAGAGCTGGAAGAAAAGAAATTCAGTTATGTAAATCACTTTAATTTAAAAAAAGAAAAAAGAAATCTTACGAACATACTTACCATGTAAGCCTCAAGTATACGATCTGAGTGATGAGGACGTATAAAATCATCATCATTGGCATGCCCTATTAGAGCGGGAACGTAACAAGATTTTGCTACCTGCAATGCAAACAAATAATGAATAAATACAATGAAGGCTATAAAAGTGGGATAAACCAAAGGAAATTCAATATTGTAAATTTTCCTCCAAATAAATATTTTCTATAAAATTTTGCGTTTGGTTCACATGTTTTCCCACTGAAGATCTCTCTTTAGTATAGAAAAAGAAATATTATTACATAAGAAGGGGAAAATACACGAGAAAATGTTCAGGAAGGCAAAAAATTGTAACACTAATTTCCTTTTTGGTTGGTTTGCCTCTATCCTCCTAGACTTCCTTCCTCAACAATTTTCCCTCCGACCAGCAGATGGTCCCTTCTCACAAGGGACAATTATGCATGATCACAAGCTCCACAATGTAGAAAGGAGATTGAAAACATTGAATGACTTAATTCCTAACACTTAATCAAAGTTAAAGAAGTTCACCAGATCCAAAAAAATGTTCAGTCATTACTGCCAATAGACAAAATGAAGCACATGTTAACTCAAAGTTTGACAAAATCAGAACTGGCCAAATTTTATCCCTCCACCCTTCCATAGGAAAAAAATCTTGAAAGTTCTGTTTTTTCTTCCACACTGTTAACTAGTTGAAGTTTTGAGCTTGAATTCAATTATAGCATTTAAATTATTGACTGGGAAAGGTTCCTCCCCATTTGATAAGTAATTAATTGAGTTAACATACAAGAAATTCAGCATAAAAATGTTACAGACATATTAATGAGTTGCTGAGTAAATTAAAATCATATGACTGACAAACTGGTAACTGTACACTATTTCCACAAAAAACGAGAACAAAGTCTCAACCAGTGTATAATATTTTTTCAAGTTCAAGCTAAAAAATAAAATATTTTAACCAAGCTCAAGTACAGAAGCTGGATTTGAGCTGAAGTTATATCAAAGAAATAATGAAAAGAAAAGAAAAAAAAAGCTCATCATTTATTTTTCTGTAAAATTAATCAATCATTACATACAAATAAAAGTAAATATTTTCATTAAACAAATAATCAAGAGGAAAAATAACCTTAATGGTGTTCAAGTCCATTATGTCGAATTTTGCCTTCTTCAGAATCGTCCTTCGCATGTATTTAATCGCAAACTTCACCTGTAACAAGAAAGAAAAAATGGGCATAGCAGCAATAACATGAATCCATAGTCTCCAACAAAAAGTTAAAGTAATTGTGCGTATAAATAAATTATTAATAAATGTAGGGCAATGATCTATTCTCATAACTCATAAGATTGAAACAAGGGTGATGAAATCAAATGCTAGCCATGTGTATAAAGTGTGTAAATATTTTTTGAAATGGCTAAATGTACTCATGTCGCAAACTACAGATATTCACAAGCGCCTAGCAAAATAGTAATCATTTGTCACAGCAGCTACATTGGTCCATAATAAACTATAGTCCAGGTCAACTACTCTTCAAGAAATGGCCTCTAAAATAGCATCTCTACAACTACCTTGTCACTCGTCACAAAACATGTATATGGACCCAATGGGTCTTTACTGGTATTAAAACAAAACCTCCCCAAATCAAACTTTTGTTCATAATATGTGGTAACACACCATAGACTGAGTCTAAAGGTGATCTTAATAACCTCAATGTGAAG
Organism: Canavalia gladiata; assembly: GCA_037954105.1. Classification (NCBI taxonomy): domain Eukaryota; kingdom Viridiplantae; phylum Streptophyta; class Magnoliopsida; order Fabales; family Fabaceae; genus Canavalia; species Canavalia gladiata. The sequence continues at coordinate 16,287,860 of CM075658.1, read as the reverse complement.
AAGCAATAAAATGTGAAATGATACAAGAGATTAAAAGTTTTAGTTAGATCACTTCTACAAAAAGTATTCTCATCTTCATCGAAAAATATACACTCACTGTGAATTTTGGTAGACGGACTCTGTATGTATCCACAAGTTCCATCATTAAATCAACCAAATCAGAGAAGGGACTATCTAAAACCATCCCTGCAATTGAAGGATCCTCAGCACCATACCTAAGGCTGCAACGAATGACATCATTAATGGTAAGGAGGGAAATACACGGGTAAGATTGAATTGCTACACAATCAAGGAGTTTATAATTTGACCTTAAAAATTAAGAGGCACACAGGTAGTACACTTCTAATGTGTTTTTGGAAGAAAATGGTATGAAATATTCAATGCAGAAAGGCTTAAATAAATACATGAAATACAGATCATTTCCACAAGTCTATAAAAGAATACAACTTAACATAACTTTCAAAGTTCAAACAAGCATACATGAATGTACTATGAAATGCTTCATCCTCAAGTTAAGGTCATGTTCTGCAGACACTCTGTTATTCAAGAATAATGAAGGTAGATATGTCATACACCTCCTTTTTTAAGTTAAGGTTGTGTTCAGCTACGAGCTATCATCTCATGGACTGTGATCCCTTCATTGTTGTTTCCAATGCTATGATCATTAACAAATACAAAAAATCGTAACAGAGGAAGTCTTTTTGCGTATCTTGAGCCACACTGGCTCAAATTTCAAAGAGGATCACAAAAATAAGGTCAACCGTGTGATTTGTATTCTTTAACAAACTAATCAACTTAGTGATAATTAACTATAAGATCTGGGTAATAATGGACCAAATTACAATATCTTGCTACAACCCTATGTATGACCAGTTGACCACTAACTAGAAAACCTATCTTTAATCTCATTTAACATGTATGGTCGAATGAAGAAGTGAATGATGAAAAATTACCTAGTTACAGCACCCATTGAGCGTCCCCATAAGCCAATCAGAGAGACATTTCCATCCGTCCGCAGATAGTTGACCACAGCCTTTAGATCATCCTTCTGAAATCAGCCAAGAATGTTAAATAATCTCCATAATAAAAAAAATGGCAACAAATCAAATGGTATTGATAAACTCAAGATTTCATTTGTACTGTGATATAAGCAATTTATTAAACAGAAATGAGGATCATAAGTATCTACCTCAGGCACATGACAAGTTTCATATTTTCAGTCAATGATAGAGTACTGCAACAAACATTACTAAAATTGATTTGGACCAGTTGATATTACTTTTGGATTGAATTTGTGAATATGCAAGTTTAGTTGGTTTTCCTCTACCCTTTTAAGTTGGATTATCTTCCATTTTGTCCACTTTTTTCAACTAGAGCCTCTAATGGTCTGCTCCTTACTTGACCAAACCACCTTAGGTAAGTTTCTGTCAGCTTCTTCTCAATAAGTGCTATTCTAACTTTCAAAAACTTTCATTCCTAACATTAATTTATCTTTTTTGGATGTCCACTCATCCACCTCAATATTCCCACTCCTGCTATACTTTTTTCTTATTTTTCTCTTCTGGACACTTTAATGCCCAATAGGCAACATTCACTACCATAAAGCACTGAGGTCTTATAGCTATCCGGTAGATTTCCTTGGAGTTTGGTGGCATTTTGTAGTCATAAAATATACCTAAACTGCATCTCCATTTCATCCACCCATCTTCAATCCCCATGTGTTACATTACATGCCTACCAATCTCCCTACTACATTGGAAGATGGATCCTAGATACCTAAATCATGCAAGCTATCCCATGATTTTATCCCCAATTATTACCTCTCCTAATCACGGAGGCACTGGCTCTTGGATGTGCCCAATTAACGTGATTATGACATGATAGAGATGGAGAAAATTAACCCTTATCGAAGACAGCAATAAAATCGCACTGCATCAATGATATGATGTTTCAAACAGTTATTGAGTAAGCACTTACTTCATTCCAACCTAGAGTGACATGCTCTCCTCCAGAGATACCTGATCCTGAGAAATCCAGAGTAAAAACAGTAATATTTGAAGGAAGTAAAACTATAGCAGCTTCACTGGCATCAGCCCTGCATCCACTGCCATAAACATTGCACAGAATAAGCAGGACCATATGAAATTGAAATCTATTAAAAGTGAAACACTAAACTAACAACCACCAGCAAGAACCTCATAAAAGATATTAGAATTATGAATATCTTAAGTTTCATAATCATATCCAGAAAGTGAAGTTTGGTTTAGACTCTAGTGTTTGAAATCAGAGGGGAAAAAAGGAGCCGTATAAACTAAAATGTGTCCAAACCAGCAGACAAGCTTCCAAGCTCTAAGATATCAAAATCCAACTAACTAGATAAGTACATTTAAATGTCTTGTTCATTACTTATCCAGTTCTCATTTTTATGCTGAAATATCCATTATATCTTTTCATAAGCACAAAGAAATTTAAGACAATATACTTTTAGTCAATAACAAATATTTAGAAAAGCAAAGCTTTCAAATTAGCATTGTGATAGAAGCCTGGTATCTTATTACACGGTATAGGGAAAACTGATTGTAGCACTGCAAAACTTCAAGAACCTACACCTAATGCCCAAAGGCCCCAATTCTCTCAAAAATGACAAGATGCCTCTCCCTCCTCAACCCACATTACTGCTCTATTTATCTCAGCCCCAAAATAATTAACTAACAAATTGCCTAACTAAATATTATTCCACTAACTAACTATGGGATTACCTATCAAATTGTTATATTGAAAATTTATCAATTCCCACGTGGTCACCATGTCAAGCTAATTGTTTGTATACATTTATACAGCTACAATAAAAACTGAAAAATAAAGGTTTTAAAATGTGACTGTTAGTTAACTTCTAGCTATACATTTTATAGTAGGAAAGGTGCAAATTAACCAACTTTTGAAATTGACCAAAGTGAAACTAACAATCAATCAACCACATTTTCTAACAATGAATCAAACAAATATATTATCTACATTAAACCATTAATAGGCACAGAATTAAGAGAAATGCTTTTAAAAAAAGAGAGAAAATAAAAAGAAAGCACACACATCTTCGAAGCAAAGTTGACTCATTGAAGCATCAACTTGCATGCTAACCAACAAAGAAATCATAATGTCCCAGAGTCACCTGTTTCCATGGCAATATATTACACATGGCAGAGGCTTTCCATCAGGACTGACGATGGGCATGTAGTGACTGCATTGAAGAACATCACCCCGGCTATTTTTTATCTGCAGAATATCAAATATTACATGACAGGCTGATCATTCAGGTCACCAAACAAAGAATGATATCAACAGTAACTTTGTAATAGAATTGTTATATAAAATTTGAACATCACATGCATTACAGTTTATATGTTAAAATTTAAATAGAACTACTACTATGCACAAAAGGAATTAACATACAAATATTTTTAAACTAAACAATCCTTCCATGTTGGCATCCTAGATACGAAATACTTCCTGTGACTAAGGATTGGAAGAAACAATGAAACTGGATTTCTTTTAGGGTAAAAGTTATGCTCCCAAGAGTAGAATCCTTTTCAAGCATATGATTTGACAATTTAGTTATGAACTGTAAAATAAAATGAAATCAATCATTTAATGCATTTCCCCAGATCCAATGCTCTTACTAACAAATATATTTTTAACTTTACCTCCACATCCTTCCGTTGAAACCATTTCCCTTTTAGCATGAACTCATAATCCAATAAATCACTTTTTGGATCATATTCAGCTCTGCATGTCAGTAACAGAAACAACCATAATATCACAATAATTTAAGTTAATTTGGAAAGAATATAGTGCAAAAAAAAGTGAGCCTTGTAGATAACAGAGCTCAAATGTCAGTTCATCTTAGGCCATGATTGCAGAAAGATGACCCTAAGTATGTAGCTATTCAGTGACAAGCACATCACATACAACTGTATAATTAGAAATACCTGAAGGCATACAGTGCAGCTGACCTTCATCTGATATCCTCAAAACTAGAATGATATGCCTTTCATTACAACTCTTGAAAATATTTCAATTTTTGAAATCGAGTGTTCTCGAGATTCAGAAAATAATTCTTACATGATTTGCAGATCTCATTTTCAAAACACGAAAAGCAATAGGGACTTGTTATAGTAATAGAAGATATAAATAAAAATTATTTTCATATGCTTGCGTGGAAAAGGGAGAAATTTGCTGCGCAAATTTACCGTGGCTATCAATGTTTACACGATAGTCTTGATACCATGCAAGCAAAGGGTCACATAGATTACAGAAAAGTAAAACTTTTCTGGTGACTTAAAAATAGATCTCACATTTCCAGCCAAACCAAGTTAACAGGATGAGCACACTGCACACCCCACCAAAATATTGAAATAATACTATGATTCTCATGGAGAAGCAAGTGAGATGAAAACATTGAATATACTTATATCTTGCTCTAGCTCTTTCCTTTTGGAAAAAGAGGACAAGGGTCATCAGAATTATACAAAAAAACCAATTGCCCCAAGTTGACTTGAGGCTAGCAAAGACTAAAAATCAAAACTTTGTATTCCCATTTCAAACAAGAAGCATGAGCAGATAGTCACCTGGGAATGTGAAGCCAAAAAAAAAATACTTGGACTGAAAAAGTTATACCAACAGAGAAGAAGATGGAGAAAAGATGATAGATACCTCGGTGGCCGAATGATGAAGTTGACAAGCTGTTCCATAGCTTCAATTCAAAAACGACGAGAGATGATATGTTTAAACTATTCAAGCAAACATGTATCATGAAAATTTCCGTTGCAAGGGAAAGAAAAGAAGAAAGAAAAAGTAGTGAATGAGAGAGAGAGAGAGAGAGGGTTGAGGTTGAGGGGGTGACAGTGACAACTGTGAGACAAAGAAGAAGTAAAGAAGATGAAACAGAAAGAAAAGGAGGGGAGGGAACAGCCTTTTGTTTTTGTTGGTCTTTTGTTTGCTTCCAACGACTGTGCTCCTTTTATTGGAAATAACAAACATAAAAAACGTACCCAAAAAAATAACAAACATGAAAAGAAAAAAAGAGAACAAAAAATGATAACGGAAACGTTGTTGTTGTCAACCCAAGTCTGGGCTGTTACCAAACTTCCAACTGAATAGAGACGGTAATGGAGCTGCTGCTTCTGGCCGAACCAACTGTGTAAAATAGTGTCATCCGTCACCACCACAATGCACAATAAATATTGTATTAAATAATCCCACCATTGGGGAAAAAATTACTCTGAGACACATACTAATATTGAAATAATACACGACATATTTAAGGAATTTAGTTATTTATTAATTAATTATTAATTGTGCCAAATTTTATTAATCTATTTATTGTCCTTCTAAAAGACTAAAAGCGACATTAATTATTATTTTTAATTATTATGCTTTCATCTTTATTTGATTTTTATATATTTATATATATTTTTATCATAAATAAAAATAGAAGAGGAAGATGAAATTAAAAAGTTAAAATAATTTTGATTTGAATAAAATATTAATCATAATTTTTAATCTGTCCAAGAAAAATAAAAAATAAGATATTAAAATAAATATTAATTTATTTTATAAAATTCACATTTATAGTCCATCTAAGTCCATAATATTACAAAAAATAAAAAACAGTTTAACCAACATAAATCAATTTGGTTTATGAAATTAATATTATTAATTAATTTAGATCATGTATATGGTAGTTTTGAATTTTTTAATATAAAGTTTTAAAATGAAACATGTTTCATTAATACGATGTTAAACTGATTTTTAATTTAATTTAAAGATGATTTTATCTTAATTTTAAAATTATGTTGTAATTATAATTTTAAAAATGTTATATATCTCCTACTATTAATTTTATTATCATTATCTATCTTATACGTGTTATTATTATTTATAATAACATTTATCATTATCATTTTCTACCATTTTTCACTATCATTATTTTAACATTTTCAAACATTTTTTACTATCAATATCAATAGCCCGTATCATTTATTATTATCATTATTGATATAATATTTTTTTATTATTACTGCCTAACATTCCCAATCTATGTTATCATCATTATCCAATATCTTCATTATTATCATTATCATTGGCTCTTGAAATTAAAAAAATTGTTGTTGTTGCTTAACAACTCACCTGCGAATTCATTGTGCATCCTTCATTCTTAGTTTATGAGCTTTATAGTGTGAAATTTGTGAGCTTGTGAGCTACTTTGACCTTAGTCCATGTAGATTAGAGTTGAATTAGATTTGATAGATCAAATTAACATCTCTATCGTTTTCATCATAGTAGCAAAAAAAAAAAAAAACTTCAAGCTAAAACAATATTTAATAAAAAAAATTGAAGGATAAAATTTCTAAATGAGCGGAAAGATAAAATAGAAAATATAATTATATAAGTTTATAAAATTAAATAGACTTTACCTAAACTTGCTGATATAGCAGAACTTATTATTAGAGAGAACATAAGTAAGTGTCCACCTATGTTAGATATAATATCTTGGTTGGAGAAAATTGTTAAAGATGAATTCATCTTACAACATTGGTTATTGTTTTCATGTTACAAACTTGTTTTGATCTTTAACATATAATTATGCGAGTAATGATCTTTTAAGATTGTAAATTATTTTGAACTTATCATATATTATTTATTATTGTAATTCTTTGAGATTTACTTTTCTTAATCTTCACAGAGTGAAGGATATGACATCAACTACATTTTTTCACTTAATACAAAATTTTTTATTATGCTTGAAATGTTTTCATTGTTAGAACTAGGACCAGAAATGAGTCGAGTCGAGTCAAGTTATGTTTAGCTCGATTCGATCCGACTTGATAAGAATTTATCCAGCTTAAAACTCAACTTGAGTTTGATATGAATCTTTTTTTTTAACTTGACTTGACTTGATTAAAGCTCGTAAATGACTCGGTTTGACTTGCTAGCTCATTAACTCAAGTCACATAAACTAAAAATTAAAATAAATTAAATGTAGAACATTTAAAATTTGTAATTTACTAATATATTTTTGATAAAATAATTATTTAATTGAAAATTATAAATATAATTATAGTCTATATAAAATAAATAAATATTTACATTTAAATTATTATTAATAATTAATAAATCAAATAACTAATTTGTACATTTGATATTTTAAATTTATATTTTACTACCAATTTTAAAATTAAAAAATGTTCTAAATATATAACTTATAATAATATATATTATGATTATCTTACATATTTTATTTATTTTAAAAAAATAAAAAATTATATGAATATATATATATATATATATATATATATATATATATATATAACAAACTGGTTCATTAACTAAACAAGTAAAGTTATACATAGCTCTGGTTAAGCTCATTTAGTTAACTAGTTTAATTTTTAGTTTAAGTTCAGCTCATTTGGTTCATGAACCAAGTTCAATGAATTAATTATTGAATCGATTTCGAATTAATTTCAAGTTAATTTAATTCATTGTCAACCTTAGTTATAATCATTTTCAAAAGCATAAGCATTCATAATTTTACTGGGTAACCTTTTTATTTCTAAACTAAAATTTAAAGTTAGTGGTTTAAAATAATAATAATTTTTTTATTTAAAGACTGGTCAATGGGCTGACCATAGCTCACTTAGTTCTAAGAAATTTTTTATATCTATGATTTTTTGGTCCTAAAAGCTTTTTTAACCTTGAACTATATGGCTAAAGCTCAGTAAGTTAGAATTTACCCATTTGAGAGCTCTACCTTTCCCTACTAAACCCATTATGACTCATCCTTCATCAATAATATACTTCAGGTAATTTGTCATATTTTATCTTTCTTATTTTAATTATAAAAAAAATAAATTTTTCAACAACTTTGTAAAAGAAACCTCAAAAAACTAAAACATAAAGTATAAAACTGAAAATCATCTCAAAGAAATTCTTAAGCCATATGCGAAGTAATTTTTAATTTTTAATTTTAGAATTTTTTAAAATTAATTAAATTTTAAATTTTAATTTATAGTTTTTTAAAAAATTACAAAAATAATCAATTTATTTTATTTTAACTTTTTATTATGAATCTACTAAAAATAAATAATAAAAATTTATTTATTATAAACTAAATAAAAAATAAAATTATTTATAATAAAAATAAATTAATATAATAATAATAATAATTAGTATTATTATTATTATAATAATAATCATAGTAGGAGAATAGTGATGGATGTTAAATAATGGTGATAGTGATGGTGTGAGATAATATATTTTAAGAGAAAAATTTTAAATTAATAATAAAAAAATTAAACTTAAAAATAACTATTGGGAATTTTTTTAAGAATTTTAAAATATTTATAAAAATTAATTTAAAGTTATTTTAACTAAATGACTTTTATTTTAAATTTAATTTAAAAATAAAAAATTTGCAGTCAACAAAACCTTAATTTTTAAATTTTAGAAGAATATATCTTTTTAAAACGCATATATCCTATGCTAGGGGCAATCGTGTTCAAATTAGATGAATCATTATAAAAAATTATAATTCATAATTGTATATGTAGAAGTTAAGTTCAACCTTTAAGTTTTTATCATTTAATTTAAATGTTTAATGATAACATAAAGATTTAATTATTGACATTAAGGAACATATTTACTATCTACGAAAATAAAAGATTAAATTAACTAATAATTACCAAAATTTAAAATCAAATTGAAAGATCTTCACTTTTTTTTTTCAATAACTCAAATGATCAATAATTATCAATTTCATAAATTAATTTTTTATTTGAAAATTTCAAAAATTAAAATAATTGAAAAAATATTTTTAATATTTGATTTAATGATTTACTTTAAATGAATGTATTATTAATATTTTTATCTTAATTACGATTTTAGTTTTCATATTTTAAATTTATGAGAAATTTTAATCATCTTAATTTTAATTATTTGCATCTGGTCCTTATAATTTTTAATTCAAATTAAATTCCTCATTTGACAACTTCATTCAATAATTAACATAAATATAATGAATGTGTAATATATTATTAATTTATTTATATTTTTAAAATATAAAATGTTTAAATAAAAATGAGAAATATTTTTCATATTTTTATTTTAATATTTCATACCTTTTTATTTGCTAATTTATACGAACCAATAATACATTAAATCTTTATTATATTTCCATTAGTTTTTGACAAAATTTTGAAGTAAAAAACATAATTTAAATATTTATGAAATTAAAAAAATTAAATACAAGTGACTAAAACTAAAGAGAACAAAATCATACATAAATTAAAGTATAAGGACCAAAAATATAATTAATATTTTTCAATTTAAAATCAAACACACTTTCAAATTCACTCATAAGAAATTTTTATTTCATACTAATAATATAATGAAAAATATAAAAACATAATTGGGTTTCAATGCGTTTGTTTATATTAACTTATCCTTTTAATGTCTAAAAGAAGGTTAAATTAGTTTTTTTTTTTTTTGCATTTAAAGATTGATTTCATCCTAAAATTTTATTTTTAGTTTTGAAAAATAAAATTGATAAGGAGTGCAAGTTAACCTCCCTTATTGTTTTAAAAAATAAACTTTAGCTGTCGATTAAAAATATACAGTCTTATAATTTATTCCGATATATTATAAATTTCAATCTTTATTTTTATATTTAAGAACATTCTCAAGTATACTAACTCTTTATAACATCTGACTTTATTATATATTTGGCACTTTATTTCTTTTAAAAATTCTTAACTTATTGATTTATTTCAAAATTTTCTTTATTATATTATATTTTTTCAAATTTTATACCTATAAAATTAATTAATTTTAAATTTTCATATTAAAACTCCCTTCTTTCCCTCAAGTCTAAGATACTTATACTTTCAAATTAATTTTTTATTTTTGAAAATTTTCATATTTGTCTCATAATTTTAAATACATTTTTATTTATATTCTAAAATTTTACTCAAACTAAAAAAAATAAATTCACATAATATTTTCTAATGAATTGATATATAATTATACATGTTAAAATTTGTTCTTGTTATTATCCCTCTCTAATTTATGTCTTTTGGATCTGTTCTTATGCTATACATTTGCATTTTTTTATTTTTAGTTAACATGAAAAATCTAGGTGAGATAAATATAAGAGAACTTTACATTCTACTCATTTTACTGGAGACAGATATAAAGAGTAGTTCATTGAGTTTATATATATATATATATATATATATATATATATATATATATATATATATATATATATAAAGAGGTGAGAAATGAGTAGATGAGTATTTAACAGTAGTTACAATTATAAAATATGAAGTATTTAAAATTTATACTTTTATGTTCATTTTTATATAAATTTGAAAGATAGAATAATATTTCCATAAAACAAAATTGTGATAAAGAAACTCCTATTATTATTATTATATATAAATGTCAAAATCGACATGCATTAAAAATTTAATTTAGTCATATGTGTAGTCACACTATATATTATTTTTTATTGAGTTACTATACTTCTCTTCAAATATAGTACACGGGAATTTCTTCCTGTCATGCATCAGTTATTATATTATTCTCATAAATAAATAATTTCTACTGTCTTATGAACCACATCTCATAGTTATTTTAAGACAAATTACCTAGTATCTTCCAAAAAAAAAAACATTTAATTAATATAAATGGTAATTACTATCTTCAAATGGGCAAATTAGCAAAATATAAAAAGGGGTGGTGGAGTGTGGGGTAAAAACAATATAATTGATGGTGATCGTATACCTTTCTCACCACTTAATAATAAACAAAAGTGTTAGTCATGATGTGACTATTCGTTTGGCTATTAAGAGGAGCCAAATCCACAGTGTTTTTTTTTTCTTTTGGTAAATTATAAAACCACAGATATTGGTTACCCGATAAAGAACATCTGGTTCCACCACATGCATTGCGTTTTGGTGTGTTAGTTACATATAATTGATTCTGGACTTAAAAGGTTATAACAACCTGTCGTTTAGAATAGCGAGGGGTTTAAATTTTTAATAGAAATTGTGTGATTTTCTTTTAAATTATTAAATTAGTATAGTTTTAATCATTTTTATCAAACTAGAATATATCATATATATACAATAAAAATAATAATATTATTTAAAATTTATCAAAAAATATCTGATACCTTTTCTATTTTTAATTTAATATAGATTTTTTTTATTTATAAAAAATAACGTCACATATACTTTTTAATTATACAATTTTAAACAAATATTTCTAATTTTTATGATATTATATTTATAAAATATTTAAATATAAAAATAAAAAGCATCACAAATTTTTGTCAATAAATCTTATAAGAATGTTAATATAATTTATCCTATCCAATATAATTTTCGTTTATTTTATTTAAATAAAAGTTTTGACATAGTTTTAAGTGTATTTTTTAAAAAAACTTTAATTGTCATAAAAATTATTAACGGTTAGAAATAGTTACAAACATTTTACGTAGGAAAAGTTAAAATAAAATCGTATTTTGTATTTTTTTTACGTATAGAAAGTAGAAACTGGCACTTTATATGTTTGACTTATTCCAAATTTTTAAAAAAAATTAAAAAAAATTATATCATTTTCGTAAGAAAAAAACTGAATAGCCACTTGTGATATTACGGTAACTAATCATTGATGTCCAAGTTATATAGGAAACCGTGGCTTTAACATCATAGAAGTATAACCAACATTCCCTGTGAATTAATCATAAAAGTGATAACCATGATTACGGTTTGGTTTCAGTCGACAACATTTTTCTTTTTATGTTTACACTTTTCTAACATATTTATAATAAAATTTTATTAAAAATCATATAATTTACTTTATTGGTAATATTAAATTTTATAGTTTATTAATTATTTATTATACGTTTTTTAAATCTATATTAAAAAATTATTTTAATTTTTATATATTATTTGTTAGAAGGAATATAAAAAGAAGAAGAAGGGTTTTTTTTTATAAAAAAAATTATCTCGTTTAGTTCAATTTCTTTTAGAAAAATGCAAAAACAGAGAAATATCATCACACAATTTTGCTTCACCTCCAAAAGCGGTAAGATTCAAAAGAAATGTTTTAAAATCTCTTTCTATCCTTCTCTAAAACCAAACATAATAAAAATTAATTTTTTATTTTCTTTTCTTTATTAAAATATTTTATTCATTTAAAATATTTATAGTCTATCTTATCTATTTTATGGTATATTCAAGTATTTATTTATAAGTTTTAATATTTAATTTTTAAATATTCATAGTTTAATTTTAAAAAAATGGTTTTATTTTTTAATTGTAAAATTAATTTATATAATTTCTTTCATCTCTTTTAAAATATTTATATATAATTAATACGTCAGTATAGTTACTATCCATTAATTATTGTTGTTAATATTATCATTAGTTCATTGTTATTTTTATGATTATTGTTTTTTTACTACTTACACATCATCATTAATAGTCAAGTGTCATTATTATTAATCACAATAACTATTATAATTATTTTTCACAATATTAATTGTTATATTTATTATTATTTTGATAATCATCATCAAATAATTTATGGGTCTAAATAAAATAGTATAAATAAGTGGTTTATATAGTTTGAATTTAAGATTTAATATTAAAAGTTAAAAATTAAAATAAAAAATAATGAAAATAAACTAAAAATTAATTTTAATTTCTAAAAATTTCTAATTTAAAACTAACATTCATCCTAAATAAACTCTTTACTTGAGGTAATGGTATAGGTGGTGAGTGAGTCTTCTAGTCCATGATTATTAGCGAATACATTAACTTAGCCCATAGGTTGATAGGCCTAAGGAGGCATCACTATTTGAGATTTGGCAAGTATGCCAACAAAATACATATATACATATCCCTCAGGCTCGAAGCATAGAAAAGAATAAGAGTTTTGAAGTAAATAAAAGTTTCATTGTTAATCTGGATTCTTCCAATTATTTGATTGTTGTCAAGGTCTCTATACTTTTATCAAACATGGGCATGGTTCACGTCTTCACAAAGGAATGTGTGAGCTTGAGGTATATCAATTATATAACTTAAAGTTTAGGTAGCAAAATCAAGTAATCTGAGTGAACACTAAGCAATAAAACAAATCAAAATGAAGAAATATTATGTCGTCTGACAAGATGATAGGACCAATATGGTGGGTCGTAAGTTATGCAAGATAAATTAACCTAAGCCAAAAATTCCAACTCATAAACTTAAACAAAATAAGAAGCTATGAGCTACCAAAGACGAAACAATATTTATCAATCTTTACTTGAATGGTCAAAACCTATTCATAGACCTTAGTTCAAAGGTTTATAAACATGTTCGGTTAAGCATCGATGTATTTGTGGCGCAACACTTGATATCAAAAGTAATATAATGACAATTATTATGAGTGTTGATCAAGGAGCAATGAAGTCATGGGTGGATTAAGAGAAGAGAGTTGTATAACTATGTATGTTAAAATTGTGATGATGAATGATGAAGTATATTTTGACTCCAAAGACAACATTTTACTCCAAAAATGATTGAAGCAAGAAAATTGTTGTAAGAAAACTTAGCAAAAGTTGATAAAACTTGGTTGTGAGAAAGATAAGTTAGATAATTAATGAGCCGTAGAAGGTGATTAATTTGAGATTGGGACGTGATTAGTTAAAAGTTTGAAGTTATTAAAAATGATCTACCTATGCATTAGGCAGCAAAGAGCTCTTTGAAATGCCCTAAGGATCCATATTTTTTTCTGATTTAAATCCATCAAGGTTAGATATGTTTAATTGGTGGATCACTCTCGTTTTGCCTCTCCAAGAAAGGTGTCACTGTTAGTCTTGAAGATCAAAAGGAAAGAAATCAAGGAATGAGAAATTTGGTTCAAGGACAAGATCAAAGAATATAAAATCTATATGTAATTTTTTTAACTAATATATATATAATAAATTTGACAAATAATAACCAACAATGAATAAATGTCAAATAAAATGAGAAATAATCATTACATATTAGCAATTTTGAAAATCTTTATTATTTTTTAGTAAGTAAACAGTTAATTTATAAAATAAATTAAAGTTAAAAGAAGTTGAGATATCTTTTTAGAAACAAATTTTTTTCGAGGAGTGAAACATTGTTGATCACATTAATTTGTGCCAGAATAAATCACCATTTTTACCTCTGAAAGATAAAAAAAAATTATAATAAACTATTTTTTATATTTTAAAGTAGAAAAAAATAAAATTCTGATCTTTTATGAAATAAGGTGAACAACCTAAATATTTGAACAATCAAAATAATGATTTAATTTTTTTTATAAATATATTATTTCTACTACACATGTTTATTACATTTTTATTATTTTTTTCGCTATCTCTTTTTATCATATCTACATCTTATAAATACTTCTCTCAATTATTATTTTTTCGTAATTCTTATTTCTAAAAAAATTATAAAAAACTTTGTAGCAATATAATTTTCTATTTTTTGGGAGTGCCACAATATTTGTATGTGGTATCCATTAAAAGAATTTAAAATTTTGAGGGTAACACTTTAGGTTGGATTTGAACTTTTTTTTTTTTTCGGATTTGGGTTGGAATTGAATTCTGAAAAAAAAATTAAAATATTTATAATAAATAATATTGTTAAACTTTTTTTAATGGAATCCGACAATATCTTGTAATTTATATAATCAATCTCATTTACTGATATAAGTTCTATGTTGCTGTTGGGTTGGGCTTGAACTTTAAAAGGAGGGCAAAACAATACGACACCCATGATAGCAATTCTATTAAAACAATACGACAAAAAAAAAAGTACAGTATATACCTTGCCTCTTCATTTCACTGTATATATGCGTATAACTTTTTAAACGGAAATTTCAAATAATAATTAATTAGATATTTCAGTTTGATTACTTTGCTTAACAAAATAATAATTTGAGTGCTAATTTTGTCTTTTTGTACAAATAATTATTTTTCTCCTAAAAGTTATGCCAAAAGAAAATATGAAGAATGTACATGCAAAATAAAATGAACAATTTACGAATTTGTGTATACTTGAAAGCAATTCTGAATTCCACGTTACATTCTTAAAATGAGATAAATATAAGTTTTCTTCAATTTTTCTTTTAAAAAATTCAATATACAATTATCTTTTATTTACTTGGAATAAATTAAGAAGAAAAAATTATGAGAAAAGAAATTAGGAAAGAAAGAATTAATTTAAGCGATTTATATGAATAAAATTGGAAAGGAAAAAAATTTATTTCTGATTGGATCATATTAAAAAAATTCCTCCTAAAGTGGGGTGATGGGATTGATTTTTTTGTTTTATTATCTTTATTTTACATAATACTTTTTATAATAAAAAATATTTATAAGTTTAAAAATTACTAAAATAATATTAATAATAAAAAATATAATTTTATTAAATTCAATTTTTCTAATTAATTTACATAGTTTACTTATTTTTATAATTTATTTTTTATATATATCCAAACAAATAATTATTTTATTTTATTTTATTTTTAATTATCATTTCTTTTCTTCTTATTTTTAAAATTTTAAAACAGATAATTTATGAAAGCACAATATAAAAAGTTTTAGCAGCCTCAAAAATAATAATAAATAAAAAAAATAAAGATATATGAGTACATACATCCATACACCACATATTTAGCTGTTCAATTTTTTTTAAAAAAAAAGTATAAAAAATAATTTCAATCGTTACATTAAAAAAAATGCATCCATGGTTGTTGCACATTTTATGGGTACAAATGTTCTAACTTTGAAGGCATACCATAAAAAGGGGATTTCTTTAATACCAATTAAAGATATAGTAGGTTAGAGATCAAAATCAAACAAATAATGATGATAGGACAAAGTGAAAATGTACATAATAGGTGAGAATGTGAGATGAATTCTCAACCTTTAGTTTAATAATTCATGCTTCAAAAGGTTATTTCAGGCATGCAACCGTTTTTGAGTAAAGCTCCTTATCCAATGCTGGTCCCCATAAATCACCACCAACAATAATATGCTTTTTTTCATCATATTTCCTCTATTATTTACTTTTTTTTTTAGAATTACAGATTTATGAGCAAAACTTATAAATAAGAAGTGAGAGCCATACCAATAAATCTCAACTAATATTAAAGAATGTGTTTTAAAAAACATATTAAAAAAATATGTTACTGACCCAAAATTTATGAATGCTTCCAATGAATTTGATCTTCATCATGTGCTGAGCCATACCAATTCACATTAAGTTTATGGCTATATTCTATATATATATATATATATATATATATATAAATATTACATGGTCATTGTGATAGTTAATGACGTATCTGAGCACATATCCACACCACAAGACGAAATGAGATAATGTTATGTGAGAACCGCACTGCACGAAATTAGAAGTTACACCCACATGTAAATTGAAAGTGGTCCTGCAATACGTCCTAGCAAAACAAACTGTTAAGTGGTCCTGCACCATTTCAAAATTTAGTTATATATGTACCATACATGTTTCAATAGAAATTGTATGTATTCCAGTTTTGTACATCAATTGATCATTATTTTATCAATTTATATATGTTTTTGTGTGAGAGAGATCAAGAATATGATGTGACCACTGCCAAGTTGCATCTTGGAAAACTTTCTTTTAGAGTGAAGATTGCTTTTTATTTTACAAATATTTTCCCCCTTTCGCCAAATACTAAAGCTTCAAATTAAAATAAAAACTCACTCTAGTGCTCTTGGTAGAAATTACCATTTATTACAAATTTAAACAATGGGTTATATTTGCATGTTTTTTTTAATGATGAATTTATGCAGCTCAGAATTTTATTTGCATTCATCATTGAGTTAAATTTTTTAAATCAACTTTGATTAATCTATTGCCCTTTTTTTCACTTAGTTGTTTTGTGTGCTCAATAAACCATGGGATTTTTATATATCATCCGTTATAATTTTTTTCAACATCAAATCTGGTAGTACAAAACTGTTATTAATTTGTAAATATCAAAGTAATAATTGAAGTTGATAAAATTGCTCTAAAGGCTGAAGCCAATTAGTCAGAGGTTTGGAACTAAAATATGAGTGATTTTGTTGTTCTTAAGAGATAATTACAAACAATTGCTTTTAAGAGGAGTTGATGTTATAGCCCAACAAGCTAGTCATTGTAGAAAAAAACTTAAAAAAAGAAAAAATAGGTACGTTTATATATGTTACTTTTTCCTTTCTTTTTTTAAGAAGAGATTCTTATTCTCTTGTCCTATTGTAATAAAATAAAAGAGAAATAAAAATAAAGCGAGTGCTCTTATTTTTCAGAAACTATTATACAAAATAGTTTCTTTTCAGGATTTTTTTTTAACATTCACCTTTACAATTATGTGAATAATTTTCTTTTGCTCCTTGCCTTCCTCCTTAACTCACTTTTTGATTTTTAATCTCTCTCCTTATCTTTTTGTTAGAATTTTTTGCCTTTTTTTTTCCTCCACATTCATCTTATACAGATGTTGGAGGATCACTATTTCTTAACATTTTATAAAATCTATAATGTAAAGAGAATATTAAAAAATAAAAAATAACATGAAACAAAGTTAAGGGACATTATACAGTAGTTAGTTTGTGACTGTGATATGCACTCGTTTCTATCGTTTAGGACTTGCATCTTAATTAGAAACGCTTCTGAGGCTGTACCATAAAAAATACATGATTAAGATTAATTTATATATATAGCTCAAAAAATTCAAAAGTTTAAAATCCGTTTTATCAAAATTAATTCTACTAAATTATATATCAAACTATTCTTCATTGATGTCATATTCTTTTGAAATAGGTTTTAAAGAAGACAACATATTACCATTATCTTTAGAAGATATTTTGGTGAGAATTTTTTTTAGAATTCCCAGTAATCTTAATTCTTAACTTAAAAAATGTTAGATTTTAGGTTTTTTATGAATATTTTAAAAAATATTTTAAGGAATTAATATATTCAAAAATATTTTTTTTAATAATGATTCTCACTAAATCTACAGAAGAGGGTGAGAATCTCACGATAATACAGTTTAATATTTTATAAATTTAATTTAATATGTCAAATATATTGTTATTAGTGTACCTGAATTTATTTAATATTTAGTTTAATAGAAAATAATTTAAAATTACTAAAATTTAAAAAATATATAACATTTTATATAAAGATTAGAGTCAACTAATTCAAATTTATGTTATATAATTTAATTTGACTAATAATATTAAAAATTTAAAAAAAATTAACATTTATTTTATTCTATTAAAAAAATTGAAGTTTGCAATACAATTAATTTAAAATATTAATATAATTTTATAATAATTCATTTTCATTATCTTAATTGCTAATGTTTGTATTAGACAGCAGAATTTAATATTTTAAATTAATGTCAACTAATTTGGATTTACAATATAGTTTAGTTTTTGTGCTGAATTTAATTTTATCAAATATATTTTTATTAATGATTTTTATTTTTTTAACATTTAATTTAATATTAAGTAATTTCAAATTACTAAAATTCATAAAGTCTATAATGTTTTTTATATAAAATAATTTTTGTCAACTAATTTAAATTTGTGATATGCATAATTTAATGCTAAAAATTTTAAAATTAATTATATTAAAATATTAAAAAATAGTAAATATTTAAAATTTTAACATCATCTAAAAGGATTATATTATTATTTTTAAATTTAAAAAGGATAATAATATTTTTTACTAAAATAATATATTTTTTTAAAATTAATATAAATTAAAAATTATAAATAATTATTTAATTAATAATTAATAAAAGGATCAATTTAAAAATTATAAATTTTAAATATTTTAAAATAAATATATTAGAATAGATAAAAATTTTGACTGTATTAATTATATTGTGACATCATTAATTACAAGTATTATGGACAATATAAATATATTTAACCATATCATATATCATTACAGATATGTATCCTTATATTTACAAATTTACAAAAGTACATAACCAAATACCATAAAAAGAACCCTCATCGACATTGGTAATCTTCCCCAACCTTATACGGGTGAGTCTTCTACTAATCTAATATTTTATTATGGGAAGAAATATTTTCTTGTATTTTGATATATGCTATGATATGTTTTTCACAATTAACAAAGTATTTGCAGGAATTGAAAAGTAGTAAATCTTAATTTTAAAACTAACGGAAACTAAAGTCAAGAATTCAACTTGACTGGTTCACGAGCTTTCTTGATTCAATTCAATTTTTAAAATTTGATTACAGTATATTTAGTTAAAATTTTAGGTTTAAACAAAAGTTGTGTTAAACTTTTTGAGTCGATACAAGAACTTTTTTAATAGATAATATACAAATACTTCTATAAATATTCTTATCTGATTACTAAATTTTCAAAATTCAACTTATCTAAATTTTTGTAATAAAAAAAAATGCTGTCCTAACTTATCTTTTATTCCACCAAAGACAGAGGGAAGCAAATGCTTACTTAATATACTTTCTTGTAGATCACTCCAATGTGCGTTGCCAAGAGCAAGACAACTCTTAACAAACAGAAGTTGCTTTTATATTCTTAATCTCTAAAATGTTACTTTATTATAATAATCAAAGTATCTTTAATTAGTATAATAGCCTGCAATGGACAATCCACAGTATACCTAGGAAAGTGAGTACAAATACATATTAAAATACGGTAGTCCTAGAAAATATACATCAAATATTTGTTTTATAATCTTCAACCTGGTGTATCATGGGTGAAGAAGTGAAGCTAAGATCTAAACAAGCAATTGGAGACAAAGATTGTCAACAAAAAAATGTTTTCAATCATTTATGATTATTAATAGAGTAATCAGATATAAGTGATTACCGTTGACAAGAATGTTATGATTATAAAATAAAAAAAAAATTTGGAAAAAAAGGAGTAGCTTGAGAACCTTATCTGTAACATTAGGAATGCAAGCTTCTCTTGGTGCTCTTTAAGGGACCAAAAACTATTTTCATCCACTCGTAACGCACCCCTATCGCTTTTAGAAAAGCCAACAGTCTCTGGCCACCAACCCCTATTTTACACGAGTCTCTCTCCCTCTGCGCTTCTCACTCTGTCTCAGGGTCTGTGACACACACAGACACAACCGCATTTTCACTTCAACTTCTCTGCTTTACCCATTTTTCTACTCTCTATTGGTGAGTTTCTTTTTATTCCTACTATTTCGTTGAAACTCTTTCGTGAGTAGCAAATAAGTCACATGAATTTACTATTTTTGTCCCATGCTACTCCGCGCCTGTGAATTCTCCTTATTCTTTACACATTGTTAAGAGTTTATAGTTGTGAAAATAGTCCATTCGTAAGTAAGTGTGTTTTTTAGTGTAATTAAGTGAAAACTTTCAAGATTGAAACTGATGAGAATGTGTGAGGCTTCCAGAGCCAGGTTTGTTGAGTGCTGAACTGCAGAACATGATCGTCACTTCTTTCAGCAAATTCCAAAATATGTTTTGGTTAAATAATGCTTCTTATGCTATAAATGGAAAGGGAACAGAAAAAGAAAAGGCAAATTAAATTTACATATTGTGTACACTCAAACCAGGCAAATTCTCATTCCCATATTGTGGATACTTTTCAACTAGCTTATAGTGTAGGATTATTGTGGTTTCTTTTATGCATAATATTAAGCTACTCAGATAGGTGTTAATGTGAAGAAGAAGAGAAACTAAAATGTGGTGCTAGGATAAGCTGGCAATGGAGAATGGATGGTTCCGAGCAGAAACGGGATCTGGTTAAAGACAAAGTTTGGTCGTGTGATAACTATAGATAGATGTTGATCTATGTCTGAACTCCAAATCAAATTATTTGTTAATTATACTCTCCTCTATGTTGATCAGATAAACGTATTTTATTTCACTGTCAAAGCATCCTTTCACTTTTTTTTTTCTTTTTTTTTTGCATATAATCTGTTATTATGCAATGTGCATCTCATGGAGTGTGGTGATAACTCAGACTGGTGAGTCAGGCTTAAATAGGAATTTGTTTAATTTTTAGCATGATCTTAAGTAGTATTAATTTGAGTATGGTTGATGCTAGATAAACATTACTTTCTAGATTTGAATGCTCTTTTGTGCTTTGTCATGATGATGATATCTAGTCAACACTAATTCTTTTCCCTCAGGAAGGGGAAGGGAGATGTTTTTATGATATAATTTGATGAGTAAGAATCAGAACATGGAACAGATTTTAGCACTCTTTTGGCGCGTTAAAGTTTGGTTTAAGAAGGATTTGGCACGATTGCTTTAGAATGATTGTATGGGTGGCTCCATTAGTAATCATTTGAGAGTGGGTAGGAGAGCTGATAATCATTAAATTAAATTGTTTTGCCCATTAGTTTATTTAATTTTTAAATATTAGACATAAAAGTGTATTATGTGATCTAATTTGACTCATTATCTGGGTGGGGCTTCCCATGACTACTTTATGTAGTAAAGAGCAGAAGTGCAGAACATGGCACAAATTTTGGCACCCTCTACGCAATGGCAGATGAGAATCACGAAAACATCACCCAATGCAAGTCCCGTCACATCAAACATGTGGAGTTCTTTGTTGATGAAACAAAATAAGAAAGCTACAAGTTCTGCTAAATTTAGAGTGCTGGCAATCAAGTCTGAAAATGGCACCATCAACAGGCTGGAAAATCTACTTGATTTGGACATCACCCCATACACTGACAAGATAATTGCTGAGTACATTTGGTATTTTATTCTACTCTGCTTCTGTTTGTATCTCAGTTCACCCAATCCTATTATGAATAACTATTTCCTTTTACTGCTTCTTTGTGAGGATACAAGGTACTAAAAACTATCATTTTTGTTTTTCTTGAAACAGGGTTGGGGGAACAGGAATTGATGTGCGCAGTAAATCAAGAGTATGATATTTATGATGTTGTAAACAGGCTAAGAGAAATTATTCCTACAATTGTTGCCATTTGATTTATCTCATGCTATTCATGATAATCCTATACATATATTTTCATTTCACAGACAATAGCGAGGCCAGTTGAACATCCCTCTGAGCTCCCTAAATGGAATTATGATGGATCTAGCACTGGACAGGCACCGGGTGATGATAGTGAAGTAATCTTATAGTAAGAATTTTGACACTGATGCTTCTATTAATGTTGCTGACCCCACTCCATTGCAGTTTTAATTTTAGTCTGTTTTTTCCCCTCAGTCCTCAAGCAATTTTCAAAGATCCTTTCCGTGGTGGTAACAATATTTTGGTAAGAGCTTTTATACTTGAAAGAGGTCTCATGGCATGTTGATTGAAATTGAAATACAGATATTATGAAAGTTAATTTGATTTATTTTGTTTTGCAAAGGTCATTTGTGATGCTTACACGCCAGCAGGTGAGCCTATCCCTACAAACAAGCGACACAGAGCTGCTGAAATTTTCAGTAACCCAAAGGTCCAAGCCGAAGTTCCATGGTATGTATTATAATACTTATCTTTACAAATAAACACTATTTTGTGATGATAAATCGCATGGTTCTAGAATTTATTTATTTCTGGTTTAATATTACCAACTACTGTTGGATACTAGAAAATTGTTCCATGGAATATCTAACTCTATGATACACAAACAACTTCTATATATGATGACTTATGGCCGAAAGGAAAGATATACAATGAGTAACAATGCCAGTTGCTATTCTGACATCAATAGTATTTTTATCTAGTGATGCCTAAGCAAATTATGACATGAAGATTTTCCTTCTTCATTTGTTCGCTTAAATAGAAGATAACTGAACTTTTGGTGTTAAATTATGTTATTAACAGAAAACATGCTAATATTGTTGTCTATTAATTGCTCCAAGGTATGGAATTGAACAAGAGTACACCTTACTTCAAACAAATGTGAATTGGCCTTTAGGTTGGCCTGTTGGTGGCTATCCTGGTCCTCAGGTAATGTCTCTTGTAGTTATCTTTTGACTTTTATTCACATTTCATTGGAATTTGTCAATTTCATAATGTGGATTTGATTAGGCATTCCTTCATATTTCAGGGTCCTTATTACTGCAGTGCTGGGGCAGATAAGTCATTCGGACGTGATATATCTGATGCACATTACAAGGCTTGCTTATATGCTGGAATTAACATCAGTGGCACCAATGGGGAGGTTATGCCTGGGCAGGTACATCTATCGACATTCCTGTTGTTTTAAGGCCTATGAATGCATGAACTCAGTTTTATCAATATTTCTTCTATGTATTGTAGTGGGAGTTTCAAGTTGGTCCTAGTGTAGGCATTGAAGCTGGTGATCATATCTGGGCTGCGAGGTACATTCTTGAGGTAATTCATCTTGCTTACTTATATATATATATATATACCGTTAGACCATTTGATACAGAAAGCTTATATACCGTTAGACCATTTGATACAGAAAGCTTAAACTTTTAAAAGAATCAATTATTAAAAAATGCCAGAGTATCTTAATTCTGTAGAGATTTTTGGTTCAATAACATCTTATTTTAGACTTTGGCTTTTGTGTGATTCTTGTTCGTGTGTAGGTGCATTTTAGAAAATAGCTGTTAACGCTAAGCTTGATATATTATTTTTATTTGTGTGTGTTTTCCTAAGAATTGCTCCATTTGCTTGTAGTTATCCATTAATTCTAACGACCAGCTATTGTCCGTATTTCTTCTTTTTAACTCTTTCCTTTTTTTCCAGATGCAGTTAAGTCAAAGTTCAAAGAAAATACATCCTAAATTAAATTTTTTTTTCTTCATCTATTTTTATACAATTCTTAAGCAACTTTAAAGTTTTAAGCTCATGAAAATTAATTTGATATTTTTGAAAATAACTAAAAAGTTTGAGGGAGTTCGTGCTATTGCTTATTAGTGAAAATTGTTTACAGTCTCAAGTGAACAAAACTTTGTGCTTGTTCTTTTGTTTCTTATCCAGTTTTATATTTTCTAATTAAATATATTGCATTTTGGTCTTTCCTAACAGAGAATTACTGAACAAGCTGGCGTTGTGCTCTCACTCGATCCAAAACCAATTCAGGTGCTGTAATGTTTTAATTGATGGTATTTCTTATCCTATGCTATATTATACTAATTGTTTTGGTTATACACAGGGTGATTGGAATGGTGCAGGATGCCACACTAATTATAGGTTTTTGGCCATACCTTTGTCAAGAATTATGATTGCATGTGTCCTATTGACTTTCTAAATCACTAAGTTGATATTTGATAAATTTTATTTGCTTTTTAGTACAAAGAGCATGAGGGAAGAGGGAGGCTTTGAGGTAATAAAGAAGGCCATTTTGAATCTATCACTCCGTCACTCGGATCACATTAGGGCATATGGTGAAGGAAATGAGAGAAGGTTGACAGGAAAGCATGAGACAGCCGACATTAACACATTTTCTTGGGTATGGTTTCAAAATTGCCAATACCTATTCATGTTAAAGACAGGATGATCAAGCATCAAGTTTGTCTTCTTGTGTGAAACATGCTAATAAAATTGAACTTGCAGGGAGTGGCTAACCGCGGTTGCTCAATCCGTGTGGGAAGAGACACAGAGAAGAATGGCAAAGGTAAGTCACCAACAATAATTTTATGGCTGCTGTTTAGTGCACTAGTTAATTGGAAGCACAAACATTAGGCTCTAATGGGGGACTGATGAGACATTATCTGACTTCCTTAGCATGTTGTCTTGACTGAAGCTGC
Source organism: Canavalia gladiata (assembly GCA_037954105.1). Lineage (NCBI taxonomy): Eukaryota > Viridiplantae > Streptophyta > Magnoliopsida > Fabales > Fabaceae > Canavalia > Canavalia gladiata. Next base: position 16,263,025 of record CM075658.1, on the reverse strand, counting down.
CAGTTCAAACTTTTAGTAGCTTAAACTTTTTGGATGATTACTAATTGGCCAATTCATCAACTCCAGCTTATGGATTGGATAGTATTGCCGTGGCACTTTGGTCCTTTTTTTTTTATTTTTTTATTTTCAGTGTTTTCCTTCATATGTTGCAAAATCACATCCTAGTTGATATGTTTTTAGCAAATTACCCTTGTTTTCCATCATCACCAATCTCATTCTAATGTTCTCATTCATTTCTTTTTAACATTTTTTTATACAAGCAAATTAATACCAAGGCCATAAAATTCTAAAATGCTCTAGTATTACCATATATAATTGTTGACCTTGCCGGTGCTCGTGGTTATAGGTTACTTGGAAGACAGGCGTCCGGCTTCAAACATGGATCCATACGTTGTGACATCATTACTGGCGGAGACTACACTATTGTGGGAACCAACTCTAGAGGCTGAAGCTCTTGCAGCGCAGAAGATAGCGTTGAAGGTCTAAATCTATTGATTGGTGGCATTCTGGATGGAATCGGTAGTCTGTGGGAGCTGTTCTTTCACTTTCCTTTTAGATTATTTATATTCTAAAGATCTTGTTTGGACTAAAGAGGTTGTCATGCCCAGTTATTGGTTACCATATGAAATGCACATTTGATATCAGAAGTTTCGATGGTTTTATTTGCTTCTGGACAAATTTTTATTGATGCTTGGATATATTCAGTGTTGCATTAGATTTTATTTTCCTATAAATAATTGAGCTTATATACCTCAGAATTTCAAACATTAAAAGATTTTACAACCTTTTGTTTTGGCTGGGATTAAGTTCATCTTAATAAAATTGAGAACCTTCGAACAATATAAAGAACTTGGAGCATTGCATTAAACCATGTGTGAAAGGATTCCTAGCACCTTTCATCAAAAAGGATAACGATGGAAAGGAATGCAAGCCGTTCATTTGTGTGAACAACCCTTTTCTGATAAAATAATGGGGAGAAATCTTGGCACATACACCTCCTGCTCCTATGTTCATGTAAGCGTTTGAGTTTCGATGGCCTCTGGGTGGAAGACCCAAATCAGTGACGTAATTTCGATGGGAAAGGCAACACAAATGGAAAAAAGGGGCATTCCGAGAATCGAACTCGGGACCTCTCGCACCCAAAGCGAGAATCATACCACTAGACCAAATGCCCAGGTATGAATAAAGATGGTTAATAACTTTATATAAATATTTATGTTTGTTCCCAGAACATCATATCCTATTTTGGTTGATGCGGGATTTCATGATTCTTCGTATGCTCAGTTTCAGAAGCTATAAACAGATATATCAACTGCTAATAATCAAAATTTTTTCGTTATGATAGATGAACTGCTAGAATTATCATTTGTGTATGAATCAATAGGTTTAATTTTAAATTGATAACAACTTGATTGAATTACATTATTAATCAAGATTGATATTTAGCCAGATTTCTTAATATATAAATAGTATAAAGTATTATTTTTTCATTTTAAAATTTACTAAAAAATAATATATATTTTTATCTTTACATGCCGAGAAGCTGAGTTAATTTTGGACTAGAGCATTTTATTATTACTCTAATAAGTTAATACGTAACAAATAATTTAAAAATCTATTTTTTAATCAATTAATTATCTTGACTAAGCTCTAATTTTATTATAAAGTTCAAATTTATTAATAAATAAATAAATAAATTATTATTTTATATATATTAATTATATCTAACATTCAATTAACTAGTATCTTTGTATGTCTAAAATTAAAGTATGATAAATAATTTATTAATCCCTATGATAATTTTAAACTAAAAAAATTATTATACTTTTTTATAATAATATTTTATTAACAATTTAAAGATAATATTTATCATTAGAAATTTTAACTTAATCAACTCTATAATTATATTTTTATATGCATTATATATATAATTTAATAAATAAATTTTATTAATCTTTATCGAACAAAGATTACATTATTAATCTATATGGATCATTAATATTATATCTTTAACATTTCTATGTTAAACAACAATTTAGATATTATAACAAGTTTTTAATTTTAACCAAAAATTTTAAATAATAAATATATAATGAAGTAACCAATTTCACCTTATTTATAAAATAAATTGATAACAATAACATGGCAAATTATATCTTAAATATATCTATTAATTTCCAACACTAAGACAAAAAAATCGTTTTGAACAAAAATCAAACTAAAAAAATTGATCTAATTTTTATAAGTTTAAATTATTTTCCAGGAAATAATTTTAGAATTAAACTTAAATGTAATATCATAAATATTTTTGACACTGATATTCAATTAACACTGAAATTTTATCTAGATAACTAACACAGTAAAGAACAGTATAAGTTGACATCAATTATCAATATGAAGTTCTGAATAAAAAATAATTACAGAATTGCGTTTAAGTTTTCTGCATAATCTTATTCTAAATACACCAATAAAATTAAGCGTCTCTTTGAATTACCGTTTGGCACAGTAAAAATCAATTTCATAGAAAGTAAAACTTAATCCCTACCATACTACGGAGCTTCAAGATTGGTGTAATTCCATTTGCAGCAAAACAAACAAGCATTAAATGTGTGTATAAAACCACGTTCCAACACCTCATGTTAATTTACTCGTTATACTCACATAAATGCTCGTTTAGGTACTTTCTTATTATCAAAAACATGTAATAAGATAATAAGATATTGTATTGAAAATTATTTTATATTTTTATTTTTGTTTAATCTTTTATATTGATTATGATTGTTATGTGTGGACATTAGACAAGGGTGAAGGTTATATACTTAACATGAATCAACCTGTTAATTTAATGTTTTGTGACTGTGAAGGATATGATTATTACATTCCCGCTCAACTACACAGAGATTGGAGTATAGGCATAGCCACTCCATCTCCATGACCTGTAACCATGCCACCTTCCTTTTTGGTCGCTTCGCCATCACCATGTTTCGTGCTTTTCCCAAAACGCCCTTGCGGATTCCTTAGCCCCAACAAAACCCTTTTGCCCCTGAAGCTCAGAAAGGCGACCCTTATACTCAGAGCTTCAAAAGGTGAATCCCCAAATTGGTCGCAGTGGCTTCCCGCAGAGTCTCTTTCCGCTGATAAACTCTTCAGATTGATTGCGGGTGCCACCGCTAGTCCCATTGGCCAGTTTGTGTCCTCCCCCACCACTTTTCTTCACTCTATCGATCCTCGAGTCAAATTGGTAAGTCATGTCAAATTAATTTCTAGGTTTTTAGTTTCTGCCAAACTCTTCTCTTATCTGTGCTCTGCGCTGAGTATTCATTATTAGATGTTATCCAATAAATCCATTAATATGATATCTTATAATATTAAGCAATCACAAATTATGAAATAAATAATGCAACTTGTGATGGCTCTTTCTTATCATCGTTTTAGCTGAGAGATTCAACATTACAATGTGTGAGCTGTGAGGGACAATTTATTTCATTCCACGCGTTACAAATGTTTATTTTGAGTCTGTTCACGAAACCTAAGCTTTGGGCTGATTGTAGTTTGTGATGCCTACCATATTTTGTAGTGGTGGTTACAGCTAACTCGTCTGGTTTGAAATTATAATTATCCCTTACTTCTTGATCAGCTAAGGAATTGGAGTGCTGTGAGGGTAACCATTTGACTGGTAGTGAAGTTGTTTATGATACATGTTCAATTGCTTTCATTCGTGTAACAAATACCAGAGTTCTTATCAAATATAAATCATGATGGAGTTTTCAGCAATTGTTAGTAGATTCATTTGTGAGGCTGGAATATTTGAAATTATTTGTTTTGGCTGCTTAGTTTATGTTTGTTTGCGATTTTTGGTGATTGATCAGTCTGATTTTACAGGTATGGCTTTTAGCTCTGGTTGTTTTACCGGCAAGGTCACATATAATTATGCGGTTTGGATTAGTTATATACTTGACCGTGCTTTCAGTTTGGGTTCTACCAAAAAATGCTTGGATGGTACGTAAATTTTAATTCTTGACTTATCATCCATAGGGAGTGGGCTCATATTCATATATACATGGATTGATCAGTTTGCTTAATTTTGGTAAGTTGATCATAACTTTAAGGGGCTGGTTGGGATGTAATAGTTCAGGGGCATTTAACCTATCATTTAAGGTTTGCATTTTGTTTAATCTAATGTTCATTATATATATTTTTCAAATTGTCATGTTAATTGCCTTGTCCTGCGGATAAAATTTAGCTACAATACTAGAGGTAATGTTGGAGCTATTTTCCAATCAAAGTTGACATTTCATCTCAATAATCACTACCAATTTTAGTTACCAACATGAAAGTAGAGGTTATCAAGATGAAATGCCAATTTTGATTGTAGAGCAGCTCCGATAGTACCTATGGGTACTCGATTTTGTCCTTTTCTTTTCCTCTGTTTTCATAATTGAGCACATGATATTTCTCATTCCAAATGCTTATTTATGAATTGAGCTGTTGTACCTTATCATAAAATAAGTATGACTTTCCTTTGTATCAAGTGAAATCTATGTGGTGGTTGCCTATTTATTCACTGTTGTTTTCATCATGAAATGATCTGTTCATTTGGGGAACTTATTCCTAATTTCTATTTGTAGGATCAATTGGGAAGAGTTTATTTGCTATCTGGATTGCTATTCTTAACATTAGGGCTGGGTTCAGATGGTGTGCCTGCACTTGTGCAGTTAAGAACTCCACCGCCTGCAATGATGGGGCTTCCTAGTCTTCCTGTATCTTTAACAGGTTATTCATATGTAATCATGAAATTAGGTCCACTAACCTTTACCAGGAAAGGTTTATCTGTGGCAAGCACCGTTGCATGTTTGACTTTTACTGTGAGTTGCTTTCTGTATTTTTCACCATTTACTGGTTTTTTGAACATTTGGCCGAAGCCATGCCTTGAAAGCTTTTTAAAACAACAATTTTTTATGTTTCTGAGAATATGGTCCACATTTCTTTGGAAGGTATTTCAAAGTGCAAGTCTATGTCTCACAACTACAACCCCTGAACAACTAGCATCTGCATTGCGATGGTTTATGCTCCCTCTGAGATACTTTGGTGTTTCTGTGTCAGAAATTGTGCTTACACTTTTACTGTCATTGAGGTTTATCACTCTTGTTTTTGATGAGGTAAGAAGAGTAAAAGGTTTAAATACATACAAATGTATGGATTATATAAATGTAGTTTTGATTTGAGTTTTCTCTATTAATGGCTTGATTTAAATGTCTTGCGAAGATGCACCTTTTATTGACTGCTAAAATTACCACACAACAAGAATTTAAAATTACAAGGGGAACAAAGTATTACGCATTGGTGGAGATTTTTGAGCCTGGCACATATTGAAAACTAGCTGAATCCCTGCATGCATTCATGTTATATGGATGGTGATGAACTAGAAAACAGAAGCTTTACTGGTTTTATTTGATAGGATGTTCAATGGTGTTCATTTAAGAACTTAAGGATGGCAAAGATATCAAATTTATGGATGTATTGGGGTGTAGTGCTGTAAATGATACCATCCTGGTATCAATATTTTGAGGTACATTCAAACAAGAATAAGATAATGTCTTGATTAATAAAGTTTACAGTTGTTACTGACAATCAGATTAGATTTAGCAAAAGCAAGGATTGAAGTAAATTTTCAGCAAAGACTGTGAATATTGACAATTTAACATAATATGGTGGGCAGGTTAGTGTGGATATTAGTTAAGTTCTATACATAACTAGATGATGGTAGTAAATGACAATTGGTACAACTTCTCTAACAGAATAAATAGAGGTCAATCGTACATTTCATCAGGAACTTCAATCAACAGTAATAACCCAATTTAAGCTAAACTATAAAGCTTAAGCTTGTCATTTTCCAATACCGTATTCACTAAATATCTGTATTGTTTTGTTGCAGGTCCGTAACATAGCTTTGGGGATTGTATCTCGTAGGGTAAATTGGAAACAGCTGACTGTTATGGAGACAATTGATGGTAAGTAATTATTGGGAACTCTTCCTCTTGTTTTAAGTCAGTGACAAAAGTTATAGTTCTGTTTCCTAATCTCTTATCAACTTTCCAACCAACTCGTGATGGGTATCATCTGTGTATAATGATTGTGCATAATCTCCTTAAGGTTCTCTTGGCTTCACTTTTGATTTGTACAAACTTTTTAAACATTAGTAATTGATACAAGAAAGTGGTTATCCTAGCATGCTTCTTTTTGTGTTCATGATAAGGTTAATGAAACTGGTAATTAACACCTTAAAATATGCCTATTGATGATGCCACATTTACTTTTATCTGAACAGCACTTGCATATTCACATTAGATGATTATCTATATGTGAATATATATGTTGTTGTATAATCCTATAGGACATTAATACTAATATTTTGTTATGACCCAGAACTGATCCTAAACAAAATAACTGAAGTGATGGAAGTATATCTGTTTCTTTTAAATGGTGATAATTTTTTTCAAAGCTTTTCTTAGAAATCTAGTGATCTTGTCATGCTATAATGGTGAACTTTCTATTCTCCACCGGTACTACTAATGACTATATGCACCTCTATCGAAATGACTAAGAATTCCCAAAATTTAAGGTTTAACATGCAGTTTTATCAGGATATTACTTGGTAGGTAGTTTATATGGGAAACTTAGTTCTGCAATTGACCAACTGTTTTTGGCTAGGTTAATGTTTGATGGACTTAAGATAGACTTCAAGCTTTTACTTGAAGATATTTCTTCATCGGTCATGATTCTTTTCTTTATTCATTATATGGCTTCACAGTTTTCTTTAACTACTTCCGGTGCATCTTCAAAAATATTTTCAGCCATGCAGAACAAATTTCTCAGGTATGTCTTAAATTTAGTGTTCATTTCCCCTTCTGCTTTGTCAATGTTGTTTGAAGTGCTTCAGCTATTTGCAAACTCATTCCCAAACTTTAGAATAACTGGATAATTTTGTTTTAAATTCAACTATTTAGAAGGTTTTACAGATTCATGATTGTAGACAACATGTTACTTTTAGTTCTGGTATATGGAAAGTTAAACAGTTAGAATGTTATCAATGTTTGTTGTGTAGTTTGAGCTATATGTCGATTTCATTAAAAATGCTGAGTTAAAATATATCTATATTATATTAACCTTACACACAAAATGCAATTTCCCTGGACATAGGCCACTCATTACAAACTGACCTGTCCACACTAATCAGCTGTTGACATCATATTCATCATAGAAAATTCAAAGGTTGTCCTCTGATAAAGTAAAAATAAAATACTGCAGGCTATGATAGTCAGAGGTTTCAAAGGAGATGGTGGTACTCATAAAATTTACTTCCTGTCAGAATCATCTTTTGGGATGAAAGATCTTATATGCTTGCTTTGCTTGACTGTTGTCATAGGAGCTGCTCTCCTGTCTGAGTACTACCTTGTTTGACAAGATATGCCACTCTTGCATCTGTTAGAGTATTGTGATTGATGTATGTATGTATGTATTTTGACTATTTTCATCAATCATTAATTTCTCATCTTTGGACTAGCAAGTGAAAAATCTTTAGAATCACTTGTATGTTCAAGGGCAAAGTGGACTTCAGCAAGTTACGCGCTTTCCCATGAAGATATGATACAACAGAAAAGATTGAAAGATGAAGTAAGGAAAATTTGGATGTGGCTTCAGATGTCATCTTTTTGTAGGTCATTTGTTTATTTCTTGAGTTACATATAACAGAATTTTCTTGCATGTGCTTACTCATCATGTCAATATATACACTTTAAATCAGTTTGACGCTTTTAAATAGCAGCAGTGATTAGTTGAACCTTCAGAATTTATTGAACTTTTGATCATCATTTGTCTTTCAAACTACATTGTTGACACTTCCTATGGAGATAAACCAAGCCCTTTACACGTGCGTTTATCAAGAATTTGCTTGCGCTTAATATAGTCTTTTTTGTTAAAGAATACCCGTCAAGATGACCTTGATGCAGACTTTTAGTAAACTCGATGCCAAAATTCACTAAACTTATTTAGGTTTTTGGCATGTCAAAAGGAAAACAACTGACTTAGATGCTAACCCCAAAAGGGAGTTGGATAACACACTATGAAAATTCCAAGCAAAAGCGGATTCTCCTTGAACCTCAACGTTATCATACACCTTGGCTTAAACATAATTAGTCTATTGACGAATGTTTATAAATTTAAATAAAATTTTGTAAATAAAAAAATTAAAAAATAATAAATGTTTTTATTTTAATATTGAATATTATATTATATTATAAGAGATTAAACAAATAAAACTCATAAAATTGTGGATGAAATTAAGATTGAGATTAACATCTATAATAAAATGAATTGAGTTTCCTGGATTCCTAGAATGCATAAGATGGTGGTGGCAATTAAAATATTTTCAACAGAAATTAATACAAACAAAATAAAATTCTCATGACTTTCAAATTAATAGATTCGTGAATAAATTAAAATGTTCTCATTATCGCTAGGATTTCTCAATAAAACAAAACACAAACATATAGTAGGAATTACGTATAATATAGGAACAGGAATAAACTTATGCCCATTATAATTGTGACCTTGTCCTTTGGTGCTCCCAGATGTTGAAGTTAAACAGTGGTGGAAGGCAATGTGACTTGCTTATGATATTCAGCCAGAGCCCACATTGTGAAAATATTTCTATACATTGGGTAATGTAACACACCACTCTCCAAGAACGCCCCTACTGCTTTCTGCCATGTATTCACAAACAAAAAATACAAACAGAAACTCAAATGCGGTGCATCAATTTGCACAAAATATTACATATTAAATTTTATAATTTTTCTAATATAGACTTAAAATGATATAATAAGAATATATATTAATTTTTTATTAAAATGAAAAAATTTAATATATTAATAATATAAATATTATAATCTTGAATAAAAATTTACTACTCCTTTCATTCTTTTTTTTATAAAAAGGACATATGTTAAAAATTATAAAAATATTGTTAATTTTTTAAATTTATCATTTATAAAATTTTTATCTTATCTGATTACTATCTTATTTATTATTAAGGATATATATAAAAAATTAATTAATATTTTATTGAATGCCTAGACAAAAAATAAATAGGAACAATTTTTTATTCTCTATCTAAATAAATAAAAAATATTTTTTATTTTTATTGTATATCCTTACTTCTTAGATACACATTAAAAAATGTTAGATTTTATAAAATTCAATTTTATTACTTAGAGTATATCTAATATCCCATATCAAAATCAAATTGAGATTTCATGCATGTCATTCTAGTGTTTTACATGCTGAAATTTTTGTGAATTAATGTGAAATGTCTTTAAAAACATTCTTCATGTCTAGATCTAAATATTTAGTGAGTGAAGTTTGTAAAAATAAATATTACAAATAATCTATCATTGAGATTAGGTAACTTTTAATATTTTATTAAAAACTCAGTTTTAATTCACTTTCAAAGACTGACAAAAAGAATATTATCCAAATCTTACAAATTATTCTAATCACATTTTTCCTTAATATGAAACATCTTTGCAATATACAATAAAAGTAAATATCAAAGCATTTGGGTACCTGTGGGGGCCAATCGCCATCTTCCAACTGGGAATTAATGAGCAACTTAGCCGCACGATGAAGGGGAGTTGGGTCTCTTTTTGCCTGCATATGGATTTTAAAAAAGAAAGACAGCGAAAACATTAATTTTATCATGTGTGGTGGATATGGTAATTGTAAAAAGAAAATAGCATAAAGTGGACACATAATTTTGCATATGAACAGCAGACATAAATGAAAAGCATACCTGGCCAGCATAAATTAGACCCATCAGAGCCCATGCTGTTTGTACAACATTTGATTCTCTTCCTTCAAGAGGTATATACCTCTGAATTAAGAAATTAAATGATTAATGTTCAATTTTGAAGGAAGGTAAGTTACTATATATTTACTTCAATCATTCAATCACAAACCTTTTTGGTACATGAAAGATGGCTCTCTCCCCACCCACCATCCTCTCCTTGTGTTGATAGTAGAAATTTTACTGCTTTGCGAATGGCAACACAATTGGTGTAAGTCTTGTTGGCAGCTACGAGTCCTCTCAGTGCAAACCAAGTGGCATAAATGAAGCAAATTCCCCAAAACCCATACCATGAACCATCATCTCTTTGTGTATCTTCAAGGAATCCAATTGCATTGCCAATGAAATTTTCTACCTCTTTCTTCCTATGATTCGGATATAACTTTTTAAACAAAACTAGAGCCTGAATTGCCGATCCCGTGCATTCAACATATTCATGATCAACTACCATACTCCCAAATATTTCTGTCGGATTCAGTCGCTATAATTAATGACAAAGTTATTTAATCTATTAGTTATTGGACGTCGTTCATCAATCAATCAATCAAATTTTCTATTACGTGTTTATGGACATATGTAAAAATATTATAATTCATCTTAATAACTAGTTTTAAATTATTAAAAAAAGTAAGAATTCATTCAATAAAATTTTAGTTTTAATATAATAAAATTTTTTAATTTTATTTTCTTATTATATGTATATAGATACATATTTAATAAATTTATACATATTATATTATTAATTAACGGAACACTTACTTCCAACCATTCCGTTGCGGCGGGCTCCCATGCTGTTATACCACCATTTTTACTCTGAAATAATCAGAATCGATGTTGTGAAAAAATAAATCATGTACTAGCAAATTAATTAAGTTGAAAAATAAGTTATTATACTAAAACTATTTTATTTGATAATTTTTTAAAATAATTAAATTTTATTAATATAATAATTAAATTAATAGATTTTATTAAATAGATCAAGTTTACAAAATTTAATTAGATAAAATTTAAATAAAAATTTAAAAAAACTCAAAGTAAAGGAAAACAATTGAGAATGACATAAAAATAGTAGATTAAAGGATAAAATCATTCCCAAAATAATATACTCATGTTTAGAACAGAGCAGTTGAGTAGTTAAGATTTAGAGGAGAAGGAATAAAAGTTAGTGTTAAAAAAACTGAAAGAAATTTATTTAAGAGTAAATAAAATAAGTTAAACAACCATGGAGTTATGCATTTTTTTAAAAGAAAGTCTTAAATATTTTTTGATTTTATATTTATGCATTTTATATTTTAATCATTATAATTTTTTAAAAAATTTTAGTTCTTTATTTTTAAAAAATTGACTGTTTTTACTTTTTCCAATAGAAGAGCTATGTTAAATGATAATATAGAGCTAATAGAGTTTCAAATTAGCACTTGTCACTGGTCATAAATAATCCAACATGGATATATTTTTAGTCTCTCTCTCTCTCTCTCTCTCATAAATAATCTGGCCTCTAAGATTTTATTTTCACTTTTTAGTTTCTCTTTTTATTCCAGTTGGCTTTAGAATTTTCAATCTCCCTTAATTTCCAGCTTCCATCTTTCCCATCATCTCCCTTTCACCCAGTACTTGTTTCCTCTCTGTTTGCGGTTCTATATCACTAAGGTAAGGTTTTGTGTTCTAAGCATGACACAGCAAGAAACAACCCTATGATGACCATGGATGAGAGCATGTGTTCTTCATGGGGTTCATAGGGGCCATAGATTTTTTTAATAATAAAAATTTATAATAATTCAATTTAAAATATATATATATATATATATATATAAGCATGATTGTATAGATGTGTGAATGTCAATGTTTGATGATAAAAGATAAAAGATAATGATCATGTGTGTGTGGGAAGGGTGGCGTGGAAAGCCGCTATGGTTGGTGGAAAGGCGCCAAAGGTTAATTTGATATGTTAGCATAAATATGGGGAATGGGTCTTCTACATTTTAAAATTGATAAATTATTCAGTTTAATAAATTATAGTTAAAATTCAACGATTTATAATTATTACATTTTTTATTAAAAATATTCACTTAAAATTTAAATTGTTTGATATTAAATTTTAATAATTATAATTAATTAAACTGGATGCTACATTAGAATTCAGCTAAGGAGGATTTGAATCTATAAATATAAAATATTAGAATCATTAAAAATATATATAATTATAAGAATAAAAATATTTAATATTTAAAAAATAAAAAACTACAATAGAAGAATATATTTTACTCTCAATAATAAACGAAAGGTAAACTATGCAAATTATATATAGTAAGGGGATGTAAAAAATACATTTTACTTTATTTTTATTTTATTAAAAATCATGACGAGTGTAGATGTAAGTTTGTAGAAAGTAAGGACAAAATATTAAAATTCAATTTCAATTAAATTTAAGATAATATGTAAAAATTTTATATTCTATTTTGATATTTTTTTATATTTTTTAAATTAAAGAGTACTAAACTTTTATCATTTTGGTATTTAAGATCACATGTGTCTTGTTTTATTTAACGTAATTAACACTAAATCTTTACTTAACTTTATTGTAAATAAGAATCATAATCATAAATATTTTTACTTATATCTACTCTTATACAAGAAAAAGGTTATTTAAACCATTGTTATTAAATTATTTTTATTTTTATTATTATAAATAAATATAATTTTAATTAAAAATAAATATTATTAATATATATTATAAAAATATTAATATCAATATTAGGATAAGAATATATATATATACATATTAAAATTATTAAAAAATAAAATTTAATTAATATTAGTATAAATTTAAATATTTTATGCAATATATAATGCAATACAAAATTAAAATTAATATATTAATATAAATTTTAAATTATGATATACAATTTTTACTATCATAATATTTTGAATTTAAATTTTTTTATCATAATGAAATTTTTTTAAAATATTTATTATAATTTGTATTAAGAATTTTGAAAAAAAATAAATGTTTTTAATAGAAAAAATAATTTTTAGTAAATATTTATAATATACAATTAATTTTTAATAAAAATATTATAAATCTCATTTGTTTATATGATATTTTTAATATTTATATTAATATAATTTAAAATATATTATATTAAATTTAATTCCTCTATCAGTCGTAATTTTTTTAATTTATCAAAAATTAATTTATTAAAATTTTAATAAAAAATATTTTACTTCTAAATTTTATATTAAATTTAAATTTAATAATTTTTTTATTATTATAAATGAATATTGATTGGAATATTTATATATCTAAATTAAAAAATAAATTAATTAAATATTAACTCAAAAAAGTTATAATAAAAATATATTATTTATATATTATACACTAATTTTAAATGTAATTAAAATATTAAAGTAAAAAGTATTTAAGAATAAAATTTTGTATAACCAATAAATTATTTTTAAAATATATATTGAATTGAATATTTATTATCTATTAGTATAAATTTAAATATATTTTACAATATATAATGTAGTAAAAAATTTAAAATTAATATATTAATATAAATTTAAAATAATATTTTACAGTTTTTTAAATTGTAATATTTTTAATTTAATTTTTTTTATCGTAATATGAGATATTTATTTAAATATTTTGATGAAAATAAATATTTTTAATAGGAATAATAATTTTTCAATAAATATTTATAATATAGAATTATTTTTTAATAAAAATACTTTTAATCTTGTTGTTATTATATTTTAAAATATTTTTTTTATAATTTTTTTAATTTAAAAATAATTAATTTATTAAAATTATAATAAAAAATATACTACTTCTATTTTTATAATAAATTTAAATTTATTAATTTTTTATCATTATTAGTGTTTACTAATTAATACTATTATATATGTTTTAAGTATTTTTATATTTAAATTAACAAATAAATCAGTAAATATTAATTCTTTAAAATTGTAAAAAAATATATATATTTATAAAATACAATCTACGTGTAAATACAATTTTTTTAGATTCTTATTAACAAAATTTATATCTTATTAATCGTAATAAATGTTATTAGATTTATGTTACATATACCATGTTAATATTTACTATCATTTAATTTAAAAAAGTATTATTAAAAATATCTTCTATTTTTTGAAACTTATTAATTTTTTAAATTATATTTTTTATAATTTTAATTTATTTATATATATATATATTTTAAATGAATAATTTATTAAATATATTTTAATTTAAATAATATATAACATAGATATTAAAAATTCAAATAACTAAAAACATTAATAATAAAATTATAATTTTAATAAAATATGATAGTTTAATAATTTTATTTAAATGATATTGTGGTTATTATAAAACGTTCAAATGGAGAAAGAGTTAACATCTATGTTCCTAAACATAATCCCATATTTGCAAATCCTCATATGTGAGTTTTCCTTAATTTCGATGAAATCAGATTTTTCTACCAAAGTTAGAATGGATCACACGAGTACCCAAATTTAATAGTACTCATATAGGAATAAATTTAAAAAACAAGTGGGAAAGGAAATAAAAAATAATTATATAAATATAAATATAAAAAAGGGATTAACTTATTTTAATATTAATTTATGTAAAAATTATTTTTTTTGACAGTTTTTTAAATTGTTAAATTTTATTAATCTAACTATTAAATTAAAATATTTTATTACATAATTAAATTTATAAAATTTTATAATGTTTAAAAATTTTTGAAACTTCATTAAATAACTTTAATTTTTAATGTATAATTTACATCAAAACATACACTACTATTTAATAAAATATCAAAAAAAATTTAAATTTAAGTTGTATGAAATTTTATAAATTTAATTTATGCAATAAAATTTGTTAATTAAAAATTTTAATTAATAAAATTCAAAATTTTAAAAGAATTATTGAACAAAGAAATTTTAGATTAAATTACTTCTAAACTAAGTTGATCACTTTTTTTTTATTTCTCTTTTTATATATATAGTGTATTTTTAAAATTAGATAAATTTTAAAAATATAGAAAATAAAATATCATCTTTATTAAATAATTAAGACAAATAAAATATAATAGGTCGAGGATATTTTTTTGTCATAAATAAAATTTTTATCTTATTATATAAGAATAAATTAAAGAGAAAATATTTTTAAAATATAAGAGTAAATTATGAAAATAAATGATATAAATCAATTTTTAATTGGTTGATCCATAAATTTAAATTTATGAAATGTAAAATTAAATATAAAGAAACTTTTTGTATTAACAGCTAGATAAATTGAAAATGAATAAATTTAAGTTATAATATTTAAAAGGATGATAAAATATAAGATGTTTGGTGTCGAATGTCATACTTATTAAGAAAGAGAGTATATTAAGAGAATCCTTACTCTTAGAAACAAAAAATGAGAACTCAGTCCATAAAAAGAAGTTGATTGTTAAATTAATATATTATAGAAAATATTATTTTTATATATAAAATTTAAGATTTAACGTATAAATTTTAAGATAAATTTAGGGGGAGGGGAAGCTTACCCATTTGCACTAGCCTCTACTCACCTGAAGTGACAATATGACATTGATTGAATCATATAACATCTCAGCTTTTATTTTTTCTCCTACAACCTCTTGTGGCAACATTGATAAAAGTAGACAACACTGGAACATTAGATAAATAATTAGTTTAGTATATGTGTGTTGTTATTGATGAAATTCATTTACTTAAGAAGTTTGTGAGCTAATTACCGTTAAAGCTTCTGCAGTGCAATCAGAAACTTGCAATCCTTGATCTTTATCAGAAAAAGTCCAGGACCCTTTAGTAAAGTGACGATACGTACTCTTAAAATCTCCTGAAGGGTTCTCCGTGACCTGTGTAATAATGTCAATTCATTATATACAACCAGATAAAATAAGCACACAGTGTATTAAATGATCCATTGAACATTAACTTACTAGAAATGTGTTTCTTAAATTGACTAAATTGGTAGTAGTAGTCAATATCATAGAAGCAATTATTTTATCTGTTTCTTATTTGTTAATATTGTATCTTTATTTTTATAAAGATATTAATTAATGAGAGAAATAAATTAATAAAAATATATAACAATTTTAATACAATTAATAATAATATTAATTTTTAATTTGTATAAAATAATCTGAAAAGATATATATAAAAAAAAAGAAGAAAAAATCGTTACAAGCAATTAGCTACTTAGTTTTCATTTAATTGGTTAAGTCAATATACATGAATAAAACCTAGCATTATTTCAATGTAGTTCACATGTGAGTTTTCTCTCCTGTGCATGGGAAGGAATATTGTGATTTCATTAAAAAAAATAAAAAAAAACTAACCTGACTTTTTTTTATGTAATCATGTCCTTTTGCAAGGGTGGGACCAATTTCTTCAATTAAATTTGTGGCAAGCAAAGCTTGAACTATGAAGCTGAGATCCCATATTTGACTACCAGAAGACTGCATTATATAGAGAAGCGCATTAATTAATTTATATCTCATATTTTACTTATTAAGTTATAATCAAATATGATAATTTAACATATTTTACTAATTAATTTATAATGAAATATATTTACCTGCATACTCATTCCATCTTCTGAAATCCATAAATAATCTGGAATTCTTACGAGATGTTTCTTGAAAGCATCTCCATTTGAATTTTCAGCCCAACAAGCAAGCATACACAAAGACTAAAAAATACAAAACTTGTAAATGACATTTTTCAATAAATTTTTTTGTAAAATAAAATTAAACTGTTAATTTCATTTCAATTGATGCATATTTTTAAATAATAAAATGCGTATGATTTATGATATTTACCTTTGATACACATGCAGAGCTTATATATCGAGAATTCTCGTCTTCATAATGAATATGTTTTATAGCAGTTTGAAGAGCTTTTTCTCTTATCAGCTTGTTGAAAGGCCAACGTGTAAGAAATGGTTCCGTGAATATATACAAAATATTCCACATTAAATCTTGTATCAAAGGACGAGGATAATAAAGATCTTCCTGTAAACATAGAATGAACAATTATCTTTTCTATTACAAAAATTATAAGTATATATGTATGTATACACATCATTCATGTATATATTAAATTACAATTTCTTCTTTTTAAAATGTCATATGCAGTTATTTCCTCTTTTGAATCAATTATGTTTATAAACTTTATTTAAATTAATTATGTATATATTTTAAAATTCTCTTAAATAATTTTCTCTTTTAATTTATATTTTTATATAGTACTTGAACGTAAAATATTCATTCAATGCACCTATTACTTTTTAGGTAAAGACGATGACTCTCACCTTTGCACACATATGACGGGCTTTCTTCCAACTATTTTTATCATAAGGTTGAGTAAAGAGTTCTTCTCTTAACTCCAAGATTAATGGTGTGATTGAACCTGAGAACCTCTTCCCATATAAGTAAGACATAGGCATATATATCGTTCGGCAGTAACACCATAGTTTAGCTGCATTATTTAATATATAAATTAAATAAAATAAAAGCTCAATTGAATAAGTAAACATTATATTCAATAAATCAATTATACCGTTCCACAAAGGTTGAGTAAGCAAAATTAATTAATTTAACCTGGATGCACAGGGAGAAAAGTGGGAAGCATCCAAAACTCTGGAGGCATTGGATTGCTTCCACACCAATCAACTACACCAAGTATCTGCATGTGTATGTATTATTCAAATTAGAAACATATACATGGATGTTTGTGTATTCATGTATATTGTATATATATAAAAGAATTATACCGAAAGCCAAAACTTTCCCCATGAAGGCAAGAGTGTCACACCACCATGATCATGAATCCATTTCCTTGATCTAGCACAAGCATTGTTAAGACCTCCATCAGGCCCTTCAAGAATTCGCATACATATGTAACTGAGTGTGGTACAAAACATGGAACTATGTTCACTCTCTATGTGTAATCCCCATCCTCCATCTTCGTTCTTCAAATGAAACCCATGTGATCAATATTAATTATTCATTGATGCCATGAACGAATTCCAAGTTCAGACCAAGTTGTTAATTAATGTTACAACAATTTAAACAAAAGGAAAGTAAAAGTTAACAAGTAATAGTTCACTTTTTTTTTTTTCATCTCATTTAATATCATATCTTAAGGGTTTGTACTGGGTGAATTTTAGTTTAAAATTTTTAAAAATTATTATAAAAGTAAATTAACTCATTTCATTATAAAACCTAAAAAATAGATAAATAAAAATGGTAAAAAATTTAATAAAAAATAATTTTTTAAAATAATAATAATAATTTTTATTATTATTATTATAACGATAATAATAATGATAATTGTGATAATAATAATAACAATAATAATTATAATTATAATGATAATGATAATTATAATGATAATTATAAAAATAACAATAATAACAATATGATAAAAATAATGTTAACAGAGTTTGTGAGATTATAATAAAAAAATATTATATAATTATATAATTTTATTTTATATATTATTTTATAATTAATATATAAAATAAATAATTCTATATGTTATTATTACATTACTTTTATTTTGTTTGATGTTTATTTTACGTAAAATAAAATATATTGTAATATTAAATTATATTATAATATTATAATTTAGATATAATTTTTATATTAAATAATATTATTTATTTTTTATGAATTTATACAAAAATATATAATAAAAAATTAATTTTTTAAAAATAATAATTATTAAATATTTTAAAAAATAATATTTATTATTATAATAATAATGATAATTAATTGTAATAATTTAATATAGAATAGTCATGGTAATAATGTGGTTTAATAAAATTAAAAATAAAAATATTTAAAATAAAATTAAAAATAATTTTTTAATTTTTAGAATTAAATTAAAATTATTTTGAAAATATATTAAAAATTAATTAAAAATTATTTTTACCAAATAATTTTTTTTAAAATTAATTTAAAAATCGAACATAAAAAACTCGCAATACTCAACAATAGATTGAATTAACAACCGTACCTGGTGACCGTATATATAACGAAGAATCTCTTTGCAATGCTCTTTTGATAATATAGAATCTAGATGTCCGATGACATACAAGGAAAAAACCTGCATTATTTTTAAACAATTAAAATGTTAGCTTCAACTAATACTCAACACATTTAGACTTGAATTTTATATATATATATATATATATATATATATATATATATATATATATATAAAAAACTTTTAATATAATTATCAGTAACTAATTTTGAATATTATAATTTGATTTTAATATTTCCGAAGGAAGAAAGAAAGTTTAAATGTCTCTATTAAAGAAATTGAACTTTTATCTAAAATTTTTATTTAATTTTTTAAAATAAAAAATTGATGATATACATTTAAAATTAGTTGTTAAAATAATCACAGCCAAAGAAAAAAATCTCTAAAAATTGAACTATAGTTATATTAAAATAGATTCAAATATAATTTATATTTATCTTAAAAAAATGAAAATATCTATTTTAAAATTAAAAGATGTAAAATATAACTTAAGTTACTTTAAAAAAATGTAATTTACACAAAGTCAAATTATCAATGCATAGCATCATTGCATTTGACAATATATTATCATAATAAAAAATTATTTATTAACATGTAAAAAATTGTTAAGTATTAGAATAATTTTTATTGTATAGATTTTGTTTAATAAAAATTAAATTGTTAACGTAAATTTTAAAATTTTATGTTAACAAATAACGGATTATACTAACATTTGATACATTAATAGTATATATCAATATTTTATATTAATAAGTTTTTTAGTAAAAAAGTATCTTATTAATAGTATAAATTTATGATACTTATACTTGTTTGATTTTGTAAAAAGTATATAAAAGTAAAAGCTAACCCAACATTAAAGTATCAAATAAATAATAATTTTTTTATAGTAAGTATGATAATAAGAAAAAATAGATATCAAAAATAATTTTAGATTCTTAATTATTAAGAATTTCCTTTTAGTTTCGTAAACAATATAGTCTGCATATTATTTATTTTTAAATTGTTTTATATGATTTTATTTTATTTTTAAGATCTTTATGTACAACTACTTTAATGTTAACATTTCATAACTAGAAAAATTCTAATAGCTTTTTAAAAAATGAATTTAATCATTTTAACAATAATAAACCTCTCTTATTATTTTATACATTCAAATAATTTTTATATTAATTTAATCTTCAGTCATAAATTACTTCAATTTGATCATGTAAGAAAATGTACATTAATTATGTTTATAAAACGTATCAATTAATTCATTAATAATATAAAATTAATGAACTCAACTTTAACTCCTGATTTATGAGAAAAAATAAATAAATTTACTCCTTTAAATTTATGATACTTACATAAACAAAGAGTTTTTGTTTTGGTCATATCTCATGTCTGAAAGATTAAATTAATTTTTTTTTGCATAAATGCTCTGTGATTCCTAAAATTATGTGTAGATTAATCCACTGAAATTATTAAAATCTAAAGTTTAGCCTTGACTGAAATTATTCAGACATTTATCTATTTGGCCCATATAATTAGTAGACATCAACAATCTCATACCCTATGCTATTTATCATCTTCACAAATCAAATTGCCTTTTCCATCCTCTAAACCAATTAACTTCCGCTCTGTTGCATTTTTAAAACATTATGACTACTTTTGGCTGTCATCTTTACTTTAATTACCTCCTTTGTCATATACTCAAAGCTTTAAGTGACCGAAGTTGGTTTTTAGTACTAATTTTAGAGACAAAAGTGAGCATATAATATATATATATATATATATATATATATATATATATATATATATATATATATATATAAGTTTGTTAATATTAAAGTGACGTGTTTTTCATAATTTTTTTAAGTGGAAAATACATATAAATTTAACAAAATAAAATATTATTTACTCTTCATTAATTGAAATTTCACATAATATATGGTCATAAAAATCTCTCTCTCACACCTGTTTTATTATTTTATTTTATTTTAAATAAAAATACGTTTTTATTTTTTAAGGGATGTTTATATTATTTTTTTTATCTTAGAATATGCATTTTTCTTATTTGAAATATTAATATGCATTACATTTAAGTTCATTTTAATTTATATTCATTTTTAGATGTTTTTCTATGAGAATGCTTTTTGCATAACAAACTGTTAATTTTGAACATTTATTATTATTATTTGATATTAGAAGATGAAATAAAGATTTTAAATAAATTTTCAAAATTGATAATAGATAGGTTTAAAACTTCATTACACCTTTAAAATATTAAAATCAACTATAAAAAAGATAAAATATTATTAAAAACCCATTTGTGATTTTTATAATTATTAAGAGTTTTTCAGGTTTAAAATGATTAAAGTATAAATCATATTTATACTAGATGGAAGAGTATATATTTTAAAAGGAAAATACTAATTAATTTATTTTAAATAATTTTCAATAAAAAAATTAATTTTAATTCTTAATTATTATCTTTAAAATATTAGTTAGTTGGCCTATTTTAATGTAATTAAGATAGAAAAATATAATTTAAACATCTCTGATGATGAAATGAACTAGAGAATAATTTACTCTTTATAATAGAAGTCGATTGGAATTTTTTTAGAGCATATAAATATTGCATTGTGCATCTTAGTATTTGTTTGACAATCTTATGCAATATATATATATATATATATATATATATATATATATATATATATATATATATATATATATATATATATATATATATATATATATATATATATATAAGAGCTCCAGTCTTTCATCGTCAAACACTTCTACTTATATGTTTTCTAGTAGTAAAAATATACTATTCGATTTAAAATAATAATTCTTCTGTTAAAAGTATTCAGCCCAAAAAGTTAGTATTATTTATTCAGATTAAATTTAAAACTAACACAGGTAGATTTAAGTGGTAAGAAATTTCGTTCTTTTTAATTAAAGTTTTAAATGTGAATGTTATGAATAAAACATTTTTTTTTGTTAAAGTTTGTTCCATTCAAACCCATCACTTTTCTCCTTGTGTTAAAAAAATCTAACTAACTTAACTTAAATTAGGCAGATTCAAAAACATGACAGGATAAAATATAATTTCTGTAATACATATTTGAAGGTATATAAAAATATATGTTATCTATGTGAAGTGGGATACTTACCAAGGGAGGAAGGAAAAAATGGCCCCCTGCAGTGTGAGCAGGCCAATGACCATCACTAGTTTGCAGTGCTGATAGGTAATGCATTGCCCTCCGCAACGTAGCCATCGTTTTCTCGCTTGTAACCTCTTCCTTTTCTTCTATCTTCACTCCACCTATTCTTTGTTTGAACTTATTTTCTCTCAAAATCTGCATAAGCCGCTCAAAATTAAAATGAAAAAACTAGCAAAAAATGTAGGCTTTGTCAATAAGTGTTACCTTTTAATTTTGATACGCAACCGATATAGAAAATTGTACACTGTAAATCAATTACAAACCTAAAAGAAATGATCTTTTTAAATAATTATTTGAAAAGTAATAATTTATAATTACAAGATAATATAATTTTTTAAATTATATTTTATTATTTTTACTGTTTTGTTTATAAGAATTATATCATATTTAAATTTAATAAAATAATTTTTTATAAATATAATTTTATTAATCCAATTATTAAATTTAAATTTTTATATAATAAATTAAGTTTATTCCTTAAATGTATTTAATCTTAACCTATATTTATGTAAAGGAGGGATGGTGGATGCGATAAGCAGATAGATGGATTATCTGTCTATCGATGAAAATCCCAAAATTATAATCATAGGTTGTGAATTCTTGAATTTTGATTTTAAAAATAAAATTTATTTATTATAAATAGTTTGATTGATTTTTAATATATTTTTAAAATAATTAAAATTTAAATTTTAAAATTAAAAAATATTTATTATTTTAAGTTTAAAATATTTTTATTTTTATCTATATCAAAATATTATTATAATTATCATCATCAAATTATTATTATTTGATTTTTACTATTATTTTTAAATTATTATCTTTATCATTATTAAATCATTATCATCATTAAATTATCATTATCATTTTATGACTATCATTATTATTTTATCATTATTATAATAATAATAATTTTTTAATTTTTATTTTTTAAAATTATATTTTTTATTATTTAAGAATTTTTATTTATAATTTTTATAAATTCATAACTAAATAAATTATATTATTTAATATATAAATTATATTTAATTTATAAAATTATAATTTTATATTTATAATTATTTATAATATAATATTATTATATATATTATTTTATATAAAATAAATCCTAAATAATATAAAAGTTATTACAAAAATATATGTAAAACTATTTATCTTTTATATGATTATTAAATAATAATAATATTTTTTATTTTTAAATATTTATTTTTTATTATTTTGTTAAATTATTTAATTTATAATTATTTATTTTTTATTTTCGATAGATTCACACAAAGAAAACAATAAAATGAATCAATTTACTTTTATAATAAATTTTATAATTAAAATTAAATTTACTTTTTAAAAATTTCAAAAAGCTAAAATTAAAAGCTTGGTCAAATGGGATGTTAGTTTTGTTCGGATATAGACTAATGAACTTTTTTATTTAAGACAAGCTAGCTTATTTGAATTTAATAAAATTATTATATATGGTAAGAAAATTTATAACTTTTCATATAATTAAATATTTAAGATTTAAATTCAAAGTTTTTACTTACATTAGATTAACTCATCGATTTAATTTCATATAACATCTGATATTTTTTCTGTCATTTGTCCATTTAATAATTATATATATATATAATATTTTTTTTTATATTAATTTATTTTAATTTCACAATATATTTTTTATTATTATTTATTTATTTTATTCATGATAATTATGTAAAATAATTTAAAACAGATGAAGATAAAATATAAATATTAAAAATAAATATATGATTTTTGTTAATGAATAAATAAAAAAAATTAAGAGAATGTAATATAAAAATAGCAAGTACCTGAAATCGCCAAAGACGATCACCACAAGCCTTGACCTTGAAGCGATTATGGAAGAAATCTTGACGAGCAGCTTCAACCTGAGCTCGCTCCTCAGTGCTCCCTCCGTTAGGATCAAACTCCCATATTTGTCTCCCCACAAACTTGTATAAGCTGAAAATGTGTGGGTCATTCCCTCCATATGCTATCTTCAGTCTCCACATTTTTCCTCTTTTGATGCACAAAATCGTCTCAAATCTTCAAAATTAATTTCTACTCCAACTTCAATGTACTGCTAGCTATCTATGTCCTGCATGAAGGGACATGGGCATAATATCTCCTTTGAGTAAGTGTAATAAAATATTAAAAACTTGAAACTAAAAGTGTTAAACATATTGTAAATAAGAAAAGAAATATTAGGGGTGGAAAGGAAATGAAAAAATTCATGATTTATTTGGATTATAGAAAAAATTAAAAAAGGAAATAAATAATAATAAAAAATAAATAAATTTTTTAAATGGATAAAAATATAAAAGGACAAGAGAAGAAGAAAAATTATCTTATTTTATTTAGATAAAAAAAATAAATATATTAACATATAAATTTTAATTTTTTTAATATATATATTTTATTAATATAATTTTTATTTTATTTTTAAAAATATATCAAAATTTAAAATAATTTTAAAAAAACTCCCCTTCTTACTTTTTCTTCAAAGAAAGAGGATTAATTTTTCGTAAAATTTTTAATATTCTATTTTTTTTTTCACATTCACAAATTATATCATATATAAAAATAAAATAAAATTACCTCTTTCCATCCTCTATCTTTCATCCATTCCCCATACCATCACCAAGAAGAGACGAATAACTATGCAAATTAATGATTATTTATATAAAAAAAAAGGAATGGAGATATGGATGCAGGTATTCGCAACGGTTTTTAGCACCGATGATTCAATCGGTTAAAGGATTACTTTAAGATTTAGTTATGATTTAACTAACATTAATTAAATATTATTTTTAAAATATTTATAATATATAATAAAAAATGTAATAATTATTATAAAATATATTAAAATCATAATTTTATATAATTAAAAATTAAAAATTATATACTATTTAAAAAAATTTAAACTCAAATTATGCATGTAAAACCCGGCTTGTACTCCTGTATGTTAAAATTAAAAACATTTATAGCTATGTAGACAAAATTCATCTTACTACTATCCTGAGCTGGATGAAATGAAGAGAAAATGTTTCATGGGAATAAACGTGTACGGAAATTGAAAATGAAAAAACAGATTGCTATTATTATGTGTGACCGTATGTGATGTGAGTATTTATACCTTAAAGTTGACAGATGTATCGCCTTCGGTGACAAAAAAAAAAAAAACAAGCTAAGTTTGAAGGCAAGCAGAGGTGTGAGTGCAGTTGTAATGTTGCTCAAGACTGCTGAATCCCGATTTGGTGTGCCCTTGGATTAAGACTAATTTATAGACATGATCACACAGTCAACGTGCCATTGTGATAACAAGATTTGGGGGAGAGTGCCAGCTGTGCCAGCTATTTCTGTTCCTTTTACCGGTAGCATTTATATCAATTAATTGCATCATTTTTAATTCACTTATGCATATTAAAAAATTAGTTAATTACTTAAAATTTATAGTTTTTTAAAATTATTCTTATTTAATAGTAATTTAACCATTTTATTGATTTTTCTTTTTATTTAATTTGTCTTTTTCAATTGAAATAGAAACTATTATTAAAAAGTGAAAAAATTGAGAAATTTAGATTAATTAAATATAGTCTATTAAACATTAAAAATTAAGAACGATTTTGAAAATATATACATTTAATGTTTCACAGGTTTTTGAAAGTATCTTATACTAAGGAGACACTAACCGTTTCTAGATATGATTTATAATAGGAATTAGAAGGAATACTAATATCATCGCATGGATAATTTAAATTTCAATAAAAGTTATAAATAAAATTAAAGAAAACAATAAATATTATATTATATTATATTTAATATTTTAATATCATTATTATATATTAAATTAAACATTCTATTATATTAAATTAAGAAAATATTTTAATATTATTACAAATAATTTATTTAAGATAAAAATTAATAAAAAACATATAATATTTTTTTTATCTTGATAATAAGTTTTTATTGAAAAAATAAATATTTATTCTTCAAACAAATATTTATTTCCTATTAAAAATTATCATTTTTATATGTGAGTCAAAATGGTTAATGCTTTAAAATTATGATAAATTTTTAAATAATTAAGATATAATAAACAAGTCTTTAGACTATTAATGAATTATGTTCAATCGAGAAAGTAGCGCGAAACGACCATCTACTAAAATGAAAAATCAGCAAGCCACAATGTCTAATAAAGACTATTGATGTCTAACCAGACCGACTCAAGATGATGCAGCAAATTCAAACTTAAAGATAATATATATATATATATATATATATATATATATATATATATAATTCTATTTTATATTTGATACATATAAAAAACAATACATATTTAAATAAGATTATATTATTTTATCTAATATTTAAAATAAATAAATTATTTTAAAATAAAAAATAATAAGTATACATCAATAATAATTAACTTTTTAATCAGAAAAATTTAAGAATGAAATTAAATAAAATTATAAAAAAATTTAATGTTCCATATTTATCTTTAATTAAATTTATATATATATTTTTTATTTTTCACTTTTATTTTTATACAGTGCAACTAAATTTTTATTTTTAATTAAAGGTCAAGAATCAAATTATCTTTAAAATATTGTTAACATAATTATTATAAAATGATATTAAATATTTTAAATATTTTTTAATAAATATATTTATTTATAAATAAAATTTAGCATATTTTTAATAAAAAAATTTATAAATTTTTTTAAATTATACATTTTCAACTATTATCATCTTGAATCATTTCTTTTAACAAATATTTCTTTTCTAAAATATTATAAACAAATTTTAAGTAATTTTTTTAAATTTTTATTTTTTCAACTATTACCATCTTAAATTTTTTTCTTTCAATAAATATTTTTTTAAAAAAATATTATAAATAATAGATTAAAAAAATCAAATACAAAAAGTTAAAATTATCAAGTTAATTTATGAGGAGTTTATTTTCAGTTGATTTTTGTTCTCCTTGTAAAAATATTGATCAGTATATTAATGTGTTAAAATTAAATTTTTAAGTTTATCTAAATTATTCTTTTCAATTAATTATTATTAACAATAATTATTTAAAAAATTATCTACTATATATTCATGAATATATAATAAAAATAAAAAATAATATTTTTATTAAAAATATTAAATTTATTTAATATTTCAAAACATAATTTAAAATATTTGATAAAATTTCTTTTTTTACTTTCACATCAAGTATATATCATATATAATAGAAAATCTAATTACTATTTTTAAAAAATATTAATTATTTAAATTTATGTAAATTTATTAAAGAGTCATTAATTAATATTAAATATTTCTACATTTTAATTAAAATGTTATTTACTTTCTATTCATTTTATTTAAATGTTAAGAAAGAGAAACTGAAAAATATGATAAATGAAAAAAAAAAGATAAATTATAACGATAGTTATTGTTGTAAGTATAATGTTCATACATATTTTAGTAAGGATCAAATATATTGACCATCGAAGTAGAAAGAAATATTTAAATTTTAAGTATTGTTTTAAAATAGTTATTGGATCTACGTATGTTAATGTAGAAAAAATATTTTAAAATTTTTATTATCGTTTTTACAAAAATTATTCTAATAATTTTTAAAATAATAATGAGTGTATTATAAAAAAACTTTATTTAAAAATATTTAAAACAAATATAAAAAAAAATAAGAGTAGAAAATCTAGAAACAAAGAAATACATATACATATTTAATTATGAAAAATCATAGACTTTGGTTGTTTTTATAATTTTACTCAAATTCATTTCAACTACTATCTTTAGTGATCATGCCATATATATAATTAAAAAAATATTAAAATTAATAATTAGTTAAAAATTAATGATCCTCTAACATTTTTAAATTTAATTTAATTTACCTTATAATTTTATTAAATATGCAATGATATAATTATTTATTCCCATTTAACATAAAAAATCAATAAGACCCATTAAGTAAAAATAATAAAAAAATTAATTAAATAAAAAACACATAATTATTTATAAAATAAAAAAATAATTAATTAGTTATATTATAAGTGTTGTTGAAACTTTATGATTTGAAAAGATTAGTTAAGCATAAAGATGTGAGATAAATAAAAATATATTAATCTAATAAAATATTTTATAATTTTAGTTTTAAAAGAAAATAATTAAATTACAATTCATAATAGAAAAGAACTTATGCTTCTAAAATTGTATATGAAATATATGAAATAAAAAATGAAAATAAAATAAATAAGTAGTGTTCAAGATAAAAAGATGATTTTCGATGTAAAATTGTATATGAAATATATGAAATAAAAGATAAAAATAAAATAAATAAGTAGCGTCCAAGATAAAAAGATGATTTTCGGGACACCGAGAGAGATGTAAGTTAGAGTACTGAGAGAGCGATGTAATTTAGAGTAAGTGTATAAAACTTTTCTTTTATAAACTTGGATTAGTGCGTGGACGCTGTATGATTGATTGAGATGCCTATCACATCATAAAGGCTAACCTGACATTGTTGTCGATGACTTCCTTGTTTTTTTTTTTTTTAAATTTTTTTATTTTTATATTATTTGCTTATATGATCATATCTGTAAAAATAAAAAAATAAAATAAAATTATAATTAAATAATTATATTTAATTTTTTACAAATAAATCAACAAAATAATTTATGAGTTATATAATCAGTTGACTATAATTATTAAATGATATTTTTAATGTGTAACTAATTATATTATATTATATATAAATAAATATTTGTTAAAATTATATAATTTAAAACTCATCTAAACCTACGTTCGATTAACTCAACTAAATTTGTAAACAAAATTAAACGGAAATATTATTGAATTTAGATGGCAAATAATATGATTTTTGTCATCCAATTCCCTACAAATATGGCCAATGTACCCAGTCCTAACAAGAAAATTTAATTTCTTGACCCTCGAGAACCGACCAACAACCTGGTTCTTTAATTCCTCGTGACCATTTCTTGTTTTGACTAAACAAGCAATCATTGCTACAGTTGAATGATGGCAAAATAGTAATTTTTCTGTTTTTTATATGTTAATAAAAAAATATTTTTATTATTTTAATTTTTAAAAAACATGAATTATTATTTTTATATATTTTTATATTTATCAATTGTAATAAATAAAAATAAAAATATAATAATTACATTGATACTTTTAAAATTTATTAAAAAATTATCTAATATTTCTTTACTTTTATTCTATACTAATATTTTTTAATTTCTATAAAAATATAACATTGCATATCATTTTTATAATAAAATTTTATATAAATTTTCTTTAATTTCTTTTGATATTAGGTCAAAGTAATATAAAAAAATAAAAAGGTATTAAATATTTTATTTATAAATATCACGGTGTTAATATAATTTATTGTGATAAAAAATATCAAAATTAGAAGTTAAAGAGGAGAAATTTTATGTCTTTTTATAATTTTAAGTTTTTAATGTTATCTCACTTATTAAATTTTCATTTTTATATCTCAAAACTCTGGATTATTATATAAATTTGTTCAAATTCTTTGTTAAAATTTTTTTACATTACAAATATAAAATACAAATTTTAATATTATTAGTTATCTAACCTCAAAATAAAAGTTTTATGTAAAAAATATGATGTGAATCCTAAATTATCATTTTACTAATTTATTAAATATAAATTGTATATTATTTTAATTATTTTTTATTTATGAACTTGTTTTTTAATAATATTTTAAAATATTAGTTATTTAAATAATTTTAAATTTATATTTTAGCTTATGTTGTAATAAAATTTTCAATGTTATTTAATTAAATTCGTATATAATAGCAATTAATTTTAATTTTAATTTTAAAATATTATTATTTTATAAATAATGTTAACTTAATTTTTTATATTTAAATTAAATTTTACAAATTTTAATATATATATTGATTCAACTCGTTATCACTTATTAACATTACATTCTAAATGAGTTGATATACGAACTAAATTTTATAATATTTGATCTATTTATTAATTTGTATCGTTTGTTCGCTCGATTTATTTTTTAAAAAAAATCCGCATCTTAGACGGAAAGATATATGATTCAGGTTTCAAATGTTAATTTATATTCCTCTTGTTAAATTTTATATGTTCTATTACAGTCCTTTTTTAATGTGTTTATAAATATACAATAAAAACTTACATATAATAAATATTTATTTAAAATTAAAAAATATAATTTATTAAAAAATTAAATACTATAATTTTTAATAAAAATTATTAATTATTAAATTTTTATTGTGTATCTTTAAACATATATTAAAAATTTTAACATCTTTTCTAATTATTGTAGAAGAGAATGTGTATTGATATTTTGCCTGAGATGTAGTTACGGATGAGATTGAACAGTTCTAACAAGTTCGCAGTATTTAGGTTAATGTACAGTAGTGTTCTTTTGTTCTCTCTTTTTACTTTACTACTTTCATCTCTTTTTTCATATGTTCTGAAATTAAAATTTGCTTGTGCCATAAAATTATAATGACTATTCCTTTTTTTTTTTTTATTGTTCTCGGTGTTGGCATTCATCACTTTCATAGATACAATGTTGAAAACTTCATAATTTGTTCCTAAATTTTTAAGTTTATTTTTTCCTAAATTTTTATAATAAAAATATCAATTAAATGATGATTGATGGTTAGATGGTTAGATTATTCTCCATCACAAATTATTATGAGTTTAATTTTTATATATTAATAATGTAAAATTTTTATATTAATTAATTAAAATTATTGCAAATATAAATTTAAAATAATTATTAAAAAAATAAAAAACTTAATTATATAAAAATTAATAATAAATAATAATTAAAAACTATACTGTTCATATATTTTCAATTTTTTAATTACTTTATCAGCCTTATAATGCTGAAAATTTTTCCTATTCTCAAATTTTGTAAAATACTCTTCTTTTAACAAAATATACATAATATAATTGGTGTGATTTTATTTGTGTTTGAATTTAATTAAAATACTTTTATTTTTAACATTTTTATATGAATTAATTAATTACATAATTGAAGATGTTGTATTCATACAAATTTTGGAGAAAATGAAAAATGCGTACATAAGGCTGACGAGTGATGACAACATGGAGGTAATGTATTAATTTTTTAATATATGTTTAAATACATACAGTAAAAAATATATATGGTATATAATAAATATTTATTAAAAAGTATAAAATTTAATATAATAATAATATTACATATTATATTTTTAATTTTATTATTTATTAATTTTTTATTATATACCTTTAGGTATACATTAAAAGAACCGTTAATTTACTTATGCAGTAGTTGTTTATAACAATGTCAGATGTAAATATTTTTTTGCTGCGGAAATGTTCAGTTGACTAGGATTAAATTCTAAATAATTAATAATGTATTACGAAAAATGGATTCTTGTGATTTGATTTGTATCTGACTGAAATTTTTTTAATAATAATTTTAAATAATAGATATTGATGATTTTAATTTTATTAAATAATTTTAATAAATTTTTATTTACTAAAAATTATTTATTATTATTTTAGAGGCCGTTTAAATAACATTACTATTAAAATTAAATACATTTTATTTCAATTTAATATGTTTTATATAATTATTATAAAATATCTATAAAAAAATTTATTTTGTTATAATACATAGCTTTATGTTATTTTTAATATGTCCTTACGAGTAAAAAATTTGAGAATATTAGTTTTTGGTATGTTCTTATTTTTAGGAAAGGAATATTTGAAAACTCTAAATACAAATTTAAGAATTTTATTATTAAATAATATTTTAAAACCTTATTAAATGTTAGTTAGTATTAAAATCTATTTGTTAATATGTCTCTTATAATTTTGAAGTAATTTTAAGAATAATTTAATTGATTCTTTATTGTTACAAATAAATAAGAATCATAGTAACATACTTTATAATTATTATTTAAATTATTTATTATATTGTTACTGTTTGATATTATATGTCTGGAAACATAAGTTTTTAAATTATTTCTAATTACAGTTATATAATTTTTGTTTAATAAAATTATTACATTTCAACATTGCAAAAGAAGAAATTATTTTTCATTAGGATGAATATGGTTTAATAATGATTTTTGTTTTATAAATTGTATCTTTCGAAGTTTATGTTAGAATTTCATATGCTACTAGCTAATGCTTTGGGTATATTTAGTTATTTTTTTGGAGGAAAAAGTCAAACGTTAGGAGACAAAAGGGATTACTAAGAAGAGGACTATGTACTCTTGAATATATAAGATGAAGCAAGATATATTGTGACATGACTTCAGAAAGAAAGGAGAGGATTACCTGTTAGATACGGACATTGGACCTAACTCATTTTATTTGCAAATGATTGAATTAAATTATTTAGGTAGACTTATTTATTTTGTTTTACCCACCGATAGAGTATCTCCCATTTCAGTAGAGTAGTGACATAAACTTGTTTTGTTATTTTCTTTTTACGAAGACTTTTCTTAATAATAAAAAAATTATGCATCTTCTACTTAATTATCCTTTGTTTAATCCTATTTTTTCAATCTTTATATATATATATATATATATATATATATATATATAATGTCACGTACACACAGATTTAGAAATTTAGCGTCGCTTTCTTTTCCTATTCCAATTAAAAAGATTTTGTTTAATTTGTAATATGATTGACACCTAACAGTAATATATATATATATATATATATATATATATATTTTAATGAAACTAATATATTGCCAACAAATATGATAACGTTATATCAAATGTTATGTTAAGAACATATCAATTACTAAGTTGTGATATGGATGCATTGGATACTATCTAATATTATAGGTAACTCGTCCAATACCATATTATTACGAAAGCAAGTTTTTGGGAATGTTCATGTACTGAATATTGCTGACCCAAAACTGAGGAGTTGGAACGTGCATATTACAACCAAAAAAAACATAAGATCCAAAGTTAGGTGGAATCATTATTGGATCGTGGGACTAGTGGGACTAATTTCACAGGAAAAGATTTCATGTTATTGGAAAGCTGAAATATAAGCTAAATATCTTTTAAAATTTTATGTTATTATTAATTTTTATTATTATTATTATCAATAATTGATTTTTAAATTTTTTATTTGTCTTACTTAAAAGATTTTATAAATTATTTTTACATTAACAACTTTTAAATTTTTTTAAAGATATACAATATAATGTATAACAACCAACCATTGTAATTTTTACTTCGTATGCTTGTTTCGTATGAAAAATTTACCTTATTTTTTAAATTTAGAATCTTATATTTTTTTATTTATTATATTATTTCAACTTATAAATTTATGGTATCATAACCAAAATTATTATAGAATGATAAAAAAATATTAGAAAAAGAATTTTTTTTAAAAAAATTCTCATCAAAATTTTTAATTTATTTTAAAAGAAAAAAATATTATAAAAAACTTTAAAAAGATAAAATCAATTATTAATAAAAATATATTAACACTTTACTTACTTGTATATAAAAGAACGGTACCTTAATTAAATTATGTAATCAATTGATCCAAAAATAAAATAAAATAAATAAATATGAAAGTTAATACAATACAAATGAATTGAAAAAAATTTAGCTTGACAGAATCTCTGATTTAAAATTTAACTCGAGAAAATATATGATTTTATTTATACATATTCTCCGGTATAATGAAAAATTTAAGATCATGTTAGGAATTTTAAAAAAAAAAATTTACTTAAAACTAAAAATTTGTGAATAAACCAATTTAATTTTTTTTTGTTTAAAAGTAATTTTAAAAATAAAAATAAATTTTATTAAAGTAATCATAGGAAGATAAATTTTAAAAATATCAAAATTGGGTAAATTTTGAAAGAAATGATTTATATTTTCTAAGAGATTTCTAATAAAATAAATTATTGAGAATAATTTTAAAAAGTAAATCTTAATTTTGGAAAGAATTTTTATTAAAAAAAAATTTCAAGAAGAGATTTTTTTAATAAATTTTGAAAAGATATGATTTGAAATAAATTAGAAAGAGAATAAACATAACATTGAAAAAAAAGAGATATTTTTGGAATAAATTTTGAATTTTTTATTTTTATTTTTTTAGATAAATATTAAGAATAAAATATTTTAGACAATTTAAATGATAAAATTTAAAATAAAAATAATTTGAATTGAGAGTATTTTGAAATAATTTGCAAGAATAATATGTTATATTAGTTTTATTTTTAATATAAATTTAGTAGTAGAAATATTATGAATGACTTTAAAGAAAAAATATGACTTTTACTTTTAGAGAGAAATTAATTTTTCAGAAAATACTTTTTTTCTCTTTTGTATAAATTTTGGAAAGAAAAAAATATTTGATATAATTTTAAAAAAATATTGATTATTGTACTAAATAAATATATAATTTTTTTTTTTATATTGCATGAAACTTAAGATAATGAAAGTTATATATATATATATATATATATATATATATATATATATATATATATATATATATTTCTAATATGGTTCTAATAAGGATGATGACTGATATGCTATACATTTTTGTTATGTAAATTTAAAACAACGTACAAAACTCAAGGCAAGATCGAGCTACATTTAAGTTTTTTTTATTTTAATAATACTTAGAAGTAGAAAAATTACACATCAATATTATAAATTGATATATAATTATTATTATTGTTAAAATATAATATGATTTAAATAAAATAAATAATAAAAAATAAATTTAAAAAATGAAGCACAGAACCTACAATAACAAAGGCTATACAGAAGTTCTCTCAATATCTATACACAACTACAAAATTCAAGTTACAAATTGATACTTGAAAATATTGATCAACAATTTATTTTAAATAGATATTTTAAGAAAAAAAAATTATATTAACAAAGAGAACACAATTTATAATAATAACAGTAGGCTACATGTAGATCGTTTCGATTATAATAACATGTGAATATCAAGTAGCTACACATCTTTGTTATAGATCGATGCTGGAAATATAAGCTAGTTAATTTTAATTGTAATTTTAAAATTGGAAGAAATGTATATTTAAATATGAATTAAAGTTATAAATATTCAAGGAATAATAAAATTAATAATAAAAATAGTAATGATAATAAAATAAAAATAATAAGAATATACAACGAAAGATGAATATTTAAATAAATAAATAAATTTATTAGGAGGTTGATTAGAGAAATTTTTATAAAATTAAATTTACCATAATTGTATAAATAATAATACACATAAATAATAAAGAACAATAACATAATATTACAAAAAATAATAATAATAACAAAATCAAATCCTAAACAGAAATGCAAATGAATATAAGGATCTTGGAATATGATGCAATAGGTATGAGAAGTTTGAAATACGTGTAAGTGGGTGTAGGAACCCTAAAATTGGATCATGAGGATATGAGAATCCTATAAAGAGGTGCAAAAGATGAGAGGACCTTAAAATAAGATGCAAGAGGGTGTGAGGATCATAGAATGAGATGCGAGAGGACATAAGAACCCTAGAATGAGATGCAAGAGGTGTGGGGGCCTTAAACTAAGACACAAAAGGGCGCGAGGATCCTATAACATAATGTAAGAGGTACGAGACCTTGAAAATTATATAGGAGGGTAAAAGAACCCTATAATAAGATGTAGGAGGGTGTGAGAACCTAGAACACAATGCAAGAGGTATAAAGACCTTGCAAATTGTACATGGGGTATGGGAATCCTAGAATGAGTAGTAATAGGGTATGAGAATCCTAGAATGAGTTATAATAAAGTATGAAAACCCTAGAATAAGATGTAAAAAGGTATGGAGATCCTAGAATGTGATGCAAAAGGTACGAGGACCTTGAAAATTATATAGAGGATAAGAGAACCTTACACTAAGATGTAGGAGGATACAAGGAC
The DNA here is from genome assembly GCA_037954105.1 of Canavalia gladiata. Taxonomy (NCBI): domain Eukaryota; kingdom Viridiplantae; phylum Streptophyta; class Magnoliopsida; order Fabales; family Fabaceae; genus Canavalia; species Canavalia gladiata. The sequence goes on along the minus strand of CM075658.1, from coordinate 16,226,806 downwards.
TCAAGAATGTGATACAAAAGGTAAAAAAAACATTGGAAATTATACACGAGGGTAAAAGAATCCTATAATAAGATGCATGAGAGTACAAGAATCCTAAAATGTAACGCAAAAGGTACAAGAACCTTGAAAATTATACAAGAGACTATGAGAATCTCTGAAGGAGGTGCAATAGGGTGTGGGGACCTTAGAATGTGATACAAGAGGTACTAGAACCTTGAAAATCATACTAGATGGTATGAGAATCCTGGAATAAGATGTAAGATGGTGTAGCAACCTTAAAATGCCAAATAATATGTATAACAAGTATCTTATAATGAGCTAAAAAGGTAAATCAAATGACATTGAACAATGTGGAAAAAAAATGTTTGTTATGTCAAAATTATGCAAATTATGAGATGCATAATATAAAGCAGGAATTCAAAGATTTTGTGAAGCTCTTAGAGTTTGAAGGATTGATCATATATATCTGGTGTCCTCCAACCCTTATAGCAATAAATGCCCAATACTTCAAGGATGAACTTATCGTTTACTTAGATCATCCAATCACTTAAGTATTTTTTCAAGGCTTGCAATTAAGAATGAGAAACTTTTAATGTTCTCTATTTGAGGAATTACTTCGTTCACTAGTCTCTTTGACAAGTTGCTTCTAGGAGCTTATCAAATTTTTTAAATTTTACGAACACCAAGATAATCACAACGGTCATCAAACATATAATAAAATAATTCTTTTTAATATATGCTTATTAAAAATAAAAATTAAATGAAAGAAAAAAATAATATTGGATGATTATATTTATGCAAAATAAGATTGTATTTACAAGGATGGATTTTACTGAACAAAAATAAAAGTCATAAGAGGGAATTAAAAATTAAAGCATCACCAATAAGTAGAGACTAAGCAGTAAATTTGAGGTAAGACTATTTTTTTTATGATGAGGATTGTTCTCTATACCAACAATGTTAGTGTCTTAGATCTATAACCTTGAGCATTCTTAACCAATTCTAAAAAATTTCCCTAGTGTATCATTCTAGTTGTCTTGTTTGTCTTACTTATGTCATTTGCCCCAATTTATAAGCCAAGAACACAATGCTAGTTGTTTCATTCAAACCTTATTTAAGCAATCTCTTCAGGTTTTCATCTTAACAGAAAAATCAATTGACCCTAACTTTTACTTGAGCTGCTCTTTCAAGATTTTAACCTAATAGATCGCTATAATTTTTTCCTAAATTATCTTTTTTGGGTTTTTGATCTAACGAGCAATTTTATTTTATTTCTCTCTCTCTCTCTCTCTCTCTCTCTCTCTCTTTCTCTTTTTGGCTTGACTTGCTATGTTCAAGCAAAGTACTTTTTGACTGCATCGAAGTTTATAGGATTTGAAATATATTTTTCGTCCATATCTACAAGGAATAGAGCTATGGAGAATGCTTTCTTAACGGCATAAGGCCCTTCGTAGTTTGAAGACCACTTGCCATGCAGACTCTTTTGGATTGACAAGATTTTCTTTAAAATCAAGTCTCCTTCTTAAAATTCCCAAAGGTGTACTTTCTTGTCGCACGCCATTTTCATCCTTCTTTTATATAGTTGTCCATAACATAAAATAGCCAATCTTTTCTCTTCAATTAAATTTAATTGTTTGAAATGAGGTTAAACTCATTCTGCTTTATCTAGATTGGTTTCCATTATCACCCTTAATGAAGGAATTTCAACTTTGATAGGAAGCACGACCTCCATTCCATAGACTAGGGAGAATGCAGTTGCCCTAGTAGAAGTATGAACAGAAGTACGGTAACCATGCAATGAAAAAGATCATAACGACATATCAATTCCTTTTTTATGGACCTAACTACGACATTCTTAGTCACACTAGCATATGAAGCAGCCTTAACCCACTTGGTGAAATAATCAATTGCAATAAGAATGAAGCAATGACCATTAGTAACCTTAGGTTAATAGGACCAATAACATCCATTTTTCACATTGAGAAAGATCAGGATGATAACAGGACATTTAATTGTGTTGATAGGACATGGATATTGTCAATATAAGTTTGACACTTGTGACAAGTGTTCACATATTTGAAATAATCAATTACTATTGTTAACCAGTAATATCAGACTCTTAAGATCTTTCTAGTCATCATATGTCCATTGTCATAGGTGCCAAAACATTCTTTGTGAACTTCTTTGATTATCTTTTCTGCCTCAGCAACATCGACACATCCAAGAAGTACCATGTTATGATTTCTTTTATAAAGTACATCCTCGTTCAAGAATAATTGTGCATACTTTATCAGGATAAACTTTTATCCCCTTTCTACTCACAATGAAACCTAATAACATGCCTGAACTTACACCAAAGGTGCATCTAACTGGATTCAATCTGAGCTTGAACTTTCTTAATCACCTAAATAATTTCTGCAAGTCTGTCACATGATCTTCTTCTTTTAGAGACTTTGCAATCATGTCATCTATATAGATTTATATTTCCTTGTGTATCATATCATGAAACAAAGTTACTATTTCTCTTTGATAAGTTGCTCCAACGTTCTTTAATCTAAATGACATCATCTTATAACAAAACATTCTCCATAAAGTGATGAACATTGTTTTCTCCATATCATCAGGTGCCACCTTAATTTGATTATATCCAGAAAATCCATCCATAAAGGAGAAGATTGTAGGTTGGGTTGTATTATCTACCAAAACATCAATGTGAAGTAAAGAAAAACCATCTTTAGGGCTTGCTAGATATAGGTCTCGATAGTTCACACACATTCGAACATTCCACCCTTTTTTGGAATCGAAACAATATTTGCAACCCATTGTAGATATTTTGCAACTGCTAAAAATCCAACATCTAATTGCTTATTCACTTCCTCCTTGATTTTTAAAAACATTTCTACCTTCATCCGTCTAAGCTTCTGTTTAACAGGTGGGCATTTAGGTTTTAATGGCAACTTATGCTCCACCATGCTCGTATCCAGTCCTAGCATGTCTTGGTAGGATCAAGAAAAAATATCAATGTATTCATGAAGCAAGTCTATCAACTCTTTACAATATTCTTTTTTCATGATAGTTCCAACCTTGACTTTGTTTTTATCATCTTCAGTCCCATGTTAATGGTCTTGACCACAACTTCATATGGCTCAATTTCTTTATTTTCTTGTTCCATCATCTTTAGTAACCCAAGGGAAGATTCCCATTCATCTTCATCATTTATTTTAGCTTGGCCAATAGGATTATCAAAACTATGGGATGAGACACTAGCACTATCATTTTCAAGGGAATCAATTTTGCATCTATGTTATTAAAATGTAGAAAAGGATAGGAAATAATAATGAACAAAAAGGATCTACAGTAAAGGTAAAATGATAAAATGAAGGAAATTAGAAAATATTAAAAATACATTTTATTGATGAACATATACTGACAAGAAACATATGCTCGTTATACAAAAAAGTATCCTAAAGCTTTGGGAAAAACAATAGGGATAACATTACAAGATTACTTTGATGTCGAATTAACACTCACAGGAAATTCAATGATCTCCTAATTATTTGGCTCCATGCTCAGGGGACAAGGCTAAACCAGGCCAGCCTCCTAATCGGTAAGGTGATCTCCAACAACAATTATTTAGTCAACAAACATCAATCCAACATTGTAGAAACTTTGGTGGATGTCATAGATAAGGACCCTTTCAACCTTAGGTTCTCTATTTTGAAACCTTGCTAATCTTTTTTTCTTTTTTTTTTCTGCCACAATCTTTTCCCGATCCTTTTTGGTAGGTTTATACCCCAGCCCAAATTGATCCTTGTTTTCATGAAGAGTTAGCAATTTGATTTGCCTTTTTTTTTTCCTTTTTCCTAAACCTTTTCCATGTTGGTATGCTTCTTTGATCATGACTCTGACCATTATTTTGGTTGCTCTTGACAATTGAGGCTTCATGATTAGGCTTCCTTCTTTCACATAGGTGACATTTACGATCTCTAAAGATTGAAAGGATGTCTCAAGCGCTTCTTCTGTCGTCTTAATGTAAGGGGTAGAGGATGACTTAGTAATCAACACATCCTCCTCAATAGAAATGATTACCAACTTGTTGTCAACTATCAATTTCATCTTTTGATGCAATGAAAAAGGTATTGCTCCTGCTGAGTGAATCCAAAGTCGTCTCAGAAAGCAACTGTAGGCCGGAACGATATCCATCACTTGAAAGGTAATCTAAAAAGTGCATGGTTCAATCTAAATTGAAAGCTCAATCTCTCCAATCATTTTCCTTCCAAAGTCATCAAAAGCTCTTACTACAATAGTATCAGGCCTTATATAAAACCCATCAAGTAATAATTTTAAAAATGTGATCTTTACCATCACATTCAAAGAAGAACTATTATTTACTAAAATTTTTGTTAAAATATAGCCTTGACATTTGACTAAGATATGTAATGCTTCGTTATGTCTAATTTTTTTAGTAAAAATTTTATTACCAGTGAATGTGAGGTAATTATTAGTAATAATATGAAGATTATAAATTTTTTTTAATCAAATTTATTTTGAATAAAAATAAAAACTGTAAAAAATAGTTATTTTTTTAAAAAAATTATTATTTTTTAATATTAAAGTCAATCATAATTGAGATTAACATTTTCTATATAAAAGAGTTAAGCGTCTGATTCCCATAATGCATAAGAAGATGAGAGTGGCATCAAAATATTTTCAAGAGAAATTAATACAAACAAAATAAAATTCACATGACTTTTACATTAATAGATTCGTGAATAAGTTAAAATATTTCCATTATCGCTAGGATTTCAAAAAAACACAACACAAATATATAATAGAAATTACATAATATAGGAACAGGAATAAACTTATGCATCATAATTGTCAACTTGCTTATGAGTTGTGGCCTTGTCCTTCGGTGCCCACAGCGGTGGAAGGTAATGTGACTTGGTAACGATATTCAGCCAGAGCCCACATTGTGAAAATATTTCTATACATTGGGTAATGTAAGACACCACTCTCCAAGAACGCCCCTACGGCTTTCTGCCATATATTCACAAACAAACAAAACATACAAACAGAAACTCAAATGCGATGCATCAATTTGCACAAAATATTATATATTAAATTTTATAATTTTTCTAATATAGACTTAAAATATATAATAAGAATATATATTAATTTTTTTATTAAAATGAAAAAATTTAATATATCAATAATATAAATATTATAATCTTGAATAAAAATTTACCATTCCTTTCATTTTTTTATAAAAAGGATATATATTAAAAATTATAAAAATATTGTTAATTTTTTAAATTTATCCTTTATAAAATTTTATCTTATCTGATTACTATCTTATTTATTATTAAGGATATATATAAAAAAATTAATTAATATTTTATTGAATGCCTTGACAAAAAATAAATAGAAACAATTTTTTATTCTCTATCTAAATAAATAAAAAAATTATTTTTATTTTTATTGTATATCCTTACTTCTTAGATACACATTAAAAAATGTTAGATTTTATAAAATTCAATTTTATTACTTAGAGTATATCTAATATCCCATATCAAAATCAAATTGAGATTTCATGCATGTCATTCTAGTGTTTTACATGCTGAAATTTTTGTGAATTAATGTGAAATGTCTTTAAAAACATTCTTCATGTCTAGATCTAAATATTTAGTGAGTGAAGTTTGTAAAAATAAATATTACAAATAATCTATCATTGAGATTAGGTAACTTTTAATATTTTATTAAAAACTCAGTTTTAATTCACTTTCAAAGACTGACAAAAATAATATTATCCAAATCTTACAAATTATTCTAATCACATTTTTCCTTAACATGAAACATCTTTGCAATATACATTAAAAATAAATATCAAAGCATTGGGGTACCTGTGGGGGCCAATCGCCATCTTCCAACTGGGAATTAATGAGCAACTTAGCCGCACGATGAAGGGGAGTTGGGTCTCTTTTTGCCTGCATATGGATTTTAAAAAAGAAAGACAGCGAAAACATTAATTTTATCATGTGTGGTGGATATGGTAATTGTAAAAAGAAAATAGCATAAAGTGGACACATAATTTTGCATATGAACAGCAGACATAAATGAAAAGCATACCTGGCCAGCATAAATTAGACCCATCAGAGCCCATGCTGTTTGTACAACATTTGATTCTCTTCCTTCAAGAGGTATATACCTCTGAATTAAGAAATTAAATGATTAATGTTAAATTTTGAAGGAAGGTAAGTTACTATATATTTACTTCAATCATTCAATCACAAACCTTTTTGGTACATGAAAGATGGCTCTCTCCCCACCCACCATCCTCTCCTTGTGTTGATAGTAGAAATTTTACAGCTTTGCGAATGGCAACACAATTGGTGTAAGTCTTGTTGGCAGCTACGAGTCCTCTCAGTGCAAACCAAGTGGCATAAATGAAGCAAATTCCCCAAAACCCATACCATGAACCATCATCTCTTTGTGTATCTTCAAGGAATCCAATTGCATTGCCAATGAAATTTTCTACCTCTTTCTTCCTATGATTTGGATATAACTTTTTAAACAAAACTAGAGCATGAATTGCCGATCCCGTGCATTCAACATACTCATGATCAACTACTATACTCCCAAATGTTTCTGTCGGATTCAGTCCCTATAATTAATGGCAAAGTTATTTAATCTATTAGTTATGAACGTCATTCATCAATCAATATTGAATCAAATTTTCTATTACGTGTTTATGGACATATGTAAAAATATTATAATTCATCTTAATAACTATTTTTAAATTATTAAAAAAAGTAAGAATTCATTGAATAAAATTTTATTTTTAATATAATAAATATTTTTAAATTTTATTTTCTTATTATATGTATATAGATACATATTTAATAAATTTATACATATTATAATATTAATTAATGTAACACTTACTTCCAACCATTCAGTTGCAGGGGGCTCCCATGCTGTTATACCACCTTTTTTAGTCTGAAATAATCCGAATCGATGTTGTGTCAAAAATAAATGATGTACAAGCAAATTAATTAAGTGGAGAAATATGTTACTCCAAGATTGAATCATATAACATTGACGTTGATTGATTACCCATTTGTACTAGCCTCTACTCACCTGAAGTGACAATATGATGTTGATTGAATCATATAACCTCTCAGCTTTCATTTTTTCTCCCACAACCTCTTGTGGCAACATTGATAAAAGTAGACAACACTGGAACATTAGATAAATAATTAGTTTAGTATATGTGTGTGTTGTTATTGATGAAATTCATTTACTTAAGAAGTTTGAGAGCTAATTAGTTAGTTACCGATAAAGCTTCTGCAGTGCAATCAGAAACTTGCATTCCATGATCTTTATCAGAAAAAGTCCAGGACCCTTTAGTGAAGTGACGATACATACTCTTAAAATCTCCTGAAGGGTTCTCCGTGACCTGTGTAATAATGTCAATTCATTACATATAGCCAGATAAAATAAGCACACAGTGTATTAAATGATCCATTGAACATTAACTTATTAGAAATGTGTTTCTTAAATTGACTAAAAGAGTAGTAGTAGTAGTAGTCAATACTATAGAAGCAATTATTTTATCTGTTTCTTATTTGTTATTATTTAAAAAATTAATTACTTTTTGAAAAGTTAAAAATAACATTTATTTTTTTATTGTATCTTTATTTTTATAAAGATATTAATTAATGAGAGAAATAAATTAATAAAAATATATAACAATTTTAATACAAATAATAATAATATTATTATTTTTTAATTTGTATAACATAATCTCAAATGATATAAACAAAAATAGTTACAAGGAATTAGCTACTTAGTTTTCATTTAATTGGTTAAGTCAATATATATGAGTAAAACCTAGCATTATTTCAATGTAGTTCACATGTGAGTTTTCTCTCCTGTCTGTAGATGGGAAGGAATATTGTGATTTCATTATAAAAAAAAAAAAAAACTAACCTGACTTTTTTTTATGTAATCATGTCCTTTTGCAAGTGTGGGACCAATTTCGTCAATTAACTTTGTGGCAAGCAAAGCTTGAAGTATGAAGCTGATATCCCATATTTGACTACCAAAACACTGCATTATATAGAGAAAGGCATTAATTAATTTATATCTCATACTGATGATGATGATGTTCCACTGATTAATTTATAATAAAATATGATAATTTAACATATTTTATTAATTAATTTATATTAAAATATATTTACCTGCATAGCCATTCCATCTTCTGAAATCCATAAATAATCTGGAACTCTTGCAAGATGTTTTTTGAAAGCATCTCCATTTGAATTTTCAGCCCAACAAGCAAGCATACATAAAGACTAAAAAATACAAAACTTATGAATGACATTTGATATTTTTAAATGAATTTTCTTTGTAAAAGAAAATTAAAATGTTAATTTCATTTTAATTGATGCAGATTTCTAAATAATAGAATGCATATGATTTGATATCTACCTTTGACGCACATGCAGAGCTTATATATCGGGTATTCTCGTCTTCATAATGAATATGTTTCATCGCAGTTTGAAGGGCTTTTTCTCTTATCAGCTTGTTGAAAGGCCAGCGTGTAAGAAGTGGTTCGGTAAATATATACAAAATATCCCAGATTAAATCTTGTATTAGAGGATGAGGATAATGAAGATCTTCCTGTAAAATATAAAATGAACAATTATCTTTTCTATCACAAAGATGACAAATATATCTATACATAACCATTCATGTATACATTAAATTACAATTTATTCTTTTTTAAATGTCATGTACTTTTCTTCTTTTTTGAATCAATTATGTTTATATATTTATTTAAAATAATTGTTTTTTAATCAATCTTTAATTTTTAAAAAACTTAATTTGAATTAATTATGTATTTTAAAAATCCTCTTAAATATTTTTCTCTTTTAATTTATATTTTTATATAGTATTTGAACGAAAAATATTCATTCAATGCACCTATTACTTTTTAGGTAAAGACGATGACTCTCACCTTTGCACACATATGACGGGCTTTCTTCCAACTATTTTTATCATAAGGTTGAGTAAAGAGTTCTTCTCTTAACTTCAAGATTAATGGTGTGATTGAACCTGAGAACCTCTTCCCATATAAGTAAGACATAGGCATATATATCGTTCGGCAGTAACACCATAGTTTAGCTGCATTATTTAATATATAAATTAAATAAAATAAAAGCTCAATTGAATAATTAAACATTATATTCAATAAATCAATTATACCGTTCCACAAAGATTGAGTAAGCAAAATTAATTAATTTAACCTGGATGCACAGGAAGAAAAGTAGGAAGCATCCAAAACTCTGGGGGCATTGGATTGCTTCCACACCAATCAACTACACCAAGTATCTGCATGTGTACGTATTATTCAAATTAGTAACATGTACATGGATGTTTATGTATTCATGTATATTGTATATATATAAAAGAATTATACCGAAAGCCAAAATTTTCCCCATGAAGGCAAGAGTGTCACACCACCATGATCATGAATCCATTTCCTTGCTTTAGCACAAGCATTGTTAAAACCTCCATCAGGTCCTTCTCCAAGAATTCGCATACATATGTAGGTGAGTGTGGTGCAAAACATGGAGCTGTGTTCACTCTCTATGTGTAATCCCCACCCTCCATCTTCGTTCTTCAAATGAAACCACGTGATCAATATTAATTATTCACTGATTCCATGAATGAATTCTAAGTTATATTTCATGGTTAAGCATGTTGTTAAGTAATGTTACAACAATTTAAACAAAAGGCAAAAAAAAAGTGAATAAGTTATAGTCACTTTTTTGATTCATCTCACTTTAATATCATATTTTAATGATTTGTAATGGATAATTTTTAGTTCTTAATTTTTAATTTTTTTAAAATTAAATTTAATTTAAGTTTTTGAATTCTTGATTTTAATTGTTAATTTTTAAAAGTATTGTAAAAATAAATTAACTTGCTCTATTTTATTATAATTTTTTTTAAAAAAATAATACTAAATTTTTTTAAAATAAAATAATAATAATAATAATATAATAATAATAATAATTATAATAATAAAGATGGTCGTATTAATAGTAATAGTTATGATAGTAATTATAATAACAATGATAATAATAATAATTATAAAAATATATGTAAAATTATAATAGTTATAATATAAAAAATATTATATAATTATATAATTTTTATTTTATATATTATTTGATAATTAATATATAAAATAAATAATTTTATATATTATTATTGAAATATTTTTTATATTATTCAGTATTTATTTTACATAAAATAAAATATATATTATAATATTATAAATTAAATATAATTTATATATAAGTAATATTATTTATTTTTTTATAAAATTTATAAAAAATATATAATAAAAATTTTAAATTTTAAATTTTTTTAAAGTAATAATTATTAAAAAAATAATAATTATTATTATAATAATAATAATAATAGTAATAATAGTTTAATAATAATAATAGTGATTGTGATGATTTAACGGTGGTTATGTAGTTTGATAAAGTTAAAAATAAAAATATTTTAAAATAAAAATAAAAATGAAAAAATATATTTTTAAAATTTTAAGAATTAAATTGAAATTTTTTAAAATATGTTAAAAAATTAACTACAAATTTTTTTTGTAAAATTTTATTTTTAAAACTGATTTAAAAATAAAAAATAAAAAAACTCACAATAGATCTGAATTACCTGGTGACAGAATATATAACGAAGAATTTCTTTGCAATGCTCTTCTGATAATATAGAATCTAGATGTCCTGTGACATATAAGGAAATTACCTGCATTGTTTTAAACAATTAAAATGTTAACTTCAACTAATACTTTACACACTAGACTTGAATTATATATATAAACTTTTAATATTATCAGTGAGTAATTTTGAATATCTATAATTTGATTTTAATATTTTCAAAGGAAGAATGAAAGTTTAAATGCGTCTTTTAAAGAAATTGAATTTTTATTCAATTTTTTAAAATCATAAAATTGGTCATATATGTTTAAATTAGTTGTTAACAGAAGCTAAAGAAAAAACCTCTAAAAATTAAATTATATTTATATTAAAATGGATTCAAATATAATTTATATTTATCTTTAAGAAAATGAAAATATATTTTAAAATTAAAGGAAATAAAATATAATTTAAGTTACTTTAAAAGAATAATGTAATTTACACAAATTCAAATTGTCAATGGTAGAAGATCATCACATTTGACAATATATTATCATAATAAAAAAATATTTATTAACATGTAAAAAATTGTTAAATGTAAAATATTTTTTATTGTATAGATTTTGTTTAATAAAACTTAAATTCTTAGTGTAAATTTTAAAATTTTATGTTAGCATATAAAATATTATACTAACATTTGATATATTAGTACTATATATTAATATTTTATATTAATAAATTTTTATTACTATAAAATATTTTATTATTAGTATAAATTTATAATATCTATACTAGTTTAATTTTGACAGAAAATATATACAAATAAAGCTAATTCAACATTCAAGTATCAAATAAATGATAATTTTTTTTATAGTAAATATCATAATAAGGAAAAATAAATATTGAAAATATTTTTATATTCTTAATTAATTATTAAAAATTTCCTTTTCAGTTTCATAAACAATACAGTCTACATATTAAGTTCAGTGCTTAAATTGTTTGATATGATTTTGAAAAGATGAACAGAATCATTTTAACAGTAATAAACCCCTGTTATTATTTTGTATATTAAAATAATTTTTATATAAATTTAATCTTCAGTCATAAATTACTTTAATTTGATCATATAAAAAAATTTCCAGCCCTAAAAGTTAGTATTATTGATAAGCATAGATTTTATAAATAATTATTTCTAACTTTTATCTCATTAAGACTTTTTATATGTTCAATTAAGTGATCTTTGTCATATTTTATGAGTTTGGATTCATATGAAGTTTAATTGAATTTCTTTGCTTACCCGATTAAAATGATACTATTATAGTATTTTGAGCAGAATAGGAGTTTTAGACATCCAAAAATCATGAAATCTGTCTTGAATGAAAGCTTAAAGAAGTGTCCACAGTTACAAAGCAAGAGCAGACTCTAAATGGGATGTTTAGGACTCCGAAATTATCTCAAAAGATGAGATAGTGTTGCTGACGTGGAATTTGAACAGTGTGCAAAGATCCGGCCATATCTTGAGATACAGAAGTCATATTGAGATGAAATCAAATCTGTTGGACAGCTAAGATCCGGGGATACAACTTTTGTTCAAAAGTCAAGCTCTAATTCGGAAATGTGAACATCGGAAATTGCGGTACCAGAAAGTCAAAATTATTGTGCTCATTGGTGACAAAAATTCAAAAGTATTTTGCATTTTCAACAAAACCCATGTGAAAGCAATAAAAGGGTAGAAAAGTAATATCCTAGTTGGTGACTTTCTGAAGATGATGCCTCAAAAATCCTCTATAAATAGAAGGGTTTACAAGAGGAGAAACACACCATTTTGGAGATTAACTCCAATAATATTTTCTTTCTTTCTTTCTTTCTGGTTAGTTTTGCCTCCTTAATGGAAGGCTTAAGTTTTCTTTCTTGTTAGTTTGCCTCCTACATGGAAGACTTAGTTTTTCTTTATTGTTAGTTGCCTCCTACATGGAAGGCTTAGGATTTATTTGTTGTTAGTTGCCTCCTACATGGAAGGCTAGGTTTGTAGTTCAAATTCAAGGATTCAAGCTATTTTCATTTTAACTTTGAGGTCTTGATCTTTATTTACATGCTTATTAAGTGGTTTCTACTCTACTTCACTATATTCTTCAATTTTATTCTTTAATCAAAGTTTGATCGGTTGACGTATTTTGATTAATGCATAATTGATTTATAACTGGTTTTTGATTGGTAAATCATTTTCCAAAATTTTGAAGAGTAGAAATTAAGTAATTGAATTGAAGGTTTTCATTTTATTACTTACTTCAACTGAATTCTGATTATGAAATTGGTTTAAATGAAAGATTAAGTGGTTACTAAATCTTGTTGATCATAATCAATTAAATTCTGAGAGGTTTCTCAGTAGAGAATTCAAGGATCATTTTAGGGGTTCCAGATGATCCTAGGTTGATAAACACAATGCATGATTTTAGTGATCAATGATTAGTTAAGAAAATAGCCTCTGAATTCCTTGAGTTGATAATTGTTAAGTAAAAGTTAATTTCATTCCGTATTTTGTATTTAGCATTTTTCACATCTTTACAAAACCCCCTTGTTCTAATTTTCTTCTTATTTGCTTAAGAATTTGAAATGGTCTTTGAGAGATGACCTAGGTTGCACCTTATACTATATCAATAGTTTGGGAAAATTTAGAAATTATTTTTGCACGTTTGCGACGAGCATGTCAATTATTTATTCAGATTAAATTTAAAACTAACACAGGTAGATTTGAGTAGTGGTAAGAAATTTCATTCTTTTTAATTAAAGTTTTAAATGTGAATGTTATGAATAAAACATTTTTTTGTTAAATTTTGTTCCATTCAAACCCCATCACTTTTCTCCTTGTGTTAAAAAATCTAACCAACTTAAAATAGACATATTAAAAAACATGACAGGATAAAAAATAATTTTTGTAATATATATTTGAAGGTATACACAATACAATAAAAATATATGTTATTTACAGGAAGTGGGATACTTACCAAAGGAGGAATGAAAAAAAGGCCACCTGCAATCTGAGCAGGCCAATGACCATCACTAGTTTGCAGTGCTGATAGGTAATGCATTGCCCTCCGCAACGTAGCCATCGTTTTCTCGCTTGTAACCTCTTCCTTTTCTTCTATCTTCACTCCACCTATTCTTTGTTTGAACTTATTTTCTCTCAAAATCTGCATAAGCCGCTCAAAATTAAAATGAAAAAACTAGCAAAAAATGTAGGCTTTGTCAATAAATGTTACCTTTTAATTTTGATAGCCAACCGATATAGAAAATTGTACACTGTAAATCAATTACAAAACGCAATAGAAATGATCTTTTTAAATAATTATTTGAAAAGTAATAATTTATAATTAGAAGATAATATAATTTTTTAAATTATATTTTATTATTTTTACTGTTTTATTTATAAGAATTATATCATATTTAAATTTAATAAAATAATATTTTTAATAATTTTTTATAAAAATAATTTTATTCATCCAACTATTAAATTTAAATTTTTATATAATAAATTAAGTTTGTTCCTTAAATTTATTTAATCTTAACCTATATTTATTTATGGAGGAGGATGGTCATGCTGGTTACCGATGAGAATCCCAAAATTATAATCATATGATGTGAATTTTTGAATTTTGATTTTAAAAATAAAATTTATTTATTAAAAATAATTTGATTGGTTTCAATATATTTTTAAAATAGTTTTAATTTAATTTTTAAAATTAAAAAAATATTTATTATTTTAATTTTAAAATATTTTTATTTTTAACTTTAACCAATTACATTATTACTACAATTATCATTATTCACTACAAAAAAAAGTTATTTTTAACAATGGTTTGTTAACTGAAGTTTAGTAAATTGTGGAGAAATATAATAGTATCCACGGTTTCGTAAACCTATACAAAAATATTTACTTTATCTGGGGTTCATTTTAATTCCAGTTAAATAATAAGAGTTCTGACATGATCTTACACTAAAACGTAGATATATCTTTTTCCTTTCTCGTGCGTGCATGCTTGTTAACACCAAGTCGATCTTTCTTCCACACCCGTCTTCTAAGTCCTTTAAACTTTTAATTTTTTTTCCTATTGCTATCCTTTGGTTGTTTCAATATGGAGCTGTGATGTTTTCTAATAACCCTAATATTTTTCATTTGCAGAACATTCGGAGAGAGAGCTATCATCTATTTATCTTTCGAGAAGAGGATTGGGTTTTTTCAGGTTCTTGGTAATCTATTTATGAATTCTTATCCATTTGGTTCCTCTTCTACAAGTATCTTAACATCATTCCTTTTCTCTCTAATTTTCAGCGAACTTGTGGAATTTCTTCTTCGAATTAGTTCAATCATTTCGTGATTCTTATATTGTTCATTATGTTTTGTAATTGCTCATGTAAGTTATTGCAATGCTTTTGATTATGTTATTTTTCATTGTAGAAATCATTATATATTGAATAAATTGTTATTGCATGCCCTGTTTTTATGCAATTGTTGAAGAAATGGTATATACCAGTTAATTATCATCGAATGGTTATTCAGGTTTTGTTTGCAATCATTATGTCAGCAAATAATTTATCAAGGTGCAGTAATTTTGATGATGATGTTAATTTAATTTTGGTTTCAGGAAAGTGAAAACTAAAACAACAGAAAACAGGACCGCTAATAATTAAGAAAATTTGGAAAATTGGTGCCCATAACTATATCTAAAAAAGCAAAATGGAGGTATTCAAATTTTCACAATGCAACTATGGTGGGTGCTAGCGTGCTAAGCTTGCAATATGTTATATCCCAACTTTTATGGTATATTTGTGTAGAGAAGTTTAACGAATTAAATATTAGAATTAGTTAAGGTTAAGTTTTGATAGAGATGGGTTAGTGTGTTGTGGATTTATAGGATTTTAGGAGTTGCAGTGATCATATTCTTATAAAAGATAATATTTTATTCATTGTGAGAACTTATTGAAATGCATAAATTGGTTTTAGGGAAAAGTTTTAAGTTGTCAAGCTTACTTTGAAATATTTGAAAGATGCTAGTCATCTATCTATGCAATCCATTGTGTTGAGGTAGACATTGATAAGAATGTGTTATAACTTATAATTTCATATTATATGATCAGTTGAAGAATTGGGCATCAAGGGACTTCTGTTAGCATATTTGGATCCAAATCTTCAACGCAATGATCTAGTCACTAGTGTTTGCGTTGCGATCCTATCACAAAATACTGGCATGGCCACATATTGTGTTGCACCTGGATTTGGACCGGAGAAAGAATAGGCTCTAGCGTTGGATCTGCACTTATGGATAAGAATAAACCCATATTGGGGAAGTTTAACCTTGGTGTTGATTCTTATTACTGCCCAAAGGGTAAGCTTCTTCACATATATAACAAACAAAAGGTTGATCCAAAACTTGATAGCATACCTTTTGAGATAGAGCATACATCACTAATAACTCAACTTGGTTCCACTAAACCATTAGCATTTGTTGCACCTATGTTGAAATTTAATTATTATGTTGAAATATGTTGATTTTGAATACAAAGAGTGCAGGAAAGGATCTTGATTTAGACATGACACGGTGGTTGATCTGATTTTCAAAGATGGTTTGTTGGATGTGGATAATCAAATTTACGTGTGAGACTATGCCAAAATAATTGCAAAAAAAATACACAATTACAAGAGAAGAACAGGTTTGATACTTAGTATAATATATTCACTAAAAAAAAGGTTTATTTATAATTATAATGAAGTTTTGGAGATTTGTGTTTGTTTACTACCTCTCTCAGGATAGCTCTGTAGTTCTGACGTTTGAGCATGGAATTGCTGCACATGAAAGTGGTGCATTTAAATGGGAAATGGTTTTGGTTGAAATTTCTGGTGGAAACGGAAAATCATCTACTATTGTTAATAAGGATGAAAATCTTGACAGGGTAACTTCTTGAATGACTAAATATATTTGATTCTTCTTCTATACTCTCACTATATGAATATATAAATTGAAATGTAAAACAATGATTTTTTCTTTTCTTTTTTTTGCAAGTTTGGTGCTGTCAAGTTACGCAAACTCACACCATGTTTCAAAGAAAGAGGTAACCTCACTGCTAGCAATGCTTCCAGTATGAGATTATCATATCTTTGTCTCAACACAAAGAAAATGCCATATGTAATGTGTAACAAATTAATTAGTTATATTATGATTAAAATAAATTTAGTAATGATGACATTGATGGTGCTGCTGCACTTGTTTTAGTGAGTGGAGAGAAGGCACTAAAGCTTGGCCTTCATGTCATTGCAAAAGTCAGGGGATGTGCTGATGCTGTGTAGGTACACTAATTGCAAAAGTCAGGGGATGTGCTGATGTTGTGTAGGTACACTAATTCCAAATTAAAATTTGACTCAAAATGCCAAAGCTTGTTTTGATTCAAAACTTGCCCTTATGTTGCTAGGTGGCAATTCTAATTATCATTTCGAAGTTGAAAGGATTTGAATCATCGAATATAAAGACCTTCCTGAAATTTATTGTCTTATTCCAATATATCCCAAAATTTCTACGAATAATTCTATTATATAAAGAAGTTACAAGGATTTCTGGCATTTTCAATGAAACGTGAGCTAGAACTGTTTTTAATCTTTTTCTTTACAAGCTTGCAAGTCATGTAAGTTTATGTTATAGTTTTTCTTTTTTCTTTTTTGTGTGTAGATTATTAAAAAAAATTTAGATTATGTTTCTTTATATTGTAATTATCATTTCTATTTCCCACATTATTTTTGAGATCATTGGTCTTTTTTCTAAAAAAGAATTCATAAATTTTTTTAAAGCAAGTATAGCTTCAAAAGTTCAACTTAAAAATATTAAGTTATAAGAATATTAGTTGATTTACACAAGTGACAATATCACATATAGTTTGATGTAATATTTTTAAAATATAATTTTATTTTAACTAAATTCTTGGATTTTAAATCAATTCAAAATGCAATATCAGATAGAGAACTATTTTAAATTTTAAATTTACAAATTCCTATATCTTATCCCTCTTTTCTATAAAAAGTAAACAGTCATACAATGATAAAAACATCATTATTTGTATCATGAGAATGTCTACGAGCGGAATTATCAATGGTGTTTTGGACCTAAATAATAATAGACATGTTTTTATTTAAAAAAAAGTCGGCATTTTCATATATATATATATATATATATATATATATATATATATATATATATATATATATATGTTGAGATTTCCACTATTTAGTTTTAAGGAAGGTTTCCACAACGTGCGCAAGTGACAAGGTTCAAATGGTTGGAAAACATGGAAAATATAGCAAGGGTTTTTAAAATTATGGATAATTAGTAAAGGTTTGAACCTTTGAAAATTTTTTAAAATTTAACAAAGGTTATATATAAATTATAGTAAATTCCAATGGTTTAAATTGAATTTACCCATAGTTACTTAAAACTGATGATAATCCAATTGCAACACATGATTTTACAACACTTTAATCAATCTTGGGTAAACGGTTTAATAAAAATTTAAATCCCTGAAAAAATTAAAAATAATTATTGTTAAAAATTAATTTTTTTGTAGTATTATTGTTAAATTATTATCATTATCATCATAATTTTTATTATTATAAATAAATTATCATTATTATTATTATTATCATAAACTATTGCTATCATTTTATTTATGATATATCATTATCATTATTTATTTATTTTGATAGATTTATAATATGTCATTATCGTACTATCATTTTATTTATGATATATCATTATCTTCATTTATTTATTTTAATAGATTTATGATATATCATTATCGTCATTTATTTATTTTGATAGATTCATAGGTGAGAAGTATGATAAAATAAATTAATTTTTTTTAATAAATTTTATAAAATTTTAAACTTAAAATTTAAATAAAATTTACTTTTTAAAAATTTAAAAACGTAAAATTAAAAGCAAGGTCAAATGGGACCTTAGTTTTGTTTAGATACAGACTAATGACCTGTTTTATTCAAGACAAGATTATTTGAATTAAATAAAATTATAATATATGATAATAAAATTAATAACATTTCATATAATTAAATATTTAAAATTTAAATTCAAATTTCTTACTTAAATTAGATTAACTCATTGACTAATTCTCATACTGGTGGTATAATAGCTTAGTTAGATGCATGAATTGATTTGTTTTACATTTAAAATGGTATACGAACATCTGATATTTTTTCAGTCATTTGTCCATTTAATGATTATATATATATATATATAATATTTTTGTTTATATTAATTTATTTTAATTTCACAATATTTTCTTTATTATTATTTATTTATTTTATTCATGATAATTATGTAAAATAATTTAAAACAGATGAAGATAAAATATAAATATTAAAAATAAATATATGATTTTTGTTAATGAATAAATAAAAAAAATTAAGAGAATGTAATATAAAAATAGTAAGTACCTGAAATCGCCAAAGACGATCACCACAAGCCTTAACCTTGAAGCGATTATGGAAGAAATCTTGACGAGCAGCTTCAACCTGAGCTCGCTCCTCAGTGCTCCCTCCGTTAGGATCAAACTCCCATATTTGTCTCCCCACAAAATTGTTTAAGCTGAAAATGTGTGGGTCATTCCCTCCATATGCTATCTTCAGTCTCCACATTTTTCCTCTTTTATTGCACAAAAATCGTCTCAAATCTTCAAAATTAATTTCTACTCCAACTTCAATCTACTGCTAGCTATCTATGTCCTGCATCAAGGGACATGGCCATAATATTTCCTTTTCAGTGAATATAATAAACATATTGTTAATAAGAAAAGAAATATTACTTAAATAAACTTCTTTCTTCTTTCATACCATTAAATTTATCTATTATTGCATTAACCCTAAAGTTTATAACAAATTTTCTCTATATATGCAGCTAAAAATTTTTATAAATAACTTATCTTTCATTTTGTCGTGAAGTCCTGTCTTTATCACTTTTAATACTAGAATCGACTGCTTTTTCATTCTCAACTAATTAACCTTAATAAAGTTAATAGATTGGATAATTTTTCCAAATTAGGATCTCAAAAAATTTCAGCATAATGAAATCTTAGTTAAAATGGTAAATTGCCTTTGTTTGGCTCCAAAAAGTCACTTGCATAAAATTTCTAAACAATCTTACAATTTTTTTAAACATCGATCAAATACTCTGAAAGAGTCCTTGAAAATTAAAATTGAACTGAGTACAAGAAGCTCAACTGCCTCTTAATCAAATTTTCTGTTTAATTCAAATAGTTAGAAAATATAATATAATATAAATTAATTTATTAGTTTTTATAATTATATTAAATCTTTAATTAGGTCTTTATAATTTAAAAATTTTAATTTTATGATTTTAAAATTTTGTAATTAAGTTGTTAATAGTTAACACCATTAAATGTATATTAAATATGAATAACATGATATTTTTTATTTGATAATTTATTTTTTTTATCACTAATTGTTAAGTCTTCATATTGTTTTAATAATTTTTTCTTACATGTATTTCTCTCCAAATCTTTAAATTGATCTTTTACTAGATGATATATTAGCAATGAACAGATGTTGATATATGAAAGAGAATATTTTATTTTTCAATTTATAAATATTGATACATGCACTGATGTTAGAATTTCATTTAAAAAATTTCCATCCTTAAAACTATTTTGTTACTGACACAAGATTCAAAGCATTCTCAATTTAGAATAAAATCTCTATATCCGAGGACCTTTAATTTGGCCTTTCGTATAGAATCTTCTTGATAAATTCATCTTCATTTTTATATTATCCCTTTCAAATTGTCTATTATAATTTTTTTTAATAAAAATACTCTCTGCAATAAATTAATTTATAAGACTCTTTCTCATGAAAATAGAAAATGACTAATAATAATTGCTCTTGCACTCACATTGATTAATTAGGTAAAAAATATTTTTTAAAATGGCGATTAACTAATTTTTTTAACAAATTTAATATTATTAATTAATTTTTTAATTTTTAAAAATGGTTAAAAGGATCTTATATATATACATTGGATAAGAGATGACGATTATAAATAATTTGGCTTATCTCATTCCTAAAATTTATAAGATATAATCTGATTATATTCCTAATCATATTAAACATTTAAAACAGGGATTAACTAAGTTGTAGTTCAATATACATCAAATAAGGGGTTGAAAGGAAACGAAAGAGATTCATGGTTTCTTTGGATCATAGAGGAAATTAAAAAAAGGAAGGGAAAGAAAGAATAAAAAAATTTATTTAGATGTATAAAAATATAAAAGAAGAAGAAAAAGAAAAAAATTATTTTATTTTATTTGGATAGAGAAATAAATATATTAGCATATAAATTTTATTTTGTATAAATTTTAAAAAAATAAAATTTAATTTTTTACTATATATTTTATTAATATAATTTTTATTTTATTTTTAAAAATATGTCAAATTTTAAAATAATTAAAAAAATAAAAAACTCCCCTTCTTACTTTTTCTTCAAAGAAAGAGCATTACTTTTTCGTGAAATTTCTAATATTCTATTTTTTTTTCACATTTACAAATTATACCAAACACAATTTTTTCCCCCTCTTTCCATCCATTCTCCACACTATAAGCAAAAAAGAGATGAATAACTAGGCAAGTTAGTGATTATTTAGAAAAAAAAAAAAGGGAGTGGAGATATGGATGCAGGTATTCGCAACGATTTTTAGCACCGACGATTCAATCGGTTAAAGGATTAATGTAAGATTCAATCATCTAATTATGATTTAATTAACATTAATTAATTATTATTTTTAAAATTTTTATAATATATAATAAATAAAAATATAATAATTATATATAATAAAATATATTAAATCATAATTTTATATAATTAAAAATTAAAATTTATATACTATTTAAAAAAATTTAAACTCAAATTATGCATGTAAAACCCATCCTGTACTCCTGTACGGTAAAACGAAAAACATTTATAGCTATTAGACAAAATTCATCTGACAAGTATCCTGAGCTGGATGAACTGAAGAGAAAATGTTTCATGGGAATAAACATGTATGGAAATTGAAAATGAAAAAACAGATTGCTATTATTATGTGTGACTGTATGTGATGTGAGTATTTATGGATGAGGTTGGTACCTTAAAGTTGACATATGTATCGTCTCGTCTCCAGTGACAAAAAAACAAGCTTAAGTTTGAAAACAGGCAGAGGTGGTGAGTGGTGATCATGCTCAACACTGAAGACCCTTAATTCCCACCCCAAACTGCTGAATCCAGATTTGCAATGCCTTTGAATTAAGAATAATGGCTTGGCCAAGCTAATTTATACACATGCTCACGCAGTGCCCTTGAGAGTGCCACCTATTTCTTTTCATTTTACCGGTAGCATTTATATCAACTAATTGCATCATTTTTAATTCATTTATACATATTAAAAGATTAGTTAACTACTCAAAATTTATATATTTTTAAATTATTCTTATTTAATAGTAATTTGATCATTTTATTAAATTTTATTTTTATTTCATTTTTCTTTTTCAATTGAAATAGAAACTATTATTAAAAAGTGAACACATTAAGAAATTTAGATTAATTAAATATAGTATATTAAACATTAAAAATTAAGAATAATTTTAAAAATATATACATTTAATGTTTCATGGGTTTTTTAAAGTATCTTATATTAAGGAGACACTAACCGCTTCTAGATATGATTTATAATAGGAATTAGAGGGAATACTAATATCATTGCATGGATAATTTAAATTTCAATAAAAGTTATAAATAAAATTAAAGAAAACAATAAATATTATATTATATTAAATTTAATATTTTAATATCATTTATTATATATTAAATTAAACATTTTATTATATTAAAATAAAAAAAATATTTTGATGCTATTAAAAATAATTTATTTAAGGTAAAACTTAATTTCACCATAGATATTTAAGGTAAAACTTAAAATAAATATATTAATATAAGATTAAATATTTAAATTGAGTTAAAAATATATACTTTAAAAGCATGTAACATAAAGAATTACAAAAAAATTTACTTTCACACGCTATGTGTAGAAGTTATGTTTTATTGTTTTCCTGTTGAGTCTACAAGTTATATAATTTTCACTCAGCAACTTCGATAGAAAATTTATTTTTCTTAGAATTTTATGTTTAAGATTTTTTTATATAAACCAATATCATATATCAATGGAATATTAAAATTATTTTAAAATAAAATATGTAAAATTTATAAAATATTTTTTATTAAATTAAAATATTTTACTCTTATTTAAAAAAATACAATAGTTGGAGCTACTAAGTCAGCCAGCTAAAAAATTGTGAAAATTAATATCCTTTATTTAATCCACATTTATGATCTGAACTTAATTAAATCATGTTTTTTTTGTAAATTAAAAATAACTTAATTTTATACCAAGATCAAATTACCACATATCAAATGTTATAATAAAGAGCAATGCTACATTCAAGCCATATTAGACATTTCCCTTAAACAAAAATGGTAAAAGGACATAACATGTGTTGTATTGTTTCCATTTGAACTGTACATCTTACATTCTAAGTTAACTTCAATCATCCTTCTCTTGATGGTGTTATCATTTGAAGATATTCTCTCTAACACCATTTGCCAAACAAACGAGTTTACATGTATAAGGTATATTTGAATACCAAATTTTTTTTTTAAATATGATCTTCATATCTTATTATGTATTTTCTCATGATCTTATATGCTGATTTTTGTTGAATACGTTTTCGATAAATTTGTTTGTCATTCTTATACATTCTTCTTGTTTTTCTATAATATATACTGATGAAATTAGATCTTACAATATTAATCTTATATTAAAAGAAATTTTTTCTTTAACTTCAATTTCACTTTGTTTTCTATCCCCGTCTCCGTTTATTTTTTATATAAAAAATATCTTTAAAGTTAGATACATTATATAATTAACTATCATTCACAAATTTTTAATTAATGAACAATATTATATGTTAGCATGGTTGATAATGACATGGGTACCATTGTAAGCATTTGAAACACCATATTTTTCTTATATGTAGTGTAACATAAAAGGAAAATGCATGAATATTCGATATTGCATTAAAATATAAATGAGAATAATGGAAAGTTCAAAATAAACCATTGAAAGACTTCACTCTACAAAGTTGAAAAATGGCAATGACAAGAATATTAGTTATGGCCTTATTGAAAGAGTCATTCATCTGTTTTGCATAAACACCCCAAGGCGTGCATTCTAACTTATTCATCTTATACATAATGGACAATGACATTAATTTTAAAAATAAAAAAAATAATTAATAGATATTAACATGTGTAGCTTATTGCAAATCTTCTAGCACAAAATCAATTAGCTTTGTCTGCTTGCCATTCACATTTGCCTCCTTAATATCATTTTTCTCCATAAC
Organism: Canavalia gladiata; assembly: GCA_037954105.1. Taxonomy (NCBI): domain Eukaryota; kingdom Viridiplantae; phylum Streptophyta; class Magnoliopsida; order Fabales; family Fabaceae; genus Canavalia; species Canavalia gladiata. Next base: position 16,202,569 of record CM075658.1, on the reverse strand, counting down.
ATGTCCAATAACATCTTCAAGTAATAATACAATGATCTCTAAGTTAAATAAGTAATGTTTAATGGTAGAACACGATAAAACAATATTAAAGGTACTGGTCATAGAATGTGTTACCAATGAGAGAGGAAGCAACTACACCAGAGCATATGTAAGTGAATGGAGTGAATTAGAAAACATGCTTAGGGATGCTATGACCATCATCTGGCAAAAGTTTCACAGTCCTCATAAAGTTTAACAGATATTCTTGTTTGTATGTCCTAAATTTGGTGTTGTTTTGACCTCCTAAAAGGTTCTCAATAATGTATGTTTTTCCTTCTCAATTTGTCGATGAAACTGGCTGACCAAAATTTTCCTAACATTACATATACATCTGCCAAGTTGGAGAGAATATTTAGTACAAATACTGATACAAAGATATGCATCCTTGATTAAAACACAATAGTGCAATGCATTATGGTTTGGTATATTTACCATATCATACACCCTTGAGGCAGTTTCAAATGCATCATACCCTGATCCTTATACTCCAGTTTATTCTTATGGCATCAATTTTTTCAAGGACAATTATTGGTTTCGGCATTGTCCCTGAATTGTGCTTAAGCAGTTATCATCATTAATTTATGAGAACAACCATCAGAAGTACCTTGATTCGAATAAACATATAATTGTATGCATACATTACAATACATTTATTGAAGTAAAAATATCATATCCTTTTAAGTCACGCGTTATCAAAACGTGTAAGATGAGCTGACGAAACATTTACACATAATAATATTTAGACCAATACATTTATTAAACAAAAAACATACAGCAAATACACGAGTTCATCATCATATCATATCATTTGATTTGTTTTGAATATACCACAGATTGCACCTATCTGATGAAAGAATTTTTTAGATGTTATGAATTTTGACACCCTTAGTGGTAATTGGTACCATAACTTATAGTATTTTGGTAATAGTGTGTGAGTTCAGTTCGATGGTTCGTCCTTTAATGAAAGGCTACCATACCAGGAGGTAGATAAAAAAGCAAAGTAAACTTGCAAACCCTCGTTAATGTTTCATACAGATAAGGTATATATACTCATTAATGCATCTCACAAAAGTAATTAACCACCACAATGAATGAAGAAAAAAATATGGATAAATATTTACCTTTAATGCTCATATCGTTGGTCATTCTTCCTCATAATAAGTTGAAGTCATAGGTATAACATGAATAGAAGAATGTTAAGGAAAAATTAGAATAAAGAAACAAAAAAAAAATGACTATATGCAGCAAGACGAAATGAACCATCAGAATCGGTAAACAAAAAACTATGCACAAAGATTTGCCTTCAATGCTGATGACGTTCTTGATATAAGGTCTCTAACTGCATGTCATTGTATTGCTGTACCCATGATGCATAAAGGTATAAAGAAATCCATTGTAAGCAGATTTAAGGTGTCATACATATCAGGTATATTCATTCATTAATGCATCTAACAAAAGTAATCAACCACCACAATTAATGAATAAAAAAATGTAAAAAAAAATATTTATCTCCAATGCTGATATTGTTGCTCACTCCTCATCATAAAGGGTTGAAATCATAGGTATAAAATGAACTGAATAATGTTAAGAAAAAATTGAAATAAAGAAACATAAAAAAAGGCTATATGCAACAAAATGTAATGAACCAATACAATCAATAAACAAAAAAAAATATGCACAAATATTTGCCTCCACTCTTGATAATGTTGCTAAGAACAAGTTTATGATTGTTGGTCATATTCACTCCAAATGGTAAGTACAAAATAATGAGTAAATATTTAAGGCAAAAATCAATTAGTAGTAAAAAAATAAGAAACCTTCCATATTGTATGCGTAATGTTAGGCAGATGGCAGGAACCTAAACCTAAATCAATTAGTAGCAAAAAGATAAGAAACCTTCCATATTGTATGCGTAATGTTAGGCAGATGGCAGGAACCTAAACCTAAATCAATTAGTAGCAAAAAGATAAAAAACCTTCCGTAATGTTTGAGGAAATGGATGAGTCAAGGCTAAAGGGCGCAGATATTCCAATAGTCCAAGGTCCAGTTAACATTGTTGGATTCTTTGATTGCATGGACAAAAATATTCCACCTATGTACAAAAAAAAATGTGCATTGACAAAAAAATCCTAAAATTAAAAAAAGAATAAATGTCCAACAGTGACTGACTGAAAGGTAAGGAATGATGCATTTAGCGGATAAATACTTCTACTTTATATAATAAAAGATAAAAAAATATAAATATATTTAAATGATAAATTATTTTTTTAAATATAATTTTATTATAAAAGTTATTAATTAAATATATATAATTTTAATTTTATTTACTAAATAAAAAATATTACAAATAAAATATAATTTCAAAAGAAAAACTAAATGAATGAATAAAAGATAGTAAATTTATAAAAGATTAAAATCGTAACAAAATATATAATAATAAAAATATTATTATTATTACTATTATAAAAATAAAAAATATATTAAAGTATCTTATCAATTTTAAGCTAACCTCTTTCATAGAAAAAAATTTTACATTAAAAAATAGAATAGGATAGAATAATAAAATAGATTTATCATATCTTAATCATTAAATAAATTAAAAAAATCTTATCCTTTAAATAAACTTTAAATTCATCACACTTTATTCTTGTTATCAGTAAAAAAATCTTTATCCAATAACGTTTTTATATATATAACTTTATGTTTAGATAAAATATTTTAATATTTTAAAAATTTTAAAATATTTAAAAATTTAATTTTTTAAATTTAAATATTTTTATTTTAAAAATATTTTATTTGACTAAAAATATTTAAAATTTTTTATGTTTAAATGGTAAATTTTAAATTGATTAAATTTTAAATTTTTTATTTATATTAAATAATTTAATTTTTATTATATAAAAAAGTTATATTTAAATATTTATATTTTTTTAAAATTTATTTTTACTTTCTTTCATTAAAATTTAGATATATAAATATTTTTATTATATATTAATTTTAAATAAAATAATAATTTAACAAATATACATAATTAAAAGAATAAAAAATATAATTATATTATTTAATATTAGAAATATTGTGCTTATACAAAATTATTATTATTTATAAAAATAAATAGAAAAAATTTAAAAAATATAAATTTAACTTACTATAATTATATTTTAAATTTTTTTATTTTAATTTATTAAAATATTTTCTTAAATTTATAAAATTTTAAAAAAATTTAAACAAAATAAAATATTTTAATTTTTAAAAATATTAAATTTTTTTAAAAATTATTTTTCACCCTTCAAATATTAATTCAAACATTATATAAATGTAAATATCATCACAAATCCCGATAATTATTTCCAATAAATGTTCTTAATTTTGGGTCATCGATGGACCACCAACTATCACCGTCCATTTATTACTAAAATGTTCAATGGATCAAATTGATTTAAGGAACCTGTTGGAAAGGTGAAAATGCTGAAGTTTTAAAGTATTTGCACTGATGTTATGGTAGAAATTGGTTGGTTTTAAGATTTGGTCGTTGTAAGTATTTATTATTTGAATATATATCAAATAAAATAGGATTATATATATATATATATATATATATATATATATATATATATATATAAAGAGATCAAATTATTATTTTAAAAATAAATTTATTTAAAATTTTTCTATTAAATAATTTTTATAAATAATTAAATTTTATTAATGTAATCGTTAAATTAATAATTTATATTATATAAATTATTTTAAATTTTTATAAAATTTATAATATTTTAATATTTTATTAAATAAATTTAAATTAATAGATATTATAAAAATATATTATTTTTAATTTAAATTTATTTTTTTAAAATATTAAATATTTATAAAAATAATTTAATAGAATAATTTTAAACAAAATTATTTTTAAAATAATAATTTGATGTGTTATATATATCTTTAAGTTTGGATGTGCTACTTTACCTTGAATGAGTCTGTTTAGACATTACCAATAGTCTTTCCCAGAGGTTGTGCGTGCCAATTCTTCATTCTACTAGATGGTACATACATATGTCAACTTTAAGGTACCAACCTCATCCATAAATACTCACATCACATACAGTCACACATAATAATAGCAATCTGTTTTTTCATTTTCAATTTCCATACATGTTTATTCCCATGAAACATTTTCTCTTCAGTTCATCCAGCTCAGGATACTTGTCAGATGAATTTTGTCTAATAGCTAGCAGTAGATTGAAGTTGGAGTAGAAATTAATTTTGAAGGAAATTGATGACTATAGGTTAAGGTCAAAAATCTTTTCACCATCCTTTTTCATTCTTCAAATCATGAGTCTATGTTGATGTAAGATTCAAATATTGTCTATATGTATTAATTGAGTTAAATTATTTATTCATTGGTTGTTATAACCATAGGAATAATTCAATAACATTGACACAAATCGTGAGTCAAGTGAGTACTCAAATAACTTTTACCTTAAATGATGATTTTTTTTAATATCAGATGTGCTTCATCTCTGATTTGTATGATTGTTTAGAGGTTATTATCATATACTGCTATTGATAAGCATAAATTTCATAAATAATTATCTCTCACTTTTATCTCATTAAGACTTCTTATATGTTCAATTAAGTGGTCTTTGCCATATTTTATGAGTTTGGGTTCATATGAAGTTTAATTGAATTTCTTTGCTTACCCGATTAAAATGACACTATTATAGTATTTTGAGCATAATAGGAGTTTTAGACATCCAAAAATCATGAAATCTATCTTGAATGAAAGCTTAAAGAAGTGTCCACATTTACAAAGAAAAAGCAGACTCTAAATGGGATATTTAGGACTCCGAAATTATCTCAAAAGATGAGATAGTGTTGCTGACGTGGAATTTGAACAGTGTGCAAAGATCCGGCCATATCTTGAGATACAGAAGTCATATTGAGATAAAATCAAATCTGTTGGACAGCTAAGATCCGGGGCTACAACCTTTGTTCAGAAGTCAAGCTCTAATTCGGACAAGTGAACATCCGAAATTGCGGTGCAAGAAAGTCAAAATTGTTGTGCTAATTGGTGACAAAAAATTCAAAAGTGTTTTGCATTTTCAACAAAGCCCATGTGAAAGCAATAAAAGGGTGGAAAAGTAATATCCTAGTTGGTGACTTTCTGAAGATGATTCCTCACAAATCCTCTATAAATAGAAGGGTTTACAAGAGGAGACACACACCATTTTTGGAGATTAACTCCAATACCATTTTCTTTCTTTCTTTCTTTCTTGTTAGTTTTGCCTCCTTCATGGAAGACTTAGGTTTTCTTTCTTGTTAGTTTGCCTCCTACATGGAAGGCTTAGTTTTTCTTTATTGTTAGTTGCCTCCTACATGGAAGGCTTAGGATTTATTTGTTGTTAGTTGCCTCCTACATGGAAGGCTTAGGATTTATTTGTTGTTAGTTTGCCTCTTTCTTTGTTGTTAGTTTGCCTCCTTCATGGAAGGCTAGGTTTGTAGTTTCAATTCAAGGATTCAAGCTATTTTCATTTTAACTTTGAGGTCTTGATCTTTATTTACATGCTTATTAAGTGGTTTCTACTCTACTTCACTATATTCTTCAATTTTATTCTTTAATCAAAGTTTGATCGGTTGACGTATTTTGATTAATGCATAATTGATTTATAATTGGTTTTTGATTGGTAAATCATTTTCCAAAAGTTTGAAGAGTAGAAATTAAGTAATTTAATTGAAGGTTTTCATTTTATTACTTACTTCAACTGAATTCTGGTTATAAAATTGGTTTAGATGAAAGATTAAGTGGTTACTAAGTCTTGTTGATCATAATCAATTGAATTCTGAGAGGTTTCTCAGTAGAGAATTCAAGGATCATTGTAGGGGTTCCAGATGATCCTAGGTTGATAAACACAATGCATGATTTTAGTGATCAATGATTAGTTATGAAAATAGCCTCTGAATTCCTTGAGTTGATAATTGTTAAGTGAAATTAATTTCATTCTGTATTTTGTATTTAGCACTTAATATCATATATTTACAAAACCCCATTTTTCTAATTTTCTCCTAATTTGCTTAAGAATATGAAATGGTCTTTGGGAGATGACCTAGGTTGCACCTTATACTATACCAATAGTTTGGGGAAAATCTAGAAATTATTTTTGCGCGTTTGCGACGAGCGTGTCAGCTATATATTATCCTTTAAGTATTATAAAATTTCTTCAACAAATCTTATTTCTATGTAAGTTTTCAAACTATTTTTCATTTTATGAAATATAATTTATTCATTGTTTTCTATTTCTGTAGAAATGTGTAGTTGTTGTGCTCGCCAAAGTATATGACATAGATACCACTCGGGAATGGTTTTGTTTCATGTATAAAGTTCTTAAGAAAAGTGCAACCGGTTGAAGATAAACATTATTGTGAACAATGTGCCAAAATTGCACCTAGAATTAAAAGGTTGTAATATCATTATTTCTTAAATTTTCTTTCACATACAACCCATCCTATTACAAAACAATGAGTATATCACATATTATGTTCTATTTTTTTATTTTACATTTTGTTAGGTACAAACTACAATTACGTGTCATTAATGACACTAGATCAGTGTCTTTTTTTCTATTTGACCGCATTGTTGCTGAATATTTTCACATGTCAACCACTGAAATGTTTAAGAAAATGGACTAGGATAGGGTATATTTGTTATCTTCTTTTTTATATATCATGGTTATATTGTTGTTTACATTGATGGTATTGCCTAATACTGTCCTGTAATAACTATTTGGATTGTCCTAGAGAATTTACCAAACTTATTGGAAACACGATTTGATAAGCATAAATTTCATAAATAATTATCTCTCACTTTTATCTCATTAAAACTTCTTATATGTTCAATTAAGTGGTCTTTGTCATATTTTATGAGTTTGGGTTCATATGAAGTTTAATTGAATTTCTTTGCTTACCCGATTAAAATGACACTATTATAGTATTTTGAGCATAATAGGAGTTTTAGACATCCAAAAATCATGAATTTTGTCTTGAATGAAAGCTTAAAGAAGTGTCCACAGTTACAAAGAAAGAGCAGACTCTAAATGGGATGTTTAGGACTCCGAAATTATCTCAAAAGATGAGATAGTGTTGCTGACGTGGAATTTGAACACTGTGCAAAGATCCGACCATATCTTGAGATACAGAAGTCATATTGAGATGAAATTTAATATGTTGGACAGCTATGATCCGGGGCTACAACTTTTGTTCAGACGTGAAGGTCTAATTCGGACACGTGAATATCCGAAATTGCGCTGCAAGCAAGTCAAAATTGTTGTGCTCATTGGTGACAAAAATTCAAAAGTGTTTTGCATTTTCAACAAAGCTCATGTGAAAGCAATAAAAGGGTAGAAAAGTAATATCCTAGTTGGTGACTTTCTGAAGATGATGCCTCACAAATCCTCTATAGATAGAAGGGTTTACAAGAGGAGAAACACACCACTTGGAGATCAACTCCAATACCATTTTCTTTCTTTCTTTCTTTCTTTCTTTATTTCTTGTTAGTTTTGCCTCCTTTATGGAAGGCTTAGGTTTTCTTTCTTGTTAGTTTGCCTCCTACATGGAAGGCTTAGTTTTTCTTTATTGTTAGTTGCCTCCTGCATGGAAGGCTTAGGATTTATTTGTTGTTAGTTGCCTTCTACATGGAAGGCTTAGGATTTATTTGTTGTTAGTTTGCCTCTTTCTTTGTTGTTAGTTTGCTTCCTTCATGGAAGGCTAGGTTTGTAGTTTCAATTCAAGGATTCAAGCTATTTTCATTTTAACTTTGAGGTCTTGATCTTTATTTACATGCTTATTAAGTGGTTTCTACTCTACTTCACTATATTCTTCAATTTTATTCTTTAATCAAAGTTTGATCGGTTGACGTATTTTGATTAATGCATAATTGATTTATAATTGGTTTTTGATTGGTAAATCATTTTCCAAAAGTTTGAAGAGTAGAAATTAAGTAATTTAATTGAAGGTTTTCATTTTATTACTTACTTCAACTGAATTCTGATTATAAAATTGGTTTAGATGAAAGATTAAGTGGTTACTAAGTCTTGTTGATCATAATCAATTGAATTCTGAGAGATTTCTCAGTAGAGAATTCAAGGATCATTGTAGGGGTTCCAGATGATCCTAGGTTGATAAACACAATGCATGATTTTAGTGATCAATGATTAGTTGTGAAAATAGCCTCTGAATTCCTTGAGTTGATAATTGTTAAGTGAAATTAATTTCATTCTGTATTTTGTATTTAACATTTGATATCACATCTTTACAAAAACCCCCTTGTTCTAATTTTCTCCTTATTTGCTTAAGAATCTGAAATGGTCTTTGGGAGATGACCTAAGTTGCACCTTATACTATACCAATAGTTTGGGGAAAATCTAGAAATTATTTTTGCGCGTTTGCGACGAGCGTGTCAAAAATTTGGCCCTGTTGCCGGGGACCATTTTAGTTTCCTAGGCTTATTTAGGAGTTTGTATAAAATTTTTAACCTTTCTAACAATTTTTTGAGTTTGTATAAAATTTTTAACCTTTCTAACAATTTTTTTTTAGGTATACTATTCTTGATTTGTTTGAACTATTTCATAAGGAAAAAGCACGTTATAGTCTTGGGAATCTGACTTTAAAAGACCCTTTTGTCAGTTTACTAGAAAACTGAATGGGAAGCACATCCTCGACTCTTAGAAGGCGTTTCAGCCGTTACTGGACGTAAAACCAGAGGAAGATGTGAGCCATAATCACAACTACTGTTCATTCTCATGCGTGTATGTTTGTCATTTACATTGTCTTTTCAATTTATTTGAAATTTTCACCATTTTTAGAATATAGCAATGCAGCTGGTGAACCAACCAAATCAGGATGACAGAGACAAAAGAGAACCAGATACCACTCTTCGGTTATAACTTTTCCTTACTTTGGTGATTTTCTCACATTTCTTTTCCTGTCATATGAAATTCCATCTAAGACATTGGGGACAATGTCTTGGATAGGTTGGGGGGAGGATGGTCCGATATAAAAAAAAACCCATAAAATAAAAAAAATTAGGTTAGAATCATAAACTTGCTTTGAGTAAGATGGCTGAGTAAGGAGTTACACTTGACTCTTGATACGCATCTTATGATTAAAAAAAAAATTGAATGTGGAAGTATGTTTTTATTTAGATTTCATAAAATAATTGAAGCAAAATGATTTACATTTCGAGATTAATTAGTTTGGCAACACATATTTGAACTAGATAGATTAGATTTGATAAATATATTACCTGTGAGATTTTGAGCCTTATTATTATTTTCTTTCTTGTGTGATTTTCATCCATGGAATATGTTACTTCAGAACTTGCATTGATTCTTTTTGAAGCTACATTTTCACATGAATTGTACAAAAATGATTGAGGCACTGTTTTTCTTGAACAAACCACTTGGCCAAATAACCAAACCATATAATTTTATCCTTTGATCAGCCCTTTGAGCCGATTAGCCTTTTCTTCTTTTTAGCTCACCACAAATCAAAAAAAAAAAACTTTGTTTGACCATAGAAGGTGAGGAATACTGGATTTATCATACCATAAGTGTTTCAATAAGTGTGGGGGAGATTATTGTTGTGTTCATCAATATCATGGTTGAAAAAAAAACTGAAGCAAGAAATTAATAAATAAACTATTATATTGAAAAAAAAAACAAAGAAAAGAAAAGAAAAAGAATGAAGAAGTAATATCTGTTTCTCACACTTGCACTTAGACTCAGTTCTCAATCCTCACCATTTTCCTTGGTCTAACATTGTATCTTTTCAATATATCATTTCATCTTTCTAATCCCGTTATAACCAAAATAAAGACCTCTTGATTTGTGCATTGCATGTGTACATAGTAGTAGAGAAGTAGAAGATATGCAAGCCTATGATAGTTCATCTTTCATGGATTGAATTTGAGAGAAACACTTACCAAATCAAACACTTGAGAGATTCAGAGTATATCATGTGAGGTTTTATCTTTCTCAATCTATGTTTTTCAAATTAAAGTTGCATTTCTAAGTAATTTCAAAAATGTGATGAAAGAATGCTTCATGAAATTTTGTGAATTCTTGAGAAATCAACTCAAAACTTTGATGTTCTTTCAAAAAAAAAAAAAATATAGTCACCAATCCTTAACTTAAGTTTGCCCGAGACGTGCAAAAGATAAGTGTGGGGGAATTTGATAAGCATAAATTTCATAAATAATTATCTCTCACTTTTATCTCATTAAGACTTCTTATATGTTTAATTAAGTGGTCTTTGTCATATTTTATGAGTTTGGGTTCATATGAAGTTTAATTGAATTTCTTTGCTTACCCGATTAAAATGACACTATTATAGTATTTTGAGCATAATAGGAGTTTTAGACATCCAAAAATCATGAAATCTGTCTTGAATGAAAGCGTAAAGAAGTGTCCACAGTTACAAAGAAAGAGCAGACTCTAAATGAGATGTTTAGGACTCCGAAATTATCTCAAAAGATGAGATAGTGTTGCTGACGTGGAATTTGAACAGTATGCAAAGATCCGGCCATATCTTGAGATACAGAAGTCATATTGAGATGAAATCAAATCTGTTGGATAGCTAAGATCCGGGGCTACAACTTTTGTTCAGACATAAAGGTCTAATTCGGACACTTGAATATCCGAAATTGCGGTGCAAGAAAGTAAAAATTGTTGTGCTAATTGGTGACAAAAAATTCAAAAGTGTTTTGCATTTTCAAAAAAGCTCATGTGAAAGCAATAAAAGGGTAGAAAAGTAATATCTTAGTTGGTGACTTTCTGAAGATGATGCCTCACAAATCCTCTATAAATAGAAGGGTTTACAAGAGGAGAAACACACCACTTGGAGATCAACTCCAATACCATTTTCTTTCTTTCTTTCTTTCTTTCTTTCTTTCTTTCTTGTTAGTTTTGCCTCCTTTATGGAAGACTTATGTTTTCTTTCTTGTTAGTTTGCCTCCTACATGGAAGGCTTAGTTTTTCTTTATTGTTAGTTTCCTCCTGCATGGAAGGCTTAGGATTTATTTATTGTTAGTTGCCTCCTACATGGAAGGCTTAGGATTTATTTGTTGTTAGTTTGCCTCTTTCTTTGTTGTTAGTTTGCCTCCTTCATGGAAGGCTAGGTTTGTAGTTTCAATTCAAGGATTCAAGCTATTTTCATTTTAACTTTGAGGTCTTGATCTTTATTTACATGCTTATTAAGTGGTTTCTACTCTACTTCGCTATATTCTTCAATTTTATTCTTTAATCAAAGTTTGATCGGTTAACGTATTTTGATTAATGCATAATTGATTTATAATTGGTTTTTGATTGGTAAATCATTTTCCAAAAGTTTGAAGAGTAGAAATTAAGTAATTTAATTGAAAGTTTTCATTTTATTACTTACTTCAACTGAATTCTGATTATAAAATTGGTTTAGATGAAAGATTAAGTGGTTACTAAGTCTTGTTGATCATAATCAATTGAATTCTGAGAGGTTTCTCAGTAGAGAATTCAAGGATCATTGTAGGGGTTCCAGATGATCCTAGGTTGATAAACACAATGCATGATTTTAGTGATCAATGATTAGTTATGAAAATAGCCTCTGAATTCCTTGAGTTGATAATTGTTAAGTGAAATTAATTTCATTCTGTATTTTGTATTTAGCATTTGATATCACATCTTTACAAAAACCCCCTTGTTCTAATTTTCTCCTTATTTGCTTAAGAATCTGAAATGGTCTTTGGGAGATGACCTAGGTTGCACCTTATACTATACCGATAGTTTGGGGGAAATCTAGAAATTATTTTTGCGCGTTTGCGACGAGCGTGTCACGATTCTATTCAAAGCTGATGTAAATCAAGGGAACATGAACAGTAAGTCGCAAAATTACACTGTCAAAGTTTTTCTGATGATGTTGAACTCATTGATTCTTTTAAGAACAAACATGAGTTCCAGATATCCAAAAATCAATATGTGTTTAAATCCATTGGCATGGGTTTTTTATATACTAACATACAAAATTTCTATAAATTGTTAGGATGTGGATGAAGAAGCTAATATTTCATAATGGAATTAGGTAATAGAATGAACATGCAGTTTCCCGCTCAGATCAAAATGCAATCTGAACCAATGATGAAGATGTGCTCTGCTTCCGCATTAACAGATATCAATAATGGTATGTTAAATATATTTATTATTCTTTATATGGCTTTGTCTGTTCCTTAAACGTATATAACAGTATTACATTATATAATTTAAATTCAAACCTTTCAATGTAGTACATCATTTGTAATTAGAAGGACATACCAGTTTAACATTAGGTAAACATGTGTTCAAATCTCATTCCAATCTTTTTTACTATATTGAATCAGCTTGGTCCACCTACAGTGCATGCAAACCGTGATATTGAAAGGAACTAAGAACTTAATGGAAATCATCTAGTTAACTTTCAACAGAATTATCATTTACCATGGAAATATCTTTAATTATATGTAAAAAAATAATTGTTACCAATGACTACAACCACAAATTTATCAACATCATGCCTAGCATTCAATTTGTTTTTTAGACTTCAATATGAAAACATATATGGATGTAAATACTGAATCCTTCAATTTGGTCACACCTGATATTACGTTAAAGAAAAGAATATTTGACAACTTTCCATTAACACCTAATTGTGATAGTAAGTTTATCAAGAGTAACATAGAGAAATAGCCTCAAATTATTGATAACAGATGAACATGGCAATGTTCATTCATTATTGTTTACAAAGAACTTTTCCAAAATGTTTTTTGTTGATTATGTTTTTTCAATTTTCTGGCTGACTATAACATTATACATTGTATAATGTTGTATATTGTAACTATAAGAACTTATTTCCATATGACTTTTTGGAAATGTCAGATCTGGCACACATCTTATTAAATATAAGTATAGGATCCATTGTTCACCTTAAATCCATTGATGAGGTATTTTATATATTCAACTCTTATCCATTTAATTACTAACCCAGATATGTAGTTAGTAATTTATATACTAACTTTACACATATTTATCAGACCAATTTAATTTTTACGGCTACATGAATCACCAATTTTTTCATACTACCCAATATTTCCTCATACTTAAGTGAACCACTTTTCATATTTACATATCAATAATCGATATATCTTCAATATTGATAAACCAATCAATCCTTATTTATTTTTTTAAAATCCAATGATCCAATTGTAACTAGAATTCTAATGTATTCAATTGATTATAAAAGTGAAACAAATAGCATGTTTTTCTTAGACATTCCAACTGTAGAAATAATTATCCTTAATGTATTTGCATAATTAAGGATCCCGATTACCCATATAAGTACTTTATGTAATATGCACAATTTCAAATATTGGTTGCCAATAAATGTTATTGTAAACCCCCAATCTTTATTTACTTGCTAATTTAAAATTTGAAAATGTCCCATGTAATATCTGCAAAAATTAATGCTAAAAACCTTTATGTTTCCCACATATATTTGCTTTGAGAATCGTCATATACAGTTACTTTATTTTACCTCAACCGCAACAGCCAATAAGTTACAATATTTTATAACCAGAACACATCATCAACTAATACCTACAGCCTTTGCATTCTGCACCACACACGGAGTATATAGAGCACTTCCTGCACATACAGCAGAGAAAAATACGAGGTTTAACAAATCAAACTACAAGTATATATGTATTCTTTTTTTTTTCGAAGCCTTCATGTACCGAATGGAAACCATGTAACCGTTTATGCTTCGTAACAGTCATTCACTTCCTTCTCAATGTGGAGAAATATATATGTTTCGAATGATTTGCGGTCAACCTTAATCATTGTTAAATTGTCATTGTTTACTATTCTCATGCATGTTATGTAAATCATATGTTCTTTGTCACTGTTATTATGTTGTTAAACTTTCTGAACCTTCATTGTTTATTATAGATCACTCTTTCCAACTTCATAACAATGTTTTTAATATTTTTATGTAATTGTAACCGTAGTCAATCTTTCACAGATCAATTTTTAATCACATATATCGTTTAAATTTTATGAGTACTGTGAGAAAAATTTCATGTATATTCCATCCCATATATGATTTTCCATTAGCTTGTTTAACATTATTATTTATAACAGATGTATAAAATCATTATGTAAAACATTTAATTTTACAACATATGATGTCTATTGTATAAACCATTTTTATATTACATCATTGTTTTATATTTTCAGTAGAAATGGAACAAGGTCAAAGTAGCACACAATGAGTACTAAAATGTACAACATTCTAAATGCAGTATGATCCAGATGAGGTTTGTATATAGCAATTATTTTACTATACACCTATCTTCAGTAATTCTTAACATTAACATAATGCCTCATATTGCATTCAATTAGTTGGTGGAATCTCTCCCTTCCCTTTTTGTTAAAAGCTACAAGGATGATATCCCTGATATTATAACCTTCACAGAACCTGCCTATATAGAAATTATGTTTGACATAATTAAAAGCCATCAAAACATCGTTATCAATGGAGGATGGGAGGCCATTAAAGACATATATCCTAAGTTGAAGCATAAAGGATGACTTCAACTTAAATACACTGGAAATGAAGACTTTCTCCTCTATGTTTTTAACCTTAAACAGAAAAAAAAAATCAAATATCCCAAAGAAACAAGATTATTTCCATATATTAACATGAAAGTTAAACAAATGCTGGATGAATTTCGTGTTGAATCTATGCATGGACCCTGCTCTCCAACACCAACACCATTTGACTTTCAATATCGTAAGACACTTACCAAATACCAGATGGATAATAAATTGGTGCACCATTTAAGTTTTTCTTCTCATTTAACATTTGGTACATATTGCTTTTGCATTTTCATTGAGTTACTACTAAATTATTATTCATTTTTAACAAGAATTTCCAATTAATTTCACAAGGGTTGCACTCCCACATATGTTGGACAATGTCACCAAGCAGTGTGACAATGTTGCCATGATGACCGTTCAAATGATCTGGATGCAAAACCTAGAACAAATGATTTTATTTGCTACTTGGCAAACAAGTGACTAGACTATTATGGTTTTTATAGCTTTAATGAAAACGACACTCTCACCTTTTCCTCCTATGCAAAGAAGCCTGGTATTATCATTGTCTCTAATGACAACCGAACAATTTTTATCAATTTTTTTTGTGGTTTTTTCTACATTCACTATCTTCCAAACAATTATTAATATTTTATATTATGGTTCCATACTTTCATTAATTATATATATATATATATATATATATTATATCCATTATATATTATATGAATTAATTTATATGGTTTTATTCTTATTTTTCTTTAATAACTTTTACACTTATATATGTATGTCTATGTCAATGTCAATTAGTTTTACAACATTAATATACATATTCCATGTTACTATTTTTTAAAAATAAATTGATATCATATCAACAATTATCAAACATAAAAAAAACCGTGTAATGCACAGATCGGTCCATTAAATTAATTTTTTTAAGCATAAAATAAGATCATATATTATTTTTAATCCATTATTTCAATACATAACAAATATAAAATAAAATAAACTATACTTTATTTTATTTTGTTTTAATTTTTTTTTATATTAAGCCATTATTTTATAGTATAACAGGAGGAAACAAAGGCAATACCTAAAACTAATAGAAATCAACAATAACCTTGAAAGTAGATCTATCAAGAAAGAGAACATCAATAAAGGGAGAGAGTTATTAGTGATGCAGTTTTTTTTTTTTTTACTTTGATTCTTTTATGTATGATTCTAATAATATAAAAATAAAATAGTAAATTTTTTAAAATTTAAAATGAATTTTTTTATACTATTAAAATCACATATAAAAGAATTAAAACTATAAAAAAATTACATCATTAATACTTATTTCTCAAAAAATAGATTTTTTTAAAAAAATAGTTTTATCTAATAAATTTTTTTTTCTGCTTAAATCATGTTATAAAATTTTATATTATCTTATCACATTAGATGTATTTAAATTTTACCTCATCAAATTGTTATGATGATTATGAATTAATAAAAAATTATTCAATTATATCAATTTTAATTCTTGAATTGTATTCAAATTTTAAGATGAAGTTGAGTAGATAAAATTTAATTCAATTAATATAATATGATATAAGTGTAGTAATGCAAAATACTTGTGCATTAGTTATTTCTTTTTATTCATCATAGTTGATATGTCTTTTCGAAGTTATTGGACATTGTAGTTTGTCGTAGCATAATATTTTGTTGGTAAATCTATTGTTTTTTTATGATTCGTTTTGCATTTTAAACATTCCATTAAAGAAGTTGGTATTTTTATTTTGAAAAATTATAAGATTTTGATATTGAAAAAAATATAAAATTGTCATTGGTTAGTGATGATGAATTATAAATAAATTTTAACATATTATTGTTTTACAAAAATTTATACATTTATTAACAACAATTTAATTATAACTTTATATAAGTAAATTCCTTAACATCCTCAAATCTAATTTTTATGGTAATTAAAATTTATTTTGGATATAATTGAAAAATTATAACTTTTCTATTGCCGAAAATTGATTTAGTTTATAAGACTCATAAAAATATCTAAACTTAAACTTTAAAAGTAATTTTAAAGTCATCTAAATGAAAATCAATTCTTTTTGCAGGGTATTTAAAATATTATTTACATACAAATTAATTTTTTACAAAACTAAAATATATTCTTTAAATATCAACTCTTTTAAAATTTAATTGAAATTCAAAATAAATAGAAGTTTAAGATTTTTTATTTTATAATTGAAAAATTATTTCTTGTATTTTTTTTTTAAAATATGATCAAGATTAATTTATGTAGATATTTAAATTATATATAAAGCATTAAAATAAATGTTATTTAACTTTAAATTGAAATAATATTAATACATTAAGTTTTTTTTAGTTTAGGTTTATATTTGGAAGAAGATATTTGATAAACTATTATTATATTGATTCATTTATAAAAAATAAGTTATTGTTATAATTTAATTTATGATAATTTAATTATAATTCACGTTAATTTTTTTTATTTTTTTATGAATAATTAAGAAAGCAGAGAATAAGAAATTAAGCATATTTTAGTCTTAAAAAAAAGGAAAAAAAAACAGGTATAAAGGACAAAGAACCATTGGAAGGATCAAATTACTTCTGAAGAAAGTCAGTATGACCGTGTTGGACTCAAACATATCTTTACAGGATTCGTGATTTCATGACATGGTCGTGCAGATCTAAGCATGGTCGTGTTAGGTGATGAACATGGTTGTGTCAACCTAAAACATGACTTTGCAGTGTCTTGAATTTATCGATAGGCCATGTAGATCTGAGTACGATCGTGTCATTCTTAGATAGCAGAAAATGATTCAAGTTATTGTTGATGGTGTAAGAGATGATCTCAATTAGCTTGTGGACATTATGAATGATTTAGAGCAATTCTAACATTTTAAAAGGTGACTTAGGTCAAACTAGTCTATAGTAGAGAAAACTTAGGTCATGCTTATAAAATGGAAGGTTAAGCTTTGAAAGAGGACACACTCTCTTACACTCCATTATTGTTTATGCCTTATTCATTCTTTTCTTTTCTATTTCTTATTTTCTATTTCTCCATATACATTTCTTCTTATGGCGTCCTCTTGTATATTTTGGAGGCAAGAATCCTCCTTCACAATGCGAGTGACACGCTCGTCGTAAACGCGCAAAAATAATTTCTAGATTTCCCCGAAACTATTGGTATAGTATAAGGTGCAACCTAAGTCATCTCCCAAAGACCATTTCAGATTCTTAAGCAAATAAGGAGAAAATTAGAACAAGGGGGTTTTTGTAAAGATGTGATATCAAATGCTAAATACAAAATACAGAATGAAATTAATTTCACTTAACAATTATCAACTCAAGGAATTCAGAGGCTATTTTCATAACTAATCATTGATCACTAAAATCATGCATTGTGTTTATCAACCTAGGATCATCTGGAACCCCTAAAATGATCCTTGAATTCTCTACTGAGAAACCTCTCAGAATTTAATTGATTATGATCAACAAGATTTAGTAACCACTTAATCTTTTATCTAAACCAATTTTACAATCAGAATTCAGTTGAAGTAAGTAATAAAATGAAAACCTTCAATTCAATTACTTAATTTCTACTCTTCAAACTTTTGGAAAATGATTTACCAATCAAAAACCAATTATAAATCAATTATACATTAACCAAAATACGTCAACCGATCAAACTTTGATTAAAGAATAAAATTGAAGAATATAGTGAAGCAGAGTAGAAACCACTTAATATGCACGTAAATAAAGATCAAGACCTCAAAGTTAAAATGAAAATAGCTTGAATCCTTGAATTGAAACTACAAACCTAGCCTTCCATGAAGGAGGCAAACTAACAACAAAGAAAGAGGCAAACTAACAACAAATAAATCCTAAGCCTTCCATGTAGGAGGCAACTAACAACAAATAAATCTTAAGCCTTCCATGTAGGAGGCAACTAACAATAAAGAAAAGCTAAGCCTTCCATGTAGGAGGCAAACTAACAAGAAAGAAAAACTAAGCCTTCCATGAAGGAGGCAAAACTAATAAGAAAGAAAGAAAGGAAGAAAGAAAGAAAGAAAGAAGATGGTATTGGAGTTGATCTCCAAAATTGGTGTGTATCTCCTCTTGCAAACCCTTCTATTTATAGAGGATTTTTGAGGCATCATCTTCAGAAAGTCACCAACTAGGATATTACTTTTCTACCCTTTTCTTGCTTTCACATGGGCTTTGTTGAAATTGCAAAACACTTTTGAATTTTTGCCACCAATGAGCACAACAATTTTGACTTTCTTGCACCGAAATTTCGGATGTTCACATGTCCGAATTAGAGCTTGACTTCTGAACAAAAGTTGTAGCCCTGGATCTTAGCTATCCAACAAAGTTGAGTTCATCTCAATATGACTTCTATATCTCAAGATATGGCCGGATCTTTGCACACTGTTCAAATTCCACGTCAGCAACACTATCTCATCTTTTGAGATAATTTCGGAGTCCTAAACATCCCATTTAGAATCTTCTCTTGCTTTGTAAATATGGACACTTCTTTAAGCTTTCATTCAAGATAGATTTCATGATTTTTGGATGTCTACAACTCCTATTATGCTCAAAATACTATAATAGTGTCATTTTAATCGGGTAAGCAAAGAAATTCAATTAAACTTCATATGAACCCAAACTCATAAAATATGACAAAGATCACTTAATTGAACATATAAGAAGTCTTAATGAGATAAAAGTGAGAGATAATTATTTATGAAATCTATGCTTATCAAATTCCCCCACACTTATCTTTTGCACGTCTCGGGCAAACTTAAGTTAAGGATTGGTGACTTTTTTTTTTTTTTTTTTTTTTTTTTTTTTTTGAAAGAACATCAAAGTTTTGAGTTGATTTCTCAAGAATTCACAAAATTTCATGAAGCATTCTTTCATCACATTTTTGAAATTACTTAGAAAGGCAACTTTAATTTGAAAAACATAGATTGAGAAAGATAAAACCTCACATGATATACTCTGAATCTCTCAAGTGTTTGATTTGGTAAGTGTTTCTCTCAAATTCAATCAATGAAAGATGAACTATCATAGGCTTGCATATCTTCTACTTCTCTACTACTATGTACACATGCAATGCACAAATCAAGAGGTCTTTATTTTGGTTCTAACGGGATTAGAAAGATGAAATGATATATTGAAGAGATACAATGTTAGACCAATGAAAATGGTGAGGATTGAGAATTGATTGTAAGTGCAAGTGTGAGAAACAGATATCACTTCTTCAATTTTTTTTTATTTTTTTTTTTTTCAATATAATAGTTTATTTATTAATTTATTGCTTCAGTTTTTTTTTTTTTTTTTTTTTTCAACCATGATATTGATGAACACAACAATAATCTCCCCCACACTTATTGAAACACTTATGGTATGATAAATCCAGTATTCCTCACCTTCTATGGTCAGACAAAGTTGTTGTTTTTTTTTTTTTTTTTTTTTTTTTTTATTTGTGGTGAGCTAAAAAGAAGAAAAGGCTAATCGGCTCAAAGGGCTGATCAAAGGATAAAATTATATGGTTTAGTTATTTGGCCAAGTGGTTTGTTCAAGAAAAACAGTGCCTCAATCATTTTTGTACAAATCATGTGAAAATGTAGCTTCAAAAAGAATCAATGCAAGTTCTGAAGTAACATATTCCATGGATGAAAATCACACAAGAAAGAAAATAATAATAAGGCTCAAAATCTCACAGGTAATATATTTATCAAATCTAATCTATCCAGTTCAAATATGTGTTGCCAAACTAATTAATCTCGAATTGTAAATCATTTTACTTCAATTATTTTATGAAATCTAAAGAAAAACATACTTCCACATTCAATTTTTTTTTTTTTTTTTAAATCATAAGATGCGTATCAAGAGTCAAGTGTAACTCCTTACTCAGCCATCTTACTCAAAGCAAGTTTATGAATCTAACCTAAGTTTTTTTTTTTTTGGGTTTTTTTTTTTTTTTTTTTTTTTTTTTTTTTTTTTTATTTTAGATATCGGACCATCTTCCCCCCAACCTATCCAAGACATTGTCCCCAATGTCTTAGATGGAATTTCATATAACAGGAAAAGAAATGTAAGAAAACCATCAAAGTAAGGAAAAGTTATAACCGAAGAGTGGTATCTGGTTCTCTTTTATCTCTGCCATCCTGATTTGGTTGGTTCACCAGCTGCATTGCTTGACTGAGCTCAGATGTAGGATTTTGCAAAATCTCAAGTAGCTGTTCAACAGTTGAAGCAGATACTATGATGTTGCGCATGGATTGTGGCATGAACTCCTGCTCTACTGCATGATCTAAAAAGGATATCAAACCATTATAAAAGCCATTAATATTCAATAAGCCCAAAGGTTTTTTATGAAAATTCCGATAGGCCCAAAATATAATGGTAAAAATTTCTTCCATTGTTCCAAGACCACCAGGTAATGCAATAAATGCATTAGAATTAACCAACATGTGTCTCATACGGTCATGCATGGTTGCAACCTTCAATTCAGTACCCAGGGTGAAGTAGGAGGTGCTCCCATTTTTTAAGCCAACACCTAAGACGTTACACCCCTTTGTGAGTGCAGATCCTGCAACACATCCTTTTAAACCCTGAATCCCTCCCCCATAAACAAGATTGATTTTTCTTGCAGCTAATGCCTTACCAAGGGTAGAAGCTGCATGTTGAAATTCTCCATCCTTTCCAAGGTTAGACCCACCAAAAACACAGATAGTATTGATCTTATCCATATACGGTGTTTCTGTCTTTTTTTTTTTTTTTTTTTTTTTTTTTTTGAAAAAAATATGTCATAGAGGTGGATAATTTATAGGGACTCAATATCAGACAAGGAGATCGCTTGAATAGTGCGGGATCAGGATTTGGTAGCAAAAGTTTGAATTTTTGCTACAAAAGTTTGAATTTTTGTTGCAAAAGTTTGAATTTTGGTTGCAAAAGTTTGAATTTTGGGTTCAAGGAAAAGGTGAATGTCAGAGGGGAAAGACTTTAAGCAGGGGTGAAAATTTCAAAAAAAACGGTGGCCCAATAAATTGAAAAGACAATGTAAATGACAAACATACACGCATGAGAATGAACAGTAGTTGTGATTGTGGCTCACATCTTCCTCTGGTTTTACGTCCAGTAACGGCTGAAACGCCTTCTAAGAGTCGAGGATGTGCTTCCCATTCAGTTTTCTTGTAAACTGACAACAGGGTCTTTTAAAGTCAGATTCCCAAGACTATAACGTGCTTTTTCCTTACGGAACAGTTCAAACAAATCAAGAAGGACTCCTTGTACATGCCCACTAGGATGCGTCTCAAGAGTCTGAATGATATCATCCAATGACTCCTTACTCAGTCCATCCTTTATGAATTGAATTTTGTCCTCTCGATTTCTTGAAACCATTCCAGGGTTCTTGCATCTTGTGTTACAGGTCCATCTTGCACACCTGTAGCAAACTCCAATTCTTTTTGCCCTTCTCTTCTTTGCATAGGAACTTCTTCCCATACCTGGCATGTTTTTAACAAATGATTCTTGAAATTCACCTGCTAGACGTACCTTAGCTTCAATAATCCAACGGACATCTTCTGGAAGGCCTAAGAGTGTTAATGCTCTCAATCGTTCAAGTCTGCAATTGTAAATGTCTTTAAGAAAATTTCTGGGGAGAGTAGGGAACAAAATTTTGATCCTGGTGAGAGCTTTCTCCATTTTTTTTTCTTAAAACACTCAAGTTATTATTCCTGCAAGCTCAATGTGGTGTAATAGTTGGGATGATTTAAGAGGTGAAGAAGGAAGTTGAGAGATTAGTTGAAACTTATAAGCGAGGAATGTGAGAGAGGGAGAGGGAGAAAGAGAGAGAGAGAAAGAGAGAAAGAGAGAGAGAGAGAGGGAGAGAGAGAGACTTCTCTTGAATTTATTGCAGGTATGTGGCATTGTGCAAATGCACTTCTTCTACCGTGTGCTTTTGAAAACCTTCGAAAAATGGTTTAAGACGATGTCCATTCACCTTGAAGATTTTTTCAGTTACCTCATTTTTTATTTCCACTGCACCATAAGGAAAAACATTAGTAACTACAAATGGTCCTAACCATCTAGAGCGTAGCTTACCAGGCATAAGCTTTAGCCGAGAATTGAAAAGGAGAACTTTTTGTCCAACGGAAAACTCTTTTCTTGCCAACTTTTTGTCATGAAGAGCTTTGACCTTTTCTTTGTAAATTTTGGAGTTTTCGTATGCTTCTAATCGAATTTCTTCAAGTTCCTGCAATTGAAGCTTTCTATGGATTCCTGCTTGGTCTAGATCCATGTTGCATTTCTTTACTGCCCAAAATGCTCTATGCTCTAATTCAACTGGAAGATGACATGCTTTACCAAAGACAATCCTGTAGGGAGACATGCCAATGGGTGACTTGTAAGCTGTCCTATATGCCCATAATGCATCAACAAGGCGCAAGCTCCAATCCTTCCTGTTAGGCTGAACTGTTTTCTCTAAGATTTTCTTGATCTCTCGATTAGAAACTTCAGCTTGACCATTTGTTTGAGGATGATATGGGGTGGAAACTTTATGCATGACTCCATATTTGCGGAGTAGGGCTTCCATTGTGCGGTTGCAAAAATGAGTACCTTGGTCACTAATTAGAGCTCTAGGAATGCCAAACCTGCTAAAAATGTTAGACCTGATAAAATCTGCAACAACTCGAGCATCATCAGTACGGGTGGCTTTTGCCTCCACCCATTTTGAAACATAATCAACAGCTAGCAGAATGTAAACAAAGCCAAAAGAGACAGGGAATGGACCCATAAAGTCTATACCCCATACATCAAATACCTCACAAAAGAGAAGTGGTTGTTGGGGCATCTCATTTCTGCACGAAATACTCCCTATTCTTTGGCACTGCTCACAAGTTATGCATAATCTGTGTGCATCACGAAATATTGTAGGCCAATAAAAGCCTGAGTCTAGTACTTTTCTAGCTGTCCGTTGTGGCCCAAAGTGTCCACCACAAGCTAGGGAATGGCAAAAGGTAAGTACAGACTGAACTTCATGATCTGGAACACACCTTCTAATGATTTGATCACTGCATGTCTTCCAAAGGTATGGTTCATCCCATATGTAGTGTTTGGCATCACTTTTCAACTTGGCAAGTTGCGATTTGGTGAAGTGTTTGGGTATTTCTTTAGCAACCAGATAGTTTACCAAATCTGCATACCAAGGATCTTTCCCGTGCAATTGATAGAGATGCTCTTCTGGGAATGAATCTGCAATTGAAGTTTCTTCACAAGGTTGCTGGATCCGACTTAAATGATCTGCTACAAGGTTCTCTGCACCACTCTTGTCTTTAATCTCTAAATTAAATTCTTGCAACAGAAGCATCCAACGAATCAGTCTTGGCTTAGCATCTGTCTTCTTCAGCAAGTATTTCAAAGCTGCATGGTCAGAGAAGACAATAACTTTAGATCCAAGCAAATAGGAGCGAAATTTATCTAATGCAAACACAATTGCCAAAAGCTCCTTCTCAGTAGTTGTGTAATTTGATTGGGTTGCATCAAGTGTGCGAGAGGCATATGCAATGACATGAGATCTCTTGCTAACTCTTTGAGACAGTACAGCACCAAGGGCATAATTGGATGCATCACACATTAATTCAAATGGAAGCGTCCAATTAGGTGGTTGAATGATGGGAGTGGTTGTCAACCGCTTCTTTAGTTCATCAAATGAATCCTTGCATGCTTGATCAAACACAAATTTGGTATCTTTTTGTAGTAGTTTAGAAAGAGGTTGTGCAATCTTGCTAAAATCCTTGATGAATCTTCTGTAAAAACCTGCATGACCAAGTAAAGAACGTACTTCTCGCACAGAAGTGGGGTAAGGTAGAGAAGTAATAATGTCTATCTTGGCCTTATCAACCTCTAAACCTTTGCTAGATACCAAGTGTCCTAAGACTATACCTTCTGTTGCCATGAAATGACATTTTTCAAAATTCAAAACCAGGTTAGTCTCAATGCATCTGTCCAAAACTTTAGAAAGGCTTTCTAAGCATGCATCAAAAGAAGAACCATATACAGTGAAGTCATCCATAAACACTTCCATGCAACTTTCTAAGAGATCAGAGAAAATGCTTACCATGCATCTTTGAAAGGTTCCAGGGGCATTGCATAGACCAAAAGGCATCCTTCGATAGGCAAAAGTACCAAAAGGACAAGTGAAGGTGGTCTTATGCTGGTCTTCTGGGGCTATATGTATTTGAAAATAACCTGAAAAACCATCTAGAAAGCAATAGTGAGATTTTCCTGCTAATCTTTCCAAAATTTGGTCTATGAAGGGCAAAGGGAAGTGATCCTTGCGAGTAGCTTGGTTAAGCTTCCTATAATCTATGCACACTCTCCAACTGTTTTGTATTCTGGTAGGGATTAGTTCATCATTGTGATTTTTGACTACAGTCATGCCAGTTTTCTTAGGAACTACTTGCACCGGGCTTACCCAATCACTGTCTGAGATGGGATAGATGATACCAGCTGCCAAAAGCTTACCTACTTCCTTCTTTACCACATCTAGGATGGTTGGATTCAAACGCCTTTGTGGTTGTCTAACAGGTCTGGTGTTTTCCTCTAGCAGTATCCTATGCATACAAGTAGATGGGCTAATACCTGGAATATCAGCCAAAGTCCATCCAATTGCTTGTTTATGGCTTTTTAAGGTTTGCAGTAACCTTTCTTCCTGTTGTGGTAGAAGGTTCTTTGCTACAATGACAGGAAGCTTCTCATTTTCCCCCAAATAAGCATACTTTAGATGTTCAGGCAAAGGCTTCAACTCTAAAGGAGGTGGTTGTATTATGGAAGGAAGAGATCTATCTGAGATTGAAATGTCTGCAACACTTGCATCTAACATGTCATCTTTCAACGAAGGTTGGTCTGCAGCATTAATCCTGGAACACACAATACATGAATCAAATTCATCACATGTGCAAGTAAAATTATCTAAGTAATCTAAATCAAAATCAAAAAATTTAAAAAGTAGATTGTCAATAGAATAATCATCCGCAAGAAGGTCTATGGCATCAAGTTGAAAGAGTGAATGATTCTCTATGGGATGCTTCATGGCTTCAAATATGTTGAATTGGATGATATCATCTCCAAATTCCATAGAGAGAGTCCCCGTATGCACATCTATCTTTGTTTTTGCAGTTTTGAGGAAAGGTCTCCCTAGGATCAAGGTTGCTCTATTGATGGATGACTCATCTTCCATATCCAAAATGTAGAAGTCAGCTGGAAAGATCAGCTTATTCACTTGAACTAGCACATCTTCAAGTACTCCGGCTGGATGTGCTGTACTTCTGTTGGCTAATTGAATCACCACACCAGTTGGCTTCAGTTCTCCCAGATTCAAAGATTTATAAACTGATGAGGGCATAACATTAATGGAAGCACCTAGATCCAGCAATGCATCACCAAATGTAGAGTTTCCTATTGTGCAAGGAATGGTGAAAGTTCCTGGATCTTTACATTTCTGAGGGAGGCTGGGTTGAATTAAGGCAGAAACATTGCGTCCCACACTGATCTTCTCATCCCCTTTGAGTCTTCTCTTATGCGTGCACAAATCCTTTAGAAATTTGGCATATTTGGGAATTTGCTTGATAGCATCTAGAAGTGGTATGTTGACTTCCACTTTCCTAAAAGTATCTAGAAGCTCCTTATCCAATTCTGCATGAACATTGGGCTTGGATTGAACCATTCTATTTGGAAAAGGTAAAGATACCTTCAGATCAGCACAATTTGGGGTTTTCTTCTCATCAGATGCTTCAAGTGCAGATCGTTTATGGCAAGCTTCTTTTTGTTGATCATTCGATGTCTTATCGAAGGCTGATGTACTTTTTTCATCAGACTTTCCCTCTGATTCAGATGGCTCATCAGAGATGTCTCCAGGTGTGGAGATAAATGCTTCTTTTTGGTGTGGATTAGTCTGATTGAAGCTTTGTTGCTTTAAAATTGTAGGGTCTGTCTGCACTTTCTTCCCACTTCTCAAGGTCATGGCATTCACACTTTTGGGATTTATGACAGGTTGAGAAGGTAGTTGACCAGAACCTTGAGATTTCAATTGGTTGACAGTGGTAGCCAACTGCCCAATTTGAGTTTGTAAATCCTGAATGGTAGAACTTACATTTTGTTGAAACTGAAGATTGTTGGTTGCTAATTGCTTCATCAAATCATCAAGAGAGGGTTCAGAAGCATTAGAGGGTACAGATTGCTGCATATGCTGTTGTTGTTGTCTGAATGGCGGTGGTTGGTATTTATTTTGGGAGTCAGATGTTTGAATCCTTTGTTGTTGTGGAGGACCATATCTCAAGTTAGGATGGTTTCTCCAACTAGGATTGTATGATCCAGAAGGTGGCTCAAACTTCTGTTGCTGATAATGTTGAGGAGGCCTGTATTGTTGTCCTGTGCCAAAAATACCATTTACTGCAGCCTCAGGTGTCTCACTTTCTTGCAATGTTGGGCATGCATCAGTAGGATGATCTGCAGAAGTGCAGATGCCACATGTTTTGGTTTTGTCAACAACATTAAGTTGCTGTTGTTGTCCGATGGCCAACTGTCTTACGATGGAGGTTAGTTCTTCAATTCTGTTCTCCAATCGTGTATGGTCTGTCTTGGTGGTCATTTCATGGACTCCTTTAGACAAGGAATTAGTTCGAGAATTGAATTGCTGAGAATTTTCTGCCATGTTAGCAATCAAATCTCGAGCTGCTGTAGGAGTTTTGTCCATAAGTGCTCCACCACTAGCTGCATCAACCATGCTTCTGTCCATTGACATGAGTCCTTCATAGAAATACTGAATCAGTAATTGATCACTGATTTGATGGTGTGGACAAGTGGCGCATAGTTTCTTGAATCTCTCCCAATACTCATAGAGAGTTTCTTGGGAGTTCTGTCTGATGCCGCAAATCTCTTTTCTGATAGCTGCTGTTCTGGATGCAGGGAAGAATTTCTCCAAGAATAATCTTTTCATATCATTCCAGCTTGTAACAGATGTTGGATGTAGATAGTACAACCAGTCCTTAGCTCCATCATTTAAGGAGAAAGGAAATGCCTTCAACTTGATATGATCTTCTGGAATTCCTTGTGGCCGCATTGTGGAACACACAATGTGAAATTCCTTCAAATGTTTATGAGGGTCCTCACCTGCAAGGCCATGAAACTTAGGTAGCAAATGTATTAGTCCAGACTTCAGTTCAAATGGTGCATCAACATCAGGGTATTGAATGCACAATGGTTGATAAGCAACATCAGGTGCAGCTAATTCTTTTAAGGTTCTATCAGCCATGTTCTTAGCAAAATATTTAAAACTATCAAAATTTAAAGATGAAAAATCACTACTGTTACTTTCTTGGTTATTACTGGATGAATGTCTTCTATGTGCTCTTTTCAAATGGTGGAATGTTCTATCAATCTCAGGATCATATGCATATAAATTTTCAGGATTGGATCGGGTCATAAACAAAAAGGTGAATTCATACAGAAAATCCAAGAATGATATACCTAAAGTAAAAACAATTGTTAGAAAGATTAAAATTTTTATACAAACTCCTAAATGAGCCTAGGAAATTAAAATGGTCCCCGGCAACGGCGCCAAATTTTGACACGCTCGTCGTAAACGCGCAAAAATAATTTCTAGATTTCCCCGAAACTATTGGTATAGTATAAGGTGCAACCTAAGTCATCTCCCAAAGACCATTTCAGATTCTTAAGCAAATAAGGAGAAAATTAGAACAAGGGGGTTTTTGTAAAGATGTGATATCAAATGCTAAATACAAAATACAGAATGAAATTAATTTCACTTAACAATTATCAACTCAAGGAATTCAGAGGCTATTTTCATAACTAATCATTGATCACTAAAATCATGCATTGTGTTTATCAACCTAGGATCATCTGGAACCCCTAAAATGATCCTTGAATTCTCTACTGAGAAACCTCTCAGAATTTAATTGATTATGATCAACAAGATTTAGTAACCACTTAATCTTTTATCTAAACCAATTTTACAATCAGAATTCAGTTGAAGTAAGTAATAAAATGAAAACCTTCAATTCAATTACTTAATTTCTACTCTTCAAACTTTTGGAAAATGATTTACCAATCAAAAACCAATTATAAATCAATTATACATTAACCAAAATACGTCAACCGATCAAACTTTGATTAAAGAATAAAATTGAAGAATATAGTGAAGCAGAGTAGAAACCACTTAATATGCACGTAAATAAAGATCAAGACCTCAAAGTTAAAATGAAAATAGCTTGAATCCTTGAATTGAAACTACAAACCTAGCCTTCCATGAAGGAGGCAAACTAACAACAAAGAAAGAGGCAAACTAACAACAAATAAATCCTAAGCCTTCCATGTAGGAGGCAACTAACAACAAATAAATCTTAAGCCTTCCATGTAGGAGGCAACTAACAATAAAGAAAAGCTAAGCCTTCCATGTAGGAGGCAAACTAACAAGAAAGAAAAACTAAGCCTTCCATGAAGGAGGCAAAACTAATAAGAAAGAAAGAAAGGAAGAAAGAAAGAAAGAAAGAAGATGGTATTGGAGTTGATCTCCAAAATTGGTGTGTATCTCCTCTTGCAAACCCTTCTATTTATAGAGGATTTTTGAGGCATCATCTTCAGAAAGTCACCAACTAGGATATTACTTTTCTACCCTTTTCTTGCTTTCACATGGGCTTTGTTGAAATTGCAAAACACTTTTGAATTTTTGCCACCAATGAGCACAACAATTTTGACTTTCTTGCACCGAAATTTCGGATGTTCACATGTCCGAATTAGAGCTTGACTTCTGAACAAAAGTTGTAGCCCTGGATCTTAGCTATCCAACAAAGTTGAGTTCATCTCAATATGACTTCTATATCTCAAGATATGGCCGGATCTTTGCACACTGTTCAAATTCCACGTCAGCAACACTATCTCATCTTTTGAGATAATTTCGGAGTCCTAAACATCCCATTTAGAATCTTCTCTTGCTTTGTAAATATGGACACTTCTTTAAGCTTTCATTCAAGATAGATTTCATGATTTTTGGATGTCTACAACTCCTATTATGCTCAAAATACTATAATAGTGTCATTTTAATCGGGTAAGCAAAGAAATTCAATTAAACTTCATATGAACCCAAACTCATAAAATATGACAAAGATCACTTAATTGAACATATAAGAAGTTTTAATGAGATAAAAGTGAGAGATAATTATTTATGAAATCTATGCTTATCAGCGAGTTATGAAGCATCTTACCAGTCTTGCTGGTATTACGATTTTGTATTCTTCTATTAAAATTAGGGTTATAGATTACTTTGTTAGGGTAACCTATTTTTATTTGATTTTATTTACTATGTATAACCAACCTCAAATCATAGGATTTTAGTGAATGATTATGTATTCTTTTATTCAATTATATTTATTTTGTTACGCTTAATTAATTAATGAAAATTGATCATTTTTATTAATTTCTAAGTTATTTAGAAGATAAATTACCTATCATTTTTCAGTTAGCAAAACTATAATATAAGGTAAACTAAGATTAATAATTTTGGAGGATTAATTGGAGTTTTAGGGTTCTAACAAGTTATTAAATTAATAAATATAAATATTATTTATGTTTTTTATATATCTTGCATGATCATTAGAGATAATATTTATAAAATAATATCACTATTACATAATAATAGAATTAGAACAAATACTTAATAATTGATGTTTAAATCATTCATAAGAAAATTTTATAAATTTATTAAAAAATTTAAATTTCTATCTTATTCATAATTAAATTTATATTTATATTTTTTTATATTTTTCATTTTTATTTTTGTACTTTTATTTTTATATATTGTAATAAAATTTTCTTTTTTTATCAACAGTTAATTAAATTTTCTTTAAAAGATTGTTGACATAATTTTGTTAAAATAATGATAGAGATTTTAAATATTTTTTTATAATAATTATTATATTTATTTGTAAATAAAATTTAATACATATTTTGAATAAGATAATTTTATGTATTTTCTTAGATTGTTGTCTTTTCAGCTGTTACCATCCTGAATAGTTTCTTTCGGTAGGTATTCTCTTTTTTAAAATATTATAAACAATAGATTAAAAAAAAGTCAAATACAAAAAAGGTAGAAAATTGAGTTATCGAATTAATTTATGAAGAGTTTGTTATCAGTTGATTTTTGTTCTCATTATAAAAATGTCTATTAGTGTATTAATGTGTTAAAATTAAAATTAATTTTTTTAAATTATCATTTTTCATTAATTACTATTAACGATAATTATTTAAAAAATATCAACCGTATATTCATGAATATATAATAAGAAATAAAAATTAATATTTTTATTAAAAATATTAGATTTATTTATTATTTTTAAAAAAAATTTAAAGTATTTGATAAAATTTATTTTTTTGTTTTAGCATCAAGTATATATCGCATACAATAGAAAATCTAATTACTATTTTTTCAAAATATTAATTGTTTAAATTTATGCATATTAATTAAGGAGTCATTAGTTAATCTGAAATATTTTTACATCTTGATTAAAATATACTTATTTATTTTAACTCATTTTATTTAAATATTAAGAGTGAGGAAAAATAAAAAAGATGATAAATAAAAAAATGATAAATCATAGAAATAGTTATATAGTTAGTTGACAGTAATTATTAAATGATCTTATAATGTATAACCAATTATATATAAAAATAAATAAACAAATATTTATTAAAATTATATAATTTAAAACAGTCTAAACTTAGATTCGATTAACTCAACTAAATTTGCACAAACAGAATTAAACCACAATGTTATTGAATTTATAATGCAAACGCCAAAGAGTACGATGTTTGTCATCCAAATCCAAACAAACATGCCCATTACCCATTACTACCAGTAACGTGAACGTCTAACAAGAAAATTTAATTTTCAGATACCAACCAACAACCTCATTCTTTAATTCCTCGTGATCATTTCTTATTAAAACAATTATTGCAGCAGTTGAATGGTGGAAAAATAATAATCTATCCTTTTTTTATATATAAATTTCTTTTTATCACTTGAATTTTTTTAAAAATATTAATTATATATATATATATATATATATCAACTATAATAAATAAAAAAATATAATGTACAGATAAAAGATAAATTAAAAAATAAATAAATTTTTATAAAAATTAACATTAATTATATTTTTTTAACTGTGTAATATTTTTTTTCTTAATAAATAAAAAAAATAAAATAAGTATAACATTTTATTGTGAATGAAAATTGTCAACGAATTGTTGTTTCATTGGTACAGTAATTTTAATACATAAGCAAACTTATGCAATGTAAATTTATATAATGATAATTCTAATAACTTGTAACTGGTTGTTTATAATTTGGTACACAAATACAAGGTAAATGACTTATCTTACTCACCATTATACTTGATATGCTTATAGTTAACCTTTGAATTAGTTGCATCGAAAATTGATTAATTTATTGAGATGATATGTTAATTAGATATGTTATTAGATATATTAATCTAATGTGATTTTTATCTATAGTTTTTCTGAAAAAAAAATGAATAAATCAATCAATTCAACGAGGTTATCAAAAATTTTAAAAAAATAAAAGAATTTTTTAAAATTATTTTTTTATGTTAATAATAATAATAAATGATAGTTACATTGATAATTTTAAGATTTATTTAAAAAGTATTCAATATATTTTTTACATTTTTATTATATAACACTGCATAACATTTTTTATTAGGTGTTTGTTTGGATATTTTCACAAATTATAAGGATATTAAATCTTAATTAATGTTGATCACTAACGCAATGACACATGTAATTTTGTAATTAATTTAGTCATATCTATTTACATTTTTTTAATAATTTGATTTGCAGGGCTTTAAAATATTATTATTATACATTAATTTTTTTA
Source organism: Canavalia gladiata (assembly GCA_037954105.1). Classification (NCBI taxonomy): domain Eukaryota; kingdom Viridiplantae; phylum Streptophyta; class Magnoliopsida; order Fabales; family Fabaceae; genus Canavalia; species Canavalia gladiata. Next base: position 16,169,878 of record CM075658.1, on the reverse strand, counting down.
AAAAATATTTTTACATAAATTTAATGAAATAAATAATTTATATTTTAAAATAAATAAATATAATATTATTTAAATAACCATTATATTCTTTAATTAAATTTTATTTTAATTATTATCTAAAATACTTAAATAAAATTTTAAATTTAATTAATAATTTAATTAACTTATTACATTAATCTCCTATAATAATTAAATTAATTTTAAAATTAACTTCTAAAACAAAATTTCAACATTTATTTAATTAGATATTTACCTAATGATAATTATTTTTAATTTAAAATTTAAATATTATTATTTAATAAATAATGTTAACTTAATTTTTTATATTTAACTGATTTGATATCCGAAACAAATTTTGTATTATTTCATCTATATGCTGCATTTGTTATTTCTTATCACTCACTCGATTTATTTTTTAAAAAAATCCGCATCTTAGATGGAAAGACCTATGATTCAGGTTTCAAATGTTAAATTATATTTCTCCTGTTAAATGTTATATGCTCTATTACAATTTGTTTTACATCTTTTTAATGTGTTTATAAATATACAATTAAAACTTACATATAATAAATATTTATTTAAAATTATAAAATATAATATATATTGAAAATTTAAATACTATAATTTTTAATAAAAATAATTAATTATTAAATTTTTATTTTGTATCTTTAAACATATATTACAAATTTTAATATCTTTTCTAATTATTGTAGTAAGGGATGTGTGTTGATATATTTCCTCATATCGAGATGTAGTTATGGCTTTAATTTCAAATAAAAGTTACCCACAACACGCAGAAAACGAGGTATATTTATTCTCTAGATATGACTAACGAGAAAAATGTGATTGAATAATTCTAACATAGCATTCAGGTCTACTAATTCTAACAAGTTCGTAGCATTGACAGACAACACAACATTGTTCTTTTGATTTCTCTATTTTTTTATTTTATTTTTTTACTTTCACTTCTTTTATTTATGTATTTTGAAATTAAGATTTGCTTATGCAACAAACTTATAAAGACTGTTTTTTTCTTTTTACTATTCTCGATGTTGGCGTTCATCACTTTCGTAAATACATTGTTGAAAGCTTCATAATTTGTTCCTAAATTTTTAGGGTGAAGATATTTATTAATTCATGATGGTTGATTGATTGGTAGGTATATTTAGATTATTCTCAATCACAAATTATTATCAGTCTATTTTTTCGTGAAGTTTTATAACGAAGATATTCATTAAACAATGATGATTGATTTTTTTTTCGTGAAATTTTATAATAAAAATATTCATTAAATGATGATTGATTGTTGAATGGTTAGATTATTCTCCATCGTAAATTATTACGAGTTTAATTTTTATATATTAATAATATTGTCACAACCGGGTCACGTGAGGAACAGAAAAAGATTTAGAAAGAAGAAATTATTTTTAAGAAAAGTGAAATCGTTACCAAAGTTTTAATTTATTTTAAAAGGGAAAAAGATTGAAAAATCCTTTGAAATAAAGATTCTAAGTCCGGGAGTCAATTACGAATAAGGAAGGTATTAGCACCTTACTCGCTCATCCAAAATAACGGTACCCTTTACTAAATTGTGCAACTAATTAATGCAAAAAAAAAATAACTAGACAATTAGATAATAATGAATAAGTAGTTCAAAAATATTTATTTACATATGAGAACAAAAAAACTAAATATGTACATAGAATAGCCTGACAGAAATCTAAATTCTGCTTTTACGTATTTCCGGGTACGATGGGAAACTCAAGGCAACGTAGTTCTGTATTTAATTCTTTAAAAATAAATTACGGAAACTTTTAAGAAACATTCAAAGAAAATTGTATTTTGAAAAGAATGAGTTTTATTAAAGAAAAAAGATAGTAGAAAATGTTCCTGTTTCATTTTCCAAGTCCACGTATACACAAAGTTTAAGACAAACGTAGGTTGCACCTAAACTCATACGATTCTTTAAATACCATAAGATAGAATAATCTATACATACGCATCTAAAGTTCGTTGTGTGAGATTTAAAATTAAAACATTTAAATTAAATATATGAAAGTAATAAATTTAAATTCAATTTATTTAAGATAAAATTTTTAGTAAATACTTTAAACCCACTCATGCACAAAGTTTAAGACAAACGTAGGTTGTACTTAAACCTATACCGTTCTTTAAACGCGATAAGATAGACTGATCTATACATATGCATTTAAAGTTCGTTGCGTGAGATTTAAAATTAAAACATTTAAATTAAATATATGAAAATAATAAATTTAAATTCAATTTATTTAAGATAAAATCTTTAGTAATACTTTAAACCACATATGCACAAAAGGTTTAAGACAAACGTAGGTTGTACTTAAACCTATACCGTTCTTTAAACGCGATAAGATAAAGTAATCTATACGTGCGCATTTAAAGTTTGTTGCATAAAGTTTAAAATTGAAATATTTAAATTAAAAGAATTTTGTTTAAATATTAAACCAATAAATTCAAAAAATTTATTTAAAATAATTTTTTAATAATATTTTGAACTCACATGTGCACAAGGTTTAAGACAAACGTAGTTCGTACTTAAACCTGTACCGTTTTTCAAACACGATAAGATAGAATAGTTTATACATATGCATTTAAAGTTTGTTGCGCAGGATTTGCAATTTAAATATTTAAATTAAAAGAATTTTATTTAAATATATAGAAAAAAAAAGAAAAAAAATATTTTCTTAGATATATTATTATCATATTTTAATTCAAAATTCAATAATAACAAATAGATTATTCAAAACTTATTTTACAATTTATATATACATAAAAAAGTTTGATTTTGCCTCTTTTATTTTAAGATTTAATAATTATAGATTTTAATAGTTTTATTGTAAATCTATTTTACGAAAATATTAGACAAAATTTATGTTAGAATTTTTTTGTTTTATAATTTTTTTTATTCTACAAAAATATTAAAAGAGAGAGAAAATAAATAAATAAATAAAAATTAAAAATTTAATTTTATAATTATTTTATTTAAAATTAAATGACAACTTATTCTAAATTTATAATATTTGAACATATGTAAAACCAGATTATTTTATTGTGAAAGAAAAGGTTATTTTAAATCTATGTATAAAATATGTTAAGAGATATTGATTTATTTTTCGGAAAAAAAATAAAATAAAATAAAATTATTTCATTAAATTAGACTGTTTGTTTTATTTTATTTTTTTAGCATAACTTATTTTTATCTAAAAAAAAAAGAGCCCAACTTATTTTTTGTTTGGAAAGTGTTTGCTTTAGTTTTTTTTTTGTTGTATAATTCAATTAAAAATCTGGTCTCAAGTAGGAGGAGATAAAAAAAACCAAAGAACTTGCTCCTGCAGGGTTTGAACTCGGGTCTCTAAAGAGACTTAGTCTCTAATCAACCACCAGACTAAACTTAGTGTTATGTTTAAAATACTTTTTGATTTTATTTAACTATTAACTAAAGCTTGTGCCTATACTATTAATAAATTGAAACCCTTTTTCTTCTTTAACGAAAAAAGACGCTGCCCTATTCTTCTTCATATTTGGGGTTTTGTTACATTTAGGGTTTGGGTAGACTAGGAAAGAAATGGGAACTGGATAGCCGCTGGGGAACCAGGTAGCAGCATCTTGGCTTAGGAAGCGAGAGCCGCTGTCACCGGGAACGGCGGAGCGGAACGGAAACTCCTTGCTGTGACTGGTTTCGGGTCGAAGGTACGGTGGCTCTAACGGTAATGGAAGAAGACGATTAGAGCTTGCGGTGGTTAGGGACAAGAACAATGCTACGCAAACTGGGCTTGCGGTGGCCGGAGATGACTCCCGGCAGCGGCCGTGACAAACTAAAGGTGAGCATTAGTAAGCTTAAGGTGAGGAACAAAATCATATTTTTAGTCTTTATTTTAAAAATTCCTATACTTATCTATTGTTAATTATTATATGTATGTATATTTGTTTTGAAAAAGGAATAAGAGATTGGTTGTTATTTGAATATGGGATTGATGGATTTGTTGAGGGTGGGGTGGTTGTTTCTGACGCGCTCGTCGCAAACGCGCAAAAATAATTTCTAGATTTCTCCCAAACTATTGGTATAGTATAAGGTGCAACCTAGGTCATCTCCCAAAGACCATTTCATATTCTTAAGCAAATTAGGAGAAAGTTAGAAAAAGGGGGTTTTGTAAAGATTTGATATGAAGTGCTAAATACAAAATACAGAATGAAATTAATTTCACTTAACAATTATCAACTCAAGGAATTCAGAGGCTATTTTTATAACTAATCATTGATCACTAAAATCATGCATTGTGTTTATCAACCTAGGATCATCTGGAACCCCTAAAATGATCCTTGAATTCTCTACTGAGAAACCTCTCAGAATTTAATTGATTATGATCAACAAGATTTAGTAACCACTTAATCTTTTATCTAAACCAATTTCATAATCAGAATTCAGTTGAAGTAAGTAATAAAATGAAAAGCTTCAATTCAATTACTTAATTTCTACTCTTCAAACTTTTGGAAAATGATTTACCAATCAAAAACCAATTATAAATCAATTATGCATTAATCAAAATACGTCAACCGATCAAACTTTGATTAAAGAATAAAATTGAAGAATATAGTGAAGCAGAGTAGAAACCACTTAATAAGCATGTAAATAAAGATCAAGTCCTCAAAGTTAAAATGAAAATAGCTTGAATCCTTGAATTGAAACTACAAACCTAACCTTCCATGAAGGAGGCAAACTAACAACAAAGAAAGAGGCAAACTAACAATAAAGAAAAACTAAGCCTTCCATGTAGGAGGCAAACTAACAACAAATAAAACCTAAGCCTTCCATGAAGAAGGCAAACTAACAACAAATAAAACATAAGCCTTCCATGTAGGAGGCAAACTAACAAGAAAGAAAAACTAAGCCTTCCATGTAGGAGGCAAACTAACAAGAAAGAAAACCTAAGCCTTCCATGAAGGAGGCAAAACTAACAAGAAAGAAAGAAAGAAAGAAAGAAAGAAAGAAAATGGTATCGGAGTTAATCTCCAAAATGGTGTGTTTCTCCTCTTGTAAACCCTTCTATTTATAGAGGATTTTTGAGGCATAATCTTCAGAAAGTCACCAACTAGGATATTACTTTTCTACCCTTTTATTTCTTTCACATGGGTTTGTTGAAAATGCAAAACACTTTTGAATTTTTGTCACCAATGAGCACAACAATTTTGACTTTCTTGCACCGCAATTTCGGATGTTCACATGTCCGAATTAGAGCTTGACTTCTGAACAAAGGTTGTAACCTCGGATCTTAGCTGTCCTACAAAGTTGATTTCATCTCAATATGACTTCTATATCTCAAGATATGGCCGGATCTTTGCACACTGTTCAAATTCCACGTCAGCAACACTATCTCATCTTTTGAGATGATTTCGGAGTCCTAAACATCCCATTTAGAGTCTGCTCTTGCTTTGTAACTATGGACACTTCTTTAAGCTTTCATTCAAGACAGATTTCATGATTTTTGGATGTCTACAACTCCTATTATGCTCAAAATACTATAATAGTGTCATTTTAATCAGGTAAGCAAAGATATTCAATTAAACTTCATATGAACCCAAACTCATAAAATATGACAAAGACCACTTAATTGAACATATAAGAAGTCTTAATGAGATAAAAGTGAGAGATAATTATTTATGAAATTTATGCTTATCAGTTTCCTATGATCTTTATCAGGGAAGGTTTCTTGACAACCAAGAGCAGAGAAACAGAAGCTGTAGCCATGCCTAGATGTTTCGATTTTGATTGATTTTTTTATGTGTATTATTTACTTAACCAAAATTAGTTATATCCTTATGAACATGTATGTGATTGGATTTGGAAAAGAGTAACTTGGGATGTTTGGAATCTGATTACTTGTTTTGAATCAAAAGCTAGCATTATTCCTAATACGTTCATTCAACTCTAATAGGATTTATCATTAAACTAGAAAGACAACAAATATCCACAAGTAGTTACAATATAGTATAAAACATGAGTCATGAACTCACCTGAGCTCAATGGCTTTCAGAAATTAATTTTCTTTGAAGATCAGTTTTGTTTACTCCGGAAAAAAACTGGGAATTAGTAGCTCTTCCCCCAAAAAAAAGAACCTCCTGAAAAAAATTTTAAGGTTCCATTTTATAACTAACAAATCCTCAATTTTGCTTAGCAAATAGGAACCTTTTTCTCACTGCATTTTCCTTTACCAGTTATGGCAATCTGATCTCTGTAAAAGCACATAACCACTCCCTTATTCTATTTTGCATTTTGTTTCAGTTTCCTTTTCTTAAATCAGACTGGGGTTTCAACAAATTTGGGCTCTGTTACTTATGTTTGCTGTTGCTCAACCATGTCTGCTTGTCACATGTTTATTCCCTGCGCCTTTGCTTTTACCCTGCCAATCTTTGTGCTCGTTTGCTCTTTTCTGTAAAAGAAAATAGGGGTATTCACAAATATAAAATTTTTATATTATTAAATATTAAAAATTATTTGCAATATAAATTTAAAATAATTATTAAAAAAATAAAAATTTATTTATATTAAAATAATAATAAATAATAATGTAAAAATTATTTTAACTAAATATAAATAGTATCAATTTTGTATATAATTAGTGATAAAAAGTATAATTAGAAAAAATAGTTATATAGAGATAATATTTTATTATATCTATTCTAGTTTAGGAAAGAATTGCAACGACTATCTGCGTACTAGTTTGTACATATATGTGACTAAATCAAAGATGAAGGGACATGAATGAAAATTGACCAAATCTTTTTCCATGATCGTATCAGAGCGAGAAACTCAAGGAGAAATGAAGAAAACTCACTCTTTCTTTGAGTTGAACACAAGTGACAATCCTAGAAATATAATTATGCAAGTGCAACTGCGAGGAGAAAATTATGATGAATAGGCTAGAGCTGTGAAGCTCTCGCTTTGAGCTCGAAGAAAGTGGGGTTCATAGATGGAACTCACAAAAAACCCAAAGATGCACTCGAACTTGAGGACTCATGGACAGTCCAATCCATGATCGTACGTAGAGAATGCGCAGAAGCTGTAGAAAGATACCAAAGAACGCAAATTTGACCAAATGCAAACAAGAAGGGAGGACCATTGTAACATACTATGGGAAATTAAAGGTACATTGGGATGAATTAGCAAACAATGAGCAAATCCTCAAGTGCACATGTGGCGGGTGCAAGTATGGTGTGGCATCTCAACTTGAGAAGCAAAAGGAAGAAGAGAAGATCCATTAATTCTTCATAGGACCAAACGATGCAAGCTATGACATAATGTAATTTAGCATTCTATAGACTCTTTGTCATCATTGAATAATGTGTACACGATGATGGTGCAAGAAGAGAGTGAAAATTTCTAAATTGACTAAGGAAAGAGGGATGATTGCGGGACTTACGATGTAGGCAAGGAATAAGGTGAGAGGACGATGTGATCATGGAGAGAAATCAATGGCATGCTCTAACTACAGAAGAAATGGGCACAGTGTGAAAGGATGCTTCCAACTCGTGGGATATCCTGAATGGTGGGACGATCTACTAAGGAATGAAGAAAAGGATAGTGACAGAGGTTTAGGACGACAAAGAAACCCCAACACATGCAAATATAGCACACAATGATGGAAATGGTGAGCATTCTAACGACATGGAAAACAAGAAACTTGAAATGATAAGATTCACTAATGAACAATGAAAGGATCGCACTTCGAGCATGCTGATTGGAGTGGGTGAACAGAGAGATGAGCTTTACTGGTATCGTGGGTTACCCATGACTCAAGCTTGTCATGTCAGAATGAGGAATTAACTAACATTTTTGCACCAGAGGCTAGACATCCATCTTATGAAATTGTGCAAATGCTTCCTAATATAAATGACAAATGTACAAGGGATGAACGAAATAAAATTTGTGAAATTTTGGAAAAATCCAAACAAACAAGAGATAAGTTTTCTATGAGTGATCATCAGACTTCAAATGTTTTTTATCTAGTCCAATGTGACTTGTGGGCACCTTATAAACTTCTTCATTGTGTGGTTGTCGTAACTGTAATTAAAACGAAATGACGAACTCGTTAAATTTTTAGAAAGAATTATTTTTGATCGTGAAGTCGCCACCAAATTTTATTTTTAAAGAAAAAATGTTTGGAAAAACCTAACAAAGGAAACGTTCTAGGTTCAGGAGTCGATTACGAATAAGAAAGGTATTAGCATTCTACTCGCTTGTTCCAAAAAACGGTACCCTTAAATCGAGTGTATAATTTTGATATTTTGAAAATTATTTGATCTCTTAAATAACGTAGAAATGAATAGATCTATAAAAGTAGTCTGACAATATAGTTCTGGTGAAGAGACTTGACCTCTTAAAATAGAAGAATTTGGTAAAATTGAGTATTTTGTGCCAAATAGAAATAATTTTAGGCAGGATTAACTAAAACTGTAATTTTCTACCATTTACGTGTTCACAGAGTCCAAGCCGAACGTAAGTCATGCTTGTATCTGTCCGAATTAAAACACAAAACGGTAGATAATGCTACCCATTCGCATTAGAATTCGTCATGCGAATTTTAAAAAATTTGGAAACAAATATTTTTAGACAGAATTTGTTTAAAACTGTGATTTTTTAAAATTTATATGTTCGCTAAATCTAAGACGACGTAAGTTGCACTTAAATCTGTACGAATTAGAATACAAAAAAGTATAGAATGTTACTCATTCGTATTACAACTTGTCATGCGAATTTCAATAAATTTGAAAATAGACGTTTTTAGAAAGGATTAGTTTAAAAATGTGATTTTCTAAAATTTACGTGTTCACAGAATCCAAACCAATGTAAGTCGTGTTTGAATCTATACAAATTAGAACATAGAACGATAGATAACACTATCCATTCATATTAGAACTTGTCACGCGAATTTCAAAAAATTTGGAAAAAGAGGTTTTTATACAGACTTTGTTTAAAATTGTGATTCTCTAAAATTTCGTGTTCACACAATCCAAACCGATGCAAGCCGTACTTGAATCTGTACGAATTAAAATAAAGAACGGTAAAGAAGCTACCTATTCATATTAGAACTTGTCATGCGAATTTCAGAAAATTTGGAAAGAGTTCTTTTTTATACAGAATTTGTTTAAAATTGTGATTCTCTAGAATTTTGTATTCACTGAATCCAAACCGACGTAAGTTGTGCTTGAATATGTACGAATTAAAATACAAAATGGTAGAAAACATTATTTGTTCACATTAAAACTCATAACATGAATTTTAGAAATTTTGGAAACAAATTTTCAAGTGGAATTAATTAAAACAGTAATTTGTTAAAATTTGCATGCTCACATAATCCAAACCAAATGTAAACCACGCTTAAATCTGTAATTAAAATTCAAAACGATAAAAAGTGCTATCCATTCGCATTAGAATTTGTTACACGAACTTTCTTTAGAAAATGTAGACTATTAGGCTCTACCCTATTGCTCAGCCTGGTTTTTTGACAACCCCAACTTTTAATTAATGGGCAAACCTCCACGAAAAGAAGTGCTTCATTACCTGGGTTGGTTTGGAGGATGCCTTTCATAACCAAGTGGCCCATTTCCAAAATGGCCTTATTCATATTCTCATTGAGGCCCAATAGGTTCAAGATCCGGAATCGATACCAGGTGCGCAAGAGGTGGAGGAAAAATAACCGTTTTTTGTAGAGATGGAGGGTATCTATGGACTATGGGCTTAGGTAGGCATTTGGAAGCCCAACTGGCCCAACGATGTATCTGAGAATAATATAAATAATGTGCTTAAAAAGGTGTAGTTCTAGTTAGCCTTTTAGGGTTTTTTTTTTTTTTTTTCATTTACTTCATTTGACCGTGTTGATAAATGGTCTTTACGCAACTTAGCTCTATGGACTGGAGTGTAGGATTCCATTAGTGTTGTGATGAGTTTGGTCTGCCAAAGGAAAGCACACACCAGACCTATGGCTGCTGCCACTAATGCAAAAGCCTAGGATTCAACTTCCGTTCCTCCTGGTCTATTTAGGCATAGAGATCACGAGCTTTCAGATTAAGGGGATGTATTGGACTATGGGGTATCAGTTGACGGTTGCCACTGTCATATGACATCATAACCATGCAAACTAGGGGTATTATGATGTAATCAACTTCTGAGAGAAACTCCACTTGATGAATCATGAGGGCAGCTGCTTTCTCTTAAACCATTGCTGATATCCATTAATCTGAGATTTATCCCTACTGGCCTTGTTTATAAAGTCTGTTTCTTGATTTTTCAATGGGTGTCTCATCTTTTTGTTTCTTCTTGGGCCTTCGCTGATCCTCATTATCACTAATCATTGTTTCTGAACTTCTATCCTTATTGAAAATACTTGCAGCGCCTGTTTCTTGATTATCATTATTTGCTCCCCCAAATCTAAATGGTGACACAATCCTCTTTCGTTCTCTCTTTGTTCTTTAAAGGTCCTCATTGCCAACACCACTCATTCGCAGAGGAAATTTTGTCCTTACTAACATTGCTTGCTACAACTATTTCAGTCATATTAGGGTCAACTTTTGCCTTCGCGCTCTTATTACTCGCACTTGTTTATACTGCTTCCAGAGGTTTAGACCTTTTGCATTTGAAGCATAGGTTGCTGATGCAGAAATCATGAGTATTGTTTTAATCTGTAATAGATCGGCACTAGCTCAATTCTATTTCCAGTGGTATGCTTCAACCTTTCCCTAATGTCTGAACTGACTTTGATAGCATATGTCAGTGCTTATGTAGCCTGCTGTTATTTTGAACCAATCGTTCTCACAACCTATTCCTTACTCCACAGAGGTTGTTTTCCCACACTCTTGATTGTCATAGCTTCCAGTACCAAACTCTATACGAATCCTCCACAGAATCTTTAGAAGAATGAAAGTGAATTTGTGATTGAACCTACAAATATAACAACCCCTGGAACTTGGCTTAATGCAGTTGAACAATCTTCTGCTAACACACATGTAATATGCCTTCATCCTCAGCAACATCTATATTGCCTACTGAGTCAAATTCCTTTTTTTTCCTCATAAAGATTTTCATTCCCAGGGATGTTTCCTCATCATCACCAATTATGCTTCCACTAATTCCGTTTGCTGGAAGCATTCTTCTTTAGCAATGATTTGCACAAGGTCACCTGATATAGAGCATATTCTATTAAGGAAGAACCATGAGCCTTAACTAGAAGGGATATTAACACACCAAATCCTTACTGAAAGTTTCTCTCAAACTCGGTGCCATATAAACCGTTTGGTCCTGGAATGGGAATAGGTCGAATAATAGGAAAGCTAGGCTGTGGAAAGGTAAGTGACTTTGAATCGCATAGTATTGTGGTTCACTATGGTGGTTATCTCAGACCTATGGCTCAGACACCTACTTAGACTCTTGTGCCTCAGTATGGGTTTTTCAGAATTTGTCTTAAACCTCCCATGGAGCTTCTTCAGCCTAATTCACTTCCTATTCAAATCAAAGCCCTCCTCCAAACACCATACCCCTAATTTATCAGTAAGCTGGAGTGCAGATCAGGCGGGCTCCTATCAGCACCAGAATGAATTTAGTTTATTAAATAAGAGCACAAGCGGGTGCTACTGCCATTGTTACTGCGGAAGGCCTATGTTCTAGTGATAAAAGTTCCCATATAAGGCATACTATCAGACACACTGATAGTATTTAGTGAGCTTAATTGGCTGGAGCTTCCTTAGTTAATATGCTTCCTAGCTACCCTGAAAGTCATAGGTTACAATACTTGGAGATGGATCTTCTGGTATGATAGGTCTAAACACACAACTCAAGCGTCTATTAGCCCATCTATGTTTCCTAAATTTAGTGCTTTCATCTCATTGACCAAAAGACCTCCCTAGTGCCTTGATGTAGGCATTCCCTAACTAGCCTATTTTCTAATTAGTAATAGGCCTGCCTTAGGATTAAACTCCCTAATTTGAGCCTATTGTTTTGCAATCAACATAATTTTTCAAATTATGTTCCAATTTCTTATGAACAAAAACCATTTTCAGCCTCTTATCCTCAAGTTGTTTCTTAAGCCAAATCATTTTCTTCCTAGCCTAAGGCCTCCCAAAACTGGAAGTATGGTTGTGACTGATCTGAAATCAACTCAACTGCTTACCTAAACTTCCAACCAGTGCCACTAACTTTACTGAGCCAGAGACCTCTTATTAACTTGATTAAGGCTTCTTCCTGCCACTCCTAACTCCTATTTTGCTAAAGATTCTGCATCCTACACAATCTAAAATTCCCAATTTCCTTTCAGATTCAGCTTTGCAGCTTGATGCTATTATAAGCTACCAGACCTTAAGCCATACACAAGGCTACTGACCACTAGTGTTTTCCTAGCTACATTTCTCTACTGATTGGAACCTTTCCTCAATAGGCATGGATGCCAGTACTATAGAATTTGACTAGCAAATCTAAACTTGGCCAAAGACCAGTGACATTAAAATAAAGCTCAAACAGATTGTCTGGATTTGCAGTGTTTGGTTATTAACCACTGCAGAGTTCAAAACTTCAGGCATATGAACAGGGAGGTTCCTAACTCATTTCTGAACTAAATCCCTCAGATAAAAGTTTTCTTATACAATCTCATACCAGTGATAAAGCTATGTTCAGATTTGCCTAAGTTATCTATCATTCAATTGAGAACTTTAGATCATGATTCAAGTGCAGAAAAAACAGCATAGATGCAACGATTAATGTGATTACATTCTTGCTAATTTCATCATAACCAAAAGATCTTCGTCCTCATTTTAACATAGTAACCTAACCGAGTGCATGCAATTTTTTCATTTAACTGAAAACTCCAAATCAAGATTTGAAATGGAAATTACAGTCACTTATGCATTTCATTTCTCTTTATGTTATTAACTTATTCATTCCAAATTTTATCACAATGCAGTATTCATTCTAACCACAAAATAACCAGAACAAGTTCTGAGAGAAGATTTGATGATCTAATCGCATAGATAGGAAGAACCAAATGCGAGCACTGACCTGGGTAAGGCCAACTTCAAGGAATATGAGTCTTCTCTTCACCTTCGCTAGAGACTAGAGCAAGCTTTGCGATTGGTTTTTGGAGGCGAAAAGTTTCTTCCTCCTTCTACAGCGATAAGATTGCCTTTTGGTGATATTGGAGAGCTAAAGAGAGAAGCAGAGAGATGCTGAGAAAAGCAGCTTCCAATGCTCTAGAGAAAGGTTATGGGAACAATATTTTCTTTTGAAAAAATGAACCTTCCAATCAGGAAAATCTGCTTGCTATTTATATCTTTTTTAGTGGATTAACTCCCCTTGGTTAACATTAACTAATCATGGTTTCTAGTTTAATCTTCCTTAACTAACTAACCGTATCTTAACCGTTTTTTAAAAGCCTTATTCTCGCACTTCTTTTCTTCTTCTTTTTTTATATTCTTCTTTCTTCTCTTTTTCAACGGCACTATTTATCAAATTTTTAGACTCAATTGTTTCTCTTTTTTTTTTTCTCTTTTTTCTTCTCCTCAACTAAGCCATTTGCTAAAATTTTTTTCTTAGGCTTGACTGTTATTTTTTTTTTCTAGTATTGTCATTATTTTTTTTTTTGTTGTCTTTTTATTTGATTTAATTTAGAAGTGTCTTGAATTAAAATTAGTGTTCACAATGGTGCTTCATATTCCTTAACTATTGTGAATGATTGCTCATGAGTAGTTTGGATATACTTGTTGAAAGAAAAGAAAAAACGGAAGTGTTGATCATGTTGAAATTTTTTTTTCACCCAGGTTGAACGACAATACAACCAACATTTAAAATGGTGCGATTGGACAATGGAACAGAATTTGTATGTTTAAAATAATACTTTGTGCAACAAGGCATTGTTGATAAAACTTCCAGTACCGGTACACAGAACAAAATGGAAAAGTAGAGCGCAAGTATCGACATATTCTGAATGTTTCTTGATCATTATGATTTCAAGGCAATCTTCCTATCCAATTTTGGGAAGAATGAGTCCTAACTACTGGCTACTTAATTAATCTTACACCATCCTCAATACTAGGGAGGAAATCTTTTTATGAAGTCCTGTGTGGAAAAGCGTCAAGCTACGAGCACTTGAAGGTTTTTGGCCACACAATCAAAATAGGAACAGAGACAAATTTGACGGTCAGTGCCGCAAATGTGTGTTTCTCGGATATCCATTTGAGCAAAAAATATGGAAATTCTTTGACTTAAAAAAAGAATTTTTGTTTTTTATGATGTCCATTTTGTGGAACATACGTTTCCATTTGAAAAGGCTCCAAATTTGGATACGGGAACCATATTTGAGCCTGGTGGATAACTCTTGTCGAAGAAGACACACATGATGGGTCAGGTCATGCTCTCACACCTGGACACAACATTCATAACCTAAATGAACATGACTCTACAAGTGACTCTCTCACCGCAACTTTTATCAATGATTGAGGGGACACGAGCTTGAAGTAGAAGTAGAGATCGAAGAACATGTCGTTAACATCCCGTAACCAAATGTTGAAACCATGGCACCACTCTTCGATCTGCTACTGATGATAAAAGCTTCACTTGGTTGAGGTAATTGCGTGAAAACACCCTCCATCAGATTACGCAATTTTGTCATTGATACCATGATACTCAAGATGAGTGTGGGCAAAAAGCTATATTCCGAAAAGTTCATGCCCTTGAACTTTAAAATCAATGGTACTCGCAAACTTACACTTCTACTTTCCGAAAAGAAAGCACATGTAAGTGGATTTACTTTAGGACAATCCTAACCAAGTTGGACATTCAAGATTTTCATGATCCAGTTTAAGGGGATCTTGAAGATATCTTAATTAAATATAAATAATATCAATTTTATATATAATTAAAAATTGATCAAATCTTTTTCTATCAAATTCTGTTATTAATATATTTTTATTTTTTAATTATTTTATCAACGTTCTAATGTTAAATTTTTTTTATTTTCTCAATTTTTTGTAAAATATTTTTCTTTTAATAAAATACACATTATATGGTTGGTGTGATTTTATCTGTGTTTGAATTTAATTAAGATAGTTTTATTTTTAGCATTTTTTTTTATATGAATTAATTAATTAATTTATAAAAGATGTTGTATTTATACTTAAAAAATTTGAAATGAAAAATACATTAGACGTGATGACAACATGGAACTAATGTATCAACTTTTTAATATATGTTGAAAGACATATAGTAAAAAATATATATGGTATATAATAAATATTTATTAAAATATAAAATTTAATATAATAATATTAAATATTATATTTTTAATTTTATTATTATATATTTTAGGTTTACATTAAAAGAACCGTTAATTTACTTGTAATTGTTTATAACAATTTCAGATGTAAATATTTTCTGCTGCGGAAATGTCCTGTGGATCGGGAGATAAATTGATTATTGTAATTTGATCCCGTACTTTACTGAAAAAATTATTTTTTAATAATAATTTTAAATGATAAATATATAATTTTAATTTTTATTAAAAATTTAATAAATTTTTAATTATCAAAAAATATTTATTAAAAAGTATTTTAAAGATAATTTAAATAATAAAATTATAAAAATTAAATATATTTCATGTCAATTTAATATATTTTATATAAATTTATATAATTATTATAAAATATTTATAAAAAATATTTTTTTATAGCACGTGATTTTATGTTATTTTTAATATATTTTTCCTTATACAAAATTTGAGAATATTAGTTTTTGGTACGTTCTTACTTTTAGAGAAGGAATATTTAAAAATCTAAATACAAATTTAAAAATTTTATTATTAAATAATATTTTAAAACTTTATTAAATGTTAGTTAGTATTAAGATCTAGTTTGTTAGTATGTCTCTTATAATTTTGAAGTAATTTTAAGATTAATTTAATTGATTCTTGATTGTTACAAATAAATAAGAATCATAATAACATATTTTATAATTATTATTTAAATTATTTATTATATTGTCATTGTTTGATATTATCGGTCCGGAAAAATAAGTTTTTAAATTGTTTCTAATTACTGTATATAATTTTTGTTCAATAAAATTATTATATTTCAACAATGCAAAAGAAGAAATTATATTCCATTAGGATGAATATGGTTTAATAATGATTTTTGTTTTATAAATTGTATATTTTGAAGTTTATGTTAGAATTTTGTATGCTGTTAGCTAATGCTTTAGGTATATTTAATTATTTTTTGGGAGGAAAAAATCATCCATTAGGAGCTGTCAGTACACAAGAGGGTTATTAAGAGGAGGGACCTGTGCATCCTCGAATAGATAAGACGAAGCAATATATTATAACATGATTTAGAAAAAGAGGGTTATGTATTAGATGCTGAACCTCTTCAGCCTCTGTTTAGTTAAAAAAAATGAGTGAATTTTTTTTTTAATTGGATGAATTTTATTTTTATATTTTTATTTATTTTATAAAAAGAATAAAATTAACTTTTATGGAGTCTAAAAAAAATATTTTTTTTATCTGTTGTTTAAATGGAAGATCAATTTTTTGTTTTCTTTTTATTTTAAATTATTAACTATTAAATATTTAAAAAATAAAGAATAAATGTTATATTAATAAAAATATAATAAAAATAAATTCATTTAAGGTTAAATTTAATTTTTTAAAATTTATATTATTAATATTTTTATTTATTTTTTTTATATATTTAAATAACAGAAAATAATTTTTTTATTTTTATTTTATTTCTATTTATCTAAATTATTATTTTTTTATTTTTCTAATTTTTAGATTATCCAAACAAAATATAAGGAAGAAACTATTCTTAAAAGAGAGTTATGAATAAGGTGGATGTGCTTCTAATTTTGATTTTCTCATGTGCGACGCTTAGTATAGATCTTTACAGTGTTTTGATAATGAGTAAAGGGTCAAATTAGTCTTTAAGTTAGTTATGACATTGCAAATTGGTCCTCAACTTAAAAAGAGGCTTCATTTAGTCCTTCAATCTTTGATCTGTCTTGCAAATTCGTCCCTCCGTCAATTTTGCCGTGACGATGTGCTGAGTTGGAACGTTAACCGTTGAGGTGGGTCGTTATGTGCCACGTATGTTATTAAAACGATGTCGTTTTATTTGACAAGTCAGTACCTGTTACAAATGCTAAAAAGACGTCATTTTCTTCACAATATTCAGAAATCATTGTTAGGGTTTAGAAAAGGAACATCTTCTTCTTGAAATTGAAACTTCAGAACATCTTATTCAGAAATTGCTTAGTTATTCTTGTTTATTTCTTTGATTACATGTGGAATGGACAAGGATAAGAAGCCAATTCGGAGCTGGAGTTCTGGAACTTTGCAGGCCGGTAAGAAGGGAAGTGAACATGTAAAATGTTGTTGCAAAATCAAGGCTGTGATAAGGTTTCTGGTTCAGAGAAAAATCCTAGAAAATTATTCTTTGGTTGTCCAAGAATGAAGGTCAATGGATATTTATTACAAAATATTTTTTGTTTACCATGATTGTACTTTATCTCTAAAGTTATTAAACAAGTATAAAATGTTTATTTTTAGGTGGAAGAAAGATGTGGATTCTTCCTTTGATATGATGATGATGCTGTTCCAGAAAATAATTTTGATACTGGTTTTGAAGCTACATCTACCAAACAAGTAGGTGTTGGTGCAAATGATGAAGAAAATTTGTTGAAGAATCTAGCAAAGGAGATTAAGACCTTGGATTTTGAAATTAGAAAACTGAGTATGATAGTCATTTTTTTGTGTGGGTTGATTATTTTTCGTTTTGGTTGAGATTTTGTAAGAAATTAAGTTGAAAGGTGTATGTGGTGGAGGACCCCTTTGCAAGGTGATAACTAAGTGTGTAATAGTTTGCCTTTTTAGTGATTTGTTTAATGTAGAAGTCATTTTATTTGGAATTTTGTTCAAGTTTGGTCAATGTAATGAAGGTACTAGGTTGTACTTGAAAATTATGAAATGAAATGCAATGTAATCCATTTTGTCACATCTTTGTATTATTATAGTAGAAGAATAAAAAAAAAGAATACATTGACTATAAAAGGTAATTGAATGTGATGACAATTGCACACACAGAAGAAGAATAAAAAATTGTGGAACATTATAATAATGATAGAATTAACATTAAAGGATGAATATACAAGGTAAGCTGGTTTGATCATAATAACCCATAACAAAAATAAACATCATTCGTAGGTGACTTACATACAAAAAAAATATCATAATAATGAGTTCAACTAGTTCTATTACATTGAGGTTCAACTTTTTAAATTTAGGGTTGGCATAAACTTTTTAGTCTTAGCATCATCTTCAACAGGTGTAGCTGGTTGTGTTGCTCGTGGAGATGATCCTTGAATGTCTCTTTGTTCTGCACTTGAGTGTGCTACACTTGGTTTTTTTATGGTTAACTTAGGCCTACCAAAGTGTTGATGTTTCTTTGGAGACTCAACTTCAGGTGGTGGTGGTTGTGATTGAGAAATTTCCATCTCATCATGTATAGGCCCTTCACTTTCTCTAGCAGCTCCAGGAAGTACATCAGCAGACCCAACACTTTGCTCAGCAGGTGTAGAATTTATATCAGGAGGCCCAACAGTTTGGTCAGCAACTATAGGAAGTATATCAGCTGGCCCAACACTGTGCTCAGCAAGTCCAGAAGGAACATTAGTAGGCCCAATTGTTTTCTCAGTAGCTGCAAAAAGTACACCAGCAGGCCTATCTATTGATCCTGCAGTTCCAAAACTAGATCCAGCATGTGTAGCAGCATGCCCAACAATTTGCTCTGCAGATCCAGAACCAGGTCCACCATCTGTAGCAGCATGTCCAACAACGCTTCCACCATGTAATCCAACACCAAGTACAACATCACCAACTGAATGCACTTGTTGGGATTGCAATTGTTCCAACTTTTATTGCTTTGCAACAGGACATGTCTGCTTGTTATGTTAGGTTGTCCACAAACCCTGCAATTAAACTCTTTTAACTTTCTTTTTAACTTGTGAGGTTTGCTTGTGGCTTCATTTTGGTCCTTCTTCCTTTTCTTTTTTGGCCTTCCAATTCTCTTTCTCATTTTAGGTGGAACTGGTGGGATCTGGTCAGTAGTATCCCAGTATTCCTTCCCTGGCAATGCCTCAATATGATTTTTATACGTTTCCTGATAAGAAGCCATTATCAGCCAAGCATGACAATGGTCTTCAAGGCGTTCATTTTTATATACAATTGCAGCAATTGCATGCATACAAGGCATACATGAAATTTATAATAATATGAACATACTTGGCCATGTTACTTGTTGAACATATTAACAAATCAGCGCAATGCTTAAGGAATAAACCTGTTAGCGCCCAGAACCTGCAGGTGCATGATTGTGTGCCAAGATTAACAGCAACCTTAGTTGACAACCCCTGTACTTCAAATTTATTACCATCATCATCTCCTACAAATATATCATTAACCAAATCCAAGTAAGTTCCAGCACTCAAAGTTAAGAAAATAACTACAAAAAGTAAATTACCTGACCAAGTTGCCTCTATCTATTACTTTCTTTTTTTCCCTTCTCTAATCTACTTTTTTGTACTGGTGGAAGGTGACCAGCATGCCTTGCAAGTTTAAGCTTATTTGTAGTAATACTATTGAAAATCACCACCTTGATCTCCTCAAGCATACTTATAATAGGCTTGTCCCTTGCAACCAAAATTTTTGCATTAAATACCTCATAGTTGTTGTTGCATATGTTGTCAACCTTGGACCAGGAATCAAAATATGTTTTGGTCCATGAATCTTTGGGTTTTTCAGCCAAAAATTCATATGCTTTTGCATTTGTGATCCTTAAGGTATTCATATGCCTTTGGAACTCAATTGGGGTTGTTGCTCTTGCACATTTCCACAATAGAGATCTGAGTTCCTTGTCCTTCCATTGCTTAGAGAAGTTCTGCCATATATGCCATACACAGTATCTATGAGGGGCTCCAGGCATAACCTCCTGTATTTCTTGTTTGATACCCTGTGAAACAAATAACGGCAAATTAGTCCTTTACAAATTATCATTTGCCTATTAGTAAACAGATACAAGTCATAAATGCATTTCATGCAAGTCATGCAGATATATTACCTTTTGCATATTAGAAATGAAATTCCAGTTATTTTGATTGTAATCACCAATATCCTCATGCAGGTGGGTCAAAAATCAAATCCAATTGTCTTTGTTCTCAATATCAACCGCTGCATAAGTTATTACCTTAATGTGGTTGTTTGCATCTTGAGCCACAGCTGATAACAATTGGCCACCATAATAACCCTTCCGAAAAGCACCATAAAGACCAATTAAAGGCCTACAACCAGCTTTGAAACCCTTTTTACATCTATCAACACATATATACAGCCTTCTAAACTCAGGTGGACCCTCAGGTTGGGCTATAGTTTCCATTTTCACTGTTGATCCTGGGTTCCATTTCAAAAGTTCTGCACAGTAATCCTATAATTTAGCATACTGTTCCTTTTCACTTCCCTAGGGAATACCTTTTGCATCTTTCTTAGCTCTCCAAACTTTTGTATCCTCCAGGTGCACACCATATTTTCTTTTAAAGAAGTCAACAATCTCACTGTGTCTCATGTGTTTAACCTTCCTCAACTTTTTAACAAGTTTCCTTGTCACCCAGGCTTGAGTTACTTGCTTATTTTTGAACACTCTTCCACAATTATGTGTTTCCTTGAATGTTTTTATTTGGAAACAATGTTGGAAATTGTTATAGCTGCAAAATATGGTCCATTCACAAGTCTTCTCTTTACATACAACCCTGACCCTTTTCTTATTATTCTTAACCCATCTAATCTCTCTTCCAACTTGTATTGTATACTCTTTAACAACTTCCTTGAAGGAATATAATGTTGGAAACTTCATCCCAAGTTCTAATTTCACATTACCAAACTTGGCTTCCTTATTAAATTGAGGGTAAACTTCTTTACTATATGCTTCATCATCAGACTCTGGAGATGTTCTCAGTTCTTCGGACCTCCAAGATGTTTCTTCCTCAATGTCATCTCTCCCAACTATTTGTTCTTCACCTTCAGAGGAGTCATCCATTATGATTGTCTTTCCCTTTTCCTTTCCCTTACTTTTCATCTCTTCTTTGGTTTTTGATCCACTACCTTCACCACCTATAACTCTCTTCTTCCTTTTGACACTCCTAGTCTAGACACCTTCATCACCACTAGGATTAACCTCAACTGGAGATGTCTTTTTCTTTTTCCCACTTCTAGTTTGGGTACCTTCATCACCACCACCAGTAACCTCAATTGTACATGTCTTTCTCTTTTTTTTACTCCTAGTATGGACACCTTCATGACCACCAGCAGTATCCTCAACTGTAGACCCCTTCTTCTTCCTTTTTCCACCCCTACTCTGAACAGGTTCAACATTCCTAGTAGTAACCTCTTTTGCAGTTTTCTTCTTTTTTTCACTTTTACTCTTCACACTTTGACTTCCACCAGCACTAACCTTACCCCTGGTCCTCTTCCTTGGAGCATTAATCTCAGCATTACTGGTCTTTTTTATATGAACCACTTCCAAATCAGAATCTTCAATAGCAGCTTCACCTAATTTTTCTATATCCAGATTTGAACCCTCCATATCAACCCCTTCAGCATCACCAAACTCCACATCAGAATCAACCAATTCATCCCCTTCAACATCACCACCCTCACCATCATGCAAATGAGACCCTTGAACATCAACACCCTCAAACTCAGCCCCTTGTACATCAGCACCCCCACACCTAAACATTCCAAATCATCCCCTTCTACATCAGCATCCTTCACATCAGGAAAAACTTCATCAACCTTATCATCATCATCTTCTTCCGACTGTGAACTTGGCAAAAACACATGTAGGTCTGCTTCATCTACTTCATCTACGGAATGTTCATAATATATATCAATTGTTCTACCAGTTTCCTTTGCTACCTGAACCATTTGTATTAAATCACGATCACATTCCACACTTCTCAGGCCATCACGAAAACTATGAGAAGGGTCCAACCAGAAAATTTGATTAACATTCCTATAACCCAAAGCTTCAGCAAACTTTCTAAAACTAAATACATTCAGAGTGTCTTCATCACAATCAGTCCATACTTCAACCTGCCTCCATTTATAACTTCTTCTTCTTCCCCCATCCTTTTCCACAAAATTCCCGCCATGATGTATATAGATTGTTATGTTCTGCATGTACCAATTTCGAAAAACAAATATTACTTTTAAAGAACAGGGGACCGCATCATATAAACAAACATTTCCACACTTTCATTTACTACCCTTCGAATTTTCCCATTTCCCACAAAACCTTTTTTCCACAAATAAATATAATCTGAACACTTAGGGACCACAAAAAAGCATAGCCAAGAAAGTCTATCAATGTAAACCCTAACTGTTCCACCAAATTCAAAATATTTGGAAAAGTTTTGTTGTCCAACCTGGTTGTCCATTTTTCTGCAAACGTTCCAGGACAATGCTTCCAGCAATTTAGCCCTAGTTCAGTTGGTTTGTGCAATTCCAGCAATTTCTGTAAACCTGGTTGTCTTGTGAAGGAAGTTCGGTTGGTTTCCTTCTTGAAATCCTCGTTAACGTTAACCGTACAGGATTTTCCCTCCAATGCTCTTATTTACTAAGTTGCCAAACAAAACAACGTCGTTTTATTAACTTACGTGGCACTTAACAACTCATCTCAGCAGTTAACGTTCCAACTCAGCACGTCGTCAGGCCAAAATTGACAGAGGGACTAATTTGCAAGACGGATCAAAAATTGAAGGACTAAATAAAGACTTTTTTAAGTGGAGGACCAATTTGTAATCTCGTAACTAACTTAGGGACTAATTTGACTCTTTACTCTTTTGATAATCCATTATAATTTTTTGGCTATACATATTGTTTTATCTTTACATATTTTTTTCAGCAAATTATTTCTAATTTTATAAAATTAACCCAAAACTTTGTAAGAAGAGAGAAAAATGAATAAAATTTAAAAATATTTCTAAACTTTTAAATGAAAATTTAAAAATAAAGTAATAAAAAAATTAATAAATGAAAAAGAAAGAAAAATTAACAATGGAAGTAGGATGAGAATGACATGAAACGGAAGGAAATTGAGATAAAGGCTTTGGCCCTCACTCAATTTTCCTTTTAAATGAATAATTGAAAGCGACCCTTTCAGATCTATGCAAAATTCAAAATTAATTATGAAAAAAGCAACTGAATAAATTAAGTTATTTAGTCAGATTTTAAGGAGACTTATTTATTTTGTTTTATCTAACTGATTGTTCTCGTAGGTGACTATCTCCCCTTTCAACATTGCAGTTACATAAACTTGTTTTGTTTATTTTCCTTTTACAAAGATCTTTCTTAGTCATAGAAATATTATCCATCTTATACTTAAGTGTCCTTTGTCTAATCCTATTTTTTCAATCTTTAGATTAAATTCTGTTAGATTATAAACATATTTTTATCTAAAATATGCTAACAATATATTTTTTTAAAAGATTTTTTCAATGATTGATTAATTTTTTAAAAAGTTATAATAACTTTTAAAATATAATTATAAATATTTTAATTTTAAAAAAATTTAATCAATTGTAGAAAAAATATGTTTAAAAAATTTATTACTAATATTTTTTTATATTAAATTTTGCCGTTAATTTCTTTTGTTCTGAGCATAATAAAGTAAATGAGCTTGGTTCATTTGCTTTAGATGTTAAAACATATATATATATATATATATATATATATATATATATAAATTTAAAACTTTGATGTTATTTTTTTTCTATATTTATGTAAGAGGATTTTGTTTTGTTATATAGTTTATAAGAATAGAAATCAACAAGGTTGTTTGACATGTTTTACGGTTCAACTCGTTTAAAGTTTAATTTGATTCGTCTCGTTTAATAAATAAATAGATTTATATGTGTTAAAAAAAATTTTTAAATAAACAAGTCAGGCTTAGACTTATAAAAAAATCTATTTATATTTATATTTATTTTAATATATTATATTTGTATAATATTTATTTTATATTTTATTTACATAATATTAATATACATATATACTAGACCTATTTAATGATATTTTTATCTTGTAGGTTTTAAGTTTACAAGCTTTTTTAATCAATTATTTATATAGACTTTAAGTCTATTTATTGATTTTTTTAATATAAGCTTTTAAACAGATTTGTAGGTTTTATTTATAAATTTTAAATCAGGTCAGACCTTGAAAGAAATAACAGAAGTAAAAGCCTTTAATATATAATAAACTCAAACTCAGGTCTCAAAATTTTTAATCAGGCCAAATTTAAATATTCAAAACCTAGTTCGACTTAATCTACTTTTATTTATAATAATTCATATCCAACGATAATATTATTTTCTTCAATGAAAATAATATATTGCCAAAAATTTTAATAACATCATATCAAATGTTATATTTACTAAGTTGCGATATGGATGCATTTGATACTATCTAATATTAGTGGTAACTGGTCAAATACCATATTATTACGAAAGCCATTTTGTTGGAATGTTCATGTACTGAATATTGATAACCTAACCTAAAACTGAGAAATTGGAAACGTGCATATTATTTAAAGTTAAAAAATAATTTTACAAAAAAAAATATATGTAAGACAAAACGTTACATGAAATCATTATTGAATTGTGAAACTAAATTCACAAGCTATAAATATCAGCCAGACTAAGATGTTATATTATTGAAAAACTCAAATTTATGTCATATATCTCCTAAATTCGAAACCTTCTGTTATTATAAACTTTTTTCTACTTCTATTGGTTCTTAGATTTTTTATTTACCTTAATTAAAAGATTTTACAAATTATTTTTATATCAATAATTTTTAAAAATATTTGTATATGCATAATAATCAATCATTATAATTCTTATTTTTTATGTTTGTCTTATATGAAAATTTCACCTCATTTCTCACATTTATAACCTTATCGTGATTTTTCTATTTATTATATAATTTTAATTTATAAATTTATGGTATCAAATATAAATTTTTTAAAATTAGATAAAAATTTTAACCATCAATCATCATTTCATTTTAATTTTTTAATATATACTTATTTAATGATTTGAATTGACACTTCAAAATAATTAGATTTCATTTTATCCTATTCAAAATATTATAATGTCATATTACTTTTCCGCATAATCGTGCCACAAGACATGCTTGTGCAAGTTTCTTTGCACGGTCATATGGATGTTCTTGCACAAACATGCTCTCTTATCTCTGTATATGTTGTTTTTGCATGTCTCTCTTTATTCAGCTTCTTCTTTATCTGACACCATTCTATTCAGCTTATCCACGGTTATCATAGCAAAAATCTTGAATTTCACGCAATTTATAGTTAGCATTATAATGATTAATTTCTTCATGGTCTTGCTTAATTTTTGTATAACAATGTTAAGTTAAAGTTTGTAAAAATAATGAATTTTCATGGATCATGTTTGTAGATTGTCTTAGGTGCTCATACGATAGTGATTTGTTGATCCTCTTTTGTGGTATAGGAAAATGTAGTATTTTCAAATTCTATTAAATATCATATGGAAGTGTTGCTAAAAGCCTTTTTCAAGTACCATTATCCTAAAAATTTTAACAATATATAACTTATCTCGTGCTTTTAATTTAATAGCATGTCCTAAATGTAATTTAAAAGGGATTTATATCAGAAACAGATCTTGAATATAATTATTATAATTATGTACGTGGTCTAATTTAATAAATTTGGTACATAGATTGTATTTCAGGTAACCAAACAACTAAATTTTCTACTATAGGTAGCAATAATAGTACAATACTACATAAAAAGCCATTTTCAAAAATTATATATATAATTTATTTCCATACCTTAATCCTTAATATATGTCTTAGTTGACTTAAACATTGGAATGTTTTTGCAAATACATTATCATTAGCTTATTATGTAATCCAAATCTTAGCTCTAACTACTATATATACCCAGGTGGTGCTTGTTATCCCGACAGCAAACTATCACCTTTTTATTATTTATTTATTTAATATTTACTATTAATAATTATTCATCACAAATGAAAAAAACTGTAGTAAATTTTATTTTTTTATAAAAATTATTTTAAATTTTAAAATCAATCATAATGATTGAAATTAATATTTTGTATAATAAAATGAATTTTATAGATGCCTAGAATGCATAAGAGGATGGTGAAAATTAAAATATTTTCAACATAAATTAGTAAAAAATAAAATAAAATCTCACATAACTTTCAAATTAATAGATTGTGAGTAAATTAAAATGTTGTCGTTATCCCTAGCATTTCTCAATAAAATAAAACACGAACATAGATAGGAATTACGTATAATATAGGAACAGGAATAAACTTATGCATCTTAAGTGTCAACATGCTTGTGACCTTGTCCATTTGTGTTGTGCTCATAGATGATTAAGTTAAACAGCCATGGAAGGCATTGTGACTTTGTTACGATATTCAGCCAGAGCCCACACTGTGAAAATATTTCTATACATTGGGTAATGTAACACACCACTCTCCAAGAACGCTCCTACGCATTGCTGCCATAAGTTCAAACAAACAAGAAATAGAAATGAAGTTCAATTGCGGTGCATCAATTTGTATAAATAAAAATATTACATATCTCCAGGCATTTAGAGTATATACTTCCAAAGTGATGTAAAACAGAACTATTATATAATTTATTATCATTTTTATAAATAAAAATATTACAGGTTAAATTTTATAATTTTTAATGGATCACAAAAATATATTAATTTTTTATTAAAAATAAATTTTAATATATTAATAACATTAAATATTTATAATTTTAATAAAAATGTCCTACTTTCAATTTTTATAAATATATATATATATATATATGTCTAAAAGTATAATTAATATCATTAATTTTTTTAAAATTATTATTTATTTTCTAAAAATATATTTATTTTTTAAAATCATTTAAGGGTAACATGAACTTTTTCTATCATACATGTTAATCCTATCACACATCAAGATTCTAAGACTCAAATTTTTGTACAAGATATTTTATATTTAAAATTTGTAATTGATTAACTTTTTTGGTTTCCATACGCGACAAATGACATGGGAACAAATTTTTTTTTGTCACGATAAATCTATATATTATTGAGTTTTATTCTATTTTTAGATATCATATTTAACTTTCCACTAAATGATTTTTTTTTTAAATATTAAATATTTAAATCTTGCTACTTTGATCTATGCACATGGATTAAAAAAACATCAAGTTGAACTCAATTTTAAAATTAATTTAAAGAAAAAAAATTATCCTAATCTTATAAATAATGTCTAACCATAATTTTACTTAATATGAAATGTGTTAACAAACATCCCTCATATATCCTGGATGTTTAGTGTAGGAAGTTTACATAAATAAACATTCGCAAATTATCTTGTATTAAAATTAGATAGATTTCAAAAATAAAGATTTATACATTATCTTAGATTAAAATTAAGAATATTCTAATATCATATTAGAAATTCAGTTTTAAATTTCCTAAAAACTAATAAAAAATATTCTAAACATTCTTAATCAATATGATACTGTGAACACTGAATTATGTCCGATGATAAATTTAAAACTCAAAATAAATTATTTTATTTTTTAGTCTAAAATTAAAAAATAACAAAAAAAAAGAATAGAAAAAGAAAGAAAAATAATTTTTTTAGTTAAGAATTTAGTTAGAAAGTTAGTTGGATTAGTTAATGATGGTTAAGAATTAGTTAGAAAAAAAAGAAAGAAAATGAAAGAAAAATAAATTTTTAGTTAAGAATTTAGTTAGAAAGTTAGTTGGATTAGTTAATGATGGTTAAGAATTAGTTAGAGAAAAAGGAAAAAATAACAAAAAAAAGAATAGAAAAATAAAGATAAAGAAAAATAAAAATAAAGAAAATAATAAAAAGAAAACAAAAAAGAGAAAAATTAGAATACAAAAGGGGAAGCTTCTTCACTTCTAAAAATTTTTTCCCTTTCCTTTTTTAAAATTTTATCTATAAATAGGGACTTTCATTTAGTTTAAGGGAGATTTCTTCATTTCTAAAAAAAAAATTCAAAATTTCTAAGGAGGAAGAGAGAGGAGCACTTTGAGTCATTGAAGGGGAGGTTTTTAGATTTTTTTATAGGGGAGCACTAAAGAGACTCTTGAATTCTACATCTAATTGAGCACCTTCTTGGCCTCCATAGAACCAGTTATTAATCACCTTTCAAGATGCTATCACGTGGCATTGAAGAACATCAATGGAGGTTAGATCTTGCTTCTATTTCGTTTAATTTTCTTGCGTCTTCTCGGATTTCGGAGTTCATCTTCGTCTCTGTTTTCATTTTCACTTTTGATCGGTCAAATAATCTCTGATTTCGGTGATTTTTGTTGCGTTCTCTTCGTCTTTCTCTTTACTTTTTAGAATGATATTCTTTGTCTAATTTGGATCTGAAATGAAGTCTTTATCACCTGATTACTGAAGGATGTTCATCCTAATGCGCAAATGAACCTAGTTTGTTTGATTTGTGCATACCTTGCTCATTTCTGGTCTGATTTTTGTCAAATTTGTTTTGTTTGATTCCTATGATCTATATCTTTCAATGTTTAGGTTTTAATTGTTTATATCTACCAAAAAACATTTTCTAAAAATTTTGAGATTTGCATTCAAATTTTGGCGCCAAATTTTCGAGTTCATCTTCGTCTCTGTTTTTCGTTTTCATTTTTGATCGGTCAAACGATCTTCGATTTTGGTGATTTTTGTTGCGTTCTCTTTTTATTTATTTCTAGTTTCTGAAATAGTATTATTTGTCTAATTTGGATCTGAAATGAAGTTTTTATGGCCGAATTACTGAAGCATGTTTGTCTTGGTATGCAAATGAACCTATGTTGTTTGGTTTGTGCATAACTTACTCATTTCTGGTCTGATTTTTGTCAAACTTGTTTTGTTTGATTCCTATGATTCATATATTTCAATTTATCAGTTTTAATTTTTTTAGATTTCTGGAAAAATATTTTTGAAAAATTTTGAGATTTGAATTCAAATTTTGGCGCCAAAATCTCTTGTGTCTTTGAAGTTCTTTTGTAGATCTTGTTCTTTTAACCTTGTTTAGGTATTATTTTTCATGTGTTGATCCTTCTATATGTATTTCTTTCTGATTTGTTTGTGTTTCTATGTTCTCCTTCGAAAAAAATTCCTAAGAGTGCATGACCATATGCATGCATCCTATATGCTAAGTCTAGCTTAAGTCATGCATGATTAAGTCATTGAACCTAAAGAGTTAAGTATTTGCTTGAATCAAAATTAAAAAAACTTAATTCTTACCTCTGGACCTTATGACCTAAGCTGGATTGGAGACAATTGAACAAGGAACATCAATGGAGGTTAAATCCAACCTTTTATTCCGCTTAATTTTCTTACTTCTTCTTGGATTTTCGAGTTTATATTCGTCTCTGTTTTTTTAAATTTTCTAAAATTCGTGCAACGGATTCTAACTCGAACGAGTAGCGTTCTCTACCGTCTCGTGTTTTTAATTCATGCGGGATCCAAATACGGCTTACGACGATTTAGGATCTTGCAAGCATGGATTTCTGAAAACCACCATTTTCAATAAAATCCTATAAAAAATGTCGGATTTTTTTAACTTTCCAAAATTCATGCAAACGGGTTCTAACGCGAACGAGTAGCGTTCTCTACCGTCTCATGTTTTAATTCGTGTGGCATCCAAATACGGCTTATGACGATTTTGGATCCTGCAAGCATGAATTTATGAAAACCATCACTTTCAATAAATTCTTATTAAAGCGTCTGTTTTTTTTTTTATCTAAAATCACCCCGTATTCTTTTAGAGATCAAGTCTCTTAACCAGAACTACATAGCCTTGAGTTTCCCATCGCACCAGGGAATACGTAGGAGCAGGATCAAGTCCTGTCAGGCTATTTTCCATAAACCTATTTATTTTTTATTCTATTTTAAGGGATCAAATAGTTTTCAAAATATCACACACTCAGTTTAAGGGTACCGTTCTTTGGAACGGGCGAGTAGGGTGCCTAATACCTTCCTTACTCGTAACCGACTTCCGAACCTAGTTTTTTTCCTCAATTTAGGGTTTTTCCAAATGTTTTCCCTTAAAACAAAATTTGGTGGCGACTCCACAATCAAAATTAACCTAATACCTTCCTTACTCGTAACCGACTTCCGAACCTAGTTTTTTTTCCTCAATTTAAGATTTTTTCAAATGTTTTCCCTTAAAACAAAATTTGGTGGCGACTCCACAATCAAAATTAAAATTCTTTCAAAATTTAACAAATTCATCGTCGCGTCGTAATTAAGGTTATGACAGATACATTTTGAGAATATACATTAAAAATAAATATCAAGCATTGAGGTACCTGTGGAGGCCAATCCCCATCTTCCAACCGAGAATTAATGAGAAACTTGGCGGCACGATGAAGGGGAGTTGGGTCCCTTTTTGCCTGCACATGGATTTTAAGAAAGGAAGAAAAGAAGAACAATAATTTTATGATTAGTGGCAGATATGGTAATTGTACATAAGAGACATAGATAGCATAAAGTGCACACATAAATCAAAAGCATACCTGCCCAGCACAAATTAGACCCATCAGAGCCCATGCTGTTTGAACAACATTTGATTCTCCTCCTTCAAGAGGTGTGTACCTCTGCATTTTATTTATTCATTCATTAACACACTAATAATAAACATCTCACATAAGATACATATCATAAATTAAAAATAATATATATATTATGTATTCATTCATTGACATACTAATAATAAACATCACAGAAGAGACATCATCATAAATTAAAAATAATTTATATATTTACATAAAAAAATATTTAAACTATAAAAATATTAATATTTTTAAGTTAAACAAATAACTAATTCATAATATAAATATGATATATTATAATTAAATTTTAAATTATGATTAATGTTGGATTTTGAAAAACTTAAAAAAGGTAACTAATTATTATAATCGTTCAATTACAAACCTTTTTTCTACATGAAAGATGGCTCTCTCCCCAGCCACCATCCTCTCCTTGTGTTGATAGTAGAAATTTGACAGCTTTGCGAATGGCAACAGAATTGGTGTAAGTCTTGTCGGCAGCTGAGAGTCCTCTGAGTGCAAACCAAGTGCCATAAGTGAAGCAAATTCCCCAGAATCCATACCATGAACCATCAGCTGTTTGAATATCTTCAAGGTATCCAACTCCATTGCCAATGAAATTCTCTATCTCTTTCTTCCTATGCTCAGGATATAGCTTTTTGAACAAAACTAGAGCCTCAATTGTCGTTCCGGTGCATTCAACATGTTCATGCTCAACTACTACCTTCCCAAATGTTTCCGTCGGATTGAACAGCTATAATTAATCAAAAATATTTACTTAGTAAGGATTTAGTGAATAAATTTTGTATTTTAATATAGTAATTATTTATTTATTTTACTTATTATGTGTTTACAATTCACATTTAATAAATTTATACACATAATATTATTAATTAATGTAACACTTACTTCCAACCATGAAACTGCCGCTGGCTCCCATGCCGTTACACCACCATTTTTACTCTGAAATAATCAGAATCGAAGTTGTGACAAACATGAATCATGTACAAGCAAATTAATTAAACATTAATTAGATTTAGGATAAACTTAAAAACTTAAAATTTAAAATTTTAAAAATTAACTTGTTAAGAAGATATGTATAATCAACTTAAAAATAACTCAAAGTACAAGAAAAAAAATTGAGGATGACATAAGAAAGAGTAGATTAAAGGATAAAATCATTCTCAAAATATTATACTCTAATTTTAAAAAGAGGAGCGAAGGAGTTAAGATTTAGAGGAGAAGGAACAAATATTAATTTAAAATTTTTGAAAGAAAGTTTTTTAGCTTGTGTTTAGATTGAAGGTGGTACAAAGGCAATTCATACATGCACTTGGAAGTATGATGGAACTGGGATTTTCTCATAATATCCACTTATCTTCATCTCTTAAAGATGCCATCAGTTGGTGTTCTTCCCAATTCTATAGATGTCCTAACATTTCAAAATATTATAGAAAGGAGTTGTCTCAAAGGTACTGATTTTCATGTGGCTATTTTTTTTAGAGAGAATTTTCACAAGGTTAAATTTACTGATAATATATATTTTTTAATATCTATTAAAATAAAATTATATAATAAATTATTAATTTTTTAAAATTTTATAAAAAATTTAAACATAATTTACCTAATAAAATTTATTAATGTAATAGTTAAGTTAATAAAATTTAATCATTTAAAAAAATTGTAAACGTAATAATTTTATACTAAAATTATTCAAATGAGTTGATCCATTCTTATATATATATATATATATATATATATATATATATATATATATATATATATATCATTTCTATTAAATAATTTAAGGGTTTTTCTTATGATAAAATGAATAATAAATTAAAAAATAATATTTTTTAAATAGAGAAGTAAATAGTACAAATAAATTATATAAATCAAATTTTAATTTGATAATTTATCAAAATTTAAATTTATGAAATGTAAATGTATAGATACAGAAACGTTTAGGATTAACTACTGGATAAATTAAACTGAATAAATTTAAGTAATAATATTTAAGATAAAACATAAGATGGTATTTGATTTAAGAAAATATATTTTTTTTATTTTGATAAGTAAAAGTTAAAATAAAATATAAAAATAAAAAATATTTTTTTATTTTTACTATTTTCTGTTTAAAATGTTAAAAATAAAAAATAAAATAAAAATAAAATCATATTTTTATAAATGAAAAAAAATTCAAATCGAACACCACCTTAAATATTTGATGTAAGAAAATCATACTTAATGAGAAAGAGAGTGTAGGAAGAAAATCCTTATGGTTAGAAATTAAAAATGAGAACTCAAATTCCTATATATAGAAGTTCATTTATGCTTATAAATTTCAAAAGAAATGTTGAGTGAGTAGAAGCCGAACACTTTTTACCTATTGGCATTAGCCGCTGTATTTACCTGAAGTGACAATATGACATTGACTGAATCATATAACCTCTCAGCTTTCATTTTTTCTCCCACAACCTCTTGTGGTAACATTGATAAAAGTAGACAACACTGAAAACACCATATAATTAATTAGTTTAGTATGTTTATTTGTGTGTTTATTATTGATGAAAATCATTTACAAATTAAGAGGTTTGTAAGTTAAGTAGCTAGTTACCGTTAAACCTTCTGCAGTGCAATCAGAAAGTTGCCATCCATGGTCTTTATCAGAAAAAGTCCAGGACCCTTTAGTAAAGTGACGATACATACTTTTAAAATCTCCTGAAGGGTTGTCCGTGACCTGTGTAATAATGTGAATTCATTATAGTTAGATAAAATAAGCACACATTATGTTAATGATTCATTGAACATTAACTTAATAGAAATATGTTTCTAAAATTGACTAATATTATAATAGTCGTAGTCAATATTATTTAATTACGTAATTATATCATCTGTTTTTTTATTTGTTATTATTAGATAATATTTATTATACTTTTACCTTTTTAAGAGATATTAATTACTGAGAGAAATAAACTAATAAAAAATATTATAGTAAAAATCATTTAACAATTTTAACACAAAAAATAAAATTAATTAATTAATTATATAAAATACTTAAATTAAAGATAAAAACAGAAGAAATTATTAAAATTAGATTTGGAATCTAATTCAACCCTAAAAAATAACTTATAGAATAAGAGCTATCTCCAAGATTGATCTCAATTTTAAATAATTATAAGTAATTAGCTACTTAATTTTCATTTAGTTGAATAAGTCAATATATGAGTAAAACCTATGAGTAGTATGCGATTTAATTGCAATATTTCAATGAAGTTGGTTCACATGGAAGCTTTCTCTGCTTTACATGGGAAGGAGAATTGTGATTTTATCATAAAAAATAATCAAACCTGACTTTTTTTTTTATGAAATCATGTGCTTTTGCAAGTATGGGACCAGTTTCCTCAATTAAGTTAGTGGCAACCACAGCTTGGACTCCGAAGCCGATATCCCATATTTGACTACCAATAGACTGCAATGCATAGACAAGTGTATTAGTTAATTTATATCTCATATTGATGATAATGATCTACTAATTTATATTTTATATTTTATTAATTAATTTATTAAAATATGATAATTCAATATATTTACCTGCATGGTCATTCCATCTTCTGAAATCCATAAATAGTCTGGAACTCTTGCAAGATGTTTCATAAAAGTATCTCCATTTGGATTTTCCACCCAACAAGTAAGCATAGATAAAGTCTAAAAAATACATAACATGTTCATGATTTTAAATGAATTCTCTTTGTAGAAGAAAATTAAAATTTTAATTTCATTTCAATTGATCTATGCATATGTATTAATAAATAATATATTGTATATGATTTATTGTTATAATACCTACCTTTGACACACATCCAATGCTTATATATCGGCTATTTTCATCTTCATAATGAATATGTTTCATTGCAGTTTGTAGTGCCTTTTCTCTTATCAATTTGTTGAAAGGCCAACGTGCAAAAAATGGTTCAATAAATATGTACAAACTATCCCATATTAAATCTTGTATCATAGGATGGGGATAGTAAATATCTTCCTGCAACACATAGAATAAACAATTAAGTCTTCTATCACAAAAATAACATGTATATGTATATACATTTCATAATTAATTCATTCATGTATATTAAATTAGTCTTTTTAAAATAATCTTTTAGAATGATATGGGGTTCTTAATTAATTCCTTCTCCTCTAAATTATGTTTATATATCCTCTATATTTAAAGTTAATTTATTTTTTATTGATGTTTACTTTTTAAAAAAAAATTGTTGAATTAATTGTATATAATATTTTAGAAAAATCTATTAAATGTTTTTCTTTTTTAATTTATATTCTCATATAGTACTTGAATATAAAATATTCATTCAATGCACCTATTAGTTGTTAGTTAAAGACTATGTCTCCGCACCTTTGCACAAACATGGCGAGCTTTCTTCCAACTATTTTTATCATAAGGTTGAGTAAAGAGTTCTTCTCTTAACTCCAAGATTAATGGGGTGGTTGAACCCATAAACCTCTTCCCGTATAAATAAGACATGGGTATATATACCGTTCGAAAGTAGCACCACAGTTTAGCTGCATTATTTATTATAAAAATAAAATAAAATAAATACTCAATTCAATAATTAAATGTTATATTCTATAAATCAATTATATAGTTCCATATTAACTGAATAAAAAATTAATTAAATTAACCCGGATGCACAGGAAAAAAACTAGGAAGCATCCAAAATTCTGGGGGCATCGGGTTGCTTCCGCACCAATCAACTACACCAAGTATCTGCATGTGTAGATTTATTTAAAGTTGTAAACATATATATATATATATATATATATATATATACATACATGTTTGTGTATTCATATATAGTTTATATAAAAGAATCATACCGAAAGCCAAGATTTTCCCCACGAAGGTAAGTGTGTTACACCACCATGATCATGAATCCATTTCCTTGCTTTAGCACAAGCATTATTAAGACCTCCATCAGGTCCTTCTCCAAAAATTCGCATACATATGTAGCTGAGTGTAGTACATAACATGATGCTGTGACCCTCTATGTGTAATCCCCACCCTCCATCTTCGTTCTACAAATGGAACTACGTGATCAATATTAAATATTCATCCATGAACAAATTCCAAATTATATTTAATGGTTAAGCATAATGAACAAGCTATTAATTAATGTTAAAACAATTTAGACAAAAGAATGAAAAAAGAGAATAAGTTATAGATCATTTTTTAACTCATCTCAATTAATATTTATATCTTAAATTAACAACCGTACCTGATGACAGTACATATAACGGAGAATCTCTTTACGATGCTCTTCTGAAAATATAGAATCTAGATGTTCTGTGACATACAAAGAAATAACCTGCAGTATTTTAAGTAACTAAAATGTTAACTATAACTAATGTTCAACACACTACAGGCTTGAATCTTATAAGGAATTTCACAAAAGCTAAAGAGTAATATATATTTTTTTCCCTTTAGAAATGCTTAAATTTTATTTTTAATTTTAAAATGTTTTTTTTAAAGATGAATATGGGTTTTCATAATTTTTTTAATTCAGTTAACCTCTTAATAGTTATGATCAATTATAAATATATGTCTTTCAATGACATTTTAATTTTTTTTATTACTTCCAGTATCCAGCAACTAATTTGAGTATCTATAATCTGGTTATAATATTATCAAAGGAAGAATAACATTTTAAAGGCTTTTATTATTAATTTTAAAATTTATCTAAAATCTTTATTTATTTTTTAAAATCATAAAATTGATGATAAATATTTAAAATTAATTGTCAATTATGTCAAGATCAATAACGGTTAAAGAAAAAAAATCTAAAAATTAAAGCATACATTAAAATAGATTCAAATATAAGTTATATTCACCTTTAACAAAAAGAAAATGTTTATTTTAAAATAAAATGTAATCTAAGTTCCTTTCTAATTTACACAAAACTAAATTGTCAATGTTATTGTGAACAACATTTCGTCATTATAAAAAAAATCTCTTTAGCACACAAAGACATGTTAAGTATTAGGATAATTTTTATTATATAAAATTTATCTAATAAAAATTAAATTATTAGTATAAAATTTGAAAGTTTATACTAATAAATAATGTAATATAATTAATATACTAGTATAATTAATATTATATATTAATTAATACAATTATTTGCTAATAAAAAATATCTTATTATTAATATAACTCATGATGTGTATATTAATAAATTAATTTTTATTAGAAAATATGTATAGTAATAATAGTTAATCTAAAATTAAATTTATGTAAATATTGACATATATTAATAAATCATTTTATGAATTGAAATCAATCTATTTTAAAATAAAAAATTAAAATTAAAATTTTAAAAAATTAAAAATATATTTAAATTTAAAATATATTATATAACGTGGGGTACAGACCAAGTAAGGAATGAAAAAGAGGGGACCCGAAATCTGAGCAGGCCAATGACCATCGCTAGTCTGTATTGCTGATAGGTAACGCACTGCCCTCTGCAACGTGGCAGTCAATTTCTCGCATTTAATCTCTTCCTTCTCTTCTGTCCTCACACCCTCTATTCTTTGTTTGAAGTTTTTTTCTCTCAAAATCTGCATACGGCAAAAATATAAATGAAAAAACTACAAAATCAATGTAAACTTTGTGAAAAGAGTTTAACTCCTTCTTATATAAGCTTAATTTTTAAATATATTATTTTTATTAATTCTTTTATCTAAATTAATTTGATATATATATATATATATATATATATTATTCATCTAAATCTTATATCTAATAATTTAAAAAAAAAGAAAATTTTTATAAATAAAAAAAATTAAGTTTAAATATTCATAATAATATAGTTTTTTAAAATTTAGATAATTGTGTATCATCGTAACAATATAGTTCTTTGGGTATATTTGAAATTAAGTATTTGATTATCATAAAAGGATTAGTAATTATGCTTGTTCAAAAATCGTAAAGAAAGATTTGTAATTTTTTTCATAAAAAATTGGAAGAGGTAATAAGAATATTTTTGAAATATTTTGTACATGTAAATAGATAGGTAAAAATTACATGTGATAATAAGAATACTTTTTAATTTTATTTTTCTTCCTTCATCTGAGTGTTTTCCAAGAGCAGAGAATGCTGAGTATTTAACAACTAGTATCAAAGTTTAAGTTTTTTACTTAGAGATGAAGAGAAATAAAAAAGAATATGAAAAAATTTATTTGAAGAGGAGCATACTATATGAAAAATCTTGTTGGATGGTGAATTCTACAATAAGGGAGAATTATAGAAACAATAAAAAAATAAGAGATTTCAAACAAAAAATTTCCACCAAAGTGAAAAGGTGTGATATTTTGGATGAAGGAATGATATGTTGAATACTATTCCTCTAAGTTTCACATTTAATAATTTGAAGAATGGAAAGGTAAAAAATTCTCATAAATAAGAAAATTTTGTATGAGTTTTACTACTCATAACAATGTAGTCTTTTGAAACGTGAATAATTGTGTACCACCATAACAATAAAGTCATTTGAATGCATTTAAAACTTAGGTAGTTGTGTGTCATAAAAGAATTTTCAATTTTGTCCATTTAAAAATTGTTAGGAAAAGTTATTGCAAGCGCTAATAAGAATAGAGATATTTCATGGATGTAGAGAGATGGTGCTTAACCACATTTTTATGAGTTCTTTCCTTTATTTTTATCCTTCATTTGAGTGCTTCTTATGGCAAAAAATGTGAAAAATATTTTGTTTTCTTTCATACTTTTAATGGGTACTTATGCTCAACATATACACACATACATAACATATATTCTTGTATGCGTAAGCTTATATATTTTGAACATATATTTGTATTATATTTATTATTATAAAATAAGACCTTTTGATACTTAAAATATTACATATTATCTTTGTAGAAAGTTTAGCATAAAACTTGATTGTGAAATTCTACATAATACTATTTTTAAATATATCCTTAATTAAGTATTAATATTAGGACAATGTAATAGATTAAGATAAATGTGTGAATGGTTAATGATCAAATTTCATGAATCATAATATGAGATATCAAATTTTTATACAATACATATTAAGAGTGATAATGTATTCGATTGACCTATTATAAGAACGTTGCATTAGATCATTACATGAATGTTATAAACAGTTCTCAATATGATAATGTATTCGATTGACCTACTATAAGAACGTTGCATTGGATCATTACATAAATGTTATTCTCAATATGATAATAATACATGTAGTCCTTTGACTTAAAATCACTGTTATTTCTGCATGAGAATTTTTGTAATTTACTATTATTAGACATCAAATGTAATAAAATGATAAATATGTTAATTGGATATAGAAAAAATCATATAAAAAAATATGAATGATATAGATAAAATATTATCCTTCCTATATAATAAGATAATATTTATAGATTACTTAATAAAATTAAATTTTGAAATCTATGACCATATTCAAAAAAGATAAATGTAATATTTTTATTTGTAAAAATATGTTTAACTATCATTGAATATAGATTAAGGATATAAAAATGATAAACTCATAATTTATGTTTAATTAAGTTTATGAATAAAAAGATCAATCAAATAAAATATTAGTATAAAAAAATTATATCAAATTAAAGATATTTATTTGTATTTAATTATAATAATATATTACTAGACATCATTTATTATTTATGATATTAAATATAAATTATTTACACTTAATATTCAAACGAAATATAAATATATGAGAACACACATAAAACATAGAATAAACTCATTAGAAAAAAACGATAAAATTTTAATTGGATTAATATAATTACTTAATTTGGTCACTTATTAAGAATAAGCCTATGTCCAGTATTCTATATACTTTAGGATTAATCATATCAAAATATGTGTACTTGAGGTTAGTTAGCTCGAAATGCATGCTCTAAAATTAGTTGTCATGAAATGCATATCTCAAATTAACCACTTTAAAATGTGCATTCTAAAATTAATTATTTTAAAATAACTTATAAATAAAATATAAAATATTTAAATTTAATTATCACAAAAATAATATTCTTCATGTCATTGTTAATATATCAACATTTCATATATTTTTATTTAAATGTTTGTGTAAACATTCATAGAAATGTACAACTATTATTATCAAGTTCAAGAATTACAATATTTTTTTTTTATTATTTTGAAATATTTGAAATGTGAATATTGCAATAATACTAAAAAATTTATTTGTTTCATTGCATAAATTATATAAAATTTTTAATAATATATATATAATTTAGAATAATAATTATATTTAACAAATAAAATTATATTATTTATGAGATGAGTTAAGCTTGCTACCTCAAGGTGACAATCGTTAAAATTCAATCATAATTTGATCATTGATCTCAATAAAATCTCTTATATTTCTTTATATATATATATATAAAATATGATATGAATTTTTATTATATATTTTAATTTGTATTAGGTATATAGGATTGTATTTTTGAATATCTTGTTAAGAAACTATTTTTATTATAATAATTATGTAACATAGATTATATACAATATTTATTTTAAAATATTACTAAAATTGATAAGTAATATTTTTTTATATTTTTATAATATTTTTTAAATGTTATTAATAATATTTTGCAATATAGATTAAATATAATATTTTTTAAAATGTTATTAAATTAATAGATAATATTTTTGTAACATTTTTTAAATATTACAAAAAGTATAATATGTTATAATATTTTTTTTATATTTACAATAGCTTAGTTTTGTTTAAAGATAATTTTATTTAAAATAAATAAAATTATTATTGATAATAAATTTTAAATTTTTTAAATAATTATATACTTTAAATTTAAATTTGTGATACAAAAATAGCAAGTACCTGAAATCGCCAAAGACGATCACCACAAGCCTTGACCTTGAAGCGATTATCGAAGAAATCTTGACGAGCAGCTTCAACCTGAGCTCGCTCTTCAGTGCTCCCAGCGTTAGGATCAAACTCCCATATTTGTCTCCCCACAAAATTGTTTAAGCTGAATATGTGTGGGTCATTCCCTCCATATGCCATCTTCAGTCTCCACATTTTTTCTCTTTTGATGCACAAAATTCTCTCAAATCTTCAAAATTAATTTCCACTCCAACTTCAATGTACTGCTAGCCATCTATGTCCTGCATGAAGGGACATGGCTATAATATTTCCTTTGGGTGAATATAATAAAATATTAAAAACTTGAAACTAAAAGTGTTAAACATATTGTAAATAAGAAAAGAAATATTACTTAAATAAACTTCTTTCTTCTTTCATACTATTAAATTTATCTATTATTGCATTAACACTAAAGTTTATAACAAATTTTCTCTGTATATACAACTAAAAAATTTCTAAATAAATTATCTTTCGTTTTGCCGTGAAGTCCTGTCTTTATCACTTTCAATACTAGAATCGGTTGCTTTTTCACTCTCTACTAATTAACCTTATAAAGTTAATAGATTGGATAATTTTTCCAAATTAGGATCTCAAAAAATTTCAGCATAATGAAACCTTACGGCCTGTTTTTTTTCAGAAAATATTTTCTATTTTTATTTTTATTTACAAAAATTCTACCTTATTTTTATTCTATTTTCTGTTTTTAAAATTTTATATTTAAAAATTAAAATAAAAAATAATTATTTTTTTTATTTTTACTATTTCTTGTATAAAATAATAAAACAAAAAACAAAAAATATTTTTAAAAATAAATAGCCCCTTAGTTAAAATGGTAAATTACCTTTGTTTGGCTCCAAAAAGTCACTTGCATCAAATTTCTCAACAATTTTAAATTTTTTTCGATATCAAATAATCTGAAATTTTGAGAATTAAAATTGGACTGAGTATAAGAAGCTCAGCAGTCTTTTAATTAAATCTTCTGTTTAATTCAATTAGTTACAAAATAAAATATAAGCTAAATTAATTTGTTGATTTCTATAATCTTATTAAAGTTTTAATTAAATATTCATAGTGTAAATTTTAAAGAAATTTAATAATAATTAAAGCTATCTTTTTTATATATATATAAAAGATAATTTACTAGAAATAAATCGAATCTAACACTTTTCCAATAGTTAACTCAAAAGAAAAAATTTATAAGGAGTACTTAACTATATTAATTCCTAATCAATACCAAAGAATTGACTTCTAATATTTAAAGTACTATTGAATATTTATAGATAAATTAGATATATTTTAATATTATATAAAAAATATATCAGTTCACATCTAAAAATTTGATTTATAAAAATATTTAAAATTTATAGATTATAAAATATTTAAAAAATATATTAAATTAAATTATAGTTCAATATACATCAAAGATAATTGAAGGAGATAAAAAAAAATAGAGATGAATAATTAAGATTAAAATTAAATTTATTTGAATTAGGTTCGATTTAATTTGATTCGATAATAATTTATCCAGTTTAAAA
Organism: Canavalia gladiata; assembly: GCA_037954105.1. Lineage (NCBI taxonomy): Eukaryota > Viridiplantae > Streptophyta > Magnoliopsida > Fabales > Fabaceae > Canavalia > Canavalia gladiata. Next base: position 16,127,577 of record CM075658.1, on the reverse strand, counting down.
TTTAATTTGAATTTATACTCAATATAAATATTTTTTTTAACTCAATTAAAGTCTGTGAATAACTTGATTTAGTTTGCTAATTCAGTAATTTATGTTACATAAATTAAAAGTTAAAATAAATTAAATTTTAAATATTTAAAATTTATAATTTATTAATATATTTTTTTAAAAATAATTATTTTAATTAAAAATATAAATATTATTTTATTTTATATAAAATAAATAAATATTTATATTTAAATTATTATTAATAATTATTTAATTAAATAAATAATTTTGTATGTTAAATATTTTAAATTTATATTTTGTTATTAATTTTAAAATTAATTTTTTAAACATATAACTTTTTAATATAGTATATCTATTTTATAAAAAAATTTATATGTTTAATTTTTATATATATAACGAATTGGTTTAAAATTAAATAAATTAAAATATATATAGTTCAGATTTAATTTAAATTTGATAATTCATTTAGTTCATAAACTAAATTTAACAAATTAATTATTAAATTAAATTTTAAATTAATTCAAATTATGAATCCTATACAAAACAATAACAATGCAAGTCACAGTATGCTGAATGTGTTTTTTTTTATAAATAAAATAAAGAAATAAAGATGGATGCAGCAGTAACCATGACACAAAACAGTTGAGAAAAAAAATGAAATAACTGAAAATTTAAATTAGTATTCTTTAGAATACATTAAAAATAAGTAAATAATAAGTAAAATAATCGTAAAAAGATAATATAAAATCATCTATAAAATACTTAAAAGGATAACTTAAGAATTAACAAAAACTCTCCATATAAAATCTATATAATTGATAATTAAAATTTCAAAGCCAATGGCATGCCTTCTCCAAGACTTTGTATGGTAGAAAACATTTATAATCCTAAACATACAAAAAGTATCCATTTCTACGTTATTTTTATCACGGTTGAATATTATTTTTTATAAAAATATTTTTTTACATATATCCATCTATTTATATCTTTTATTTAATAATTGATAATTTTTTAAAATAAAACAGATCTAAATGTAAATAGACATACATTATTATATTTTTTAACTTTTTTCCTATTCTATCTTGACATAAACACTGCGTGTATCTGATGGAAGTCTTACCGTTTATAATCATTCATGTAGACAAAATTTTGCTGACAACTACCCTGAACACAGTGAAGTGAAGAGAAAATGCTTAGGGAAATACACATGGACGGACATAGAAAAAGGAAAAAGAGATTTCTAAATGTGTGTGTGATGTGAACAATATTGATGGATGCGGTACCTGGAAGTTTGAAGGCAAGCGGTGGTGATAATGGTGGAAAGCGTTGATTCCACACCCAAACTGCTGAATTAAGAATGGGTTGGTCAAACTAATTTATATACATCTTCACACTGCCATTGGAATAAAAGGATTTCCGCACAGGGCCAGCTGTTTTTCATCTGGTTCCTTTTGCCGGTAGCATTTACATCTACTAATTGCGTCACTTTTAATTAATTTATACATATTAACAAATTCAGTTAATGACTTCAAAATTATATAATGTTTTGTAAAAAATATTCTTATCTAATGGTGATTTAACTATTTTTTTACTTCAATGATCTTTTTCAATTGAAATCTGCACTATTAGTAAAGAATCAAAAAACGTTAACTGTAAATTAATGAATAAGTCTATTAAATTTTAAGAATATATTTTAAAAAAATATATTTTAATAGTTCATAGATTTATCATTTATGAAAGTAACTTATATTATGGAGATACTGTCAACTTCAGATTATGCCATATAATAGAGATCAGCGGGATAGAACTTACGGAAGAACTGGCTATGGATATTTAAATTTTATTAAAACTTATAAATAAAAATAAACCGAAATTAAAAATTATATTTAATAATAAATATTTTATTTTATTGCACTTTATTATATATTAAATTAAATATTCTATAATATTAAACTAAAAATATATTAATATTATTAGAAAATAATTAAGCTAAAGTAGAAAATTAATTTAGATAAGATATCAAAGAATAATTAAATTATTTTTAATATATATATATATATATGAGATTAAATATTTAAATTTAAATTAAAAAATAATTATTTTAAAAATAAAAGATAAGAAATTATTAAAAAAATATCATTTTCAAAGATTATGTATGGAAGTCAATTTCATAAAATAAAAAAAAAGAACGTAAAAAAAATGAGTTAATTAAGAAAATAAAATTCAACAACTTCACCCTCCAAAATAACAATTCTAATTTATATAATAAAAATCGATATAAACAATTAGGGATGGTGAATATGTGACTTTAGAGCATCATTAAGAAATTAAAACTAAACATTTTTTATAAAAATATTATCCATACTGCTATTATATATATATATATATATATGATCAACACTTTTTTATAAATAATTTGTTAATATTATCCGTACACTCATTATATTTTTAATGTAATTTTTCTATAATTTTAAATAAAACTTTATTTATTCATTTTTTAATTAGTACATTAACATTTACGTAGATCAATTTATAGAGGGTTGATTCAGTTTCAGCTTAAAGACCATTTCACTGTCGTTTAAAATTATTATATATAATTAAAAAATTTAATTAATATTTTATTTATGTTAAAATTAATATATAATTTTCTATTATACCCTAAATTTCTCTTGTTAATTAATGTTATTGGAAAGGATAAAGATATGATAGAAAATAATACTGTTAAAATAACGAATAAAAATTAAAATTAAAATTCAAAATAATAATAGATAAAAAATATAATAAATATTATTATTATTATTATTATTATTATTAATAAGAAGGTTAGTTTTGTTCCAAGGTCTTTGTCATCCTTCATAACTAAATTTTCAAAATTTAAGAGCATGGTAATTGAGAAAGATCATAGAAATAATTTGATAAAAATATTAAAATGAAAGATAATTTTATTTTTATAAAAAAAATATTTATAACATTATTTATAGGATGATTTATGTAATAGTAATAAAAGTAAAAATATTGTATTAAATTTTGTTAAAACACGAGTGTAATATGTCTTTTAAAATTTAATCAAAGTTTTAAAATAGAAACTTAACACCTTGCTTGATTTATAATTGAAAATATTTATCATTTTTTAATCAAAAATAATTTTTATATGTGATTTAAATTAATTTATGTATATATTTTAATTATATTTAATAAATTAATTTATTTAACTTTAAATCAAAATAGGATTAATAGGTTAGGATTTTTTAATTTATGTTTAAATTTGGAAGAGAATGATTTAAGTTTTTTTATAAACCAACTAATATGAGCTTGAGTTGTTTCTTTTAGTAAGTATTCTTTTGTAAAATGTAATAGATCAAAATTTTAAAAAAGAAAAGAAAAAACTCATGAGTTACGAGTTGGTTTAACAGGAGTCTGCTATCTGTAAATTGTCATTTGGTATTATATAATGTGTTAAAATTGAATTTTCAAGAATTTTAAACAATTTATCGTTTTTATTTAATTACAATTGACGGTAACTACTTTAAAAGGATTTCGTCATATACTCATGAATATTTAGTAAGAAATTTTTATTGCAAATATTTATTTTATTTAATATTTTTAAAATAATTGAATTTATTTTATTCTTTCACAGTGCAAACAGTCATCAATTAATGGAATATTGTTACATCTTAACTAAAATGCCTTTGTTTATTTTCTACTCACTTTACTTAAGAGAAATAAAGAAAAGAAAAAAAAATGATAGGTATAAAGAGAAGATAATAAACCTTAAAAATAATTTTATGGCTGTTGATATATAATTATTAAATATAATTATAATTAAAAAATATTTTATGAAGTTTTAAATTTATAAAATAATAAATATTTTTAAATAAATAAAATGTTTAAAATATAAAATATATTGAATTTGAAGTATTATTTTATCATTTTTTAATGTGTTTAAAAGTATATAATAAAAATTAATTTTTATTAGTATTTAATTTTATAATATATTAAATTATATGACTATCAGTAAAAATTTATCATATATAACTTCTTTTGAGATGTCGTTAAATGTACGTCAAAAAATTTATTATTTGATTAAAAATTACGTTACAAAACTTTACTGCACTTATTTATCTGATTAATTAAATTAAACATATACATGTACATATAAAATGATTAAATACACCTGAACAAAAATTAAAATGATAATGAAAAAGGTGCAATAAATGATACATTGAGAAGTAAAAGAGAAATAAAAATAAATAAAGAATAATTATGACGATAAACTAGGTATGTTTGATATTTATTTTTAAAAAAATGAATAATAATAATTTTTTATTTATAAAAATTTTATTCATTTATTTATATATTTATTTAATGATCGATAATTTTTTAAAATAAAAATAAAATAAATATAATAATTTAAAATTAAATTTAAATAAATATATATTACTATTTGTATATATAAAAAAATTTTAAAAAATATCTATACTTATTTTAATATTTGAGTGGGGTAACAATTATTCGTATGTATGTTGGAATCTAAATCCCAATATTCATTCTCCTTATAACCTATGTTTTAGGTACCTGAAATACAATGTCTTGGCTCCTTTAATAATTTTGTCTAAACTAACAAAAAAATAAATATTATTATAAAATAAAATATATTCATTAAAAATATTTATCTATATTTTTAGTATTTAATTTTCAAATATCAATTTTTTCTAAAATTTTTCTTTATATTGTAAAAAAATTGAAAATTATAATTTTAATTATATTCATTATTTTAATTTTATATTATATATATATATATATATAAATCAAACTTACGTCAAATGTTATATTATTAATAACTTTAAAAATATAATTTTTTTATGTAATTATTAAATTATAGCTATATATTATTTTAAATAATATTTTTATTAAGTTTTATCAAATTTAAACAACTACATGTATATAATCACAGAAATTTTATTTTTTTATATTTATAATATATATATATATATTATGTTAATTTTAATGTATATCAATAAAGTATTAATTTTTTTTGAATTAATTTAACTTTTTATAGATATAATTTATATGACATAAAATTTTAATTTAATAATTAATTTTAAAATAAAATTATTCAATTATTAAATAATATAACTTACATCATATTTATATTAATATTTCGATGATATACACTCATTGGATTTGAATACTAAATATACATTCATATTTATATTAATATTTTGCAAACGTTTATTTATACTTAGATTTAAATCTATCAAATAAATTTTTATATCTTATTTATTATGGATAAATTTTATAAATATTCTATAAATATTAGAATCATTGTGACTCCTAATAAAAAATAGAATAAAATAAATGTCTAATTAGCATTGTCCCCCAACGCCTAACTGGAAAATTCAATTCTCATACTCTCTTGTCCTAATCAGTTACAACATCTTCTTTCAATGGTTCCTTTCAGAGTCATAGCATCGTTGCCCTGGTAATTTATCAAAACGGTCCAAAAATTAAAAATATTTTGTAAATAAATTTTTTTAAAATGATAAGTTTTAATAAAATAATATTATTATTTATATTTCATAAATTAATATATTATAGATATAACATATTTTAAAATACGTTATATTTTAAAATGGTATAAATTTTTTAAAGGATGTGACAAATATATTCACATTACAGACAAATTAATATATATATTATCATATATAACATATTTTATATGTTATATTTTTTATTATGCATTAATTTATACATCATATTTTTATTTGATAAAAATAAAATTTTTTATTATAGAATAAAATTTATAACAAATGAATTTAAATAAATTGAAGATTTAATGTTCTGCGTTATATTTTTGGTTTAATACTAAGAAGAAAAAATAGATATGGTTGATTTTTAATTTGGTAATTTCATAATTCAATAATACTTATTTTAATTTTATAATTTGTATATTTATTTATATTATTTTTTACATAAATTTTTTACATTTTTAAAATAATATATAATTTACTTATTTTTAAAGTTACTATTATATTATTATTAGATGGTATGGATAAAATTATTATGATTATTTATTATAATAGTAAACGTTTAAAAATAAGATCTAATATTTGAAGGTAAATAAAAACATATTTAAGTTGTAAAAATGTAATATTCAACGAATTGAAAGAAATTCTTATTAAGAAATTAAAATTGTTATCCAACGAGGTAATATTTAATATAATAGAAATATTTTTAGTGTTATTTAAAAAATATAATATAAAGAGTTTCAAATAAACGATAATGAATATGTTAAATGTATAATTAATGTGCATTTGAATAACAACGTCTAATACACATACATGAATTATATGTTGAGATTGATACAGTTAGCAATGTACAAAAAACACTAGGCATTGATGATAATAGAGTATAAATAAATATATATTATATCTATTACTTAATAAATTGATGTTACAAATTTTATGATAAAGTATTTTGCAGATCCTATAAATGTATCTGATGATGAAAGTTGAAATCATTATTTTAGTAATAAGGAAGATCATTATAAAAATGAGAATGATTCTATTTGAAAAAACTTAGATGACATAATGCAGGTCAAAATCATTATTTTAGTAATAAGGAAGATCATTATAAAAATGAGACTGATTTTATATAATTGAAAAAACTTTGCTAACATTGACGATGATGGTTAAAAACAAATGCTATTGAGTTTGAGTGGAAGCACATATAACATTTCATCTGAATCATCATGTGAAACACCTCATGAACAAGAAAATGAATTAGGTAATGAACTTATATTAAATCTAGTTAATATTTGTCTTGTTATATATAAAGAAGAAAAAAATTAAATTGAAAGCAAATTAGCATTTTGGAATAGTAGTCGCTACGCCAATATCAAATGAAAATATTTAAACGAGGACATGAACTTTTTAATAATGAAGCATTTTGAATTGGGCTATTGATTATGAATTATTAGTTGGTTTACAATTTAAGAGCATAAAAGAAATGCACTTACACATTATTCAATAAAAATACATTAATCATTTTAATAATTAGTTATTGTTGAATTGAAGCAGAATATCATTTTAATAATTTATTGTTATTGAATCAAACTAGAGTTTACTTTCTATTTGATGTCCTAATCAATTCTGTTTACTTTATTATTTTTAATTAATTAATTAATTAGTTAATTAATAAAAATTGATCTGCTTATTAATTTTTAAGTTGATTGGAAGATACACAATAATATAATTTTATAATTAGAAAAAGAATAAGATAAACTAAGAATAAAAATTTTTGTATATCAACTTAAGTCATAGGCTTTTAACGAATTATTAAATTAATAAATTTAAATATTTTTTATATATTTTTTATTTATATACTTCCATGATTTTAAGGTAATGTTCGAAAAAAATAACTAACCTTTTAATCATTTATAAAAAAGCTTAAAGTTAAAATTTGATAAAATTATAAATAAATTTAAAAATTTATGTCAACTTATATTTATGTTTTTTTTATTTTTTTATATTTATTATTATTATTTTTACACTCTAATACTCTTTTTATTTAAATCAAAAGTTGAAAATTAAATTTTATTTAAAAAATTCTTGACATAATTTATATGGAAATAATATAAAAAATAAATTAAAAATTGAAAAATAATTTTTTAAAAATATTTTTAATATAATTTTTATAAAAACAATATTAAATTTTTTAAATATTTTTTTAGGCTAACGTGTATATCTATTTATAAATAAAACTTAATACATATTATGGATAAGAAAATTTTAGCCATCTTTTAGATTGTTATCTTTTCAGCTATTACCATCTTGAATGGTTTTTTTAAAAAAATATTCTTTTTTTTAAATATTATACATAATAGATTAAAAAAAAAGGTATAAAGCTGAGTTATCAAGTTAGTTTACGATAAGTTTGTTATCAGTTGATTTTTGTTCTCCTTATAAAAACGTTGATGAATATATTAATGTGTTAAAATTAAATTTTTAAGTTTTTTTAAAATTATCGTTGTTAATTAATTATAATTAAACGATAATTATTTTAAAAATTATCTATCATATATTCATGAATATATAATAAAAAAATTTATTAAAAATAAAAATTTATTTAATATTTTTTAAAATAATTTAAAGTATTTGATAAAATTTATTTATTTTACTTTTGCATCAAGTATATATCACATATAATAGAAAATGTATCTACTATTTTTTTTCAAAATATTAATTGTTTAAATTTATGCATATTAATTAAGGAATTATTAATTAATATGAAATATTTTTATATCTTAATTAAAACATGCTTATTTGTTTTCTATTTATTTTATTTAAATGTTAATAGAGAGAAAAAAATGAAAAAATATGATAGATGAGAGAGAAGATGATAAATCATAGTAATAGTTATAAAGTTAGTTGACTGTAATTATTAAATGATCTTTTTAATGTGTAACCAATTATATATAAAAATAAATATTTATTAAAATTATATAACTTAAAACCCGTCTAAATTTACATTCGATTAATTCAACTAAATTTGCAAAAAGAGTTAAACCACAATATTATTGAATTTAGAATGCAAACGCCAAACAGTATGATTTTTGTCATCTAAATCGGAACAAACATGCCCATTACCCATTACCCACTCCTGCGGCTACGAGTAACAAGAAAATTTAATTTCTTGACCCTTGAGTACCAACCAATAACCTCACTCTTTAATTCCTCTTGGCCATTTTTGACTGAGGAAGCAATCATTGCAACATTTGAATAATTTTTCTTGGCCATTTTTGACTAAACAAGCAATCATTGCACTATTTGAATGATGGAAAAATAGTAATCTCTCTGTTTCTTTTTATATGTTAATAAAAATTAAAAATTATTTTTATCACTGTAATTTTTAAAAGGATATTAATCATTTATATATATATATATCAACTATAAAAAATAAAAGTAATTTATAGATAAAAAATAAATTAAAAAAGTAAATATTTTTTATAAAAAATTATTAATTATATTTTTTTAACTATGTGATATTTCTCTTTCTTAATAAATAAAAATAAATAAAGGAAGTATGGCATTTTATTGTGAATGAAAATTGTCAACGAATTGTTGTTCCAATGGTACAGTAATTTTAATACATAAGCAAACTTATGAAATGTAAATTTATATAATGATAACATTAATAACTTGTAAGGGGTTGCTACACAAATACAAGGTAAATGACTTTGTCATTCATGATGATACTCGATATGCTTATAGTAATAAAATTTAGATCGGCTTGACCGTTTGAACTAGGATCAGAAATCGATCAATTTATTCCGATGATATGTTCTTAATCTAATCTGATTTAGTTTAATTTGGAAGTTTTTGAAAAAAAAAATTGATAAATCAGTCAACTCAGTTAAGTTAATCAAAATTTTAAAAAATTAAAAATAAATTTTTTAAAAATTCTATTTTTTAATGTTAATAATAATGATAAATGATAGTTATATTGATATTCTTAAGATTTATTAAAAAATTATTTCATATCCTTTTAATTTTTACTTTACTCTCATCTTTTTTAATTTATATAAAAATATAATATTATATTATTTTTTATTATATAACTTTACACAAATCTTTTTTAATTTTTTTTTCATATCAATCGAAGTAATATAAAAATAAAAGACATTAAATATTTTTAGATAAATATCAATATGTAAGTTATCCGGATAAAAAATATCAAAACTAGAAACATAATTTAAATTTTTTTTTTGTATTTTATATAATTTTAAATTCTTATTATTATTCCACTTATCAAACTTCAACTTTCATCTTTCAAAATTTTATGGTAATCCTTATATAATTTTGTTCAAATTCTTCATTGAAAAATTTTCAAATTATCAATCTAAAATATAAATTTCAACATTATTAGTCTTAAAATGAAATTTTTACATAGAAAATATAATATTGACTCAATATCATTATTTTATTGATTGAATTTTTGAATATAAATTGTATATTTTTGAATTATTATTTTTATTAATTACTAACATTCTAGTAATATTTTAAAATATTAATTATTTTAAAGTTATATTTTGGCTTATTTTATAATCAAGTTTTAATTTTTATTTAATTAAATACTTACAAAAATGTAATTATTTTTAATTTTAAATTTAAAATATTATTATTTTATAAATAATGTTAACTTAATTTTTTATATTTAAACATAAATTTTACAAATTTTAGTATATACTGATCGAATCAATAATTCATTAATCTAACAAATGACTCATTAACATTACACTAACTCGTAATATTTTATCTACATACTGCATTTGTTATTTCTTATCACTCGTCCGATTTATTAAAAAAATAAAATAAATCCCCATCTTAGATGGAAATATCTATGATCCAGGTTTCAAATGTTACTGTATAGTGCTCTTGTTAAACGTTATATGCTCTATTACAATATTTTATAGTTTTTTTAAATGTGTTTATAAATATACAATAAAAACTTACATATAATAAATATTTATTTAAAATTATAAAATATAATATATATTAAAAATTTAAATACTATCATTTGTAATAAAAATTATTAATTATTATTAATTTATTCTGTATCTTTAAATATATATTAAATTATTTAATGTCTTTTCTAATTATTGTAGTAGGGGATGTGTATGTTGATATTTTTACAGACATCAAGATGCAGTTACGGATACAAATTTTTATTTGAAGTAGAAATTGCTGATAATGTAATGAAGAAAATGCGGTATACTTATTCTTTTAAATATGACTAACCAGAAGAATGTGATTGAATAATTCTAACAAGTTCTGAAATTAAAATTTGCTTGTGCCATAAAATTATAATGACTGTTCCTTTTTATTTTTTATTCTTGTCGGTGTTGGCATATTCATCACTTTCATAGACAGGTTATTGAAAGCTTCATAATTTGTTCTTCTACAGTGAAGACATTCATTAATTGATGATGGTTGATTGATTGTTAAATAGATAGATTATTCTCAATCACAAATTATTATGAGTTTATTTTTTCCTGAATTTTTATAATGAAGATATTCATTAAATGAGATGATGGATTGTTAGTGTTAGATGATTAGATTATTCTGCATCACAAATTACTATGAGTTTAATTTTTATATATTAATAATGTAAAATTTTTATATTAAATTAATTAATTAAAATTATTTCAAATATAAATTAAAATAGTTATTATATAAATAAAAAAATTAATTATATAAAAATTAATAATAAAAAATTATACTATTAATGTATTTTTATTTTTTAGGACAGAAATATTTGAGAATTTCAAATACAAATTTAAAACTTATATTATTAAATAATTTTATAAAACCTTATTAAATGTTAGTCAGTATTAAAATCTATTCGTTAGTATATTTCTTATAATTTAGAAGTAATTTTAAAGAATAGTTTAATTAATTTTTTTTTACTACAAATAATAAAAATTATAATAATATTTTATAATTGTTATTTAAAAAAAGGATCTGCAAACCATCGAATAGATACGATGAAGCAAGATATTATGACATAATTTTAAAAAGGAGAGGATTATCTATTAAATATTGAAACTCCTCACCCTTTGTTTAGATAGAAGAAAATGAGTGGAAAATAATTTGTTTTTTGTTTTCTGAGTTACATGAATTTTATTTTTATTTATTTTATAAACAATAAAATAAAATTTTGTAAAATTTACCGAAAATGTATCTTTTTTTGGTTTATCATAAAAAGGAAAGGATCATTTTTTTTGTTTTTAATTTTAAATTATTAAAATTATTAAATATTTTAAAAATAAAAAATAAATATTATATTAATAAAAATATGGTAAAAAAAATTTAAAACTTAAATTTAATTTTTTAAAATTATATAATATTAATATTTTTTTTCATTCCTTTGTTATACATTCAAACAACAGATTTTTAAAAAAAATTTCTCCTATTTCATTTATCTAAATAATTAATTTTTTAATTTTTTTAATTTTTAGATTATTCAAACAAAATATAAGGAAGAAACCATTCTTAAAAAGAAAGTTACGAGTAAGTTGAAAATGGCTCTAGTTTTGGTTTTCTTATATATGACCCTTATAGTATAAATCTTTCATTTATAGTATTTTGATAATCTATTATATTTTTTTTTAGCTATATATATTCATTTTATCTATAGATATATTTTTTTTAGAATTATTTTTAATTTTAGAAAATTAATTCAAAACTTTGTAAAAAAGAAAAAAAAATTAAAAATATTTCTAAAATTTTAATGAAAATTTAAAGTTAATATAATAAAAAAATTAATAAAAAAAAGGAAACATGATAATGAAAGTAGAAATGAAATGGAAGGGGATAGAGATAAGGGCTTTGGCCTAACTATTTTTTCCTTTTAAAAATTTATTTCAGTAAATAATTGAAAGTTGTCCCTTTCAACTAGGTTATATAGTGAGATTTCAAGGAGATTCACCTATCTCCACTTTCAATGTTTATGAACATATTTGTATCTAAAAGATGTTAACAACATTGTCTTTTAAAGATATTTTTTAATGATTGATTAATTTTTAAAAAGGTTATAATAACTTTTAAAATATAATTATAAATGTTTTAATTTTTTACAAATCTAATCAATCATAAAAAAAAATGTTTAAAAGAATTTATTACTAATATTTTTTTTCATATTAAGTTTTGATGTTGATCGCTTTTTTTTTCTGAACATACCAAAGTAAATGTGCTCTGGTTTATTCCAAAATGAGATAGAACACACAAAGTACAAATGAATATATTAATTTTAAATTTATATATATTTATTTTTTTCTAATCATAATTATAATAAAAATCAAAAATTCAATAATAATAATAATAATAATTAAATAAGATCGTAGGATTATTTTATCAAATTTTTATTTTAAATGAAAAAGATTTAGAAAATTTCTGACAGGAGAAAAGTTGTAGGTTTGAGAGCTGATTACGAATAGGAAGATATTAGCATTCTATTCTTCTATTCTAAAGAACTGTATCCTTCATTTAAGTGTGTGATTTTAATATTTTAAAAATTATTTGATCTTTTAAATAAAAATTAGTAAGTTTGCGGGAGAATGTTTGATAGGAGTTAATCATGCTCCTATGTATTTTTTCGTGCAGTAAAAAACTCAAGGCTATGTAATTTTGGTAAAAAGACTAGATAGATCTCTTGAAAAATAGAAGAACTCAGTAGACTTGGGAAGTTTGTGAAAAGCTTACTTGTAAGTCTACGGGATTCAAACCAAGTGTAAGTTGCACCTAAACCTATACGAATTAAAATACAGAACGTTACTCATTCATGTTAGAATTCATCATGTGATTTCTTAGAACATAAAAACAGAAACATTTTAAACAGAGTTAAATTAAGTGAAACTCTTTAAAACTCATGTGCGCATAAGGTTTGAGTCAAATGTAAATTTTATCTGAACCTGTACGAATTAAAATACATAACAATAGATAACGCTAATTGTTCACATTAGAATTTGACATGTGATTTTTAGAAAATTGAAACCCTTAAGAAAAAAGGAAACAATTTTAATCAAAATTGATTTAAATATAATTTCATGAAATTCATGTTTGCACAAGGTTCAAGTCATATGTAAGTTGCACATTAATCTGTACGAATTAAAATATAGAACATTAGAGGGTGCTACTCGCTCATATTAGAATTCGTCACATAATTTTTTAGAAAATTGAAAATCTTAAGAAAAATGAAAACAATTTTAATTAGAATTGATTTAAATATAATTTTATAAAGTTCATATGTACACAGAGTTCAAGTCAAACATAGGCTAAACCAAAACCTATACGAATTAAGATACAGAATAGTAAAGAATGTTTCTCGTTCGCATTAAAATCTGTCACGTGATTTTTAGAAAATTGAAAACCTTAAGATAAGTGGAAACAGTTTTAATCAGAATTGATTTAAATATGATTTCCTACAATTCACATATATATAGGGTTCAAGCCAAATGTATACTGCATCAGAACTTGTACAAATTAAAATATAGAACAGTAGAAAACACTACTCGTTCGTATTAGAATTCATCATACGAATTTTAGAAAATTGAATTTTTTTTGAAAAAAAGAAGAAATTATTTTAAGCAAAATTGATTTAAATATAATTTCCTAAAATTCACATGTACACGTGGTTCAAGCAAAACATAAGCTACACTTGAACTTGTAAGAATTAAAATACAGAACGGTAGAGAACGCTACTCATTTGCATTAGCATTCGTCACGTGATATATAGAAAATTCGAAAACTTAAGAAAAGCAGAAACAATTTTAATCAAAATTGATTTACAGATAATTTCCTAAAATTCACATGTGCACAGGGTTCAAGGCAAAACGTAAGCTGCACTTGAATCTGTATGAATTAAAATACAAAACAGAGAATGCTACTCGTTTGCATTAGCATTCGTCATGTGATTTTTAGAAAATTGAAAACCTTGATAAGTGGAAGCAATTTTAATCAAAATTGATTTAAACATAATTTTCTAAAATTTAAATGTGCACAAGGTTCAAGCTAAAGATAAGCTGCATCTAAACCTGTACGAATTAAAATACATAATAGTAGAGAATACTTCTCGTTTACATTAGAATTCGTCACGCGAATTTTAGAAAATTTGAAATTTTTAACAATAATTTAGAAAAAAAAATGCAATTTCTTTAAATATTAATTTGAATTGATTTTTAGTTTTACCAGAATATTAATCTATTGGGCCAAACTCACTTGCTAAGTCTAATCATGTGATGATCGCTACTTCCAATTAAATGGGAAAACATTTGCAAAAGGGGTAATTCATTATTTGGGCTAATTTGTAGGATGGGCTTAGTCATTCTCAAGTTTTTTTTGTTGCCAAATGGTCTATTCTCTTAAAAAAAATTGAATTGGACCTATAGACCCACTTATTCAAACCCCCAAATAGCCCAAACTCACCCACATATAGAGTACAGAACCACTGCCTACATGATTTGAAGGGGGCTTGATTCCCATGATACTTAATTTAATCAGTGCCTTACAAGAGAGAAGAAGGGAATTTGGTTCCTCCTCAAACTCAATGCCAATTGTACTAGCAAAAGTATAAGCAACAACTAAAAAAGGAGATGCAAGATGCGTCAATGGATATACATAACCCTCAAAATTACATTTCATAGATAATACAACAGTTGTTACAATGTCATTCTTTGAGATAATAGGAGCAACAAATTCATCCAACTCTCTTGAACTGCCAATACGTGTTGTCTGCTAGCTGTCCATGGATTAAGAACATTGATTCTATTTTGGCTTGTCTAGAAACAGACTATTCTCAGTTTCCTATGCATCTTCTATAAATGACCAAGGGGAAATAAATCCTTGTTGATCAAGCACACTGCACATGAAACTTACTTTGTAAAAAAAAAATCCTATTGAAATCTACTAATAAAAGGGAGGTCCTATGCAGATTAACAAAAAAAAATTCATGCTAAACATACTAGATTCAACTTTTAACAGATGAGGCCTTGAGGTATATTACTGTCATAAGTGAGGTTGTAGTTGCAGCCATGATTCATTTGATTTAGCATCAAGTATAATCTCATGACTTATTTCCACCCTTTGAAGGTTAACAAGCAAAAATTTCACTATTCTTGGCCAATGAAAAAGGCAATAGGAGCAGCATCATCAAAGTTAGAATTGGTAGCTCCTGCAACCCACAAAGAGTGTTGCCTCTCCTGCATCTTCACATCACCAAGGCTCATTTATCATAATAAATTATAGCATTATCCATTAGCCCGTAGTGCCACCATATCAGAGGAAGCTCTGACACATCCTGAGATTAGGAATTGTGAATTGCTTGCAGAATCTAGTAAAGTGGTTCAGAGCATTGTCACTAAATATGGATTAAGGAGTGACAATCGATCTAGTAAGATCACAATAACTGAAGACTATAATCCATGATGAATGGTTAGTAAGCGTGAAGCTTCTGTTAGGGTCCAAGGTCTATAACTCATTGACTAATTTGAGTTGACCACTTTAGGAACAAAATGTGAGGCCAACCTATTCTTGTTCCTCAAATAGAACTCCATCATTCTTGGCATCCACCCACTCTACCACATGTGACCCCGACTTAACATACCCTCCATCTTTCAAATTTTGTTCCCCTATATTGTCTATTAGCATTCTATAAAAACTCTAATGTTAAAAAGGGGAAACTAAAGCAACCAAGGGTTTGAAAGATGGAGTCTCTTATATGAATTGTAGAATTAATCACTAGCAAACACACAAATAACACTTGAATGAGGTGAATCATCTACACCAAGATAGTCAAAATCAAGATTTTACCTAAGATTCAAAAGGGGATGTAAGATCATAAAATCTAGGATCATAAACTTGGATCGTAAGATCCTATCTAGAATATAATTTTCTATATATGCATATAAAATTTATATAAGTGCATGTAAAATAATATATATATATATATATAAATATTTAAATCATACAAACACTTAATTAAACATACATTCATAGAGATAATATCCTTAAATTCACCATTTGTCTCAAATAACAACTTAAATACAAAATAATATAGATTCCTAATTTCCTAGAATATCATGATAGTTAAATAAATCATCCTTTCGGTCCATTAGATCTTCATCTTCATCAAATTCATTATCGCCATCTTCATCAAGTTCATTGTCACCATCTTCATCTAAATTAGCCATCCCCACCACATCTTGAGAGGAACCACAACCACCAACAACATCCTCTCCAACTTGGTGTTGATCCAACTCCACCAAGTTATCATCATCTTCAATTTTCTCAATTTCATTCTCATTATCCATAATCCACTCATCATCAGAATAAATATCATCAAGATTTATCTCCATTGATGATTTTCTAACTGCATTTGGTTTAGCCAATTTTGAATTAGCCATGACAAAAATGAGTTCATTCATTCTTGCTTGCTTCAAGCAATTTCTTCTCTTTGTATGAACCTAATAGAATAGAAATAGAGTAATGATATTAGGCAATTGTTAGACTTGGAAGTTGAAATTGATATAGCATGACATGTGTTTCAAATCTTAGTATCTTACCATCTCAAATATACTCCAGTTACGCTCACATCCAGAGGAACTACATGTTAAACTTAATATACGCATGAAAATTTTTTTAAGCTCTGGATGTCATTCTCCAAATTGATCCCACCATTGAGCTAGATCTCTCATATTTAGTGTCATTATGGCCCCCTTGGAGCCAAAATGTCCTATACGTCTCTTGAAATAATCCATTTAAACATCAATCTTAGCTTGCTCTTCCTTAGTGGGTACAATTCTTTGTAGACAATGAAACAATTCATCTGTAACCTCATAGTCACATTTGAATTTAGGACTGTAGTATAGTCGAGGATTAAGAAAATAGCTTGCAGTATGCAAATGCCTATGAAGTTATCTATCCCATCTTTCATCAATGATCTTACATAAAGGTACATAACTAAAAAAATAAAGTTAATTGAATTAGATAAAAAAAACTAAAGTTGATTTTCTTGACATAATAAAGTGAAGTGAATGACAGTTACCTTTTCTTAACTCCTTTGAAAGCCTTTTGTATATTTCCTTTAGCTTGATTCATCTCCTTATAAATAAACCCCATGGAAAGTGGGGTATTTGAATCAACCATATGCAACACTTTGATTAAAGGAATTGCACCTTTCAAACAAATTATGATTCTTCCAAAACTCTTTATCCAACACCACATCCTCAACATATTTTCCATCTGCTGTCTTTGCAAAATGATTGGATTCCATTCTTCACTTGTGAACATTCATATTAAAGCTCCTTTATTATCATTCAGGCACCCTAAAGTTAAGTAAGATGTGGCAAATCGAGTAATTTCTGGTATCACCAACTCTCTTCCTTTTATCTCCTTTTACAATAGGAAAATTAGAGAAGTTCTTGAATAGATAAATGATGTAATTTTTTTACCTTTTGGAATAGTCTCATGATGCACAACAACTTTTTTCTCAAAGTCTTCCAACATTAAGTCAATGTAGTGTGCTACACAAGGCGTCCAATACAACTTTTTTCTCTTGTTCATCAACATCTGACCAGCAGCTTTGTAATTTACTGCATTGTCTGTTTTGCACATGTGAGATGCATCAATTGACTTAAAAAAAAACGGTTCCTTTTGGACTATTCACCAAGAAGTTTAGTATTTTCCTCCTCATTTTGTCAATCCATCCATCAATCACTGTGGTGCACCCTGATTGCTTCCATTCCTCTCTATGTTCTTCCAAAGCCTTTTTCGTCATCTTAACTTCTTCCTTTAAATACTTTACTCTAATTTCATGGTAGGAAGATGGTTGAAATCCTAGTCCATATCATGCAATTGCATCACACATTTCCTTGAACTCATCACTCCTTGCCACATTGAAAGTTATGGCATTGTTGTAGAAAAATCGTGAAATTGCTTGACATGCATCCTCTCTAACAGATTTCTTGAATATGGAATTGATGGTACCTTGTTGAGTATTCATTGGTTATCTCTTGAGAGTATTTTTAGTATTTCTAACTATTATCTCACCGCCTTTCCTTTTTTTAGCCATTTTTTTATGTTCTTCCAATTCAATCAATATCTGCTTCATTTACTTTCTCACTTCATCACTTACACCGATGCAATTTGAAACATTTTGTCCTGTCCAAGCCAAATGATGCTTGAACCTGTAAACACCTCATGTAATAATTTGGGGGCAGTATTTACATTTAATTCGTTTTAAACTCACACCTACAGCAACTCCATGCTTCTAAGCCACATCAGTTTTGCTTCTTATAGTATTCTTACGAATGGGAACAATGGACCTACTTGTACTTCCATCATCATCACCAATAATGCTTTCAGTAGCACTATTAATTGTTGATAAGTGTCCAATACGACACTTATTTAGTACATATTTCGATATAATTGCAAGCAATTGAAGCATAAAGCACCACTAAAGCATGAGAAAATGATAGAAAATTGAGTAACCCATGCACAATCTAGAAAATGCAATTTTAAAAGCCTTTTGGGCGATAAATTCTTATAAATCTTATGTGTTTTAATTTCTATAATCTATTACAAGGTTTTGCGTTGGCAATGCAACCATAAATGCGTGGAGCACATGAAAATCTGAAAGGAAGGAAGTGTTCTGTTATTCATACCCTGTTAGCAACGCAAGCACAGTCGAGTTGGACACGCGATGCAACAGAACAACGCCTTTAAAGGCCTAGAATAGAACGAAACAGGGCATCACTCTATCCATCTATCTATTCAGTTTTTGAGTGCAACCACAGAGAACAGAGCTGCCACTTTCCTAGACTCTGGTTCTGTTCTGGGTGAAAGAGGAATTCTAGGGTTGAGGAAAAACGGCAACCACCGTGAGTCATCATACTCATGACTTCCACCCTCTTCCCTGTTTTCTTCTTTTATTCTTATGTGCAACTAGAACTCTATTAGGGAAGATGGAAGTCATCGCTGAACCTATGTAATCCAGATATATTATATGCATTCACGATTGTTTTTCATTAAAATTGATTATTCTTTTCTTCGCTTAACGCTTCTATGACTTGACCACTTATAAATTGAATTAAAATTCTTCTTCACAATTGGAAAATTGGTTTTAGAATTGGAACTGAAATTGAATAACATAATTATGAATGCTCAAGGGATAGAGATTTGCAATTTTGAGATCGTTTGAATTCTTAAACTTAAGTCTTACTCAAATTAGGAATTACTAAGTGACACGCTCGTCGCAAACGCGCAAAAGTAATTTCTAGATTTCCCCCAAACTATTGGTATAGTATAAGGTGCAACCTAGGTCATCTCCCAAAGACCATTTCATATTCTTAAGCAAATTAGGAGAAAGTTAGAAAAAAGGGATTTTGTAAATATATGATATTAAGTGCGAAATGCAAAATACAGACTGAAATTAATTTGACTTAACAATTATCAACTCAAGGAATTCAGAGGCTATTTTCATAACTAATCATTGATCACTAAAATCATGCATTGTGTTTATCAACCTAGGATCATCTCGAACCCCTACAATGATCCTTGAATTCTCTACTGAGAAACCTCTCAGAATTCAATTGATTATGATCAACAAGACTTAGTAACCACTTAATCTTTCATCTAAACCAATTTTATAATCAGAATTCAGTTGAAGTAAGTAATAAAATGAAAACCTTCAATTAAATTACTTAATTTCTACTCTTCAAACTTTTGGAAAATGATTTACCAATCAAAAACCAATTATAAATCAATTATGCATTAATCAAAATACGTCAACCGATCAAACTTTGATTAAAGAATAAAATTGAAGAATATAGTGAAGTAGAGTAGAACCCACTTAATAAGCATGTAAATAAAGATCAAGACCTCAAAGTTAAAATGAAAATAGCTTGAATCATTGAATTGAAACTACAAACCTAGCCTTCCATGAAGGAGGCAAACTAACAACAAAGAAAGAGGCAAACTAACAACAAATAAATCCTAAGCCTTCCATGTAGGAGACAACTAAAAACAAATAAATCCTAAGCCTTCCATGTAGGAGGCAACTAACAATAAAGAAAAACTAAGCCTTCCATGTAGGAGGCAAACTAACAAGAAAGAAAACCTAAGCCTTCCATGAAGGAGGCAAAACTAACAAGAAAGAACGAAAGAAAGAAAGAAAATGGTATTGGAGTTAATCTCCAAAATGGTGTGTTTCTCCTCTTGTAAACCCTTCTATTTATAGAGGATTTTTGAGGCATCATCTTCAGAAAGTCACCAACTAGGATATTACTTTTCTACCCTTTTATTGCTTTCACATGGGCTTTGTTGAAAATGCAAAACACTTTTGAATTTTTGTCACCAATGAGCACAACAATTTTGACTTTCTTGCACCGCAATTTCGGATGTTCACATGGCCGAATTAGAGCTTGACTTCTGAACAAAAGTTGTAGCCCCGGATCTTAGCTGTCCAACAAAGTTGATTTCATCTCAATATGACTTCGGTAGCTCAAGATATGGCCGGGTCTTTGCACACTGTTCAAATTCCACGTCAGCAACACTATCTCATCTTTTGAGATAATTTCGGAGTCCTAAACATCCCATTTAGAGTCTGCTCTTGCTTTGTAACTATGGACACTTCTTTAAGCTTTCATTCAAGACAGATTTCATGATTTTTGGATGTCTACAACTCCTATTATGCTCAAAATACTATAATAGTGTCATTTTAATCGGGTAAGCAAAGAAATTCAATTAAACTTCATATGAACCCAAACTCATAAAATATGACAAAGATCACTTAATTGATTATATAAGAAGTCTTAATGAGATAAAAGTGAGAGATAATTATTTATGAAATCTATGCTTATCACTAAGGGATTAGGATTCCTAATTTGAGTGAAATATTGATGAGTTAAGGGATTGATCTTCAATTAATATTTGTGAATTTGATCTTCAATTACATTTTATCTTGAATGCACGTAATGATCTAATGTTACATAGGGGAAGTTTTGGTGAAATCCAACCCTAACACCTTCCATAAACCGATTTCATTGAAATTCGTATAATCTATTGAGTATTAGACAGTTCTGTGTTTACTTTTAAATTAGTTTTATGCATGCTAGAACAGTGTTCCAGTTCAGTTAACAAAAACTAGTATTTGCAGTTATTCTTGTTCGCGTTACCTACGCACGCATTTGCGTTGCCTATTCATTTCCATAATTGGTTTCAATTAGTGGACTAGTAGGAATTCAATACTTGAACCGAATCCCTATGGAGACGATACTCTTTCTCACTCTTTACTCTAAAAAACGATAAGGTGCACTTGTTTTCATACGGTTATACACCAACACTTGCATGCCTAGAACTAGAATTTTTTATGGAAATTTGTCCTAAACCTAAGGAAGCAGACTAATAAGCATCATAGGCCACCATTAGTATATACATACTCCTTCAACAAAACAACTTAAAACATTTGGACCTTAAGTAAATTCTTCATTTTTTCAATATCATTGTAGTTTCTACTCAGCATCCGTTTTCTATTTATATTTCATCATGCTAGTTATGCGCAAACTGATGAAATGTATGAATCGACTCCGCAGAAACTATATCAATGAGGAAGACTGAATCCAAACATATGAAGATCCTTTGTTATACAACTAAGAACCTCAATCTAAAGTGGATATGTGAAAATAAAAGAACGATAACAACAAAATAGGCTCGTTCCTGTTCATGATTTGTTCAAGTCATAAGAGACAATGTTGGTGTAGAACCGTATGAAGGAAAATGCACCTTATCGTTTTACAGAGTAAAGGGTGAGTAAGAGTATCGTCTCCACAGAAATTTGGTTCAAATACTGAATTCCTACTAGTCCACTAATTGAACTCAGTTATAAGGTCACGTAGGCAACGCAAATTGAAGCGCGTAGGCAACGCAAACAGAAAAATAACAAGATTCACAGATTCTGTCACTAATCTGGAACTCTGTTCCAATTTGCCTAAAACTACTCAAAATAAACTCTAAACTGTCAAACACTCAGCAACTGATATAAATGTGTAAGAATTCAAATTATGGAAGATGTTAGGGTTGGATTTTACCAAAACTTTCCCAATGTAACCTTTGACATTACGCATATTCAAGATAAAATGTAATTGAAGATCGAATTAACAAATATTGATTGAAGGTCAATCCATTGACTCAGCAATTCTTCACTCAAATTAGGAATTCTAATCCCTTAGCAATTCCTAATTTGAAGTGAGCCTTACGTTCAAGAATTCAAAAGATCTCACAATCGCAAACCTCTATCCCTAGAGCGTTCACAATTATGTTATTCAATCTCAGTTCCAATTCTAAAACCAATTTTCCAATTGTGAAAAAGAATTTTGATTCAATCTATAAGTGGCCAAGTCATAAAAGCTTGAAGCAAAGAGATGAATAATCAAATTTAAGGAAAAAACGATCTTGAATACATGTAACATATCCGGATTACATAAGATCAGTTAAGCATTCATCCTTCCTGATAAGCATAGATTTCATAAATAATTATCTCTCACTTTTATCTCATTAAGACTTCTTATATGTTCAATTAAGTGATCTTTGTCATATTTTATGAGTTTGGGTTCATATGAAGTTTAATTGAATTTCTTTGCTTACCTGATTAAAATGACACTATTATAGTATTTTGAGCATAATAGGAGTTTTAGACATCCAAAAATCATGAAATCTTTCTTGAATGAAAGCTTAAAGAAGTGTCCACAGTTACAAAGCAAGATCAGATTCTAAATGGGATGTTTAGGACTCCGAAATTATCTCAAAAGATGAGATAGTGTTGCTGACGTGGAATTTGAACAGTGTGCAAAGATCCGGCCATATCTTGAGATACAGAAGTCATATTGAGATGAAATCAACTTTGTTGGACAGCTACGATCCGGGGCTACAACTTTTGTTCAGAAGTCAAGCTCTAATTCGGACATGTGAACATCCGAAATTGCGGTGCAAGAAAGTCAAAATTTTTGTGCTCATTGGTGACAAAAATTCAAAAGTGTTTTGCATTTTCAACAAAGCCCATGTGAAAGCAATAAAAGGGTAGAAAAGTAATATCCTAGTTGGTGACTTTCTGAAGATGATGCCTCAAAAATCCTCTATAAATAGAAGGGTTTACAAGAGGAGAAACACACCATTTTGGAGATTAACTCCAATACCATTTTCCATCTTTCTTTCTTTCTTGTTAGTTTGCCTCCTACATGGAAGGCTTAGGTTTTCTTTCTTGTTAGTTTGCCTCCTACATGGAAGGCTTAGTTTTTCTTTATTGTTAGTTTGCCTCCTACATGGAAGGCTTATGATTTATTTGTTGTTAGTTGCCTCCTACATGGAAGGCTTAGGATTTATTTGTTGTTAGTTTGCCTCTTTCTTTTTTGTTAGTTTTCCTTCTTCATGGAAGGCTAGGTTCGTAGTTTCAATTCAAGGATTCAAGCTATTTTCATTTTAACTTTGAGGTCTTGATCTTTATTTACATGCTTATTAAGTGGTTTCTACTCTACTTCACTATATTCTTCAATTTTATTCTTTAATCAAAGTTTGATCGGTTGACGTATTTTGATTAATGCATAATTGATTTATAATTGGTTTTTGATTGGTAAATCATTTTCCAAAAGTTTGAAGAGTAGAAATTAAGTAATTGAATTGAAGGTTTTCATTTTATTACTTACTTCAACTGAATTCTGATTATAAAATTGGTTTAGATGAAAGATTAAGTGGTTACTAAGTCTTGTTGATCATAATCAATTGAATTCTGAGAGGTTTCTTAGTAGAGAATTCAAGGATCATTTTAGGGGTTCGAGATGATCCTAGGTTGATAAACACAATGCATGATTTTAGTGATCAATGATTAGTTATGAAAATAGCCTCTGAATTCCTTGAGTTGATAATTGTTAAGTGAAATTAATTTCATTATGTATTTTGTATTTAGCATTTGATATCACATCTTTACAAAAACCTCATTGTTCTAATTTTCTCCTTATTTGCTTAAGAATCTGAAATGGTCTTTGGGAGATGACCTAGGTTGCACCTTATACTATACCAATAGTTTGGGGGAAATCTAGAAATTATTTTTGCGCATTTGCGACGAGCGTGTCAAAAATTTGGCGCCGTTGCTGGGGACCATTTTAGTTTCCTAGGCTCATTTAGGAGTTTGTATAAAAATTTTAATCTTTCTAACAATTTTTTTTTTACTTTAGGTATATATTCTTGGATTTTCTGTATGAATTCACCTTTTTGTGTATGACCCGATCCAATCCTGAAAATTTATATGCATATGACCCTGAGATTGATAGAACATTCCACCATTTGAAAAGAGCACATAGAAGGCATTCATTCAGTAATAACCAAGAAAGTAACAGTAGTGATTTTTCATCTTTAAATTTTGATAGTTTCAAATATTCTGCTAAGAACATGGCTGATAGAACCCTAAAAGAATTAGCTGCACCTGATGTTGCTTATCAACCGTTGTGTATTCAAGACCCTGATGTTGATGCACCATTTGAACTAAAATCTGGATTAATACATTTGCTACCTAAGTTTCATGGCCTTGCAGGTGAAGACCCTCATAAACATTTGAAGGAATTTCACATTGTGTGTTCCACAATGCGGCCACAAGGAATTCCTGAAGATCATATCAAGTTGAAGACATTTCCTTTCTCCTTAAATGATGGAGCTAAGGACTGGTTGTACTATCTACATCCAACATCTGTTACAAGCTGGAATGATATGAAGAGATTATTCCTGGAGAAATTCTTCCCTGCATCCAGAACAGCAGCTATCAGAAAAGAGATTTGCGGCATCAGACAGAACTCCCAAGAAACTCTCTATGAGTATTGGGAGAGATTCAAGAAACTATGCGCCACTTGTCCACACCATCAAATCAGTGATCAATTACTGATTCAGTATTTCTATGAAGGACTCATGCCAATGGACAGAAGCATGGTTGATGCAGCTAGTGGTGGAGCACTTATGGACAAAACTCCTACAGCAGCTCGAGATTTGATTGCCAACATGGCAGAAAATTCTCAGCAATTCAATTCTCGAACTAATTCCTTGTCTAAAGGAGTCCATGAAATGACCACCAAGACAGACCATACACGATTGGAGAACAGAATTGAAGAACTAACCTCCATCGTAAGACAGTTGGCCATCGGACAACAACAGCAACTTAATGTTGTTGACAAAACCAAAACATGTGGCATCTGCACTTCTGCAGATCATCCTACTGATGCATGCCCAACATTGCAAGAAAGTGAGACACCTGAGGCTGCAGTAAATGGTATTTTTGGCACAGGACAACAATACAGGCCTCCTCAACATTATCAGCAACAGAAGTTTGAACCACCTTCTGGAACATACAATCCTAGTCGGAGAAACCATCCTAACTTGAGATATGGTCCTCCACAACAACAAAGGATTCAAACATCTGACTCCCAAAATAAATACCAACCACCGCCATTCAGACAACAACAACAGCATATGCAGCAATCTGTACCCTCTAATGCTTCTGAACCCTCTCTTGATGATTTGATGAAGCAAGTAGCAACCAACAATCTTCAGTTTCAACAAAATGTAAGTTCTACCATTCAGGATTTACAAACTCAAATTGGGCAGTTGGCTACCACTGTCAACCAATTGAAATCTCAAGGTTCTGGTCAACTACCTTCTCAACCTGTCATAAATCTCAAAAGTGTGAATGTCATGACCTTGAGAAGTGGGAAGAAAGTGCAGACAGACCCTACAATTTTAAAGCAACAAAGCTTCAATCAGGCTAATCCACACCAAAAAGAAGAATTTATCTCCACACCTGGAGACATCTCTGATAAGCCATCTGAATCAGAGGGAAAGTCTGATGAAAAAAGTACACCAGCCTTTGATAAGACATCGAATGATCAACAAAAAGAAGCTTGCCATAAACGATCTGCACTTGAAGCATCTGATGAGACAAAAACCCCAAATTGTGCTGATCAGAAGGTATCTTTACCTTTTCCAAATAGAATGGTTCAATCCAAGCCCAATGTTCATGCAGAATTGGATAAAGAGCTTCTAGATACTTTCAGGAAAGTGGAAGTCAACATACCACTTCTAGATGCTATCAAGCAAATTCCCAAATATGCCAAATTTCTAAAGGATTTGTGCACGCATAAGAGAAGACTCAAAGGGGATGAGAAGATCAGTGTGGGACGCAATGTTTCTACCTTAATTCAACCCAACCTCCCTCAGAAATGTAAAGATCCAGGAACTTTCACCATTCCTTGCATAATAGGAAACTCTACATTTGGTGATGCATTGCTGGATCTAGGTGCTTCCATTAATGTTATGCCCTCATCAGTTTATAAATCTTTGAATCTGGGAGAACTGAAGCCAACTGGTGTGGTGATTCAATTAGCCAACAGAAGTACAACACATCCAGCCGGAGTACTTGAAGATGTGCTAGTTCAAGTGAATAAGCTGATCTTTCCAGCTGACTTCTACATTTTGGATATGGAAGACGAGTCATCCATCAATAGAGCAACCTTGATCCTAGGGAGACCTTTCCTCAAAACTGCAAAAACAAAGATAGATGTGCATACGGGGACTCTCTCTATGGAATTTGGAGATGATATCATCCAATTCAACATATTTGAAGCCATGAAGTATCCCATAGAGAATCATTCACTCTTTCAACTTGATGCCATAGATATTCTTGCGAATGATTATTCTATTGACAATCTACTTTTTGATTTTGATTTAGATTACTTAGATAATTTTACTTGCACATGTGATGAATTTGATCCATGTATTGTTTGTTCCAGGATTAATGTTGCAGACCAAACTTCGTTGAAAGATGACATGTTAGATGCAAGTGTTGCAGACATTTCAATCTCAGATAGATCCTTTCCTTCCATAATACAACCACCTCTTTTGGAATTGAAGTCTTTGCCTGAACATCTAAAGTATGCTTATTTGGGGGAAAATGAGAAGCTTCCTGTCATCGTAGCAAAGAACCTTCTACCATAACAGGAAGAAAGGTTGTTGCAAACCTTAAAAAGCCATAAACAAGCAATTGGATGGACTTTGGCTGATATTCCAGGTATTAGCCCATTTACTTGTATGCATAGGATATTGCTGGAGGAAAACACCAGACCTGTTAGACAACCACAAAGGCGTTTGAATCCAACCATCCTAGATGTGGTAAAGAAGGAAGTAGGTAAGCTTTTGGCAGCTGGTATCATCTATCTCATCTCAGACAGTGATTGGGTAAGCCCGGTGCAAGTAGTTCCTAAGAAGACTGGCATGACTGTAGTCAAAAATCACAATGATGAACTAATCCCTGCCAGAATACAAAACAGTTGGAGAGTGTGCATAAATTATAGGAAGCTTAACCAAGTTACTCGCAAAGATCACTTCCTTTTGCCCTTCATAGACCAAATTTTGGAAAGATTAGCAGGAAAATATCACTATTGCTTTCAAGATGGTTTTTCAGGTTATTTTCAAATACATATAGCCCCAGAAGACCAGCATAAGACCACCTTCACTTGTCCTTTTGGTACTTTTGCCTATCGAAGGATGCCTTTTGGTCTATGCAACGCCCCTGGAACCTTTCAAAGATGCATGGTAAGCATTTTCTCTGATCTCTTAGAAAGTTGCATGGAAGTGTTTATGGATGACTTCACTGCATATGGTTCTTCTTTTGATGCATGCTTAGAAAGCCTCTCTAAAGTTTTGGACAGATGCATTGAGACTAACCTGGTTTTGAATTTTGAAAAATGTCATTTCATGGTAACAGAAGGTATAGTCTTAGGACACTTGGTATCTAGCAAAGGTTTAGAGGTTGATAAGGCCAAGATAGACATTATTACTTCTCTACCTTACCCCACTTCTGTGCGAGAAGTACGTTCTTTACTTGGTCATGCAGGTTTTTACAGAAGATTCATCAAGGATTTTAGCAAGATTGCACAACCTCTTTCTAAACTACTACAAAAAGATACCAAATTTGTGTTTGATCAAGCATGCAAGGATTCATTTGATGAACTAAAGAAGCGGTTGACAACCACTCCCATCATTCAACCACCTAATTGGACGCTTCCATTTGAATTAATGTGTGATGCATCTAATTATGCCCTTGGTGCTGTACTGTCTCAAAGAGTTAGCAAGAGATCTCATGTCATTGCATATGCCTCTCGCACATTTGATGCAACCCAATCCAATTACACAACTACTAAGAAGGAGTTGTTGGCAATTGTGTTTGCATTAGATAAATTTCGCTCCTATTTGCTTGGATCTAAAGTTATTGTCTTCTCTGACCATGCAGCTTTGAAATACTTGCTAAAGAAGGCAGATGCTAAGCCGAGACTGATTCGTTGGATGCTTCTGTTGCAAGAATTTGATTTAGAGATTAAAGACAAGAGTGGTGCAGAGAACCTTGTAGCAGATCATTTAAGTCGGATCCAGCAACCTTGTGAAGAAACTTCAATTGCAGATTCATTCCCAGAAGAGCATCTCTATCATTTGCACGGGAAAGATCCTTGGTATGCAGATTTGGTAAACTATCTGGTTGCTAAAGAAATACCCAAACACTTCACCAAATCGCAAATTGCCAAGTTGAAAAGTGATGCCAAACACTACATATGGGATGAACCATACCTTTGGAAGACATGTAGTGATCAAATCATTAGAAGATGTGTTCCAGATCATGAAGTTCAGTCTGTACTTACCTTTTGCCATTCCCTAGCTTGTGGTGGACACTTTGGGCCACAACGGACAGCTAGAAAAGTACTAGACTCAGGCTTTTATTGGCCTACAATATTTCGTGATGCACACAGATTATGCATAACTTGTGAGCAGTACCAAAGAATAGAGAGTATTTCGCGCAGAAATGAGATGCCCCAACAACCACTTCTTTTTTGTGAGGTATTTGATGTATGGGGTATAGACTTTATGGGTCCATTCCCTGTCTCTTTTGGCTTTGTTTACATTCTGTTAGCTGTTGATTATGTTTCAAAATGGGTGGAGGCAAAAGCCACTCGTACTGATGATGCTCGAGTTGTTGCAGATTTTATCAGGTCTAACATTTTTAGCAGGTTTGGCATTCCTAGAGCTCTAAATAGTGACCAAGGTACTCATTTTTGCAATCGCACAATGGAAGCCCTACTCCGCAAATATGGAGTCACGCATAAAGTCTCCACCCCATATCATCCTCAAACAAATGGTCAAGCTGAAGTTTCTAATCGAGAGATCAAGAAAATCTTAGAGAAAACAGTTCAGCCTAACAGGAAGGATTTGAGCTTGCGCCTTGTTGATGCTTTATGGGCATATAGGACAGCCTACAAGTCACCCATTGGCATGTCTCCCTACAGGATTGTCTTTGGTAAAGCATGTCATCTTCCAGTTGAATTAGAGCATAGAGCATTGTGGGCAGTAAAGAAATGCAACATGGATCTAGACCAAGCAGGAATCCATAGGAAGCTTCAATTGCAGGAACTTGAAGAAATTCGATTGGAAGCATACGAAAACTCCAAAATTTACAAAGAAAAGGTCAAAGCTCTTCATGACAAAAAGTTGGCAAGAAAGGAGTTTTCCGTTGGACAAAAAGTTCTCCTTTTCAATTCTCGGCTAAAGCTTATGCATGGTAAGCTACGCTCTAGATGGTTAGGACCATTTGTAGTTACTAATGTTTTTCCTTATGGTGCAGTGGAAATAAAAAATGAGGTAACTGAAAAACTCTTCAAGGTGAATGGACATCGTCTTAAACCATTTTTCGAAGGTTTTCAAAAGCACACAGTAGAAGAAGTGCATTTGCACAATGCCACATACCTGCAATAAATTCAAGAGAAGTCTCTCTCTCTCTTTCTCTTTCTCTCTTTCTCTCTCTCTCTCTCTCTCTCTCTCTCTCTCTCTCTCCCTCTCTCACATTCCTCGCTTATAAGTTTCAACTAATCTCTCAACTTCCTTCTTCACCTCTTAAATCATCCCAACTATTACACCACATTGAGCTTGCAGGAATAATAACTTGAGTGTTTTAAGAAAAAAATGGAGAAAGCTCTCACCAGGATCAAAATTTTGTTCCCTACTCTCCTCAGAAATTTTCTTAAAGACATTTACAATTGCAGACTTGAACGATTGAGAGCATTAACACTCTTAGGCCTTCCAGAAGATGTCCGTTGGATCATTGAAGCTAAGGTACGTTTAGCAGGTGAATTTCAAGAATCATTTGTTAAAAACATGTCAGGTATGGGAAGAAGTTCCTATGCAAAGAAGAGAAGGGCAAAAAGAATTGGAGTTTGCTACAGGTGTGCAAGATGGACCTGTAACACAAGATGCAAGAACCCTGGAATGGTTTCAAGAAATCGAGAGGACAAAATTCAATTCATAAAGGATGGACTGAGTAAGGAGTCATTGGATGATATCATTCAGACTCTTGAGACGCATCCTAGTGGGCATGTACAAGGAGTCCTTCTTGATTTGTTTGAACTGTTCTGTAAGGAAAAAGCACGTTATAGTCTTGGGAATCTGACTTTAAAAGACCCTGTTGTCAGTTTACAAGAAAACTGAATGGGAAGCACATCCTCGACTCTTAGAAGGCGTTTCAGCCGTTACTGGACGTAAAATCAGAGGAAGATGTGAGCCACAATCACAACTACTGTTCATTCTCACGCGTGTCTATTTGTCATTTACATTGTCTTTTCAATTTATTGGGCCACCATTTTTTGAAATTTTCACCTCTGCTCAAAGTCTTTCCCCTCTGACATTCACCTTTTCCTTGAACAAAAATTCAAACTTTTGCAACAAAAATTCAAACTTTTGCTACCAAATCCTTATCCCGCACTATTCAAGCGATCTCCTTGTCTGATATTGAGTCCCTATAAATTATCAACCTCTATGACATATTTTTTCAAAAAAGACAGAAACACCGTATATGGATAGGATCAATACTATCTGTGTTTTTGGTGGGTCTAACCTTGGAAAGGATGGAGAATTTCAACATGCAGCTTATACCCTTGGTAAGGCATTAGCTGCAAGAAAAATCAATCTTGTTTATGGGGGAGGGATTCAGGGTTTAAAAGGATGTGTTGCAGGATCTGCACTCACAAAGGGATGTAACGCCTTAGGTGTTGGCTTAAAAAATGGGAGCACCTCCTACTTGACCCTGGGTACTCAATTGAAGGTTGCAACCATGCATGACTGTATTTGAATGCGGAAGTTTGTTGTTCTTTAGATTTCAGAAAATAATTGAAGCAAAATGATTTACATTTCGAGATTAATTAGTTTGGCAACACATATTTGAATTGGATAGATTAGATTTGATAAATATATTACCTGTGAGATTTTGAGCCTTATTATTATTTTCTTTCTTGTGTGATTTTCATCCATGGAATATGTTACTTCAGAACTTGCATTGATTCTTTTTGAAGCTACATTTTCACATGAATTGTACAAAAATGATTGAGGCACTCTTTTTGTTGAACAAACCACTTGGCCACATAACCAAACCATATAATTTTATCCTTTGATCAGCTCTTTGAGCCGATTATCCTTTTCTTCTTTTTAGCTCACCACAAATCAAAAAAAACAAAAACAAAAACAAAAACAACTTTGTTTGACCATAGAAGGTGAGGAATACTGGATTTGTCATACCATAAGTGTTTCAATAAGTGTGGGGGAGATTATTGTTGTGTTCATTGATATCATGGTTGAAAAAAAAAACTGAAGCAATAAATTAATAAATAAACTATTATATTGAAAAAAAAAAGAAAAAAAAGAATGAAGAAGTGATATCTGTTTCTCACACTTGCACTTAGACTCAGTTCTCAATCCTCACCATTTTCCTTGGTCTAACATTGTATCTCTTCAATATATCATTTCATCTTTCTAATCCCGTTATAACCAAAATAAAGACCTCTTAATTTGTGCATTGCATGTGTACATAGTAGTAGAGAAGTAGAAGTTATGCAAGCCTATGATAGTTCATCTTTCATGGATTGAATTTGAGAGAAACACTTACCAAATCAAACACTTGAGAGATTCAGAGTATATCATGTGAGGTTTTATCTTTCTCAATCTATGTTTTTTAAATTAAAGTTGCCTTTCTAAGTAATTTCAAAAATGTGATGAAAGAATGCTTCATGAAATTTTGTGAATTCTTGAGAAATCAACTCAAAACTTGGATGTTCTTTCAAAAAAAAAAAAAGTCACCAATCCTTAACTTAAGTTTGCCCGAGACGTGCAAAAGATAAGTGTGGGGGAATTTGATAAGCATAGATTTCATAAATAATTATCTCTCACTTTTATCTCATTAAGACTTCTTATATGTTCAATTAAGTGATCTTTGTCATATTTTATGAGTTTGGGTTCATATGAAGTTTAATTGAATTTCTTTGTTTACCCGATTAAAATGGCACTATTATAGTATTTTGAGCATAATAGGAGTTTTAGACATCCAAAAATCATGAAATCTGTCTTGAATGAAAGCTTAAAGAAGTGTCCACAGTTACAAAGCAAGAGCAGATTCTAAATGGGATGTTTAGGACTCCGAAATTATCTCAAAAGATGAGATAGTGTTGCTGACGTGGAATTTGAACAGTGTGTAAATATCCGACCATATCTTGAGATACAGAAGTCATATTGAGATGAAATCAACTTTGTTGGACATCTAAGATCCGGGGCTACAACTTTTGTTCAGAAGTCAAGCTCTAATTTGGACATGTGAATATCCGAAATTGCGGTGCAAGAAAGTCAAAATTGTTGTGCTCATTGGTGACAAAAATTCAAAAGTTTTTTGCATTTTCAACAAAACCCATGTGAAAGCAATAAAATGGTAGAAAAGTAATATCCTAGTTGGTGACTTTCTGAAGATGATGCCTCAAAAATCCTTTATAAATAGAATGGTTTACAAGAGGAGAAACACACCATTTTGGAGATTAACTCCAATACCATTTTCCATCTTTCTTTCTTTCTTGTTAGTTTACCTCCTACATGGAAGGCTTAGGTTTTCTTTCTTGTTAGTTTGCCTCCTACATGGAAGGCTTAGTTTTTCTTTATTGTTAGTTTGCCTCCTACATGGAAGGCTTAGGATTTATTTGTTGTTAGTTGCCTCCTACATGGAAGGCTTAGGATTTATTTGTTGTTAGTTTGCCTCTTTCTTTGTTGTTAGTTTGCCTCCTTCATGGAAGGCTAGGTTCGTAGTTTCAATTCAAGGATTCAAGCTATTTTCATTTTAACTTTGAGGTCTTGATCTTTATTTACATGCTTATTAAGTGGTTTCTACTCTACTTCACTATATTCTTCAATTTTATTCTTTAATCAAAGTTTGATCGGTTGACGTATTTTGATTAATGCATAATTGATTTATAATTGGTTTTTGATTGGTAAATCATTTTCCAAAAGTTTGAAGAGTAGAAATTAAGTAATTGAATTGAAGGTTTTCATTTTATTACTTACTTCAACTGAATTCTGATTATAAAATTGGTTTAGATGAAAGATTAAGTGGTTACTAAGTCTTGTTGATCATAATCAATTGAATTCTGAGAGGTTTCTCAGTAGAGAATTCAAGGATCATTTTAGGGGTTCCAGATGATCCTAGGTTGATAAACACAATGCATGATTTTACTGATCAATGATTAGTTATGAAAATAGCCTCTGAATTCCTTGAGTTGATAATTGTTAAGGGAAATTAATTTCATTATATATTTTGTATTTAGCATTTGATATCACATCTTTACAAAAACCCCTTTATTCTTGTTTTCTCCTTATTTGCTTAAGAATCTGAAATGGTCTTTGGGAGATGACCTAGGTTGCACCTTATACTATACCAATAGTTTGGGGGAAATCTAGAAATTATTTTTACGCGTTTGCGACGAGCGTGTCACTTCCCTAACAGGAAACTAGTTACACATAATGATAGAGAAAGAAATCAAAAGGGAAAACAGGGGTCATGGGTAAGATGGATGCACCCCTCTTCCAAACTCTAGGGTTTCTTCCTTCACCCAGAACAGAACCAACATCCAGGAAAACAACAGCTCTATCCTCTGGGTCTGTGCTCTGGAGATAGATCAATGGGTAGAGTGATTGATGCCCTGTTTTCGTTTTGTTCTGGGCTTTTTATAAATTCTGTTCTGCAGCGTCGCATGTCCAATGCGGTCCAGCTGCGTTGACAACGCGGAACCCTGTAATATTTTGCAGAAATTAAAACACATCAGATTTATGAGAATTTATCACTCAAAAGGCTCTAAAATTGTATTTTCCAGATAGTGCATGAGTTATTCAGTTTTATGTCTTTTTCTCATGTTTTAATGGTGTTTTAAGCTTCAATTACTTGAAACTACATTGAATTATGTTCCAAATAAGTGTCTTATTAGACACTTATCAGACAACTAGAACATAATTGGACTATGCAAGCATTCACTAAAAAGATCACATAAAAGTAAAAGAAATGTGTGCAAGAAATCCAACTTGGATAATGTCACCTCTAGAATGCACCAATAGCTCTCCTTCAGTTAATTGAGAAATGAAGCAAGATCTGCAATGGAGCTTTTTCCAAGAAGCGTGAGCATTTCTTCTTTCTTTGGCAACAATGGTATGTTCGAGGAAGTATCAAAAAGAAAAACTAGTAGCAATTTTAAAAACTTTTCAGAATGAACCTCTCCTTCCTTTTTTGTTTGTTTTTTTCTTTCTATTTATATCCCTCACCTCATTAATTTATTTAACTATGATTTTTTTCAGCTAATCATAGTCATCTTTTTAATTCATCTATAACTGCTTAACCAATTTTTTAGCTAATTCCATTATCAATTTTTTTCTCTTTTTTTATTTTTTTTTATTTTTAGGCTAAAATACCTATTTTGCTTTTTCATCTTTTTCAATCAGGCCATTCTATTAATTTATACTTTTATTTTTTATTATTTTATATATTTTTTATTATTATTAATTATTTTCTCTTCTGTCTTTTATTATATATCTTTTTTTATTTTCTTGGTTTGTACCTAAATATTATTATTTAATTTTTATTTATTTATTTTATTTTATTTTTTATTTCTATATTTTTACATTTCTTTATTCTATATTTATTTTTTGTTTATTCTTATGATAAACAATATTTTTTTCAAGTATTTATATATATATATATATATATATATATATATATATATATATATATATATATACAAAAATTTAGAAATTTATGTTGCTTTCTTTTTCTATTCCCATACAAGAAGATCTTGTTTTGTTATATGGTTGATACCCAACAGTAGTATTCTTTTCTTCAACGAAACTAATATATTTGCCAAAAAGTTTAATAACATCATATTTTTGTTATATGGTTGATACCCAACAGTAGTATTCTTTTCTTCAACGAAACTAATATATTTGTCAAAAAGTTTAATAACATCATATTAAATATTAGGCCAGAAATATATTATTTACTAAGCTATGATATGGATGTATTTGATATTATCTAATATTACAGGTAACTGGTCTAATACTATATTATTACAAAATTTATTTTTTAAAAATATTTATATAGTAAATATTGCTGGTCCAAAACTGAAAAATTAGAATGTATATTATTTAAAGTAAAAAAGTAATCCTACAAACAGAAAATATAAGACCTGAAGTTACATTAAATCATTATTGGATTGTGAAACTAAATTCACAAGCTATGAATGTAAAGCGCACTAAGATCTTATATCATTGGAAACTTCAAATTTAGGGTATATATCTTCTAAATTTAAAAGTTTATGTTATAATTAACTTTTATCTATATGATGAATTGATTATTAAATTTTTTATTTATTTTATTTAAAAGATTTAATAAATTATTTTGACATTAACAATTTTTAAAAACATTTATATGCATATAATATACAATAACAACCATTATAATTTTTACTTTTTTTTATGCTTGTTTCATATAAAAATTTTATATTTTTTCTCCAATTTAAAACCTTATCATCTTCTTCTACTTATTATATAATTTCAACTTATAAATTTATGGTATCAAATATAAATTTTCTAAGACTAGATAAGATTTCTAACTTTCCATTACCGTTTCATTTTAGTTTTTTAATATATACTTATTCAATCACTTAAATTGTTTAAAATAATTGAATATCATTTTATTCTATTGAAGGGATTCTATGGACATACTTGTGCAAGTTTCTTTGCACGGTTATGTTGATAAGCGTGTCATCTTCTTTTTGCATGTTCATATTTTTTTTTTATTTTAATTGTATTATGGACATACTTGTGCAAGTTTCTTTGCACGGTTATGTTGATAAGCGTACCATCTTCTTTTTGTATGTTCATATTTTTTTATATTTTAATTGTATTCTTTTTCATTTGACATAATTTGTTTAATCGTTCATGGTTGTGCTTGTAATAAAAATCTAAAATTTTACACAATTTATCTTTAACATTATAATGGTTAATTTTTGCACGGTAGTGCTTAAATTTTGCATAGCAATCTAAGTAAAAGTTCGTAAAAATAATGGGTTTTCATGGGCGTGCTTAACTGTTGAAGATTTTCTTAGGTGCTCATACCACAGTGATTTGTTGATCCTCTTTTTTGTGCTATAGAAAAAGATGATATTTTTAAATGATATTAAATATCATATGAAAGTGTTCCTAAAAGCCTTTTTCAAGTACCCTTATCCTAAAAATTTTAACAATATATAACTTATCTCGTGCTTTTAATTTAATAGCATGTGCTAAATGTAATTTAAAGGGAATTTATATTAGAAACAGATCACAAATACAATATTAAAATATGTACGTAATTTAATTTAATAAATTTGGTACATAGATTGTATTCAGGTAACCAAACAGCTAAATTTTCTACTATAGGTAGAGATAATAGTACAATATTACTATTTTCAAAAAAAATTATATATATGTTGCAACCATAATTTCGACGAGACGACGAACTCGTTAAAATTTTAAAATAGAATTTGTTGATTATGTGGAGTTGCCACCAAATTTTTATTTAAGGAAAAAAGTTTGGAAAAACCCTAACTTAAAGATGAGACTCAAAGTTTGGGAGTCCGTTACGAGTGGGGAAGGTGTTAGACACCCCACTAGCCCATTCCAAAGAACGGTACCCTTAAACTAAGGGTGTGATTTTTGAAAATTTTTTGATCCCTTTAATTAGAGTGAAAATAAATAAATTGATGGAGGTTAGCCTGACAGGACTTGATCCTCCTCTTACGTATTCCTCGGTGCAATGGAAAACTTAAGGCTTACGTAGTTCTGGTTTGATTTAAAGGTTTGACCTTTGAAAGGTGTTTGAATTTAAAGGGCAAATACATTGTTGTTTTTTTTTTTAAAGATTTTAAGGGTGCTTCCTAATCCACATATGCACAGGGCCTACGACAACTACGGCTGCACTTGGACCTATACGAATCTCCAAACAACGAACAACAGAAGAAACTATCAGTTTGTGTTTAGAGCTCGTCGCGTGAGATTAAGGAATGCAAAAATGAGTTTTTATTTGTTTGAAAAAGAGAAGGGCAATCACAATCCACGTATGCACAGGGTCCAATACAACTACGACTGCACTTGGACCAATATGAATCTCCAAACAGCGAACAACAGAAAAAGCTACCAGTTCGTGTTTAGAGCTCGTCGCGTGAGATTAAGGAATGAAAAATGAGCTTTTATTTGTTTGAAAAAGAGAAGGCAATCTCAATCCACATATGCACAGGGTCCAAGACAACTACGGCTGCACTTGGACCCATACGAATCTCCAAACAGCAAATAGCAGAAAAAGCTACCAGTTCGTATTTAGAGCTCGTCGCGTGAGATTAAGGAATGAAAAATGAATTTCTATTTGTTTGAAAAAGAAAATGGCAATCCCAATCCACATATGCAAGGCCCAAGACAACTACGGCTGCAATTGGACCCATACGAATCTCCAAACAGCGAACAGCAGAAAAAACTACCAGTTCATGTTTAGAGTGCGTCGCGTGAGATTAAGGAATGCAAAAATGAGTTTTTATTTGTTTGAAAAAGAGAAGGAAAATCTCAATCCACATATGCACAGGGCCCAAGACAACTACGGCTGCACTTGGACCCATACGAATCTCCAAACAGCGAACAATAGAGAAAAATACCAGTTCGTGTTTAGAGCTCGTCGCGTGAGATTAAGGAATGAAAAATGAGCTTTTATTTGTTTGAAAAAGAGAAGGGCAATCCCAATTCACATACGCACAAGGCTCAAGACAACTACGGCTGCACTTGGACCCATACGAATCTCCAAACAACGAACAGCAGAAATAACTACCAGTTCGTGCTTAGAGCTCGTCACGTGAGATTAATGAATGCAAAATGAGTTTTTATTTGTTTGAAAAAGAGAAGGGCAATCTCAATCCACATATGCACAGGCTCCCAAAACAACTATGGCTGCACTTGGACCCATACGAATCTCCAAACAGCGAACAACAAAAAAAGCTACTAGTTCGTGTTTAGAGCTGGTCGCGTGAGATTAATGAATGCAAAATGAGTTTTATTTGTTTAGAACGAGTTTTCTATTTTGTTAGGCGGCGAAAGGAATCAAGCTTGAGTGTAGCTATCGGAAGTGCGAGGGCCAAACTGTAATCATTGGAAGGTGCAGGGGCTTAAGTGGAATTTTGAGAAGTTTAGGGGCCTAATTATAAATATTGAAAACATAGGAGTCTAACTGTCATTTTGGGAAGTTTAGGAGCCTAACTGTAATTTTGAAAAGTTTGGGGCTTAATTATAAATATTAAGAACATAGGGGTCTAACTGTAATCATGGGGAACATAGGGGTTTAACTACAATTACTTGAAATCTAGTGCTATAATGGAAATTCTTTAGTGGGCCCACCATCTTAATTCACCCTCGTCGTTTTCTTCATGGCCTTATCCCCACACCAGGGTGCCCCTGCATAGCGCCGTTTCTGCCTCATTTCATGGGCTAGCCTCTTCTTTTCATTGACATCATGCAAGCGATGATCCAAGGCTTGAGTTTTTGAACCCCCTTTCGTCTCCTCCACCTATGTAGGTGTTCACGTTGAGCAAAGCATTCTAAACATAGCCAACTTACTTGCTGCTTGCTTCTAAGGAAAGATGTATGTTGCATGGTACGATCGCATGTGGGCCTGCGCGCGGCGTCCCTCATTTAATGCACACAACAGTGTCTAATCCTTATTGCCTACCTCGTGAGAACCTATGAATGTTGGGCCTTGGTATCAAGGTCTGCTTCCAGTTGACTCCTTTCCTCTTGGATTCCTCACATTGCGGGGCTCATGTTTCGCCATGGCCAATCTGCTCTTGTCGACGCTCTTAGGCCTTCTCCTGAGCTTTGCTTCTTCCTGTCATCCAACCGGCCAAGACCTGGAGTATTTGCTAAGTTTTGGACTATGCCATTATCCCTTAGAGGGCTTATGCCCGCCGCAAACGGCTACGCAGCCGACGCGACCCCCATCCTTTCGGAACTCCCCTCGGCTAAAGAAAGGTGAAACGTTGTGACTCAATGACCCGGCCCTCTAACAGATGCTGTAACTTGGGCAATTCCCCAGCCATGCACCCATTGCACCCCTTCTCTTATGGCTGGATATGCCCCTGACCAGCTCACGACTAACCGGCTACTATGAGTGAAATCCCTAGCCTTGGGTTTACGTCATTGGCATCGCACATGGCATTTTGCAAATCAACTAGGTGTTGCGGCCACTTCATGGCAAACCCTCAGACATATGCTAGAAAAAGGTGCTTGCTACTAATACGACAAAACCAAACCGAAGACTTAGTGGGAGTGACTTGGTTTGACTCTCTAGTAGACGCGACCATGAACTTGGATGAGGCGGGACTCGGTTCCTGTGACGGTAATCGAAGCCTCTCAAGGGAGGGGACTACCGACATCAGGGCCTCTGTTGTGTTAGCCTATGGGTGTAGCTTCCTAGAGGGGTGAATCTACGTCGGCGCCTGACCTAGGAAGGGTATGGGGGCGATCAAGGCAACCCGAAGCACATGAGGGTCGAACGGTGACCCGGGAAACTACGAGACGGGTAACCTGTAGGATACTAAAGAGATGACTCTTCCTCCCGCTTAATGGGTGTTGGATGAGGACTTCGAGTAGCCTATCTTAGGCCAGAAAACACGCCTACAACCAGGGCTATCGCATCGCCTAGCCCTCGCGACTTTCGTGACCATCATGTCTCTCATGGCGGCTCCTGCAAAAACTACGCTACCTTGCACAGGCTCCCCTTTTTTGGGAGAGTAAACTCGCACGCTAACTAATCCCCGCAATCAATAATGGGGATCGGCTAAGGGTAGCTTAAGGGGATGCCCATACCCCCTATGATA
Organism: Canavalia gladiata; assembly: GCA_037954105.1. NCBI lineage: Eukaryota > Viridiplantae > Streptophyta > Magnoliopsida > Fabales > Fabaceae > Canavalia > Canavalia gladiata. The sequence goes on along the minus strand of CM075658.1, from coordinate 16,086,689 downwards.
GGCAGTTTTCTCCCCACAAGACCTCTCGGTATTGACGGGCCCTTGATGAGATCTTCACGCACCATAAACCACCATTCGAACAATCGGTTTCATGAGCAGCTAGCGGGTGGATACAGACTCAATCCAGCACTACAAGCGTATGTGATGCTCGAAGTAGGACGATTCTAAAGACCCCCGCTCCCTGCTGTTTGCCTTTTGTTAGAGCTCCTGCTCTGCATCGCAGCAGAGACTGTCGTATAAGGGTTGACCGCGATGCTTCTCATCAACCCGAGTCAACGTACTCGCCACTCGTTGAGCTCGTGATGAACTTCGGTTCTTCGGTGGTGATTTATGTTGGGAGCAGTCATCAACTAGTTCAAGTGCCGCCAGGGAGAACCCTAGAGCAACAGATCTACGTTCTAGACCACTACACCTCTTGTCTTTAGCAACTAAAAACCAAACAAAAAAAAAACGATCGGACATAACAATACCAACGCAGGGATTTATGTTTATGTGCAGTCACAACATACTACCGAAGACGAGACCCCGTCTATCCATGACAAACAAATTAATCGTGCATCAGGCGGGTTCACTATCATCACACTTTGTGCTCATTCACAAGCAGTCATAGAAGCTTTAGGACAAATCAAATCTACTCCACATTTACACAACAAATCAAGCGTGACAAGACGAAAATGAGGGGAGATTACTAACCTCGGCGGGAATATCACAAACACCCCGTCCACTTCTAGAATGGACTCCCACGGCGGACTCTTCAGCAGCACCCAATTGTGCGAGGTGAGAGCAAGGAAAAGCCCCTGAGAATTCTCTGGATGAAGAGCGCACCGGAATGCTTCCTTTCTCTCCAATCCGAAAAAAAGGTCCCAACCCCTCCTTCAAGGGCCTTTTTTCCTTTTTATATTCACAACCTTCTCCTTTCTGTCTTTTTCAATTTTATTATTTGTTTTATTTATTTATTTTCATGTTATTTTGTTTATTTTATTTTATTTTATTTTTCCTCAATTATTTATATTTCTTTTAATTTTTCTTTTTCTGTTTCACTTATTCATTTTTTTTATATTTTATTTTTAATGAATTTTTTCTATTTATTTATTTGTTTTATTATCATTATTATTATTTTTATTATTTTTTTTTATTTTTTAATTTTCAATCATTATTTTTTATTTATTTTCCCTTTCTTTTTCATGTTATTATTTTGACTATTATTTTAAATTTTTTTCATTTTTTTTATCTTTTTCAGTTTACATCTTTTTAATTTTTTTTATTTTTTTTTATTTTTTAATTAATTTTTATTTATTTATTAATTTATTGTTTAATTTAATGCCGGTCTCTTGATTAATTTTAATCTTTAACTTAAAAATAAGATCTCAAACATAATTAAGTATTTACAATATATAATTTACTCCTATACTTAATCCTTAATATATATTTTAATTGACTTAAACATTGGAATGTTTTCGCAAATAAATTATCATTAATTCATTACTCGATCTCTATATGTTATTCTATTCAATAAAAAAAAATATGTAACTCAAATCTTAGCTCTAACCACCACATGTACCCAGGGTACTTGTTATCCTCACAGTAAACTATCATTTTTTTATTATTTATTTTTTTTATTTTTTATTTTTTAACTTTTATCATTAGTAAATTTTTATAAAAATAAAAAAAATCTGTAATAACTTTTATTTTTTTATGAAAATTGTTTTAAATATTTAAAATCAATCATAATAATTGAAATTAACATTTTGTATAATAAAATGAATTTCATGGATTCGTAGAATGCATAAAAAGAGGGTGGTGGAAATTAAAATATTTTGAACATAAATTAATACAGAAAAGAAATAAAACAAAATATCACATAACTTTCAAATTAATAGATTGGAAGAAAATTAAAATGTTCTCATTATCTCTAGCATTTCTCAATAAAATAAAACACGAACGTAGATAGAAATTACGTATAATATAGGAACAGGAATAAACTTATGCATCTTAAGTGTCAACATGCTTGTGACCTTGTCCATTTGTGTTGTGCTCATAATGATTAAGTTAAACAGTCATGGAAGGCATTGTGACTTTGTTACGATATTCAGCCAGAGCCCACACTGTGAAAATATTTCTATACATTGGGTAATGTAACACACCACTCTCCAAGAACGCTCCCACAGATTGCTGCCATAAATTCACCAACAAACAAGAAATAGAAATGAAGTTCAATTGCCATGCATCAATTTGCACAAATAAAAATATTACATATCTCTGGCATTTAGAGTATATACTTCCAAAGTAATGTAAAACACAACTATTATATAATTTATTATCATTTTCATAAATAAAAATATTACAGGTTAAATTTTATAATTTTTAATGTACACATAAAAATGTATATTAATTTTTTTTAAAAATATAAAATTTAATATATTAATAACATTAAATATTTATAATTTTAATAAAAATGTACTACTTTAATTTTTTTATAAATATATATGTCTAAAAATATAATTAATATTAATTTTTTAAAAATTATAATTTATTTTCTAAATTTATTTTTTATAGAGTTTATTTTTATTTTTATAATTTTTTATAATTTCAATTACTCTGCCATCTATTAATATTAAAAGCATATATAAAAAAATTAATTTACTCTATTGAATGTCTAAATAGATAAATAAATAAAAAACAATTTTTTACTCTTTCATTTAAAAAATAAAAATAATAAAAAATTATTAATTTCTTATTATGTATCCTTAGAGTAGGATTTACTTGTCTTTGGAGGATTGAGTCTTTGCTCCAAAAAATAAAAATAAATCTATGCTTGGTTTAATTGTTTCTTTTAATTAAAGATATGATGTTTTGTTTATGGATTTTGTTAGTTCTTTCAATCATATTATAACTAACTAAATTCATAATCTAGAATAAGGTAAGAATTTAAGATTTAAACCAAATAGAAAAATTTTATATTTGAACCATATGAAAATCATAGGATTTAAGCCAAATTAGGGAGTCTTAGGCTAAGTTGTAGGGTAACAGAAATCTAGTATTTAAATCAAATAGGAAAATACAATATTTTCAAATAACTGTTGAATTAGTAATTTAGTTGAAGCATTGAGCGTCTTTAAGTATGGCTAGAATCCTAGTATCTTAGTCATCTTGTCTCGAAAACAGTTATTTTTTATCTTCAGTGTTTTCTTTCCTTTAATATTTTTTAATAATTGAACCAAACATTTTCATTAGCCTGGAAACAAAGGAAAATGAACACTTGGCAGTTCTTTATTACAGCCCTTGTGTAATGATAATATGATAACTTAAATATTTCTTTATCATTTAAGGGTAACATAATTTTTTTCTATCAAACATGTTAATCCTATCACACATCAAGGTTCTAAGACTCAAATTTTTGTACAAGATATTTTGTATTTAAAATTTGTAATTGATTAACTTTTTTGGTTTCCATGCACTACAAATGACATAGGCATAAAAAAAATTTTCCCGATAAATCTATATATTATTGAGTTTTATTCTATTTTTAAATATCATATTTAACTTTCCACTAAATAATTTTTTTAAAAGATTAAATATTTAAATCTTGCTACTTTGATCTATGCACATGGATTAGAAAAACATCAAGTTTAACTCAATTTTAAAATTAATTTAAAGAAAAAAAATTATCCTAATCTTATAAATAATATTTAACCATAATTTTATTTAATATGAAATGTGTTAACAAACATCCCTCATATATCCTGGATGTTTAGTGTAGGAAGTTTACAAAAATAAACATTTGCAAATTATCTTGTATTAAAATTAGATAGATTACAAAAATAAACATTTATACATTATCTTAGATTAAAATTAGGAATCTTCCAATATCACATTAGAAATTCAGTTGTAACTTTCCTAAAAACTAATAAAAAATATTCTAAACATTCTTAATCAATATGATACATTTTGACAATATACATTAAAAATAAATATCAAGCATTGAGGTACCTGTGAAGGCCAATCCCCATCTTCCAACTGAGAATTGATGAGATACTTGGCCGCACGATGAAGGGGAGTTGGGTCCCTTTTTGCCTGCATATGGATTTTAAGAAAGGAAGAAAAGAAGAACAATAATTTTATGATTAGTGGTAGATATGGTAATTGTACATAAGAGACATAGATAGCATAAAGTGCACACATAAATCAAAAGCATACCTGCCCAGCACAAATTAGACCCATCAGAGCCCATGCTGTTTGAACAACATTTGATTCTCCTCCTTCAAGAGGTGTGTACCTCTGCATTTTATTTATTCATTCATTAACACACTAATAATAAACATCTCACATAAGATACATATCATAAATTAAAAATAATATGTATATTATGTATTCATTCATTGACATACTAATAATAAACATCACAGAAGAGACATCATCATAAATTAAAAATAATTTATATATTTACATAAAAAAATATTTAAACTATAAAAATATTAATATTTTTAAGTTAAACAAATAACTAATTCATAATATAAATATGATATATTATAATTAAATTTTAAATTATGATTAATGTTGGATTTTGAAAAAATTAAAAAAGGTAACTAATTATTATAATCGTTCAATTACAAACCTTTTTTCTACATGAAAGATGGCTCTCTCCCCAGCCACCATCCTCTCCTTGTGTTGATAGTAGAAATTTGACAGCTTTGCGAATGGCAACAGAATTGGTGTAAGTCTTGTCGGCAGCTGAGAGTCCTCTGAGTGCAAACCAAGTGCCATAAGTGAAGCAAATTCCCCAGAATCCATACCATGAACCATCAGCTGTTTGAATATCTTCAAGGTATCCAACTCCATTGCCAATGAAATTCTCTATCTCTTTCTTCCTATGCTCAGGATATAGCTTTTTGAACAAAACTAGAGCCTCAATTGTCGTTCCGGTGCATTCAACATGTTCATGCTCAACTACTACCTTCCCAAATGTTTCCGTCGGATTGAACAGCTATAATTAATCAAAAATATTTACTTAGTAAGGATTTAGTGAATAAATTTTGTATTTTAATATAGTAATTATTTATTTATTCTACTTATTATGTGTTTACAATTCACATTTAATAAATTTATACACATAGTATTATTAATTAATGTAACACTTACTTCCAACCATGAAACTGCTGCTGGCTCCCATGCCGTTACACCACCATTTTTACTCTGAAATAATCAGAATCGAAGTTGTGACAAACATGAATCATGTACAAGCAAATTAATTAAACATTAATTAGATTTAGGATAAACTTAAAAACTTAAAATTTAAAATTTTAAAAATTAACTTGTTAAGAAGATATGTATAATAAAAAAAAATAACTCAAAGTACAAGAAAAGAAATTGAGGATGACATAAGAAAGAGTAGATTAAAGGATAAAATTATTTTTAAAATAATATACTCTAATTTAAAAAAGAGGAGTGGAGGAGTTAAGATTTAGAGGAGAAGGAACAAATATTAATGTAAAAATTTTGAAAAAAATATTTTTTTAGCTTGTGTTTGGATTGAAGGTGGTACGGAGGCAATTCATACATGGACTTGGAAGTATGATGGAACTGGGATTTTCTCATAAGATCCACTTATCCTCATCTCCTAAAGATGCCATCAGTTGGTGTTCTTCCCAATTCTATAGATGTCCTAACATTTCAAAATATTATAGAAAGGAGAAGTTGTCTCAAAGGTACTGATTTCAGAAGGTTAAATTTACGGATAATATTTTTTTAATATCTGTTAAAATAAAATTATATAATAAATTATTAATTTTTTAAAATTTTATAAAAAATTTAAATATAATTTACATAATAAAATTTATTAATGTAATAGTTAAATTAATAAAATTTAATTGTTTAAAAAATTATAAACATAATAATTTTATACTAAAATTATTTAAATAAGTTGATCCATTCTCATATATATATATATATATATATATATATATATATATATATATATATATATATATATTATTTTTATTAAATAATTTAAGGATGTTTTTCTTATGATAAAATGAAGATTTTATTTTATTATAAGAAAAAATTAAAAAAATAATATTTTTAAATAGAGAAATAAATAATAAAAATAAATTATATAAATCAAATCTTAATTTGATAATTTATCAAAATTTTAATTTATGAAATGTAAATTTATAGATACAGAAACTTTTAGGATTAACAACTGGATAAATTAAATTGAATAAATTTAAGTAATAATATTTAAGATAAAAATATAAGATAGTATTTGATTTAAGAAAATATTTTTTTATTTTATTTTGATAAGTAAAAGTTAAAATAAAATATAAAAATAAAAAATAATTTTTTTTTTTACTATTTTATGATTAAAATGTTAAAAATAAAAAATAAAATCATATTTTTATAAATGAAAAAAAAAATTCAAATCAAACACCACCTTAAATATTTGATGTAAGAAAATCATACTTAATGAGAAAGAGAGTGTAGGATGAAAATCCTTACGGTTAGAAATTAAAAATGAGAACTCAAATCCTATATATAGAAGTTGACTTATTAAATTAATAATTTATAGAAAAAATGTTTTTTTATATAGAAGTTTAAGATTTATGCGTATAAATTTCAAAAGAAATGCTGAGGGAGTAGAAGCCGAACACTTTTTACCTATTGGCATTAGCCGCTGTACTTACCTGAAGTGACAATATGACATCGACTGAATCATATAACCTCTCAGCTTTCATTTTTTCTCCCACAACCTCTTGTGGTAACATTGATAAAAGTAGACAACACTGAAAACACCATATAATTAATTAGTTTAGTATGTGTACATGTGTGTTTATTATTGATGAAAGTCATTTACAACATTAATTAAGAGGTTTGTAAGTTAAGTAGTTAGTTACCTTTAAACATTCTGCAGTGCAATCAGAAAGTTGCCATCCATGGTCTTTATCAGAAAAAGTCCAGGACCCTTTAGTAAAGTGACGATACATACTTTTAAAATCTCCTGAAGGGTTGTCCGTGACCTGTGTAATAATGTGAATTCATTATAGTTAGATAAAATAAGCACACAGTATGTTAATGATTCATTGAACATTAACTTAATAGAAATATGTTTCTTAAATTGACTAATAGTATAATAGTTATAGTCAATATTATTTAATTAAGTAATTATATCATCTGTTTTTTTATTTTTTATTATTAAATAATATTTATTATACGTTTACTTTTTTAAGAGATAATAATTAATGAGAGAAATAAACTAATGAAAAATATTAAACATATAGTAAAAATTATTTAACAATTTTAACACAAAAAATTAAATTAATAAATTAATTTATATAAAATACTTAAATTAAAGATAAAAATAAAAGAAATTATTAAAATTAGATTTGAAATCTAATTCAACCCACTTATAGAATAAGAGTTATCTATACCATCATTGATCTCAACTTTAAATAATAAAAATAATTATAAGTAATTAGCTACTTAATTTTCATTTAGTTGATTAAGTCAATATATGAGTAAAACCTATGAGTAGTATGAGATTTAATTGCAATATTTCAATGAAGTTGGTTCACATGGGAGTTTTCTCTCCTTTACATAGGAAGGAGAATTGTGATTTTATCATAAAAAATAATCAAACCTGACTTTTTTTTATGAAATCATGTGCTTTTGCAAGTATGGGACCAGTTTCCTCAATTAAGTTAGTGGCAACCAAAGCTTGAACTCCGAAGCCGAGATCCCATATTTGACTACCAAAAGACTGCAATGCATAGAGTACAAGTGCATTAGTTAATTTATATCACATATTGACGATGATGATGTTATACTAACTCATTAATATTTAAATATGGTAACTCTATATATTTTATTAATTAATTTATATTAAAATATAATAATTTAATATATTTACCTGGACGGTCATTCCATCTTCTGAAATCCATAAATAATCTGGAACTCTTGCAAGATGTTTCTTGAAAGCATCTCCATTTGGATTTTCCACCCAACAAGAGAGCATAGATAAAGTCTAAAAAATATACATGTTCATGATTTTTAAATGGATTCCTTTTGTAGAAGAAAATTAAAATGTTAATTTCATTTCAATTGATCAAGACATATATATATATATATATATATATATATATATATATATATATTAATAAATAATATATCGTATATAATTTATTGTTATAATACCTACCTTTGACACACATGCAATGGTCATATATCGGCTATTTTCATCTTCATAATGAATATGTTTCATTGCAGTTTGAAGTGCTTTTTCTCTTATCAATTTGTTGAAAGGCCAACGTGCACAAAGTGGTTCGGTAAGCATGTACAAACTATCCCATATTAAATCTTGTATCATAGGATGGGGATAGTAAAGATCTTCCTGTAACACAGAATAAATAAGGAAATCTTCTATCACAAAGATGACATGTATATGTATATATACATTTCATAATTAATTCATTCATGTATATTAAATTAATCTTTTTAGAACGATCTTTTAAATGACATGCGATTCTTAATTAATTTTTTCTCTTCTAAATTATGTTTATATGTCTCCTATTTAAAGTTAATTGATTTTTTATTATTCTAATTTTTTAAATTTTTTTATTGAATTAATTATATATAATTTTTAAAAAAATATATTAAATATTTTTCTCTCTTAATTTATATTTTCATATAGTACTTGAATATAAAATATTCATTCAATGCACCTGTTAGTTGTTAGTTAAAGACTTTGTCTCGCACCTTTGCACAAGTATGACGAGCTTTCTTCCAACTATTTTTATCGTAAGGTTGAGTAAAGAGTTCTTCTCTTAACTCCAGGATTAATGGGGTGGTTGAACCCATAAATCTCTTCCCATATAAATAAGACATGGGTATATATACCGTTCGAAAGTAGCACCATAGTTTGGCTGCATTATTTATTATAAAAAATAAATAAAATAAATACTCAATTCAATAATTAAATGTTATATTCAATAAATTAATTATATAGTTCCATATTAGGTGAATAAAAAATTAATTAAATTAACCTGGATGCACAGGAAAAAATCTAGGAAGCATCCAAAACTCTGGGGGCATCGGGTTGCTTCCGCACCAATCAACTACACCAAGTATCTGCATGTGTAGATTTATTCAAAGTTGTAACATATATATATACATACATGTTTGTGTATTCGTATATAGTTTATATAAAAGAATCATACCGAAAGCCAAGATTTTCCCCATGAAGGTAAGTGTGTTACACCACCATGATCATGAATCCATTTCCTTGCTTTAGCACAAGCATTATTAAGACCTCCATCAGGTCCTTCTCCAAAAATTCGCATACATATGTAGCTGAGTGCAGTACATAACATGATGCTGTGACCCTCTATGTGTAATCCCCACCCTCCATCTTCGTTCTACAAATGGAACCACATGATCAATATTAAATATTCATTCATGCCATAAACAAATTCCAAATTATATTTCATGGTTAAGCATAATGAACAAGCTATTAATTAATGTTAAAACAATTTAGACAAAAGGAAGAAAAAAAAAAGGAATAAGTTATAGATCATTTTTTTACTTATCTTAATTAATATTTATATCTTAAATTAACAACCGTACCTGGTGATAATATATGTAACGAAGAATCTCTTTGCGATGCTCTTCTGAAAATATAGAATCTAGATGTCCTGTGACATACAAGGAAATGACCTGCAGTATTTTAAGCAACTAAAATGTTAACTTTAACTAATGTTTAACATACTATAGGCTTGAATCTTATAAAAAATTTCGCTAAACCTAAAGAGTAATATGTATTTTTCTCCTTTAGAAATGCATAAATTTTATTTTTAACTTTAAAACAGATTCTTTTAAAGATGAATATGGGTTGTCTTAATCTTTTTTAATTCAATTAATCTCTTAATAGTTATGATCAATTATAAATGTATGTCTTTCAATGATATTTTATTTTATTTACTACTTCCAGTATCCAGCAACTAATTTGAGTATCTATAATCTGGTTATGATATTATCAAAGGAAGAATAACATTTTAAAGGATTTTATTATTAATTTTAAAATTTATCTAAAATCTTTATTTATTTTTTTAAATCATAAAATTGATGATAAATGTTTAAAATTAATTGTCAATTATGTCAAGATCAATAACGGTTAAAGAAAAAAAATATAAAAATTAAAGCATAACTTATATTAAAATAGACTCAAATATAACTTATATTCACCTTTAACAAAAAGAAAATGTTTATTTTAAAAAAACTGAAAATAAAATGTAATCTAAACTCCTTTCTAATTTACACAAAACTAAATTATCAATGTTAGGATCATTATTGCTAACAATATTTCGTCATTATAAAAAAAATCTCTTTATTAGCACACAAAGATTTATTAAGTATTATAATTTTTATTATATAGATTTTGTCTAATAAAAATTAAATTATTTGTATAAATTTTGAAAGTTTATACTAATAAATAATGTAATATATTCAATATACTAGTATATATTAATTAATAAAATTATTTGCTAATACAAAATATCTTATTATTAATATAAATTTATAATGTCTGTATTAGTAATTTAATTATTATTAGAAAATATGTATACTAATAAAATTTAATCTAACATTAAAGTGTTAATAAATAATTTTTTATCTTATATAATTTTATGATTACTTAAGAAATTAAATAATTTTGTTTTAAATAAATATATTGAAAATGCAGAAAAAAAATAATTTTCAAGATTAATTTCAAATTCCTAATTAAGAGTTCAATATGTTTTAGCTTCCTTTAAACTTTTGAAATTTAGATTTTAGTTTATCATTATTAAAAAAATTTATTTTTACTTTTTATTTTTAAAAAATAAATTGGTTTTAATCCTGTCCTGTTAAATATATGTGTATGTATCAAATATAAATTATTTTAGAGATTAAAATTAATCTATTTTAAACAATGAGAGATAAAATAAAAAAATTTAAAAAGTATAAATTTTAAATTTTAAAAGGATAAAAACATATTAAACCCTTAATTAATTATTAAAAATTTCCTTTTCAGTTTCATAAATAACCGTCTACATATTTGAATTTTTAAGATCATTTCTTAAATGGTTTCGTATGATTTTTAAAAGATGAATTGAATCATTTTAATCACAATAAATCCCTGTTTTGTACATAGTTTTTATATTAATTTAATCCTCGACCATAAATTACTTCATTTGATCATCAGAAAAAAGGTACACTAATTTTGTTTATAAAAATTATTAACTAATTCATTAATAATATATAATTATCACCATTTTAATTCCTGAATTATGGGGAAAATGTAAATTTACTCCTTCAAATTTATGATACGTATAAAAAAAGTTATTTTATGTTATTTCTCATGTCCGAAAGATTAAATTAATGCATTTTTCTAAGGATAAATTCTTTCTATGAATTAAAATTATGTGTTGATCACCTTCGTCACTAAAGCTATTAAAATCTAATGTTAAGCTTGACTGAACTTATTCAGATATTTATCTATGTATAGTATTTCCAACCTCCCCTTATCATCAATCACATCAACCAGTGGTCTTTTCTTTCCCTTATCATTATTGTTTTTGGTCTTAATTAATATTTATATTTTCTTTCCCCTTAAAATATAAATGATTTGGTCGTGGAGCTAGCGTGATTGCCATTGTGCCACTTAATATTTGTCAGCTACTCATTAACAGTTGTTATTGTTCATAAATGATAAAGACTAATTAATGAACATAACTTTAAAAAGGGATGAAAATTGGTTTTAGTACTAATTTTAGAGATAAAAGTGAGTAAAAGTATGTATATAATTTCAGTTATTAAGGTGACGTGTATTCAATGCAATCTTTTAAATGAGTTTATAATTTTTTTTAGACGATAAATTCTTATGAATTACTAAAAATTTTATTTTAGTGACAGTTTTAAAATATAAATAATAAATATTTTTTTATTTTTTGATAAATTTATATTTATTAAAAGTTATCTATCAAATGATATTTTTTAAAATATTTAGACATAAAAATTATTAAAATTAAATATAGATTTATATTAATTTAATATATTTATCAATTTGTATAATCATAAAAAATAACCGTTACAAAAAACTATTTTTTATGAATTTAACAAAATTAAAAATATAATTTAATTTTCATTTATTAAAATCACACATGATATATAAAAAAAATATCGTTCTACATTTTTTGTTATTTTTTATTTTATTTTAAAATATTATATTTCCTTTTTTTAAATATGTTTATTTTAAATTTTTTAATTTTAAAATATATACTTTTCTCTCTTGAAAGATTAATATACATTATATTTGAGTTTATTTTAATTTAAATAAAAATTTAAAATATTTTTTCTAGTATAATCATTTTTCATTTGATTAACAATTACCTTTTAACATTTTTTATTAATTTTATAATATTTAAATAAAAAAAATTTCAAATTTTATAATTAATATGTTTAAAGTTTTATTATACTTTTAAAATATTAAAATTAATATTAAAAGGTTCAAATTGTAAAAAAGAAAAAATGTTATTATAAAATTCATTCAAAATTATTCATAATTATTATGAGATCTATTTAGGTTGATAAGGATTAAAGTGTAACTTATATTTATAGAAGAGAGTATGTTTTAAAAGTACTAATTCATTTGATGTTTTCAACAGAATTTTTATAGCAAAAGTCTAAGAAAATTTTTCAAAAAATGAAAAATTAGTTTACACTTTTATTTTTATAGCAAAAGTCTAAGAGAAATTTTATTTTAGAAGCGTAAAAATATTTCGTTATTCATCTTAGTATTTGTTTCACAATCTTATCTGCTGTACAGGATACATTTAGCAACAACAAGAATGTGCGATATAGTTTAAAATTATAATTATTCAGTTAAAAGTTTAATTTCAGCCCTAAAAGTTAGTATTTTTATTTTTTTCAAATTTTTATATTAATTTATTATTTTTAAATATTTATTTTTAATTTTTAAAATAAATTAATTCTAATTTTTAATATTAAATATTATCATATATCACTATTAAATATAAATTATTTTATCGATTAAAACCAGTCTATTCTACGAAAGTTGAAAATAAAAAATTTTAAAAATTAAAATTACAATTTTAAAATAATTAAAATATATATTTAAATTTAAAATATATTATATGATGAGGGGTACTCACCAAGAAAGGAATGAAAAAGAGGGGACCCGCAATCTGAGCAGGCCAATGACCATCGCTGGTCTGTATTGCTGATAGGTAACGCACTGCCCTCCGCAACGTGTCAGTCAATTTCTCGCATTTAATCTCTTCCTTCTCTTCTATCCTCACACCCTCTATTCTTTGTTTGAAGTTTTTTTCTCTCAAAATCTGCATACGGCCAAAAAACAGAAATGAAAAAACTACAAAATCAATGTACGCTTTGTGAAAAGAGTTTACCTCCTTCTTATATAAGCTTAATTTTGATATCTTATCAATATAAATATTTTTACTTTATCAATTAATTATAAATTGTGGTAGATATATTTAAATAACTATTATAAAAACTAATAATTTACCATAATATAATAATTTATAATTGAATAATAATTCTAAAAATTATTTACATTGTATTATAGTTATATTTTTACTTTTTATTATTTTGTTTAATAGAAGTATATTTCTAATAAACTTTTATCAAAAAAATTATATCAATTTAATCATTGAATTTAAAGTTTATATATAATAAATTAAATTTATAAAATTTCAAAAAATTTATAATTAACTGAAATTCTATCAACATATTTTATTTTTAAAAATAATATATCTTTTAAAATATAAATAAATAATTATTATTATATTTTATATATATAAATATAATTATCTAAATTATACATAATTACTATGATAATTTAATATGAATCAAAAATTAAATTGATAATTTTGTTATAAGAAGTTATTAAATATATTACTTTTATTAAATTTTTTATTTAAATTAATTTTATCCTTATATATATATATATCACATATATATATATATATCACATATGTATAACATACATTGGATACTATTTATTTAAATTTTATATCAAATAATTTTAAAAAATATAAAATTTTTATAAATAAAAATATGTTGTATGAGTTTAAACATTTATAACATTGTAATTTTTTAAAATTTAGTTAATTGTGTGTCATCATAATAATTTTGTTTTTTTGGCTATAATTAAGATTTTAGTACATAAAGAAGATTTATAATTATATTTGTTAAAAAATTGTAAGACAAGATTAACAATTTTTTCTATACAAAAATTGGAAGTGATAATAAAAATAATTATGAGTTATTTTGTACATGTAGGTAGACTAACAAAAATTACAAGTGGTAATAAGAATATTTTTTAATTTTATTTTTTTCCATTATCTGAGTGTTTTTGAAAATAAAAAATGTATAGAATCTTTTGTTTCGTTTCCTTTATTTGATGGATACCTTTTATTGTCCAACAACTAGTATCACAACTTAAGTTTCTAACTTAGAGATAAGGAGAAGCAAAAACGAGTCGATTGACATTATCGTGCTAACCTTTTATAGAAAAATGTTCTTATTTAAGGAGGATCATACTATGTGGAAAGGTCTCAAATTTGATAATAAATTGTTGTGGTAAGTGACAATGAAAAATTTTGTTGGATAGTGAATTTTACAGCAATGGAGGATTGTAAAAACAAGAAGAAATAAGAGTTTTCAAATTAAAGAGATTCTGTTGAAGTGAAAAGATGTTATACTTTGGATGAAAAAATGATATGTTGGATATTATTCATCCAAGCCCCACATCTAATAACTTGAAGAATGGAAAAGTGATAAGCCTCAAAAATAAAATAAAAAGTGTATGAGTTTTACTGGTTATAACAATGTAATCTTTTGAAATATAAGTAGTTGTGTATCACTGTAACAATATAGTCATTTGAGTATACTTAAAACTTGGTAATTGTTGTGTCATGAAAGGATATTTAATTGTTAGGAAGATTTGTGTTTGTAGACAAATGGTGTTGAACCATATTTTTGTAAGTTCTTTCCTTTATTTTTCTCCTTCATTCAAGTGATTGTGATGACAGAAAATATTAAAGATCTTTTATTCTCTTTCATACTTTTGATGATATCTATGCTCAACACACACAAACATACATAATGTGTTAATGTATGCACTAAAAACTTATATATTTTGAACATATATTTGTATTATGTTTATTATTATAAAATAAGATATTTTGATATTTAAAATAATGTGTTTTTTTTATCTTTGAATAGTGTTTAAAATAAAACTTGATTGTGAGATTCTATCTAGTACTATTCTTAAATATATTCTTAATTAAATATTAATATTAAGATAATATAATACATTAAGATAAATGTGTGAATGGTTAATGATCAAATCTCGTGAATCATATATATGATATATCCGGTGTTTACACGGTACATATTAAGATTAATGATATATTCAATTAATATGTTATGAAAACGTTGCATCTGATTATTATAATGTTACAAACAGTTCTCAATGTGATAACAATATATATAGTCCATAGATTTGAAGTTACTATGATTTCTATATAAAAACTTTTGTAATTTAATATCGTTAAGCATCAAATGTAATAAAATAATAAATATAAATATAGTAATTGGATATTGAAAGAATTATGCAGAAGAATATGAACGATATAGATAAATTTTGTTCTTCCTATATAATATGATAATATTTATAAATTATTTGATAAAATTAAATTTTAAAATGCATCATCATACTTAAAAAAAATATATAATATATTTATTTCTAAAAATTTATTTAACTATCAATGAACATAGATTCAATAATAAATAAATATAATATATTTATTTTTAAAAATTTATTTAACTATCAATGAACATAAATTTAATAATCCAAAAATGATAAGATCATGACTTATGTTCAATTAAGTATATAAATAAAAAAATTAATAAATAAAATATTATCATAAAAAAATATGTTAAATTAAAAATATTTTTTTATATTTAATCATAATAATATATTATTACATACCATTTATTATTTATAATATTAAATATAAATTATGTACACTTAATATTAAAAATAATATATATCTATGAAGTCACTCACATAGAACATAGAACGAACCCATTAAAAAAAAGGTAAAATTTTGATTGGATTGGTATAATTACCTAATTGGTTCACATATTATAGCTTATATCCAGTAATATATACATTCTAAAATTAACCATATTAGAATATATGTACTAAGGTTAGCCACCTTAAAATATTATGCTCTAAAGTTAATTGTCATGAAATATACATCTAAGATTAGTTACTTTAAAATATGCATTCTAAAATTAACTATCTTAAAATAAATTATAAATAAAATATGAAATATTTAAATTTAATCATCACAAAATAATATATTTTATGTCATCGCTAGTATATCAACGTTCCAGATATTTTTATTTGAACGTTTATGTAAATATTTATGTTATTTACAATGTATTTTTTTTATTGTTTTAAAATTTTTTTAATGTGCATATTGCAATAATACTAAAAATCCTATTTGTTTCATTGGATAAATTATATATAATTTTCAATAATATATATATATATATATATATAATAATTTAAGATAATAATTTCAGTTAACGAATAAAGTCATATTTATTTATGAGATGAGTTAAGCTAGCTATCTCAATATGAAGATTATTAAAATTTAATCATAATTTATCATTTATTTCAATTAAATTTTATATATCTTTATTTTTTTCTTATATATATTATAAAAGATAAGATAAATAAAATTAAATTTTTATATACAATGATATGACTTTTTATTATGTATGTCTTAATTTGTATTACATATATACAATTGTATCTTTAAATATCTTGATAAAAAACTGCTTTCCTTATGTTTACAATAGCTTAGTTTTATTTAAAGATAATTTTATTTAAAATAAATACATTTATTATTGATAACAAATTTTAAATTTAAATTTAAAATCTGTTGATAAATTGGATCAACTTATCAATTAGTCTCATGTTTGTGATACGATAGCTTAGTTTGGATGCATGGACTAATTTTTTTTTTGCATTTAAATATATAATTAATTTATAAGAGAATAGTCAAATCTAAACATGGTTTTTCTAGCTGACTCTAGCCCAAGAAAGAGAAATATAGATCTAAAAATGCCAACATACAAGAATGTGAGATTTTTTTTTTTCATTTTTTATCTTATTATATATATATTTATATTAAATTTATTTTAACTTCATAATATTTTATTTATTTTATTTATTTATGATAATCATGTAAAATATTTAAAAAATAAATTTTTTTTTAGGGAATAAATAAAAAAATGTAATATGAAAATAGTAAGCACCTGAAATCGCCAAAGACGATCACCACAAGCCTTAACCTTGAATCGATTATCGAAGAAATCTTGACGAGCAGCTTCAACCTCAGCTCGTTCCTCAGGACTCCCAGCGTCAGGATCAAACTCCCATATTTGTCTTCCCACAAAATTGTTTAAGCTGAAAATGTGTGGGTCATTCCCTCCATATGCTATCTTCAGTCTCCACATTTTTTCTCTTTTGATGCACAAAATTGTCTCAAATCTTCAAAATTAAATTCTACTCCAACTTCAATGTACTGCTAGCTATCTATGTCCTGCATGAAGGGACATGGCCATAAATATTTCCTTTGAGTGAATATAATAAAATATTAAAAGCTTGAAACTAAAAGTGTTAAACATATTGTAAATAAAAAAAGAAATATTACTTAAATAAATTTCTTTCTTCTTTCATACTATTAAATTTATCTATTATTGCATTAACACTAAAGTTTATAACAATTTTTCTCTGTATATACTACTAAAAAATTTATAAATAACTTATCTTTCATTTTGTCGTGAAGTCCTGTCTATCACTTTTAATACTAGAATCGACTGCTTTTTCTTCTCAACTAATTAACCTTAATAAAGTTAATAGATTGGATAATTTTTCCAAATTAGGATCTCAAAAAATTTCAGCATAATGAAATCTTAGTTAAAAAGGTAAATTGCCTTTGTTTGGCTCCAAAAAGTCACTTGCATAAAATTTCTCAACAATTTTTCAATTTTTTTCAATATCAAATAATCTGAAAGAGACTTTGAGAATTAAAATTGTACTGAGTATAACATGTTCAACTGCCTCTTAATTAAATCTTCTGTTTAATTCCATTAGTTACAAAATGAAATATACGCTAAATTATTTTTTTGATTTTATGCTTTTATTAAACTTTTAATTAAATATTCATAATGTAAAAAGTTTTAATTAAATTTTTATAATTAAGTTCTTAACAATTAATACTGCTAAATTTCTTTTAAATACGGATAATTTGATATTTTTTATTTGATACTTTACATTTTTTTCTCTACTATTAAATATTAAATTTAATTTTTAAAATTATTTCGTTTCAAATATTTAAATTAAACTTTTACTGGATGGTATATTAAATTTAAATTGCATTAACATATGAAAGAGAGTATTTTATATTTTAACCTAGCTACAATAGTGATACATGCACTATTGTTAAAAAATAAAAATTCTCTTCTTATTTCAATTAAACATATTTTCTTATTCTTAAAAATATCATATATCATAAAATTTAAGCCATTACAACAGCATTTGATAAAATCAGAGAAACAATTCATGATCGAGGTTTATCACATCAACAATAACTTAAATACTCAACAATATTGTTTTGTTTCTACTTGCTTTTCATTGTCATTAATTAATTTCATTATCAGTCTACCTTTTTGAATAGAACGTATACTATATATGTGTTTTCTTTTAATATTTTTGTCATAAATCTTTAGTAGCATTAACTTACAGGTTAAAAAATAGTATCTTACTTATTAAAACTTCCACCTTTTACGAAATCATAAAGAAATAATTGCAAAAAATTTTAAATAAATAAAATATTAGAATTTAATAATTAGTAGAAAAGAAAAAAAAATTACCAAACAAATGGTATTTTATCACATATATTTAACAAAATTTAACGATATTAATTATTAAAAATTTAATTCTAAATTTTAAAATTCTAAAAGTTTAATTAAAATTTTTAAATAATAAAATTATAAAAATTAATTTGAGCGTAAAATGTATATATTTCATAATATTTTTTCAAATAACTATCTTGTTTTCATGTCAACCATTTTTTTTAAAAAAAAATATGTTGAAAACTTCAATTTATCATTAAAAAAATTTAATAAAAATTTTAAAAAATAAATAATAATAATAATTTTTATTTTTATCATATTTTAAAATAAATTTGTATTTATTAAAAATTATTAATAAAAAATATTTTATATAATTATAGAACAATCAAAATTTAATATATTTTATGATAATTTATATAATTATTAAAAAATTATTTATTTTATAATATATAAATAAAAATATATAACATTCTAATAAAAAATATTAGTGCACATCCATAAATTACATCTATCCATACACATCCAATAGTTAACAAGATAATGTTTTTAAAAATATTTATAATCACTGAATTAAAATATATTGAGATAGATATTACTATTCATATACACAGGTATCACTTCTTCTCCAATACTGATTTCAATACTCTCAATTATTATTGTTGACACGAAATTCAGAGTATTTCCGATTTACGATAAAATCTCTAATTACTAAGAAACTTCGTGTAAAAGCTTTTTGATAAGTTCATCTCCATTTTTTATGTGATCCCTTTAAAATTGTCGGTTGTGTCCTTTTTTTTCTAATAAAAAATACTCTGTAATAAATTAATTTATTGGACTCTTTCTCATGAAAAATAGGAGAAATTAACTAATTATAATTGTTCATGCATTCATATTGATTAATTAGATAAAAATATTAAAATTAATTTTAAAACATAATGTAAATTTTCATGAAATTTAATAAGAGTAACTAAATTTTTTAATTTTTATAAAATTTTAAAGATATATATATATATATATATATATATATATGAGATAATTACTAGAAATAAATCGAATCTAACACTTTTGCAATAGTTAACTCAAAAAGGAGAATTTTATAAGGAGTACTTAACTATATTAATTCCTAATCAACCAAATAATTGACATCTAATATTTAAAGTACAATTGAATATTTATAAATTATATATATTTTGATATTATATTAAAAATAAAAATATATCAGATATAGTTCTCATCTAAAAATTAAGTTACAAAAATGTCTAAAATTTATAGGTCGTATTATTGTATAAGATATTTAAAAAATATGTTAAACTAAATTGTAGTCCGATATACATCGAAGGTGGTTGAAGGAGATAGAGAAAGAAAAGGATGCATAACAATGCAGGTCACAAGATATTGAATGTATTTTTAAAAATAAAAAATAAAAGAATAAAGATGGATGCAGTACTCACAACACAAAACAGGAGAGTTGAGAAAAAAAAAAAAACTTAAATTAGTATTCTTTATAATATATTACAAATAAGTAAATAATAAGTAAAATAGTCGTAAAAAGATAATATAAAATAATCTATAAAATACTTAAAAGGATAACTTAAGAATTAACAAAAACTCTTCATATAAAATCTATGTAATTGATAATTAAAATTTCAAGGCCAGTGGCATGCCTTCTCCAGGACGTCCGATATGGTAGAAAACATTTATAACCGAGATGCTACGTAAACATACAAATATTGATATGTTCCTACATTGTTTTCATCAATGGTCGGATATTATTTTTTAAAAAAATTACGTCAGCAATGATTCTTTTATATACAAACAATATTATTTATTTATTTATATCTCTTATTTAATGATGAACAATTTTTTAAAACAAAAAATAAAACAGATAGAAAAATAAATGTATATTAGTATATTTTTCAACTTTTTTCCTATCAAATCTAGATATAAATACTGTGCATGTATCTGATGGAAGTTTTACCGTTTATAACCAATCATACGTGTAGATAAAATTGTGCTGACAACTATCCTGAACACAGTGAACGAAGAGAAAATGTTTCTGGAAAAATAGATTGCTAAAATGTGTGTGTGTGATATGAACATTGATGGATGCAGTACCTAGAAGTTTGAAGGCAAGCGCGGGTGATAATGGTGGAAAGCCTTGATTCCACACCCAAACTGTTGAGTCCAGCTTGGGAGTAGCCTTGAATTAAGAATGGGTTGGCCAAAGCTAATTTATATATATATATATATACACCTCACGCTGCCATTGGGATAAAATGATTTCTGCAGAGGGCCAGCTGTTTTTTCTCTGTTCCTTTTACCAGTAGCATTTATATCTACTAATTGCGTCACTTCTAATTAATTTATACATGTTAAGAAATTCAGTTAATGACTTCAAATTTATATAATTTTTTGTAAAAAAATATTCTTATCTAATGCTGATCTAACCATTTTTTGTTTACTTCAATTAGTTTTTTTAATTGAAATCTGCACTATTATTAAAGAATAAAAAAAATGCTAACTGTAAATTAATGAATAAGTCTATTAAATGTTAATAATAAATTTAAAAATATATATTTAATGGTTCATAGATTTATCATTTATCAAAGTAACTTATATTAAGGAGATAATGTCAACTTCAGATTACGCCGTATAATAGAGATCTGTAGGATAGAACTTATGGGAGTACTGGCTATGGATATTTAAATTTTATTAAATATTCATAGTTAAAATGAGAATATTAAGAGAATTTTATGAAAATGAGATGAAGAGAATGTTTTTATTTTAAATTTTATTAATTTTAATAGAATAATTTAATTAATTAAAATGAAAGAATTTTAAATTTTTAAAAATAAAATGAAATTTTAAATTTTTACAAATCTTTTAACTTAGTTTTATAAAAAAAACAATTATATTTCCGTGTTTCTCTTTTATTGTTCATTTTATTTTATTTTATTTTATTTTTTATATTTTTGTTTTTTAATTTTTATTTTTGGATATAATATTTTTAATATCAAATGATATAATTAATTATGTAAATAAAATTTTTATTCTGGTTAAATATATTATATAATAAAATATTTATATTTAAATTTCTTGATAAATAAAAAAATAGGAATAAAATCAAAAAATTATGAATATTTAAATATAAAATTTTATATATAGTAAAAGTAAAATTATTTAATTTAAATAAAAAATTTAAAATGCAGGAATTTAAATTAATGAACTTAAAATTTATCATTCAAATAAATAATTTTAAATATAATAAATTTAAAATATGTTATTTAAACAATATATTTTTAAAATAAAAATATTAAATTTAAAATAATTTTAAATTTTAAATTTTATAAAATATTACTCTTCATATAAAATCTATATAATTGATAATTAAAATTTCAAAACCAATGGCATGCCTTCTCCAAGACGTCCAGTATGGTAGAAAGCATTTATGATCGAGATGCTACTTAAACATACAAAGAGGATATCCATTTCTATGTTATTTTCATCAACGGTCGAATATTATTTTTTATAAAAAAAATTATATATTAGAAAAAAATTTATATATAAATAATATTATTTATTTATATTTAATAATTAATTACTTTTTAAAATAAAAATAAATCTAACAATTTGAATCTAAATATAAATAGTTGTATATTATTATATTTTTTAATTTTTTTTATCCAATCTGGATATAAATACTGTGCGTGTATTTGATGGAAGTTTTACCGTTTATACTGCTGAATTAAGAATGGGTTGGCCAAACTAATTTACATACATCCTCACACTGCCATTGGGATAAAACTGTTTTTCTCTGTTCCTTTTGCCAGTAGCATTTATATCTACTAATTACGTCACTTTTAATTAATTTATACATATTAACAAATTCAGTTAATGACTTCAAAATTATATAATGTTTTGTAAAAAATATTCTTATCTAATGGTAATTTAACCATTTTTTTACTTTAATTATCTTTTTCAATTGAATTCTGCACTATTATTAAAGAATCATAAAATGTTAACTGTAAATTAATGAATAAGTCTATTAAATTTTAAGAATAAATTTTAAAAAATATATTTTAATAGTTCATAGATTTATCATTTATCAAAGTAACTTATATTAAGGAGATACCGTCAACTTCAGATTATGCCACATAATAGAGATCAGCGGGATAGAACTTACCGGAGTACTGGCTATGGATATTTAAATTTTATTAAAATTTATAAATAAAAATTAACGGAAATAAGAAATTATATTTAATAATAAATATTTTATTTTATTTTATTAAATTTAATATTTTATTCCACTTTATTATATATTAAATTAAATATTCTATAATATTGAATTAAAAATATATTAATATTATTAGAAAATAATTAAGTTAAAGTACAAAATTAATTTAGATAAAATATCAAAGAATAATTAAATTATTATATATATATATGAGGTTAAATATTTAAGTTTAAACTAAAAAATAATTATTTTAAAAATAAAAGATAAGAAATTATTAAAAAATATCATTTTCAAAGATTATGTGTGGAAGTCAATTTCATAAAATAAAGAAAAGGAACATAAAAAAATTGAGTTAATTAAGAGAATAAAATTCAACAACTTCAACCTCCAAAATAACGATTCTAATTTATATAATAAAAATCGATATAAACAATTAGGGATGGTAAATATGTGACTTTAGAGCATCATTAAGTAATTAAAACTAATTTTTTTTTATAAAAAATATTATCCACACCGCTTTTATATAAAAGAAATATATATATGATCAACACTGTTTTTATAAATAAATTTTTATATAAATTTAAATAAAACTTTATTTATTCATTATTTAATTAATATATTAACATTTAATAATTTATCATTAAGCACGTAGATATGTTTATAGAAGGTTGATTCAATTTCAGCTTAAAGACCATTTCACTGTCGTTTAAAATTATTATACATAATTTAAAAAATTTAATCAATATTTTATTTATGTTAAAATTATTATGTAGTTTTGTATTATACCCTAAATTTTTCTTATTAATTAATGTTATTGGAAAGGATAAAGATATAATAGAAAATAACTAAAACTGTTAAAAAATGAATAAAAATAACAAAAATTTTCTAAAATAATAATAGATAAAAAAAATATAATAAATATTATTATTATTATTAAGGTTAGTATTATTCCAATGTCTTTTATCATCTTTTATAACTAAATTTTCAAAATTTAAGAGTTGGGGAATGAATAAAGATCATATAAATAATTTAAGAAAAATATTAATATAAAAATTAATTTTGTTTTTATAAAAAAAATTTAACATTATTTAGAGGATAATTTATATAATAATAATAATAATAATAATAATAATAAAAGTAAAAAATATTGTACAAGATTTTATTAAAACACATGCAATATGTGTGTAATATATATTTTTAAAATTTAATCAAATTTTTAAAATAGAAACTTAACACCTTACTCGTTTTATAATTGAAAAAATTTATCAATTTTTAATCAAAAATAATTTTTATATGTGATTCAAATTAATTTATGTATATATTTTAATTATATTTAATAAATTAATTTAATTAACTTTAAATCAAAATAGGATTAATATGTTAGGATTTTTTTAGTTTATGTTTAGATTTGGAAGAGAATGATTTAATTTTTTTTATAGACCAACTAATATGAGCTTGAGTTGTTTCTTTTAGTAAGTATTCTTTTCTAAAATGTAATAGATCAAAATTTTAAAAAAGAAAAGAAAAAACTCATGAGTTACCGAGTTAGTTTAATGGGAGTCTGATATCTGTTGTTGTGTTGTTGTTTTTCGTTTTTAAATCGTTATTTGATATTATATAATGTGTTAAAATTGAATTTTTAAAATTTTTTTAACAATTTATCATTTTTATTTAATTTCAATTAACGGTAACTACTTTAAAAGATTTCATCATATACTCATGAATATTAAATAAGAAATTTTTATTGCAAATATTTATTTTATTAAATTATTTTATTTAATATTTTTAAAATAATTGAATTTATTTTATACTTTCACAGTGTAAACAGTCACTAATTAATGAGATATTAATACATATTAACTAAAATGTCTTTATTTATTTTATACTCACTTTACTTAAGATAAAATAAGGAAAAGAAAAAAAATGATAGGTAAAAAGAGAAGATAATAAACCTTAAAAATAATTGTATGGTTGTTGATATATAATTATTAAATAAAATTATAATTAAAAAATATTTAATGAAGTTTTAAATTTATAAAATAATAAATATCTTTAAATAAATGAAATGTTTAAAATATCAATTTTTTTTAATTTAATGTGTTATTTTATCAATTTTTTAATGTATTTAAAAGTATACAATAAAAATTAATTTTTATTTAAAATTTTAGAATTTAATTTTATAATATATTAAATTATATGATTTCAGTAAAAAATTTATCATATATTACTTCTTTTGAGATGTCCTTAAACGTACGTTAAAAAAATATTATTTTATTAAAAATTATGTTACTAAACTTTGCTGCACTTATTTAACTGATTAATTAAATTAAATATATCCATGTACTGCTAAAGTGGTTGGATACACCTCAACGAAAGTAAATGATATATTGTACCTGTGAAGTGGTTGGATACATGTGAACCAAAATTAAAATGATAGAGAAAGAGAGAGGTGTGATAAATGATAGGTTGAGAAGTAAAACAGAAATAAAAATAAATAAAGAATAACGACGGCGATAAATAGTTGTAATTAGGTATTATATTGTACTTTTTTATATTTATTTTTTAAAAAATTATCAGTCATAATATTTTTATATAAAAAGTTCCATTCATTTATTTATATTTTTTATTTAACAATAATGATTTTTTAAAATAAAAATAAAAATAAATTAAATTCACCAATGTATAATTAAATATAAATAAATATTTTTTTTCAAAAATGATCTCTACTTATTTTCATATTTGAATGGAGTAACAATTATAATCCTATTATTATGTATGTTGGATATCTAAATCCCAAGATCTGTCTTCATTTTCCTTACAATATGTGTTTTAGTTATCTGAAATTCAATGTACTCGCTCCTTTAAAATTTTTTATAAACTAACAAAAAATAAATATTATTATAAAATAAAAAATATTTATTAAAAATAATTTTCTATATTTTTATTATTAAATTTTAAAATATCAATTTAATTCTAAAATTTATTTTTATATTATAAAAAATTTAAAAATTTAATATTAATTATATTCATTATGTTAATTTTATATTTATATCCTCCTCTTATATATATATATATATATATATATATATATATATATATATAAACATCAATTTACGTCAAATGTTATACTATTTATAATTTTAAAAAATTTAATTTTTTTATCTAACTTTAAATTATAAACATATATTATTTTGATTTATATTTGTATTAAATTTTATCAAATTTAAACAGCTATAAATATACAATTACAGAATTTTTATTTTTATATATTTTAAAATATATATTACATTAATTTTAATGTATATTAATAAAGTATTAATTTTTTTAAAATTAATTTAAATTTTTATAAATATAATTTATATATTATCAATTTTTAATCTAATAATTAATTTTAAAAGAAAATTATTTAATTATTAAATAATATAACTTATATCATATTTATATTAATATTTGAGTGAATTATATTTTTATAAGTAATTAATCCTTTACTTTATTATATATCTTTTACGTTAATCTATAAAATTAAAAAAATTAATGTATTATATAATATTATTTAAATACATTTAGATATTTATTATAATATTTAAAAATATAAATTAACATATTATTTATAAAAATTAATATAAAAACAAATAATAAAATAAAAAATTAATTATCTAATTTTTTGAAATAAAAATAAAAATAAAACAATTTCATAAAGTAAATATTTTAATGATATATATCCATATTGGGTTTGACTACTATAATATACACTCATATTTATATTAATATTTTGCAAACGTTTATTTATGCTTAACTTTAAATCTATCAAATAAATTTTTATATCATTTATTATGGATAATTTTACAAATATCCCATAAATATTAGAATCATTGCCACTAGTAATAATAAATAAATAAAATAAATACATGATTAGCATTCTTGTTGATTAATTACAACGTCTAACCGGAAAATTCAATTCCCTGCTCTCTCGGGTCCTAATCAATTACAACGCCTTTTTTCAGTCGTTTCTTTTGGGACTTATTTACCCTTTTAGGATATTTTTATAAAATATTTATTTAAATAGGATAATTGCAAAAGTAATTTTTTGTCTTGGATTAAAACAGTAAAAAATATCATAAACAAAACGCACCGTACGGTGAACCAAATGCCCAAAGCAGACCTGTGCCAGTTCCACAGTACCCTTCCCTCCTCTTCTACTACCCTTTCTTTTGTTTTTCAATTGATTTTTTTTTCTTTTTTTTTTGTTTGTAGCATTTTCATGTGGCAATACTGTTATTAGGTTGAATGGTGATCGAGGAAATGAAAATAGGAAAAAATGAGATGGAGACAGCTTTCTTTCCCATGGCTTCTTCAGATCATTATGACTCTGTAAATTTGATTTTGTTGTATGGATTTAAATTCGTCTCAATATCAAATGAGTTTTATCTTTACTTTCTCATTCAGATCATATCACAGGACTTGACAATTTTCATTCAAAAGTTTCTGCGAGTTCCTTGGACCTGCACTTACCTTGTCTTTGCAAAATGGGTTCACTTTTGCACGATATAATTTGTTCCCAATTTAACATGTTAACAAAATCTTCTATGTTGCACTTGGTCGTTTTAACTATATTTGCGTGTATGCGTGGAGCTGTTGCATGGAGATTGGTGGGTGATGACACACCCTTTTATTCTGCCATCCTATATTATTCATGCACGGCCAACAGTGTAAAAAGAATTTACTGTTTGTTGGGAAGATGGGGGAGGCCATTATTTTGGTTCACACCATCGGATCTGAATAAAGTTTGTTTCTTTTTGTGTTTTATGAAAGTTTACCATAACCTTTGTTGCTCGCCGGGTGGTGATATTTCACAAATTTATGGCCTATATGTGTGGCGCATCAAACGATGCGTTTTTCGCAAGTAGGTATCGACGTGCCGTATGGTGCGTTTTACTTAATGTCGCTTTGCAGGATGGTTAAACCTTCTGCAGATAACGTACTAAACAGTACGTTTTGGCACGTTTGGGCCTGTGATATTTTTTACCCTACGTTTTCGTCACTCTTTTAAACAAAACATTATTTTTGTAATTATTATATTTAAAAAAATATTTTATAAAAATTATCCTAAAAGAGTAAATGGGCCCTTTCGAGCTATGACATCGTGGGCCGTACCTGAATCATAACACAATCAAACGGACTTGATATTTTCAATATCTATTTCTAAACATTTTATTTTATATTAATTTTTTAATATTTGTAAAATAAATAAGATATGATAATTTATTTGGTTCAATTATTCTATCATATCATAGTTTAAAATTTTTATTCTAAAAGACATATTAGATTAGAACTTATCAAGATAATATAATTTTTTATTCTTTATTATATTTAATATTTTATAATTTTTTATAAAAATATTATATAAATTTTTAATGAAAATATATAAAATTACATTTATTTTGTAAAATATCATTTTAATTTTTATAATTTATTTTATAATTACTTTCTTACAAACAACATTTTAAATTTTAAGCATAAAAAACAAATTTTTAAAAAATATTATAATTTTAATATCAATTTTTATATTTTATTTGTATATAAAAAATTATTTATTTTTTAATATTTTTATATTTTATTGAAAGTAAAAATTTAAATTAAAAATTAATTTTAAAAATTATCTTAATTTTGATAAAAAAGAATCATTTTTAATTTTATATTACATTTTATTATACCATTATTTATACATATCTATTAGATAAAATAACATTATAATATGGACATCAAATATAAAATAAAATTTAATAAAATAGTACAAAATAATAATCTATTATATTCTATTTTATTTAATTATTATATTTTATTCTATTCTATCATATTTTTTTACTAAACTATTCTATTTTATCAATTTTTTATATATTATTTATATATAAAAATATTTTAAAATAATTTTTAATATTTATGTATTTTTATTGAAATTTAAATTTAAATTAAACATTATTTGTAAAAATTATATTAATTTTAATAAAAATATAACTTTTAATTTTAATATTATATCCTATTTTATTATTATGTGTTCATATTTATTAGATAGAATAATATTATACTGCGATATCAAATATAAAATAAAATTTGATAAAATAGTATGGAATAATAATTTATATTTTATTTAATTATAATATTTTATTTTTTTCTATTTTTTTCATCTTTAATAATAAAATAGTATGAAATATTTATTATATTATTTTATATAAATATTATACATTTTATTATATATTATAATATAGATAAAATATATTATTAAACCCATCATACATAAAATGTAAAAAACGTAAAGGATTGTTCATTATAAACATTGTTGGGATTCCGTGAAAAAAATATAAACTAAACCCATTCCGGATAAAAAAAAAAAATTTAAGCAATCTCATTCGGAGAAATAAGCCTCATTATTCAGGCCAGTGGATATCAGTGCACTTCTATTTTGTCTTTTTTTTTTTTTGTTCACTCTTTTGTGTTACATAAAGTTACCGTTAATTCGATTGGTTCAAATGTTCAGAATTTAAAATTTGCCTATTACTCTGACCGCCTTTGTCGTGAAATGATACTAACTATTTCTTTTGTTTAATTGCTGTTCCTATGTAAATACATTATTGAAAGTTTCATAACTTGTGCCACTAATTCTTTATAGTAACTACAGCGATGAAATTTGAAATAAAAGAAATGATTTTTTTATATTCATATATTAACAATATATACAGTGTTGATTTATAGTAAAAAAAGCTATAAATCACCAAGCAACGAATTTGGAGTTTACAAAGAAAAAACTCAGGCAAGCAAATAATTAGTTACAGGTTAGAAAATTGCAGATACATATTAGAGTTGTGCAATCCTTTAATATATGTGATTAGAGAGACTTATGGAGAGAAATAAATCTTAACATTTTTCTTTAATTTGGTGCATAGAAATTATTTATGTTTAATTTATTAAGATATTTTGAGAATATTTGATGTGAGATTGTCTTGGCAAGCATATTAACCAATTAATTCTCAAACTAAATTTTAGGCAATTTAAAAAAAAATTTCATCCAATTTTTTTATAAAAAATTTGTCTATTTTAACATGTTTTATTTTATTATATTAAACCGGATTATGTACAATAATATAAGTAGTCTTATTATCACAATATAATTGAATACATTGTTTAGATGGATAATCCAAATTTTGAGTGTCATATTCTTTGAATTTGGATTCTACACTTAAGCAAGTCACTACATTATACTTTTTACTTCTCCATCTAACAAGATTGCCACCTACAAAAATAAAATAACTAGAAATTGATTGTTATCATCAATTGATCCAGCTCAACCAATATCTATAAAGACTTTTACATCTTGATAGCTTTCATTTTTAGTGAACAATATTCCTTTTTTAGGGATAGACTTCAAATACCTCAAAATGTATATAAACTGAAAAACTACACATTATGCATAGGCAAGGCCCGATCTTATGTCTGCTAGGTACATTAGCTTCCCCATAAGTCTCTAATATCTTTCCTTATCGACCAGTAATTGCTTTACTTCAAAACATAACTTCAAGCCTTCCTCCATTGATGAATTAACTGATTGGCATGATGTCATACCAGACTCTTGTAATAAATCATCCAAAGACTCTTATAGACTTTTTGAATTTTCTAAACCATGCTTTTGGAGATTTTCCAACTTTATATAATTTTTTTTTAATCTACATACCTTTTAGTTGTTCCTTTCTAGTATCATACATCCTAGTGGAAGCTCCATATAAATTTCTTCAATTTTGATTGAAATTCATTTTTTTACATCAAATTGAAGTAATGATCAATCCAAATTTGTTGGCAAAGATAACAATACTTGAATAGTGTTGATTTTAGCTACTGGGTAAATGCCTGTGTAGTCAATCCTGTAGGTTTCTTATATCCTTTTGTCACTAATATTTCCTTAAATGGTTCAAGTATGTCATCTACGTTGTATTTCAAAGAGTAAATCCATCGACATCCTACTGCTTTCTTTTCTTTTGGGCAATCAACCAAGTCTCATGTTCCCGTTTCTTTGCAAGGAGTTCATTTCCTCATCATAGCAATTTTCCATCTTCAGTCAACTAAGGTTTCATGCATATTGTTAGGAATAGATATAATAGATAATTGATTTATAAATAACTTAGTTAATTTTGACAGATTATGATCTCATACATAATAACTCGTTAACTTTACTAAAAAGTTTAGGTTCATATGTAGGTTTAGGAATACCTATAGTGGTACATTTTCATAGTTGTCTTAGGGTAGTAACTCATGTTAAGGCATAGGAGCATCCTCAGTAGACATTTGGTGTGGTGTATAAGTGAGGGATTCAAATATCATGCCACTAACATCACTTATCACACAAATCATAAGTTACAACATCATACCTCCAAAGTTTAAATGTCATTGTAAATTTTTGTCCGATACTCCCCTTTTCTTGACATTTAGATGTAAGAGAAAAATACATTATTTTTTTATGAAAAATCATATCCATCATGATGAACATGTGTTAAATTGGAGGATGATAACATCTATAACCTTTTTAATTCATACCATTGACACGCTCGTCGTAAACGCGCAAAAATAATTTCTAGATTTCCCCCAAACTATTGGTATAGTATAAGGTGCAACCTAGGTCATCTCCCAAAGACCATTTCATATTCTTAAGCAAATAAGGAGACAATTAGAACAAGGGGGTTTTGTAAAGATGTGATATTGAGTGCTAAACACAAAATACAGACTGAAATTAATTTCACTTAACAATTATCAACTCAAGGAATTCAGAGGCTATTTTCATAACTAATCATTGATCACTAAAATCATGCATTGTGTTTATCAACCTAGGATCATCTGGAACCCCTACAATGATCCTTGAATTCTCTACTGAGAAACCTCTCAGAATTTAATTGATTATGATCAACAAGATTTAGTAACCACTTAATCTTTTATCTAAACCAATTTTACAATCAGAATTCAGTTGAAGTAAGTAATAAAATGAAAACCTTCAATTCAATTACTTAATTTCTACTCTTCAAACTTTTGGAAAATGATTTACCAATCAAAAACCAATTATAAATCAATTATACATTAACCAAAATACGTCAACCGATCAAACTTTGATTAAAGAATAAAATTGAAGAATATAGTGAAGCAGAGTAGAAACCACTTAATATGCACGTAAATAAAGATCAAGACCTCAAAGTTAAAATGAAAATAGCTTGAATCCTTGAATTGAAACTACAAACCTAGCCTTCCATGAAGGAGGCAAACTAACAACAAAGAAAGAGGCAAACTAACAACAAATAAATCCTAAGCCTTCCATGTAGGAGGCAACTAACAACAAATAAATCCTAAGCCTTCCATGTAGGAGGCAACTAACAATAAAGAAAAGCTAAGCCTTCCATGTAGGAGGAAAACTAACAAGAAAGAAAAACTAAGCCTTCCATGAAGGAGGCAAAACTAACAAGAAAGAAAGAAAGGAAGAAAGAAAGAAAGAAAGAAAGTGGTATTGGAGTTAATCTCCAAAATGGTGTGTGTCTCCTCTTGCAAACCCTTCTATTTATAGAGGATTTCTGAGGCATCATCTTCAGAAAGTCACCAACTAGGATATTACTTTTCTACCCTTTTCTTGCTTTCACATGGGCTTTGTTGAAATTGCAAAACACTTTTGAATTTTTGCCACCAATGAGCACAACAATTTTGACTTTCTTGCACCGCAATTTCGGATGTTCACATGTCCGAATTAGAGCTTGCCTTCTGAACAAAAGTTGTAGCCCTGGATCTTAGCTGTCCAACAAAGTTGATTTCATCTCAATATGACTTCTATATCTCAAGATATGGCCGGATCTTTGCACACTGTTCAAATTCCACGTCAGCAACACTATCTCATCTTTTGAGATAATTTCGGAGTCCTAAACATCCCATTTAGAATCTTCTCTTGCTTTGTAAATATGGACACTTCTTTAAGCTTTCATTCAAGATAGATTTCATGATTTTTGGATGTCTACAACTCCTATTATGCTCAAAATACTATAATAGTGTCATTTTAATCGGGTAAGCAAAGAAATTCAATTAAACTTCATATGAACCCAAACTCATAAAATATGACAAAGATCACTTAATTGAACATATAAGAAGTCTTAATGAGATAAAAGTGAGAGATAATTATTTATGAAATCTATGCTTATCAAATTCCCCCACACTTATCTTTTGCACGTCTCGGGCAAACTTAAGTTAAGGATTGGTGACTTTTTTTTTTTTTTTTTTTTTTTTTTTTTTTGAAAGAACATCAAAGTTTTGAGTTGATTTCTCAAGAATTCACAAAATTTCATGAAGCATTCTTTCATCACATTTTTGAAATTATTTAGAAAGGCAACTTTAATTTGAAAAACATAGATTGAGAAAGATAAAACCTCACATGATATACTCTGAATCTCTCAAGTGTTTGATTTGGTAAGTGTTTCTCTCAAATTCAATCCATGAAAGATGAACTATCATAGGCTTGCATATCTTCTACTTCTCTACTACTATGTACACATGCAATGCACAAATCAAGAGGTCTTTATTTTGGTTCTAACGGGATTAGAAAGATGAAATGATATATTGAAGAGATACAATGTTAGACCAATGAAAATGGTGAGGATTGAGAATTGATTGTAAGTGCAAGTGTGAGAAACAGATATCACTTCTTCAATTTTTTTTTTATTTTTTTTTTCAATATAATAGTTTATTTATTAATTTATTGCTTCAGTTTTTTTTTTTTTTTTTTTTTTTTTTTTTCAACCATGATATTGATGAACACAACAATAATCTCCCCCACACTTATTGAAACACTTATGATATGATAAATCCAGTATTCCTCACCTTCTATGGTCAGACAAAGTTGTTTTTTTTTTTTTTTTTTTTTATTTGTGGTGAGCTAAAAAGAAGAAAAGGCTAATCGGCTCAAAGGGCTGATCAAAGGATAAAATTATATGGTTTAGTTATTTGGCCAAGTGGTTTGTTCAAGAAAAACAGTGCCTCAATCATTTTTGTACAAATCATGTGAAAATGTAGCTTCAAAAAGAATCAATGCAAGTTCTGAAGTAACATATTCCATGGATGAAAATCACACAAGAAAGAAAATAATAATAAGGCTCAAAATCTCACAGGTAATATATTTATCAAATCTAATCTATCCAGTTCAAATATGTGTTGCCAAACTAATTAATCTCGAAATGTAAATCATTTTGCTTCAATTATTTTATGAAATCTAAAGAAAAACATACTTCCACATTCAATTTTTTTTTTTTTTTAAATCATAAGATGCGTATCAAGAGTCAAGTGTAACTCCTTACTCAGCCATCTTACTCAAAGCAAGTTTATGAATCTAACCTAATTTTTTTTTTTTTGTTTTTTTTTGTTTTTTTTTTTTTTTTGGGTTTTGTTTTGTTTTTTTGTTTTGTTTTTTTTTTTTTTTTTAATTTTAGATATCGGACCATCTTCCCCCCAACCTATCCAAGACATTGTCCCCAATGTCTTAGATGAAATTTCATATAACAGGAAAAGAAATGTAAGAAAACCATCAAAGTAAGGAAAAGTTATAACCGAAGAGTGGTATCTGGTTCTCTTTTATCTCTGCCATCCTGATTTGGTTGGTTCACCAGCTGCATTGCTTGACTGAGCTCAGATGTAGGATTTTGCAAAATCTCAAGTAGCTGTTCAACAGTTGAAGCAGATACTATGATGTTGCGCATGGATTGTGGCATGAACTCCTGCTCTACTGCATGATCTAAAAAGGATATCAAACCATTATAAAAGCCATTAATATTCAATAAGCCCAAAGGTTTTTTATGAAAATTCCGATAGGCCCAAAATATAATGGTAAAAATTTCTTCCATTGTTCCAAGACCACCAGGTAATGCAATAAATGCATTAGAATTAACCAACATGTGTCTCATACGGTCATGCATGGTTGCAACCTTCAATTCAGTACCCAGGGTGAAGTAGGAGGTGCTCCCATTTTTTAAGCCAACACCTAAGACGTTACACCCCTTTGTGAGTGCAGATCCTGCAACACATCCTTTTAAACCCTGAATCCCTCCCCCATAAACAAGATTGATTTTTCTTGCAGCTAATGCCTTACCAAGGGTAGAAGCTGCATGTTGAAATTCTCCATCCTTTCCAAGGTTAGACCCACCAAAAACACAGATAGTATTGATCTTATCCATATACGGTGTTTCTGTCTTTTTTTTTTTTTTTTTGAAAAAATATGTCATAGAGGTGGATAATTTATAGGGACTCAATATCAGACAAGGAGATCGCTTGAATAGTGCGGGATCAGGATTTGGTAGCAAAAGTTTGAATTTTTGCTACAAAAGTTTGAATTTTTGTTGCAAAAGTTTGAATTTTGGTTGCAAAAGTTTGAATTTTGGGTTCAAGGAAAAGGTGAATGTCAGAGGGGAAAGACTTTAAGCAGGGGTGAAAATTTCAAAAAAAACGGTGGCCCAATAAATTGAAAAGACAATGTAAATGACAAACATACACGCATGAGAATGAACAGTAGTTGTGATTGTGGCTCACATCTTCCTCTGGTTTTACGTCCAGTAACGGCTGAAACGCCTTCTAAGAGTCGAGGATGTGCTTCCTATTCAGTTTTCTTGTAAACTGACAACAGGGTCTTTTAAAGTCAGATTCCCAAGACTATAACGTGCTTTTTCCTTACGGAACAGTTCAAACAAATCAAGAAGGACTCCTTGTACATGCCCACTAGGATGCGTCTCAAGAGTCTGAATGATATCATCTAATGACTCCTTACTCAGTCCATCCTTTATGAATTGAATTTTGTCCTCTCGATTTCTTGAAACCATTCCAGGGTTCTTGCATCTTGTGTTACAGGTCCATCTTGCACACCTGTAGCAAACTCCAATTCTTTTTGCCCTTCTCTTCTTTGCATAGGAACTTCTTCCCATACCTGGCATATTTTTAACAAACGATTCTTGA
Source organism: Canavalia gladiata (assembly GCA_037954105.1). NCBI lineage: Eukaryota > Viridiplantae > Streptophyta > Magnoliopsida > Fabales > Fabaceae > Canavalia > Canavalia gladiata. The sequence continues at coordinate 16,050,439 of CM075658.1, read as the reverse complement.
AATTCACTTGCTAAACGTACCTTAGCTTCAATGATCCAACGGACATCTTCTGGAAGGCCTAAGAGTGTTAATGCTCTCAATCGTTCAAGTCTGCAATTGTAAATGTCTTTAAGAAAATTTCTGGGGAGAGTAGGGAACAAAATTTTGATCCTGGTGAGAGCTTTCTCCATTTTTTTTTTTTTTAAAACACTCAAGTTATTATTCCTGCAAGCTCAATGTGGTGTAATAGTTAGGATGATTTAAGAGGTGAAGAAGGAAGTTGAGAGAGTAGTTGAAACTTATAAGCGAGGAATGGGAGAGAGGGAGAGGGAGAAAGAGAGAGAGAGAGAGAAAGAGAGAAAGAGAGAGAGAGAGAGAGACTTCTCTTGAATTTATTGCAGGTATGTGGCATTGTGCAAATGCACTTCTTCTACCGTGTGCTTTTGAAAACCTTCGAAAAATGGTTTAAGACGATGTCTATTCACCTTGAAGATTTTTTCAGTTACCTCATTTTTTATTTCAACTGCACCATAAGGAAAAACATTAGTAACTACAAATGGTCCTAACCATCTAGAGCATAGCTTACCAGGCATAAGCTTTAGCCGAGAATTGAAAAGGAGAACTTTTTGTCCAACAGAAAACTCCTTTCTTGCCAACTTTTTGTCATGAAGAGCTGTGACCTTTTCTTTGTAAATTTTGGAGTTTTCGTATGCTTCTAATCGAATTTCTTCAAGTTCCTGCAATTGAAGCTTCCTATAGATTCCTGCTTGGTCTAGATCCATGTTGCATTTCTTTACTGCCCAAAATGCTCTATGCTCTAATTCAACTGGAAGATGACATGCTTTACCAAAGACAATCCTGTAGGGAGACATGCCAATGGGTGACTTGTAAGCTGTCCTATATGCCCATAATGCATCAACAAGGCGCAAGCTCCAATCCTTCCTGTTAGGCTGAACTGTTTTCTCTAAGATTTTCTTGATCTCTCGATTAGAAACTTCAGCTTGACCATTTGTTTGAGGATGATATGGGGTGGAGACTTTATGCATGACTCCATATTTGCGGAGTAGGGCTTCCATTGTGCGGTTGCAAAAATGAGTACCTTGGTCGCTAATTAGAGCTCTAGGAATGCCAAACCTGCTAAAAATGTTAGACCTGATAAAATCTGCAACAACTCGAGCATCATCAGTACGGGTGGCTTTTGCCTCCACCCATTTTGAAACATAATCAACAGCTAGCAGAATGTAAACAAAGCCAAAAGAGACAGGGAATGGACCCATAAAGTCTATACCCCATACATCAAATACCTCACAAAAGAGAAGTGGTTGTTGGGGCATCTCATTTCTGCGCGAAATACTCCCTATTCTTTGGCACTGCTCACAAGTTATGCATAATCTGTGTGCATCACGAAATATTGTAGGCCAATAAAAGCCTGAGTCTAGTACTTTTCTAGCTGTCCGTTGTGGCCCAAAGTGTCCACCACAAGCTAAGGAATGGCAAAAGGTAAGTACAGACTGAACTTCATGATCTGGAACACATCTTCTAATGATTTGATCACTGCATGTCTTCCAAAGGTATGGTTCATCCCATATGTAGTGTTTGGCATCACTTTTCAACTTGGCAAGTTGCGATTTGGTGAAGTGTTTGGGTATTTCTTTAGCAACCAGATAGTTTACCAAATCTGCATACCAAGGATCTTTCCCGTGCAAATGATAGAGATGCTCTTCTGGGAATGAATCTGCAATTGAATTTTCTTCACAAGGTTGCTGGATCCGACTTAAATGATCTGCTACAAGGTTCTCTGCACCACTCTTATCTTTAATCTCTAAATCAAATTCTTGTAACAGAAGCATCCAACGAATCAGTCTTGGCTTAGCATCTGTCTTCTTCAGCAAGTATTTCAAAGCTGCATGGTCAGAGAAAACAATAACTTTAGATCCAAGCAAATAGGAGCGAAATTTATCTAATGCAAACACAATTGCCAAAAGCTCCTTCTCAGTAGTTGTGTAATTTGATTGGGTTGCATCAAGTGTGCGAGAGGCATATGCAATGACATGAGATCTCTTGCTAACTCTTTGAGACAGTACAGCACCAAGGGCATAATTAGATGCATCACACATTAATTCAAATGGAAGCGTCCAATTAGGTGGTTGAATGATGGGAGTGGTTGTCAACCGCTTCTTTAGTTCATCAAATGAATCCTTGCATGCTTGATCAAAAACAAATTTGGTATCTTTTTGTAGTAGTTTAGAAAGAGGTTGTGCAATCTTGCTAAAATCCTTGATGAATCTTCTGTAAAAACCTGCATGACCAAGTAAAGAACGTACTTCTCGCACAGAAGTGGGGTAAGGTAGAGAAGAAATAATGTCTATCTTGGCCTTATCAACCTCTAAACCTTTGCTAGATACCAAGTGTCCTAAGACTATACCTTCTGTTACCATGAAATGACATTTTTCAAAATTCAAAACCAGGTTAGTCTCAATGCATCTGTCCAAAACTTTAGAAAGGCTTTCTAAGCATTCATCAAAAGAAGAACCATATACAGTGAAGTCATCCATAAACACTTCCATGCAACTTTCTAAGAGATCAGAGAAAATGCTTACCATGCATCTTTGAAAGGTTCCAGGGGCATTGCATAGACCAAAGGGCATCCTTCGATAGGCAAAAGTACCAAAAGGACAAGTGAAGGTGGTCTTATGCTGGTCTTCTGGGGCTATATGTATTTGAAAATAACCTGAAAAACCATCTAGAAAGCAATAGTGAGATTTTCCTGCTAATCTTTCCAAAATTTGGTCTATGAAGGGCAAAGGGAAGTGATCCTTGCGAGTAGCTTGGTTAAGCTTCCTATAATCTATGCACACTCTCCAACTGTTTTGTATTCTGGTAGGGATTAGTTCATCATTGTGATTTTTGACTACAGTCATGCCAGTTTTCTTAGGAACTACTTGCACCGGGCTTACCCAATCACTGTCTGAGATGGGATAGATGATACCAGCTGCCAAAAGCTTACCTACTTCCTTCTTTACCACATCTAGGATGGTTGGATTCAAACGCCTTTGTGGTTGTCTAACAGGTCTGGTGTTTTCCTCTAGCAGTATCCTATGCATACAAGTAGATGGGCTAATACCTGGAATATCAGCCAAAGTCCATCCAATTGCTTGTTCATGGCTTTTTAAGGTTTGCAGTAACCTTTCTTCCTGTTGTGGTAGAAGGTTCTTTGCTACAATGACAGGAAGCTTCTCATTTTCCCCCAAATAAGCATACTTTAGATGTTCAGGCAAAGGCTTCAACTCTAAAGGAGGTGGTTGTATTATGGAAGGAAGAGATCTATCTGAGATTGAAATGTCTGCAACACTTGCATCTAACATGTCATCTTTCAACGAAGGTTGGTCTGCAGCATTAATCCTGGAACACACAATACATGAATCAAATTCATCACATGTGCAAGTAAAATTATCTAAGTAATCTAAATCAAAATCAAAAATTTTAAAAAGTAGATTGTCAATAGAATAATCATCCGCAAGAAGGTCTATGGCATCAAGTTGAAAGAGTGAATGATTCTCTATGGGATGCTTCATGGCTTCAAATATGTTGAATTGGATGATATCATCTCCAAATTCCATAGAGAGAGTCCCCGTATGCACATCTATCTTTGTTTTTGCAGTTTTGAGGAAAGGTCTCCCTAGGATCAAGGTTGCTCTATTGATGGATGACTCATCTTCCATATCCAAAATGTAGAAGTCAGCTGGAAAGATCAGCTTATTCACTTGAACTAGCACATCTTCAAGTACTCCGGCTGGATGTGCTGTACTTCTGTTGGCTAATTGAATCACCACACCAGTTGGCTTCAGTTCTCCCAGATTCAAAGATTTATAAACTGATGAGGGCATAACATTAATGGAAGCACCTAGATCCAGCAATGCATCACCAAATGTAGAGTTTCCTATTGTGCAAGGAATGGTGAAAGTTCCTGGATCTTTACATTTCTGAGGGAGGCTGGGTTGAATTAAGGCTGAAACATTGCGTCCCACACTAATCTTCTCATCCCCTTTGAGTCTTCTCTTATGCGTGCACAAATCCTTTAGAAATTTGGCATATTTGGGAATTTGCTTGATAGCATCTAGAAGTGGTATGTTGACTTCCACTTTCCTGAAAGTATCTAGAAGCTCCTTATCCAATTCTGCATGAACATTGGGCTTGGATTGAACCATTCTATTTGGAAAAGGTAAAGATACCTTCTGATCAGCACAATTTGGGGTTTTCTTCTCATCAGATGCTTCAAGTGCAGATCGTTTATGGCAAGCTTCTTTTTGTTGATCATTCGATGTCTTATCGAAGGCTGGTGTACTTTTTTCATCAGACTTTCCTTCTGATTCAGATGGCTCATCAAAGATATCTCCAGGTGTGGAGATAAATGCTTCTTTTTGGTGTGGATTAGTCTGATTGAAGCTTTGTTGCTTTAAAATTGTAGGGTCTGTCTGCACTTTCTTCCCACTTCTCAAGGTCATGGCATTCACACTTTTGGGATTTATGACAGGTTGAGAAGGTAGTTGCCTAGAACCTTGAGATTTCAATTGGTTGACAGTGGTAGCCAATTGCCCGATTTGAGTTTGTAAATCCTGAATGGTAGAACTTACATTTTGTTGAAACTGAAGATTGTTGGTTGCTAATTGCTTCATCAAATCATCAAGAGAGGGTTCAGAAGCATTAGAGGGTACAGATTGCTGCATATGTTGTTGTTGTTGTCTGAATGGCGGTGGTTGGTATTTATTTTGGGCGTCAGATGTTTGAATCCTTTGTTGTTGTGGAGGACCATATCTCAAGTTAGGATGGTTTCTCCAACTAGGATTGTATGATCCAGAAGGTGGCTCAAACTTCTGTTGCTGATAATGTTGAGGAGGCCTGTATTGTTGTCCTGTGCCAAAAATACCATTTACTGCAGCCTCAGGTGTCTCACTTTCTTGCAATGTTGGGCATGCATCGGTAGGATGATCTGCAGAAGTGCAGATGCCACATGTTTTGGTTTTGTCAATAACATTAAGTTGCTGTTGTTGTCCGATGGCCAACTGTCTTACGATGGAGGTTAGTTCTTCAATTCTGTTCTCCAATCGTGTATGGTCTGTCTTGGTGGTCATTTCATGGACTCCTTTAGACAAGGAATTAGTTCGAGAATTGAATTGCTGAGAATTCTCTGCCATGTTGGCAATCAAATCTCGAGCTGCTGTAGGAGTTTTGTCCATAAGTGCTCCACCACTAGCTGCATCAACCATGCTTCTGTCCATTGGCATGAGTCCTTCATAGAAATACTGAATCAGTAATTGATCACTGATTTGATGGTGTGGACAAGTGGCGCATAGTTTCTTGAATCTCTCCCAATACTCATAGAGAGTTTCTTGGGAGTTCTGTCTGATGCCGCAAATCTCTTTTCTGATAGCTGCTGTTCTGGATGCAGGGAAGAATTTCTCTAGAAATAATCTCTTCATATCATTCCAGCTTGTAACAGATGTTGGATGTAGATAGTACAACCAGTCCTTAGCTCCATCATTTAAGGAGAAAGGGAATGCCTTCAACTTGATATGATCTTCTGGAATTCCTTGTGGCCGCATTGTGGAACACACAATGTGAAATTCCTTCAAATGTTTATGAGGGTCCTCACCTGCAAGGCCATGAAACTTAGGTAGCAAATGTATTAGTCCAGACTTCAGTTCAAATGGTGCATCAACATCAGGGTATTGAATACACAATGGTTGATAAGCAACATCAGGTGCAGCTAATTCTTTTAAGGTTCTATCAGCCATGTTCTTAGCAAAATATTTAAAACTATCAAAATTTAAAGATGAAAAATCACTACTGTTACTTTCTTGGTTATTACTGGATGAATGCCTTCTATGTGCTCTTTTCAAATGGTGGAATGTTCTATCAATCTCAGGATCATATGCATATAAATTTTCAGGATTGGATCGGGTCATACACAAAAAGGTGAATTCATACAGAAAATCCAAGAATATATACCTAAAGTAAAAAAAAAATTGTTAGAAAGATTAAAACTTTTATACAAACTCCTAAATGAGCCTAGGAAATTAAAATGGTCCCCGGCAACGGCGCCAAATTTTGACACGCTCGTCGTAAACGCGCAAAAATAATTTCTAGATTTCCCCCAAACTATTGGTATAGTATAAGGTGCAACCTAGGTCATCTCCCAAAGACCATTTCATATTCTTAAGCAAATAAGGAGACAATTAGAACAAGGGGGTTTTGTAAAGATGTGATATTGAGTGCTAAACACAAAATACAGACTGAAATTAATTTCACTTAACAATTATCAACTCAAGGAATTCAGAGGCTATTTTCATAACTAATCATTGATCACTAAAATCATGCATTGTGTTTATCAACCTAGGATCATCTGGAACCCCTACAATGATCCTTGAATTCTCTACTGAGAAACCTCTCAGAATTTAATTGATTATGATCAACAAGATTTAGTAACCACTTAATCTTTTATCTAAACCAATTTTACAATCAGAATTCAGTTGAAGTAAGTAATAAAATGAAAACCTTCAATTCAATTACTTAATTTCTACTCTTCAAACTTTTGGAAAATGATTTACCAATCAAAAACCAATTATAAATCAATTATACATTAACCAAAATACGTCAACCGATCAAACTTTGATTAAAGAATAAAATTGAAGAATATAGTGAAGCAGAGTAGAAACCACTTAATATGCACGTAAATAAAGATCAAGACCTCAAAGTTAAAATGAAAATAGCTTGAATCCTTGAATTGAAACTACAAACCTAGCCTTCCATGAAGGAGGCAAACTAACAACAAAGAAAGAGGCAAACTAACAACAAATAAATCCTAAGCCTTCCATGTAGGAGGCAACTAACAACAAATAAATCCTAAGCCTTCCATGTAGGAGGCAACTAACAATAAAGAAAAGCTAAGCCTTCCATGTAGGAGGAAAACTAACAAGAAAGAAAAACTAAGCCTTCCATGAAGGAGGCAAAACTAACAAGAAAGAAAGAAAGGAAGAAAGAAAGAAAGAAAGAAAGTGGTATTGGAGTTAATCTCCAAAATGGTGTGTGTCTCCTCTTGCAAACCCTTCTATTTATAGAGGATTTCTGAGGCATCATCTTCAGAAAGTCACCAACTAGGATATTACTTTTCTACCCTTTTCTTGCTTTCACATGGGCTTTGTTGAAATTGCAAAACACTTTTGAATTTTTGCCACCAATGAGCACAACAATTTTGACTTTCTTGCACCGCAATTTCGGATGTTCACATGTCCGAATTAGAGCTTGCCTTCTGAACAAAAGTTGTAGCCCTGGATCTTAGCTGTCCAACAAAGTTGATTTCATCTCAATATGACTTCTATATCTCAAGATATGGCCGGATCTTTGCACACTGTTCAAATTCCACGTCAGCAACACTATCTCATCTTTTGAGATAATTTCGGAGTCCTAAACATCCCATTTAGAATCTTCTCTTGCTTTGTAAATATGGACACTTCTTTAAGCTTTCATTCAAGATAGATTTCATGATTTTTGGATGTCTACAACTCCTATTATGCTCAAAATACTATAATAGTGTCATTTTAATCGGGTAAGCAAAGAAATTCAATTAAACTTCATATGAACCCAAACTCATAAAATATGACAAAGATCACTTAATTGAACATATAAGAAGTCTTAATGAGATAAAAGTGAGAGATAATTATTTATGAAATCTATGCTTATCAACCATATCCAAGAAAAACAAAATGTAAAGCTTATGGGGTCAACTTACTTTGTTGATGTTGGTGGAGATGGATAAATAGCACATAACCAAATACACGAGCAAGTAGATTTGGAACTGGTGGAGAAACTACACCATCAGTAAAAGCATGATAAGGTGTCTTATAGTCAATGATCATGAAGGAGTTTGTATTGAAAATGTTTTTAGAATTACCCATTATTTTCTCCTTTCAATTTTTCTTCTTCTTTTTTCTTTTTTAAAATTTGACTAAGTCTTGATCAAATAAGTTGTTAAGTTATTGCTATTTTATCTCTATCTTGTTGTTAGTTTGTTTAGAGTTTGTTACTAGCTGATTTTTTTGTTATTCTTGGCATTATAAATGTAATTATGAATGAAGGAAATAAACGCATCTTGCACTTCCATAGCCTTCCTCCCTCTTGTCTTACTGCTTTGAAAGCAACAATTAGTATCAAGAGCTGTATTCTTGAGGGACTTGTGAGAAAAAAATTTGAAGGTTTTTCAAGTGAGTTAAGTGCCACCAAACACTACCCTTCAACATTAGAAATTCAGGCATAGAAGGAGACTCAAGTTTCTCAGCAATGACATCTCCTATGGAAAAAATTATCAAATATAAACAGTACGGATAGAAGCCTTGCCTAGATGCTTTGGATCTATGGGAGGCTATTGAAGAGGACTACGAAGTCCTTACACTACCCAAAAATCCCACGATGGCTCAAATCAAGAATCATAAGTACAGAAAAACTAGAAATCTAAGGCATAGGTGTGCCTCTTTGCGGCAGTTTCATCAATAGTCTTCACACAAATCATGTCTCTAAAGTCAGCTAAAGTTATATAGGATTATCTCAAAGTAGAATATGATGAAGATGTGACACGCTCGTCGTAAACGCGCAAAAATAATTTCTAGATTTCCCCCAAACTATTGGTATAGTATAAGGTGCAACCTAGGTCATCTCACAAAGACCATTTCAGATTCTTAAGCAAATAAGGAGAAAATTTGAACAAGGGGATTTTGTAAAGATTTGATATTGAGTTCTAAACACAAAATACAGAATGAAATTAATTTACTTAACAATTATCAACTCAAGGAATTCAGAGGCTATTTTCTTAACTAATCATTGATCACTAAAATCATGCATTGTGTTTATCAACCTAGGATCATCTGGAACCCCTAGAATGATCCTTGAATTCTCTACTGAGAAACCTCTCAAAATTTAATTGATTATGATCAACAAGATTTAGTAACCACTTAATCTTTTATCTAAACCAATTTCACAATCAGAATTTAGTTGAAGTAAGTAATAAAATGAAAACCTTCAATTCAATTACTTAATTTCTACTCTTCAAACTTTTGGAAAATGATTTACCAATCAAAAACCAATTATAAATCAATTATACATTAATCAAAATACGTCAACCGATCAAACTTTGATTAAAAGAATAAAATTGAAGAATATAGTAAAGTAGAGTAGAAATCACTCAATAAGCATGTAAATAAAGATCAAGAACTCAAAGTTAAAATGAAAATAGCTTGAATCCTTGAATTGAAACTACGAACCTAGCCTTCCATGAAGGAGACAAACTAACAACAAAGAAAGAGGCAAACTAACAACAAATAAATCCTAAGCCTTCCATGTAGGAGGCAACTAATAATAAAGAAAACATAAGCCTTCCATATAGGAGGCAAACTAACAAGAAAGAAAACATAAGCCTTCCATGAAGGAGGCAAAACTAACAAGAAAGAAAGAAAGAGAGAAAGAAAGAAAATGGTATTGGAGTTAATCTCCAAAAAAATGGTGTGTGTCTCCTCTTGCAAACCCTTCTATTTATAGAGGATTTTTGAGGCATCATCTTCAGAAAGTCACCAACTAGGATATTACTTTTCTACCCTTTTATTGCTTTCACATGGGCTTTGTTGAAATTGCAAAACACTTTTGAATTTTTGCCACCAATGAGCACAACAATTTTGACTTTCTTGCACCGCAATTTCGGATGTTCACATGTCCGAATTAGAGCTTGACTTATGAACAAACGTTGTAGCCCTGGATCTTAGCTGTCCAACAAAGTTGATTTCATCTCAATATGACTTCTATATCTCAAGATATGGTTGGATCTTTGCATACTGTTCAAATTCCGCGTCAGCAACACTATCTCATCTTTTGAGATAATTTCGGAGTCCTAAACATCCCATTTAGAGTCTGCTCTTGCTTTGTAACTATGGACACTTCTTTAAGCTTTCATTCAAGACAGATTTTATGATTTTTTGATGTCTACAACTCCTATTATGCTCAAAATACTATAATAGTGTCATTTTAATCGGGTAAGCAAAGAAATTCAATTAAACTTCATATGAACCCAAACTCATAAAATATGACAAAGATCACTTAATTGAACATATAAGAAGTCTTAATGAGATAAAAGTGAGAGATAATTATTTATGAAATCTATGCTTATCAAGATGATCAAATCAAAGGCATGCAATTGTTGAATCTTATTAGAGACTTTGAATTGCAGAAGATGAAGGAGTCAGAAACCATCAAAAAGTACTCTGAACTAGAACTTGTTAAGTGTTGGTCAATTGGTAGAAAAAAAGTTCAAAGTGTTTTTTGAGGATAATTAGTGCTTGATTAAAGATGATACAAGTCAAGATTTATTTCAAGTAAAAATAAAAGGCAAAAACTTTTTACTGGATCTAACTCAAGAGGAGCATGTAGTTCCTTCAGCAAGAGAAAATGTTGCTGATTTATGACATAAGAGGCTTGGGCATTACCACTATCAAGGGATTCTAAAAATGCAAAAATATGAAATGGTAAAAGACCTGCCTGATTTTGAGTTGATTTTCACAGATTATCATGCTTGCCAATATGGAAACTAAAGCAGACTTCCATTCCCAACAGTAACAAAAAAATTGCAGTTGATTCACACTGATGCAGGAGGTCATCAAAGGCTCCTTCACTTAAAAGTTGTCGTTACTATGCTATCTTTATAGATGATCTAACTCGAATGTGTTGGATTTATTTTCTAAAAGTCAAATCAAAGGTTGGAAGCATTTCTAAAAAATAAATATTAGTTGAAATTGATAGTAATAATTTAGTAAATAATTTTTCATCTTAAAAAATCCTAAAAATTAATTTTAAATATAATAATAATAATTTTTAAAAAATATTTAAATTGATTTAAAAATATTGTTTTAAAGTTTTTTCAAATTTAAATATAGGTTGGATCAACCTTATTAATGCATAGAAAGTAATTAATAAAATGGAGTTACACAACTTTAATGTAACAAGATGAAATAAGATATTATAACAAGATTTAAAAATGGAGAAGATTATGTGGGTTGAAATCACTTTTACGTTTTAAAATTTATTTTTTAGAGTTAGATAATTTTTTTGTTGTTGTGTATATGTATTTTATATGACAGGATAAAATTAATTTTTGTAAGATTTATATAAAAAGATTTTTGAACTGCCGTAAAAATGGAATTATTTTTTATTTATTTTTAATTATTAAAAATATTAAATATTTTTAAAAAATAAAAAAAATACTATATTAATAAAAAATTAAATTTTTTAAAATTCAAATTTATTTTTAAAAATTTATATAAATATGATTTTATATTACTAATAAATTTTTTTATCCATTCAAATAAAAAAAACTAATTATTTCTTATTTTATTAATTTAAACAGCTTATATTTTTATCCTATTTTCACACCATTTTTTACATTTTCATTCATTTTATTTTATTTTATTTTTTCTTTCTATTTTTGAAATCATCTCAGCAAAAAAAAAAAAACACTTATAAGATAAGAGAGAGTTATTGGTAACGTGGATCTTCTAACTTTGGTTCTCTTATGTGTGACTCTTAGTATAAAAAAACATTCTTTCATTTACAATGTTTTGAAAATTTACTATTTTATTTTTATCTATACATAATATATTTTTTTCATTATGATAGTTGTGAAATTATAAAAAAAATATTAAATTCCATAATTTCTTAATTTTTGAATTGTATTCAAATTCTAGAAAATTTGAGTTAAAAAAAGTTGGTTCTATCGATTTAACATGATATGAGTAAGTTTAATAATGCAAAATATTTATGCATTAGTTGTTTTATAGTGTAGTTCACCGTAGTAGAATATTTTATTGGTAAGTTTATATTGTTTTATAATGATGAATTATAAATAAATTTTAAAAGATTATTGTTATACAAAACTTTAAACATTCATTAACGAGACTAATTCTAATTTTATATAAGTAAATTTATTAACATCCTCGAAATTAATTTATTGTAAGTAAAATTGATTTTGGATATAATTAAAAAAATTATAACTTTTCTATTGACAAAAATCGATTTAGTATACGAGACTCATAAAATATATCTAAATTTAAAATTTACAATTAATTTTACTTTCATCTAAGTGAAAATCAATTCTTTCTGCATGACATTTAAAATATTATTCGCATATAAATTAATTTTCTATGAAACTAAATTTATTCTTTAAATATCAATTCTTTTAAAATTGAATCAAAATTCAAAATAAATAAAAGTTTAAGGCTTTTTTATTTTATTATCAAAAAATTATTTCTTGTATTTTTTTTAACAAAAAACATATTCTTTGATAAAAATATATGATTAAAATTAATTAATGCACACATCTAAATTATATTTAAAATTTTAAAATAATTTTTATTTAATTTTAAATTGAAATAACGTTATTCGTTAGATTTTCCTGTTAGGTTTTGATTCGGGAGAGGGTATTTTGTGTTTTTTTTTTAGATTTTTCTCTTTTGAACTATTGTCATCTTGAGTGTTTCTTTTAGTAAGTATTTTGTTTTTTAAAATATTATAACCAATAGATTAAAAAAAAAAGTCAAATACAAAAAGGTAGGAAACTGAGTTACCGGGTTAGTTTAACATGAATTTGTTATTAGTTGATTTTTTTCTCATAATAAAAATGTCAATTGGTATAATTATGTGTTAAACTTAAATTTTTAAGAATATTTTAAAAAAATTATCGTTTTTAATTATTTACGATGAATGATAGCTATTTTAAAAATTTTCTACCATATATTAAAATAAGAAATAATTTTTTATTAAAAATACTTATTCTATGAAATTAAATTTATTTAATGTTTTTAAAAATAATTTAAAGTATTTGACAGAATATATTTTTTTACTTTCACATCAAATATATATCACATACAATAAAAAATTTAACTACTACTTTATTTTCAAATTATTTATTGCTTTTTGATATTACAATATGAAACCGAATTGAATGCCCAGAATTTTATGTTTAACCATTTTAATACTAAATTTTTTTAATTCAATTCTGATGTCTTAAAGTATTTATTGTTTGCAGTTATACATATCAATTAAGATTCATTAATTGAAATGAGATATTTCTGTATCTTGACTAACTAAAAATGTACTTTTTTATTTTCTACTCATTTCGTTTAAATGTTAAGAGAAGGAAAAAATTTAAAAAAAAAAGGTAAAAGAGCAGATGATAAATCATAGAAATAATTATGTAGTTAGTTGATATAATGATTAAATGGTTTTTAATATGTAACAAATGATATATAAGAAAAGTATATAATTAATATTTATTAAAAATATATAATTTAATATATTGATAATATTAAATATTATAATTTTAAATAAAAATTATTATTTATTAATTTATTATTATAGAACATACATTACAAACACTAATTATTACGCAAGTGTATAATTGAAAATGAATTTAATAAAAGCAATGATTTCTAAAATAACAAACATAAAAAATAAAATATTCTGGAATTGTACTATCTTATTAATAACTATACCGCGAAACTAGAGCACACTTATTACCCGGTTAATTAAACAAAATTTTTAAACTTATGGCTAGATACTTCTGATGATATATATATAGATGATATGATAGAGGACAATATTGAAATAAAAAATTTTAATATGTATTTAAAAGTATATAATATAATATTAATAAATTTTGATTAAAAATATAATATTTAATATCGTTAATATATTAGATTCGTTAACTTTATAAAAAAAATTAGTATATATACGTTTTATTACATACTTATATATATATATATATATATATATATATATATATATATATATATATATATATATATTTGTGATTTAGTTAAGAGTATGTTTTACATGTATTTTAATTAATTGGATGATGAAAATAGTTAGTTAAAAAAATTTAAGATTATTTTAATTTTATTTTGCATGATAATTATTAACAATGTTTTAAAATGTTACTTTATTAGCATTTATTTTTATTTTTGATATATTTTTTATACTTTTTTATTTATTATAAAATATTAGTTTTATAAATTTTTAAATATTCAGTTATTAGATATTTATTTAAATTAATTAAAATAAAATATATTTTTTTGTTGATAAAAATTTTAAAGATATAATAACTAATATTCTTATATTAATATTATTTAATGTTTAAATATAAAAATAAAAAATATATATTTAATTATAAACAAAAAATTATTTATTTCAAAACATAATTTTTATTAAAAAATATACGTTATATATAATAAAATAAATAAACAAAATCCTTTAATTATTTTTATAATATATAATATGTTTTAATAAAATATATGTAATAAATTTTTTTTTAAAAATATTGTATTTACTATTAATATAATAATTTAATTTAAATAATAAAATATTAAAATTCATAATTACTAAAATACTATAATATTTAAACTTAAATTTAATAAGACATTTTTATTTTTATTTTATCTTGATGAGTTAATATAAAAATTAGTTTTAATCAACAAGTTTTTAAGCTTTTAACTTATATCTAATTTTTAAAATTCTAACTAGTTTTTAATTTTTAACTAAATTATCCATTAATTTTATGAAATACATACTAAACGCCGAGATGGATAAATTTGAATTAATTAAAGTTATTTCTAATGGTAAAAAATTTCAGCTAACGGTTTTAAATGCTGTTGGTACCCATTATATGTATATGTATTGCAGTATAAGTAAAAGTAGAATAGAATCAAAATCAATAATAGACTTGATGTTGAACCAGACGACAAGTGGTCCAAATCGTTTATATATTTATTTGGACTTAAATTTAAATTAACTTCAAATCTATCCTTATCCAACCGCATCTAATTAAACTCCTCTAAACTCACATTCCACGATTAATTTCCAAACTATCAGAGTTTAGATTGCAATCGTCATCCACTCCTACCAGCAACACGTGAACGTCTAACAAGAAAATTTAATTTTCTGACTCTCGAGTACCAACAACCAACAACCTCTTTCTTTATAGTCATACATACTAAACAAGAAATCATTGCAGCAGTTGAATGATGGCAACATTGTCAAGGGACGGTAATTTTAACTCATAAACACACTTATATTATATTGTAAATGGGTGTTTATAGTTTCTTACACAGGTACATACAGTAAATGACCTATGTCATTCAACATGATGTTTTTTAATGTCTTTTCTAATTACTGTAGGAGGGGATGTGTGTGTTGATATTTTCCCTGACATTGAGATGTAGTTACCGGATACAATTCATTTCAAGTAGAAATTACTCACAACATCATGAAGAAAATGCGGTATACTTGACCAACCAGAAGAATGTGATTGAATAATTCAAAGTTCAGTGGACAGTAGTGTTCTTTTGTTATCTTCTTTTCCTTTTCTTAATCTCATTTCTTTTGTGCTGCACAAAGTTACAGTGAATTCACTTGGTTGATATGTTTTCCGAAATTAAAATTTTCCTATTGTCTGTTTGCCTACGTCGGCCATTCTTTTTTTAATTATTGTCGGTGCTGGCATTTCATCACTTTCCAATATACATTATTGAAAGTATCATGGTTTGTTCCTAAATTTTATTTTTACAGTGAAGACATTCATTAATTGATTTTGATTGATTGATTGTTGGATAGTGAGATTATTCTCAATCAAAAATTAAAAAGTATTGAGTTTACATTTTCCAATTTAATAGTGAAGACACTCATTAATTGATGATAGATTGATTGATTGTTAGATGGTTAGATTATTCTCCAACACAAATTATTGTGGGTTTAATATAATAGTGTAAATTTTTTATATTATTAATTCATTAAAAATTATTGCAAATATGATTTTTAAATAATTATTATAAAAATTAAAAATATAAAAATTAATGATTAAGTAATAATATAAAAGAATTATACTGTTAATGTATTTTAATTAACTTTTGTCAGCCTTATAATGCTGAAAATTTTCTCTATTCTCAATTTTTGTAAAATACTCTTCTTTTAATATATATATATATATATATATATATATATATATATATATATATATATCATATGATTGGTGTGAATTTATCTGCGCTTGAATTAACTATGATAGTTTTAATTTTAGATCTTTTTATATGAATTAATCAATTGAAGATGTTCTATTCATAATTATAAATCGTCGGAGAAAGTAAAAATGCGTCACAGCAGGCTGATGACAAGATAATGTATCAAATTTTTTAATATATGTTTAAATACAGACAGTAAAAGTTTATATATGGTCTATAATAAATATTTTTTAAAAAATATATAATTTAATATATTATAATTTTAATAAAATTTTATTATGTTTAATTTCTTATTATATAGTACTTCTAGATATACATTAAAAGAACCGTTAATTTATTTATGCAGTAGTTGTAGATAACATTGTGAAATGTAGATATTTTCTACTTCGGAAATGTCTGTTGTTGACTGGGATTAATTCCAAACAATAATGTAAATGTTCTTCCCGTTCTTGTTACATTTAGGATTAAAAACTTGAGAATATTAATTTTTGGCATGTTCTTATTTGAAGGGAGGAATATTTTAGAACTCTAAACACAACTTTAAAATTTTTATTATTAAATAGTTTTTTAAAACCTTATTAAATGTTAGTTAGCATTGAGGTTTATTGATTATATATATATATAAAATATGAAAAGCGATAAATTTTAAACATAGGATCTTATATAAAGTATTTTAATTTTTAACTTTTTATCATTAAATTAATTTTGACATCTATATATTAGTTATAAGAAGTATTTTTAAAAATAATTTAATTGATTCTTTATTGTTACAAATAATAAAATAAATAAGCGTAATAACGTATTTTATAATTCTTATTTAAATTATTTATTATATTATTACTGTTTGATATTATCTGCCTTGAAAAATAAGTTTTTATATTATTTCTATTTACTTTGATATTATTTTTGTTCAATAAAATTTTTATAATTGAACATTGCAAAAGAAGGAATTAAGTTTTGTTATTAGAATAAATATGATTTAATTTTTAATTGAAACTTTTATGATTAGGATGAATAGGGTTTGATATATATATATATATATATATATATATATATATATATATAATATGAAAAGCGATAAATTTTAAACATAGGATCTTATATAAAGTATTTTAATTTTTAGCTTTTTATCATTAAATTAATTTTGACATCTATATATTAGTTATAAGAAGTATTTTTAAAAATAATTTAATTGATTCTTTATTGTTACAAATAAATAAGCGTAATAACGTATTTTATAATTCTTATTTAAATTATTTATTATATTATTATTGTTTGATATTATCTTCCTGAAAAAATAAGTTTTTATATTATTTCTATTTACTTTGATATTATTTTTGTTCAATAAAATTTTTATAATTGAACATTGCAAAAGAAGGAATTAAGTTTTGTTATTAGAATAAATATGATTTAATTTTTAATTGAAGCTTTTATGATTAGGATGAATAGGGTTTGATAATATTTTTTTATATATTGTATTTTTTTTGTTTATGTTAGAATTTCGTACGCTATTAGGTAATGGCTTAGGTACATCTAGTTACTTTTCAAAAGGAAGAGGCCATGCATTGGGTCTGTGTCAGTGTTATTAACAAGAGGGACCTGCACCCGGGAACAGGTAAGATGAAGCAACCTCTACTTTTGGTTTTCTCATGCATGAGACCCTTTTAGTATAAATCTTTCATTTACAGTATTTTGATAATCCATTATATTCTTTTTTATCTATACATATTCATTTTCTCCACACATATTTTTTTGGGGCATTATTTCTAATTTCAGAAAATTAATCCAAAACTTTGTAAATAAAGAAAAAAATAAGATTTAAAAATATTTCTAAACTTTTAAATGGAAATTTAAAAATAAGATAATAGAAACAATCAATAGATGAAAAAGGAAGGAAACATGACAATGGAAGAAGATGAATGAGGAGGGCATGAAAGGGATTGAGATAAGGGCTTCGGCCTTCACTCATTTTTATTTTTATTTTTTCTAAAAACTTATTTTTAGTAAATAATTGAAAAGGACCGTTTCAGCTCTATCCTTGAATTCAAAATTATTTATGAACGAGCCAACTGATTGAATTAAGTGATTTAGTCAGAATTCAATGAGACTTATTTATTTTGTTTTACCTAATTGATTGTGCTCATAGACCTGTATCTGCCCCTTTCAATAGTGTAGTGACATAAACTTGTTTTTGTTATATTTTCTTTTTACGAAGACTTTTCTTAGTAATAGCAAAGTTATGCATCTTCTAATTAAGTATACTTTGTCTAATCCTATTTTTTCAATCTTTGAATTAAGTTATGTTAGATTATGAACATACGTGTATGTAAAAAATTGCTAACAACATATTCTTTTAAAGATATTTTTAATGATTGATTAATTTTTTAAAAAGTTAAAATAATTTTTGAAAAGTAATTGTAAATTTTTTAAGTTTTAAACAATCTAATCAATTGCGGAAAAAATGTGTTTAAAAAAAATTTGTTACTAATATATTTTTCTATATTTAAGTTTTGCTGTTGATTCCTTTTGTTCTTAGCATAACAAAGTAAATGGGTTCCGGTTTATTCCAATATAAGATAGAACAAACAATATGCCAAAGCACGGATGAATATATTAATTTAAATTATATATATGAATACTAAATTTGTTCAAAATTAATTTTAAAATATATAAAAATTTCAAGAGATAATAGAATTTAAATAATTTAAATTTCTTTGAATTATTTTAATTTCTCTTTTCGTTCCAATAGCACATAGCATCACTACTATGCAAAAGGAGAGTAATGCCAAGGAGGAGCGCCCAAACCCGCCGGAAACCGCCGCATCCTTAACGTCGTCGGACGGGTTGAAAAAGAGAATGGGTTGTTTCGAGTAAGGAGGAGCGGTTAAACTTGGTTAAATCGGTCGGAGATGGATTTCATAAACGTTATCCGCCGGAAACCGAAAGAAACCGACGTCGTCGGAAACCATGGTTTTTCGCCGGAATCTATGGTTTCTTTGTCATATATTATGATTTCATCGTTTAAAGTTTATAAAATCTTCTTATCCTTTCAACATTTGAGTTTGCATTCTCGTTTTTATCTTTGTTACAGCTGTTTCGCCGGATTCCATGGCCGCCGGTCATCGGAATCTGGAAAATTTTAAACCCGTCGTTAACCACTAGATTAAACCGACCACTCATACTACCCGAACCCGACCAACCCGACTCTGTAAACAGACGAAAACGGGGAAAATTTTGTGAACAGCAGTTTCCTGCGGGTGAAGGTTTTCCAACCCAAAACCGCCCAAACCCGCCCGATGCCCACCCCTACTTGCTGCCTTTGCTTCCTTCCTCAGTTCTAAACGTGCATGCACAAGATCTACCTACTCCAAAGTAGAGCTCTCTCTCACTGTTATGTCATCATAGGCACTACACACTTTTATTCCTTGGTCTGTTCATTTCAGAAAAAACAAGAAAGAAGTCCCCATTTCTTTTGCTGGAAAAACATAGTACCATAGAGAGCCTGTACCCTCTAGGATTTGACAAATCTTTTCTTCAAATATAGTATATTTAAAACTATTTTTCTATTGAAGTGGTAAGACTACCTGTGATGTATTTTTTTTTTTTAATTATAGATAAGATATATAATAAATTACATTATATAGTAGAAAAATATATTTTATTATGTTGATTTTCAAGGTGTCACAAATTTTATTAAAATTAAAAATATAACAGGTTTAATAATATATTTTATAAAATTGTAAAATACATTAATATTAAATACATCATATGTGCAATACATAGGATTGCGTGTCACATATATAAAGATAATTCATAATAATATATATCATGATATATAATATTATAAATTTTACCCTAATTAATACCATAAAATATATAATAGTATGCGTTTTGTAAATAACAACAAAGTTTAACATAGTATAAAATGCATAAAATTATATATATATATATATATATATAAGTTCTCGAATAAAGGTATTTTTATGCTTATTAAACACAAATAGTTGATATTTTTATGATTTTAGTTTTTGTTTAATTTTTTGAAATGTCAAAAAATTATAAAAAATATTTAGTATTTTTTAATTTGTGAAGTAATATTTATAGAAAATTTTGTCAAGTTGTTTTTTGAAAAAAAAAATTATTATCATTTATTATTAGTTAATATGGATAAAATTATTAATGTTATCTTTTTTAATGATAAAATATTTAAAAATAAAGAAAATTTTACTTTTAAAGAAAAAAAATTAATTTAAATTCGTAAAAATTTAAGTTTAAATAAATTGAAAAAATTAAAAAAAACTAAAATTATCATCAAATCAAGTAATTTTTTTATTTAATAGAAATTTTTAATTTTATTTAAAAAAGTAGAATATAGAAATGACAATGAAAATATTTAATGTATGATCAATGCATTTGAATAAAAGTAGTTGATACATGTATTTGAGTTTGAGTAAATGTAGTTGATACATATATTTGAAGATGTATTTGAATTTGAGTAAAAGTAGTTGAAGTTATATATTGAAACTTATAAAGTTGGTAGTTCAATAACAACAACAATGATTGAAGATGATAGAACTGTATTAATCGATATTTTGAACAGTTTATGATAAAATATTTTTTATTAAATGTATTACTTTGTTTATTTATGTTAAAAAAAATTATTTTAATATTTTGGATGAGTTATAGATTTAGTAGATGATGATGGTCAATATTATTAGTTATCAGCAATATATAAATGTAGTGATGAGAATAATCATAATTTAAATGAGAATGAATCAAACTAAAAAATATAAGTAACATAGGTGATGGTAAAGAACAAATTATATTGACTTCGAGTTCAAGTTGATATCATGTTCCATTTACATCATATAGTGCATTTGTTAAATAAAGAAGTCAATCAATTAATCAAGTTGTAATAAATGTAATAAAAAAATTAATATGTTATATAAAAAAATATTAATTAATTTTTATATTAAAATAAGAGTTGACATTTTGGAACTACAATTCTCACCACAACATTTCATAGGAATATTCGGATCAAAACATAAATTTTTTTAATTGATAGGCCTCTTAATTAGGTTATTAGGAACAAATTGTTTATCAGTTTACAATTTGACAATAAAGAAAAATGAGAATAAAAAAAATGAAATTAATAATGATTAAATAAATTTTTTAATGAACATTCGTTGTGATTAAATCAAAATCAATATTTTTTTTTATTCGTTTTTCTAATCATGTTACTCGTTGTTTATAATAAAATAAAAGTATTCTTATAAAAAAAATTAATAAATAATGTATCATAAAATGTAAATACTTCTCTTTTACAAGATAAATTAAACTCTAATTTTATTTGTTCATACCTCATAGATATGTATTGTGCATATTATATATTTTAAAAAATATATTTTATGAATTTTCTATCATAATTCAGATTGTGATAATATAAAATATCATATATATATATATATATATATATATATATCAAATTTTAACATTTACACAAATTTAATAATTTTATATAAAATAAATAATTTATTAATTTAAACGTTGTATCATGTTATAATATCTAATAGATTATGTATATAAAATTTTAAATAAAACAAAAAATTATAAATATTTTATTTATGATTTTATTTTCATAGTTTATATATTATTTAAATATATATAAATATTAATAATTGAATAAATTTATATATTTTTAAATTTTATAAAATTATATATATATAATTTACAAAATATTATAACATGATTTAATAATTGGATTAATAAATTTTTTATTTTATATAAAGTTGTTAACTCGATGTAAATGTTATATATATGCTACAGGCAGCCGTGGCTGACGTTTAATCAAATGAACATGAAATTTTGAGATGATTTCATATGCTTTAGTGTATTGTAATAATAAAAAATTTCAAAATCAATATGAATATTCAGAACGCAATCACATATATTCTGTACGCGCGACAAATTTAGAAATTTAGGATTGCTTTCTTTTTCTATTTCCATTTAAGATTTTGTTTTGTATAGGGTTGATATCCAGCAATAGTATTTTTTTCTTCAATGAACTGATATATTGTATATACCACTTACTAAGTTGTGACATGGACGCATTTGATACTCTCTAATATTAATGTTCATGTACTAAGTACTGCTGGCCCGAAACTGAGAATTTCATTTTAATTGGAACGTGTATATTATTTAAAAGTTAAAAACGTGTATAGCAAAGTACATTAGTTTCCACAACTATATTTTTATTGTAATTTTTATATTTTATTTATTAAATTTTTAACTATTATCCTTGAGACAATAGTTGATAAACATTAATAAAAATATATAAAGTGATCTCAGATAGTTTCCGCAGGTACATTCCTAAGTCGGCATATGGCCACTGAACAATTCGAAGCCACGTGAAAGAGCAGTTCACTTTTAAATAGGAGAGTTGTAACGGAAAAGTTGAAACTTGAAGCACATTCCAAACAGTGTGTGTCGAGGTATTAAAGAATATAAAAAAGTCTGCTTCTCCAATACCTACTTCATTACCATCATCAAATCCTCCCTATCACATGACGAATCTCACAAAAACTATAAATACTATCATCAATAATATTATTATCATAACTATTATTATTAAAAATATTATTATTATATCTATCTTATAATTATTATATATTTACAATTATTTTTATTTTATTATTATTATTATTATCAATCATTATTTTATTATTATTTTATTTTTAATTTATATTATTTTAAAAAATTACTTTTTATTATTTTAAAATAATTTTATTTATTTTTTATTTTTAATTAATAATAATAATTTTTATTTTTTTAGTAAATTGTAATAAAAATATAAAATAAAAGAAATAAACTCATTTTTACAACAATATTTTAAAATTTTAATTTAATTTAATTTTTAAAAATTAAAAATTATCTCAAACAAAACGTTAGTCAAACATATTTTACTTTGAAATTTATCATTTTAAAAAACACTACTCAGACAAGGCCTAAATAATTGTTGGTTTTATAGTTAGAAAATATTTTTTTATTTTTCAATATGAAAAATATATTCTAATAAAATATAAAATCCAAATTAATTTATATACAAATCTTAAAATTATTTAATAATTTAAAACTAATTTTCAAAAAATAATTATATTTAATTTTAAAATAAATAAACATTAGATCTATCTGATTTCTGCTAAATACAATGGTTGTCAACTGTCAACTAGTAAAAAAAAAAGTGTTAAATCCAAAAGAAACTATTGAGACAAGAAAAAGGAATAAAAATATATTCCTTCAGTTTCTTTATAATTTTTTTTATCAAATTTAACATATTAAAAAATATTAGTTAATGTATAATTTTAAAAATTAATATTATACTTTAAATTTATCTTTATTTAAAATGAAAATATTTGTATATATTAATTACATTAATTTAAAAATATTAAAATTTAGAAAAATAAATATGAAAAAAATAGTAAATATTTCTTAAAATTTATAATAGTCAGATTAAATCTTTTGAAAGGACAGAGAGTATAATAAAGGGATGTCAAGCGGCTTGCCATGCCTTCAACAGTTCAACCTCAGAGTCTTCCTGCACCTAGGCTTAAATATAATTAAGCATCATGCTATACATTTTTTTTCCCAGAACCCTTGCTATTTTGTTTGGGGTCATGGGTTGATTAATTTATATTGGGCTATGGTTGTTGGGTAGCTGGTGACATGGTGGGTTAGATCATGGATCTTGGAAAGTTTTTGTTAATGGGCTTTTAGTTAGCTTTCGTGTTGTTGGGTGGGTTTTCTTTTCTTGGAGAGGGGGGGGGGGCGGTAAAAGATAAATAGTAGCAAAAAAAATAAAAGCAATTCTTATCATAATTTTTAATAAAAAATTTAGGAGGAGAGAGGTAAACCTCAATGATAAAATTGAAATAAAAATAAATGTGAAATATAGAAATTAAAAAGTAAAAGTAACAAAGAGTACAAATAAAATAATAAGAGCGAACATTATCTTGTTTTCTGAATGGTGTCCTAAGTAATTCTTTTTGTGACATTCATGTAAAATGAAATGTTATATTCAAATTTTATACCTAAACTAAGAGAGAGAATGAAAATTAAGAAGAGGTTTAAGAAACAGTTCTCACCAACTAACAGCCCATTGATTATGCCCACCAAAGCTTGGAAGGAGAATGATCTTTCCAAGATCCCAGACCTTCCAAGAACATCTGTCAATTACTATTGGTGTAAAAAATTAACCACTAACAACACCCACAACTTATAAAGCAAAGTTCAATGTAGTAGCCAAGGAATATTAATATACTTTTGGGGACTAATAATCCAACTTGAAAAATATGTCTCACATTAATCCAATTCCACACTTGAACTGAACTAATTTCATAATCTTTTCAATAGAGTACTTCTATTATATGAGGACAGAGCACATATGTTGCTAATTACACAAAATAGAAAAGAAAAGGCATAATGGAGTGGAAATAAAACATGGTCTCCCAAAATTACAATGGTTTTTTATTTTATTTATCTACATGTTGTTTTCTTTCTCCAGCATTAATAGTAATGATTAACATTACACATTGGCAAATCTAGCTTACCCATATGCATGATGGTGAAGAGTAGGGTATCAAGCCAGTAGGTACTACAATTAACTTCAAAGGATTTTTGGACTGGAATAAAAAAAGTAAGTACAAGAATGAATCAACTCCGAGGTCAAATGGACCAAATTATCTATTTATTTTTTTTTTTGACATTATAAATCACTATGAAATAGAAATAAAAATAAGGTAGAAAAAATAGGAGCAAAAAATGACATCAACAATGTTTCGAACGAGGTAAGGCAATTGCTTCCCTAAATAGTGGTAAACCTGCATTACACATATGTACCAGTTTTAGCTAACTCTAGTTCGTTTGTGAAATTATAAAACAATTTAAGAAAACAGCTCAAACAGCAGACAGAAAGATGAACTCAAAGATTGTCCAATGTGAAGAGGCAGTAACATCAGCAGAAGAAGCAGTTCACTCTACCGAATTTGGGTCACTTCTACTGGTAGATCCACTTTGTCCGTAAACATGACACCATAAAGATATTCAAAATTATAAAATTTTGATTTTGATTTTTTAATTTTTAAGTAAGGTTTAATCTTTTATCTCTTAAAATAGAAATTTTTAAAATAAAAATGTTTGAAATATGTCATATATTAATATTTAATACATCAATTATGAGATATTAAAAATAGTCAATTTTAAAAATAAAAGATAAAATTTCATTGTTTAAAAATAGAAATTTTGAAAATTTGCCGTGAAATAGCTCAAACAAAGAAGCTTCGTGAAAGGACGGCTTTGTAATTCCATCCCAAGGTGTAATTTCAAAGAAAAAAACAGAGTGATTATAAAGAAAACCAATTAGCACAAAGACTGAATGTGCAAGCCACCCCCACTAGCAGTTTGAACATAAAACCAAAGACACGTCAAAATCGTTCACATATTCTTCAAGTACAAAAAGTATTCGTTGATTCATTTACATTTTTAGTTTAACGGTGAATAAATTTTTAAAAAATAAATTTAACGATTTAAACTCGAATATAAAGATATATATATATATTATATAAATATATGAAATTTTTTTAATACTCTCCTTTCTATTATTCTCAAATAAAGAATTTAGAGTAGGAATTTTAATAATTTTTTATATTTAATATAATAATAAGAATTGAATTAGAATGTTATAAAAATTACTTTAATAGTTTATTATTACACCAATTATAATAATTTTAATAAATAATTTTATTTTTCAGCTATAATTAAAATTTTTATTTTCAGAAGAAATCCAATTCCTAATATTATAAAAAATGGTAACAATTTATCGCTTTCTTTTATTTGTAAATTAATTTATAATTTCAATATTCAAAAATATTTTTAATTTCTGTTTTCAAAAATTATCCGTATTAAGATTGATATTTTATTTCTAATGACGAATTTTAATTGTCTTCTGTTTTTTAGGTTAAATAAGTTTTAAAGGTCAAGCTTTTAGAATTTTGCTATTTTGATATTTGATAATTTTTCATATTTCCAAAGTTTCTATATCACAACATGTATTCTTTTTATCCATGATAGGAAGGCAAATTTTTAATAGGCTAATTTGATTTTGTAAAATAAATGATAATTCAATGTTCAATTATACCAACATTCTAAAGTGAAAGATATATCAGTCCAAGTTGGAAGAGATTCAATTGTAGTTTGAGATGAATCTAAGTTTTGAGTTCTTATTCATAAAAAACATTTATTTCAAGTGCATAATGTAATATAACACTTTGTTTTATTGTGAAGTTGATTCTGCAATAGAGTCTTGAGATGCAGCAACTAGAGCTAGAAATAGAAGAAAAATTATTCTAAGTAAAAAATCATTTAAGCGTGGGTTAGCTCCTTCAGGTAATATACAAAATCACTAATTATTATTCGTTAATAGATTTTCATGCTATTTGATATTAGGTTTAATTACAAAATCACTAATTATACTTTGCATAACATTTTATTATTAATAATTAACAATTGTATATTGTTGTTATTATTATTATTTGTTTTCAATTAGTTAAATTAAATATTAATAATGGCTCCATGTTATTACAGTACAACACACCGATAAACTCACTAATTGACTTATAAATTTGAGTTGTATAACATAGAAGTTCCTAATCTAAGAAGGCTTAATTGAAATTTGAGACATTCGAAATGGAATTACATTGGAGATGAATGAGTGCTGCCATTTTGTTCGTAGGCTACGTTTACATATCTATATGTTACAGTGGAACGAAGGATTGGTATTATGTTCTCAAATTAGGAAAGAAGCTATACTTATTACTTTTCTTGACCCTTCATGAGAGCTGGATCATCTAATAATTTTAAGATATTTATCAATCTCAATATATAAATCTAAAATAATTATAGGTAAACATCATAGCTCATATAATCATAACAATATGTTTATTAATCCATCAAATCTAAAATATATAATAAATGAATGATAGTGCGTAATAGCTACGTATCAAGATGTTCGATAATCTCAATCCAAATAAATCTAAAATATTGATAAGAAAATGACAAAATAATCTATTGTCTGAAAGAACTATGATATACATGGGATATGTATAAATCATAACATTGACTTATTGAATGAATATTTTCTTATAGAAATAACTTCTTCATATACTTTTATTTTATTTTTTTAGTTTCTTTCGTGTAATTATGGTTATTTTTCCTTTTGTTGGTACATAGGAGAAAATTAAACTAAATCTAATGTAACAGAATTTTTTAGCAACATATTTTTCAAGGTAGGAAAATATTTATTGATAACTCAGCGGACTTCAATTTATTCACTCTAATTTGTTAAGATAATTTCCTACCTCAATTGCTATTCTTTATTATTGTTTTCTACCTTATCAAAATATAAATTAAATTTTAATGGAGGGTGTCATTATTGTGTAAATTCATTGATTAACTTTCATGTTCACAATATTTATACTATTTGTATATAAATTATTATTTATTTTCTTCTCTTTTATTTAATGTTAATGTTTGATTTGTACAAGTTTTTATGGATATTATTTGTCATATATTACAAATTTATTTGAAGGCTCTAAAAGACTTAATTATTTAGATAAGTAAGATTTCAAATTAATTCATTATTATTATTATCTTTTTTAAGTTTTTTTATAGCACATATTTTACAATATTTTAATGGTTTTTATATAAAATATTTTTCAACTTTTACAAAGTATTTTTTATTTTTTATTTATTTTTAATAATTAAAGTTATTGAAAATTAAAATTAGAAAGGATAAATATTACTAATAAAATTAAAATTAATGACATTAAATGAAGTAAAATTGACAAACAAAATACTCACTTTTTATTTATAAAATTCTTAATTTCAAAATACAATTAAAAAATATCAATTATTACATTAATTTTTAAAAAAATTATACAATATACTCACTTTTTATTTATAAAATTTTTCAATTAAAAAAATATCAATTATTACATTAATTTTTTTAAACAATTATACAATATTCTAAGGTTTCCTTTGGATAATCTTTTGCTTCCTTTTGGGATTATTTTTGCTTTTAATTTTCTAATTTCAAAAAATAAAATCCAATTTTAGTTTTAAAATTTTTAATTGAAGTTTTTAATTTTTAAAACATATTGGTAAAGTGAGTCAACTTAATTTATCCTATCCCTTCACTCTGAATATATTAAAAATAAATAAAAATATAATTAATATTTAAAAAATAAAAATAAGTATTTTAAAGTAATAAAAATAAAGTTTTTAAATCATAATAAAAATTAAAAATTAAATTATTATTATTATTATTATTATGATAGTAAAAAAGAAAATAATAATGATATTACAATGATGATTATAGACTATAGTAAAATACAACATTTATATTTTAAGATAAAAATTAAAAATTAAAAATAACAAATTAAACATATTTTTGTAAAAAAAATTAACTTGAAATTATTATAAAAATATATTAAAAATTATTTTTTTCAAACAATTTTTGTTTAAAATTTTAATTTAAAAATAAAAAATAAAAAATTTTAAACAATGACAGGTTGTAATTTTTTTCCTTTGAAAAAATAAGATAAGATTGCAGATGGAGGAAGAAAGCTGATAACTATGGCCATGACCCTAACATAACCTCAGCAAATAATTGATGTTTTGAATGATTAGAGCTGAACTAATCCAACTTTACTGTGAGATAATGCCATGTAATGAGCTTAAAAAGCTGTATCTCAGACTCTGAATCAGAGTTACCAGGAGAATTGATTGTTTTGATTAACTTATCACAAAAAATATTTTTAAACGATCGAGTTTGATTAAAAAAATGAAAAAATAAAGATATATTTCTTCTAAATATAATCAAGTATAAATATACTTCTACTTATATATTTTATAAATAATTTTATTTAGATAAGTCCTATTTTTAAATTAATAAAAAAATAAGATAAAATTATACCTTTCATTTTATATGTTTATTTAATTTTTTCCGTCACATCAATTTTTATTGAATCTATATCATATATATATATATATATATATATATATATATATATATTATTTTTACTCAACTTAAAATATTTATATTATAGTGGAGTTAATTTTCATTTTTTTGAACACTTTTTTTAACCAAAAAGCTTACTTAACATACTATTTAGTTTTTTAGTTTTTTTTGTTTTTGAGGTAAACATACTATTTAGTTAGTTAGAGATAACTTATTTGATTCGAATTTTTTAAAAGAAATAGAAGAAAGTAACTCAGTTTGATTTTATCCAAAAATGGAAGATTAAGAGAAAAAAATAATTTGATTAGTTAAAATATCCTTCCAAATCTAAAATGATATTTTAAAAATGAGAACAATAAACAAATTTATTTTAAAATATATTATTTCTGGTTAGCGCTTCTTATATTTTTAATTTATTTATTTTTTGTTTTAAAAAGAGAAAGCATGAATGTATATAAATTTATTTTTCTGTTTTGTCTCATTTAAAATCCATTCTTTTATGTCTTTGAAAAAAATAAAAAACACATTCACAATTGTTGTAGTTAAATAAAACAGTAAAGAAATAAGCAAGGAAAAATAAAAATAAAAACAGAGTAAACATAAGATAAAAGTATGTATTTAAATAGGTATAACAAGAGACAAAAATATTATTTATTTATTTATTTAGATAAGTGGAAAAATAAAAAGTGAATTATATATAAATATTTATAATAAATATTCAAATTATTTCAATAAAAAACTGTTTTTTACTATAATAGTTTTCAAATTAAAAAAAAATTGATTATTTATATTTTATTAAATTTTTTTTTTTAAAACCTACCCCTGCCCTATCTCCAACGTCCCCAACCCATCCCCCTCTACTTTTTTCCTCATGCTGGCAGAGATTTTTTCAATTTTTTAGATTTCAATAATTTTTTTTATCATTTTCATTTAATTTAAATAAAAATAATTTTATATTTTTGGGTATCTTTAAATTTCTAAATTTCTTCCTCTAAAACTATCCTTCCAAAGCGAATAAAACAATAAATTGAAACACATAATCAATAATTAAGGAATTAACCATTACAATCATACTCTTCTACTTTTTTTGTCCCAACAAAAAATCATGCACCTCCATCAATTCTCTTATTTTGTATGCATTGCAACTTGCTTATTAATCCGGGATAAGGTTGCTCTTATGTGTATATATCATTAACTTGAATCCTCGATTAAAATAATTATAATCTTTCAACTTTGTATTTTTATAAAATTCTCTCGTCTCCTTCCAGTTTTTTTTTATAGGAAAGAATATAAAATATTATTTTAATCCTAATTATAAAAAATATAGATTTATTTTAAAATGTGTTACTAATTAATTTTATGTTAATATTTTTTTTTGTAAATTTTATGTTATTAAGATATTTATTCATTTTTTATTTTATTAAATTTAAATATTTAATATTATAAATATTTATAAAATAAAATTTAACTTTATCATGGTTCTAACTATTTTTATTATTTTATAAGTTAAATATTTTTCCTATAAAAAAAATAAAAAAATACATACTTTCAAAATAATAAGTACCTATAAATTTTCATTTAATATTTATTTATAAAATAATAAAAATATTAATAAAATAATATGTAATAAAACTCTTCCAATTAATGATTCATCAAACTTATTTAAATGTTAGATCCAAGAGTTTGTTTGATAATCAAAATAAAATGATAAAATATGATCAGTTGAGAAGAAGAAATAGAAAGGTCCAGAATTGATTGACTTGTAATAGTTGATTTCATTGGTTATCTCGTTGAGTAAAAAAAATTTGTATGTATACTTTCTGTATATATTAAGCTACAAATTGTACTATAATGTTGACCCTTCAACAAAAGAAGCTAGGTTACATCTATCAAGATGACATAGAGAAATTAAGTTAGAAGAAAACATGTTGTAAGTCCTAATGCATGTCATTTCTATTAACTAATTTCGATTTATTACTTTATGGGGATTTGATAATTGATACATATATAGTAATTCATTTGAGATAGATAAATTATGCATTAGTGTTGGATTAATGCCGATCACAATAATTAATGGAATATGTAAAATATGATTTGACAATTTAGCATTAACGTCTTGGATTATTCTACAAAGACATCTTTTCTCTTGGATAAATATTTTAAGATAAAAAATATTAAATATTATAATATTTTATTTGAACTTTTTAAAAATATTTAAAATTTTAAAGAGAATATTTTAATAAATTAAAATAAAAAGTTTAAAATTACCTTAAAATAAATAAAATTAAATATATATTTAGATGATTTTTTTTTAATTTCAATAATTTGTAAGTAAAAATAAGTAATTAATAAAAGAAAAATAATGTATGAAAAAAATTATAAATAATAATTTAAAAATGATAATAATTTTAAATTTTAATTTTTTTTCTAAATAAAAATTTTTAAAATTTTTTGTTTAATATAAAATTACTTAAATAAAAATTTATTTTTTATTATTTAAATATATAAAATCTTGTAATTTAAAATATTTTATTGATAAACCATCATTTTATTGATTTATCTACAAAAAATTAGTTATAATTACAATATAATTTATGATTATTTAATTGTAATTCTACCTAATTTTTTTTATTTTTGCAGAAATAGTCATGCAATTTAAGAATTAGAAAATAGGCAGGTTTTGTACAAAATGAGGATAAAAGAAGTATAAAAAGATGATATATCTAATGCAATAATAACACGTCAGCGCGCTACGATGCTACAAGATTACGTAGATTGATCATGACAGCTTAGAAAGCGGCTAGTTCAAGTCCAGTCCACCACATTGAAATTCTAATCCACGTCTATGCTCCAAAGGCACACCATTGTCCGGGGCGTATGCTTATCACTACCCTGGAGGCACACCATTTCATTCTCATTTTTCATTCTCATAATTCTTTTAGTATCCTTCCGCTCTTCACATTGCGAGTTGCAACGTCTTACTGCCAGTTTTGCTGGCACTAGGTTTTGTCATTCTCTGCTAGAATTAGTACCATGGATTCTATGCGATTAATATGTTTTTATTTGTCTTATCTCTGTGTAACTAACCCCAAATCATAGGATTTGGTGAAACTTACAATGTAACCAATTGAATATATTTTTTCTTTTTTATGAATGATTCAGTATTTCTATTTAATTGTGTTTTTCTTATTATGTATAATTAATTAATGAGAATTAATTTTTAAGTTAATTGGAGGATATATGATCGTACCATTGACTAATTAACGGAACTATAAGGTAAACTGAACCTACGGATTTTGGATGATTAATCGAATCCTTGATTTCTAATCAATTATTACAAATCATTCAAGGAATTAGGGTGAAATTGGGTAAAATCATAAGGGAAACCAAAGTCTCGTATTCTTTTGTCTTTGATTTTTTTTTTACATTCATGTTTAAACAAACTCTTTTCTAGTGAGTTCAAAAACTAGGATTTAATGTTCTTTAAAATTGTTGAAATAGTACATGTGGTAAGATGCACTTGCCCATAAATAAAACTTTATACGGTACAGTAAACGCACAACATTTATTCAATATAAAATTAAATTTTTTAAACTCTCTAAACCATTTTGATAGAAAATTTCTTTTGTCACATATATTTATTAGAAGGAAAATTAGTAGACCATTTTATAAAAGTTTATAATTCAATTTATTTAAAAATTAATTTAATTTAATTTAATTTGCTTAATAAACAACACAATTTAAATTTATTAAAAATATTTTTTTAGATAAATAAACTAAATTTAAATTTATTAAAAAATTTAATTTGATTATTCAGAATTTACTTATTTTTATACATTATATTTTTATATTTATCTTAATATATTATATTTATATAATAATAATATATTTATATAATTTGTTAAAAATTAAAATTTTAAATAAAAAACTTAAAATAAATATTATATATTTTATTTTAATTTTTATATATATCTAAATTTATATATATATATATTATATTTATTTATATATTATTATATTATATATAATTAATATTTAATATATATACTTTAAAATTATATAACTATGTTTAAGAAATTTTAATGTAATATTAAATTTATAAAATCTAATTTTTATAATAATAGACATATAAATTAGATTTTATAAATTTATTTATTATTTTAAAAGTTATAAAAAAATTTATTTAAAATATCTGATTTATATATTCTTCAATTTTATATATAACATTCATTTAATTAATACACACAGATTAGAAAATTATATTAATTTATATAAATTTTAAAATTTTTAATATTAATAAGATATTACCAATAAAAAATATAAATAAATTTTTTAATTTTTCATCGACCTATTTCTTTTTTCTCCAATTGATATTTTGATTGTTTTCCATCTAGAAGGTAAAAAAGGTCAAACTTCTGCCATGGGAAATTGCAGGGTCATTCATTTGGTGTTAAATATCAGAAATTAACAGCTCCCTCTTCACGCTAGCATTATCAGAAAAATGGCGCCAGGTAGTGACCCTGATGACCAAAACACAGCTTCGTCAACAAGCACCACAAAGAGGCAGCGATTCACTGTCTCCCCAGAAAAAAACCCACAAATCCTAGCATCACCTTCTTCACATCCTTCATCCTCCAACTCACACATGCATCCCGGCGACTCACTTCAGGAATCGCTGCTTCCCACTCTTCCCATCGAACTCATCATGGAAATCCTCCAGTGGCTCCCTGTGAAGTTTCTGTTGCAACTCCGTTGCATTTGCAAGTCCTGGAAATCCCTAATTTCCGATCCCCAATTCGCCAAGAAGCATCTTCACAGCTCACCAACGGTGGCGCACCTGGTCTTAAGCTTCTCGAGCCTCTCACGTGAGTTCACTCTCAGGGCTTACCCTCTCTCCCCCGTGTTCGACGCATTTGCTGTTCGTGCCACGCAGCTCAGGTACCCTTTGAACACTCGAAAGCGGTTTGATTTGATCGTTGGCTCCTGTGACGGCATTCTATGTTTTGCTATTGATCAAAGTCATGCTCTTTTATGGAACCCTTCTACTGGGAAATTTAAGAAATTGCCGTCTCTGAATAATGAACGGAGCGACGGTAGTTATACGATATATGGGTTTGGATATGATCGTTTCACTGATAGTTACAAGGTGGTCGCGGTTTTTTGCTATTGCTATGATTGTGATGCTGGTAGTTACAAAACTGAAGTCAAGGTTCTCACTTTGGGTACTAATTCTTGGAGGAGGATTCAGGAGTTCCCTTCTGGGGTTCCGTTCGATGAATCTGGGAAATTTGTGAGTGGCTCGGTTAATTGGTTGGCATCTACTGCTTCAAGTTCTTCGTGGGTTATTGTTTCTCTTGATTTGGGGAAGGAGTCTTATCAGGAGCTTTTGCAGCCTGAGTACGGAGAAGTAGTTGTTGTTACCTTGACTTTGGATGTGTTGAGGGATTGCTTGTGCATCCTTTCTCATTCTGAGATGTTTTCGGATGTTTGGCTTATGAAGGATTATGGAAATAGAGAGTCTTGGACTAAATTGTTCAGGGTTCCTTACTTGGGAAATCCTGACTCTTTACCCTACACCAAAGCACTTTATATTTCTGAAGATGACCAAATACTGTTGGAGTTCCAGTCAAAGTTAGTCGTTTACAATTCAAGAGATGGCACTTTTAAGGTTCCTGAGATTCAAGACATCAACGGTTGGATGGTCCCAGAGGTCTACATTGAGAGTTTGATATCACCTTGTTATTAATATTAGGATGTAGATGCTATGATATGCCACTGGGGTTTCAGGTTGTAGAATCCACTAACTGCACCTTACATGTTTTTTGTTATGAATGTTATCTTGTTCTAAATACCGGTGACATTATCGTTCATTGTTAATCAATAATTGATGGAATCTCTTGAGCTTGAGAAATTGGCATATTAGTTTCAGTTATTTGAGTATTAGAGTTTATTGGTCCCTTCATCATGTTTTATGTTTTATATGGTTCAAAATCATGCATTGTCATAGATGGTTAGTGCTTTGGTTTTAGATGTTATGCTAAGTCACTAGTATGTTTGTTTTTAAAAATTAGTTGCTAATTGCCGCATAAATTTATGATGTTGCTTCAAATCTTAAATAGTACATTATAAACTGAGCAAATTTGATATTACCATGCATTTGGCTGGCTATTAATGAAGTTCAAAATATTTTTTCACTTTACAAGTTTGTAATAAATGCTTGAGAGCTTATTTTGTTGGTTTTTGAATCATTGAAATATATGGATATATAGACGTTTTAGTAATGGTACAGTTAATTGCTTCTTTTACTTTGGAAACACATCTTCCACAGAATTTAAACTATTTGGTTATTGCCTTTGTCTACTGCATAACTGACATTAAGAGAATATGTACAGATTGAATTGAATCACATCATATGTTTACTTTGGAAACACATCTTCCACAGAATTTAAACTATTTGGTTATTGCCTTTGTCTACTGCATAACTGACATTAAGAGAATATGTACAGATTGAATTGAATCACATCATATTGGATTGGTTCCATTTTAGGATTGATTTCAGTTGTGATTATTATTTCCTAATTTTTGTCTGTATAAGAAGTAAGAACAAAAGGTGGGTGGATATAACACATCATACACAAATTGATTAATCCATACACACCTCCTAAGGCAAAAGAACTATAAAAATTGTGATTAAATTCAACAATATGATATGACCATCTTCTTTTGAGAAAGAAGAAATGCCAATGCTAACTATATTATGGCGTTCCCATTTGTTGAAACTGGACATTAATGGCCTTGTAGACATAGAGAAAGATCTGTCAGGTGATGATTTAGATATGCTAGAATTCCCACATAGAGCTGTAATGTTGAGATTAGACATTTGCTCATTAAGATATTTCTAAATCTAGTACAGTCCTGCTAGAAATGGTTAACGGGGAATGTTAGCAACTGGTGTTTGTTTTAAAAAGAGTATTAATTGGCAAGCTGAGGTATGACAAGGGTTACCAGAATTTATAATTTTTTATGATCAGGAGTTGGCAGATGATACTGGACGCCAGTGTTCAGAATTCCTTTCTTTTTATTGTCTTCAGCTACCTCATCGTTATGTTCTAACATCTCAGTTTGTTTGGTTAAGTTCTGATGGCTACTGGGATTTAATGTTGTTGCTCCTTCACAGCTAAATAAACTTGGAAGCCCTACCTTAGAGAAACTCCTCAGCATGTTCTTTAGCACAATCAAACAGACACAGAGGCCTGTGAGGCTATTGGCTAGCACAGACTGCTGTGCATAGGTAATCTGTCTCTTTTGTGCTCTCTTTTCTTTTTCTTTCTCTTCCTCTGTATTTTTTGTGGCTGCAAGCAGATGGCCAGCCAAGAGGATATCAATACTGCAAGCCATTTTCGGGAGAAGAAACATTGGTAGTCTGTTTTTATTTCTACTTTATTGACCAAGAAGGATAATAACTGTTAAATTTTTTGGTTCTTAATTAAGTTTTAGTTCTGTTAAGTCCAGGAGTTTAAACCAAGTTTGAAATTATTGTCATTGTTCAAATCATGATGATAGAATTGAGGTGATTTAAGTGTTTAATGTTGTTTACTTGTGTTTTCTAGTTATAATACATATGGTGTTGGATGTTTGGGGAGTGAATGAGACTGTTAAGTTTTAAGTAGTGTTAATTATGATTTTCATATTGATTTTTGTTTGTATATTATTGTTATCTTAGGTTGTATTAAATACTTAATATAATGCGC
Organism: Canavalia gladiata; assembly: GCA_037954105.1. NCBI lineage: Eukaryota > Viridiplantae > Streptophyta > Magnoliopsida > Fabales > Fabaceae > Canavalia > Canavalia gladiata. The sequence goes on along the minus strand of CM075658.1, from coordinate 16,013,531 downwards.
ACATGTTGCCTTGTCCATCACAACTGGCAATGTGACAGCACCAGAGGCCCCTGTTGCAACAGTGTGCAATACATTCTTAATGTAATTAATATTCCCTCGGAAGTGGAATGACTATTATTGTTGTCTTAGTACGATAATCAGATTGCTGGACCTGCTGTATTGGTATAACCTAAAAATAGAACATGTACATGGCACTTTTTTGTTAACCGACTGCTATTAAACAAATTAGTGTCATGACTTTGATGTGTATGGAGTCCTCTTGGTAGATTTCTAATGTTTTCCGGTTGTCATTTTGTGTTTCCAAAGGGATAGGCATAGCAGTTGAGCTGACTCTTGATTGCTTACTGTAATATGTAACTCTACTCCAGGCTACACAATTTTTTTTGGTTACAGAACAATATTCCCTCTTTAGCTTCAATGAGCAGAAGATTGAGTTGCAGCACAGAATTGTTTTGAGTTCATCCTCCAATTTGCCTTGTTCTGATTAACAAAGTACATAAAAATGCCATAACAAACTTTCTATTATCTCTTTGGACAGGTTTTATATAGTAGAATATTCCCATTTGTACCTTTCACACAACACTTGTAATTAAGTGATAGTTTGTAAACCATTATATTATATACTTTCTAACAAGTCATGATCACTTCAAATAACAAAGTTAATGTCACATCATTTTTAAAGGTATAAAAAATGCAAGCACTGCATGATAAAGATTACAATAATGGACCGATATTATTGATATTTGGGGCAAATAAACGAGCTCCAGAGTAGCAAATTATGCTATGTGCAAAATAATTAATTAGTGAACAAGGGAGATTGGAAACGAACCACTACATAAGCACATGTTCACATCATGATAGAAGAAGCTACTAGAATGAAATTTCTCATTTTTTCCTTGTCGTTTCCTCAACATACTTTTGAGTGACTCACAGAATTCATAACTTGCTGTCATCTTATCCAAAGAGGGAAAGATAAGCAAATGAATAAAAATAATAAAATAAAACATAAAGAATGCGGTGGTGGCAGGACTATGTGGGGCTTAATGATAAGAATGTTAACGTTAATCTTCATCACATAGACATCTAGTGGATGATGCTGAAGCTCCTAAAGAGTGAGTGGCGGAGATAGAAAGGCAGGCTCGGTCACAGCCGCCAACCAAAGATCAAATATAAAAACTATATCAAAACAAACAAAAAAAATGCAACAGTTGATATGAAGTCATAGTGGAAATCCTCTTTAGAAAATTGCTGCTGTTGATCAAGTGCGTATGCAATTGTATTTGTAGCTCGTAGACATGTAAGTCATGGAAATCTTTTGATTCTCTGATTGCTTACTTCGTCAAGAAGCACTTTCATGTAAAACCATTCTATTGGTACATATGCTTAGTAAATATATCTAGTTACATTTCGTGTTTTAATCTATTAACCACAGTAACTACATCTGTAATCGAGTCATTGCAGTTGTTAATAGATTATCATTAATTGCATATCTAATTAAATTAACCATATTAATTAATTAATTAATTAATCATCATATTTAATCAATTAACTATATTTTATTAATCAATTATAATTATATTTTTATTTATCATTTATATTAATTTATTAACATTTTTTATATTGTTAATTCTTAATAATTATGTAATCAATTATATAATTTATAATCGATTATCAAAATATTTTTTTTGGACATAATAATAGGATCAACTATGTGCTTATGTATATATTTATAATTTTGGTTATCAAAGTACATCAAGTTAAATGTAACCAATAAAATAGTCATATTTTTCACACTACGTTTTTACGTCCTTTTTAATCATATAAACTATTTTATCTTATATACTTTTTCCCCTTTCTAAAAGTATTGTATAAACATAATATACAAATATAATTTTCCAAAAATAGAAGTGCGTCAAGTATAAAATTACAAAGTAAATTACGAGGCTGAAAGCGACTATTATATGATTTTGTATATTACTTTATCGCATCTCAATAGAATTATGTTAAAGCAAGATGATATTTTAAAAAGGAAAAACAGTTTCGAGAGCATTCCCAATATGTTCCTACAAACACCCCTTAAAATTTATCAGTACTTTTACCAAATATTTTCGCTGATTAATTAATCACTCAAAGCTTTAATTACAAGTTAAAAGTCATTTAAGATCCGTCGGCATTAAAAAAATAAAAAATGCATATAACATGACGGTTGTAATAATTTTTTTTTCTAGATAATTCTTGCTTGCGGAAAAAGATAATGATGAGGTTTTAATTAAAATTCAATAAGTTAACCAAAATCCAGCATACATTTCTTTACTTTTTCAACCAAAAGAAACTAATGCTTTGTTTGAAAACATAATAAATTCTGAAAATAGATCATTTGAGGTAATTTTTTTTTATGCAATAAGGAATGTAAAAATTTGTAAATATAAAACACTATACAAATAAAATTCTGACTTTATATATATATATATATATATACATATATATATATGTATACATATATCTGTTTTTGTGTATTATATACATATATGATAGATTTTCTAGTAAAATTGTGAATTGATGAGGAACCCCGATAGATTCCATTTTTCGTTTTCTTGGTCTTGTTTATCTTGAGCACACGCTAATGTGTTTTCTAAAACTGCAACGTGTCATTGTATGATGAATCGAACACCACAGTTTTCATCTTATGAGTTACTTTATTAGAGTCGCGCAATCATAATAATCTATTGTTCATCATCATCATCATCATCAACCACCACATGAACCTCCCACATACCCTCTTCAGTCTCAGTCTCAAACTCAAAGAGAAAAACACACTCATCATCGATCACCACCACAACCTCACACCTCTGTCTCTGACATGTCTTCGCAGGGTTACAAGCACCGTGTAGGCTTCACCAGAAAGAGAGAACGACTGATCAATCCCATGGAGAGAACCTCACCACTTCCACCTTCGTCTTCACTTCAGAATCAAAACATGCCTATGACTGAGTCTATTCAACTACCCTTCATCCCTGATGAGATTGTTGTTGAAATTCTTTCGAGGCTCCCTGTGAGGTCTCTGTTGAAGTTCAGGTGCGTATGCAAGTCATGGCTAACCCTTATTTCCGATCCTTACTTCATGAAAAAGCATCTTCACTTGTCAACTCGAAGCACACACTTGAGTCACCACAGGATCATTTTGAGTGCCACAACTGCTGAGTTTCATCTCAAATCTTGCTCTGTGAGCTCCTTGTTCAACAACCCTTCAACCGTTTCTGAGGACCTTAACTACCCTGTGAAGAATAAATTTCGCCATGATGGAATTGTTGGCTCTTGTAATGGGTTGCTCTGTTTTGCTATAAAAGGTGACTGTGTTCTTCTCTGGAACCCCTCCATCAGGGTCTCCAAAAAGTCACCACCTTTGGGTAATAATTGGAGGCCAGGGTGTTTCACTGCTTTTGGGCTTGGTTTTGATCATGTCACACAGGATTACAAGGTGGTGGCTGTGTTTTGTGATCCTAATCAGTTCTTCAGTGAGTGTAAAGTGAAGGTGTATAGTTTGGCCACCAATTCTTGGAGAAAGATTCAGGATTTCCCTCATGGTTTCTCACCCTATCAAAATTCTGGGAAATTTGTTAGTGGCACTCTCAATTGGGCTGCTAATCACTCTGTTGGTTCAAGTTCTTTGTGGGTTATTGTTTCCTTGGATCTGCATAAGGAAACTTATAGGGAAGTTCTGCCACCTGATTATGAAAAGGAGGACTGTTCCACACCTACTTTGGGTGTCTTAAGGGGATGTCTGTGCATGAATTATGATTACAAGAAAACCCATTTTGTTGTGTGGATGATGAAAGATTATGGAATAAGCGAGTCTTGGGTTAAGTTGGTGACCATTCCTTATTTGCCAAATCCTGAAGATTTTTCATATTCAGGACCTTATTACATTTCAGAGAATGGTGAAGTTCTGTTGATGTTTGAGTTTGACTTGATTCTGTATGACCCAAGAGATAACTCTTTTAAGTATCCTAGGATTGAGAGTGGAAAGGGTTGGTTTGATGCAGAGGTCTACGTTGAAACTCTCGTTTCACCTATGAAGCATTGAGCTTGGTATGCTGCTCAAGGCAATGGTAAGGAAGAATAAAATGGTGTAAAGTATTTTAAGTCCATGTGAATTTATCTCTGGTTCATGTATTTTGGCATTAGATGTGTATATGTATATGCAGAACTGAGAAGCCACGCAATGTAAAGATGATGTTAATATTGTTAATATGTGATGAAGGGCTCAGTTGTATTGTTGTGTTGGGTTATGTAACCATCACTGATGAAGAATACTGCTTCATCTACTATTGGTTAGTATATGGAAAAATGGGAAGATTTAATGTGGAAAGAAGTATATGCTTTCTTGTATTATGGTGAGAAGCATATATTTAATGACTCATCTTAAATTCCGTAGCATTTCTTAAAGTAGAATCAGGACTTTTTCTCAAGTTTTAAAAAGACAAGTAACGGACTTCTTTTGAGAAAAAGGACACGTTCTGTTAGTGAAGGGATAAAAAAGGAAAACTAAAATACCTCCATACGGTTTATACCAAACCCTATCCCGTTGCCTATAGATCAAAGCACAATGCCATGCTTGACCTTAAGGCAAAAAGTATAGAATGGAATAAAGCTAAAAGGCTCAAGAACCAGGTTCTCTAGCACAACACTGGAAGCACATTTGTGGCCTGAAGCCTACTAACAAATGTGTTTTTTAGGTTAAATACATTATACAGGGTGAGAGATCATAGAAAGATGTATGGTATACAAATAGTGCTACACATTTAAAGACTTTCAAATATGGATCCTCTCCAACATGTATTTGTTTCAGCCAGTATCCTACAAAATTTTAGCCATTAACTTGATTATTGTACAATAATTAGAGAAGAGAGAGAATGGAACACATGGCTAAATTTTAAGCTGGAGAGAAAATGCTGCTGAGGAAGCTGGTGAGGATCTAAATTCAAGCCTTTTCCAATTGGATCCTGCTACACGGGAAGAGGGTTCAACTAAAGATCACTCACTCTTAAACCCAAACTCACACAGATCATAGATATCCAAACTCTCTTATTTTGAACACTTGATTGAAATTTTTCATTAGTAAGCATCAGTTTCATCCTCTTACCACCTTGAATCCTTGATCAGCTTGAGATTCCAACCTAACATGTCTTTGGCATAAGCTTCCATTGTACGGACAACATTATCCATTAGTGGATAAGAATTAAATGTTCCTGACAAAGACACCCTTGAGAGAGTGGACAGTGCACTAGTGACTCATCACTCATCTTTAGTTCTTTGCTGTTCCAGAGAAAAATGAGAACTCTAAAAAAAGTTGGACAAAAAAAAAATTAAATCTACAAATTAAAAAGACAACTTTGACAACTCGTATAAATCAAACCAAAACCAAAACCAAAACCAAAAGCTACAAACTTTGCTCTCTAACGCGGCACTAGAGGGCCAAATTTCCATTCCCAATGAGACATTTTTCATGACCAAAGAATTAACACATTTGTCCCATTAAGAGTGGAACACCAAAGCGGCTGATGGTGTAAAGTTTGATGAATCAAGAATCATGGGGTAGAAAATGTCTACCAAAAAGCATGTAGATTAATTAAATAAGCCATCTCATGTCATTAATTTTTATATGGGATTTGTGCAATGATTAACTGCACTTAGCTAAAGATACAGTTGAGCCATGAAGGAAATAGTTACTAGTAAGATAAATATTGTTTTAACTGCGGATTGTGTGGTGTGGTAAGTGAGTATTTCGATTCCATTTGCGCCAACTGAAAGAAAAGAGGGTGTGGGAAGAAGACTGCAAGAATCCGGTAATGGGTAGTTGGGATTATTCTATTATTTACATTATCTTATATTATAGCCGCTTTATGTTAATGTCAATGTCAATCTGTTCTTAGAGACTCAAGAGACTCCGCATCTGCTCTTGCACGATTCAATTGGTACGCTGAGGATAGAATAGCAGCTGCTATGGATTTCCATTTTCCACTAGAGTTTTTTTACGAAACGTAATGAAACGAACCAGTGATGTTGCTCCCTACTATTTCAAAACCACCTTGTCTTAGTATTAGTGTCAGTGTCAGTGTTGACACAACAAGTCTCGCTTCATTGTTTTTGCCCAAGTATTATACCTTTAATTCTTTTTTAATATAAGGTTAGATCTTCTATTCACAAGTTGAAAAGAGAGAAAATTAAAAGTAAAACTAGCGAGTTTCTCAAATATTACTCCAGTTTTTATAATAATGGATAATTTCATTATTACTGATAAAAAATTTATTTGGTAGATATGAATAAATAAAAAAAATTAAAGAAAAAATTGTTTGAATCAAAAAAATTTATTTGGTAGATTTTTTTAGTTGTTGTATACACCAAGTTCACCAATATTATTGACAAGAAATAATTCTGCTTGAACCTATGAGTGGTAAAATTCTCCCTTTAATTATTAACATGGTTATATATCTAGACTTCTAATTAAACCCGATTAAACATTTATCAATTGATCCGTATACTTTGTCTTCTATTAATTTGATATGATGTGTCAAAATTAAAAGTATTAAATTCAAATCAAATTTGACAAAAAATATAATTAGAAATAACTTTAAAACTGGGTTTATCTAAAAAAGATATCATTAATTTGATATGGTATGTTGAGATTTAAAATTAAAATTAAATTATCTATATTTAAATAATAATATTTGAAAATAATACAAATATAGATAAAATGCTTACTGTAAAGTTAACTACACGATTTAATAAGAGAAAATTTTCTAAAAAGCAATCTTCTTTAGAAGTGAATTCTTACCAGTTCAACTTAAAATCCTATATATCGACATCACGGGTTTGAAAAATCCAAAACATCTTAAGATAGTGATAAATAAATAAATAAGACATCGTAGTGTTAAAAGGTTGATAAGAACAGAGCGAGTATATGTCTAACTAAAACAGGTCAAAACCTGTAAAAGCCGATAAAACCAGTGCAAGAAATAGTTTGAATACCTTTTTTTTTATTAAATCGGAAATATTTTATGAAAATAAATACTCACATGAATTAAGAAAATGTTAATAACTTACGGATATTGGTTAAGAAAACAAAATTAGAATTTTTTTATTAAAAATAAAATTACCATAATATTCAATACATTCTAATATTATTTTGAATAAAATATTTATTTTCCCTTTCTTAACCAGTTTGGCAAGACCCATTTAAATTTGGGAAACTATTCTCAAGTACGAGATGTCTCAATCCTAGTTGTAAAACCTACTCTGCGTAGTCGATAACATGCATGGCCTACAAATAGAGGAACAAGGGGGAGACTTGTTTCATTTTCAAAGTCTAGATGGAAAAGGTGGTACAGATGTAATCAGTTGAATTAACATGGACATATCTTACCAATGTTTTTTAATAAAAAAAAAAATCAATTAGACAGAGATTTAGGAAGGCATGAGATCCGTCCTAAAAGATTCTTTTCATTACCATTCTGATTTTAATTACGATGAGCCCCATAAACAGAAATGGCTGATGCTAGTGCTACTTTATTAAATATCAATTAAGATGAAATCAACATCACTGCTTCCAAGAGCTCAGGGTCTCTGTCAGGTCCTCAACCACTCCATTTTTGGAGCAATCTCCCGTGAACAGGTCAACGATTTAGTAGAACCAGCAACCTGAACCATGCATTGCATAACTTCAAAAAGTAGAAATACTAAGATTGATGGAAATTGTTGGTAATTGGTTTGCAGAGCTAAAATGTCACCATGAATAAACAGTTCAAGCTAACAAAAATGAATTGTACAACTATGCACAACCTCACAGAACACACAAGCATTCACCTGTGCCAACATAACTTTCTCCCACCCTCTCGCAAAATCTCATAGGCAAGTTTATACTTTTCAATGGATGTTGCACCAGCATCTATGTATTTAGAAGCAGTTTCTCTCAAACTCCAAAGCATCAAAGTTTTGAGTTCCTGAGAGCTACTCCATGATTCTATGTCAGGAAAAACACCATCCTCAGCATTTCTTGTCCATCGGTGTAAGATGTAACGAGAAGGAACTTCTCTTAATTCCAATATCTGGAAAACTCTCAAGACATGTCTACAAAGAACACCTTCATATTCAAACATCTGACAGCTACAACTAACGCTGAGATTGGATGCATTAAACGTAACTATATGCTTCTCCATATCATTTCCACACCTACGCACCACATATCTGCTCAGGCCCCCTTCCTCAAATATTTTAAACCCGAGATAGCTATAGCACTGCAATAGCTCCTTTTGAAATACTTTGAATATTGTAAGAGTGTAAAGCCTTCTACATTGTTCTTCTACTGGTTCTTTTGTTTGCAAAATGGGTTGAAAATTAGAAGTATTAAAATCCTCTTTTCTTTCCTCCTCACGGCGTCGCTCAAGACCTCTTTCATACCGTGGAATGAACTCCAAGAGAGGTGTCTGGGCATTTAAAAGTGCACCAAAGAATGAATCCAGACTTTCATTCATGGGAATGCCAGCAAAAAATGTCCCCTTCAAATATAATGGAACCCACGATGCACGCTTCTCATACATTTCTTTTAGCCAAGCATTTTCCTTCAATCCATATTTGTTGAGTAGGGCATTCCATGTGGTATCAAATTCATCGACGGTCTGACTCTGGTAAACACACTTTTCATAATCTTGTGTAAATCCATTACCCATCAAACCCGTGTTATCTTGTTCCTTTGCCTTAATTTGCCACAATGAAAAGCGATGATGGGTTACTGGAAAGACTTTTGCTATTGCTCTCTGGATTGCAATGTCTTGATCAGCTATAACTGTCAGAGGCTGCCGGCCTGATGTTGCCCTAAGCCATGTCCGAAGCAACCAAGTGAAAGATTCTTCAGATTCATCAGCAATTAGAGCACATCCAAGAAGCACAGGTTGTTTGTGATGGTTGACTCCAACAAAAGTAGCAAATGGTACCAAATAGACAGTTTTTCGGTATGATGTGTCAATAACAAGGACATCCCCAAACTGACTACATGAATATCTAGATCTGCCATCAGCCCAAAATATGCTCATGCAACTACCACTATCAACTTCCATAGCATAAAAGAACCCGGTATCTTCAGCTTGTTTTGATTGAAAATACTCTAAAAGCACACTGTACCAATCACTTCTAATGTGATTTTGTCTACCTCCTCTAGGGATAGGATAGTGATCTATTCTAAATAAATCACCATTTACTGATCCAGTATCTACCTCCTCGGCCAAAATATTAGAAGCAGGAAGACTTTTTGCTCTACCCTCCTTTTCAGAGTCCAGATCATGGTTATGATCTTTTCGGAGGCGATCCACCACCCACTTTCCTGATGGCTGTCTCTTAATTCTTAGATAAGCCCCACAACCAACTCTTGAAGGGTGCTGGAACCCCTCTTTAGAGCACACAAATCTGCGGGATGTGATCAATCCATCATTCTTAGAACGAAACAATTGACCAATTCGAACTCCAAAACCCAAATTTGCAGCATATGCATGGTAAAATTGGTAGGCTTCATTAGGAGAACCGAACTCTTGACCTTCATATGGCTCAATCTTGGACTGTCCTTCAAGATCTTCCTTTCTCAGACGCTTGAAGTTAATAATGCCAAAGGGACAAAAGGATTCATCATTGGCTTCTTCAAGCAATTTTTTCCTTGGCCTGCGAGGAAACTCAGTAAGAGAATGGACAGCTGTAGTACCCTTCTGTTGCAATGTTGGAGTGCAATTTTCACCATTGATTTCAAGATTGTGATTATGGTCCTTGTGAAAATGATCAACAACCCACTTTCCAGAAGCATTTATTTGTACCCGTATGAATGCTGGACAGCCTGTTCTTGAACTGAGCTGAAATCCCTCCTTTGAGCACACAAATCTTCGTGAAGAAACTGACCCATCAGTTCTTGATCGATAAAGCTGACCAATCCGAACTTTAAATCCTGTTCGACTTGCATAGGAGGTGTAGAACTTAAGTGCATCATCGGCAGAATCAAATTCTAACCCTATGTACGGATCACATGAAAAATCTATTTCCTCCTCCCCATTAGCATTATTCATCGCCAGTTCAGTACCTACAGAATGCTCCTTTACAATCATGGTACCAAGTTCTTATACATTAAAATCTAATTATCCATACGGACAATGGAGAAAAGGCCTACATAACTTTAGGAGAAAACTGCAGCATTTAAACTCTCCCAAGCTTTTAGAAACTGATATATTCTTAATTTTTCTTTTCCCCTGCCCTCCCTCTTTCAAGGAAAGCAGAAGCACATTCCAGTTCCATATGCTAACGCAAAGGACCTAATCCTGCAATATCTGAAATACAAATACTTGTATAAGATACAAACTTCAACATAGCTATGACCTTGCTTAAAAATTTAATCACCCCTATCTTAATTTTCCAGGCACGTTTCTCACATTTTCTCAGTGACCAAACAATTTGACAAGAAAAATATCATAGTCTAGGGAGAAATAACTACGAAACGAAGGAGATTGCAGAAATAAAGATTAGGAATTCAAGAGAACAATCATTTGGGGAAAATTTGAAGTTTTGAGCGAAATAAAAAAATAACAAGGAAAGTCAACGCAGCAGGTAATGAATCAAGATTTAGGGTTTCAGAAATAAAATTTACCTTGAAGCATTTATGAACAGATTGGGAGAAATAGAAAATCTTGAAATTGGAGGGACGAGATGAAGGGGCGAAGGAGACAAATCAAACAGGAAAAAGCGCTGCATGCAAATTATAAGGAGAAAATAGAGAAAACGCTGATTATATTGCCGTTTCTTCTTCACTTTGAGTTTCGCTTTGGCAATGACAGTGTAAGATATTAGGATTGGCATATAATTATAATCCGAATCCGAATCCGAACCCGATATTTTGGGTATCTTCTGCAAAACGCCGAAACCCGTATCCAATAAAGTTAAACACAGCCTATATAAACTCTAATTCATTTTAAAATTGGTTTTTTAAGATATTTCTTATTTTACTATTTGCAAATTTTTATTTTTTATTTTTAAAAAATAAATTATTAAATTTTTACATATTCTATATTAAATTATTTATTTATTTATTTATTTTCTATATATTTTATATTACACATTCTTGTTTATTTATTTTTATTAAATATTTTATATTATATATCTTATATTATAAGTCAAAATATATTTATTTCTATATAAATATTTTTTTAAGTTTAAATTAATTATATATAATTATTAAATTTAGATAATCCTTGTAATTCAAACAAATTATTTCTTAATATGTCTTGGTTTTTTATAGTTTCTAATACAATTTTTATAGATCAAAATATGTTTATTTATAAGTCTTAATATAGAAATTCACACCAATTATTCTTCTTATATTCATTTATATTAAATGTTTTTTCAAACTAATTATCTCTTAATATTTACATATAAAATTTAGATTAAATTTATATTTTTATAATTTTAAATATTTTATCCCTTAAATACTTTTCTCTATTTTTATACAATAATAAAAAAATTAATTTAAAATCTAGTATAGATTATTCTATTCAACCAGTTAATCCTAATAATTTTAATTACTATTCTTTTGAAGTTACATTAAAATTAATTATTTTTAATTATGTCTACTCTTATATTATATATTTAAATTCTAATTCTTGAATGAAAGTGTTTATAGAATTTTTTTTGACATATATGAGTGGTCTTAATTTAAATTAAATTTTTATCATTTTCCCCCTTAATTTTAAAATTTTTATATATTTATTTTATACTATTTATTATAATAAAATTTTATTATTAATAATAGATTTTTTTACCATTTTTAACTTGTTTTATTTAGCTTCAAAATGCACAAGATATTTATTAGTTTACATATCAAACAATTTACTAAAAAGTGTTTACATATCAAACAAAGTTTTCCATTATATATATATATATAATTATTAAAATATTTTTTATTTTTTATAATTTCTAATAAATGTTTTAAATTCAAACAAATTATTTATTATTTTTATTTGAACTATACCTTTTTCTTAAACTAATTATCTTATAATATTTGCAAATAAAATTTAAATTTAAATTTATAAATATATAATGTGAGATTTGAAGTAACACAATCTTTTCACTCGAGGAACCAAGTGAAATTTGATTAATACCAAATGGATTAGTGTTTTTGTATTGAAAAATAAGGTTTATGAATAAAAGTGGTGTGTTCAAAAGATAATGTTAATCATAATTCTCTAATTTTTTATAAACAAAAGCCTAAGAAGGACAAAAGATCTGTTATCTATTAAGATATCATGAACGTTGCTATGGAAGACAACAAAGCTTCCATTACTTGTTTTATAAATATTTTATCTATCACTGTGTTTAATATGAAATACAAAACGTTTTCTCTATCATGGGGAGTCTCTTACCTTCCAATATTCCTCATTCTTTCTTTATGTTTTGATTCTTTCATGGTCTCAAGAACTTTATTTTTTTTATCCATAACAACCAACTCGGCTATACAACTCATTCACATATTCTCAAACCTTGTCAGATTCAAATTTAATAAAGAAAACTTCCTTTCATCTAAACACCAGTCTTCCCTATAATTATAGGGCTCAAGCTCTACAACTATCACAGTATAGAAAGAATTATTTTTTATATTATTAAATATTTTATTTTTTAATTAAGAAATATTAATAATAATGTTAAATTATTAAAGTAAAATAGTTAATAGAAAATGATTTATTTAAAATATGTTTGAAAATTAGATTATCTATTTAAAATTTGTAGGAATGCAAAAGATACTCCCACAGCACATCGAGATTCTCTTAAAAGATAGAAGATCAGCACAATAAAAATTAAAAGATTAACAAAATAATTTTACCTATTTTAAATAACCAAATAAAAAACATCTGTAGAATGGAAAAAACAGCCTTCATAAAAATCTGTAAGACTGGAAAATTGAACAACGGCAGACATCGTTAGATGTTTACCAATGATGCGGCTCCAGAAAAAAAAAATATTTATGTACATTAATTTAATTGTTAGAAAATTAATTCTGAATTTTTTAGAATATATTTTCAATTTTTTATAAAAACTGAAACAACTTTTAAACAAGATATATATATATATATATATATATATATATATATATATATATATAATTGTTAATAAATTGATCAATTAAAAATATATTTTTAAAGTGTGAACTGCAGCGATTATACTAGAAACCATTTATTGTTTGACTTTTTTTAATTTGATGATTTCTTCTAATTTTATTTAATTATTTTATGAAGATTTTTTTATCTAAGAAAAATTTGATTAAATTAGTTAAGATAATGAATTTAATTTAAATATATTATCAAGATAAAATATTTTTATATTATATTATTAATTTTTTCAATAATTAATTTGAAAACAATATTTTAATTAATTAATAATATAAAAATATTTATTACTAATAAATAAAAAATAAACTTCAACTTTATTATATATGGAAAAAGATTTCTTTAAATATTAAATTGGATTAATGCTGTTTTTCTATTTAAATCACATATATTGTTTACGGGAAATAGTCCTGATGGAATTGGATAAAATTATTATAAATAAACTTTGTAAGGTTTTAAACAGAGCTGTTTGTTGAAAAATAATTTTAATATTTAAAATAAATAAAAAGGAAAGTGGTATTGGTAAAGCAGTGTACCACCACACCGCGTATATTATTAAATCTGAATGCAATATGAGAAAGGTAGATTGCGGTTAGGCGGGACCCACATTGTAATCGAACGTCTATGAGGTGGCTGTGAGCATTAAGAAATGAAGGGCGCGTGAAAATAGCAAAATCCCTTTCAGGTTTGGTCGGCATCCACATCGACGCATATACGAGAGTTGGATCAGAAAAGAAGAGAAGAAGGAAGAAGGAAGAAGGTTGGTATCATCATCGAAAAATGTTTGAGCAGCAACAACAGCAAGGGTACACGAGGGCCAAGGCTGAGGAATTCGACCTTGAAGCAGGGGAAACCCTATATCCGGGTCTTAGCTCCGGCGAGAATCAGCTCCGATGGGGTTTCATCCGCAAAGTCTACGGTATCCTCTCCGTGCAGATCGTTCTAACCACCCTCGTATCCGTCTTCACTGTTTTCTATTCTCCGATCAACGATCTCCTCAAGGGAAATTCCGTCCTGCTTCTCGTTCTCCTCTTTCTCCCCTTCATCTGTACGCCTCTTTCTCTCTCTCTCTCTCTCTCTAATCTCTCTATTTCTCCTTTTTTATTTCGAAATTGTTAGGTCAATGCGGTTCCGTTTTGCAGTTTTGATTCCTCTGCTCAAGTACCAGAAGAAGCATCCTCATAATTACATCTTCCTTGGACTATTCACCTTGTCCATTAGCTCCACCGTTGGTGTTACCTGTGCCAACACTGATGGTTCATATCCTTTTCTCATTCTATTGCAATTCCAAAGATGTGAAATCTCTTGATCTGAAATTGATAATTGAAATTATGTTGATGAATGAATGATTGCAGGAAAAATTGTCCTTGAGGCTTTGATTTTGACCTCCGGTGTGGTTTCATCTCTCACTGCTTATGCCTTTTGGGCTTCCAAGAAGGGAAAGGATTTCAGTTTCCTTGGCCCAATATTGTTCACCTGCCTCTTCACTCTCTTCCTCACTGGCATGATGCAGGTTTTATAAATTTCCTCTCTTATGTCATTATAATTGGGATTAATTACATTTATTACCTCCTTAGGTTTAACAATCCGGTTTTTTTCGCGATTATTTTCATCTTTCCTATTCATACAAGTGTGTAAGTAATCAAACAAGGTTTGTGTAACTGAGAAGGATATTAGATGAATCAGGGGAGATTTGTATAAGGTAAAATAAGAAAAAATGTATTAGATGGAATTTCATTAAAAAAAAAAAAGGGTGTGACCGTGAATGGAATTTGTCCTTATAATTATGATAAGATGAGTGCATCATGTATATATATATGTATTGTTGATGGATGCTTGCAACTTTCATCTTGCTTAATAATAAGACTTGTTTTTTCATGCAGATGTTCTTCCCTCTTGGGCCAATGGCCCATGCCATCTATGGTGCAATTGGTGCTATTATTTTCTCTGGTTACATTGTCTATGACACTGACAATCTGATCAAGCGCTTCACTTATGATGAATACATTGGGGCCTCCGTCACCCTTTATCTTGACATCCTCAACCTCTTCCTTTCCATCTTGAGGATGCTGAGGGAAGCAAACAATTAATCATCCTGCGTGAATTGAGGTTCGGTCAAAACCATTGAAAATTACTCCGTTGAATCTTTATAATACCGTAGGAACCGTTGTGACTAAAATATATACATTATGCTTTCTCTAATATTCCTTTACAGCTGAGACAATACTTTGATGGCATGCAAAATTTATACTTTACAATTGTAAGTGTCATCTAAAGAATCTACCGTGCGAAATATTTAATGGTTGCGTTGTTTGAGGTGAGTTATCTCTCAATTTAGTGCTATTTGTATACAGTATATAAATAATCATACCACCACATGACATTGTATGAACAAATTTGTGATATTATTGGTATCGTTTAAAATTGTGACTAAGGATGATTTCTTGAAAAGACTTAAGTACAATGCGGATGATAACTTAAAAGTGTTGATCTTTGATTTTGCTCGGGGGCATACAGTCCAATATTATTTGATTATTGTGCGTCAACTGCTCACAGTGTATGGAAAGTTTGGCCATGTAACAAGTAATATTAGAGAGTAATACAAGCTGTTTTTGAGCTAATCCCCGTTGAATAGCAAGTTATAGGAGAAATAATAGCAATGTGCTTTTTGTGAACTTAGTTTTAATGATTGGTCTATTTTATACTAGGCAATTGTTTGGGCTTAAAAAATCAACCAATTACAAATGGATATATTTAAGAGTGTTGGAAGCATTTCTTTTTGTTACAAAACTTGTGCAGACGGTTATTATTTTCCAATTTACCCATTGGAAATTTTATTCGCTATGAATGTTCAAAATAGAGATTAAGTTTACCAAGCATGAATTATTGCTGACCAACATTTTTTTTTTCAATCGAAAGCACAATGGCAATAGTATTGTCATGTTTTCTCATCTGAAAATGGAGAATCTAGTACGAAGAACATGGAAGGAGCACACTATTGCTCTACGTAGACTCGCCCTATATTGCTAAATGTAGGCAGCGAAATCTTGACAAGAAAACGCTCAAACTAAAAACTACAATATCAAGCTAGACTCATTTGATTAGCGATTCAATCGAAGTTCAATTAAGAGAAATAATGCTTTAGGACTTTTGACAACAGGAACTTTTGAATATCATAAAAATTTCAATCCACTATTTGTGTTGTGTTCAATCTTACTCCCTTTATAGCCTGTCAAATGACTATCATAGATGTGATTTATATCAAATAGAGTTCCTGGGGTGGTAAATATGACCGTTTAGATTGTGCTGATAAGGTATAGTGCAAGTTGAAAGTGTGATCGTATGTTTCTGTTTTAACACGATGTCAATTTGTCTGCATGTATAACCAAACCTTTGCTGATATAACTTCTCCCAAATTCAAATACTCTCAAACCTGATTAGCGTTAGTTCGACCCTTTGATTGCTTAAACTAAATATTGAAATAACTTGCAAAAGGTCCAAAAAGACTTTATTGTTACCCTTTGAGTCTAACGTATTGACCGTAGATCAAAACCGACATACGCTCATATATATGCACCATGCTCTTCAAGGACAACCAAGCCTGCACAAATGCCGACAAATTAAGAATCCCCAACATATAGGGACAAGGGATTAAGGAGTGAGGAAGAAAATTTTCTAGTTTCATCCAACAGCCACAATGAGATATATACAAGTATATAGACACACTTGAAGAAGCATATTCTCACACGTGGTTTATACTTTAAATTAAATGACTTGCCTCAAAACATCTATTAACATTAAACCACAAACAATTTTGTAATATATTTATTGGCTAATAACAATATACTACAAAACTAATGTTATGACCGGAATCATTTGTTTCACAAAATTGTGCGCTAAATAATCCAAAGTCCAAACTTAAATCTTTATTTAATATGAATTTAAAGTAAATACAATTTCTACTTACAAGCGCGGTAACCAAATCCAAATTTTCCTGATGCTATGTCATACACTATCTCCAACGTTTTCTGCTGGATGTTCCCGAATACTACTTCATCTCCTCCTCCTCCTACTCTTCGATGCAAATGGCAAACAAACAACAGTGGAGTTAATTGGGAAAGCTATACCAATATATGGTATATCCAAAACAAAACCATCTTCAAACAAGAAGCTCATTTTCGGAAACTAAAGCTTACGGAGATTATGGAGATGGTAACACGTGTCAAAAATTTCAAAATGCTTGGGAGGTTTTACCAACTCATAATGGGACATGGCTTTTAATACAATCGTTGGGAGGTAAAAGTGAAAGGGTGGAACCTGAATCAATGTTTGCAGCGCCCTTTTTAAAAGCAATTGGAAGTTTGGTGTTACCAAGCTTTATTCCAACAAGGGGAATGCCATAATCTGCTCCTAGCAGAGTGAACTTTAAGGATTTTGAAACTCGTTTAGTCTTACCAAATTTAAGGTAACCAATTTCGCTTGTTTTTGATGGGAGACAGTATGAAAAAACTTTGTGATATGCTTTGGATGTTTGTTCCACAAAAGAATAAAAGCCCTGGTCGATTGCACCCAATGATGATGTCATTATAGGTATCGTATCCTACTCTTACCCTTTCTTTAGCAAGAAATCCATTTATTAATGATCCTTTAGCGTAACCTGTTATATACACGCACGTTGAGGAAGAACAAAATGTAGCCCCTGCGTGGTTTTTAATTTGAATTAGACCATAGAAATGTAAGGTTGGAAACCCTTAAAAATCTAATAAAAAAGCTAGCTATTAATAATAGTTTGTGAATTTTGAAGGCATGTACGCCAGTTTGGGACACCTATCCAGACAAACAATACATAAATATGTGAAAGAATACTTATACTCTTACATATAAAAAGTTATATATATCTATCTATATACATCTTAAATTCAATAATTATAAATTTTTTTATATTTTAAAAAAAATAAAATTATATGACCATAAATAAAATAAACTGTGTAATGTAATGTTAATATGTATATCAATCATTTCCGTATATGAAATTTGCATGTATTGATATCTTCAATTATTATATGGTATGATAGAAGAATATCTGCATATATATTAGTTACCTAGCTCTGGACCGACGAGACTACATGTGTGGGAGGGACATGTAACGTTGGTGTAGATGGATCAAAAATTGGGTGTCTTTGCTTGTAACAATCATTGACATTGAGTCCACATGAGAATGTGAACTCTCTTTCAGGCGTTCCCAGGCTCACATTTCACTCCAATTCGATTCTTCCCATGCACCCTCCAATGCTTTAACTTTAACTTTGTTTCTTCTTCTTCTTCAAGGATTTCACTACTATAATTTTTAAGATAGAAATTTACAATATAGGGATTGATTACGAAACAAGTCTGTCTCACTTAAAAAAAATATAAATAATATCATCTATTTATTTATATTTTATTAATAATTATTAATTTTTTTAAAAAATTAAAAATTTATTTCAGTTCTAATATAAGTAAATGTATGCTATTATATTTTTTATTAAAAAATTTTTTGCTGTAGATAATTGTTATGTAGAAGGATTGTACTGCAGTTTCTTGGAGGTAATTATTGCGTGCCGCCAACTCTTGTCGAACTAAAACAAGGATTGTCGCTTCACTTAACTTAATCTGAGAGATCAAGTGATCAACCAGTAAAAGTATCTTTCTATTTTAAATAAATATATTTTAATTTATTTTTAAAATAAAATATGAAAAATAATATGTTAGTATAAGCTTAAATGTAATAATTAGTTAATTATTATTATAAATAATATATAATCATCTTAATTTCCTTTTCTTTTTAATAGAGACTTAAATTTTTAAAATGATATATATATATATATATATATATATATATATATATATATATATCTGAGAAGAATTTTAAGCTATCTCCAAACTTGTAATTTTATTTGAGATAATGAATATTATTTTGAGGAATTTTGGTGAATGTAGGTAAGAGATGCCAAATCATCTAAATTTGGTATCTTTTTGTTGTTCTTTTAGGAAGTATATTTTTATCATTAATTATTATTATGGATGTAAGAATTTTCCCAACATAACTAGACAAGAATTAGAGGAACATATCTCAAAAAGTGAGTCAAGAAAATTGTATAAAAGCCTCAATATTAATATATTAATATTTAATATGTATTTAAAGATCCAATAAAAATTAATAAGTAATAATTTTTGAATAAAAATTATAAGAAATTTATTGTATATAAATTTTTATTATGTCCTTGGTACGTAAAAAAAATGCGAGTATATTAAAAAAAAAAGTCATATTAACGTCGAGCTCCAGCCAAAGTGAAAAAATATACACCCATGTTTAAATTTTTAATAATTAATTAATAGTGAGACCTTAAAAATGCTGAACACTAATGTTAATATACGTGTAGTTTTTATCTATTTTACTTATAATAAAGTCACCTTTCTATTTCAAATAATAAACACATCTCTACTTGTCCCCATAAACAATAAAAAAAGTGTTGTTTCACATCTAAAAATAGATAAAAAAAATGTGATATAATAGGAAAAAATATATTGAGCTAAAAATATTATTAAGATGTAAAATAATCAAAATCCTAAATAATATAATTGCAACTTACTCTTGTGACGATGGATGATGACTTGCTCCAGCAAAGTTTCCTCGGTGATGATAATACCTTTGAAATATTGTAAAATAGTTTTTCCTGAACAACTCTATTTGTAATGAAGTTTCCTTTCTTTTTCTGCGTACATTATGAAGTTCTCTTTACTCCTTTCTTTGTTTTGTTTATCTAACTATACCTTTTTTTCCCCAATATCTAAATATTGGCTACAACTAATGCTTCCTTCAATAATTAACTTTTTTTTTTCTTTAGAAAATAAGCTTGTATGAAACTAACACAATTTTTTGAACTAAAAAACTTGAGGCTTTTTACCCTAGTAACAATGTATATTAACATTAAATTTATTCATTTGAAAAATGTCTGCATATACTACCTCGTTGACGTTCTTTTTCCCTTTGTTTTGAATTATCTGTCACTTTGAGAATTTTGATATATTTCAAATTATTTATTTCTTAAAAATTTAAATATTAATTTTTTTTTTTGTAAAAATATCATTATTTATTGATATTTTATCTAGATATTCAAATAATGAACTGTAATAAACAAAAGAAAATTTTTATTGTAAAGGGAAATAGTATGCTAAACAATTTAAAAATTATATTAAAGACCTTTCTATTGCTTCAGAAGACAATTCTGTTAATTCTATTAAGTACCAATTTGGATACTACTAGTTATCACTTGGTTTGTAATTATTGGAAATGTTTGGATGAAAATTCTTGAGAATGCAGAGTTCCTTACCCGCTCTAAAATTTGGTTGGGCCAATTACTTAGAAATTGCTTTTGAGGTAGTTCATCATAAACGTGGGTATTAGATTTACACATGCATCCTTGTAATATGTTTTGTTTTGTTTTTAGAATATTTTATTTAATGCTATATTATATCCTTTTTAATGATTTTATCTTTGAAATTTATTTTACTTAATTTTATTTAAACATAATCAAATTTCTTAAACTTATTTTAAAAATATAAACACAATTTAATTTTATCAAAATTAATATAATATCTACAGAGTACCAAACGGACACTAAAAGGTTCCTTGCAAACCAGCGTACTTTCCCTCACAAACTCTCCCTCTTTTTCTATCACATCTGCAGTTCCCTTTAGATATTGTGACCTTTTGTCGGTTTGTGTAATGAGTCTAAAAAGAACATTACGGTTCAAAATGATCCCTAACAATTACATAAACATTTTTAATACATTTAGCAGTGTATTTAATCTCCAAATTCGCCTAAGATGCCTAACCACTCTGTCCTGGTTCCAAATTTTCGACTTAGAGCATGCCTCAATCATTCACACTAACATTTGTTCCACATACTTTGTTTTAAGATGCATTTAGATAAGTAGCTTCAATAAATTATTATATTAAGATTTATACCATAAATTTGATTATAAGATTTAGGCTCAGTTTTTAAACCACCTTCGTTTTTATTTATCTATTCAAAGAGAAAAAAATTTATAAATTAAAAAACTCAATCGTTACATTTCTCAGGCTTATTAAATAGAAACAATTCTTCAGATACATATATAGGATCGAGGGTAGTGCATAAAATCAATTTTGGTTTAAGTGAAAAAGATTCGCTGCCGTTCAACATGATCTAAGATTCGTGACAAACTCAATTTTAACCATTAATCCTGTTATCGTGTTATTGGTTGCTCTCTCCTTCAAGCTCAAAATGGAACTTCACAAATCATCAGCACGAGGTAGAAAACAGCCCGCGTACTAGAACAAATGTTTTGTCAATCCAAATATTAGTCCAAGGTTTTAAACTCGTCATGAAAAGCACCATGGCAACCGAATATGATATATTGCTATGTTTGGTAAGCAATAACAAATGCCTGCAGCATACTGATAATCCAGGTCATCAGGCAGATTGCAGGAAGGTTTCTTCAAATTGAAATCGAATTCAAGAGTGGAACTCTGGAGAAGGGTTAGATAATGACATTTAATTCAAAAGACAGAAGATAGACTCATACTGAATTGCAAACCTAATATGTTTATGTTTATGTTAATGCAAACAATTACACAATGCTGCCACAGCTTAACACGAGTAAATAAACTCATCTGAATTGCAGCTCTCATATAAGTGATAAGTAATTGCATTTTAGTCAATAATAAAACAGATATATAAGTAATGAGGTGGCTCCATATAACATGATTATGTAATCCCCATAAAATAAGAATTGCAAATAACTGAACATGCCTTTCTGTAAAAAGATACCCTGAAGAGTCCACATGAACCTACAAATTAAATTTTCAATCGGTGCTCACCCTCTCACTTAACCTTGTATAAGACAAAAAACAGTTTATTTACATTGTTAAGTTACAAGAAAAGAATTATACACTTAAGAAGCAATTTGAATTTAAAATTTCAAGCACTAATATCTGAATTCTGAACCAACAATGTGCTCATGATTTGACAGCCTCATCATCATCTTCAATATCCCAACTAAGATCCTCATCTTGGTCCGTCGCAGTCAACCTCTTCCGCAAATCAATCCTACTTGCAGACCCAACAGTATCCCCTTTGTTTTCATCATTGCTTTCAATATCTTCAATTTCATCCCAGCCAATGTCTTCTTCCCCAGGCATTGAAGGCTGGCTTGAAACAACTGAAATATCACTATCTTTGCACGATCCACCATTATCATTATCAGTCTTCACTTCTGAAGTCTCTTTCTCTTCATATTTGACATCGAACTTATCTCCATTGTCGCTCACAGTTACAGGAGCATTAGATGTCACATTCTCATTATTATTCACCTTCATCGACTTATCGTCACCCTCAGTTTTAGATTCAGGAGCAACATCCTTCCCATCATTCTCTAACTCCAAACCCTTCTTCCCAGCCTGAACATTCTCAACACCACCACCATCCAGGGCAGCCACAGCAGAATTTCCATCCTTCAATCCTGAAACTCCACTGGTACTACCTATAGGTTTGTACCCATCACTGTCATCTTCGTCATCATCAAAATCCCAGCTCAAATCCTCCTCTTCATCACCGGAAATTGCACGCTTCACGAGCTTAGCCCTGGCATCCTCGACTTGGTTCAGCTTATGCAGCCTATAAAAATACCTGCTCCAAAAACTCTCATGATCAGTCCTACTGGGGACAACCTTCTCATAAATCTCCTCCACAACCCCATTCTCTTCAATCAAATTCCGAATATCCTCCCCCTTCTTATCCAACTCAAACCCTAATTTCCACTCATTAAATTTCTCCAAATCCTCAGGTTCCTCCAAATAGGTATTGACATCACACTGAAGAGCACGCACGAGCGCATCAAACCTACTATACCGTTTCAAATCCAAACCCTGACCAATACCACTACCACTACTACTCAACAATTTCTTGCCAACAATGTTGTTATCGTAATTGCTAGAATCAAAAGAATCGTAATCCGAATCAGAGGGTAAGAGAGAGTCCCTACCGTGAGAGATAATCTGCGCTGTGGATTTCCAAACGGTGCTGCCGATGTCATCGATGGCTTGGCCAACGGACTCGAGCGACTCCTGAGCCACCGACGCGCCGACATCGAGCGAAGCCGGGAGATCCTTGACGGCGCGTGAGGCGGCTTCACGGATCACCTCCGTCTCTTTTTTCAAGCCGGAACCGAAATCCTCGAGATCGCGACGGTAGTTCTCGAGGACGGACTCGGATTTGGAGGCGAGGGTTTGGATCAAGTCTCCGAAGCTCCAAGCGGCGGCGGTGTCGGTGCTTTGAGGTGGATCGGGGTGTTCGGATTGGTGTGGTGGCGGGTCGGGTTCATCGGAGAAGACAGATTTAAAAAAGTTCATGTCGGCGTGATGAGGCGTTGTTTGGATTGTTGTTAGAAACAAATTAAAAAAGAAAAAGAGTTTATGAAACGGAAAGGGAATTTTGCGCGTGCTGACGGTGGGAGAAAAAATTAGCGGATGGATGGATGGATGTGTGTGGCAATGGCATGTGTTTATAAATAATAAATATATGATATTGTATGATGCGCATGAAGTCAGAACAAAATACGGAATCAGATTCATGTCACATCCTATCCAATTATTCAATTCAATTTCTCCTTGCAATGCAATCTCACCTTCCACTTCAAACCAATCCTTTTGTTTTAGGTGCTACGTCACTAAATCAACTCATTAAAAGGATTTGCGTTGGGTTATATTAGTCATTAGACAAAGTGTTTATTTATTTTAGATTTTGGTAATTTGAAGTATTAAATGTAGTTGAAATGTAAATTTGAATTAACGAGAGTTATAAGTTTTGTGTTAAAACATGGAGTTTAATTTTGATACTGTTATTATTCATTAATTAAAAATTATGACAAACATAATTTTTTAAATAATTAATAAAAAATTAACAATTTTAAATGATGTAAAAATTTATGATTAAATGATAGTATAAAAAATTTATATTATCAATATATTATAATTAAATTCTAAAACATGTCTAAAATATGTAAAATTATTTTTTTATAACCGAGTAAAATTGATTTTGTCTTTAATTTAAATGGACCTAAATTTTGATTTAATTCTTAAAATTAAGAGTCAATTTTGTTAGGATTTAGCTTTACACCTGATACCTAAATTAAAATAGTTTAAAGTGAATATGTTATTTTGTTAAAATAAAATTTTTTATTTTTACTCCTTATAATTTTTTATTTTTACTCCTTATAATTTTTTTAATTTTGTAGAGATCTAAAATAAAACAACACATGCATGTTGAATTAAGCAAGATTAGAGATGTTAAATTGGTCTTTAACCTATGAGTTGGTCCATTTGATCTTAAGCTTTGATCTTAGGTTATATAACTCACATAAGAGTAGGGTTTTTTTAAATCTTAACTCACATAATCCTTAATTTAACCCATATAATTTCTAAATCCTAACTCATATAACTCTATTTTATTTTCTTCTATTTTAAATTTATTTAAAAGTAAAATTATTTTTAAATCTTAATTCACGTAACCCTAAAGTTAAGTGAAATGAATGTGACTTAATTCATCTAACCTATCTTATTTCATTTGTTTTCTAACTCGTTTAAAAATAATATTTTATATACTTTAATTTATATAACTTTTAAATTAAGTAAAATAAATATGAGCTAATTCATTTTATAACCTTCTATTTTGTAGTTAAGTTATAAATATAATTTTTAAATCTTAACCTACGTAACCTTCAAATAAATAGAATGAGTGTAGACTAACTTATCTATTTCTGTAACTCGTCTAATAACAAAATTTTTTAAACTTTAACCCATGTAATTATCAAATTAAATAAGACGCGTATAAATTAACTTTTATGATACTATCTTATGTTTAATTCTTTTTTTCTAAAATTTCTTTCTCTCAATTTTTTTTCTCTTTTAAATTTTTTTAAATATTTTTATTATACTAAAATATTATTTAATTTATTTATATTTCTTTTTTATATTTTTTTTATCTTTCTCTAACTATTTTTTCATTTATTTCTAGAATTTTCTTTCATTCTAAATTTTTTTCTTCATCTTTCAAATTTTTTCAATTTTTTTATACTTTTATCTTTTTTATAGATATATTTGTCTCTTCATCTCTAATTTTTTTTTTCATTTTTCCATCCTTTATCTAAATTAGGGATGGAAGAAGGCTGAGTCGAGTTCCATCTCTAAAATTATATATATTTTTTTATTTTTTTTATCTTTTTTCTCAATTAGGAATGGAAGTAGGTTGAATTGAATTAAGTTTTGAGTGTTTTAGTTTGTCTTGTTTATAAATTTTAAGATTTGAACCTAAGTCTTTTTTTTTTTCAAGGTTTGGTCAAATGTACTTGTTTACAAGCCTACGTTCCAAAATGGTAAATAAATAGACTTAAAACCTATACAAATCATTGATTAAAAAAGTTTATAAGTTTAAAAGCTACAAGTTATAAAAGTCATTAAATAAGCCTAATATATATATGTATATATTAAAATAAATATAATAAATATAAATATATAATATATAAAGATAAATGGTTTCTCATTAGGTTAAATTGACTTTTTTTTTGTAAATTTAAGCCTGACTTCTTGTTTATCTGAAAATACTTTTTAATAAGTCTAAACCTAGCCAAACTAAACTTTAAACAATAGGTTCTGGAGGAAAACCTTGTTCACTTCCATTTCTAATCTAAACTTTTTTACTAATTTTAATTTTTCATCTCTATTTTATAGAGGAAAAGAAAGTAGAGAGAAAATAAATTATAGAAAAAGATTAAAAAAATTAAAAGAGAAAATTTGAAGAGAAAAATTAAGGTTACGAATTGGCTCTAATCCTTAGGGCTTAATGAAATTTTAATCCTATAAACTTTACAAATATGAACTTTTGTTGACTTGTGAACCATTTTGACCCTATCTTACATGAGTTAGGGTTGGATGACCAAATTAATACCTATAAGCAAGATAAGTGGCAAATGCTAAAACTTTTTTAGTCCCATCATCACTTAACATAACTTTATTAAGGATAAAAAATTATTTAATTTTTTAATTATTAATATCAAATATGTTCAAATCATATAAAAAAGTGAAAATAAAAAAACTAAATTGAAGACTTAATTCGATAGATAACGAAATTATTGCATGTGAATATTTTAATAGAACCTACTTAGATGTGAGAATGAATATGCTTATAAGACTTACTTTTACATAGATTAATCTCGTAAAGATATCAAATTAATTTTAAGATGTTAACTATCATTACGAAGAGATTGATTAAGAAAATAAAAATAAATAACTTCTAATATTTATTACTTAAAAAGTAAAAGACATTTGATATTTAAATTTTTACGTAAGCAGAAAATTTTAGCAGTGTTGAAATTGCTATGACGAGCTGAATGAAGGTAAACATTATAAAACTCCTAGAATTGATTGGCGTGACAAGTACTATTCAGCCATTGTCTTGGCGACTTCTTTGTTCTTTCTTACAAGTTACAATATTAAACTTTGATGTACCGAACCAGATATCTGTCTTATATTTCATACAACCCTTTTCTTATGGCACACGCACGAGTCCAAATAGACCACTGCAAATTGTCTGCCACAAGGAGATGTTAAATGAATCACTTATTCCCAAATCAATCATGGCTGTTTGAATTTTAACAATGGAAACAGAAGCCAAACACGGACTCAGCTCATATATCAAAACAGAACTGGTAATAAGAAATTGACAGCTGGATTCACAAATGCTTAGATACAATAATGTCCACTCATCAGCAGCAAATACAGTCAATCAATGGCATCTTCGCCAAGTTACTATATCAAATATCAAGGCACGTTCTTCGTTGATAATTTTAATTCAGTTCGTATTACAAACACATTTTTGGTGTCTTGTCCACAAAAAAACTCATGGACCTTTCTACACATAAGTTGCTTACAAACAGCAGCATGAACTCCGTGCATCAAATTAGCTTTGGATGTACACGTCTCAAAAAATTTGTCACAAAATCACACACAGCTGTTGTAGAAAAAATAACTTAGGTCGACAGTCTTTCAATTTCCTTGATGATATACTCCTTTTCTTCCTCAAATTGCTCATCTTCTGAACCTGAAAAAAGATGAAAGAGAATGGAAATTCAGAACAACACTACGTAATTGTAGGTTTCAAATCAATCAATTACTGAAAGTATAATAACCTTTTCCCGGAGACAGATTCTGAAGCAATTCTAGTAGCTTCTGTTTGTTCTTTGCCAAAATAATTTTTACTTCTCGAGGCTTGTTAGGATTAGCAACGAAAACCTGGATAAACACATCAGAAGAGATAAAACAAATATAGATGATCATCTCCACAGAAAAATGTTATGTTGTAGGGTATATTTCTTTAGAAGAAGAAAATAAAATTATACTCGCATTTATAATATACTAGCAGGCATGACCTGGTTTGAATCCTTTTATACACCCACAAAAGGATGAGCACATTTTATAACTTAGAAGCATGAAGGGGAAAATTCACCTTGAAAATGTGGAAAGCTGATAACTGAATGTTTTTACTTGAGTCCTGCTCAACCCAAAATATAATAAAAAAACAGAGTTAGCAGAAGATAGAAAGATAAGGTAAAACAATAGTAATGCTTTTATGGAAACATGACAAATCATGCATATTATAGTTCCAGATGCTCATCATTGCATTAAAGATTAATAATAGAACAGTATTGGTTGTTTGGCATGCCAAGCAGGCAGAGTACAATAACAACCACCACCAACCCGTAGAAGTCAGCTACATGGATCAATTGACACCATTTGCCTCTATCAAAAACAATAAGTTCAGATTTTCAGCAAAACTACTTACAACTAGGTCTGTTTTTAATGGCTTCTCCTAAAACCATTTACAGTGTGTGTGTTGGGGAGGGGGGGGGGGGTCTTCATCTACCTCACTTAAATGGAATATAATCTATTTAATCCACTTTTCCCACTAGAGCCTTTTTTGGGTTTCTTCTCACAAGGATCAACCACCTTTGGCAACTTTTCATCACCTTCTAAATAGGAGTTAATTCAATTTTCTCCTGGATACATTCTTATCTCCATTACACCTATTTTTTGCTTTTATTGGCACTACATTGTCAAACATTCATTACCCATAGAGCATCCATAAGCACTGATATTTGTGATCTCTAGAGATTGGGACTTGTGATGTATATACCAATAATACTGCATATAACCAAACTGACCAGATTTTAATCATCTTAAAAGCCATGAATTATAAAAAAATACTTGACAAACTCAAGTAAATAAAACATACCACAGAAAATTGGAACTTCGAAAATTACATGCACTTGCCTTTTAATGCAGTGATATAATACACAAAACAGTGGAAGTTATTAGAATCCCACATTGTCTAGATATAAGGTCAACCGAATATATATAAGGTGAGGACAATCCTCACCTCATAAGCTAACTTTTGGGGTTGAGTTTGACCCAAACCCAATTTCCAACATGGTATCAGAGTTTATCCTAAATCTATTATTGGGATATTCACATATGTTTATTCCTGCAGTTGGTCTACCACAATTGTCCATGCTCATAACTCTAATCCTATGCATGATGGGGTGTGTTAGAATCTCACATTGTCCAGAGATAAGGCCAACCAAATATATATAAGATAAGGACAATCCTCACCTCATAAGCTAGCTTTTGGGGTTGATTTAGGCCTAAATCCAATTTTCAACAGAAGTGTAAAACAGAGCTAGGAGATAAGATAAAGTACTTTTGACTATATATGCAGATTAGAGCTAACAAAAAAACCAAGCCATACAATACTTGACAAGGAAAATATTTAGTTGTGCATATTCCATATGTCAGGAATAGCATACAAGGAAACATTAATTGAGCATCATGTGAGCATGTTCATTAGTAATGAGCAAAAAAGAAGAATATCACACAATTACACATGATTAAGAGAAGTACCCTCAACAATGTCATCATGACTTTCAAGTAGCGAACTTCTAAGATGTACCGCTTCATTATCCGAGAATTAGGAGATTCCAAAAGAATATCCGAGAGAAGCTAAAATAATCCATATAAATTTAATTGTTAAAAATCACATAAATAAAAAAGACAGAGAAGAAAAACAATTGAAAATTGTGGCCAGAACAAACCTTCAAAGACTGCCTCCTTGTGACATAATTAGGAGATGTCAGGAGGTTTTCGTATACATCAAAGAACTGGGAACATAAAGTCCCATCAGAAAAGCTGAAGTATAATACGCGAGATAAAAGCACCCCAATCATTCAGTTCACAATATGCAGCATGCAATTGTTCAAAGTTGAGCATAGGATAGGAACACTTAACTATATTGTAAACATTAAAAGTTACTTGGTTAAATTATTCTCCAAGAGAGATCTCCTGGATATAAATATTAGACCAACATTCACAAATTTTCCCCAAGCAGCATTTTGCACTGCTTTGATATATTCAAATCAAATAAAAATGCCAAGGATGAGCCAAACCTCATCATAGGAACACTTAACTATATTGTAAACATTAAAAGTTACTTGGTTAAATTATTCTCCAAGAGAGATCTCCTGGATATAAATATTAGACCAACATTCACAAATTTTCCCCAAGCAGCATTTTGCACTGCTTTGATATATTCAAATCAAATAAAAATGCCAAGGATGAGCCAAACCTCATCATAGTGAGCTGTCAAAAAGTCAGAGACCACGTTTTCATGTTTAGTAAGAAGATCCTGCAAAGCATATCAATAGAGATGTATGAAGAAGTGGCTTGTAGAACTTAACAATCAGTAAGACAAATAATGGGGATTAAAAAGTGGAGGGAGGAGGGATTCTGATCTGACCTTAAAGGTAGAAAATGCATCAGATGCAACATCAAAGTTAGGCAATTCTACAAACTTAAAGAACAACACAAAGCTAGCAGATTCCAATATGTATCTGAAAAAACACTCAAAAATATATAGAAAGTTAAAACAGTGTAATTGACTTGCCTCGTAGATAGACTGCATGACAAGCACCAGTCTCAATATGCACATTAATAGTAATACTAATAACCATCTGTTAATTTTTACATCTAAACTAATTCA
This sequence comes from Canavalia gladiata, assembly GCA_037954105.1. Classification (NCBI taxonomy): domain Eukaryota; kingdom Viridiplantae; phylum Streptophyta; class Magnoliopsida; order Fabales; family Fabaceae; genus Canavalia; species Canavalia gladiata. The sequence continues at coordinate 15,983,173 of CM075658.1, read as the reverse complement.
AAAACCCCTACTTCAACAAATGAATTTCACCATCCTCAAACTCAATCTCAAGAAATTATTCCAATGTTGTAATATCCTCATGACCAAAATCTATGTATGGAATTGCAAATGATGGATGAAAATGGAAAAAATAGAATCCCATAGCAACTCTGAAGCCCAGAACAACAACGATAGCAAGAATGCCAACTCTAGCAAGAAATTGATTCGAGCATTGCAGATATGCCAACACAAATGCACTAAGTTTATTGTTCTAATACAGAAAAATCTAAATTTTTCTTCTTATAAATATAAATGAATCTCTTATTTAATTCTTGTTTAATAGACCCACTAATGCAGAAGTACTAAAGCAATGCATTAAACAAAAATGCACATCAAAGTCTTGGCAGGATCAATCTAAGCCTACAATGAACATGAATGTATCAGAGAGATAAAAAATAACAGATAAAAAATAGGAAGATTAAATAACAATAACCCAAAATATCTTACTTTGCAAGTGATGGAAATTTGATGCAATCTCGCAACATTATGCCACAGCTCAAGGCAATTTCTTTGTTATCATAGCTGCTTGGAAACAGAAAGATATGTTTTCAGCAACTATTTAAAGTTATCACATTTAAGAAGATTGATCACATATAACTAGACAACTGTTTTCTTATACGGACAGTGAAACTAAATGAATTTCAGTTTGCTGGAAGATGCCAGATTTTAGACCAGCTTTGCAATTATTGAGTTTGAAAGAACCCATTTTGAAAGAATCAATTCAATAAATTGTAAGTGCAATTGTTTTCATGTTATGAAAGGGAAATAAAGAGGACATCTCAATTCAAAAGTATTGTTGGGATAATTTGGTCAAATTATATGGTGAAGGGAAAATAAATTATGCAAAAATCAGAGGTTGGTTAGTCTGCTTTTGCATCCCTTTTTTCACCATGAATTTTGTCAGAAACATTTAAAAGCATCCAACAACTCTTTTAGAAAGGAATGGAGAACCAATCTTGAGCATATAAAAGTGATTGTGGGATTCCAATATATTTTTTCCAAATTGAACCACCTTTATGGATAGCAATAAAATTAATTTTCATCCATGATTGCATGTGTAAGGTCATTGAGATTCACCTTTATATTCTATATTTTGGGGAAATGTTATTCATTAATGCTTTAACAGAAGAAGAACATTAATTAAGGTATCAATGTTAAGATTACATTAACTGCAGTACATTGCTAATTAATACTTCAAAAAGTTAAAACTATAGAGAGTAGTAGACAGCAACAGTGACAAAAAAAGGTCGTCAATTTTTGAACAAAAATCTTTCAACATAGAAGCAACTCACTATTCTATCGAACATCAGCTCTACATCTATACATACTACCCATTTAATAAAATATAATTTTCTGAGAATGAACTGTCCATAGAAGGTCTCCTATGACTCTTTTCATTTGTTTTCAACTCTTCAAAAATTGGAGAAGCAATTTTATCACGTAAACAACATGACAGGGTAATTTTATTTCATCACTGTGATATCAGTTCCTCAAACTAAAATAATTTCCAAATGTAATCCTTCACCAACTGTCTCCAAAACCATACTAGTTATAAGGATACTGATCACACTGAAATAAAGAAAAACCAAAATCCGTCATGTTTTCAATTTGGCATAGAGCACCAGTTTCAATCTTCCACCTTGAATACAACTAGGGAAGGTAAATTTCCTCTATTAAAAGAGGAATAAAGGGAATGGATAGCATTTTAAAATTGGAGGGAAGTAAAAAGCTTACCATACAACAAGAGTGTCTACTAACTCAATGTGTTGTTCAATGTATTCTACGCAGCAATAATGGGAGTCAACCTTATGTTTCAATAAAATGGACCAACAGTGGTGTAAATCCTTTCTTGCCTGCATCCAAATTTGCACAACAATGATGAGGGACCAGTTACGTCAGCTGCACAAGATAGTTCTTGGTAATAATAAGAATAAGAATCTTACTTCCCATCCAAGTATAGGCAGCTTGTGAATTAGAAGAGTAAGAACATCCTCCTTGCAGATTTCCTCCACTAGCTGTGAAACTTGATCCAAATTAGGTTCTGACTCTCCATCTCCAGAAAGCATGGTTCTCATTGTTACAAAATTCTTTTCAACTTCCTCTAAAGCCTACAATAAAGCATAAAAAGCATCAATAACAAGTAACCATTGAAGAGTAACTGCAAGTAAAATAAAGGCTTAAATCATTAGAGCATATTCTTTAATTATTTTGCTTCTCGCCAGAATAAATATGTACAACAAATTAGTAACAATTGGAAGCATGCCTAAGAACTAAGATAATAGAAACAGTGATGGAGTCACTTCTCCAGTATAATCCTCTTAGATGAATAACCTACCATTGAAGAGTTCAAATCCCAGATTGTAATAAGAAACTTTGTTTTCTTTTTACTAATTATCTTGTTTGTTTTGCCTAAGCTATAAAGAGTGTTGAGTCTGCAAGTTTGTGTCCCTGAAGCCATCCTATGTGCCATTACCAGAGATGATCCAAGACCCAACAAAATGCAACAACCAGTGTTATAAAACTCAGACCAGTCATCAACTCGACCTGAGTATTGGGTCAATAGATCATTGATTGAACCAATGAATCACTAGTTAGACTGGTTAAACCAGTATATGTTAAAGCATAAAATAAAATATTAAAAGCTGCACATATATTACAAGAGAGGCACTTGGCCTATTGGTCATGCTGGTTGCATTATCCTCCACTTGAGAGAGTGGGTTCAAACCCTATTCTGTTGAACTCTACATATGAAAGAGTGGATGGGATAAGTCTATATAAGTGTAAACTTGATTGTATAGCAGCCAAGCCACCGTTTTTTATTTTTGGTGGGAGGTCCAAAATGCATGTTTTTCACATGCGTAGCCCGATAATTACAGTGCAGGAAAAAAAAAAAGCAATTTGAATAACTCGGTGGTTCAATCAAACATGGTTGAGTCACCGCTTTTTTGGTTAAATCGTCTGAGACATACTGGCTGATACCGGTTTAATTGCATATTCGATACAATTAATGAGTCAAACTGACTATATGACCGATTTTCGGTTTTCCATTTGATAAGTCTGACAAGTTTAATAACACTGACAACAACAGATACTTCAAATTGAAGTCCTTGATGCTTGGTGGCATCTTTTGCTCTCTAAACGGTTTTCAAATTATTTATTTCACAAAATTGACAGTTTATTTTTACCAGAAACCATAACCCATAAGGACCTTATAAACAGAGAGAATTATCAATTATGAATCAACGACACAGAAGGAGGAAACCAGCCAATGTCCATTAGGAAGGTTTGGAGAGTTAAAATCAGAGTACCCTCCTCCATTTGGGGAAACATGTAACGTACTTTAAAAATATGATCACTTGCAAGTTGGAATTCTTCTGTAAAGTATAATTCTGTCATAATTGTTTTCCAAACAAAACTACACATATAACAGCAAGTTACATATACAAAATGACTAGCCGTTCAGATAAAAGATAATAATTTTCTAAACACAGTATACAATGGGTGTCCAAAATCATCTATCGAATGGAAGAATTTGGCAGAGCCGTTGGGCGAATTTTATGACACAGCCACGATTCAAGAGTGGACATTTAACTGGGAAAACGAAGACCCTGATAGAGCATTGAGAATATGAATCTAAAGGGTGGTAATTACGCGAGTAAATCTCATAGGGGGGAAAAGGGGTAAGTAGGTGAAGAAGAAGCTTACCTTCTCGAGGGCTTTAACTTCAACAACGGTTTTGGTATCGAGGGCCATCAGGCTCTCCTTGATGGACTTCACCACTTCCTGCGGCGTTTTAGGCCTCAAAGCCTTAAAAAACGAGAACGACATGACGATGAAGATGGATGATGATCGCCTCTCTCTCTCTCTCTCTCTCTCTCTCTCTCCCAGTTGATGTTGGGATGAAAAAGGAAATTAGGAAATGCTGCTTCTGATGCAGTGTTCCTTCTTCTTCTTCTTTTGAATTTTCTCCTTTCGATTTCAATTACTCATCATGATTATGATTTGAGTCATCGCCACCAACATTAATCAACCCGATCATCACACACATAACACCGTACTGCCAGGGTTATTTTCCTTTTCTTTTTCTTATTTTTCACAGTTACGTCTCCGATTTCAAAAATAAATAATAATTAGTCAAAATTCTAAAAAGATTAAATAAATCTAAATTTTTAGGTTTTGAATATATTAAATAATATTCTTTTTAATATACTCGTTCCAAGGATTTTAACAGTTTTTAGGACCTGCTTTCCTAAAACTAAAACTTATATATCACCATCAAATTCGTAAGTGTAAGGAATTGTATCATTTTCCACGTTTCGCTCCAAAATTGGCTTTTGGCGCTCCATAGTCCAACACTAACCTCCTATCCTATGCTGTAAGGAATTGGAATAATGCAAAGCAATTGCCAGTGTTGATTAGGGAAGGGACTGTGGAAGGTTGTAGAAGGAAAACAAATGGGCATGTGACCAAATAATCTTATTATATTCGACCAAATTATTTGATAATTTTATTTTAGTTAAATAAACTAAACTTTTTTAATTAATAATAATGTAATTCATGGAAAGGTCAATACAGATAATCAACGAGGCGCTGCTCTTGAAATAATGATACAACCACTTTTGCCATATGTAGGACATTAAAGACGCATGCTTCCTGTCTGGGCACCATCCCGAATGCCACAACAAAGGCCTTCAATCATGAATGCCAAGGCAAATTATATATTTTCATCTTTTTTGCACTTCAAAATCGCGTTTATCCAAAAACATGAGCGTAAGTAATTCAATTTCAAATTACTACTCCTAACAATTAATTTAAGTAATAAACAAGTTTAATTGTAGTAGCAAATAAACAAATTTTGCAATGAAAATTCGCAAAGAAGTACTGATAGAAATACTTTTACTACCTGAATCGTATAGAACGACCAAAACGGTTAAGCGAAAGTGTGTTTAAAATTGCAGAAAATTTAACATAATGGAAATGTCCACTACATGATATATTATTGTCATATGTAATAGGAGAATACCCTAAATATGGATATGGAAAAAAAAGGGAAAAAACAAAATTATATTGAGGATGTATATAATAAAACTAATGGATAAGTCATTTTAAAGATGAAAATTAAAAATTAAAAATCAATAAACTTTCAATTGATTTAAAATGTTTGGTAAAATTATAAATTAAAATCACAAATAAATATATAATTAAAATTTGATAAATATAAAATATTGTTTTTTTATTTTTAACATAAAATATATTAAAAATTAATTAAATATTTTTTAAAATAAAAATAATTTTGTAAATTAATTTCAATAAAAATTTTCAAAGATAATTATTTTTTTTAACTATTTTTAATCACAAAACTCATCATTTTATTTAATAAAATAAATAATATATATTAAAATCACAATTTAAAGTATATATTCTATAATAATATAAAAATAAATACATTAAAATTTATTATATTATTATAAAATAATTAAATGATATTAAATTTATAAAAATAAAAATATAATAAAAAAATTTCAACTAGGAAATAAAAAACATAAAATTATTTAGATATGAACTTTACTTAAAATATTAGAAAATATTTCATAAAATATTAATAATTACTGAAATAAATTATTTTAACAAATGAAAAATATTTACTAAATTTTTTCGACTAATAATTTCAAATTTGATGAAATATTTGAGGAGACACCTTAAAAAGGAGGGGTAGGGGCAGGGAAGGAAACGGGTAGAATATCACCCACAGAGAAAGAAAGACGGTAGCCATATCCGTACGCAAGGGCCAAGGGGATCTGCTGCAACCTGAACGCTGTTTTGTGCAATCTGAAACGGAGTTGAAAGTGGAAGCGATTCTCGATGCGAGGCCACGATTGGATCAACACGTCGCTTCCCGACGAGCTAATCGTGGAGATCTTCCGCCATCTGGACTCGAAATCGAGCCGCGACGCCTGCTCCCTCGTCTGCACCCGTTGGCTCCGCCTTGAGCGCCTCACCCGCGCCGCCATCCGAATCGGCGCCACCGGCTCCCCCGACCTCTTCGTCCACCTCCTCTCCACCCGCTTCTCCAACGTCACCACCGTCCACATCGACGAGCGCCTCTCCGTTTCCCTCCCCGTTCATCTCGTCAGTTCCGTTCATTCATACATTTTTTCGATTACTTTGTTTTTCTCTGATCAATTTTGTTTTCCCTTCGATTGGAGCAGGGGAGAAGACGCGCGAGCGACAGTTCCTCGGTTTCGTCGCTGAAGCTGCATTACGTGACCGAGAAAAACGGGTCTACCTCTGAGGAGAGCGATTTTGATTCGCTCTGTTTGTCTGATGCTGGCTTGGCTGCTCTCGCGGATGGCTTTCCCAAGCTTGAGAAGCTTAGGTTAATCTGGTGTTCTAATGTCACCAGCGACGGTTTATCATCACTCGCCAGGAAATGCACTTCTTTGAAAGCCTTGGATTTGCAGGTACTTTACTTTTTTTTTTTTCAGCTAATTCCGTTTCTATTCGCGTTTTGCTGTGTGTATCTACTCGTTTTGAATGGTGTGGTCGTTTTGCTTCTTTACAATATTTCATTTCATTGGAAGGTTGAGCGTTTTACCTTGTGAAATTACACCAGCAGAGTTGCTTTTGAATGATAATTGAAGTATTAAAGTGCTTTGAAATGAAATTTATGTCATGTAATATCTTAAGGCCAAAATGGCGGTTGGTTAGCTGTTTTCTTTTTCATCCAGCACCTGGTTGATCGGAGTCCATGTCTTCTGAAGCGTTAGAATTTGAGATACTGACACCCTTTTTCCCTATCAATGCATCCTTTGCCTTGCCACTCTCAATATCTATGATTCTGTTAGTACTATGGTATAAACCATGCATATTTTTTGTTATTATTGATGAGAGATTCTCCTTTAGGGTTGTTATGTTGGAGATCAAGGTCTCGCTGCTGTTGGGCAGCGTTGCAAGCAACTCGAAGATTTGAATCTGCGTTTCTGTGAAGGCCTGACTGATATGGGTTTGGTTGAATTAGCCTTAGGCGTGGGAAAATCACTGAAGTCTCTTGGTGTAGCAGCTTGTGCGAAAATAACTGACATCTCAATGGAAGCTGTAGGATCAAACTGCAGATCCCTTGAGATCTTGTCACTAGATTCCGAGTTCATCCATAATCATGGGGTGCTCACTGTGGCTGAAGGATGTCCAAACCTGAAAGTTCTAAAGCTGCAATGTATTAATCTTACTGATGAAGCTTTGAAAGCTGTAGGAGCTAGTTGTTTGTCTCTGGAGTTACTGGCTCTATATAGTTTCCAGAGATTTACTGATAAGTGAGCTGCTTTCTCATTATTTCTTCAGGATTTGCTTCATCTGACTATTGTCACACACAATTACAATTCTCAATCTTTTAAATTTTAAATACGACACATTATAAGATTCTTACTTGTGTTATGACTTGATCAGCCATTTATATGGTTGATCAATTTAGAAGAGCTGTTTCGACAATTCTTTTTCCTGCTTATTTTTAAAATTCTGGTTTTTGATATAGCCCAATGGTGTCCTTTGGTCCATCTAGCCTAGCCCATCTAAAGCGGCAAGGTTTGGTTATTTTTGGATTTTTTTTTAATTTTCCTTTCATATGACCTTTAAGGGGGGGTAGACTGCAACCTTTCAGTTCTACATGTGGGCGCAATCTTTTCTCATGTCTCAAATTATTAATTTTGTGTTCTGCTAATAGTTCTTTCTCTTTTTGTTTTATAGTTAGTAATATGATTTCTTTTAATAATTTCTTTCATTCAGGGGATTGTGGGCTATTGGAAATGGATGTAAGAAGTTAAAGAATTTGACTTTAAGTGATTGCTATTTCCTAAGTGACAAGGGTTTGGAAGCAATTGCTACTGGCTGCAAGGAACTTACTCATCTTGAAGTCAATGGATGCCACAACATTGGAACTTTGGGACTAGAATCTGTTGGAAAATCTTGCCAGTATGTTTTTCTCTAAGCTAAACTGTGTAGAAATGTCATAAATGCATGGGCTGGAACTCTTGTATGCGAGAAAGTCCACATTCAAGAAATAATCAGTGAATGGAATTGGATTAAATGTTCTAGAAGGAAGCAACATAAGATATTTATGTTTAGTCTCTTGGTCTCTCTCTATCTGATAAGTGTAATGATATTTAATTAATCCTATGGTGTTTACTTTTTTCTTGCATGCAACGCTTGTTTTTCATTTTGTTTTGTGTATAAATCCATATATTCTTATCCACATATGTTGCTGCACATGCATTCTTAAAAGCTGATTAAGAATTCTTGGTGTAAAATGCAAAATCAAAATGATAAAAAAAAACACATTCACATTAGTGCGTAAATTGAATTATTGATCCCACAAGTCTACCTCTCCCAAACTGAATGCAAGCAGGAGAGGCTGCTCCTATTGACATGGCTGTGTGACCTGTTAATGCTGCTGAGTGCTAACAGGCCTGCTTTGATATAAGGAATATGAATGTGGAGACTGCTTCTTATAACTATTTCTGTGAGCTGTGCTGATGCTGCTTATTGTCTCACTTTGGAGTAAAACAGTATACTCTTTAAACCGCATGCTTTTGGAAATTTGACTAAAATTCCAATATTGTTTCTCCAGAATGCTAAACATCATTTTAAGAATTTGTTTTGACCTGGGGATTTTGTATATTTTAGTTATCAAGCTTGTGTGAACTTCTCAGTTTGCCTTTCGTTCATCATATTATCATGTTGTGCAAACACCACTTAAAGGTTTTAACTTGTAAAGATATTCATATACCTGGTCCTATATTTGAATATCAGCCCATGATATGTGCACAATATTTGATGACACAAGTTCTTAAATGTTGAATTTTTCCATCAAACTTTCGTTAATGATGCTAATCTTAGCTTTCTATTGTACAGACATCTTTCTGAGTTAGCGTTGCTTTACTGCCAAAGAATTGGTGATGTTGGCCTTCTCCAGGTTGGACAGGGATGCAAATTCTTGCAAGCTCTTCACTTGGTAGATTGCTCCAGTATTGGAGATGAAGCCATGTGTGGCATAGCTAGTGGCTGCACGAATTTAAAGAAACTTCATATCCGTCGCTGTTATGAGGTACTCTCTGCATGTTTGGTTTTCTATGTAAAAATGTCATTCTGTATGTGTAACCTTTTTTTTTGGCTTCAAACTGATTTCTTCCTTTCTTTTTTGTATGGATGGCTCACTTTTAAAATGCATTCTGCACCTCGTATCCTATGATCATGGTGTTGAGTCATTTTTTATACCAGCATGCATTTCTAGTGATGGAAATAGGTCACATCGCTCACTTGGGGCTTATGATGTATACCACACATCAAGCCTCGGTCAGACTTATGTACTAAAAATAAGTTTAACATAGGTTTTTTAAAAGCCTATTAGTTAAAAAGTTAGGCTTTAGACCTTTCAAAAACCTTTTTAGACCTCAATGATTGGCCTCTATTTTTTGGGTGGTCTAGGACCACTGGCCACCAGATACAGCATTATGCATTTGATTAATCTAGGTCAAACTGTCCAGGACCATTAAAAGCAACAAAATTTTTCTCCTGAGTTTTTAACATGATTGCATGTATTAAGCAACCTCAAACTTGAGGCCAACCTATTATTTTTATTGCATTAAATTTATATACTTGTTGGTCAATTTAAAGGCTTTAGCTTGTTGATTTACATGAGTTTCGCCTGCTAGCCTATTTATAAATAAGTTTTTGACCTATTTAAAACATCATACTATAAAGTAGGCTTTTAATAGGCATTTTTGAGCCTGGTCAAATGATAGCCGTAATGTTAATAGACCCTTAATAAAAAAGGTCTATACTAGACAGATTAGAAATGGACCTGACAATAATCAGCCCAATTGAGTTAGTTGGAGAATTTAAAAGAAACTTACAGGGGCGTTGTATATAATTTGTATGGGAAAACGGCAAAGGGGGATTGGTTAGAGAATTGTTGAGAAGTTAGGAGAGAATCCAGTGCCTCTTGAATTTTACAGAGTTAGTTGGAGATCATCTTTGTATTCTGTTTCTGTGAGAGAGTTACGGCTGCATCTGCATTAGGTCCAGGCCAATTTGAATCTTGTATAAAAATCATCTTTTACCTCAATTCTTCGTACCAGTGTATGATCAAACTTTTAAAAAGACCAATCTCAACCTTTAAAAAGGGTCTATATCAGGTAAATAGGACTGTAAGACAGACTTAGGCCTTAGAAAATCTAGCCTAGCCCACACCCGATTTCCACCCTTACCTATTACACATGGTTCTACAAATTTGTCCTTGTAAATTTAAATATTTTAAAATAATTTGTACTTGTTTTGGAGATTTCACATTAAGAAGTAATTTTACTATAACTCATCCAAACCAAATGCATTCTTACAAACTTTGAGATAAGCATTCCAAATACGAATCTCAGTTCCTCCAAAAGTAATTGATTTTGTCATAACTATCTCTTCTGACATTCATTTTTCTCCAAAGTAATTCTATGCAAGATATCCAAACTAGCTATCTCTTTATCTCCCAATTATTTCCCAATTTAAAAAATAGAAAAGAGGAATTTCTTCTGTTGCTTTCATCACTTCCATTTGCTGTGCTTTTGTCAAGGTTTTGTCTTGGATTTTAAGCCAACAGATATGTGGTTGTGTTAAACATAGGGATGGTCTCCACTGTATCATGGATGATTCAATGAGTTCTAGGCTGTAATTATATGTCATTATCTTTTACAATTTTCATAGCTTTTAAGAAGTGGAATAATGACACCATCTTTCTATGACCAAACTGTGTTAGTTCTGTACTGTCTCCTCCCCTATCTCCTTATATTTCTTGCTTTTCCCCTCTGGATTAGATTGGGAACAAAGGGATCATTGCTGTTGGCGAGCATTGTAAGTTGCTAACTGATCTTAGCATTCGGTTCTGTGATAGGTAAAGCCATCTTCATCGTTTTCTTCTATTGAAATCTTCTGTTATATTTATTCCATTCTCTTTATTATTATTATGCTAAAAAAATTGCATCATCTTTTCTTCTGTAGTTTCTTTTTGCATTCATTTGCAACCTCTATATTACATGAACATCTTCTGTATTGTTTCATCATGGATGATGCGCTTTAACCTCTTTGTTAAATTACTAGGGTGGGGGATGGTGCCCTTATTGCCATAGCTGAGGGCTGTTCCCTTCATTATCTAAATGTTAGTGGTTGCCATCAAATTGGAGATGCTGGAGTGATAGCCATTGCGAGGGGGTGCCCTCAACTCTGCTATTTGGATGTGAGCGTACTGCAGGTATGTATTCACATCTCTCTTCTTACACCCAAAGCGCTTTTCTTCAATTTATTTTGTCCCTTTATTATTTGCATTGTACGTATTTTCTTGATTCATTTGTAGTCTTTGGTAAAATATTGCTGATGAAATACACATGATAAGGGACTGCATATATATTATAGCATATATTAGAGACATCATGATACCAAGCCTTTGCTCTAAGAAAGCATATATTAACATGGATGATCTCTAAAGTGAGGAAGATTGCTTTACTTTTATAATGTCATACAAACATTTTACTGAACTGTCTTATGTACTATCAATATCAATGACCTCTAGTTTTCATGTAAATAAAAGCTATTTCCCCAGAATCTCTGAACTGCTTGTCTTGCACTATATCCTAAAGAAGTTTTGCTACTTATTTGTCTTTTTTTTCCTTTTACCTTTCATGCCATTGCTCAATACAATTGCAGAATTTGGGTGATATGGCTATGGCTGAGTTGGGAGAACACTGTCCATTGCTTAAAGAAATAGTGCTCTCACACTGCCGTCAAATAACAGATGTTGGCTTGGGCCATCTTGTAAAAAGTTGCACCATGCTTGAGTCATGCCACATGGTTTATTGCTCTGGTATAACTTCAGCTGGAGTTGCCACTGTGGTTTCTAGCTGCCCCAACATAAAAAAGGTCCTTGTTGAGAAGTGGAAGGTTAGCCAACGGACCAAGCGCCGAGCAGGCTCTGTCATTTCCTACTTGTGTGTGGACCTTTAGACCTTCCGTACATATGCATATCCCCGAGCTTTTTACAGTTTGATGTGTGAATGTAAATAAAGCTGCAAGCCATGGCAATTAGTGCAATAGTAGGATGCATGGCTGTGCACAATTTCCCTTGAGCAGAACCCACATTCCCTTGGCGAATGAGATTTTTTTTCTTGGACAAATTCTCATGTAAGAATCTTAACTGTAGGAGTGTCAAGACAATAGTGTAGGAATCATTAGGCGTAGATAAGTAAGTGTTGTTTATAGTTAACTTGATTTATGGAAAGATACAGTTGAAGAAATATTTTGACTCTGATATTGATGTTACACAGATAAGTTTGTTTAATAAAATAAAAATTTGCTTTGATCTAAATGTTTCAAGCATGGTTTGGTCAATCATTAGATTATTTGCTGAACAGCTGAAGTAGGGATTTTTTGGACAGGTTTTGGTTTGTTGGAGTAGGTGTTTTATTTTGTCTCCATCTCCTCATTCCTTTCTATTATTATCTCTTTACCATTTCGGCTCACCTTTAATGTATAGAAGTTGTAGTTTGTATTAAGGACTTTGCAGAAGCAAAGCTGAGTTGGCATATATTGATGTCCACTTAAAAGTAAATTAGCTCGATTCTCGGGGGTCCTTCAATCGCAAATCTGAATTTTGCTTCCTTTCTTTTTTTTCAACATTTCCGTATTAAATCATCATTGATGAAATGCTAATCTCTGGCTAATGACGGAAAAATAGACACTCAAATGAGATTGTACAAGTTAAATATGTTAGTTTTCAAATTTGTGTCTAATATCTAACTTTACAAAAAAAATTATTTATTTTAGTCATTTTATTAAAGAGAAGTTATCTTGTTATGTAAGCATATGAAGAGTGAATTTACCAGCCAAAAAGAAAATTGCCTGTATTTTTTCAACTCTTGATGTTTACACATTCATCTCTAAACGTTTTTATTCGTTGCAGGAACATGTTATTGTGTTATGTGAATGAAGATCAAGTAGATTTGGCTCTCATATGATTGTAGCATGTTAACTAGTAAGTAATTAATGAAGTGAACAAAACAGTTATGTCTAATTAATCTTATTGAACTTTAGACGTTTAAAATACGAAATAGATAGCCAAAGCAGTTTATACAAAATAGATCTCACTACAAACTATGTTCCTCCATAACACACGTTTCGAGCTCTTTGAAATGTTACGTATCAGTCGCAAGGTTTTTGTGAATAGATCGATGAGTTCCTGAATTAACGCAACCTATAGCTTTGCCGAAGTTAACGAGTGATCGAATTCTCAAAGGAAGAGGATTAGAGAACTTACATCTATTTTGCTTCATTCATATGTTATTGACTTTCAGCCTTGTTTCTGTAGCGCAGGTCACACACTGACACTAGTAGCAGCAGCGAGTCAGGCTTACGAGATGTTAAAATAAGTATATTCTAGTACTAGCTTCATCTCCAATGTTAAAATGGAGACTATTGACCTTAAAAAAAGAAAGATTAAGGAGACTAACTTTTAAATTAAGTTTCAAGCTTCTCTGTATCTCTCCCCCTCCACAGTAATACATGCTAGAGATCACAAAGCCTTCAAATTAGCTAGAGAGCTGATTTTGACAGGTGAATTCAGTCTGCACAAGATTGCCAAGAGGCTTGTAGAGGTTGGAGCATGTGGAGTGCTTGATTATATTGATGAAAACATTGCTCTGAACTGACCCTGCAGACCTGTACACTACACTTACAAAGTAGCAGCTAGGACACAATCATATGTGCATATGCCACAAGCTATTGGTATCAGATAAATTGGGAATATGTCATAATATTTATTATCCTATAACGACCCTATAGTCAGTCCTATACCTCATTTGGGTAGTTGCGTTCTAGAAAGTTTGAAGCTAAGTCCTAACTCAGACACTATGCAATTCCCCTAGTGTTGGACTAATCACCATAATTTGTACTTCCTCGTACTCAACATAAAATTAAAATCATGTTCAAATTAAATATACTAAGACGAGGAAAATTTTAAAAATAAAATTACAGTTAGATGGGGTTGGAAGTTCTAGTTCACTTGGATATGATTTGCCTAGTGTTATTGTTTTATGTTGTCCTCAGTAGAATCTGGGTTTTGGAGGTATGAGAGAATATAGGATATATATACAAATAGATAGGACAAAAGCTGATAAATAAAGATCATGGGTTGAGAAGATGATCTATTATTACTGTTATTATTATTATAACTAAGCACAGTTTGTTTAGGGTGGGTATCTTGTAAAGAGGATATGGTCTATTAGCAATTTGTGTCCCATATTGCCTGGTCTATCACTGCTTGTATTATTCTATCAGTTCAGTTTTATTTGGTTTCCATTTGTATAAAAGACTGTTGCTATATATACTCCCTTGGATACCTTCTTTGTTTAAAGTTGATTCATACATATTAAAAAAGTTAATTAGTATTTTTATTTACGATAAAATTTGTTTTTTCATTTTCTGTTATACTCTCAATTTCTTATTAATTTATTTTCTTATCAATTAATATCTTTATAAAAAGTAAAGATATAAAGAAAGAAAATAATAATAAATGTTATCTCTAACTTTTAAAATAATAATTAAAAAGAAATATTTTTTCAAACAATGGCAGAAAAAATATAAGTTGAAGTATCCCTCGTACAGTTGCACTTCTCATTAACATTTTCTTCTTAAAAAATAAGTTTAGGGAAGAAGTTGTTGTGAGCGAGAACTTTGGCACCCACCGGTTCTAAATTGTGAGCAAGAGAGAAAGTGTGTTAACTCTCTTTGGAACCATTTACATGGACGAGATAGAAACATGGTATGATAATAAAATAACTAATAAACTTTGAGAGTTTATTTTAAGCTTAAATCAAAGGGAAAAAACTTCTCAAACATATAAATAATAATATACATTTATTTATATTGAAATATAAATAGTTGGATTTTTTTTTAATTTATCAATTTTTAGATAAAAGATATAAATAGATGGATATTATTGTTTATAGGTTAAAGAATATTACTATGAATCAAAAGCAACTAACGACCACATGCAATTAAATTCAGATTTTCGTCTTTTTATATATTTTTTACAATAGTTTTGATTATGCATAATATTTTGGGAATCTCTATTTGTAAAAGATATACTATGAGAAGATATTACAAGTCCATAAACATATTCAAAGGGAAGAAACATATTCTTATTTTTTTTCCCTATACAAAGGGAAGAAAGGTTTCAAATTAGGGGTATAGCTACTCAAACTAGGAAACTGGCTGAAAAGTTTGGAATAGGTGATTTTATGATAGAAAAGGTCATTAACTTTAGGTAATTTTATGTTTCAGATATATTTTTAACAAAGGTTTGGTGAAATTTTAATTATTAAATTTAAATTAATAGTTCAATTTCACTTAAAATCATTAATTTTTCCGTCACAAAATTCCTAAATCCAAATCTATAGTAGAATGATGCTATTGAATTATTCATCTTTTCTACAAATTTTATGTTTTTTTTCCATCCCCAACTTACACCCCAAATAATAATAATAATAATATTAATAAATTAGGAAATAAGAAAATAACTTGGAAACATATTAATATTTGGAGATGGAGGGATCTTTCACCTCAGTTGAACCCAACTTTTGAAGCCGGAAGAAGTAACTATTCACCATATCTAGAATAGGAACATATTTTGAATAAAGAAATTTGAATTTCACTTCAAATTTTTACAACAGATTATATAAGAGGAGAGAGATAAAAAAAATAAAAAAAATTGTAATAAAATAAATAAATAATGTGACGAAATGATGAAAAGAGAGAGAAAAATAAATTTGTATAAGTTGTATATTTTATTATTTTTAGTGTAAATATGATAACTGTTCTAAACATGCTGTGAACAATAATATGTTTTTAACAAAATGATATTATTCTTATAATACATTTTTACAATAAAGAGAATGATAAGAAGAAAATAAAATAGAATATAGAATAAAACAATAATATGATGAAAATAAATGAAGAAAAAATTATGAAAAGAATATTGTGTAAGAAAGTTGATGGAAATATCATTATTCTTATCAACATTCAATATTTTAAGTCTTTTCTTACACTGTTTTAAATAAAATACAATTATAAAGGAGGGACCCTTTACCCTGGCTAATGAGTGTGGCAAGAGTGTCATTAGAAGCAATTAGGTTCAGCTGAATAATTTTATTCATACCTTAACTGATCCATTGTTTATAAAATGGGTCTGTGATCTCTGCAGGATACAAATATTATTCACTTCACGTTATGTATATGTAATCTACTCATAACATATCAACGTTATAATGATTATATAACATCTATATTAAGATTCACTCTTATCCTAATCTCAGTATCAATCCTTACAGACAGCTCTAAACAATTCTTAATGGCATACTAGAAGATTCCTGTCCCCTCTTAGATTTACCATTTATTTTCCCAATACATTAATATATATCATATTGAGTAATATCTTAATCCTATATATGTTTCGGACGTACAGAATCTTAGCAATGAAAAAGTTCTCTGCAAAAGGTCATGGCTTCAAATGCATGCCATACAATTTGAGACAGCTATCAACTAAGGGATTAAAAAAAAAAAGATAAAGTCCAATAGACCAAACAGACAGAACAAAACAAAAAACAATTTAGGGTTCGTGCTATGATTTCAATTTAGGACTTTTAATTGATAATATGCGCATGCCTAACTATTTTTTTTTTAAAAAAAAAAGTTTAGTAGTTACTTTATTTGTTGTTTTCTACATCATAAATCAAACAATCGTTTAAAATATGAAAAATAACAGGGATTAAGAGTTCCAAAACATAGATAACGCTACCCTTTTAAGATACACTCCCATGAGAAAACCTAATCACACTTAATTAGTTCTATTGCCCTTTGGGAAAAGAAAGAACAAAAACATAGAAATGACCTTTTTCATTATTAACAATGATATTAAAGATTTTTCAAGGTCCAAGAGGTTTGCCTTTCTGAATGCTACAAACTGATGGAATTGGGAATAACTTGGAGTCAGTGGATGTACAAAGTTCAATTAACAAGAAAAGAATAATGTTAATTAATAAGATTGAAGAATTGATCATTAAATTTTTTTTTATTAGATTATAGTGAAAATATATTAATAATATTATTTCTAATAATTTTGTTGTCTTTAAAACACTTTTTAGTATTCTTATTTTGTTATTAATTAAAGGTTTATGAAGAGGAGAGATAGTTTGGAGCAGAGGGAACATGATGAGCTCCACGCTGAGCTGCATCCTTGCCAACATGCCTCAACCTCTCACTAACATTATCAATTGCTTCAAAGGCATCTCTTCCCTCTGTGCTTCACACATATATGAGATCTCATTGCAACTGCCCTATACTACTATCTCACTATAACAAAAAATAAGACAACTTAATTTGCGTAACAATTCATCTTTACATACAAACTGTATCATTTATTCATTTAATTTTTTATTTAACAGTTGATATATTTTTTTTAAAAAAAATATAAATAAATTCAACCATTTACATATAAATAGATCTATACTCTTATTCAATGAATAAGAAGTTTTTTTTTAATTTAAATTTAAATAATAATTGACTTATATATAAAAAATATTTTATATTTATCTAAATTTTTAATTTAGCAGTTAATAATTTTTTAAAAAAATATATAATTTTTTGTATGTATGACAATTATTTCACTTTAATTTAACACTAATAATAATTTTTTACACTTTTATGTGGTCTTTAGGTATATTATAAATGTTGCTGACTATCATTCTCATAAATGTTTTCTATTTATAAGCATGGACTCTATTTCGGGGTAATTCTATTAATTGATTTTCTAATATTTCTAGTAAAATTAAGATTTTAAATTTCATATAATTATAGTCATTGTTAAAGAATTTAGTAATTGAATTTAGTGGCACATATATTTCATTGAGCAGAATATTTTCCCCCTCACGCAATATGATTTTTTCCTCTTCAGCAAGCTATCTACGCAGTTTGATGCATCTCTGTCTAATGTTTCATTTTGCCACCGTGCCAGCATCATGGTTCAGCAGACTCCACATTCGGTGGTGTTTGATTTTTAACTTATTTTTAATAAATAATTATTTTTACCAATTTTACGATTTTTTAAAAATTAAGTATTTTCAAACTTCCACTAAGATTTCCAAATTTGACACTTGAAGCTTTCAAAATTAATATATATGGTTCTTTCGTTGCTCAAATAGGTTAAATTTTCCAAAAATTTAGAATCATTACTCTTGTTGAAAATGCGCTTATATTGTTTGGGTATATCTGGTGTTTTATTTTTTAAAAAATAAATTAGTACAATAATGTTTAACTAGAATCAAAATTTATTAATCTAATTACAGTGTCAAAAATATATAAAACTTTTTTATTCAAATTTTAGGTAGGAATTAAAGAAATTACGACCCTTAGAGTGTAGAGCAAAACGACATACCCTCCCCTCTCTTTCCTTCTCAGTCTCCCTAGAATATAGTGCTAAACGACATTCAAAGTAGGGTGAATAATCGTTATGTGCTAACCAACAAAGACCAATTCCAATGGTTCGAATGACACCATGTTTATGTCAGCATGTTATCAGATTCCACTAGTGTTAGTAATTGTAGTTTGTATTCACGAGCTAGTTAGACAGTAAATGATTAGTTTAAGGCTTAGGGTTTTATTCAGACGACAATTATTATTTTTTAAGATTGAGAGTTATTGCCCAAGACCTTTGTTCGGGGAAGCAAATTAGCTAGATTTGTAAGAAAATTTGCTATTATTTCTCCAATTTTGCGAGTGTAATGATGATTGGAGAGGGTGATTATGTTAATCTTGTACCGTAACATACATTATTGAAAATGTAAATGCATACGACATAAAAATCCTTTTTAGTCAAGGAAATTTAATTTCGTGTAGAATTATTTTAAGAAAGTTGTATGAATATTGTTGATATTTTTTATATATGAGGATTTAAGAAATTACTTTCAAAATTATTTTTTCATCACTCATGCATGTTATGCATCTTTTCTATCATAGTTAAATTGGTAAATTTTTTCTTATATTAAATTATTAAGATTAATTTAATGGTTGGAATCTAAAATAGTTTGTATAAATTTTATGTACAAATGTTATTATTTTAAAAAAATTGCTTACAACATAAAAATATTAAAAAATTTAATATGTATTTAAAATAATTTGTAATTCAAATATTTTAAAGAACCATTCTTTTCCGAAAATTAATCTAATCTAAAAAGTTAATTATTTACGTTTTAAATGGGTTGGATAAACTAAAAGGCAAATGTCATAAAAAAAACTACTTATATCATATTTGGATAAGCATTGAAAGATCCCAAAATCAAGTTTGGAGAAAAAAATATGTGCAACTTCTTTATTCAGTATTTTACACCATTTTAAATTTTCATAAGATATGATCAAATACTGAATATTTGAATTTTAAAAATTTACCTATTATTTATTGAATAAAAAAGTATTTTTAAGATACTAAATATTTCTACTTTTTATTTTATATTTTTAAATATTAAGAAAATAAATAAGAAGATATAAATTTAGTTATTCTTATATCAGGACAAATTGAATATTCAAATATTTAACATTAAATGTAAAATTTTCTCAAGAATATAATCAACCACAAGGCTTATAGAAATAAGAGTCTCTTAACAAAAAAAGAAATTAATGCAAAATGAAGGTACATTTATGTACTTCAATAGTATCACAGGCAAAAAAAAATTAAAATAATGTTTGGTAATCACCTTTTAAGATGTAAATATTTAGAAAGAGATAAAAAATAATAATAAATTTGATAAAAATAAATATTACTATTATTTAAATGTACATAAATAATTTTGTAAAGTTTAAACCTGATTTAAATTAAAAAAAGATGTGGTATATCTTGAATTTGAAATAAGATAAAGTTTACCTTATAGTAACTATTTTCTTCCCTCAAAAAATGCAATAATAATTAGTGTGAGGAAACCTTCCCAAATTGCATGCATAAATAATTTTTATTATTAAAATTTGGATAAACTCAAAATATGATGTACATGAATTTTAGTGAAGGGTGGTATGTTTGTGCGGTGAGTCGAAAAAGGGTTTCCCTCTACACCAAACTTGTATTGTACGATAAAGTAAACAAATAAGACAGCCAAAGCTCACTCACAAGAATCAATCAACACACATTCCAATTTTCCAACAAATTAAAATACACATACAAAAAATATTTATTTTTTTTTAAAAAAAAATCTTTCACCTATCAAAAATAGTTTACATTTGGTTATATGTGCATGTAAGTTGTTGTTAAATTTTTTCAAAAAATATACAAGGATGTAAATCATTTCTAATATATAAAAGTATTGATGTTATTTTTAGAATTTAGAATGAGAAAAATAATAAAGTTATTAAAATTGATTTAATAAGAAGTAGAAATTAAAGTAATTTTACATTACCATCTTGGATTCGAATGAAAGCAATTTTATAATTTTTATATTATACTTTAAAAAAAAAAGAGCAATGATATGGCATGGGAGTATGATATGGTATGGGATACCATATTGTATTGTATAATTGTTTTTGAAAGTACCTTTCGAGATAGATTTTCCTCTGCCAATGCCTGGGCTCGAGGTCTCATATATTAAACATTACAGACGAACTCAAATTATTTGGTTTGGTCACACAATACATTACTCTGTCTCTCACACTCTCTGTATAATATATATATATATATATATATATATATATATATATATATATATAATACTATATCTTCTTTAATTGTGGGGAACTTGCTATTTTCAAGAGATTGGCCACTTAAAAGCTCACAACATGTCTTGTTTGTTTCAAAAAATCTCAGCACACCTACGAGGAATGATTCTTGTGGGAACCATCCTTCACATGAATCATCTTTACTTCATATACATTACTACTGCTATTAATTTTCATTTTAATACATTATCTTATGTGAATGTTATTTTTTGAGTAAAAGAAAATTGATACAATCGAGTTTAGTATCAAGTCTCTCATTATTATACAGTTAATAATTTAAATATGTATTTGAATTAATTTGGTTTAATATTCAACCACTTTTTTATTACAAACAACTTTATGAAAAATTAATGCAGTTATCCTAAAATTTTGTTTAGCATGTTCATACAATCATCAAGATTCTACTTTGATCAGAACTGCTATATCTTAGTCTCACAATCAATTAACACCTGAGGTGGGGTACTATTAAAGAATTAATGGAAATGTTATGCTTACATTAATTTGTTTATTTCATTTGATGGCACCGAGTGTGCAGGAGATAAAGTCCTGTTTATCTTGCACGGCACATCATGTATGTGTAGGAGTATGAAAATGTTGAAAATGTGGCCTACACCAATTAAACAGTAACCATTAACTAGCCAATAAACGCCAAAGAAGGATATACCTAGATACAAAAAGTTTTTGTTTATATATAAAAAAAAGAAGAAGAAAATGAAATAAGCATCCAGGTACTTTTGATTGCATCTTGAACTCTTGAGGGCATGCCTAAAATATAAAATATTATAAAGGAAAGGTTTCCAAATATTGAGTTGCAGCATGGTGGGGTCATGTTGAAGTATTTTGCCAAATTTTGTGCGCATGGTACAGTACACTAGTGTAAAATAAAATTCCAATACTTATTTGTGCTTGTGTGCAAATTTGCTTCATTCATGTATGCTAAAATGTGCGCATGCAAGCAAGTATGGCGGCTAAAGGGGGCTTGTTCCTTGCCAACTGATGCCATTGTCTTGCAGTTAAGGGCTGAGTGGGGACAGAATGTTCCTCAAATCTCATTAACATTTGAAAAAAGATGGACCATGGTGTGCCATGAAGATGGAACACATGCTAGATGATGTGTAGCCCTGTAGGGTCATCCACGGTGGTTGTCTGGGGGGCACATAGTGGGACCAATCAGGGGTTTGGGGTTTGCATTAATTATTATGATCATTTGGGCTATGGAATGAGGTGGAGGGTAAAGAAAGTAAGTGAGTGAAGATCAATGAAGAGGATGTGGCATTTAGGCCTTGTATTGGGTTTAGAAAGGTGACTACTTTTAGTGGGACCAAAAACTCAAGGTTTAAGGTGGGTTTCAACTTTCAACTCTTTAACTCTTTTTTTTTTTTTAACTCTTTTTCTTTGTCCTCCCTTAATTTTACCAAACTCATTGCCAACAATTAATCCTAAGATGCCTCAGATTTTGCCTCCATCTGAAAAGATGGGAGATTTCTTTGAGGCTTTTTAAACAAGATTTGATTCAGCAAAGTGGTTGACCATTTTTATTATCTGTTATATTCTTTGATGGGTATGCACTAAAATTTACAATAGCCAATGTTTGTTTTTGTGTGTGTGGTTGGTTGGTTTGGCTTGCCTTGCGTGCGAGAGAACTTAAGTGTGGGCTTGTGTGAGATAGTGTTTTAAGTTTGGTAGTGCGCGTGCATCACAAAGAGGTGGATATTGTGCTCATTATGGTGGCTGCCAGCCACATCCATAAGATTTATTGATGACGCCATACATTCTACATCATTTCTACCTCTTAAAACTGCAAAATCTTGATTCTAAACTCACAAATTTTCATCATTGCCTTCCCCTTACCAAAGTTAGTTTATTTAGTCCCCTTTATACCATTTTGTTGTAGTGCTAGTGTACATTAATTAGCTTTTGTATATTTTTTTTTCCTTTTCATTTAAAAAATAATGTATGTACATTTTTTACATGGTGTTAGTACTTATTAAGAAGAAGCTTCTGTGATTTTTGATTATGCTGAATTATTGATGTAATCTCCACTATACACTCGTAAATTGAAAGTCAAGGAGACCACTATATATGATGGAGAAGTTAGTTTTACATGTCGGCATAGACAGGCTACCAAAACTTCCTCTAAAAGACCATGTTGCACTAATTACTTCCTTTTACTTCAAAATTACTGTTACTTATTGAAACTATTTAAACATTATGATCCAAATCAACTTTATGTCCCAACAAGTTAGAAGAGAATCATTCATTATATTTGACTTGTGGTTTGGTTAGAAACAAAATTGCAAACTGAATGGCATTTATTTATATAAGTTGTTGTGGTGCAGTATATACAAGTTAGAATCATATGCATATGACGTAATTATACCATTAGTCTCCAAAAAATATTTGAAAGGAATTTTCAGCTTAAAAATGTTCAACTTTCAAGGTAACATAATGATAAACATTATTTAGTTGTTTCATAAGGCCAAGCTTTTAAGACTAATTAATCAGTTGGGGGATAAAGAGGAATCCTTTTTAATTTAGATGTTGACATGGTTAACAAGTGTGCATGCATGCTTTGATAAATACAGAAAACAAATTGATAAATAGGTAAAATAATGATAATGCCACCTAGCTACATGAAACTGCATGAAGAATAAAAATGATGTTGGTGCTTTTCATTTTACGTACGGACCACCCCCAATTCAAGGATATTCTCATTATTTACCTGACACGCCTGATTTCTTTTGGTTTTTTTCCATTTTGTTCCTTCATAGTTTTTCTTCTTCTGCCAAATAATAATTATTATTATTATTGTAACACCAAATATAGATCATATTTTGGGCACGTCAAGTTTTTTGTTAATTAACACCTGCCCTCCTAGCAATAGACAAAGATGTCTCCATCAACTGAGGTGTTCTCACTTTTCCATTATGCAGTGGCCATTATCTACATCAGATCAGAGTATGCTCTCATATCAAACCGAGTCCCAAGTGATTGGGCCTTTTTATTTCCAATTTTACTTTTTGGTTACAAAATTAATGTTCTCTTTAGTGTTTACCTCTTAAGTTTTAACATACACATATATATACCTCTAATTAAACGGTCTACATTCCCTCTACACAGCTCATAATTGTTGTCTTCCAGAACAACAATACAACATCTAGCTCCCGTTTATGATTATGTCTCTATTTTATTAGAATTATCATTGAAACAGTTATGTTCAATGCTCAATTTTGACTCACCAAATCAAATTCCCTGTAACCAATAAGGTCTTCAACTCTTACTATATCTCAAGTTTCTTTCTGATTGTAAAAAAAAAGTGTATCATATGGTTTCAACACAATTATTTCTGCCATTTCTCATCATCGGTTCACCCAATCATTCTAGTCAAATTAGCCCCACATATCTTTCAAACTTCAAAATTTAATTAATTTTATTTTGAACTAAATAAAAACTAACGTCCATAATGTACAAAAACTTTTTCATTTTTTCCCTTAAAAAAACCTCTATTTCCTAAACACTCAACCTTCATTTTTTCAAATTTATCAAGGAGAAAGAAAATAGAGATTCAAAAAGCAACGTTGTTATTAATTGTAATATATTATTGGAAACCACCAGTCCACAAATAAAAGCAGAGTTAGAAAGGTGAAAGAGGGATTAAGGTGATTGAAGATTAGAGTTATAGAATAGGTGAAATTAACAAGGAAGAGAAGATTGAACTAAAGAAAGAAAAAAAAACATAACAAAATTGTTACTATTCACCATTCAGTTCATTATGGCTACAATCATGATTCTTGGTTCCATCACCCGCATGCTCCCTTCTAAACCCTCCCTCACCACTCCTTAACACACACACACACACACCTATAAATCCTCTCTCACAGCACTCACCTCTCCCTCAACACCACAACCAAATCTTCCTCCTCTCTAAACTTGAACATCACAGCAATCTGTGTGAATTAACCTCCAAATCCCAATGGCATTATCAGGTTTTGAAGGGTTTGAGAAGAGGCTGGAACTGCATTTCTTCGGTGATGATCCAGCCAATCTGAAACTGGGGCTTAGAAAACTAAACTTTGAATGCATACAACAAACACTAGAAGCAGTGCAATGCACGGTGGTTTCAGCCGTTGGAAACTCCTACTTTGATGCGTATGTGTTATCAGAATCAAGTCTCTTTGTGTACCCAACAAAAATCATAATAAAGACTTGTGGGACCACACAGCTTCTGAAATCCATAGTTCCTTTGATGTTCTACGCACACACACTCCTAGGCCTAACCCTCTCCTCATGCCGTTACACACGTGGCACCTTCATTTTCCCCAATTCACAACCCTTCCCTCACACAAGCTTCCAAGACGAAGTTACCTACTTGGAAACCACCCTCCCCCAAAACCTTTCCTTCAGAAAAGCCTCTATCATGCCCTCAAAATCTTCCTCTCACTCATGGCACGTTTTCACCGCCAGTCACCACTCTCTTTCACCTTATCTCAACAACCATAATTACACCATCGAAATCTGCATGACTCAACTCGACCCTATCCTCGCCGCCAATTTTTTCCGCCCACCGGGAGATGGAAAATCCGGCCACTCCGCCGGGAAAGAAATGACGGAGCTAACCGGTATTTACGAAATCAACGAAGACGCTCTTATATGCGATTTCGCTTTTGAACCGTGCGGATACTCGATGAACGGCATGGATGGGGACTGGTACTCCACCATTCACGTGACACCAGAAAACGGTTACAGTTACGCCAGCTTTGAGTGCGTGGGGTCCACTTCCGTTGATGTGGTCCACGTGTTGAGGAAGGTGGTTCAGATTTTCCGACCCGGAACGATGACTGTGTCTACGACGTCGTTTGGGAACGAAGTGTGGAGAAAGGTGGGTGGTGCGGTGGAGCCTCTGGGGTTGAAATGTAGGAGCTGTGCCATGGATCAGTTCCCAGCAGCAGGTACCGTTGTGTTTCAAACGTTCACCCCTCTTCGCCGGAAAACTGCACATTAGCCTTGTAGGAATAAATAATTGGATGAGGTAGAGTTTAGGAGAATATTTTAGGGTGGTTATGACGTGGCGGAATGTTATTGGTTCCTTGTTGTGCATGGTCAATATATATATATATATATATATTGTTGGGTTGACTTTTTTTAGGAAAGAAAGAGAGAATTGGTTTTTTGAAATGGTATGAAAAAAAAAAAAAAGAGGGGAAGGGTTGTAGAGGGTGGGATACTGGGAGGATCATCATAATGCACCCCACTTAGGCTTGTCACGCCTAAGATTTTTGAGCATGTACTGGTGGGTGTAAAAGTGCTCTTCTTTTTTTCGGTTATATATTCAACTTCCTTTTTTTATTTTTATTTATTTTAATTATCCCTTTCTCTCTAATAATCTAATTTCATTTCATGTTTTATCAACCTTTTTGTCTTTTATGTTTTGCTTAATTATACAAGTTTTAGTTTCTCTATCTACATTTTGTGTTCTCTTACAGTAATTCAGTAAATGAATCACGCTTTATAATTTTGTTTGTATGTAGATAAATTAAAAAAAAAACAAATTAATTTCAGTATTTTTTATTATCGTTGATTTTATTAATTTTTATCTGAATATTTCTCATTTACCCTTTGGTTGAGACTTTAATTTGAACATGGTGTAGGGGCATCAAGCATTACCAGAGTTATATATGAAATAAAGTTGATCAGTTTGTAAATTGTAATGTCACATTTTCTTTTGCATGGGCTTTTGTCTGATTATTGAGACGGTTTTATTTGAATCCAAAAAAAAAAAAAAACATCAGGTAAGGCATTAATCCTTGATCAAATAAAAGAAGGTGGAAACCGGTATCTGTATATTTAGTAAATATCTCTTATGTAAATTACTATATATCTTTGATTTTTTTATTATTATAATAATATTATTAGTATTTTAATTTTGAAACCGTTCCTGGCATCTCAATCCGGTCGGAAGCATTATAATATTATTGTGAGTAATTTGAGGAAATTTAGCACCGATGCACATGCATTACGCAGTTATATATAGTGGTAATGTATAAAGAGTGGAGGATAGTGGTGGCATTTTATGGTCATTAAGAAACTTAAAGTGCACGTGGCCATAATTGAATTTAGGTGACACGCCATATAAATGACAAAAGTAAGAGACAGGTAGAGAAGCAATAATAATAATATGTTCCAAATTCTTAGCTTCCTTTTTATAAACTAGGAGATCTTCCCAAAAAGGTTCATAATTAGTATACCCGTTTGGCATAATACAAATTACACGACCAAACATATAAATACAATTCGGTGATTTTAGGGTCACAATTTCCTCACATTCATTTTCTGACTCAAGTCAATATAAAGGGTACATTATGTACGGTATCCTGTTTAATCTTTACTTTCCACTTTAACGTTATTACCTTCTTAGTTTAATTCGTTTCGCTGGAAAGTTAAATTTTTTAAATTAAACTCAACTCAACTAAATTTGATCAAGCTTGAATTTATTATCAATTACTTACTTAAAAATTTGTATAGTATGTTTGTAACTCAAATTAAAAATACACTTGATTGTTATTAAAATTGATCTTTTATATTTTACTTGATTATTATTATCTGCTTCTTAGCATAGTTCAAATTATATATATATTCTTAGTATTATTTTTAATAAAAAAATTGAGTTTTATTTGATGATATATATATATATAACACTAAAATTTTTAAAAGGTAATATTGATTAAAATGACAAGTCAGGGAATGGAATAAGTATCTAATTAACACTTATTATAAATGAAAATATCTTTATTAAAGGATATGGACTACATATTATATATTGTGCTTACTTACGCTCGACGGAAGGAATAGAGGGGGAAAAAGAGAAAAACAGAAATTGATGATATACTTTGTATGTTCACGTGATATACAGATCACTAATACTTTCCCTCTCTCAAACTTAATTACTGTTATTTGTTTAGCATCTTAAAACTCTTATTAATTAATTAATTAATTATCTGTTAGATTCTAGTGTTGAACCTCTAATGATGGCCTTAAGTTTTGTTTGTTTTCAAACCATGACCTATATAGATTAGCTAGGAAACTTTATTGAAAATTAACAACTCCCAATGACCATTGCAGAAAATCTTTTCATTTTCTATAAACAAATACAATCTTAATAATAATGGGGTTCGGAATGTGCTGATCATGACTAAGAATCCATTTGTAAGCAATGTTATTATGAATACCTAAATACTCTAATTTTAAAATAGCTATAGCAACTATATATGTATCAATCTTGAATATGTCTCAAATACCACATGCAGCTCATCATTGTAAATTATTTTCCTTTTGTTGCTACAATCTTCAAGATTGGTTTTCCTTAATTACTAAACCACCATTTTATGTCACGTGATACAAACCTAAGCTTGCTGGGAGGATATATTAAAATATGTAGCTAAGGACGAACGTAAAATACATTAGCATAAACCTCAGTCCATCTCAATGTTGGCTCAGGTAATACAAAGTATGAAGTTTTGAACACTACAAGACGTTCATAGATTAATGAACATGTTAATATTTTTATTTTATAAAATTTATTGTATAATGTTTTATCTCTCATAATTAATTTCTTTTCATCGTTATTTTTTTCCTTTAACTTTTTTCTTTGCATAACAATTATTGAAGAAAAAAATTTAAAATTATTTTTTATTGAAATTATAAAATGACAAATAAATTTGTTAAAATGACTTATTATAAATCAAAAGTAGTATTCAGTAACAAATTTTATTCCCAAAAAAAGCATAGCAGATCTAGAGGAAAACTGACTTAACATAATAACTAGGAGAATTGAATAGAATTGACAAAAAATTAAAAGACTCAACTAAAACCTGTATTAATTTTAGAATAATTTGTAAGTTTTAAAAAAGAAAATTATGATTAATTTTAGAATAATTTGTAAGTTTTAAAAAAGAAAATTATGATTAATAAAAGTTACTGATTATTTGTCATACTATACTATCAAAACATTCAACAAATACTGTTCGCGTCAACGCTAAATCCAAAGGTACTACGCCATTATACCCAACATAAAGATTTTTGTGGAAGAAGTCCAATCAGGCTTTGGAAGAAAACACATAAGACAAAATTGGTAGCAAATTTAAGAGACATACTTAGAAATATTTATTTAGATTTATTCATCTTAAACAAAATCATACAAAAAAAATATACATTTTAAGAATAATATTTAAAACAAATAGTGAAACATGTTAAGCATCAAGCTGGTTTGCCCGAGAGGTTAAGGGGGAAGACTTAAGATCTTCTGCACATAAGTGCGCGTGGGTTCGAACCCCACAGCCAGCAAATGAATTTATACAATGAAACGAAAATTACTATTTTGTTTTATCTTTTAGGTTTAAGGTGTCTTGTTTTAAAAATTTAGATTATTTATAGAATTGATTATTTTTATAGTAAATTACTCTTATGTTTGATTGTATAAAATAATTTTTTACTTAAAATTATTAAGTAAAAATCAATTTTAAAATAATTTATTTTTATTTTATTATATTTAAAATAATTAATTATTGAGGGTAAAATGTTAAATAAAAATTAAATAGAAAATAAATTGATAATTTTTAATTATAAACTTAAAAATTTTATTTGTCTTAAAGAAATTATTTTATTTATAAAAAATATAATTACTAAATGATATTAAATAACATTTTTCACGTTTTTATATAATCACAAAAATTAATCATTCCTAATCACAATTTTTCATTGGGCTCTCATTTTATTTTTGAACGAAAGTGACCAGAAATTGGGCTTTCTTGCAATTTCTTTTAAATTGGGTATTGGAACTGACCCATTATCCTGATGGGTGGGCTACATGTCAAAATTCCATTTCACAACACTGCTATAATACAAAGTCCCACATTTGGCATTAGAAAGGATTCTTACAGTAAAACATCTTAATTACATTAAAATTTAAATTATTTATTTTTTAATTAAGTAAAAACATTTCATATAAAATGATAAATGATTGTTAATAAGTGATGAACTGGTCTAGTCCTAATAAGACTTGCAAATCAGATCTAAAATTTTCAAGAATAAAAATTGGTTCTACTTTCTAGCATCTCCAACAGTAGATATACGAATATTTGCAACGATATTCAGCGTTCAGGTTAATGAAAATTCCAGAAATTTTTTTAATGATGGAAAAATTATAGCAAATTAACATTCTAGGAATTGATTGCTTGGCGGTAAAATACTTAAAGAAGTCCATATATATAGGGCTTGAAAATGGTTAATCACCATTAGGGTTGAAAAATGCTTTCTCCTAACACATTTAATGTGAGAATAAAATTTCTACCCGTTGAGTATTTGTGCAAAAGTGTGTGGAACATGTAAGTAATATACAAATTTAATTGGGCATCATATAGGAATGAACCCAATTATGTTAGACTTCTGCGATCATAGGAAAACATTTAGTTTGATTGGGCTAAGATTCAGATGATCCAAATGAAACAAATGTATAACAAACAAAATCTATAATAGAATGTTAGTTTTTTAGGACCTGTTTGTTGAATAAGACAGTAAAGAATATCAGGACAATATAGGAATTGGATTAGAGACCAACGGAATAGGATATAATTTATTTTATCTTATATTTATTGTACATTAATATAACAAATAAAATAATATTATGTTATTATATTCTGGAAAGAATCAAATAATAATATAATATAAATTATATTCAAAGGTCAAAATTATTATTTTATCAAATTAGATCTAATTTTATTAAAAATAAATTTTAATTTAATATTTGTAACTTTCCAGTAAAAATAAATAAAAAATATTAAAGTATATTAAAAATGTGATACCCTAATTTTATTTTACCAAATAAAAAAAAGTTGAAAATAAAACATCATCGAGAAGAAAGAAACGTGCAAGTGAGAGAAAAAAACAAATTGGATAATAATAATAATAATAATATATTTACTATGATCAATATTATCATTATTATTATTATTTAAATTATTATTATTAATAATTTTATTATTATCAATATATTATATAAATTATTAATATAATAATTAATTTTATTACTATTAACATTTTTATAAATATTATTATAATTATTATAAGAATAACATAAAAAATAGATATATTATTCTATGTTATCACTCTCTAAACCAATATTTTCGTAGAATAAAAATAATATTAAATAATAGAATAAAATAATTTAAACAACAAAATAAATTAACCATAGCATATTAATTAAAGAAACACTAAAAATAAAATAAAATTATCCTATCTGATCATTTTACCACGTCCTCCAAACATACCTTTAATATCATCCTTTCTTTAGCCAAAAGACGTCACACCTAAATCTGATTCATTTATCACTTTCGTATCATTTAAATATTTCAAAGGAAAGTATATGGCATCTCATATGCCTACTACCTATGAACATCGCTGTGGGATATGAGTAAACCCTAAACATGGTCTCAACATCTTATTACACCTGATATGTAATTTTATATTATTTTCTAAAGTGATTTTATTAATCGTCTATATACATGTTTCATATTTTTATTTATATCATAGTTAATTGTCAATATTCTTACTCTTATCTCAAATCATTGAGCCTTGGCCTAATATGTATGATTCCTTGTTGCCCATTACAAAGAAAACAGTACAGGATGGGCTAAAATAACTATACTTTTATTAATGATTTGTAGCTTTACTTTATACAGGGAATGATGATTTCTTATTCCCAACTAACAAAATTGGATGGGCTAACATAACTAGTATAAATTATTAATAGGTCATTTAAATAATTTACACTTATAATAACATAAACTAATTTTAGATACTGTAAGGAAATATTGACAAAAAAATTAATTTTATTTTATGGAAATTAGGGAATTATTCACTAAATGAGTTTGAGTCTTAGATATGAGATATATTCATAAAATTTTACGGAAATGGGTGCAGTCATAGGTGCTTTATTACCCAAATTATCCCATATTTGCATATCATTTAATATACTATTTTTTTAAAAAAAATAATACTATATTTATATCTTTAGAACTTTATTATCAAAATTCACAAATTCTATTTTATTGACCTATATTCTCATATATCAAAAATTGAAAACCCTAACTCCCTCTACAATTGTTTAATATCTTCATTATCATGGTTGTGTTGCACTACCACTAACGAGACCATTTTAAAGTTTGTTGGTTATCTAACAAATGTATCTTTATAAGTAGGATATGGGAATAGGCATACAAAAAAGTGATACCCACATAGATATGACGGATATTTATATTTTAAAAAAATGAATATCGGAATAAATGTAATATATAACATAACACATCACTCAAATATGTAACGCCGAGCTATGTCCAGCTGTGTCACAATGAGCTAGCTAACTAGGACACCAAGCCTGGTTCCTTTTACAATAATGACTACCTATCAAAATTATTATTATATATTAATCTTTTTGTAATAAAATTATACTACTAAGAAAGAGATTATTACAATAATATTATATACATATATATGAATTTTTTTTAACTTATAATTTGGTCTTAATAAATAATCTTTTTATTCAGAGTATCTCTTAAAATTTGGTCCATTATTTTCTCCAATTTTTCCTTTCACAGATCAAGGTCTATATATCTAACTTTAAAGAGAGAAAGGAAGATATTAAACACAAAAACATGTGATAGTGCTGTTATAACCAATTTTTTTATTAAGAAAAAAATTAAGAATGAAAGATAATTATTTAATTACTTAAAAAACTATATCTATATCATTATTTGAGTTAAATAATGAGAAGAAGAAATTTTAACTATTTAAATATTATGTTTAGAATGGTATGAAACAAAATAGAAAGTAATGAACGAGGAAAATGAAAAAGAAAAACATCATCTTTCATTAAGAAGATCAATAAGGATCGAAACAAAATTGTGTTGATTTTTATTTTTCCTCATTTTATTCTAAAGTTGAGGAAATACAAATTATGTTTTCAAAGATAATAAAAAATAGTATTACTTGTATTCCAATCCTCTCTGCATAATTTTAATTTAAACCCCAAAAACTGCAATTTGTTTCCTTCGATTTCTTTTCGTTTCTCCATTAGCCATCATATATCCGGAAACACTGTCAAGAAAAACAAGTTAAATTAAAAACAATCTTAATATATATATACACACTAGGATCGATGGTTGATTGTGACGAGATAATTTATACAAATGATTGTTCTTTGTCTTAATTAATCTCTATTATATATATTGTATAAATTAGAATTATTATTTTGAAAAATAAGATAGTTATAAATTTTACTCTCTTAATTTTTTTTTATGTTTTCTATTTCCTTTTCTGAGGTATGATTTTATATATAATATATTAGAGTGATATTTTTAATTTTTCAATCTTATTTTTAAAATAAAAATTATATTTATAATTTAAATTTAAATATTTAAAACTTTACCATATATTTATTTTAAATTAAAATTATTTACCCATTAATATATTATTTATATTCTATTGAATTCTTTATTTTAAAAAATATTTTTTAATCATGTTAAAATATATATTTAATTAATATGATTATAATATTTATTATTTTTTAAAAATATTTATGAATTATATTTAAATTTAATAATATTCATATAATATTATTAAATTTCCTAGTTAGGGGCATAGTTGTAACAGAAAAATTTAGTTGTCATATTCTACTTTGCCAGAATACTTTTTTATTGAATTGTATCCAATAGAAATGAACTGACTGCTTTATTCCTTTCTTAAAGCAGAACAAAATTTGGGTAAGTAATGCTTCAAACATTCGTTACTTCATGAATAAAAAGAGAGATGATTAAAAATTTTAATCTGCAAGGAGAATTTTTAACTTCTAAAGAACATAAACTAATAATAAGAATTAATAATAATTTGAAATAAGTTATGCATAATAAATATTTTTTTAAAATATGTCATTTAAAATTATTTTATTTAACATAAAAGTTATCCAATTAAAATCTATAATATTTTAAAAAATGTTTTTATCTTTTAAATATAACTAATTTAGCAATGTAAAATAACTCCATCTAAACCCAATCTAATAAAATAATTTTTGGCATTATTTTTAAAAACTTAAAATAAATTCAAAATATAAACAAAGATTAACTTATTACAAAAAATAATTTTTTTACAAAGCTTTCCACTTGGTAACCTTATATTAACATTAAATCTATTCAATCTAATCTTAAATTAAAATTTTTTATTTTATATATATCACTTTATAAAAATTTAAAAACTATTTAATATTTTATCTAATAAATTCAAATTAATGCAATAATATATTTTAAAACATAAATAAATACTAATTATAAAACTATATATTTGAGAATTTTTAATTTTTATAAAATTAATATATAAAATCCACTATTCAACTATTAAATTCACAAAATTTAATATATTTTCAAGCATTTTTCACACTACTAACAGGTTTGTAATTCAGTAAGCACCTACCCAATGCCGGAAAGATTCTAACATTTTTTAGTATAAAGTCACTCACTTTATTCATTTTCAAGCATTTTTCACACTACCAACAGCTTTGTAATTCAATAAACTCCAACCCAATGCCAGTAAGATTCTAACATTTTTTAATATAAAGTCATTGTCAATGGTTTGATTTTTCAAATGTTACCTTCACCATGCAAATCAGAAAACTTCTTATTTTAAAAAAAATAAAATCCTAAAAGTCTGTCTGTATTGCAATCCAACCTCCATTTTTTTTTCTGCAGCCATGTTTTTTTACTTTAAAACTACGTGTCTTAAATTGTGTATAAATTTCGTTTCTCGTTTTTAAAAAATAAGCACTAAGTTAATTTTAAAGAAATTCTATTGAAATGAAAGAAAAAAGGATATTTTTTTTTGTTCATTTATTTTTTTAGGGGGTTTATATGTAAAATCACTACAACACTAATTAGTTTTTTTTTATTAGTCCTACATGACAGTATAACCAGAAATGGACGAGTAATTTTAACAAGGAAAAGTTGGTTAAATACAAACGTTTACAACACAATATATGAGGACAGTTTGATGAGATGTAAAAGAACTAAGAAGAGAGTGGAAAAATTGTGAAAAGAGTGGTGCATATATTTTTTTTCGTCATTTATTATGTTTCATTTTGTTTTTAACTTGTTTAACCTTAGTTTAAGCTCATAATTTAGTAATAAAACAACCATCTGATGCTATAAGAAAAAAAAATACAATAAATTTTATTTTTACACAAGTTTTTAAAAGAGAAAAATATGATACGTAACAAGTGATGTGATGGAGAATTTTTTTTAAAAAAAATATATTTTGGATGAGCTGTTTTATTATTTTTATTTTTCTAAAATAATACATTTCAAAAATATATTTTGTTATTCATTGGTTAATTTAAAATTTTATTTAAAGTGGTCTCTGTCAAAGCCCCAAGAGAGCCATTGTGTGGTTTTATATTGAAAAGGTCCAAT
The DNA here is from genome assembly GCA_037954105.1 of Canavalia gladiata. Lineage (NCBI taxonomy): Eukaryota > Viridiplantae > Streptophyta > Magnoliopsida > Fabales > Fabaceae > Canavalia > Canavalia gladiata. The sequence continues at coordinate 15,947,786 of CM075658.1, read as the reverse complement.
GATCTCTAAACACTGCCTCCAAGCTAATTATTGTTGAATAAATGTACAAAATTCTTTTATGAGTTTTGGAAACTTTGATTTAAGGAAGAAAGAACCAAGCATGCACTAAACACACTTCAGTAGTATTGAGAAACTGAAAATGCATATACACTCAGGACGGATTCACCATCTAAGTTGGGGGATTGAAAATTAAATAAATTTTTAGGTATACTATAAATTTTCTAATATTATATATATAAATTAAAAAAATATTATTTTATCAAATTATTAATAAAAATATGAGCTATTAAAATAATATTTAGTGTAAAACTTATTTATTTATTTATATATATATAAATTATAAGATTATATTTCTACATGAGCTACCTTACCCCTCTTTCCATCTATTCCTATATATTGTTATTTAAGTGTATTTTAAATTAAAAAATATTTAAATTTAAACTGTTAAATCTGTTTTATTTTATTTTATTTTGAATCATTAAATTATAAATGTAGATGAATAGATGTCATATATATATATATATATATATATATATATATATATATATATATATATATATAACTTAATGAGGAGAGATTGGTAAAAAAAAAATGAAAATCTGCATGCAAAGTCTACGTTTACAAAAGAAATATATCTTTTACAATTAATTTTTTAACCACATGAATCTTGACCATTTAAAATTATATTAAAACAAAATTTTGAGAGCTTCTTGAAAAGCCCATTCTTCATCCGATTAGAAGTGCATCTCTTGCAGCATCTTGTAAAAGACTCAATTCCAAAGCTTACCCTAAAAAGTCAATAATAGCTCATAGTTTAATTGAAGTGAGGATTGATTTGCCCTTTGAATTTGAAATGGGGATTTTTCATTCAAAGGAAACGCTCTGTTTAAATTTGAAAACGCTTCAAATTAATATGTTCCCATCTTATGTTATAAGTACGTGTCAGTGAGGACAAATATTTTACAATAAAAAAGGAATCATAATAATTAGTGATTTTGGGAGTTTTGTTGAGTTTCCTTGGAAGAAGGGGTTTCTCCATAGACAAAGCGAAGCATGCACTCATAGAATAGAATCTAAAATGGGGTGTGTCTGTGTGTGTGTGTCGCGTGTCACTGTCATTCTCTCTCGGGAGAACAAACCAGAAAACCATTTATGTGAATTTTTGTTTGGACTCTTTCTTGTTACCCTCATTTTCCTTCGATGCTCTCTCTCTGCACCCTAACGAAAAGTACAATTCTTCATTTCCTTTTCGAGTGTCCCACTACACTACGCACACGTTCTCAATTTCAACCCTTCCCTTTTTCCTTTGATCAAAACCCAAAATGTCTCTACCTTTTCTTCCTTGGTGGGGTTCCTCTACCCTCTAGGGTTCTCGTTTTTCTGTGGTCATCTTCAAATCATTCTCATTTTTTGTTCATTTCTCCATAATTCCTTTCAATACCCTTTTATTTTTCTCATCCATTCATCACAATTCCCACCTCAAAATCCCAAATTTCCTCTCCTCATCACTAGGGTTTGTTTCTTCATGTTTCCCAAAAAGTCTCAACCTTGGAGTCACAATGTGGAGTTTCAGATGCACCTAACCTATACTTTCCACCTTGGATTGCACCATTGAGCTTTACTTTGTGCTTTTTCCTTCGGGCCTTGTTTTTATCACTGTAGCTTCTTTTCTTTTTTGCAAGCATGGGTTGTGTTCATGGCAAGTGTTGTAGCCGCTACCCTTCAACATCGGTGGGTGGTTCAAGGGATTACCGAGAACTTGGACCTTACTGTGCCCAAAGGAAGCACATTCTCACTCAAAGTTCGCTGCAATTTGTGCCTGTCCCTTCCCATAACTTCACTTTGGAATACTCTGTCCTCACTCAGAGGGGATTCTACCCTGATTCACCTGATAAAGAAAACCAAGATAGTTACTGCATTAGGACACAGTTTCAAGGTAATCCAAGTGTCCATTTTTTTGGTGTCTATGATGGACATGGTGAATTTGGTGGTCAGTGCTCAAACTTTGTTAAGGATAGGTTGGTGGAAAATTTGTCTAGTGACATTGCATTATTGGAGGACCCTGTTAAAGCTTACACTTCTGCATTCTTGGCATCAAACGATGACTTGCATAAGAATGAGATTGATGATTCCATGAGTGGCACTACTGCAATTACTGTGCTGGTTATTGGAGACACCCTTTATGTTGCTAATGTTGGTGATTCAAGAGCGGTGCTGGCTGTTAAGGATGGGAACCGAGTAGTTGCTGAGGACTTGTCCTCTGACCAGACACCATTTAGGAGAGATGAGTATGAGAGAGTGAAACTTTGTGGGGCAAGGGTGTTGACTGTTGATCAGGTGGAAGGGCATAAGGATCCCGATATTCAGACTTGGGGTGATGAAGAGAGTCAAGGTGATGATCCTCCTAGGTTGTGGGTTCAGAATGGGATGGTTCCTGGAGCTGCTTTTACAAGGAGTGTAGGGGATAAGTTAGCTGAGACTATTGGTGTCATTGCTGTTCCGGAGGTGTCAACGGTTCAGCTAACGCCAAATCATCTTTTCTTTGTTGTTGCAAGTGATGGCATATTTGAGTTCCTATCGAGCCAAACTGTTGTTGATATGGTATGATATGCAACCTTTTTCTTTCCCTCTTGATGTCAAAACTTTATTAATTATTCTGATCATATATTAGTTGTTTGAATTTTTCTTACCGTGTTACCTGTGAGACCTATCGTCTGCTCCTTTTAAAGTTTTAATTGAATTGTATGTTTTCTGTTGATGGCTTCCTAGTTGTATTTAAAAACTTGGCTTCAGTTATTGGATTTCATGACAATAGTCTGTTTTAAGGGTATTTAATACTTGATTAATCTCATGAGAGGAGGATATATCAGTTAGTGTAAATTCATAATCTTGGTGTCTTATTCTTTTTTAAGGTGGATTTCTATTATGATGTTTCTTTTTAAAGGCATATTGCTTATCATATGTATTGACTGCCATAATTATGTAACTGGTTCAAGAGACTAAATACTAATTGCTAATCGCTCTTACAGATCCTAAATATTTACACTATCCATTTAGGTTGTTCATTGAGAGAAACTTCAATTTTATGCTGCTTGCTGCCTATCATCTCTGGCCTGTTGCATTAGCGAAATCAATATTCAATGTTTACCGCACTGTTTAGTATATAATTACAAAGTATTGTGAACTATGTTTGTGTAAAAATTAACTTTCACTAGTTAACATTTCTAATACTTGGATGGCTACTAAATCTGATGGATAGAACTACGATTCAATGTCTTATCTTCATGAATTCTGATTTCTTTTATGTTGTAGGCATCAAGTTATTCAGATCCCCGTGATGCATGTGCTGCCATTGCCGGAGAGTCTTATAAATTATGGTTGGAACATGAGGGCCGGACAGATGATATAACAATTATCATTGTTCAGATAAAAGGACTGTCTAATGTATGGATGACATGAGTATTCCTTTGGCTTCAATTTTTTTAATGTTTTCTTCATTTAGTCTTGTGTAAAGATTTTACACTTATAATGTCTCTTAATGATCTAATCAACCCACCCCCCCCCCCCTCCCAAAAAAATGTTTAGCAGTGGTAAGAAATGACCTATTCTGTGGACATACCCCTTAGAAGTTATCCAAGGCCATTCCTATTCAGATGGTAATTTATTGAATGTTTTTAATGTATTTAGTATTTGAGGCAAAGGTTTATAAATGATTGATGAAGTTTAGTCAGATTTGGTTATTCATGACTGTTATATGGTGATCTATAGTGTATGAGCTCAAGAAACTACTACTACTACTACTAAAAACATCTACTGCAACATTTTTCCCTTTTGTGTCTCAAATACATTTTCCCTTAATGAGTATTGTATACGGAGCTAAAAACTCTTGGTGGTTTCATTGGTTGAACCTATCCTTCTATATAACTTGTTTATCTAATCTTTTATTTTTTTTGTAGTCAGGTACATCTGGACCCAGATCAGGTGAGATCAATGTCAGTACTGTAACGAGGGCTAAGAGCAAGAGGGGGAAGGGAGCATCCGAGATGTCTGCTACCACTGGGTTAGATGTTTATCGTTCTGGCAGGAACGGTTTCTCCGATTTACAATCCTGTCCGCAGCATGTGGTCTCAACGAGAAGCCCAGCCATAGTGGTCCCCTCTCCTGCGTGTCAAAGACCAATTGATGAATAGGTAGAGTCTCACTAGCTAGCATTGTTTCATATTTAATCATTTGATCAGGATATGTGTAATAATTTCTTTTTTCATTTTCCTTTGATCAATTTACAGTGATTGGAGAGAGAGGCTTTATAGAAGCTTCACCAGGTCTCCTTGTTCTTTCTCATAGGTGGTACATTTCTATGCTCTATCTTCTTGAGTCTTAAACGCTACCATCATAAGTTTGCTTGTTTGCCACTATATTATTTCATCAAGTCAAAATGCTGACCCGGTTTTGTTAGGCTGCTGAAGGTTGCTGATTTGAAGTGCATTGTCTCGGCAGCTGAGGGACCTTTTTCAGAATGTAGAAAGCATAAATGATTAATGGCCATTTTTCTTTTGTTCACAACCTTTTGATAATTAAAGTTGCATGTCATTTAACCATACAAAAGCACTTGAGGAGTACACTGAAACTTGTCTCCCAGAGTGGCATTGCACCTTCACTCTCCAAATTTAAACATTGTAAAGGAATCTAGAAAGAACTTGAGATAAAGGAGATTTGTGTAGGAGTTTGGTTGGTGACTAACTGACTACCATTTCCATTGAATTGTAGCCAATAATGTTAGCTTGGAAAGCAAGTCATGTGCTATGCAGAATGTAAATCCATTATCCCCCTTCTCATGCTGATGCTGGATCCAGTGTATCTTTTAGGAACTTATCTGGATTTTTTTATTGCTTTTCCAGATCAATTTCATGTTTTTACTGCAAATTAGTAACTGAATGAATGGTTATGGGTATAAGCTAGTGGCATTCTTCATTTCTTAAAAGAAATGACAACATTAGAAGAGATAAAGATACAAAATTTAGAAAGAATAAAAAAATTAATACACACATCTCTTTCCCATCTCTCTCTGTTTCCTAGTTGCAAATGCAAGGATTAGAGAGAATCTCAATCCAAATAATTGACCCATTTTAACAATGTAATAGATATGGACTATTGTTCCATGTACTAAGATTCCGTTAAATGAAAATAACTTTCCAAACAATTGCCATTCCTATATTTTCTTTCGGCTATTAAGGAAATAACTTCAAATGTTAACAGAAAAGTGAAGCATTTTCAGCACATGTTAACAGTTAATTTACATTCCTTTTTGCATGGAATGACATTAAAATTAAACATACCTTTGGAATGACATTAAAAGTGACGAACACGTCTATTTTGTAAAAGCAACTTGTGTTTAGAAAAATGCACGTCCAGTCCCTTAAGGAGCAAATTTTGGTAATTTTGAAGTATTGAAATGTCTTCTCACCAAGTAAATTTTTGTTAGTCTTGTAGTATCTATATTTTCTTCAGTTTTAGAAAATATTTTAAATTAAGAAAAATAACCATACATACCATGTGATTTATTTTAAAGTAAAGAAAATAGATACTCTTGTAGTACTAAGAATATTCCAGTACCAAGGTACATCCTTCTGTCGCCTTTTGTTGATTATAGAATTTTGACACGTTTACATCTTATTTTGGAGTATATAAAATAATAAAAATAAAAAAATTAGATGTGATATATGATATAAGTATGATAAAAAAAAAGAGATCATAAAAAATATATATTTAAATATAAATATTGTTGATATATATAATAACTTTCCTTCATTGTAAGAGTGTCTTATGGGTGTGAATGGAGAATGTCATAGCTGGCAATAAAAATGTAATTTAATTGCAAATGTTTATGAAATTAAAAGTTGAGAAATTGAGTTGAGGGCAGCACGAGTGATTAATATGAAGATAGATGGTGAAATGGTGTAAAGGAAGGAAAGGGCACGTTTGTTTTAGTAGGTCGTGTCAGAACTAATAATTCAATCACGAGAGGGTAATGGCAACCCTTTTTTAATGTTTACCTCTTTAATTGGGGCAATTCTTATATTTCAAATATAGTATTTTTGTAAGATCATTTAAAAAATTCAATAAATGCAATGCAATATAAGATTCTCTTCAGATATGATGTCTCCATCTATTTGTTTTATATATATATATGAATCTCACCGCTGCACTAATGGCATGGACGTGGACCATACCGCAGCATTGTTTGAGGAGCGATGGGGTCAGACACACACAGCACATTAACCAACCAATCTCCTTAAACAGAGTGTACGACATTGTTTGGGGTATGCACGGAAGGATGCCAAAGATACACTTCTGCTTTTCTTAATGTTCACATTTCCAAACCATATGTTTCTTCAGCTTGTCATATTAGAAAATATGACATGTCATGGCCATTCCACGCACTTCAATTAAAAGTTATTTTTTTCAAAATTTTTCGATCTTAAATTTTATTTTTTTGGTAATTTTTTTTTATATACATAGCTAAAATTTAACGTGTATCAACATATTTAAAAAATTGTTATTTACCAAATATATTAAATTATATTGATATTTATATAAATACATCTTAGAGTGTGTTTGATAATTTTAGTTACCTGAAATATTAAACTACAAATAAAAAGTTTGTTAATAATTATGTTTGGTAGAGTAGTTTATTTTAATAGTTATTATTTTTTTAAATGGTTATTAGTTTTTTTAAAAAATTATTTTGAGTAATTTTTATGTTTTTTGTTTTTAACTGAAATATTTTGTTCATTTTTGTTCTTAATATATTTTTATAATTTAATTTTATTTATCTATTTATTTTTATAAATTTAATATTATTTAATTTTTTATAATAATATTACTAATTCTGATAGATTTATTTTTATATTATCATAAAATACTATATTTTAAATTATTTTTTAGTATATACTATTTATTTTAATTATTATATTATTTATTTTGTTTTATTAAAAATATTACACTGTTTGATAAAAATTTAATAAAATATTACTTTAAAAAATTTTATTTTAAATTTATTTATGTAAAAAAAATTTAAAATAAATATTTTTACTTTAAAAAAATAAAATTTTATTTAATTAAATTTTAATATATTTTTTAAAAATATAACATACTTATTCATTGTTTAACCATATTTTTATTTATTATTTTTTATATTTATCAATTAATTTTATCAAATATTTTTTATTTAATTGATAGTTTATCAGTTTTTACTTATCTTTTTAATATTTAGCTAATTTATCTGCTAGTTACCAAATACACCTTCAAATAAAAAAATATAATATTAAATTTGATATATATTATATATATATATATATATATATATATATATTTCAATGAGAATGAGTTTAAATTATTTTTTAATAAAATCTCGTTCCATGTAATGCTAACATAAAACAAAACAGAATGGGGAACAAGCTAGAAGCCCAAGCCCATAGTACCAATCAAGTCAAAGTGCAAACAAGGTGGAATTAAACAAGGGCTCTGAGACAGTGAGGTGGCTCGAGGCCTCAAGATTAGGACTTTCTAAGAGGAAGTCCACGAATTTAAGGGTATTGCTTTTTGCATCCCCCAGAATTTCTTTTTGCACCCCCTTGTTGGTGAAAAGTTAAAATTGCCCCTCGGACTATATGTTATCAGCAGAACCTCCTTCGTTTTTCAATCTCATTTTCCTCTTCATTGCATTTGTTGAATTGATAAAACTCCAACGAAAATTTGTTCATTGAGTGTAAGTTGAGCTGCTGTTCTTTGTTGGACGAGGAAGTGAGCTGAAATCCGTCGAAGAAGTGCCGGAGAAGCGTCGGAGAAGACGAGGTGAGCTGCTGCAGTTTACGTTCCGCAAATTAGTTTGCGGAATGTTAAATACCTTCCGCAAATTAGTTTGCGGAATACATAAATATATTCCGCAAATTAATTTGCGGAATGTAAATTTTGTTCTCCGCAAATTAGTTTACGGAAGACAAAACAATACATTCCGCAAATTAATTTGCGGAATGTAATTTTTTGTCTTCCGTAAACTAATTTGCGGAATAGTACAAAATTACATTCCGCAAATTAATTTACGGAATACAAAAGTGTATTCCATAAATTAATTTGCGGAATGTAATTTTTAAGTTCCGCAAACTAATTTGCGGAAGGTTAATTAAATTAACTAAATAAAAAGGTTGAAAAATTAAATGCTTATGGTATGTGATATGTGATATTTTTGTTCCTTTTTTTTATGCAGAGATAATTATGCAAGATTCGGTGAGGTCGACGAACCATGTTTTAGATGAAGTGGACATGCCAATTTCTCTAGAGGAGGATGATGTAGTAATATTAGTTTGGAGAAATTGTTTTTTATTTTTTTATTTATATAAAAGTGTGTAACGTGATTTAATTTTGGGTTGTGTTATCTCAGAATAAGTTAAGTGTTGAAGAAAATAAGTTGGCTCTGATAGAGAACAATGGTGATTATACGAACGCATTCTTGACTGATATGGTAAATGCTTTTTAGATTGAAAAGTTTAATTGTTATGTTGTTTATAATTTAGTAATATTTGGTTGTTTGTATGTTATAATTAGGTTTTTCCTTCACGTGATGATTTAATAAATTGGACTAGAGCAGTGGGTAAAGCTCATGAATTTGTTGTGGTTATTATTAGATCTGACAGTGGTGGAATTGGACGGAAAACAATGTTAATATTAGGTTGTGAAAGAAGTGGAAAATATAGACAAAACAAGAATGAATTAGCACGGAAGGTGAGTGGAACAAGAAAATGTGAGTGTCCCTTTAGATTAAGAGGAAGACCATTAAAAAGTGGTGAAGGGTGGAAGCTTAATGTTGTATGTGGGTTTCACAACCATGATGTAGCCGAAACATTAGAAGGTCATGCATATGCTGGTAGACTAAGTGGTGAAGAGAAGTCTTTACTAGGTGATATGACAAAGAATATGGTTAAGCCGAAGAATATTTTGTTGACATTAAGAGGTCGTGATGATCATAATGTGACTAACATCAAGCAGATCTATAATGCTCGCCATAAATATCGAAAATCAGAAAGGGGTCCTCGAACGGAACTCCAGCACTTGATGAAATTAATGGAACGTGACAAATATGTGTATTGGTATAGAAGGACTGAAACGTCTAATGTTGTTCGAGATATTTTTTGGACACATCCAGATGGCATTAAATTGTTGAATGCATTCCATATTGTGTTGATCATTGACACCACATATAAAACAAACAAATATCGGTTGCCATTACTTGAGATTGTTGGAGTAACCTCGACAGAGTTGACATTTTCTGTGGGTTTTGCTTATTTGGAATCTGAACGAGAAGATAATTTCACCTGGGCATTAGAAAAAGTTAGAGGTTTGTTTCTCAGAGATGAATTAGTACCCCAAGTGATTGTGACAGATAGAGATATCGCCTTAATGAATGCTGTTGAAACAGTGTTTCCATCTGCAACATACTTGCTTTGTCAATTTCATGTTTCTAAAAATGTGAAGTCAAAGTGCAAGTTACTAGTATCTCCAGTGGATGAATGGGATTGTGTAATGGATGCATGAGTTATTCTGATGGATTCGTCAACTGAAATTGAATATGAAGAGCGTTTTCTTAAATTCGAAACTAAGTGTTCAAAATTCCCTATTTTTTTGGATTATGTGAACAGAACTTGGTTAAATCCTTACAAGGAAAGATTTGTGAGTTGCTGGATTGATAGAGTGATGCATCTTGGAAATACAACCACAAACAGGTATCTTTATTATTAAAATGAATTTTTCAAAACGATTTTTGTATGATATAAAAGGCTCATGACTTGTATCTTATTCCTTTTCAGGGTTGAAAGTGCACATGCTGGGATGCTTCAAGATAGTAGAGGTGACTTGTGTTCATGCTGGGATGCAATGAATAATATGATAATACTGCAACATAGTGACATAAAGGCGTCATTTGAAAGAAGCATGATCATTGTTGAGCATAGATTCAGCAAAGGGTTTTATGCCAAGCTACGGGGCTTTGTATCAAATAATGCTTTAGCCCACATTGCTAACGAATATGAGCGGGTAAAAATTGTAGGTATTGACAGTATAACTTATGGGTGCAGTCTTAGAAGTACACATGGATTACCTTGTGCATGCGAGTTAGCAAGGTATAGTGTGATGGGTAATTTTGTACCATTGGAGTCAGTTCATCGTCATTGGAAGATATTGACATTTGCTGATCAAGGAATGACAGAGCAATGAGGTGATTTGTCGTTGCAACCAGAATTTGAAGCCTTGCAGAAACGATTCTCAGAGCTTGATGTTTGTGGAAAGATAACACTAAAGAATAAACTTCATGAGTTAGCATTCCCCGATACAACTTCAATGTGTCCACCTCCTGATAAGGTAAGAACAAAGGGTGCAATCAAAGGTAAGGCATTGCAGATGGAACGATCAACCAAACGTGAACCATCCTTCTTTGAATATGTTGATGGTTTGTATTCTGTCCATGATAGTTCATCACCTCGTTTGTCATCTGATGTTAAACGTCGCAACAACAAGAAGAAAAAGGTTATGCCTATGCTAGACTTGTTTCCTGTTCAGTTACAGACCTATATTGAACGCATTGTTGATGTTGAAGCTGATGGAAACTGTGGATATCGTGCAATTGATGTATTGCTGGGAAAGGGTGAAGAGTCTTGGGCTCAAGTTCGACTTGATTTAATTCGGGAGCTTGGTCAGTATCGTCATGTGTATGTGAATCTGTTTGGTAGTGAAGAAAGATACATACAGTTAAGGACTTCTTTGTTTGTTGGGAATGAAAAAATGGTTTCACCTGATAAATGGATGACGATTCCTGATATGGGTTATGTAATTGCGTCTAGGTATAATGTCATACTTATTCATATTTCCATTCACGGATCAATGACATTTTTCCCGCTCAGAGGTGAACCACCAAAATTGATGAACCATCGTATTATTTGCATCGGATTTATTAATGGTTGTCATTTTGTACAGGTATTCATCCACCTATCTATTATTATTTAACTGAAAGTTATTTATATTTACATTGATCTAATGTATATTATCATTGCAGGTTTTTATGGTAGATGGGGCTCCAGTCCCTCCAACTGCTTTGCAATGGCATAAATATTGTGATGACAATGCTCGGATGTGGGAGTGGTCATATATTAGTCGGATGGATTTATTTAGTTCATTATTTAAAAACAATGTTGATAATGTAACAGACATCACAGCCGATTAGTTGTAATATCATTTCTAATGTTGATTCTTGACATTATTTGATATGAACAGACCCTGCTTATCAGTTCAAAATTTTGTTGAATTCAAAATCATACAAATCACATGGATAGTAACCTGCTTATCATTTCCTTATTTTTCATCAATTCAAAATCATACAAGTCTAAAAATGAACAGTAACCTGCTTATCATTTCCCTGTTTTTCATCAGTTCAAAATCATACACTGCTAAAAATGAACAGTAACCTGCTAATCATTTCCCTGTTTTTCATCAGTTCAAAATCATACACTGCTAAAAATGAACAGTAACCTGCTAATCATTTCCCTGTTTTTCATCAGTTCAAAAGCTATATACAAAAGCAATATACAATATAAAAATCATCATTTATCAAATACATATAGTGTTCAAAAATGTGATATATACAAAGATCAATCATAAATGATATCAACTGCTTGGATGACTCCTCTTCCTCCGCTGGTAGGTAAGAACATCACCACGACCTCCAACACGTGCTATGTTCAAAGCCTGGCGTGCCATATCTGCTTCAGATGAATCATCCGGGAGTCTTCCTGAAGCAATGATGCCTTCTAGTAGTTCAACTATTTTATCAAAACGATCCTGAAAAATAAATTATATTAGTAACAATATCATCTACAACATGATTTTTCAAATAAACAAATGGATTACCTGGGTAGAAAGTGAAACTTCTTCCACTGCATGAGATTGGCTAGCCTCTGTGACCACAACAGGAGGTTCAGGTTCACCCTCACCCACACAACTACTGGGTAAAAGGTATGGGTGGGAGATCCTGCGAAACCACTCCATGTACGCAACAACACATTGCCCAGGAGTGGTAGCAACAGAACCTCTAACCTCGTCTGCCACCAATGATAGTTCATAGTTTAAAAAACTATCATCAATGGACTGAGGACTTCCAACCATACCCAAGCTATCAACAGTAGGCATGGGGATCCCCTGAACATGCCCAAACTGACGCAGCACTCTATCAGGTGAATGAGGGTAGACCAAATCCCCACATCTAATCAAACCTCTGTACCAGCAAGCGTCGGCGAAGGGTCGATGACCTCTGAACTCATCATATGGTGTCCAAATGATGTCATCCACCTGTATGCGATCAAGAGCCGCCCTATATGGTCTCACATCCCCAGAACCGCGTAGCATCTTCAACCGCATCGCCACGGGCATATCTGGGGTAAAGTCATCCCTCAGCTCACGTCCCCTAATCCGTGGGAAATGCTCAACAATTCATGCCTACACTTATATTATAAACAAATAAGTAACAGTTTATCTGGGAAAAACCCTTAAATGATGTACAATAAGTGACATTTACCTGTAACAAAGTCAAATAACCGCCGAGGCACTTAGTGTTGCGAAAACTCGCATCACTAAGTTGATCGTAGAGGTATGACAATGCAATAGCACCCCAAGCATACCTCCCGATGATGTGAACATCCCTGAACAGCTCCAAATATGACACACTCACAAGGGTGCCACTCTTGTCAGCAAAAATAGTGCACCCAACCAATCGCAGCAGGTAAGCACGAGCAGCTGCATCCAACTGACCCTCTCGAATGCACAAATCACAGACATCCTGCAGCCAACTGAACCTGACATACGCACCTCGAGTGTGATCTGTCTCTATGTTTGCCTCCGAAGCAGAAACACCAAGAAGATCTGTCAGCAAGTCGCAAGCAGAATCTCGTGACATGGACTGAACAGAACACAGCTCCCCTGTGATCGGTAGATGCAGCAATGATGACACATCATCCAATGTGATGGTCATCTCTCCTATCGGCAGGTGGAAAGTACATGTGTCTCTATGCCATCTCTCCACAAAAGCAGACAATAAGCCCTTGTCTGTTATCGAATGGCTGCACCGTACTAAGTCGGCCAATCCACCTTCTTGTACGATGCTCTGGATGTAAGGGACATCTATAGGAGTGACCTTTCGTCCATGGGTCAACACCTTGAGAGCAGGATGATCCTAAAATAACATTCAGACAAACCAAAACAATAAATTAAATAACAAATTATTTCTTATAATGTCATATACATATACAGTGATGACACTCACCTGTCCTGTCCATATGTAATATGCTACATGCTCCCTGTATGATCTAAGTACAGAGACATCCGTTGGACCACCTGGGAATGTCTCTTCTACATCATGCATATCACCTCCAGCATCAACATGCTCCTCATCAATGGCTTGCCGAACACGTCGACTGCGAGCAGAGGCAGTTGGTCGAACGCGTACATCCTCGATATGCGAAATACCACCTCTGCTATGTGAACCTCTAGTCCTGGCCATGTCTAAAATTCACCAAATAAAATACAGTTCATTAATTACTTAACCACACTTTCTCACTGTAACTTAAATTATAAACTTAAATGAAATTAACATAATGAACAAATTAACATAAAACATGTTTTTTGTAAACCCTAAACCTTTTAATTAAACTTAAATAATGAATACTTAAACCCTAAAAAACATAAATTAACTTAAAAGGTAAATATACAAAATTAATTTCAAAACTGATGCATTCCGTAAACTAGTTTACGGAATGCAACTGATGCATTCCGCAAACTAGTTTACGGAATGCATCGGTTGTATTCCGTAAACTAGTTTGCGGAATGCATCGGTTGCATTCCGTAAACTAGTTTGCGGAATGTATCGGGTCGTCTTCTTCGCAGCAACCTAAAATCCTACATTTACCCTATCCAATGAAGAATAGCAAACGAGTTTAAGGTTCAGAGGTGCTAACCTGAATGTAAAAGCTTTGACCTTGGGTTGTTTCGTTTAGCTTTGCACAACTGAAGCAGTTCCAGGCAAGCAGCAAGGAGTTCAGAGATGCTGAGTTCAAAAGTTTGCGGAAGATGAATTTTTTTTGCGGAAGGAAAGGTTACAAGGTAAGGGAGGGGGTGGTAAGGGTAAAGTTGGAATAAAAGTTTTACAAAAAATTTAGGGGGGTGTAAAAAGAAAAAAGGGGGGTGCAGAAAGTAAGGCCCCGAATTTAATATAAACCATGTATTAATAACGAGGGAATTACTTTTTACACCTTCAAATTTTTTTTTCATTCCCTTATATATATATATATATGGAAAGATTAAAATGCCTCTATTATTATAATATCTTCAACATCCTTTTTTTCTTTTTCTTTCTTCTTTTTTTCATCATTGCTGTTTTTTTTTCCTCTTTAGCATTATTAATTGATATAAGTTGGGTTGTCATTGTTGGCCGGAAGAGAAAATGAGGGAAGTAGTGTCGGAGAAGCGTGGGAGAAAACGAAAATAAGCTGATCATTGAACTAAATTTTACATTCCGCAAATTAATTTGCAAAACTTAAAAACCTTCCGTAAATTAATTTGCAAAATATAATTTTTGTGTTCCGCAAATTAGTTTACGGAACATAAAACAGTCACCTTCCATAAATTAGTTTACGGAACATAAAAAATTACATTCCATAAATTAGTTTGCAGTTTGTATAAGTTAACATTCCACAAATTAGTTTGCGGAATGTATTAGATGTATTCCGCAATCTAATTTACAGAATATATTTGATATATTCCGCAAACTAATTTGCGGAATATATGAGTGAGTTGTCTTCTACCTCGGTGTGAACCAAGATCAACAAACTGCAAATCTAAAACTTTATATCTAGCATACCCAAAGGACTACGAATTGAAAATTGGATACTAAGCTAAAGGTTGAAGCTTAGAGTTCGAATGCAAAAATTTGCTTGTAGAACGAGAACAGAAACCTTGCTTGCGGAAGAAAAAGGCTTGCGGGGGTGTTAAAGGTAAAATTGGAATAAAAAACTTATAAAAAATTTAAGGGGATGCAAAAAAAAAAAAGGTGCAAAAAGTAAGACCCAATAATGACCGACATTCATATGAACATGTTCTTTTTGGTTCTTTTCTTGATCTTTAATGGAATAAAAAGAGAGGGTAGACCTTAATGTACTCTATGCAGATGTATTCAACCATAAAGTAAAATTAGATGATTTCCTCTTGGATCAATCATCAATGTTTCAATCAATTATATGTTATAAAAAATATATATATAAAAATTTCAAAAAATATAATAGAAGAAAAATGCAAATCATACTAGGTAATTTATAAAATAGATTATAATTTTAGATTTTTAAGAAAATTATTCAGAGATGAAACAATTTTAAAATAAGTAAATTTTAAGAAAATTAAAGTACAAGAATTTCTCAAAAATAATTATTACATGATGTAATAGAACAATCGAAAGTTAACAATACCCAACGTAGAAAAATAATTCAAAAAGAAAATGATGTCTGGATAAGGATTAACAGATCTTTATCAATAAAAATAAGCAAACCACAACAATATAAAGTAAAAAGTTTACGACATTCAGTAGACAATTCATCAATCAACATAGATATTATAGAAATAAATAATCAAACACCTAGAGTGGCGTCCCCAATATATAAATAGATTAGATTATTCCTCCACTGCTTCACAAGCATTAAATACTATCACCAAAGAAGAACTATTTAAAATAGATAAAAAATGAATAAGAAATGAATTTGAAGTATAATATAACAGAAAATAAAAGAGAAAATTTTTTTAAAAAATTCTTAGGAGAGGAAGTTATACAAATTAAAAAACTATTCTATGATTACATAAAAGAAAATATTGTCAACATCCATCGGTGATTATTCCTTTTTTTTTATTTCTAATGGGTAGAGTAATGAATAAAAAATAAGTCTCTAATATTATTTGATTGGATATATTTTTTATTAATATGAAAGAGGTTGTAAAACATTTTATTTTGCAAATTTTTGTATTTTTAGTTTAAAGTTTATTGACATTTTTGAATCGTTCACACTAATGAGTCTTTCTATTGTTTTTCATAATATATAGTTAGAACTAATCTTCTTATATACAATTTACATATGCTCCTAAGTTTATTAATGCTACTATTTCAAAACTTTCTTATTTTATTACTAGGGTGATTTCACACCACCATTTATGGCCTCCTACTAGGCTTAATAGGTTGATAAATGGTTCTGATTCTATATTAATATCTAACTGAGTAAGGCTTCTTTTGGAAGAATATTGAGTATTAATCTGACATCCACAAACCATTTTACAAATCATTTTAAAAATTGTAATGAAATTTGAGATATATTTAATACAAGATGTCACGCATCATAGAAAAAAATGAGGTATTTACTTTGATTGGGTTAGGAATTTCTACGAGAAAAGAAACATCCTAAAAATATGTTCAATAAATAAAACTACTATTATATGAAAAATTTTAACAGAAAAATAGTAAAAAAAATATATATTTTGGTAAAAGCAAGAACTTATAAAGATATTGAACCTAAAGAAAATGTAAAAAAAAAAGAAACATAAAAAAGGTACATAAACAATTAAATTACTTTAATATCATGCTAAGAACCATAAATAAACAGTTAGTAAAAATAAAAAATAAAAATAAAATCAATAACTCTAATGGCATCAGAAATTACATATCAGTCCCCACAATAAATAGGTCATATATAAAGTTTGGTAGGGAGACAAATATAACACGTAATGTCACATATCTATATAATTGTAATAATTGGAAGTTTGAGGTTTAAATTTTTTACTAAAAATTTTAGTTTCGTATAAATTTTGGTTCCATTCTTTAAAAATGATTTTTTTTTATAATAAAAGTGTGTTTAAATTATTTTTAAAAAAAAATTCGTTCCATTGTAATGCTAAACATAATATACTATATTTTCATATATTTTACTTTCAAAATTTAGTATTATAAATTAATTCACATGCTATATATAATTAAATCAGAATAAAAAAATCCATTTAGTATTTAAAAAATGTTCGATCCATATAATAGTTATAATAAAATAATAATATTAAGATTAATAACCTAAATAATTTTTTTAACAATTTACTTTTATATATGTTAATTATAAAAAATGTATGTGGTGAGTAGGGATATCAAAGAAGCAAAACAAGGATGGATAATATACTATCTGGATCCATTTTTTATTAGAATTAGCAGGTAGCCATAAAGGTAGCATATATTTATAAAAGTTTAAAATTTTAAAATTCATAAAAAATAAAACCATATATCTTTTTATCATATAAATTAGCATTATATAATATTACATCTAATTTGCTACTGCCACGAACCCATCACTGTTGTTTCCAACGTCATTAATCCCCCTATCTATGCCACATGTTACCATCACTACACTAATTAGCTCGTTATTAACAAAATTTTATCAGAGTATGGTTCGAATATCCTCCGTCCTCACACTACTCTGCTCAGATAGCAAAATACGGGAGTTATAACAATGAATTTTAGTTTTATCAAAGGGAGACAATACTGGAAGCAACAAGAGAATAAAATACGGCGTCTATAGATACTTTTGGTGCCACAATCTGACACTTTCCTTCATCAAGTGTTAGTGCAACTGAGCAATAGAGCTCAGCACTCCGTCTGCTTTACTTTTCTATATTAAAATAATTTACTGCTATACTTCTTTCTATATTCACTACTTGCCAACATTTATGATCTCGGAGACAGGAAGGAAAACGGAAGGAAAAAAATTAATTTATTTGTACAAAATTTCCTATAAACAAACATTTGATTTATATTTTTTTCTTTTACTTTAGTTGAGGATACATACAAAATAGAAACATAGAGAAGTGACGTGTCAATTAGAAGTATACATAGAGCTGCTTATCTATTCCATCCTGCAGTATGTTACATTGCTCCAATAACTTGCTCAACTTCTCGAATTCTTTCGTTGGCTTTCCATTCGTTAATGTTCCAGTGTCAACATTGTTTAAACCATTGGCGCTAGCTGTATCTATGCTAGGCGATTTATCAAGTGGGAGGTGGTCTTCAGCATCCCTGAGGTTAATAACAGTCTTATGAAATACATCATTTAAATCCTTTCTCTTTGGAAAATGTTGAGGTGCTTCAGGCTGCGGCTGTCCATTGACGGAAAGAGGAGAGTTGCAGCTAATGCTGATCATTTCATCTAAAGATGCATCTGGATAATAAGATGAAGATAGCCATGTTTCAAAGCCCGCATGTGGAGGAGCAACATGATGGCATTCTGAGATGTAAGCCATGGAGATTTCCCTACTAGATAAACTCATTAAACGCCAGTTGAACATTCGACGAAAAATCAAACCCCAATGTGGAACTACACAATAGCCTGAGCCACGAAGCTCAAGTCTAGCACAGGTTTGCATTGTGGCACGTGCCTCTTTTGTTGCCAAAGAAATTCCCATCATTTTACTAGTATGGGTCAAGTACTGGATCAAGCAATTCTCCAGCTGCATTCTCTGGTTCTCTATCTCATGTCCAACTTTGGAACCTCTGGCCAACCAGGATAAATCATAAGGAAAAATAGGGAGCTTACAGTTTTGCAAAGCACAAATGATTGGTTCAGTTTTAACATTTGAGCTCCAACCCAAAATTGGCAGGTACCTTTCTACTACTCTACCTTCATCACAAGACTTGTCAAGTAAACCAATCTCTGGACACGGCCAACCAGCAGGATTTGAATTCACAGCGGCAATAATTTCCTTCACTGAGCAATCTAAGGCTTCATTGAACAATGAGATATAGTCATTAGGACCAAACTTGGAGTTACTGACAGTGTACTGCACCCCTGAGAAGGAATTAAGATGGGTGTGAACAAGATCTCGGATATTTACACAGCCAAGGTTGGGTTGCAAGGGCGATTCACCTGCCAGCCATTGCAGCCCCTCCCTTAATCGTGTATCACTGAAAAACCCACCCAAGTGTTCCATCTGCTGGTTTTCACTGAGGAAAACAAGCAGAAAGCTACTAACCCGCAATTTATCAATATCTTGAAGGCCAAGCTCATTAATTATAACAGAAGAGAACCTTTCATCATATGAGCCACATAAGATCAGTAGAGGCAAGCAAGCCCCAGAGGGAATCGAGATCAGAAGATTATGAAGATGGGCTCTCTGAAGTGTCCATGGGATGCTCTCAGACACAAGAAACAAAACTGCACCTGCCCCAGATATTGCCTCATCTAAACTACCAAATGCTGTATCCCTAACTACAGAGAAGCAGCAGGTAGGATCGATACCAGATTGACTAAAAATCCATTTCCTCCATATCACCAAGCCAGGAAATGAAACAACCTCATCTTCATCATTAGAAGGCATGAACTTTGAGGTCAACCACAAGCCTGCTGCCCCCATTTCATATCCACTGTTCTTCTGAGAACATAGAATAATTTTCCAGCACAGGCATTTAGCATCTAGATTTCTTCGGCTCAGTGTACCAGCAACTATATCAGAAATATTAAGTCTTGACCATGATTTTTCCTGTTTTTCATATCTCTCCATCATAGTTGTATCAATGTCAAACTTGTCGAAGTTGCCAGGTTGCTACATCAAAAATAGAACCACCAAAGTCAATAATTAAAAATTCACAAAAACATCCCACTACAAGAAATGAAATTGCTATATTGTATTTATGCACATGCACATGGTGAAAACATTTAATTAAGCAAAATAGGTTTCACTAATTCAGTAACTATCTTCAGTAACTATCTTCAGGATTAATGGGAATTTGAAAGTGGTCAAAAGGAAATCATTAGCTAAGATGTTCCACAAGAATTTAAAATGATAAATGAACAAAAAGGTTTCATTATTTTTATTCAGTGACAAGAACCACATTTATTTATAACAGAAGCATCACTAGCAGTCATCTTTATTTTACTTCCATCCTCACCACCTTTCTCCTGGCAAGAGCAATTTACGGAAAAAAAATTCAAAAACTCTATGAAACTTACATCTATATAATGTCGAATTGGGGGGCCCAATGGTATTGAACCTAGAGCAGCATTTGAAGCTAATTGCCTCTGTTCCCGTAACATCCTTAATTTTGACACTCGCCTCTTCCATAACCTGACAGGGAAACATGGAAAATGACTTAAAATTCTAATAAATAGTATATACCCAACAATTTATAGGTAAAAATCTAAAATTGTGTAATGAAACAAGGCATAAAAACCTTAAGAACAACTTCAGCTTGGCCTTAGCTATTTCTTCATCTTGAATATTTTCTCTAACTTCGTTAATTTCATCTTCCTGTCCATGGGGAATAAGCAGAGGCTCATCCTTGGATGCACCCTGGGCCACAGGAGCTGGCACAGAAAAACTATTACCTAATGAACTTTCTGATGGAGCTGCTATTGGTACAATCTCCATCGGCCTTCCATTAACATTAGATGGCAAGTTTCTCTTAGGAGAGTCTCTGGCAATCAAATCCGAATTGATATTTTTTAAAACATCAATTCTAGTAAGTTGTGGTTCAGGTAAAATACTAGGAAAAGGAAATATTAATGGTGATGGACGAGCACTGGACATATCATGATCTTTTCCACTGTCCTGAACACCATGCATTTTCTTAAATGCCTTTCCTGATTTACTATCCTTTGGGGAGAAAATAGCTTCAGAATCTGGAATTTCCTCATCAAGCTTCTGGACAGAACTACCATTTTCAACAGTTGAAACTATTTGTTGTTCTGGCTTGTATGGCTTCCTCTTCTGAATCTCTTTCATAGTCTCAGCATTTAGTGATTCAGCTTGGATTGTGGGTGAAACATCCTCGATTATCCTTCCAGACCTTTTCTTGTGCACAAGTTTCGAACACTTTGTGGGATAGTCAGCATCAACGTTGAGAAATGCACCTTCCTTCACCATGTATGGTTCTTCAAATGTTTTTAGCAAGAACCCATGATATTCCAAGAGACCCTCTATGCCCTCATCCTAATTAAAACAACAAAGGTTAATATAAGAGAAAGTTGGACACTTCAGCAACACAATTCCCTGTTCTGCACCCTCAACACCCACACCCACACTCACACCCTCACTCACACAAAAGAAAAAGGAAAACAAGAGACAGCCCACATCCACATCTATCCAAGAAACATACCTCCATTGCAAGCCAGTTAGCAACATGAGCAACTGGGAGACCTTGGTTATTCTGTAGACCAGAATGTAGAGAAGCCAGAGCCTGGGTACGTAACTGGGAAGTGTAACACAAGACATAAAGGTTAGGATTTCTGGTCAGATGTAGCTTAGTCACATAATTACCAAAATCATAACTAATGTGAATTCCACAAAATTCTTTTCACTGATGTATAGCAGACTCAAAGGAATCACATAAAATCAAATTAATTTTACGTAGTTATCCTTCTGAAACTTAAACACACCATGAGATATATTTTATACAAAACTGAGATCATGCCTTTAAGCACAACAATAATAGGAGTGGAACCTCTTGTTTCAATGGGACAGCGACAGCTACCCCCAAAATTTAATATTACTATATACGTGAATAGTTTTTGTAAAGGCCACCCTATTATTTTTTTTAAATGTTCTTTCATAAAAAATTACAAAAAAGATGTCTTTTTTTCTTCTTTTTTTTAATCTTTTTATCAAAGAAAAGTCAATGATACATAATAGTATCCCCTAAAGAAACTTAATATAAGTTCCATATATTGAATAGACAAATATTTATAAACCATAAACTTTTTATCTTTAAACACAGTTTTATTGTAGATTGATTCATCTTGTTTACTGACACTTCCCTGTCTCTAGAGTTATTACGAAGAATGTCAAGTCCAAAACAACAAGAATGATGAGTTTCTTGCAGATAACATGGTTGTTTACATTAAAAAGAATATCATATTGTTAGCCTTTTCAACACAATCAATTATTGATGATTTTGGCTCCATAAAGCTGTGATTTTGCCAGAAGATGAAGTTTTTCTTTACTTTTTTCATTACTTTAATTTATACTTTATATAAGTATTAATCATTACGGATCTTTTAGCTTCTTATTAAGTTTAATATATTAATTTTAGAAATATATTTTGACTTTAATCTCTATGCTTGCCTCCCCTAAAAATATAGTGCTAGCTCCACTCCTGACAATTGTCATATATCACACAATTGATTGTGAGCTGCATTATCTAATATGTTCATTTAGGAGAAGAAACTACATCAGTTTGGCTCCAATCAACTTAAGCTATTTCCTACATCGCCAGCAAGGATGGAGTAAATGTATGCCCAGTCTATACACGGCAGCCCAAATATTTATAAACACAAGTTCCATCATAGTGCCTTTGTTGAGCACAAAATAGAAGATGGAAATATCCCATACCTTTGCAAAGTGAGCATGCATTAGACATGCTTGAAGGTAAGTTGCTTTTCTTGCAAGCCTAAAGAAGGCAATAAAATTACCAGTTCGGCAAGCTCTGCAAAGCAAACAAGGAATGGTTAGACGGCAAACGCGATAACAAAAAAAAAAAAAACTTCCGCGGGAGTTACAACCTTGCTACACTGCGAGCAAATAGAACCTCTGGAGTCTGCCTTATCTCTGGAGTCATCTTAGCAATGTCAAGGGATAGCTCTGCAGGTTCAACCTAGCATAACATGCTTAGTTCCTTGGTATTTTATAGCAAATGAAACCATAAAAATAAAAATATAACAAAGGCTACTTACTTTATAACCAGGGTGCTTGTCCAATTTAAGAAGAGCATAATAGCCCCTAAACTCTTTTTCGGTGGGAACATTCATTCCTTTCTTTCTATGATCATCATACATCTGGAACAGTTCAACTGAAGTTTTGTTCATTTGTTCAATATTTAGATGAGCATCAAAGCCCTCAGAAAATCCTTCTCCTTTAGTGTATTCACATAATTCGTGCATTGCAATGATGTGTAGTTTTATCTGAAACCACAGAAATTAACAGCTTCATTAGTCTTCATTATCATCAGATAAAGCTTTGCAACAAGTATATGCATGTTCTGGATAATGCTAACAGAACTTGTGGCAGTAACATCACAACATCAGACATGATTAAAACAAAAGGAAATTTTCTGAAAGAAAAAATAAACAACATATGCCCAAATTCAACAATATGTAAGGGTTGGTGAAACAAACCAAGAGTAATTCAGACAGCATAATTTAGGTTAATAAGAGACAATTGACCACCACTCCAACCCATGCAAGATCCTTAAGTGATAAGTTCAGGTTGCTAAAATTTAATGGTACCCAAAGAATGAGTTGCATGTTTCCACATTTAGGTTGCTAATGGGAGTTATATATTTCCATTGGGAAACAGTAAATCTATAAAATGAGTGCCCATGGAATTTGAACCTATGCTCATTACCATGTATGCTCATTCATAAATGGGATAATAGAGAACCAATGAAAAAGGCAAACAAAGATGATATGGCTACAAGGAAGCACCATCTGCTCCAGCATAGTAATAGCCCCTTGGTTGAAAATGTGCTGCATTCTCAGGTCCATCCGAATTGCTCTCATCCTGTCCCACAAGAAGTTGTATACACCAAGAAACCTCTCATCATAAGGCTGATCAAGCAAAGTGAGCAGATAATCAATTGTTTTCTGCAGGATGGGCATAGGCCGGATCAAATTGGCTTCCCTCTCTGCTGTCCTAGTATACTGTCATGAATCATGATTTATGTCACTAATAATACTTGAAAAGGTAATAACCTGTTTCGAAGGAGAAATAATAGTAAGAGGACAATCACCTTCTTAACTGCAAGAAGTCTGCTGGTTACATTTCTATCCCCATCCAAGCGCTCATATTGGTCAAGATCCCCTTTTCTTTCACGCTCTCCCCTTTCCGACTCTGAAACACAAATCAAAACAAAAAGGAAATTGAAACTACATGCATATACTCCCACAAAGTAGAAGGATCCTAGCTTGGAAGAAAAATAAAATAATAATAATAACAAAAGAAGGAAAACACCAGAATTTTCACAAGAATTAGATACCAAGCTCATTAACACTTGGATGGATGAGTGGTCCCTACCACTTTACCCATCCAACAACCACCCTTGAGTCTAGGTGAAATCTGTCAAAATTTGGGCTGAATTTTTCAGGTTATGGAACATTTTTTTTACTCTTAAACTTCAAAATGAACTTAGCATTGGAGTTATCTCAAACAACACTTCTGCAAAATAAAAACAAATAAAGAATTCCAAACGTTTCTTGAGAAAATTGCATCAGATTTAGAATTTGCGATAAGATGGAAATATAACAATTTTCACAGATTCACTCTTGGATTTATAATCTGAGAAATATACCAGGGCACATATCTGGACATAAGCCAATAATTATATTGGATGTTTCTAAGCCTTCGTTGTCAGTAACAGCATTGCCATTATTGGTAAAGTTACTAGCTGAATCCATTAAATGTGCTCCCCCATATTTCTGCTCCAACACAGACTGTTCATGTCTATTTGCAGAAGCCTTCCGGTCTGCAACATCAGCATTATTTTGTTCAGATTTGCTTAGTTCTACCTTGAAACGAGCTAAACGCTTTGCCTTGGCTAACATTTCTCTGAGCAATACAAAAAGAATAAAGATTTGTAAAAACATTAATTTAAGACAAAGTAACATGCATAATGGACAAATAGTACTATTGCACCTAATGTTACCGTTCGGGGTTGTCTTCAGAAGAAATAGAGTTAGTTTCAAGGAATTCATTGGCTGCAGATGACGGAGGAGGTGACCTTGTTCTTTTAGGAGCAGAGGAGCTGATGGGCTTGCTTACAGTGGTTTCAGAAACATTCGACTGAAAAGACTTTTGGTGAATTTGAGAATGAGGGGCGGTCCTTGGAACATTTGATGTACTTCCCAATCTAGGAGGAGACAAAGAAGGCCTGGAAGAAGAACCATAAAGCAGGCTCAACAAATGCATATTCTGCTTCATTCTATAAATGAGATATAATGTCTATAGTAGAATATACACTCACACCTGTAAGCTTAATTCATATACTTCATAACACCAACAACACTAGGATCAACAATTACTGATAGTTTACAACAGCTTCTTCCTAGTCTACCCTATATTGTTGCAAACACAAACCATCATTTCATACATTGTACATATAGAAAAACAAATTGTAAATTTCCTTTACACCACTGAAAAGTTAAAACAACCCTCATTTTACTTTAACAAACTTCCCTCATTAACCACAATGTTCCAATCTACAAAGAGAATTCTCTCTCCCTTACTCTTTTCATTCATTTGGATAGGTGGAAAGTGAAGGAATGGAGTGAGTGTAAAGTGGTTTTGCCATTAGCAAGACAGATTTACAAGGGGACAGAAGGAGAGGGAAAACAGAGAAAGATGTATTTGCCCCCAATATCCAAAAAGTGGTCATTTTTTATCACATTTTGTTTATAATAATGTTGATTTTATAGTTTTTCCTTTTCTTTAGCTTTACACATGTTATATGTGGACAATGTTACAATTTCAAACTTATATCCTTTTTCATTCCATTCTTTTCCACATCAGACCTCTAAACAAATTCCAATCTAAAAAAAACAACAATACCATTCTAATCTATCCCTTCACATCCTGTTCCATTACAAACCATTTCATTTCGAGCAAAGCATCTAAACCTAACTTTAGGGATAATCATATAATAATATGTGACTGCTGACGAAGTATTTCAAATTCAGATAAGAACTTCTTTTGAAGCTGTAGATCATTTTTTAGTACACTTCTAAACAGCTTTTAAACATAGAACCTTTTCCTATTTTCTAATGTAGCGTAAAGCACTGTTTAGGCAAAAAATTACTTATGATACTAAGACGAAACTTACCTCTACACAGAAATAAATCCAAAGTGTAACCAAATACTTATACTTATTATTAGAGCATTTTACAATTATTTCTATTTGCAGATCATTTAGGGTTCATAACTTCATATCTTCAAAATTGGATGTCCATAAAAAGTTAGTTGTTTCCAAGAAAACTCCAGGTGGGTCAGTCTTCTTTAAGATTTTAATTCAGGTAGGTTGCAAGAAAATCAAAATATTGCTGTCATAACTCCATAAACTTAGATACATCCAATTTTGACAAACAACCTTCCCCGAAGAAATAAGAAACCAGCAACTACAACAGGGACAGGTGGGAGGAAAATTGATGCCATTACCTTCTAAAGTCTTTATGAGCAACATTAAGAATCTCCTGTCTGTTGGCAGATGGTGCAGGAGGGGACCTAGTTCTCTTTGAGCCTTGACTGTTAAGTTCTTTTATAAAACTATGTGGAGGATTTGGAGAACCAATATATGAAGAAACAGAGGACTGCAGTTGATGGGCTGAAAAGTTAGCATTATTGAGTGGAGCACCAGCCTGGCTATTCAATACGCTGGGAACTATAGCAGGCCTGTATAACAAAGTCTTACCCCATTAGTATGGATTGGCTACATGGATCAATTGTCACCATAGGAAAGTAGGAAGTAAAATATAAATACAAAATTAATCAATGCAAGCAAATCTGCAAGATGAAAGCAACCCATCCCAGCCACAAATATAGAAAGATCATCTTTAGAACAATTTAATATAACCCTCTTGCCTCAATGCTAGTGTATTCTAAACTTGCAAATGGGTTTCCCTATTCCTTCTATTTCTAAATTTTAAGCCATTCCAAAATGGAATAATGAAATGAGTTATTAATAAATGATAAGCCATGGCCAACTAGCCAAAAACAAGATGGAATAAATTTTATGCAAAAATTGTTTGAAATTTTCCAAAAAAGAGGAAATCCAAATTCTAGAGCGTATTGATTACCTAAATCATCCAAAAGTACAACTGTCCCAGACATGACAGCATTGTTATATCACAACAAGAATAACAATCATACAGCAAGTATTCAACTAACTACTGGTGTTAAAACTACAGTACAGCATATCACGCAAAAGACATGTCCATGAAGTACTGGAATAATTTATGGATCAAGATTGTAACATTTCATAGTTAAACATATTAAGAACAATAAAATACACTAGATAATTTCTCTATTTCTAATTCGCATATGCACACATGGAAATACAAGAAGGGGGAGAGGGAGAGTAGAATCTAAAACTGACTGCCGAATAGAAATAGAAAAACCTTGAAAATTCTGAACTAACTGATATTTTACAGGTATTAAAGGAGGTGATTTTGAATTTAGAAGTGACCATGGTTATGAATAAGCAAATTTGGGCAGCTACAGCAGTCAGCAGCAAAGAACAACATAAGGCCTCAAATTAATGAGTGGCACAAAATAGAAAAAGCCACAAGGCATGATAATTTGTAGAAAATATAGAGAAGTTATAGCTCAAAGGATGTAAACAGAAGAATGTCAACTAACTTGGCTTACCTAGGCCAAAGTATCATAATGAATCTTTTACCCCCAAAGAAAATTTATATCCAAAAGATTTTCATGTTTAGAATGAATTGATCGCAAATTATTATAAGAGGTTTCCAATTTCTGCCCCCTCAAAAGAAGACCTAAATTGTAGGTAATTTCCCAACATAAGGAAACAACATAAAGGGCTAGACAATCCATTCCATTAGCTCATTTCAGTTATACATGTTGATATAATGTAACCTTGAACTCAACAAACTGAGACTTGTAAGGAATTTTTCAAGGAAGAAAGTTGTTTCATGATAAAGTTCAGAACAACAGAGCAACTGATATAGTTGTTTAAAAGCTAACCCACATAATGGTATAACAGAAGTTTAGTCTATAAAACTGGATTGACATATTTCTGCTTCATACATGATACTCCAATCCAGACAAAAAAATTTGATGCAAATGCTCTGATACATAATAAATTTAAAGAAATATGCAAGTATTACAGTTTACAGATGATATCTTACTTATTTCTTAGGAAAGTTTGATCAGAATTCCTCAAAGCATCAACATCCGCGTATGATATAGGAGGAGATCTAGTTCTCTCCGGGTTTGGAAATCTAGAAACTCCGGCTGTAACACCAGTCATTGGATCATGCGAAGCAATAAATGTTGTGAACGGAACGGACAGTTCAGGAACACCGGCATCCAGATCTTTATAGAACAGTTTCTGCTCAACGTTCCAACCAGAGGATTCAACAGACCTGAAAGAAAATATGAACAATCAAAATGAATCATGCAATGAATGACTCCAAGGTAAACTATAACCATTAGAGAATATTTTGTCTAAAGCCTAAACAAAGGACAAACATAAATTCTTCTGGTACAAATAAAACGGTGATCATAATAACAGATGGGAACATTTTCCTTTTGGTGAGAAGAGAAAA
The DNA here is from genome assembly GCA_037954105.1 of Canavalia gladiata. Classification (NCBI taxonomy): domain Eukaryota; kingdom Viridiplantae; phylum Streptophyta; class Magnoliopsida; order Fabales; family Fabaceae; genus Canavalia; species Canavalia gladiata. The sequence goes on along the minus strand of CM075658.1, from coordinate 15,919,347 downwards.
AAAACGAAAGAAACAATAAAATGGGTAAGTAAATACACATGCTTATTTGTTCCCAATCTTATCTTTTCTAGCATGTACACCGATACACTTCAACATGTTTAAGTTACACTGCTCAGGTAATTTATCGTCAGTGTTATAGTCGTGAAATAGATAGAGATTTCAGCGGAAGCATCTTTCCAGTTTAAATATTACATTTCCATGAGTTATAGTTAGAAAGATTGATACAAGATACCTAAATGATGCAAGTTGTAGGGTATAATGTAATGTAATTCCCAAATTTGACCTCGAAAACATTGACAAGAAGATAGACGTACCTTGGTGTAGGTTGTGACGAAGGAACGGGAAGCGGTGGGGTTGGGCGAGGAAATGGGTTGTTGAGACCGAAAGTGGGTTGAGATTTGGGAGGTGCGGTGGGTCCTGAACCCTTCCCAAATCCCTTATACGACATTCTTGTTCTTCTTCAAATTCTTCTTCTTCTTCTTCTTCTTCTTCTTCTTCTATGGCATTAATAACAGTGAACAATGAAAGAGTGGTTGTTGTTTGGGGATTGCAAATACATTCATAAACCTTTTTGCTTCACCATTCTCCCGGCACTCATTCAATTCTCAAAATTTTCACCTAATTTTAATTTTTTTAATTTTAATTTAGTTTAAATCCGGAGTATTCACACATAATACCTTGAATTGTAATCATCAATATCTATACTTCTTGAAAATTGTCTTTAAAATAATATTTGTTTTTCGGTGTTTAAAATTTTAAAACTAAGATTTTATTCAGATATTTTAAAATTTTAAATATTTTAAAATTTTAAATATTTTAAAATTTTAAATATTTTAAAATTAAATTTAGTTTTAATTTTTAATTGTTAAAAATGAATTCATTCGTTTTATTCTAACTTTCCATTAAATTTTCATAAAAATAAATAAATTAAAAATTATTAATTTAAAAAAATTAACAAAAATATATAATTAAAAAGTAAATTTTATCAATTCCTTTAAAATGATAATTTTAATTTACAGAATAATCAAATATTAAATTTAATAAACTAAAATAGCTATTATTAATAATTAAAATAATTAATTTTAAAATTTTCTACTTTAAAAATTTATTTTTAATTTAAAATATATATATATAATATATATATATATAGTACAGAGATAATTTGATAGTTCTAAAGAAAAAATATAATTATTAGATTTAATTTTATCTTAATTTATTAAGAAAAGATGATGATAACATTGTGGTGATAAATATAATTATTTGTATACATAAATAGTAAAAATTAATTTTTTACATCGTACATAAAAATTTGTGGGAAAAACATGCTGGTATAAATTTAATCAATTCAGTTTGTAAACAATTAACTTTGTCATTCTAAGTTTGTAGTTACAAAAATTTGACATTAACAATACAAATTTTTATGAGTAAATAAAGTTAGGGAATGGTATTTACAAAGAATAAAAGTTTATCAAAATAATAATAAACTATGAAATATATAACATAAAATAGAAGGATTAAATTAGTTCAAAATTCTGAGCAATTAGAATTTACATTAAATAGATAAAAAAATAATAATAATCTTACAATGTTTATTGATATCATTGAATAGATTTCACGACTCCACCATTTCTTAATGCATATACGAAACCATATTTGTACAACCGGAAAAATAGAAGATTTGTCAACAAAGATTAATTTAGTTGATGGATAATCTCTAAGAACCTTTTTAAACCCTTACCTTGAGACATGCATTTATCCATACAAGCCCACATGATCCAATTCATCTAGATTTTTTATAAAAAAAAAAAACAAGAAAACTAAAATTAAGTAAAAATAAATAAAGAGATTAAAACCATACAATAGAACAGCAAGGAGGGTAGAAATATAGTTATATTATTTTTATTATAATTTACATTTTAATATAAAATATAATGATCCAATAAAGAAAAACTTTATGCACAATAATAAGTTTTACATTAATTTAAAGCTAATAAACCTAAAAATACGATTATAATCAATATTTTTTACTGTCAAAATAGAGACATTTTTTTTATTTTTATGTTAAATTATTAAATATTTTATAAAATAAATATTATATTAACAAAAAATATAGTAAAACTCAAATTTTTCTAAAGTTTATTTTTTAAAAAAATTATATTATTTTTTTATTTATTAAATTAACAAAAAAATCAATTTTATTTATATTTATTCAAATAACTTATTTTTTATTATATTTTTAATTTATTTTCTATCCTCTTAATTTTTATATAATCTAAACAAAGTATAATACACTCATATTCTCATATTCTCTTGTTATAATCTTTATAAATCCAAACTATTAAACCATTTTAACTACATTTTACTCAAAACCCATCTATCAATATATATTTCATCAAAAAACAAAAGATTGAAAATTTTTCATCTTTAAAATCTGATCATTATATGATGAAAAGACTTAATTATAATAATTGAAATTTTTAAAAACTAATTTAAAGGAAAAAATTATTGAGAGGCCGAAATTGAATACCAATCACAATAGAGAGATAAAACTAAATAAATACTTTAATAAGATGTGATTTAAATCATAAGTTATGTCCCAAAAAAAATAGTATTTATAATTTTGTAACTACATATGTATATAACTGTAGATAATTTTTATTTTTATTAATATAAAATATTTAATAATATGATCCTCTAAAATTTAATTTATGTTTTACTTAGGTGGTTGAATATTTTGAGGGAATTGTTGGTTATTATAACATTACGAAAATGTCAATGGACTAAAATTTCTTTGTTTTGTGTGTGTTTTTCGCTGTGATTAGGGAATTTTTATTTAAATCATTCTTAACTTATTGTTTGATCATAAAGAAATAATAAAAAATAATTTATTTTCTTAAGTTGAATAGATTTTATTTTATTTTTAATTTCTATCTATTTGCATTTATTTTATGCAAAAGAATTAAATTAAATTTGATGAGACTTAATAAAATTTTATATTTCCATCCTTGCCATAAAAATGAGCGGGAGATATTTCTTAATTCTTAAAATTATTAAATATTTTTTTAAAATAAAAATTAATATTTTTTAATTCTTAAAATTATTAAATACTTTTTAAAAAACGAATATTATATTAATAAAAAATAGTGAAAAATCAAAATATTTTAAAGTTAGTTTTTTTTAAAATTTTATATAAATATCACATTACCAAAATTTATTTTCATTCTCTTTTTCATTTATTCAAATAAAAGAAGATATCTTTATTTTATTTTATTTTATTTTTATTAATCTAAACAACTTATTTTCCTAACCTGGTTTTATTCCAATTTAAACTCACTCATTTTTTCTGTCCTATTTTCTAATTTATCAAAACTAAGCATAAATCTAGATATTTTTTCACTTTCATGCAAAATGATAAATTTATCCCATTTATTTTGCATTAAAAAATATAATTTATTTGTATCAATAATTCATTTTAGAATAAAAATTTCATAATGCAAAAATATTTTTTTAGGATTTAAATTTTGGAAGCATACTTATAATAAGTTAACTTTGAGAAGGGTAAAAACATACTTTCATAATTTACAATTTTAAAAATATTATTTTACAAAAAATGATTCTAAAATTTAAATTTTATATGATTTATATTTTACCTTTTCAAAAATTAATTTTATATTTTAAAAATTGTTTTTTAAAAATATAACAATATAATTTTAAAAGTTAATTTTCGGTGAACAAGACTGGAAAGTAAAAATTTGGAATGAGGATGGAAAAAGTAAAGAGGTCTTACTTTTTGCACCGCTCTTTTTTCTGTTTGCATCCCCTTAAATTTTTTGTAGATTTTTTATTTCAATTTTACCCTTAACACCCTCTGCTATGTATTGTTATGTTAGTTTCTGCAGGTAAGTTTATTATCCGTAAGTAAGATTTACGTTCCTATTCTCCAAGCAACACCTTTGTTCTGCAAGCTAACACCCTTCATCCATCAGCTTAGTATCTAATTTCTAATTGGTAGGGCATTTGGGTAGGCTAGATACAGGGTCTTAGATTTGCAGTTCGTTGTTATTGGTTCGTACAAATGAAGAAAACGATTCATAAGTTAACATTCCGCAAATTAGTTTGCGGAATGTTAACTTATATCAACGGCAAACTAATTTACGAAATGCACCAAATGTATTCCGCAAATTAGTTTATGGAATGCATAGAGGAGGTAGGGGAGGAGATGTGTTCCGTAGACTAATTTGCGGAATACATCTGGTTCATTCCGTAAATTAGTTTACAGAATACATCTGATGCATTCCGTAAATTAGTTTGCGGAACACAAAAAATACATTCTGCAAATTAATTTACGGAAACATTTCAAAGTTTCGCAAATTAATTTGCGGAGTACATTGATGGGTTAGATGATTCATCTTTTCGGACGTCTTTTCGACCCTTTTCCAACACTACTTTCCTCAATTCCTCCATCCGCTAATAAAAAAAACCCAACCTACATTCAATAACAATGATGAAAAAAAAAAAACAATGGTGGAAAGAAAAATATAATGATGGGATAGTTGGGTCTTTTCATAGGGGTGAAAAAAGAAATTTGGGGGTGCGAAAAGCAATCCCAAGTAAAGGCCTGTGGCCAATTGCTGACTCATCTGGGCCTTATCTTTTTGGGCCGATGAAGAAAAACAATAATAGCATATTAAAAGTGTTCCTTTTATTTCTATCCACCCGGTCCCACCTACCTCACTCTCTGCGTTTAGACCCAATTTTCCGTCCAAGTTCATTTTCCGGGAAAACTTTGATGGTGAATTACCCTGTTTGGAGATTATAATATATATATATATATATATATATATATATATATATATATATATATATATATATATATATATATATATATATATATATAATAAGGGGCTTCTTGCAGGTGTTAGGTGTTCGTCGAGCATCAGCGAAAAGCAGAGGTCAATGGCAGAATCAACGCCGATTCATAAAACAGAGGAGGAATGGAAAGCCATTCTCTCCCCGGAGCAGTTTCGGATCCTTCGCCAGAAAGGAACTGAGTAAGTTCCCAATCAAATCTTCTTCCTATCTTTATTTCCAATTCATCTGATTCTATTATATTGTGATTTGGAGTTTGGAACTTCAGATTTTTCCTTTTTAATATTGGGTATGCAAAGTTTAAAGTTGAATACTTTTGTAAACTCAGGATCGCCTGGTGATGATCTTTTAGGGGTAAATTAGTGTGATTACTCACTTGCCTGTAGATTTGTTTATGCTTTGTGCTGCTTTTGGTGTGCTATATATCTTTCATTAAGTAATATGTTTATTGATGTTTGGAATGCATGCCATTTGCTTTGCATAGTGTCCATTTTATTTTATTTTTGCATAAACATTTGCGATGGATGGTCTTGATAGAACACATAGCCCATGAAACATATGCAGATTGAAGGGTACCGGGGAATATAACAAATTCTATGAAGAAGGAATTTACAACTGCGCTGGCTGTGGAACTCCTCTTTACAAGTCCTCTACTAAATTTGATTCTGGTTGTGGTTGGCCTGCTTTCTTTGAGGGTTTTCCCGGAGCTATCAACCGATCAGTGAGTTTTTTCTTTGAACGTTCATTTTTCCTTGTTAACATTTTCTTGTTGGAAATTGGAAATGCATTGAAATTATGGAACTTCTCATTTTCAGCCGGACCCGGATGGGAGGAGGACTGAGATAACTTGTGCAGCATGTGATGGGCACTTGGGTCATGTTTTCAAAGGAGAGGGATTCAAGACCCCCACTGATGAACGCCATTGTGTCAATAGTGTTTCTGTCAAATTTATTCCGGGAAATGCTGCTGCTTCAACATGATACCTTACTTCATTGTAGGTGTCTATTGAATTCTTGTCTTGTTTGTAATTGTATTGTGGTTTAAAGACAGCTGCGAAGATAAGCTTGAATGTCTCAGCATGGAGCGTACTTCAATCAATAAAACCATTTTCTTGTTTAGTCTTTACTCTTTTATATGACCTTTCTATTTCATAGAGTAGAGATTTGGCAGGAACAACTGTGCATGCATGAACAATACAGAAAGTAGTGAGCCCTGGTATTTGCAGGTTTAGGAATGATATGATAGAAAAATCCATACCCACCCCTTCTGATGTGGATAAAATCGGCCGTTCCTGACCCGTTTTATTTCTAAAATTATTAAAATATTTTTATTATTTTAAAATATTATATAAAATTAGTAAGATTATAAAAATAATAAATTATATAAATTAAAAATATATATAATAATTTTAAAATTATAAAAAATTAAAATTAAAATATAAAAAATATGGAAAATGAATGCAAGACCATACCTATGTAGGTTAGCAGGTTAGCCAGCAACAGAGCAATAATCAAATTCTTTTGTAGGAATTTAGTAGTTATACTTAGAAGTTAATAAATGGTATTTAAAGATATCCTCAAAAATCTTTACTGTAACTTCGGAAAAATTATCAAATAGATCCCGTAAATTACTCTTCATCCACTATTCTAATTTTATTTCAACTTAAAAAAAAGTTGTTTTTAATTTAAATAAATATTTTCTAACGGTTATATTTTGTTACATCCAACAATTTTTTCTTTCCTGATTCTAACGGGTAATTCATCTCGGCAAAACTCATTCACTGACTTCATTGTAGTTTAGCATTATTTTTGTTCACTCTCCCTTAGCCGTTCTTGCGAGCGTCTTGCAGAAGCAACCGCTTCTTGTTATGGTGTCATTTCATCTCCTATAATGATGCAGCTCGTAAGCAATGTTGCTTGTTAAGAAAGTTGCTCCAAGCAACTGGTGCATGTACAAATTTGTAGGTCCAGATCAAAGAAATTTTTTTAAAAAAATCTCAGATTCATCCATGCAAACCAGAAACCGATCATCATTAACAACTTAAATACATTCAGAATGGAGAAGCAAATGAAATACAAGTAGAAATTGAAACAAAATGAAACTCATCAACAAACATGAACTCTACAAAAACTTGAAGAAACAAATTACTACATTGGCCTGGAAAACTTCAAGGTAAGCAAAGCTTCATGATCCTGGACAAAGACCACGAGATTTGGAACTAGCAGTCGCATGCATCTCCTTGACCAATATGAACATGACAGATCTGGAAGAGATGCCCAAGGTCGCAAAAGCGAAGCAGAGAATCTACCTCCTCCGATCATGAAATCATCGGAAAACAAGGAAGAGACGATGGTACAAAGTAGTGACAATTTCAGGGACGAATGAAGGGATGGAGGGTGGAGAGACTGTAAGTTTGTGGAAAGGAAGGAGAAGCTTCTTGGCGAGGGAGAGAGAGGAGGAGCAGTGGAGAAACTAAATGGTGGTGGATAAACCAAATAGAGAGAATAGAGGGTGAAAATGGGAACACACGTTTAAAATAGAGATAGAAAGTCTAGAAACTAATAAATGGAGGGTTGAACAAGGGAGAGTGAAAAGAATTCTGATGCTATACTACAACTACGATATAATCGTTGGATAATTTTTTCTGAGAATTTAAATTGAAAAAAAAAACTAAAAATAATAGATATAGGATAGATTCTTGAATCCTGATTAACTTTATAAAATCACATCATTAGAATCGTAAGTTACTTAATATGTAAGAAGTAAAAAAGATACCATGCTATAATAGGATCTATAAAAAGTAAATTTAAGCAACTAGAACATAGTTGCACACTTAAAAATGCTCTAAGTTGCAATTATGTCAACTTAGAAAAAAAAAATAGCACATTGTTAAGTTGTGTTTGGTTACGTTTTGGAAAGTCATTGTACATGCTATATTGCGTCCTTGAATCTTTGGAAACGTATTGGTGTTGCTTCCACGCTATTTCTCCTTTCAACATTATAATTTGGTCAACATAAAATAATTTTTTCCTAGGGAATCTTGGAAGAATGCTTGAATTGTAGGTAAAAGGGTCCTTGTCTCAAGGACCTTGCCCACCAGGGACATTTTCTGATGCATCACAACATCAGGAGCGTATGCGTAAATTGTGCTCCTCAATATGTCTAGTCCTTAACTAATATATAGCAGTATTAGCAAAGGCTATTTTATTAAAATTTCTTATTAATTTTACAGCTATGGTTAACTGAAATCACCCTTCTGCTTGCACGTACAGGGTCAAAGGATACTATCACTTCTTATATCATTACTTCATCGGCTATGATCGTATTCGAAATAAACATATTAAACTAGATCAATATCGGGGAGCCAAATTTAAAAGAGCTTGGCAGGTTATCATTCCCGCAAGACACGATCATCAAAAGGCGAAAAACACATAATTCAAATAATTCTAAGATGTAAAAGCATTTTAACGGAGGTGATCACTCTAACCTCAGAACTCATGTTAGGCATTTCCAATTGAAAAAGCACCGTTTATTTATTAGATCTATATAAACGTCCTGTATATTTTCCCCAAGTTCAATTTCAATTGCTTTCAATTGAACAATGGAATGTTCATTTTGGAGGGTGGAAGTGTCTGTACTCTGTCCATGAAGAACAAGGAAGGATACAAAATAAAGGTCTCATAGCCTACTAAAAAACTTCAATCTCTGTAAAATTCCTACGCGCCTCCATTTCTCTTTCTCCTTTCAAAGCATTGCTTCAAAGCTTCTACTTCTATCAAAAGTTTAACAATCGTTATTTATTTATTTTTGCATGGAAACTTTGAGGAGAAAATTATTTAGAATTCAATAAAAGAAAAAAGAAATCCACGAAATGAATATCTACAGTTATTTGGATTCCAAGAGAAAATCTCAACGAATTCCAACAAATACATGTTTACACATTCAACTAAAATTCTAGAAATCGATATCACATTACGCACACTCAAATGAACAGAGAGGAAGAGAGGAGAAATGGAAACCTGGTTGGCATTCTTTCCAATTCCTGTTTGTTACAGCAACGCAATCCTGAAAATTGAGAGAAAGAACTTCATCTATAAAACGACGAGTCCGATGAATCCAAAAATTGAGAGGTTTAGGGTTTTAGGGAGGGAAAGAACAAAGGCAATGAAATAAACCTGCATCACGAGATAGAGATAAGAGCATTCATCGAGCTGTTTCACTTTATCGTCTTCCTCATAGGCATCGTTCTGATGAAAACGTCGTGTGGCTTCGCTCCGTTTCGCCGGTAGGTGCTCCATGCTGCAACTGATTCACGAGAAAAAAACTTAACCCTGGGTACATTGCAAATCACCTCTTTAAATAGAGCATCAAAATGACCTGCGTTTGTTACATTTTGGATGTCGTTTCACTTTACGATCGCTAAGCGACAATACGTCACTTGTTTGTCGATTACCCATTCATTTTAGGGTTCACGCTTTTTCTCTGCCAGGTCATTCCTAAGTCTGTTGATAAAATATTGGAAAATGGATAAACAGTTAGCCTTGGCATGATTCTACTGCGAAATTTTCATATAAAAAATAAATTGATTTTTTATAAGACAATTTGTGTTTATGCAATTTATTTATACAACAAAAAGAAAAGTATAAAAATATATATGATAAGATAATTGATATGATATATAACAAAAAATAATAATGTGATGGAAAAATTAAAAATATATTCAACTGGTGTAGAAATAATATAGCCTTTTCAAAAAAAATGTATTTGGCTGAAACATTTCTATTAGTATTATTTGATAAGAATCTTTAAAATAGAGCCAAATTATTTTAAATAAAAAAAATCATAAAGTTTAAATTTGTCATTACTATTTGGATAAAACTGTATTTATAATATATTTTATTATTATTTTTATATTACATCTTTATATAAAGTTATTTTTTTTATATTTTTTCATTTATTTTCTCTCATTTATTTTTATTCATTTTCATCAATAGATCTAAATTTTTTATAAATCCATTTTTCAATTATTTTTTTCTGTTATTTTTCTTCTAACAGAGTCATTTTAATTTTTAATTTCAAAAAATCATTCATCACTAATATGATTTAAGAATCATATAAAATAAATAAATAAAAATAAATTGCATATCTTTATTTAATTTAAATAGATTTTTTATATAAAAACTAAATTAAGTAACTAAAATTAATTTAATAATTAAATATTAAAATAATTTATATAAATTTTAACTTCGAATTTTATTAATTTTATCATTGTATATAAAAAATAAATTACTTACATCCTTATTATTTAATTGTTAGGTATTACGCTTAATTCTTATATTGGCGATATAATTATTTTGCTGTTGGTTACGTATAGTTATAATTAATTAATAGCTAGCTGAATTTTATTTTATATAAATCATGATATTATAGGTTTATTGGCAGTATTCTCACACATTCAATTAATTTTATACCTACTTATTTCTCCCATTTCTATCGATTTTTTTTTGGACTCTATCTTATTTGTTAAATATAACATTTGTTACTAACATAAAAATTTAAGCTATCTGTATAAAATACTCAACAATATATAATCATTTAATACAAAATTTTATATTTTATATATATTTTTTGAATTTATATTATTAATTTTCAAATTCAAGTCATGTAATTATTATTATGGTATTATTATATAAATTTCTTTATTTCATAATAAATAAAATTATATAATATCTTAAATAATAATGTTTTAATTTTAGTAATATTTAAATTTCACATTTTTTTTTAATTTAGTTGAGTATGAATTTAAAATGTTTAAAATTAATTTGAACTAACAAGTGAAACCATGCTATTTGCAGTTTTGGAATCAGGTTAGGTTTAAATTAAACAATTTAATGTGTATTAAATATCTAGTTGAATCAACTCTTACCGGATTAAATCAGTTAAAACAAATTCAACTTCAGTCAGCTTATTTTCAACTGTAGTTATAATCAACCTTCTCCATCGCTCTTCCTTTAAAATTTTTTCCAAATTTTCAACTTCTTTTCCTCAAATTTTTCACGAACTAACTAAACCCATTAAACTATTTTAAAATTTCTTTCATTCAAACACAACAATGAAAACATCACAATTCATCTCCAAAACCAACGTATTTGATTTTATTTTATTTTTTCAAAAGTTGAGCTTGCTATTCTGTAAATTTCTTCAAATTTAATCAATTTGTTCAACTTCTAAAATTTTTGACTCATTTTCCTTCTCAAATCCGTTCTAAGCATCCAACTGTTTAAATAATTTTTAAGGTTTAAATATAAAAAAAAAGTGAAAAAAACTTAATTATTACAATAATTTATTAAAAAACTAAATCTTGAAAAATATTTAAAAACTCAACAGTCGCATGTTTATCGTAATAATAAGACTAAAAAATCGGATTAAGCCAAAAGAGGATGAACAAAAACTGTAACAATAAAACCATGATTAATAATAATAATAATAATAATAATAATAACACGTAAAACATTAATTTATTTCAAACATTATTAGCATCTCAATTAAAAAAACATGTTATATATGATCAATTTCCATATCAATACTAATTCTACACGGGATTATGATAACTTCTAATAATTTTTTTAAGACCAGTCGTTATTATTGTTGTGATATTATTATAATTTTGTAAGAAACATTTTTGTTTCAATATCTAGTAACTGTTGATAATATCTAGTTTTTTAAAAAAAAAATCCATGGTGTTAACCTAGGTAAGAGAGAGAGAGAGAGAGGGGGACGTTGCATACTTAAAAGGCTTTTATACAAGACCCCCTCTAGTTCTTGCAGCCTCAGCACATATAAAATAAATAAAGGAGAAAAAAGAAAGAAAAAAAAGTAGAGAAGAAAAGAGAAAGTTGTGGATTTTCTTTCTTATTCTCCGATTTTCCAAGATCGATCTTTCTTCTGATTGTTGGAAAATCTTCTTTCATCGGGTACGTCTTAATTGTATAATACTGATTTTCTTCCACGTCTATTGGGGATCTTCTCTCTATTCAGTGTCTGCCTCTGCTATAACGTCGAAAACATAATTTTCTTTTATTACTTTTCTGGTCTGTGACCGAGTCTGGAGTATTCATATGTCTCTCAATTCATTTGGGTGCTTTTAATTTCTCTCTTTTTCAACTGGGTATGCTCTTCACCCTGACATTACTGGGTACATGTTTATGGTTTTCTTTTTCTTTCTTTTTTATTGTTCATTGATTGGTGTTACTCTATGTGAATGTTTCAGGAAGTTATATATTCTAGGCTGCAATACTGAGATTTAGAGGTAATGTATTTTCTGTTCTTGAATTCATGCAATGCATTGTAATTCAGTGTTGGATAATGAAGATTACTTATTTTCTTTTTTTACTTGATTATATTATTGTATAATTTATTTTGAAATTTGCCTTATCAATTTTAAATTTCCCATTATCTTGCAATTCTTGTTTGATAAATCTTTTTTCCTATTAATTAATTTTGGTTTGCAGCTAAATGTCATCATTGGTTCCCAGTGGTAGCAGTCAAATGGTTCCTTCAGGTTCTGTCCAAGAAAAAGGAAGTAGGAATAAGAGAAAATTCAGGGCTGATCCTCCTTCAGGGGAGCCAAATAAGATTATTCCTTCAACTCAACATGAAAACCTCAGTTATGATTTCTCTGCTGAAAATTTTCAAGTAACCCCAGGTCATGGGCAAGCCATTGGTTATGATGCATGTGGTGGTATTCAAGATCATTCTGATGGGTTGAAGCTTGACCTTGGATTGTTTAGTCCTGCAGTTTCATCTGAGGTCAGGCATTGCCAACCTAAGGAGGAACTCAAGGTGGATGAATTCCGTGATAATGATTGGAATGATCTCATAGAAGCCCAATTGGAAGAACTTGTCCTGAGCAATTTGGACACCATCTTCAAGAGTGCAATAAAAAAAATTGTTGCATGTGGCTACCCTGAAGACGTTGCTACAAAGTGCATCTTAAGGATGGGCATCTGTTATGGATGTAAAGATACTGTGTCTAATATAGTTGATAACGCTTTAGCATTTCTTAGAAACGGCCAAGAGGTTGATCCTTCACGTGAGCACTCTTTTGGGAATTTAGTGCAGCTAGAGAAGTTTGTCTTGTTCGAATTGGTTTGTGTTCTTCTAGAGGTTAGGCCATCATTGAGTGTTGGGGATGCAATGTGGTGTTTGTTAATTTGTGACATGAATCTGTCACATGCTTGTGCAATGGAGGATGACCCTTTAAATAGTTTAGGTTGCAATGGCATTGCTGATGGCTCTTCTTCTGTCCAGACTGAATCACAATCAAAATTAGAAACGAAAGGTCCTCAATTTAGTCTTCCAAATCCTTCTAAATCAATCCCCTCAGGTTCTCAATCCGAGGAATCCTTAATGGCTAGGAATTATGGTTTGGACAAAAAGATTTCTCAAACTCTTGGTGGACTCTCAGAGAAAGAGGGTGCTAATTCTTTATGTGATTCTATTAATAAATCATCTAGTACTGCTGGAACATCTCAAACTTCCTTGGTGGAAGAAAAGTGTGGGAGTGTTAGAAAGGTCCATTCCAGTAGCCCCAAGAGGGACTACATTCTTCGACATAAGTCATCCCATGTGGAAAAAAGTTACCGGATGTATGGATCTAAAGGGTCTTCAAGAGGAGGAAAGCTGAATGGCTTGAGTGGTTTAATCTTTGATAAAAAACTTAAATCTGTATCTGAATCTACTACCATAAACTTAAAGAGTGCATCCTTAAACATAAGTAAGGCAATGGGAGTTGATGTGACACAAGACAGTCTAACTGACTTTTCATCTAATGATGGACCATCTACCCCAGCTGCATGCAGCCTGGATTCTACTGATACTGTTTCTCAGTCCACCGGTACTTTATCTTTGGTACCTGAAGCAAATGCTATACCTGCAGTTGGTAACCCAAATGCATTATTGACTACAGACACTGATCTTTCTCTTTCATTGTTTTCGGAAAGTAAGTCTTATACAACACCTATCTGCTGCAATAATAAGGCACCTAACACTAGTTGTGTGGCGATACCATATGACAAATCCCTGGTGAAATTGATACCCGAGGTTAGAAAGGATGAGATGATTTTGAAGTTGGTTCCAAGGCTTCAGGAGCTCCAAAATCAACTTCAAGAATGGACAGAGTGGACAAATCAGAAGGTTATGCAGGCTGCTCGTCGGCTGAGTAAGGACAAGGCTGAGCTTAAGACACTAAGGCAAGAGAAAGATGAAGTTGAACGTCTTAAAAAAGAGAAGCAATCTCTAGAGGAAAACACCATGAAGAAGCTCTCTGAGATGGAAAATGCCCTGTCTAAAGCAAGTGGGCAGGTAGAAGAAGCTAATACTGCTGTCCGAAAGCTTGAGGTGGAGAATGCTGTGCTGAGGAAAGAGATGGAGGCTGCTAAATTTAGTGCAGCAGAATCAGCCACAAGCTGTCAAGAGGTCTCAAGGAGGGAAAAGAAGGTCCAAATGAAGTTTCAATCATGGGAGAAGCAGAAATCCTTGTTTCAGGAAGAGCTAATGACTGAAAAAAACAAATTGGCTCAGCTGAAACAGGAAGTAGAGCAAGCTGAAGTGCAACAGGAGCAAGTTGAGGTATACTGTTTCTTGCTTATTCCAACAGTTTTCCATGTGCTTTCTATTTTGTAAATGTTCACCTGATATCTATACTAACTTATACTGCTTAGGCTGTTGTTGGTCTCATGTTGTCTTCCATATAAAAGCCTAATCCCCCAAAAGTAAGAAGTTATAATTTGGGAATAAATAAATGAAATTTTAAATCTCCTCCAATCTCAATAATGCTCAAAATTAAATGAAATAATTTGGATTGACATGCACCGACATGCATTTATTATTCATTTCTATGGATTTAATAATTGACATTGTTTCCTTGTAGGAACGGGAGGGTATTGCATGCATGTTGAATGAATCAAAATGATTTACCTTTCTCACAGTATTAACTAACAAGGCAATATCATCTTTTTACATTATAAAAAGTCAAGAACTGCCTTCCCTCTACCAAGGAATTCATGAATATGATGATCTATCATCTTTTTTCTGTCCTTGTGCACCTTGATTGATTCATTTAACTTTGAAGGTTCTATTCATCATGTTACTGCAAGATTTGTCCTTTAATGGAAGTATTGATACCAGAATCACAAAAACGTGAATGTTGTCTTACTGAAATGAAACGTTAGAGTACAATGTGGTGCACAAGCATCATGTGTGAGATTCCACATATGCCACCATATTCAATGTGTAATTGCCAAATGAGTTTTGTCACTGGGTCTATTCTCATCGTAAAGAAAAACTATTGCAGGCTAGACGGCAGAAGGCAGCAAAAGCTAAACAAGAACTCCTCCTACAGGCCAATACTATAAGAAAAGAAAGGGAACAAATTGAGGAGTCAACTAAATCAAAGGAGTATATGATCAAATTGAAAGCGGAGGAGAATCTGCAAAGGTACAGAGATGACATCCAGAAACTTGAAAAAGAAATTGCACAGCTGAGACAGAAGACCGACTCTTCCAAAATTGCTGCACTGAGAAGGGGAATTGATGGAAGCTATGGCAGCAGCTGTAAGGACATGAAAAATGGCGCTGCTCAAGAAGAATCGCGGTCTGCTTTTATCTCAGAACTGATTACAAGCTTAAATGAATACTCCTTGACAGGAGGAGTGAAAAGAGAAAGGGAATGTGTGATGTGTCTTTCTGAAGAGATGTCTGTTGTATTCCTCCCATGTGCTCATCAGGTTGTTTGCACAACATGCAATGAGCTCCATGAGAAACAAGGTATGCAAGAATGTCCTTCTTGCAGGAGTCCCATCCAGAAGCGTATTTCAACGCGTTATGCATGTACATAATTTATATACTTGAGTGAATGGAGCATTTTGAATAATGTCTATGGGACACTCTTGCAAAGAATAATACATTCAGATCATGCACCTCCACTTCAGATACATTAAGTTGCTTTCAGTCCCAAGGTTGATTCTTCCCTTCCCTTACACAACATTCCTTTTCTACTGCTGTTTTGGTTTTGTTTGAACTTTTCTCTCATGAAGCTGCGCATGTCTTTCTTTTTCAAATACAATGCTCACCGCTTCATCATACCCTTTTCCTCATTAATAATAGTATATAATCCTTGGCTCAGAAGAAAATCTGAAAATATCAAATATTTGCCTAAAAAGTGTGGTTTTTAAGCCCTCCAACATCAAAAATAGAATTTTTGGTCACAAAGTATGAGCACTAACACTCATAAATATGTAAAAGCAAAAGAAAACTAAAAGGGAAATTGTCAAAAGATGCAGCAAAATGAAAGTGAAACATCATGCCTACAAATATTCTTACAATACAATGTCTCTTAATATATATATATCCTTATCCTTGTTTCATCATTTTGTAGGAATAGCATTTATTTTTTATTAATTTTTTGAGATATTTTTTAAACAATAATCATTTCAAGCATGCATTTATTATGATTTTGCTCGTATATGTACACGAATCACTACCCAGTGAGTTCCCAAACTATTATTCTCATGATGTCAGAAGCCTTAATTATACTAATGGCTTGCAACCTGCGCAAAAAATACAAAACCATGATCTCTTGAAGCTCTTCCTCTTCTGGAAAAGAGTAATGATATCCGTGTAGCCGTTCATTTTAATATATTTCAATTTAACGATCATATATTTTTAAAAGAGAATCCAATGGTTAAAAATAGAGTTGTAGTATATGGCAAAATATTACAACGTTGGGAACAGGGTCTCAAAATATGAGTATGGCATTTGAGTATGTAAATAAAGGAATGAATTTTCGGTCAATGATTGCTTTTTAGAAGGGAAATGGATACCCTATCGACATTTTCACATAATCTTATTATCTGAAAACTCTGTTTTTGTCTTTTCATTTCATAAATTTTGATAAAGTTCAAGCTATGTGATGTATACGAAGAGTATATTTTAAAAGACAAGATGACATGAAAATCTCAATCGAGAGAATCCATTCCCTTGAGAAAGAAAAACTATGATATTTATAAGGTGGAGACCACAAAAGATGCAACACCCGTGAATTGCACATCCTTTCAAGAAATGCACGTCTTTCCTTCTTGGCAACAAGGTGATGTCAATTTTTGCACTCTTGTGGTACCATATTATGAAACAACTATGGAGAATCAAACACAATGCGCTTCACCAGAAGTAGTTTTTAGTGTTATTAAATTCATTCACGTGTTTAAGCTTTTGAAATTATTAATTCTTGATATAATATATTAGAATTTCTATTAATGGACTACCAAGTGCTTTGGTGTTTGATCCTTTTCCTTTATTCTTCTAATAAAAAGTTGATTTTCAATACAAAATAGATAAGTAAGCATGATCCATGTTTTAGGCCTAAAGAACTCTTATTTGAGGAGATATGTTAAACATATAATATAATATAAAATCAATTGTTCATGTGTCTTTACTTGACAGTTCAAAATTTTGGAGTTATTGATTCATGACGAAAACTTCTGTGTGAAGTTATATTTTGTAATTCTAGTTAGTGTGTTTGGTTTCACATCCAACCAACCAGTTGGATCCACGTTTAGTTAACGCTAGAAATTGAGAGTAGCTTCTGAACCTAATTAGATAACATGGTGTTACATTTCCATGTAACATGATGATGAAAACCTTTCATGATTGCATTTATTAATTTCTCCTGAATCACTAGTATCATCACTGTGTTCTAGTTGCTTGTTAACTTCAAAAACCATAGAATGATGTGTATTGTGTTCTAGTTGCTTGTTAACTTCAAAAACTATAGAATGATGTGTATTTATGTCTGAAGGAACTCTTCATTTCTCTTCCTTCAGTGATATTAATGGATGAAAGGGAAAAATAATTCAAAATAAATCTTGAGGATGTCATGTCTACCCATTCAATTGCTTTAGCTATATATTTTCATCTTTATGATATGATATTGTGGACCATGGTTTGTTTTTCTCTTGCATAATCACTTTCCGGGTGCCAAATTTTTACAACATTAATTAAATCTCTTCTTTATTTTTTCATTTAAAGAATTTTTTTCTTAATTTGTTGGTTTAAATAGTTATAAATTACTGTGTTATAGAGGATTCTAGGGTTCTCAAAATTTTGTAAAATGTCATTCGAGATTATAAAGAAAAAAAATGGACGGTAATAATTAGTTGAGAAGTAAAATGTTTAGGTAATTAAATAGTATTTTTCTCGTTTCATCACACTTCATCAACCACTATAATTTTATGTAAGATTGTCTTAATTAAATGCTAATTATAATTGCTAGTTAAGATGTTCTAGCGGTGGATATATAGCCAAAATGGAGTACATACGCTGATAGATACACAGTGCACAACAATTGGTGTAATATATAAAATCACAAAATGAAACCTTATTTATACTCAACCACCAATGGGTAGATATTATCTGAAAGGCTATTTATATACTAGGTGGGTTCTCTCTTGCAAGTGTAAAATGAAGGGTACGTACTTTACCCACTAAATTATGTAGATTTGTCCTTTTACGGTCAATATTTCTCATCTGCTTTTTATAATTATTATTTTCTTCTATCAAACATAAAAGATTACACACAAATTTTTCTATTACTTTTAAATTTATAATCAAATTCTCTTTATTCATTTTTAGTATAATAATCCACTCATTTATTTGATCCAACAGATATCATTTCATATATACTTTACATAAAAATAACATTTCCTTTAATTTTTATAAAGAATCAATAAATAATTTATTAAAATTAATAAAAATACATAATATGTTACTAATTTAATTTTTTTAAAAACTTTAACATTAAATATTTAAACTAATAATATTAAAATAAATAAATATTTTACTAATATAAAATTTTTAATAAAATAAATATATAAAAAAACGTAATAATTAATATACTTAAAAATATATTTATATTTTATTAAGATAAAAGACATTTTTAATTTAATAAAAAATTAAAAATTTTAAAATTATTATTATTTTTACATATAAATTAATTTTAATTAATAATTAAATAGAATTTAATCTATAAGAAAAAATGTTTTAAATATTTCAAATTAATTCTAATATTTTAAACGCTATCGTTTCTTTACAAATATTTTAAAAATTAAAGTTTGTTAAATATTAAAAATTTTATTTAATATATTTATTTTTACAAAAATTTTAATATAATTTTATATTATATTCTTTATAATTTATATTATTATTATTTTTTAAATTCTCTACATAATTACTTAAGAATATTTTTTATGAAAATTAATTCTTCATTATTATTGTAAAATGATAAATAAATTAAAAAATTATTAAAGTAAAAAATAATCATATGAGTAGAAGTTAGTAATCTTATAATTTACTAATTTAATTATTATATATTATACTTAACTTATTTTAACATAATTTATTTTTAATATTTCACATAATTTTTATATATAAATATTTTACATTTTTATTTTTATATTTATAAACTATTATTATTTAGATTTCATCAAATTAATTTATATAATTATTGATAAAATAAAATTTTTATATCTATAAATTTATAATTTAGACACATCTCATTAAATTAATAGTTAGTTTATATAATTTATTTTTAAATTTAATTATAATTTATACAATGTGATTAATATATATCACGAGACCTAAGACATATTTTATATGTTAAATAATATTTGTCAAAAAATATATAATTACAAAACATATAACTTGATTGAAAAA
Organism: Canavalia gladiata; assembly: GCA_037954105.1. Lineage (NCBI taxonomy): Eukaryota > Viridiplantae > Streptophyta > Magnoliopsida > Fabales > Fabaceae > Canavalia > Canavalia gladiata. Next base: position 15,899,710 of record CM075658.1, on the reverse strand, counting down.
ATTATATTGAATATTTATATTAACAGTAATTTTTATTAAAAAATATTTGGTCAAAAATTTATGTAATTTTAAAATGTTAATAAATAATTTTTTAGTTATTTAAATAATTTAAATCTATCAAATCGATTGATACTTAATTATTATATTTCATAAATTAAATTATTTTTAAAATTATAAATCAAATGATTAATCTATCAGATTTTTTAATAATTTTAAAATAATTATATAAAAATATAATATTTGTAACTATTTTATTAATTTATTTAATTATTATTAATTAAATTAATCATATTTATATGTAATAATAATAATAATTTTAATATTTTTTTTATAAAATAATTAACAATATATTTTTTAATTATAAAATATAAATATATTAATTATTACATTTTTTATATTGTTATTTTATTATAAATTTTATATTAATAAAATATTTATTTATTTTTAATATTATTAGTTTAAATATTTAGTATTAATATTTATAAAAAAATTAAAATATTTTAGGAATTTTTATTAATTTTAATAAAATATTTATTTATTTTTTAAAAAATTTAAAAAAATATTATTTTTATGTAAAGTATATATAAAATGATATTCATTGAATCAAATAAATGACTGAAATTATTATACTAAAAAAAATAAAAAAATTTAATTATAAATTTAGAAATAAAAAAAGAATTTGTATGTAATTTTTTAAATTTGATGAAAGAAAATAACAATTATAAAAAGCAGGTGAAAAATTTTGATCACATTACATGTAAAAAAATAAATATAAATATTATAGTGAACAAGGTACATACCTTTAATTTAGAAAGATACCAAAAAATACACCTATATATTGTATTCTATATCATTAATTATTTCAAAGTGAACACAATCTAATCAATTTATTCATACGTACCCTAATATCCTTCTTAAATCCGTTGCTTTTACTTCCACAGTTAATCCATTCATATCTTTTTGTTTTTTAAAATAATTTTTGCATTTATAGTTATTTTATCCCAACCTGAATGGTCAGATCTCTTAATAATAGATGCTAACCAGTACTCTTAAGTATTTAAGAGTACTTGTTAAAGAAAAAATATACATAATTTTTGTTAAATAATTAATGTAACATTTAATAGTATTATAAATGTATTGGATGTTTTAGTTTTTAATAAAAAAAATAGTTATTAATCAGTTAACTGATACCTTAAGTATAATAAGCCACATAACTGCATCTTATATATTATCTGTGTCTTGTTGATTTTATGCAAAATGTCACAGTGCTTCGTGTTTGTATTCATTAACCAATGCTCATTATTATTGCTAACTAAGATGTTCTTGCGGTGGATACCCAAAATATATCATAATATAATGCACAGACAATTGGTGTAATATAGAATGGCAAAATGAAATTTAGTTTGAACTAGACCACAAATTACGTGCCACGTTATCTGAAGCTATATTTACTATATGTCATATTAATAATTGTTTATTAACAAAATCCGATACAGTTCATAGATATATGTGACCCACAAGAATAACAGAGGTTGGTAGCTGTGTATATAAAAAAAATTGTGAGGTGGTTTCTAGTTTTTAAAGTGATTAGTTTGTACTTTTGTGTATATATAATTGTTTCACAGAAAATAAAAAATCCAATTAATTGATTTTCCATATCCTAATATATATGTACATATCCTTGTGTCTGTGGTATTAGTTTTGGTGATAATCCATTATTCCTGTTTCTTATTGTTTTATTCATTTTCATTTCTTTTCCATCGATAATCAAATAACTTTTGCACTTTTAGTTAATGTAAAAATGGATTAGGTATCTAGCAATGAAGGTCCAGTCCATATATGCAAATATCAACATCATTGGCCTGTTTTCATCGTTGGTCTTGAGGCAAATACAAATACCATCCTAATTGTCTATTGTTGCCTTATGCAGCATCTTTGTTTCCTGGTTAGTATTGAATAGCAAAATTATTATTCTATGAATAAAAAATATATTATATTTATTTTTATTTTATTTATAATTATATGATATTTTTTAAAAAATAAAATCGACTGTTTAATTTAAACGTAAGATGAAATTATTAAAATTAATTTAATAAAAAGAGTTGAATTAAATTTATATGAGGGTTTTGAATTCAAATCTCATCACATTTTAAATTGTAAAAAATAAATAATAAAAGTAGGATGATTTTAATATGTAAAATTATCTCTATTGAATATTTCAAAAAAATAATTTATATACATATAAACTCCATAATTTATTTTACCTTTGATTAAATTAAGAGTAAATTGTTGGATCTATTTTATAAAATTATCATATTTTTAAAAACAGCAAGAGCTTAGAAGATATAAATTAAAAAAGTAACTATATTTAAAATTGAAAATTGTTATAATAGTTGAATCAAAAGATAATTTGAATTTGAAATCAGAGAAAAATAAAAAGTTTAAGACTAACACATGTTATTAGGTGTGAGATAATCTTTTTTTAAGAGTACTAAGTTTATAGTGTTGTATAAAATTTTTAAATCCAAGTCTCTGCTGTTATTAGCGAAGTTCCTCTTAAGGATCATAAAATCTCTTTTTATATAACTTGTAAAAAGCATCATGAATAATGATTTTGGGGTGCTCTTCAGCTCTTGTCTAACTGCCTCTCACTTTCTCTACCTACGTTATTGACTTTTGGTTTAGTGAAAAGGACCCTGAAAAATCTTTGTTTTCCCAATTATTCTTATGAGGATGGAAACTTAGAATAACTAAATCCAAATGATAATAACATTCTGCACATACAAATTTATTATTACATGTAAAATTTGGATTGTTTAGAAAAGGGTAAGTGGGATCTAATGTTTATATAATAATAGCTCCAAGGCAAGCTTAAAGAGGAATGTATAATTAATGTAAATAACAACAATTGCAACTAAATTATAGAGCTTTCTATAATACATCCGAAGATGCTAGATTTCAACTCTCACATTATATAAATATAAATCTGCATCAGCCTACAAAATGGCTGTTATATATGCAGTCAAAAACAACTGCGATTCACGGGATGCATCATTGAAGTTTTCATTGGGCAATAGCTGACCCAACTTAGAAATAATTAGTTAATTTATTTTAAATTTTTTATTAGTGTTGTTATTATTAATTAATATAAAAAGGGACTTTAGTTACCTGTTGTTGTTGGTAGCAGTTGGCCATGTTTTCTTGAGTTGGAAAAGAAGTTCAACAACATGGCACCATTTTCAACTCTTCTGACTCTATCTATCTATCTATCTCCCTCCATGGAGTAGTTAGGACCTAATTTTGTCTCCACTTACTCCATATATTGACCCGTTTCACTTATGTAAGATGTGCCACAAATTATGGTGGTGAAAGAAAGCATTAGAAGCATGTCATGAAATCAGAAACATTGAATTTTCATTTTCCTTCTCAATAACCAATTGGTTTGTGTGTCAAGATGCTTAGTGTCATTAGAAGGAAACTCAGGCACCTTTATTCAAGAATAATGTGGCTACTATGGAAGCGACCAAGGTCTAAAGTTGTTGTCAAAAGGTTTAGGAAATTGAAATGTAGGGGTCACTCTAGAACAGAATTGTGTAACAAGAAATCTATAAGTCACTCAAATGGTCTCTTAGTTGAGTCTGAATCTGGAAGGCCTATTAGGATTGCTACATTCAATGTTGCAATGTTTTCCCTTGCACCTGCTGTTTCAGAATTTGATGAGTGGGTTGTCTCCAATCATGAACAAGGATCTAACAAGAAAAATCCAACAAAGGGTGATTTTCCCAAGAGTATATTAAAGCAATCTCCATTGCATGCTTCAATGCATAAGGCTCAGAATCTTTCTGACTCTAGGATTCTTCCAAGATCAAATTTGAAGGTTTCCATTAATCTTCCTGATAATGAGATTTCATTGGCAAATAGTAGATTGCTTACTTCAATGGAGAACAAAGAGGGTACATCAGAAACAATTGTTGGCAATGTTTCTGGAAGACATCAAGTTCCTGCAAGGTCTCCTGTGTGCTTTCCTTTCATTATGAATTACTGTGAAGGCACTGAGAAATTCACAAGCAGCAGAAGCATCTTGGAAGTTCTAAGGGAGATTGATGCTGATGTGTTGGCCTTGCAAGATGTTAAGGCAGAGGAAGAGAAGAACATGAAGCCTCTTTCTGATTTGGCAGGTGCCTTGGGGATGAAATATGTGTTTGCTGAGAGTTGGGCACCTGAATATGGAAATGCTATCTTATCCAAATGGCCAATTAAAAAGTGGAAAGTTCAAAAGATTGCCGATGATGATGATTTCAGGTGCTTTATTCCCCTCCTATTTCCATTAAATAATTGCCACTTTGAATGAAAGTAGTTGGTTAATTTTTCACCAAGTACAAAATGCAACGTCAATTGTTTATATGATGTAGGAACGTTTTGAAGGCCACAATTGATGTGCCTTGGGCAGGAGAAATAAATTTCCACTCTACTCAACTTGACCATTTAGATGAGAATTGGAGAATGAAGCAAGTAAATGCAATAATCCGTTCCAATGATCCACCCCACATTTTGGCAGGAGGTCTCAATTCTCTTTATGGAGCAGATTACTCATCAGAGAGATGGACAGATATTTTTAAGGTAATATTTTTAATTTCCAAAACAACTCACATTAAGTTTCCGTTTGATTTGAAGTTAAATATAATTGATTTTAAACTGTTAAATTATGTATATAAATTAATTGGAATTATATAATTTTCTTAGAATAAGTGTTTTGCATTCAAAAGTACCAGAGTTGATTTTTCAACTTCAAAACAAAAAGATCCTAAATTGAGTTTCTTTTCCACTCCCACAAGACATCTCACATCTCAGAAAATTTGTTTGTGTTGTAGTACTATGAGAAACTTGGAAAGCCAAGGCCAAGGTCAGAAGTGATGAACTTGATGAAATCAAAAGGCTATGTTGATGCAAAGGATTATGCAGGAGAATGTGAGCCCATTGTCATCCTTGCCAAAGGCCAAAGTATTTTACTTATTCCATTGCTTCTCAGCTAACTGAATTTATTTTATTTATATGATTATTCAAACTTCAAAGTTTAATTTGAACACTGAAATAGATGTGCAAGGGACATGCAAGTATGGCACAAGAGTGGATTACATTTTGGCTTCACCAAACTCACCCTACAAATTTGTACCAGGGTCATACTCAGTGATTTCTTCTAAAGGCACTTCTGATCACCACATAGTAAAGGTAGACATCATGAAAGTAAACCCATCTACTCAGAAAAATGTCATTAGACAGTGCAGGAAAATAAAAAGGAAAGTTGTGAAGATAACACCACCATGTTCTGTAACAGGTGTATGGGAATCAACCCCACCTCCCAAAGTCATTGAAAACTTTGATTGATAAAAGTAGTATGGTATAGTATTTTTGATAAACAATGTGTTTTCAATTAGCTGTAAAGTTAAAGTGATATGGCCCTGTAATGAAGTTTTGACAATTCCTATATATGGATAATGTCTCCACACAAATAATTCAGTTCAGGTTGTGATACTTCTGTATTTAATAATATCCTATTAACCTTAACAATATCCTTTTGCATCTTGTTGCAAATAATTTAAATATTAAATTATTTTCAAGTAATAGTTGACTTTATTTGTCTTGGTATCTTGGTATTTATGATTCAAATCATGAGTATACAACTAATGTTGTGTCTATAATTTCAATACTTGTATATATCAGGAGATATGACATCTTTAAGGTCATAAGTTAACTTCATTCCAAGTGAACTGAGATATATGCAAGTGTCACAACACACTCAGCATCAGCATTATACTATCCTGATACAAAACTTACACGCAAGTTCTAATGTCCCAGAAGGGTTTATGGAAATGTGAGCCCAAATTTAAGAAGACCCTACGTTATCAATTGTTTCACCAAAAGCCATGTAATTTAGTCAAATAGATTATAAATTCCTTTTCCAATTTGTAATTTAATTGGATAATTTTAGCCGTTTTAATCCACTATATATGGTATGGTATGTTAGTGATATATAGATTCTTTTTTTAGGTATAGAAATTAGTCAAATTATATAGAAAATATCTCCTCCATCTTTTTTTGGTTTCCTATTCACACTCTCTCTTCTTCCAGTAAATGTAATAAAAATAAAGGTTCCCTTCTTATTTATGTGATACCCGAATTAATAAATTCTGTATCAATATTTTTTTTCTGAGATATATCTTAGGGTTAGTTATCTGTCCCTTTAAAAAGTTAAGAATTTATGTTTATATATATATATATATATATATATATATATATATATATATATATATATATATATATATATATATATATATATATATGATAAATCATCTACTTTTAACTTCAAATAGATGTCATAAGTACACTAAATTTGTAATCGATAGAATTTACAAGAAGCTTCAAGTACATGAATATGATTCTCTTCTTGACAAGTAGTTTCATTTAAGGATGAATCCAATTCAATGCAAAACATGTAAATCAAATTGAATAGTAAAAAAATAAAAATAAAAATGAGAGTGAAAAGTAAATTTTTTTATTGCATTGATCAGATTTCGAATCTAATTTTTGTTTCCATTTCTAGACTAATGAAAATACCTTGCAGATAATACCTTAGCATTATATATATTTGGTTATTATTATTCTGTAAGTAAAAAAGTTTTTTTTAAATTAATAAAAAAGAGTATTAGGGAGTTTCTCATTACTTAGCCATAAAAGGCTTGAATTATTCGTCACATGTTAAAAGTAATATATTTTGTCCCACATCAAAGAGCAAGAGAGAAACCTCAAGTTCCAGCAGTATAAAAACACAATGAATATAGTAACTGCATCATACAATTTATTATCTAATTATTCAAATGTTTTTATTATAATATGTATTTATATTATAATTTATAGTTGATGATAGTTTGCGCCTGCTGTAGAAAATCCGTGTTCGTATTGTTTCTAACAGATGTTAATTTTTGTAAGAGCTTCTCTGAACTCAAGGAATTCTATAAATTAAGAATATATATTAACATTATATAGAATTGGTACAAATTAGGTATCAATGAACTTAACTGTTCATAAATTATTTTAACTTAATTTATGCTCACTGTTTGTTTGTTTAATTACACAATAAATTTTAATTTATTCATTTAAATATGTTAAATATAAGCTTCAAAAATTTGATATAATAGTTCATGTATATGTGAGTATATACATTGCATTGCATGTGTTAAGATAATTGTAATTGTATTTATTATATTTATTTAAAAAATTGTGATTTTAACTTACAAGATGTTTATTAAAATATTTTTTTTTAAATTCTATCATTTTCATTGTTAAATATTTTATTTATAATTTTAATTCATATTTATAAGTATAAATTTATATTTTGTTATTATTTTACTTTATTTTTTAGTATAGAATTATCAATTAAGTACAAAATTAATAAAAATTTATTAAAAAGATAAACAAGTTAATGAGTCATGTTTATGTTTTGAAATTTTTAATCAATTCAAATTCATGTTTTAAATTTAACACATTTATGAGATTTAATCATTTTTTAAGATAAATTTAAACTTCAAAATGATTGATTCAACTCAACTCATTTCTCCAACCCAACCAAAATAGAAAAAACATGAGTGAAATCAACTTGGTTAACTTTTACGGTGACTTAAAAAAAATTAGTTCAATTTAATTTATTAACTCGATAGACTGATTTATATGCTTCCTCGCTAAATAAAAAAATTTGAAAGAAATCCAAAAAAAATACAAAAAAAAAAACCATCTAATACATTTTTACCATTACTATTTCGTTCCTAATACCATCAACTAACTAGTAAATACTAATTAATTAATTATCAAGAAAGTAACAAACTTAATATTAAAATAATTAAAAAAATTAAAAAAAAATTAAAAAAAGAAGTGAATTGAACCCCACTCACCACATATTTGATTTGATATAACCTGAAGGTTGAGTGAGCAAGTCATAGTAGTCTAACATCTTTGTTAGCTCAAAATTTTACAACATATTCCACCTATGAATAAAGTTGGATTATATTTTTAACAACTCTATTTTTTCCAAAAATTTGGGGAGAATAATTCAAATAATGTTTTCATTCTTATCTATAATATCCGAATTAATAAATTGTCAAAACTTTTTTCCTGTAAGAAGTTATTAAGTGAGAATGATAATTTTATATAAAAATAAAAATAATAACTTTAAATCGTACAATCATATTATAGATGGTTAACATTAAAATCATTTTAAGTTATATAATTACTTAAAAAGTTATTATCTTCTTAAAAATATTTACATAAATTTTATATTTTAATTTTAATCATTCATAATAAGATTTAATAAATTCAAAAAATTGAAAATATAATAATTTATATCAGATCCTCAATTTGAACTTCATTTTTTTTGCATAAAAAAGTTAATAATAAAAATATTTTTTATTTAATATATTCCATATATATATAATACTATTTATGAAATTATCATATTTACATTTATGAGGATGTATATTTATAAGATTATAATGCTAATTTAATTTTTCAATGATATCATTTTCTAAATTACATCTTATTATTTAATATATTTTCAACTTTATTATTTCTAATCTAATTTCAAAAATTTTATTGTGTTTCGTTTTATATTTTATTATATTTTTCATTTTAAATCAAAATCATTTTAATAAAAAATATAAAAAGAAAGGAAATATAACTTATTATTCTTTAACAAATAAAATAAAAAAGTCCAATCCGAACCTGTTTGGATCAGATTAAGTATAATTTATGAAATAACAAACTATTTGGATGATAATTTTTAAAAAAAAATGATAGAATCGACTATATATATTAACTATGCTATATTGTCCAACAAAACCAAACCTTAAAGTATATTTAATTTTTTGGTCATGTTGAAGTATACCTTTGAAATAAATAAATAAATTAGAGATGACGTGGGCTTGGTAAAAGGTGCAATTCACGTAAACCTTGGTCAACCTATCTGTATCTGTCTTGTGAACCCAACAAGTTGTATTGATGAGATCATCTTACAGCCCAGTCCATTAATACTTATGTTATGAACCATATCACTCTTCGTGAAAACAATTGGTAGGTATACACTCTGGATCAACACCATTATTCTTTTCCAGAATAATCTTATTTAACTTTTAAATTTATAATATGATACAAGTAATTGTTTAAAATAAACATTTTTCATATTCCAATTTTTAATATAAAATTTTCTTTAAAAAACCATATTGTATAAAAAGAATAACTAAATACTAATTAATTTAAAATATAATTAATAATAAGCCTAAAAAGATGAAATTAATGAATAATAAGTAATTTCAAAAGAGTTAATTGATAAATAATAAATACGTTTTAAAATTGATGATTAATTAATAATAAGCATACTGCAAAATCGGTAACTAATAAATAACAAACACGCCCAGAATTGACATTAATTAATAATAAGCACGTTCAAAATTGGTAATTAATAAATAATAAAAACATTTAGTATAAGAATTAATAAACAAAAATGATCAAGATCGGTTAAGATATCAAGCCAAAATTTAAACTTCTAAAATGAAGAATTTTTGGATAATCCATGAAGAAGTTAAATGTAAAATTAAATTTAATTTTCGAACAGTATAAAGATTGTAACTTGTGGATAACTATGCGTGTAGGAAAAAAAAAACGATTTAAACCGACCGGTGTAGCTTTATACATGTGAGGTCATTTTCTTATTAACTTGTTCATAAACCTAACACATTAAAACGTATAAATGGTTAAAGAGTTCAAAAATTTAAACAATGTAAGTTTGAAAATAGGTATATGATAAATAATAAGAAACGGATGTGATGTTTGAGGCAGAAGGAGGCACAACATTTTTGCATAAAGCTTTTAAGATTTGTAAAGAAGTCCTTAACAAGAGTAATATATTACAGAAGAGGTCCTTAATTAAGTATATTAACATTTTATGCCATGGAAAAGTAGGAAATACCCCAATCAATGAGCAAGTAAATAGCAAATACAAACCATGCAGCAACACTGAGCACAAGTGAAGAAGCTGCATCGCAGATCTAATTTCATCCGTGTTTAACGTTTTTATTTTTTTTTTTTAATGTGAAACGGTTAATAAATCCTAAAGCTGGATGCAAGAGAAAGAACGGTGTTATATATATACATAGATAATATAGGATTCATTCATATAAGTTTTAAAAAATTTCATGTATCCATACACATAGATGCAAAGTTAAGAAGACGTTAGTGTTAGAAAAATAACATAATAATGGATCTTATGGTGATTAAGAATAGATAAAGAATATTACAGGAGAGTTTTGTTCATGAAGCAAAACAGAGCAAGTTGTTGTTGTATACATGAAACATGAAATAGTATTTATGACTTGTGGGTGGTAGTGTCATTAGAATCAGAGCTTGTAGGGTACCCTATTCCATGGCGATTATTAGGGAACATAACGAACGCAGCACTAGAAACTGCTCCAATAATCGGAGGCAGAACCTGCATCAGAATCTTCTCCTGTGACTCAAATTCCGGGTAGAAACAGCGCACGGTGTTGGTGTCAAGGAGTCCCAGCACAGCGAACACAACCAACGCTAAGGAAGCATGCACGAAATCCCCTAACCGGAGCTTGTACACCGACAAATCAACAGACTCCGACGCCGGAGAAGGCCACAATCCCTTAGCTGTGACGATGCCGTAATGCCTCTGGCCATCGGTGCCGGTGTAGCTGTCGGTGAAGGAGGAGAAGACGCAGTTGAAGGCACAGATAACGAGGAGAATTCCGGTTAGGTATTTGTTAACGGTGGTGCAGTGTCCAGTGTTAGTTACAACGGGAATGAGGAATTGGAAGAGGAAAACGGTGCCTGTGGGAAGAAGCTTGATAAGGTTTCCCACACCGGATAATGTTTTCCCTGTCATGCCTGTAGTGCCTCCTTTTTCAGTTATTAAGTTTGTTGCACTCATTTTTTTTCTGTTTCTTTTGCTCTCACGCTGTTAGTGCTTACCTTTCTTTTTTCTCTCGATTTTATAGAAGCTGAACAAAGGAGTTAAGAAGTTAGTTGCTTCTACGCAACGTGGAATCGGTGGAGAAAACGGTTTATTTCCTTATGCATACTCTTGCTTTTACTTTTGGAAACACCCAAACACCTTCAATTCTAATTCAAGCTTTCAACACCTTTCCAATTTCTCCTTATCCTTTAAATCTCGCTTTAATTTCTTATCATAACACTGGAAACTGTCAAAATGCTCGTGCTTATTTTTTTGGCGTGTTACGTAATTGAAATATTGAATATTGGGTTGTATGGAGTATTCATCGGCTAGGTAACAACCACTGATGACGTTCTTTCTTTTTCTTCTGTGCACAAATATTTCAACCAACAATTAAGGATTAATAATCTATTTGGAGGCAGAGTTTACTAATGACTATAATCTTCTCAACATTTTTTTTTACATATATGTACAATTACCAATCGAATTCTTATAAGCATATTTAAAGAATCTAACTATGTATCGATTACGTTAGACTTTTTTGGTCAATGATGTTATTTTTTTTAGTAAGAATAAAATAGTGAAATTCCAAGCATATAATTTCGTATATTTGGCTTCTGTTTTATATATATATATATATATATATATATATATATATAATCTTAGTCAATGTATATTATCCTTTCATTGGTGGGAGAGATATACCTCATGTAAAGTGTGTAGGATAATTCAACTCTGACTGATGCATTATAATTTTGGGGAGGAAAATGATGTCCATGACAATTTTCAGGTTTATTTATAGAACGATATGTAATTTAATTCAATTTGATCAGTTAAATACCAATATTTTAATATATTAACTCTTTTCAACTAACAAAACAATGTTTGATTATATATATTATATACGACTTTGCTTATCCGAAAAAAATGTATTATATATGACTTCTGACTTTGCTTTATATTTTCTTCTAAATGATCCCCCTAATTACCAAATATATTTCGATTGGTGAGCACGAATGGAAGAAATAATTAATTTCATAAACTTAAACACTAAGCTTAAAGTTTTTATTAAATAAATTCAGTTTTTATAAAATTTTATATAATTAAAAATTAATTAACAACTTATTATATAACTATTTTAATGTATAATATTTTTAAAAAATATAAATAAGTGTTAACTACAAAATTACATATTTATACAAATATATTTTATCGAAATTTAATATGAATAGTCTATAAAGTCATATATTTCAATTATTAAATTTATTTTGCAGAGAAAATATTAAATATTATACCTCTTAAAATATAGCACGTGTTGAAAATTGGTTAAATCTAGAAAATAATTACTTGATTTTTCAAAAATAAATTGAAGCAGAGACACTGAGTTTAAAATAAGTTATATGTTCATTATTCTTATTGACTCACCCTCCCTCTCTTAAAAAATAACGTTGCTAATTTTGTGTTATGATTACGTGTAATATATGCGTTAGATTTTAGTATCTATCTATCCATCCACATATATATATATATATATATATATATATATATATATATATATATATATATATATATATATATATATATATATATATATTCTTTGAGGCCAAAACAGCAATACTATAATTGATTCGGGGGATGTTTGGGATATAATTTGAACATTTTGAAATGTGATTATACAAATCTAAAGCTTGTTAGATGGTTGAGAATTTTTTTTTTGTCAATTCTTATAAATCAAGTTTCAATTACTTTCAACAATATAAAACAAACTTATCCTTAATATCTTTCTTTATAAGTAAATAAATTAAATATCAAAATCAGCTCTCTCGACTGCACTCATATCCTTTTGCTGACTATATTTTTGATAAAGTCATAAATGAAATGTGACATTACTTATTAAAATTCTTATCAAATATTCATTTATTTATATCTTAATTCAAACTAAATTTAACTCCTAATTATTACTGGTTGAGTAGCCTAATTAATTCCAACTTCACAACCAGTCAGCAAATCAGAGTTTGGGTTTCCATAAGATGAAATTTATTTACGTCCACGTAAGCTATCACTTATGCAGCTTCACATAAATTCTAAGCCAAATTACATGAAATAACTAATATACACATCATTATTAAGAAAAATAACATATATAGAAGTAACTTCATTAATTCCTTGTATGAGGAGTTTTTGTTGTTTCGGGAAAAGTTATGTTCGGCTGAAACATGAGTAAGAGCTTTATATCATTCACAAATTATTTGCCAACATGTAACTTATGTATGTATTCAAGTAACGCTACATCATATGAATTATGTTACATCAAAGTATATCCGTTTTTATCTTTTCCATGAATGAATGATTGGTGTTAGAGTTTGCTTCCTTTTGCTGTCTTTGCAATATATTGGAGTTTGATAGAAGAGCTAACTGCTAGACTCAGTTGTTTCCCATACGCTTAATACAAGTCCTTTAGTACTCCTTTCAAAATTTGAAATTATTAACCTCAATAATTGAGATTATTTTAATTACTTAAAAATAATAAGTTCTATTAAAGATAAATATATTTTTTAATAATTTTTAATAAAATATATATTATTTTTCAATATTTATAATTAATTTTAAGAGAAGAAATTAATAAAATCATTTAAAATTTAACCCTAAAGATTCAATAAAAAGTATCATGTTATCAAATTCCCTTATATTAACTTTTTAAATATATAAGTCTATGCTGATATTTAATCCTTATGTATGTTGGCAAAGTCTCTCATTGATCAAAGTTTGTCTATTTTGATTGAGAAATGTTTTATACTTTGGAATTAGTTTTTAGATCGTACATAGTCATGAGATTAGTTTTTTTACTTATCCATATTTATGTTGCCAATTTTTTTTCATTGGTCTAATAATAAGATATTAGAAATTAGAATAAATTTTATAAAATCCTGAAATTTGAGCTTTATCATTTTTCATATTCTATCCAAAAAATGAAGTTCAAACATGGATTATTTTCATTGGATCAATTTACTTTAAAAAAAATCAAGATATTTATTTGTCCAAACATAATTTGCTTGAAAAAGAATATAGGATACATTTCAAAAAAATCATAAAAAGTAACTTTTTAGTTCCCTTATATTTCAACATGTAGAGATAGATTAATAAAAATAACTTTTAACTTTTTCGTAAGTTATTTGAAAAACTAATGAAAATAAGCTTAAGTGGACCTAAGTACTTTAATTAGATCAATTTTTTTCCTCGATCTTCTCCTTCAAATCCCCTTCTTTAAATTTCTTGTTCTTCCTCTTAACGCAAAATACATTAGCCACTGCCCCACTGGACCTCCATGTCCAATCTCTTCTTCCTTGTAGAGTAGCAAAGCCACCAAAATGCTATCTTTAAATCTCATCATCATCTTAGGACAAAAGCCAAAGCCTTAAGCAACCATTACACGTTAGGTAAAGACACATAAATAAGCAAGCCCAAAATCTCTTCGGGCTTGAAGTATGGACAATGCACAAGCCCACCAATTATTTGTTGAAATTCAACCTTTTTATTGGAATAATGGGGATGGTTGTAATCGAAATCTAGACCATTTGATTATAAAGACTTTGATATCATATCATGAATCAATTATCCCACAAGCTTAAGTTGTGCTTTTAAGTTATCATATAAACATACATGAATAATTTTATAAATTATGTTTCTAATGTTTTGTTCCCGTCAAATTTGAAGTTAAATTTGTCATAAAACTTAAAACCTCCGTATGTGCTATTCTTAGTCTGCTATGTTTGAAAATGCCTGCATATATAGAGTGGTATATTCATTTTTCTCTATTGTTCATCTTTTTTGTCAGCTTAATTTCATATGAATTGAACGTGAAAGGTTGCGAGTGATTTTTTTTACCCTCAAATAGATCATGATTGTATAATTATAGTATCCTCAAAGGTCCGTTTTGGACTTCAAGCGTGTGTCAAAATAAAAATAATTAAATACTACAAGAACGTGTCCAATATTTATTATGAAAGCCAATACGTCACATGCACTTGAATATGTTTTTTAACCGTAGTTTTTCTTTTTAAAAGATAATAATAATATTAACAATGATGATAATAATTAATAATAACTGTTAGTTATTATTTAATTTTTCTTCTTATACAATGGTAAATGGTTTTAAGATCCTAAAATTTGACAAGGACTTTAAATATCGTAAAAGAATAAAAACTAATTAATTACATTATTTGATTGAGTTAATATTTATTTTAATAATTTTATCAAAAAAATTATATTTGCAAACAATGTATCCAAATATTATTAAAATAAATTAAAAATAATGATAAATTACAATTATCATTTGAAATGATTGTTGGCTATAAACATTTTTTTAATGTAGGTTCACCTACCACAAATGGAAAGGCGAAATGTGAACCTTCTTGTTTGGTGTGGATGGAAAAGTTTCATGTTTTGTCATGATCAGAGTTGGCCGGTTACACATAATAATGGCAAAAGTGAAAAATAATATACTATTTTGTTTTGTGGACTAACCCTAAGGAACCAACGGGTCATACAAGACTGAGCTGAAAAAATCTTCCAAACAAGAATAGGATTTTACTTTAACATTCCCTTTTTTTTTTTTTTACTAAATGCACCTTACCTCTGTTTTTACTAAATGTGTTATAAAATATGTTTTCAGAATTTAAAATTTGAAAGTATAATAATGCACTTCTAAAATTTAAATTTAGAAGTATATTTTTAGATCTTCAAATTATAAAATTTGGAAGCATAATTTCTATAAATATAAAATAATATTGTTGTAATTTAAATTCTAAAAGCATGTTTTATATATATGTAAAATAAATGTTTTTGAAATTTAAATTTCAAAAGTATAAAAATACATTTCTGAAATTTAAATTATAAAAATATACTTCTAAAATCTAAATTAAGAGGACTAAATTTGGAAATTGAAAAGTTCAAAAGAAAAGAGAGTATAGTTAGAAAAAAGGGGTGCAAAGAATAAAGTCCATAAGAATATGAAGCAGTGACAAATATTTATTGTTGACAAAAAAAAAAGCAAAAATATTTATCCTTTTACTTTATTAGGGTGACCATGAGATTCAATTGCTTAGAGGTCCCGCAAATAAAAACAACTTTTTTCTTTATAGGCTTCTTGAATGAAGCATATATAATTGTCTTCAATTGAACCCATGCTGAATTTTCAAAACTATTTAGTCTCTATCCATAAAGAAAAACTATTTTTAAGTCGCTTTAAAAATTTTATGAAGACTATAAATCAATTCGATCTCTCTGAAAAATGATAGGCAGTCACAGACTCACTTGTCAATGGAGTTGTTATATTTATTATGACTGCCTTGAAACTACTCAATATTACAGTCCAAGTCAAAGTAAATTATCTATTATGTTAAATAATATTAATATTTTTTTAGAGGAAAGAAAATAATACCAGAAATAAAATTTAATAATTTAAATTAAAAAATAAAAAAATAAAATTTAGATTTTTCAGAAATAGTAAAGAAAAAAATAAAATTAATGTAGTGATAATGATTTGGAAAATAGAGTAAATTTATACAAAAGTTTTAAATTTAAATCTTATCTCTTCATTTTTATATTGTATAAAAAAATAAATAAATTATTATTATTTATATTTTTTCAATTTTTTCCATTTCATCCAAACAATTATTGTTAATAAATACTGTACTAATATTAATTAAACAATAATAAATACATTGTGAAATTATTAAATACATGTAAAAACAAATGTCAAATAAATTCTGTAAATTTTAATGCAATGAATGATTTTTAGATATTTTTTTATGTTGAAAAAAATATTATAAGATACTTATTAATTTTATTGGTACCAAATATGTTTTAATTAAAAAAGACTAGCCTGTTTTAATAATCAATGCAATTAATAATTTTCTGAAGATGTATGTGTTAGTTTAAATGAGAGATAATTTAAAATGAAAGGAGTATATTTTCAGATGAATAATATTATTCAATATTGTATAATGTTTTATTATTTAATAGGAATTAATCGCATCTTATTTAATTCTTCTCCACTCAGATTTCCAATGAGCTAATTTCATGTGAAAGACGAGAAATGTGACTGGAAAGAAGATTTGTGATAGTTTTTTTCTTTTGAGCAATTTTAAAATATTTTGAGCATTCATTTAGGAGGGAGCAAAGGTCATGGACACAGAACATTCAAAGTTAAAGCTGACACAGTATATTAAAAAATAAAAGTTAAAGCTGGCACAAAAGTAGGGGTTTTGAGAAAAGTGGACCAGGTTTCATTGATTCTCCATACTTTGCTTTTATTTTTAATATTTCTTTAAAATAAATTACCTATCTTTTATTTTATTATTTTGTCTTCTCTCCTTAAAATGGAGAAAGAAAGACTGAAAGAGTGCCCCTGTACATAGGCAAGTTTGGTTTGTAGATAGATACATAGATACAATAAATGTATGAATGAAGAACTTGTGACAGCTGGCGACACAAACACACATAGCTGGGATTGCAAGGCAACTCCACAGGCCTCTACACTTCATCCACACACAATCACAAAACTCTACCCATTCCTTGTCCTCTTCTGCAAATACCACACACTAAATTATGGACATCTTTTGTCTCTCTTCAAATCTTTTCCCAAACCATCCTCATCCTCATCCTCATCCTCCTACCCCCAAAATCAAAATAATACCATTGAATCATTCTTTTTCCCTTTAACTCCAAATTATACACCATAATTTACAAGATTTTTGTTTATCATTTAAAATCCATATGGCCATAAAATTTAACTTTGCATCTTTAAATTAATATTATATTCATTTTAACATTTTAATTTGGGAATTGTATTTGCTAATGGCTATAGAAGATGCATCAAGAGAATAATTCAATACCCCTTCATCCTGGCTTGATTGAAGTTGGAGAGTTTGCAGTTGAATTGATGATAAAAGAAAATAGAAAGTGAAGAATTCACAGAATCTGAATCTGCTCAAGTTTCCCTATTTAATTTTGTTTACTTTACAGTACAAAAGGGTAGAAA
Organism: Canavalia gladiata; assembly: GCA_037954105.1. Taxonomy (NCBI): domain Eukaryota; kingdom Viridiplantae; phylum Streptophyta; class Magnoliopsida; order Fabales; family Fabaceae; genus Canavalia; species Canavalia gladiata. Next base: position 15,881,645 of record CM075658.1, on the reverse strand, counting down.
CCTAGAAGAAGAAGGTGGTGAATTAACAAGTCACAAGTCACAAGTCACAACAGAGCAGAAACCATTTTAGCCCACAACATAACAAACCCATACACTTCCGGATTTTATAAATCAACCCCCAATCTTCCTCTCATCTTTCCTCTTTTTTCTTTTTGTTTATTTTTTACCATTCTAACTTCATATTACACCCTAAACTTACCCTTAACAACTTCCACCACAACCACAGGATCTTACAATCTTACACCACATCATAAGCTACTCCAAACCTCTTTTATTAACATTTTCGCCCCAAATTTCAGATCTGCCCTTCCGTTTAAAAAAATCACGGTCGAGTCAGAACTCGAAAGCGGCAGGGGCATAACGGAGAAGAAGATTCTAGATTAGGAAGGAGAAAGAGAGAGAGAGAGAAGAGGGAGATGGCAATTAAAATATCGGGTCCAACCCGACCCAAACCCGGAAAATCAACCTCGTTAAACGTCATTCGAGACGAAGCAAGCGCCTCAGATCCCGCGTCGCGGAGTCTGCAACCGCCTTCGCCGCCGACTGCTTCCTTGAAAAGGAAGGCAACGGGAGAGCGCTTGGCGACGGCGACACCGCGAACGCCGATCCGGCGTAAACGTCTCGCCCGGGCTTCAAATCCACGATTCGGATCTGCTTCGGGACCATTTCCGGGTCGGGTCCGAGTCTCTGCATGACCACCAAATCATCACCCTCCCTCCTCAACGCCTCGCTCTTGAGCTTCGAATCGAGCGACTCCCCTCTCCGGAGAATCGTGACCTTCTCCATCACCAACCCGCTGTTCCTGGCCAACTTCGAATCATCGAAGCTCGGTTTTCTCTCCGTAACCCGTTTCCTCTGCTCAGGTCGGGATGCGGGTTTCCGGTGAGCCCTGCCGGCGTAGAAACTAGCAGCGTTATTATTCGTGTAATATCCATAGGCCCTCCGCCGTGAAATCGACGGTGGCGGTACCCGGATCCTTTCAATCAAGCAGTCCTGTGGCCGCAGAACCTGGGTCCCCATGGTGACGATAAACGAGAAGAATTTTGAAAATTAAAAAAAAAAAAAGGAATTAGAGAGGGGAAAAAGAAAAAGGAGGGTGTAGACCTGAATGTGGTGTGAGAAAGGAAGGTTTAAATTTGTTTTTGGTGGATTGTTAGGTTTGGTTGTGTTATCTTCCTTGTTCCTCTTTTCTTCTCCCTCCTCGGAAGATGAGAAGGGGTGATTTGGGAAATGAAAATTTATTTGAGATGTAAAGGTGTGAGAAGGGTGGAGATATATAGAGGATAAAGAGAGAGAGAGAGAGAGGTGTGTAAGAGGTGTGGTGGGGTTTCCACAATTCCACCGACTTGCGCCAATTGACGCGTGAAGAGAGAGAGTGCCCGTGACAGGTGTTGTTCGCTGACCTAACCGGGTCTTTCCTTCTCAGCTCTCTCTCTCTCTGTGCTCTGTGCTCACCTCCGTTAACGTTTCCTACTTTTCTCTCTCCCCTTTTCACCTATAACTGACGTGCCTTAACGGCGCGCCGTACATTCTCTGTTACTTGTCTTTCTCAATCACCTTGTTTCCTGGAAATTATTATTTTCGCTGGGGTCCACTTGAGGTTGCCCAATAATTGTGCCAATTTCCAATATATATATTTTTAAATATTTTGAACAATTTGCTCAAAATGTAAGGCCTCATATTAAATAGAAACCAAATGCCACCTGTCTAGTGGTGTACTCCATACTCTTTACTCCCCCTTCTTCTCAACATTTCAAACTCCATTCATTCAACAAAAATCACCTATAATAATTTAGGTATATTTATCATTTTTAATTAAAAATTAAAATTAGCGTGTTATTCTCATAATTTTATAATTAAAGATTAATTATTAAATGATAATTAATATAAGGAAATGTCTTAATATTTTTGAAGAAAAAATTATACAAAAATTAAAAAAAGAATAAAAATATTTTCATGATATGAAAGATTTCTGAAAATGTTAATTTGTGAAGATGAATAAAATTAATCCGAAGTAAAATTCTGTAACTAAGCTAAGATAAGATTACCCTCGCAGGACTGAAAAAGTCATTGTAATTGTGACCGTCACAGTCATGCCCGATCTAAACGGGTCTTAAACATGTTTTTCGACCCGATTAACATGGTAACCACAAGGGTTCAAGTGTGTACAGAAAATTGGATTCTTACAGGTCTGAACTTGGTCCACATGGTTCAAACCTAAAACAGTAATTAATAAAAATATTTAAAAATTGCATAATAACTAAATATAATTTTCAAGTTGAAAAGAACATATTTTAAAAAAATTTCCGACATGTTATTTACTTGTTTCTTATAATCTCGTTTGAGAAAGCGGTTTAGTTGAGAATAATTTTTTTTATACAAAAGACCACCTTAATAAAAATTTATACCTAGATTTATTTATGCATTTTTTCATAACAGATTATGAAATTTTTATATTTTTAAAATTAAAATTTTTAAAAGTTATATAATTTATCAATTTGATGATTCGCGAATTGAATCAACCCTTTCTTTATTAAGTTGGTTGAATTTGGATTTAGTGTTTAATTTTTTCAAATCTAAAATTAAAACAAACCATTGACTTTGACTGGTGAACAAATTTCCTCCAAACTTTAACCGAACCGGTCATGTATTAAGTAAATATATAATTAAAAATTTGTATATAACTTTTAATGATAAACTATTTTCACAATTTTACATGGAATTAATATTTGTATTGTTATATTTTAATTTAAAAATTAAGATTTTAAGTTCTTTAACTTATTTAAATTTTTTTATAAAATATAATTTTTAAATGACCATGTAGGTAGAGTTATATTTCTATGTTTTATATAAAAAAATAATAATATATACACACACTGTTTATGATTTTTTGAACTATGGATTGATATTTAATTTATGTAAGTGCATTTTCCCAAAACAAAACTCTGGAGTTATATAGCACTATTGCGAGTCCACTTGTCCTTCACAGTCAAAGAGAATAAAAAGGTTAAAAATTTCAGTCCAAAACACTAAGTTAATTAAGATAATTAGTGAAAAGTCTAATAATTAAAAAATTATATTCCGAATAATACATATATCAAATGAAACTACACAATCTGATTCATATTATAAAGTAATGTATAATAGAGTGGAAATGATTTTGCACTTCACATGACGTTGTTCTTGCATCTTAATCATCAATGTTGTCAAACAGTCCTTCTTATCTATTTTTAAAGAACTTTTCAAAGTTGGCATTTCCCCTTGCCACCCATTTGTAATCTCTAACTTATGATCATACTTATAACAAATTAATAATCCATAAAATCAAAGCCAATCTGTATAAATGATAAACAAAAGAAAATGGCATGCAATACATTATAAAGAAAAGGTTGAAATGGACATTTCCCCACTATTGGTGGGTGTCAAAATGCCAATGTCTGAATGAAGCAGAGGTATGTTTCTTAATCTTATTGTGCTTTTAGTCAAGCATTCCATTGCTTACTCAAACAGAAACACTTATACCAGTTCTTGTCTCATTGGACTTTTTTTATTATTATTATAAGCATTTGAAACTTAACACCTTTTAAAGAGTAAAATAAATGTCCATAATTTTGTTAAGATGCTGCTGCATCCTCTTCAGCTAATAGATGGTATTAAGAATTTGTTTGTTTTATGTTTTTCTCACGATTTTTTTTTTGAAAAAAACACATTTTAATGACTCTTACAACGTATTTAAGTTGTTTTTCAGAAAATGGAAATTTAAAATATCTATTTAATTTTTTTATAATTATTAACATATGAAGTATAATTTTTATTTTTATAAATTTTTGATAATTTTTTTATATTGTTAAGATATCCTACATTAATTATGATCAAAACATTTTTTTTTTATAAAATCTGGATATTTTTAAAGTAAACGAGATCCAATTTTCTAATATAATATTATAATTTTTTAATTTTAATGTTGGCATGTACCGTTAGATTTTTAATTCTTCAAATTTTACATACCAAATATTTAATTTTAAAAATAAATAAATATATTAAAATAATTTTTATAATTTTTTTTGTTAAAAATTAACAAAATATAATAATTAATTAAAAAATTTATAATTAATTTATAAAAAATAATATAATAATTAATTAGATGAAAATATAATCGGTTAATAATAGATTATCAAATTTTAATAATTAATTATCAAACAATATTAAAAATATAAATAAATAAATTTATTAATCATATATATATATATATATATATATTATTCTCACAATCTTTCTATCGAGAGATCTTCTTCTGTATACAAAAGATTCTTAATTTAGGAACACCCTCAAGTTCCACTTTTCAACACTTTATATCACTTGGATTAAGATACGTAAGAATGCAACTTGTAGAGTTTTGTTTTATAATATAAAAAATGATAAATATCAAATTTTGAAATTTTATTTTAAATTATTCTAATTTTAACTTTTTATCATTAGATAAATTTAAATAAATTCTAATAACATTAATTTATAGAATTTGTTTGATTTAAACATATTAATTTTGATAGAATAAAAATTAATAATTAAAAATAAATTATATATAATATATAATATATATTAAATAAAAATAATTTATTTTAATTTTTTACAACTATTAATTTCCACTATTCAAAACTAGAAACAAAGTACTAATAAATGGCATTGCAATGCGTGAAAGTGGAATAGGTAAACCCTCAACATTCAAGTGGTAACAGTTTCCCCAATTAAAAATGATATTGGGACATATAAATAAAGTATGTACAACTCTTAATGTTTAAGAATATGTGGTTTCGTCTTTTAGTGGTTTGAAAATTATATAATATTCAGTGTGTTATGTAAATATTGCACAAGAATAAGTTTGACAGCTTGTCTTGTTCTTCATTTAGAAGAAAATTTTAGGTAGACAGCTTTTAATTTTATTATTCGTAGCATCACTTAAATAATGTTAAATTCACTGTACTGAAAAGATCTCCCTTAACCTCGAGGACCTTAAACAAGGGTCAAATCAATAAAAGTGTATGATCAAATCAATATAATTACTATTTTCAAGTTATTTACACATAAAAGTATGTTAGTGCGGAATTGTTTGTGAAGATCGATGAAAAATCATTTAAATTTTATAATAATTATTTAAAATCATTTAAATAACTTTTAATTCATTTATAAAGTATATAATTTCAACTTATACTCTTTTAATTGATAGAATTATGTAATTTATATGTACATATATATTATTGAAATTTGTTCGTTTAGTATTCTATAACTATAAGCATTATTATTTTTTAAATCTCATCATTAAGTTATATATTCTTGTATATAAATATCTAAAACATTATCATATAAATCTTTATGAAAAAGTTAAAGATGTACATTATTATTGTGTATAAACTAATAGCTCAAATGATTACGTGCTTTGACAATTTTATATTTTAAATTGTAATCATATGTTTATGTGCCTATCTAGGATGTTCGTTACTGTGCTGCTAGCTAGTAAGTAGGGTGTTATAAACTACTTTTTCTATTTTTTTTATAAAGTATATTCAAGTAAATTATAGAAATCAGGAAAAATATTTTTTTTAAAATATTATAATTTATCAATTTTATCCTTATTTAATATTTTTATGCTTAATTTTATCATTAACATTTTTAACAGTATTATTTTAAACTTTTACCACCTTCAATTATTAAAAATCTTTTAAAACAGTACTTTGAAGAAGATTAAAAAATAATACTTAATGTATGGTTTTGAATGTTTTAGTAATTAATAACTAGTAATTAATAAATAGTAATAGTATTGTGAATAAAAAATAATTTGTACATTTTTTATTTTATTTTATTTATTTATATAATTAAAAAAGATGAGATTTAAATTCAAAATATAACGTAAAACTATTATAATTTTCATCCTTATCAAATAGCTTCTTTATTCCATTTTTTTTAAGAAATCAAAATATTTCATTCTTTTAAACATTAAATAAATCAAATATTACCTAAGAGCTAGGAAACAAGAAATACAATACCCTCAGAAATCCGAAAATGTTGACATGAATGACCTTCCTAAACAAGTTGAAAATAAAAATTAAATTATAGTGAAAAGTTAAAACACCATAGATTTTTCAAATCCCGCACTACACACCATCAAGAATACGAAAATGTGTTAGCAAATGCTCCTTTGGTGTGGAATTTCAACCATGATATGAAAAGATCTGGTGAATCGCTATACATTAACTTCAAACTGAAGATAACATTGATGCTTATAGAAAATCTACTTATACATAATTTCTGGCTTCAAATGCTCATAAAAAAGTTATGGCTACAAAGAGAAGCTGAGCAATCAGAAGCATTCTCATTAATGGGCCAGTAATTATTTGAGATGATGAAGTGCCCATTCGCCCCCACCGAGTGCAGAAAAAATCTTCCCATCTCAAGTTTCAAGTGAAGTGAAGGTGACACAAATCTTCATCCCCACAAAAAGTCCTCATTATTAATATTAGTAGTAACATCAACAAATCATGGTTACGTTTATCATTAATTACACATCTCACAGCCCAATGGATAATTTTGTGGTCAGATAAATATAGGCCCACGATAAATGGAAAGTGAGGCCCTTGAAGTTTAAAAGCCCAATCCAAACTAGCTATTTCAAAAATCAGATATTAAATACACTCAAAACCTGCTTCCTGCCGTTAATATAATTATTTTTATCATAAAATAATAATTTAAATCAAAATTTAATGTAAACTATCTAAATTTGTTATCACTGGACGACTCTAGTATATTACTATTTATATTAATTACTAAGAAAAATAAAATGCTGTCAAATGTTATAAGAACATTAATTAATAAATTAAAAATCATAATAATGGACTTACCTTATAATTTTTTTTATTTTTTTTTATTTTCTTAATCAGCATCCTTAGAATACTGGTTACTAGGATCTATGAAAAATACTAACTAATCGTCACTAACTCCTTATTTTGTTGATTAAAAGAGAAGAATTAAAAAAAAATGATATTAGTTTGTTTAAGTAAAATTAGTGGCAAGAAAATTATTTCTAATAGAATTGACATAAAAAAAATTCCTTCCAAAATGGGAGAAATAACAGGAGGGTTGTTGGAAAAAAATATTTTATATTTATTTTATTGTTTTATTTTAAACAATATTTATAATATACTAAAATATATTAAAATAAAACTATATAATATTTTTTGTTGTGAAATCAAATTTTTATATTATTATATTTTTTTACTCATCCAAATAAATCAAAAGAATATATTCACTTATTTTTTTTCATATAAACAATATTTTTATTCTATTTTAACTTTTTTTTTTCTTTTTTCTTCATATTTCACTATTATTTAAGCAAAGGATAAATTTCTCAACATACTTAGACAACAAAATAAAATAAAAGTATGCACAAAAGAGTGACGTATATACAGGTAGGTACTTAGAGTGAGTTTTGAGTGAGGGAAGTTGCAGAGCCAATATCCACCACCACCGGTGTCTTCTTCTCACTCCTTCAAGTCCTATCCTTTCTCAAACCTTATCACACCACAAATTTTTGCAACAAACAAAACAAAAAAATTTATTAAAAAAAAAAGGGATAAAGAATGAAAGATAAAACCTCTTCTAAGACACTCATCTTTCCCATCTCACCATCCAACCCTTCTCCCTTCTCTCCAAATCATGAACAAAACAAAACAACAAATCTAACATAGCACACAAATCCGAAATAAAATAAATCAAAAATAATTTCAACAAAAAAAAATGTAGTATATGATATAATTATAACAGTGAAGCATAAGTGTAAAGAAAATAAATAAATAAATAAATAAAAGAAGATGTTGGTGAATGAATCGAACGTGGATCTTCCGGAGGAGTTGTTGCAAGTTCTACCGTCTGATCCGTACGAGCAGCTGGATGTGGCCCGCAAGATCACCTCCACTGCGCTGTTCACACGCGTCAACGCGCTCCAATCAGAGTCGTCGGTTCTACGCGCCGAGCTCGTCGAGAAGGAGAGGCTCATTGCGGAGCTCCAATCTCAGGTGGAGTCCATCCACGCCGCTCTATCCGAAGCCGCCGACAAGCTCATCCGAGCCGACCAAGACAAGGTCCGAACCGCCACTGAACCCGGTTCAATTTGCATTGACCAATTCTATTTTTCATTTTTGTTTTGCTTGAGAATATAGGAGAGCTTGCTGAAGGAGAATGCATCGCTTTCCACCACTGTGGGAAAACTCAGCAGAGATGTCTCCAAGGTGCAAATTATATACTCGGATTTGTATTCAATTCTCAATTTTCATCTTAACTTGCTTCACCAATTCCACTAATATTTGCTCCTTGGAATGCGAGTAACTGAGTCATTTTGTTGAACTAATGGCTTCTAAATGCAATTTCATGCAGTTGGAGGTTTTCAGAAGGACGCTTATGAAATCGCTTCAAGAGGATGAAGAAAATCCTGTATGTTATTATTATTATTACTATATTATTGTTGTTGTTCCCTGTGATTAACAATCTTATCTTTGCTTAATTTGTTAGCTTAGTATTATGCGAATATTGTCAAATATTGAAAAATCATATTCATATACTCGGCTTTACTTTTTGATTTTATAATAAATATTTATTTTAGTTATTGATATTAATAAAAAAACATGAAATAAAAACAGATTAAAATGAATGATTTGAAATTTTATAAACAAACCAAAATAATTGTTGATAATAATTTTAAAACTAATTTAAGAGGTTTATGTACTCATATTTTGCTTCCTAACAGGATTAATTATTAACTATTAACCTTCATGATTGCTTTCCTATAAATACTCTCTCATAAGTAGTGGCAATTATCGGGCTTCATATGTTATTGAATTTAAACAATTATTAAGTGTGCATTGTGTATCATAGTTGTAGCTAGTATGCAATTATTTACTTAGACGTTATTGCGGCATGCAACATTTTGCGCAGAAAGGAGCGCTGGACATTGCTGCTAAGTTGCATAGTCAAGCAAGTATCACTTCCACATCGCAGCTTGGAGGTACGTTCAACTCCTCTGCTATTCACCTTTACTATTTGCATTTCTATTCATTCTTCGATGCTGCATATATGAAAAAGGATAATTCTTTAGTGCGATAAGTGCCACCATATCACCATCAATTGGTCAAATCATGGATAAATGCCTGTGTACATGTTTACACAAAATGTGTAAACTAAAATAATAACTAACAAACATCTTACTTACATTTAATAATTACGTAAATTTTGTGCTAAGTGGAATGTGTCTATTGTTAATTGATCAAGTTTACATAATTTGTAAGACAAATTATAATGTACCGCAAGTATTTCTCAAAATCAATGTCCATATTACTTGAAGTCTAGGTTGGATGGTCTAATATATATGATGAGCGGAACAATAAACTGGATTGACCTCCTTGTGGTATGTGTCCCACTTGTATAGCATCTAAGAATTATCTATGTAATGTAGAGTTTTTTACTATTTACTTAATTTATTTTGTGCAGTATGATATCTATCCTTTTAAATATTTTATATATTTTTCAGATAATAAATATATATACTTTTTATTTAATATTTACTTTATAAAATAATAATAGAAGGATACGTAGAAGAACATAGCAAGATAACATATTGCTAAAACATTTTTTCTCTTTCAAAAGGCAACACTCCCTAAAATTGCTTAAGCTCCGTTTATATACAAAGCAAAACAAGCATTTGAAAACTATCATTTCCATTAAATGTGCCTGGGGAAATTTGTTCATATACTCAGTGATCAATTAGTCTAAGTTACAACATAACTTTTGGCTGAGAATCCCCAATGTGCTGTTTCAATCTTAAGTGAATAAGCTACGTAAATCAATTTAATTATTTCGAGCTTGCAATTGGATACTAGTGTCTGAATTTGAAGGAGAGGGGAAGGATAGAGAAACTCAGTGTCAGTTTATTGGGGTCTTACAGCTGTATTTTTCTCATTTTGGCTTTTGAATAAGTTGTCAGTTTATTGCAGCTGAAGATGGTTCAATGCCCCTTTCTAAATCTTCTTCAATGCGGATCAATATTTCTGATACAGGAAATTATTTTGCTGAGGATCGTGAGCCAGATGGTGTGTACTATCATCTAATGGGAGAAATACTATGCATATATATTTCATTTTGTATCATCAAAATGCACAACATGGTGCCTCCTTGATTTGGTATTGCTGATAAGTTAACAATTACAAGTATGCGTGTGTATTCCTAACCTAGCCTTTCTTGCTTTTGTTTTCTATTTCAAAATTTCAGCATCAAAATCTGGACCAACACATAATCTCCTCTTAGCATCTCAAAGTAACACTCCTCGCATTACTCCCCCTGGTTCCCCTCCCAGTCTCTCTGCATCAGTATCCCCAACAAGAACATCTAAGCCTGTGTCTCCCATGCGCCATTCAATTTCCTTTTCAATCTCTAGAGGAAAGTATGATGATAGGTCCTCAACTCACGGCTCAATGTCAAGCTCAGGTACAGGCTCATAAACTAGTAACTTCTTTCAAATCCTTGCTTTCGTTGCATTTGTTATGGCACATTGTTTTTTTTATATATAAAAAAATGGTTCATTTGGTCACCCATATATTCACAAGTTTTTCTTTTTTATCGTCTCAGGACGGACTCGGGTGGATGGAAAAGAGTTCTTTCGCCAAGTCAGGTGAGGGTGCTTGTATTTGAGTTGAATTTGATTTCAAAAAGTGTGAAGTTCCACTGAGCTATTATGCAAACATCAAGAGATTATATCTTTTTTTTAGTTAAGGGAGGCGGGGGGTTAAAGTTGATTATATATCATTTATCTTTTAATGTTCTTTTTGTGTCTTTAAATTAGAAGTAATTCTATGTAACAGCACTTCAATCTGGTAGGACAAAGTTAAATTGTGTTTGATGCTTAACTAAGTATTCTTTATTCATTTTCTCCTATTTGTTGCTATTAGGAGTCGTTTGTCCTATGAGCAGTTTGGCGCATTTTTAGCAAATGTTAAGGAACTGAATTCTCATAAACAAACCAAAGAGGTAATCCCTTTTACTTCTTTCCCTCTACCATGCTTCCCCTCTCCTGTATCTAAATTTCAGTTAATTGCAACCTATTTGTGTATGTAAAATTGCAGGAGACACTGCAGAAAGCTAATGAGATCTTTGGGCCTGAAAACAAAGACCTCTATGCTATATTTGAGGGTTTGATTTCGCGCAATGTCAATTAACATTGCCTAGCGGAAATTTTATTACTCAAGTTTTGTTCCTAGCTAGTTTGTAAGAACTGATATTTCCTTTACTTTAGCAACTTTTTTCCTATTGTAAATTACATATTAATTATTATTGCTTGATAAAGTATTCTTTGAATTTTTAACCTGTTCCTTTGAATTGAGAAATAATTTTTTTTTAAAGACAACAGGAAATCATGTTGGATTTCTTTTATGTTTTGTTTGGAAGATGAAAAATAAGAAGGAAAGGATGAGAAAAAAAATAAAAATTAAAAAAAAAAGTTATTTGAATGAGTTAAAATAGAAAGAAAAAAAAATAACTTCTTTTGCTTAGATGAATGAAAAAGAGAAGAAAAAAATATATTAATAATATAAATTTTAATTTTAATTTTTTTATTAATATAATATATATTTTTATATTTTAAAAATATATAATAATTTTAAAAATTTAAAATAAAGAATGTAGGTTATTTTTCCTATTTTTTCATTAATTTAAAAAAAAAACAAAGTTTGATAGGATTCGTAAAAATTGGTTTATTTTCTTTTATTTTCATGAAATTTTTTTTTTTTTTTTTTTACTTTTTCCCTTTTTATATTTCCTCTTTCTCCCAACTAAACAAAATATTAAAGAAATTATACTATATTTTGATTTCATCCAAAACTAAAGATAGGTAATAAATATAATAATTTTGATTCTTTAACATAACTTATTTTATATCTAATTTTATATTTATTAGAAAAATAAATTTGATGTTAACCAAATATTTTTCGATAAAAAGTCATAAAAATCTTCAAGTCTGTGTTAAACTTATCCTGTGAATTTTTTCATTTGTGAGGAAACAGTATGCTTAAAAATGATCCACTTTCATGATTCTTAGAATCTATTACATGTATAAAAAAATAAGCTCTTTGAATGATTTAAAATAAAAAGAAAAGAAATAACTTCTTTTACTTAGATAAATAATAAAAAAAATATATTAATAATATAAATTTTAAATTTAATTTTTTTATTAATATAATATATATTTTTATACTTTAAAAATATATAATAATTTTAAAAATTTAAAATAAAAAATGTAGGTTCTTTTCCCTGTTTTCTCATTAATTTAAAAGAAAAACAAAATTTGATAGAATTAGTAAAAACTGGTTCATTTTCTTCTATTTTCATGTACATATAAATTATAAAAAAAAATTATATCTTCTTTTTACTTTTTTTTTCTTTCTTTATTTTCTCTTTCTCCAACCAAATAAAATATTAGAAAAATTATACCATATTTTGATTTCATCCAAAACTAAAAATAGATAATAAATATAATAATTTTGATTCTTTAACATAACTTATTTTATATTTATTAGAAAAATAAATTTGATGTTAACCAAATATTTTTCGATAAAAAATCATAAAAGGCTTCAAGTCTGTGTGTTAAACTTGACATCCTGTGGATTTTTTATTTGTGAGGAAGCAATATGCTTAAAAATGATCATTAGAATCTATTAAGTGTATAAAAATCTTTTGGTTAAATAATATCATTGAGAGCAACTTCAATAAAGGTATCTTAATTAACTTTTATAAACAAGCAATGGTTGCATCACAAATTGTGAAGCATTAAAGGGGCTGACATGGAAACTAATATAAGCAATTGTTGTTTATTTAGCTGCAGGTGCGTATCTGATTTTTTGAAAATTTTGATAGAAAAATGTTGATGAAAAGTTAATATATAGGATAATTTGTGGAATTTATTTAGTAAATTTTTAAAAAATTTAGAAAGCAGAATTGCTTAATCTATTAAATAATAAAATAAAATATTGATGTAATATTATATATGCTATTATTATTATTTTCAATTAAAATTAAAATTTTATCTTTATAATTCAAATAATAAAGATTGGCAGCAAAAATTAACGTAACTTATTAGGATGAAATTTTAATTGAAAACAATATTACAAAACTAATAATCTAATGCTTGAATTTTGTCCAAAATAAAAAATAATACCATATCATACAAAGTTTCATGTAAAAATTATAAATTAAACAGTTAATTATAACTCAAAATCAAAGCATCGTTCAGATGTTTATTTGCTGAGCTCCGAAAGAAAGAAGCCCAAACTGGAATTGTATATTCCAAAGTTCTTATAACAATCATTATTGATTTTCTTTTGATTTTTTATTCTAACTTGCTTCGAATCTTAACATTGGCTGGCTTTATGCATCTGAAAGCAAGCAAAGTGTGTCCGCAATGAGTTAGAGGTAGAGATCCCCATAAACCCAAAGATTCTTCCCACACTTTTCAAGATACATATGCATAATATAATCTAGTAATTATTTTTGAACCGATTAAATTGTGCACACTATCATCATCATATGTTGGATAACTGTTATTTTCATTCCAAGCTGTTAACATTAACCAGCGCCATTCGTTAATGGTTATGGCGAAAAAAGAAAAAAAAAAAAAAGCCATTAATTGGCTTCACTTGCACGTGTGAAAGACGTGGGAGGGAAAAGGGGTATATGATCTCATCCTTGATTACGTGCAGGTTGATAGGCCCTTTCGAAACAGCTACAACCTTTTAATTAATTAAATCTGACTAATTTTATTTTGTAGACTAAGATCTTTGTTTTTATTTATTTAATATATAATATATGAAAGGAAAAGAAAATTGAAATGAATGAGCAATTAACTAAAGCCGTATTTGGGGCATAAAGAATCGGTGGGTAGTAATAACAAGGTTGTAGTATTATCGTAGGAAAGAGGACGGCACAGAAAAATCATGCCAACCGCTACTTTCATGTCTCTCTATCTCTCTCTTTCTCTTCCTCTCTGACTCTATGTGTCCGCGTCATTCCCGTGGCTACATCACAGACTAATCTTCTACCCTTGAATTGGCCGCCACCACCACCACCACCACCACCACCGTCACCATGAACCATGAACGACAACCACAACCTTCTTCAAGGTAAGTCCATTTCCTTTTACATGTTTCCATTGCCATTCTATTTCTTTCTCCATGCAACATTTTCATCTCATGCATGCATAATTTCTTTTTCTATAACGTATTTTTCAATTTATTTGTTTTATTTAGTTTCCTTAATAATTTAACATGACGCTTATTTAAGTTTTCAATCATGTGTTGATGTTGCATTGATATCTTCTCGGAATCTGTTTTTACCCTCTTTTGGCCATGTTCTATTTGTCATAATATTCTTTGTTGATTGCTGATGACGAAGATTGATTATATTGGCAGCAATGACGGTCACAAGATGGAAAAACAACAAATAATTGATAGGGAGAAACAATCATTTAGAGGCACACGACCACGACCTGGTTTTTCTGATTCATTTTCTAATATTGGTAAAATTGACCTTTCTCTTCTTTTCTGTTTTTCCTCTAAACATGTTGAGTTGAACTTTATTACACTTTGAAGATAAATAAATATATGTATATATGTGATGGTTTATTGTTTATTGTGATAATGGTGGAATGAATACCAAAATAGACTTGTCAAGTTTGGACATTGAAGAGGGAGGGGCACATGAGTACTCTCCTAGGAGTCAAGAAGGTGAAACCCCTTGTTCCAGGGCCAGCACTTCTGATTCGGAGAGTGTTGGAGCGGGATCTTTAAGAAGCAATTCACCTAATAATAATCAGTGGCGTGGCTTCTTTAAATTACTCAAGAAAGGATCTCAGATGCCCTTCCAAACATTCCATCCACTTAAAAATGTTCCAAAACTGACTAGAAGAAAAAGCAAAAGAATCAGGGAGGACCTCATTCCATCTCTCACTTCTCCAGCTCTTCAGTCATCTCTTGACTCTGAGTTCTGCTGCTTCAAATCTTCCTGGAAAAATTTTACCCTCTCAGAGATCCAGGCTGCAACCAATCACTTTAGCCATGGTATGCAATTCTTTTGTTAGGAAATCAAACCAACTCTGAAGGAAATATTTTACTTTTTTTATGATGGCATCATGCTTGCTAGGCTCATAGGCTATTTTATGTATTTATTTTTGAAGATAATTTGATTGGGGAGGGAGGCTATGCTGAGGTTTATTTAGGCAAATTGGAAGATGGAAATTTTGTTGCCATTAAAAGGTTGACAAGAGGGAACCAAGAAGAAATGACTGCAGATTTCTTGTCTGAGCTTGGAATTATAGTGCATGTGGACCACCCCAATATTGCTAGATTGATTGGATATGGTGTTGAAGGGGGAATGTTTCTTGTTCTTCAGTTGTCTCCTCATGGTAGCCTGTCATCCATACTTTATGGTATGTTAACTAACCATTTTAAAAGTTTCTGGAATGCCTTAGAAATTTTGGGGAAAATAAGTGTTATTTATATTTGTTTTCTTCCCTTGCATGATTTCAGGACCTAGAGAGAAACTGAATTGGAGCATGAGATATAAGGTTGCTTGGGGGACTGCTGAGGGCCTTCGCTATCTGCATGAGGGATGTCAAAGAAGGATCATTCACAAAGATATCAAGGCTTCTAATATACTGCTCTCGGAGGATTTTGAGCCTCAGGTGCCCTCTTGAGCCTCACAAATTTTATTTTGGAATGTGCAATTTTCAACTATTATGAACTTCTCATGTTCTAGTTCTGTATCATATTACAATCTTAATTATTTCATCTTAGTATGTGGGTACAATTTTAACGTCAATCTTACACCAGATATCTGATTTTGGGCTAGCAAAGTGGTTACCTGATCAATGGACTCACCATACTGTCTCCAAAGTGGAAGGCACATTCGGGTTTGTATATTCAATTTAACATCTTCTCAAAGTTTTCAATTATAATATTTTTTTTCCTTCTTCTTTTCACCTATTAATTAAATTAACCCTTTTATTTTCTGTTTTCCTTTTTCTATAACCTTGGATGCCACAACAGCTACCTTCCTCCTGAATTTTTCATGCATGGTATAGTAGATGAAAAGACAGATGTCTATGCTTATGGTGTACTATTACTGGAGCTTATTACTGGGAGACAAGCTTTGGATAGCTCACAGAAAAGTCTGGTGATGTGGGTATGTGTCATTCGTTGCACATCCAATTATCCAAATACTAAATGTTTATTGATCATCTTCATATGGAATTTCAATTCTAATCTACCCTGTTAAAAATAATTACTGCAGGCAAAACCTTTGCTATCTTCAAATAACATCAAAGAGCTTGTGGATCCAGTTTTGGCTGATGCTTATGATGAAGAGCAGATGAAACATGTAATCTTAACGGCTTCTCTGTGTATAGATCAGTCTTCAATTCAGCGACCGCACATGAGCCAGGCATGTCCTTTATATATGAGATATTTGGAGAAGTTTTATTCAATAGATAGTTAGAGCATGTTGGCTTGTCCAAGCATCTTTAGATCAAACCCCTTCTCTGAATTAAGTCATCTTACCATAATACCATTTCTTTCAAATGACTCTAACAAAATATAGTAATAACAGCTGCAAAATTGATTAAGTTTTTATCCTGTGTTTGGTGGATTTGGCCAAGAAAATAAATGAGCAAAACCCTTCTTTTCATCTTTAAGATTTGTGACACCCATCAAGCTAGTCAAAAGTCATAATAAGATCAATATGCAAAATATCCATCACATTAGTCCATTACATCTTTGTTGATTGGATGCAGGTGTTAGATATACTAAGTGGTGAAGAACAGAGTTTGAAAATGATGAAAGAACGGCAGAAGTCAAAACTTCAGAGGACATACTCTGAAGAACTGTTAGATGCAGAAGAGTACAACTCAACAAAGTTCTTGAATGAGAGGGATCGACATATGGAGACTATTCTAGGCTCCTGCAACTCCATTACAGAAGAAAGGGATAAAAATTAGACTTTAGCCTTGCGATTCACATAATGTGTGTACATGCAACTCAGAAGTTGATATCAAAAGGCAGTGATTTATTTGAAAGAACGTGTACTGATTCCACTTGAGGATCCAGAGCTGGCCAGAACAAGGGTTAAAGAGATTAACAAAGACACAAAACAAGACACAGGCGAAACCGCATGTGGATGTAGCATGTTTCTCAATAGTTTATTTAATCAAAATGATGATGAAGTTAGGGTGTAATTTATGAGCCCCAAATCCCAATTCAGGATGGTTGGTTGCTTTAGATGGGAATTACTGTTTTCCATTTTATCCACACAGCGTCAAGGATCATCATCAATTGCAAATACCGTTTTCAGCAAGTTGTTTAATCTTTCTATTCTGAACTTAAGCAGATCTATCCAAGAAAAATTCTTGAATTTGTTCATTTTCTGTTAAGTGATTTATGTTAAATATTCGCTGAATGTTTAAGGAATTAATTAATATATAACCCGTCGTTTATAGAAAATCAAAAACGTTAATTACGTTTATACATTTTGTTAACATGTCTATTAGACCCATACTCATGCAGCACGTTCAGTGTGTAACATGACATGACCCACAATTTTACAGTGTGAAAAATTATTTTTCTTTCAAGTTGGATTAAATTAGTTTTCTGCATTTGATATTCAGGCACCGTAGCCTTCCCTGGAGGAACTGATTAGCCTTTGTTAATTTTCCCGTTGTACAAGGAATCACTGAAATAGAAGAAAATCAACACCTGAAAATTTTAATGCCAAAAATATGCGTTTACTCTACTGTTTCCAATGTCTTTACAAACAGACCCTTAATCTATTATTTGAGCCCAAAACTGAATAGCAAACAACATAAGATCAAAATCCACAAAAGAATTGCAGAGCCTATTATAAATGAATTATGTAATTTGTACTATAAATTTATACAATAATTTATACTATATATATATATATATTTATTTATTATATCACTTACTATATTATATACTTTCTATTCATATCTGTTTTCTTATTGTATATTTTGTTCTAAAAATGTAATAAAATTATCATTTTTCATTATAAATAGCCTTTGCATTGTCCTTGCAAACCGCCACTTACAACTTATAACCATGTCATAAGACAACAATTAAAATTTCGTTTGATCGATTCAAAGAACCTTAGCTTTTAACTATGGCAATACTTATTTATGGAAGAATGTCAACAACTATCTTGGACATATTGATTAAAGTATTAAAAATAAAAGTTTTTTACGAAAAAATATCATTAACACATTTTTTATGATTTCAAATGCAATTATTTCTAATTAAATAACTATTTATCCATTATTTAATGTATAGCCTTTAAATTATTGATTAATAAGTAATTGTGAGGAAAAGCCTTAAAAAAAGTGAAACTGTCTTTAACAATTAAATGGTGAGAAATTACAAAGGCAAAGTATAAAGTTAGTTGGAATTGAAAAGGAAGCGGAGAAAGAGAAAGAGAAATGAATGTGAGTAGGGTTTGGTGTGTGGTGGTAGCATTGATCTTGCAATGGCATGGAGCGTGGAGCTCCTACGCTGGTTCCGCAAGTGCGATCATCAATCCTTCTAAGGTGAAACAAATTTCATGGAAGCCAAGGTCTGTTTCTATATAATTTTGCTTATGAAACTCAATTTGGATTTGAGCAAATGTTAATGATTTGGAATGATGCAGAGCTTTCGTTTACCAAGGTTTCCTCACGGAATTGGAATGCGACCACTTGATTTCCATTGCCAAATCGGAGCTCAAGAGATCTGCGGTGGCCGATAATTTGTCCGGTAAGAGCAAGTTGAGTGAAGTCAGAACAAGCTCTGGCATGTTCATATCCAAGAACAAGGTTCCCTTCTCTCTCTCTCTCTCTCTATATATATATATATATATATATATTTGCAAATTTATGTTTCCACTCCTCATTATCATTATCATATCTATTACCATTAATTGCTTCTGGAAACCCTCGATTTAATTGTGTGCTAGTGGTAGATCCAATATCAATCTTATACTAAACTGTTACTTGGTGTATTTGTGTAGGGCTAGAAGTCTGTAACTATAATGTGAAATCTGTGTAGTTATGCTTCCTGGACATGGGCCAAATCCTTTTCTTTATTTGCTTTTATTCTCTAGCAATTTCATAATTTTGTGCTTTGCGAATTCTATTTGAGTTCGAAGGTCAAATTTTGTCTTTTATGGGTTGTGATGTTAAATATAATTAGTTCTTGTCTTCTCATTCTAATCAAAGAGCAATGCTGTAAATAAGGCTTTCATAGAAGAATAACTTGGTGAGTTAGGGAGAATATTCTGATTGGAGTTTGTAAGTTGTCTGAGTTTTGACAGGTTACACTATGGGGGATCGTTTGGTTTGTTCTGTTGTTTGAACTTTGATGGCTTCACTTTTTTAACTCATACAAAAAAAAACTGTGTTGAGTACTTTCTATGATCTTTTTTTTTAACTCTGCTTATAGGATCCTATTGTTGCTGGTATTGAGGACAGGATTTCATCATGGACCTTTCTTCCCAAAGGTATGGCGTATGTAAAATCATGATGAAAATCTGCTTGGTATTGTTGTAAAAGCTGTGGAACTGATATCTTTGTCATGCTAATACTCGCTAATAGGTTCCAGAGCAATTATGACTTCTAAGTGAATGGGTCAACAGCAATTATGATTTTCATTTGTTATCCCTGATTTTGTATGTTTTTCTCCTGCTATAATGTCTAGATTAAACACAAACAATTTACTTTTTCCTCTGAGACACTAAGATTACAAGTGAATGAGATGGTAGACTTATTGTTCTCTTTATTCTGTGCTTGTCACTTGCTTTTTTGGCATGGTAACTGTAAAGTCCTTTAAACAAGGACCCAGGACACTAATAGACATAGGAAGAAATCAGCTTTATACTAGTCTCGAATATTTTCACTTGTCGAACAGAACATAGGCAGATGATTTCAGGACCGAACTGTGATACTAATTTTGGTTTTGGAGCTATTATGATTTACAAAGTTTTTGAAGTTTTATTGTCTCATTTTCTTTCTTCCATCTGCTATCCTACCACAGGCCTCCAAAGTTTCCTCTATATTGTCTTTTGTATTCTGCATATCAGGAAATCCCTATTGTGGCTGATGTTTGGAATTGTTTATTGCAATATTCCATTCCTTTAAGCTTCTACTAAAATGCCATTAGGGATGGAAGTGAACAAGGCCGTCCGACAGGGGCCTACGGCTCGGCTCGTTTAAAGCCTAGTTAAGCTCGGCTCGTTTAATAAATAGATAGGCTCGGGCTTATTAAAAAGCCTGTTTAGATAAACAAGTCAGGCCTAGGCTTATAAAAAAGCCTATTTAACTTATTCAGGGGCCTATTTATATTTATATATTATATATTTATATTTATTTTAATATATTATATTTATATAATATTTATTTTATATTTTATTGACATAATATTAATATATATATATATATATATATATATATATGTTTTAGGCCTATTTAATGGTCTTTTTATCTTGTAGGCTTTAAGTTTATAAGCTTTTTTAATTAATTATTTATATAGGTTTTAAGTTTATTTATTGATTTTTTTTGTAATATAGGCTTTTAAACAGGCTTGCAGGCCTTGTAGGCTTTAAATCAGGCCAGACCTTGACAGACAAAAAAAAAGCCTTTAACAGGTAACAGGCTCAGGCTCAGGCTTCAAAATTTTTAAACATGCTAGGCTTGAACATTCAAAGCCTAGCTCGACTCGGCCTACTTCCATCCCTAAATGCCATCATCGACTTTTTAAATTTGTTTGGATTAAATAAGGAAGCTATTATCATTTAATAATTTAAATAAGGAAACATTTGTTAATTGCATTTGTTGACATTTGTGTTCAATACATTTTTACTTAAATATCAGTGTAGAAGATTTTAGACCAACTCTATTAAATTATTTTCTATGCTAATTTTCCATTTTTAGCATTAAATTCGGGTTTCAAACAAGCTCTATATACATGTCTTGTTCATATAAAATATGGTTTTGTAATCAACCTTTAGGGGGCTAATGTTAAGGATACAAAAGTTGAAAATTTTAATCGTGAAGGAAAGGAAATAAATGACTTTTCTATTTCCAATTTAATAGATACTTTTTCTAATAAAAATTAAAAACTTTCTACTTTTGTATCCTTAATGAAAGTTGCTTTTTCAATTGAGTACTTAAGTGCTTTAATTTGTTTAAATTTTGTCTTTCCATACCTTTCAATGTTGACTTTAAAGAAGTTAGGGTATATAGAAAGACTGAAGGGCATTACTCTCCCATCGTCTTTTTTTCCTGGTATGATACCCATCAAGCATTCAATTGGCTGTGGGTTATATTTAATGGAATTCAAAACATATGTAATAAAAATCAGCATGCAATAAATGCTTGACAACTCACCATAAGCACCATATCCATAAGGTACCATGGCATCTCCCAAGAGTGAAAGAAACAATTTAAAGCATTCAAAGTTTATTGGACAAAATCATAAATAGGAGGGACCAAAAACATAGTTTACTCATTGTGAATCACTAGTATCTTGTGCAAATAATCTTCATAAAATCATGTACCAAAAAAAAAAACTATATTCATTTGTTAAAATTATTTTGTATGATCAATTGATTAATGAAAATGCATTTCCAGTTTCTCTCCCCTCTCCGCCCAAAAGGAAAATGAAAAAATAAGAACAAGGATGCAACAATCAATTCCTTACTGCATTTGATTATTGAATTTCAGAAAATGGAGAAGACATTCAAGTGTTACGATATGAGCATGGGCAGAAATATGACCCTCATTATGATTACTTTGTCGATAAAGTTAATATAGCTCGAGGTGGACACCGAGTTGCCACAGTTCTCATGTATCTCTCTGATGTTACCAGAGGTGGTGAAACAGTGTTCCCTAATGCAGAGGTTTGTCTAGTATTTAATGCACATACATCCATAGAAATAAAAATATAATACGGGCAAATCAGTGCTGTCATAATTTGTCAATTTGCTTTCTTGGCTTCTCCTTAAATGGCCTTGAGGTCTAGGTTGGATCCTTGTTTAGTTCAACAATTTTCTTGTTTCAACTGAGCCTATCAGTATAAAATATTCAGCATTTAAGTTAAGCAAAATGTCTTGTCTGAGATTACATTAATGTCAAGAGTTTTTCTCTTCTTTTCACTAGTTGCTCATGAATATCCTGACAATATTTTAAGCCTAGAGACTGAGCAAAAAAATTTGGAGGAGTTAAGTTTGTCCTTGATTGGGACCTCCTTGCCATATATTGCAAATTGGTGGTGGTATATATTTTGACTGTGCTTGTAGAAGATGGATGCTTAGAACACTATTCAGGTTTTTGAGAACGAAGAGGTCTTCAATATGATATTCTGATTTCCAACCCCCCTTTCCCCCTCTCTGGTTTCTTCCATGCCATATACGTGGGGAATTTCTTAGGTGAAGAGTCTGAAGATTCCTAGTTTTGGAAAGGAATTTGTTTCTACTTTTACTTCTAACTTTGATAACTTTATGATTCTGGTTACAGGAATCTCCTCGTCACAGAGGTTCTGAAACAGGCGAAGATCTCTCTGAGTGTGCCAAAAAAGGAATAGCAGGTGGGCAGCTGGACAAATAGTTACTTTTAATGGTTTTTCTTCTGTTTTAGTGTGTCACTTCACATATGTTGCCTGTCAAATTAAGTTAAATAATTATTTTTCTTTCCATCCCTGTCCGGGCAATTCATAGTGAAACCGCAAAGAGGGGATGCACTTCTTTTCTTTAGTCTCCACCCAAATGCTACCCCAGATACACTGAGTCTACATGCAGGATGCCCTGTAATTGAAGGTGAGAAATGGTCAGCAACAAAATGGATTCATGTGAACTCATTTGATAAAATGGTGGGAGCTGGAGGGGACTGCACCAATCAGCATGAAAGCTGTGAGAAATGGGCTGCCCTTGGAGAATGCACTAATAATCCTGAATATATGGTTGGATCTCCAGGATTACCAGGCTACTGTAGGAGAAGTTGCAAGGCATGTTAGTGTTAATGAATGTCTTCCCGATTCCACATGAGACTTTTGGCATTGACTTCTAATCTCAATTGGTTCTCCATTTGTTTATTTTTGTGTGTGGGGATTGTAATGTCTTCAGTCTCAGTATAATGCTTAGCTCTCGGATAGTGTTCTAGTGCTATGACCATACTTCAAGAGGTACATTTGTGAGTTGTGAAGTTGTAATGGTAGGTAATGCGGATTCACCATTTTTTCGTCGATACTTTGTATGTAAATGACAAAAGAAAAAACGAAGTATACGTATTTTCTCCATTGCTATGGTTTCCCCTCGTTCTCTGTTTTGAAAATTTGTTACGATCAATTGTTGCTTTTGCGGAATGAGAATATGTACTAAAGTGATTCAAGAACTCCAAAATTTAGTTGGGGTTTGAAATTGAACCAAGAGGAGCAGAACGTTCTCTTGTTACCAAGTTGAAATTGCCACTGACAAAACAATGTTTAGAGATTTTACACTCTGTATCATGAGTCTTTATAAATTTACGGTAACCATTTGTGGAACTATTTTAAGGAGAAGCATTTTGGGCAACTATGGCGAAAAGAAGAAAAAAAAAACAAGTTACTATATCATTATTGAATAGTGACATATTTTAGAGGTTTTAAGAAATTGTTAATATGAAATAGTAAATGTTATTACACATCAGCAGGTACAAGGAAAACTAAAATCATAATTTAATTGATAATTGATTTTTGTAATTTGAAAACTAACTATTGAAAAATAAAAACAGATGAGATTTCTCTGACTATTTTAATTGCAAACTGAATTTTGTGAATAGAAGAAAATGTTGCTGTGGTCCAACGTCCATTGATAATATATCGTAAATCCGTTAAACTGTTAATCTTCGTTCAAAAAGTGTCACATTGGGATAACTAGAAACCATCTAAACACTTTAGAGTCTGTTTAGGTTAAAGTTAGAATTGATTTTTGATAAAATTAATTCATCAAAATTAATTTTAATTAATTTAATTTTGATAAAATTAATTCATATTTAGATATGATATTTTAAAAATGGATAAAAAATATTTTTTATAAGAGAAAGTAAAATTATTTTGTAAGATAAAATTATTTAATTTATTATAATATTAGATAAAAAATTCTAACAGAGGTGAAAATATAATTTACTATCCTACATTTATACAATATCAACGTAAAAACAACTTTTATTATCTTATGACAATACTTGCTGAACATTATATTTGATAAAAGATATATTTTAAAAGGATTAAATATATATTATTTAAAATAGGAATCAATATAAATTTTATATACTGGGTTATTTTTTAGATTTGTAGACATGCAAGTAAAGTTTAAAATCTGGTGGTGTGCATGAAGTTGAACAAGTTAAGCTGGAATTTTGCGTATTATTTTTTTTAATGGATTCGCATAGAAAACTCATTTTATTTTTTTAATTTTTTTAATAATTTTTTTATATTTTTAAATAAATAATATATCAAATATATTTTAATTTAAATAATAAATTATCTATTTAATAAAATATAATAATTTTATCTAAATATTATTATAGTTATTATAACAAATTTAAAGTGAGATAGAATAAATATTTATATTTTTAAATTCAATTCCATCTTTACAAATCAAGTGTAAATTTTTTTTAAATCTCCTTAAAATTAAGATGGAACACCCGTATACGTATGGATACGAATTTTATTAATATGTCTATCCATAACCAAACAAATGGTTTATTAGTGTAAACAATCCATCTTACCCACGGGAGCAATTGGTTTATTACTTCAAAACAATCCATGGTAACTTTTATTTATTTATTTAATTTGGGGGATGTGTGTGGAGATTTTAAGCAACAAATACAAAAGGCATGGTTTTGAGGTGTTAAACATGAATGGATTATTATTTAATTGTCAAATTTTGTTGGAAACATTTAGGTGTTAAAAGCGAGTATTATGGATGGGATGATAAAAGTGGTGTCGAAATTATAAGACAAGAATAGAAAAACAAATGTTGAATGGATGATAAAGACAATTGGAGGGAGCATAGCCTTCCAAATATCAATGAGTCAGTTTTGTATTGGAAAGGGTGGCAGAGGCGAAGGAAAGGATCACAAAGAATCGTGTCAAATCACAAGAATCATAAAGATGCCCATCTTTTGTGGTCCTAATGTCCCAAACAGATGCTGCTTACCACATTCTTTTAATGGAATTTTTTTATTCAAATAAAAAATATATATATTCATATTTAAATAAAAATTATTAGATCTAGTTTATTTATTTTTTAAATCTATTATTTATTAAATTAAATATATAGATGAATGAATTATTATCCTCCTAAACATGCATGCTGCTCCAGTGTATGGTAGTTTCTTGATGATCCATACACCCACCAATTATATTGTTGTTTTTTCTTTTTTCTTTTTTAATGCAACAGATAATACTGTAAAATTGCAAAAAAATAATTAAATTTATATAATATTAGCTATAAATATAAGGATAAAACAGTTGCGTGATCAAGTTTTAAACTCAATCACATTATATGGTTATTTCATTTGAAAAATCCAACGGCTTTGCTCTGAATTTTGTTTCATTGGGATTCTCTTGATATGAATAAAACTAAATTATTAATATTGATGTTATAAATTTATATTAATATATAATCTAATATATTAATAGATAATTTTATTGATATAAAAAATTATATATTATTGATACATTATACTTGTATTATTTATACAAATTCAAGATATTTATATAAAAAATTATTAACAAAAATAACTTGAATGTCTAATTTTTTTAAAATTAATCTATGGCATTCTTTTTCTAGAGTTTAATCTTCTTTATAAAATTTCTAAGAGATCAATCCTTTTCAGATTATAATATTATATAATTTAAATTCGGCAAGTAGTTTATTTAAACTAATTTATCAGAAAATAAAAAAATAAATATTAACAATCAAATTTTATCATAAATAATTAAAATTTAAATACAAAAATCATGTAATGTTAAATAATTTTGAATTCTGACTGCCTATATAAGCTATACAGCCAATTTTAATTATTTTAAATATGATATAAAAAGAGTTTTCTTAATAAAATACATCCCTTCATATTCTTTTTTTTTGTAAGTTCTTCGACCGCTCATTTATATCCTGAAAAAGTATTATTACGAAAGTTACAATATGATAAAATTAACTATTTATATAAAAAATCATATACAAATTTTAAATCTAAAATGTTACTTAATAAAAATTAAATATGTTTCATTTAAATTAACTACTCATTGATTTAAACTTTGATTTTATCTCTATTTAAATCATTCATTACCTTGCCTTCTTGTTGTTTTATGATTTAATTTGAGCAATTAATAGGTTTGAAAAATATAAAATTATTTGTCCATTAGGAAGAGTATAACTAAATAATTACAAAAATTATATATTTATCAAAATGTCTGTCACGGTTAAATTGTAATAAAAAAACACAGTTAAATACATTAATTTATTTTAATAAAAAATAAGCATCGTCCAAATTTAACCCAATAGAAGGTTGGGTTTCAAAAAATGGGTCAAAACGAAGATTACGGGGAATTAAAAGTGTCGGGAAAATTAGTGACAAATAACGTTAAAAAAAATTATTTACTTGATATAAAAGAAGTTTAATTTTTTAAAAACATAATATAAAATTTTTGGAAATTAGTATTAATTTTTAAAATAAATTAAAATCATTAAAAGCATTATGAATTGTGTTGCTTGTTAACAAGTAGTTACCTGTTTTTATTTAACAGTTAAAATAAAAAAACGAAATTAAATATTAAACTTAAGATCACTTAAAGCTACGCAGGAACAGAGTAAAATAAAGTCATACTTTCCAAATCCCAAATAAAGTCACATTTTTTTCATCGTTACCATTTTTACATTTTACTTTTTTCTTATTGTATTTTGTTTTTTGGTTAATTGTGTTTAAAAACGAGCTCTTAGATTTGTATTTATATAGAAACCACTCATATTTAATTTGTTAGCTTGTGAAACAGGTTATATATATTACACAAAAATGCCAATGTTTGAATATTTGATGTATTTTTGTCTATAAATTAATTTATATCAAAATATATGTAAACAATATATTTAATGGAATTACAAATTTCAACTAAACTTATTCAGCCTAACAAAGCTCAATTAATATAAGGTTGTGTTTGTTTTAAGGTTTGATTTTTCATTTTTGGGTGTAAAAATCCTTAAAAAACTTATTCTTAAAAATGATATTGCTGAACATTTTACAGCAATGTTTAGTATTTTGTATAATTTAAAAATATATTTTTAAAATATTAGATAATAAGGTAAAAATATTTAAAACTTAATGAAATTTTATTTATCCCTTTCATTATTGATTATCACCATCCATTACCTAATTTGTAAAATTTTAATTAATTTTAATTATTCCGATATTTTTCTATAGGTATAAAATGATGAAAACAGTACTAAAAAATATGTCTAAAAATAAATTTTACCACTAAATACTATTTCAAAACTTAAAAAAAGTGAAAGTATTTTATAATTATCTTAACATTTTCAGAAATAAATAAATCTTAAAACAAACACCTGCTAAGAATAATATTGGATCATTTGAATTCAAACAGTTTTTTAAGTTTTTAGACGAGTGGAAAATCAAGGAGGGAGAAGCAAAGAACACAGTTGTTTTGTAATGAATCGAATCCAACTTAATTTAATTTTATAATTATATTTAATTCAGTTTATTTGATAGATTGGGGTATGATTCTATTTTATAAAACATTAAGAAACACTATTTTTAATTTTACAATTTTATAGGTAGTGTCTTATTGCAAAAAGTGAAAAAAAAAAAGTGGATCATACGGTTTAATGCTATTTAATTTATGTGTTTAATATAAAATCAGATATCC
Source organism: Canavalia gladiata (assembly GCA_037954105.1). Classification (NCBI taxonomy): domain Eukaryota; kingdom Viridiplantae; phylum Streptophyta; class Magnoliopsida; order Fabales; family Fabaceae; genus Canavalia; species Canavalia gladiata. Next base: position 15,853,599 of record CM075658.1, on the reverse strand, counting down.
TTCAATTTAAAAGTTTTAGAAAAAAATTAGATCATAAAATTAACTTAGATTTAATGGTCGATTGAGATAAAAAAATAACAAATTTGTATATCTTTTTAACCGTTGGACAAATAATATAATAAATTATATCATAAGAAATTGAAATATTTTTATATTATTCTTCAAGAGTCTAAAATATTAGTATATTTGATAAATATCATAATTAAATAATTTATATTGTGTTTCATTCTTGATGTAAATATACTTCTAAAAAATTACTAGTACTTTTAATGAATTTCCCTTTTTCTCTAATTTTTTGTTTTTTTACTTGATAGTCAGATAAAAAACACAAGTGGCTAGTCGACATTGTTTTATTTTATTGAAATTTAAGAACAGTTTTTTGTTTTAATCATAAAAATAATATTAATTTAGTTATCTAAATATTAACCTCAATTTATTTTTTTATATCAGAGAAAGGAAAGGGGACATAACCAGAGCTTCGGTGCTTCCACTGCCTATGGCTTTCTCTTTTTAAATTTTAACTTTTCTTTCTCTAAAGAATGGGAGATAAAAATAACATTAATTTAATCATTAAAAATTTACATTGATTTATTTTATCAGTTATAAAAGTATCGATTTAATTCTTCAAATTTGCTGCCCATGAATAAAAAAACTAATATCAATTTTTAGGAAATAAATTACGTGACAACATTTATATTTTTCCACTATACTTTTTGTATAACCTGATTCCTTTGCCAAACAATCACGTTTCCGATCAAAACTATTTGCTTAGTTTTTAAGCTTTCCAATTTTAATTTATAAATAAATATAATTACTTTTGAGACAAGAAAAATATTTTAATTCATAAATAAAATTACTTTTAAATGCAAGCTTATAAATGTTTTTTAAAGTATATTTTATATGTGTTCAAGTTAACTTATATTAATAATTTTTTTTTTCAATTTACAAAAAGAATTTTGGAAAAAAATATTATTTTCTTACAAATAGACAATTTCAAACATGTACATCTAATATTATTTTATTGTTAAATAATATTCGAACGCAATTTTTTCAATATTAATTATTTGTTCTTGGATTATTTCAAGGTTTTACTACAAGTTTTCAGTTAAAATAGAGCTAGGATTATTTCAAGATTTTCGATAATTTAAAACGTCTTTTAAATCTAGTAAATTATTATTATTATTCTTAAATTTTTATTGTATTGTTATAAAAGGATAACCTTGCCAGTTTGTTTAAAACTTTAAATTTATTAATTTTAGATTTATTAATCTATTTAAAAGTAGGATTTTTAAATTTATTTAAAATTATCTCTACCTGTGATACTTTTGCTTGCTTCTCTCACTTGTTTAGCCCCAATTTTTTTACTTTAAGAAAATTTTGCTTCAACAAGCAATGACATTCTGTTGACGAATATCACAAAATTGTTCAAGTAACTACCAACAAAGTTGCTCTAAAGAGTTTTAATCCAAAATAAATTTTTAAAATAAGATTATTTTATAGAATTAATAATTTTATTTGAATTGAATTAATATGACTAAAATATTATATTAAAAATTAAACTTAATTTTTATTTAGTTTTTTTAAATATAAAATTTGATTAACCCATTTATGATAAAATTATTTATTTCATAAAATAATTTAGATAAATTCTTTGTCAATTAATTTTATTAACTTAGATAAAATATGATGATTGAAATAATGTCATATAATTTACTAATTATATTAATAAAAAAATGATATTTAAAAAGTAAATTAAACAAAACTTACTATGGAAGTAACTGAATTAGTTGTCTTGTTATAAATATGCATTGAGTGTGAAAATAAGATTTATAGTTATGAGTAACATTTTAGATGGTAATAGAACAGAGAGAAAAAGAGAAGTAGTATGAGATGGGTAAGAGAGGAGAAAGGAGTGATGGTGGGGTCCCTGATGCTGATTCTGCAAGAAAAAAAGAAGGAAGAAAGCAGAACAGAAAAGCAGGGAAGAGAGGAATAAAAAGGGTCTCTCCCACTCCCGGGGCCAGTTCAGTGAGTAGTGGACACACAACACAAACATCAACACCAACACTAACACCTAACGTTGGGATTTGCCCCTCTCTCTCTTTAAAGGTATCCATTCCTTCCCTCTCCCTTTTTATTTTTTATTTTTTTCTCTTCTCTGCCACTCTTTGATTGAGCAATAATAAAGATCAAAACTTGAAGGTCTAATCTTTACTGGGTCACTCATATTCATACATAACACCAACAAGTGTCTTGTGTTGTGTGACAGCAGAGGAACGAAGGCAAAAACATGGAGGTGGGTCAGATGCAGAGACAGTGGGTGGACTACACCAAATCCCTCTTCCTGGAGGTATGCCAGCCAAACAGACAATCTGAAATTGACAATTCTAGGATAACTAACTATGTGTTTCTGTTTTTCTTTTGTCTTGCTTTCTTTTGTTTTTTAGGTTTTAATTGTTTAGATCTTTCAATTGTTGATTTTATTTTATTTTTTACCTTTGTTTTGTTATGGTGAGAGAAGGGTTTCTTGGATGGGCAGTTTCTGCAACTTCAGCAGCTGCAAGATGAGAACAATCCTGACTTTGTGGTTGAAGTGGTCTCTCTCTTCTTTGAAGATTCTGAGAGGCTTCTCAAAGATCTCACCTTTGCCCTGTGAGTACTGTTATTACTATTATCCTTGTTTCCCTTCCCTCATCTGTTTGAAATAAAATGCTGTTTATTTGACATTATCTGGTGTTAAAGTGATGATTTTGGAAAAGTGCATCCATCATCTTAATGTTCTTCCAATGTTATTCTTGTGCAGAGATCAGAAAGGTGTTGATTTCAAAAAAGTTGATGCTCATGTTCACCAGTTAAAGGGTAGCAGTTCAAGGTATGGAATTTTATTAAAGCCAACCAAAATTGTAGAAAACCACAGAATCAGAACATAGAACTTTTTGTGCTATTAAGCTTTGTTTGCTCTCTCCCTGCAATGGTTGTGTAGCTATTGGTTCCTAAATAAGTAGACTTTTATTCTCTAGAACTCATAAAGACTAATTAAATTTTATAACTGAACCTCATTTAGGAAAAACCAAAAGGTAATGCGACCTAGTTAACTGTTAAACTATGCTTCTTTTCCATGGTTTGCTGAGACAAAGTTGTTTGCCTGGTATACAGCATAGGTGCTCAAAGAGTGAAAAATGCCTGCATTGCTTTCCGCAACTTCTGTGAGGAACAGAACACAGATGCGTAAGTTGTTAATTTTCAAATAAGTTTGATAATTTTGGTCTCTTGAAGAATGACTGCAAAAATTTGAATGACTAAGCTGGTTGGACTTATAGTTCAAGTGCTGGTGTAGTTAATTTCATATTCTGATCATGGAATGTTTCTGAGTACTGCAGGTGTCTCAGATGTCTTCAACAAGTGAAACAAGAGTACTGTCTTGTTAAGAATAAGCTTGAAACACTTTTCAGGGTAACTGCATAAAAAACCTTAAGCTGAATAACAATACTATATTAATATTATGGGATTTATAATATATATTTTTTTCCATGGATACTTATTGCAGCTTGAGCAACAGATTGTGGCAGCTGGTGGGTCAATTCCTATGATGGAACTGGGTTTCTAAGTGGGTAGGTTTGTAGAGATGCTTGTATTATGATCCTCTTCTCTGTTAAAGATTAGTATCTTTTATCATGTGTTCATGGTCAATGTATGGGTTTTTATGAAGTGAAGAGAGAAGTTTTCATCATCCAATGTACCTTTTTCTTCACCAAAAAGCACTTCATAATTTGTAATCTCTTGCATGCTTTAATGAAGAATGATAACACCACTAATGAACTTGTTTCTTTATTCTATCTCCCAAAAAAGGAAGAAAATTAGCAATGAGAACAAATACTCTATATGAACATGTGGATCACAAAAACGTTCACGTTCACCTTAGGGAAATGAATGATATATGATAATTCTTCATTAGACTTCCCTGAAGTGATGATGATGATGATGCATTACATGGCAATGTCCTATAAGGTATTAGTTGGCAATGAAAGAGTAGTAGTGGTATAAGGTAATGGAAATGTAAAGTGACTTTATTGTGGAATAAGAAACTGGTGAGGACGGCAAATAATAATTTAAAATTGGTATGCAAGATAAGAAGAATCCTGAGAAGATATGATTCTTTAGAAGTCAAATCATGATGGAGTGGCATTGTCCCTTTTGTCTGCTCCTTAATGGAGCAAATTTTGAAAGGAAATGAACGCTGAACATGGCCATAGCAGCAAACATGGTCATTTTTTTAATTTTGATGTTGATTTTCTTAGGATACCTATCCTCAAAGATAATAAGACATGCCAACCTCACAGTGGTGTCAACTCACCAATGCCACGCTTCCCCACATGCGGAGCAGATTTTTTGGTTTTATTTAATATTTATAAACATGACAAGTAATCTATCATCAAGGTTTTAAACTTTTAATATTATACTTATGTGATGTTTGGAAGGTTTTATGGAAAAAAATTGTAAAATTAATTTATGGTCTTATAAGTATTTTAATAGGTTCTTTGATGTAACTTATTAAAATATTTTCTAACAAAACTTATGTGATAAAAATTATTAAATAAATGCTTAGTTAAATTCTATACTCTCTTGAAATTTTATGATGTTATCGTTAATTTATATTTTTTTGAACTATTTCTAATATTAATAAGATACATTTTTATATTTTACTTTAACATTTTTATTTAATTAGAGGTATTTTTATAAAAAATAATAATGGATACATTAAATATTGTAGATTGGGTCTTGTAAAAAATATTAATTTTTTTTTCTTCTTATAAGAAGGATAAGAAAAAGTATCGTATTATATTGTTTCATCTATGGTTGGTACAATTATCACATTAGAATATAAATGCTAATTACAAAAGAAGATGACAGCCGAAAGGGTTTAAAAATGGGTCAGTTTCTTGTATTTTGCTTTTAAATATTTTATGGTATTCTTTTAAATATTTATTCTTTTCCTGTATTAAATCTGAAGTCTATATTAAAACTTGAAGAATATGAACCACACAAGAAAAAACTAGTGTATAAAATATAAAAAGATGCTCTACTTTTTTTGACAGAGAATCATGAACAAATGCCCTCTAGCTTTTATCATGTGGATGACTCCATTTCCTTCTCTGTTCTTCAAAACTTCCTACCTTAGCCGATTGGCTCTGGTCACCAAGCCTCTTTGCATACATCTCATGATAAGCCTTGGAATTCACATGCCTTAAAATTCTGACTAATTTTCCATGTTCCTCATCCACCACCATTTTTCCATCAATGGATTCAACTCCTTTAGCCAACACTTTTATGGGCTTCACCTCAAATTTTGCATTTAATGAAGGGCTATCAGCTAGGACAACCGCACCTAGAATTTCCCCTAAGAATGTGTCCTGCAACAATATATACACAAACCTATTAAGGAGCAGAAACAATGTAGAAAATCAAATGATATTCTGCCAAATACAAATTATTAAAGCTTATATGCTTCTAAGCTAATGATACTCCGTTAAAATGATTCTAGGGTGGGTAGTGTTAATATTAAAGTTATGATATGCTATTATTCAATTATAAATTATTATGTAATATAAAATTATTAATTTTTATGATAATTATTTTAAGAATCATATTTAGAGTAATTTTAAATTGGTTACCCAATAAAAAAAGTTACACTAATATATCAAAATTAAACTCAGTTAAAAAATTAGTAATGAATATGAACTTATACCATATGATGATATCTGTGGTGGATTTGCTTCAAACGGTTTAGCCTTAACAATATACGCTTGGAAAACACAGCTTCAGGTGTTTTTTCTATCTTACGCAACCAATATAACATACGTGAAAATGAACTTGCTTGGTGCTGGATAGTGAGTGGAATGAGTGAGATGTTAACTTGTGATTGAAACACTGTCTTGGCTGCTAAAGGGTCCAGAAACATGTGAAATTCTGCATATTGGTTGGAAGGAACAGAGAAAACATTTCCCTTGTCACAAGCATTCTTGCTGATGTGTCCCCCCACAACATAAACCTCCTGAGACATTTTTGTAACTGTTATGTTATGACATGTCATCACTGCATATTATAATCATCTAAACTACAATGCAAATGAAGTTAGAATATTCAATTTCACCAATATGATAAGAACAGTTTTATGGGGCTACTACTCTTACCACATCTTGTGTCATTTTATAAAACCACTAGTATTCTCTAAAAGTTGTAAAATAATTGTATAATATATAACTTACCTGAATTCTTGAGCTAATGTCTTTCAATGATAAAACCTTTGCCAAATTAGTCAAGGGTCCATTGGTTAATACTGTAATTTTAGACCCAGGTTCCATTGTTTGTAATATAGATTCCCAAATCTCCATAGCTAGTTGTTGTCTGAGTTCAGGGTGATCAGTATCCCGAGGAGCCCCAAATTTCACAGAATTTTCAGATGTATACCTGACTCAAATGTACAATTGTTAGTGTATATTGCTGGATTTTTTTTATGAAAAAAAAAACTGAAATTTTACAAGCATGCCAATAGCAGTTTTTTTATTGCTGGATTCATAATAACTGAATACCAAGGAGTGAGTGAAATCTCACAAATTGATAAGATTGTGTTCATTTACAACAATTTTACCCTACTTTTCTTGCATACATGGATTGAATTCATGCACAAGCTACACACATAATGAGTCCTATGTAAGAGTTAAAATATAAAACTAACATAAACACTTTTATTCTCAATATAAAAAAAATGTACTCTTTTTAAATATTTAAAATAAATTTGAAGTACTAATGTGAATTTTACATAACATATTCCATGATTTTAGTGGAAATAGCAGCTTCCATTCCCCACATAAAACATAATAAATGGTTTGAATAATTTTGTTAAAGATGAGAAGTATGAAGGGACCTTCTGGGGCTACGTGGCAAAGAACGAGCAAGTCCATAAAGAGTGTCAGAGTCCAAAAGGCCACCATTGCCATGAGGAATGGCTTTAGCATAGTTACAGTCTCCAACAGTTGGTAGTAATGGGTTTGACTGATTAATTGCAAAAAAGTCACCAACACCAATTGGGATATCGTCACGACCCATCATGTGCAGTAAGTCATACACCACTTCTATTGTTGCAGCATTTGCCCACCCAATTGGGCTCACAATGATTGCCTGAATCAAAAACCTACTATGTCAATGTCACTGTCACTCACTCCATGCCTCTATAATTCACTCGTGCAAAAACATTAATTATGGAAATATATTCTAGTAAAGTGGATTTAGTTTATAAAAAAATTCATTAAATGAAAGATATAGATGAGTTAAACAATGTTTATCCAACACAATAATTCATAGGTTATGAGCATCACATCCCAAGTAACACAATTGCACAAATTACTAGTCTTTCTTTGGAATGGAACAATCTTCCCTCTTTTCAAAATTTTGTTAACCAAAAAATCTAAAGTAGAAAAGCTTCTAATTAAGCTAGAAGATCATGAAGAGATTTTTTTTTTATAATAAAAATAATGATGTTTAAATTTAAAATCTGTAAATTATCTCCATATTCTTCGTTATTAAACCAACTTTAATAGATTGTATTTTTTTTCGTCTAAACATATTTTTTAAAATTTTAATCTTTTTATATTATTAAGTAACACAATATAATCATGTTAAAGAAAAAATATTTTTTTCCCATTATAATTAGTTATAAAATTATTAATTTTTTCTTTAAAACGACCATATCATGTTACTCAATGAAATTAAAGGATTCAAATTTTCATGTTTTTTTTATAATCTTTTAGTTACATTAGAACACCAATCTCAAAGGAACAAAAATCTACATACATACCTTAAGGTTTATCACTTCAACAGGAACTTTAAGGAGGTAAAATAGAGCAAGGAAATCTCCTGCACTCATGTCCATGTCAAATACCACAGGTTTCCCCAGTGCTTTGTTTTCAAAATCTGGCATGTAATTTATTTCTTCGTAGTAAGGAAATTGTGTACTGAAGTTGAACCTCCCAGCATGTTGTGGTTGCTTTAAAACCTTAGGGCCACCACATTAAAAAGCAACATTCAGATGCCTTATATTGTTATATCAGTAACATTTGATTTACATGCAAAAATTACTCAACATTTATTTACATATCAAATTCAACTGTTGATAATTTTTTTAAAAGAAATATAAAAACAGAATGCACAATCATAAATAAAATTAAAAATAAATGTAATATATTCTTTTACATGTAACAATCATTATACATTATTCTTTAGACCCAATACTAGTTAAATCACAAATAATTCAGTGATGTATTTCCTTCTAAAGAACTTAATCAGTACATTGTTTTGCCTAAATACCATGTAAACCAGAATTTGAAAAGAAAAAAAAAAGAAAAAGAAAAACTTACATTCAAGAAGCTTTTGAAATATTCTCTGTCAAGTGGACTCCTAACATCCCGGTTAGGCTTTGCTTTAGTGGCGACAAGTACCCTGACAGAGTCTGGACCATTCACCTCTAATGTATAACCGTCCTATATAGTACATTTTGCAATAAATAAACATAAACATTTTACTATATGCATGCGTGTTTGTATTATATTAAAGTTGCAAGGAAAAAGAGAAGCAAATACCTGACATCTCCCTTTACCATTCTTCACAAAGCAAAGTTGATCTCTAAGTCCTTGTTGAACATGTCCACTATGAACCCCACCTTTCTTTAAATTGAACTTGGGAACTTTAAGACCATCAAAGAATGGGTTGGAGCCATCATATTTTCCATAAGGTTTATTTGAAGTAATCACAGTTATGTTTATATACTCCATTTCAGCAAATTCATTTTCCTCTTTATTTTTATTTGAGTTTCTCATGCTTGAGATTGCTACACCAGAAGTGAAAGAGTCCCACATAAAATAACTCTGTCAACAATGAGTCATTATCAATGTAAATTCCTTTTTTCTCCATCAAACAAAAGATATGTTAATAAGTGAAAATCATAGGCACATATATGCAAACATTTATAAAAAATTACCGTATAGAATTCGTTATCAAACCATGTATCACGAGCCATTTTCAAGGACTTGAAACAGTATTGTGCCTCATATGTGTCTTGACTCTTTTCAAATTCATCAAAGAATTCTTCAGTGATGGGGATTGTGTTTGTTGCATCAAGAGGAACAAGGGTAACAGGTATTCCAGAATGAATCACCTAAAAAGATAAGTACATTTTGGTCAAGAATTAAATATATCAGTTGACATCAAGGGATAGCTAAACAATGATGACCATTGTTTATTTAATCAAAAAAGATTTAGACAAATCTTTTATTCTTGAATATAACATAAATAAATAAATAAAACATCAATGCCATCACATAAGATATATAATATCTTAAATTTAATGAATTTGAACTTTTTTTTAATATAAATGTGAAAAGATTATGCCAAAGTCTTCTATAAAAAAAATGTTATAACTTGTTAATAACTACTCCAGAAGAGTTTAAGACTAACCTGGTATGCAGCAAAAGGGTCTCCAAATATATTGAACTCTGCATAAGGGTTAGCTTTATAATCTGTGAATAAATTGCCACGGTCACCACACTGGCGAGGTATGCAGGAAGAGTAAGCATTTGGAGGGCAACAACCAGTTGGATTCCTTGACCTTACTCCACCACCCATGATGTAAATATGTTCCACATTTTTCTTTAGGTGTGGATTGTTCATAATGAAAATAGCTATGTTTGTATGCACTCCTATCACAATCAAAGATATAGGACCTGCAGATATTTTGTCAATCAGCACTTGCTGAGCAGTTGGTTGTCGTAGGGGAGTATATTTCCTTCTCCCCTAATGGAATCAGCAAGAAAATGAGTATATCAGTATTTAGACTACAAGCAATTCAAATAAATGAATCAATTCACTTGGTAGTTTGCATTGAAATTTTAAAATGTCTTAAAGTGTGTGTGTGTGATTCAATTTATTTTGGAGAAATAATGGCTTATTGTTGCCAGTTTTCTGAGAGAGGTTTTGAAAAAATTAAGTGATTATTTTGTAAAATTAATTTGTTACCAAACAAGCACTTAGGTAACAGTTTGAGTTGCCAAGAGTAGTTAGAACAGCATTATGTTGACACTGACTTGAACTTTATTACTGAGGGAAAATGTTATTATTTTTTTGGTATTTATACCTGTGGAAGGAAAGATTTCCTGATGCCATAGTTAGTATCAATATCCAAACGCCCTCTAAGACCAATAGGAATGGCTTGTCTGTATCTGCAACCTCCTGTTGTTGTCATTCCCTAATTCAATGAAATGGCATTTGATCTAACATATCAATCATGAACAGAAATATAACTAGAAATTATAAACACATTCACTTCATGTGTTAACCTTAATGTATGCTCCTTGTGTTTCTAATAGCTTGAAAGTTTCATTTCTTTTTTCTTTTTACTTTTTGAAAAATAAGGCCACACTTATAGTAGTGCATAGATACCTGTTCTATAATTGAAAGATATCCACCGACATTTGGAAGTATGGTACCATTTGGGAGTATTCCACCCTCACCTCCCATTCCAACTTCTATGTCATCTCTTCCCATCATGTAAAGTAAGTCATAAACATGATTCACCGCATGCCCAGCATTAGTCCAACCGTTTGCATTGATGGTGACTCCCTGAAGATACAGGCATAGAGACTAAAAAGCATCACAAAAATCCAATCCTTGAATAATAAACAAATGCACAAAATGCTTCATAGTTTACAACATAACCACCCACCAAGTCATGCCAAATATGCAATGTCAACTTCAGAAGATCGAATTGTCTGGGTTTTACAACACATGGAGACAAACAGAACACTATTGAATATTGACAACTTTAAAAACATACCCTTATGACCTACTTGACAAAACAAATAGTACCACACTTTTTACTATACCAGTTCCTTTATTAACAGCAGTAAGATTTGCTTGGAAAAAATAAAAAAATAAAGAAAAAAGAAATATTTCAATGAAGGAGTAAATGATTCCAAATACTCATCTCAGTCAAACCAATGATTCACAATGAAAAGCACAAAAAGGAGAAAAGAATAAAGGCAAGTTGAGCTGCTGAATTTGCCTTGGTTTGCTAACCTCCAATTGAAACTCTGATCTATTGAGCTTCAAAAGGTAGAGCAGAGCAAATAAATCATCAGTATCAACATCTGTATCCAAAAGAATCCGACGAGGCTTGGCTTCCACAGTATGCAAAACAGTTCCAAGAGTTCCTAACATAACCAACACCACAGCCACCCAGAAGAGCCTCATTGGAAACAATCTCTTGAGTCCAAGAGTGACCCAGAATTGTCTTATGTTCAAATATGCAATATAGAATGAGAAAGACTCAAATAAAGCTTTGATCAACATAAAGTAAGAATCATGAAAAGCATGCAAAGAAGAGAGAATTCATGTATGGAATAAGTGAAAGGTACGTAAATGAGAGGTAGAAGGACCTTAAGTAGTTTTGTTAGAAAAATAAAAATAAGAAGCAATTTACGTGTTCATTGGCTTTGTAGTGCATACTATACTATATTCAGCTATTCTGACAATCCACAGAGAATGATAAAGAATTAATTAATTATGGAAAACTCACTGTACGCTAAAAGAGTATCGTAGGATTGGGGGATGACTCATGATCTGACTTGTGGTCACCTTTAAAGGTCACTGCTATTTTATTCCATTCCATTGTTGGATAACATTTAATTTGTACTTGTTCCTGTTTCCTCTTTCATCACCTCAGCCCAAAGAGGATTCAAATTTTTCCCTTTTATATATCTTCATCTTCTAATTAAATCTTCATAGCTAAATCATATAAAATCTCAATTTAATTATAGGTAACATTGCTTTAATAATCATTTGACTAAGTACTTTTCTTCTTTTTTTTTTACGTTGGATTACTTATTTGTAATTATGTCTCACTCATCTTTTGCCGTTAATTTTGTGTTTGTTTGTTTGTTTGTATGCTGGTTGAGGTGAAAATCCATTTCACATGAATCTCTAGACACTTTAAGAAGCATCAATTTCATTTGTGGTTGCAAAAAGGAGTTGCATTGTGGAGAACCTGAAAGTACATGCTTTGTTTTTTCTTTCAACCTCTACACTTGAACAAATGGATTCTAAAATCTTAAGTTGGAATTATTGATTTTGTTTGAAATTGCAGTTCACAACCGCAATTGCAGCTGTAACATCGTAATTTGGAAAGAGGGTTAAAGTCACATCAAGATCACAATTGTGGCTATGTTGACTGTATATGTTCATAATATCAAAAAGCACAATTGTGACATTATAAGTAAAGATTGCTTGAAATAGTGAATTATTTTCATTGCGATAACATTGATGAGTAATTAAAAAAAATACTGAGGAAACTACAAAGTAGGATTTACATATGGGACAAAGAATAATTTTTTTGAGAAAGGGTTCAGCATTCAAATATCTAAAATTTTAATGTTGAAAATAAGTTTTGAGCTTTGGGACTTAGGAGCCCTTACCCCATCATCAATTTATCATAATTTAATTATTGAATCAATTACTAATAGTACTTTTATTACATATGGAAACTAAAACTAGTCTTGTGTAAACTCAACTAAGTATATTCCTTCAAAGAAAATTAATTAATTCCATTAAAAGTTAGAAAACTCACATGATTTTTTTTTTGTAGTTTTCTAAAATATGTACTTATTGATGTTTTGGGGGAAAAATATAACATTAAACATTTACCATTGTCTACTTACCCTGCTTTAAATTTCAATATACATATCTAGTTACAAGTTCCAACAAAATAAGAAGAATAAATATTATCCAAACTTATAGAAAATAACATTTAAGATGGTTTGAAACAATTAGTAAACATATGGAATAACCCAATAATTAAAATAAAGAACAAGAAAAAGGGCAAGCTTAGCTTCATGTATAGCATTACCAATAAATAAAAGATATTCTTATGTGAAAACATGGCTAGCATAAAATAATATATTAGAATGTCTTTTCCAAAGGTTTAGCCAATAAAATCCATGGATGATCGGTTGCATATGAATTTAATCTCCTCCAGTGGTGGCTAATGCCTAATAGAGAGAGAGAGTAGACTTATAATATTATTTTCAGTTATAATCTTTACAAAGTTTCAACATATAAGTCCATGAGAATATTATTATATTTGAATTGTTTAATTATAAAATCTAATTTGGTGGTGTATCTGCTGACAATATATATGCAATAATTTTATTCCGAATAACTAAAACCGGTTGGGTGAGTATCAAATGCCATACTATATATATGTAGTTAAAAATATTTCAGTATATTTTAACGTTGATGCCTTTTCCCAATGAATGAAATCACAACAATTTTTCAACTGAGAAAAAAGAAAAAAGAAAAAGTGTGTTTGCGATTTTGTCAAAAAGTGAGCGTATTTTTATAGATGCAATGGGGCACGCCACTGCTTAGCATATTCTTGCCACTACATATAGAATTTTTGTGTAAAGTTGTTTTGGGTGCTCCACGCCTCAACCTAAATTCTTGGGTTTAATTATATTTTAATCTTTTATTTTATAAATTATAGATTTTAGTTTTTAATTTTTAATTAAGTAAATTTAGTTTCTCTGTTAATATGACTTTTTTAAACTAAAACTCTCATATTCTCAGTTTTTTTATTCAAATATATATATTTGGAATATATGATAAATTTGAGATATAAAATAATTATACAATTTTAGAAGTAAAATATTTAGTTCATTTGGTAAATAAATCAATATACTGTTAGCTAATTGAATTGTTAATAAGTTTAGTTATAAATAAGGTCTTTTTATATATACCTCACACTTAAATATTAAATTAAAATTTATTATCTTGAGGAAAATTATATCTCTATTCTTTCTTAAATAACTATATATATATATATATATATATATATATATATATACCAGTTTAACTTACATTTATTTTAATTTAAACTTCTAAAAATTAATTATCTACACTTTTTATTTTTTGTCTATTAATTTACAATTTTAAGCTTTAATTTGAATTTATATATTCATATCTTCTTCATAATTTTAAACTGTTTTAGTTTATACTTTTACATTTTTTGAAAATTTAAAGTATTTGTATAATGCACGAAATACTGGATAATTAATCCTTCACCATTCAGAAGCATAACGCCAATCATGCAAGAGGCCTGAAGATTTTATTATATATATCTTAATTTTCTGATACATTAATTGATTTTAATTTCAAACAATTTAAAAATAATTATTCTTCATTTATTCACGGTATTGGATATTCTTTTGTTATTGTTTTACTCTATGTCATGATATAATCATGATTAGTGCAAATATTTTTATGGTTCCTAAAATATAACATAAATTATAACAACTTTTTAAACTAAAATTAGCTTAATCATCTCAAGATATTTATCTCTGTCAAAAAAAATATACTTTATCCCTTTTTGAAGATGTTAATATTTTCTATTATAAACGTGCAAACCTTCCGAAAGATCTAAACCTAAGAACTGAATACTTCTAATGGTAATCTCCTACTTGGTCCAAAACAATAGATAAGACTCATTAACAGATTATTATATCTCATTATTTTCAAACTTATTATTGCTATTTTGTTAACAAACTTAGCTAGTACATGTCAATTCCAAAAATTGCTCATCCTATATTATGTATCATTTACTTTGATATGTCAAAGCTACTAATTGACAAACATACTTTTTTTACTATTAACTTCTATTTACACATTAAAGCTTATGCATTGAGCTAATTGCTCTGATATCCAAAAATCAATTAACAAGTGTTTTTAAAAAATTATTTGGTCTTAAAAAGTTTAAACAAACAATTACTTCTTTATCATCAATTGAAGCATAATATCATTCTTTAACTAATGATATTAGTAAAGTTTTGGAAGATTTTGAAATTACCATTGATCTTATAGATTAATGTTTTGTGATAGATCATCAGTCATCCATATTGCCTATGATCTTATTTTTTATGAAAGAACTAAATATATTAAAATTGTTCTCCATTCTATTTGGGAACAAGTTATTAAAAAACACATTCAATTAGTTCATGTCAAATCTTTTTATCAGTTTGCAAATTTATTCACCAAACCTCTTATTTCACTTTCTTTTCAAGGATTATTGTCCTTTATACATATCTTGATTATGAATAATAATACACGTTCTTTTCTCCTATTTTCTCTTTACCTTAGCAAAGGGTTATGCAAAATTTATATAGTGACATGCAAACCTTACCAACCATGAACTCAATTTATTAATGTGTTTTATGTAATTATTTAAGCAAACTATATACATCTAGGAGAGAATAAAAGTTCAATCAACAAAAAATATTTATAGAAAGAATTTGATTATACTCAAAAATACATTAATCTTACACTTGTTTGTATTAATATTGATAATTAGGATATTTTATTTTTATAAAAACTATATATCTAACTATTTTGAGTTTATATAATAAGAAAAATTTTAGATTATTTCAAACTTGTTTGGCCTACTAATGTACTCGTGTGAACCTCCATTGGAAAAGATTATAAATTTGTGTTCGGATGAAATTGGTATTCCAACTAGGTCAGATTTTCAAATTTGAGGTTTTGTTAAATTGAATCAGTTGTGAATTCTCATTTTTACTATGAAAATATGGGGCCAAATTCTACCAAATACAAAATCAATTCTAGCAAAAATAAATTTTATCAAAATCGATTTTCTCAGTTTTAAATCAAACAAACTCTTCATGTGTCAATTTGAAGTAAGTTTGTTCAGTAGGATGCATTTATATACATCGTCTTGTTAATGAATATTTAAAAAATTAATAAATATATTTTTTTAAAAACATGTCAAAAATCATATTGAAATTAGTTAAAAACATTTTCAATAAAAAATTATTTTAAATAACTAGTGTTCTAAAAATACTAATTAGCTTTTAACCATAATAATTCAACTTTTACTCTATGATACAACATGTAAAGTGTTATTTTTTTTTAGCATACAAAGTGTATTCTTATATATTTCTTAAACATATTCACAAATGGATGGTGTTTGATGAATTAATGTGATGTGAGGTTTGCGAATGAGAAAAAACAAAGATGCCAAAAACCACTTTGGGTAAATTTATTGTTCTTTCCGCGACAAATGTCACTCTTTTGGCTTGGGTCAACCTTGCTTTTGTCCTTCGTTAACGGTTCATGAACTTTGGACTCGTTAAAGTGTGTATAATATATATCTTCTATAGTTCAAAAAAAACAAATAATTATAGATAGTACAATCATGATTTTCAAAAAATCAGTTTAAGTTGATCGATCAAAAATTATTAATTAAGCCTTTTATTGTTTGGGTTTACAGCAAATTGAAATTGAAAACCACCGTGTAGAAGCTTCATGTTCTGCAGCTATCGCCATTTGAATTTCTTAATTAAGTTTTAAGTATTGTAATATTTTATTATTTTCTATAATCTATAAAAGTATGATATTGTTTGTACCAATATTGTGTGTATCAAAATCTTAAAAGAAAAATATATTGTGCATCCTCTCCTCTTTCTCGTGAAATAGTGAGTTAATTAGAAAGGTCTTCTTATCCGTTTATGATGAGAATTGAGTGAGGAAAAATTGTGTATTATTATAATGGGTTAAATATATTTTTAAATTTTTTAAAATTCTAAAATTTTTAGATTTAGTTTTTTATTTTTAAAATTTTTGGTTTTATTTTTTATTTTTTTAAAATAAACTATTTTAAGTATTTAAAGTAATCAATATTTAACATATGACATGTAACCATATTTGATATATCAACTATAAATAATTAAAAATAATTTATTTTAAAAAATAAAAATCAAAACTAATTATTTTAAAAATAAAAAACTAAAATTAAAAATTTTAAAATTTAAAAAGATTAAAAATATATTTAACTTTTATATAATTGGTCACCATTTAAATTCTACTTATTTTAACACATGCGCGTTTCTTAACTCCAATAAATAGTTGTGTTGGCACTTGACTAATTTAAATCTTAATTTTAATCAACTGATCAGGAATTGACTGGATTAGTAGAATTTCTATAAACTGGTGGTTCAGATTTAGAAAAAAAAGTTTAATTAATTAATTAAAATTGAGTTAGATTTAATTGAATTTACAAATTTTTATAACTAAGACATTCAGTTATCATCTGGTTAAATATGAGTTAGATTATTAAGTTATACAAATTTAAATTTTTTATTTTTTAAAATAATATAAATAAAAAAAATGAAAAGCAAAAGCTTAAAAAAATTTCATTTTAAAAATGTTTGGGCAGTCTTGTCTTTTATTTTCATTTGAAAAATGTTAAATATAAGTTTCAGTTGAAAGATATTGAAGTAGAAGAAATAAATAAACAAAAATGAAAGAGATATAATATGATTGAAAAATAAAAAAGTAAAATATATTAAAATAAAAATATTATTAAAAAGAATGATAATCACTTTTTTTTTAATTTTCATTAAGCATGACGTTACAGAGATTGTGTGATAAACCAGAGGCATAGATCGATAGAGTGTCGATAACTGATACTTCTGTACTGCATATCATATTTTAGCAAATGGAGATAAGACATGAAACATAATTGAAGAATCAAACTATGTAATGTGGTCCAAAAAAAATTTTTTATGTCACAACGTACACTGATTTCAGCCGAAGGAATTTGAATTTTTTAATTATAAGAGCTTGAATTTGATTTTAATACACACATTGTTGAGGACAATTTTTGCTTCAATAATTGAGAATTCACTAAGGATTGTATCTTTCTAACTTTTGTTGGTAATAAGATAAGAAAAAATTCAAAATTTTACATAAAATTATTTTAATTTTTATCTTTAATCGCTTCATGATTTTGTATCTTTCTAATATGATAGGAAATATATTTAAAAAAATTAAAAAAAACTTATATATAAATATTAATTAGAAAATTAAATAAATAGGGGAGTAGAAAAAAATTACAAAATTGCTCCATCTATTTAATAGAAATATTTTAATAAAAAAGAAAGTAAAAAAAAATATATGCAGATAAATAGGTGACATGTAATTTTAACAGAATATAACAAGTGTATTTTAATAAGACAACAAATCACATAGAAATATGATCTTCTAGTAAGAAAGTAAATTAAATTTTTGGTTTCAAATCTTGAAATCATAATTTGGTGAGATTTCAATCAAGTGGGGGAAGGGTGACTTGGCTGGGGTTAACTTTATTATGGAAGTGATGATATTTTGAGATTTGAGTGTCAATTCTAAATAGCAACGTGTGAACATTTCATGACTTTAGCATCTATTTCTCTAGGGCAACTGCTACTCCAATCACTAAATTTATCTTTCTTTGTTGTTAAAAGAAAAAAGCATAATCAGTGCAAAAGTTTAGAAAATTACACTTTCATCCAAATCATGATTTTAATTTTCAAATTCAAATTTTAACACAAAAACAAAACTTGAAATGTAAGCTCACATCAACATTGAGTGTATTTAAATTACTGTCAATAATAATAATAATTTCTGAAAAATCTGACAAGATTCCTTTAAATGATTAAAAAAAAATTGCAGATAGGCATTGGACTAGTACTAGAAAATGTGTGGCACTTGCACAATGGACCCAGCAGACAAAGTATAGACATGCAAGGAGGAAATGGATAGGGACCCAAAATTCTGTTGACCAAAGAAACTCTGTTTTTGGCAAGCTAGGACAAAGTTTTAAACATATGTGACTCATCCACCTTCTAATTTATAAATCAACCAATAACCATTTTTTTTTCTTATAAATAATATTGTTTATTTATTTATATTTTTTATTATTGTTTATATTTAAATGTAAATAAATATATCCATGTGAAGTTTTTGTTTTAAAAACCAACACACGCGTGTGACTATAAGACCCTGCTTTTTGAAACCAAAAGCTTGAGATGAATTGGCACCTAATGGATTCATTGACCACCCAAAATTGAAGAGTATTTCTATCTTCTTTAAAAATATCCAAAGTTTAATGATAAACCCTTTTAAAGAAATAAAAAAGAGTTCTTTAAGTGAATTGATTGAGGTGAATGATGTTTATTATATCTTTGTTTTTCATATTGGTTATGATGGTTCCATCTTCCATGAAGCTCCCTTGTTATGAATGGGGTGGTTGAATGTACGGGTATGACACTCCTTGACCCAATTGGATGAGAATCATTATAGCACACCACAATGGGGGGTTAAAGTTGACCCATTGAGGCTTAAGCCCACCGCGGAAGCGCCTCAAAAAGAGGCATTGCACACACTTATATGTATAATCTCAGAATGGAGTGTGTCTGACTTAAGGTTGTACATATTTTATAATAAAAAATGATTACAAGAAAGAAAACATTAGCCAATCAATCTAATGGAGAATGCACTTATGTGTTTTTGGAGTAGAAATTTTCCAAAAAGGGTCATCCAAGAGCATGCTGGCAATCATGAATCTTCAAACCACACACGACCATTTAATAAGGCTGCCAATTTTTTTAAGTTTTGTGTTAATGATCCACTTTAGGATACAAATAAAACTCGCCCCTTATTATATATAATCACATTATCTAATTATCAAGATTCGTTTTTCATGCACTCAAAACAAGTCAGTGTTCTTCTCATTTGAGATCTCACTCTGGAAGCCGCCCCTGCCCCTATATTGTAAGAATGCCATAATTTTAAACGCATTTCCAAACGTGGCACAAAAAGTCAGACTCAACTACCAATAGCATGCCAACATGTAGGAGTCATTGATGCGCTGAAATAATAAGTCTTGATCTTTGGATAATTCTTAAGAGGTTTAAAATAGTATTAATTGTAATTTTTATTAATATTTTTATTTATATAAAAATAAATTAAAAATTATCTAATAAATATATTGAATCTTTTCATTTATAAATTTTTTAAAAAATTAATAAAAAGAAAGCAAATTATTATCATGCTTATTTACAAATTATTTTTTGTAGTATAACGTGAAAAATAATAAAATTTAAATTTAAAATCTTATATAAAAGTTCTATGATCTCCAACCTTCTTTGTCTACCAATTATTTCAATAGTCAAAGATAATATTTTAAAAAGGATTAATAGTGCGTTCCTTATAAATGTCATTGTTAATTAATTAAGGTTAAATATTTCAATCTGATGTTAACATAAATGTTGTGTAGCTGTTGGGTTGAAGTAAAAAAAAAAAATTGTTAAAAAATATAAATAGTAACATACATTTATTTATAATTAAACGTAGATGGTTGAATTTATTTAATTTTTTTATTTTAAAAAATTATCAGTGATTTGATAAAAAATATAAATAAGTGGATGTATTTAGAGAATTATTACTGGTTGAAATAACTAAAAGTGAGATCCAATCTATTTTTTATTTTTATTTTTTGGAAGGGGATATTGTACATGATCCGGTGGCAGTGAACAATTGTAGTGTTATATTATTGAGGATAACCAAGTGGGAAACCATATGCTTTTTTCCAAAACTATTCTCATTCAAGCCAACATATTGTAATATTGTTCAATGTCATCGCTTTCCGTCATGTTTATATATATATTACCTGAAAGCTATATTTTGTTGGCTAGTATCATATATTCCATTAGCCATGAAAATGTTGCCTACTTTCACCTGCCCATGAAACACGGAAACAAAAAAAAAATAATGAAAATTTTTCCCTTTATTTTTGGCTTGGGTTGGGTGTGAGAACTCAGAAGAAATGAGAGAGAGAGAGAGAGAGACAAAGGAAAAAAAAAACATTAAAAAAAGGAGGAAGACTAAAAGTGAAGGCAGCTACAGCTTTATGGGCCAAGGCCCAAACTCAAAGGAAGCCCAATGAGAAGATTGCTTTTTCTTTTTGGTGAAGAAGAGATTTGATTTTGACACTGGCACTGCTTAGTCTTGGGCTCTTAGCATTGCTATTGACTATAGTCAATATGCTGCTCCTTTTGTGTACTGAAAAGGCTGAAATCAAATCTAATTTAAATCAAACTTGTACACATTCAATTATTTATGAAATTATCATGTTAGGAATAATTGTATAAGCAAATATTAATAAAATTAATATATTAATTTAACTTCTACATACTCTTATTATCTAAATTATGTTTTACTAAAAGTTACAAAATAAATTACTATGAAAGAAAACAAGTTAATTTGTAACTTAAAAAAATGTTGGTTGTGATACTATATAAATATTGTTTTGATAGTTTGAATTTGAGAAGAAATTATATTAACTTCAAGCTTGTAATAATTGGTTTATGAAATGAAATATTTTGTATTCAAATTATTTTTATTATATCTATTGCATATTTTATTATTTATGCATAGCCTCCTTAAAGTATAAATTATAATTATAAAAAAAATAAAACAATAATAAATTGGTTTAATTTTTTTTGTTAGTTTAGGTTTCCAAAAATAAAAAAAAACTTTAAAATAATTCCTATCACTATATATTGATGATTTATTATACATTTAACTATGTGAGATCACATGCTACTTTAAAATAATTACTAGCCTAACATGTTTAAATGCATGTCAGTTCATTCATAAGTGGCAATAAAAAAGCCATTTATATTTTGAGTATTAAACGACAACATAAGTTGAGTACTAAAACTAACAAAAATATTTTGGAAGACTAAAATCAATTTTTGTTATATTTATAGGAATTAAAAACATAAGTCTTTATTTATTAGTTAAAATAAATACTTAATTTCAACACTTTTATTCTTTTTAAATATTTTTTTATAACAATTCTCAGTTTTATGTTTTTTAAAAATTAATATTTATGATTTAATATTTTTTCATGTAAAAATTATAAAAATTATTTTTTTATTTTCATTAATCATGATAAAAGGCCTCCCTTTCAAAAGAAAAAAAATAATAAAATAATTTTATTTTATCATACTTTACCTTTAGGTCTTAACAATATTTGAACCGTCTATAACTAGTTCATATATAAAGTGAATCCTTTCATAATCGTATATAAAAAAGAGAACATGCAAGTTTTTGCAAGGAAAAATTAAACCCCAAACCCTAATCTAATTCATAAATCAAAGTTCTTGTATGTCCAAAATTTTGACAAAACAACGTATGATTAGTAAACAATATTTTTTTCTTTGTTCTCGCTTATCCATAACAGTTATTTTAAATTTCACTTCTTCGAAAATTACAACATTATCATTATCATGTCACAAAGCCCAAAGTTAATATATTATAATAGCCTAGCAACAAAATTGGCTTGTACGAGAATGAGATAAATAAAGATCGTTTAATACATTAGGGGAACTGCATTTTACATTAACCAATGCTTTAGCCTTTATTTATGTTCATCCATGATAGGCTTACAAAAAGCTTAAAGAACAAGGTACATATAATTGTAACAAATTTTTGGGACCCTTTGTATAACTGTAGTAAAATATATATATATATAAAGCAAAAAGAAAGAAGCATAAATTGCATATAGGTAGCAAAATATATAATGGATGAAGAGACATATGTACAAAGAAGATGAACTATATATAAAACAAACTTCTCCTACGACGACCTGCTCTTTTATTTGGAGGAGCTGGTGCTTCATCACTCCCAGGAAATTCCCACCTCACAATGTCACCATCCCATGCTGAAGTGATCATTGTTGGATAGAATGGATGCCAACTACAATCTCTTACAGGTGCCTCGTGATGATTCAATTTTGCAACTTGAGCACCACTTACCTACAAATAGTGTGCACCATTATTTTTTAGACCACATACCACCTTATAAGAACCAAAAATTAAAGGACCTTCATACAAATGCAGTATCATAGATGTTTTTTTATACTATTTTACAATCAAAATTAAAGTTTCACCTTAGTAGTTAGTAGCCAACATGATAAAAGTAAGTGTTGGTTACTGAGGTAAAATTCTAATTTTAATTGAAAAATAGCATAAGAAACATCTATAGTATTGACTTAAATTTTGTCCTATGGTAAAATATGTGAGCAATTTTTTTTTACCAGGTCATATATATAAACAGAGGAATCACTGGATCCGGTGTAAATGTACTTTTGACCAGTGCTGCAATAAGAAATATACAGGATGTTAGTCATTCACATTATTCAAAATATCAGATGCGAAGAGAATATAAATATAGAACATCATCACAAAAGAACCAATGTTGAAAATATGTTAAACAATAGATGTCACTTGTGTATTTCATTCAATTAATAACTAGGACTAAGAACGAATATAAATTTAAGCTTGCAAAAATATAACATAAACTGGAAAATCATTTATCAAATTCACTGTGTCACCGCAAGTCAAAAATCCATATTTCAAAAGCCATAGAGGGGTTAGGAGAAAACTTCTCAAAAATGACCACAAGAGATTTGATTCTTCCATGAAAAAAAATATCCTTTCACTCTTTCAGCTACATTTAGTGCCAAGTCCCAACTCCGGAGAAAACTTGTTCTAGCCATTCAAATCTGCCTTCTATAATCTAATGGTACAAGATGTGCAAAATATTACAAATTTAAAACCATGGATGACAGTGAAACAGACCCACATCCTAGCTACTCTGCAAAAACAGATTCCATTCATTGAACTAACAGCTGTTGAATTTGTTCATTGCTGTAGAATATATACAACTATTTGATTTCAACACCTAAATATTTTGGATAAATTACAATCTTATATCATGTAAAAGAACAGTGCAACACTAGAATGAGAAAGTGGTAAAAGTATAAGTTACCTATATGATGGTGAGAAATAACAGCGCACTAGAGTCCGCAACACTGAGTGGCCTTTGTATGTAGTCAATGACTGGTCATGAGGATGCTTTAAATTTCTTGCATATTCAGGGTAGTCCATCCACCGATAGTCCCACTCATCATCTCCAAGGCCCAAACTGTTGGTTTAAGTATAAAAATTCATTAAATATACATTGCAGATTTGAAGGGGAAAAATAAAATGGAGTCACTTTTATTGGACTTAAGTATCGCTCCGACATAAAACACTAAGCCCAGATCATAATTAATAATGATGAGTAGTGAGTGAATGCAGACAAGCACATTGATGTGGAAGAGGAGTTATGCTTTACAATTATTAAAAGCCATGATGAATAACCATTATGTAGCATCAGTCAACTACAGTCTGCAACAACAATTCTTAGTTCAGTTGTTCACAGCTGACAACCAAATCATACTAATTTTAACTTCCAAACACAATGAATACTTCATGGCTTTGTAGATCTTATTTTTCAAATTACCGCTATTTTTTTTTTGGGTGTGTGGGGTGGAGAGGAGGGGGCTATTACAGCCACTATCAGATTGCCAACAAAGAGGCCTTATCATATCTGAATTCTCAGCTAAAAATCACATTAAATATAAATAAGATTGGCCAGAGTTTCTTTTTTCTCCAGTTCATCTCTCTGTAATCTTTCTTCCTTGTATTTTTTTATTCTACCATAAAAGCATTTCAAGTAGTTTAAAGAGAGGAGAAACTATAGAACACATTAGCATAACTCCAGATCTATGTAACAAAGTGAGAGATAAAATAGTTTACTTTATGGCATTAGAAGACATCTTCCTTATGTCCCATAATTTAGTAGTTTGATCTTTTCCATTAGAAATTAAATAACGACCATCCCCACGGCTATCGATGAATGTAATGCCTTCCAAATGTCCCATTAAGATACCAGCTGGTTGTCCTTTGGTGACAAAGCAACGCCTATCCCACACCTACACAAAGTCACAACGGCAAAGAATTCCTTCATTGAGTAATTGCAAACAGAAAAACCAAATCAATGCATTGGAAAATAAAAGGATTGGAAATTATTGAGCTGATGAGCAGCAACTAAAGCTAATTTTAAATCATAAATTCATTTAGTTATGAGCCAGGTCCAAGTTTCATAGAACATCATTCTTGGGCTTGCACCTAGGGCATTATTCAGCAAACTACATTCATACATAATATACTATTATTATATGTCATATTTAACAAATTTATTAGTATTTTAAAGAGAACTTGTTCTTTAGTTTTCAGCATAAGCAAAAGATATTCAAGTCTTGTAAACCTTAGTTCAGTGAGTTACAAGATATCAGCAATACTCTTACGGAAACAAGCAATGGCCTAAATACAAGCAAGTCTAGACAACCTGACAGTATAGAATAAATATTGCATGGCTCCAATAAACAGATAACACTTGCATTGTCTGACTATTGGGCTCTTTATAACTTATATTGTCAAACATTGTCTTCAGCAATGTAGCTAATCCATCAATCCAGAATTCACCAGTAACCACATTAAATTTTAGAAACCAGGTTCAATTTTTTACCAATTAAATAACATGGCTTGTAATAAATGAGCTAATAGCAACATCTCAACTAAGTTCATGAGCAATATAAGCAACCAATAGAAAGGCTAGATTATTTTCACAAAATTATCTATACCGAAGCATTTGATGAATACTCTTACAAGCATGAAGGCTTGAAATTTTCATACTGCATTTTGATGAAGCTTCATCTTTGAAGAATTTGATTTAATCAAAGACAAAATTGATATATTCAAAGCTTAATCTTTAAGAACACCAATGTATTTTGCTCAATATATTTAGAAAAAAAAAATCAAGAAACAAGCTTAATCTTGGAGAACACCCACCTATATGCTGGTTTCATTTCACACTTTGAGGAGAGTTATTTTATTTTATATAAAAGGTTCTTCCCTTTAAATCACTTGAAGAAACCTGATAAGCTTCACTAATTTCGTCTACTAATTCTGAAACCATGCTAAATGGAAACAACAAAAAGAAATACAAAGAATAATCCTGTAAAACAGCCCCTCCCCAATACACATTTTCCACTAAAATTCTGCCTACCTCACTCACTCTCCCCCACGTCATATGTAGCCCCTCCTTCCCTAACTTCCTGCTGATTCTAGGATCTCTCTGCCCAATTCACAATGGCCACATGTGCCATTCTGTTATGCTTTGTCTCCCCTTGTGTTATTCCTTCCTTGTCTCTCATTATTCCTTCTCCTTTGTAGACCAATGGGCTTTTAATGTCAGGCCCATTCTTTCTTATTCGACTATAGACAAACCTTTTCTTTAAAACATAAAAAATTAATCATGATATCAAACATATGCAACTTCAAGTTAGATGAAGCAGGTAACCACAGTTCTTTGCAATTGGCAAAACGTCCTCGCTTAAAGTAAAGGAAGAAACAACTGGGAATTATATATTTAGCTCTTAAAGAAACTATCAAGCTAATTGCATTGCCATCAACCGAGAGATCAAAATTGCACCAACTACCCCTTTTGGCATAACACAAATGACTCTAAAGCTGTGATCAATATAAACTTAAGTCACCAATTATGCAATAAGATAAGCATTAAATGAAAATATCACTACCAACACAGAAGTTGGCAGATATTACCAAATTCCTTTACCTAGGATATGAATATTACCTTGATGAAACTATCATCACTTCCAGAATATATTAAATGGCCGGATTCATCAGCAAAGCAGACAGTGTTAACATCAGACTGCAACATGAACAAGGCATGTCAGATACAATTCACCTTCCATGATCGCAAATAGAAGTCCACAAGTCCACCTTGAGTCACACTATATGCCACTTTAAAGTGATGAACAAATGATTAACAATCTATATACAGATCATTCTACAAGAATGAAGAATTGACAAAAAGTAATTCTCAAGCTCCAAAATTGCCTGCCTTAAGGTCTATGCTTCTCCAAAACCTCAAACTGCTCCCACAATGAACCTCAAAACTCAAAATTTTGACATATTCAAGTCAATACATCTAAATTGAGTTTCAGTTACTATTCTGATTTTAAGCAGTGTCAGCCTGCTTTTAATTAGCATCCTAATACATTTGAAGTATTAGCAACTAATAACGGCAAAAGAATATATACCAGATGAGCAGGAATTCTAAGGCTAAGCTTATCTGCTCCAAGATCATATACACATATTGAGCTATCACTAGTTCCAGCCACAAGCTCCTTCCCATCCGTTGAAAATTTGATAGAGAAAATCCCAAATTCATCATCATCATCATCAGAAGAGAAATTTAGTCCATAATGAATTTCCTGCAATAAAAGAAGGGTTCCTGAATGTAAAGCAAACAACTATTAATGTAAACATACATTATATCATAAAATATTTTGCTTTAGGGTTTTGAAGCACAAGAACAAATCTACACATGCCACTCAATAGGAACAATAAATAAAAAAGGTTTACTGTATCTTTAGCAAAGAACAGTATGAATTTTCCCATTCATCTGAGAGGTTGGACAGACCTGATCCAATGACCTACAATTCAACAGTAATAGGAGCTTTTCCATGATGATATAAGAAGCATTTAAGTATTTTAAATATTCGACTTGCTTAGAATAAAGAGCCAACTTTTTCACTAGCCACTTGTAGATCGTATAAACATAATTCAGAGTACAGTAATTGATAAGAATATAAGTATCTCACAACTAGAAAAAAAATGTAAATGTAACATCTGCTTACTCCTCTATAATAATAAAAAAAGCTATGAAATTATGTTGCAATAGCTGTTATGAATGAGTGAGAGAAATTTTCAGTACATACTGTAACATTTGCTATTGACTCTGTTGTGGCAGATCCCACATTGACAATATGGATAATTTCTGACATACTGGCATAAACCTGCAATAATTAATTAACAATTTGTCAAATGTGAGTTGCAAAAAACTGAAGAAACAGTCAAACTGCTCAGACTTATATAAGATTCACAAGCCAAGGTCAAAATTGGTTGTTTATAGTGACAAATTCTTAATCCTAGGAATACCCATGAATGCTGCCTTGTTTGGCAATCAACTCAAACTTACAAGATAGTTTTGATCTGGTGAGAGAGATGTATCAGTAATTGTCCACCGTAAGTTTCTAGCAGAGATGTCCTTCTTAACTTTCCAGTCCCTGTCAACATCATAGACCCTGATGTGGCTTCCCTGTTTTATAACAACGCAAACAATGAAATGCGAAGATTTTGTTTCAAAATTGTAGTTTCTTAACATGTAAAATAGTTTTCAATTTAGCATAATTGTCTTCAGCTTCATACATAATTCAAGTATACAGTAACTACAATGATAATGATAATAGTAATAACCTGGAATCCAGCAACAAAAAGAGAACCATCAGCAGAAAATTGTGAAACATAGGCACGACTTTTCATGCGATCCACAATCCAAGGACCTTTGGTTGGCAAATAGCGGCTTAACACATGACATCCATCTGCTGATGAAAATCTCCCCCGTCCAGAATAATTACCTTCCCTACCAACTAACATCCTAACAGTTGATGCAGGTAATCTCATCTTACCGGGAAGGGCACGGCCCAAAAGCTCATGAGGACTTGACCTAAGTTTTGTGAGCTGTGCAATTTCATGATCAAGATAATTACCCCTTTCTCCAGCCATTCCACTTGCACAAGATTCATTACTGGAACTACCATCATTACAAGCACTTGATTTTTTGTTCAACCGACTCATAATTCACTCTCTCTAAATCCTGCAAACAGCATCAAGTCTAATAAACCTTAAGCCAGGACAATTTCCAATCACAAAACACAACAATACACAGAGAATCCTATCATCTTAACTGTTTCAAACCCAAAATGACCATCAATACTAGCATTCAGTGCCAACAGAGAACCCCTTCAGTCTCACACTACGAGAAGCTTGCTCAATGAAATAAAGCAAAAAAAAAAAACAGTTTTTGATTGATGTAACAAAAGGGTCGGTGAGTAAAATGAAGAAAACGAGTTAATTCACTAAAAAGAAAGGAACTTTAGCCCAATTTTGAGAATTAAAAGGAAAATGGATATCCGGGTACCTAATGAAATTCAATTCTCCATCACTGCGGTTTATCAAACAGTTGAAGTTAAAAAAAGATAAAAAAAATAAATAAATACATAAAGACATAAAGGGGTTATTCATGATTTAGGAATGAAGATTGAAGGTCACCTCTGATTGTGATTGGAATACGAAGTATGAAGCCACACGATTCACTTGCTTCAGTTTTGGTGTACGACTTATGTTATGTGTGTCTCTGATATGAAATTGAAATGAAAATGAATGGATATTAAATACTGGAAATTTGGAATTGTCAAAGCCCCTTCTTTTCTCTGCCTTTGCTTGGTTTCTTCTCAATTTGCATACGTACACATATCAGCTGTTGCAGACTCCCAGGCAACGTCAAACTTCAGTTAAATATTATATATTCAAAAAAAACTACATATCTAATACCGAAATAATAGTAGCACATTTTTTTTATTTTTTTTATGTGATTGTTTTTAGTTAAAATTATTTCTTTGTACATAAATACATATTTTAAATTTAATTTGATTATTTAAAAAATAAAGTACATTAAAAATATGCTATTAATATCTATTTGAATACACTCTCTTGTAGGATGTATCTGTTAAAATTAGTGAATTGGAAAGTTAGATGGAAGTGAAAAATAAAAAATAAAAATTGAAAGCTAATTAAAAGATCAAACATGATAAGTTAACATTTAATGAAATATATTTAATTAAATTAGTTGTTAAAGTTAGTATTTAGAGTAAAAGTGTTTTATAAAATTAACTAGCTCAGATAATTATAAAAAATAAAAATATAATTAATTAATATATTAAATTTTAATAAGTCCATTTTTAATAAAAATTAAAATTTAATTAAATAAATTTTTAAAGTAAAAATTTTTAAAATAGTTTTTATAATTTTTATTTTTATCAAAAGTATAATGTTTTAATTTAAAACTAAAAAATAAAATAATAATTAAAATAAATAATGTATATTAAAATATTAATTTAAAATATATTTTATGATAATAAAAAACATATTAAAATTAATAAAGAATAAAATAATATTAAATTTATAAAAATAAATAAATAGAGGATCAAATTATAAAAATATATTAGGAATAAAAATAAAAAATATTTCAATTAAAAATTAGAAAATTTGAACCCTGTTTAGAATAATTTTTTAAAAAAAATCTAAGAACCATTCTAAAAATATTAATATTTACTAAAAAAACATTATATTAAACAAAAGTAAAATACTTTAACAAATTTTTTAACTTGAAACATATTGACAAGCATGCTTACAATATTCTTTTAAACGAAAAAAACATTTAATACTTTTTATGTTTTTAAATATTAAATATTTTTTTATTCAATGTTTCTCTAAAATATTATAATAATTAATAATGAGATATTATAAAAGATATCATCTTTTTCGATTAGAAATAATTAATGAAACATGTTTAAGATTGAAACATGTTTAGAGTTTATTTTACTTAACAACTCTGCTTTTATTAAGATTTAGTAACATTCTATCATAGGATGAGAATTGTCTTATTTTAAAATTACTTTCATTAAATTTATTTTATTTTATTTTATTTTTTTAAATGTTAAACTTTATTAATTTCACTGTTAGGTTGAAAAATTCTATTATATAAATTAATTTTATAAAATTTTAAAAATATTTAATACTTTATTACAAGAATTCAACTTAACATATATTAAGAAAAATAATTGAAGTTACTCTGAAAAAATGTTAGACTAATAAACAAGAGAAAAAATATGTTAAAAAAAATAATGCCACTTGAAAAAACAAAAAAATAAAATAAAATGAATCATACAATAAAATTTTATTAAAAATAAATATAAAAGTGTTGTAATAATTTATTTTATATTATTATTTTAAAACTATTAATATATTTCTATTATAAATATAAATATTAATTATATTTCTTAATTTATTTATTTCAACATTAAATAACTTATTAAGATAATCAAACAAACTTAACCCAAATCTATTGTTTTATCCATCAATTTAAAGTTCAAACTACATAACATAAAAAAAACATAGGAGAATTACTCGAAGCAATTAAGTAATTAAAAGGAGGAAAGTGGCATATTCACGAATTTTTAAAGTCAGGTTCATTAAATGTTTAATCGAACTCATTTATTTTATGATAAGCAAATAACCTCAATTCAAATCTAATACTTCATCCATAGTTTAAAGTTTAAAGTTCAAACTACACAACATAAAAATCATCGGAGTTACTCGAAACAATTACGTAATTAAAAGTAGGAAAGTGACATATTCTTGAATTTTTTCATTCAGGTTCATTAAATTTTTAATCAACCTCATTTATTTTATTAGACAATTAGGTTTAAATATAAAATTAAATTTAATTATTTAAATAAATTAACATTAAAATTTACAAATTTAAAATTAATAGATTTTGAATAACTAGTGTATATATATTCTTTATATAATTTAAATTTAATTAAAATATACTAATGATATAAATATTTTTTATATTATCATCTAATTATAAGTTATTATCTAAGTAAAAGAAGGTATTTTTTTTCCATGATTATATTGAAATTTATTTGAAAATTAATTAATAATATAGAAAATTATACTAAAACATATTATTTTTTAGTATAAATTTAAATTACTTATTTTATTTACTATATTAACTTTAAAATTTATGACTTTATATTATGAGGATAAAAATTATACTTTATTCTCATACTTTAACACTTTTTCAAAATATAATCTTTAGACTTTTTTTGTCCGCTAATCTATATTTAGACTAAAATATAATGTTAAATTTTCTATAAAAAAAATAACTATAGTTACGCGGATATTTTTTTTATCTGAACCCTAAACCTTTCTCCATCTAGAGCTTAATTATATTGTCCATAAACAGAATTTTTTATTTAGAAAAAAGACAAAACTTGTTAGGACTTGTTTGTTTAATTTTTTTTTAAAAAATATATAAAATTTATGATTTAGATATTTTATGAAAAGTATGAGCTATATTTTATCCGTTTACAATAACAAAAGGTAGTTAATTTTAAAAAACAACTATAATTTTAATATTTTTTTAAAAAATTGTTCAAAACAGGTTCTCAAAATAATTTAAAATTTGATTTTTTTAGATTTAGATTTTTTTTTCAAAAACTAAACAAATAAAAGAAATTAATAATGTTAGAAAGATAAAAAATATTTTCTCATGAAATAATTTTAGTTGGTGTTAGGTACCAACAAAAAATTAAAGTAACTAGTATATATTCAATTTGTATTTTACAAAAATATGGTTTCAAATTCTACTTTCAAAGTAAAAATGCAAGAAGTGAAAGAAGGTAATTTTAGTTATACAATTTTACCTGGATCATCAAGATTATTTTAGTTAATTATAATCTTAACCATAAATTATTATTTAGCTATCATTTCTCTTCCACTCCCCTCACTCACTCACCCTCTCTCTATCTCTATCTATATATAAATAAAGATCAAATAAGTTTAGACATAAAATATAATAAAATAATATTTTTAGTAATCTTTTATCAAAAATAAATTTAAGAAATATCGTTTTATCAAATTATTAAAAATATTATTATATTAAAATTTTAAATTAAGGTAATAATTATCATCAATTAAAAAAAACTAATCAAAGATGAAGAATTTGAATAGTTCGTAAATTTAGATTTCCATATCAATATTGTAGCAAAAAAAAAAATTACTCAAATCATCAAATAATTGATAGCCTTCTATTTTCTTTTTCAAAAAAAAAAATCATCTGTTCAAAGTTCGAACTAGATGGCATCAAGAATCTTGACAAATTGCTCCAAGATTATTTTTTTGTAATCTATATAACAAATCCTTAAATAAAAGTGCAAAAATCAGAAGAGGCACAGGCTCAGAGCACAGAATATGAATTTTTTTTCTTAACAATAAGCTAATAATACATTATATTATGAGCAACCAAAAAATTGGATATGACAACATTCTGTCATTTAATGCTTTAAGGTACGGTCCGAAATGGATCTCAAAGAATTTGATAAAATGATGGTAATAATTAGACAAGGTACTGCTATGCTTTTTTCTTGATCTATCACCTTCAAATGGATTAAGATGGTGAATCCCATGATGCCCATCACAAGAGAGACAAGTCCATAGTGTATCCATATATATAACTTTTTTGGTTCTTCTCTCTATGAACTAATGCAGGCCTGGATTTCTTCCAAAGTTTTTCCTTTGGTTTCTGGGACTAATTTTGCTACAAATAGAATAGTTAAGAGGGAACATCCAGCATACAAAAACAAAGTACCTGTCCAAAAAAATATATATGTATATATAAATCATTTTACTAATTATAGTAAAAATGGGCACAATAATGCTAATTAATTCTGCTTCTATTCTGTGTTTACCAGGAGAACTCCAGCTCATAAGAAAGTTGAAAGTATATGAAACTATCCAAGCTCCTAGCCAATTCAGTAGAACCACCAAGCTTCCTGCAGTTCCCTTCACATGTATGGGAAAGATCTGCAATATGAAAACTAGTATAAGATAGAATATACATTTCTTTGGTTTTCCTACCATCGATCCTTCATAAATTTTTATACTTAACTATTTTCTGAGGATGTCTTTATATAGGAGGGACAGTTGTAGCTACACTACATAATGTTTTACTCTTTTTTTTTAATTGAAAAATAAAAGCTTGACATGTTACATCTCTTGATAAGGAATTTTTTTGAAACTTATGTTGATGGCTATCATTTCAAATTTGACTAGCTTTTCTTCACAACATGCTGCATGCTCTAATTTGGAGAATGATAACTAGTATCTTGAGTCAAAAATGAAAAGTTTTTATTAAAAATATTATTAATGCATTTTTTCTTGAAATTTCTAATACATTCCAACGTTTCTTTTAATAAAAATTTTACTTTTTTTATTTCTTAACGAGTGTTTTTGAGCACTGGCTAGTTACCAAAACCCTTATAATTTTTTGGTGTCAAATGATACATACCTCTGACATTATCACCCAAGGAACAGGTCCCATCCCAATTGAAAATGCTGCTATATAGATCTGATTTAAGGATCAAAAGAAAGGAGAATTTCAGGTCAAAGTGGAATTTGAGTTTAAGGATTTCATTTCCTTATATTTTATCCATAACAACTTAAAGAAGGGAGAAAGAAAAGAACAGATGTTGCAGAAGAAAACTCACCAACACACCAGCAACTACTAGTGTTGGAACCCACTGAAGCAATAAGCTTTGGTCCTGATCCATGAAGTCATAAAGATGAATTTTAGAATTAAGACTTGCACACACACACATTGTACCAAGACTTTTTTTTTTTAATACAAATGAAAGTATATATATATATATATGCACACACATTTGTACAAAGACTTACCTTGAGAAAGAAAGCAATTCCAGTAATAAAGCAGCCTAAGAATGTCCCACTTGCGGAAACCTGCATATATACAACAGCATTTGTTAAGCATTAAAGTTGTTATTCCTCTTACTTTTAGATGACCTTGATGAGAAAGTGCTTGAAAATAGATTTACCATTATAAGAGGTCTTCTTCCAGATTTATCCATCAAAATGGCTCCTAGTATGGTAAAAGGAACCTGTCATTCATTGCAACATATGAAGTTCAAAATTCAAACAGAAAAATTTTAGTTATAAGATTAATTTCTAAGAAATCAATAGAGGGATAAACTACCTGCATGCAAGCATATGCTATGGTACCAACTTTTCCTGAAGAAAGTCCTGCAAATCCAGTTTATAGAGGAATAAATATGACAGACAAAGGAAGCAAGTTTCTTTTGATTTTCCAAAATCAGCATGTATTTTTTTTTTTTTCACTTACCAGCTGCTACAAAAGTCTCAGCTGTATAGAATCCTATACCATTAATTCCAACAGATTGTTGACATACCATTAATCCAACCCCAATCTGAAATTATGACAAATGGTTAATTTAGATCCTTTCAGTAATTATAAACATTGTGATTAAATTTCTGCAAGAAAAGTGTGTGTTTGTTACTCACAACTACAGAGCGCACATGCTTGCTTTGAAACAAATCCAACAGCTTAGTCTTGGGAAGGCTTTGAAGAGTTTCAATATAATCCTATTTATATAAAAAAAAGTCAGTTCAGGTCATCAAACATGTCACATTATTTGGAAATATTTTTAAGGTTTTCAAATAGAAAGTACCAAAATTTCAGCAGCTTCAAGAGAAGTATCAACATCTTTACCCCGAAGTGTCCTTAATGCTAGTTGAAATTCTTTTTTACGGCCAACCTTTGCCTGAAAAGATAAAAAAAATGCATAGTTTATTAACTTTCATTGCTATTTATATTCCTCTTATGCTTATCTTGAAGAAGAAAACAAAGGTGCATTTTGGTCTTTAGATTTTAGCTTAATACTTACCAGCCATCTGGGGGACTCAGGGACAAAGCTCAAACCAATCAACAAGCAAATGCAAGGCACTAGTCCTTCAAAGTTCAAGCAAAACAAACCCTTAGACCTTTTTCTCCATAATTTCTTACACCTTAGGCAACAATTCAAAAGTCAATAATAATGTTATTATATATTTACCTGCAATTGCAAGTTCTCTCCAATTTATGACACTTCCTATTAAGAATGAGACAGATGCTCCAACAACAATCAAAAGCTGAAAAACAGTTTGCGTCAGTGCCAAAATACAACTCAATGATGCTTAATTTTTTTTTAATCAAAGAACAAAATACAATGATTTTTAGTACTTCTTCACCTGATTTGTTGTTGCAAGTCCTCCTCGAAGATTTTTCGGTGCTATTTCTGCTATATATACTGGAACCTGTTTCATTTACCTTATTTTTGTTAGAAATATTATGGTGAAGAGATAACATGTTACTTATAAGTATAACAATTCAAGTTAAATAACATGAGCTTAAACTTTCTGAATTAAAATACAAAAGTTTCATGGTTTTCAATTAGTTACCACATAGGAAATGAC
This sequence comes from Canavalia gladiata, assembly GCA_037954105.1. NCBI lineage: Eukaryota > Viridiplantae > Streptophyta > Magnoliopsida > Fabales > Fabaceae > Canavalia > Canavalia gladiata. Next base: position 15,817,729 of record CM075658.1, on the reverse strand, counting down.
TCCAATTCCGTACCCTGTGAAAAGTCTTCCCACGTCAAGTGAGTAAGAACCCTGCAGAAGGTAAAATAAAATGTTATATTATGCATATAATATTTTTTTTCTATTTTTCTTTATCATATTAATCATTTTATCACATATTTTTCTTTCTTTTTCTTCTTGACTCTCTCTTTATTATATTTTATAAAAATGTATAATATAAATTTTATAAAATAAAGGTTACATTATTGATATAACATTTTTTATAATATTATAATTTTATCTTTTTCATTACTTCAATCATTTTATCTCCTTCTTTTCCATCCTATCTCTTTCTTTACCGTACACAAAACTGCATTATTGTACAAACATAATTTCTCTAAAATAAATTATCCTTTATGTATGGTTATTTTGCAACAACCTTTCTTAAAAAGAACACATATTGTGCAGGAGATGCATACCTTTGAGAAGAAGACAGCCAACCATCCTATAATGCAAAATCCTGTTGAAATTCTCATAGCCTAATTCCCATGAAAATTAAGGCTTAGTAACATGGAAAGACCATATTTGGTTCAAAATGTATTTATTAGATATATTAAGAGTTTTCACATACCCCTTTGCGGCCAATGAAATCCGTTATCCTGCCACTTGTTATAGCCCCAAGCATTGCACCAATAGTTACTAAAGAACCAAACAAGGAAAACTGCAACCCAAATTTTACAAAATGAAAAATAAAAATAGAAGAATGAATAATGAATAATGTGATATAAAAGAAATGTCAATGAGAAGGAAAAACTAGAATACTAACCTCAGCAAGAGATAGATTAAGATCTGCCCTTATAGCTGCTTGAGTTGGTGCTGAATAGCCCACCTGCCAAAATAATAACTTCAACTAAACATAGAAACCTCTAAGGGGGTGTCACAAACACATTTAGTGAACTTTATTTTCAAAATTGTTTCTTTCTTCATAGCTTAATTAAACGTTTAATCAATAATAAGCTGTTATTATATATGAAAGTTTATTATATTTATAAATTTTTCCATTAAACTTATTAAAATAAATTTTAAAAAAATTATAGAAGTTTTTAAGTAGCTATTCTATATAAACTCTTCTAAATGGTCTCTTGTGTCACATACCAAATTTTTCACCTTTTTTTATTATTTTCACTTTCCATTGTTTAGTCACTGAAAACATAGAAAAGACAACGTGGATGTGCCAATTAGAATTTTGATAAGCTTAAAGATACTTACACAAGTTCCAAATGAGAAAGAACCACAAACTGCAACAAGTGTGCTAAGCAGAACCATTCCAATGGATCCATTTTCCACACTTTTATCTGATACAACTTCTTCACAAGCAGCATTGGCAGCAGCCTCCCTTTGTTGAATAAAGGGCTCTTGCAAATACTCAAGTCCATTGCCTTCTCCACTCTCCACATCCTTATGCTGCTCAATTGCCATTTTCTTAAATAGCAATATAACCTCAAAAAAAGTGACACTAGAACAACACAATAGCAGCACCAAAAGTAGAGAGGAATATGTTGTGAGTAGAGAACATGCAAATCCATGCTGTGTTGGATGGTATTTATATTGCATGTACCACAGCAACATTTTTGGCAGATGTTTCCAATGTTGTCCTGACACTGTTCATTAGGAAATGGAAGGAATTAAGGGCATGGAATGGTAAAATCAACATGCGTGTGTAAAGGGCAAGTGGGAATGAAGCTGTCACTGATGTGGCAATTACAAGAGGCCAAAGTAGACCCTTTCTCCTTAGAGTAATGGATTAGAGGGTAGAGGGTCCAAGTTGTTGGTGTCTCTTTGGTAAACAAGTTGCAAAGGGATCTTGTGGCAAGTGCATGATTGCCTTTGTTTATTCTTGTGATCTTACGTGGTTCTTACTCAGATGGGATAATACCATGCTATAGATCAATATAATATGCTTGTCATACTTGGCTGCAGACCTTAGAATCCATTCCATATTTCCATGGTTTCCGGTTCACAATGATTGGGCACATTCATGCTCCTCAATTTTATAACTTGTGCAAGTGGTGGTAAATGATCAAATTAGTAGCAGCTTTTAGTTAAATAAGTGATTCAAGAAAATGGACAATAGTAGCTGCTAAGTCATTCAAATTTGGAGGTTGCATTATTAGATAGATTATATATATATACTTGATAATTGGGGTAGAGGGGTGCAGATATTACTAATAATTAAGCTATGTGTCTTTACGCGTACCATTTATGGTACCTCGTGAAATTTTGAAATTTGAACTCTAAAGTTTAAGTTTAATGAGTGCCTCACAAACTTAAATCAATTTGATTAAATTCAAGCTAGGTTATGTACGGGTGTAAAAATATTTAGTAAAAATAGTATGAGAAGAATAGACTATTTGTAATTTAAGTTGAAGATTTTTATATATTTTTTAATATAATTACAAGATTGTTGTTAATAAAATAAGCATAGATAGTGGGTTCAGATTCTTTTTATTTTTTTAAATAAATTGTTATTAAAAATATAAAAATATAAAAACAATACATTTATAATAACTAATTTATAACTGGATCTCTTTTCTCGTTATAAAAGAAATATCAATACAGAAAAGGATTTAATTCCATGATAATATTCTGCTTTGGCGATTTTAATAAAGGTAAGCTATATCATGATTACATAATTCTGTAAAAAAAGATGTAGACAGTACAACAAAACGTCACCTGGATATTCTGTCACTTTGTGCGTTGTTATTGTCGATCTTGAAGCGTGTTTCCGGGTAAAAGTCAAAACACAACACCAGGATGACTGTGAACTTTTCTCCGTAGTTTGTAACTTTGGATGGGATACCTTGTGGGTATTTTTTTTTAAGTGGTGATTTAAAATTTATTTGAATAGAGTATTTTGAAAAATACTTTTATGTAGGGTGAGAATAGTGTTTAAAATGTATAAATTGATGTGTTTTAGGTTTTAATGTAAAAAATAATATATTTTATTTAATTGATAAGAGAGAAAAAAAATTTGGGGTAAAACAGCTAAATTTGTGCATTTTAATGGGCAAAACAACTAAATTTGTGCGTTTGAAGGTTTTAAAAGTTTTCAGCTGGACAAAGTGTCCAAATTTCTACGTTTTAAGGGGCAAAACATCTAAATTGCTGTGTTTTAAGAGTGAAACGTCCAAATTTCTGCATTTTAATGGTAAAACGTCCAAGTCTCTGCGTTTCAAGGGACAAAAAACCGAGATATCTGTGGTTTAAAGGGCAAAATCCCTTCCATCTCTGCATTTCAAGGGGGCAAAACGTCCAAATTTCTCCGTTTTAAAGGGTAAAATGTCAAAATTTGTGCGGCAAGCATCTCTATAATATATAATATTTTAATTTTTTAACGTAATTATTTATGCGTTATTTATAAATAGGTTTGAATAGATTGTATTATGAGAGTAATTTGTTAATTTAATTTATATTAAAAAATTATTTTGTAGGTTTTGTTATATTTCATGGTGAAGGTTATTTTTTTTTCATACTTGTTTAGTTTTTTTTAATTATGGATGAAATTATTATTATTATCATGTATTTTAATGAAAAAATGTTTGAAGGTAAGGAAAGTTTAACCTTTAAAAAAACTAATTCAGATTTTAAAAAAGGTTAGTTTTAATGAATTGAAAGAAAAATATTTTAAAAAATTAAAATTGTTATTTGAGCAAATTATTTCGAACTTGGTAGAAAGATTTTTAGTCTCATATGAAAAGGTTGAGCATAGAGGATTTCAAATTAAAAATAATGAAGATATGAAATGAATGAACAAAGCATAAAATATTTATAGAAGATGAACAAAAAATATGGAGGGCCAACCCGAATAATCCCCACATGTTTAGACAGACGAACCTCAACTGCAGAGAGGATAAATTTGACCTTAAAACGCCCAAATTTAAGTGGTAGAGGAGGGCAAAACGCCTAATTTTACGCGAAAGGTCGTTACACAGCAGAACGCCTAATTTAAGTGGCAGAAATTCAAACCAGAACTACCTAAATTTAGGCAGTAGAGCTGGGGACGTCGTTACAACCGAAAAAAAATTTCAAACAGCAAAATATGAACACAAATCGCCTAAATTTAAGCAGCACACATCAACGGGAATTGTCACTTGACACCCCTTAATTTAGGCGTCAAATGCCACGTGACATGCCTAGATTTGGACAATTCTCATCTATACTTGTCACGCCTAGATTTGGGCAACAAAAGGCCATGTAAACCGATCAATTTATCCCTATAAATTAAATAAAACGCATTATTATTTATGTCAAAGCCTAAAACGTATTAATTTATGTGTTTTAGGCACTTTTTCCACCTTTGCTGGGAAATATTTTTTACAAACCGCTTAAATTTAAGCGGCACATATCAGCAAGAATTGTCATTTGACATGTCTTAATTTAGGCGTCAAATGTCACGTGACACCTAAATTTGGATTGTTCTCATCTATACTTGTCACGCCTAAATTTGGACACTAAAAGATAGTGTAAACAGATCAATTTATTCCTATAAATTAAATAGAATGTATTATTATTTACGTCAAAGCTTAAAATGCATCAATTTATACGTTTTAGACATTTTTTTTATCTCTACAGAAAAATACTTTTTAAAATCTTATTTAAATTAATTTTATTTTTAAATACACTGCTTTAAAAAAAACCAATACCATATGCTATTATTTTTTGTTATTTACACTTAAATGAGTCAAAATTATAAAAAAAATTAAATTACTTTATTATTAATGTTTTCAACTGCCAACTCAGTTTATCACAGATTTTTAATAAGATAGATTGCAAAAAATTTAATCTACAAATAATATAAATTTTTTTATTGGATCAATAATACAAACTTTTTTTATTTCAAAACACATCAACGTAAGAGTTAACTCATGATGAGTTGAATTGGTTTATAATTTTTTAATTTAATTTATTTATTAATATAATATCATTATTAAAATATAAAAATAAGAAGAAAATATATTTTATTATTAGTATAATAATATTATTATTATTATTAAAATGTAAAATTGATGATATTTTTTATTTTTTGTATTTTTATACTTTAAAGATTTTTTAATATACATTTTAAGAAAATAAATAAAATAACCTGTAAAATTATTTATTAAATTGGTAAATTGAAATAAGTTGATATTTTTTTCATTCATTTTAAATTAAATTAAGTTAACTAATCATTAAATTTAATCTATGATTTTTTTAATCTATATATAAAGATAGATTTGCAATAAATATTATATTGGTCCACCTTATTAATTCAAAAGATTATATCTGTATTTGTTATTATATAATATGTATTTTTACTATTCAACAGAGTATATAAATTTTTAATAAAAATACAATTTTAATATTTTTCTTCAGATCTTTTCTGATTTAATATATTTAAAAAATACAGATTAAATATTTTCTATTTAAATATTCTAATTTATAAAATAAAATTTGAATACAACAAATAAATATAAAATTTATAATATCTTATAAACAAAAAAAAAAATATGTAGATGAATAGATAATTTAGGTGCAGCTTGTTTATGTCTGTTGTTCCTTATTTATAAACTTCTCTCTTTGTATATAGATGGTGGATAAAGTACCGGTTGAGAAAATAAAATGAGTTTCCAACATCTTCCACACATTCAATAGATATATAGTCTTAATCTTGACAAATACTCTGAATAGACAACCGGCTACTCTCCTGTGACAAGATATTTTTTTTTAATTTATATAAGATAAGTCAATTTTTAATTAATTATTTGATATTTTTTTAATTTTTTTTTAATACTGAAAAAACATATCATTTTTTGAAGTTAGTTTAATGAGTTTATTAAATAATCCTTATAATTTTTCTAGAATAAAATGTTTAAACATTTATATTATCTTAAAATAATTAAATATTTAAATTATCTAAACATATTTTTTTATATATCTATTTAAATATACAATTTTATATATATTTTTATCATTATTAAATCATTAGAAATTATTTAAACTTCTTAATAAATATTTAAATTTTAAGTTTTAACAATTATTTATCTTTATAAAAAAAATTTAAAATGATGTATTTAATATTTTTTAACTTACATAAAGTTAAAAGATAGTAAATAATTTAGCTGTTTAAGATTTCAATTCATAATTATTTAATTTAATCTTCATAAAAAGGATAATTATATTTTTAATTAATTTAACTATTATTTGACATAGATTAAAATAGTAGAAGTGTAGTAAATTAAGTGACTCTCGATAATAATATTAATGTTAAGATGTTTTTAATATTAATATATGTGTACTGTAGTTGATAGATAAATCTCTTTTAAATATATTAATTATGATTTAATTATAGATTTTTTAACAACGTGAAAAGCAATAGATTTAAATTAGAATTTTATGTAAAATTATTTAATCATTAATATTTTATTATTGAACCAATCCTATTAGTTTAATTATAGCTGAGCGTATAAAAAAATTATATTAAAAGAAATAAAATATATTTATTAATTTATGTTTTTAAATAAATTAATCATTAATTGTTAATCTAGAAATAATCAGCATTTATATTAAAAAAAAAATCTTTTTGAATGGACAATGAGAATGATGTACTTGCAACTAAGCATATACTCATGAATGATGATAAGGAGTTATCAAATTTCCTTACCATACGAACCTTGTAGTTTGGGAAAGGTACTTCTGTTAGAAAAATAATCCTAATTATTATATATTTCAACGATTATGATATTTTTATATATAAATAATGTTATTTATCTATTCATTCTTTATTTAATGGTTAATAATTTAAAAATAAAAAATAAATTTAACCATTTACATTTAAATATAAATATATATTAATATTTGTATATAATAATTTTTTATATTTAAACAATATTTATATTTTACTTTTTTATATTTCTAAACTTATTACATCATATCATTTTTTTTCTTTTTTTTTTTTCCTCTCATTTTATCTATTTATGTACAGTTACAACTCTTTCAAAGATATGATACTATTACGTGTGACGGCATCAATTTCTAATTAATTATGACTTCTAAAAACTTTTTGAATGTTGTACCTGATGCTTTAAACAATAATTTTTTTAGAGACATGATACTCTCTTCATTCTTTTATTTGTTATTTTTCTTAAAAACATTATGCTCTTTTATATTTATTATTTTAAAATTTTAAGACAACACTTGGTATTTGTTTATAATTAATAAATAAGTTAATCGATTATTAGAAATAATAATAATATAATATAAAATTATAAATAATTTTAATACAAATAAAAATAATTTTAATAACAAGTATCCTTTGTCTTTTTATGATAAACTTGTTAGCTTGGAAGAAATATTATTAGATTATACATGAATATGTAACAACAAATTATAACGTATGACTATAATAATTGAGGGGGAAAAGTGAACCAGGGATCATCGTAGGGTAAATTGGATGAATCTTCATTTCGTATGCATATATTCAGAATTTATCAACAGAATGGATATCGCTAATTTAAGAACACAGGATGCTAATTTTCTTTTATCAATTTCCACTTCACTTGTGCATGTATGAATTTTTTATATCGATGAAGGTTTCATTTGGTTTAAAGTGACAAAATAAAATAATTTTCATAGGTTTGATAAAAATATATTCTAACGAAATATATATTTTAATTATATTCAATAATATAAAATTAATTTTATTCATATTTAAATCAAACATATACTAAGAATTTTGACAAATTTTGGCACGAGAATTTGATCTTACTAGTCATGCATAGCTCAAAACAATAAAAGATTGATAAAAAAAAAACATAGCAACAAATACATTTAGTAGATAATTATATTTTTTAAATATATTGATAAAATTTCGTATCATGATTATATTAATATATATATATATATAAGATTTTAATCAAAATAAAATCCACTTAATACTTTTTATATCTTAAACAACAAAATATTTTTATTATATATCATTAAAAATAATTTTTTTAACAGTTATTTTTTATGATGGTATAAATTGACAAAAATATATTAAATTGAAAAATATTTATATTTAATTATAACAGTTATATCATTCATATCTTTATTAAAATACTTTTTAATGGATAGTTTTTACAAATATTAATTTGATAAAAAATATTAATAAAAATTAAAATTATTATTATTTATCTTTTAAAAATTTTATTAAATAAATTTTTTTAATATATATATTTATAAACAAGTATATCCAAACCTAAAATTCATAGACGGAACTACGTCAGGTTTATGTCATTTTATAACCCTTTCCTAATGTTTGGTAGACAGCAAAGAAAGCTTTTGGTTTATTCAGATTTCAGATCACTGCCAGCTTCATTAGGGTATCACAGATTCACAGGCAGATTTAGTTTCTCAATGTTTTTATTTTTTAAAATAAAAACATTATTTTCAGATAACTTTCTATTTTAGATAATACTTCCTTGCTTAAAATGCACAATCAAGATATTGTTCCAGACTAAAATTCACACTTATATGCTTTCTAATCAAGCTTATTATTATTCGTTTTTACCAAATTAAATTAATAGTTATAACTGTACGTCATCATGAACTTTTGACGTAAATTAAAAAAATAAAATAAGAAAGGGTTAAGACAGAATTGAAAAATAAAATTTAATACTTCATTAAAATCTTAAAAAATATTTTATTAAAATAATTATTATTTTAAAATGAAGAAAGTAATTATAATAAAAAAGTTTGTTAAAAATATATTACTTAAAAAATAAAATACATAAAGGGCAGAACTCATTATGGAGCAGTGATTCTTCTACGTATGCATACTATCCATACATCTTTATGCATTCGGATTGAATGGTTGATAATTATTTTAGAAAAAAAAAAATAGAAATCTGAGGGATGTAGATTTTTTTTTTCTTCCAATTATGAATGGTTGCATTCCTGGGCACAAAATGCCCACTCCAAACCTTCAACTTCAAAGCTCATATAATTATAGTATCTTTATTTTCATTTATTTATTAAGAAAGAAAAAATTAGTCAAACAAAAAAGTTTGATTTACTGAAATTAATTGGCATAAATTTTTAACATATCTTTTATTTATTTTATTATATTATCTTTTTTATTTATATTTTATTTGGAAAAATATTAATAAAAATAATAATAAATATATTTTTCTATAAATAGATAAATAGAAAAGGAAGTAATATATTTTTGTTTAATTTTTAACTATGTGTAAAGAAAAAATTTAATAGGATAAGTGAAATCTATTTTAATCATTTCTATATTTTTAAAGAACTAATCTTTAACTATTGATTAGATGATATTCTTGGTATACAGAAATAGAATTAACTATTATTTTCTTATAAAAAACAATTGTCATTACAGAATTTTTATTGCATCTTTTTTAAATTATTTATTTTTCTGAAATGAATAAGACATTAACTTTTTTCTGTCCAACACATGCAGCAAGATATAAATAAAAAAATATTAAAAATAAAAATAATTTAGTTAAATATAATTATATCTTTTAAAATTTTAAAATGTTCTGATAATAAAAGTATCTCTCTATTGATAGTTGAAGACTAACTATTTTTAGATATAAAAATATCATGTAAGTTTTGTTTTTATGAACAATTTTTTTTTCAAGCATAGTTAAAAATCGAACTCATATCACCATATTTAAAGAATATAATATTTAACTATTAATCAATCATGTTGAATTTTACTCATAAAATTTAAATATTATTTAATAATTTTAATGTTTATATGAAATTTAAAATAAATATTTTGATATAAATTTTTATTTAACTTGAAAACAAATTAAGACTTTCTTTAAAAAAGTCAAAATATGTATTATTTAAATTAATTATCTATTAATAAACAATTATTATTTTAAAAAATATAATAAGCGTTCATATTTACTTTACTCTAAACACTTATTATTTCCAAATATTTATTTTAAGATGGAAGAAAAATATTAACCATATATATTTTTAAACATACTTTTAAAAAATATATATTATCACCATTCCATTGTAGTAACCGACAGATGGTGACACGTCACAATCCGTCATTGGAGATTCGGGGGATCAATGCCAGCTTGTCAACGGTATATCCTAAAATAAAATTAAAGTTGATTATAGTTTAGACTAATGATTATGTGCTGTATATACTGTCATCTACTTACATTTTTAATTTAATAACGATTTATTAGCTGTTATAAATAATTTTTGTGTTATAAAATATGGAAAAACTGTTACAGAATATTAAAAATTACCAAAAATTTAAATAAATTCAAATGCAAGTATTTTACAATGGAATGATTATATTTTTTTTTATAATTTTATAATAACATAAAAAGATAGGAATTATACGCCAAGTATAACTGAACCCATTAAATATTTTTATATAATTAAATATATTAATTTATATGTTCTTTCCGGGAAAAATATTATCCTTGTGACAAAAATATAAGCAACGATAAACATGTGGTTCGAACAGTATGTGAGTTATCCTTGTATATGTATTTTTTATAATAAAACTAACCTCACGTGTTTGCTTTTGCTTGTGTTTAAAGGTCAATTTTAGAAGGGAAAACTGAAAAGATAAAAAGAGAAGGGTTATAATATTTTTTATTAAATTGTATTTTTTAGTTCAATTTGTATATAATTTTAATTTTTTAAGTAATTTTTATTTTTAATTAAAAAAATTTAGCAAATACAATTTTTTATTAATTTTTTAAATTAAAACTTTTTGATTTATTATTTTTATCTAAACTTTTGAAGAATTTATAAGTATTAAAATATGTAATAATTTTAAATATTTATAAATAATAAATTTCGTTAACAATAAATAAAATTTAGAAGATTTTATAAGATTGAAGATTACATTTTAAAAATAAAATTTTAAAATTCATTATTATTTTAAGTTTATATATTATATAAATTTTTATAATATAATATATTATTTTATATAAAATAAATAGTAAATAATATAAAAATATTATAATAATTATATATATAATTATTTATTTTATATATTAATTATTAAATGATATATAAAATATAAAATTATATTATTATATAATATTTTTTATATTATAATCACAATTATCATTATTACAATTATCATCATCATAATAATAATTATTATTATTTATTTTAAAAAATTTAATTTTTTAATTTTTATTTATCTAATTGTTATATATTATAAATAAATAATATTATTTAATATATATAATTTTATATTAGATAAATATTTATAATATAATACTATAATATATATTATTTTTATGTAAAATAAATATGAACTAATATAAAAATATTATATATACAAAATTATTATATTAAATTTTGAAAATTAAATAATATATAAAATAAAATTTTATATAATTATATAATATTATTTATATTATAATTATATATTTTTATTATTAGCTCATAAATATTATTCTTATTCTCACTATTATTATTATTATCATTACTGTTATAATTATAGTTATTATAATAATTATTATAATATTTAATTTTATTATTTTTAAAATTTTTATTCATATTTTTTAATATAATTTAATTTTTTAAATTAATATTTTTATTTATATATTTTTTAAATTTATAATAAAATAAGAAATAGAATAACTTCATTTGATTTTACTTTAAAAATTAAAAATTGAAATTAAAATTAAAATTAAAAATTTATTTTAATTTTTAAAATTAAAAGTTGAAAATTATCCCCGAACGAAGCTTAATTTCTCAAAAAATTGACTCAGCATTATGCAACCTTGTTTTTTAGGTGGACTATTTTAAAATGTCCGTACAACATGTAGGCTGCAGTTGGATCGAGCAATTCGTCACTTGTATCTTTTTTTTTTATCATTATTTTTTGGTGTTAGAATCATTTTTATTTTCAATTTTGAGTTACGTTATGCTTGTCAATTTGCAGGTGAAGTACATACCCCATCTTTTTATGTTCAGTTTTAGGTAGGTTAACCATGGAATGTGGTGATCTTCTTCTTAACATCTAATTTTATTGGTGCCATAATATAAAAGCTTCAATATTTCTAAAATATAGGGGAAGTATCAATAAATATAATCTTTTTTTATATATCATAATTATCGATCTTACGAATAGCCATTAAGCCTAATTAAAATAGTGACCGGTAATAAAATAAGAGAAGTGGTAGTTCTACAACACATAATTAAGGATCCTAAGCCCATAGCCTTCTTAACATTTTAAAAATATAACAATATATAAAGAGGGGAAAAAAGAAAGAAAACTAATTGCATGGCTAAAAGTGGACCCGAAAAAGAAAAAACACCACGACATGAAGTTTTAACGAAAAATGAGCAAAGAAAACTCCATGGTGCCATGTGAGGAAATTGTAGGATTGAAGAGTAGAGCGTCAGAGAAAATGGAAAAGGTAGATGCAAGGAAATGGAATGAAATCCTTTTGGCACCAGCTTATTGATCCCTTGCCTTTATGATAAACAGAAGAGGTTGAATAATTCTAACAGAAAGAAAGAACATATTCCAAATAAAATGTTGAAAAAGAGATTTACGTATACAAAATACTAATATATATTCATTTATATTTAGATATAAATATAAATTTTTAAATTTATTTTATTTTATTTATTTAACATATATTTATTTATATTTCGATATAAATATAAATTTTTAAATTTATTTTATCTTTTTAAAATTTATTAATCGTTGAATAAAAGATGAAGATGAACGGATATATTTTTTAGGTTGACTTTTTTTTAACTTCATTTGGTTTTTCATTGCTAATTTGGCTTAACTCTCTTGGTTTAGATTAAGGTTTTTGATGCGGATGTGTAACGTTGGCCGTTTAGAGTAAGAAAGCTATAACAAGTTGAATTAAATAGCAAGAAAAAGGATTATTAGATTCAAATTAATTAGAGCCTGAACTAAGCTTAATTTGAGTACTTAATTAGAACTGTTTAATAGGTTTATTTAACTCAATAAGCCTAATTCACGTGGGTTAAAATTAAAATAGTTTATAAAATTTGGAAGTCCACAGAGTGAGAAAGCTATTAAAGTCTAATGGGTTTAAATTAGTTCATATGTAATTTTAAAAAAAATTGTTAAAAATTAAATTGTTCGTTATACTCATTTTAGGATTGGCCTATTTTATGAACTAGTTGATCAACTCCATTAATATTATTATAACGGTTAAATAAGTTCATTCAATTTCAGTTATTCCTATCTCACATGAATGAAGATCAAAATAATTCATATGATCAATAAGCTGACATATAAAAAGTTCGCCAAATTTTATAGATTCAAGCCGGTTTATAGATTTTTTTTTTTTAAAAGTTAAATAAGTTTACTAGGTATATAAGATGGAACAAATCCCGTATGTACTAGTTGATCTCCTCTCTTTTTTCCTTTAAACTTTTCATTTTTTCTCTCCTTTAAAAAATTCTTTCTCTATCTCTTTAAACTCTTTCTAGTTTTTCTCTGTTTAAACTTTCTCTTAATTTTTTTCTCTTTCAAATTCTTTTCTACTTCTAAATTGTTTTCCGTCTCTTTCATCTTTCAGTTATATCTTTTAAAAGTCTTCATTTTAAATTCTTTCCTTTTCACTTATATTTAAACTAACTTTTTTATAAAAAAATTCTCTTTTAAATTTACTCTCTTATTTTTTTTTTCTTTTAAATTCTCTCTCTTTTCCGTTTTTTCTTTCTATCTATAAAAGTTACTTCCCTCTTTCTAAAGAATTTAGGGACAAAAAATTCGGATAGAATGAAAAATTTACAGAAAGAAAATTTAAAGAGAAAGAGAAATTAGAGAGAAAAATAAATTTTAGAGATTGAAAGATAAAATATTTAAAGAAAAATATTTTATATAGAAAGAGAAAAAAGTTATTTGAAAGATAGCGGAAATTTGAAAGACAAAGAAAATTTTTGAGAAAAAATTTAAAATAAAAATTCAAACAAAAGAATTTGAGAAAGAAAGAAAAATTTAAAGAGAAAAAAACTTGGAAAGGAAAAAATATTTTAAAAAAACAAATAGATTTTAGAAATAAAAGAAATTTTAGTGAGAGAAAAAATAGAGATAGAGAAGATTTGATAGAAAAAAGAATATTTAGAAACAACTTTTTTATAAAAGAAAATTAGAAAGAAAAAAATTTATATAAAAAAATCTTTGGATTAATATAAGCACTCATTATCATCATATCGCCTAAACAATCCTATTTCTAAGTAAATTATAGAATATAAAATTTGAATATGGGAGAAAGTGAATTAATCATAAGTTATGAACTATTGCACAGCTCTAAACTTGACTAGGGATGGAAGTGAACAAGACCGTCCGACAAGAGCCTACGGCTCGACTCGTTTAAAACCTAGTTAGGCTCGGCTCGTTTAATAAATAGACATGCTAAGGCTTGTTAAAAAGTCTTTTGAAATAAACAAGTTAGACTAGAAAAGCCTATTTAACATATTCAGGGACCTATTTATATTTATATATTATATATTTATATTTATTTTAATATATTATATTTATATAATTTTTATTTTATATTTTATTTACATAATATTAACATATATATGTTTTAAGCTTATTTAATAACCTTTTTATCTTGTAGACTTTAAGTTTGGAAGCTTTTTTAATTCATTATTTATATAAGCTTTAAGTTTATTTATTAATTTTTTTTGTAATGTAGGCTTTTAAACAAGTTTACAGGCCTTATAGGCTTTAAATCAGGTCAGGCAATAGGTAACAGGCCTAGACTCAAGCCTCAAAATTTCAAAATTTTTAAACAAACCAGACTTGAACACTCAAAGTCTAACTCGGCTCGGCCTACTTCCATCCCTAAATTTGACTAACTTCAATTTATATTCATAGCGACCTTTCAAATCAGTCCTAAAAGTTTTAGAAAAAAAAAAATACAAAACCTTTCAACTTGTTATGTCTGTGTAATTTTGTAACTTCTATACAGACTTATATAAAAACAGAGTGCTAAATTTTCCCAATGCTTTTTTCTAATAATAAGGACTGAGATTAATCAAACCAGTTCAAGAGCTACTTACAGAAAAAATTCATTATAAGCTCAATTGATGCAATGCATATATAATTAAAACAAAACCATGCATATATCTTTTAATGTAACAACACAGAATTTTACTTTTATATTTTCAAGCACTTTCCATAATATATATAAAATAATTCACTCTTTTATCAAACTCATAAAAGGATAACAATTAAACTCAAACTCAATGATTACCTATAAAATTATCCAGAACAAATGAGATATTTATCTATCAAAAAGTCTGGATTTGAGTATGAATTATTATTCACATTTTTTTATGCAAGCATGGATGTAGGTATGAATACAATAATCTTCTACCCGATTCAGACCCATGTAATATATTTACCTTATTTTATAAGTAAATTTGAAAGTTCTTTTTAAGTTAAATAATTGTGTATAATGTTTTGTAGCTAAAAATTATATTATCCTTAAATATTTTTTTACTTAGTTATATACTTTACTTTTAATTATTGCTCCTTTTATTATTTTTTTAATTAATGTTAGTGTTATGATATCATTCTTATTTTACTAATTTGTATAAAAACGTATCATAAAATGTCACATTCAAGTTAACTTAAGGTATAATGGGCCTAAGTTCAAGAATACAAATACGATAAGAATATGGATATTAAAATTATCATCCACACAAATATAGATTCAGTACAAGTAAAGCCGATCATCGTCTCTACCAGGACAGTTATGAGTTAAATAATGAATTAAGAGTCTGTTTAGAAGCCCGTTGAGCATCTGAAGAATCAATTCTCCACGCAGCTAAAAACAAACTCCTACAATCCACCACGCTTCATAAATTGCTTTATTTTCGAAACAGAGTTTGCAGAAGCATGCACACAAACACACTAGGAAAATGAACCACCCTTGTTCTTTGCTTCTTATAGAGTCAAGTCTGAACTAGGGCCCAATTCCCACTTCCAACCCTAATAATCATGCAAGTTTCTTTACACGTTTCTAGAGCATGGAAGTAAACACTCAATTTTATTATTATTGCAAATTTTAACTATGATCACACTCATTGCAGTCACGTAACCTGCAAGTCCCTCTGCGGCCGATTAAATTGGGTAATGCACAAATTAGCAACCTTGGATTAAGCTTCCAATGTAATCAGCTACCTATTCATCCTATTAACATCTGTTTATTTAGTGTTACAACAAATATGTACCAACTAGAAAATAAGTTCAAAAAAAATTGAAATATTTACTAATAGTTAAACAAACACCTTCTAATGGATACTGCTAAGTCACTAACCTTCCCATGAAGATGAAGGACGGCTACACATACCCCAAGACAAACCGCAACTGAAATAATCACAAAAATAGTTGGTCGAGAGGTCAAGAATCCTCTAGCAGGATATCGACGGCCACATCTTTTAGGCAACTCTTCCACATTCATTATAATTTCCCTTTTCAAAAGTGGTATTCTTTCATTTTTCTCATTAGAAGTTGGACTTTTTAGTACTCCTAATTTTGCATCTTCTCTCAACAGGATACCCTGCAAAACAAATATCCATGTAGAAAATGCATGTTAGCTGTGATAATGTCGGTAGATCTTACAAAACTATCAGATGTTATAGAACCAAGAGTCTACGTAGGGGATATCGAGACTGAAGGATTATAGACAATTAGGAATTGCTGGGACCTGGGAAGTCAACATCAGAAGTACTAAACCGTTTAAACTAAATTCTAATATTTATATATAAAACCATACTCCGAGTTCAGTTAAAATCAAGATCAAGGCCAGATATTTTGCAACAAATGGCATAAGTGAGTATACAGTAAAAAAACCAAGTTTATTGATAGGTGGGTCACATCACATTGATTCTCTCCTTTAAAAACTCAAACTCAGAATAATCTGGAGTTTTAAGTGCCAAGGAAAGTGCTAAACTGATACACTGCAACCCATATAACTTCCTGGAAACATCCATTTTATTTTTCTTTATATGGTAAGAAAATGACCAAAAATAAAAAGCATCTTAATCTAAAGTTTCAAAATGTATTCATATTTTATTATCAGGAGAAAAAACTAAGAAAATTATAGTCCTAACCTGACAGTTAACTGCAATCATTGATAACATGTTATCTTTGGAGCAGCCCTGAGCAACGTTAGAGCCTTCCATTTCAGAGTGCACAACTATACCTCCACCTTTCAGATGCTTCTTATAAACAGCATCTGTAGCATTGTGTATACATTTCAGGAGTTGAGTAATGTGAACGTCATTTATCTTGTTAATCACAATATTGGATCTCATGCTTTCTGTCAAGATTATCAAATTTGGTAATATTTTTTCCAAAATGATTGTTGAATCATTGCATATCAGAAAATCCAACAAATGAGAGTATCTCTGAATTTGTGAAGTTGTCATCACTCTGTCAAAAGTTTCTGAAGTAGGGTCCTTAAGCAACCATGCAATATCTACAAGTAAGTCTGATGATGATGCATGTCCAAGTGTAAAAGCTTCACATGAGCTGCAGATAGAACCATCAGATGCAGACTGGAATTGTTTAGAAAGGAAAGATATATCCAATTTTTGTTGCAATTTCTTCATTTCAGTACAAATTTCTTTATCCCCAATGAGTACAGGAATAAAATTCGATAAACCAGATTCATTCTCCACCTACAGGAAGCAAAAGGAATATGATAAAACACAAGGGGTAAGAAATATGAATTGGCATAAGAGCGACAATTTCAAAAAAGTACTTTCAATCTTCCATAGTGTAACCAATTTATAAATGAAACTTAATCAAACTTGTAAATTCATCAACTACCAATACTGTATTAAATCAATGGTAATGTTAACATCAGCCCTCACGACTGATTTTAAGTGACTAAAAATGGTGAATTTTTTGGGGAAGTATTTAACATATTTTTATATTTATGTAATAAATATTTTCTTTCCAAATAAAGTATTACTGCTTTTGGCTACTTAACATAGCTATAAGGACTGATGTCAACATACAGTTAAATCAAAAGGTTGTCACAAGTACAATTTACTATTTAGTACATGATTCCAAAGCCAAAATTCAATAACTCTCCTGACCACTGCAGCTATTAGTCACAGACTGCCGTTACATAAATTGCATATACTTCAGACAAGAACCAATCAAATAAAAAGAACTAACAAGATAACAGTTCTGAATTCAATATCAGGGAGTGACTTTCTAAACATGCTACAGCTGTTTGGCATACAGCATTACGGTGATCTTCTGATGCCTTGAAATTAATTGATTAGAAACATAAACAAACAGAAAATATAAAGAGGAATTACCAACCAAGAATGGCACGCAAATTATATGAACTGCTTAGTTCAAAGTACTCAATGATGACCATTAAAATTTCTGATTTTCTTAATATGTTTGATGATTTTCAGACTTGAACTGTTAAATATTATGCATCAATAAAAAATTAATTGTAATAAATACATCAGAAGTTACTGAATCTAAAAGAAAACACACACACTTAACCAGCCCAGCAGTAATTATGATCAACATCAGGTGTTCCCAATGTATAGGCTAAGAAACATAGCAGTAAGCAAATAAAACATCCAGGTCAAAGCATAGTTAAGGAAACAGAAGAATAGGTCAATCATTACCTCAATAAATGCAGGACCAAAGTGACTTTCCTCTGTATGAGGGACATATATCTTGTATAACTGATTGTCAAAAGCACAAGAAATATTGTTTTCAGTCCAGTTATGTGGAGATGGAATACAATACTGACACTTCAGATACTTTCCAGAAAAAGATACAAGAAGCCTGCAATATAGCCACAAGTACACTGAAAAGTGAGCCAGAATCTAAACCAGCTGCACAAAGATGATACATTTGAAAATGAGAATATATCAACTGAAATAAAAGAAAACCTATTAAGT
Organism: Canavalia gladiata; assembly: GCA_037954105.1. Classification (NCBI taxonomy): domain Eukaryota; kingdom Viridiplantae; phylum Streptophyta; class Magnoliopsida; order Fabales; family Fabaceae; genus Canavalia; species Canavalia gladiata. Next base: position 15,798,799 of record CM075658.1, on the reverse strand, counting down.
ATAAAGCATGATCAAATTTGATATTATATTAGATTTGATTACAGAAGTTAGTACCACAAGAAAACATTATAACAATGAATTAACTGTGCCGTGCATATACCATGCTCTGGGGCTATGACTATATAAGCAACTTAGATTCCAAAATAAAATGTATAGATACATCAATTATGAAATTTCCCATGTCCCTACATTTTTGTTTATGAGCTGTTTTAACTTTTAAGTATAAAACTTGATGCCAATGATGACTGCCCTCTTGTGATCACTTCCAATGGCACAAAGTCTCTCCTTAACCAGATGAGATAATTGTAGAAAATGGTTACATTATGAATATAAAGCTCGATCAATCTTAAAACAATAGATAGAAGAAAAACAGCACACACATGACAAGCAGTACTTCTTTGCCGGCAACTGATTACAGGTGAACCTGAAGTTCCCCTCAAAGTTAATAGATTCTTGTTTGTTGGAGGATTACACAAAAATTGGTCAGATTTTGGGTTCAGAGATATCTAAAGATGTTCCAATCCCTATACCCATCCACTAAATTACACATCTCCATCTCTCCTTTGGCTTATGGATGCTTATGCCAACTTTAGGTCCTCAACATTGGTAAAACTGTGTATAATACACAAATGAAGACAAACATGCTTGTGCTATCATAAAAAATATATGCAACAAAGAACTGCTTTAAATGATGTTTAGAAGAGGTGACAATTGCATACCGAAACTTAGGTTGCAGTAAGTTACTTCCACAAGCAACAAACTCCATAGGTTTTCCAGCCTCAAAATATGTGGGATGAACATAGTGAAGCCTTGGTGCCTGCATGTTTACCTCAACTTTTGTCACAGAAGTTCCATCTGTAATCATTGAAATGTGTTTGTTAAAATTATAGGGTTTTTTGGTATAGAGGGAGGAAATGAAGATAACATAGACTGTATATTGAAATTAATATTGAGTTGATATGATTTGATGTTTTACAATATGATGCAAAACATAAAGCAATAACCCTTATTAATACTAGATCATAATTAACTAAATAAGGAAACAAATCATGAAATATTAAGAAAAATGGAAACTAATCATAAGAAATATTCTAAATTATTCTAAGATACAATCTACATATATTCTAATAGTGTTGATGAATTTAAACAAATTGAAAGCTTCACAACTAAGAACTTAAAGATTACAACTCAAAAAAAAAGGAACTAATATTTGTCATGCAGATAAAACTGAAGAAATGATTTGTTAATTTGTTTTGTAAAAAATTAGAACACGATGTACTTCTCCAAGATGGAGGATATATACCCTACAGTCATTAATATTTTCATAAGGATCGAAGTATCAAACATTTAAAAAAACCGTGTAAACAATTGGGGGAAGGGAGGAAGTGAGCCAAAAAGAAGATATACAGAATGAAACGGCAAAAAAACCTTTCATAACACGGAAGATCATGTCATTCAGATGAACGAGTGTGGTGCCTCTCCCAGATAGCATCTTTCCAGGAGCAACAAGATTACGCACATGATCCAAAGAATCTTTGAATAACTGGTTTATCAACAAGATAGAAAAAAAAAATGAAATAAGAAAATAGGAAGTAAAAGAAAAAAGAAAAATCACATTCAGTAAAAACTTGAAAACTGAGGAGAAAACAAATTTTCTTGTTTTTTAAGTTGAAGTATGAAATTCCTGACTAGTCAAAGAAAAAGGAGAGAACATGAATCAGGCAGTATACAACAAATAAGCACTACAATCAGCACAATCTAGCAAAACATACCCAGAGCAATGAGCTGAACAAATAACCATACAGTCCATTGGTCCAATATTGGGAAGTTAACCAGTTATAAGACCACTAAATATATGACGCTAGAAGATATAATGTAAATAACACCACATTGAACCCTTACATTTATCCACATAATGTTAGGCATTGCAATAAAAATTGTCAGGATCGTACACCCTGGGCGAATATATCCCTCCAACTCTAAAGGCATACTTGCCAACCATTGGAATATCTGCAAATGCATTTGGCTGCCTGTTAATTGGTTACTGACATGTATATGGCAGAAGATCTTGCCACTATTTTGAATACTAAACTGCAATAACAATGCTTTAAAATACTTGGTGTCGTAGCCTTCTAGGAAATTCTGCAGGATTCCAATCATACAGCTTAAAAGAAATCCGACCTGTTTGACACTACAAGTGAACTTTCAATCAGAAAACACCAACCACAATTTCCTGCACGATGAAATATTCAGAAGAAAATAATAAACAAGTAGGGCAACCCACCATAGATGAATAGGCACTCTTATTATCACAATAAGAAGGTGAATTAGAAGTGTTTGAAACATCTTTTCCACTATTCAACCGTGTTTCACCAGAAGCAGCTAACGATACAACACTATCACTATTAATATTCTGAGTATCAGGAGCCGAGCTGGGAATGGGAAACAGTTCGTCTTCATGTTCCGGCGATGCCCCTTTGTCGTTATTCTCACTACTCAAATTTGAACATTCTGTATGGATTACACAGTCAGTGAGTATCTTCTTAACCTGGAGACCAACTTTGTCTCCCAGCAAAACAAATTAGAATCAAAATTTCGAAGAAAAGCATGCAAAAAAAAATTAAGAAACTATTGGTTTGGCACATCAATACTGAAAATGAACCTTTTCCTGCTTCCCCGTCATAATTGTAATCCTCATTTTGAGTAACAGGTTGAAGTTCATGATCAGCCGCGGCTCCGGAATCCGATATTGGAGGCTTTCTTCGCCTTCTGGTGTTATGACGCTCCAGTTTTCTTCTGCAGCTGCGTTTACCTTCGTCAAAATCCGATAAAACATGGAACCTGCGAAGCAATTAGCAGCGTTGACCATCAGAACAACAACAGGATCCAAAAATAAGATTGAATGTAAGCATATCTCGAATAAGAACAAACACAGAAGACTAAGCAGTGAGGGAATCAAACGAATCGATCGAGAAAGAGAATTAAACGGAGGCGTACTTGCCACACTGTTGACAGTATCTCTTGGACTCGCCATGGAGGAGAACGGTGGTGGCATTTGCGCAGCGCAAACAAACCCTGTGGCGGCGGTGATAGCCTTTGAGTTCGGAGATATCGACCTCGCAGCCAGGGACCTGGCAGCGAGCCGATGCGGAGGCACGTGCGGTGCGAGCGCGCTTCTTGCCGGGTAAACCATCGTCCTCGAGCTTGGCGTCGAGTTCGGGGCAAGCGCAGGGGACCCGACCCGCGAGAAAGTTGGAGCAAGTGAGTCTCGGGTCGCGCTTGCGGACCCTGTCATTTTGGAGAATCTCGGGAGGGTGAGGATTAGTGTGGAACGGGTCGTCGTTTAAGGGGAGTGAGTGAGGAGGTTGGTCATCGTCGAGATTAAAGTCGAGAAGGTAAGAGAGGTCCCAAATGGAGGAAGGGTCTTCAGGGTCCATCTGAGTCTGAGGAGAGAGTGATTGGGATTCCATGGAACCCTAATTGTGGGAGTGGGAGTGGGATGGGTAGTTACGGGTGGTTGGATGTTTGGCGGAGAATGTAAGATACGGCGGCTTTCTGTTTCTTCCTCGTTCAACAGCTTGGCAATGGGGTCATTGTGGCGACATTTCTAAGTTTCCTCAACCACGCCCTTTCCTTCTTGTCACACGCGCCCTTTCTTTCTTGTATTTTTTTATTTATTACCTTTTTAAATAAATAAATAAATTTTTTAAAATATAATATTTAATATTATTCTTACACCAAAATCTGTAAATTTTAATAAAATTTATTCTATATAAACATTTACTGTAATTTTAAGTACATATTAAAAAAATTATTATTATTAAAAGCAAAAAATTATATTCAAATATTTCACAATTAAGTATATATTTTAGGTTTATATAAATATATTTAAATTTAATTATTAAAAAATTTATATTAAATTTTTAATTTTCTAAATTATCACTCTTATTACTTAATGTAATGGGACAAATATTTAAATTATTACATTCTTTGTCATTTTAAAATAATTATCAAAGTTATATAATTATATATAGGATATATTGAGAAATTATTAGAAAAGATAAAACCTACATTTTTATAACTCAAAAAGACTTATTGATGGCTAAAAAATATTCATTATATGAACATTAAAAAAACTTCAAAGTTGAGATTATACATAATTTTATTTAAATTCAACTATTTAACAATGAGATTAATTAATTTAAATGTAAAAAAGAAGTTGATATTTAAATAACTACATAATTATTACATATATTATAAATTAAATTTTAACTTTAATTCTTAATTAATCTATTAGGATCGATGTAATAAAAAATATAAATGATTTTTATAAAATATAAATATAAAATTTATTATTTATTATTTTTATTCTAAAAAATTAATTATTGCTTGAAATTATAACTCTTCACCTTTTCTTAAATAAATATTTCACTTTAAAAAGAAAAATATTAAATAAAATAAATATAAAGATTTTAAATAGAAGGAAAATTAAATGAAAAAGATACCATTTAAATGGATAGACATAAAATATAATAAATAAAAATATTTGTTTTCTAGTTGAAATAAATAGCAAAAATTAAATAATAAAAAAATTTATTGCATCAATAAAAATTTATATATATTTAAAATATACTTTTTATATATTTATTAATATATAATTATTTATAAATATTTAATAAAATAATTAATAGTTTAAAAGTTTTTTTAAAAAAAAACTTCTCTCCTCAATTTTATGGTTAAAAGAAAAAAAATTGTAGGATCTATTTTAAAATTCAATTCCAACAACAACAATAAGAATAATGTATTTCTTTCTAAAATTCTTTCTCTTAAATAGTTCCCATTTGTTTTGACTTTAAATTTATTTTAATATTTAATAAAACTTTAAATATGCTAATTTATATTTATTTTGTTGTATTTTTTATAATTTTAATTTTTTATTTTATAAAATTTATTAATTTTAATCTCACATTTAAAATTTCTATTAAATAATGACAATGTTTAAATAAGTATGCAGATAGAATTTTGAAAGGTATGTTATGTATACTTTAATTTGGTATATACACTTTGATATTAATTTAGTTATATATTTTTATAATAAAATTATAAATAATATATAAATAAAATTAATATACTTATTTTTATGTATAATAATAATAAAAAATTTGACATTAGAATTTTACGTAGATTATTTCAATCTTTTATTATTACATTATTTATAGTGACCTAAAATTAGTACATTTAAGAACTAAAGTATATAAATTAACATTTTTTTTAATTTAATCATTCTCTAAAAAATTAACTTATGAGAAAATAAATAAATTCTAAAATCAAATATACACATTAACAATTTTTAAAATTAAAAATATAGATAATGTTAGTGGTAGGAATTAAAACTAGCCATTTTTATAAAACAAAGAATAAAAATCATAAAAAAAGTTAATAAAAATTAAAATTAAAACTAGATTAAAAAATTAACTAATTTAATTTTTATAGTTATAAAACTTAAATATGAGTTTGAGTTTTGAATTGATTAATTTATATTAATTTTTTTATATTTAAAATAATGATATATTATATGTAAGTTGTGAGAAACAAAACAGCAATTTAATGAAAATATGACAAAAGAATTTATAAAAATTTGTAAAATAATAATTTAATCATTAATATAAAGAAATTAGATAAGTAAAATAAGTATCAGTTTATGTTACAATTGTCAAAAAGAAATTTAAGACAATAGATAATTAAATAAGAGAAGAAATAAGCACTTAAATTATGAAAAATTAAAAAATTAATAGGAATGCACTGTTCAAGAGGTGATGAAGGAGTTATATAGAAATTGATGGAGTTTAAAAAGAAAAAATCAACTAATAGAAAGGATCATAGGAAATGATACGCAGGTTAGTTCAAGTATTATGAAAATAGTAACCATGAAGATTGAGGGATAGGAGGAAAAGCAAAGAAATAAAAGGTAAAATCTATTTGAATATTGGGGGATAGGAGGAAAGGAAATAAATGAAAGGTAAAATCTATTATGAAAACAAAAAGAGTGGATATGGTATGTCTACAAACTAGAAATGGGAGGATAGATAGAAAATTGTTTTTAACTTTATGGATGGAAATAATTTCGACTATAGATACAAATCGGCACAAGAAAATGTCAACAGACTAATAATGTTATAGGATCGAAAAATATTAGATATAGAAGATATTTTTTTAAAGAAGTCATTTTATAAAGGTGAAAAAAATATGGGAATAAACAGGTAAAAGTGGTGATTGTGAACATATATGCACCATGTGAACTACCTACGAGAAAAGATTTATAGAAATAAATATTAAATGTGAGAAGATATAAAGGCGGGAATGATCAGTGTGTAATGGAAGATTTTAACTTTTTAAATTAGATGACCAGAAAAGATGAAGTCTATGATCTTCATAGGACATTACAACATTTAGAAATTTCACAAAAGAAGCATAATCGTTAGACTTGCCTATATGGAAGAAGAAATTTCATATGGTATAGTGCATGCAGAAGGTATATAAACTAACTTGATCGATTTCTTCTTTCACATAGATGATTGGATAAATTAAGGATCATATCGTAGCAGAATTTGAAAAGAGAAATGTCATATCATTGTGTAGTTCTAATCAAGGATGAAAATGTAAATTGGAGATTAAAACCTTTTAGAATTTTTAACTATTAGAAAGAGCACACACAATACAAAGCCTTTGTGAACAAGAGTTACAAAGAAATTCAAGTGGAGGATTATGCTACTTTTGTTCTAAAAGATAGTATTAAAAGCATGAAGAATAAACTTAAGAGGTTGAAACAAAAATCACTTCAAAGATCTTTATAAGTAGATAAATGACACAAAACAAAAATCTTTAGGTGGAACCAAAAAAAAAAGACAAATATTTTTTGGAGGATCAAGGTATTCTTAAACAAAGAGAGTATCCAAATCATCTATTCAATCATTTCAATATGAAAGATAATACTCTTTTTTAGAAGTCTCAAGTAAGATGGCTATAACAAGAAGATGCAAATATAAGTATTTTTCATAGACATATCAATAAGAGGATGAAGAATACAAAGAATTTATGTTTAAACAATGAAGATATGTTGGTGATAGGTGTAAAGATATTAGGAAAAAGATCAAAGATTATTTTGAGAGATAATTCATGTCATAAGAGACGGAGAGACCTTTAATTGATGGGATAAACTTTGAATAGATTTATGAGGAAGAGACGACTGAGTTAATGTCATCCTTCACAGAGGAAAAAATTAAAGCAATAGTATGAAATTGTGGAGAAGATAGAAGCACAAGACCTGACAATCTAACCTTTAGTTTACTAAAAGAGTTATATAAGCTGCTCGGTAAAAATTTTGTGTCATTCATTTTAGAGTTTCATGAAAATTGATGTTTAGTTAGAGGATCAAATAGTTTTTTGTTGCTTTGTTATCCAAGAAGGATGGTCCTTAAAGAATTGGTGATTAAAGACTAATTTCTCTAGTTGGTTGTATATATAAGGTGCTAGCTAAATTATTAGCATGTGGATTGAAGAAGGTGTTAGACAAGCTTATCTTAAAAACCTAATCAGCGTTTCTAGACGGAGACAGATAAAGGATGAAATTTTGATTGATGATAAAGTTGTGGAAGGAGTAAAAAATAAGAAGAATCCATTAATTTTATTCAAGGTGGATTTTGACAAAACTTATGATTTGGTAAGCTGGAACTACTTACTTTACATGTTAGGAAGCATGAATTTTCCTTAAAATGAATTCTTTGGACTTAAAAGTATCTTAAAACAGTCAAAATATCTATATCGATTAATGGATGTCCCATAAAGGAGATCAATATAGGAAAAGGCTTGAGGTAAGGATACACATTGTCTTCCCTTCTTATTCTTCTTCTTTTTATAATGGTAGAAAGGATAAGTAAAATGGCAACAAAGATAATGAAGTTGAAGTTGTTTGAAGGAGTTCAAATTGATGATGATAATCTTTGTACAAGTCATCTATAGTGTGTCAATGACACTATATTAGTTAGAAGAAAACAAGATCAAATGTAAAGTTGATTAAGGCTCTTTTATAGTGATTTGATCTTTCTTTTGGTTTGAAAGTGAAATTTTATAAAAACCACATTATAAGAATTAATGTTCAAGAGAAGTGGGTGCAATGAATGGCTTTGTTCCACAATTGTTAAGTTGGATGTATTCCATTTAGATATTTGGAAAATTTCATTGGTTAAATTCCAAAAAGGATAATTACTTGGTAGCCTATGATAAATAAGATAAAGAAAAGATTGTCATCCTAAAGGTGCAAGACCCTATTATTTATAGTAGCATTGTCCTTTTCAATTCAATTTGCCAAGTCATAGTAGATTTTTTTCTTTCTTCAAAGCTCCTAAAAATATTATTCATTCTCTTAAATCTCTTTTTAAAAGATTTTTTTAAGGAGGTGCAAAGAAATTAAAAAAAACTAGATTAAATGGCTTCGAAGAAGGTTAGTAAAGACGAAAAAAAAGGTAAGTGATTTAGAGATGAAAGAAATTAAGACTTTTAATTTAGTATCAAGTGATTTAGAGATGAGAGAAATTAAGACCTTTAATTTAGTATTATTAAAAAATAAAAATAAAATTTTTTGTTAGGTTATTAGAGTTTATACGGTGGAGGGTCTTAAAATCAAAGAATCAAACTCAAATTGAAGTAATGATATGCGTTGAATTCAAATTGTTCAAAAAACGTAGAAAATAAAGAGGATATTTCTTTCTAGCATGACACGTGGATGCAACATACCTTTCTTAGATTATATAATATCTTAAATTTTAAAGAAGAAACCATTACAAATGTATAAGATTAGGATAATGGCATTAAGGATGTACCATAAAAATTTTTTTTAAAATAAAGGATTCTACTTAACAAGAAAAAAAATACAATCAAAAAATAATCTTACGAAAAATTATAGAAATAAATGTTGAAACATATACCGTTATCATATAAAAATTGCGCAACATATTTATTAACTGTCTAAAAAATATAAATATTGTAACTATTGGATGTTATACTACTTTTCATAATAATATTAAAAAACAACTTGTATATTTTTATGATCTGATTACGTATTGTAAAAATGTAAAAAATAAGTAAATAATAATTTGGCAACATAGTTTACATATAATCATATAAATTTTTACTTGTTAATAAAAGAAAAGAAATTTTAAACTTATTAAATTTAAATTATAAACGTCAAATTAAAGTAAGAAAAAACACCTCTTATCCTTTAAACTGTTGGATTAATAATTCAATAAATTATTTATTTGTTGCTATTGTGAGTGTGATCAAAAGCTTTTAACATGTGGAGGAATGGGCGTTTGGATCATGAAATTTGGCTAACAGCAATGTATGAGTGTCTTTCTAGTATATTTTAGTATTCAAGGATCTCATAACTTAATTTTTTTAATGATGCTATACAGATTGCTTTGTAATGTTTTTTTGAATATTTTTAGTATTTTATTAATTCTTTTAAAATTTTAAAATTTTAGATGCAATTATTTGTTTTTAAAATATTTGATTTTACTCTTTTATTTAAAATAATTTATTTTTAATTTTTTATCATTAACATGTTAAATATTAATATATGTCACATATTAAATGTTTATTATTTCAAAAACTAAAAATAATTTATTTTAAAAAATAAATAATCAAAATCAAAATTTTAAATAAATTAAAAATAGAGCACTAAGACTTCTACGTATAAATAATGAAATATATATATATATATATATATATAATTTTATAGTTATAATTTTTATATTTTTTAAAAAATATAAAATAAAATTATAATATATTTTTAGTATGTTTAACAATTATTTTATATTAAAAATATTTAATTCTATTTTTTAACTTAAAAAATAAAAAAAAATACATTATAAAAGAATGTTGTGATAATTAGTTTGGATATTAATTCTTTTCAATTAATACAGCATCATATCGTATATACAAGCGGAAAAAACAGGAAACAAACAAATAAACAACTTGCATTAATTTAATTTGAGTAGTATCTAAATATATAAATTCAACCAAATTAATTTATTAAAATAATTAAAATTGATTTAGTGGTAAGAAATTTTAAATTAAAGTAATTTTAAATAAAAATATTAAATTCAAACTTTACCGCTCTTTATATGATAAAAAAATAATTTCATTAATTAAATATAATTTTTCAAGTTAATTTAAATTAATAAATGTCTATAGATGTCTTTGACAATTTTCATGAATCTGTCTACAAAACTTTTTTTTTAATCATTTCCTCCACAGTTTAGATCAATAAAAAAAATGTAATGTGAAAGAATTATATGTTATAATAAAAAACTAAAATCATTTAATATCTCTTGAAATAATTTAAAACATTTAACATAATATATTGAAAATCTTAATCAAATTTCTAATTTTCATTTCATATATAATTTTGGCTTTAATTTTTAGCTCTTTTTTTATGATTTTAGTATCTTATTGTATATAAAAGCTTCAATTTTGATTATTGTTATTAAAATTTTGTATAGTTTTAATTTCAAAGGTGTTATTATATACAATTTGGTTCTTAAATTTGTTTATATTTAAATTTTTAGCAGTTTATTTAATTTGAAAAGTATTAATTTATATATTTAAATTTTTAAATATAATTATTTATTTATTTGAAAAATATTAAAATTTAATAAATTTATATCAAGTTGTATATTTAAATATTTTAAAAAGTAAAATTACATATGATATTATTTTGAAAGTTTAAAGTAAATATTCACTTATAATGTTGTTATTTAATAATTTTTTAAATGAGGATAAAATAAATTTTTATTAAATGAAAGAATAAAAGTATAAAAAACTAACAAAATAAAATGAGGAAATTTTTTTTTATGAAGTTTATTAAACATTTTCAATTAATATCCTTAAAGCATCCATTAATGAGATTTTAAAAAATATAATAAAGTCGTGTGTATCGTTCACATTTCTGAGTAAACTCTTCTTTTCGTTTTCATATGTACATTTATCATTATTTTGATCATTCAAATGTTTTTATAAATATAATTTTAAATTGGATAAAATATTATCATATGTAAAATTATTAATTATTTATATAATTTATCATTAAATTGAAATTTAATAACATGTATTGTTAGGTTAAGACAATAAATGATTTTTTAAAACATATTATTAATAAATAAAACTGATCTCTAATATTGGTAAATAACTAAAATAAAAAATGTGTGTATGATTTATAGAAGAAGGTGGAATTTGATTTCATTATTAATTAAAAACGAGGAATGCTTTAGATTTCAAAAAGAAAAAACATAAAAAAAAATAAAAAAATCTTCCAGTTAGGAATAAATTAAAGCAGATTAATGGAGGTCTTTAGAAAATTACAAATTTCATATATTTCTTAAACGATGATGATGTCAAAATAGATGAACAAATTATTTAAATTCAATCGGAAACGCCGCCACTATAGACCTGTTTTAAAAAACTTTGCTACTTGCTAGCTACCTACAAATTGGACTATTTTATTGTAACTGATAAGCTTGTTTTTCGGATTGTGTAGATGCTTATAAAAAATGAATTGAAGAGAATAAATAGTAGATGTTTTATTATTAATAATTAAATTTTATTTATATTAAAATATATTAATATACGAGATTTTTAAAATTGAGAGATAAATTATAAAAAATAATTTGATTCAAGATATATTATTTTTATTAATATTGTGTTATAATAATCTTAACTTTTAATTTATCACAAAAAACAATATCTTTAATTTGATGTATTATATCAAAACTGAAAAATTATATGAAATTAAATTTAAATTTTAGTGATAGAAATAAATATAAAAAATAAAATATTTAATATAAAATCAAATATTTTAATGAAAAATAATTCCTAAAAATATTATCATTTTAAGAGTTAAAAATTTAATTTATAATATAAGGATAGGTAATTCAAGTTACCACTTACCAATGACTTTTTAACAATTTTGTTTTCTTTATCTTTCAGAATTTATGAAGATTCTATTTAATATTTAGTCCACCCCACCCAAATAATCAAAGTACATTTAAAATTGACCAAACTTGATATAATAAATAAATAGTTAATATTTAAAATATAGTAATCAAAATTTAGTTTTTCATTTTATACCTACAAGAAATAAATGCTTTTTCTGAAAAAAAAATTATTTTCATGATTTGTACATCTAAGGAAATTACTTTATCATCGACTATATATATATATATAACATTAATTTACATTAATATAAATTATATTAAATGTCATATTATTTATAAATTTTATTAAATTTCATATCATTTATAATTTTTTATATAAAATATATTTTTATTAATTTAATTGTTAAGTTATAATTATGTGTTACTTTTATTGATGAAGATAAATTTTGTTAAAATTAAATAATTATGAGTATATAATAAAAATATTCTTATTTGACAGTTTTAAAATTATACATCGTGTCTATTTTAAAAAATAATTTAAACTTTTTTAGATATAATTTATATTATATAAATATTTATTTAATTAAAAATATTAAATAATATAATATTTAATGTAGCTCATATTAATATAAATTAATCTCTTATGATACATAATATATATTACTAAAAATATTAATTTTTTTATCGAAATATTAAAGTATAATTATATATTATCTTAATTATACACTCAAATTTTGTTAAAAGGAAACAATTCAAACCATAGAACAAATGATGCAGATTTTTATGTTTTTAAAATATATATTATGTTAATTTTGACGTATTTAAATAAAATATAAATTAATCTTTTATTTTTATAAATACAATTTATACTATAAAAATATTAAATCTATCATTTAATTTTAATACAAAATTATTAAATATAATTTTGTTAAATAACATAACATCTAATATACTTTATATTAATATGAATTAATTTTTTTTCACATATATATATATATTATTTCACATAAACTTACATTGTATTCTTATTTTTTTTCCACCAATTTATTTTTTAGGTATTTTTTATTATTTGAAATAGGAAGACAAAAAAATAGTATTTTAACTAAAGCTGCTACATGCATCATATATTTTTGAGCGGTTTACCTAGTCGATTAACATAGGACCGAACAAGACAAACAAGAGGAGTAGGGTTTAAGGTTTTCTTTGTTTTAAAGTTAAAAAGAATATTCTTATATTTTCTAATGTAAAATAAATATTTTAAAAATACATTATTCAAATTAATTTATATAAATATATTTAAATTATTTTAATAATTTAAAATTAATTTTTTAGATTAAATACACATCAAATCCTTAATTTGACCCCTTCAAATAATAAATGTCATTGATTTTAGTTTTTGATTGTACAAATCCTGCTTTAATTTCAAATTTTATAAAATGATATTTATTTAATATTTTTATATAACATAACAATAAAAGTGAAATAAATATAAAAATATTTTTTAAATTCAAAAACTAAAATAAATTTAACAAAATGATAAATTAAAATAAAGATTGACTCGAAGCAATAATATAGAACATTTGAAAAGTATTGAGTTGAATTAGCAACCGAATACTCCATCTAAGTGTCAAAGCTTTTTTCATTTTTAATCTCAAAGGATGCAACTAAATCATGTATCCCCATTTTTAAACAACTCAGCATCAAGATTAAGCTTCCAACATTGTTGACTCAAAGCCATCCATATGGGAGGAGTAATACCGTGCCTTAAGACTTGTGCTATGCGGTTATGTTGATAACCTTCGAGCAATCCTTGACCATATTTATGCTTTGTTTATATAAAGTTTTGAGGATGATATTTAGTTTTAAAAATTATAATTAGTTTTTTTTTAATTTTAAAAATTATTATAAAATTACATTAAATTATTTTATTTTATTATAAATTTATAAAATATATATAAATAAAAAATAATTTAAAAATAAAAAATTTATAAATATAATAATGATGAGATAATCATCATAATGATTTATTAATAATAATAAAATTTAATAAATTTAAGAATAAAAATATTTTAAAATTTAAAATAATAATTAAATTTTTTTTAAAATTGAATCGAAATTATTTTAAAAATTAATTCAAAACTATTTTTTAAGTATATTTTATTTATAAAATTAATTTAAAATCTAAAAAATAAAATTTAATGTGTATAATAACTAAATATAATCCAAATCATCATAAAACAGAAATAAATTTATTTTAAAAACAAAATTTACAAAAACAAAAAAGTAAATGAACTAGAATTAAATTAATTAAATTTACAAAATATTCAAAACTTGATATAATAAACCTTGACCATTTGAATGTCAAAAGTCATAAACTTTTAACTCGACATTTTGTTAATCTCAACTTTTATAATTAAATTAAAAATAATTAATAGTAATAGTAAATGTTTTAAATAAAATATTTACGTTTATTATATATTTTAATTATATATATATATTTTTAATGTTAAGTTTTTATTGGTTAGAAAAGAAATGATGATTGCAAAACTGTGTCTGTGGAACTCCAGCAGTATTATTATATACTCCTAAAGTGCAATAATGAAACCAAACATTTGCGGAAAGACGTAAATGACCTCAAAATCTCAGACTTCTAACACTGAAATAAGAATAATCTGAAACTTAAAATGAAAGAGAAAGAGTGATAAGGCGAACGATCTTTATCAAAGGAATCCAATGATGACATCCCACAAACAACGAAGGACATCAGTTGTTGGTTGTCATCTTTCAAACCACAAATCATGTCCCAATATTTACTTCCCATAGGAATAAACGCTTTAAATAGGTTTTTGTATAGCTAATTTTTCTTTTATTTTCAAATCTATTCATTTTACATTTTATAAAATTTAATTATTTTTATAATAAATAATATATCTAAACATTTTACATTATATATTATATTATAATGATAGTTAACATAATATAAATAAATGTATGATAAATAATAATAAAAATTATTCACAATCATTTCATTAATTGTAATTGTTCCTTTCATCATTATTTCATTTTGTCCTCTTATCTTTCATTAAAAATCTTTTTATACTAATCTTTGTAATTTGTTATCTTCAAAGAATCTTTTCTATCCCCTTTGTTGTCATCTTTGTGTAATACAGTATGGTTTGTGTTGTTTTTACACTGTTATCAGAGGTGAGAATGAATTGGAATGTGTAATAAGAGCCTATAGTTTTTATATTAAAAGTTTAATTTAATTTAATCTGTTTAATAAATAGATAAATTTATATTTGTTAAAATATTTTTTAAATAAATAAATTAACTTTAAATTTATAGAAAAATATATTTAATTTATTTTAAAAAAAAATTTAAAAAATTATTATATTTTTAAATTTATTTTAATGTAATTATAAGATATAAATATTAATATATAATACATAAAATATATATTAAATTTATAGATATTTTAATTATATATATATATAGGTTTAGATTGATTTATCAATTTTTTTATATTACAGATTCTTAAATAGTTTTGTAAATTAAATACACCTTAAACATAATATATTTTTACAATAAAAATTTTTTATAAAAAATAATAGATCTTTGTTCAGTTTTTAAAATTTTTTAAACAATTTAAATCAAAATAATTCAAAATGTAATCTGATTAATATATTTTCATTCCTAATTACAAGTGTTTGACATAGTAGGGATGAACGTGACGTTTTTTAAACCATTTCCTTCTTCTGATTTTCTGATACTCAACGTTGGTCCAAACCCGTAATAACCCACTAATCAATCCAACGGATAAAACTGGTTTCTCATTTTGCTTTGTTGGTTGTCCCTTAGTTTTGCATTTTTAGCTTTAAACTCGTTCGTAATCAACCGATGACCAATCCTACACATACGATAATTTTATTTAAAGTTATTATTTAATAATTTTATAAATAATTAACAAATATTATAAAATGTACATTATAAAATTTAATATTTTATTAACTAAATTTAAATTAACAAATATTATAAAATGTACATTATTCGTTAATTTAAATTTATTTTTTAAAATATTAATTTTTTAAATTTTTTTATAAAAATAACTTATTCCTTTATATATATATATACTAATAAATTATTCGTATATTGAATGAATATTTTTCAATAAATTTTTAAATAATAAATATTTTTGTTATCAATGTTAATAATATGTTACATAATATTAAATTAAAAATATTAAGCTAAGTTTTAAAAAAGAATTGTTAAAATTAAATTACGATAGTTTATTGATATTATTTTAAAATTTAAATTAAAAAATTTAATTTTTTTTTCTAAAAATATATATTTTTAATTTGATATAATGTATCAAAATTTATATTTTAAATTGATTTAAAATTAAGAAATATTTTAAAATGATAAATCATAAATAAAACTAAACATAAATATTCAATATAAAAAAACTATAAGAATAATTTATCTTTGTTCAAATTTTTTAAAAATATCCTTCTTTAAAAATTATAATATAAAATTAGATTAAGAGATATAATATTTCTCATGTTAATACCGAAATCACTAAAATCACAACTTTTTAACAATTTTTTTCATATATATAATTAAACTTTGAATTAATGTTAATCGAATTAAAAAATATAGTTATCTATCTATTATATCATATTTTATTAATATTTTATAACATATCCTTTATCATTTTACTTATTACTTTGACACTATATATATAATTATTTAATTTCTTTTTTAATAAAGGGAAAATCGATAAAATAATAATTAATATTATCTTAAAATTTTTAAATGGTAGATAAATAAAAACATTAACTTTTTAGAAAAATAACAAAAAAGAGTATAAATTTAACTAAATATTTATATAATAAAATAAGAAGCATAGCCATAATAGAGCCCAAGAGATTTCGAAGCTACACAATTGGGCCAAAGCCCGCACCACGTCTTTCCAAATAATTGACGAATATCCATTTCTGCAAAACGTTGGTAGATACTCATTTTAACTTAGGGAAGAGTCTTTGCTAACTGAATTAATGATTTTGATTACATCGATAGAGCTGAAAGAAGAACATGAATATGATTGGCAGTAATTATTTGATGTTTCGAGATTTTATTAGATAGGTCATCCTATTTTTATTTTAATTAAAGCAGATAACATATTAACAATGAAAATTTCCCGGAGAAGTTATGGATTAGTATCATCAATATTCCAACATATGGGGGTGAGTTTCTCTTGGCAAATGATAATGGACATACATCTCAGAAAGGTTAATTTGGAGAAGAAAAATGTGATTATCAATTAACATTAATATTTTTTAGATGAAGTATTTTAATATTTTTAAATATTTAAAAATTTAAAATGTTTTTAATTTAAATATTTTATTTTAAAATATTTTTTTTAGATAAAAAATTTAAGTTTTTATATTTAAAATTATTTGTTTGGATGATAGATTTTAAATTTATTAAATTTTAAATTTTTTATTTAGATAGAGTAATTTAATTTTTTTTATATACAAAATTTTATTTTTAATATTCATCAAATGATTGATTAAATAAATAATTATTTATATATTTAATGGATTGATTATATTAATAAATGATTATTATACTTTCTTAATTAATTTATTATTTATATTAAACAGTTAATAATATTTTTATATAATTAACTATCTTTTTTATAATAATTAACTATAATCGATTATAAAAATATTAATAAATTATTGAAAGATCACTATAAAAAAATTATTTTTAACAACACTTTATTTGTTAGAATTTATTAAACTGCAGGTAAGTCCAATGATATCCATACTTTTATAAACCCATGACAAATATTTTATAATGCTTACGGTTTAACTCAATCATAGTTAACTAGAAATGGTTTCAAATCAGCTTGTTGATAATACATTAAAAAATATTTATTTATTTTTCCTTTTTTTCTTTTTTGCGCATGGAAGATATAAATATTGCAATTTTTCTCTCAAAAATGTTCACTAAGTTTCTCAAAATCCTTTTAGATTGCAAATTCTTCTCATGTTATCTTCTGATTGTTTTTCTTGAGGTTTTTTTTTTCCTACAAAACCCTAATGCTTCCATCTTCAAAGAAATCAAGTTTCTAAGGGTGCATGTGATTCTCGAGTTCTTATGTTCCTCTTAGGTAAGTTATTTCTTAATATCAAGTTAACATCATAACCAATAACCAAATTCCTAAAAAATATTACTATTATTGTGTATGAACTAGTATTCCCCCATTTATTGAGTTTATTTATACAATGTTGAAGAAGAAAATCATAAAGAAGTTATTAGATCATTTTAATTTACAAATTATTTTTTGCTTACTTCCTCTTTTGTTTCAGTTATGGATATGTTCGAGTCAATTTATTTTTCTTATTTTTTGAAACAACGCATAAATAATTACAAAGTAGAAAGCTTCTGCAAATATTGTATCCAAACATCCTATTCTATAGTGTGTTCTTATGATGAACTTTCATACATGTGCCATTATGCTTTTTTAGGAAAATATTTTTTATTGAGGATATGACAAACCAGTAAAAAAAATGATGAGCCTTCACTTTTGTTTGAATTATCAAATTCAAAACTTTTTTTTTATCTAAATTATAAGGATGTTGATCTTAAAAATCGATTCAACTTTAATAGAAAATACTTAAGGGTGTAATATATCATGGACAATAACTGTATCAGTATGTTTATGTGTTGTCTAGTGTTATGCTTCATTAGCTTTAAAACTTATCAATTATGTGGTTGAGCTCTATTTGTATTTCATTCTTTCTTGATTTATTATCCAACCAGTTTACTTGTGGCATCTGTTTTGAGTATGAGGTTGTGAATATGCAGTTATTTTTTATGCTAATGATGGAAATTATGATGTAATCTTGAAATGTATGATCTGATAAGATAAGGTTGGGAATTTGCAGTTACTTTTGATGCTAGTGATGGAAATTATGATGTATACTGAAATGTATGATCTGATGAGGCTTGGTTTTGTAGGTGAACAGAATTAGGAAATTGCCACAAAATTCCAAGATGGTGGTTACACATATAAACAACCTTGATGTAAGAACTTCACAGTTTGCTTTGCCTATGTTTTCATTCATTGGAACTGGTTAGATTTCTTGGTTTTGTGGTTCCTTATTAGTACATCTTCATATATCATGTTTTCATTTGGGATGTTGAAAATCAACCTAATCATCATGTTGTTCTTGGAGCTACAAACTCTCATTCATATTTGGTATGAATGGGCATTTATATTCCACAATATACTTCTAGCTCAAAGAGTTCAATCTAATTTGGAACATGAGAAGGAATGAAGCAAATGAAAACTCCTATTTATTTATTTGTAAGAAATTATTTTATCTTTCTTATAAGTTGGATCTTTTAATATGTGAGTCAGATTGTGTTGTAGTTTAATTTGATTTCTTTATTGAATAAATTGAGTCAGGGTTCTGTTGAATAGAAAAAGGGGGTAGCATTGTAAGGGCTAGAATAGGCCTTGGGGTCCAAAACTTTAATAAAATGTGCATAAAAAATTTCAATTCAAAAATTCAAACTAAATTTTAAATTTATGATATTCTACTTTTTGAAAAAAAAAAAGCAGTCATTCCTGTAAGTCATGCTTATGCTTGTGTCTTGAGTGGTGTCTAACATTTTCTGGTTTGTTGCATTGTAATAAGGTAGGGAGATTTGTTCCTTTGTCTCACCGAGGAAACCAAAGAATTAATCCAAAGAGTTCGTTTTGAGATGAATGATTTAAGATGGATTTAATCTCATGAGGCATATACCATATCCGAGTGTGTCTTGGGTATATCAAATTGGCATAATTTTCTTCTTTAGTAAACCGACTTGGATACTTCTTAGATGTGTATTTATGACATTCACATGTATTCCTATCAGATACAATCCAATACCTATATGTGCAGACAGAATAGAATGCAACACATATCCATGCTTCTTAGGCTAAAAATTGGAAATTCAAACGACCATATGAAATTGACCCATCCATTTTGGATGATGTGGCCCCCATCTTTTGTTCCTTTGAACTATCTATTTTTAAAGAAACTTCTCATGTAGCATTGTTGCTCTTTCTATTTTTTTTATATTTGACATGGTTGCTGTTTCTTGATATGTTCAGATATAAATGCATCTTAGATTTTATTCATTTAGTCTATAGTACTTTTTGGAATTTGAGGCACCACCTAATTGACATTGTATAAATTTTATTCATTCAATTTAGCCTCATATTTTTATCTCCATGGATCAAGAATCACCAGATATCTTTGAGGTATGCTCATCCGTCATACTAGATCAGTTGTAGTGTTACAAAAGATGTTATTTTCCTTTTCTTTTCATATTAGTTGAAATTAAATGGAGGACGAGCCTTTATGTAATGATAAGGTTGCAATATTATGACTTTTCATGGGTTCAAATCTTAAAAAGTAATTCTTTTGCATTGGGGGGATAAGATTGAGTATATCTACACTTTTAGTCGAAATCAAATAATAGCATTACTACATCTCAGGGAATTTGTGCTTAAATTAAAACTATTAAAAGAGACTATTGAAAAAAGAAAATTAGAGAAAAGGAAAAAGTGACTAGAGATAAACATAGGAAAGATTATGAATGATGGTGGTTTAATTTGTTATATTTATAATAAATGATTAATTTGGTTATTAAATAGTACAGTTTTATTATTCAAAATATAAATGTCCTTATTGTACAGAAATTAGATGCTCTGTATTTATAGACATTGGAAGATAAATTATTTTTCTAATATATTAATATTTATAATTGAAAAAGAAATATGTAAACTATAATGGATAATATTATGAATATATATATATATATTGTATAAATATGTAAAATAAATAATATATCTCAATAAAAAATATGTTTTGCTAAGCTGTTGGGGCAGAATTAGAGTCGTTAAATGGGTCAGCCCTACCCTACTTAACCCTAACGGGTTAGGGCATAAAAAGCCCTTAGGGCCAAGTGGGCTAGGGCCAGCCCATGAGCCAGCCCTTACATAAAAAATTATTATTATCTTGAACTGTTAACTACAAATTTTGGTTCAAAAATAAAAAGGTTACCGGATGAAATTATGAACGTTTGTGCTTTTGAAGATGATTCTAATTAGGGATGATAATGGACCAAACCAACTCAAAATTAGTTCAAAACTTGATTTAATAATTAATTCTTTGAACTTAGTTCATGAACCAAATAAGTTAAACTTGAACTAAAAATTAAACTTAGTTAACTAAACCAGCTGAACCTGGGCTATGTATAACTCAACTCGTTTGGTTCATGAACCAGCTTGTTATATATAAATTAAATTCATATAATCTTTATTATTTTTGTATAAAATAGATAAAATATGTAACTTAATCATAATATATACTATTATAAGTTATATGTTTAGAAAATTTTAGGAAAAGTAAACTGTAAAGAACTACAAATGATAAACAATATATAAGGATGGATGTGAATAAAGCCGTCTGACAGAGGTCTACGGCTCGGCTCGTTTAAAGCCTAGTTAGACTCGACTCGTTTAATAAGTAGATAGGCTCAGACTTGTTAAAAAGCTTTTTTAGATAAACAAGTCAGGCCTAAGCTTATAAAAAAAGCTTATTTAACTTATTCAGGGATCTATTTATATTTATATAATATTTATTTTATATTTTATTCACATAATATATATATATATATGTGTTTTATGCCTATTTAATGACCTTTTTATCTTGTAGACTTTAAGTTTACAAACTTTTTTAATTAATTATTTATATAAATTTTAAGTTTATTTATTGATCTTTTTGTAATGTAAATTTTTAAATAGGCTTGCAGGCCTTATAGACTTTAAACCAGGCTAGACAGAAAAAAAAAAAAGCCTTTAACAGGTAACATGCTCAGATTCAAGCCTCAAAATTTTTAAATAGGTCAAACTTGAACACATAAAGCTTAGCTCGACTCGGCCTACTTCCATCCCTAGCCATATACAAGTTCAAAACAATTTACAATCTTAAAAGAACATTACTCACATGGTTATATGTGAAGAATCAAAACAAGTTTGTCACACGGGAACAATGACCAATGTTATAAGATTAATTCATCTTTAACAATTTTCTCAAACCAAGATGTTATATCTAATATAGATGGTCACTCACTTGAGTTTTCTTTAACAACAGGTTCTGCTATATTAGTAAGTTTAGATAAAGTTTGTTTAACTTTATAAACTTATATAATTATATTTTCTATTCTATGAAATTTTTGACTAAAAATCGCTTCAGTTTGGAATTGTTTTTTTATTACTCTAATAAGAAGTGTTCATCTTGATCGAGTTGTTAATTTGACTCAAACTCAACTTCAACCCATATGGGCTAAGGTCAAAATAGCTTGGTTACCTATGAGCTTCATTTTCTTTTTCAAATATTTTTATTTTTTTCTATAAATTGTTTTTCCTCTCTAGTTTTTTTTTTCTCTCTTAAAATAAAGTAATAATGAAAAATTAAAATAAATAAAAAAATTTAGAAAGAGGAGAAAGGAAAAATATGGAGAAAGGATAATTTTAGAGATAGAAAGGTAAATATATTAAAAAAATAAATTAAGAAAAGATAAAAGTATAAAAAAGTTGAGAAAAATTCTGAAGACAAATGATAAAATAGTTAGAAAAAAAATAAAAAATCTAAAAAATAAATAAATAAATTAATATTTTAGTATAATAAAAAATATTGAACATTATTTAAAGAGAAAAAATAAAAAAATAAGAAAAAAAATTAAAAAAAAGGATGAAATTTGAAGATTATATGGATTTAGATTTAAAAATTATATTTAAAAAAATTACAAAATATATAAAAAAAAAAGAAGGGCTAGGGATAGGACTCGCCCTAACTAAGGGTTATATAGATTAGAGCTTAAAAAAGCCCTACTTCTAAGTAGGGCACAAAATATAGGACCAAAACATAGGGCTAAAAGGGCTGGCTCTAGGGTCATGACCTATTTTGACAGCTCTGGGCAGAATCATAAAGAATATAGCAGATATTGAATGTTTTAGAAAATAAAACATTTCTTTTATCGAGTTATATTTTTTAAAATTTCGATTAGTTTGTGTATTAAACAAATATTCTCATATTTTTTAAAAATTCTCATTTAACTTCTTCGAAAACATTGTCATATTATGTTTCCATTTATTTTCTTGTTTAAGTATTTATTAGAAAGTTCTCCTCACTAACAAAATAACTTTTCAAAACCGAAGGATAAAGGATAGAAAAGCAACTTTATGTGCTTGTATAGGTCTCAATTCTGTAGCTACCATGATATGACTAAAGAGAGAAAGAAATTTAAAAACGAAAATAAAAGTGAATTTCACATATTAGATTTAATGGATTCAGTTTTTATTTTATTAAATTTAATGAATTTTACATATGATTTTATTTAATTGTTACTGAATTACATTATACTTATGAATAATTTAATGCAGAATGGTATTTAAGTTGCTAGTTTATTTTAAGTGGTATTTATTGAATTACATATCTTTTCAGGATAAACAGTTAAAGTCAAAATCAATAAAGCATATCGACGCTGAGATATTGGCTAAACACAAGAAGAAGAGAGAGATGCAGTAAAGTAGGAAAAATGTCTCTTATCTCAAGGAATGTAATGTGCTTTCTTCCATGTCCTATCCCGAGTACCCCTGAAAAAATTGTTTAGAAATACAATGTTAATTAAATTAAATTTTTGCGTTGTAATAAGTTATGGTCCATACTTAATCCAAAATGTACAGAACATATTTAATACGTGGAATCAACTGTGCATGATTATTGATTAGGATGATTCTTGTAACTTACAAATAAAATTCAATCCCACCCATGTAAGTGAGGGATAAAATTATAAATAAAATTCAATCCCACACATGTAAGTGAGGGATAAAATAATTTTATTGTTAGACATATAGTGAAATCCATATCATGTTTCTATATAGATTATAGATAACTATTCTGACAAACTATTGATTTATTTGTTTTTGCTTATACCTTACTGTTCTTTTTATATCGCTTTTGGTAGTGGTATGTATGTTAGTTTTTTGTTTAATTTTTTATATATTTTTTTTATCTTTCAGTAGGTTTTGAGCATTTATTTCAATAAAGTAAAAAATAAATAATAATATCATTATTATTAATTAATCACACTTTAACTATTAGAAATGCAAAATATATTTAGCAGAAATTTATTCTAATTATTGGTAATTTAGTAAAATTTTCAATAATCATGAATAAATAATGGTTTAAAACTTTGAAAATATTAAACAAGTAGTAGGGATTTTATATAATTGCAGGTAATTAACAAGGATTTTAACAATTTTTTTTTTAAATTTAGCAAATATTTTAACAAATTGTGGATATTTGCTAAGGGTTTTGGTTCAATTTACCCACACTTGCTTAAAACCTTGGGTAATCCATTATCCGCATACAATTTACCAAAGGTTTGGTAAATCAATAGTAAATAATATAATAAGAGTTTAAATCTTGAATAAAGTTAAAAATAACCGTTGTTAAAAAAAAATTGTAGTGTCGCGCAATGAATCTTAAATTTGGATGTGTAATGTAATCTACTTTCATATATTTTTAAAATCTTAAGGGTTTATATTGGAATTGTTTGTTGTTTTGAACTCTATTCATATGTGGATTTAGAATTTTTAAAATTAAACCTTTTATTATTTTTTAAATGAATAATTTAAGTCTATATCTTACACCATGAATCTTAAATTTGTATCAATGTACTCTACTTTTATATATTGTTGGAATTGTAAATGTTTATAATGCAACCTTTATTTATCTTAAACCCATGTATGCGTAAATTTATAATTTTTTTAATAAAAATTAAACCTTTATTCAAAATTTTTAAATCTTGCAAATTTGGTCAAATTTCCTTTAAAAATTTCCTTTCCAAACAAATTTGTCAAAATAATTAGTACAAACATTATTTTTTTAATGTCTTAAACACATTTTCCCCTTTATCACAATTCATAGATTATTTATATTCTTTTAAACTTATTTGCACATTATTTCTTACATATATGTACTAATTATGAAATAATTATACATTTGTGATGTATCTGATTCCTCAAATCATACATATATATAAATAAAAGAACTTCTTATAGACATATAAACATCCTTATCAAGAGTACATTTGTTCAACATTTTCGGAATATAGGTAATCTAGATAACTATGACTAAGGTGACAAGAAAGATACGAACAAAACTAAGTTATACTATTTAAATTGAAGACCACATGATTCACTTCCTTTCTTCAAAGTGGTACTTTTGTCTCGTAGTTGTTGTTTGTGATTATGGAATAAGAGATTTTTGTTTATTCTCTACGTTAATGGTCACCTCAATGTTGAGAAGAGGATGTTCCACGCTGCAGACTCACTAAGGAGTTGTATTTACACACAAAGAACATAACATAGAGAGAGTGAGACATTTTATTCAAGTAAAAAGTAATGAATGAGGTTAAGGGTTTAGGGTCGACTGCGTCCTATACCATAGTAACCTTTATCAATCTAGAGTTGGTCATCCTTATGATATGTAAATGCATGGGGTCCAAATATCATCACCATTTTATTAAAACAGTAGGGATATCAGGATCCGATTTCCACAATAACAACTTGTCATCGGCAACGCTCAAATTATCATCATCATCATTTTACAACATCATGAAAATTTTCAACTGGTAATGATAGTTTTCAAGATCTTAGCAAGACTGCTAAGTCCGATCAAAGCAATCCTGGCTACAAGGAGCAACCCGACCTTTTGATTTTCTAACTTTGACTGCTCAAACATAGTTCACGTACCTCCTAGACTTGGAAGTCTCATTACAAGAACTTTGCTCTACTTTAATGTGAGTTGACCTTTAGATTTTCTAACTCTTTCATGGGAGCGCTTGCAGATTATCCCTCATTAATGATTTTCAAAATAATTTTTTTATGCACATGATACATGTCAATTAATTATTCTAATTCTCATTTCTACTTTACTTAAAGGCCTTATCTTCTCTTAAAATTTTAGGACCTCATAATCCTCATTCAATTATCTCATTGTTAAACTCAATATCTTTTAAAAATTTAATTAAGTATTTTATAATACATCAAATGACATTTCTAACCTTTAATAAATATTTTGTTACTTAAAAACCAACACACTAAGATTTTTATAATTTTATTTGAAAATTGTTTAGAAGGAATAAAAATTAATTATTCTAATTGTATCTAATTATAGGATAATATGATAAGTTAACTTATAACAATTTTATAAAATAATTAATAATATAAATTATTCCAATATTTTATATTTTATATTTTATCTTCGCATATTAAGGTTTAAATATAAGATTTTATGTATAAAATAAGTCAATTAAATGCTAATTATATTTTTTTAAAAATATCAAGAATGGATTATGGAGAGAAATGAATGACTATTATAAAGTATTATATTTTGAACATTTTATAAAATAGTAAATAATTCTATTTTTTTTCAAACTTTTCAATTACTTTCTTATACCTACTATATAAAAATATATTTGTATAATTTAAAAATTATTAAATAAATTTTTTTTTCAGGAACTTTTCTAAGAGTTTTAGATTTAAGTATTATAACTTCTAAAATTTATATAAAATACCATAAATTTTTAATATCTACAGAAATTCGTGAACATAATCCACAAATACACATTGTTGAGAATCTAAATTTTTATATCCAAAGTTTTATCTACAAGTGAAAATCACACAAATAAAATTTATAGTTTGAGTATACTATTTTCTTAGTATACTATATCATATTAATTTAAATAATTTAATCCAAATCAATTCAATCACCAATCAACAATCATATAAAATTTCATCCAAATTAAATTAAAATAAAATTAAACATAAAATTTAAATTATTGCATAATTAATAAAATTTTATTCTAGAATAAGAAAATTATAAAACTACTCTTATAAATAATTAAATTTTATCCAAAATTAAGTTTAAATATAATTAAACATAAATTTTAAATTATTACACAATTAATAAAATTTCATTCTAGAGCAAGTGAACTCTAAAACTATTCCTATAAACAATTAAATTTTATCCAAAATTAAGTTCAAATATAATTAAACATAAATTTTAAATTATCAAATAATGAATAAAATTTTATTTTAGAACAAAGAAACTTTAAAACTATTCTTATACTCTACTTGAGTTTTCTTCCTTACGTAAAATTGATGGTTAATGCAAATTTTAATTTTTGAATATCTCTACTGCTCTCATTTGTTCAAATATGTAGTTATGAGAGCTTTAAAATATCATCATCATACATTGTAATTTTTTTAAAAAAAACAATTCCATAGAAATTAAAGAAAAGAGAAAGATTAAGTAGACTTGAAATGTACAACTTCTGAAATTTTCCAATTCATGTTCCATTTTGTTATAATGCTCATCTTATGCAACATGTGAAAGTGTTGTGAAATTTTTTCATAAGGTTTCAATAAAAAATTATGAACAAAGTTATTAAAGGATGAGAGCATGTGAAAGGACAAAGAAGAATAAGCATATGAAATACTAATTTCGTATTGATTTTCAAATTGAAGCCTTCTGTTATAATTGTAATCTGTAATATAAAGGAATAGGTTGGTGGCTTCAATTTCAAAGTAAAAAAACATGGGGAGGTCTTGAGTATTTTTTTTTCTTTGTTTTTTTTGAAAAAATCCAAATGTTACACCTTTTTTTAAATAATTTTTGATTTAAAATGATCATTTTTTAAAATTTAATTTTAAACAGATTTTCTTAAAGACATTTTCAATTGATTTTTCTCTAAATTCTTCTTTAAAAAATAAGTTGACTTTGATTTCTTATTGCATTTTAAGTTTTTTTATAATTTTTTTTTTATTTTCTTGCATCATTTAAAATTTATGTAAGGTGCTTGTCATAACCGTAATTACGACGAGACGACGAACTCGCTAAATTTTGAAAAGAATTTTAATTTTGATTGTGGAGTCGCCACCAAATTTTATTTTAAGGGAAAATATTTGGAAAAACCCTAACTTGAGGAAGAAATCTAGGTTCGGGAGTCAATTACGAGTAAGGAAGGTATTAGGCACCCTACTCGCCCGTTCCAAAGAACGGTACCCTTAAATTGAGTGTGTGATATTTTGAAAACTATTTGATCCCTTAAAATAGAATAGAAAATAAATAGGTTCATGGAAAATAGCCTGACAGGACTTGATCCTGCTCCTACGTATTCCCGGGTGCAATGGGAAACTCAAGGCTACGTAGTTCTGGTTAAGAGACTTGATCTCTTGGAGAAGAAAAGAGTAATCTTAGGTAAAAACTTTAAAACAACGTTTCTTAAGAAAATAAAGGATTTAGGGAAATAGACATGCTTGCATAATCCAAATCGTCGTAAGCCGTATTTGAATTAGCACGAATTAAAATAAGTAACAGTAGAGAACGCTACTTGCCCGTATTATAACCCGTTTGCACAATCTGAGGAAAGTAGAAAAACAAATGTTTTGGAAAAAGAAGAACTTTTGAAAAACAGACGTGCTTGCATAATTCAAATCGTCGTAAGCCGTATTTGAACTAGCACGGATTAAAACACGTAACAGTAGAGAACGCTACTTGCCCGTATTAGAACCCGTTTGCACAATCTGAGGAAAATAGAAAAAACAGATGTTTTGAAAAAAGAAGAACTTTTGAAAACAGACGTGCTTGCATAATTCAAATAGTCGTAAGCCATATTTGAACTAGCACGGATTAAAACACGTAACAGTAGAGAACGCTACTTTCCCGTATTAGAACCCGTTTGCACAATCTGAGGAAAATAGAAAAAATAGACAGATGTTTTGAAAAAAGAAAGAAAACCGAAAATAGACATCGGAATGATTTGCTAAAGGATCTTTAAGTCAGATATTTTATCAAATCCAGAACCAAGAATATATAAACGTTGTCAAAGAGGAGAAAAGCATGAGATAACAGTGGCATATTTATCAATAGTCTTAGTTTTTGCATACGTATATAGAGTCCACAACTCTTATTATCATGATGCCATTTCTTTTTCTCCAGCCCAAATAGCAACTAGTCTATTTTAAGCTCGATTCATACTGGGGATTTCCAAGCCAGAATTTAAATGCATGAGATGGGGTTCAACCAAATTGATCGGAACATCATCTTATCCTCATTAATCTTACAATGCATGACTTTTGTGTTAGGCTGCTGATATTGTCTAGGTATTGATGGGATGTCCATATTTTGTTAACAAAGACTTGGCCTTCCACATCGAGATCTCTGTTTCACTGACCTATATGTGCAGAGGGAAATAAATTTTATTTGACTAACAGGAAGTAACCTTATCCTGTGTTTGACTAGAGGATATTTGGTTTTGCTCGACAATTTAAGAAGTGCCTATGTTTTGGATCATGTACATAGCACTCTTGTGATCAAAACTGATGCTCTTTGGGGCACAAATTGGAAACCAGAGTTTAACTCGGAACTAGAAGGCCTTGGATAACTGTTATGCTGAGCTGATCAGGCCTTAGCCTCATGGGGATAGCACTGTATCCATACTTGGGTTATACTTTGGGACCCATGCTGTTAGCTAAACTGTGTACTTCTTTTCACAGGACCTGATGATAGTTGGAGCAGATTCTGTGTATCACAGACACAAGGGATAGGCTACTACCGGTGCAGGTTAAAAATCTAAATCCCCTGGCTGCCTCTGCCACTTATAACATAAAACTGATCAGGAGACTCTTTAACTATTCTTGCAACATCAAACCAGAGGAATAGCTCATATACCCATGGTTTTGATTTAGCCCAGAAAAGATAACACATAATAGCCTGCACCTGCAACTGGAACTTGTTACAGCAGCTAGTACGCTTCGTGGCCTATCAGCAGGTGCAATTCAATTTTTTTTCTCTCCTACACTATGGTTGGTTATAAGACTACAAGTCCCCCCTCCCTTTCTAAATGATTTAAAGGTTCGGTGTCCTGATCAAAGTTGTAATTAGCCTAAACTACCAGACCTGTTACTAAAACACACTTTAGAACTTACAGACTGGAAATTGCCATATGCAGAAATTTGCAAGTTAAAGTGAAGAGACTTGTATTAGAGAGTTACTATGGCCAGAGGGACTAACAGGTAGGCAGAGACTAAAGCATATCTGAAGTACTTGTCAAACACACAAATTACTTATTCAAAGCAAATAGCTCAGTTTGTCAAAACTCCTGGATAGTACATGGTTCCTAAGATTGTTTCTTCCCAAATCAAAACCGGTCTCATGCCTTAGGCCCCTCAAAGACTAAAGCCTGATTTGCTGCCCCCCTAGGCCACTTACCTAGGGAGAGCATCCTGATCTGCCTAAGATTTATGGAGAAAATTTGGTTTCTAAACCCATGCTATAGGCTGAGCTCAAAAGTTATACTCTCTTATCAAGACCAGATTCAGTTTCGGGAACTAGGACCCAGTATGGGTGGCTGTCAAATGTCTTTCTAATCTCAGGTTTATTCACCTTAGTGATGACAAATCAGATTTTCAATTCTGAATCTCAACCTGAATTAGATGACTACTTGTCTTTGACACTAACTTCCTCACCCCTGGTATCAACCCTTCTTAACCTGATATGAAATTTCAAACCAGCATTCAGTCCTAAGTTTTGCTAAGATGATCAAGAATTATCTATTCTTGACTAGGTACCATAATAAGATCAAACATCTAAGGTCTGTCCTAACAGCAAATCCTTTAAGTATCCCCTGCAGACCCCCGTGTAAGGCTCCTAGGCTTCCCTAAGGTGTTCAATTCAGAAACTGCAAAAGTTTGGCTACTTACGACTTATGGCAAGGTTGTGTGGGTTGAGACAAACCTTTAGACTGGGAGCACCTCTTCTTATCCTATAATCCCATTCTATTAGTAGCGGCTAATGTTACACTAGCACATCTGTACGTTGTTGTGATTTTCCAATGAAGCTGAAACAAGGACTAACAACACACCTAGCACCCACCAAGCAGTCCTAAGCGAACCAGGATTAACAGAACCAGGTTCATGCTCTTTTAAACAAATCACCAACTGGGATATAAGGTACCTCTAGGCCATGATTTCAGCAGGGGTTGTTGTGTCAAGTGTATCAGGTTTATGAGGCTAACATACTACTTGGTTACTTTCTGTATTGATAAACACTGAAACCAGCACAGGGGATACTATGATGAAAAGGGTATCAGAGATCTAATCTTGGAACACAATCCCTTGCTCCTGCTAGAGACCCAAACATCATCAACATTTCCCTATGTATCCCTGACCAAGGCCTTGCTCCGAGATAACAAACCTCGGCTTCTATGAAAAGTTGCAGTTTGTCAAACTGCAGGTTTGCAAGTTAAATTGACCCCTTATGGTTTAAAACAAACAAACTGTAACATGTATCAAGTACTGTTACAACAGCAATCCTGTATTCCCAATGTTCTCAGTCTCATTTTGGCCTGGTGCCAACAGTTTTAGGCCTCAAGATCTTTTTCCTACCTTAATGAATAGACTCCAATTTTGAGCTAAAGTCAGGTATTTGGGTGTCCTGTCCATTAGGTAAGATTCGGCCATAATACCAAAAACTGGAGGCAATATGGATACAATTTTAGGAGGGTGATGTTCCGGTACTCTAGACTTGACCCCTTTTTCTACCGAACTAAATTATTCTGATCAGTAGCACCTGTATCCTGTAAAGCAATACCAGGTTCTGAATTGATTCCCTTAAACATAGAGATCAACTCCCAGATATTTACCTGCTACATTCAATTCTAGTCCGGACTCTACTAATGTTGTACAAAGGAGATGTCTAGTTGGCTTTTAATAACAGTTCAAGGGATAGTTTGACCTGATACTTAAACTGGCTAAGCACGAGGATAATGACCCACTCTCTGTGGGTACTGTAAGCAAAACTGAGAGGGTCAAGGATAAAGGCTTCGGTTAGGGAACCTGATTTGATCCAGAGTCTGTCAGACTAGTATAAACTCAAAAGGCTAGCATGATATCAAATTTTGTGGAGTCATCCAACCCAAAAGTAAACCTAAGGACCCTTTATTGACTCGGGAGCCCCCTTTAACTTTTACTCTTTATGTTTCTCAACACCGAACCAAAACCTGCACAAACAAACTGGAATTCAAAAGAGAAAAAGGGGCCAAACTGCCAAACTGTATAAGGTCAGTTTTGTTGCAATTGATCTCCACTTACTCAAGTCTGATCACCTTAGTGATAGCATCAGCAGGCCTGGTCTCTAGTTCTGAATGCAGTCCTAAATTTTGTTAAAGTGATCAGGAATTATCTGTTCATGACTAGGTGCCACAATGAAATCAAGTCTCTAAGATATATCCTAACAGCAAAAGCCTTTGGTATCCCTTATAGATTCCATTGTATGGCTCCTGCCACTGCCATTGCCATGACATAGGTTGGCTCTCAGGTAGCTCAACTACTGCAGATTTCCTGGTTTCCCAAATTCGGCTTGGCTACAGATTTCAGCTGAGATGTCATCACATTCCCTTGCTCACTACTGACTAAAGTCTGGTTTCAAGGCATCCTACCCAAGAATCAGAGGAACACTAGATTTTGACAATTCTATTACCAACTGGAATCACCCTTCTAGCTTACAGTTTCAGATTAAAAGGGTGCAAAACTTTTATAGTAGTTCCTGGGTATCATATGGTTCCAGCTACTAGAAATGCAACTTTGAAATGTAAATCTCTATTCCATTGGCAATACTATTCTCAAAATTAACCAAAGTCACTCATCATTCAATGATAGGTTCCAAACCACAATTCAAGCGTAAAAATAAAGGATATAGACCCTAAGTTTTCCTATTATAATCTGTTTTTCCCTAAACCTGGCCCCTCACTGTTAACAGAGAAAAGCTGATCCTGATAAGCAAAGGAAATTGACTTGCCAAGACCTACTGGTCTAGCTTAAAAGTCTTGATCCTATTATTCGCAACCCCAACCTACCACCATAGTAGATCCAGGAAACATGGTACTAATACCTCTAACCTAAAAACCGCATAACCAAATAGCTCAGACGTCTTCCAACCCACTTAACTGGCCTATGGCCCTTCTAAAGTGCATAATTATAAGATCTAGGATGCTAAACTGTTTCCCTTATGGTTAGCCAAAGTCTAAAGTTCTAGTTCTTGATCCTGAGAAGCCTAGAGTTTTCAACACTCACTTTTATTATTCACATTACTAAAGAAACAGACCAGTGATTACCTCCTGACAGTAGTCAAAAGCTTAACTAAGCCACTACAAAGAGCCAAATGACCTGATGCTTACTCTTTATCCTATTCACCTTCCCCGGGCACAAAGCGTGAGCCTATAACAGGGATTGCTATAGTCTACTATTACAAAATCAGAGGTTCTGCATCAATTAACATAGGATTACCCTTGTCTTGACAGTAGATTCTGTGTAAACCTATGTTTAGTTTTGGGTCTGATTGAGAATAAGTCCTGGGTCTATTGTTGTTTTGAAATCTGCCTAGTACAATTATTGGTGTTAATGCAAACGATCAAACCTCTAGGTTAGCTACATACTGGTTCCATCAGATCATGTTATGAGACAACATTGCTGTAACAGCTGCTTATTAAGTGTTTGGTTTTAAAACCAAAGAACTGTTGTTGTACCCTGCCTCTATTGGACCAGCTAACATTTAATAAAAAAGAAAGGATTTTACAGAACAGAGAATCATCAATTCTTGCTTCCTAAAAGAATCTACATCCTATGGTTGGGCAATTAATGGTTTCTTGGCCAATTAATTCACAGATTAACAGAGGTAATAACCTTTATCATGTATCTCCAGCTTAGAACCTCCCCAAACATAGTAATATTGCAGCTACAGATTTTATTTTTTACTTTTAACCTTGCTCAGTCATGGAAATATCATATTTCATTCGAACCATAACTTTAAATTAGATTTCCTCTATCTCTGAAGTTTGAATCAACCAAGGTTTTAGATTCTTTTTAAAAGAAATGCACTTCCATAGATATAAGAGCAAAACGATGAACGCGAGCCTACCTGTGAGCGATGAATACGAGATGAGGGAAGAACAGGAGCTGAATCAGCTGAACTCAACCGCTAATCCAAAGGAAGTGTAGAGACCCCCTTGTAACCAACCAATCTCCGGCAACCTCGATCGCTTTCTGGAACCTTAGGCTTCCAGAAAAAAAAAACTAGAACTTCCAGAGAGAAAAAAAACAGAACTTTTACAGCCACTTTCAATTTTTGGTGCCAAAGCGTTCGTAACCGTTTCCTTTCTCTTCAAAATCCCCTTTATACCCCTAACTTAACCATGGTGGTATTAACCTAATGGCAGTTAACTCCTAACCCTAACCCAACTAACTCTATAACTAAATCTCAACTAACCTAACTGATTTTTTGTTTTATTTGTTTATTATCTATTCACTTGTTTACTTAATTTTGCATCTCCATTTCTTTCCTTTTGACAATTTGAGTTTTTTTTAAGGGTATTAATAAATTAATTAATTAAGGAAGATTTTTTACCCGGACAAAAATTGGTGCTCACAGTGCTTATCTTTTTTTTATCGGCTTGTAAATATATATATTTTTAATTATTTGCTCTTAAATATTTATTCTATTTTTTAAAATTATATGTACATATTTAAGAAATTAAATAAATATTTTTAAAGTTAAACTAAATTTATGTAATCAAATTAAACAAAATTTATGACGGCTCCATGTGGTTTTCCATATGCCATATCTTAAAATTTTATTAATTATCTTATTTTATTCACCGCCTTGTTATAACTTCGATTGCAACAAGCTTTAAAGCTCTTAAATGCAAATAGTGCCTCTCATTTTTCCTGTAAAAAATATAACCATGTTTTTCCAGAAAAATTATCAATGAAAGTAATTAAAATTTTTTACCTCCATTAGAAAATAGTTTTATTGATTTTCAAATATCTGAATGCACCAATTTTAAAAGTTCTTTTGCTTTCAATGATTTGCCTTTAGGAAATTTGGAACAATGTTGTTTGCTGTCAGCACATTCTTCACAGCCTTGAGAAGGAGAAGTGATTTGTAGTAGACCTATTATCATATCTTTTCTGATGTAAGGTCTTTAATTTGCTGAAACTTAGATGTTCGTATCGATAATGCCACAACCAAGAAGAATTTATAACTTTAGTCATCAAGCTAGATTAATTGCTTTTAATCTTGAAATAAGAATAACTTGTTTGAACTCGTTTTTACGACTGAAATGACACATCTAACAAGATCAAGTATTTCACAAGAACCCTTGTTAAAGATGATTATATAACCTTTTTCTTGTAATTGACCAACAGTTAACAAGTTTCTTTTCAGATCTTGAACATAAAACATATTAGAGATAGTTTCCACAAATCCATATTTTTTTAAATTTTTATATCACATTTTCTTATCATTTTCACCGTAAAGCAATCACCAAAACTTATTGTTGAATACAAATCTTCACTTAAGAATGAGAAAGAGAATTTACTTCCAATCATATGATTGCTACAACTTGTATCAACGTACCAAATTTCTAGGTCGTTGACCTTTGCTCCATGAACAGTCATCAATAAGATTTCTATTTTTTTTTTCTTCAACAAAATTTATGCTCTCCTCCTTTTCTTTATAATTAAGTAGTTTGGTATATCAATCAAAGGTATAATGGCCAAACTTATGACATTTAAAGTACTCTCTACCTTGGAATTCTCAAGATTTCTACCTTTTCTTTTCCTCATAATTGGTCATTGCTGCCTTTAAAATTTCTACTAGAATCTATACTACCACAATCATGACCTCCACATTCTCTACCTTTAACTCTACCTCTTCCTGTGAAGTTATGAGAATAAGTATAGGTAGAAGCCTTTAAAGCTTGCTCTTCCAATGTTGAATTTTGTTCATCTATTGTTCATAGACCAACAAGGAACTTTGAAACTTAGTAATAGATAATTTATCTATGTCTTTTAATTCTTCAATTGCATAAATAACATAATCAAACTTTGGTGTCAAAGACCACAATATCTTTTCCATGATTATGACATCTTGCATATTCTCTACATGAAATCACATCTTATTGCTGATTTTCATTATTCTAGCGTAATCGCTAGTGACAGATTCTTCATCCTTTATAGTTAGTCTCTCAAAATTCCTTCTCAGGACTTGAAGTTGTGCTCACTTAACCCTTACCGAGCCTTGATATTTCTTTTTCATAGAATCCCAAATATTCTTAAAAATTTCTTTGCAAAGAAGAGTTTCCAAGATTGGGTGGCTAATGACTTGAAAAAGATAATTTTTTACCTTTAAGCCCTTCAACCTTCTAATTTCAAATGTTGTTTTTTTAAGCATTTGTCAAAGTCGTTCCTGTTGGTGGCTCTTGAATACCAGATTCAACAGTTGGACAATACTTCTTTGATCATAAAAAGTTCTCCATTAGCATGCTTCAATGGTCATAGTGACCATCAAAATATGGGATAGTTGCTTGCATAAAACTAAAATCAGTGATCATTTTTTTTAATGTCTCATCTTATGTATTTTTACTTTCAATGACTCTAAATCAAACGCTTGATATCACTCTTGCTATTATTACAGTTTTTAGAAATAAAGAGATAATTAAAATTAAAAAATATTCACTTATTATATTAATATAAAAAATATATAATTAAACATTACACTATTCAAAATTATTTACTCATCACTAATGCTTATAATATTTCATTAAAATGATTAATTATATAAAACTGAAACTAATAAACCTTTAAAATATCAATCTTTTAAGATAACATAACTGCTAACAAATTATATATAAATCATAACTATTGATAGTAAGAATAAGGAATATCATAAACCTATTAAATCAAAAACTATTACGATAATGATTGTTAAATTTTAATTTATGGTTCATTCTTACTCATTGATTAGTTATCTTAAATCTAATGTTTTTTTTATTTTATATTAAGGTGAAATTTAATTTTAGAAAATATTTTTATTTTTAATATTTTGTAAAAAAATAATAAAATTAAAAATATTTATTTATTTTACTATTTTTAATATAAATATTTAAAAATAAAAAATAAAAAATTAATATAATATTTTTATAAATAAAAATAAAAAATTGTAAAATTAAACACCAACAATTTGTATTTTTTAGAAGAATCTAGATCCTTTTTCTATCATTTAAAAATAGGATGTAATTATCTTATAAGATAAATAATTTTATTTTATGTGGACTAATAATATTAAGATATTGTATTAACAGTCATCTTTTAGTCGTGGTTATAACAAGAGACAGAGTTGACCATCACGTGCGAATGCAATGCGTTTCGTGTGGAAATTTGGTTGTCTAGCCGAATAAAGTTTGGTATATCTTCTAATACCACAACCACAGATATAATGTGTTAAATATATATATATTTTTGAGAACCTAACATTAAATACCTAATTGGGAGGTCATACGTTCTAACTCCTTTATCTAAATGGTTGATATTTTTTTTAAAAAAAATAACCATTAAATAAAGAATACTCCTTTGTTTAATGGTTGATATTTTTTTAAAAAAAATAAACATTAAATAAAGAATATAGAAAAGTAAAAATTATTATGCATATATAATTTTAACATTTTCGCACATAATATTATTGAGTATTTGATAAGCTAATAAATTAATTTTTTAAAAAATTGGAAAAAATTAGACAGAACTACACTATTATACTGTTTTGTTTGATTGAAAAAAAAAAGAAAATAAATAAATAAATAAATAAATATATATATATATATTAATTTATTTACATTTGAATATGAAGATAAAAGAAAATAACTCAATTTTTACAGATTTTTATTAGATTTTTTAAATTGATAAAAAAATAAGAAAAAAAATATTTTTTTATTTTAAATTATTAAAATTATTATATATTTTAAAAAATATAAAATATTATATTGATAAAAAAAATTAAATTTTATATCATTAATATATATATTTTTTTATTTAAAAAAAAATTATTTTAATTTATTTAAATAATTTATTTTATTTTATTTTTCTTTGAATCAATCACGTGATCCAAAGCATAATATTGATAGATCCACCGACAATTCTGCAGTTCATAAGAAATAAGAATAGGTGAAGAAATGGTTTAAAAAATAGGTCCTTTTCTTTTACTTCATTTCTTGAAACCGATTAAAGATTTGACTTCATAATATAAGTCATTAAAGCCTTGTCCGGGTTGGGAAAAATACTACATATATTTTCAATCTATTCATTATTTTTTATCAGATAAAATTCATGCGAATCTTACCAATGAATGAGTTTTACTATATATTTTATCAATTTAATTATTTAACGAGACTTACTGAATCTAATCCAATAATAAAAAATATATTGGATGAAATATATTTTTGAGGTTATATTAATTAACATATTACTTGTTGGGATAAAACGTGATTAAAATTCATCAATTAGTGACATTATACATTATCTTTATTTTTATTCATTTATTTAGAGAAAAATATTACATAATCAAGAAATCTAATTATTTTGTTGATTTTTTTATAAACTTATTATTTCATAAGTGTAATTTTAATATATTATCAGTATAAATATTTTTATATTATCAATCAATTAAAATTTAAGGTAAATATAATTTTTAAAATAATTATTATAAAACTATTTTTAATGATTTAACAATTGTGATTAAATGATAATGTAAAATCTATATATTATCAATGTATTTTAATTAATTTTTTTATTATACTATCTTTACATAGGCAAAAGAGTGTTAGTAAAAAATAATAATTAATAGTTTTAGGCTTCTGAATAGACAGATAATTATACAAATAAGTGTCTCTTAATATAATGATTTATTCATATAAAATACTTAATTTTTTTAAAAAAATGTATTAATTGAAAATGCTACATTTTTAGTTCTTATCAATTCACTAATTAAGGTGTTATAAAATATCAATAAGTTTAAATTATCAATTCACTAATTAAAATGTTATAAAATATCGATAAATTTAAGTTATTTTCCTTTTTTTTTCAATTTTTAAAAAATATCCTCGCATTCACTAAGCAACAAACTAATTGCCAAGAATACAATTAATCACAACCACTAAGGTGAAGATTCTACCTATTAACATTTCTTCCTTGCAATAAATTTCAAGATAAAACTGAAAATCACATTAACTATCAACAAGTATAGATAGACATTATCTCCTTATGAAAATAGGAAAGTTAGCTAACCATAAATTTTTATAAAATATGTGGATTAGTCAACACAAAATGTAGAAAGGAAAACAGAAATAGATGTCATTGCTTCCACACAACTCCAAGTTGGGTTCCATCCACTGGAAGAATAGCACATCTGTTGTATAATTGGAATTTCCTACTTTGAAAAGGAAATGGGTGAGACAGATTCATGAACAATGACAAATATGAAGCATTTCTGAATAAACTGAAATCCCTGCTCCCTGCTTTATATAGCATGGTCATTGAAAAAGAGTATAATACTGTTGTTGCATTTAGGAGCTTTGTTATATGTTACAAAACTTTTTGGTATGAATCAATCAAGAATTAACTTAAATGTATTTCATTAGTTAAATAATAAATAAAAAAATTGTGATTTGACGGAAATCTGACCACGTCGTCATATAGTGTTTTTGTAAAAGAATAAAATAAATAAATTTAATATATTAGCAAACTTGACGGTAAACGGAGCAGTCCAGTCTCGTCAAAGATGTGTATGTTAAAATTAGCGATTAAGTTAGTAAAAAAAATATAATTATTATTGAAAAATTAGTTAAAAAATTAAATAAAATATATTTAATAAATTTAATAAAAATAAAATAATAAATAAAAATATGATTATTAGATTTAAATTTAATTATTATAATTTTTTTTATTAATTATTAATTATATTATTTAAATTAAATTATTATATTAAAAATAAAGATAATATCTTTTAATTTATTTATATATATATTTCTATTCAAAATATATATTATATTAAAAATATAAAAATATATATAATAATAAAATAAAATAATATTATAATTTTATATAATTAAAAATTATATTTTTTTAAATTTAAATTATACATTTAAAATTAAATAAAATATAATATATTTTTATTTTTATTTTTTAAAAAATATCAAACTGATATTATTTTATATATGAACTAGTTTTTTATCAATTGAATTCAACATTAATTATTGAATTTTGATCGATTTACTCATTCGTTATCAATATTTTATTAAAATAATTTTATAATTTAATTAATTAAAAAAAATTTTCATGTTTAATTAATCTAATTGGCGAATTTTTAAAATAAAAAATTTGATGATTTTATTTATTTATTTTATTATTTATAATATGTTTTTAATATAAATATTTTGATATAAATATTTTAAAATTAAAAATATATGTATTTTAAAATTTATAAATATATTTTAAATAATATTTATAAATATATGTATTTTAAAGTTTTTTATTAACAAAGATCAAATGTTTTATTATAAATAATTTAAATAAAATATTTAATAGCTAAATTAAATACTATAATATTAAATATTAATAATGTAAAAATTAATATTTCATAAAATAATAAAAAATTATTAAATATTAGAAGCATCAAAATTAAATGAAAATTTTTGTTAATAACTAAAATTTTAAAAATTAATAGTTAAATATTATTTATTTTATTTAATTATAAATTAAAATCATCTTAAAAATATTTTAACTGATTATTTTATTTACTTTTAAATAAAATATCATACTAAACACATTTATAAAGAATATTGAACGGAGATAACTGAGTACGCTGTTTATAAGCTTCAAGATATAATTTTCTATGATCATAAATCTAATAATAATCCCAATATAGATCACATTTAAAGAAGAAAAAAAAGTTAGCTTTATAATTTGGGAATTGATCATATAGATTTGACATCTCTGATTAATCAAGGAGAGATGGATCTCTAAAACAAAAGTAAAGAATACGGTGGCCTGTAAAAAATTCCTGATGAAATCTCTCTAGTGTTGTTTGTTCGTTGTAGGGAAAATAAAATAAAAGGAAAAAAAATAAAAATAAAAAATAAAATTATTATTTTTAAAAAAAGTCAGTTTAATTTTTCCTTTTCAACCAAACAATCAAATATCTTAACGTATTTCCATCAAGCATATGTGTTTGGAAATATGATTGCATTTTTATAATTATGTCAAATGAATGAAACTAAATTTTGATTACTGTGTTAAAATACTTATTAGCGTGAATCAAATTTGATTTTGCCTCTTATAAACTCATATTTGATAAGAGCAAAAAGTATATTAAATTTTATTATAAATTTACTTTTAAAAATTAAATATAAATCACACCACCTTAAAATCACCTTAAAGTTAATTAATTTTATAAAATTAAATTTATTAAAATTTAAATTTAAATTTACAAATATTTATTCAAATATACATTAAATAATTATTTGTATCATGTGAGGGTACGTTTGCATTTTCATCAAAGGAGAAAAAAGATAAAAGTTTAAACTGGATAAATATTTAAATTTATATGTTTTGAATTTAATTATTTCTTTTTTTGTTTATTTTTTCTATTATTTCATAGAACTTTTTAATTTTTTTATCCAACTACAGTGTTATGATTGGAAATAGTTAACCATATATTGAAGACTATCTGTCAGTAGACCATTTCTTGTACCTTCAGCATATATTAAGTTAAGCATTAAGTAATTCCTAAATAATTTATTAAATACGTTAAATTAACATTTTAGAAAAGTTTATTTGTATAAAAATATTGAAGGATATCCATAACTAGACCATTTCTCTAACTTCAGCATATATTAAGTTAAGCATTAAGTAATTCATAAATAATTTATTAAATACGTTAAATTAACATTTTAGAAAAGTTTATTTGTATAAAAATATTGAAGG
Source organism: Canavalia gladiata (assembly GCA_037954105.1). Lineage (NCBI taxonomy): Eukaryota > Viridiplantae > Streptophyta > Magnoliopsida > Fabales > Fabaceae > Canavalia > Canavalia gladiata. The sequence goes on along the minus strand of CM075658.1, from coordinate 15,756,805 downwards.
ATATCCATAACTAGACCATTTCTCTAACTTCAGCATATATTAAGTTAAGCATTAAGTAATTCATAAATAATTTATTAAATACGTTAAATTAACATTTTGGAAAATTTTATTTGTATAAAAATATTAGTTCTTAAGTTATTCAAAAAATGATTTAATAAATCAATTTATTTAAATAATATTTAAGTAGGCTTATTGTAATAATAATAATAATAATAATAATAATAATAATAATAATAATAATAATAATAATAATAATAATAATAATAATAATATGAAATTCTTGAGCTACAGCAACTAATATAATGACTACAATTTTTTAGATAATTTAGAGCTTGATGCATAATCTCTCCTTTCTCCATGGCTTGGATCCTATTACTTTTTGATTATTTAGTTTGATGGTCTTTTCCTTTTTCAAATATGATGAATATGATGACTCTAGGTGTTAATGAGAATGTTTAAGATGCTAGTTTTGGTAGGTTTGCTCTAAGATTTTTATGGTTATTGAACTTATGACATTCAAGATTATATTGAATATTATGATAATATTTTTGCACAACTTTTTACAATATTAAATGACTTGATTTTGTCTTGATATGAAGGTTATGTAACAATTTATTGTTGTCCAATTTGTATGGAAGTAATTTATAAGATAATGATGTTATCTTCCACAAGTATGGTGTACAAATATGGTGTAATTATTAGGTAGATCCAAAAATTACTTCACATAGATTAAGATATCTTCATTGGTCATACTCCTACATAAGGTAATTTTTTATTGATTGTTCGGCAAAACTTAAAGTGTTAAGATGGAGAAATTTTAGTTTCTTAGACATCCCCAATTATTGATTAATTGTTGATTTTTTTGGTGATTTATCTGGAATTTCATTTGTTAAACCTTATTTATTTTTAATTTTCTTGAAAAAACCCTATATATAAAAATGAAAAAGTCCTTATGCAGGTAATAAAAAAATAATAGGAAATATTTTTAAACATAATAAATATTTAAATTTATTAAAAACGACATCAAAATATCAGCTAGAATTATCTAATTTTAATTAATGTTTTTATGATTCAACGTATTATAAATATTAATTAGAAGGAACCTTATTTTAGTTCATGCATTTATGAAGAAATATATTTTAATGCAAAGTGATGATAAAATTCAACGTATTAGAAATAAAGGCGCAACTATTTATTTTACTTATGCATAGTAGCGGTCGGGAAAATAAAATATTTATCACTATGAAACTATATTTAATAGACAAATATTTAATGCATATTTGAATTTATTTATTTTCCTTTAAAAATATCAAAATATTTTAAAATTAATGCTTAATTAAAATTATATACATATATTTATAATTTTGTAAAATTTAACGCCTGAATTTATATTTAAAAATTTAATAATCACACGAGGGCACATCCACACGCATTTACATTTTTTATATAATTTTTTTTCATAAATTAAGTTCCAAAAACTTATCAAAATGAAGATATATTTTAAAGTTTTAAAAATGCATACACTTATTTTATACGTACATAGTTCAAATGAAATAGAAGGTTGATATATTTAATTTATATGTTAATTGTTTACTTTTTGAAATATAATAAACATTTATAATTAATTTTCTCTTCATTTCATAATTTTTATTATTTTTAGCTTATTTGTGTTTCAGTTTTTTAAAAAATTTAAAACCAATTATTTTTAAAACTATCCTTATTCAGTATTATAAATATTTATTTCAACTAAAAATTATAATTATATTTAATATTTATTTTGTTTTTCAAGAATTATTTTTTATTAAAAATATGTTTGATAAAATTAATGGAGAGTTAAAAAATTATTTAAAAGTTAATAAAATATTAAATTGAATTAAATAAAAAGTTAAACTACATTAAAAACAAAAATAAAAAAATTAATTAATAGTTAAAACATTTAAAAGTTATTTAAACTATTTATTAAAAATTATTTTTATACAATATAAAAATTATTCTAATCTTTAATCTTTTACTCTTTATGATTAAACCAATCTTAATAGTTTAAAAATTATTTTATTAAAATAATTCAAAGGTATTAACAATTTTTTTATTACTAAATTCAACTTTCAATCATCATATTGTAAAACATTTTATAAGAAGTTGTAAGGTCTTTTTAAATAATATACAGTATAAAGTTATTTTCATAAGTTTACAAAAATTTTAAAAATAAAAATAAAAAAGTGGATAGAGTAAATGAAAATATTTTAGTCATAATAAAAAAATTAATTAAATTTTTAATTTTTATATATAATTTTAAATAGAAAAAATGAAATTGAGAAAGTACTTTTTACCTTTTAACTTGTAAAAAGAGCCTTATTTAAAAATTTTGCTAAAAAATTAATGAATATTCTTATCATAAATCACATTAAAAATTATGATAGGGTTATATTGATAAAGTGTTTTAATAATTTTTTATTTTTAACTACTATATTTAACATCCATCTTATTAATACTAATTTGAAAATTAAAAAAATTACTTCTTTTGAATAATAAATTATTATTATTATTATAAAAGGATATAATTAATCATTTTATAATCCTTTGGTTTTAAGGCATAAGCAAGCATACGTAACATTGCATGTATCATGTGATTCACCAAAGCAAAGAAAAGGACAAGTTATTTGGTATGACCTGAAATCTTAAAACCAGAAGAAGACAAAGGTTATTTGGTATGACCTGAAATCTTAAAACCAGAAGAAGACAAAGGCATAGTAGATGCATAATTGTGACCATAACTACACATTACACTGTCGCAAAAACAGACCAAGAAAGATATGAAAATATCATTATCATATTCTGCTTTTGCATTTTCATATTTTGATATTTAGGAATGATTTATCGGTGAATCTATCCGTTAGTGACGTGGCCCAACGAGGGAACTTGGTGCTTCCACTCACACACAAAATTGACAGACACATTGAATGTCAGAAACAAGAAAAATGGAAAAAGAAAAGAAAAAAGCTTCTAACCAAATAAGCCTTATTCCTTCGTTAAACTTCCCAGTTCCTGGTTTTCACACACTCTCTCTCTCTTTCTCTCTCACTCTCCACCACACACGTCCTCTCCTCCTTATTTATATCCGTTGTCTCAACTTTGCCACTCACTGCTGTGAAATACAGGCCTTCCTTCAACCTTGTTACTCACACAGTCACACACATTCATTCATTTACATACTCTCTCTGCAATCTTTTTTATCTTTTGTGTGTTTCTTCTCTCATGGCTCTCTGTGCATTCTCATTCCCTCTCCGTTTGAGACAAGCAACAGTTTCTGATCCTAGAAGATCAATCCCTCTTGGTTCTCACTCTCATTGGGGTGCAGATCTACTTTGTCACTCCCAACGCAGACTCAACCAGGTTAGAAGATGTTTTCTTCATGCAATTCACCTGAACTCAACCTTCTTGTGTGCATGCAGCCATACCCATGAACGCAATTGGTTTAAAGATTATAACTTTGAACTCGACTCTGTCTATTCTCTTGCCTGTTCATTTCTTTTTCATTACAAAATTTTATTTGTTTGGGTTTGAGTCATAGTCGATCACCTTTGTCCTCTTTTGCTTTGTTTTTGTATGTTTTTTAATTATTATCAATTTCAATTTTTTCCCCTTTATTCTGTTTTGTTATTTTTCAAAGCATCAAAGTTGATATGGGACTTGTTGACAGAAACGCTTGTCATGTTCTGAATTGATGTAGGTGAGTAAAAGGCCATATGGGGTTTGCGCATCACTATCAGAGACGGGAGAGTATCATTCGCAGAAACCACCAACTCCACTTTTGGACACCATAAACTATCCAATTCATATGAAGAATCTCTCTACCAAGGTACAGTAACTGAAAGCATTTAACTTATGCTACTTATTGTCCTACAAGGAAAAAAAATGTAACAAAATTATGTGAAAATTTGATTCTTATAACTTGATGCAGGAACTGAAACAACTTGCGGATGAGGTGCGTTCTGATGTGATTTTCCATGTTTCTAGAACTGGTGGTCATTTGGGATCAAGCCTTGGTGTTGTTGAGCTCACTGTTGCTCTCCACTATGTTTTCAATGCTCCTAAAGATAAAATCCTATGGGATGTTGGTCATCAGGTTGGGTGTTTTGTCTTCTTTGTGTAGTTGGTACTTCAATTGCTTTTTCTTGGGGATGGAACTTGGTCTCAATTGTGTTATCTTGTATGAAATGTTCAGTCTTATCCTCATAAAATACTCACTGGTAGAAGGGATCAGATGCCTACCATAAGGCAGACAAATGGATTATGCGGGTTCACAAAACGCTCTGAGAGTGAATTTGATTGTTTTGGAACTGGTCACAGCTCAACAACAATATCAGCAGGACTAGGTAATTTTTTTTATTTGTGTTTTAGAACTGAATTTTTGGGTTTTAGCATAGACAAACAGTTAAAGATAATTATTACAATAATGTAATTGAGAGATGTTATGGGGTCTAGTAAGAGTTCAATTGGAGATTGAGATTGAGCTTAATTTCAAGAATATTTTGCTACACTAACAGCACTGCTTGACTGTTATGCACAATAGGCTTTTGGGATTTGGGTGTAACTTTTGACCTTTTTTCTGCCAAACAGGAATGGCGGTTGGGAGGGATTTGAAGGGAGAAAGGAATAACGTAGTTGCTGTTATTGGTGATGGTGCCATGACGGCAGGTCAAGCTTATGAGGCCATGAATAATGCTGGATATCTTGATTCTGACATGATAGTTATTCTTAATGACAACAAACAGGTCTCTCTACCAACTGCTAATCTTGATGGTCCCATACCACCTGTAGGTGCTTTGAGCAGTGCTCTCAGTAAGTTACAATCAAACAGACCTCTTAGAGAACTGAGAGAGGTTGCCAAGGTAAGCAATGCAGTTCACTTGTCCATTAATGAAGGACTTGTGCAGATGCAATGTCTTAGCAAAACTGATTCTGTACAAAATGAGATTTTTGCAGGGAGTCACTAAACAAATTGGTGGACCAATGCACGAGTTGGCTGCAAAAGTTGATGAATATGCTCGTGGCATGATCAGCGGTTCTGGATCAACACTATTTGAAGAGCTTGGACTTTACTATATTGGTCCTGTGGATGGTCATAACATTGATGATCTTATTGTCATTCTCAAAGAAGTTAAAAGTACTAAAACAACTGGTCCTGTACTGATCCATGTTGTCACTGAAAAAGGCCATGGATATCCATATGCAGAAAGAGCAGCAGACAAATATCATGGTAAAAGAGGCATTAAAAAATTTCTTGATTTTCATCAATATGACGTATCAAATAAAGCGCATTCAATCTAAAAATGGACCTTGGTGTGTGTTTAATTCGACTTATTTTTTAGGAAATAATCATTTTTTTTGCCAACTTCTTAAGAGCCTTTTCTAATCCCGAAAATTTAATCATTCCCAAATAAGTATCACAGGTCTAAGCCATTGAAGATATAAAATCTTCACCTGTTAGTTTGGACAATTACTGTCAATCATGACGCCTTGATAGAAGCATAATCAATCAACTATAAGAAAAGATTTGAGGATCATATCCATTTTGTTACTTCTATAGAAAGCAAAGCGTTTCTTCTATAGAAAGCATAATTAATCTTTGACTTATGACATTTGTGACTTATGTATGGAACTTGGTTTGATTTTGCAGGAGTTGCCAAGTTTGATCCGGCAACTGGAAAACAATTTAAGGCCAAGGCCACCACCCAGTCATATACAACATACTTTGCGGAGGCTTTGATAGCAGAAGCAGAAGCTGACAAGGACATTGTTGGGATCCATGCTGCAATGGGAGGTGGAACCGGCATGAATCTCTTCCTTCGCCGGTTCCCAACAAGATGCTTTGATGTGGGGATAGCTGAACAGCATGCTATTACATTTGCTGCAGGTCTGGCCTGTGAGGGTGTTAAGCCTTTTTGTGCAATTTACTCATCATTCTTGCAGAGAGCTTATGACCAGGTAAGCAAGAGATATAATATTATAATTTATTTTGGGTATCCCATTATCAATGGTCAAGACATGATTACTGTATAACTATAATTTTGTAATCAATGCTAAGTATGTGTTGTGTGTCAATCCCAAGGTGGTGCATGATGTGGATTTGCAGAAGCTGCCTGTAAGATTTGCAATGGACAGAGCTGGATTAGTTGGAGCAGATGGTCCTACACATTGTGGTTCATTTGATGTCACTTTCATGGCATGTCTACCTAACATGGTGGTGATGGCTCCTTCTGATGAAGCAGAACTTTTTCACATGGTTGCCACTGCTGCTGCCATTAATGATAGACCCAGTTGTTTCAGATACCCAAGAGGAAATGGTGTTGGTGTTGAACTACCACCAGGGAATAAAGGCATTCCTCTTGAGGTAAGTTAGAATTCTAGTAGTAGTACCTTTATGGGGAGATGATTAGGAACAATTATACAAATCAACTTAAAACATTTATGTTATCACATTGTAACAGATTGGGAAAGGTAGGATACTGATTGAAGGTGAAAGAGTGGCCTTGCTGGGCTATGGAATGGCGGTTCAGAACTGTGTGGCTGCTTCTTTGTTGTTGGAACATCATGGCTTGCAAGTGACGGTGGCTGATGCACGATTCTGCAAGCCATTGGATCGTTCCCTTATTCGCAGCCTTGCAAAATCACATCAAGTTTTGATCACTGTTGAAGAAGGATCTATAGGAGGATTTGGGTCTCATGTTGCTCAGTTCATGGCCCTTGACGGCCTTCTTGATGGAAAATTGAAGGTATGAATATCTTATTCTAATTTGACATAAAATATTTGCATTGGAATATATACATCTTTGAAGTTTTAACATTATATGGATTTCATTTACAAATGCAGTGGAGGCCTATGGTTCTTCCTGATTGTTACATTGACCATGGATCACCTTCTGACCAATTGTATCAAGCTGGTCTTACATCATCTCACATAGCAGCAACAGTTCTCAATTTACTTGGACAAACAAGAGAGGCACTAGAGGTCTTGTCATAAGACAAATGCAAATAGGGTTTCAGTTTATCATTCCCCCTAATGTACAAAGGAACCACATTCATCTAGGATAAAAATAATATAATGTGTGTAAGATGCATATTGTCAAATAATAGTGCCAACTAGTTTGCAAAAATCTCATCTTCTCTATAACAATATCCAACAAACCATGATGGAAAAAATTCATTTTGATAATTATAATAATAATTACATAAGAATATTAAATTTATATTTTGTTAAAAATGATTTTATTATTTAAATTAAAATATTATATATATAATCTATAAATAATTGAAGAATAGAATGTAGACTTTTTGTGGATTTATTTGAATTTGATGAGATTAAGGTTAGATTTTAATTTTGTGTTTCTATCTATCGATCTTTTAGGGGAATGGAGATAGTAAACTTCAGTTTTCTGACCAGTCTCATTGTCATGTTTATTACACAATTTTTTTTTTTTCTCTTTGATTATCTACACTGAAATTTATTTATTTATTAATATCTATTAAAAAGTTAAGGAGAACGAATGGTTGTACTGTTCTAAGGTGAGAATTTAAGAGGGAAATCTTTGAAGTTCTTAACAATTTTAAGATACAAATTTAGAGCAAAATCAATGGGGATTCCCTTAACAGGTTGATTAAGAATTTTTGCTCTAGGTAGATACAATATCCTAGAAAAAAAATGAACTATTTATTTCAATTGTCCCGATGCAAACAGGAGCACCAACAAGTATAATTTTAGATCCTTATGTGTGGTATCGATTTGTTAAATATATATATATATTTAGGAATTTTAAGGGTATTAGAAAGATTTTTTAATTATGTATCCTAAAATATTTCGTGGGAAAAATGAAAACTTTATACATTTTTATAGAAGTGAGAATTTTAAATTTTGGTGAAGATGAAAGTTTAGAAATATATTAAAATTTTTTAAAGCATGTTAAATAATTTTATAATAATTTAAAAATATGATTTTTACAAAATATAATTCTTAAAAATGAAAAGAATTCTAATTAGCGAAGACTATCAAATACTCTCTTTATTTTCTTTTATCTGGTTAGATCCAAAGAGCAAGAAAGTAGTTTTTATTTATCTATTTATTTAGCTATGGAAAAAATATTAATTAATTTATATATATATTCAATAATAAATGAGAAAGTATTAAATTTAATAAATGAAAAAAATAAAAATAGACTTTATAAAGAATAAATTAAATATTGAATATTAATTTTCAAAAATTATATAACATTAATTATTTTTAACATATACTTTTTTAATTAACGGATAAAAAACAGGGTAAAGAATACTATTAATGTCTGCTTGATTATAGTAAATATTTTCTGTTTTTATTTTTTATAAAAAAATACCGTATTATTTTTATTTTTAGTATTTTTTAAAGTCAAACTCCATTTTAAATCTAGTCATGATAAGCAATGAGTGTGTATTTGTTGTATACTTGTCACGTCTCATAATTCTGTTTCAAGTATCCCAAAGCTACATTACATGTTATACGAAATTTGTTATATTTAATATCACTTTTAATATCTTCAATTTAGATGATATATACTTATTTATCTTCTAATCTTTTTGAGTAAATTAAATTTTTATATATTTAAAATTAAGCAAATTTAATTTTGTAATTATTGTGCGTCTACTAAAACTCACAAAGTCAATAGTTTGGAGTTTGGCTTTTCCACTAGAATTTGATGCGCACGATTAGGTGTATTTATAATTTTATATGGACATTTTTAATGACTAAGGAGTAATGACATATCAACATCATCTATCACAAATCATAATCAAGTCTTATCCCGTATCTGAAAATTTGTTTGTCAACCGATCATATCAAAATTAAGAATTTTTTTTAAGAATAAATAGTTATTTATTTTCAAAAAACTAATCAAACATGTAGTTAATATCTATTTGTTTTCGTATTTGGTGCGACCAAAATTCAAAACCATTTGACGAGCAAATATTTTACCCTTTGCAATGTTTAAAGTTAGGGTTTATTTTATCCAATTGCTTCACATATGACCAGCAATTCTCCTCCGTAGGGTGGTTTTAGATTTTTAAATATTATAAATACAAGACCTTGATTATTTGAGGAAATTTAACAGTATTTTGAAAATTAGACCGTTCCCAGAAAAAAATTAATGTTTGCTTAAATTTTAGTTTTAAATTCTTATTATTTAAGTGATTAGTTTTAATTTTTTAAATAAATAAATTTTAATTTTTTATTACTCATGTATTAAATATTGATTACTTTAAATATTAAAAATAATTTATTTTAAAAATAAAAAATCCAAACTAATAATTTAAATATAAAATTTTTAATTTTTATAAAATTAAAAAATATATTTAATTTTAAAAAATAAAAAAATGAATTTTTTCTACCTACAGATAATCATAAATGAGTGAAAGAATTCGCATGTTATGATATTATATACATAAAAAATATTTAAAATAAAATATTTTTTATATATCTTAAAAATATGATTATAATTTATCCAATTTTATTTTTATCAATTTGAAGTGAGGTGAATACATCCTTTACCAACCTCTGCAAAGTAGGGTTAGGAGAATTGAACAGGAACCAAGCAAATAAATTGGTAGACGCATACATTTGAAATTGAAGATGTAGTGAAAGATGCCTAAATTGTGGTTTGGGTTTCCTGCTAATTTTGGGGGAGAAAAGTGGAGGGTCAAAGCCATTTTGGGCCACACATTCTCAACCATTCTTACTTTGTTCTTTTCCGGGGTTTTGTTTTTTCCCCTATCTGCATAATATAATTAGGTTTCAACATTTATAGCAGGCTATACAATTTGAAAATGAATTCTTAACATGAATAGACTTGGATTCTCTTGTGTTGGTAAAGAGTATAACAAATGTATGACAAAGAAAAGCGTAAAATAATTATAATAAAATTTGTATAAGACTTTTTGTAAATTAAGATTATTTTAAATATTTAAATTTTTTAGGGTTATTGTAAAATAATTATAATAAAATTTGTATAAAAATTATTGTAAATTTAGATTTATTTAAATTTTTAAATTTTGTGACGGTTAAAATTGTTATAATATTTAAAAATATAAATATATTGTATACATGTACGAATATTAACTTTCTAATATAAAATAGTCTTTTTTTCTTTTCTTTTTTACAAAATTATAGATACAATTTAGTTAATTTGTATTACTGAGGATCCTAACCTCAAAAATATTATTTTTAATAAATATAGTTATGTCTCGAATAAGAAATCTCAGCAATATATTTTTTTTTTGTATATTCCTGAATAAATTGTATGTGAGACATTTAAAAAGGGAATTACATGATTTAATGAGTGTTATCTAAATTTTTATTTAATAATAAAATAATGTATTAAAATTATAATTTAGTTAATGATGTTAAGTCATTTTAAATCTTAAAAACATAATTTAAGTTAAAATTTAATAGGAAAAATTGTTGCTCTTAATAATCCTACTCAATTTAAACTTGAACATGATAGATCAAATCCAAAACAAAAAAATAGATTACTAACTTTATCTTTATATTATATACATGAGGAATATATCAAGTAGGAATAATTATTTTTTATATAAAAATAAATATTTATCATTAGATCTTATTATTAATAGTTGAAATTTAAACATAAAAGTTACATAAATTTTTTAAAAGATCACATGACTTTTTTAATATGACGTAAAAAAATTTAATCTTAATGTATATATATATATATATATATATATAATTGTACAGTCCAAATTTATTAATTTTTAAGTATATTGAAGTATTTATATATCATTATTCCAAAAATAAAATATATCAAATTGAAATATACAATATTTAAAATTGATTTAATAATTGTATAGAATTTCAGGCCATACAAATTCGCCAACGTATTGATATTTTGTATGGAATTTTTTTTTTTGTAATAATACTTGTATGGAATTTTATAAATGTTATAAAAATCAAATCATATTAGTACAATTAAATAAAAAAAAATATATAGATATAAAGTGATATGTATAAGTGTATTATAGGATCACTTCTTTATTTTTTACAAAAATTTATTTGATATGTGCTACTTTTATGCTAAACCAATTTCCCCCAATTTGTATAATATAGCATGTATGCCTTTTCGTTAGCATAGACTTTCTTTAATATAAGTATCCAAGATCTTGGGAGGGGGGATTATCTCTCAATTTGATTATTATTCTTGTTATTAGATTGATGAGAAACAAAGCTTTTATATTATGTTTGGATTAATTTATTTTTAAAAAAATCGTGTAATTCTATTAATTTTGTGAAAGAGTTATTAAAAAATAAACAACTATTTATTTTAAAAGAAGTTAATCCAAACATATCCTAAGTCACTTATAAAATATATAAGTGCTACACATTGATTATATTTTTATCTATGAGGATTGTTGATATTAAAATTTTCTATTTAATATAAAATCATATAAAGTATCTTGCATAGGTACATGGTAAGACCATGAACGTTACATTCTTATTTTTTGGACAGGGAAGGAGAAATGAAACTTTGTAGGATATAACTAAATTTAAACCCTAACTTTTTTAGCTTATATACTGCTAACCCCATCACTTAAGCTCTTTACATGAAGCTTAATTTGTCACATGAATCGCATTATATATATACAAGAGTATATTTCTTGAAAGAATGTATTAAGGCTGACATGGATCCGTTTCAGTTGATCAAACGATGGCTTATGGGTGACCCATATGACATGTTTTCATGGGTTGAAGGTTGAGAAACTCTCACCGTAGAGCTACACTTTGCTTTGGGTTCAACTTAGTTGATCTTGTGCTCAACACTCTTTCAACATTTAAGCCCAAAAAATGTCACTTTCATAATATTGACACACATATATAATGTATGTACACTTTTGCTTTAATAATATCTGTATAAAGATCTTTTATTAATCATCATTTCGAAGATAGTCATCAAAGATAAAAAAGTTTTAAAAAAAAAGTTATTAAGATAAATATTTATTATATTAAAAATATATAAGTCAAATAAAACATGTCTTTTAAAGTAATTTAAAGTATTAAATATGTTACATTTAATGTTTCTTAATTAATATCTTTATACTCTCTTTGGATCACGTAGGAAATAGGAAGGAAAGGAAAGAAATGAAAAAAAAAAAAAAAAAAAAGAAGGAAGAGTAAATTGTTTTGTTGAGTAGAAATAAGAGAAAAAAAAATTTTGTTTGGATGAGTGAAAAAAAAAGAAAAAAAAAATATATTAGTAGTATAAATTTTATTTTATATAAAATTTTAAAATATTTTGTTTGTACTATTTTTTTTTATAAATATAATTTATTAATTTTTAATTTTTTTATTTTTTTAAAAATAAATAATAATTTTAATAATTTAAAATAAAAAAAAAACAAAAAAAAAAAACTCCTCCCTCACGTTTTCATATATGAAAAAGAGGAATAAACATATATGGGTTCGCGGTATTTTTTTTTTTTTTTATAATAGCATATATAATTGGAGTTGCAGAACTTTTTTTTTTTTTTATAATAGCATATATAATTGGAGTTGCAGAATTGTTCAATTGTGATGGTAAAGGGTCATGAAAAAGGGTCACAATTCCATTTCTTGGTCCACCTTATGCGGACATTCCCTTCCGCAATGTTCTGTGGCCCGTTTCAATCTGACATTGGCCCATTTTGTTTGTAATTTTTTCACAAAAAAAATAATTTTAAGGAAAAAATATTTTTTTAATTATTAGATAATGGCAAGCAAGTTTCTTTTTTTTAAGTCTCACATTGCTCAATATTCGTATTATTTAAATCTTCATATATGTTCTTATTTATATTTAGTTGTTTTGAGTAATATAGACTACAAACTTATCAGAACATGCGTATATTTTAATTAAAAAATATTGATGGATCATATAGATCCTATTATATTTTATTTCTCATTCACTTCAAATTCAAAATTTTCTTTTTAAAATGAGTTTTATATTTGATTTGGATTTTTATTTTTATTTAATTTTTTTTTAAGTTTAATTTACACTTAGGGTTAAAAGACTTTATTGGGGAACAGAAAATTTATTGCTGATGATTAATTTTAATTACTAATGGTTTTTAATGTTGTCTTTTTCATAAGAAAATCTTAACCTTCGCTTATCGGTTACACTTGTCAAAAGAAAACCCTAAGCAATTTATATAAAATTAAGAAACATAATATTACCTTTTTGTTTTAGCTCTTCTTTCTCTCTTTCTCTAAAAATAGGTGAGGTTTAGTTTGCGAGAAAATATTTTTTTTTTTTAATATTTTATACAGAAATCAGTAAAAATAAAATATAGTTATTTTTATTTTTACTATTTTTAATACGAAATTTTATAAATAAAAATAATATAACATTTTTAAATAAAAATAAAACCATTTAAATAATGTTTATTAAAAATTGGAACACACTTTGATCCCGATTGCATAAATCCTTACATATCATCTTGTTAATCTTAAAGAAGCAAGTATGAAAAAAGGTTGCAGCGAAAATATGATGGAATCTTGCTTAATTAAGACCATAATTATTTTACGACACACCATATTTTTCCTTTACATTCTTCCTATATCAAATGTTTTCGGTTGTTCGGTTAAAATTTTCAGAAAACTTAGAATAAAAATAAATAAATTTTTAATTATTTACAAAAACTGTTGAGTAACCTGAAAAAACTAAAATTATAACTATCTTTTCAAACAAAATCGTTTTATATTTGTAACCGAACAAAATAAAAATTTTAATTTTCATAAAATTTCTAAAACATAAATAATTTTTTGGGCTTAAACGAGTTTTTAACATAAATAATTTTTTGGGCTTAAACGAGTTTTTAACCCCTATAAAAATTAATAATTTTGGAGTTAGTCTCTAAAAGATATTTTGTTAGTACTAAGTTCCTAGTAAAAATAATCATTAATGTTAACTTTATTTTATTAAATATTGTGTTAGATAACGGAAATCTAACTTAATGCAACTAGATGTAAACGATTAGGTTTATTCAACTTACATCCTACAAAATATCTTTAAATGAAGCATTATAAAAGTTACTTCTAAAATGTATAAATTGATTTACATCCCAATTTCTATCTAAACACATGCAAATAAATGATAATACTTATATATAATGCCAATTTTCCAATGTTAAATAATCAAACCGATAATGCATTTCAAATTATTTTTTATAATACTATTCATTTTTTAAAAAAATTTATAATAGATTTTTTATAATAAAATTTATATTATATATCTAAAATCACATAATATAAAATTAACATAAATAATTTAAGATGTTTACTAAAATATATTTAACACTTTTAATTTATGTAATATTAATCTCATTATTCAACAGTTATTTTTTATTTTATTATGTTACTAATTGTTTATTAATTATAAATAATTTGTTTTTATTTTTTTTATATAAAGGTTGACGATCAATTTATATATTTTATAAGTAATTTTTATAAAATTAATTTATTTTATAATATTTTGTAAGATGTGAGTTAAAATTCAACTATTAACACCTAACAATATGAGTTGGATTTCCATTATTAATTTTAATATTTAATAAAAAAATTAATGTTAAGAACTATTTTTACATATGTAGAAAGTTATTATTAAAAAAATTTAGATATTAATTTTAAATTTGTCTACTTTTACAAAAGATTCATTAAATAAAACTGATAAGTTTTATTATTTAGTTTTTGTGAAGAAAAAATAAATGGTGTAGATGTTGATATGAATCAATGATGTGGTCCCGATCTTTCACGGTGTAAGTTAAATAAATTGAAAAATAAAAAATGATAATGGATAAAATAAGGAATTCGACACAAACCGCAGCTTGTTATAAGATAGAAGTTATCAACAGAGACGTAACCTTTAGCACGACGACCTGCAAAAAGAATCAACGTTATCAAGTAGTTCTTTGCTTAAAAAGCAAAGGAATCAACTCACACATATATGAAAAATTCTCAAAGCGAAAATACTATTATTCATCAATTATCTACATCAGGTAGAAGAACTATTTATATTTATGCAATTATTAATAATATCATCTATCTATCTATGATATAATTCAAATATTTAACATAATCTTAATTAAATCTCAACAAATTTTAATTAAATAATTTAATTAAATCATAATAATTAAAAACTAAATCTAATAAAATAAATAAGATATCTTCTTAACAGTTCTTTCGTAGAGATATTTTTTATTTGCGTTCATAAAAAATCACAATTATATTTATATTTTTTTTAAAATACATTTGTGTGGATTTCAATTATTTTTTTTATCTTTTTTAATATATTTTTTTAAAATGAGCTTTCTTTTCAAGTTTTTTTAAGTGAACTTCATCATGCAAAATAATATCAAATTTCATATCAGATATTTTTTTTTCTGCTTGTTGCAAAACTTGCAGATTTTTTAAGGAAATTTGACTTCTTTGCTCGGCACCCCAAACTTGCTGAATTGTGTATATGTGACATAGCTAGTTTATGAAGCCTATTTAATGGTGGTGAAAGTCTCAGAAGATGATAAAGGATCTAGTGAATTATATGGGGCTGAAGATGACATTTACGATTTAGATTGTAGCAAGTCTATTATGTGGCTATAAGATGCAACCTTAAGAAAAGGAATGCTCTTCACAATTTGGTTGAAGATGAATAGAAAAAAAAAAAAAAAATTCTTAAAGCCAATGTGAATGATACAAAAGATAAAGTATATTGGGCATATATCTAGGGGGTAAAAGATACTCTATTATGAGCCCAATTTGAAGAATGCTAGTAACTCATTAAAAAAATAGTTTATTTAATTAGTGGTTATATTATTTAAATGGTTACTGAAATGTTAAATAATTTTTAACAAATATAGTCTTGTAAATTTAAAAAAAAAATTAAAATTATCATTATTTATCTTTTACACTGTCATTAAAATAAATTTTTTAACTAGTCAACCTATAAATTCATTTCATAAAACTTGTTCATATAAGGCTAAGGATATGTATTAATTGCAAATATGTATCATCTGTCTCATTTTCAAGTATCGAATAATTTTAAGAACCTTTTGTAATTTTTCGATCGAGAATATGTGTCATTTTTTTAGTGGTAAATTTTTAACATTAAATTAAAAATTCTAAACAACTTTTTCGTATGTGTTATAGTGTTTAAGAGATGCGTTTGACTTTCAAATAAACAAGGATGCATGTAATTACAAGTCTTGTACAAATAGAATAAACATTGTTATAATTAATTAAATTACTAATAACACAATCAGAAGAGTTAGTTGTTATTTGTCTGGATTGGTTTGAATTCAACTCAATTTTCTTTTTATCAAATATTAAGTATAGAAATTGCATAAGTTTGTGGCAATTATACTACACCTGATTTGTGAATCAATCCATATTAAGATAGTCATATACTTTATAGCATCTTATTCCACGCACACTTCCCCCAAACATTTCGCATTTTGACCTTTTTCTCATGCGAAACGCTTAAGTCTAAAACTGTTATTAAATTTCCAATCTAACATAATCTCAATTAATCTTTAAGTAACAATTCAAAACCTTCATTTTACATTACGGCGATGATAATTAATGGCTAAAATTGATATTCAAATATGGAACTACTATAACTTGTGAGTCAATTAAAAGATAAAAACACCAACGTTGCATCTGCTTTAAACTGAGTATCCCAAAATTATGACTTTCGAAAAAAAATAATAAATTATCTATTAATTTATATTACATTACCTTTATTATGAAAACATTGTTTATTAAAATAGAAACATATCTTTTAAAAACTCCTTCAGTTTTATTTAGTGTCAAATTCGATACCTAAACTTTAAGAGTATGCATGGATCTTCTAAACATATGCACCTAACTTTGAAATGGCATAATATCCATCTAAATTTGAACAAAAATCTATAAGATTATTTGAAAGAAAAATAAAATAAAATAAAATAATTATGTAGTTAATTAACTAGTCCATATATGATATCATATATACATCTATTTTTTTATACTGTAAACTAATTATTTGTTTATATTTTAGTTTCAATTATGTTTAAAAATTATTCTTTGTAAAATCTAAAAAATAAAGAATATTTATTGTAGAAAAATAGAAATTGATCAAACGAAAAAATATTTAAAGAAATAAAAAATATTTTGGATGGATATATTTTTTTACAATTTTCTATTTAATATTTTATTGTTATTATTTTTATATTTTTATAATTAAATTATTATTTAAAAATAAATATATAATTATTAAATATAAATATTTAGTTATTATTATTATTATTCAAAATTTATTTTTAATATATAATTAATATATTTATGTTCTTTAAATAGATTATTTTCAACTTAACTCTTCCATATATTTTTCTCTAACATTTCTTTTACATCCATTTTTTTTTTCTATTTTTCTATCTCGCTCTTTTCCACTATAAGAGATGTGAAATAATTATTTTTTTTCTATTTTATTTATTAACAATAAATTATGTACACTTTGTTTCTAAAATATAAAAATATAAAAATTAAACCTCAAACTTTTAAAATTAATTGATTTTTAATTTTCTATAGTGGTTTATGCTAAATAGGTAATAATAGTAAATGGAATAAGCGATATGATAGTTATATAATTATTTTCTTTTTTTTAAGAGCAATTTTAATAGTAAGGCTTATCTTTTTCCTTTAATATCCATCTCACCTAAATTAATAAGAAAAAATATAATGGTACCTAATTTCTACGTTAAGCAACATTATTTATATAAAATAAATAAATTTTACTCATGAGAGTATTAATTAATTACTATGTAATAATACATGACCCTACCGAGGAGCTAGAAAGCAACCCGTTAAAATTTCTCTTAGTCTATCCATCTTATGCCAAAACTTTTAAGCATTCATCTATGAAGATATAATGCTTTAAACTCTGATATCTCATTTTGAATTTTTTATTTTTTTGCAAAATATGAATCCTAATATATTACATGTCATATCACATAGGGCGCCCCTGTTCAATGCCAATTAATAACCCAAGTTTGCCACCAGGCCCTAGATCTACAATATTTAATATAGTATTTCAAAAACTCCCATAAATTAAAAGCTAATTTAAATTATGTTAGGGTGAAGTTATGAAGGTTGATTTAATGATAAGGAGTTGAAGATTAAAATAATTTAGATAACATTTTGCATTTAAATTTTATTGTTTTACATATTATAAAAATAAATAAAAAAATCTATGCTATAGGGACTGAAGAGTGGCTTATGAGCCATTGTTAGCAAAGCATGGTGGCAATGAAAATACAGTTCCAAGGGAGCAATTAAGTGATGGCTGGATTGATGTAGGTAGTTTTGGCTTCCCTTTAATGCTAGTTGATGTTTGGTTCTATGATTTATGTAAATGAGAGTTTGATCTGCTGGTCCTACATATGTTAGCATGAAAGAGGGTTGAAGTAGAGAGATTGGGGTCATGCCATGTGAAGCTTATATAAGAAAAAAAAAAAAATAGGAGCTTGTGTCTAAGTAACTTAGGAAATGTGCACATGGGAGTGTTGCTACTTGAAAGCAATGGTTGGAGTAAGAAAAGTTAATTCATAGTTGGAAGAAGATTATCATGACTTTCATTGATCATTGCTCTCTGTTAATTAGTTTTTTTTTTAAATTAAATAGTATTAATAAGAACACTTTTGAAAAAATTTAAAAAATTAATTGAAATATAACGATAGTATAAAAAATTTATATTGTTATCTAATTATGAATTGTTAAATAATTAAAAATATTTAATCTAATAGTATATATTTTTTTTACCTATTATCTAATCATACATTGCTATATCATTAAAATTATTAATATTTATAATAAATACTTTAAAAATTATACCTTTTATAATTTTTATTGGTTAATAATAAAAAATTATATTAACAATATATTAAATTAATTTTTAATTAAAAATGTTATTTTATTGTAATTATTTTTAAAATTATATTCAAAATAATTTTTTAATAACATAAAAATCTTTACACAGTGTATTAAAAATTTAATTTATGTATTTTTAAAGTTTTAATATGAAAGTACGCATGGCCTTGGTCTTGAAGGAGGAAAAATATCAGTTACATATAAATTTTTTGAAATTATTTCACCTAATAGCATTAATTACGTGCAGGTCATATATAATTTTTTTATCCAAATTTAAGTAAGCATTACCATCATCCAGTTGAAGTGTATACGTTACGAAATTTAAGGACACACAACAAACTTCTTGTTCTTTTTTTTAGTGTACAATAAGCTTATTGATATAAAATCGTTTATGTCATGAAAAAAAGTTTATCTTTGGATATTTTCAATATTTTTGACTCTTACCTCTATTGTGGTTGAATATGATTTTGCATTAAGGATACAAGGATAGATCATGTGTCACTTTCAATGGGCCACACAGTTGCATGTACTGTATACTTCCTTATACTTTGTTAATTAATTATAATTATAATTATAATTATGATTATTTTATATCATTGGTTGGATAGAGTCATAGAGAGGATTATGAAGAGAAGCGTGTGAGGCTCCAAATAAAGGAACCATTGCATTGCACTTACACCTCACAAAAACAAACAAAACTAAGGCAATCTTGTGAGTGATGCTCATTTTACATTTCAATGGCGTTTGGTAGTTTTATATCATTGTTAGACAAACCGATTCATGCTTGCCGGAAGAACTTGGAAATTGGAATCAGGTTTTCTTACCCAAAATTTATACATGTCTTGTAACAAAAAAGAATTATACATGTGTTTTGGTGTTAACACAAATAAAATACTCTAACATTTTATACAAATTAAATGATTTTTAATCCCTTTTCTTATTCTAAATTTTTCTGAGATTTTACTGTGTACAGTGTATTTTTGTAACGAACAGTTCTATTTATATTTTGTCAGATTATAGACTTATTTATCTTAATAATTTTGAATTTTTATATGTTATTTTTTAGATCATCTTATATTTCTTTCTTTCTTTCTTTTTTATCCAACATATTATATATTCCAGTTAATTTTTTTTAAAAAAAGTAAAATACTTGCTCTGAAAATTAAGTATTTTTTTAAAATTAATTTAATTTTTAAATATTGATCAAACATAAAGTATATGTTAAAAATATATTATATATTAACAATTTTTATATTTATTAGTTTTTTCCTGTTTTTATTTCTTTTAATCTTTCTTCTCTGTTGCACATTATTTAGTTCAAACGAAGAGATAGAAGGGGAGAGAAGAAATTTATTTAATTTTTATTATGTCTGGTTTAAGAAAGAGAAATTATAGGAGAAATATAACACTCTTTTTATTTAATTTAGAAAAAGAAATAAATAAATTTAAAATAATTTTTTTATTACACATTATTTTAAATTTGAAAAAATATTTTAGTTAATTAAATATTTTTCTTTTGAAAAATCCATTTTTAAGAAAGAACCAAAATTAAATTAAAAATATATATAAATTATTTTTTAAAAAATTAAATCAAACAAAATAATTTTCAAAAAAATCTCTCAGTTTTTATTTTCCGTAAACTAAACACGTGTTAACATAATTATAGGAATAATTAGAATATAGAAATAAATATTACAATACTTTATTCAAATATTTGTCGTTGTATTGTACAACCTATACGATGTTACTTAAAACTTAAACCTTTAGGTATATACTGTCTACATACGATATAAAAACTAAAGGGTGATTTGATTGGAAAAAATCATTTTTATTTTTTTATTAAAAAATAACACTTTATTTTTATTTTATTTTAAATTTTTGTATAAAAATAATAAAAATAAAACGATCCCATATTTTCCCTATCGATTTCTCAATCTGGATTAGGATATGAAAATTCCAGCGACCCAACAGATATGTATTTTGAGTTATGAAATATATTTGTTTGTAAATAGATAACGTAAAATCACATAGTTCTTGCATGCTCCATTATTTTCTCATGATATGTCATTCGAGTGTTTATATTTTTTATTTTTTATGTGTGTTTTTTTTATATATTTGGAATGACTATTTTTGTCATGATTATGGTGTCTATTAGTTATTTTCATTTTCTTCAAATGTTTTTCTAGGAAAGAAGAGTATCTTTTATACATAAATTTATCAAATTATTTTATTTAAATATCAAAATATTTATAGTATTAATTTTCCAAAAATATTATATATAATTAATCAAATGAATCCTCAAACATATTAACTACGCCCGTGAGAATGAAAAGAATTATTTGATGCGATTTGGTTCTCATCAATAAATCAAACTTTTATTTTCCTTTAAGAAAATGAAACCTTGTGAGAATAGGGAACACAAATAGCAAATTGGAAGCAACTTGGAAGCAGCACATTAATAGTAACAGTTAAAAGATGACATCAATCAATGTCACAGATTTAGTCAATTAATTTGGATTAATGTAATTATAGGTGTAAGGACTTTTTTTTATATAGTTGCTTAGTAAGAATTAACAATAATTCTTATTATTTATTTATCTATACTTTTTATTTAACGACTAAATATTATTTATTTATTTATATTTTTTATTTGATAGTTAATAAATTTTTAAAATAAAAAATAAATTTAAATATAAATAAATAAATGTTATTATTTGTATTTTTATTTTATTTTTTAAATAAATAATGTAAAGCCAAAAGTTGCAATTTACAATTAAGTCCTTTTGACAAGCGTCAACGAGTACTCGAAATAAAACAATGCGGAACGCGTGCCACTCTTAAATTATACAATGGCTTTTGCTTATCATCCTCCTTCCCGAACCGGACATTGGACCGGATTTATCGGACCGGACAACGAACCGGACACACGAAACTACTCTTCTCCTTGCAATGAAGTTTCATGTTTCCTTTTTTTTTACTACTCATATTTTATTTTATTTTTTCTTTTACTAAAATATCCTTACAAGTATTTTTGTAAAGTTAATTCCTCAAATACTCTTATTCTTTATAAATAAACAAAATGAAGTTATCATGTTTAGTTGTGATTATTTTTAAATAAATTGATTAAAAAATACGGCATTGAGCTTGATGAGATTGGGAACCACATCTCTAGTATTGCCAGTTACACAAAAGTCCATATTAATTATTAAAATGAAATTTGAATTAATTAGAGAATGATGAAGATTTTATTTACAATACTGTGTCTTGTTAAAATAAAACAAATGATAAGTAGTGTTTTAATCTATTTAAGAGGTTAAAAATAAAATTTTTATTAAAAATATGATAGTATAGTCCTGGTATGATTTTAATATAATAATTTAAAAAAGTAATGTAAAGTAGTAATTAACACGACTAGTGACGACTCAGGGTCTTCCACAGTTGATTTGGTTGATTCCTTTTTGTTCACTATATCTTTGTTGGATTCTATTTCGTTTACTTGTTTCTCTTTCCTTCTTATTTTTTTCTTCTTTTACTCTTCTTATTGTATTTTTCAACGATTTTGGTCTTTGCAACTATAATGCCAGCACCTCAACCATCAGCCACTGATGAAGCTCCTGAGATTTCCCATCAGGTTTGCTTTTCATTATTCAAATCTTAAATATGTGAAGTTCTTTGCTTTTCACTTTGGATTATCCATTTGAATTTACCTCTATTCTTTTTAATCCCCTTTTTGTTTTGATTCCTTATTTGAGTTTCGTAGTGAGTGATTAATAACCCTCTTTGTTAGTTTCTCGGTCACGTCTTCTGGTGGGTATACCGTGACTGACTGGTATTTGATTTTCTAGACAAAATTTTTCATGTGTTCGATTCAAGTGAAATTAAGGGGTTTCTAATTTTAACTTATTAAGTGCCTCTTTAAGACTGTTTCCTGAAAGGTCACGTTTTTAATGGTTTTCCTTAATTAGTTTCAATATTTACTGTTTAGAATCTTGGGTCTGGATGTGAATCTTAATCTTATCTTTCCATTTAACTCTGAGCTGTGACATCTAATTATTGAACATGAATCCATGATTCAGTTGCCAACTTACCTGTTGAGAGTAGACATATCCATATTCATGTATGCCATGCATACTACAAGTTGGCTTTGTTGATCTGTTGGTGGTAAAAGTTTCAATTGAAAGGTGGTAAAAGAGAAGATGAGGGAAAAGGCCATGCATGCCATTGAGGCAATTTAGCCAGGAACTGGTGGTGAGAAAATTTTGGTTTTAGTTAGTAGGGTTTGCTATTGTAAGTGTTTCTGAAGGTCCTTGAAGTTGATGAGTTCTTCAACCAAGGTCTCTAACTGATAATGTAGTTTGTATAATGAGTTCTGGGTATGTCCATTTTTCTTCATTCTTGTGACATCTTGCGTTGTTTTGTTTGAAGTTTAACGATTACAGGATAGAGAAGTTTATAGATTTCGCTAGTGTCATCGACTTAAATGCTTGATTCAATTCTTGATCCTCTTGGTGAAACAAGATGACTTCTGATAATGATGAGCTTGTTGAGGATCATTAGTTATTCATCATGGAATTGTGTTTGAATGCAAGGTTTTGACATGCTTGCATTTTAACTATTGCATGCAGCATGCTCTTTTAAATATTTATTGCTATAGTATCTTCTGTTCTTTGACTCATTATGCTAAACTGCTGGCGCTTAATAAGCTTTTGCTAAACTGTCGTTATTGCATGCAGGCTGTCCCCCAGCGAAACAGAGAAGTTTCGGATGGTGGACCCGGTGGGAGGCGTCCAGATATTTCACTTCAAGTTCCACCTAGACCTTTAGGGTTTGGAAGCACTAGTGGTGGAAGGGTTCTGGACCATTCTCAAAGTTTCTCAAAAGGGATCTCATCGTCAAGAGGCTTCTTGCGGGCCTTGAGCTTCAAAAAAAAGGGAAATGTAGCAGATGGAGAAAGAAGCTCCCTCCTTAATTCAGACTCCAAGACAGCCGCAGACGGTCCTAATATGGCCTCCATATCTGAAATTGCATGGAAAAGATGTACTTCTCTTCCTGTTACTCCTGCATCCAATCTGTCCCCTTCAGTTTCTACACCTATTTCTGCAAGGACATATAATGAACAGACTAAGCCACATGTAAGTTATCTTCTACTTCAATGAGTTGCCTAGCTTTTGGATTTTCAAAATAAAATTTTGTGGTAACTGTATTTGGGGCCATAGAAAAAGTTAAATCGTTGCTAAAAAGTTATATTACACTCAGGAATGAGGATACTGTATCAAACTTGTTATCAAAGAAACTGAATATGTCTCCTCCTAAAAGGGAAAGATGAAACTGCTCAGATGTGAGATTTTCAACAAAGTATTTTAAAAAACATGGAGATTTGTTGATTCAAACTTGTTTATGTTCTCTAAAGCATATTGTATACGCATAGTTGCATCAAGTTAAGTTTGCGTCAGCTAATGGAATTTTTAAAAGAATAATAACATGATTGTTGTTTGTGTGCAGAAAGATCTTGGTCGCTCTAAGGTTTCAAGGTCCCTTTCTGTACCCGGACGAAATATTGTTATTGTAAGATCTGTCTCTTTTTCTACCCGTAGTGAACAGGAGCAACAAGATCCAAATGATGGTATGTTATGCCATAGACTCTATTATTACAGTTTCATAGTCCTTTTTTTTTCAACTCACATGCTTGAAGAAATCTAGTCCTTTTTCAAAGGTTGAAATTGGCTATTATCCTCCCTACTTAATATGGTTTTTCCCTTCATCACCAGGTTTGTTTGTTTCATGGAATTGAATTTAACAGTCTCTTAAGTGGATTCTTTGGTGTAAAAATTTTCAATTAATTGACTTTTATCATAAACAAATTGTCCAAGTCTAGGGTTTGACACCTTATCATAATCTTTTAATCTGGTAGGAATTATATTGATCGGTGGGTGAAGTTTGAAAAGGTTGTATGTTGACAATAGACAAAATGACAGCAATTTGTACGGGTGTCAGACTGCTGGACTAGTTATGTTATTTTTTGAACTGTTGATGTGTTATTAACACTTGAGTTATTTTCTTTTCCCTATTTTAGCATGTCACATTTTAATCTTATAGGAACTTTCTTACTTCTTGCCAATCAGATCAAATAACTCCTGCGCCAATAGAAGTTGCTACCGATGAAGAAATTCCAGAAGAGGAAGCTGTGTGCAGGATATGTCTTGATGTGTGTGATGAAAGGAATACCTTAAAAATGGAATGCAGCTGCAAAGGTGACCTGACATTGGTGCATGAAGAATGTGCAATTAAATGGTTTAGCACAAAAGGGAATAAGAAATGTGAGGTATGTGGGCAAGAGGTTAAGAATTTACCTGTAACTTTGCATCGTGTGACCAGCTCTGCCCAAGGACAAGGAAGACAGTTGCAAGGTCAGCAGAACCTGCATCCAGAGTCAATAAGGTGATTTGAATGCCATTCTCACAAATTAAGTCATCCATTATTTTCTGTTCTTTATCATGGTCACTTTAGGTATAACTGATTATAGGTGCCCTTTCTAGCATTATATTACCTGTACAAATGTTTCAAAATCTATGCTGTTAGGAACCCATGATGTAAATAGAGAAAATAGAATGATTTTGTTCTTCGACAGAAAATGAACAGAACAAGGAGAAAAATCTCTCCTCCAGGGGTTTCCCCTTTCACAACTGAGCACTAGCTCAATTCTCTCAAAATACAGTTTCCTGAATATCACCCTATCCTTACCCTTATATATTAATCTTATTAATTCCCTCTAACTAGTTAACTATTCTAACTATCTAAAGACTCTAAGCTAACTACGTTTTCTACCTTTTTATTCTTCCAAACAACTATCCTTTTGTCCTAACTAGTACTTAGGCTAAAACCAATCTTAAACCTTTTCCTAATGGCGGAAGCCTTTAGGTGAGTTGTTAGAGCTTCTACGAGCAAGTGGTCAAGACTCAAGAGTTTGATATTTTTCAAAGTTAAATTTCAGCACAAGATAAAATGGCATATGCATTTTTCCATGCTTCAATCCCTATGTGTTCTTGCATTTGGGAGCTTGTTAAATGGTAAGCCAATATTAAACCTTCACCTAACAGCTTAAGCCTTTTAGGAGGGGTGGTCCTTGACACTCACTCTGAGTTCACCTTTTATTCATCTTAAGCATTATTCTTAATTCATTATTAATACTGCCACTAACAAAATTTAACTTGAAAAACTCATCCAGAGTAAATTGATTGCTAATTCCAATATTAGTCTCTTTCAACTAAATTTCTTTAATTTATCTTTTATTAATTTTGTTTGATATTCTTTTTACAGTGCCTGGCAAGACTTTGTGGTGCTTGTCCTGATAAGCACGATATGCTACTTTTTCTTCCTTGAACAGCTATTGGTATGCCTACTTCCTTTGACAAAAGACTTCTGGATAATAACCAACATCTTTAAAGAACTACCTTGTGTATTATCTCACTTGATGGTTTAAATGTTATTCTGACATTTCTTGATCTTTTAACCCATTAGGTTCCTTTAAAGCATTAAATTCACTGATATTGGATAGAGCCAAGAACACGGCTTGTTAATAGTAAATGTTTTTTGTATACATTTTACATGACATTCACAGTACAAGTGTACCTTACTCTAGGGTTGGGAGGAACAGAAAAATAAAGCAGTAACTATCCATGCATAACTATGATCACATACTCCCCTTCCCAAATAGAAAGTAGACTAACAGAGGAGGTATTATTAAAATGTGTATTGTTTGATGCTCTGTTAATTTTTTTTTCTTTTTTGGACATTTCTGCGTTAAACTACAATTTGATTTTATATATTGCTTGTTCTACACTGTAGCTTCCTGAGTTGAAGACTCAAGCTATTATTATAGCAGCACCATTTGCCTTTACCTTGGGCCTCCTGGCTTCCATTTTTGCTGTCATCCTTGGTATAACCTTTGTAACAGAACAACTTTTTTATTTTGTTACAAAATTGATATTTTTTAATTTTAATTGAATGCTTCATTGTGCTGTTGCAGCAATTAAAGAGTATATATGGACATATGCTGCTCTTGAGTTTGCTCTTGTGGCTATAACTGTGCATCTGTTTTATACTATGGTGAGTAAGAATGTAGAGATTTCTTGTTCATTTTCTCAGGATTGATGCCAGATAAATTAAATGCCTACTGATGGCAATGACCTTGCCTCCCTTAATTTCTTGAACTGAGGCTTGTTTTTCCTTCAAGATTCTCATATTAGTAGCTGCCATGAATAATCTGTTATTTGCACCTTCCTCAGTTGTAATTTATTGCATAAATGCATGTGTTTTCCTGGAATAGAAGTGCTAAAACGTCCCCTTCCTCCTTTTGAGTTAGCTTTTGTGATTAGGCTCAATTTGTTTCACTTATGATAATGATGATATCAGATTTTATCCCGTCTTGATGTTAGGCCATTTATAAATGACTTACTTTGGTTATAAATATAGTGAAAGTATTCCTTAGAAGACTTGAGCAATTTCCGCCTTTCCCTTAAACTAGCTTATAGGATTGAGTTAGACCAAATTCGATTTTGGTTCATGATATGATATCAAAGCTTTTTCAACCTAGCAGTCTATAGCCTGATCTGCTGCCCCAATTCTTCTAAAATAATTTGAATTTCAGTACAAGATAGGTGAGCCTATTTATTATTCTTGCCTTAAGTCCAAGGGGCTATTGCATGAAGGGGTGCGTTAGGGATACAATTTAAAATCATTCATGAGTCTTCATCTAATAGCTTAAATTTTTTGGAATAGTTGGTTCTTGACAAAAAGCATACTTCCAAAATTCACAAAAATTTGTTTCCGATGAGAAGAAAATGCATCAAAACATATGGCTTCACAATTGGGACACTAACTTCTTGTCTAACTTAAATTTCTAATTTTGTTGATTTACTCATATAGTGATCAGCCCCTCCCTCCTTTATACAGATCTTTTTGGACCTCAATAATATCAGTACATGAAACCCGTGACTAAATATTACATGTGCTGGTTTTCATTTTTTTGCAGTAAATAAAAGTATGATATATTTTAAAGAAAAAAATGCATTTATTTATAAATATCTTGTGATTATGAAAATGTGAGAAGGCTAAATAGGAAGATGTATGCTGCATGCTTCCCTTTTGAACCGAAGCTATTAATTGAGTAGTGACAGGACAAAAGTTATAAACGCAGTTTGTAACTATACTGTAAAGAAAAATACTGGGAAAAAGAAAAAGCTTTACTTTGCTTCCAAAATGGGAGAAAATAATTGTTGGAGGAATATAGATGATGTGAATAGTAATGGATATAGTAGTTTTGTCTTGCATTAACAAGTTACAATGTTGTTTCCTTGGTAATTGAAAAAACCATAATCCCAGCTCCTTATTTGATTACTTAGTTGACTTCAAGTGTACCCTTGATGTGCTAATGTGTTGTGACTTTGTTGCAGTTGCATTTGACGGCCATTTATGCAATACTACTTTCATCAGTTTTGGGTTTTGGGATTTCTATGGGTATCAACTACGCATATATCCAGTTTGTCACATGGAGACTTCAAGTCTCACATGATCATAACCCAGCATGAGCCTCCACAAGGAAAACAACTTCATAGATTTTCTCTGGACCTATTCACATGGTCACTTTCTGTCACAATGTTTCTTACCAACCTTATGTTTCTTTTTCAATACCATCATCACCATGTAATATATTTTTGCTAAATAAATATCATCAAGTGTATATGCAGGCAAGCAAGAGAAGCAGAATCCTGAGACATTTTTCTAAGAAAGTCTAAATTTATTTCTCTAAAAAATTGTGTATAATTGCTAAGAAGCAACAAAAAAAATCCTCCTTGTTATTGTAGGCAGTTGTTTCTGATTTAGCAAGACTAATGACTAAGTGTCTCTGGTTCCATTTTCATCCGTTCAGGTTACCAATGCTGCATGACAGCAATGAAATTACATGAAACTTTCAGTTACTTTTTAATATCCAGATCTGGTTGCTGGTGTTTGTACTTGGTTTAGTTTCATTTACCATATTGAAGTATTATAATTATAATAAATGCCATGTATTTTATTCCAATGCAGCTAAATTCTAAAGAAACTCACTCATTTGACACTTGCTTTTTGGAGAGAACAGATTCTACCAACTAGCTAGTGCCCTTGAAAACCTACGAATCCCGGGTACGACATAGACATTGGGATACTATATATTTTAAAATCTGTAAGATATTAAATGATTATAATATAACAAAATTAATATATAACAAAAAAAAAATTAAACTATGAGAAATAAGTTGTGTTTTGAAATTGAGCAGAAGTCATCATTTTTACCATAATAAATGTAAAAAAAATTAATTTTCTGGTATTTTAATCAATTTGGTATATAAGTTTAAAAAATAAAAGTAAAAAGTTATAAAATGTAAAGTATTTGAAGTGTTTGTGCAATGTCTGATGTAGATATAGATTTGAGATGATCACAACACCATTTATAGTGCTAATTTCCCTAGTGCGTGTAACAACTAACAAAGAACAGGAATCATGAGAATAAATGTATAAAGAAAAAGTTTTTTGCTGAGGTTGTCTGTTATATATTCATAAAGACATCGTAAGAAGAATTTATCATATTGAAAAAACAAAACCATCTAAAATTTTCATGTTATGCACTGATGGACAAACAATTTTTTTCCCTTATCTTTCGGTGGTTAAATCTACAATTCAACTAAGTAAAATCCACCTTTCCATAGAAATTCACATATGATAAATGACATAATATGATAGAAAAAATAAAATATATTAAATAGATATTAATATTATTCAGATGTACATGAACCACTGCTTTAGTAATCCTTGGACTGGAAAAGTGAAATTGCACAAACAAGGCAACATTTTACATGTGAGTGCAAAGTATAAGTGGGAATGGGGTAGTACACACAAGTATGAAAACTGAGAAAAGCAAAGGCGGCAAACATATACTTTTCCTTTTATGCATTTTCTTTTAAAAAATTTCTCCAATATTCCTATAGTAATACGTAAACGATTAAGAAAATGTTTATAATTGATTACTTACGTCATTAATCGATTAATGTGTGTGAGGTAATGTATTGCATAATAGATTAATTGATTATTTTATAGTTAATTGTATAAAAAAATTAATTAATTACTAATTGTAGTTAATCAATTATAAAATATGTTTAATATGTTGCAAAACAAGATGTATTCGGATATAATTAAAGTGTATATGTAGCTTAATTATTAAGGATTTTCTTCCCTTTGCAATTTTACTAGAAAAAGTGAAACAGAGCAACGTATCTTGAGAAAAATAATGTTTGAAAAAGAAAGACAAAAATATAGGTATACAAATCGTTCAATATACCCTATGTAGGTACTTTAGTTAACCAATAGGCTTGCTCAATGTAAATAGGAATCCAAGTCCCCTTCACCGGCAAGAAAATAATTCTTATCTTACATTGAAAGAAAAAGAGATTTTGACAAAAGATGGGAATCATTTTGATTTAGTTATAGATATTGCGCCTGAATAATACAAAAAAAGTGCATCTATAACACCCCTGTGGCATGTCATGCTTTCCACTCCTGCTTTACTTGTTCATTCCATATTCTGATTTCAACTCCAGTGACATTAAATTTAATCATCACTTAGTTTAATATAATTTGGTTCAATGCTTCATAGGTTTACACTAACACATAATTTTGTGGACATAGAAACAATATGGTATACGCAAAGGTACTATATTTGTGTGTATATACATAATAAGCACTAGCAACATAAGGCGTGTAGTGTGAAATTGGGTGTTGAAATGGCACAGATTGAGGTTGAAAGTTTGTTTAACTATGTCATGGGAGGGAAATGGAGAGAAGTTGTAGAAGCATATAAGAAGAACCCAAGTGTGTTGGAGGCTAAGATCACAAAAGCAGAAGACACAGTTATACACATTGCTGTGTATGTTGGACAAAGCTTCTTTGTGGAAACTATATTAGATAACATGAGCAATGAAATTGGTAGCAAAATCCTACAAATGAAAAACTCAAAAGGGAACACTCCCTTGCACCTAGCAGCAGAGCTTGGAAACATGGACTTATGCAACAACATAGCCAAAAGGGACCCAAATCTCATTTCTCTTCGCAACTTAGAAGGTGAGACCCCTCTTTTCTTGGCAGCACTTCATGGTAAAAGAGACGCATTCTTTAGCCTTCATAAGCTCCAACAAAGCCATCATGATGCTGATCATGATTCTTTGGCTACCAAGAACAATGGGGACACCATTCTTCATGCTACCATCTCTGGTGAATACTTTGGTTAGTCTCATTCATATTCATCATATGCCAAAACCAATTTATTTAATATGTTAAAGCTAACTATATATATTATGTTAATTTCATACAAAGTGTGAATTAGTACAATGAATTCATTAATTTGATAGGTTTGGCACTTCAAATAATTGGGATATATCCAAACCTTGTGAACTGTGTAAACCATGAGGGAATGTCACCTCTGCATGTTCTTGCTACCAAGCCTAACTGCTTCAAAAGTAGCACAAGGATGGAGTTACTTCAGCGTATCATATACATTTGTAAGAACATATTGTAAATTCTTTCTCAGTTTTTCTACAAATTTTACTAAACGTATCATGGGATCAAAATGACAAATATCTAAACTAATTTTGTGTGTTTATATATATACGGATAGATGAAATGATATCTGATATTTAATATATATACATATATGATAATCTTTTATAAAAATTAAATTTTATCAATTCAATTATAGAAAATTTAAAAATATTTAATGATTTATCGTCCAACTATATTTTAACATATAATGTATTACTTAAAATATAAATAAATAGCTACATATGATTCAATTATCAATCTATAAATGTTTAAATTAAGTAAAATTTAATCTGCATATTATAGTACTGATAATGGGTATTCTGTCAGATTCGATTGTTGATGAATTTGAAGAAAAATATGACGTACGTTATAATCAAACAGACGCAAGTGATCACTACCCAATCAACTACGAGACATGCATGAGCTTCTTATCTTTATTTAAGAGTGCACTTAAAGTTACAAGTGCGTGAATCTTGTTTCATTAATTCACTCGTTTTAATTTTCTACCTACCTATTATAGCTACAATAAATGCCAAAACTTAACGCATATATCTATCTTTTTTACGCTTTGTTACAGCAACAGGAAAAGATACAAAAGCTACAAGTAATGATGAAGAGAACAATGTATCGCAAAAATCAGGTAATTTTCCTCATAAACCATGATGCTATATATATATATATATATATATATATATATTAACATCTAATCATAAATATTCGAAGCGTATAAACATGCATTTTTCCATTTCAAATACTATAGAATATTCCATGCAGTTTTTATTTCTATATTTTCACTTATTATTTTATGACATGCATGTTAAAAGTAGCTGCGGGAGAAAGTGATCAAATTTAATTAGGTAGTTTTGAATAACCATTAATTTCCTAATTAACTAACATCTATATTTATATCTGTAGAGCAAGAGCAAGCAAAAAAGAAAAAGAAATGGTACGGGGTCCCTCCCAATTGGGAAACCATGATCAAATTCCTAAACCTTATGATGAAGGCATTGCTAATCATTTTCGGTTTTGGTAAGCATGTGCATTATATTTGTCTTTCTCATTGTTAGTAAAAACCAGAAAGAAAATTGCCTGTGTTATATCACTTTTTTTTTTTACATTCTATTTTGTGTGTAAAAATAAAGGTAATGTAAAATAGTAAGAGTTCATAAAGAAAATCTTTGTCTGATATTATTCTTTTTCCTTTTTACTGTCCTCATAAAATGTTAAATCACCCCACACGTATAGAGAAAGAAAGAGAAAATAAAAAATCTTTAAAAAATGTTATTGAAATAAGTTCATAAAAAAACATAGGTGTAGGGAAACACTATGGTCTCATCACATCACTTTCTTTTATGTTCTCTTTACAGATTTTATTAAAGAATAATATATCTTATATATTTTTAATTATAGACGATTAAGTTTTTAATTTTAATTTCTGTAAAAAAAATTATAAATTTGATTATTTATTTTTAAAAATTGTTAATTTTGATCTTGTTAAAAGTTTCTGTATTTTTAGTTTCTAAAAGTGTTGTTGTGTACATTTTAATCTCTGAATATGTTTATTTATTCATATGTTGATCCTTTAGGAGATTAATTAGTTTTAAAAATATAAATTTATATAAATTAATCAGTAAATATGTTAATTTTATTCATATTTTTTGAAAAAAGATTAAAATATAACTAAGTTATCATTTTTGGACATTACAAGTGTAACTTTTAGAATTGTATATTTATTTAAATAACCTTATTTTTAAATTAAAATTTTAATAGTAAAAGTAAAAATCAATAATTTTTATAAAATACATTAAAATTATTAAAAATAATAAAGACTAAATTTAAAATCAAGTACAAAATGAAAAATTAAAAAATGTTAAGCTTTTTTATACTATTCCTTTATTCCTATACTAACCTTTTACTTGATATATAAAAAATAAAAAATAAAAAATAAAAAATAAAAAAAGCTTCTCCCTTCTCTTTTTTGTTTATAGTATTCCTTGATTCCTATACTAACCCTTTTTGTTGATAAAAAACGGAGCTTCTCTCTTCTCATTTTACCATAAAAGTATAGGCCTAGAAGTAATATAAAAGAATTGGGTATGAAAAAATTATAAGTAAAACATATTTTTAATTATTATAAATATTATTAATTAGTCTTTAAAAATTATGTCACATCATATGATATCTGATGTAATATGGCATATATATATATATATATATAACTATTAAATGATAATAAAAATCATTTTAAAATTTATAAAAAATAAAAAAATTTGAAAGAATAAAAATCAAAAGAAATTATATTTATAACTAAAAATATATTTAAAAAAACAAATCATTATTAAACGTCAAATTTTCTAGAAGAGGGAATAAAAGTGATAAGTCTTTCTCCACAAGTGCAAATGTACAAGTACAGAAAAGGGTGAACATATTTATTTTTGAGAAGCGTGTTTTGAACAATTTTGAGGAACTATTTTTGTTAATTCCCTTTACTTTTTTGACGTATTTTTAGAATGTGTGTATAATAAATAAAAATATCTATATTTATGATATCACATACTAAGTGAATTTTGAGGTGTTCATCCAACAGGAATTGTTTACTTTTTATTTAACACTGCATTGATGCAGGAGCATCATGGATAAAGAAAATCCAAAGAAAGAAGGTGAAACACATGCTAGCGAAGCAAGTGATGAATGAACTAATAGAACGTGCTTCTTCTTTGTACAAATATGATTATACTGGAATGGGTGTTGAGGGTGATAATAGCATAAAGAGGAGTAGTAGTAGTAGTAGTAGTAGTATTAAGGAGAAAGGAGGTTTTAAGAAAAAAAGAAGAGAGTCACCAATTCTAATTGCAGCAAAGATGGGAGTGACCGAAATGGTTGAAAAGATTCTAGAAACAAACCCTGTGGCTATCCATGATGTGGACTCTAACAACAAGAATGTTGTACTTTTGGCCATAGAGAATAGGCAACCACATGTTTACAATCTATTGAATAATAAGAATTTAATTAAGGAAAGTGCATTTCGTCATGTGGACAACCAAGGTAACAGTGCATTGCACCTTGCTGCCACATATAGGAATCATAAGCCTTGGCGTGTCCCTGGTGCTGCAATGCAAATGCAATGGGAATACAAGTGGTATAAGGTAAACATTCTCCATATATATCATGCATGTACCTTAATTTGAGGTCAAAACTCAAAACAAGTAGAATTAAATTTGGAATTTGATTTTGTGGAGATTAAATAAGTATTCAGAGAGAAAGAGTTTATTAACATTCTACTATTTGACTTATTTAATTTTTATAAATAAATTTCTTATTTAAAAGATTTTTTTGTTAGTTTCTAGCTTCCACTATTATCATTCAAATATGTTTTTGGTATTATCGAATGTAAGGACTAATTTCCATTGTTTTAAGTAAGTAAAGAAAGTCATTTACATTATTTTAAAAGTTGAAAACAATTTGTGGAAGCTAAATAAATCAAGGATTAAAATGCTAAGAAATTTTTTTTTTATATATATATATATATATAATGAGAATGATTGTGGTTTTCAGCTTGTTAAGAACTCGATGCCACCAAATTTCTATGAACGTTTCAATATGAATGGGCAAACAGCAAAGCAGCTTTTCATTACAACACATGGACACCTTGCAAAAGAAGGTAGTAAATGGCTGACAAAAACCTCAGAATCATGTTCAGTGGTAGCAGCACTTGTTGCAACGGTTGCATTCACAACATCAACAGCTATACCAGG
The DNA here is from genome assembly GCA_037954105.1 of Canavalia gladiata. Taxonomy (NCBI): domain Eukaryota; kingdom Viridiplantae; phylum Streptophyta; class Magnoliopsida; order Fabales; family Fabaceae; genus Canavalia; species Canavalia gladiata. The sequence goes on along the minus strand of CM075658.1, from coordinate 15,721,453 downwards.
TGGTCCAGATCAAAACACAGGGATACCATTATTGCAAGGAAAACTTGCTTTCAACTTGTTCGCAATAGTATCACTTGTTGCACTTTGTTCTTCTGTCACAGCCCTTGTTTTGTTTCTTTCAATACTCACATCTCGGTTTCAAGAGAAGGACTTTGCAGTGGACTTACCAAGAAAGCTTCTTATGGGATTAACAACACTTTTCACATCTATAGCTTCTGTGTTGATATCATTCTGTGCAGGCCATTTCTTCATCATTGAAGAGGAGCTCAAATTTGCAGTATATCCCATATATGTTGCTACATGCTTGCCTGTATCATTTTTTGCATTTGTTCAACTTCCTCTTTATTTTGATCTCTCTTTGGCTATGTTTAGGAAGGTTCCTCAGCGCAGCTATAAACAACTATCTCACTAATTCCTCATCATTTACCTCAATTTGTAATTTCACCACCTTTATATTACCAAATGCTCCAAATCTATCTGCTATTCGCTAAACCATTGCACTTTTTGACTACTCATTTCCTAGTTTAAGAATTTTCTCAGTTCATTTTTTAACATAGGAGAATAATTTATTAGTCCTACAAACATTTTGTGCCAATTGATTCAATTTATTAAAATAAATTCTTCTTAATTTATTTTTGATAAATTTTATAATTATTTATCCAGATAAATTTCTAATATTATGGATTATTGAATTTTAAGTTTTTAACATTTGTTATGTTTATTTTATATTTTATATTTTTATTTCTCACTATTCTGCCATATCTTTTTTTTTTTTTCTCTCATATTTCTTCTCTTTATCTCTTTTTTTTCACCTATTTTAATCTCACATAGGATGCAAAATACCTTTAGGAAAGTATACTTTAATTTTGTTTAAGGAAAAAAGAATTGATCATATATCAGCCTCTTTCCTGAAGTGACCTTTTTTCTGGGAGGGCAAAAGCAATTTGATTTGATTAGTGCCCAAGGCTAACCAAATGACACTTAAAAACATGGAATCTCAAGTCCCTAGAAAACAATACAACTAAACATCATAACATAGACAATAAATAACAAGATAATTTGCTTTAAATAAACTCAAAACAAATACAATACTCGTTTCAAATAATATTTAAAAGCTCTAAGTTCAAACTAGGTAAACATCCTCCATCATCTACTTTAAAAATAACTTCCCCTGTAATGTCAACTTGAACAAAGACTATAAGTCACCAAACTGGTTGTAAACTTAAAAGGTTGAGAAATTTGTAATTGACCTCCAATGGTGGAATCACATACAGCTAAGAGGTATAGAGAAGCAAGAAAGCAACTCAGTTTTTTCACCTAACTACTAGTGGTAAAAATTTGAATAAAGAGCAAAAATGAGAGAACCTAAAAGAAGAAAAAACCTTCCATAAAAAGGAAGGAAAAACCAACCCCCAAAGGGAGAGAATCAACTGCTCTCCTTTGTCCTCTGTTCATGCATTGCTATGGATAACAATGGAAAAGATTTAGATAGAATACTATATAACTCCTTCCCATAATGCATTTTAAAAAGTTACTTGTATCTATTCTTATACTTGTGCGAGTAATAACTTCTCATCCTCATATATGTTGGATATTTAAATTTTCAATAAAAATGTTCATGGAAGAGGTTTGTGTTTTTCCTTACCCACACCCAACCCAAAATTTTAATAGGATAATCTAAATCCGACATGATTAAAATCTAATAATATATGAGATAAGTCCGATCAATCTGATTTGTTTATATAATATATCAACTTTAATATTATATATAGTTAAAAATTAAATTAAAAATATAGAACTAAAATTACTGTATACTTTTTACTATATATTTTAAAATAAATAATATCAAAATAAGTATAGTATTATGTTATATAAAATACTTTTGTTAAATTAAAAATTTTATTGATAATATATTAATTGTTTTAAAAAAATATAAATTAAAAAAAAAGGGATACTAAACCACGATGAGGTATAATCTTAACTTATCTTTAAAACGTATCAGACCTATTTTTTGAAATTTTAGTCTATTAAAAGTAACATCAAGTTGGACCAAATATATCAAATTGGATTATAAATTTCCATAGTTTTCATACCTATTTCCGTTACCCGCAATTCAACTAACCGACATATAACTCCTCATCTATTCCAACACTTATTTTCTACAAAGCAATAGAATGTAGATACCATTACAAAATATAAAAAAAATTATGAAAAATATAAATCTAAATTTTCACTATTAAATTTTAAAAAATTAAATTAATTATAAAAAATTCAATAATCAAACAACTAAAATTTTAATTATTTATTTATTTTCATTATATAATGTGCATATGAATATAGATTCTAATGCCTATATCCATATAAAATTTTGTATATATCCACCTATATCTAATGAATTTAGAACCTATTACCATCCCTATCTGCGGCTAGGGCACTTCAAAACGGCTGGACTAGTATAAAATAGAGTGCACATAGTAATACCAATTCTTACGGACTATCCACATCCAGCAGACTACCACTGTTCGGTGACCCCAAAAGTTGAAAGCTGTTATCCTCGGCAGATAGCACTTGCTAACTTAGTTTTTCAAGAATGTTTAGTTGGATTTCTGCCAATTAGGCCAACTATTACCAGTAGTAGAACAAAGACCTTACAAACTACCCTTGAACAAAAACAGGAGTAGCAAAATTCAGTTCATGTCCATTAGCGAGCTCTTTCGTATAAAAGCATGACAATTGGCAACACTGAAAGATGAAGAAAATATAAGTAACTACCAATTCCACATACTACTACGTTATTTCATCAGCCAAGCTCATTCCAGATCCACGGTTATCACTGGGATTATATACTCGCTCTTATGAGCATCACAATCTTCCCAAAACTATCGCAAAAGGATGCAAAGTAACTAAGAAAAGAGAGCAAAAACATCTTTGAGAAACTTCTACATGATAAATATAGATTACATTTGGAAAATATCTACAGATGACCTAAACTACATACGATCATTGAGAAAATTAAGTAAAACTGGAACAACTCTAATTACATCTAGTCACAGGAATAAATGTTCTGTCGTCTCTTCTCAACCATACTGTGGAACGGGTTTTCTTCACATGATCTGCGAATAGACAATGCCTGCAACCAAAATATGCATTTCAGGAATGAACTACCATACATACCAGAGCACAATCATGAAACCCATCATCTAGAGGATGCAATTTTGCCGCAGTCTCATTAGACAAAAAATTTAGAGCAGAAATTTCAACCAAGGAATTGGCTATGCAAGATAATGGCAAACTATCCCTGGGAACAGGATCTGTCTAATAAAAGCATTTTTCCCAATTGGGAGGTTAAAATTCATTAGTACCACAAGCAGAAGAACGAAAAATCCAACCTTTCATAGTCCAGTCTCTGAGTAACTATGCCATTCAACAATAGTTCTGAACTGTAAACCGTTGTCCCTGCAGGCACAAAACACTATTCATAATTTTGTGCAGATGGCAAGTTTTCAAAATCAAATAAAACAGTTTCTAACCCTTTTCAAGAAAAGGCACACAAGAGGCATAATCTTCTTCACAAGATAGGATCAGTAGATCATCAGGAATTTTATGGTCCTTCAAAACAGATTTGCCAACTCTCTCCACTGCCTAAGAAAATCAATTAGAAGCAAAAAAAAAATTAGATAAAAGATTTAGTTTGGAAACCTGGGACAAAAGAAAGACAGTTCAAATGCATATACTGATGTACAAAACTGTGTTCTATTCTGAAAAGGCAGGAAAATAATCAACAATTTCATGATTACAAATCATTAGAGGACCACAATATCAATTAAAAAATAAAATAGAAAAATTACACCGATGTTATCAAGAAAATTTCTTGGATTATTCTATGATTTGTTCACAGAAAATCATGGAAAGGAGGAACTATCCAAACTCCAAAGATATGCTTTCTTCAATCATATAAAGGCGTGACTGATGACTACACATGGAGAAAGATACATACCTGGCCCTGAACTGCCCTGACTAAACTTGAAATAATCTCTTTACTAGGTTTAGCATTAGGGGTGATCAATACTCTTCGTCCCTGTAGAAAATTATGACAATTTATCAGGAGCAACAGGCGGAAAATACATCTGTTCATATTTAAAATAGGTTTACTTCAGCTTTTGTCTCTCCAAATATTATAGAACTCCAATTTTGGTTCACTTAGTTTTGGTGTAGTATTTTATCCCCTTAAGCAATATTTTGCTGTTGTGGTTCCATTACAAGTAATTCAGAGTTTTAATCCTCCAGTCAACCTGTAATTGACAAGGCTCTACCTTTCTGCTTATGATTACAGAGCTCAAACTAAATTTTGACTATGCTTACATGGAGATGAAGTGGCACAATGTCACATCAGCAAAATGTGTTATGTTAACAAGAAACCAGGGGACTTTATTGCATCGAGTTGAAAATTATGGGGACACCACTATTACAATTAAAACTAGAAGGGACAAAAAAATGTAAATTTAAGAGCATTAAAAGTCTAAGATAAACAACAACAGCAATTAAGCATCTTATCTCACTGGGTAGGGTTTTGCAAGTCATGTATACAAAAATATATAGGACATTAAGTAAGAACAGTTTGTAGGTGTGAGATGTGTATCATGACCATGGATGTTTGCATAGATGATCAGAATTGGAAAATACTTAAAAATCACTTGATCATTTAAAAAAAAATACAAATGACCTTTTTATAATCCCAGCTCGTGAATACACATTCATGATCAAAAGATGAAGATTTGATCCTTTCATTTCATATGTTTCATATGCATTACCTTTAAAAGTGGATCCCGGATTGCATGTGCTAGTGACACTGGCATGCTGAAACCAAACTCCTTTTCCTTTTTTGCATCCCTAAGTATATAGTTTCTCTCATCAATAAAACAGCTAGCTTGTCCACAGCTCTCAATCCATAAGTGTGTGACCACTGGTTTGCCAAAAGCAATAGCTTCTAACATATTCCTTGTGCGCACAAATTGATCAGCTATGAAGTGGGTTGCATCTGCAATGGAGGATGCCACAGAAACTCCAAGCCGTGCTAAAATCTGTAATAAGCACAAGAAACAAAATATGGCTGAAACCCATCCATATGTCTGTACTTACTGATAGAAAAAAACAGTTAATACCTTCTTCTGATGCTTAATAATATCCTCATCCAAGTGGCGACTGTAAAGAATTCGAACATCAGACATATCTTTCCTCTTCCTTGAATCTTTAGATGGAGTAACTAGTTCGGGTCTGATAGCAGTCAAGCTTTGAAGTTCGTTATTGAGCTCCTTGCGAGACGCTTTGAGAAAGTGTGATCTTGACAGATTTCTGTAGCATGATTGTTTGTAATAGTTGTCACCCATACAAATAGGTGATGCATCATTCACTGGCGTCTTACAGTTTGCTGGAGTTGTAGAAGCCAAATCAGATGACTTGTACCTCTCTCTCGGTGATTCATCTGAACTGGTGACTTCAAAATTATAGGTATTATCCCCTGGATTTGCTTTATCTGAATTTTGCTCTGAGATTGTCCCTTGCTTTTGGCCAATAGAAGATATTACTGAACCACCATCTGAAGTTGAGCGAGTTTGGCAATTCATATGTGACTTAACAACAGCATCTCTCCTCATTTTTCTCTTCCCAGTAGTAGATTTCCCAATATCTTCATGTTGTGTAGATGGTTTGGATGAACCAACTAATGTCTCAGATTCTTTATCATGATTAGACAATTTCAAAATCCTAAGAGATCTCCTTCTTCTAGGACAATCTAATGTATCTATTTTAGCATCATGACTCACACTAACAACACTTGCCTTTGGAGCCAATTTCTCAGGTTGACACAATTTGGAATTATTATGTACTTCAAAGTGATCAGAAGACCTTGTAGTAGTTTTAGAATCCAGTGCTTTACATGCATGTTGGCCAATTCCACTGCTTTTCTCAAGGGAATCAATCCCTATATCCCCTTCTCTCAAACTTTTGGATGGTGTATCAAGATTTATTGATTGGTTTACTGCTAAGGATTGTCTAGTTCTACGGGCAATTGGTGTAAATTGCCAAACTTCATCCTGTAATTGCCTTTTCTTGACTAGACTCCCTCCACTTCCTCCATCAATGCCATCAGGACCGTTCAACTCATCATGCTGATGTCTTTTCAAAGCTCTGGCTGGGTTTCTTTGCTCAATTATTGGAGACAAGGATATTCTATCATTTTCATTAGCTCCAGAGGTTTGGTTGCCTTCAACAGTTAACTTATTCCTCTTTGATCGTGTCATCATATTATCCTTTTTGTATTGCCTGACATCTTTAGTATTTTTCTTTGGTAACCCTGAACTTCGCAACTTTGATTTAACATCAAGTTTCCTTTTCCTGTCATACTGTCCCAAACGTTCCTTTGATGAAACCTCCCCAACTTTACCAGAGGAAGAGTTATTAAGTTGATAAGTTAAACCACTTCTAGTAACATGGGTGGCATCATTAGCAATATGATCAACAATATCCTCAGCATTGCATAAGGCTTCCATAGCTTCAGCAGCCAGTTGAGTATCTAAACCTACATCCAACATTTCAAGTGCATCTGCATTAGCATTAGGGTTCATCTCTCCTCTAGAGCAATTGGTGTTAAATTGTTCATCCAATTCATCAGCAAGATTCCGGTTTAAATTTCTTGTTGCTTCTTCTACAGTATTGTCCCTTGCTTTCCGGTTATGCATCCCTAGCCTTGAATCAGAGTAAACTGCAGTCTTTCTTTTATTAGGAATACTTATTTGTTCTTCTTTGCTCTTCTGGAGTCTTGGCAAGGACCTTGGCCTATGTCTTTCCCCCTTGAAAAAATCTTCCTTTCTCCTTATGAATATATCTCCCCCACCTTCATCTTCAAGGGCATCATCCCAGTCATAAATCCCAGTTCTTCCAGCTTTGCCCCTATCATTAACTCTCTTCGCTAAACTCTGTTGACCTTTGGTACAGGGAATGGATTTTGACTTTTCTTCCATATTCTTAACACAGTTAATTTCTTGATTAAAATCCATGATATCATCTTTAAGAAAATTATCTACAAAATCAAGAGCATTGACCTGTGACAACTCTCCAGGTTCTTGAGAGTTAACATAGCTTAACCCTGCCAATTCATCATGGTAGATAGGCAACTCGCCCAAGCCATCTCCTTCATTTAAATCATTGCGGCTAAGAGAAGGTCCATTCATTTCAGCAGGTAAGTCATCATTGAAAAGTTTTCTCACTGCCGAGTTAGCAACCTTGCACATACTTGTGTTCTTAAATCCCTTCTCAGAACATCTAGAAAAGGATTCCCCATTACCCGTTGCAGCCAGTGGCTCCGGACAAAACCGACCCATATCCCTGATAGAAGTGATCTCATCCTTGGTTTGCTTCGAAGCCATATCACGAGTAGCAAGAGCAGCTTGCCGCATAGATTCTGCACGGAGAAAAGTAAACCGTGGCGGCCCTGAACCTGAGAAAAATTAAAATTTTACCAAGGGAATCAAAAGAAATGAAGAGTGATCACATGATACATTTTAAACCAAAAAAGAAATAACAGTTCACAAACATAAACAACTTTGCAATGTATTTAGTCCTACAGTGATCGAGAATAGTCACAAAACAGTTGGTTAAAAAATACTGTGGAAAAATAGAAAAGCAAAAATAGCATTTCACATTAAAAAAATGGAAAAAGTAAAGGACATGGAAAACTCATGAGATCAGTCAACAAAATTAGTATTCTGCCTCTACAAGTAAGCTAGTCAAACTTCATGTTGTGTAAGCCACATTTTCTTTTCTTCAATCTGTACGCCCCATTTACTACTGCAAGAGAGGGGCAAAATAAATACTTTACCACACGATGAATGTAATTTTCAATAATTTCAATATCATCCTTTCACTTCACTGTTTCTTTTTCATCAATCCGATAATGGCATCACTAAATTCACAGACACAAAACCAAAGTCACAACAGCTTAAACAGTAACCTATCTCTTGCACCTCGAGTACCTACAATACTATCTGCATCTCCCAATCAATATTCACAAAAAACCAAAGAAAAAGTTGCAAAAGGAGTCACAACTCACTCACTAACTCACCGGAACTGTTTCCTGGAGCAATAACAGGATCACTCTTGTCACCATCCCCACGAGAGGGTGCACCTTTGCTATCCGCCGCTCGATCATTGTCACTGTCTCCACATTGAGGACTATCAATAGATACCTCGTCATCCACATTCTCCAAAACCTGCGTCCTATCCGTTTCCGACCCTTCCTCCAACAACTGCGTCTCAGCATCATCCAACACCTGAGTTTCACCGCCAAATTCCAATACCTGAGTTTCACCGCCAAATTCCAATGCCTGAGTTTCGCCGGCAATGCTCACCGCTTCAGTGTCCAATGCGTCGTCGTCGTCGAAAGGCACCGTGTCTTCGAAGTATCGCCATTCGCCATCTCCATCAGCATCGTGCTCCTCACCTAACATTCACCAAAGCAAACAATTTGAAAAAAAAATGTTAAATTTGATGTGAACTAAGGGTTTACGTGAGTGATTATAGCATAACAAATGGAGTAAGAAACTAAGTAGATTGGGATGCGAATTAAAGATGTGAATAGTGGAGGCACTGACAAAGAGGGGAAGCGGTGTCGAAGGGTTGCGTGTCGATGTAGTCGAAATCTGCATGGATTGAGGTGTTTCTGCGATCATCTTTGCCCATAGAACCAATGGGACTCATCGCTGAAAAACCCTAACCAAAATTAGGGTATCCAAAGAGGAACGGCGATAAAGACTCTGATTCTTTTTTGGAGGGAAAATGTCGCGGTTTTTCGAGTTCGTGGCCTTTAGAAAGGGACCGGTGAAAGGAAGAGGACGGAGAGTAGCCTTGGTAATACTAATACTTCTTTTAATTATTATTAAATATATTTTTCGTTTATTTAAATATTTGATTATATTTTATTTCAAATTTTAAAAATATTAATTTTAATTTCATAAAATTAAAATTGAAAAATTATTATTATTATTATTATCTTTTTTATAATGTATCATATATTTAAATAGGTTATATCATATATCTTAAATATCCACGTGATATAATGATATATATTTCAAATAATAATAAGAGTGATTTTAAATAAATTAAAATTTAAAAATATTAAAATAATAAAAAATAAATTTTATTGTATTTATTAAAATTTAAAAATATTCAAAAATTACTTTACAAATTTATTTGTTGACTTTGGATTATATATGATTTTCATTCTTAATATTTTTTAAGTAAATCAAATTATATTGTTAAATTGCTTTTAAGATATATTTTTTAATAATTTTTTTAAAATTAGATAGATTAAATTTATTTAAAACTCGTTAATTAAAATAGACTCTTGTTAATTAATGCTTTAACAATATTGGTTGAGAAATTTATAATATTTTTTAAAATAATGTTAAATTATAATAAAAATTATAGGAGATCTGAATTAATATTATTTTTAATAAAATAATTACTTAATATCTCAATCAATGCATTTAAAATTTTAGCTAATATTTTTCATAAAATATTAAATTACAGTCAAAATAAAAAAAAAATTAAACCTTAACCTCACCAAAACAACAAAACTTCCACAATCATTGAGTTTTATCAAATTATCACGAAAATTCTAACTTTCTGAATTTTAAATTCATTTTACTTTCCATAATAAAAAAATTAAATATTTTGATAAAAAATGTTTAAAAGTTTTGAGTGAAAGAAAAATAGCATTGGAATAAACTTTGCTTGATTTTAATTATAACTAGACTTAACTAAGTTCAAAATATCAAAATCACTCATACTATAAATTTAAGAAAACAATAATATAACTAAATTAGCTTCTGAAATTATAAATATTAAATTAAAAAATATATTATTTAATCCCTAAAATTATCAAGAAACAAACATTTTAATTGTTAACATTATCAAAAGATGGTCATTTTAACCTTTAAAATTATAAAATAGGGATTGAATATATTAACAAACATTAGATAATTGTAAAAAAAAATTATAATTTCAAACATAATATTAAATTATAGTTATTTTTATCTGGACTAATTTAATGCATCATTCTTCATCTTTAATAGTATATTGCAGTTTAATCTTGGTCAATTTTAAGTGTGGTTTGGTCAACAAGCTTAGATGCATCTCGAAATCTAACCAAATAGAGATATTTAGCTTCATCCCTTGAATGTCGCAATCCAATTAAGCCAAGCTCCTGCCAGTTCAGCAACTAAAAAAACAATGGTAACAAAATTTAATTGCACTGACTAAAAAACAATTGTAAGCTTAATTCTTTTATAGTAAGAATTGCATGTTATAACTAAGCTTTATGTAATTTGATTCACGTATGCAAATCAAATGTCAATGTATGAATCTCGATGTCTAAATTGCAATTCATTTACAACTTATCATTAATATTAATATTACTTGTAAAGTTAATGGAAATTTAAGGGTGACATCATCAATATAATCGTTTTAAGGAATATTGAATTTTGTGATTACTTATTTTGTATTTTATGGAATGGGTAATTATTTTATCTATAAGATGGTGATATTCTTTTAAGGAAGCTTTGTAAATCTCTTAAACTTTGTGCTTACTTTTGCAACTCTATTGAATGAACATGAATGCTATAATTAAAAAAAAATTAACCGTTATCTTAATATTGTTGGAAATCCTACTACTTTCCATTTTAATAAATTTATATAAAAAACTGTTGGAAATCCTACTCCTTTCCATTTTAATAAAATTTTATACTAGTTTTTTTTATATATGAACTTTTTACCCAATTAACTCCACGGATGATATACTTTATAGAAGTTATTCCATTTGTAAACATGTACGTAAAATACTTTTTTTTCTTCATTTGAGTGAATTGTTTAATTACATTTAACTTGTTATAAATGGAAAATGATACATTTGTTTAGTAGGTTTATTTCACACAAATGGATCAATTTGCTATATATTCCATTAACTCACTTATTCAACGAATAATTGGTTATTCATCTCACCTTTTTTTTTTCCATTTTCTACCGATTGAAACTCACTGGTCGTTAAAAATAAAAAATAAAAGAAGAAAGAAATTCAATGATTTACTGCACCTTAAAATATGTGTAAGGATGTAACTCGTTAGAAATTGCATAAACTTATTATATATAATTTTTATACGAGTCTTATCACAATATATTGTTTTTTTTCTCTAGTTTATACAACATCTGTTTTCAAGTGCAACCCACTAAGTAGACCTTACCTTAATGTGTTTCCACCAAATGGATCTCGTGCATTCCAATATTTTATTAAGCAATTATTAACATCCATACAAAATGCTAATGGACATACTTGATTTTCGGCAATAAATTTACACTTTCTGAGACAATAAAGGATAAACTTACTTTAGAAAGTATATCATAAATTATTACATTTAATATTTTTTTAAGATGTTAAATTTTATCAATTTCATATTTAAATTAATATATTTTATTACATATATTATATAGATAAATTTTATAATTTTTTTTAAAATTAATACTTTATTAAATAATTTTAAATTAACATGTATTAGAATAAATATATTATTTATTAAAATAAATATAATATAATAAAATATTATTTTTTTAAAAATTTTATAAAATTTATAAATATTATTAATTATTAAATGTTGAATTAATAAAATTTAATTTTTTAAAATAATTAGTAAACAGAGTAATTCGTAATAAATTTACTTTTAAAATAAATTGATTTTTTATTTTCTAATATAATCAAATACTTATAATATTTTTAATATAAATTTACATTTTATTATTATTTTATTATAAATAAATTATTTAAAGCATATTTTTTTATTTATATAACTTAATATTTTCTATAATTAATATCAAGATTTAGAGAAGAAGAAATGATGTTAAATGAAGCTACAATGTCAAAATTGAAATATATAAATATCATTTAGTTATTTTAAACCATTAAATTAATAATAAAATATAATTAATATTTTATGTTAAAAAATAAATAATTTTCAAATTAAATAAATAAGATAATTTTAAGATACTAATAAGACTATTATTAACGACTAAAATTTCCAAATGAAAGGGCATTTGGTCTAGTGGTATGATTCTCGCTTAGGGTGCGAGAGGTCCCGAGTTCAATTCTCGGAATGCCCCCTTCTTTGTTTTGTATTGATTGTCTAAATTTTTTTAAAAAAAATTTGATGATGTGTCAGATTATCATTTGATGATGTGTCAATATATTGTTAAAATAGTTAAACTTTTGAAGTATTGATTATACATCAATTTTTTACTAGCTTAATAACAATTTTTTAATATATATTTAAAGACATTCAATTATAGCTAATAAAGATTGATATAACTAATAAGAATTAATTTTTTTATATAAGATAAAAGGTTCAAAATTCATCTTTATCCTAATTAGTTTACAGGAATTCAACTTAGATAAATTTTTATAGCACAAAAAGAAAAGACAGAAATGATTATGGAAAAAACTAAATGAACATACTTACAGCAATCACTATGTTACGCTCAACAAAAAAAAAAACTTTAATAAATAATTATAAGTTATGTAATCAACAATGAAATCGACTAATAAGAAGTTAATAATACAAAAATATATAATTAATAATTTAATATAAATATAACTAATCGATTAATAAGATATATTTAATTGTTTATCTACCAAGTTAACTGATTTTCTATGTGGTTAAGATGTAGAAAAAATTGGTTAATTATTAATAAATATAGTTATTTATTTATAAATATGATATAATTAGATGTAATTAATGTACGAATGTCCAATAACACAACTCAACATAAATCTATAATAGTATATTTTTATTAAAAATTATGAGTCTAGTGTATTGATAACATAAAATTTTATGAATTTTAATAAAAATTTATTATTTATTCATATTTATTTGAGATATATTAAAATTTTGATTTAATAAAGATGTATTTACTATTTTTTAGTTTAAAGTTAATCTCGATACTATTCGATCTCTAACTTCCTTATAATACATTAAATAAAATTTTAATCTTTGTATAAACAATGATAAATCTTACTGAAATTTAACTTCAAATTAATTTTTTTATAAAATCATGAGTTGATAATCTTTACCTATTTTATTTTTTATATATATAACCTGAATTATGACATAATTTTAATTAAGGTTAAAATCATATTTTAAAGACAACAAAAATTCCAAAAAAATTAATCAATTATTTTAAAATTATAGAAATGTCATATTCAAAATAAAATAGTTCATGAATAGACCTAATTTAATATTTTATTTTAGTAGATAAAATCATATAAAAAATATATGTTAATTGCAAGTTTAAGTATACAAAATTTGAATCAACATAAAAAATAATAATTTTTATGACATCAAATTTTCCGTATATGTACGAAATAGTCTATTTAAAATTATTTATTCTATAAAACCTTCATTTATAATAAACCACTCATCCCATGTTTATACACATTATATATATATATATATATATATATATATATATATATATATATATATATGATAAATGCACAAAGATTATTCGAAAAATCTTCTACATGCCAACAACTGTTAAATAAATACAATATTTAAAAAATTATACATAAATCAGCAAAACTATTAATAACGTTAATAATATATTTTTAATATTTTTTATTTGTTAATATTATTTTCATATTTTAATAATATTCAAAAAATAAAAATTTAAATATAAAAAAAATTAAATTAATTTATCCAAACATAAATTCAAAATAAAAAAATTTAAAATTTTGTCCAAACAAAAAATTTAATTTTTTTATCTAAATAATTTATTTTGAAAATTAAAAACAATTTTAATTAAAAAAATTTAATTTCCAACAATTTTAAATTTAAAATTATTTATCTAAAACGATGGTAAAGTAATAATATTGTTTTTGATAATCAATATAACTCAATAAATCCATAATTATTTTAGTAATTAAATAATATTAATTCACAAATATTTTTTTAATCTAACACTTAAAACTTATAATTTAAATAGAAAACGAGGATTTGACTTCCATACGTAAATTTTATTGAAAGGAGATCGAGACTTCACTTAAATTGATCGTATATGTAGAAAAATATAGATGATATTAAGTGTTTTATTTAGAATAACCAGCGAACTAAAAAAAGACACGCAAACCCTTTCCAATTTAAAAAACGCCGCAACAACCACCAACAACTAAAATGCAACGTTAATTTTCAATCTCAAGTAAATAGGTACTGAAAGTGTGATAGTTTAGTCGGTAATATTTAACATTCAATTGCTTTATAGTTCTCTTTTTTTAGGATAAAATTCAGATTATGGTGATTTTAGGTTTACAAAGCCATGATAGATAAAGGACAGAAAAAATAAAGCAGAATCTGCGTATGTTTTAGCTACTGATAATGTATATATTCATCTAATATATGAAGCACTGCATATGAATTACTAATAATTTGTCATTAAAACAATTTTTTTATTGGGTCATAATGTGTTCATATTTTTGTCTCTGAAAATAATATTTTTAAAAATTTTAAATAAGAATAAAATTTAAAAATACTGTACAAAGCAAAAGAACAAGAAGAGAAGTTTAAATAGGTACATGAGAATGCTAATAACCCTTTCTATTTAATACACGAATCTTGTACAAGTTAAGAATATTAAAATATTAAAATTATTTTTTTATGTCTAATAAAAAATAAATTAAGAAAAGTTAATAAGTTTTTTATCCTTCATAAAAAAAATAATCTTATTCAAATAAAAAAAAACTATAACACCATTAGAAAAAACATTACATGATATTTTTTAATTAGATTTCTGCAATAAAGTAAATTTAAATTTTTATTTTGAAAATTGAATATATATCATTTAAATTAACCATTTATTTAATAAACTTACAAATAAGTTTATGTGGTCAACAATGTTTAATCGTTAATGCATATTGTAAAATAACATTGTATAATTATTTGGAGTTTCTTTAATAAAAATGTTTATATTTAAAAAGTGATAATAAAAAAGTGTATAAACTTAAAATCTTCAACAGGAATTACAAATAATATTTAAGAAATAAATAATAAATTTTTAAAAAGTTCATTAAAATATTTTTTCTTATATTTTATCCAAATACACCTTAATAGCCACATAATTAAGAAAGAATATTACATTTTCATACCTTGGGATCTCAAAACTATAATTTTTTTCTTACATTATCATATTAACAACAATTACATACTAGATTTGAAATTAAAAACATCAAATATAAATTATTTAATGAAAAATAAAATATTTCCTAATTAAATTATAAAAATTTATTTAATAAATATGAAATTATATATTAATTATGAAAATATCTTGAATAATTGAAATGTTAATGACTCTAGAATATTATCCATGCATAGTACTTCATAACATACTTAGCTAAATAAATCAGCAAAAATTGAATACTATATATAATATTCCTTATAAAAGGGATAAAAGTGGGGCATTCCGAGAATCGAACTCGGGACCTCTCGCACCCAAAGCGAGAATCATACCACTAGACCAAATGCCCACTTACATCTGCAAGATATCGTTTCTTTATTAGTCCAATTTTGATTTGAAGAAAATTACTTAACACTATCCAATAGCACAATTTTTTATATATATAATTGTTTAATTTTCACGTTTTAACATATATGTCTAGCCTATTTATATAATATACGTTATTTTTAAAATTTGAAATGATGTTTTTAAATTTTTTCTTAATTTGTAAGTTTATTTCAATTTTTTTTGTAATAATATTTCACTTTAATAGATTAATAAGTCATGATCAAGAAAAATAAGATGTTAATAGGTTTAAATCTATATACAAATAACCAAACCAAATATTTAAATAAAATGTGTACAGTCTCAAAACAATATATTAAAAATAATAATAAGTTTGTATGATAAAATTATTAATTATATTTGTATAATAAGTTTGTAACTTATCAAGAGGGTGTTTTATATATGAGCAAATTATGTATGGTATAAATATTATTTATATTTTATTAAGTATATTTTTATAATCTTCTGTGGATGATTTGGATTATTTCTATTAGTTTGCAATCTCTTATAATTGAGAGTATATATCCAGTCAGTGTTTTTTTTTTTTCTAAAAAGTAGTAAAATTCTATAAGACAGATGCAAGAAACTAGTTTCAATCAAGAACTATGTTTATTAGTCTACTTTAAAAAATTATTACACTTTTCTTTACTAGCTGCCTACTGAGTTCGACTGAACACATGCTTGATAAAATACTAAGATATCAGTGAGTAGATGAATATTTTTTAAGTGTTGATATTATCGTTAAAATGTATTTGATATTTTTGAAGTATTTACCTATTTATTTTTTAGTTTATTCCGCTTATTATAAATTGTTAAACATCTCCCTGCACCTCTTTTTGAAAAAATCAGAACTGTTTATAAGAGGATGTAGGAAGGAGTATTCCTCTATTTCTACACAGAAACATCATATTTAAATATTATTTCATCGTAATTTTTTTTAAAAAAAATAACAAGTTGCCATGAAGTATGATAACTTGTTATACAGTTTCTAAAAGTAAAAACACTTACCAAAGAAATTAATGCATTTGTGTTTTAAATTTTTGTTCTTGAATCCTCATCTCGTAAAGTTTTCCATTGATAACTAAAATTAAAAAATTCCACCTTATTTCCTTTTCACTTTTAACTATGTACACATATTATATATAAGTTTGAGGAGTGCGTTGCAAAGATTAATAGGCTTGGAATGCTCCAAACGGTAAAATAACTTAGCTAAGTGAGTTAGTATAAAACGTAGTTATAACTTTAAAATAAATTGTAAATATTTTTAAAAAATACTCATATTAAAAAATAAATTTTTTAAAAAAGTTTAAAAAAAACTGATTGAGAATAAGTTTCATTTTTGATAATTATTTTTTTAAATATATATATTTTAATGATCTAAATTTACACTCGCACAAAATTTAAAATAAATAAAGGTTATACTTAAATCATACAATTCTTGGTATACAATAAGATAATATATATATATATATAAATAAAAAGTTCACTTTAACATGAATTTCACTTTCACGGAAAATTTAGGGTATCACATGCCAACTTGAATTTTAATCAGCCTAACAGAACAAGTATTATGAGAAGACATTAACGGTTTAGATAATTTGTGCACATACCCTAAAAACACTTCCAACGAAATTAATTTTTTAAAATACGGAACTGCGTTCTTACACAAACAGAGCCTATATCCTGTTGCTCACTCAATTAATAGAAAACAAATTTTTGTATTGTTTTGAAAAACTTGAGTTTCAACAAAAAATTTATGCATTAAATATCGTGTAACATCCGTTTTGTGCGTGAAACAATCAAATGCATTATTTTTATAAGATTGAAATAATCTTAAATTAATTTTACATTATGCACCAAACACTAGTTAGTGTACGTTACAAAAAAGTCAAAAGCATATTCTCTTTCCAATTTCAAAATTGCACTTGGAGTATCTATAGTCCCTGTTTGGATGCAAAAACAGTATAATCTCCCCCAAATTTGATTTTTCAAATACCCCGCCCGTTCGCAAAGTCTCTTTCTCTCTCTTGGGCTCTATCGTGTCCGAAATCATTTTTCTCTCATGTTGCTCCACAGCATTTGAAATCTGCGAAGAAAAACCCTAGAAGGATCCACAGCGAGCATGAATCAGTACCACATCTACGAAGCCATCGGCCGCGGCAAATACTCCGTAACCGAACCTTCTTCCATTTTCTTTTTTCCATTTTCCCCTTTCTTTTTTCAGCATTAATCAGAGTAGTAACACGCCGTCGCTCTTTCTCTGTTTTTGTGGATTTTCAGACCGTGTACAAAGGCAGGAAGAAGAAGACCATTGAGTATTTTGCCATCAAAAGCGTCGATAAATCGCAGAAAACCAAGGTCCTTGAGGAAGTAAGTCATTCAATTCATGGAAATTTCATGAAAATAGCTTAAAAAATTAAATCAACTTGCTACTACCAGATTTTTCCCTTTATTAATTACTGATTATAATCAATAGCATCAGAATTGTGTGTTTTAGCGGTTTTCTAGCAGATCTCGAGCTGTATTATGTGTGTTGACTTGCTCTAATACTGTGAGTGAATTAACTGCTTTCTACTTTCGCAGGTCAGAATTCTTCACTCTTTAGATCACCAAAACGTGCTGAAGTTTTATGATTGGTAAGGACTAAGGAGTATGGTTTTAATAAAACAACTAGGGAGAATACAAAAACTGAGGACATGCTATAAAAAATGTTTGCCACGAAGGGCACAATTCCTATTAAAAATAGGAAAACTAAAAAAATGAGGAAATAATAAGTTTTGTACCTTTTTTGAAATTGAAATTGTCCCAAACAGGTGTTTCTTTCTGAATTAGGGTCAATAAGTTCACCATATTTCTGAAGTATTTTCTGTGCTATTTAGGTATGAAACCTCTGCTCACCTATGGTTGGTTTTGGAGTATTGTGTTGGAGGAGATCTGCTTTCCATATTACGGCAGGTACCCGGCATTTCATTGCTTATAGTTTTTTAGCCTTTGTTTATTGTAGCTTCATTCTTTGGGACTCGGATATTTTACTTATAGTTACACATAGCTTTGTAAAAATCGGCAGTGATTGACTTCTAGGTTGTTTAGACGTTCTGGATAGGTATCTATTTACTGTTGATTTCTTAATTAGCTGTTATAAATTGCAATCTTTTGGTTATGGGAATTTCTCTGTTATAGTGTTTGGCGCTATTGCTTGTTGAGTATTGATTATGCGGATGAATTGCAGGATAGTCAACTTCCCGAAGACTCAATTCATGATATTGCTTTTGACCTAGTCAAAGCTTTGCAGTAGGTTTTCAAGTCTTAATTTTCATTCTTCGTTTTCCCACCATTTTTGTTGTATTGTTGTATTACTGTTATATAAACTAAAGCTCGATACAACATTCAGGTTTTTACATTCAAATGGAATAATTTATTGTGACCTGAAACCATCAAATGTCCTACTAGATGAAAATGGTTGTGCAAAGGTACCTGTTTATTGGACTCTCTCTCTGTCTTACTCTGTTAGTTGAGTAATTTTAGATTCTTTTTATTATAAATTTTTTTAAATCTAATATGAGATGAAGTGTGTGCTTTCTACTTGATTGGTGCAGCTATGCGATTTTGGATTGGCTAGAAAGTTGAAAGATATATCAAAAGCTCCTTCTTCCGCGGTATTCTTGACTACCTTTTGCAATTCTGGCATCCTTATGCACACACAGATGAACCTTAACAATATTTGTCTCTTTTTCTCCATAAATAAAATTATCTGTTAGTACATACTAAGTTTGTCACTTTTTTAGTTGCCTCGAGCAAAACGTGGAACACCCTCTTACATGGCTCCAGAGCTTTTTGAGGATGGTGGAGTCCATTCATATGCTTCTGATTTCTGGGCCTTTGGCTGTGTACTATACGAATGTTATGCTGGGAGGCCTCCCTTTGTGGGAAGAGAATTCACTCAGCTTGTAAAATCCATCATTTCGGATCCGACTCCACCTCTCCCTGGTAATCCTAGTCGACCGTTTGCTAATTTAATTAATTCTCTGTTGGTGAAAGATCCAGCTGAAAGAATACAGTGGCCGGAGCTTTGTGGACATGCCTTTTGGAGAACCAAATTTACTCTGGTTCCTCTGCCTGCGCAACCTGCATTCGATGATATGATAGAGCTACATGCTAAACCATGCTTATCAGAACGTAATGGAGATAAATCTTCACATAACCGGACCCCTCCCAAATATCGTGAAAAAGATGTGAAAGGGATGTTGAAGAAGGATGAGAATTCTGTCTTAGGATCGAGAGGCATTGAGACACCAACAAGGGCAACACCAAATGGCCATAGAACTCAGACAAAGGGCTCTGGCAGAACAACTGAGGTAAAACAGAAAGATTCTTCCCGTATTGGTAAAGGTGTGAATCTTTTGAGACTGTCAAGAATAGCAAAATCAAATTTACAGAAAGAAAATGAGAAGGAAAACTATCGACGCCCCTTGCCTAATAGCTCTGAGAATGATTCTGAAGTTAAAATTGAGAACACTGACATGGAACTTGATTTTAATGAGAATAACGAAGATGATGCCCAAGAAGAAACTGATACCTCTGAACAAACAACTTCTGTGCCCGATGAAAAAATCGACAATCATTTTCAGAATCAGGGAAAAGCAGAGGAGATTGAAAATAATACACACCAGTTGGACATCTCATCCGTTGTTAACACTCCGGTCACGGATGATCCCAGGCTATTTGATCACGAGTCAACTCCTGACCGTCCTGACATATCTGCTATTTCTCCCAGTGTGAGCCCTCAGGTGAAGAAACATAGAGCTAAAGAAGACTCAGGATCTGGCCTCGACTCTGATTCTTCAAGGTCGTCTAACAACCTTTCCCAAGTTCTTTGGCATCCATCTGATCTCTCGGTCAGACCTGTAATGCCTAGTAGAAAAATTGATAAAGTCTCGGAAGTCATTCCTTCACTTCCTTTTGAGGCATTGCAAGTATCTGATTTTGTCAAGATGCCTAAAGAGCAATTGGAGTCAGTCCACAACCGAATATTAACCATTTTGAATGGGAATACCAGCATTGGAGAGAAACAGAATGTGATTAGGTACCTTGAGATGTTGAGCAGTAATGCTGACGCAGCGAATATTTTGACCAATGGGCCAATAATGCTCATGCTTGTAAAATTGCTACGTCAATCCAAGGCATCAGCTTTGCGTGTTCAACTTGCTTCACTGATCGGTCTGTTGATTAGGCACTCTACTTTTGTGGATGACAGTTTGGCTAATTCTGGAATTCTGAGTGCACTGACCGACGGGCTTAGAGATAAGCAGGAAAAAGTGAGGAGGTTTTCCATGGCTGCTTTGGGTGAATTGTTATTTTACATATCCACTCAAAATGCGGACTGCAGGGATAACAATCCACTAGAATCTCCATCAAAGGAAAACAGGACAACGCATGGCTGGCAGGTTAGCTTCTAAGCTTGTTGCTTATTATGGTTCATTGTCCATCTGCCTAGGTTAGCTGAAGTTTGACATCTCTATAACTCGTATATGAAGATTACAATTTTCTAGATATGTTGCTTGCAACATGGTAATATATCGTTAGTCAAATTAATGTCCTCGTGTCAGCTTTTTAAACTTTCTTCGCCTGCTTTCTAATGCAGATTTTTCATGCTTAAATTATTTCCACCTGCCTGCAGGTTCCAAATTCATTAATATCATTTGTGTCATCAATGTTGAGAAAGGGTGAAGATGATATAACTCAATTGTATGCATTGAGAACAATTGAGAATATTTGCAGTCAAGGAGGGTTCTGGGTGGGGCGTTTAACCAGTCAAGATGTTATTAGTAATCTTTGTTATATCTATAGGGCGGCAGGGAAACAAGAGAGTATGAGGCTTACTGCAGGATCTTGTTTGGTGCGCTTAGTTCGTTTTAACCCTCCCAGCATTCAGTCGGTTGTAGAGAAACTCTCGTTCAAAGATCTAGCTTCTGCTCTTGTCAAGGGAAGTCCACGAGAGCAGCAAATAAGTTTAAATCTTCTTAACATGGCCATGCTTGGAAGTCATATGTTCACAAATATTGGAAGATACCTTGTAGCACTTGCTGAGGATAAAAATCTGATCCCAAGTCTTTTGGCTCTTGTTGAGCAAGGTAGTGAAGTTTTAAAAGGAAAGGCACTGGCCCTTGTGGCTCTCCTTTGTAAGCATGGCCGGAGATGGCTTCCACACTTCTTTTGTAGCCAAAAGTTACTTTCTGCGGTGGACAGACTGGGAAAAGAGAAGGATGCCTATGTGCGGCAGTGTTTGGATGCATTTGTGCATATTGTGGCATCTAGTATTCCAGGTTTACTGGATATAATAACAGGGGATATCCAGCAAATAATGGGAGGAAGACGCCATGGACACATCTCTGCCCTTACCAGCAGATCTGCTCCAAAAACCAACATTCATTTGTTTCCGGTTGTGCTTCATCTTCTAGGAAGTTCAACTTTTAAGCACAAAATGGTAACAGTACAAGTCTTACGGCAATTGGCGAATCTAATTAAACTCGTGGAGACACCGTTTCAGGTCTGTGACTAGCCGTTATATCTTGTTTCCTTTTAAGAAAAGTGCTACCAGCGCAATTTTTACCGCGATCCTTTTCAACATACTTTTATTATTAAATGAAGTTTATACAGGACCTACTGAATGACGTAAGTCTTGCATCTTATTTAGCGGGTCCAATTAATCTAAATTAAAAGATTTGCTAAAAAAAATGTATTGGAGAATCTTTTACTGATATTGTTTTCCCCTTTACCGGTATGCTTTCCTGTTTTCTTGAATTTTGACAGGGTGGAGCTGCTAAATTTCGTTAGATATTAACTGTGCTAAGATAATACTTATTAGAACTTTTGCAAATGAAAACATGGAATTGCTTGTTGCTTAAGAATTTGGTTTACGGAAAATTATTGTCTAAGGATGACCGCCAAAAATAAATAATTGATCATAAGGCAGTTTAAAAGGTTTAATGCTAATTGCTTGTTTTTTTAAAAGAAAAAAAATGTTTTTTAATAAAGAATTTAACATATATTTAAAAATATTTTATAAAAATCATTTAGTATTTTTCTTGTAAGTTAAAAATAGTAGTTTCTAAAAAATACAATGAATATTCTTATTGAAAAGTAATTTTTTATTTCTCTGAATCGTCAACAGTTATAAATGTTGTCATACATTAGATTGATGAAATTAAGAAGAAATTTGTAAATTATTATAGTTCCATTGTTGAATGATAATTTGTTTTCACCGTGGAGATAATAGTTGTAAATGAAATTTTATGCTAGAAATTTGCAAATAACTGCTTATGTTTGAATCATACTATGTTCACATTGATTAGTTAACAACGATAAGTGCTGCTCTTTTTGTGTAGATACATGTAGTTAGGAAGAAAGTTGCGAGTGATTAATTATACTGTCTCTAAGTAGTGATTACTTTGATAAAAATTATTTCTGATCAATAGTTTGTATCAAAATAAATTGTGTGATTCTATACTGTCTTCTTATGGTTTTGACATTAAATTTTACCTTGATATAAAGTTTATGTTTTTCTTAGTTTGAATTTTGGGATTTTATTTTATTTTATTTTTAAAATCTCAGATTTTAATTTAAACTATTTAAAACCCGAAATAACTTAACTCATATAAACAGTGATATATTATTCATTGTCTGCCTAATTTTCACATATTGTTTGGCAAATGAATCTTTCTTTCATACATGACAATCATTTACTGTTTTTTATCATTGATTGGATCACAATATGTCACTATCAGTTGGATGGCGCATGGTACTTCCAGCAGAATAATGTTAACTTTTAAGTAGCGATTGATATTTGATATTATTGTCTTCATTGATTGACTTTCAGGGAAGAGATGATTTCCAAATAACCCTTCTTCGAATATTGGAATCTCTCACAGAGGAGTCTCCTGTGATTCTTGGCAATCCTGACATTTTCATACGTGAAATCCTCCCTAGTTTGACGGTTCTCTATAAGGGTAACAAGGATGGCGATGCCAGATTTTTGTGCCTTAAAATTCTTTTTGATGTGATGATTATTCTTTTGAGTGAGCCAATTGAAGAAGAGCAAAGATTGAAGGATCTGAAATTGATATCAAACACCCGTTTTCTTCCACTGTACCCGAACTTGATTGAAGACGAAGATCCTATTCCTATCTATGCACAAAAGCTTCTAGTCATGCTACTAGAGTTCAGTTTTATTTCAATTCCAGATATTCTACATATGAAGACAATTTCACAATGCTTTGAGTTCTTGCTCGGTGATCTCTCAAATGCAAATGTGAATAATGTTAAGCTGTGTCTTGCTCTGGCTTCTGCTCCTGAAATGGAGTCCAAGTTACTCTCTCAATTGAAAGTGGTTAGGAGGATTGGCAATTTTCTTGAGTTTGTGTTTGCGAAAGGTATGGAAGATTTGCTGGAACCAACTCTTGGACTGTGTAGGGCTTTTCTGGCACGTTCAGTCAGCTGCACAAAAGGCTTCAGTTACACAAAAGAACCTACTCTCTTAGGTGACTGTCCTCCCGAGGTGAGCGGTGGTGCTGTTGATCCCCAGCAATGCATAAAAGATATAACGGATTTCGGAAGCAATACTAGTGTCTTGCTAGAGTTGAGTGCCTCTACAGAAACCAACATTGCTGATATAGCTTCTGAATGTATTGTTTTGCTACTCAAAGCAGCTCCTAGAGAAGCCACGACTGGTGTACTAACCAATCTCCCCAAGGTCACTGTGATCCTAGAGTCCTGGAGTAGAGGCACTCCTCACTTAATGGTGCAGCGAATGCTTCGTGCTTTAGGTTATGCTTGCAAGCAGTACTTACTGCATGCAATGATATTATCAATATCCATACCCGAGATTTCAAGAATTGAAGTCATAGTTTCTGAACTCAAAAGTTCAGGTATACCAGCCTTAGCCAAAACTGCTGGGCTTGCAGGCTTGGAATTGCAGCGTCTGCCGCGCTGCATTTGAATAATGGTAGGTATCATGTTAAGTCCTGTTTGTCTTTTTAGAATTTGTAACTTCTCTAGTTTACCGTTTACCGTTTACCCTTGTATTTCAGGTCCTATTAAATCCAGATAAAAGTTGAGCATTTTGGTGAATTCCACTCTGGCTTCACTGTACTCCCCTATGTAAAGTATGTGTACTCTGTATCTTCGTAAGCATTAAAATATAAGTCAGCGATTTTTTTTCATCTCCTAGATTTTTCCATTAATGGATTGATTAATAATTAGAATAAAATGAAAAATTTTAATGGATGAAATCTAGGATTATGAATTATTTAATTATAAATAAAATTATCGTAATTTAAATTAATTTTTAACTAAAAAATTGGATGGTTATGATTAGAATGGGTTAAGAATTAATTTTAATTAGGAAAATTTTTAATTAATGATTAACTAATTAAATATTTAAGTTAACAAAATTTAATTGAATATGTAACGAAATTGATCCACCGAAAAAATTCTCAAAAATAATGATTGAGATAGAAAATTGTCAAGCTTAGACTTCCTTTCATTAAGTTAGACACCACGTTATGGTTGAATAAGATGATCTATGGAGGATGAAATTTGAGAGGTGTGATTTTGGTAAGAAAATTTAAATTTTTTATTTGGATGCTGTCATTTGGCAGTGGTAAAACAATTAAACTAGTAAGTTCCATATTTTTATTCTTATCATTACTGGAAAATTTTTGGAACGAGGGTTCGATTTTTTTTAATGTTTTTACTGTAAATAATCTTTTATATAATATAAAATTATAGAAATTAAATATTTTTATTAAGAAAATATTATAATATTTCTTTGTAATTATTATAAATGATTTTTTTATATATTTCACTTATTTTTTACTCATTCAAATGCGTGAATTTTTTTTTTCATTTCTTTTTTTTTATTTCAATCTATTCAAATATCATATTTATTTTATTTCCATTTATTCAAATAAAGTCTAAAAGAAATTACGTTATACAAGTTTAAAAACATCCCCTCACACCCCCAAAAAAGGAATAACAGAGACCGCAAGAATATGATTGAGATTCCTATTTGATAAGTATTATGCAGTCACATCCAAAAGACAGAAGGATTGTCAGCTATGTAAGAGGAATTATTTCAATCATACCGCTCAAGCAACAAATATTTCCAGCCTAGCCTCTTTTATGTAAATAATAAGAATGTTCTTCTTCATCAGACAAGCTCATGTTATAATGTTTATGACATGGAGTACCATGCAAAAATAGCCACCTGAAATCAGATGGACATGCATCTCCTTCTTCCGCAAGGACTAGAAATACGCAGTAAAATTTGAATCATTCTGGTTCTTTTGTTTGTTTGATTTTTTACGGGGGTGGGGTGTAAATCACCCCCGATAGGAAAGATGAGGCACTATGATTATGAAATTTGTAAAGCAAGAGTACAGTCAGTTTTCCCGTTTGCTATAATTTACAATTTGCTTTAAGGATCAACAGAAAATAAAGAGCTGTAGGGCACCAAATATCACGGGCCGAAAAGGATTCTGTGTCACCAAACGCATCACATGGAAAACCTTTTCCAATCTTTGTCTCTTCCTCAAAGTAAAAAAACTATGTTTCCTTATCATCATCCAATAAACTGTAGCCACGTGGTGTCCCATTTGACCCCACCTAGTCTTAGGTAGAGGGGAAAGAGAGATAGATAGGAACCTGCAGAGCTTCAGGGCTTGACAATTTAAAGGCTTGCCATCATGATTTCCACTAAATGCCCGCACATTTCCATCTCCCTCCGCAAGATCCTTGCACAATTATATCCATTTTCAGGCAGAGTGACTTCAGTTTCTTTAACACTATCAGAATGGCATCATACAATGTTCATCTAGCATTCATGATCATCATGGCATTCATGCCCTCACCTTTGCTTTCATCATATTTACAGCCTAGTCCCAAAGTTCCTACACTCTCTTCTTCACCAGCCACATTGACAGATCCTCCTCCATCTCCTCTCTCTCCTTTTCAAGCATTGTCCCCAGACATTGCTCCACTGTTGCCTTCTCCTGGTGGTGTGTTGCCAACACCTACTGGCTCTGACATCCCCATCATTCCTTCCAATCCAAGCCCTCCAAACCCAGATGACATAATCGCTCCTGGACCCCTATCTGCTCTTTCACCATTTGGATCAATGCCGGGTTCCTCCGGCGCTCCTAGAAGTCTAGTTGGTAGCATAGCCACTCCTGTTTTTGCAGGTTTAGCAGCATACTGGTCTATGCAGTATATGAGAGTATGAGTGATTTGGGATACGGCATATTCCAATTATTATAGGCTAGATTCTCCTGTATGTTAATTTTTCATTCTTACTTTGTAGTATAATAAACCCTTGTTTATTTCTTTATTGGCTTGAGAACAATTTTCCCAACAGTATCAAATTCTTTTTTAAAGATCCTACTGTTGATTTCCCAGTTGTAATTATTGAGGTTAGCCTTTCTTTTAGTTTTTCCATTATGTTAAATGGTCCTTTATCTTTTCAATCAGATGTCCATGATTGAACTTTTTAAGAGCCTTTTTGCATTTACAGCTTCACTTTGCGTATAGCTGGAAACCTCGTTCAGATGGAAATGAAGAGTTGCTTCCATCTCTGTCAGGTTTGCATGTAATCAATTGATTACATGGTTTAAGCAAGTGTCAATATTTTCCAGGTTGCAACTGAAGTGCACGTGACAGACACCTAATAATGAGGAATTAGGCGTTTTCTTATTATTATTCTTTCAATTACCATCACATGATGCTCAATCAAGTGAAAATTTTCAATAGTAAATACTAATAATATTTTGGTAGTCCTGTTTTGTGACTTTGTCCGGTTTTGTTGTCTTATTCCTTGAATATAATAATAACATGCCATCTCTTCCATGTGCCAAACTTTCTATTTTCTATTCCATCCCCGCGATGTTTTCTACCTAATGATGTTACTGTGTACTCTGCCAGTGAATGTTGTTTCACAAGACTTGTGTGTCCCAAATTTATTTGCATCGTTCTGAAATCAATCCCAACAAATGAAATTTGATTTTTATATTAAAATCTGAATACTAGTATCTGTGAACTCCATACAAAAATTTGTATGAAAACATATTGAAGAAAAATTGTAAGGTACAAAGAAATGTCCATGTATACGAAGGTAATATCTATCACTATTTATTTAATTAAATTTTATAAAAAGTTTCTACATTATGACTTTGATTAACGAAGGTAGAAGAATATTTTAGATAAAAGTTATTTGAACACGAGTGGTAACATACATGGACACTCCCGCGTACGATCAGATTTGGGACGAATTTGCAGTTATAATTCATGTTTGAACAGATATTGGATAAATTTTTTTACAGTAGAGGAAATATAAGTTATTTTAAAAATAATTTTAATTAAAATAATTTTATTTTAATAATTTTTATAAATAATTAAATTTTATTAATTCAACCGTTAAATTAATAAATTATATTATATAAATTATTTATATATATATATATATATATATATATATTAAATCATGGTGTTGAGGAAGATGAGGTTGAAATCATCAAGAGGACATGCATAATGATCAAGGAGGTTTACTTTCATCAAGGTAGCCTCTACAAAATTTATTTTTCTTAAATGCATCAAAATAACGTGATGATGTTAAGATTTAAAATAATTTTAATTGACATAAATGCTGACTTAAAAATATCTTTATAATTAACAAAGAATACATTGTTTTGCATGGACTCTTTTGTACATATACTAGGCAGTAGGTAATGCTCTTGAATATCTATTTTATGTATTTAAAAGTAATAAAAATATCAAATATATAAAGTAAAACATGAGATAATTAGACAATAGTATTGTGATGTTTTTTTCGTATCTTCAAATTGGATGTTAAATGCGAAAGATGAAAGAAATTAAAAGAGAAAAAAAAATAAATATGACAAAGAATGTAAAAAAAATATTCAAAAAATCAGTATTAGCTTTTTAGTTTTTTTTTTTTTCTGCTAAACTCTTACCCGACTATAATTTCTTTTATGTATATATATATATATAACATTATAAGTTTATGTATTAAAGTAATAAGTGATACCAGTTCCTTTCGCGGTGGTATCTAGAAAATTGTTTCCTTTTAATGTTCGATAGAAGTAAAGGAAGTTAGTGTGTTAAGTTGTTAGCAATTTTTCATTAATTACTTGAAACTGGTCAAAAATATTTTTAATGTAATTTTTTTATGAAATTTAATATAATTTTTATCCTCATAATTATACAGAATTATATGATAGTTAAATTTTCTAATTTAAGCTTATCAATTTTGTATAATCAATTACTTTTTAATATATTAATAGATTTAGCATCATGGTTCGTTACACTTGTAACCAGTGCAATCACTGACCTTGATCAAGATGAAATTTAAAAAAAAAAATTAGATTTTTCTCATTATAATTTTTTTACTTCACTAGCATTAAACAATTGCCTCCCATAATTTAAGAATTAAAACAATATATTCAACAAAGTCCAATACTGTTAGCACATAGTTGAATCTCAAATATATTGCTTCAGTATTTGGATTCTAGTTTTACTTGTATATAAGATAAAAAAAATTGTTGAAAACAAATTATTTTGATGATTTTACATTTAAAAAAATTAGTGTCTAACTATTGATTGGTGATGTCTTGCCGGTTCTCAGCCAAACCTTGATTACATGGGTGGAAGAAACTTTAGACTGTATTTTTTTGCTGGATATTCTCGCATGGTCTTGAAGTTGAATATAAAACCCGCTCTAAAAAACAAAAGATATCTAGCTTGTTTAAAAAATAAAATAAACTAACGTAATTAATCTTTTATTTTGAATTAGCTATCAATACTTTGAAACACCGTATTTTAGTTTATAAATAAATCTGTTATTTGCTTGGAAATCAAGGGATCGACAATCCCACCAGTTTATTGATCATATTAATTAACAAAAAATCAAGAATTTTTTTTTAAGAATGCTGTTATTATAACAGAATAATACGTATATATAATTTTAGTAAATTATTTTGTTTACAGGAAGGTTTATATAAGTTATCGAATATTATTTAAATTTTTATTGTTTCTTATCACATTAATTATCTATTTTTTTAAAATAAAAATTATATAAACAAACAATATAAATACAACATTCAAGTAAAAAATAATCTTTAAGATAAAATAATAACAAATATATAATGTAGAGTTTGTGGTTATAAATGATTGCAACACAATTTAATTAAATCAATTTTTAGAATATTATTTAAATTTTTTATTGCTTTTTGTCACGTTAATTATCTTTTTTATATATATAAAAAAGTTACACAACCGTATAATATAAAGAATAATATAAAGAATGGTTTATAACATAAAAATATCATTAGATATTATGTAGAATTTGTTTGTAATTGTACTTGAGCGATTATAAAGTAATCCAAATAAATCGATTTTTAGAATATTATTTAATTTTTTTATTTTTTGTTACATTAATTATCTCTTTTATTTTTTAAAAAAATTATAAAAATGTGCAATATAAATATAATTTTTTAGTCAAATCTGAAAAATTCACAAGATTGTATTTGGATAAGATAATTTTAAATTCTTAGATTATATGTCTTTAAAAAATGTGACTCTCTTTTTAAATATAGTTGAATTTGCTTTTTTATCTATCGTTCATGTTAATTTTGTCATTTTTAAAATTTTGAAACTTTTTGTTAGTATTGTATCAGGGAAAAGGTTGAATTCATGTTAACAGTGCCAATACATGTGTCTGAGTTGCTCCCTACAAGTACAGAGGAGCACTGAATATGATGTTCCAATTGGCGATTACCATTGGGATATTTGTGGCCAATGTTCTAAACTATCTATTTGCCAAGATGGAGGATGGAGAAGGGTGGCGCTATAGTTTGGGTTTGGTGGCAGTTCCTGCAATAATGATAATTGTAGGTGCAATCTTTCTTCCTGATTCACAAGTTCTTTGATTGAACGTGGTCTTGATGACAAGGCTAAGGAAGAGTTGATTAAAATCCGAGGAACCATTGACATTGAGGAAGAGTTTAAGGATCTTGTTGCGGCGAGTGAAGCCTCAAAAATGGTGAAACACCCATGGGTCTCTTTGTTGAAGAGGCAATACAGGCCTCAACTTACCATGGCCATATCTATTCCCTTCTTCCAACAACTCACAGGCATGAATGTCATCACATTTTATGCTCCTGTTCTATTCAAAACCATTGGTTTTGGTGCCACCGCTTCTCTCATGTCTGCAATGATTACCGGAGCTTGTAATGCACTCGCCACTCTTGTTTCAATTTTCACCCTAAACAAATTTGGAAAGCGTACTCTTTTTTTAAGGGTACCCAAATGTTTGAGTAAGGATGCTCTTCATTTTTCTTTTTCATTTCTTTCTCTTCATTTCTTTTTCTCTCTATTTTTTCTACATTTTTTTTATATGTGTAATGGAATCCACACATATGTCTTTCCTTCATTGTTTGAGGAACTAGAATCGGAGAGATCCATGCTCCAAATGTTTATGTTTATTTGTTAGGTACATCATCCAATTTTATTTTTCTTTTTTTTTTAATTTTTTTTTAAATAATGTGTATTGGATTTGAGTCCTGTAAATTTATTGATTACACACTGTTGTTTTACTAATGCAGCTTGTGATAACAATTGCAATTGCATGCAAATTTGGAGTTGACGAAAACCAGGAATGTTGCCAAAGTGGTATGCTATTATTGTGGACCTTGCGTATACCCTTTAGCCACCAAATGAGCCATGAGTCTTAAGATGACCGGACCAAGCTCACCATCAAGCCAATCTTTGTGGTATAAATTTATTAATAGCCAAAAACAAACTTATTAAGAGAAAGAGAAAAAAAAAAGAAATGTGATAAAAATGTGTGCTTAACTTAGATAGCAAAGGATCTATTATATAAGAGTTAATATAATAATTACAAGAATTACAAATATGATAATTATTAGATTTGATTAGTTTATATATATATATATATATATATTAATAAATTATAAATTTTTTATTTTATTTTAATGAATTTAGAGGTAAAGAAAGAAAATGGAGTTAGAAATGAAAAAGTATGGATAAAATTTTTGAAAGATAATAATTTTTTATTCAATACTTTCTTTATGCAAAGCATCATGGATACCAATCTAAGATTAAGTAAATGAGTGTAATTTCTTAAATACTAATTCCTATAATATTAAATGCATTTTAACATGTGATATAGATGAACTATACATAATTTTAACATATTTAATTAATTTTTTTTAGTAGTGTCCAATTTATAAGCTACTTTTATTTATGATGTTGCTTTATGATATTATTTGATGCATTCTAACACATTTAATTAATTTTCGGTAATGTTTGACTTATAAGCTACCTTTATGATGTTGCTTTATGATATTATTTGATGTATGCTTGATAGGTATTTTTCACACATATGGAGAAACAATACTCTTTATCTTGAACTTTTAGTTATCCATTACTCATTTAATAATTAGTAATTCATGATTTATTCTCAGAAATGAAGATGCTTTAATGATGAGATTTTTCTATTCTCTTCTTTGATAGGTTGGCTGGATAACAAGATTGGTTCCACAAAAAGGTGTTCATCTTATTAGACATGTAATATATCTAACATTGGAATTGGGAGAACATTTTTTTTTTCTACTTGGTTCAAGTTCAGTGTCACATATTTAGGTTGTATTTTCTTTCCTTTTAGGTGAAATTTATAAGTAATCTATTTTATTTCACAAAGGAGGTAGTTCAAGTAGTACAGAATAAGAACAAATTGTTCAATATACCAACTTACATGAAATATAGGTGGAATTCATTCTTGACCAAAAAAATTACATAGGCATGTTTCAGTGAAGTAAAATAATCATTGATGATCCTAATCACACATTGTTGGAAAAAGAAAAGAAAAGATAGGAAGCAGCATTATTCACCTTTCTTTACTATTGTGTTGGCATGCACTTAAGCTATTTTGTAATAGCAAATTTAGTTGTACTAATAAATAATTTCTTTAGTTAAGCCTCAAGGATTGAGCTAGTGATGTGGAATTTGGGTTGTTCACACTTTCACATGGGTTTAAAGTTCAAATTTTGTATTCTCATTGCAACCAAAAAATAATGCACAAGTCTGAGAATTCATGGAAGCATAATACCTGAACTGGATTATAGCTTTGATATCCACACATACATGTATATTCTCAGGGTAATGTCATTTATTCTTAACCTATAGGAGATAAATCATCTATTTTCTTTTCATCCTCTAATATTTATAATATTAATACAGTAATATTTATACAATGAATGCTTAACTAAATTGATCATGAAGTTGATGTCAGTGTCACACATACCATATTTAAAATATTTAGAATATGTGTATTTTATTATACAGTAAAACAACCTCTTTATAAAGGGATTACAAAAGGTAAATCATCAAATAAAGGAAAGCCGTGAACCTAAAATAAGGAAAGATTTTCTTATTAGAAAATACTTTCCAATAATACAATTAATTTTATTTATAGAAACATATTCAGGAAAAGAATAATAATAAATCTTTCCTATACAGTAATAAATTAGGAAGTATCAAGAAAATCAAATCAGATTTAATATCCTTTTTAATATTTTATCAACACTCCCCCTCAAGCTAGCTTGAAGATATCATTCATTGACAACTTGCTTGTTATGCTATCAAAGGTCTTCTTGGGTACTCCTTTGGTTAGAACATCCGCTAATTGTTCTGTAGTTGAAACATATAAAATGCAAATATGCTCTCTTTCAATCTTTTCTTTTATGAAGTGCTTGTCAACTTCTACATGTTTGGTTCTGTCATGTAGTACTAGATTATGAGCAATGAAAATTTTAGATTTGTTGTCACAGTACAACCTTATTGGTAGTGAATTAGGAACCTTTAACTCATATAAGAGTTTCTCCACCCACAATGCTACACAAATTCCATGAGCCACTGTTCTAAACTTAGCTTCTGCACTACTCCTTGCCACAACACTATTTTTTACTCCTCCAACTAACTAGATTTCCTCCAACAAAGGTGCAATAGTCAGGTGTTGATCTTCTATCCATGACACTTCCAGCCCAATCTGCATCTGTGTAGGCTTCTACTTGAAGATGTCCACGATTTTTGTAAAGTAACCCCTTTCCAGGTGACCCCTTCAAGTATCTGAGGATCCTAAACACAGCTTCCATGTGTTTCAGGCTTGGTGCATGCATAAATTGGCTTACCATACTCACAAAAAAAGCTATGTCTAGATGCGTGTGAGAAAGATATATTAGTCTTCCCACTAGTCATCGATATCTTCCTTTATTTGTTACACTTTCTGGTTCTGCTGGCTGTAGTTTTATGTTGGGTTCCATGGGTGTTTCAGCAGCTTTGCAACCAAATAAATCGGTCTCCTTCAATAGGTTTAGGAGGTACTTCTGCTGGTTCATAAATATACCTTCCTTGGACCTAGCAAATTCAATTCCAAGGAAGTATTTTAATGGGTCAAGTTCCTTGATTTCAAAAGCTTTGGCAAGTCTTTCCTTCAGGTTTTTAAGCTCTACGCTATCATCACCTGTTAAAATAATTTCATCAACAAATACAATCAAGATAGAAATTTGATTACCTGCTGAATGTTTGTAGAAAAGTGTGTGGTCAACTTGGCTTTGGATATAACCAAGTCCTTTTACCATTGATCCAAGTCGTTCAAACCATGCTCTAGGGGATTGCTTCAATCCATAAAGGGACTTCTTCAGTCTACACACCTTATTCCTCCCAAGTTCTTTCTCAAATCCTGGGAGAAAACTCATAAACACCTCTTCCTCTAGTTCCCCATTTAGGAAAGCATTCTTTACATCTAGTTGATGTAAAGGCCAATTGTAATTGGCAGCAAGTGATAAAAGAATCTGCATAGAGTTAAGTTTAGCTACCGGAGCAAAGGTTTCTTGATAATCCACTCCATGGGTTTGAGTAAATCCCTTTGCTACCAATCTAGCCTTATACCTTTCTATACTTCCATCAGCTTTGCACTTAATGGTGAAAACCCACTTACACCCCACCAGTTTTTTATCATGCGGTAGGTCTACAATCTCCCAACTATCATTCTTCTTGAGCGCATTCACTTCTTTTAAGAATGCTAATTTCGAGTTGGGATCATCTAGTGCTTCCTCAATGTTTCTAGGCTCAAACAAGTTTGTTATTTTGGTTGTAAAGGCTTGGTGATTTTGAGAGGTTTTGGTAGGAGACATATTTGGAAATAGGATGGTTGGTGCTGGTTTTGGGTGCCTTTCTAGTGCAGGTTTTGGTTTCTTTCTTAAGAACTATTGGTAAGTCCGTATTAGAAATGGAAGTTATAGAGTTACCTGAAAGTTCCTGAGATATTTTGATTTGACCGTCTCTTGGGTTTTCTAATTGATTTGGTGTTGAGATGATGAACTGATTTTTTGTCTGCTTAGGATGTTTCCGAACATAAACCCGAAGCTCTTTATCTAATTGTGATGTTTCTTTCTCTGTTTGGATTTCACTCATGTCTAGCACAAGTTCCCCAGGATTTGTTTGCCCATATTCTTTATTGATTGCATTAGTGATACTTGTATCCTCAACAGGAATAGGTGGAGATTTTGTATTTGGTTCATGCAAAAAACTTATCTTCATTTAAATTCTTCCCCTAAAGAAATCTTTTTTTAAAAAAAAGGTTGATTTTTTAAAAAAGTAACATCCATGCTCACATGTATCTTCTTTGTGTGAGGATTGAAACATTTATAACCTTTTTGGTTTGGAGAATAACCAATAAAAATGCATTTTTCTGCCCGTGGGTCAAGTTTAGACCGAAAAGATGAGGATGTATGTAGGAAAACAATGCACCCAAAAATCCTTAAGTACAATTTGGTATGTAATTTACAGGCTGGAAAAAGATTTTTGAAAGTGTCCAAAGGTGTGCAATAATTTAACACATGTATGGGCATTCGATTTACTAGATAGGTTGTTGTTAGTACAACATCCTCCCATAAATATTTTGGAACATTATCCTCAAACATAATGGTACGTGCTACCTCAAGAATATGATTATTTTTTCTTTGAGCAATGCCATTTTGTTGAGGTGTATTTGGGCATGTAGATTGCTGTTGAATACCTTTATTTTGAAGAAATTCACCTAAATTTTTATTAAAATATTCAGTGCCATTATCACTTCTCAAAATCGAAATTTTGGTGTTAAATTGTGTTTCTACCCTTTGTAAGAAACATTTAAATATTTTCGAAACCTCAGACTTTTCATGCATAAGATAGATCCAACATAATCATGTGTGATTATCGATAAATGTTACAAACCATTTTTTCCCAAATTGAGTTGTTATTTCTGAAGGGCCCCACACATCATTATGAATCAAATAAAAAGGTTGAAGCATGATAAGGTTGAGAGTGATAAGGAACTCTATGACTTTTAGCAAGAACAAAACTTTCACATTCCAATGATGAAAAATCAACATTTTTAAATAAACTTGGAAACAAATGTTTAAGGTATTGGAAATTAGGGTGCCCTAATCTATTATGCCAAAGCATTATTTGGTCTCTCATAGTGGAGGAACTTGTACCAATAAATCCTTGAGCTATTTTATCTCCGGAAACATCCTCAAAATAATAGAATCCATTCATCATCTAAGCATTGTCAATCATCTTCCCCGATGTTCAGTCCTAAAAATTAGAATAAGTGTCACAAAACTTCACAGTGCAGTTGGAATCCTTGCAAATTTTACTAACAAATAGAAGATTACAAGAAAGTTTTGATACATGTAGGACATTTTCATGATAATATTTTTGGACAAATTAATCCTACCTTTTCCAGCAATAGATGAAAAACTACCATTTGCAATTCTAATTTTTTCACTTCCACAACAAGGAGAGTAAGTTTGAAATAAGGGGGAAAGGCTAGTCATGTGATCAAATGCACCTGAATCTATGATCCATGGTGTACTTAGGTTTGAGATGCAATTAAGGGAAGTAAGGGGATTAAAATTACCTGTTTGAGCCAAAGAACCACTAGGAGCACTAGATAAAGAAGTAGACTTTAATAGCTTTATGACTTGCTCAACCTGTTTCTTACTTAAAGATAGTTTTTTAGCCTCATGAGCAAAATGAGTTTTAGGACCCGTTTTGCTTCCTTTGAGATGTGTTGGTTTTCCATGAATTTTCCAGCAAGTTTCTTGAGTGTGACGAGTTTTGTTGTAGTGATCACACCAAAGATTTGAGAGATTTTTTTGATTGGTTAAACTCTTGAGTGTAGTAGGTTCCACTAAAAATGCATTGGTCTCAAGAGGAGTCAATTCAACTTTTGTTTTACCCATCATCACAACTTTGCGAGTTTCCTCTCTTCTAACTTCTGCAAAGACTTCACCAATTGATGATAGGTTTGTTCTTCCAATAATTCTTCCACGAACTTCATTTAATCCTTCATCGAGACCTGTAAGAAATTGAAATATCCTACCTTCTTCCACTATTTGTTGGTGGTGTTTAGCATCCTCAATCGATTTCCACTTATAGGTGTTGAAGTGGTCAAGATCCTGCCATACCCGCTTCAAGGTGTGAAAGTATTTTGTTACATTGTCACCCCCTTGCTGAATCTCTCTAGCTTGTAGGGTGAGTTCATAAATCTGGGATTAATTTCCAAGGTCAGAGTACATCTCCTTGACACTATCCCAAATTCCTTGTTTGTGGAATAGTACATATAGTTACTACTAATATCTTCCTCCATTGAGTTCACCAACCATGTCATCACCATAAAGTTTTCAGCATCCCGCACCTTATGTTGTGGGTCAATGATGTCAGGCTGGTTTAACTCATTAGTGAAGTAGCCAGACTTTCCTTTGTCATGGATGTACATCTAAACCGATTGAGACCACCGAAGATAGTTCGACCCATTGAATCGAAATGTTGTGATCTGAAATGAATGAGAGTCGTCAACCAACATCTATTGTTCAGATTTTTGCTGGATCAGATCTGTGGGGCTGGGAGTGGTGCTCTCCTTTTTTTGGTCTTTGCCGACGATTGAGGAACTGTCAGCCATGACTGTAAATCAAAGGCACAGTGCACAAAGATCTTGCTTTGATACCAACTTGAAATATTTAGAATATGTGTATTTTATTATATAGTAAGATAGTCTTTTTATAGAGGGATTACAAAAGGTAAATCATCAAATAAAGGAAAGCCATTAACCTAAAATAAGAAAAGATTTTCTGATTAGAAGATACTTTCTAATAATACAATAAGGTAATAATACAATTAATTCTATTTATAGAAACACAATCAGGAAAAGAATAATAATAAATGTGTCTTATTTACAGTAATAAATTAGGAAATATCAAGGAAATCAAATCAGATTTAATATCCTTTTTAATATCTAGTCAACAACCATTTTTATGTGAATTTTCTATATCAGAATGTCTTTGAGATTGGTATTTCTTCAATAATTCAGTTAATATTATCTAAAATCAAATCAATGGATAATATTATACGATAAAACATAATTCAATATGAAGTTGGGATAATATTATACAATCAATGGATAATATTATACGATGGAATATAATTGCAAACCCTACCTATATTTTCAACTTTAACATGCATTAACTTGTACTGTAATATAATTTGTAACACACTTGGAAGATTGTGAATATACATTTAACGTAGGCCTTGATGATTTTAGAAAGAACTTAGTAGATCAGAAACATATACAATTAACTATGTATGTTTGTGAATAACACTCTTAAATGCAATTGTAAATTAATGTGGGTATGAGAGAAAATCAGATAGTTATTTAGAAGGGAAGATTATTGTGATTTTTTTAATAGAAATGTTGTAGAGGTAGTCTGTTAAGGTTAAAATTTTATTTTTCTTTGACATGTTAATTCATTCTCCTATTTTCCATCAACTGATTACTGCTTTTCTCTTCTCTAGAAAGAATTTGAGGGTATTGCCAACCACTTTCAAAATCATGATCACATAAGGTTGATATTGAAGTATGACAAATCTCTTTCCCACTCCATTTATGCTGCATCTGACATGTTCATCATTCCATCAATCTTTGAATCTTGTGGCATAACACAGGTAAATTTCATAATGGCTATTCATGAATTTCAACTGTTAAGAGAATCGCAGATATGACTTACTATAGAATACTAATGCTCTATTCTTTTCTTAGTACATGTAACTCCATGGGTAAAAAATTGTTTCAACTTTTTTTGTAGCAAACTATACTTTGATTATAGAAGCTTATATATTTTTTGCTTAACTAATAGTTGATATTGAGAGGTGAAATAGGTGGGAAACAAATAAGAAGGAATAAAAAAGAAGAGTGAAAAATAGATTACAAATATAAAGAAAAAGATGAATTGTTTAGAATTTAGACAAAGGTAAAATTTTGTTTTTTGGTATTTTCTCCCCCTCTAAAATCCATCTATTCAAATTAAAGGGCAAGTGTGGAAAAATTCATTTGCTGCACTTAAATGAAATAAAGTGAGCTGAGAAAGAATCCAACTGGACAGAAATAGTTCTAGAAGTGAGTTAAAGGCAGAGACACAAGGGAAAGGCTAGATTCATATTTAGGAAACAAGATCTGGGGTATCTGAGGTCAGAGGGCAAGATAAATATGGAGAGACAAAGGCTTTGGGATATGGAGTGGGAAGAGTGAGATTAATTTGGATAATCAAATTTAATATGGACATAGATAAAGATGCAGCCTAAATACGTAATTGTGCGTTTGAACATATTAAAGATTATTTTTCCTAGGGATCAATAATGAGAGATGACCATAATGAGGCTCTGAGATAAGAATAATGGCTAACAGTAACCTGACAGAAGTACAAAATTGTAGGTAGCAGGGCCAATGTCAGTCATCATAATAATAATAATAATAATAACTAATGATTTATTGAAAATGTGATATTATACTTGAATTGGCACAAAAAATTGTAAGTCAAATAAAAAAAGTTCAAGAGCATTTGACACGCTATAATAGGCACCTAAGATATCCTTGTTGATAAACTAAAACCTTGAGATATCTGTACATTACTTAATCCTACTCTTTATCCTCCTCATGAATGCCATAGTTTTGTTTTGCTGAACATGAATGCATATTATTAACATATCTATGTTGCTGATGACTTTGTAGATTATTACCATTATACCTACTCTTTCTCTTTTTTCTGGCAACATTTATTCAGTTTCCTAATATCTTCCCTACAGATGATATCGATGAGATATGGTGCCATACCTATTGCCAGAAATCATAATTCTTATTTTCCAAGGAATAACTAAATTCTGTCTCATTTTGTAGTGTTTTTTATATTGATGATGATGCAATATCCTCACAGTTTTGCAATGGATTTACATTTGTGAATGTCGATGAGCAGTATAGGTGTCAATTTGTCCCATCCAACCCAACTCAACCCCAGTCCATGTGGGTTAGGGCCGAAATGGTTCACAAGCTCATAAAATCCCACATTTATAAAGTCCATAGGGCTAAATGTCCATTAAGCCCTAAGGGTTAGGGTCAATCCATGGGCTTAATTTTTCTCTTTAGATTTTCTCTTTTAATTTTTTTAATCTTTTTATATAATTTGTTTTCTCTCTACGTTCTTTCTCTCTCAAGATAAAAGAGAGATGAAAAATTAAAATTAATAAGAAAGTTTAAAATAGGGATGGAAGTGAATAAGGTTGCTCGACAGGGCTTGTTTAAAGTCTAGTTTGATTAAACTTGTTTAATAAATAGATAGGTTTAGATTTATTTATCTATTGAAAAACCTATTTATCTTTATAAATTATATATTTATATTTATTATATTTATTTTAATGTATTATATTTGTAAAGTATTTATTTTAATATATATATATATATATTAGGCTTACTTAATAACTTTTTAACTTGTAGGATTTAAACTTATCAGCCTTTTTAATCAATTATTTATATAGGTTTTAAGTCTATTTATTGACCTTTTTTGAAATGTAGACTTGTAAACAGGTTCGTAGGTCTGGTAAGTTCTACATCCGGCCAAACTTAGACAAAAAAGAAAAAAAAAGGCATTTTTAACCGGTAACAGGCTCATACTCAAACCTTAAAATTTTTAAACTTCCATCCCTAGTTTAGAGAAAGGATGGAAAAATGGAAAGAAAATATAATTTTAGAGATGGAAAGACAAATATATTTATAAAAAATAAAGAAAAATATAAAAATATAAAAAATTGAAAAAATTTGAGAGATGAAAAAAACTTAGAAGGGAAGAAAATTATAGAGATAAATGAAAAAATACTTAAAAAAAGATAAAAATATAAAAAAGAAATATAAAAATTAAATAATATTTTAGTACAATAAAAATATTAAAGATAAAATTTTAAGAGAAAAATATTGAGAGGAAGAAATTTTAGAAAAAAAAGAGCTAAATATAAGATAGTATCGTAAAAGTTAATTTACACGCGTCTGATTTGATTTGAGAATTACGTAGGTTAAAATTTAAAAAATTTTATTTTTAGACGAGCTACAAAAATAGGTGAGTTAGTCCACACCCATTCCACTTATTTTGAAGGTTACGTAAGCTAGGGCTTAAAAGTGTTATTTATAACTTAGCTACAAAATAGAAAGTTATAAAATGAATTAGATCATATTTATTTTACTTAATTTAAGAATTATATAAATTAAGGTATATAAAATATTATTTTTAAACAAGTTACAAAACAAAAGAGGTAATTAGGATCATATGAGTTAACTCACATTCATTTCACTTAATTTGAGGATTATGTAAGTTAAGATTTAAAAATTTTACTTTTAAATAAATTTAAAATAAAAGAAAATAAAATAGAGTTATAAGAGTTAGTCCATGGGCTAGCCCACATTAAGCCTCATAAATTAAGGGTTATGTGGGTTAGGACTTAAAAAGACCTTACTTTTAAGTGGGTTATGTAAGCTAAAACCAAAACTCAAGCCAAGTGGACCAACTCTGGGCAAGTGCCAATTTGACACCTCTACTGAGCATGTTAAAGGTCAAATTTCACATGTAATACTACAGTCCCACTTCACCTGTTTTACCTCTAACCTTACCTTCCTCCCCTTTCAACATTCTCATCGACTGGAGAAACATTATTTTATCCTGTTCACTGTTCTGGTCTTTGGAGGAACAGTCCTGAGAGTTGGAAGCAACTTGTTCAGAGGGACATGAGTATAGATTTCAGCTGCACAATATGAGGAGCTGTACATCAAGTTTGTGGCTAGAGTATGGGCAGCAAAACGGGCTTAATTGAGCAATTCGCTCAATTTTCAGTTTTCTACATCGAAACGTGAGCTCGGATTTAAAGCTCAATCATCAGGATTTTGAGAATGAATGAATATAAAGAATATTATGAAGGCGACATGGCTGAAACTATGATGCTAGATTAGCTTCCATGCGTCATCACCCAGTTACTCCGTTTTTATTTGGACGGGGTTTGATCTTAGAAGCAATCTTTCTCATAATTTGATAAAACTCCATAGTCGATTGTGTAGTTCTTTATTCTATTTTTTGAAATATTTAAACAGTATACAAAGGTCATACATGTAAATCGTTACAATAAAAAATGTATAATATAATCAGACATTAAACAAAGTAATGTTCACTGCTTATTGCATTTTCCTTCCAGTAGTACATAATTATATCTCTTGGTTCCCTCTGTGTAGGTTGCATAATGTTCCTTCTTTAGACATATGGGTACTAATGCTTACATGGTAACCGAAATATTCACGAAACGTTGGCACCTGTGTAATTCATTTCTACTATAAACACGTGTCCAATTCCCAAACACTACTGTGTAGCGCTGATCCTCTCTTGATAATGAAAAGGTGCATTTCAAAAAGATACGGAGGCTGAAAATAGTGTAAGGATCCTCTTCTGATAATGAAGAGACACGGAGTGTATGTGTGAGGCGAGTACGTATATAGAAAAGAGATAAAGTAAAAGAGAGAAGAAAATAGAGAAGATATTTATCCGTCTTAATGTGCATCCAAAGTAAAAAGATGCAAGGCTAAACGTCATCAAACTTAAACATTAAAATTCACTGTACGAGACAATCAGAATATCATAATTTTTAACTTATTCATCTCATATTTATAATGATTACATCCCTAGCATTCAAATTCATTTGTAAACAAACATCGATAAGAATTTTAAATGAAAATAAATAAATAAAAAATCAAATGATCGTTAGTAAAAACATCAACAAAAATTAAAAAATACCACGAGAGAAAAGTGTCTGCGAATCTCAAGAAATTACGCACTATTTCAATTTTATCAATTGCGAGTAATCTTCATTTACTGGTAAGTTTATATTAAATGAAACCTGTGAAAAAACTAATTGCACCAATTCAACTCCTTTCTCACTTTCTATTGTTTTTCCCCCCTGGGAGTACCGAGTGTCTGCGAGCATTCTCTCTTCGTGCAGGCTTTTCACAGATAAAACGGAAACTGTCACAGCAAGTCATTCCAATCCAAATAATTCTCAATTAGATTAGATTATTTTTCGGGTTCAAATTTTAAAAACTATTCAATCGTGAAATTTTGTTTCCATCCATTTTTTCATAAATAATTCTAATTTTACATTTGACCCTCGTAAATGTCCAACCTCTCTAAGGTTAAATCTATCTCTAAATTAAATTTTTATTATTTTGCAATTACATGTTTATTAGTTCTCTATTTTTTATTTCCTGTCTTTCATCATATACCTTTTGTATTTTATATTAAATTTGAATAAAGGATAAAATTAGATAAAATAATTTCAACAAAACTGCAAACTGAATTTAAAAAAAGAGCAAATAAATTATCTTGCAACATAAATACAAAAATACTGCTTGCAATTTTTGTCAACATATTTTAGTACTTTGAATCTAAAATAATTTTAAACTGTCATCAATTGACTTTTAAAAACATATTTTCATTGTTTTATTTTTAATTCTATTTATTATATATTACAGCCTGGTTCTAATAAAACAAAATAAATAATCAATCAAATTCAAACCACTTTAAATTAGATAAAAACACATTTAAATTTAAAATCAAATCAATTAAAAGGTAAAATAAGAAAGTAGAATCTAATCAAATCCCCTTTTATTTTCAAACAGTCTAATCCAATTTGTAAACTCCCCTAATTATAAGCTTCTAGCTCAAACGACATTAACATAAGTGGTTTGATCCTCATCTAGATCATCTCTCTCTTTTCCTAGGTGGTTTGCATGTCCTAGGTAATCAATAATTTAGAAATCTCGAGCTTCAATTTATCAAGTGAATCAAGCTTTAATTACACAAGAAAACACGAAAGAGGAGTCCACTTACCTCAATAGGGTCACATCAGATTAGAGTGAAAGTTGATAGTACTTGAAGCAAGCATGGGAATATAAAGGCACGGTTGATAGTTATAATCAGTAGCATTACTTGCTACACTGACCAATCAACGATTCATGATGGCAAAAGTTGAATAGGCATTACACTACAGCCATGTATCCTAAAAACCAACTTATGGAAAGATATAACAAAACGGCCCCAGAATCCTCGTCAAAATATAGGAAGCATGTGCCTAGAGCAACATCAGAGAGTTACAATTACTGGTAATCAAGTAGCACTATTCACTCTGGATCAGGTGAACCACCAGGGACCAACTGCATTAAGCAAGATACTTGAGTATCAGTATGACACGTGTGGAACAACTAAATATCATATGAGATTATTGTCGATGCTTTCTAAAGCTGCCAAATCAAATAATTTAA
This sequence comes from Canavalia gladiata, assembly GCA_037954105.1. Classification (NCBI taxonomy): domain Eukaryota; kingdom Viridiplantae; phylum Streptophyta; class Magnoliopsida; order Fabales; family Fabaceae; genus Canavalia; species Canavalia gladiata. The sequence goes on along the minus strand of CM075658.1, from coordinate 15,676,989 downwards.
TAATACTTCAAAGAATCCAGGTAAATGGAAAAGGATTGTTTGAGACTTACAATAGCAATGTTGTTTCCATTGAGTAAAATCTGATCAAGCTTAGTTATCCGTCTTCCTTCAGCAGTGATCTCACTGTTTTATGCATATAAATAAAAGCAATAAACCAAATAAATTTATTAAGAGCCCAAAGCATTCCGAGATACATGCATATATGAACATAAGAATAGAGAGAAGGGAGGGCATAATATAAATTATAAACCATGCAGACACAAAACTCATGGTAAAGGTCCCCTGTACTGCAGTACAGTTTCAAATAATCAAAAGTGGATAATCAGAAATGCCTTAAGTTCCTTGAATAAATTTACACATGATATTTCAGGCTTCTTAAACCAAAAAGGGCAGGCAGAAATGAAAGATAAGTTCAGACAAAATCAATAGTCAGGGAGCTCTTTACTGTCTTAACCTCCCAAAATAACTGAAATTTCAAACCAGTATTTTCCAGCGCCTTTAAATCCAAGATCATTCATTGAACAATGAGCTACAAAAATTAAAAACCTATTATTATTACTATCATTATCATAGAGCCCCAAAACAAATCAAATTCAATTTCTGTTTTGTGCATCATTGCTTCCCAAAGAAAACCTAATTTGAAATGTTATAAGATGCAAGGTTGTCAAAATCATGCGTTGGTGTGTTGACACATACAATCCAACGCTTGTTTCAGGCTCGTCCGTTGCACACCTTTGGTGGAGCGGTTCCAAGCATAGATCGGACTAGAGCGGTGTGTCAAGATGTAAACTCATTGGAGAAATGCACCAAATCAAGTTAAAACCCACATTCGTAATGGGTAGGGTTGCGTGACCCAGATCCTCAAAAATCCCTATTTTTAGGTGCCACTTTTCAATCTCCCTCTACTGCAACTTTCACTGGTTTTCCCTTTCTCTCTTATCTATTACCTAGGGACCGTTCTCTTCCCAGTTCCCTCTCTCCCTAAACAGAGTTTGGACCTCATCTCCCTCTTGTTCTCCACTTCTGAAACAACAAACCCCTTCTTTGATGTGCAACTTCCCCTTTTTCCTTCAATTCTCTGAGGCTCCAACATTGCTGCACTGTACTTCCCCTTCCCCTATTCTCAAATCTTCTCCTTCATGCCGTTTTTATTTCCTGTTAGTCAATAAAATGGTGGGGTTGGTGCAACTGGTGCTGGACTTGCTGGTGGCTTAGGGTTGGCGACTCAAGTAATGGTAACATCAACATGTTGAAGAACACAGTAGTAAATAGTCTTAAAGGAACAGTTTTCTTCAAGTTTGTCTATGCATATCACATTTCTAAAATAGGTAACAAGATTTTCAAGATGATGGATGACATTGTAGAGGAAGTTGGTGAAGAAAATGTCCAAATTGTCACAGAAAATGCAGCTGGAGAGAAGTTGATGGAGAAAAGGAAGAGGCTTTATTGGACACCATGCACAGCTCATTGCATTGATCTCATGTTGGAAGATTTTGAGAAGATACTAACTTATGAAGAGACAATTGCATATGGTAAAACAATTACAACCTATATTTATTCAAGGATTTCTCGGATCTCTTTATTACATCATTTCCCCAAAGAAAATGATTTGGTTAGACCAGCCAACACTTGATTTGCCACAACTTATATGACTTTGGGTTGCTTGAATAATAACAAAGGAGCCTTGATAAGAATGTTTACTTTCAAGGATAGACAATCTAGTCAATTTGCTAAGAGCAAAGCTGGAAAGCTTGTTGAAAATGTTGTCATAGATAAGGAATTTGGAAAAAGATTGTGATTTGCCTGAAAGGTCTTTATCCTTTAATCAAAGTGCTCCGTTTGGTAGACTATGATGAGAAGCCATCCATGGGCTTCATTTAAGAAGAAATGAACTGAACCAAGAAGATACATAGTGCTTTTAATGGTGTTAGAAAAAGGTAATTACTGAAAGACTAATAACGATCGAAGACTATTTGAACATACCAGTAAAATGCAAGGAGAAGGACATCAGAACCCAGAGAGAAACATGGGTGTTAGGCCATATTGAAGATGTCATGAGGTGCTAGAACAAAACAGTGCTCAGAAAATAATGCAAGGCCACGGAAACACAGCATGTGAAGCTGACATGCTAGCAAAGGAAAAGCAGATTCAGGAGCATGTGGCAGTGGTCTAGTTAACGACAAAGACAGGAGGCTCAATAGTGGGGTTTGGCACTAGTCGTAGAGGCTCAACGGTAATCTTAGCAGTAAAGGTGGAGATCTAGACCAAGAAGTAAGGACAAGTATTGTTTATGCAACAATAGCCAGAGAAGAAAAACTAGGGATGGAATGGTGCATGAAACACCGATTGAAGTAGGATCGTTGAAAACTTGCCAATTTGGACAAGATAATATTGATGGTAGGGTCACCGGTTGAAAAAGAGAAACAATGATTTCAACAGTAAAACAGGCAGGAACAATGCAAAATGGTGACAAAGGCTGCCAGAATGGTTGTCAGCAATAAGGCAATAATGATTGATGGACTGGTTTATGTATAAAATAGTGGCAACTTTGAAACCAGAAAGAGCATCATATTTTAGGAAGCACAACAGGGGATGGTAGCACTCTAATACCATGTTGAAATTATGGTGTATTAGGTGTAGAAGGAAAAGGAGATATAAAAGAAATTATATTGATCAAGGTATATTATAATATAATGGAATGTTCTTATGTACTCTCTAATTTGTAGAGTACTAACTCTTGTTTATATTAATCATAATCCTAACTAATTAAGGAAACAAATTATGATAAAATAAGAAAATATGGTAACTAATACTAAGAGAATGAGAAAATAATAGTTGTAAAGGATAATCTAAGATATGATAAGATATTTTTATTTATTCTAACAATAACAAGAGTACTTCCATACAGAGACCTAAATTCAACCAATTTTAAAATCAACCAAACATTTGGTAAATCAGCTAAATGTTAATAAAATCAGCCAATAGGTTTACATGGGACTAAAAATATAACAAATAGGAACATCATCACTCATCTGCTAAATGTTCTTGCAAAATGTCATGCAATGCAGAGAAAAAATGTTCACCCAATAAAAGAACAAATAATGGCACACAAACTCCCAAAACAAAAATAGCTCTTCTCCCTTCATTTGTAGTTGAGCACTACAGAGCTTAAAATCACACAAGGACATGATACCAAAGCATGCTTTTATCTATTCTTGTAAAATGAAGATATGTTATGACAAACTGAAAAATTATACAGAGGTTAAGATACCTCTCATGAAGCAGCCATGAAATTATCCTACCACCAAAAGAAAAGGGGGAAAAAACTACCATATAAAGGGTATGGATAAGAACTTCTTAAAAAACTAATCATTTCATTCAATCCAAATACATTATATCAAATCATAGATTCCAGACTACCAAGAGCACCTTCATTCATACTTTTGCCAAAGTCCCTAAAACTAATCCGCTGCAGAACAATCTTTCCACATAGCTAGGGGTTACCAAAAAGTTCAAATAATCTACTTTGGATGGATTATTGCTGCTGAGCAGTGTAAAATGAAAAGGGAATAAATTGTTTGACCATCTTTTCTTGGACAAACCTTTTCTATTAGACAAAGGAAGGAACAAGGACACTATGTTTAAAGCAAGCCAAATTGGAATGAAGAATCTCAAGCTTCAGTAAAAAATTCCAGCCACAACTTTCATCCTCAAAATAATAATAATGATAATAATAATGATAATAATGATAATAATAATGATAATAATGATAATAATAATAATAATAATAATAATAATAATAGAAATAAAGTAACAACAAATTGAGAGAAGAAAAAACAAGGACGGTCATAATAACAAAGTGTGCCTCTACCACTCAACAAGTAACAAGAAACTGTGGGTTAAATCATTATTGCAGTCTTTATATTTCTCTATAACTTCATAATGATAAAACTGCAATTTTTGGATCAGAGAAGAGAAACGATGAACAAAGATATAGCAATTTTTGGATCAGCAACTGCCCCAACATCACACAAATTCAAAGTATGGATGTAAACACTTTCTTCAAAAAAGTTAGGGGGAAAAGAAGAACCATAAATCATCAAACACGCCTCAGTTAGAAGGAACTTTGGAGAAGTTGAGGGCATCAAATTTGTGCATAAAACAATTCCACCTCTGAAAGTTTAACAATAAAACCATCCAGCATTCTAGAGGAGTTTCCTGTTGAGTAAAACCCTAATGCAACACCGCAAAGCTTGCAATGGACTAGCCCTATTTTGTTAGGTTATATAATTTTCCCTTCCTACCCAACAAACGCATGTTTTAAAGAGAAACAAGCAAATGTACACAAAATCCAATAACAGAACAACATGAAAAATGAGCGGGTAAAAACTTAATATGCGGTAGTGCAGGACTCACTATTCAGTAACATCCTCAAGGACCATGTTAACATAAACATCAAAGCCTCTGAGAGTACCAACAAGCTCTTTGTCACCTTTCATTATCACCCATATTTTCGAACCTATACAGCGGTCAATCAACTCTGCACATTTCCACCACAAATGATATATTCTCTTAAACAGATTTCAGTGCTACATTCAATCACCCCAAAAATAAATAAGTAAGAGAGTTAGAGACAAATAATGAAATAAAAAACCTGATGGAAGAAGCTGTGATGGATTATTGGCCATGGAAAATTAATTGGTGAATTCCCCAAAATCTGTGGAGAATACAGAAAAATCAAATAGTAAAAGATTAGGAAAAAAAAAAGAATAAACCAACCATAGGGGTTTGTTTCGAATGAAATTAATTGGATTGATACCTGAATCAGAGAGAAGCGAAGCTAGAAGCTGAGCGGGAATCAGCGATGACGTAAAACAGCTGAAGTGATCGAAAACCCCAAAGGAAAGAGAGACGCTTGCCCTAGTAGTAGTAGCGCGGATATTTGATTTCAATCAATTTAATTCCCCCACAATTTTCATTTTAAATTTTGTTCAACAAAAAGACAGTTCTCTTTTAAAATTTTTATTTAGTTTTTCTTTTTGAACTATTTAGCAAAATATCATTTATTTAATCTATTTTTATATTATAGATTTGAATTTTATTTTTAAAATAAATTATTTTTATAAATTTTGTTGATATATATATATATATATATATATATGTATGATATTTTCCTAGGTCATATAATTTCTTCGCCAGTCAATTTTTTTAATTTTAATGTATAATTATTATTCTTTAACACATAATTCCTTTAACTATGTGTGAATGGATTAAGACAAATTTGATGGATAATTTTGCTAGTAGTGGGAAAAACTATCTAACTACTAGAGGGAGTGATGCTGAAATTATTAAAAGGCTTGACAAAGAAATTGAGCACAATGGAAACTGATTTGCAACAGGAGTAGGAGACCTGCAATTTAAGGTGTGACTTGGTCATTTTTTTAGTGTTCATTGTTACCCTATTTATTCATTCTTGCATGTGTAGTTTTGGGAATTTGGTTTATATCGCATGCAAATATGTTATATTAGCAATCTGTTATAAAGGTAAAAATTTCAAAAGTTATGTTAATGGATCTTATAAAAAGAGTTTTATATAGAAGATATTACGCGAATGTTATAGATTTTATAATGGACAAAAGATAGGATCCTTAAATTTTACCACCTCTGTACAAGAGAGATCTTGAAAAACTTAGAAGGTTAAAGTTGACAGGTATCATGTAATCAACAAATGTGCAATAAATCATAATTAAGATCATAATAGTAGTGTCAAAAATAGTCTTATGTAAGGTTATATGGCTGGTGCATCTCATGCAAGATATCTATACTTATTATAGTTTATATGTAAAATATAAAAAATACTATTATTGTTAGTAATGTTAATAAATTTATTGTGTAACACAAAATAGGAAAAAAAAAGTATCTATTGAAATGGTGAAGCCTAATAGGCCCAAATGGTTAAAGAATTTTATTGAGGATGCTTTTGCCCAAAGAATACCTGTTGAAAGGGTGCTTACTATAGAAACTTTTTGCTTAAGGTGCGTATGTTAACGATATACCTCAGGGTTACATAAACCACATTAAGGATATATCTAATTATGTGTATGCTTAAATGCTCCTTCTTATATTAAATTGTCTTTATGTGTGATTGATATTAGGAGCAACTTTTTTGTTATATATTTTTCAACTTTATAATTATTTTTTATTATTTATATATTTTATCTTCTTCTTTTTTTAAATAAGAAGTTTTAGAAGCAGCATGTTATTATAGTCTAAAACCTCACCTCATCCAAATGTATAACATTTTTCAAAAGAATTATTAACCTCATTTATTAAAAAATTTTAGATATGTTAAAATAATAAATATTTATTAAAACATATCACAATGGGAATTAAAAAGAGAAATATTTAATTTCTATATAGTGTTACTTAAAGATGAATACATAAATTGGAATCCTAAATTATTTAAAGTATTAAATTGTTGAAAAAATAATCTATAATACAAAATTTTTATGAGGATAGTTGGTTGGAATTACATGTGGATGGACATTTTGGTTTTGTGTGAAGGAGAAATTAAAAGATATGAAAAATAAGTAGAAAGTATGAAACAAAATTTATTTTGGGGATCCAAATATAAGGATAAAAAAAAAGAAAAAAATGAGATACTAAGAATGGACAAGAGAGCGAAGGAAACATTTCTTGATGAGAAAGAAGTAACTAAGAAAAAATAGCAAAAAGGTCAATTGTTCTAGTTATTGAACATGAAAGAAAGCTTGTTTTATCAAAAATCTAGAAATAAATGGTTGCAGAGGGAGATGCAAATTCGAGATTTTTTCATGGGTATATCAATAAGCACAAGAAGCATAGTGAGACTTCATGCTTACAAAAGGAAGAAAAGTTAATTACAAATGCGCAGGAAAAAAGGGGTAGAGATTAAAAACCATTTTGATCTACAACTAATGTCTCAATACAGGGATAGACCACCACTTGACGGACTATAGTTTAAAACGATATCAAATGGAGAAGTAAATAATTTCATGGCACCATTTACAGAGTCAAAAATACAAGCAGCGGTATGGGATTGTGCAAGTGATAAGAGCTCAAGGTTGAACGGTCTAAATTTTAGATTTCTGAAATAACTTTGGGAGTTGTTAAGACATAACTTTGTGAGTTATTTATCAAAGTTTCACGAAAAAGACAGACCAGTGAAAGGATCAAACAACTCTTTTGTTGCTTTGAGGATTGTCCACAACGGATGAGGATTATAGACCAATTTCATTAGTGGATTGTATGTGTAAAGTATTAGCTAAATTACTAGCTAACAATTGAACATGTGATGCACAATATTATTTCAGAAGAACAATTTGCTTTCCTAAATGGTAGATAAATTCTAGATGGAGTATTAATTGCAAACGAAGTCGTGAAGGGTGTTAGACAGAGAGGACAACAATGCATGATGTTCAAGGTGGACATTAAAAAATCTTATGGCTTTGTAAGCTAGATTATATACTATATATGCTAAGGAGGACGAGCTTTCCTATTAAATGAGTGGACTATGTGTCTATATATCTAAAAATAACAAGAATTTCAATCTTTGTTAACGGTAGCCCAATACAAGAGATAAATATGTCAAGAGACTTGTGATAAGGAGATCCATTGTCACCTTTCCTTTTCCTAATTGTAGCAGAAGGAATGAGTAAAATGATAAAGAAGACAAATGAGATAAATTCGTTCCAAGGGATAACTATTGGAAATGATGGCCTTAATACAAGCCATTTGCAATATGCGGATGACACTTTACTAGTGAGAGAAGCTACAAGGTCAAATGTACAAGTTATTAAGGTTATTTTATAATTATTTGAGATTGCTTATGGTCTAAAAGTGAATTTTTTCAAAATTCAGATGATAGGCATCAATGTTGAGGGGGAATGGGTGCACTCAGTGGTCATATTTTTTAATTATCAAGTAGGAAGTATTCCATTCAAATATTTGGGGATCCCCATTGGCGCAAACCCCAAGATACGAGAGATATGGCAGCCAGTTCTAGAGAAGGTGAAGAAAATATTATCGTCGTGAAAATGCAAAAATTTATCTTTCGATGGTAGAGCTGTCCTTCTCAAGTCAATTCTCCATTCACTATTGATCTATTCTTTCCTTCTTCAAAGCTTCCAAAGGTATTATTTCTAAACTTGAATCTCTTTGCAAACATTTTTTATGGGGTGAGACAGATGAAGAAAGAAAAATTTATTAAATAGCTTGGGAAGAGGTGTGCAAAGAAGAAGAATTAAAGGATTTAGGGATTAGAGATTTAAGGATATTTAATTTAGCATTACTAGAAAGTGAAGGTGAAGACTTTTGAGGGAAGATAAGAACTTGTGGAGCAGAGTGTTAAAATCAAAATATGAAATTAAGGATGTAAAATTGAACGAAAAAGGTAAACATAGGTCAAGGTCGTGGTTGGATTTAATTCATATATGGAGTATGGGAGTAGAAAATGAAGATTGGTGGGAAATTATGTGCATAAAATAAGTGGAAAATAGAATGGATACATCATTCTGGGGTGGTATGTGGGTAGGAAAAAATACCTTAAAAAATATTTTTCCTATATTATACAATGCATCTAACTCGAAAGATTCCTTTGTGACAAAGTTAAAAGGAGAAGAGGATGGAAAAATGGTGGAATTGGAGCTGGAGAAAAAAAAAATTCAGTATGAGACTAATCAACTAGAGATATTGCAAGGTATAGTTTTATTAATGTAATTGTAAGAAAATAGGAAAGATGTATAGGGATGGAAAGCAAATTTATCAAGAATGTACTCCACAAAAATAACGTATAATACCATGAGAAAATGCAAAACAAGACATGAAGATCATTTTAAAAAAAAAATAGTATTCAAATATACCTTTTAAAATAAATTCATTTGATTGGAAAATGATGTTATAGAGGATACCTTAAAAGGATAATATCATAAAAATATAGGTGATTAAAACTAACTTAAGAGCTTATGCAAGATGTAAAAATTGAGTGGATGTTCTATTGCATCTACTACTATCTAGGGAAAGTATCTAACTTGGCTTGGGTGTAGTCTATTCTTCATCATAACATCAATAACCATTTTATACATTTTAATGAGTTAACTTCATTCCCTATCAAACCTATGAATACATGGGGATTATTTGATTTGCAATAACTTAGTCTTTATGACTAGTAAAAAACCATGTTATTTTTAACTCATAGAAAATACACGACAATGACAACATGAACTTGATTATGTTTAAATCATTGATGTGGATTAAAACAAAGGATACCAATTTCTACTACTAATTGAGTTGTTGACTTAATAACCTCAATGATTATATTTTCTCTTAATAAGAGCAAAGTATTGTAATTTAAGAAAAAATATTTTATATTTGTATCTTATTTTAGATTACTCCTAATACTCCATTAATATATGTTATCAACTTATAAAAAATAAATATTTATTAAAAAAAATTTATTACATGCAACAAATATTTTCTTTTTTAATAAAAAATTATCACTTTAAACATATCATCAACATCAAAGATTAAGGGTAAAAAAATTATTTTTTAAAAACTTTTATTAATTCAAAGTTATTTAATTAATTTAATATATATTTGTAAATATTTATTATAATATTATTTTAATATACTAATATGACAAACTTAGTCCATGCAATTGGTTTAAAGATTTTACTTTGTATTATTAGAGCTATTAAATTAGTTCATGAATTATGGGTCAGCCCATTTATTTCTAAATTTCAATCTTACATTATGTAATCTATTTAGAAGTAGGTTTTTTTTTTTAAGTTTTAAGCCACATAGTATTCAATTTAAGTGAGCTTGATATGAGTTGGTTCTAGGGTCGCATCTAACCCTATTTTGTAATCTGTCTCAATGTATAATTTTTAAATACGAATTTATGTAACATCCAAGCTAATTGAAATGAGTGTGAGCTAGCTCATATACCCATATTTTATAACCCTTTATTTTATCACACGTTTAAAAGTAAGATATTTTATACTTTAATTCATGTAACTTTCAAATTAAGTGAGATGAATATGAGTTAACTCATCTAACTCTATTTTATAACCTTATGTTTTGTTGCTAATTTATAAGTATGATCTTTTAAACCCTAACTCATGTAACCCTTAAACTAAGTATAATGGGTGTAAGTTAGTTCATTTATCTCTATCTTATAACTCATTATTTTGTTACTCGTTTAAAATTATGATTACTCTAATCTATATAATTATCAAAATTAAGTGAGATGAATATGGATTAACCCATATAATTCTAATTTATATTTAATATTTAACTCTTTTGTTAGAAAATTTCATCATTTCTCTTATTTTTTTTCTTTTATTTTTTATTTCTTTCTTTAAATATTCTTTTAGATTTTTTAATTATACTAAAATATTATTTAATTTATTTATCTAAATATTTTTTATTTGTCTTTATAATTTTTCTTTCTTTCTCAAGTTTTTCTCTATTTTTTTTTATTTTTTAATTTATCTTTCTATTTCTTAAATTATATCTTCTCCATATTTTTTCTTCCTCCTCTTTAATTTTTTTATTTTAATTTTTTATCATTATTTTATTTAAAGAGAGGAAATAAAGTAGAGAGGAAATATATTTTATAGAAAAAAAATTGAAGAGAAAAAAAATTGAAGAGAAAAAAAAAATTAAGCTCATGGGTTAGCTCTAACTCATAGGGTTTAATGGACTTTATATTGTGAGCTTTTGTGAGCTTTTGTGAGCTTGTAAGTCATTTTGACCCTAGTTCACGTGAGTTAGACTTCAGTTGGGTTGGATGGACTAAATTGACATCTCTACCAACATGAACAATTTTCATCAAAGTAACAAAGAAAGAATGATTTCAACTTAAAATAATTTTTAGTAAAAAATTTCAAGAACCAAAATTTTTAAACGAAAAGAAAGACAGGATCAATATAATCATATAAGTTTATAATGTTAAACAAATTTTGCTTAAGTTTGTTAATATAACAGAATTTGCTAATAGAGAGAATTCAAGTGAACGTCTACCTATATTAGATATAGCATCTTAATTGGAACAAGTTATTAAGAATGAATTGATCTTATAACATTTGTCATTGTTTTTCTTCTGCTAAACTTATTTTGATCTTTCACATACAATTATATGAGTAACACTTTTTTGATCTTGTAAATTGTTTTGAGTTTGTTATATGTTGTTTAACATTTAGAGTTGTTTGAGATTTACTTTTTCTAATCAAGGACATGAATCAACTATATTTTTGCCACTTAATATATATTCTTTTATTTTACTTGAAGTATTTTCATTATTAAAATCATTTTCAAAAGCACAAGTGTTCATGATTTTATTAAAAAAAAATTAATCAAAATTTGGAGTTGATGTTGATTTGGGATAACAATTATTTTTTATGTGAGGGTTGATCCATGAACTTACCCTAATCCACTTAGCTTTATGAACTTTTTATGTCTAGGATTTTTCGGGTCAAACCTATAAAATTAGGGTTAAATAGGTAAAAGTTGATTCATTTAACAACTTTATGCATTATCTTTTTTATGGATGATGAAAAAATTTAACATTTAAAATACAATTTTTTTTCTTAATTTCCACACAATAATATATTAGATGTTATTAAAATTATCACATGATATAAAAAAATTCTAGCTCAATTTTAAAAATAAATAAAAAATAATGTAAAACATTTGTTTTATTATAAACATAGATAATAAAATTTAAATAAATAAGAAACAGTAAAAATATTTAAAATTTTAAAATTAACCAGCTAAAAAAATGACAATAGTGTAGAATAAAATATTTAAAATTAAAATATAAAAAAATAAAAATAAACTAACCCAAATTAAGTTTTATTTAATTTGAAAAGTAATAAACAAAATGTTTTAAAAATAAACATGTAAAAATCCTAAAAAAATTTCAATATAAAAAGTTTTTTTTAATTTATAGTAAGGTTCATTTCAATTAAATATCATATGAGAATAATTTATTAAAAAACATATTTTGTATTCTATCCGATGACTCAAACAAAATCAAACTAAACAAACACTGCGTTATATTACATGTTTTGATTAATCTTGATCAAGCTAATTTTATTTTAGTTAGATAAAAAAATTTAAAAATCTAACTCAACAAACATGTTCTATTTAAGAACTTGTACAAAAAATTAATTTGCCTAATTTTAACCATTTTTTAAAAATGTAATATTACATTCATGAATTATGATTAATATTTTTCATAAAATAAAATAATTTTAAAAGTTCATATATTTATTATAATATTTTAATTAATAGAAAATTTTTTATTGCTAAATTAATTGGTCAATTTTTAGAATTTATTTTTCAATATTTTTTTGATAAATTTTAATTTTAAAATCTAAATTGAGTAAAAAATAAATCTCCATGTGATGAAACATGTTTGTTCGTATACACATTATTTTTGTAAGACTTGTATTAATTGACAATTAAAAATATAACCATAATATGTTATATTTTTAATTAAAAATTTATTTGTAAATATAAATTTTGGATCTTGATAACTTTAAAATATTTTAAAAATTTAAAAGCAAAAATTAAAACTCTTAAAGACATGTTATCACTTTTCAATTTCCTAATTCATTTATCCACCACATACTCCCCTAATTCACCAAACTTCTACCGTTTTTATCAATGATTTTATTTCTTACATGATTTTGAATGTTATTATTGCAATATTTATCTAGCCAATATATATAAATTAAAAATTAATTAAGGCACTAATTTTTCACATTAATGCTACATAAATGTTTGGATTAGCTTTTAAAGTTATATTATATTAAGATGAAAAGAATCCCTCTTAATTTAAAATAAATATTTCTTATGCGCTCATTATTTAAAAATGAATGTTTAATTCGAATATTTTACGCGCAAAAATACTTAGGTAGTAGGGATTGAATATCTTCGTTTTGGTTATAAGTTATATATATTTTTGTTGTCTTACACAACACTTTTTTTTTTCTTTTTCAATCATGTGTTCTATATATCTTAATCATTTGTTATGGATGCAGTGTTTCAATTTATAAGTGTTACGATTTAGGTAAAAAAAAGAAATTAAATTACAACTGTTATGATTGAAATTTCTTCTTACAATTAAATATAAAAACACATATACATATAAATATTATTTGTATCAAATTTTTTTATTAGTAAATTTCACGGGTTTAATGAGCAACCCTAACAGAGTGCGCATGTAAGTACGCTCTTCAATCTCCATCCATTAGTTACAACTTAACGTCATAAAATCATAATAAACAAATGCATATATCTCCAATATACATACATTGTTTTCACTTATCATTTATCTACTTCTGTAAAATCTATTATTTATGCATGTAAAAATATTCAATTATTTTGTGATTTATTATATAAAAAATATTAATCAATTAATAAATAAATTAATTATAAAATAATAAATATCCGAATGTAGATAATATATACATATCTAACTCAATCGTTACCAATTGAATTAATCGGTAAGAAAAAGCATCCCATTTTTATTTGTCTAAGTGTGACTCTAGGTAAATTTTGAGAGATGGATCTGAACTCCTATTGGTTGGAATATCTTTTGAAGGGTTTGATCTCATATCAGTTGGCTTCTAGGATTCTTTTCCATAGCTAAGAAGATCATATAATCCAAAGAAATACCAACAACCTCTTCCATCCAATAAGAAATAGCCACTTCAGATTTTGGATAAGTTGTATCAGCTAAACCAAGTGCAGAATGGAACACAGTTAAAAATATCAAGTACAGCAGGGTAGGAACCAATATGCAATTGCCTCATTGCTAATATGCTCAAGGGGAATCCACATAAATATATATGGATGAGAATGCTTCAGCAGTTGTGCCATACAAATTTCAAATTTAAATGGGCACGGAATAAATCTTTCCAACCAACGGTTAAGTATAAGCTCCCTTAACAAAATAAAAATTAAAATTCTTGAATGGGTGTCTAATTAAAATTTGTTAATTTAGATTTTTAATGAATGAATTAATTAAATATAAAATATATTAATCAAATTTAACTTTTAACATTAATTAGGTAAAAGCTCTATCACTTGCTATTTATTTTTGTTTTAAAGATGCAACTAATTTAAAAGTTCATACATAAATATAAAATTTTCCTAATATTTTAGCCTGGCTTTCTTTTTTTCCCACACACATGAATGAAATGCAGTTTCCCCAATCACAATAAAAAACCCTTCAGAACCACTTAATAATAATAATAAAAAAAAACGTAAGGGTGAGAGTACTTCGATTTTTTAAAATAACCAAACTAAATTACGTAATACAAAAAAGTAAAGTTTATGGTGGTATGAGACCCCAGGTTTCAGAACTCATGTATTTGTTCCTAAACATATTTCAATTGATGCAATTTCTGGTTCATTAAAATGGACCCGCGTAGCCATCAACCCGGACTTAGTTCTTTTCACAAATTTGTTGAAATTGAACTTGTGTCCATTGCAGTCACTATCTTCTCAATTTTTGTGGCTCTCATTCGCCTTGGCACTAGAAAACAAGCAGTGGACCCTAAAATATCTCTCACACTTGAGAGACAGTGAAACCATTACAACCCCACAAATATTGAAGCCATATTTAGAACATGAAATAGAAATAAAATAAGAAATTATATAGTTAAGTTTCAAAACCTATCTACTGGAATCCCTTAGTCATACGTGGAAGAGCCACATTGGTTACAAAGCAAAGGAAGAATCTAACCGATTAGTGGATTGAAGTGGTGCCAAGTGTAGTAACAAAATCTGAAACCCCCAATGAGATTGTAGCTTTAGATAGCACAAGATAAGAGCCCAACCAGCTAAAGCCCATATAAATAACCACCTAAGTTCACCAAACCATTCACAACTTGCAAGAACTTCTCATATTAACAAAACACACAAAGCAAGCTCAACAATGGCTGCCTCTACCATGGCTCTCTCATCCCCATCCTTCGCCGGTAAGGCCGTGAAGGTGTCTCCAGCACCATCAGCCCCTGAAGCGGGCTTTACAAGGGTCACCATGAGGAAGACCGTCACCAAGCAAGTCTCCGGAAGCCCATGGTACGGCCCAGACCGTGTCAAGTACTTGGGCCCATTCTCTGGTGAGCCCCCAAGCTACCTCACCGGTGAGTTCCCTGGTGACTACGGTTGGGACACTGCTGGGCTTTCCGCTGACCCAGAAACCTTCGCCAGGAACCGTGAGCTTGAGGTCATTCACTCCAGATGGGCCATGCTTGGAGCTTTGGGCTGCGTCTTCCCCGAGCTCTTGTCCCGCAACGGTGTTAAATTCGGCGAAGCCGTATGGTTCAAGGCTGGGTCACAGATCTTCAGCGAGGGTGGGCTTGACTACTTGGGCAACCCAAGCCTGATCCATGCACAAAGCATCCTTGCCATCTGGGCCACCCAAGTCATCTTGATGGGAGCCGTTGAGGGTTACCGTATTGCTGGTGGGCCTCTTGGAGAGGTCACTGACCCAATCTACCCTGGTGGCAGCTTTGACCCATTGGGCCTTGCAGATGACCCAGAGGCTTTCGCTGAACTTAAGGTGAAGGAACTCAAGAACGGAAGATTGGCCATGTTCTCCATGTTTGGGTTCTTCGTTCAGGCTATTGTCACCGGAAAGGGTCCCTTGGAGAACCTCGCCGACCACCTTGCTGACCCTGTCAACAACAACGCTTGGGCCTACGCCACCAACTTCGTGCCCGGAAAGTGAGCATAGAAAGAGGATTGAGTTGTGGACTTCTTGAGTTTTAGTTTTGTGTTTGGTGAAGTATATGTTATTGCAATGTACTTCTTCAGATAATGTGAATCATCTTGTGTATTCCTTTTTCTTCAATTCAATGTTACTTGCTTTTTACATCACTCTCTGCTACTTTTCACACTTGTTTCTGAACCACCAAATTCAACTCTCTTCCGTTACATAATTTGTGGTAAAAACTAAAAAGTTAAAAAATAATAATACAAAAAAGAAATATATTTTGAAATAAAAGTGCAGCGCCACTCATTTTCTAGGGTTTAAATGGATCTGCTGCGTCTTTGACAATACAATATATTAATCACACGAGAGAAGGTAAATGGACAACAAAATTCGACCGTTTTTGGTGTCGTCGCATTCCAATTTCTTCACCTCACTGAAACAGGTATTTATAATTTAATCGCATTTTCAACTTCCTCACATGCTGCCATTGTTTTAAATGAAATCTGAATTTTGATGGCCAGGTTGAGAAAAGGTTGAAATTGGACCAAACTGCAACAACAGAATCTCAAACACAAGAAAACAAATTTTCATGTTTGAGTTCTCCCATGTTCCTCCACGTGGACCAACCCAGTGGTAACCAGAATTTTGTCACCCAAGATGGCTGTGAAAGTGAAGCTCCTCAAGCATTTCTTTCGGTTACCCAAGAATTTCCAACCACAAATCAAGAGTTTTCTCAAACTAGTCCTTCAGATCATGACACCTCAGTAAATGAAGCTCAAGATGATGATGACATTGAACGGTTAATGCAGCTCTTGGGCTTATCAGAGGAACAAAGGGACGGTTTTCATGATGATTGTAATTCTTGTTGCAGTGAAGGTGGGTTTTATTCAAAGATTGTGGGTGTGGAAGGACCAAAGTGTAGGAAGGAGGTGGTGAGGTTAGATGGATGGATCAAGCACTTTATGAATGATGGTGGGGAGAAGAAAGAGCCCTTACGATTGGCTCACCTGCTTTTAGGGAAAGCTGCTTTTATTTCTGAAGGTGCCGATGGTGATTTTGGAGGTTTGGGGTTTCCTTCAACCATTCAAGAATTTCTTCATACTGATCCACCCAGCAACTGAGGCAACCTGGCTATTTTTCTCCTCTAGTCTTTTAATTACCATTTAGCTTTGTTGTTTTATTTAATGACATTCTTCTTTGTATTTGTTGCATGCTAATGCAATCAATTTGTTGATATTGCATCATCAAGTCTATGTACAGCCGCATAATGATGCAAATTCTATTAGTAAATCTTAAATCTGGAACTGGCACTATGATTGCTCTGGTCCATGAGTTTAGTTCCTTCATCCTAAAAGCATTAAGAAACATCATAGCACAACTTTTATTTATCTTTTGAACTCTTTTACTTGGTTCTTACTTCCTAGGATTTTTGGGGATTAAAAGGTTTTTAGTGTGTTATACCTCCTATGTTTTAAATGGATGCATTCTATTATTCACAGCTTTAAATTTCACAAACTTAAACATCGATGAATGTATGAAAATGATAGAAAGAAGGTTCTTTGGTGCTGCTCAAGGGCAGGATGAGTGAGACAATAAATATATACTTTATACTAGAATTGGGCATGGAACATAACTCAAGCCTAAAAACTAGTTCATACGGTGAGGGTTGCCTCCACATTATATACCCATGGATATCACCTCTAGCCAATGTGGGACTTCCAATACACTCTCCTCACGTCCAAGGCTGGACATATGGAGCTTGAAGTTTGCAGGACTGAACATCTGCAGGTGATACATTAATAATAGGTCTAGGATAGACTCTGATAGTGTAATTTTGTGCTTATAGTTTTGTTAGTTTATCTTATTTCTTATAGGATTATGATTATATACTGTACCTTGCAAGTACCCTGGTTTCCACCATGCAATTTATATTGATGAATATGTAAGTATATTGGCATTTAACTCAATAGTAGGGAGGGGAGTGAAAAAAAAAAAAGTATTCAGCAATGTACGGCAATACTATATCACATGGTTGTGAAGGAATGCTGATCATTTCCATATATTTATTCCAGACTCAAGTCCCCTGCTAAGGCTTTGCTGGTTTTAAAGGCAACAGTAATGCAGTAATTAGAAAGCATCTAATTTTTCTTCTTTATAAAAAGCTGCTGCAAGGATTGGTTGGTGGTATTTAACTGTTTATCATTTAACAAAATAGTAGTACTATCTTGTTGCTTGAAGCTTCGTAAGGGCAGATAACACCTCATTCATATTTGGTCGATGTTCAGGATCAGGGAGGGTGCAGCACAAGGATAGCTTAAAGAGCCCTGCCAATACTTGGTCATGGTCTTTTGTAACGTTCCAGGTCAACGTAGGATCTACAATATCGACAAGATGCTCCATTCCATTGGCAAGGGCTTTAGCCACTACTTCACGCAAACTGATTGGCAAGCCTTCCTCTTCTGAGAGCCCTGTTGGCCTTCTTTTTGTGAGAAGCTCCATTACTATGATTCCAAAGCTGAACACATCCACTTTAGTTGTTACTTTCCTCATGTAGGCAAATTCTGAGAATCACAAACATTAAAAAAAACCTTGTTTAGAGAATGAATAAAGGCTAAGAGAATGGGAAAGAAAGTTATATTTGATATATATAAAAAACAGTTGGTTATAGTAGGCAAATAATTAGCTATCTCTTTGGGCACAAACTTTGGAGAAGGGAAAATATACATTATCTTTACTATCTAAAGGGATAATGTTCTCCATGCTTCTTGTGAATCTACTAGCAAAACTTGATAATGCCGATATGCTAAGGCAGTCACAACAATTCTACTCCATGTTTGGTACAAACAATTAACACTGGTCCAGTGTGACCACTGCTACTTTTCTCTTAATACTTTGAAAAGGTAATATGTCTATTTAACAAAATGAAGGGATGATGGCAACTAATATGGTATCTAATAATTCAAAAATAAAAATGAAGAGGGAGGAGGGGGCTAATAGCTGTGGCGTGGATAATTTTTTGTTTTCAAGCAACAAAAAAAACTTATGCAATCACACAAGTCTTGGAGATGTTACCTTTTCTGAATAGAGCACTAACACAGGTTCAGGTCATGAATTAAATTATTTTAGATTGAAACTCCACCATGGA
The DNA here is from genome assembly GCA_037954105.1 of Canavalia gladiata. Classification (NCBI taxonomy): domain Eukaryota; kingdom Viridiplantae; phylum Streptophyta; class Magnoliopsida; order Fabales; family Fabaceae; genus Canavalia; species Canavalia gladiata. The sequence continues at coordinate 15,658,075 of CM075658.1, read as the reverse complement.
CATAATTGTAAAGGAAACGTATTATACATTGAATATAAGAGAATAGTAAAATAGAGAAGACTTATACCTGGTGCCATATAGCCAACTGTGCCTTGCAAAGCTGCTGATGAGGTAATGGTAGTACCATCCAGCAGATGAAGACCAAGAATTCGAGCTGTCCCGAAATCACTGACATGAGCTTCCCACTCTCTATCTAAAAGGATGTTAGAAGGCTTTAAATCACAGTGTACAATGGGAAAATCATAACCAGAGTGCAAGTAATCCAATCCACTAGCAATAGAAATGAAAACTTGGAGCCTTTGAGATAATGTCCACCCTGAGGTCACAGACTGATCTATGCCTTTGCCATGTATGATGCTATCCAAATTCCCATTCTCCATGAACTCTAGAACTAAAGCCTTCATTTTCCCACTCTCCCAGGCATATCCAAGTACCTTAACCAAATTCCTATGTCTCAGCTGGCTCAAGGTGCTGGCTTCTCTCTTAAAGATCTTGTCTGTATTTGCAGTGAATTGGTTCAAATTCAATCTTTTTATGGCTACAATTTGGCCATCTTCCAATTGACCCTTGTAAACTGTGCTCAAACTGCTAGCCCCAATGATGTTGTCTTGACTGAAAAAACCAGTGGCATTTTCCAAGTCCTTTGGATTGAACCTTTTAAGAGCCAATGCTGAACTGTAGCTTGGTTCATGATTCACTCCAATATCACTTTCTTTAGAATTACAGAGTTTGGTGCCTCGATTGAGAATTAGAATCACTAACACCAGAAGTGCAAGTATAGCCAGAGATCCTAATGCAGCAATAATAGATATGCCCTTCTTGGAGAGTGAATGATTTGTCTCTCCGCATGGCCTGAAGAATTTCATTCCACAAAGTTCCTGGTTTCCCGTCATACTAGAGGCATTGATGTGTGCAAATATTCCAGTCTTAGGTACCGGACCTTCAAGTTGATTGAAGGAAAGGTTGAGATGAACCAGGTTGGAAAGGTTAGCAAAGCCCTCAGGAATAGTCCCCTTCAAGTTATTCTGAGAAAGATCTAGGGAACTAAGATGATCAAGCTCTGCTAATGTTTCAGGGATTTCACCCTCTAAATGATTTCTTGAGAGGTTTAAGCTTTCAAGCAAGTCCATGCGAGTAAACGCTTCAGCAGGAATAGGGCCCAAAATACTGTTTCCTGAAAAGTCAAGATTGAACAGATTTCTGCACCCAGAAAGTGTCTCAGGAATGAAACCTGAAAGATTATTGTTTGAAATATCAATGGCTTGTACCATTTCCAACATGCCTAACTCAGTTGGAACATTTCCAACCAAGTGGTTGTAAGAAAGGTTAAGATACATCTGCATGTCTTTGAAGTGTGCAATGACATCTCCAGGAATTGATCCTGTAAGGTGGTTGTGAGAGAGATCCAAAACTAAAAGCTGCTTAAGCTGCCCCATGCTTCTTGGGATGGATCCATTAAGTTTGTTGCCATGAAGGTCTAAGTATGAAAGTATCTTAAGCTTTGAGATAGAATCTGGGATTTGACCAACTAACTTGTTTTGATGTAGTAAAAGTTCAGTTAGTTGTTTTAGTTCAGAAATTTTATCAGGTATTGTACCTTCTAATTCGTTGTCATCGAGAGACAGCCCCTGAAGGAGAGAGAGTTTGAAAAGTTCTGGTGGAATTTGACCTGTAAACTTGTTTTTAGAAAGGGATAAAGTGACGAGTTGATTCAAGTTTCCGATCTCTGGTGGAATTGGTCCTATGAAAGAATTTTCTTGCAGCTGCAGACGAAAAAGTTTAGACAGGTTCTTGATACCAGATTTTATGAATCCACTGAAGTTGTTCTCTGCCAAACTTAGAGTAGTAAGGTTTGAGCAGTTGTAGAGGTCATCTGGGATTTCCCCAGTCATTTTGTTGGATGCAAGAGATAGGAAAGTAAGATTAGGCAACCTTGAAAAACCATCGGGTATTTTCCCAGTTAAAGCATTAAAAGACAAACTTATATTTACAAGACTAGTACAATTGGTAATGCTAGGGGGAATGGATCCATGAAGGAAGTTGGTGTTCAAAACAAGAATCTTCAACTTATGAAGCACACCCAAGTTTGAAGGAAGTTCACCTGAAAGGAGATTCTGGCTCATTGACAGATATGTCAAGTTTGTCAAGTTTGTTATTGATGAAGGGATCTTCCCCGTGAACTTATTTAGATGCAGGGTTAGAACTTGTAATGAACTAAGAGATCCAATCTCAGAAGATATTGTGCCCTCTAAGTTATTCTCTGAGAGTCCTAAATGTGTTAATGATTTTAACTGGAATATCGAAGATGGAATTGTGGAATTCAAGTTATTGTGATATAACCTCAATGTCTCCAACTGAACTAAATTTCCTAGGTCAGGAGGAATATTCCCAACAAACTGATTTTCATATAACTCAAGCTGTACAAGTTTGCTACACTTAGCAAGCTCAGAAGGGATTATCCCAGTCAAGGAATTTTGGAATAATAACAGGAGTTCTAAATTTGTCAGATTTCCTATCTCTGGAGGTATTACACCTGACAACAAGTTTTGGCTAAAATCAAGAGATTGCAAAGCTCCCAACCGACCTATGGAAAGAGGTATAGACCCTACCAAGTTATTTCCAAATCCTGCAATCTGTGTAAGGTTAACTAGATTCCCTATGTTTGATGGGATTGTACCAGTGAGGTTGTTGAAGTTGAAAGCAATGGCCAACAAAGAAGTGATATTGAATATGCTGTCAGGGAGGCTTCCATTCAAATTGTTACTACCTAAATCCAAATACTGCAGGCTTTTGAGGTTCCCTAATTCAGGAGGAATAGGGCCTGATAGAGAATTTTCAAAAAGAATTAGCTGAGAAAGTTGAGTGCAATGACTGAGCTGAGCAGGAATGTGCCCAGTGAATGAGTTTGAAGTTAAATCAAGAACCTGAAGGCCTGAAATGTTTCCAAGGAATGGTGAAACCACCCCTTGGAGCAGAAGACTAACCAAAGAAATTGAAATGACATGATTTGAAGATGGTTCACATGCAACACCAGACCAATTGCAGTGATGATGGCTGTCAACCCAATCTGCAAGAGCCTCTTTTGGGTCAAGGGTGATGGAGTTCTTGAAAGCTTTCAAAGCTTCAACTTCAACATCCAAGCTTGTTTCAGCATATGAAGCAATAGATACAATGGAAAAGACTATGACTACAGTCAAACTAATCTTTGGAAATAACATCATTGTGAATATAGTAGAAGAATAACAAGTTGCAGTGTTAGCTGATATAAAACCTTAAGTTAATGAACCCTTTATATACACAATGTTCACTCTCCCACTGATAATGGGCATGACCCCCCATATTTTGACAGAGTGTGTTCGCATGACATGCTAGAATGTAGAAAGTCAAATCTTAGCAGAGATTTATGTTACTTAGGACGAAAACCATGATCATTTGGACAAAGATTGAATATCTTAAATTTGACTTGTGAAGTCATCCCGGTAAAACCAAACCGGCTCCATCTTGTACTGATTGAGACTCTACAGAGAACACGCCACGAAAAATATGGATATGCATCAAAGATAAGGGACACATGGTAGATATATATGGCTATTTATGGAACTTAAAAACAAGAAGAATAAATAAATAATAAACAACTTGTTTTTCAATACCTAGCAGAAACCAGTTTAATAAAATGTAAGATTAAAAATAAATATAATCATTTAGATATATTGCAACTTGCATGGATTGAATCTAGATACGTTGATTTTACTATGAATTTGGTTGAATTGAAAAGTACTCGAGTAGAGTCGTCGGTTTTTGTCTTTTTTTTAAAGGGCTTAGCAGAAACAGATCAGCATTAGCAATTAAGAATCTAAAAAAAAAGCGTTGATGAAGGAAGAGTATGATTAGTGATGCAGATAGTAGTAAAAGGAGTCGGTAATGAGAAACAAAACTGAACATGGTATGGAAAACGCGGTTTGCGGCAAGCTGGGTGATGAAAAAAAAAAGCAAGTTGGCAAAAAGAAAGGCAGAAAAATTTTCCAATGTGAAGCTTCGAGAGTGTGTGGATTTAGGTCACTATCAACCATGGGAATGCACTTTAGATATAGTTTTTTGGCCCACTTCGGCTAAACATCTCTCCAAGCATAGATACATATAAAAAATCCGTGACTTGAGAGTTATATAATTCAATTTAAATGTTTTTCTCTCGAAGATTTTCTATTAAATTCGGTCACTGCCTTTTATTATATTATGTATTTTTATAATGATAAATAATTTAAAATTATTTTATAAAATTTTATTAATATATTATAATTAATAAATATAAATTTTATTATATAAAATTTGATAGAAATTAAACTTAAAATTAATTTAAGAGTATATTAAAAATATATATTAGTTAAGGTGTGTTTTACAAGTTTATGTTGATAATTATTTTATTTGAATATTTTTTAGCTATGTAATTATATTTTAAATAATTTTTTATATGTTAAATTTTTTTCTTGTTGCTAATTTAATTAAATATTTATATAACAGTAATTATGTTGGTATTTAAAACTTAGTGTATAATTTTTTATATTTTATTAAGGTGTTATAATTTTTAAAAAAAAAATTAAATTTTATAGATATTAATATATATCAGTTTAACCGATTCACCTAATAACTCACTTATTTCACCGAAATCTAGTAACTTACAGTAATCCAATCGATGTCCTAAGCTGTTTTTATAACAATGAATATAGAGCGTGATACTTATACACATAATCAGTGCCCAACACCCGTACACTTATAAATCAACGGCTGAATTTTTTTTTTTAAAAATCAAATGATCCATACTGTTATGTGCATATGAGTTAACAACTGAATGTACTTTGTCGTATTGAACCTATCCCTCAGAAATACGTCAAGTGGAGTGCACTAATAATATACAGTTTATTTTCTTCGATTATTCAGTTTGGGAAACAATAACTCGTTTTTTCCATTTTGGGTCCTAATGAACCAATATTGGCCTAGCTCATTTTTATGCAAGCCTTTTTTTTTAATTTTGGAAAATAAATTTTATTTTCATCTTCTGAAAAAATTTAGATCAAAAGTTTTAATTTTAAGAAGGATTCATATCACACAAAATTTAAATTTAAGATAATATATATTACAAATAAACCATCATAATTATTATTACGTGTACAAATAAAAATACTATACATCTTCATTATACATCGTTTAAGATATAAATATGGATAGATTTTTATTTTTATATTGATCTTTTATTTATTTGTTTACATCATTATATTATTGTTGATTTTTTATTTATTTATGTTGTTATTATTTTATTTATTTATTTATTTATTTATATATTATTATTATTAAGGTCAAATTTTAATCTTAAGTTTAAATTTTTTTAAAATTAAAAATATTAATAAATTTTTTTATAAATGTGGATATCATAATTATGTTTGAGATTATAATTTTAAAATTAATTAGTAAATAAATAATACTTAATTAAAATTTCATTTATTAAAATAAAAATAAAAATAAAAGATCCAATTTTTAAAAAAATTATAATTAAACCTAGATTTAAGAAGGAACATTTTTATCCAATGTCAATTCTTTTCTTTTTTTATAAAAATAAAAAATAAAGTAAAAATACAAAAATCAATTAAAACTTTAGAAAGTCGTAAAAAAGTCATCTAAATTAGTTAAGTTATGATAAAATTAATTTAAAAAATAGTTAAGCTAATTTATTTATAAATAAAAAAAAACAAAAAAAAAGATTATTTATTTATTTATTTTTCAAAAAATTAGAAGCTAGGACTAAACATTCTCTTAGAATGTTTGGGGAAAAGTTTTAAAAAATTTTCAATAATTAAAGAATCTAAAGAGATCTTTTAGAATTCTCTTTCTCTTTTTTAATTTCAAAAAATTTCATTTTCAAAATTTTTTTCAAGGTACATTTTAAATTCAAACCTTCCAATTCATTCATGAAATCACTAATTGAATCTTTGCATTCTTTTTACTTCATTTTTTTTAAATCAAAAATTGATGCAATGATATTTATAGAATAACCTTAGTTTTACATTTTAAAATTTTTGTACTTTTAATTTTAAAATCAAGCATAATCATCAAATAATTATATTTGTAATTATTTTTTTAATAAGTGTTACTTAATTTCCTTTGTCTATTTTTTATAAGAATTAGTTTTAGATTTGCACATATATCATCTCACTATTTCTAAATTTATGTATAATGAATCTATATATTGGTTAATAACTTTAATTATGCTTATCACTATAATTGTGTTTTTTAAATATTCTAAAAGATTATTTAATTACCATAATTAATATATTGCGATCTAATTTTCTATTTTTTTATACTATGCTATGATTAAAATTAATATGGAATTCAGCTAAATTCACATTTATATACGTACAAATTCTCTTGTCAAATATACAATAGAATAAAATAGAAAAATAGAAGCTTGGCATTAAATTCAATATTCAACCATTAAGTTTTATCCATTAACATTAATGAAGGTTTATTTGTTACCTAAATCATATCCGACAATTACCAAATTTACTTAAATTTCTCAAATTCCTCTTATTCTCAAAAAATAAAGAAAATCTTAAAAATCATCAAAATCATCAAAATTTACCCTCGAATCACATATATCAGCATAAATTTTCTGATGAACACAAACATACATTCTTTCTTTCTTAGTGAATCTTCAGATGCCACACACATTCTTACACTTATATAAACCATTCAACTATCTATATATCACCATACATATATCAACTACAGTGGCATCATGAATATACTAATAATGTCCCAAAACTATTAACAGTCCGATCCAGATGTAATCATAACAGAAATAAATCACATAAATTGAAATAAATAAATAAATAATCCAGAATAGAACTCCATCGTCTTCAAAGTCAAACTTATACCCAGAATTAGCCGCCACGACCGTGGGTGTTCCACCCACATTCAACAATATGATAGCCACCGTAATCTTTTACCTCCAATATACATGCATTTGAAAGATAATTCTAAATTAAAAGGGGTAAACATTTAATATTTTTTTTTCTTTCTTTAAATTAAAATTTAATTATCACAGTTATCCCTCTTCTCCAAGATCCTTACTTTCTTCATCCACCAAAGCTTTCACTGACGTTGAGTCTTCATTCCTCTCTTGTGCATTCACCTGAACCCCATTGTCAAGGTCTTCCTCTCCTCTAGCAGGAGCTCATTATCCAATTCACCCTCGTCTTATCTTTTCTAAGAGATTCTCTCACCCTTTTCTTCCTCGTTCCTTCCACCTTTACGTTCACATGTCTACTTCTTCGTGAACTTAAAGACAAAGCCACCAAACCCCATACGGAAGCCGCTCATAACTCATTTTGTGGTCATCGTCGCCACCACTAGTGACAACGGCTCTCTCCCTCTGAAGGCACATGCAATCAACTTCTCTTGTCTCCTCCATGGTCGCAACTTCAAGCTCTCTCTAGGGTTGTCTTCATCGTCATTGTCGCAACCGCAACTGAGTGACTTTCCAACCCCTATAACCCTTTACTCTTGTCCCCAGAAGTGAGAACCTTCATTGTCACCACCGTTATGGATGACAACAAGTCCTCCTCCCTTTCCTTCTTGTGCCCCCATGCATGAAGGTACTCTCCCCTTCTACTCTAGTCATCCACCTTTCCTCCAACCACGACAGCCGCCTCCTCACTCTTACCTAATTTCTCTTAACCTTAAATCCTCAAATTCCTTTCCCCTCTCTATTCTCATACAAGACCCAAATAGGCATGTATTTGTTTTATTTTTTTAATAGCCCATTTTACTATTAAATTATAAAGCTTTCAAATTAAGATTAACAAAACGAATAAAGATTTATAGAGATAACAAGTTATAAGCTAATGAACAGTGTTTTGTGACTTGAATTTTAGTTAAATTAATTTTCACACATGATAATTCCAAGCTTGAAGCATGATTTAGTGGTTGGGTCAAGCTCCTTGACTTTTTATGTTTGATTTGATTCAAATCCATTTATCTTTTATGCTTAAATTAAGTTAAATTTATTTATTTTTTATATGTAAATTGGATCAAACTCAATTTAACTTATTAAAACAAACTTAGAAATTTTTTAGTTTCTTATACAATTTGTTTCATCAAAAACTAAAATCTTTTTTCACCATTTTTTTACAAATACTTTCTAAATAAAACTTACCCTTTTTTTCTTTTTTTCTTAAAATTCTTTATATTTTAATTCTAAATCTTACACAACGAGCTTTTAATATAGACGTGTAGCATACCCTAACATATTTTATTTTGAGAATTGTATAGGTCTCAGTATAATCTTCGTTTGGCCTAGACGTTGTGCATATGTGAGTTTAGAAAAATATTTAAATATTATTTTTTATTACTATCAATTTTAGAATATATATATATATATATATATTAAAATTTTAAAATTATAAATCTCATGCAATGAGCTTTTAATAGCATTTTCTATATTTCAAGAATCGTATAGGTTCCCGGTGTAACCTTCGCTTAATCTAGACCTTGTGCATATGTGGATTTAAAAAAATTAATTAAATATTATATTTAATATTTTTTTAAAAAAACAAAAGCCGCATTCAAATTTATTTTTGAAAATTAATTTTTTTAAAAAAAGTTTCTTCTAAAATTATTTCAAAGTCCAAAAGAAATTTTTTTAAATTCTAAATTTTCTAAAAATTCACGTAACAAGTTTTAATACGAACGAGTAGTGTTCTCCATCACTCCATACTAAAAATTCGTATAAGTTCATGTGCAACTTATGTTTGACTCGAATTCTGTGCACATGTGAGTTTAAGAAAATGATATTTAACTCAATAAAGTTTCATCCAAAATTATTTCAATATTTTAAAATTGTAAATTTTCTAAAAATCATGTGACGAATTATAATACAAACGAGTAATTCAGTATTTTAATTCGTACATGCTCAGGTGCAACTTAGGCTTTACTTAAACCCTATGCACATATGAGTTTAAGAAAATGATATTTAACTCAATAAATTTTCATCTACAATTATTTCAATGTTTTAAATTTTTAATTTTCTAAAAATTCACGTGATTAGTTTTAATATGAATGGGTAACATTTCATACCGTTCCGTATTTTAAATTGCACAAGTCCCGGTGCATCCCTCACTTAACTTGAACCTTGTGCACAAGCACATAAATTTTTATAAATTTTTAATTCTCTAAAGTTCTTTTATTTTTTTGGAGATCAAATCTCTTAGACCAGAATTACGTAGTCTTGAGTTTCCTACTGCACTAAAGAATACGTAGGAATAAGATCAAGTTCTGTTAGACTATTTTTTTGTAAACCTATTTATTTATGTTCTATTTATATGATCAAACAATTTTCAAAATATTAAAATCACACACATTCAATTTAAGGATACCGTTTTTTGAAACGGGTGAGTAAGGTACTTATACCTTCACTGTTCATAATCGACTTCCGAACTTAGAACTAGGGGTGGTGAGAAAACCGCTATTGTCCGAAATTCGGCGGTAACCGACGAAGAAAAATATAAATGGGCGGGTGAGACAAGAGGTTGGGTTGCGGCGATTTCCGTCGGATTAATCGATTGACTGCAGATTTGGAAGAAAATCTCCAACAAAAGCCGAATCCGACCAACATGTGTTTCATATTTATCCGCCATGGATGCTGGATTTTATGCCTTCCAAGCTTTTTATATTTTTTTCTGTTCGTTTTCTGGTTTTCCGGTCATCTTCTCCAATTTTTCGACCATTTTCTTCAATTTTCCGATAATCTTTTTTAATTTTCCGGTCATCTTCTTCCTTTTCCAATTATCTTCTATCTCTAACTCTTCTTCTTCTTCATTACGTTTCATCCTTCCTTCCCCTCTTCCTATGCGTTTAAAATCAAAAATACCCACCCAATTAATCTGCAACAACAATAACCTAAAAACCGACCAAACTGCCATATTTTTGATCGAAAACAACTTTAAACATATCCGATGTCGGTTTTCGGCGGTTCCAAGTTTTCTCACCCGAAACCGCTTGACGCCCACTTTTACTTAGGACTATTCATTTGTTAAGTTGTTTTTTAAATATTTTCTTTTAAAAATAAAATTTTAGTAACAAATCCATAATTATAATTAATTCTTTCTAATTCTATCACATTCGTCATTTCATTGTAATTTCAATTACGATAATAAAATAATATTTTAAATACCAATCTAAAATATAAATATAATTTATTTTTACATATTATTAAAATAAATAAATAATTATGTATAATTTATTGCTATTAATGATTCACGAACTTTTTTTATTATAAAATTATTTTTAATTTATTATATTTAAATTATACCTTTTATAATAATCTTTTAATCATTAATATTAATATGAATTTGTAGCTATTTTGTCTTTACACACTATTAGTATAAAAAAAATTATATATCCTTATTATTTTATCTTATTATCTTATTTTATGTGTTTCTTTTATTACAAAAATATTATTATATATTATCTTATTTAAATTATTTTATACTTTTACATTAAATGTTTTATACATTAATCTAAAATGTGAATGAATAATTATTCTATCTTAAATTTTATGCTTCTATTTTTTAGAATTATTTTCCTCTAGATTAGTTGAGTTAAATTATAATAATTTTTATACTAATAATTATATAACAATATGCAATATTTAATTATTTTATTTTGTTCAAATTATTAGAATCAAGAGAATTTAAGTGTAATCTATGTTTTAAAAATTATTTCTAATCAAATTCTTCTTATTTTAAAATTTATTTTAATTAAAATTTTTTATTTTTCAAGTTTATTTTCAAAAAAAATTCTCTAGTATTTATTCCTTCATAAAAATAATTTCTTAATATTTTATAAAATTTTACGTAGTCATTAGCTTTTTTATAGATAATTATTAGTATTTTTAAAAAAATTATTTTCAGTAACTTTTATGTTTTCAACTTCTAATTAAAATAGTTTGTTCATTTTTATCTTTAATATATTTTTATAATATAATTTTGTATTTATCTAATTATTTTTATAAGTTTAATATTATTTAATTATTTCATAATAATATTATTAATTTTAATAAATTTATTTTATATTATCATAAAATATTATATTTTAAATTATTTTTATTATATAATATTTATTTTAATTAGTGTATTATTTATTTTATTTTTTATTAAAAATATTAAACTATGTGATAAAAATTTAAAATTATAAAAATATTACTTTAAAAAAATTATTTAAAATTTATTTATGTAAAAGTTAAAAATATATATTTTTTGAAAAATAAAATTTTATTTAATTAAATTTTAACATTTTTTGTTAAAAAAATATAAAATATTTATTATGTTTTAATTTATTATTTATTCATTTCTTTATTTAACATTTTTACATTTATCATCTAATTTAAAAATTAATTTTATGAAATATTTTTCATTTAATCGATAATTTATCAATTTTTAACTAATTTTTTAGTTATTAATTTTCAGCTTTTAACTATCTTTTTAATTTTTAACTAGTTTACCAAACAGACCATTAGTCTTTATAAGAGTATAATTTGAAGTTTTGTCTAGTTAAATTTATTTAAAATTATTTTTATTTAATTTATTTATATATGTATTTATTTATTTTAGAGTAAATATATTGTATAATTTAAGTGAAGGTATTTTTTTTTTTAAATAAATGTACTCGCGATCTTGATTGTGTAAACCTATCATTTAACTTGAAAAGAAAAAAAAAATGAAAAATATGCTAAATTTTAGTTTGATTTTTAATTTCCTTCTTTTGATCAACTTATAGATCATCCACTTTAATAATGTGATAAAGATATACGGATCTCTCAGAGGGTTTCCTTCTTCCGTTAATAGAATATGATTTTATCATCAAATTTTCCGGTAATGATGTTATGGCCCAAAAGTTTCATCATAATGGTTAATTTATTATTCAATCCTCTTATCATGACTTGTTGAGTCATAATGATCAAAAAGTTTCAACTTGATTTGATTTTGATTGGAGGAGTCTAAGCCAACACACCTTCCACATTACTAAAAATGAAATTTTTTGAAAACAAATATTATTAAAGACGCATTTAAAAGAACTAATGAAAATATATTTTTATTTTTAATTATTTTAATAAGTTCTTTAATACAACTTATTAAAATATTTTTAATTTATTCTAATAAATTTATTTATGCTATAAATTGTTATATAATAAAAATTAATTAATTAAATTGTATTCCTAAACATAATGTAAAAAATTGAATGTAAACACCTTCATTTTCCAGGGAGAAATTGATTCATTCAAAGGGACGAATAATAAGAATAGACGTTTCAATAAATAGGCACAGAGTGATTGGTTCATTCATACGGACGAATAAATAAGGATATACGTTTCAAGAAATAGGGTTAATGCATGATTCCCCCTCCTTGCCCCCAATAGAATATACACTTCTATTTATTGAAAAGCGAACAAGAAAAAAAAGGAATATGAAGATAGTGAAAATCAAAACTATTCATCAGATAATAAGCATGATCATGAATATTCAAACTATATATATTTATGGACATTTCCTTGAGGTATAATATTTTCCCTTCCAAGTATATATACAGAAAAAAATGCATACGTCTGTTCCTGTACTATCTTTTAAATTGCATATTTCGTAGATGCCACTCAAAATTGAAGGTTCAAGATCTTTTTTTCCCTTTTATATAAAGCACATTTTTTTTTTTTTACTTTTGGTATAATAAAGTTTGAGGTGAGGAAAATCTTTTCTCATTGCAATATCATGACAAATTACTAACTTTGATGGAGATTTACAGTGGCATTAAAAATTATTTACCGACGAGAGATTATGGGATTCAAACCCAAATCATCCGATATTTTTCAAATCAAAATATGTATAGGTCCAACAACTTTTTAAATTGAAAAAAGAATTGTTTTCTTCCATACATATTATTTTAAAATATGTTAATTAGCTCACTAAATTAAGATATCCTTTTATTGTTTACCTATCACTAGATTACAATAAATAAGTTATTCTGAGTTACTTTTCAAAATAATATAATATTTATATAGTATTTAAAAAATATTTTATATTAATTTGAATATGATAAAATTATAACATCAAATAAGTTCTTCAAATGATAATAAAATAGTCATTATATTAAATTATAAAACTAAAATAATATATTTTTTTAGTTTTAATATTTAAAAGAGTTAATATCATAAATATTTAAAAGAGAAAATAAAATCTGATTAACAAAATAAAAAATATTTATCTACCAATATAATTTTTATGATATATGTTCTAAGTTATTACTAAAATTTAGTTTAAAATTGATCAAATCTAAAATAAATATTTTTACAATCTTAATCTCATATAAAGAAATTAAAATATTTTGTAGGTAAATACTTTTCTTCCATTATCTTCTATTAACAAATTTAAAAAATTTAATTGAATAAATATTTATTTATAATAATTTTCTTTTATTTGGTAATTACTATTACTAAAATAATTTAATTTTTTATAAATTTAAAGCATATAATATTTTTCAATTTAAAAAATATAAATATTTGATTTATAATTTATATTTTATTGATTAATTATAAAATATAAAAAAAATTGATATTATTTTACAAAAATTTGTAAGAATAGATTTGAAAAAAATACTATATTAATGTATACTTTATTTTCTATATTTAATTTATATGTATATATAATAAAAAAAATTACTTTATAAAATCATTAGCTTCTTTTTAAAAATTTTAGAAAGTATTGAAAAATATATAAATGACATAAATGAAAAAAATATTTTTTATTCTATAAAAATTATTATATTTTTTAAACATAACTATAAATATTAAAATATAAATTTAGAAGGTTAAAATAAGAAAGATCAAGAAATATATAAATGGCACAAATAAAAAGTTTAAAAAACTAAATAAAATAATAAATTTTAAAAAATAAAACATAAAAAAGTACGATGTAAAAAATTTTTGTTAAGAAAAGATATCATGTAATATTTTAATAAAAAATTTAATAATTTATATAAGCCTCACGTTAAACTTTATTTTGTTCACCAAATAAGAAGAGAAATTAAAAAGGTACATCGTTTAAATTTGTGAGTCTGCACTGATCAGATACAAATTGCAAAATGATAGTATTAACCACATAAGAGAGATAAAGTCATAAAACACATCTTCCACTTCTTTTGGCTATTAACAAGATTAAAATTTTATGCCTCACTTTCTTTCCTTAATCATCGTTTTACTTAAGAACAATATCAAACCATTTTAATATTTGTAAGGAAAAATTTAGAACATAGAAAGATGAGAGAGGATTAAGGATTAGATCCTAAATAATCCAACCAATGAACCTCGTAGCTACCCTTTCATCTTCCAATAAAGTGAGCGTTGGAGAAGGTGATTAGGAAGTAATTGCCAAACTAGTAAATACAGATCCTTATTATATTTCAACCGCTTCAACGCTATGTTTTCTACTTAATGGATCTAATTGGGTTTAAAACTGATATGTGACGGCTATTCTCTACTAATATCTATAACCTATGAAACATTGATATTCCAAAATATTAGTTGTATGTGTATTGTATTTGTGTCAAAAACATATACATACATATGATACATCTGTTTCTGTATTTTAGATTATCCATATGCAAAATGCTCATTCATACAATCTATTTTAAAAAATCAAATAATCAAACAATTAAAATTCTAAAATTCAATATTAGAAGATTATAGATGGATGAATTAATGCATGAAAATCAAATTAATAACCTTACTAATTTTAATTTAAAGATAATTATTATTATAATAATTTCATCTAATCACAAGTATGATATTTTTCATATTTTATGATTTTTTTAGAAATGTTTTTAGGGGTTTTTATTTGATTAAGATTTAGTAAATTTCAATATAAAATATTCAATGTTGCATATATAAACATAAGTATATTTTTATTTTTATTTAATATAATATTAAAAGAATGTTAACAATATATTTTTTAACATACTCTTCAACAATTCTTCTTATAATTGGTTAATTTTTTAAAAGTTAAAACATTTACAATCACTTTTTTAAAATTTATTTTAAATTAAAAAAATAATCAAAAAATATATTAAAAAGTATATTATTCCTATATATATATATATCATCATATTTGTATCCTAATTTTTTAAAAATTACCACATTTACATATTGTATAGTATCGTACAATACTTGTGTTTATCTCCATGGATCATGATCTATCAATAGAGACCTCTATATATATCCTACCCTCTCAACCCACATTAAAGTAGAGATATTTTCTCAAGGAAGGAAAAGGTTAAAATACAAAAAACCATTTTTAACAATTCCTAGGCTATCACACCATGATCAAATCAACCGAATCACTCCTCTTTTTCTTTCTTTTTTCTCTGCTCCTCTTTTTCAACTCAGGTAATTAATTCTCTTTCATGTTTCCTAGATTTTTATGGATAGGTCTATAGGTCTATAGGTCTATTTTACTTCTAGATTTCTCTTTTATGTGTATTATCTGTTTATAATGTCACAGAAAGTTTGCATTGCTTACAATTGCATAAACTTTAATTTATTTTGACCCTTTCGGATATTGATTACTGTATTGCTAGTCAGGTATAATGATGCAAAATAAAGTAATATTTGTAATGTGTTATTATTTGATCTATTTTGTATTGACTTGTGCAGGGGGGCATGTGAAGTTTGCTAATGGATTGGTAAAAATTCATAACCTAAACATTAGTATTTATTGTAAAAATTCATCAAAATTAATATTGTTTCAATTTGGTAAATTCAGGAAGCCCAGAAGAGTTGGTGTGTAGCAAAGCCCGCAGCAAGTGATATTGAACTGAAAAATAACATTGAATATGCTTGCAATAACTTGGATGATTGCAAAATGATCCAACCTGGTGGCTCATGCTACGAGCCTAATACTCTGATAAACCATGCCTCTGTTGTCATGAATCGGTACTATGCACTGAAAGGAAGAAACACTTGGAACTGCCACTTCTCAGACTCTGCTCTAATTGTTGCTCCCATTGACCCAAGTAAGCTGCTATACTATATTATATGTTGTAATTATTTAAACATGAATTAATTACGTGTTTCTTGGGATTCTGAATTGGTTCATTTTTTTCTTTGATC
This sequence comes from Canavalia gladiata, assembly GCA_037954105.1. Lineage (NCBI taxonomy): Eukaryota > Viridiplantae > Streptophyta > Magnoliopsida > Fabales > Fabaceae > Canavalia > Canavalia gladiata. The sequence goes on along the minus strand of CM075658.1, from coordinate 15,641,871 downwards.
TACAGGTTACGGCAGCTGCAAGTATGCCTAGTGGGAATAAAATACTGATATATGCTAATAATTGGACATTGATTTACTTTTGTATTGGTAATGTATCCAAATTAATTATGATTGTTAATTAATATAAAAGGTCCAATTGATTGAAATTGTCCAAAAAATTTCTGGAGGGGCATTCCGAGAATTGAACTCGGGACCTCTCGCACCCTAAGCGAGAATCATACCACTAGACCAAATGCCCATTTGATAAAGACCCAAAATTAAATTTAATATAATTTGTAATAAAATAACCCTTAAAACTAAATTGCAAATGAATTTTCCTCATATACATGTAATTTAATTAAAATGGACTTTAAAATCAACTTAGTTCTTAATTTAAAACTTTTGAAATTATTTACCAAATTTTATTTTTACACTTCATCACAGGGCTCTTATACTTTCAGTTTTGAAAACTTTTACCCTTATTCTTTCAATTGCATTTAGTGGCTAATTGCACAAATTCTTAAACTGAACGTCTATTAATAGCAAGCGAAAAAGAAAAAAAAAAACTGAACTATCCAGAGGAATCAAATCAGCAACGGTTACAGTGTAGTTGAATTTTTCATATTTGAATTATATTCCATGTACCTATGTTTGCTTCAAAATGGAACACGAATCGACAATCCATGTTCATTCAACAACTTACCAAGCCAGATATAGATTTGGTAACGTTAAAACTATGATCATGTGCTTTCTCTAGTAACAATGATAACATACCGAGTTCCTTCAATTAATTAACTTTCTAAGACACATTTGGTAATCGTAATTCGTAAAGTTCAAACTATGACCATGTGGTTCATCCCAAAGAGAATTACGTACATACATAATTTATAAGGAGAAGCAAAGGTCTTATATACTGCAGCTTCTTTTTTTTTGGTTAAATTATATAGTGCGCGTTTGAAAAAGATTAATTCAGAAAATAATAAATGATTAAAAATTTCTTAAAAGTTAGAAAATAATTATTTATGTAACAAAAAGTTAATTATACAAACATGCACTTAGTTTTCTGATATGCAAAAATGGGCACAATTAAATTCGAACTTCACGGGAAGAGATCATTGAAGCAATATTCCAATATATTTAATTTCTATATACTATATATGCGTTGGAATGTTGCAGTTGCCGTCAATTGATCTTACCTACCTTAGATACTCTAATTGGTATACGAATAATATTTATATATCCTTAGAGAACAAATATTTAAAATGGTTTTTCCCTTGTCCAAGAGAATATTAATAGAGGGCAAAAACATATATAATAATTATATTAGTTAGATACAAATTGTAGTCCAAGTGCAATGGAATCTTATCTCTATGTGGAATATTTATTCGTGTTGTTTGCAAATGTGACGTAATCATAGTTACATCGTATTACCAGTTCCCGAAAATAGCAGTAAATGTTGATCAGTTTTTTCGAAGAAAGAGAGGAAGAAAGGATAAAGAGAATGTCATAATACATAATACAAAATTAAGGATGAGAATAAACTTGTTATCTTAATGTTTGATATGATATGATTTACTAATTCAAAAGATAGATTTCAATTTTTAATATTTTTAAATAAATTAATTTTAAATTTATAAAAATATTTTTAAATTTATTTAAAAACTTATTTATATATATTATATTTATGCTAAAATTTTGTAAAAATATGTTTTTTTATTGAAATTAAGATTTTAAATATATGAATATTTTAATTATTTATATATATAGCTTTCAAATTTATTTACTAACCTTCTTAGATCGTAGAATTTTACATAAATTTGTAAATTTAATAAGCTTTAAAGTAGAATATATTTTAATAATAAAAAATTTATAATAAATAACAAGCATAGATTTAAATCTAAAAATTTTAAACAAACAAATCATAAACACATAAAATCCAGATTATCTTATCTTCTTCGCACCCCTACATAGAGCATAGTATGTAAGCATCAAATCTACATGCGTACCATTAATGTCTCTTAACCAATTTTTTGTCAGAGTATGCATCTTAACCAAGATCTCATGATATTAATTGCATTAATTATCATATATGTATTATCTATATTATAAATTTCAATTTTGACTTTAAAAAAGTTACATAGAAGTTTTTAAAAATTATTTTTATTTTCATCAAATCATAAATTTTTATTGTATTATATACTAATTTTATAGCTTTTTATTTTTTAAACACTATTATTTAATATTAATTTTAATTTAATTTATAGTCTAAATTGAATTTAAATTTAAAATTTAAAATTTAAAATTACAATTATATTTCTTTAAAAATAAACTTGTTTAAATCAATAATAAAGCTTAATGGTGATAAATTTTTTAACTGAATTTTTTATACGAAGTTTGAACATAATTTTACGAAAAATAAATTAGATACATGCTACTTAAAATAATCATTCTTTAATTAAATTTAGAATCTTTATATACTCTGTTAAATTCAGGATATATAGATTTTTATAAATAAATTATAAAATTATTATGATCTTAATTAATTTTAATAAATTAAATTTTAATATACAATTTAATAAAAATAATATATCAAATGTACATTAAATCTGTTTATCATACATGCATATGAACACATATTTTGAAATTAAATTATAAAAAAGATATTATTTATATAATGTATACGTTTATATATATAAAAAATTATTAAATATCTTATAATGGAACATGATATTTAGAAGAGATAGACACATTTTTTTCACTTTCATCTTTAAACATATATTTTATAATCCTATATCTATTTTATTTGAATATATTAAATTATAAAAAAATGATTTTAATAATATTATAATATATTTTTAATATATTTTATATAAAAACGGATGTAGAATTTATTTTTAATTAATTTTATCTTATGTTTGATAAGTAATTATTTAAATAATAGTTATAACAAAATTATTTTTCAAGTATTGTGGTTGTCACATGAATGTTTTCTAAGTAAATTTATAGAATAGTTAAGTAACAATTCATTTTTAAAATGTGTAGTATAGATAAATAATTAGATACTATCTATTCATCAAGTCTCACTTAAAAAATGGTTATGCTACAACCTCTTATCAATTTTTATTGTTTCTATTGATCCTAAATTACCAAATCTTTAACTTGATGAAATTCTCGTTCTATTATAACAAGATTTCTTCCTCTAACACCAATGATGACAACAAAGAAGAATTAATAAAAATAATGGTTAATAGAGATTGCATTAATAGTGATATTGAAATGGTGGCGAATGACAACAAGGAGAGAAGGATGTGGTGAATTCCAATTCAAACTTATGCTAAGATGGACGTTCCGAAAATGATGGTTTGTAGGGTTACATGTGTGATTTTAGTCCAAAGATATCAATTAGAAAAAAATGCATGATAAAATAGTGAAATCTTAATTTAGAAATAGGACTCGCAACAAATAATGTTGGCATGAACCAACAAAAAACAAGTTTGACAAGATCATGATGGTATGAATTGAAAACAATACTAAGAATTCTTATTGTATAGGAATATCCTTTGATGTTTTTGTTTGTTGCCATCAAGAATGACTTGAAGCAAAATTTTGAAATTATCTCCTCTTAAGAGACTTTGATGCTTCTCTTCAATATGTTTAACATAGTTTCTAAGATATCACCTTAATTGCAACTTTAATTCCTTATTAGATATAGTAGAATTGAATTGAGAACCTATAAAGTAAGAATTTGATGACATTTCTTCTTGTTGAACCTAAAAGCATATAAAATTCTTATATCTTAAAATTTCTAACAATAATATTAACTTTACTTATGTGCATATATTTTAATATAATTATGTACTCACTTTTTTTATAAAATTTATTGGATTTCAAATTTTTTAATAAACATCTAAATTAGTCTCTTAAAGAAAAACATTTAAAATCTCATATCAAACACATGTTATCTAAAGATTACACTAAGTGTTTACAATGTTTCATACACTTAACAAATTTAAAGCACAATTCATCTATCTTTTGAAGTATGCTAAACATGCCTGCATTTATGTTTTTCGAAAGTAAGCTCCCCTAGATCAAAACCAATGTGGACAATTAATGAGTTATGCTTTAAAAATCAATCCATATAAAAACAAATTTTTAGAATTTTTTTAAATGTCCACTTAAAAAAAAAGAGATATATAATCTAGCTATAGTACCATGTTTAGAGTATGGTAGATGGTAAAGTAGATTTTTTTTTAAAAAAAATATATTGTATGGTCTAAAATTGAAGTTATGCATAATAAATGAAAGATAAATGATATTACAAAATTTATTTATTTTTTAATGAATTTATTTTTTAATTTTTTGTTGATATTTTTGATAATTTTAAAGGACATTTTATTTTTAAATATTTGTAATGTATTTGATTTAATATAATTTTTAATATTTTAAAAAATAGAATGATTGAAATTATTATAATTTTTTTTAAAGAATAGTCATAATTAAAATTATTAAAAAATTAATATTTGAAAAATATTTAAAATCGCTCTCTCTAAGTAGCTATGTAAAACTGTTCTTTAAACGTCATTTAAAATGTAAAACTTTAAACAAATGATTAAAATTGGTTTGACATATAGAGAACTTTTAACCGTTTCCTAATGTTTTTATGTAGTATCTAATTGTTATATAAATAATATTGATCTTGATCAAAGCGAACAATTACCTTTAATTCCTTTAAAATTATTCTTCCTATCCAAAAGGATATTAGTTGAGAGAGAAAGCAGTATAAATCTGAAACATAGTTTATTCCAATAGAAATGGAATACTTGTCTCTTTCCAAGTATGAGCCAAATTCATGCGAAATATTTATGGGTGAGGTATATCTGACGCTATCAAAGTTACATCACAGGATATGTGCTCTATGAGAAGAGTGAGTAACACCAGAATTTCCTTTCGAAAATGGGTATCAATAACTCTAGTATCATCCTTATCTAAGTAGCTTTTTTCCTAGATATTTTTTAATTTAATGAAGTTTTTATTTTCCTATTTTATTTTATTTTTCTAATTTTTGATAATTTTAATTTTAAAAATTTTTATTTTTAATTCTTACCATTAAAATTTTTTATTAAGTAATTAATTATATTGTTTAAATAAATATATCATTTAGTTTCTAAAAATTGTATTATGTATATTTTTTAATTAATCTCAAAAGGGTAGCATATACAATTTAACCTTTTTTTTATAAAGATATAGATAATATATAAACAAAATATATATAAAATTAATATATTTAATAATTAACATGTAAAAATTATCATTCTTGGATATCAAATAATAATTTAAAAGGTTAAAATATGAGAAAATAAATATATTTATAAATCAAATTATAAACACCAACATTTTTAAAGACTAAAAGTACACAAAATCCAAAACTAAAATTCAAAACCAACATTGCTATAAAAGATAAAAACCAATAAAAAAAATAAAAGCAAAATTAAATATATAATAGATTGAAAATTTAATTAAACCTATTCCATATGATTAATTTGATAAACAATAAAAAAATATTTTAGATAAATGGAAGTGGGGAGAAACATAAAGGAGGTGGCAATAGTGATTGGGCTTCTTTGAAGGCTGAGTTAGCATGAAACGGCAAGGCATCCAAAAAGACACACATAGTATACTACAACAGAGACATAACCTTTTAGGAGCAAAGAACCTTAATTTTGGTAGGACACCATGTCTGGTTTTTTGAGCAATTTCTTTGGTTTAAGTGGAAACAATGGCACTGATGACTCCTTTAACAACTCTGGTTCAGGAAAACAAACATTTGGAAAAGCCAAGTTTAACACTGGTGCTAAGGTAGGATACTAAATTGATTAACCTTAATTACTACCTTCTACCTACATTTCAGAAGCTTCCCAAACATATATGGGAATAACAAAATAAGTGCTTCGTTTTCTGGGTCTTGGTGTGGTGTGTATCTCATGTACTAGCTACCAAGCGCATAAACTGCTCTGTATTGTAATGGTGAAATAATCAAATTATGCTCTACTCTGTTATCTTCATATATATGCCTACAATATGGGTGCAAAATTTGAAGCCGTAACATAAATTTTGATACCATTTTTCCAAATGAATTTTTATCGTTCTAACCAACGAAACTTGGTTACTTTCCATACACTTGCTAAGGTTTAGATAAATTGAGTATTTCTGAAGGACTGATCATATCAAATATTAAAGCTGGACTAAAAATCACGATTTTCACCATTTAATTTTATAAATATATGTATTTTAATTTTTTTTAGGTAAATTAAACTTAACATCTTTATAATTTTACATTTTTTTCAATTTATTCCTTGTATTTTTTGGACAAATGTAATTACTCATGTTTTTTTAAACAATTTTTTTCTTGATATCCATATTTTTTATCCACATAATTTTTTCTTAATTTATATAATAAATAACAACATAACATTATGTATTTTTCCTCTTATTGGATGAACCTTTCCTGATTTTTTATGCATTTATATCATGAAAGAATGTTAAGGTAATATAAAAAAAGATAGGTAATAAATCTAAATTCAAAGTACATTTACTTAGCTAAATTCGTATAAATTTGCATAAGATTTAGTAATTAGTATGTAAAATTTAGTTTTAAATGTTAAATGTGCGTTGGAGTGGTTGGATTTATAACTTTTAATAATTTTTTATTTATTTGATAATGGACAAATTTTTGGATACTTAACGAAGTAGTAACTAGTAACCCCACGAAGACAATAGAAGATATAAAGAAGTGAGAAATTAATCCAATTGCAACAAATCCAAAAGTTAACATTGGAAGCTGGGGAGTAAATATTAAAGTTGAAGCATCCTACATATTGGAACACTTAAATGCAAGTTTGAATGCTTAAGGGATTGGAAATAGAGTGGCTCTATATTACTTGTACATTAAAATGCCAATTCTTGGATATTAGGGCTTGCACCAATGAGAAACTAATTACCACCTTCATGATATGAGTTCCAATGCCCAAAAATAAGAGTTGGGATCCAAGGTCGCTATAAATAAGCGTTGTAATAAAATTTTAAATAATTTTAGATAATTTTTGGAGTAAGAACTTGAAGTTAAAAATCTTTTTCTACAAATTTAAATATTCAATTTTTGTGAGATCAAGATCAAGATTGGGAAATCTAATTAATAGAGTTTTTTTAAAAAAAAAAATTGATCTATCCTATCTTATTTATTTCTATTGTGTTTCTATTGTGTGATGAAATTCTAAATCTTTTAAATTAAAAAATTAGAATTTTTTATTAAATTTTTTATAATTATTTTTTTATTTTTAATTTAATATCTATGATCTAATTACATTATTATTTTTTATCTTAATTTTTATTTTTGAGTTGGTCACTTAATGTATGATTAGAAAGAAATTTCACAAAAAAGATACTAGATGTGAAAACATGAAATTCACTCCTAACCCATCCCATTACCATGCCTACTTACTTATATCCAAAACCAAATGATATGTAAAAATAATATATATTTACATATCCTTAAAAAATACACATAAATATCTTGAATAATTCGTTTAAAACAATACTTTCTTTATCCAAAAGAATATTGGTTGACAAGAATTAAATTAATATGTATGAATCCCAATCAAAATGGACTGATCCAATTGCAATAACTACTTGTCTCTTTCCAAATATGCCAATATGTGGTGGAACATTGCTTTTTCAATTCATGAAAATAGTAGTTCATAGGCTTTGAGAGATAAAAAAAAATTAATTAAGTTGCATGAGATTCTCCTTTTACTCATCTATAAAAAGCAAGCTCAGTAAGCAAAAATAATCAAGGTAGCCAAAAACACACACTACCATAAAATTCAGAGAGATTAACTTTAAGGGTAGAGTCACTTAATTTGTGGGACACCATGTCTGGGTTCTTGGGTAACATCTTAGGTTTCAATGGAAACAATGGCACTGAAGATGCCTTTAACAACAAGGGAACAGGAGAACAAGAATTCAATGATGGGGGAGAGTTCAACACTGGTGCACAATGTGGCAGAGGGACAAGGTTGCCTTGTAATCGTAACAATGGGACTAAACATGCTTTCAACAACTCAACTTCAGGAACACAGAAATTTGGAAAGGCCAAGTTTAACACTGGTGCTAGAATTGGATACTAATTAACCTTACTTAATTACAACTATGTTTGTTTGAGGAACTTTATGGTGCTTCCCAAACTTATATAATACCAAGTGCCCATATATGTTTACTTTCAGCAATGGGACACCATATTCATAACCTCCAACGATTATTTATACACATTTTCTACGAATGAAAATTTTCCAATGCTTTCTCTTAAAACAAGCTAGTTCATTCGGTGAACTTCTAAGATATATATTCCATTAGTAATCACAAATGTTAAAGCCTATGATGACCTTGTGTTGATCATCTAGAAAATCATACAAAATATATTGCAATAGTTAAACTGTTGCATAAAATGCAAAAGTGGACATGGTTAGTTTCTTACTTCCTTAGAATTTTGTATTTGGTTTCTTTTCATTATATATATAGTATATTTAATGGACTGAACGATAACACGATGTATATTGAAATCTATTTTATGATCAATAAATATTAAAATTTACGTATCAATTAGTATGTTTGAAAAGTGTAAATCTCACTCCATAATTCATATGCATTATATGATTTTTCACAAACTATTATCATTTATTCTAACATCATTTCTATTTTAATGTTTTTTTTCCCTATTTCTCTATTCATTCTAACATCATCTTAGTATGCATCATGTAGCGGGTGAAGCTTCAAGTTTTTTTTTTATCTTTTTTGAGGAGATGAGGCTATTGTACCCACAATAGGCTCTACCGTTTCCATTTTTGTTTTTCTTTTCTTTTGTCAAATATCAAGTGCAATTTATGTAAGTAATTAAGGTGATAGTTTGAATTTTTTTTTCCCTATTTTTAATATTTTGTAAAAAAAAATAGTGAAAATAAAAAATAAATATTTTTTGTTTTTCATTTTTTAGTATAAATTTTAAAAATAAAAATAAGATGATATTTTTGTAAATAAAAAGTAAATGTTGTTTAATTTTAGAAAATATTTTTTTCACTTTATCTATAAAAATATCATTTTATTTTTATTATATTTTCTATTTTTAAAATTTTGTACTGAAAAGTAAAAATAAAAAATAACTATTTTTATTTTTACTATTTTATTTATATAATGTTAAAGATAAAAAATAGAAAATATTTTTTGAAACTAAATATTTTTCTATTTTTATTTTTAAAATTTTATACTAAAAATAGTAAAAATAAAAAATATTTTTCCAAACCATTCATTACCTAATCTATATGTTGGAAGCATTTTAATATTTTAAAAATTTTAAAATATTTAAATATTTAAATTTTTATTTTAAAAATATATTATTTAAAGAAAAAAAATTAAATTTATTATATTTAAAATATTTATTTGGATGATAAATTTTAAATTTTTGTATTTTAAATTCTTATTTAGATTAAATAATTTAATTTTTATTATATACAAAATTTTACATTTAAATATTTATAGATTCTTCTTAATTTTGTTTTTACTTTTTTTTATTGAAAATATACAAATATTTTATTATTTTAATATATTTAACTTGAATAATAATTCAATAAATATATATAATTAAAAAATAAAAAAATATAATTATATTATTTAATATTAAAAATATTATATTTAGATAAGAAAATAAAAATATATATATAAGAAAGTAACAAAAGATTAATAAATTTTTAAAAAAAAATTTAAATTCTTTTATTTTAATTAATTAAAATACTTTTTTAAAATTTATAAAATTTAAAATCTTTTTATAAAATAATATTCAAACAAAATATTTTAATTAATATAATTTTAAATTCTTTGAAAAATTATTTTACCACATCCGTTTGCTAACAAAATGAGCTCCGTAAAAATTTTCAATAGAAAATGCTAAATAATACAAAATAAATTTCGTCAAAATTCAGAAAAGCAAATTTCTCTCCTAAAATTTCTGTTATCTCTTCAAAGCACTTATTCTCTCTCCAACTATTCAACTATCTCCTCCTTATAATAGGTAAAAATCTGATTTGCAAGACTTTTTATGAACAACCTTCACACTAAATAATGTTAATGATTTTCCATTTCTGAACTAAATTATATAAATTTCAACAACAACAAAAAAATTGCTCTCTTTCATTGCCTCTATTTTATTTTATTTTTTCTACAACCAAACACAGTGTTAGGGTTGAGGGTAAGTCATGTTTGATTTTAGTTTTATTTTTCTAAAAAGGGATTTATAAATGCAAATTTGCTCGTCCATCCTAACACAATTTGGTGAAAATTGAAATTGAAGAAGCGTTGTATTGGCTACAAACAAACATGGCGAAAAAGGCAAAGGGGTCTCACTCTGCTTCTTCAGCTTCTGCCTCTGCCTCTTCCGGGTACCCATTTCTCTTCACTTTCTCTCTCTCAATCTCGTTATACTCTCCATTCTTTCCTCTGTTCTTCTCTCTGTTTCACAGTTCAATTCACTTTCTCTGCGGTCCCCAATGGAACCCGGAAGAAGCAATGGTCTAATATCAGAGTAAAGTTGATATTTTTCTATGCCCATGTGATCTTCCTTATTTGGGTTCAAGTGCTTATCATAGGTGTAGTCACTTGAATTTTTTTGTTACTATAATTTGTAAATATTTTGTTCCCATTGCTATTCAATTTAACTTGTGGTTGTTAAGGGGGTAAAATCTGTGAAGAAAGAGACCATAGATTATAAATTTTGGATAGGATTCTGTCGTCATTTGTTCTGTGTTGCATTTTGCAAGTTTATGTGTTGTTTCAAATACTGGGAAATTGAAGGTTGCTGTTTGAGAATACTCTTTAATTCTTTGGATACAGTTTTTTCCATCCCTTTAAAAACTGTAATTCGACAATTAATTGTTCAAAGTTGAGGATAGGAGGGCAAGTAGAAGATAAAAGTTGGTTGGAGTTCTGTTTTTGATTTTTTATGGGATGGCTTCAGACTTTTTTAGACAAGGAAGTGAATAAAATTATGGCGTTGTGACCTGTGAACTTCAACTGGGCCTATGTTTACTCTTCTGGCTTTTGCTGCTTTTTATTTTTTCTGGACGGTGGGGGAATTACATTTAAATATATTCTGAAATAGCTTCCGTAGCTAAAAACTATGCTGTAATGGATTTTTCAGCAAACTAGTGTTGAGGATTAAAGCAAATGAAGGAATCATGAAGTCAATGCAGCAGACTAATTCAAGAAAGAAACCCAAAGCAAAGCAAAAGAAGAACAAACAGAAGATTGATGCTAAGAAACCAAAGAAACCTCCCACTGCTTTCTTCTACTTCTTGTACAGCTACTCTTGCTTCCCCATTTTTCTTTATTATGCTGGTTACTTGTAATCTTTTATGAGGTGTTTGCTATTTCTTGTTTTTCCATTTGTTATAATTGTTTATGGAAAATATTAGTTTAATAAGAATTTAGCTCCATTTTAGTCTCATTGATGTATTTTCTAAATGTCTGGCATTTCTGTATTGAGTTTCTGAAATATTTAGCTCTCTTTAAAAGTAGCAAAACAATAGTGGTTCATTATTAGAATGAACCACCTATGGTTGATGTTATATGCTAACTTTCTTTAGCCATCTTGCCAATCCTTGCATTGACCTTTGGAGGTAATGCCATTACTAACACATTGTTTAGTTCAAAAGAGGGAACAAAATTTAATGAAGGGGAGAGATACCTTGTTTTCTTCACAAGGGGAGCAATGGGAGTGGGAGAAAAAATAAACAACTTTGCAATTATTTACTTAGGATGGTCAAATAAAGGTATCAAAGTAAGAATAATTTTGTCCAATCAGTCTAAGTTTCTCTCCCATGTAAATTCCTCCAATTTTGGAGGAGAGTTAAAATTGAGTTAGGAGGGATTGTATCCCCCTTTCCTCACCTCCAACTAAACACTATGTAAAGTTGATGGGATTCATTCTATTTCATGCATTTTCACTTTTCAATGTTTGCAGGATTGGAAAGTAGGATATGCTTAGCCTTAGAGGAATAATGCTGAGAAGGTCATTCTATGTTGAAGTTAGCATATATACAAGTCATTTTTGAATGCATAACCACATCAAGTTCAAGAGTCAATATGACCCTTGATCTTTTCTTGTGATTGTTTCCTTTCCTTGCTTCTGACTTGTTTTATTGTTCTATGTTCAACATACAAGGCTATTTGTTTTATATATAGCACTGAACATAGCATAGTAATATTTAACAATAGCTACCAACTGCATCTCTTGTATAGAAAGTTGTATCTTCAAAATTATTGTGTTTACTGGAAGTTCTTTTTCATTCTTAAGGGAGGATTTTCGTAAAGAATTTCAAGAGCAGAATCCAGATGTAAAGTCAATGCGAGATGTATGTTTGGAACCCATTCTATTAAACTTTCTTCTAAGTTAGTTTATATTTTTAATTTCTTTGGAAGCAAGATTGTTTCACGATTGATTGTTTACAAATTTTCAATTTCTCTAAAGCCAACACAACATAAAAGTCAAGCATCAATTGCTAAAAATTGTCTGTTCCTTAAGAGTTAGTGAGAAATTTTATACTCTTTTTTGTGTGTGTGCAATTAGCAGCTTTATTGTTATTGTTGTTGCTATTATTATTATTTTATGCAAAGTAATGTGATTCTTTTTTGTTTCTCTGTCTTTTGTTCATTCAGATTGGTAAGGCATGTGGAGAGAAGTGGAAAACAATGACTTATGAGGTTAGTTTTCTTCAGTAGTCTCTCCTTTTGTTATCAACTTGAATTGCATTATTATGATTGTCATGTTTGATGGCTGAAAACTGAGTAAATGAACTTTGTGAAAAAGAAGAACGTTTTTGTTACATTTGAAGCAATTGGAATTCATTGTGACTACTTCTGCATTTCTAGGTTGATATACTAATAGGAACTTATATATTTACTGATAAAAACAGAGACTAGCTCCTTACAAGAACAGAAAATGCAGAAAATATATAAGATAAGTCAAGAGTTATATAGACGCACTTAACCTCTCACCCAAATCCATTTCTTTTTCCTCCCAATTGATGCCTCCTTTGCACCACCTATGTTTCCTTCTTATATTCTCATTTGGCCTCAGCTGAATTCCCACCTTCCCATATTCCTTGCCAGCTCAGCATTCAGTTATGCATCAGACTTAACAACACAAATATTCCCTTTATTTCCTATGCTGTCCTCCCCATTCCTTTCCTTTAGCATAGATTTCAGTAATTGGGATGTGTATCATATACAATTTCGGAATATGGCTAGTGTAATGCAAAAGTAGCAGAGTTGTGCCCTCTAATTGGAATTCTGGGTGGAACTCAGATTTAATGCACAATTTAATTACGATACTATGGTACAGACTATAGTCTTAAATTATCTTATTTTGTGAACATGAAGTTTGAGGTCAGCACTGCAGTTCTAGAAAAATGGTATACTCAGAACTGATGATAAACAAACATGAAATTATCTTTAGTTTCTTGATTCATGAGGAAGGGTATCTTTTTCATTTTGGTGCTGTATTGGTGTTTGGTGGCATTGGAAACTGTATCTTTGTAGGCTTGTAATCCTACTCTTTATCAATTGCACCAAAGTTCTTTCTTCTTAGCCAGACCTGACTGTGCATAGTTTGTCTTTGAGATTGTCCTGTAATTCATGAAAATGTAAAATGGAAAAGGAAAGTGATTCTGAATCAGTTTTCTTAACTGTCACATTTTGGGGAGTCAGACATGCAACTGAGACATGCAGAGTTAACATATATGTTGATAAGAAACTTCTACTTGTGTTAATTGTTCAGTTACTTAATATTCAGTGAGTGTGTGAGAAAGTGGCACTAAATTTTTGCGTATTATTTTCCTTCTTTTATTCTTTATTTTGTCATTGGATAGAATCTTTGAATGATACATAGGGAGAGCTAGAGAGACATGGCCTCTTATATTCTAGATAATTTGAAATTTTTTGGGTCACTGGATTGTCTTTCAGGACTTGGTTGAATAGCCTGCACATGTGTTTAAGGAATTCTTAGGAGAGATTTTTTATTCTTTATAATGTGATGATGTCTTTGTTTAGGATATGATTTTATATTTAAAATGTAGACCAGATTTAGAGAGATATGTGAGAGTGACCGCATAAAATATGCCAGTGGGTTCCTCCTTTTCTGCTAGACCAAAAATAAAATACAGTCCATACACACGTCCATTATTAATTATAAAGGTAGCCATTCTCATTTGCTGATATTCATTCTAAATCAATATATAACTGGTTTTTGAAGTTTGTTTCCGGTTTGATTACTTGGCAAAATGAACCATCAAATTTGCATATAGTTTGTTTGGTTAGGTCTGATCAAAAGAAAAATTCACTTGGGTTGAGTTCTATGTTAATAACACTAGTATCTGACAGGAGAAGGTTCAATACTACGATATAGCAACAGAAAAACGTGCAGAATTTGATAGAGCAATGGCAGAATATAACAAGAAAATGGTAAGCAATCTGTTATTTTCATAGTGAGCTTGCTCTTATCTTTCCATTTATGAAATATACAATTTATTTTCTGTTGTTTGGCAGGAAAACGGTGAATTTGAAGAAACCGATTTGGAATCAGAGTTTGATGAGTAAAGTCACGTAATTATTTTCTTACTACTTAGGTTGGATCTGTATTAATTGAAATTACCCGGATTAACAGTTGTATATTCGGTTGTAGTCAGCTCTGGTTCGTCCTTGTTGATAATTATCATTTCTCTCCATCAAATGTAACATACTTTAGATGTATTTAGTTGTTTAAAATTGCAGTTTGGGCTATTATGTTGAGATATTGAAAATGCCAAGTAGGAAGAAAACATAACTCGTTCACTTCATTGATACATTTATATGCAACAAATCGGATGAATACTCCTAGGTTCGAATCTAATTATCATGCCTACTTATCGCTGTTAACAGTATAATGCATGGATAGTATAAATCAATTTATAAATATAGAAAATAGATGTGTGCCATCACACCTCAGACTCAGAATATGTACAAAGACTATTCATCCAAGGAAGGAAGCCTAATGATTAACGTCATTTATCTTGGTAAATGACATCTTTTTATGTTGAAGAAAACCTTCTAGATGCACGACTTTGGCGAAAGAATAACAGACGCTACCTAATTAATTCTACTCCACTGACCAACAGCATTCATTAAAGAAGCAAAATTCCAAACAGCTCATTATTTCTATTAATTCCATGACATAGCGCGATCAACCAAACTTTGAATCAGAGCAAGTCAAAAATAGAAGGCCCAAAAAATATGGAACCTATCAGTTGATATTATCAAGGATCCAAATTTTCTTCGCATGTTTTATTCACTACCTACACCACCTTCTGCTGTTTCTTGCAACATAATCCCATGTACTGAACTACTGTCTTTGAGTTTCCACTTCATGTGAAGTGCATATCTGAAATGATGTCTGCAATGAATTAGCAATGCTTCTAACCTCAGCAATCATGGCAACCACATCATTAAGTCTATTAACTGCAGAGCCCACACCCTGTGATTACGAAACATTGATCAATAACTTGCCAAAGGTAGAAGAATAGTTCATAGGTATAGTAAGTTTTATCATTTTATTATTGCTATAAAAATTAAATTGGAAAGAAATTCAATAAAAATCCATACCACACCAGCAGCCCCAGCTGTTAGAGCCATAGGTGCCGTGACAGCACTAAGCCCAGATGAGCACATGACAGGAACCTTAACAGCTCGTGATATAGAATATGCTGCTGCTAAAGTTGGTGTTGCCTACAATGTTAGAAATTTGATAATTTAACAAAGGGTTTGTCACAATCAACCATCATTTACCAATGCAACAATCATTACTCTTTTTGTTTAATGTATAAACAGCTGGAGATCAAGATCCATTTAATTTGCTTGTAGGGCTGAAAATGTACCTTCAGCTGAGGTTTACATTCTTAAATCTCCACCAATGAAGATGTAGACAAGTAAAAGACACAAGTAAATCAAACATTTTTTTATGTTTACCTTCTCAATCAAACCCATAACACCAGATTTTGTAGGATTAGAACATTTTCCTCCCTCGGTTTGAATAATATCTACACCTTCTTGTTCCAGCAACTCTGCAAGCTTGACCTGTTAAGATTTATTTATTTATATACACAAGTAAATATTGAAAGTTTCAACATAATCATGCACTCTGATAGTCAAAATGCTGTTTGTAACCTGATCAGGGAGGCTTAGTGTATGTGGAACAGTGACAGACAAGGCTACAGATGGAAGTATCCTCCTTGTCTCCTTTGTTAGACCTAGAATCTGAAAAGAAGGATAGATCCTTAAAAAAAATCAAGTGCAAGCTTCCATTTATGTCGGATATTTTAAAACTAGTAGTAACATGCTAATTAACACTACTTAAGAGTTAGCAAGAGAAGTTCAGAAGGAACTATTTGTTAGAAAAAGAGAGAGAGAGAGAGAGAGAGAGAGAGAGAGAGAGAGAGAGGAGAAAAAGGCTAGACATGATGACTATATATATAAAATATCTTATTACCTTGCATACAAGGGAAAAAAAAAGTTGCATAGTTTTACTCTCTTTCAGTTATCTGCTGATTGCCATCAGATATTATATCTCTATTCAGTACTGACAAACAGATATAACATTATATCTTCATTATTTAGAATATAATGCAATCATCATTAGCATCTATCCTCACAACCCCTTCGGCACTGACACTCATGAACTGTCATGAACGTACATATATAAATTATATGTTTATCGCAATGACCTTGTTTATCAAAAGCAAATCAAACTGGATATTTCTGCTAAGTAAAAAGCTTTTGTCTCGTCCGAGCCCAAGTCCATTTTTTGTATGTTGAATTGAGTAACATCGCAAATTTGAGATATGATAATGAAATACACTCTTTACCTTCTCAGGAGTAAAAACCATTCCCTTCTCATAGAATGAATCATAGTTTCCAATCTCTACCTGTCAATGCCATTAGTCATGTTAGGTAAAAATCTCATAAGGTTCATTTTCGTATCTAATATGGTTTTGCTAACTTTCATGATGTATGAGACAGCTACTGTATCAACTAGGAACTAGTATTAAAAATGGAACTGGGCCAAAAGGTCTAACCATTAGTGCTCCTGCTTCAACTGCAGCTGGAAATGTGGCAGGATCTACAGAAGAAACACAAACCTGCAAGAAGGATAGATCATAAATGGTTGAAGGAGGAAAACGATCAAAAGATCAAATTAATCTAGGGATAGCCTTCACGTTGGATTTTATGCATTAAGTTATTGTAGTCAAGTCTCCCGCTTAGGAAAACTCAAACTTTTGGGTCTTCATCACTTACTTCAGTTGCTTTGATAAATGTAAGAGGCTGGAAAATATAGAACCACAATCTAGGGGATCTCCAGAAAACTATGATAAAAATTGTCTAGCTAGTTTGTCATGATTCTTTAACAATTAAATATACGAACAACTTGGAATCAACATACTGTTGTTTAAAATCAACTTTGTAAGATCAAGATATTGCATGATTATAATAAATTACATGTTAAGGTAATTTTCAAATACCATCTGCCCTTGTCCACAAACCATATAATCAGAGTGGCTAAAACAACCATTAGAAAAGTAACAATATACCGGAACAGAAGTTAAGCTGATAGCAAGCTTCACCAACTCAGGGTCACATGCTATATCCACATGAGTCGCTCCACCCTGTAAGCACAATGCATCACAATTCATATTGACATTAGCATGTTAATTTGTATTCTAATGACACGAAATATTTTATGGAGGAAAGCATGAGAAGCTACTGTCTACAATTTGATCAAAGATTTTTTATTAGAAGTTCATACATAGGCAGGAGGAGTCCTAACTCCAAACACAAAATCATTCTACATTTCAAGAGAATAATTCTTATGCACAGTTCTTGGGTCATCCACATATCAGCTATCAGATACAAAACCAATGCATGGATTCTGGATCTTATTTTTCCGAGGATGAACATTACACAACCTACAGAACTGAATAACCAGGGAAAATGTAAAAAGAGAGAAGTGAAAAAACCTTGTCTGCAGCAGTGACAACGGAGGCAACATTGTCTTTGTCGAAATTCTGTAAGCCAGAGATAATCTTTGAAAGAAACCAAATGTTTGTTAACATGCATAGAATAAATACATCCAAAACTCACACACAACTAGATTTCAATGAATGAATTCAGCAAAATAAAAAGAAAAGAAAGAAAAAGCAATATAGGCTAAGACAACTGATATTGATGCCTTCTCTTCAAACCCTCATCAATATATGTGACCAACTCCCTAGTTCCCGTGACTTGTAGAACAGTAGATAAAATTCTATATTTAATTGCAACTCGTTGATTCATGTTGATCCCTAATTATAATTTTTTATTTCTCTCAAAATACTAAATTTTGAGATGATCCCTGAAAAATTTATTATCATTATACATGCATGATGAGCACAAGGAGAGAAAAAGTACATTTGGGAGAAGAAAACCAACAAAAAATGAAAATGGAGGAAAAAGAAGGAAATGAGTTTTGGTGCTTCAATTACCTTGAGAGCTCTTCGTTCCTTGAAGTCCTTCAAGACAGATTCTTTTGTAGATGAAAGTAGAGCTCTGGTAGTAAAGCAGGTCTTTGTTTTCAAAGGTAAACAATATGGCTTTGAAGTTGGAGATGCAAGCAGTAGGGGGTTATGGTTTGGCTTTAGAATGGTGTGAGAAGAAGAGGAAAGTGGTGTGCATGTTAAGGAATGCATGTTTAGTATCTAATGCTATTATCAGTAAGAAGCAAAGGGTGAAGTGAGGATTGGAATAGAAGAGATAAGATTGTTGGTGTTGTAGCTTTAAAATGTCATGTTCATCACATATTTTGTTTTGCTTTTGAGGGTCACTGAGGTAAATAAATTGTTGTGTGTACTACTCTTGTTGGCATTCTTCCTACAGACAACTCATTGCCTCAGTGGGAGCCACTTTGTTTATTACAAAGCCACAAAAAAGCTGTTTTTCTCTTGAAACATATTTGGACATCTTATGTCAAATTAAAAAAAAGAGAGAAATCCTTTAATGTGGCAATTATTAATTCCTTTTAAAATAAAAATTAATTCAAAGAATTAAGTTGAGAGTCTCCAAAAAGGAGATAAAAGACCAGGGAATCACATGATTAAAAAACAAAGAAAAAAATATGGTGTTGTTTTATTTAAATTTTATTAATTTAATAATTAATATATTTATTATTTAATCTATTTGACTAATGCTTGATCTCTTGAAAAAGTATAGGAAAATATAAAAGAGTTATCAAATATATTGTATAAATATTTGTAAAAATTGGGTATAACATAAAAAGTAAAAAGTAAAAAAAATAGATACTAAAGAATTGTGGCCACATTTAGAGTGGTGGTAAATTTTTAATTTTGGGATATAATTTTTAAAAATAAAACATGTTTTGTAAACATAATGTTGAAGTTATTTTCAATTTAGTTTTGAAAATAATAATAACAATAGTTTCTAATTTTAAGGGTTTAAAGATCCAACTTATATAAGTTTAGCCTATTATGGATTAAGTTGGTCATTAATTAACGATTCGATCCATTTAGCTAATCAAATATATTAAAATATTATATATATATATATATATATATATATGAATGAAAAAAATTAGTAAAAATAAATAAATAATTATATGTTCTTTTAAAAAAATTATATTTAAACAAGCTAATATTTTTTTATTAGTCTTAACTAGAGTGAGAAAAATAGATTATCTAACCAGATTAGCCCATTTAAACCCATTATAACACAGATTTGAATTTTAAATCTCAGGCTTAAACTAATTTTGGAATGATTTTATCTGATTTATCCAAATTTTTATTTGATCGAGTTTGGGTCAATCTGACCCTTTTAACTGTAAAATATGTATTTGTACTAAGGTTAAATTTCAACTTTATAGGCTGAATAAAAGATGGGCTTCTGGAGCAATAATAAACTTCAAAGTGGGCCAACTTAGTAAATCGTATAATCCACTTTGATGTCTATTTTAATAAATTTTTTATTTTTATTATACTAACATATTTATTTTTATAATACTTTTTCTTAAATTTTATAACTTATCATGTTTCATTATTTATTTTTTATTTCATATTATTCTTATTAGATTTTTACCTTTTACTATTTTTAATATATATGTTATAATTTTTTATTATACTTATATTTATTATATTTTACTTCATTTCAAACAAGTTCATAAAACGATTTCAAGAAACCGCGACAAGATTATTAAACTGTCAAAATTATTTTGATAATTTATTTGAAAAGTATATTGTTTTGATCAACCATTTTAAAAATAAAAAAGAATTTAATTTTAATATATAAAAATAAATATATATATATATATATATTTAAAAAGCTGAAAAGTGATAAACTATACTATAGTTAAATTTAAAATATCTGTAAAATTAATTGTTAACTAATTAATAAATATAAAATAATAAATAAAAATATAATTAAATAATAAATTAAAAAACATAAGGATGATATATATTTTTAAACGTATATATATTAAAATTTAATTAAATATTTTTTAAAATAAAAATATTTATTTCTAATCTTTATATGATTTTTTAAAAAATTATTTTTTTATAATTTTAATTTTTTATTAGATGATTTAATATTTTTAATAATATAATAATTAAAATAAATAGTATATATTAAATAATAATTTAAAATATAATATTTTACAATAATATAAAATTTTATTAAAATTAATAATACTATTATAAAAAAATATTAAATTTATAACAATATATAAATAAAATATTTTAATTAAAAATTAAAAAACAAAAAATAATTTAAAATAACTTTTCTAAAATACTAATAATTATCTAAAAAATATAATAACTAATAAAAAAATTATTTTACTAAATAGACTAAAATGTTATAACAAATTTTTTAGTTAACAATATAATTTTTAGCTAACTAAAATGCTTTTTCAATATAATCAAGATGTTGCATATATCTCTAATAATAAATTTTACAACTTGTAGAGTATGTTGTTCCACGCCTTGAGGAACCTAAACACACGTATACGTAATTTACACCTCACATCACATGAATCGTGAAAACTATGGTAAATAAGTGAATGGGCGTCCACATGATATGTATTGAAAAATTCTTCCTTTTAACATACCACCTCCACCTGGCACCCGGATGTTATATATTCTATTACACTCTAAATCATATGCTTCAAAATTTTAAAATAAAGATCTTACTTACATCTAAATATAGACTATTGTTCGTATATATGGATAACTTTTTGTTATTTCACAATCTTAGTTAATCCAACACACCAAATGATTTTAACCCATCATCAACCTAATTAATCTGAATATTATTTTATAAAATCAAGGATTAATAAAAATATAAAGGTTTTGATTTGCCAATCAGAATTTTTATTTATTAAAAATTTAAACTATTATAAATATGTTTAAAATAATACAAAAATATATTAAAAACATTTTTAGTACAAACTTTTTAAACTTTTTAATCGGCATTCTTAACATGTTGGTTAATATATTTTTCAAGGATTACTCAAAAATTAATAATATTTAATGTGCAGAAACATTTTGTATTTTTATTTTTTATTTATAAAATTATCACCTTATTTTTATTTTATTTTTTGCATAAAAATTAAAAAAAAAATATTTTTATTTTTAATATAAAATTAAAAAAAAATCACAAACCAATGTGAGGGCAATGTCGACATATTAATCAGACAACCGTGTGAAGAAGCTCTAGGTTAAAAGGTACACATTATACTTTGTAAAACAAAAACCTAATTCTAATTATTAATTAAAAAGATAGATATTATTAAAACTACTTATACACGTATAATAAATTACAATAAATCTTACTGTCAATAGCTCAACAACTATACTTTTACAGTATAGTTTATCATTTTAGGGGTTATATCTGTCTATAAAATATCAAATTAAAACAAGTCTAACCAAAACATTATTGTTATCCATGTAGTTGAGTGGATTCTATTTAAAAAAACAATCAAATAAAAAGATATAATAAATTATATACAAAATAAATAATAAATAAATAAACTTATGATAATAATTATCCATCCTAACATGAGTTCATATCTTCCTTTTGTTATTAAGCAATCATTCCTTCACAAAGACACATTATTGTAATGCATTGAGTTGTCGTATCAATTTAAGTGTTGCTTTACAAAGTATCCCATCTTATCACAGAAAATGGAATCATATAAATAAATGTTGAAAGATCTATTTTAGTTAATCTAATGAGTCATTACTCCTATATATCAAATTTTTAATATAAAATAAATACAATATTTTTTAAAAATATTACTAAACTTAATAGATAATATTTTTTATTTTTTTATAATATTTTTTAAATATTATTAATAATATTTTGTAATATAAATTAAATGTAATTTTATTAAAATATTATTAAAATTAATAGATCATATTTTTTAAATATTACAAAAAATATAATTAAACAGTAATTTTTTTTTATAATCGGTTTTATTAATTTTGTATACTTTCAAAATATTAAATAATTAAGAGATAAAAAATTTGATTAAAATTGTAATCTAATATTAGTAATATATTAAATAATATAGTTTTTAATAAAATTTATTATAAATAATTTTTTAATATGTATCTTTGAAAACATTAAATTTTGACTTAAAAAATATAACATGTTATCATTATATTAACTTATGTCATTTTTAATATAAATTTACTATAAACACATATTAAAAAACCTATTTATATATAATTATATCATTATTTACTTAAATTGTATTTAAAGAAAAGAAAACATATATCAGAACAGGACTTAATTAAAAATTATAAAAGAAAGCTATAATCATAGCCACTTAATAGTTAATATCGTGGTTGGAAACCCACGAAGTGTGTAAAGGATATCCTTAACTCCCGTTATCTTTGACCAATACATAATTGTATATTTAAATTTGATTATTTGTTTTTTAAGTTTTAAATTAATTAATTGGTGCCGGAATTTCATATGAATAATTCTAAATTTTTATATCTTATATTTTTTTACAAATTTTTAATTACTAAATAAAAAATATTAAACATTTTTAAGATAATACGATATAAGTATTGAATTTTTTTATTTTAATTAATAACTTTTGATTACTTATCTTTTAGGTTTGGATTTTAATTAATAACTAATAAGTATTGAAATTTCATGTGACTACTCCTAAATTTCAGTAGCTTTTATTTTTATAATTTTTAATTATTGAATAGAAAGTATTAAATGATTTTTAAGAAAATACATGCATATATTTCTATTAAATACTTACCTTATGAAACGATACAACTATAAAATGAGTTGGAGGAAGTGCGTCAAGGATGATTGATTCTCTTTATTATCAGTATATAATTGTACATTTTTTTACAATAAAAACATGAAGTTTAATTCGATTCTATGTAAATTACACTAATATCAACTCTCTTACCACTAATTTAATTATATTGATTTACATGATTGTACGTTTAAAACTTGATTGCTTATCTTTCAAATTTAAAATTAGTTAATAAGTATCGAAAATTCATATGACTAAATTTAAATTTTCGTACCTTATATTTCTGTAATTTCGTAACTATTAAATACAAATATTAATTTTTTTAAGATAATACATACATATACTTTCATTAAATACTTACTCTAGAAAATGACACAGCTATAAAATAAGACGTAAAAAATGTGTAAAGGACATTTAACTTTGGTTATCATAACTTGATTACTACTTATCTTTTAATTTTGAAATTTAAGTAATAAGTATCAAAATTTCAAATGATTAATTTTAAATTTCTGTAACTTATATCTTTATTATTTATGAATTATTAAATAATATTTTAAATAATACATACAAATATACTTTTTTCACATTAAATACATCGAACCATTTGTAGAAGAATATGCAATAGATTACAGCAAATCTTTTCTCATATTACTGTCAGTTTCCACATTAACCCACCAAAGTGACATATTTTCTTACGTTGCACCTTACATTTCTCTTTCATCCCCTACCCACACAAGCATTTGAAAGCCACAAAGCTTTTGTTGATTCCCAAGCAGGTTTGAATCAATTTCCATAGTTGAAAATTTTAGGACTAATCTTATATTAAAAAGGTATAATTTTAAACATTACCAAACATTTAAAATTTGAAGAGAGTAAACGTGTTTGTGTTCTAAACGATCCATGAATGTTGTTTTTAGTATCCATTATTATAAAGAGTATGATCCATCATAATACATCTTAATTAACATTTATAAATTCTCCCTTTTTAATCAAAATTGAGCAATTAAAAAGCTGGATATATACGGATGGACACAATTTCATTACAATAAAATAAAAATAGAAAAGATGAAAAAGTTGTTTATACAAAGATGTAGGAAGTTTGAATACAAAACCCAGTGGATGAAAGAGAAGCAGAGAGGGAGATGAGTGAAAATCAAAAGTGGCAACCACAACAAAGATAGAAAAAGCAAGCAGTGAGAACAAGCAAAATGGCTTCAAACGCAGACACAACCTTGAAAGCAACATCGTTCATGAAAGAAACCGGCAAAGTACTAAACTTCTTCCACTTGAATGCAGACCAAAAGTACTTCCACCTCAACGACTCTTTTCTCAGCCTCTTGAACAACCATCTCTTCTTCCCAACAACCATCTCCTTCACACCCAATTAATCAAGATGTAATTTTGCTTTTGACCCAAAAAAAAAGGTGTGATTTTGCCTTGTGGGGCTT
The DNA here is from genome assembly GCA_037954105.1 of Canavalia gladiata. Lineage (NCBI taxonomy): Eukaryota > Viridiplantae > Streptophyta > Magnoliopsida > Fabales > Fabaceae > Canavalia > Canavalia gladiata. Next base: position 15,616,992 of record CM075658.1, on the reverse strand, counting down.
AATTTCTTTGGAGCAAGAAAGTGAGAAATGAGTTGGGGTTATATTGGGGAGAAAAGGAAGTTTCCACAATATAGCTTTTTAATTACTTTTCTTAGTATACACGGTTAATGGTGCTTGGTGAGAGAGAGTAGAAGGAATACACATATGAGGTGGATGAATGAATACATGTGATAGTGGTTTGAATCATTTAAATAGGAAGTTGAAAAGTGAAGAGAGGAATCAAAAGATTCAAAATCTTTCCGCGTTTTGATGGAGTCACACACAAGGTCTAGTCCAACGTGCCTGCTGCCATGTCAAATCAAACCCTTTGCCTTGTTTGGTTTTTATTTCTAAAAATAATATTTTTTTAATTGAAAAGTCGGAGTATTTTTAAGATTTTTTATTTTTATTTACAGTTGTTCACTCGTTTTCATTTTTCACTCACTCACTTTCTTCTAGAATTAGATTTTAAAATTTTAGTTTAGAAATAGTTTTAAAAAAGTGAAAAAATAAAAACACAATTCAACACTCCCCTATTATTTATAAATAAATAAAGTATGTTATAAATTGAATTTTGGTCTTAGTTTATTAGTGTGAAATTTGCCATGTATTATTCCCTTTCATATTTAGAATTCCACATCTCACGAAATTTAACAGATATCTACAGATGATTTATTTACATATTAAATTAAATTTTGATAATATTTTAGAAATTATATTAAATTAAATTTTAAAAATTAACTTCTAAAATAAATTTATTTCATATTATATATTAATGATTAATCTTATCTTTTATAGTATCTAATGATCCTTCTACTTTTCATGTACACATTTTATTCTGATAATTTTTAAATTAAAAATAAAAAAATAAAAAAGATCCCACCGCTTGTATATAAATATAAATGAATATATACTTATAAAAAAAATTGAATTATTGAATCGCAGCCGAACTAAAAGTAGAAGTCTTCTGCAGCCAGAAAGCGGTTCGGTGACCAATTTCTATCCTCCGTGTCTTATTATACATTAATGAATCACGACTTTTTGAGTCAATATAATTTTTTTATAATTTTTAGAATTATAAAAATATGATGTAAACATAAGATATTTATATTTGTTTAAAAAACATTTAATAAATTTTATATTTTATATTCAATATATTTTAAAATTTAATTTTAGTATATTAACAATATAAAAAACTTATTTTCTACCCATTAAAAATTATTGTAAAGATTGCTTTTAAAATAATTATAATAAAATTTAACGATTATGATGATACGTGAATCTATAATTAAATAATAATATAAAAAATTTATGTTGTCGTCTTTTTAATTATTGTGTGTTTTAAATATAATTAATATAATTTTTAAAACATTTTAAATTTTTTAACAGAAATATATAAGAATTAAAATTTTATTTTTAAAAATGAATATTTATAAAATACATTATAGTTATATTTAATAAATTATAAAAATTTAAATTTTTTATAAAAGAGTAAAATATTTTAAAAATAATATTATTAAAAATATATTTTATAAAATATTTAGTTTTAAGTTCTAAAATTTTAAATTTAAAAATATACAAAATAAAAGTGAGTTAAAAAGATAGAATGATTGCAACAGACATGCCAAATTTTTTAAATTCTAACTATTTAAACTTTAAAATTAATATAATATTTTCAAATTTTTATTGAAATTTTATAATTTAATATTTTAAAAAATCTAAATAAAATATTTTTAAAATTTTAATTCATAAATTACTTTTTTTCTTTTTAAATCTTTTATCTAAATACATGGTAATTTTTTTTTGTATTGTTAACTGTACAATAATTGATTACTAAGTTATATATGTATATATTTTATAGTTAAAAAACAAAAATATATCATTAATCAATGTAAAATAAGTATCAAAATGTAACAACATCCTACGCTCAAGGCTTACCCTCAAGGCCATATATATATATATATATATATATATAAGAGAATAAAATGAATCTAATGATATAATTTAAATTATGCTTTGGCTAGTTATGTTTTGATTGGTGTATTTCGTTGCTTTCCTAGAAAGTAAAAATTTATAGGTAAAAGTTGCTTTAATTACAGCTTGATGAAAATAGTGCATAATTTGGTATGCTGAGTTTGAGTTCTACTATAAGTGATATGCAAGTATATTTTTTATGATTCCATTTCTTCTCCTTTTCCATTGGCCAGTGGAAATTACCTGCTCAATCAACCTATTAATTATTACAACAGGAGATGTTCTTCGGATAACTTTTTTTCCAAATCTAAATGGAAAACATACTTCAGAATATAAAGTATATATGATTTTTTTAAAAAAGAAAATATCTATTAATCATTAAATAAAAAATATAAATAGATAAATAATATCAGTCGTAGATGTTTATGACTGTGAAATACTGTGGTCCCCATGAGAATGGCAACAACAAGGAGGCACTTTCAAGACATGGTTTTTCACAGGAATCGTCGCTAATCACAACAATAAAGCTAGAGAAGGCCAGAAAAATCAGCACCTTCTACACATTTGTCGTTATAATTTGAAGAACTAAAAGCAAAAGATGCCCACAAAATTAATGTCGAAATTAAGTGAATTGAGCCAAACTAGTACAATATACAAATCACATCAATTATCTGTAACTGTAAAGACTATATGTAATTAGCAAAATTATCAGTGTAATTTTTAAATAAGATATACCAAAAAAAAAATATATAATATATTATAACAAATAAATATTAAAATATATGATAATCAAAAATAATATAAGTACATTCAGTATTCAAATAGATCTGTTGGCGGGATACATGGATTGGTGTTAATAGGCAACTAACATTCATGTATGGGATCTACCAAAAGCGTCGGTTATAATAGATCTGTTGGCGGGATACATGGATTGGTGTTAATAGGCAACTAACATTCATGCATGGGATCTACCAAAAGCATCGGTTATAAGTAGGGAAGGTGCAAGCACCTTACTCGTCCGTTCCGAAGAACGGAAACTGAGTGTGTGATTTTGAAAATTGTTTGTTCCCTTTAATTAGTGTGAAAAATAATTACTTGATGGAGGTTAGCCTGACAGGACTTGATCCTGCTCCTACGTATTCCCCCGGTGCAATGGAAAATTCAAGGCTTACGTATTTCTGGTTTATGAAGGCTTGACCTTCAAAAGTGTTTGACAAAAGATTATTTTAAAGATCTTGTTTTGAGAAAGTTTTATCTTTGGGAGGGATTTTTGGCCCACTCATGCACAAGGATCGAGGCGGCTAAGGCAGAACAGGTAGCTATACGAACTACTAAATGTTGAACAGCAGGTAAACCGTCAGTTCCCCCATTTAGAGCCCGAGACCTATAATCCCAAAATATTAAAAAAGATTTTTAAATCTTGCACAAGGCCCGAGGTGGCTAAGGCAACACGGAGACTTATGTGAACTACTAAATGTTGAGGAGCAGTTAGACCGTCAGCTCCCCATTTAGAGTCCATTGCGTGAGATTTAAAGATCCCAAAATATTTAGAAAAAGATTTTTAAATTTCTGAAAAAGGGATAATTTGCAATTGACGTTGATCCTTGAACAAAGGAAAGCTCAATTTTAATAAAAGAATCTTCATTTTTTGACTTTTGGAGTAATTTGGGTTTTAATGTAATTATCTAGCAATTATGGAATTTTTATGAATTTTCTGGAATTTTTTATAAAAAATTTTTAATTTCTGGAATTTTTTTATTAATTTTCTGATTTTCTAGAATTTTTTATTAATTTTTTATTTTCTGAAAATTTTTATTAATTTTCTGATTTTCTAGAATTTTTTTATTAATTTTTGAATTTCTGGAAATTTTTATTAATTTTTGAATTTCTGGAAATTTTTATTAATTTTTGAATTTCTGGATTTTTTATTAATTTCAGAATTTCTGGAATTTTTTATTAATTTTTGAATTTCTGGAAATTTTTATTAATTTCTGAATTTCTGGATTTTTTTATTAATTTCTGAATTTCTGAAATTTTTTATTAATTTTTGAATTTCTGGATTTTTTTATTAATTTCTGAATTTCTGGAATTTTTTATTAATTTTTGAATTTCTGGAAATTTTTTATTAATTTCTGAATTTCTGGAATTTTTTTATTAATTTTTGAATTTCTGAAAATTTTTTATTAATTTCTGAATTTCTGAAATTTTTTATTAATTTTTGAATTTCTGGAAATTTTTTATTAATTTCTGAATTTCTGAAATTTTTTATTAATTTTTGAATTTCTGATAATTTTTGATTAATTTTTGAATTTCTGGAAATTTTTTATTAATTTTTGAATTTCTGAAATTTTTTTATTAATTTTTGAATTTCTGGAATTTTTAATTAATTTTTGAATTTCTGGATTTCTGGAATTTTTTATTGATTTTTAAATTTTTTATTAATTTTTGAATTTCTGAATTTTTTTATTAATTTTTGAATTTCTTGATTTTTTTATTAATTTTTGAATTTCTGAATTTTTTTATTAATTTTTGAATTTCTTAATTTTTTTATTAATTTTTGAATTTCTGGAATTTTTTTTTAATTTTTGAATTTCTGAATTTTTTTTTATTAATTTCTGAATTTTTAAAATTTTTTATTAATTTTTAAATTTCTGAAAAATTTTTATTAATTTTTGAATTTCTTGATAATTTTGGGGACATAATAGGTATATTGTGAAGCGCACAACATATTTTTATGCTTGATTTTGTGATTCCATTCACATTCAAAGTAAATACCATAACAGGACATGATATAAGATCACGAAGCAGTGCAGAACTAGTTAAGAAAATTAATTTTTAAAAAAATTTTGGTATCTAAATGTAACTTCTAAAATAAATTTATTTATATAAACGCACAATAATTTGATAGACATTTTATAATCTTCTTATATCTTAGAATACTTTCGTTAAAAAAGTAAATATTAGTCGTATAGTTATACATATAACATATATAAATGATTTTAATTTATTTTGTACATTAAATTTAATAATTGGTATTTATTTATTATATATATATATATATAAAGTGAACCTTGAGCTAAGAATAAAAATCTTAGGCTTCGGCATTTCGACTTGAAATCATTACAAAAATAATATCGACCCGAATAGGAAAAATTTTGTCGCTAGATTTATCTTCATTAATATAGTATTTGTTTAATAAAAATTAAATTATTAATATAAATAGTAATTCTTTAAAAAAATTTAGATATGAAATTATAAATATAAATATTATAAGTTAACAGAGATTTTTAATAACAAGTAGAAATAAAAAGATAAGTTAATTACTTATAAATTAATATGGTTAATATATATTTTTTACAATATAAAAAACAATGAAGTTCAAATTCATAACCTTCATGTAAAATTTATAACCTCTTATGTAATTAAAAGAATAAAAAATATTATAAAAATATATAAATTATATAACTCATAATATATATATACATCAAATTTATATGTTAATAAATAAATAAATTAATAATTATTGTTACACAATTTAAACAATATAAAAAATGCTATATGCTATATAATGTTTTTTCCATATCGTTACCATTGACTCACACTACGCATAACCAAATTATTATGGAATAATTCTAATTACTAAAATAGATGTTCTCTTTCTTTTTCTAAAGATAATATTGATGAGATAATTTTTTTGACTAATATTATTTTAGGATTTTTTTTAATAATATGACCTCATCTTACAATCGAATGAAATATTTTTTAATAATATGACCTCATCTTATAATCGAATGAAATAAAAACAGTTACATCCAATTTGGTTAGAGAGGATAATTTTTTATTTTGTTTTAAAATTTTTGAATGAATTAACAAATTTTTTATTTAATTTTAGCTTTCCCTAAAAAAATTAAGAATTTAAAAAATAAATCATTATTTATTAAATTTTTTATATATAATTAGACACATTAAGAAAATTATAATATTTATTATGTTTAGAATGAAAAGATAAAAATTGAGACGCTATATATAGAACCCATCAACCAACTTATATTCTAATTTTCTTAATTACATTGAATACAAATGTGGTCTAATCAGTAATTGTACACTTTTTGTAGTACAATAAAATAATAATAAATCTTTATGTAAATTACTTTTTTTAAAAAAATACATAATTAATATAACAACTGCGTCTAAATAGAAAATTCACGTTTGATTTAAGAGAACTATTGCTATCATATAAAGATTTTTTTATCATTTGCTTTGGAAGGGATGCAAAACTCTAGGTTTACCATTGAGTAAGGATATTCTTGCATGTAAGTCAAAATTAAATGAATAAATGTTCATACATTCACTATATACTGCATGATTTTTAGTTATAAAGAGATTAGGAATGTCTGAATAAATATTTTATAAAAAATTTAGAGCTTTTTTAAAAAAATATAAAAAAATATTAAATGGACCTTTTAAATTTTTATTTAAAAAATATTAATAAAAAAATTATATATTTTTTAGTTAAATATTATTTAAAAAGGTCCAAATAAATAGCTGTATAAATTGTCAAGGGAGATGGCTGTTGAAAGTCAAACAAGATTGTACCTTAAATACCAACTGACTAGAAGGTATCGTAAGAATGGAAAAAGTCAAAAGTGTTTTTTGATAACAACTATAACCAGGAATCGTCAGAGAGGAAAAAATCCGAAGTGTTTTGATAATGCTACCAAAAAGAAATTTGAACCAGAATCTTAAACGATCAAAACAAAACTAAAACAAAACTGTACATGTACAACAAAAAAAAAAACAGATAAATCTTCTCGTCGTAAATGTAGATTATTTATTTACTTTTATAATTGAAAGTTTAGGTGTGAAACATATTTTAAAATTTTTAAAAAAATATGTTAAAAATTATATTTTAATAAAATATTATATTAGTAATAAAATATCAACTTATGATTTTATAAATTATGAATTCAATTGACATAACTATTAATTTATTAAAATACCTTTATTTAATAAAAAATAATACACTCTAATATATTAAAATATATGTTAAGAGATTTCCTAACACGGGTAGATGAATATGCATGATTAATCCAGTTTAACTAAAAGTTTTAAGATTCAAGTGATAAATATATAGTTATATTAAAAATCTAATGATCTAGATAAAAAAAATTATGTGTACGGCAGTAGTATTGGAAATGTTCACTATAAACTGGCTTATATTTAGTTTGTTAAGATTTTATCATAATGCAAAAATAGATGAATATAAATTTTTTAAATTTATATTATGAATTTATTCTAATGATACTTTCCTCAAATTTAATTTTGATCCGAAAGTAATACAATGTGAATGATTGAATTTTTTTTTAAAAGGTATAATTTATTTTTATAAATAAAATTTTATGCATTTAATTTTAATATAATATCAGTTTCAAGCAATTAAAATTTCTATTAGTATAAATTTAAAATAACTATTATAAAATTTATTATTTTTAATAATATAATAATTTATATCAAATGATAATATAAATTTCAAAGTTGATCATATATAGTTTATAATTTGAGTGAAGCAGTGGAATTCTCACTAAATAGTAGATCATCTTTATAGCATAAATAATTAAAAAAAAATTATATGTATTAAAAAATAAAAATAATATTCTTTATTAAAAACTATAATAGTTAATATTATTAATATATTAAATTATATAATTTATAATAAAAGTTTATTATATATAACGTTTCTATTATATATATATATATTCTTAAATATATTAAAAAATCAAATAATTTATCACTTTATTATGTATGAGCTCAACTCAATTTTTGCACATTTTTACGAAAAAAGTACATAAACTTTAAAAGCCACGTAATAATGGTTCAAGGATATCAAATTTTCAGCCCATCATAATTTTACTTATTAAAATCATCATTATGCACTATCAAATAAAATTAACATTACGCATTGAAATTATTCATCAAGGTATAGTTGTATGATTCTTAAAAGAAAATCATTTTTTTTTCAAATTTCTGAAACAAATTTTGATTAAAAGGTAATTGTCGCCTAAAATTAATTTGAAAACAATCATGCAGTTTAGAGACAAATTAAATTAAATTTGATACTATTTATTTGTATACCAGATTTTTCACTAAAATATGTTAAATTTAATAAATCATAAGACAATAATAAAATTACCATGCATAAAACGGGTAAAAGGAAATCTCACAAACGTGAAGTGTGAAAATTATCACCAAAATACCCTATTGAAAAATATAAACAATAAAAAGAAATCAAAATTTAGTTTATCTATAAAATAAACATATTTTCAAAATTTTTATAATGCGTTAATATTTAAAATTTAAATCAAGTTCGTATTTAAAATTTTTTTTTAACAAATGTTTAATTTAAGAAAAGTCACTTAATTTAATAAAAATACTCTTTTTTAAAATAACAAATTTAATTTAAAATATAAAAATATATTATTAAATTCAATTTAGCTATCAATTTAGTTAACATACTGAATTATTGGATTAGTTGTTGAATGCGTAAACAAGAAATACACAAAACACTTTTTTTAATATATTTTTTAATATGCTTCTTTGATTAGATAGCTTAATAAAGTCAACATAGTTTTTTAAAATAGATATTTGTATGATTTTTAAAATATTAGTCAATAGATGTAGTTAAGAATATGTTTAAAAAAGTGTTTTTTATTTATCATAAATGTCTATATAATTTTTAAATATTTAAGTAGAATATAGAAAAAATTATCATCCATGCATATTAAAATTTGAGAATGAGTAAAAATATATTTAAGCTAAAATAGTTTCAAACATTAATATACACATAAAAATAATAAGAGAGAAATAAGTCTTATAGTTATTAAATAAAATATTCCTCTATATTAGTATGAAAATGGAGAAGCAGAAGGATTATTTTTTAAATTTAAAAATAAAAAATAAATAACAATATAATAAAAATAATAATTTTTTAAGTTTAATTTAAATATTTTTAATTAATATAAAACAAAATTATATTATTAATTTATATTTTATTTTTTCTCTATCTAAATAAAAGATAAAAAAAATTTATATTTTTTTTATTTATTTTTATCAATCAAACAAATTATTTTTTTTATTATATTTTTACTATATTTATCATTTTAATTTTTTTTATCATATTTTTTTTAGTATTTAACAATACATGAAAATAGAACATGGTGGGACAAGTTTTATGTTCCTACCCCTATTTCTAAATTTATCTTTATCTATATCATTCTTTTTGTTTTTGTTATGATTAAAAAATTAAATCTCATTACTATCTTAAAATAGGATAAATACTATGATTGTAAGTGTATTTTATATAATATTTTATTTATTATTCAAACAAAGAATAAGGAACAATGTGAAAGAAAAATATATTTTTTGAGTTTAATCTCAACATTAATAATAGAAATCAAAAGTTAATTTAATAAAATAAATAACAATGGATAATATATTATTAAATAATACTTTTTATTAAATTAAATAATAATAATAAATTCAAAAAATTAAAGAAAATATATTAGACTTTAAACATCATATTTATCAGAAGTACTTTATTATATCATGTGAATTATATTTAAAATTTGTGTAATTTACCTAAAACACAAGTTAGACAAGATAAATTTTTAAATAATGTAACAATTTTTTAAATAATATTTTTTATGATAAATCAACTTTTAATATAATGCTAATAATAATATTTTATATTTTAATTTTGTAAAGTTTAAATGTGTAATAATGATAAATGTTGACAAATAAGAAAGATTAAAAAAAAATTAAAATTAAACTTAGATCATTTGATGTTATAAATCTTAAAAGCTTCACTAAGTTAATCAAATTTTCTAATTTCTCCCTGCTTAGACCAACACTTTCATATCCTATGCACCAACAACAAATTAACATCTAAGTATGTATTTGGATTAATAACTAAATTATTTTTAACAATTGAGATAATTATTCTAACATTTTTAGAACTTATCAAACTAAAAAATATATTTAATATATTTTTATTAATTTATATAAAGATATAATATTGTATTTTTTTTTAATTTTAAAATTCTAAATAATTTTTTTATAATTTTTTATTATATTATATAAATTAAAAAAATTAAAATAATGTAAAAAATAAAAAAGTATCACATGATTTTTTATGAATCTTACGGGACAGTAATATAATTTCCTTATAAAATAAGGTTGATGTTATGATATATTAGATGAAAACTATTTTATTTTTTGAACTGTATAAAAATGGCTTTTCTATTATAAAAGTATAAAAAAATAATATAAAATTATTTATAGTATTTAATTTAATATTTAAAATAAATAATTATTAAAAATAAAATAAAAATCAACTAAAAATTAGATTGATAATTTTTAAAATTTTGTTTATCTTTGTTGAAAGTTAGATTTTGATATAATTCAATCTTAAAATATATTAATATAGGATTCTATCAATCTTAAATAAATATTTTATTTATAAAATATAAAATAATTTTTAAAAGTTTACAAAAAAAAATTAAATAATACTTTTCATAAATTTTTGTAAACAATAAAAAAAATTATCCACAACAAACAAACGTCCAACTCAAAGCCATCATTTGTGCTTCTTCCAACAAAAGTTTTTTTATTATCACACCTAATCGATGCATGAGCTCTAATGGTGGAACATTCTTGTTTGCATCTTTATCAAATTAAAATATCAAAAGATATTTTAATCATTTCTCCTTTGATTATTATGCATATATTATAGCAAAAATTCTTAGATGAAATTTGTTGAATTGGATTTTTTTTTGTGATTTGTTACTGTAGATAGTTTTATGGATATTGTTATAAGTTATAAAGTGTTTTATTTTTGGGGAAGAAAATAGACTGAGTTTTGAAGTTTGATCTATTCAAAAATTTTGAGGTTTAAATCTGAATCTATTATCTTTTATAAATTTTTTTATTGTCAAAGTTTGACATGTATTAAAGCCTACAAGACCATTTAAAAGACTATAATACAAAAATTACTAATAAATATACTTAAAATCTATACAAATGATTGATTAAAAAAGTTTAAACGTTACAACCAACAAGATAAAAGATTCGTAAACTTAATTATATAATTTTACAATATGTATATTAAACACTAATTATATGCAAATATAATAACGTATGCAAAAAATATATATAACACATGCACATAACGTGCGTGCGCATATATATATATATATATATATAAATTTAGATACACATAAAAAGTAAAGTAAAATATAAAATATTTATTTTAAAATTAAAGTAACATGTACAACTTTTATAATAAACATCATAAAGTTTTACAAATATAGGGTTCATCTTGTTTAAAATTATTTTTTTTTATAAATTATGTAAATATATTAATATTATACAAATATACAATATATAAAGATAAATATATTCTTAATTAGGTTAGGATAAACATACTTTGTAATAAGTTTAAGTTATTGGTTACACATGAAAATTGCAATTCATGAAAACTGTCCGCTAAGGGTCATGGAGTAGTTTCCTTGGTAAGAAAATAATCCTATCTTAATCTCCCCTCTACATTTACGAACCCATATTAATGCCCACTAACTTTGATGGCGGTTTTTGATGGAAAAAACGCTTATAAATAGACACTTAAGCATAAGTTCTTGAGCATAAAATATTCGGCACTAAATATTCCATTTAGAGTGAATTTTGAGTGTTTGAAAGACCCCTGAAAGTGCTTTTATTTCTGTTTGGAAAGATTCAACTCGGTTCCCCCAAAAGCAAACAAATTACATAGTAATGATGGGAGGTATTTGATCTTATTCCGCTACTTTTTATTCTCCTTATATGTATCACATGTCTTACATAGGGTATCATAACATAATTACCTTCTGTCTTGTTGTTATATGAGCATCTTTTATAATTTTTTGGATAATTTGATTTTGCATGTTTTAAACAAAAATTAAAATCTAAATTATTATAAATTTGGTTTCTAAAATTTTTGAGCATTAAAGTATAATTTCAATGTTACGAAAATTAGAGCTTGGTACTCTTTATGGTTTCTTGTTTGGATCTTTGCAGAACCCATTTTTATTTACACAACACCTTTCCTGCTTGATTTACGTGTGAATTGGATGCTTTCGCTTGAATTTAAAAATCATGAACAATAAAGAAAATTTAAAAATATGTGGGAGAACTTTTTCCCACTTTATAATTTGCATGTATTTGGTGCACACAAGTTTTAAAATAAATAAAATAATATGGAACAAGAATCCATACTTTTGTTTTTTGCTTGAACATTAAAATAGATAGCACATCGACCTGTCTACTTTTACTTGAACGATTAAAATAATAAAAGATGATTTGAGAATTTGGAATTTGTTTTTAAAATTTTTATAATATTATTATTATATGTGTATTTTAGATAAGTTATGCATACAAATTTTTGGAAATTATTTAACTATATTTATTACATAAAGTACTTAATAATAAATATTGATTTAATATTTAGTGATTAAAATAAATTTATTTAATTATTGTTTAACAACAGTAGTTTTAGTTAGATAAAATTATTTTGAAATCACATGAAAAGTTGTAGATATTAAATAATTTCATAAAATATTGGAGATTAATATCATGTGATTAATATAATTTTTAAAGAATAACCACAACATCTTTAAATTAGAAAAAATTATAGATAAGTCACCTATAATTAAATATATTATTTACAATTATTTCACTTTTAATATAATAAATTTATTTTATAGGATGTTATTACATTATATTATATTGTAAATTAATTGAGATAAAATATTAAATTATTTACTTAATTATCCATAGGAATTAAGGAAAGGAATATAATTTTATAGTTTTATCAATATGGTTGTATGAGTTTATTTGAATTAGGAATTTAGCCCACAAGCAAATTCTGTCCTAAAATTCATATTTTATTGTATGATTTACATTGATAAAACATAATTATTTAGTTGTCTCATTTTATAAGCATGTTAAAAAAAAATTTTCTGTACAATTTTCAACCTATGAATACATCTGATACAAAATGTTAAATTCCCAAACTTAAGGGTAATAATTATAAGGTGTGAAAGGAGAGAATTCTCCTTCACTTAGGTTAGATGGACATTGATTATGTCATTTGTAAGGACGAACCACCTTCGATTACGGAGGTTAGTGAGTTTGATGATGTTAATCTATATGAAAAGTGGGAGCGATCAAAGCATCTCTACATTATGTTTATAAAGACTAACATCTTTTTTACCATTTGGGGTTCTGTTGAGCAGTATGACAATGTCCGAGTCCTACTGAAGGCAATTGATAAACAATTTGCAACTTTATAAAAAGCCTTGATAACCACCTTAATTATGAAATTTTCTAACGCAAAGTTCACTGGTATTAAAGGAATGCGTGAACACAACATACACATGAGGGATATAACGACCTAACTTAAGGCTCTTAAAGTTACTATGTCAAAATATTTCCTTGTGCACTATATATTGAATTCTTTATCGTAATAATATGGACCCTTCAAAATTTCTTATAATACACATAAGGACAAATGGTCCATCAATAAACTTATGACCATGTGTGTGCAAAAAGAAGTGAGATTACTTATAAAGGGTAGTGAGAGTGTGCATCTCGCAACTCGAGGAAGGAACAAGAATGACCAAGTCAAAAAGAAAGGAAAGGAAAAATTGTTTCCCAAAGGAGACATAAAGAAAGAATCCAAGTACTTCTTCTGCAAAAAAAAAAGGGGCACATGAAGAAGGATTGCCTTAAGTTCCAATCCTAACTTAAAAAGAAAGGTAACATATTTTCACTTGTCTATTATGAGTCTAATATGGTTTATATTTATAATAACAAATGGTGGATTGATTCTAAATCTATAATCCATGTTACAAATACCTTATAGGGTTTGCAAAACCTGAAGGAACCAATAGGAGTTGAGCGATGTATCTATTTAGGAAATAATATGCAATCGCATGTGGAAGCTATTGGAACTTGCAAATTAGTACTTAGGGTGACTTTATTTTAATTTTAGAAAAGACCTTTTATATTCCTAGTTTTTCTATAAATTTGATTTCTATTTCAAGACTTGTTTCGTTGGGATATAATTTTAGTTTTATGAACATTGGTTTCAATTTCTATTTTAAATCTGAACATATTAGTAAAGATGTTTTATGTGATGGTCTTTATTCCTCCAATTTATAAAATATTGCCACTCATGATATTTTGTATGTTCAAACCAGTAAGTACTAAATAGTGTGTTATTAATGAGGATTCTTCTATCTTATGGCATCAGAGATTAGGACATATATCCATTAAGAAAGTTAAACGATTAGTGAATGATGGTATACTTAGTACTTTAGGTTTTACTGATTTTAAGACTTGTATAGATTGCATAAAGGGAAAACAAATTAACAAGTTTAAGAAAAATGTTAAAAGAAGTTCAACCGTATTAGAAATCATTAATTATGATATCTGTTATCCAGATATGGATGTTCATGGACAAAAGTACTTCATCACCTTTATAGATGATTACTCACAATACATGTATCTCTACATGCTTCACAGCAAAAATGAAGCATTAGATGCCTTTAAGGTTTTCAAGACAGAAGTAGAGAAACAATGCGGTAAGCAAATTAAGATTGTGAGAACGGATAGATATGGCGAGTATTATGGTAGATACAGTGAAGATGGACAAGCACCAAGTTCATTTGCAAAGTTTCTTCAAGAAAATTGGATAGTTGCCTAATATACCAGGTTAGGTTCTCCTAATCAAAATGGTGTAGCGGAAAGAAGAAACCGAACTTTAATGGGTATGGTTCATGGTATGATTAGCAGTTCTAAACTGGCAAAATCTTTATGGGTTGAAGCTCTTAAAATGGCAACGTATATATTGAATCGAGTTCCAACTAATGATGTCTCTAAAACACCATTTGAGTTATTTAAAGGTTGGAAACTAAGTTTGCGATATATGCGCGTATAGGAATGCCCATCTGAAGTGAGAGTTTACAACCCACAAGAAAATAAACTTGATCCAAGGACCATTAGCAGACATTTCATTGGATATGCTGAAAGGTCTAAAGGATATAAATTTTATTGTCCATCTCATAAAATTAGGATTGTGGAGTTAAGAAATACCAAGTTTTTTGAAAATGACTTGATTAGTAGGAGCATCAGATCATTAAGTGAAAGATTCGAGTTAGAGCAGTCTAACATGTAACCTTCTCCATTAAGTCATAATGAACTATAGTTTTTCATCATACTCTTTCAGTTCAAGTGCATGTTGAACGATTTGTTCCTAAAGCTCCATAAATTGCTGAAAATAATCTAGTAGATCCTATTCAACAAATGTCAGAAATTGATGAACATCCAGTTGAATACATGTTCCTAAAAAAGATGTTGATGCAATATTAATAAGATCCACTATAGTAAGAAAATCAATATTTTGAATGACTATGTGGTGTATTTGCAAGAATGTGAGTATAATGTTGGAGTTGAAAATGATCTTGAATCCTTTTCACAAGCCATAAGTTGCAAGGAGTTAGAACTATGGTACAATGTCGTGAAGGAAGAGATGAACTCTTTGAAAAGAAACAATGTCTAGGATCTTGTCTTGTTGCCTGAAAGTGTAAAAGGGTCTATAAAACCAAAATGGACTCACTAGGAAACATAGAAAGGTATAAGGCTAAACTTGTTACAAAAGGATTCACTCAACAAGAATGAATCAATTACACAGACTTTTAGTCATGTATCTAGGAAATATTCCTTACGTATCATGTTTGCATTGGTGTCTCGTTTTAATCTTTAGTTGCAACAAATGGATGTGAAAACAACTTTTCTAAATGGAAATCTGGAAGAAGAGGTTTATATGAAACAACATGAAGGATTCTCCTCCAATAATGGTGAACAATTGGTATGCAGGTTCAAGAAATCCATATATGGCCTGAAACAAGCATCTCATCAACAGTATTTGAGATTTAATGATATTAACTCTTCATTTGGTTTTGTTAAGAACATCATGGATCAATGTATATACCAAAAGGTTTGTGGAAGCAAAATTTGTTTCCTTATTCTATATGTGGATGACATTTTACTTGCAACAAATGACAAAGACATGTTGCATAAGATGAAACAATTTCTTTCTAAGAATTTTGATATGAAGGACATGAGTGATGCATCTTATGTCATTGAGATTAAGATTCATCATGATAGACATAAAGGCATCATATGTCTATCTTAGAAAACCTATGTCAACAAAGTCTTAGAAAGGTTTCGGATGCAGGGTTGTTCACCAAGTGTAACACCTGTTGTCAAATGTGATAGATTCAATTTGAATCAATGCCCTAAGAATGACCTTGAGCAAGAACAAATAAAGAGCATTTTATATGTTTTTATTGTTGCGATCTTAATGCATGTTCAAGTCTGCACAAAGCTTGACATTGCATATATTGTGAGAATGTTAGGAAGATATCAAAGTAATTCAAGTATTGATCACTAGATAGCTACAAAGAATGTCATGAGGTACCTTAAAGGGACGAATGATTACATGTTTATGTATAGACACTGAGATAATTTGGAGGTGATTGGGTTCTTCGACTCTGACTTTGCTGGTTGTATTGATTCGCAAAAATCAACATCTGGTTACATTTTTATGTTAGCCAGTGGAGCTATATCTTGGAGGAGTGCAAAGCAGACCATGACTGTTATATATATAATGGAGGTTGAGTTCATTTCATGTTTTAAGGCTTCCTTACATGGAATATGGTTGAAGAGTTTCATTTATGAGATTAGACTTCTAGATTCCATTTTTACGTCAATAAAGATATATTATGGCAATTCAACTACAATGTTTATGGTTAAAATTATAAAAGTAGAAGTCGAAGTAAACATATCGACATTAAGTATTTAGTCATTAGGAAGCATGTCAAGGATACGAAAGTAATCATTGAACACTTTAACATCAAGCTAATGTTGGCTGATCTTTTAACTAAGGGTATACCACCATACAATTTTAAGGATTATGTGGTCACTATAGGACTTGGTTCCACTTTGTAAATTGTTGTTAAAACAAATATTTATAAATTTTACTATCACTTCCCACATCTAACATTTGTGTATATACATTCATTTATTTGAGAAATGTTACTATAATATGGACTTAGAATAAACATTGAGTTTATTCATTAAGTAATTTGGATAGGATTTAGAAATAAGATATATTGTGATACATGGAAGATATTACTTAATTTAAAAATAAATATCGCTATGATTCATGTTTTGTGTTTCTGAAGTACATAATACTTTATGAGTATTTATTGAAGACATACGGATCAAGTGGGAGATCGTTGGTTACATGTGCAAATTATACGTTCATAGAAATTGTCCACTAAGGGTTATGGAGTAGTTTCCTTATTAGAAAATGATCATATTCTAACCTCTCCTCTACACCCATAAACTCATATTGATGCCCACTAACTTTGATGGCGATTTTTTATGGAAAGAAACACCTATAAATAATCACATAAGCATAGGTCCTTGAGCACAAAACATTTAGCACTAAATATTCCATCTAGAGTAAGTTTTGAATGCTTGGAATACATTTGGAGGTGCTCTAGTTTCTGTCCGAAAAGTTTTAACTTATTTTCCACACAGGCAAACAAATTATATATCAATGACATGAGGTATTTGATCATATTTCACTGCTTTTTATGCTCCTTATATGCATAATATGTCTTACATAAATCTATCTTATTTATCTAAAAATATTTTTTAATAAATCTAAACATATCTATTTATTAAATAAGTCGAATCAAGTTAAATTTTAAATAAATCGAATTATAGATTCTTTTAAACAATTATTTTTATTCATATTTATGTCAAGACTTTCTTACTCTAAACTAGTTAAGTTTATTATCATGTTTAATTTACTTAAAATTAAATTAAAAAAAATAAAAAATTAAATGATTCAACATGTTATAATAAATCATATTTATATAATAATATAAATAATTAATGTTTATGACCTTGATTTATGCTATTATTATGTTAAGTTTAAATTCATATATATATATATATATATATATATATATATATATATATTTTCTTATCATAAACATTATATTAATAATATGATTATGCATCATTCTAATAAATTTATATTGTTATATATTATTAATATATTAAATAAAATTCATATTAATAAAATTAATTCTAATGTTCAACATTAATATATGTTATTTTTTAATATATTTATATAAAATAATATTTTTTAATTGGATTCTAATATTTTAAATTTTATATTAATTATAGTAATATATCATAATAATTTAATAGTTATATTAATATAAAATATATTTTATATATCAGTATAAATTATATTTATGTAAAATTTTTGAATAAAAAAAAATAACAATAATAATTTATAAAGTGTAAAAAAATTTAAAAAATTATAGAACTATACTAAATAAGAAATCTTATTTTTGTTTAACTTAAACTACAAATTTATTCAATAATCTTAAAAATATTTTTAAAGATATATGAAAAATAAATTAATCTAAAATATA
Organism: Canavalia gladiata; assembly: GCA_037954105.1. Lineage (NCBI taxonomy): Eukaryota > Viridiplantae > Streptophyta > Magnoliopsida > Fabales > Fabaceae > Canavalia > Canavalia gladiata. Next base: position 15,598,429 of record CM075658.1, on the reverse strand, counting down.
TATTTATGAATAATTTAAGTAATATATATTTAATTATTATTAAATAAAATATCATGTTTTTTATAAAAAATATTTAAATGAATCAACTTTTTTTAAAAAAAAAAACTTACATCGATATTATTTCTAACTTTATCAACTATAAATTACTTCTTAACATTTATATCAATTTATGTTGGCTTATTGAAATAAATTTATCTCTAATTATGGATATATAAAATTTAAATATAAAAACTATTTATAGATAGGATGAGATAATTTGGATAATATTTATTTTTAAATATATTTAAGAATATATAATAATAAATTATTAAATAATATTTTTTTAGTAAAAATTATATCATTTAATATTATTAATATATTGGATATTATGATTTACCATAAATATTTATTATATATAAATTTTATTATATATCTTTAAAAATACATTTAAAAATTATTAAAATTTTCATGTAGATTGAAATTGTGTTTTTAATTAAAGTCTTTTTGTCACAATTTTAAAAACCTCGTCTAAAACGGTAGGTGGGACCATCTGTTCTCCCATAGTAAACCGAGCAGTGGAGGGCGTTGCAATTTGAAGAGATGAAAGTATAATTAAAAAATAAACACATGTTAAAAAAAATAAAAAAAAAATATTTTATTAACAATATAAGTTGTAATGTTTAATGGATTAGATTATTTAATTTCAGGTAAAAACTCACTACATTTAAATTTTTATTATGTATTTTTTAATATATTATAATTTGATAAAAATATTGTTAATATATATGTTTTAAAATTTTTAATATACTTTAAAATTATATTTAATGGAAAAATATACTGTAAAATTATTAATTAATACTTTTAAGAAATGTAGATACTGATTAGGAGAGGAATTAAGCAAAGAATAAGTTAATTAGTGAAAAAAACGATTTAAAAGCCAAAATACATGTGTGATTACTGATTAGGATAGGAGAGTCAACGCAGAAAGTCAAAGGGGGAGAGGCTCTTATAAAGACCTAAAGAAAAGCGACAATGTTTATGTGACAGAAGGGAGGGGAAGGCTTCTTTTCTCCACACACACAAAACGACCATAATTCTTATCGCAGATTGAGCTTATTATTTCATCTTCCATAGATGCCCCTCCGCTAAATCAGCGAAACCAACACGAAGCTGTGTTACGTTTTTGTTGTTGTTATCGCTGCTCTGAATCCGTGATACACGAAGATACTAAGATACGTACATGCATATGCGTATGTATGCGTAGATCTGGACGGAGTAGAAGAACAAAGCGACGCCATGTCGGGATTCAGAGACGCTCACTGTTTTCCGCGTCTCCTTCTCTCTGTCAATCTCGCTCTCGCTATTTTTCACGCTGTTCTCGCTTTCCTCGCCTTCTTTCAGGTTTCTTTTCGCATTGCTTCCTGCATTTACATTTCCCTTTCTCTCTCTTTTTTCCAGTTTTGGCGTTGTGTGGCGAGCAATTTAGGTTTTTCGTTTAATTTGGGGGAAATGGATAAGGACTGAGCGGAATGGGGAAAATGCCTGGAATTTGGGAGGATAAATAAACGTGCATTTTTTAATTTTAAACTGTTTTTCTCCGATTGTGGCTGTTTGGAGTCATTGCTTGATGTTTTGAGTTATTGTGTTGTGTTTTTTAGAGGCATTTTGTTAAATTTGTTATATCTAATATTCAATTGACTAACTCCGTAAACCCTTTCTGAGTGTGGAAGGATTATCATTGGAATATGCTGTGTTTGATAAGTAGTTGAGGAATTTTTAAGGGTGGTTTGCTTGTATAGTTAGTTAACTTATTTTACTTTTGCAGTTGACTTTTGTTTGTTGGGTGTGCTTCATCACCTTTTCAGTTTAATAGTTTGGGATAATATTCGTTTAACACTTATGTGAGACATTAAGTTCCTTGTGCTACCGTGTGAAGTACTGAAGTCTGAAGTTTTTTGCCTTTACTCATTGTCAGTTTCTTGTTTTTTATTTCGGTGCCCCAGTTGCTGAGGATTCACATGAGGAATTTGCATCGTGGTTGGACTCGCCAAAAAGTAAGTGTCTCTTTCCTAGCTACTTGTCTGAGATTGCTACTATAACCACATCTTTTCTAATTGGATGGACCTGTGCTGATGTAAATTAATAAGCCCATTGGCACCACTTAGTGGTTAATGCTGTGGTCTCACGATATATAGCAGTGCTACTATGCTAATCATCAAGATTAGGGTTTGTAATGTGACATTCATTAGAACATTAGGGCATGAATCAGTGTGTTTATAGCGAAGGCCAGAAGAATATGCTTTTGCAACTACATAAAGTAACTGTCTTTTAGTATTTTCTAGATGCAAATATGTGCTACCTTTACTTCAGAGTTTGAATATGCAAATATGAATCAAGTGGTGAATGTATGCAACAAATACTCGTCATAACGTAATGTCAATTTGTCTCTATGAAATAATAAATGTTAGTGCTGTCCTTTTAATAAGAAATGATAGACATGGAGAGGGATATTGCAATGTGGTTGCTGGTTAGGCATTTGTATAAACACTGTACATAGGAAAATGCTACTTCTATCTTTGAAATTTTTAGTAATATATAATTTTTTATGGGTTTCGTTTTCATGTTACTCAGCGTTAGCTTCTGATGACATGTAAATATGATGTTTTGCAGGTGTTCCATGTATTGATTGGCTCTTCTAATTTGGGTTAGTTGTATTTTACTTTTGATGTTCAAGTCTATGTTATGTTCTACATATTTTTCATCATTTCCTCATTTTTTTTATGGTTATATGTTAAGTATTTTAGTTTTAGCATTTTACTTTGCTACAATTTATTCGCCCATTTTGATATTTATCTATTACTTTCCTGTTATCATTGATAAATGATTGGGTTTAGATTGATTTGGTCCACTGCTACACCATTTCATCAGAAAGTTTATAAGTTTTAAATTGTCTTCACGTTCTTTGGTACCACCTATTTTTTCCAGTTTGTTTTATCTGAAGGTAGCTTTATACTTTGGCACTTTGACATACTTTTCTTATTTATCTTCCTAATTTCCCCCCCTCTATTCTATTGCGTTTGTTTTGGAATAGTGCTTTGTCTGAAATGGCTATATTTCTAATATTACTCTCACCTGACACCATCCACTATAGTTCTGTCAGTGTCATGTACTGCTTGCATCAATTCTGAGGTGTCTCCAAAAGTGCAGAAGTATGATCCAAGTGAACCTAGAAATAAATATTTACATCTGTGTGACACTTTCCAGTTCTGAAATGTCAGGCTATTAGGATTGCTATAAATACTGAAAATTTGCATATACATAGGAAAAGATGCTTTGTATTCCTGACTCCGGAGCATTCTCTTTTTCCATTCTTCATAAGTACGGGTGCCAAAGATGCGAATGACTACGGCTAGACCCCTGAGGAACTTAATATTGCCTGGGCCTTGGTTGGTATTCTTTAGCTAGCTGGTTGACTTGAAAGTTAGTTTCTTACAACTTGACAGTTCTCTCTCTCTCTCTCTCTCTCTCTCTCCATGCATTTGTGTATATAGTGTAAAATTAAACTGAAGTTTAACAACTTTTTGTAGGATAAATATTTGATAGGAACCGATCCTATTGAGACAGGAAATGAGTGAGAATATGTGTATTGTATTTATCACTATAAAGGAAAAACTGCAGGAAGAAATAAGTGTGAAGCTCCCAGCTATGAAAGAATTTCCATGCCCAAGGCCTAAGCCAACAATTGCAAAACTGATATAATGACTACACAACCCCTTTCCACTATCTAAAGCGTACATTCTCTCTCTTGTAACTAATTATTCTTTCCCTCGTTTCCTACTCTGGACCTACAGGAATACACCTGTAGGATATTTGGCTTGGGGTCCGAGTCGTATTTCACCAAGTCCACTTCTGGGTTAAAAATTTATATATTGGAAACCATGGTATTGCATATTACTTAGAAGTTCTTTAAATAGTATAGGTCAAGTGCTGAAGTCTTAGACTTGTGTCCGCTAATCCTAATTCTTGCTGAATCAGGAAGTTTGCATTTTGATGGAAAATATACTGACTTTCTTTCATTAGGTCATGACAGATTTTATTGTACAATAAAAATGGTGCACCAATTGTGGCTTATAACTTTATCAAGGTTAATTCATTGCTCATGCTTAACTTGGTAGGTTTGACTTTCTTTTGGCCCTCCAATATTGCAATGGTTGATATCATGGGTTGCTTGCCTGACCATCTTAATAGTCCAAGTCAACTTTAGCACTGGAATTGGGCTTGGGTGATAGGCTTAATGTTAAACCACCTTGGTTTTAAGCAATTTTCTACGCAAAAATGATAATTTCTTGATAACTCTTGATACTATCTTGGTCCAATATCGGAAAGGTTATATTTCCATCACCTATCACTAAATGCATGCTTTGATGAATGAACTGTGAGCTGTCAATAATTCATACGCTCCCCTCCCGCATTTTCTTTTTACTCCATCTAAACTACTCAATCTAATATTTCAGGTTATTTGATTTATTTGGCATTGACACTTGTTGCTGCCTGCAAAGGATGGACATGTTGGTCGCATTCTTGTGGTTTTGTATTTATGGGTATGCTTCAACTCTTTACTTACTAGTCACCTTTGGTGAATTTTTATCCTTGGTTAACATGTTTGAACTGTTGAAAATTGTTTTGCAGCTTTTCCCAAAGTACTTCTTTTTGCAGCATTTCTTCTACTTTTGTCCTTCTGGTATGTAATCTTGCTTATTCTTAAGATATTTAAATTTGTTTTGCAGACTACCAATGTTTTATAGAAAATGTTTCTTACTGCAAGTACTTATAGACCCACTTAAGTAGGTATGACAATGGATATGGTTTAGATTACTAGAGTATCTATGTTGATATGTGCATTTAAACATAAAGATCCATATGTATGTAAGTAGTAACTTTAGTACCTGGAATATGCTCCCCCTTTATTTATTTATTGATTATTTTTGTGAACTATTAAATAAGAATGCTATTTTACTACTTATATTAAATATAAAAAAAGCAACAAAAACAAAACAAAGAACATTAATTAGAAGTACAACATGCTCTCTACTTTCTTGAATTGACATGAATTGAATGAGAATTGAGAAAGTACATTTGCAGATGTTATATCTATATTATATAATTTTAGGCTATTATACTGCTAAATATGAACTACTTTCAACTTTTGCACTTGGGTTTCCTTTTGCAGGGTTGACCTTTGCCATCAGCCCGATGATGATGATGACTATGAAGGAAGTTTTTCCGAGGAACCTTTGCTAGAAAAGGCTTCAAACGAATCAAATTTAGCAAGCATAGATAGCCATAGAAAATGCTTTCCTGTTCGGTTTGCCCGGGTTGGAAATCGGCAAAAGATTGTGATTTTGGTAGGGGAAACAATTATTTTTTTCTCGTGTAATTCTGATTTTTGTGGTATCATTTTCCCCTTTATTTTGACAGTCATCTAATTATTTACTTTTCCAAGTATTTCCTCCAAATATAATGGCTCATGATTTTCCAGGTTACTTTGCTAGTTTTCATCCTGGTGCTGGCATTTGCTGTAATAATCTGGATTGGGCTAGGAAAGAATCCCATTGATTCTGAAGTGGCAGCCCGGGTAAGGGTGCAGTAATTTCAACTTTGGTTTATATTCTATCCATTAAAGGACATAGATGTAGTTCAAGATGCAAAATACAATGCCATCATTTGAACCATGTAGCCCCTCCCACCTAGTGGGAAGGCTTTGGTTGTTATTTATAATCTATGATGCCATGTGCCACTCTTTGACTTTCTAGATGGCATAATAATTGAAATCCACTTTTTATCTTAATCATTGGCACTATTTTTAAATCAGTAAATGGGTGGTAATTTTTTATTTTTAATTTGAAAATAGAAGTGTACTCTTATCATATAAAGAAGCTTCTATTTTAGTTTGATTTGATATAAAATTGTAAACATTTGAAGGACAGTAGGACACCCTTTTCACCTCAGCTAATATCTTTTTTCCTTGGTAAGAGAAAGGTGTCAAAGGCCAAACCAAAGTTAAACTATTCTACTAACTAACTGGGTCAAATATCTCTGGAAACACTTTTCTACCAAAGAAGAAATTCATTATGACAATTAGAAGATTCCAAGTTTGAAGGATAATAAATCCTCCTTATAGAGAAAAAAAAAATAGAAAACAAACCATAGAGATCAAAGAATTGATGAGGCAAAGCTACCCAATCTCCCTGCATATATGGAGGACAAACCTGTGTAAAATGGTTGTGTGCCCCATGTAACCTACTTGTTTCTTTCAAAAGTATAGCAGGCTTTGTACAATGCTTGGATGAGAGGAAAGATAATTGGGATAAGGATTTATTTTCTATTGTATGGTTGAAGAAAAAATGGAAGGAACAAAGAGAGAAAGTTGACTTTTATAGAGATAAAATTTAAAATTTCTTTCATGTATTTTCTCTCAATTCAAATTTTAAAACTTTTCCTTTCCTTCCCTTTTTTTTTCCTCCTATCCAAACAAAACCTTAGACAGAAATCATGGAGGTTATTTTAATTTTCTTTAATGAAAAAGAGTGGGAAGACCTTTGGCATATTTTGTTTTGATGAAGATGAAATTTTATGATGCTTTATAAAATATTTGGTGGTTTATAAAGTACTAGATAGAGTAAATATTAATATTAGAGAAGCAATGGTGCTTATTAGTATCATCAATGAACCCAGTGCACTCATAAGTTGAGTTGCCTTAGCCCTTAGCAATGATGTGCAAGAATCTGTTTTTTAAATATGAAGGTGATTATTCATGAATCATGCAGGTATATTTAGATCTTTCTGCTATTGGAACACTTTTGTTGGGAGGAGCATTAGCTTGCTATGGTGAGCAATTGCTATTCTATGTTTCATTTTATTTGAATTTTATTAATTTCTTTTGCTTGAGTGGATGTGTTGCTTTGTTTGTCTACATAGTAAATGCACCAGCGTTAAGCAATGCTTGAACATGGATACATATGTATGTATTCGGCTGACTATCTGGAAGGCATGTTTATTGTCAAATCAAATGAATTTTTATATTCTCAAATGCATGTGCTTCTTGCCTTCTACTCTGTGTGACACTACTTATTCCTTGTTATTTACATAAACAATTTTAGATAAGTTATAACAAAATATAGTAAAAAATGCTTGCTTTTATGGTGAGAAATATTATGTTAGCAGCATGGTGTATTCTTGATAAAAAAATTATTTTTCTTTAATAATACCAATTTGTAAAATAGTAATGTTGGGTGAGCAAGAAGATGATGCTAAACATATTACGGACCAAATTTTTGTTTAAAGTTAATTGTAAATAAAATCATAACATGTACACTCCATAACTACCTATCTTTCCCAATTCCCATACCAGCGTAGCATTATGCTTATGCTTTGATTTTTGTTTTATCAATGGTATTAAATTGTTTATGGAGCATTAACCAACTTGTTGGTATAATTTATACAATTGTCTCTAGCTATAGCTTTAATTATGGATTTATACTATATCTATACTGTCAATCACAACTGAGACACATGGATATGATTCACCCTAAGTGAATGAATTGGGATGCGGAAATGATAATAGAATGTTTTGAGAATCGGGATATGATAAGATAAAGGAATCCAACACAAACCACAACTTGCCAGAGAGCATCGAAGTTATCAAAAGGAACGTGATTCTTTCGCGACCTGCCGGAAGAACCAACATTATCAAGGATAGTTCTTTGCCCAAGAACCAAGTGAATCTCTCAAAGAAAAAAAAAATATATTATTCATCAAAATTTGTCATAGATCACCTAATTGATCTAAATTGAGAGAAAATTTAGTAAGAAGATCACAAAATATGAAATTTTAATTAAATTGCAATTTGATTTGCAATTAATTTAAAAGAAATAATTTGTAAATAAATATCAAATCCTAATGCAATCTATAACAAATCATAAACCTTAACACTTTATCTTTAATAATATGACTACATAAACTGTGGGTTTGGATCCACATAGTCATTTTTTTAAACTTTCTTGATGAGATCTTGAAGTGCTTGTTTCGTACGTTTGGTCTTATTTCTCGTCATAGGATCTTTCATTCCTTATAAAGAATCTTTTAGATGATCTCTTTTGCTAAACATGGTGCTTTCGTTCACATCACACAACATAATTATAGTAGACATATATGTCTAACACTTTGTACATTCAACTATTAAACTGAAGAGCTCTCACCTGAATCTTTTCCCCCTCCTGTTGCATGTAGTATACATACTTCAATGAGCCAGTGGTCTCTAGAGTTTGGTCTAGGATCCTGTTTGTTGTCGTTGCATATCAACCTTCTCATAATCTCGTTTTATATTCACTAGTGTATATATAGCCTAGAGTTTATATTTCATGCTTTTTTTGCCTTCCTATCTTCATTAGAATGCAAAGAAAAAATATACCTAAGTTGAAATTCCCAATTTTGCACAAAGCACCTTCTCCCTGCTCCCAAATTTATTAATACAGATCATTTGCCTGATTCCCAAGCATCCTTCATTTGATTGCTCTTGCAAAATGTTACTCCTACTCCAATAAAGTGGCCAAAGGAACTATTTGATGTCATTCCAGTTTCTAGTTGATACAGGCATTATTTGGCTGGTTGAAAAAAATGCTTTTAAGCATTATTTATTACTCACCATTAACCATCATATAGATATAGCTAGGTTAGTGATCATACAGAATGAAACATATGAAACTCTAGTTTTAATGGAGGTGGATTGGTGGGCTTTCCATCTAAGAAGCACTAGTGCCTGCAACCCACCATATTGCTTTCCATTCTAGATGGAAGATGATATCTTGAATGCTTAGATCCCAAGTACAGACTCCCAGCACAGGTAGAGTGGCACAATAATGTTACATCTCATGGCAGTACCAAGGTCATGGTTGTACTTAAGCTGGAATCGGGTTGAATATAAATGAAAGAACAGTTGAGATTTTCATCACTTTTTCAACCTATATTAATATCAGAGGAAATTCCCTTTTGCAAATGTAAAATTCATCATATGAAAAGCTCTGGATAGATTATAATTAAAAAAGGTGCAAGCCAATTTGTTTATTTTTCTTTTTTGGGTTTGAAGTGTTGATGGCTAGTAACTTGTGATATGCCTTTTTTTTTTTTCATTTTAATATTTGTAGTATATTTTGAACAGGTATCCTATTATGCTTAAAAATGAGCAAAGTGAGAGCCGAGAAACCTTCATCTGAAATGTGGAAGGTATTACATTTCTGTTTCCACTGGAATATTAGACAACATGTAGCCTTTGCGATTGAACCTTTTTCAGGGCATGATGGTCTGCCAGACACTGGGTGCTCACCCATGACTGCCAGCACTTGATCTACCTTTTTATCTGATGCATAAGTTAGATGCTTACATTAATTTTAAAATATATATGTATCTAACTATGTGTGTGTATATATATATATATATATAGAGAGAGAGAGAGAGAGAGAGAGAGAGAGAGAGAGAAGATACTGTCTCATGCTGTTTTGCTAGCGTGCCTCCATTTAAATAAATTGTTGAAGTATTCAGTTATCTCAGGTTGCAGGTTTGACTACTGTCTCCGTGCTATGCTTCACATCAAGTTCTTGTGTAGATCTTTTAACCGATATTCCAGTATGTATGAGTTAACTGGGTGCAAAAATTCTTCATTTTTTTTGTCTTGGTAAAAAGCTTAAGATTTCCTGAATTTTGCTGTCACATTATTTTATAATTGCAGATGCTCTATTGCTGGCATCAGCTGCATCTGAATGATGTTTACACTTCTCTTTTACTCATTCTGTATTATTTTGTGGGTAAGTGCTGTTAATACAGTGGCCAGTTGTTATAGTTCAATTACTGGAATCTTCTATTCATTCCCTTTCGCAAGTGATAACAGTATTTGGAATAGTTTTACATGGCCTTCCGTCTGATGCTTGATTTTTGTTCTCCATTCCACTTAACATACCCTGCAATTCTTCCAGGTTCATCAATACCTTCAGCAGTGGTACTGTGGGTAATGAGAGAACTACCCCCTGCCGAATCTACTGGCATACAAGAAGAATCAAGTACATTAACTTTTGTTCCTGATAGTTCAATTGCAATTCATCATCCTCAGCGCTGGACTACAGCAACAAGCATGCAGAATCAGGTCCCTACATCACACATCTCTCCCTTTGGTTAAATTATCTATGCAGTATTCAACTGTTGATCTGAAAACACAAGCTGAAGCATTCAAGCTTGATTTCAAAATGTGCAAACTCTTTCACGTCATGTGTGTATATATGGATTGCTCAAGCTTAACGGTCACCACTTTTAGCTTCTCCATCATATTGTTTCCGACAAGTGGCATTGCACTAGGTGAACTAAAATAATGATCGATATGATATTTAAATATATCGGGCAAAAACCTTGTCTCTAGTGAACCAGCAAGCATGGTTCAATAGCCTGTGAGTTAGTTTTCTTTTTTTACTTTTTTTACCTTGTAGTAATAGTTGACCTTTGTCGTACTTAACCGGTTTTTATTGTTGTCATGCTTTAGCTGAGTATGGCACATGTACACTTATCCCCATTCTGGAACTAGCTCCCGTTGAGTTAATTTAAGTATTTAACTCTCTATGCATTTCTTTTATCTCTCCTGCCTATGTTGAACACATAAAAATCTGTGTAGTGACGTAAACTCTATTGTTATTGCAGACATCAAGAGCGAGTCCTATATAATTATATACATTAACCTTTGCAAATTCTTGTTCTGCTGGAGTTTGATCAGTTTATTGGAATTTCCTCGAAATATGTTTAACCCCGGAGCACAGATGAGAGATGATGATGATGGATGCAAGTGCTTAAGGGCCGCGCCTTGAGACTTCCATTCCCCTGTATTTACATTCCAAATCTAAATGTATATAGCAGCAATTTGATATATGAAAAATTCTTTTCCTTCTATACAAATTTTGGGACTCCATTTTTTCGATTATCGTTGGGTATTTTTCTGAATTTAAATAACCCTTGTCTGATGTGAATATGACCGTTGCAAAGTGAGCATGTTCCAGCCTGCTTCCAAACTGAATTAATCAGTCTCGAGAAAAAATAATTTTCTACACAAGGTAAAAGTCATAGTCTGATTTGAGTATATAAACGGTTCATTTTTAAAATACTATGCCTGCTGGGGAAAGTATGCGGTTCCTATCCTGAACCTTAGCATTTTGTCGTGGTGTTCACAATTCCTAAACATAATATGCTTCAGTCTTTCCGCTCGACTTGCTGATATAATTAGTATATCAGTTGAAGCTTATTAAGGTTACACTTGATGCATAATCACAACAGCTAGTGGAGAAAAAATAGACTGAAGCATATTATATTTAGAAATTGTGAAACACCATGACAAAATGCTAAGGTTCAGGGTCAGGATAGGAACCGCATACTTTTGGAGTGAGGTAATTAATTGGACTTGATGTTACTATAACGTAGATCTTTCTTTGATTGTTTGAGTTATTAAATAACTTTTTGTTTTTTATAAAATGTTATAACGTTTATTTTTAGATACCCGTACATAGCACCTGTGGTATATATGACTAGTTTAGGATTGAAAAATGAAACAAATATTTGGATGTTGAAATTTCATTATCGGTGGAGAAATGGTACGTGAAGGAGTGAGGTATATGGAAAGAAACTAACGGTAATATCGGTGGCTTAAATTGCCCGGTGGGTGCATGTAAGACGAAGTCAAGCCATGACTATTTTCTATCTTTCAGGAGAGCCTTAGACGTGTCAACCCTTCTGAATCTCGAATCAGGCCATGTTCTTCTCTTTCTCTTTTCCGTTTTCAATAAAACCACCATAAAAGCTTCCAAAATCGCATGCTTTCAGGCGGGGCAGTGGCTTGTCACAATATGAGCCCCTCCGTCTTCATCCTGTGGCTTGCCACTATTCCTATCAGTTGAAGCTTATTAAGGTTACACTAGATCCATAATCAGATGTCATGCTAGATGTTCCAACCTAGATGTTCGGGATACAAAATTATTTCATGTCCTTTTTTTTTGGATTTAAGTTGAATTTTGAATGGGTACGATTCATGCATCCAGACAAAATTAAAAAGAATCATAGAAATACAAATGATTTTACCAAACCGTTCCGAGAGTAATGGATAAAAAATATTTAAAAAATTATGCTAAGATGTTATATTTAGTCATGCTAATTAGTATCCAAAACATTTTTAAAAAGTCATAAAATTTTATTAAAAGATGATGTTAAAACACATTAAAAATTATAATAATTATACATTTACAATATATTTTGAATAAAAATTTTCTAGTATCCTAAAGTCATTTCTCATTCTTTAATCATTACTTTAAGGATAATAGTTAACAAAATTGAAATAGAACACACTTGCAAAGTTCGAATTTCGGAGTACCAACGGTTAAGCAGGTAGATGGATATCGAATCACCATGGGCCCTAAAACGGCATAAAAGTTGGAAGGCCACTGAAAAAGGGATTTCAATGGTGCGCCACTAACCCTGCAGCAAAATAAAATTGGAGGCCAAGTGGGCGAAAACGCACATTCAATGCATGCATGACAATTAGCCGTGCATTGCTTGAAATTCACACTTTCACAACAAACGATGACCACGACAAATATATAGGAAATCAAGGCAACAAAAATTTAGACAGGTCATGTTGCATAAGTGTCAACAAAAGATCTGCTTTCTTCTAGAAAAGACCTCTAACTTGGAAACTTGCTCAAGGCCACCAGAAACACTTGATAAAGTCAACAATTGCAAGAGGCATACTTCAAACTAAGCGCACTCAGTAAATAAAAAATAATTCAAAAATGAAATAGTAGAGCACAACAGCATCGTACAAAACTTCAAACCTGACCAAGTTTACAAGAAGCATCCAGAGAACAAGTATGACAAGGGAATTATCAGCCATATAAATTTATAGTTCATTCATATTTCATAACATAACATGCACATTAAAACTTATGATTTTTAGGAATAAAAGAAATAAGCCAGAACACCGTCAAGTACAATCTAAAGTACAACAATTATGATTGTATTTTCTTACATAACCTGAATAAGTAGAATGTCAGTTGTAATTTATTACTTTGCAAGGCCTCTTCACATAAAAGGGAGCTAGGAGGTGAGCGAGGCTAGAAAGGGTGCTATTTGTAGAGGGTAACAATAAAGTCGGGGAGATAGTCAACTGCTGCTGCAGCATTCATATGTTGAACTTACGTTTTCATTGTCCAACTCCAAATTGTTCCACCTCAACTTTGAGAGATTTGAGGTATTTAACAGCTTCGTCTATAACAGCAACAGCATCCATTTGGTTACCACCACCAGGCACAATCCTTCTCAGTATCGTCACCATCCTCTTCATCTCCCGGTGTTTCTCTTCACTGTGGCAGTAACCCCCAGTCCCAGAAGACTTTTGCACAGAGATTGATGGCAACCTCTTCTTTCTTGATTTTGAGTAATAACTGGAGCAAGTATCAGATACACTTTCATAATTTTCATGAGTCCTTGCTGTGCTGACTTCTTCCTCATCAAAGTCGTCTAGTTCATCCACTCCTAAGCTCAACAATGCATCAATGTCATTAGAATCTTCTTCAAAGGGAGATGAAAATTCTCTTTCCACGTGGTTTACTTTATTCTTTTCAAAATCTTGAGAACATGTAGCATGAACATTTAAGCCAGGACTATTAAATTTGTAGGTCATTGCAGGATGGAACATAATCCTGCTTCGTTGATCTGTTTGATCAAAGATAATGAAATTCTTAGGGCAAGCCTCAGAAGGTTGAAATTTAAATCTTTCATAGGATGTTATCTGCCTCACACCTGGAGGTAAAACTGCATCAAAGGCAGAAGCAAGTGGAGCATGCATATGAGTACCAATGGCTTCATCTGCCAAAGGAAGTACCATCTTTTCACGAGTCTGCATTATATTAGCTGTTCACTCTCACTGACCTTTGAGCAAGCAAAGCTGATTTGGCCTATGCAACAGGCAATTATTCTGAACTAAAGCTGGAAGGAAATTCCTAAAGGAAAGTAAAAACTAAACCGCAGATGCTAACGTGATTCCAATTTCCATCTAACAAATAGTAGCAACTTTTTCAAATTAAAACGTCATCTTTTCTGCAGCTTTCTAATGATGGAGTACAATATAAGGCAATCCCTCCCTACACGAATGTCCCTCAGCGCTAGACTACGTAACAGGTTTAAGCAACTGACGAAAATACTCAGCCTGCAAAAAAAAATAGTGCCGTATATAAACAGTGGTAATAGTAAAAGGGGGAAAACCCAAAAATGATTTTGCAATTATGGTGACAATTGGTGAATTTGATGGTGTTCGGTACTGTCAAATCTACAAGACACAGTTTATATGATCACAGAAACCTTCCACCCCATTCAAAAAGTTTTTTTTTTAAAGAAGTCATCATTATCATTAACCTTAAATGCATGTTGCTTTGTAAAGCTATCAGCCACAACAAGATGATGGAGCTCGGCCATTGATATTTTTAGAAACCAAAACAATATCCGTTTTTTTTTTTTTTGCAAGATTCTTATGTCATGTGCTAATTGTACAAATCTTCATATCTTATAGGCAACATCAAATGAAAATACAAAATGAAAGGAACATTTACCTGACAAACTAGCATCAATTGGTTGTATGCAATGACTCCAACACTCATTTTAATTTGCCCAACTTCCTTCACAGCTCGGTATCTTTTTATTGTTATCGCAAAGAACATTCTCAACCCTCCCAACAGCTTTGGTAACAAAAGGGGAAAAAATCAAGTTCCTTAACAATTTAATGGGATGCTGCCTGTAGCAGAAAGAAACAATGTAAGAGCCTCAGAGGTAATGTAAAAGCAGTATACAGCATAGAAAGTGCAAGCCATAAGGACCCATAAGATGTTCATAAAGTATGAAACAATAGTAGCTGTATCAGTGCATTGTTTCCCATATATGGATATCGTCAGTCATAGGCGCCATTAGATGTTCTCCATGAATCAAAACAATTGTACTGACTCCACAATTTTTCTTTCCACAGCAAGCAATAGGCATTAAAAAAATGTTGCATAATACATTCTAATTAAATTCACACTAGAATTCAAAATATATGACACGAATGCAAATACAATTTTACAAGCTATAGAAGCAACTTGACAGAACAAAATTCCTCACCTGAGCTGATTAAATTACAGAATCACACGAAAAAACACCACCAATCGAACACAATTTCTCTTGTGATCCACAAACAAGGAAACCCACGGCATCTTGATTTAGCTCAACTCCAGCATATAAGAAAAGGCAAGCCCAAAAATCTGCCCTGCAATTGTCAAAATAAGGCTTCAATTGAAACGCAAAAGCAACCATCCATAATATCGAAACTAGCGACGTGAAGATAACTCACTCCAAACTAGCTCCAAGAAATTAAAATAAAGAAACAAGTTTAAAAAAATAATAAAGAAAGTTATTACCACAGTTTAGATTATCCTCCTAAAAATCCTAAATCTAATCTAAAACATGGAATCCATCAATCAACTTCCATACCCATTTTCTTAAATGAGTTTTTGCACCTAACTACGTAGTAAAGTTCCAAACTTTGCATCAAACTTAAACCCTCCCCTCTCCCCCAAAAAAAAACCCAGCGAATCAATTTCATAAAGGAAACCCTAGTTACCAGTGAAGCAAAACTCAGCACATGTATACATTTTTGTTTTAATTTTTTTTAAAATGAAAGTTTAAGATATAGATCTTCAAACTAGAAGCGTAGCAGCAGGAAAGAGACAGAAAAGGCAATCTGTTTTAGCAAAATTGACAAGATTAAATGGAAGAAATTGGGGGAAAAGATGAGAGTGAGAGAGGAAGACCTAAAGTTTTGGAAGAAGAGGAATATGAGAAACAGAATTGAAGAGGAAATGAATGAGGGAATGGGTTGCGACGAAGACGCAGAGAATTTTAGGTAGAAAGATAGATGCGTTTGGAGTTTGGGAGCATTTTTCTTTTCTCTCAAGATATGAAAGAGATAAAGAGATGTGAACCGTTGGATTGGATGAGCATGGTTCTTGAAATGCACTTCCGTTTATCGCGGGTGTGACTGTGACCGTTGGATTAGAGCACGCGTGAAAAAATAGTGGGACCCGTGAGGTTTGACAATGCATATTTTTAATTGACTAGCTTCCAATCTTCCATGTTGAGCGAGTGAGTAAGTGAGTGTGAGATTAATTAATTAATTAATTAATCATAATTGCCATCACTCAATTAATATATTTTTTAAACGTTATTAATTTTTTAATTAAATATTGTCGTTAATTGTTAAAAAATTTATTAGTTTAATGTATTTAGTTTAAATAGACTACATTATATAAAAGTAAAAAGAAGAAACACGTAAGGAATTCGAAATGTGTTTTACAACTCTTCTTGCAAAATAAAAATCATTTTTGAAATGACGTCTAAAACGAAGACTATTCATGAAAGGAGAAAAAAAAAAAAAGACTTTATAAAAGATAAAGTTAGGGCATTTGAAGACAAATCTTGTACACTTAGACAGTTTAGATTATTTTATTTTTGACTTCTTTTTCTTTTTAAGAAACAGCAAATCTTTAAGAAAGTATCATTTTAAACAAGTTCTAAAATTTATGTTATTAGTTTTAAAAATTTATTTCTCTTTTGAAAATTATATGATTTGAGAATATATTATTCAGAAAATTTAATTTAAAATAAATTTGTAGGTTTTAAAAATTATAAAATTATCAAATAGTTTTAAATTTTTATTTTTAATATTAACTTTTAAAATTGTTTTTTAACTTTTAAATAATTAGGTAAAACGTTACCTTAACTTTTGGATATATTATTAAGGAGATTAAAAGCTTTTCACGATTTAATTTCACGGGTTAGAAATGAATAAATATAAAGAAACGTAAATATTAATTGGATTATTGATTTAAATGATGCATACTTAGTTTTTTAATTTAAAATTTTGAATTTAATATTATATATGAAAAATAAATTTTGTTAAAAAAACTAATCATCATATTATAAAAGGTTAAATATATTTTTAATCCTTTTAAAATATTTAAATTTTGATTTTAGTCCTTTAAATTTAAAATTTTTGATTTAGATCCTTCATTTTTTAAAATACATTAATAACAGTTTCTGTATTGATTTAAATTATATTAAATTAAAATAAATTAATTATGAGAATTATAATCAAAATATTTTATAAATGGCTAAAATTTTCTTTAATAATGATTAATCTAACTTGATTTAATATAACTTAAATTAATATCAATAATTATAATTATAATATTTTTAAAAATAAAAAATCTAAACCAAAGATTTTAAAACTAAGGATTAAAATCAAAATTTAAATATTTTAGAGAGACTAAAAATATATTTAACCCTATTATAAATATTACCATTTTAAATTGAATTATTTCTTTTATATATATATATATATATATTAATAAATATATTGATAATTATAGAAATAAAAAAAATCCAAAAAGCAAGAAAAAAGCTTAACATAGATGAATCTCAGCACGAGTTTGAATTCTCTTTATTGCAATTACTTTCCGATTCATACTTTTAGATAAATTATTATAAAATATAAAAATAATCATCATTATTATCATATAATTGGTGAAAAATGAATATAATAGAAGGTATTTTTTTCTAAAACAAAATAGATGTTTTGTGACTAATAAAAGTTAGTTCAACCAGTAAAATTAAATTTACATTTTATAAGATAACAGATTTAATAAATTTTAGTATGAATATAAAATTTTTATTTGTGGATAACTTACAAATACTTTTATAAATATTATTTGATCTTTAAGAATAAGCGTTTTTAGGATATAATTTATTTAAACTTTATTCTATAAAAATAAATATTTTATTTTATTATATAATAATAAATTAAAGAGATATAACTTCTAAATTTTAAAAATAAATTACGTGAATCGATTTTTAGAGTTTTCAAATTAGGAAGATACTAACCCCAGTTTCAAGGAGTGATTTTAAACATTTGAAAGTTGTAAATTTTTATTATGAAATTATTTATTATATAAAAATATAAAAGTATAATAAAAATATACTTTTAAACATCTAAAATCAGCCATAAAATTTGAAGTTAACAAAAGAAATTTAAAATTCAACTTATAAGTATAGAAATATTTGGTATTAGCAATTAGATGAATTAAGATTGATAAAATTTAAGTAACAGCGTTTAAAAATGAAGAATAATAAAATATAAGATGTTTGATTTAAAATAATTTAAATAATATTTTTTGTAATATAAAAAATGATGAGATTTAAATTATAATCTATTTTAAACTGTTTTAACCTTAAATTTCTTATCACATATTAATCTTCTTGACTTGTCATACTTTGAAAAAGAAAGTTGGATAAAAATAATATTTATTTTTAGAATAAAAGGTCAAAATTCAATTTTAATATATAAAAATTAATACTTAAACTGATAAATTATATAATACATATATTAATAAAAAATTAAAATTCACACATGTAAATTATTAAAAAATCTTTTAGGAGGGGCGGCCAATATTCATTTGAAAAAAGAATTAAAAAAAAAAAAGTGTATTAGCTCCTCTTTAAACCAGGTGATTAATGTTCGGTATTGTTTGCAACCTAACTCTAAAAGCTATATTCATATTCATGTTTTTGCAAGTAATTTTTTTTTTTAACACATTCTTTTCAAGATAACAGAACTTTAGAAAAATAGTTACAAGATAATTAATTTATCTCTACCATGCCCATATAGAATATTTAAGCTACTTAAGGTCACTTTTGAACGAAAGAGTGAAAGAAAAAATAGTACCGGAGAAATGTACCAAAAAATCTAGAGATGGCTTTGCTACATAATTAAAGTTTTAGCAATCATAAACTATTAGGATTAGTCCAATAATAAAAGATTGATAATTAATATGGTTTTATATGAAAATTATGAATTTCAAAATCACTATTTTTTGTATTTTAAAAAAAAGTTTTAGCAAGTATAGCTAGAGTAGCATCAAACTTCTTAGTTTTAAAATCTAATAAAAAAACCAAAATAAATTTAGAATTAGCTTTCAAGACCAAATCTATTGAACTCGACATTAGATATTAAAGTGATATCATGATATTACTGTTGTGATTGGAAAAATACGTTTAGAGAATTGCGTTAAATGGATGACAGCATGTTTTTGATTTATTGTCTTAATATGTTTGTTTGATCTGAACTAAAATTGATTTTGCTTCTAACTTCACGTTAAGTACATGTAATATCTGTTTGGACGAATGTTTACAAAATGAATTTGTATAACTTTTTTTATATAATTAATATCACTTAAAAGTATATTTAAAGTGATGTGATTTATATTTCAAAAATTATATTAAAAATAAGTTTATGGTAAAATTTAATTTGAAATTTTTAACTCGAACACAAAAATTCTAATTTATTACATTAATTTAAACATAAGTTTAAAAGTAGAATCAAATTGTTACATAGTTATATATCAAATGTGTTGACACCAATTTCAAACCATATTTACATCTTGAAACACAATTTTAAAAGTTGTCAATGTCCATCCAAACATGCTAATAAATTAATAGCTTTTGCATTAAATTTAAAAACATATTAAACTTTATTATAAACTTAGTCTAAAAAAATTAAATATAAATCATACCATTTTAATTTTACTTTAAAGCAAATCAAGCAGCTCTTATCAAGGAATTCGCATCGATGTTGCCCCTACTACGTTTTTTTCAATTGTCACAAAAATGTCGTGTTTTATTTCCAACTAGAAATACCCAAAACAAAATCATAGCTAGAAACAGAGAAAAAAAAATAGTCCGTAAAAATATTGTACGATATATTATTTTTAATATTTCCATATGTTTGCAATGTTATATTTATAATATGTTAATCACTAATTAAAGTTACACTATACAATATGCTCAAATTAAATAATTAATAAGCAGTATGACTGCCAATTGAGTTCTAAGGTTTTAGTTTTATCTACTTTATAAATCTTGAAATTAGTGTTTTAAAGGTACTAGTTAAATTTATTTTATAATTATTTTAAAATTAAATGATAATTTTTTTTATATAATGGATATTTTATTTATTAATAAAAAATTTATCTTTATTTTTTGGCTGAATTATACTTTAGCTAGCTTTCATTGTATGCTATGTGTAATGTTAGTTTCTTTAATTTTTACATGTAATTCTCCGACTTACCAAATTTTACGTGTAATTCCCAGACTTTTTTAATAGTTTTAAATCAAGTCTCTCTCCTTAAAATTTCATTAATAATTAACATAAATATAATAATTGTGTGATGTGTTATTGATGTGTATAAATTAACTATGAAAAATAAATAAAAATAAAACATATAAAATGTAACAAAATTCCTTTTTTATTTAAATATTTTATATTTTTTTTTTTACAAACTTATACAAATCAATTATCTATCATACCTTTATTATATATTTTTATTAATTTGAAATAGACATTTTAGCTAGAACAATTAAAATTTTATGTGGATGAAATAATTACATAACAATAAAAAAATAATTACAAAAACAGTCGAAAAATAAATCAAAAAATAATTTCATAATCGGAACATGCGACTAACTGCTATATAACAAAGAAGACCCTTTAGTAATTATCTTCCAATGTTTAAAATCACAAAAAAAAAAAAAAATTAACAACCAAATAATAGATCTGAACAAGTAAAAAGGTAGCTGGTTAACATAATTCAACTTCAACCGACCCGATGCACATGTATGTGTTTTGGGATATAAAAGCAACTCACTTTCTAGTTACTATCTTAGATAAATAAAGGAAAAAAATATGATATAAAAAGTATATTTAGAAAAATATTTTAGCGAGGTTAAAATTAAAATTATTAGTTAAAAAATTTGTTAAAATATTTTGAATTTATTTAATAAAATAGTTTATTTTAATAGTTATTGATATTTTTTAAGTAGTTATTGATATTTTTAAAAGAGTTGTTTTAATTAGCTTTCTATTTTTCAAATTTTAATTTTTAAATTTTTATGTTTAATATATTTTTATAATATCATATTTATATATTTATTAATTTTTATAAGTTTAATATTATTTTATTTTTTATAATAATATTATTAATTTAATTATATTATAAAATATTATATTTTAAATTATTATTTAATATATTATTTATCTTAGTTATTATATTTAAAAATATTGAGTTATTTCATAAAATATTATAAAAAAAATTTAAAAATTAAAAATAAATATTTTTACCTTACATAATTTTTTATTTAATTAAATTTTAATACTTTTATTAAAAAATATGTCATATTTATTATATTATAAAATATTATTTAACTATATTTTTATTTTTTATTTTATAATAGTTGATTAATTAATTTTATCAAACACTTCTTATTCAATTTATAGTTTATTAATTTTTATCTTTTAACTTTTAGCTACTTTATTAATTTTTAATTTTTAGTCATTTTTATCAAATACATACAAAAATTAAAAATAAATTATACTTGAGTAACCTAAAACTTTTGAAAATAAAGATATTCACTTACAAGCTATTTTCAACATAACAAATATTATTGAGCGCATGAATCAACCATAAAGATTGGATTAAATTTTGTTAGTGATTTTAAGTTTGAATAAGTACATAATTACATTGAATATTTGGAGAGATGATTTTATCACCTATAATAAACTATATGGTTTGAACAGATTTATGTTTAATAAAAAATACACATAATCTAAAAAATAATCATTATAAAAAATAATATATTATTAAAAATTATAACTTATATATTCATAGAAAAAAAAATTAATAATAAAATTTTAAATGATAGATAATAATAATTTCAACATTTATTAAATATTTATTTGATAAATTTTTATTTATGAATAAATATTTATCAAAAAATACTTTATCAACTATTTACATGATATAATTATCATTTAATATATTTTATGTTAATTTATATAATCATTGAAAAAATTATTTTTTATATAGTAAGTATTTATTAAAAAATTATTTATAAATTTTAATTAATTATTCATAAGATTTACTGGGAATTATTCAACAACAAAAAACATTACTGGGATTGTAAAATCTGATATTTACCGGAGAAGATGCATTATACATGGCAAGTAAGAGGAGTAAAATTAAACATACTTCTGTCTTTCAAATTCTAGCAACAAAAACTGGGAAGAAACTTGTTAAATGCATTAAAACAAAGTTTTCACAAAGGATAGACCATTGATGAAAAAATTCAAACCCTTACAATTATATATATATATATATGAATGGAGGAGGAATGATTTAAATATCTGCTAAAACATAAATATACATGGTCAAGGATAAATCTATTTATTAGGTTTGTATCTCACAGATTTGTATACGTCTAAAATATCTTCATAACTAATTATTTTTTTTTATCTGCCATTTATTTTTTATTATAAATCCCCTCCATTTTATTATCTTTGTTGTTTTAGTTTTTTTTTAATTTATTTATATCCTTATTTAATGGTTATAAACAATTATATATTTTATTAATTATTGGTACTTTTTTGTAATTTTTAAATTAGAGGACATAAAAAACGTATCCAGTAATAAAATCACATGTGTTACTATTTACGGTTGATTTCTGATAAAATAGATTTTTTCTTATAAAAACTTAGATGTTAAAGCATGGATGACCGTCGATCGACGAATTTAGAAAAAAAAAAATCGAAAATTCCATTTTAATAGAGAAAACTATTGATGATAAAGGAACCAAATTAGCAAACATCACAACCAGAGACATTAGATATTTTTCATCACAGCAGTTTTACAGGTATCATTGAGTCTGAAAAAAAACTACATGATGGATGGTGGATGGCCGTTGAGTAGGGATGTAGTTAGACATGTCAATATATATATATCCTAATTTTTTTATTTACCAATATTTTAAAAATATATTTTCATAAGTTATTTTAAAAGAGTTTTGATATTTTTATACCTATTTTAAAATGTATAGAATAGTAAAACTAAAAAATAATAAAAAATTAAAATATAAATACTTATATATATGTTGATAATTTTTTATTTTAAAAATCTAAGATAATATTTATTATTATTTTTTGTAATATTCTTACTTTCTCCAACAAGTCAATGAGATTAATCAATCAAAAAAGTTAATTGATAGGCAAATATAAAAATAATAGCCTACATTTATTTACATTAAATAATATATTGTTGTATTTATTTTATTTTTTAACAAAAGTATTAATTATTTAATAAAAAATATAAATAAATAGATGAAACTATTTGTATATAAAAAAATTATTTCTGTTTTACTATAAAACGAAAATATTAATTGATAAGCAGAAATAACTATAAGAATGGCATAATTATATGGGTTTTGCATAAGTTTGGTATGTATATTTTACTATTAAACGAATCAAATTAGATTAATTGGATTAAAAAAATTATTAACTCACGTGGAGTTTATTTTGGTTTGTTGGATAGTTTTTTTAAACTTAATTTATAATTAAATTTATTAAAAATTTTAAATTTAAAAAAAGGTATTTATAAAAATTAAAAAGATTAATAAAAAAAAATTATTATTTTAAATTTTTTTTACAAATTGCATTGTTAACTTGTGAGATTAACTTGATCAGTAGATTAAACAGATAAAACCCAAAACATATATTTAAATAAATTGATATTTTTTATAATTCTAATCTAGATAAATTACAGATTATGCAGATGATTCGCAAACAAAAATCCATGTTCCTAACTCCATTAATATGTGTACAATAGTTTTAAATGACAAGTAAAAAATTTAAAATATATATTAAACGATTAACCTCACCTAATATACGCAATTAAATTCAGTAGACCATGGAGATGCCCTGTAACAATCCTAGCACAAGTAAATTGAAGGAATATATCTACAAGCGGAGACAGCAATGATTGGTTTGAACAAATTAATTGCATTATATTTTTTTTTCATATGTTTATTTATCTTTTACGGAAATCAACAAAAATAAAATAAAATCAAGATTCAGCTTAAAAGTGTTTAGGCTAGTGTTACAAAGTTTTAATTAGTCTGCACCAGTCTAAAAATAATAATATTTTTTCACACTATAAAAAGCAACAAAATTTACACATAAGATTTTTTATATAAAATTTTATCATTAAATCAATTTTAATGCATTAAAAAATATAACCAAAAACAAATATTACTGTAAAAGAGATTAAAAACATATTTATATAATATATATATATATATATATATATATATCAAAATAAAAAAGGAACGATGAGGACATATCTAATCACAGTCTTGTTGATATAAATGAGCATAAGATTTACAACAATTGGTTTTGAAAATAATAAAAAATTAGCACACTACTCATAAAAAGTAACATTTTAAAACTTAAAATTCTTATGTAAAATTTTCAAACTTTTATTACTACATAAATTCTAGTGGATTAAAAAAGAGATAGCCAAAAATAAATATTACCATAAAAGAGATTAAAAACATATATATATAAATTAAAAGTAAGATAAGAACATATCTAATCACAATTTTATTAATATAAATAACTTGAGCATAAGATTTACAACAATTGGCTTTAGGAATAAAAAAAATTAGCACACTACTCGTAAAGGTAACATTTTTAAACGATATATTGACAGAAGGGAAATGGTATATTTTACTTTAACAGCATAAGATAATTAAAATTTTAGATTTAGTAGAAATTTTATTTTTAACATTGGGTTTATGTGTCTTTAATTTTGAAAAAGAAATCAATGAGATTAAATAGATTTTCTTTTTCGTGTATTTTCTCTTAACTTTGCGGAAGAGAGATGACCTGTGATAAAAAAATGTTTAAGAACGTGTGTAAAATTAATTGATAAATTAACTAAAAAATTAAAAATAAAAATAAAAATTAATAAATTATCGGTTAAAATAAAATTAGTTGGTAAAATTACTTGTTGAGTTAGAAAATTATTGTAAAATGACAAATCAAGATATAGTTAAATAACAAATTTAAATAAAATAAATATTATATATTTTAAATAAAATATTTTTTAATTTTTCCATAAATAAATTTTAAATATAAATTTTTTAAAATTTTTTATTATATGATTCAATAATTTTTAATAAAATAAAATAATATAATAATTAAAATAAATAATAATTTAAAATATCATATTTTATAATAATATAAAAATAAATATTATTATTATAAAATAATTAAATAATATTAAATTTATAAAAATAAAATATTAAATTATAAAAATATATAAAAATATCAAAATATTTCAACTATAAACTTAAAAAATATATAATTTATTTAAGATAATTTTTTAAAAATACTAATAATCATCTAAAAATATTGGTAACTATTAAAATAAAATATTTTATCAAATTAAATTAATTTTTTTATGAAACTATCCAACTATACAAACAGAAAAAATTAACCTTATTATCGTAGTCGGATTTAAAAATAAAATAAAAATCGAAGGCATACAAACACTTAAATGAAATTTATAAAACATATATAGAGAGAATAGTGACTTTCAATATATTTAATGCTTGTTTATTTTCTGTAGAAAATAATTTTATATTTTTAAATTAAAAATAAGTGAAATTAAAAAATTAATTTAAAATATAACATTTTATTTTTCAGTTATTTAAAATTTAAAAGATAATTTTGAATTATTTTAATTATTTTATTATTATTTTTCTACATCATTTTTTTATTTATTCATTTTCACTTATTTTTCATAAAATTTATAAAACATATTTTTTATAAATTTAAAAATAAAAATAAAATGAAAGATAATTTTAGTATGTCAATATTTCTAATCTCTTACTAGTCCTAACCGATGGAAAATTTATGCTGTTATGTTGTGAAGTTATTTTATTCACATGTTAAATTGAATATTAACTAAAGATTTATATGTCAATGTTACTTGTCCCTATTAACAGGTCAATTTTCCCACCTCAAGCAGCATTTGTAAATTACCTCTCAACTTTAACAAAAGACTTTATTTTATTGAATAAAAACTTTAATATTAATCAAAAGTCCAATTAATGATTGCATATAAAAAGTCACTATGTGAAACACCTCTTCATTCACGAAGTGAGATTTGTTTTGAACTGAATAAAGGATCTGTTTTCCTTGCGTGAAATCGATAAAGGATTAGTCTGTTAGTTTTTCAAAAAGGTGATTTTGAGTAATTTATGGTTTATATATTTCGTAAAAAGTAGCTATATTTATTTTTAAAATAAAAAATATTGGGTTTAAATATATTTTAAAAATATTAAATATAACTTTAATTTCTAAATTTTATTTATTATTTTTTAATTTTTAAAAATTTTAAAATTTTAAAATAATCCCTATCATCACTTTTTATAACATGTCATGTATTTATAAATATTAAATCATGGTAACTCGTAAGGGAAACATGCTTACCTATATTTTAAATTTTACAAAAAAAAAACACTAAAATATTAAAACAATATTTACCTATATTTATAAAAATTAAAAATATATTTCAATTTATAAAATTATTTAATTTAAAATACAGTAGTTTAAGCATGTTTAAGTTATTGAAAATAACATATTAAAAACTAAAAATTATTTTTGAAAAAAATTTAAACAAATAACTATAAATAATTAAGAAGTTATTTTAAAAATAAATATTTTAAAAATAATCTTAAAGAAACGGATCCAAAATGTAAGCTGATTAATAGTAAATGATTATAGTAATTGTTCTAACTTATTTCAACTTTTTTCTTTAATAATGGAAATTTAATTAAATAATTTTTTAATATATACATATATAATAAAAAGGATTGAAATGGGAAATGTTTAAAAAATTTTAATTTAGGAGCTTTTGTCCTCTGTTTTTTTTTTTCAAATTTAGATTAATTTCAAGATCATATTTTTCAATAGATTTTAACTTAATTTACAACTTTTAAGTTAAAAGTTATAAATTTATTAAAAAATTTATTTTAATTTAATTCTATTATTTTAAATTTATTTTCAAAATAAATTTTAAATATTAAAAATTTCGGATCAAACGCAACCTAAATATATAAATATCTGATCAAATATTGAAAGATTAATTTAATTTTAAAATATTTTTAATCATAATTTATAAAACAAACGCCTCAAATGGTATTGGAATTCGAGATCAAGTTAATCATATATAAATACAAAAGGTTTAGATAGTTTTATCTCAAATTTTAAATTTAAATCTTATTATTTTTCTATTATACTAAAAAAAATTAGTCATATATAAATATTTAAATAATTAACATAATAATTTAAGAAATTTTTTAAATATATTTTATTAAAAATACATTGAATAATAAAGAAGAAAAGATAATAAAAATGATTT
Organism: Canavalia gladiata; assembly: GCA_037954105.1. Taxonomy (NCBI): domain Eukaryota; kingdom Viridiplantae; phylum Streptophyta; class Magnoliopsida; order Fabales; family Fabaceae; genus Canavalia; species Canavalia gladiata. Next base: position 15,570,974 of record CM075658.1, on the reverse strand, counting down.
ATATAATATGTGGTATAATCAAAAATTTAATATATTAAGATATAAATATTATTCAAATATTTGTTAATTTATTAATAAATTATTATTTTTATATCATAAAAAAGCCTATTTCTTGGATTACATGCTAATGCAGCTACTATGGCTATTTATCGAGTGATAGATCCAAAAAAAAAAAAAAACAAATTGTGAAGGTAATATGCGTGTATATGTGGATTGGTGTGTATGCAAAATTGCAGCATTAAAACATAATATACTATAATTAAATATGAGGATATTAAGAGTATATTTTTTAAAATACTGAAACTAATTCACATAGATATATTTATAACATTGAAGTGTTTTAATTGTCTTGATTATACCGTAAGAGTTTCTTTCTTTGATCTAAATTGACAATCTATCATGCAATTTTAAAAACATGTTAACAATTATGTTTATGTTAGTAATTGTTCGTTATAAATGACATTAATTATTTGAATTATATCTGAAATTTTGTAACATAAAAATAAATGCATGACCGACACAGTCGTTTATTGTTAACATGGATCATATTACTATATAAGAATACCAATATGAAAACTTAATAACAGCCTTATTATTCAATAACAACGAATATTGTCATAATAATATATTTGTATTATTTTACCTCATCATAATAAAACAAAATGATTCGAATGAATCACAATTTGATAAAATTAAGTTAAGACTTCCTTCATTTATAATTATTTAATTATAAGAAAGAATCCTTAAAGTTCATCCACTAAAATCATTATGAGATATATTTTACGTTTATTTTATTTTTTCAATTTATTTCTTCATTTAATTTTCATTTCATCTATATATTTTAATTTATTATATTTTAAACTTTTACTTTTCAATATTTTAAAAAATTAAAATATTTTTATCTCAAAAATATTTTGTTTACATGAAGGATTTTAAATTTTTTATTTAAATGATAGGTTTTAAATTTATTGAATTTAAAATTTTTATTTAGATTAAATAATTTAATTTTTAATATATATAAAATTTTATATTTAAATATTTATATTTTTTTTAATTTTATTTCTACTTTTATTCTTTATCATTTATCGAAAATTTTATATATATAAATATTTTTATTGTGCAATATATTTATATAAAATAATAATCCAATAAATATATAATTAAAACAATAACTAAATATAATTATATTATATAATATTAAAAATATTATAGATAAATAAGAGATAAAAAAAATACGAAAGATGAACAAAAAAGTAACACGAAAAATAAATAAAAAACACGTAAAAATAACTGTTATTCATGAAAATATATTTAAAGATTTTAAAAAATTTTAAATTTTATCAGAAAAATTGTAAATTTTTTTATTTTTAAAATTTTTTAAAGATTTATAAAATTTAAAATTTCATACAAATAAATATTTAAATAAAATATTTTAATACTTAAAAATTTAAATTCTTTTTAATTTTTTTAAAAATAATTCATCCAAACAAAAAGTTAAAATTAAATTTATAGTCAATTTTTAAAAATTAATAAAAAAAATTAAAATTAGAAAAATATTTTTTCATACAATATTGTATATATAAAACACATAGGATATAAAAAAAATATATGATATTCACAAATAAATATATAAATGATATATTTTAAATTTTGTAACCCTTCAAGTATTTATATTTAATATTAATTTGTTTTTAATTATTTATTATATTAATTTTTTAAAATATTAAATTTTATAAAGATAATTTATATTTTGAATTTAAAACTTAATAAAATTATCACTTTGATGTTATTTATATAACTTATTTAATATTATAACATTTTTGATTTACAAAGTGATATAAATAATTTTTTAAATATTTCAATATTTATTTTAAATAATTTATATATTTTATTATTAAAATAATTTTAGAAACAAAAACCTATTGAACATTAGTATTAATATATTTTAAATAATTAATAATATAAAAGTAAAATTTTAATTATTTCATAAATCATGTGATGTGAAATCTATATTTTAAATAATTAACAATATAAAGTAAAATATTATTTATTTCATAAACCATGTGATATGAAGTCTAAATATAATATTAAATATCAAATTTGTATATTTATATTATTTAATATTTCAAAAATTAGATAATTCAAATAAATTAAAAATTATTAAGGAGTAATCAAATCTTATCTAAATTTAAAATTAATTAATATTTCATAATATTATTATATCTTAATATATAATATTTTTTAAAATATCAGATTTTATATAACATATCAATTAAAGTTAAAAATCCTAAATTTTGAGATACATAATCATAAATAATATTATGTATTTTTTTAGCATATAAATTTATATTTAAAAAATATATAAAAATTACAAAATTAATAGTTAATATTAATCAATTCTTAATATATATATATATAAATATATATATATATATATATATATATATATAGATATATACGGGAGAAAGATTGGATAAGAATAATTATATGGTCTAATTTGATCAACATTTAAGAATCTACCCTACTTTTATTATGTTTAAGGTTTGAAGCATATATTTTTTAAATGGGTCTATGACCATTTTTCTTGTTAATCTTTTAAAAAAAAATTAACAAATTTTTTTATTTTTATATATTTTTTATTCCACATATTAAAAAAAAATATTATTTTTAATCAATCATCTAATATCAACATATCTAACATATATGTGTTTTTTATTTTCATTACCGATATTATTATCAACAACTCCAATTGTTGTTTGCAAATTATGGTAAAATAACAATATAAATATTTTTTATAAAAGTATGTTTGCTATCGTTGTTTAAAATTTAATTATTGCCACAAAATCCTTGTAACGTTCAAAAAAATTTAGAAAAATATAAACTTCAATTTATAATAAGTATTTTAAGAATTGATATAAAACTTTTTAATGATCACAATTTGAGTTACAAGTATAATAACTTGATCAACTTATAACATATATAATGTCGAATATAATATAATTCATTAAAATTATAACGTAGTCAATAATTTTTGCATGATTGAGACACACTTACACGGTTAATATTTATTTTTTTCTTCTTTTAAGACACAATTTGATATTATATAAAATTTTTAGCGTATAATATAATTATTGAATTTCTTGAACAAACTCTTAATATAATACAAATTTAGTGAAAATAAATTTTATTTTCAAAATCGTATCAACAAATCTTTCATTTTAAATTTGAAACATAAAATTAACTTTATTTCATTTATCAAGTTTAAATAAATTTGAAATATCAATATATTATTCATGTACAAATAGATTTATTTTTAATAAATTTTGTATACTGATATATATTAATAGAGTTTACATCAAAATTATATTCTATCCAAATAATGTTAAATTTTTTATTATTTTATTTAGTTAATTTCATTAATCATATATGAACAAATGATCAATTAATATTATCAAATATTATTTATATATTATACTATCATACTTCATACATAATATAAAAATATTAAAGTTCAAACATCTTACCATACTTATGTATATAATTATATTTTCAATTTTAATAAAAAATATTAAAGTATATATTATCAATATAACATTCATAAACCATATGTATCATGTAGTATAATTTTATTTGAATCTTAAATTTATAACAATTATATATATATATATATATATATATATAAATTAAAAATAATAATATGCATAGAATACTTTGTAAGTAATTTGTTTAACCAAATATATAATAGCTTTATTTTTTATTATCCAACAAATTAATAAAAAATACATTACAGAATAATTATATTATATTTTTTATTAATTTATTATTATGTTTCAATTATAAAATAAATGGTTAATATTATACACATTAAGTAAATATTACAATATATAAAAAGGTAGATCTTGTTTTGTATAATTTGATATTTTAATAAAATAGTTAGTAATAATAACTAAAATATTAATAATAACAATAATAATAATAATTCTTAATAATAATATATAGGACAAGACAATAATATTTTTATTTTATATTATATATTTATAATTTTTTGTTATTATTATCAATTAAATTATATAGGATCATAAATATTTTTATTATAAAATATTTTCATAGAAAATATTAATTATATTCTTTCATAATTTTAAAATTATTAATTAGTGTATTTTATCAATTAATTATAATTTTTCTAGGAGTAATTTTAATAATTTATAATAGTTAAATTAAATTTAACATTTACTATGAGAGAGAAATTACATTTATATCATAAGCTTTACTTTAATTTATTTTATTTTTTAAAATATAAATTAAATTAAATTAAGTTTATCTATTTATTAATTCACAATAAAATATAATATTATTAATTTTTTAAGCTTCTACCATTATTATTTTTTAATTAAATTTATCATAGATCTTTAAAAAAATATAGCTTAATCACAATAGAAAGTTACAGGATAATGATTTAGTTAAATTATATTGTAGCAATGTGATTTAGTTAAAAAATATATAATAATATTTAATAAAATATATTTTTTTTACAAAACATTTAAGGATATATTAAAATATTTTTTATCAATTAAATTACTTTTGATTAAATTTATTAAATCTTTATATTTATTTTATTAAAATAAAGAAAATTATAGTTGAATTTATCTATGTATTTTCATTATCTTGTTTATGACAATTCATTCCAAATGATTAAAACTCAAATTTAAATAAAAAGTTACATAATTAATAATTTCAAATAAATAATTTTTAAAATTTTAATTTTAATTTTTATTTAAAATTTTAAAATTTTAATCAATCTTATAAAATCATAAATAAAACGTAAGAGGAGGTTGAATGTTCTGTCCATCTATTTTACACTAAGTTATTTTAAACCGTCTAGATGAAGAAAAGAACATACATGATATATTTTGATTCATTTTTAATAATTGAAGATTACGTTTAATATTTACTGCATGAATTTTTACTATGTAGAGTATTGCAGAACTCTAAACAACTATTGTTCAAGTATTTATGCACGAGTTTTGTTGAGTTGAAAAAACTCTAATCTTCAACAAACTCACATTTGACTTCAACTATTGTTCAGCACGAGTTAGTTTTGTTGAGTTGAAAAAACTCGAATCTTTAACAAACTCACATTTGACTTCAAGTTTTGTTGAGTTGAACAAATTTTAATCTTCAACAAACTCACATTTGACTTTTTTTTTTCAATTTTTTTTTCCATTTCAAGCATCGTTAATGAAATAAGGTAATTTATGAATATTTTATGAATAAATTAAACAAGTAGAGTTTGATATAATAATGTTTATTATTTTTCGCTTATAAGTTTATAGTTTATATAAATATGGATAAATTAATTGTTAGAATGAAAGAGAGGTTTCTAATATTCTTACATAGGTTTTCAACATTTTTGTACATCTATTAAATGTATGATAGTTGTATTTTACCTTTTTACTTTTATGTGATATACTATTTTTTTTCGTAAGTTAGATCTTCATTTATTATCAGAATATTCTATTTATCTTGTATAGACTTAAAAGACATTTATTTTAGAACATTATTGTGCAGAGTTAATATTCACTCAATAATAATCCTACTCAAGGTCACAGGAGCAAGTGACTTAAGTGTTTATCTACAAAATAACTCCAATAACTATATTTTTTATCATCATTAAATTATTTAAAAATTATTAAATCTTAATTATTTATACTTAAGATAATAAAAATAACCAATTTCTTAAATTATCATGTGACAAAGTTTATCAAAAATCTATTTTTTCTTCACAAACAATATCAATAATTGAATTATTATCAAAATATATTTAATTAATACTCTGATGTTACATTTTACGATTATAAGATAATTATTAAATAAACATTTTTCTTATAAATTGTTAAAAATATAGAAGAATAAAATTATGATTTTTTTTTACTTTTTTACCTTCATATTATTGAAAAAACAGGAGAATGTTGTATCATAGAAAGATTCATCTTATAAGAAAAAAATCCAACAAACATTTGATGTAATCTAATTTTGATATTATTTTCAAAGGTTAACATAAATAAGTGTGAAATCAGCTCATATACATGCTAGAATTTCGTATAATAATGTCATTTTCTTTAAAGAATGTAAGTTTCTATTTTGTCTATGTTTCAATTATTAGTTAAAAATTCAAGTCTAGTTAACGATAAAAAAATTAATATCATAGTAGTCAAAAAATAAATTCATAACAAATAACAATCAAATTTATAACATCAAAAGACGATGATGCGGTAATGCATTAAGACTTAATATTTTTTAAATAATAATATAAATAAAGATGAAATAAAATCTTCAACATCTATATAATAAAATAATATCATATTAATAATATTGATTGTTATAAAATAATTTGATTAAAATAAATAATTTATATTTAAAAGTCATATAATTTAATATTTTTTATCAAAGAATAGGATCTTAAAATTTGGGACAAGAAAAATTTATCATATAAAAATTTTAATTATGAACAATAAAAAGATGATATTAAATCATTGTATATAAAAATTTGTCATAATAATTTTGTATTGAGGAAGTTAATTAAAAATTGAAAAAAAATAGAAAAAAATATTGTAAAGAAGACGACTAAGAACCAAAGAGTAAATAAAAAAAGAAGAAGAAGAAATAACTTAAAAGAATGAAGATGAATAGTTAGAATCCATACTTGAATAGGGATTGATTATCTCTTTAGTTTCAACAGAGATCGATTATATTTACTTCTGTTCTTCGTAATTTTCTATGCAAATTAATACTATTATAGGGTTTGTGCGGGATTATTGTAAGTCTTCAAATGGAAATTGTAAACCTCATTTTCGTGTATATGTTCACGTGTTAAAATTTCCTTCATCATAAATATTTTTTCTTCCAAGAAAGTGTCTCCTAGATCCCATATGAAATGTGTTCAAACTCAAACAATTAAACAAACAGGATAATCATGGGATACCAAAATAAAGCTAAACTATTTTTTAACTCACGTCTAAAAAGAAAAATTTAAATACAGCTAAATCTGAAAAATATAATAAAAAAAAAACGAGAAGTGTGAATAAAAATACACAAAAGTTTAAACAATCCAGTTATTGTATAATTAATCATCCAAACTTAATATAATTCTGGTAATCGGACAATGGGCATGTTTTCACTTCCTGTTTCGGTATTTTCAAGACAGAAGAAGAAACATTGTTATTACCGACTCATTATGCATCGCTGTAAGGCAGGGCGTGTACGGAAAACAATGTTCTTATTGCATCACTAATTTTTTATTATATTAATTCTTAAAACAAATTAATGTGATTCAAAAGTTTAATTAATTTTTTTTATTTTTAAGTTAGGAATTAATTTGACATAAACTATGCTAGGATTATCTAAATTAGTAATAGGCATATTTTGATGACGCAAAAGATATTAAGATAAAATACTCCAAAACAGTAGCACATATAAGGTTAGTTGAAAATAAATAAATATCTTAATAATATTTCTATGTTAATATATTTTGTTTTATATATATTTTTGAAATAAACAAGACCATTTGTTTGCTATACTTCCACTAGCACGAACGCAGGTGCTGTTCATTCTACATAGCATTCTCCGCCACCACCATGCAAGCGCTTCACTCTCCCACTCTTCGAGCTTCTCCTCTGGACCCTCTTCGCAAATCCAACAACAATGTCGCCAAGAGAAGAGGTTCTGCCGCAAAGAGAGTCTTCTTCGTCTCCGCCACCGTCGCCCCCAAGGTATCTGCGCCACAGCGCCAGAAGGACCCGAAGAAGCGCGTCGTCATCACCGGCATGGGCCTCGCCTCCGTCTTCGGCAACGACGTCGACGGTTATTACGATAAACTTCTCGCCGGCGAGAGCGGAATCACTCCAATCGACCGCTTCGACGCCTCCAAGTTCCCTACCCGCTTCGGCGGCCAGATCCGTGGCTTCTCCGCCGAGGGATACATCGACGGCAAGAATGATCGCAGACTCGATGATTGCCTCCGTTACTGCATTGTCGCTGGCAAGAAAGCCCTCGAACATGCCGACCTTGCCGCCGATAACGTTTCCAAGGTTTCTCTTAGATCTGAGGATTCTTCATTCCTGTTTGGAACTTAGAAACTTCAATTGCTGATTCTGTTTTGTGTTCGCAGATCGATAAGGAGCGTGCTGGTATTCTCGTAGGGTCTGGGATGGGTGGTCTCACGGTGTTTTCTGATGGGGTTCAGGCTCTGATCGAGAAAGGGCATCGAAAGATAACTCCTTTTTTCATTCCTTATGCCATTACTAATATGGGTTCGGCTTTGCTTGGGATTGATCTTGGTTTCATGGGTCCCAATTATTCTATATCCACTGCTTGTGCTACCTCCAATTATTGCTTTTATGCTGCTGCTAACCATATCCGGAGGGGAGAGGCTGATTTGATGATAGCAGGGGGCACCGAAGCTGCTATCATTCCCATAGGGTTAGGGGGTTTTGTTGCTTGCAGGGCACTTTCTCAGAGAAATGATGATCCCAAAACTGCTTCCAGGCCCTGGGACAAAGACCGTGATGGCTTTGTCATGGGTGAAGGTGCTGGAGTTTTGGTAAGCTTGCATTTCAATTGTTCTGTGTGTGTAATGGGAACAAAGTTTCTATAACGTTTTTTATTGCATTTTTTATTATTGTCAAGCTATTGTTTTGGAATTAATTGACAATATGTAAAAATTTAGATGACCGAGTTACTGCGGCTTTCTGGAATTGTAATGGGATGCAATTTTGCTAAATTCTATAGGTTTTTTAGGCTCCTGCAAATGAGTGTGCGCTACTTAAGAAATGAATAAATAGAAAATTTTTATTGGAAATCATGGTGGGGGTTGTGTTGGTAACATTGAATGTTACAGTTGCACTTTCCCATAAAAACTATCCACTTTTGATACTTTAATAAGTGCCCTCAGGGCACTGTTGTTTTCTCCTTTTCTTTTATAATCTGGCAATATCAGCTGCGCTAGCAAATTTAATTGCATTCGCCATGTCTGCTTCTCAATCAGTATAGTTGTTAGACCTTTATGAACTTATAAATGTAAATGTAGTAAACTGCTTGGAAAATAGCACTACCTTTTTCAATATACTCATGTCCTAGTCTCCCATGTAAACATATTTTCCTGACAGTGCTAAAAAATTGCTATCTTCTATGTTTTGTTCTCTGCGAGTTAATTTCTAAATCTTAAGAAGAGTACTATGACTTGACAGGTAATGGAGAGCCTGGAACATGCCATGAAGCGAGGAGCACCTATTATTGCTGAATACTTGGGAGGTGCTGTTAACTGTGATGCTTATCACATGACTGATCCGAGGTCTGATGGACTTGGTGTGTCTTCATGCATCCAGAGCAGCCTTGAAGATGCTGGTGTGTCACCTGAGGAGGTACTATTTTACTCCTTGTACCACTCTTCTATTTTGCTGGTAATCTTGTTATCTGTTAAAAGGATTGTTGGTTTCTCTTCTCCCGTTCTATTAATTGTATCTTATCCTCTTAGATGTCTCCCCGCTTGACTTTACTCTTCTGTTACCTTGCATAGGTACTGCATGTGTGTTATCAATATCGTTTTAGTACACGATATGGTATGGGATGCCATGGCATGCATAGAAAACGTAAACATTTCTTATAAAACTGATGGGCCGATTTCTGGTATATTGCCAATCATAATAACTCTACCAAACTCTCTCCCTTCAATGCCCTGTATGGTGCATACCCACCCTTTTTTACTGAGAGGAATTGGAGACACTTCCATAGGGGAAGACATTGATAACCTTGTGATGGAGTGAAACCATATTTTGGATGAATTGAGAGACATTTGGTTGAGGCTTTTTTTGGATGAATTTTCATATGCATATATGAAAATTAGGGAAGTTGTTGATGAAGTTGTAGGTCTTGTGTACCTGAAGATTCAGACCTACAGATGGAAATTCCCGGGCCATAGCTAAAAGAGTCAGATAAACTCTGTCCTTGGAATTGTGGTCTGTGTAAGGTGCTGGCAGGGTGGGACTGGTAGCTTACAAGCTGAAAATTCAATGTATTTCATGCTTTGTTAAAGAAATCGTTTTCTCCTTCTGCAGTCAGTCAGCCACTACCCATCATACATTAGGATGAGTGGGAATTTGAAGTTCAACAGAATAAGGTATTACATATCAGGATGTTACTATTGATTATCTGATTAAATAGCAGAATCTTCCTGGCTTTCACATTGGGACAGGCCGAAACTGCATGGGTACCCATAAAACAGGCGGTGGATCGTAGGAAGTAAGGGAGAGGAGGCAGAGATTTTGTACCTCATGGGAGTAATACCAGCAGTGATAAAAGGTATAACTGCTTACACATGTGGCAGGGTGTGTGTGAAGGAGGGATAATTCTGTTAGTGGAGTTAGATGATAAAAGGAAGAGGGGAAAAAGAAAAAGACCAGAAGGATCTGCATAGTGAGAGAATCAGAAGGAGAGTTAGGTCTCTTTTATGGCTTGTGCTACCTGTCTTCCATTTTGCAATTTCTGTTCATCTTTTTTCTCTTGTAATTCTGGGGTATGGTACTACTGATATTGCACAATTACGCTGATATCAGCTGCAAAGCGATGATATACAGCATGTGTGCCACTTCTTTTTTCTGAGATCTGGTTCAACTTCTGAGAGTGATGCCAAGACGTTAGAATGTGTAAGAAACATGGTATGATTAGAAAATAAATTAAAATATCTATCTAAATGCAAGGTCCAAGGCTGTTGCAATTTCTGCAGATAATGCTTTAATACCCAGCCATTCCCTCATCATTCCAAGAGGGGCTTAAGCCAGTACTGGAACTGAAAGGAAAGGCAATTTGTATCCATTATTACTGCATGCTTCTTTGTCAGTTCTAGAAGTTAATCTTAATGTTTGGTTAATTTTTTTATTTTTTTTTAATTTTGTTTCTGAATTCATGCATACTGTAGATTAACAGAGTGAAAGAATGACAATTGCTTCTTTTCAGGTCAACTACATAAATGCGCATGCAACTTCCACGCTCGCTGGGGACTTGGCAGAGATCAATGCTATTAAAAAGGTTTTCAAGGACACTTCTGGCATAAAAATTAATGCCACCAAGGTATTATCCCACTATTGGCTTTTATATGCTGTTGAAAGCTTTTTGTTTTCTTCTAGATAATAGAAGGTTATATTTGATTAATTTCCTGGCCATGAACTGATGTAAATGTTCTTCATTTTGTGTCAGTCTATGATAGGGCACTGCCTTGGTGCAGCTGGAGGTTTGGAAGCTATTGCCACAGTGAAAGCCATAACAACAGGATGGCTGCATCCAACAATCAATCAATTCGTACGTGTACTTAATAAATTTTAGGGTTAGAATTATTGTGACTGACTGCATGACCTTTGTTATTGTAAATTGTTATTTATCAACGTCGTCACCTTTCTTTAGCAATGTGGGCTCTATTTTTCATGTTTGGCAAAAGTTGTTTCTGAAATTATTGGAGATTGTACATAGGAATTTGCATGTCATGGATGCATGTGAGAACTCATTGCAAGGATGTGAGAATCATTTCACATATTAGAGTTATAATATACAGATAGTTAGTTTGAGCTCCATGGGTTGTTTGAGCCAGACCACAATGAAGATCAAGTCAGTATCGATTGTCATGTACTATGAAAAGTCAAGTAATATTGTTTTTTGTTGCTGGATGACTGGAGAGGACAGCAATAATTGAGGTTTTAGTCATACTGATTACCCTCACAAATAGTTGAGAAAATACCATGTTATGTTCCTTAATTGTCCCATTTTGCCTTTGAGAACTATGCTCAATTCAGTTTGCTTTTCTCGCGGCAATGTTTTTAATTTGAAACTTACAATGTGTGTGGTTTCGAGTGCAGAATCCAGAACCTGCAGTTGATTTTGATACCGTGGCAAATGTCAAGCAGCAGCATGAAGTCAATGTTGGTAAGATTCTAAATAATTCAATAACCAAGGGTTTTTTTTCCCTCACATGATACTGGACATAATTTGGACAGCTAATGGGTGATTCTTTTTATTTCAGCCATTTCTAATTCATTTGGATTTGGTGGACACAACTCTGTGGTGGCATTTTCTGCTTTCAAGCCCTGATTGTCCACTTGTCTGCACTTCATGTTGAACACGGGCTTAACTTAATTGAAATTTTGTTCTCTCTACATCATTGAGGCTATTTATTCTATTCGAGTCCATCTATATAAAAGCTGTAGGCCTGTAGTCGTTCATTTTGTGCTAATTGTGACATGGCAATTACCCTTAAGATTGTTCTATTGTAGAACTTTTTGAATATAGCTGGAAGATTTGATTAGTTTTGGAGGTATACAGCGGATGTAATGCCAAAAGAGCTTGTATTCTTAAGCATCCCTTATTGTTAAGCAAAGATATTTATTATCTAGCATGTATCTATGATACTTGCTGATTGCTATGAACTTTGTAGCATCAGATGTTTATTTGAATCTTAGTTTATCGGCTTCTTGAATATATGATGATAAATTGCTAATTCAGAGCAGTTTCACGAGTTTCAAGATTAATTTGTAGTTTCTTAATAGCAGTAATGCATATTAATCACATCTTCGTGATAAGCATCTGGGTTAATCGTTTTCTGGCCCCCTTATTGAATTCGCCACATAACTGCTGGCAATAACAATTATATGATGAGAAAAATGATGCTTCCCATCAATTTCTTTATTTTTAACAGCTGCTAATAACGGACAGTTTTCTGCGTAATTGTATGTATTATATGCGATTGATCGGGGGCTAGTAATAAATTAATAACCGACGTAAAAATGTCATACTAAAGTTGTCGGGCATATATCGCAATGCTGGTTGTCATAAAATGTAATGCACTTGATATTAGTTTTAGTACTTTTTAGATGTTAGTTTTAGTACTTTTTTAGCTCATAAATATTGTTGTACTGATTTGTCAACCATTATTTTCCATTTTATATATAAATGGCTTAAATAATTGCTTGAAGAGTTATGCTTGTTATGCACTTAATAAAATTATGGGTTAAAGTAAAAAAAAGTAAAATATACATTTTAAAAAGAACCTATGTATGATAGTTTAAATAAGGTTTTATATTTGAATCTCATTTTATATAAAAAAAAACAAAAGAACACAAGTTGTTGGGTTGTTGCTAATGAACAAATATTATTTGTGAATATTCCCACCTTAAAAATATTTTGATCAGTTGAAAAAGAGAGACAAAGTTTGATGATATTGCCTACAACAAATATAATTTTTCTTCCACAATTATGATAATTTTTACAATAAAGAGAAAGATAAGATTTAGATTTAGAAAAGCATAAGATAAGATTGTTAAAGCGTTTGTTTTTAATCTGAAATATGATTGCACAAATTCCTATGGTAATAAAAGTTTGATTACTTGAATGGATAGAGAAAAAAATCAGCTGTAAAAAATTCAAAAATAACATTACTCTAAAACAACATAGAAGCTAGATTGTGACCAAAAGTACCAAAACCAATACACTCCAGAAATTATTATATTATATTAGAAACAGAGAATTACTTTGATAGTTTTATTCTATTCTATTTTAAAAGGTAAAGTTTCGGGCTTTGAAGCCAGAATGGCCCAAATATAGCGTGAACTGGACCGGCCCGCATGGAGGGAGTAACACACTGGACCAACCCTTTTCCCGCCACAACGCGGGCAAGAGGTCCATTTTCCCGCCAAAACAAAGCCTTACCGCTGAAAGAAAAAGGAAGCACCGAAGTTTTCATCATTCTTCTGTCGCCATTCTCCGACTCTCACTCACTCTCTGGTCAGAGTCTCCGAAAATGGACGTGAGCGAAGAAGTGAGAGCTGCTCACAAGCGAGAATTCGCCGATTTCTTGGATCAAGATGTACGTCCCATACATTCTCTTCTTTCCTTTTTGTTACTTTACCGTTAACCATTTTTGTTCAATCATTAGGTTGGAAAGGGCATATACATGGACGAGATCAAAGCCCTCATCAACCACAAGCGCCGCCGCCTCATCGTCAACATTTCCGATCTCCACAACTTCCGCGACTTGGGCAACAGGTTAAAACCTCATCTCACCAATCATTATTTCAATTCTATATCTCTTCCTTTCCTTTATATTTTCATTTTGGTTATTGTTTAGTTCTGTTTTTTTATGCCAAGTTAGTGTGCGAGGTTAGTGTTTCAACTTTTTTAATGTTTCTTATTCTTATTATTTTTTATGTTTTTCAGGATTTTAAGAAATCCAAGTGAGTACATGCAATCGTTCTGCGATGCGGTCACCGATGCTGCTCGTGCTATTGATCCCAAGTATTTGAAAGAAGGGGAACAGGTGCTTGTGGGATTTGAAGGCCCGTTTGTTTCACGCCGAGTCACGCCCAGGGAACTTCTATCTGAATTTATAGGTTCTATGGTCTGTGTTGAGGGCATTGTTACCAAATGTAAAATTACTCTTCTCTATTTTTTTGCCCCTTTTTGTTTGTTGTCTGCAGTTTAAATGATTGAATGCTGCTAGTTTTTCATGTGAGGACGGTGTTTAAATGATTGTGAATATTGATTCCTAGGATGGCTTTGGAACTAGTAAATAAAATCAAACTTATTATCTCCTTTTTTATTCTGAATCTTTTTTCCAATTGCTCCCTGATTAGTTTTACAGGGTTGATTAACTGCTTTGGGAACGATATTTTATTTTTGGGGTTGGTTGATTTACTGTTTAAATTATGAGGCAATGTGGGTTATTTTGTTCAAGGATTTTTAAGCTTTACCTTTCTTCATGGGCATTGGTTAATCTAACCTGGGGCTCTTTTTGAGTTAACAAGCGTGCTACTTCATAATTTTGTTTGACTTTCAATGCTTTTATTTTGGTTACAAGTTAATATCATTTATACTAAGTTACTCTTAGTGTGTCGTTTAGTGGCATGCATTATGCTGTGATAATGACAATGTGAACATTATTTGCTGGTAAAAGTATGTAATCTATTTCTTTTACAAGAAGCAATTTGGGTTTATCTTTTGGTTATTCCTTTCCCTCATTGATTCCTTGCTTTCTCTTTCATTTGGAATAGATTTATGAACACGATTCTAAAACTGAGAACATATACTCTGGTTCAAGCGTGCAGAGATCTGACCTGTTATTTTCATTTATAGGTTCTCTTGTAAGGCCGAAGGTTGTTAAAAGTGTTCATTTCTGTCCCACCACAGGAAACTTCACTACTCGTGAATATCGAGATATTACATCCAATATGGGTTTGCCCACGGGGTCTGTTTATCCTACAAGGGTAATCTTAAGTTCCTTGATCTCTAAGATCATTTATAATTACCAGACAATGAAATTTAGTGCCCAAATCTTTGTTGTAGGATGAGAATGGCAACTTACTTGTCACTGAGTATGGATTGTGCAAATATCAAGATCATCAAACCATGTCCATTCAAGAAGTTCCTGAGAATGCTGCTCCTGGTCAACTCCCAAGGACAGTGGATGTTATTGTAGAAGATGACCTTGTTGATTCTTGCAAGCCTGGAGATCGTGTGGCTATTGTAGGGATATATAAGGCTCTTCCGGGAAAAAGCAAGGGAAGTGTGAATGGAGTATTCAGGTAGCTCTGGAAAATATACTGATAATATTCCTTTACATACCTGGCTTTCTTGAACAGATACTTGATTGACTGATGTGCATGCAGGACTGTACTCATAGCTAACAATGTTTCCCTTCTCAACAAAGAGGCTAATGCACCAATATACAGTCCTGAAGACCTAAAAAACATTAAAAAGATAGCTGAACGAGATGATACATTTGATCTACTTGGTAATTCACTTGCACCTTCTATATATGGGCATTCTTGGATAAAGAAAGCAGTGGTTTTGTTGATGCTTAGTGGAGTGGAGAAGAACTTAAAAAATGGCACTCACTTGCGAGGGTAGGTGTTTTCTCTTGAACTCCTTTTCTGTTACTGGAAAAGTTCAGCACATTCTTACTTCTCTTAATATTGTTTACAAGTGAAGATAATAATCCTGGTCTGTCTTGCTTCTTTAGTGACATTAACATGATGATGGTTGGCGATCCCTCTGTTGCCAAGTCTCAACTCTTGAGAGCAATTATGAATATTGCACCCTTGGCCATATCAACTACAGGCCGGGGTTCTTCTGGGGTTGGTTTGACAGCTGCAGTTACTTCAGATCAAGAAACAGGTAAAACATTCTTCATGGGCTATACATAATTTTATTATTACATTTGTCATCTAAGAAAAAATTGTAATTTCTTTTTCTGCCAGGAGAAAGAAGGCTAGAAGCTGGGGCAATGGTTCTTGCTGACAGAGGCGTTGTCTGCATTGATGAATTTGACAAGATGAATGATCAAGATCGTGTTGCTATACATGAAGTTATGGAGCAGCAGACTGTAACAATTGCCAAAGCTGGCATCCATGCATCCCTTAATGCTCGATGCAGTGTAGTGGCTGCTGCAAATCCCATTTATGGAACTGTAAGTGACATTATGTGAATAACTTGCTGTGCAGTTTAAACTACCAAACTTCCTGACATTCTACTGAACCTTTAGTTTCTTTCTTGACTTTGTGGGTTGTGCAATTCTACAGTATGATCGTTCATTGACTCCGACCAAAAATATTGGACTCCCAGACTCCTTGCTTTCTCGATTTGATCTATTGTTTATTGTGTTGGATCAAATGGATCCTGATATTGATCGTCATATATCAGAGCATGTCTTGCGTATGCATCGATTTCGTTCTGCCATTGATGGAGGTAGATAAGCAGTTTTTAAATGCTAGAGACATGCTTATACTGGAGAATTTTTTTATTCAAATTAACTTACCAATGTAGGTGAGGCAGCACTTGAGGGGAGCTCAAGATATGGAAGAGAAGACGAAGCTGATACGGACTCATCTGTCTTTGTCAAGTATAACAGAATGCTGCATGGGAAGAAAACTGAAAGAGGCCGCAAACGGGATACACTTACAATTAAGTTTCTTAAAAAATATATCCATTATGCTAAGCATAGGATTCAACCTGAACTAACGGATGAGGTGATGTGCCTTTCTTGTTACTATTAGCATTTCCACTTTTTCTTGATTTATAATGAATTCCCTGTAATGTTTTATAATTTATCCATCTTAATGGAATTTTGATCTGCTATGTCTATGTTGCAATTGCCATAGCTGAACGATTATTCTGAAGTCTGATTATTTTCAATGGTGGTTGTGCTTCTTTTCCAATCCATTTTTATATCGACATGTGAGTAGATTTAACATCAATTGATTTTGTCCACAGGCCTCTGAACAAATTGCCACGGCATATGCTGAGCTCAGAAATGCAAGTTCAAATGCTAAGGTTAGCATTAGGAATTGGAATTGGTTCAACGCATAGGAGTCATTGTACAAAATAGTTTTTATTGATATCTTGCTGGCTTTATGCAGACAGGAGGAACACTTCCTATTACTGCCAGAACTTTAGAAACCATAATTCGGCTCTCAACAGCTCATGCTAAATTAAAGTTGAGCAGAAAGGTACTGTACTTGGCATCTACTATATAATGCTCTCTCGCTATGTCAAATTAACCTATCGGTCTTTCTTTTAAGTTATGCCTGGATAACTCTTACAAAGATAATTATGGGACTCAAAATTACTTTCATATCCTAAAAGTAGTTTCAACATTTTAGTTTTTTGGCTGGTAAATGTTAGGAGTAGCATGTTGTAAATTTCAGTCTAAAATAATGTTGGTATCTCCATCGAGAACTCAATATTACATTTAGGTAAATGTTTGAAAAAATAACTCATTCTTTCAAAATGATTATTTTAAAAATCAATTCTTCCAAAATAATTCTCTTCCATTTTGCAACAATTACTCAAACGTGCACTTAGCATTCTCCTTAACAACACCTTTTCTTGTTATGATTGCTATTCTGCTTGTAAGTTGCAACTGGTTGTACTTCAACCCTTTGTGTGTTTTACTGTTGATTGTATAGTTCCTGATTGAGCCTGCACCTGTCTTGTTAGGTTTCAAAATCCGATGTTGAAGCTGCTCTGAAGGTTCTTAATTTTGCAATATATCACAAAGAACTGACAGAAATGGAGGAGCGTGATCAAGAGAGGGAAAGAGAACTGGAGAGGAAACGTAAGGCTGAGCATCATGAAAATGATGGTCCTGATAGTGGTCCTAAAAATAGAAGAGGGTGAGCGATAGTCTATATATACTAGTTGAAAAAGTTAAACATACTCGTTGCATGCATCTTTTCACTTTAATTGCCATAATTAGCTTACAAGAAAATTCATTTATTTCCATATTACCAGAAACTAAATTAGCATCCTTTCACATTAGTAAGCAATTAAGCATGAAGACTTCAACATGATGCCGTGTAAATATTGAGTGTTGATGTCAACATATTTGGCCATCAATGAGCTATCATCTTTTGTTTTTTTTTGTGGCCAGGTCAGCATCAGATGCCATGGAAGTAGATGATACCTCAGCAGCTCAACCTGCTGTTGGTCTCACTCCTGAAAGGTCTGTCAACTGTCAATTCCTGGCTTGAGATTTTTTATTTTATATTCCGATCTGTGCTTTATCTGTTTCTGATGTAAAATCTCTTCCATCAACATGCAGAATTGAAGCATTTAATTCTCTGTTTGGTCAGCACATGCGTGCCAACCGCTTGGATCTCATATCTATTGCAGACTTGGAGAATGTTATCAACAGAGGGGCAGATTCGCCTTACAGCCCTGCAGACATACTACTCCTATTAGAGGTATGTTCTTCTGAAGAATTTCTGGTGCCACCTTCCCAGCATGAACTCTCATAACTGTATCTTTTTGTATTTTTCGAAATTTCAGAGGTTGCAAGATGATAATAGAGTGATGATAGTTGATGGAATGGTGCATATGATATCATAAAATGTAAGATCGTTGCACAATGTCACGACAGATTCAGATAGGTATGCAATTTTTTAAATTATTTTATTTCACATGGTTGGGATGTTTGTCTTCATAATTCACTTGTTAAACATAGTCAGTTACATCTCTAAACATCTGATTCCCATGGCCAGCTTTCTATCTATCTATTTATATATATATAGATATAGAATCATGAACGCATCAGTTAAATCTGCTTGCGGGAGATTCCAAAATTTGCAATTGTATAACATAATTTTCATCTTAACAAACAAAGGACGAATTTCAGGGAACTGTTTGCTGCAAGGGTAGTACGAAGTCTACACCGAAGGAGACTTGAGACGGATTTACAATTTTCGGAGTTCGGCTATTTACTTGCTATCTGGGAGTTCTTTGCTAACACTTCCAACAAAGAGATGGCTTATGTGATTGCATTTCCATATATTCATAGAACTTTTTAGGTCATAATGAACTTTGTCATCCCCTCTTGAAAGTTTTTCTTGTTTTGTTCATAACCTTATCTTATATGTATTTCAGTGCTGCTAACTGCCAAGTATTTATGTGTAAACAGGGCTTTAGAAATGAACTCCTTTTTTTGAGTATATTCTAGAAATGAATTAATTTTTTGTTCCCTCTTGCGGTACTGCATCTTTAGGCGACCGCCCTTGGGCTTTGTTATCCTTCTAGGGTCAAATCTGAAACATTTAATCTTAAAAATGTAAATTAAAAAGTATTTATCCGCATGAGGTTAAAAGAGGAACTATTATCCACAATGATGGGGTGTTAATTGTGATTCATCTTGATGATGCTCAGAGTTGTTTATTCAACGTGCATGCATGCATGCATAACTAGTGTGCCAGTGTCAGCATGGCTCATTTTCAAGAAGTGTCACAGTTCAGGGTGTGGCATCTTGGGAGGATGTCACAATGCATGCTGATTTGAAAAAAAACAGGTCAGATTAGACGAGTCTTGCTGATTTGAAGAGAGTCCATGTGCTGAAGAATATTTGTATTACTTGTGTAGGTGATCTGCCATGTATGCATAAATTTGTGGTTGTGTCAAGTAGAATTATTAGTGTTCTTGCATTTGTTTTTCTTGCAAAAACAAACGAAGAATACTAGAAATTTTCCATAACATAATCACATTCTGATCTTGTATTACGAACAGTCATAAATTTATACATGTGTGACATATCATTAATGTAACATAAGTATATTCTTTAATGCATATGGACTTGACAAATCAGCAAGGGATTTGTTTAATCTTGAGCTGTTTTTTCAAATTTGGCGAGTATTGCGATGCCTGTCTAAGGTAAGCCACTCCTTAGGTTGTGGCATGTCTTTAGGATGAGTTACGGAGACGTTGGTACATTGATTGTCTCTTCAGGATGAGATATACTGATGCTTCAGGATGAGTTACAGAGATGGTATCCTGACGGTCACAAAAATAAACAAATGTGATGCAGCATTAAGGTGAGGTTGTTGCAGTCTTATTTGTTGGAGTTATCTATTAGGACAAGGCATGTACGAAAAATAGAAGTCCATCTGGATTCTGATGTGTATGAAAAACCGATACTGATAACGATTGCTTGACAAATAATAGACAAGAATCCAGGCCCCAGTACTGACAATGGAAGCTGTTAATTTGCCTGCCCGAAGCCTAGTGTTGTCTCCAGTAAAATCCCAGAAGCAATTAAAGTATAAGCCTGAATACTGCAAGAAATTCACTGTTTTCTTTTGCAGCATCAGTCTACAGGCTAATTCTGCAATTTTTTATATTATAGTATTGCTTTGAAGCTAGTTTCATTCAATTAATGAAACATAACCCAAAAGGACTAAGTATAACACTATCAATGAATGCAATTTCAAGAACCCCATCTGAAAAAAAGAGCAGGAAGTAAGTGAAAATAAAGTAGAAATAAGCCGAGGACCTATTTAACCAAATTTCGATAGTCTACGACTAAATAGTATTAGTTTTATCAGGTTTCAAGATTGATTATTTAAGGTTCCACTATTGCTGCTGTGCCATAAAAACATATGGAAATTTCAAGTAAATATCATAACCGGTACTCAGTTGCCAAACTCGACTGTTATCCATTTCCTTCTCCCTTTCATCCTATTCCTCCTACTTTAGTATCTGGCAACTTGTCAACTCGTACCTGTCATACCTATAAATTTTAAAGTGCACCCTTTCAAGCGTAACCCCTTTATCCTCTATAAATTGTAGGGATCAAAACTTAGCTTTGGCCTGCCTTTTGCTGGTGCTGGCACTTCTGCACCTATTTGAACAAGGAAATCTCTGGCGTGACCAAAGCAGCATAATATCACTTGGTGTCGAAGTCAGGTAAGAACAGTTACAAATTTAATGTACCTGACAACTTCAATCTATAAAAGTTACATTACATACTTAATTTGTTAATACAAAAATTTAGAACACTTTAAAAAATTGTAATCAATGGCATTCCCCTTGATGACATGAGATCAAATATGTTTAAGAAACCTAAGATGTAAGGGTGTCAACTCCAAAAACATGATGTTTCCTTCCAACTCCCTCTCTGTAACTGAGATATTGATTGGAAGAATGCTTAGTTAGAATGAGTAAGAAGAGTATCTTGGCCTCATAAATTATAGTAGAATTACATTACTTTTCACCCATGTGTACTCTAGGTCACATTGATGGAGCCAAATTGGATCGAGGGAGGCCAAATAAAGAGTTATATATGTAAAAAAATAACTAATACATGCAAAATATATGCAGCAAAATTTGACAAACAATGAGACAGAAGTTAAATGAAGTTAGAAAACATTGGAAATTTATTGTTCTATTAACAACTTTCGTGTCTTTCTTAAATTTTTAGTTAGTAAATAAATAAAAAATTTATGAAGAAAGTAAAAAAAAAATTATAAGAGACATTTTAAGAACTATTTTCTTTGGAGGTGTCACAATTTTTTATATACCAATATTAAAAAAACTAAAATTTGAAGATAACTATGGCACAAGCAAGTCATGTTACTTCCTCATACGTTTGCGTCTGCGCACACATGGTATTTGCAAACTCAGAATGAATCATATAATAGCATGAATGCTGAAAATATATCAAGTTATCTATTCAGCCCATTTATAAAATTCAATACACTAATCATTAAATGTTCAAACTAGGAAAACTCTAAGACATCACGTATCATGGGATAATTGAACTATTTTATTTTATAGATTAATTGTTTGGCTATGAAGAAGCAACGTAATATTTGAGCCTATTACACATGATTGGCTATCTTCATGGCTACAAAATGAATCTGTCTGCTGGGGCAGATGCTGTTCGGAAAGCACTTTGCGACGAGATCATATTACAAATATATAAGAAATAATAATCAGAAGCCGCAGGCGCATGAGCCTTTACTAAACATCTTGATTGTACTTTTCCCTTTAGTACCGGCAGAAGGTTACAGAAAGAATGATGTAATGCAGAGACCTGTTGCTGTTATAAATTTAAATCAAGTCCTGGTCGGATGGAAGGGCCATAACTGCGGATTCATTTGGTTTGATTTTCTTGCTTCTTTTCCCATTTACCATTTGATATTTACGGTTCTAGCAAAAATGCTAGTTAGCTGCATTTGTATTCTTAATTTACTTGTAGAATTAAACGTATGTTAATGGCATTGGGCAAACTTATGTTATCCTTGCACGATTCATATTAACATGGCTCCTTAAGCCTCTCTTTTTCCTTTTTGTATAATCCCCCCGCCCATTGCAGCTTCGTCTATCCAATTGGTCGATACTCCATATAAAACAGGGGAAGCTACTCACTTATATGAACAACGAACCTCCCTGTTCACTGGTTATGAAGCATGAACAATTTGTCTCAATTCAGGGTTGGCATTTCTTGAGACGATTAAATCATTCCAGATCGCGTGCTTAAAACATCACAAGTGTCATTTCTAAAACGCTAATGAATTTAACTTCCATAGTTATGAGCTAGAAGACACTGTCAACTGGCTAGTTAACGTATTGCCTCAGACAAACAAGGGGTATTAAAACAACCAAATAACTCAACATTTCAATCCACTGATTTGAATGTTCTTTTGCAGTAGTATGAAATGGTTTACCATCATTCATATTTATGTTTCTGAAACCTCGATGGCTAACCTTCTCATAAGAGTGCTGGTTATGAGGAGGTAACCAAGGAAAAGTACATCAAGTTTTATTGCTCCTATAATCCTATCTAAGAACATCGAGGGTGAATGAAGTACTGATCATAAATGCAATTTCTGAGACTTCAAGTTCTAACCTCCCAATGATCATAATCCGAAAAAAGAATTTGGATCATAGAATAAGAGCTTCTTTGTTGTGTCGTTGGTGACATTCAAACTCCGTTACAAAGAAATAAAAAAAAAAAATCAAAGCCCTCCAACATGCATTGAGATCTGGTGTGGAATTGATTTTAGCTGTTCCTAACCGGTAAACAAACACACACTAAATGAACAGGTATAAATTGAAACCATAAACTATGCCCATCTAGTTCTGTTTCATGTTTCAGGTTCAAAAAAATTTGTTTACAAAATTTAAACGAGGAAGTGATGTGCCTGCCAACTGTCAATTATTACTACTCAATCAGCAGAGTCAGCAACTTGTGCATCACCCTAATCCCTGAAACTAATAATTGAGAGACAGCAATGTAGGTGACATTAGTTGTACCAAAATCAAGAGTTTATTTGTCAAACTCCCATATAACCCCTCCATCTTCTGCAATACCAAAATAAAAGACCATGGCATCAATCTCTAATTTGAAATTTGAACAAATAAAAGCAAAGTCATTAGGTGCAAACAACTAAAACTTTGTCACTTAACATAGAATATTAGTCTCTCAGTTGATATACATATATGTAAGAGTCATAAACCCAAAGCAAGCTTGCTGAAGATGCGTTGAACATTACAAAATATAAATAAAATAACTGCGAACATTGATAGAGCAGCAAGCGTAGTGCTTGGCAACTGGACTTTTTATAGTCTAAGTATATAAATCCCTGTCCAGTGGTAGTGAGGTATCTAGGTGCTAATCCATTTAGTTGGCCAATTTTGTTAATGTAAAATATGGATTAGTCGAATGAAAAATTCGAGAGGTAGTTCCCATGATAGTATCATCTAATCAATTTTGGGACTACTCTAGGACAGATAGAAAATTAAGAACGGTTTCCAAAAAAGGAGGCCTCTCATTTGATGAAGTTGTGTGTAGGAAAACAAAAAATAATAAAGGTGCACTTGGTTTAACTTATTCTCAAAAATAATTGCTTTTATTTGACTAAGAAAGTTTTGGAAAAAACAAATACTATTTCCCATAAAAAACCTATTTCTAAACATGGACTACCCTAAAAGATATAAAGTTGGTCATATTCCTTCTTGCAGTGCAAATGTCAGAAACTAATTTGATTAACGAAATGAATAACACACCAAACCAGTCCCCAAAATTAAAAATACTGTTTAATTTATTTTGTAATTTCAAACATTAAATCGACCGGTAATCGCAACTAGAGAGACTAATTTGGCGTAGAAACTAATTTAAATTGGCATGCATCAGAACTGAGAACTATATAATGAAGAGTATAGTTTTGTAATAATGGAGTAAATTGAGAGTAGAAATACCTTTAACTTTGTTTTGAATCCAGGACTCAATTAGCATTCCAGCACCAACTCCACCAGCAACACATGCAGTACAGAAGAAGATGGCAGAGCGTAATGGCCATCGAGGAAGGAAATAGTAATCAGGGATTTCCCTAACTCTCTTAGGTAACCGTTTCTTCAACGTCGGTTTAACACTCGGATTTTGCTGCATCTCGCCACCAACGGCTTTCCAATCCACTCCTTTCAACGGATCTTTTGCCTCTTCGCTTCCCATAATGCCTCAGTTTCAAACCTTACACAGTTCACAACTTATGTTACTCATCAACCAAACCTCACAATCATTTCGTGTGATGATATCAAATTCAAAATCGCAATCGCAGACTGAGATGAAGAATAACAAGATGGAAAATTCAATGAGATTCAGTGAATTACCAGAAATCAATCGTACAAGATTGGCGCAGAAATAGGGGAGCACCGATATTTAGGGTTTGCGTTTCAAATACGATCGTATTTTTTGTTATTCAAAATCAAACAATTTTAACGTTCTAACTTCTAAACCCTGATCAGGAGTTGGAGCAGGTTTTAGGTTCCGAATCTTATTATTTTTATTTTTATGCACGAAAACAATTTTAACTTTCTTAATTAAATCTCAATCCAATTACCGATTAACCTTTTTTTAATAAGTAAACGTGCTTAGTGGCAAAACTGTTCATTTGCGAATATTTTAATGAGTTCAGTTTTCATGTATATTGTTCGTATAAATATTTTCTTCTTATCTATTAATTAAAATTTATGTTAGATATAATTTTTAAATAATTATTATAAAATTAATAATTATAAATAATATGATAATTTATAATTAAATATAATATATAAAAAAATTATATTGCCAATATATTTTAATATATAAAAAATTATATTGTGAATTTTTTTACTCTGATTATTTGTGAATTGTGAGTAGTGTTTTAAATTTTTTTGTTAAATATTTAGTGTAACATGTCTAGATTTTCAATTTTATTAATATTAATCTGTAAAATTAATTTCAACAATTTTAAATTGATAATTTTTATTAAACACTTACTACATTTCAATTCTTAAAATCAATATAATATTAGAATCATAATATTTTTTTCGTTTTTTTTTATCTATTTTATATAGTTTACAAAGTTAAGGATGCTTGATATATAAAACTTTTATTATTCTGAGAAATTATATTTTCTAGAAATTGTTTTTTGAAATCATAATTAATCTGAAAGTGTTATAAATATATTTGGTATGTTTAAAAGATTTTTCAAAACATTAAATGAGTATAAATAATTTTTTTAACCTTAATAGGAATTTTGAATTCACATATTTCCTATGAAAATATTTTAATAAAAACAAATTAAAAGATATTTGTTAAAACATTTTTTATGAAATTTTTTTAAAAACATTTATTTCAAATAGAAGAAATTAATATTTGTTAGTTAAGATTTTTAAAAAATTAAATAGTTTTCTTATTAAACATTTGTTAATATTTTGGTTAGCATTAAAATTATTTTGTAATTTTTTATTTTATCTTTAATTTTTCTTATCAATTATTAATTAATATATTAATAAATAATAATAATATAATAGAAAAATTAATAAATTATTCTAAATTTTACAATGATAAATAAAAAAAAGAATATATAGTTTTTAAAATGGTAATAAATTAAAAAAAAAGGAGCAGAAATTTGTTTGAAGAAAGCAAAGGGGTTATGGGTTTGGTGCACGTGGCACGGTTATAGCGTCTTGTTTGGGAGTCCGGAAATTACTAGAAAAGCTCCGTTTTCACAGTGTCACTGTCAATGGCTGCTCCTCTTACCATTGTGAGAAATCCCACTTTCCACAACCTGCGATTCCACAGTCACCAACGCCCTCTTAACAAACACTTCACTGCATCCTCTTCCTTTTCCCCTCTCAATTTCGCAAAGGTAAAGACACTACATCACATCATCTCTTGTTTTAAACCAAATTGTTATTATAAAATGCGTTAATTTTTTTATTTTTGCAGCATCAATTACATGTCAGAAGCATACTGTGTGTTGTTGAAATGTACCCTTTATTTTTTAATGTTATTTATTATTGGATGTTAGATGGAAGGAAGTGAGATCAGTGAGCAAGTAAGAGAGAATGCAAGAGAGGACTTGAGTGTGAAGAAGAAAATTTTTGTTGCTGGAGCCACTGGCAGCACCGGAAAAAGAATTGTTGAGCAGTTACTGGCTAAGGGTTTTGCAGTTAAGGCTGGGGTTAGAGACTTGGACAAGGCAAGGACCGCCCTTTCCTCTGCCAATCCATCTCTTCAAATTGTAAGTTTTTCCATTATCTTGGTATAATAATTCAATTTAATCCCACTTTATAAATAAAATGATTTTGTTTTTTATGCAGTCTGATTGTGATAGTATATATTATATGTGATTTGATGTGCAATTTGCTGTGCATGTGAATGAGTTGTGTGTCATTTGGTGTATATGAGACTATGAGTGAGTGCATGTGCAGGTGAAAGCTGATGTCACTGAGGGTTCTGACAAGCTAGCTCAAGCCATTGGTGATGATTCAGAAGCAGTGGTATGCGCCACAGGCTTTCGACCAGGGTGGGATTTGCTTGCTCCATGGAAGGTTTGTCAAATTTCCGTTGATGTCTCGGTAGTATACTAGAATGTTTGAATGTATAATCATTTTGTTGTGTTAGTATGCATCACTTTCAATATCAGCTTGCATTCTTTAAAATGTCCTTGGTTTGGTTTAGAAGAAAAAGTTGATTGTGTTAATTCAGGGTGATAATTAAGCTATGCTCAACATATTCATTCTGCTGAATACTTTTGTTTGATTGTATATATATACATACATATATGTATATTTGGTGTTTTTCATTGTTTAAGAATTGATTCCCCTTTCCCTCTTACATTTTGGGTAAAGAAACTATGGGAATCTAACTAAGATTTTTGTTTCTTCAGCGTTCTATTCTGCACTTTGGTTCATCCTGTATATCTTGTTGAGTAACTGGCAACATTTTGGATATCAGTAGAAAGGGATGTTGATGGAGAGCCACTATAATCCCTTTCTTCTACTGAGACTTGCCAATTATATGTATTGCCATGTGCATTCATTTGCAGAATTTCAAGGACTTTTCAAATTTATATTTTTCACTTGTAAAGGGATATAATGTCTATATTACTAATTTGAAACATTATCTGTCCTTTAGATAGGGTAAATTCATAAGAAACTAATTAATTAAATTACAAAGAAAATCAACAACGTAGCCAAACATTGTTGTAGGTTGGGTGGATTATTTATTCTGACTCTTGGTATCGTTCAGTGCTTTCTTATAACAAAGGGATATATTATGCAGGTTGACAATTTTGGCACAGTAAACCTTGTTGAAGCATGCAGGAAACGCAATGTTAACAGATTCATTCTTGTTAGTTCCATTTTAGTTAATGGAGCAGCTATGGGACAGCTACTCAATCCAGCTTACGTCTTTCTCAATGTTTTTGGACTCACCTTGGTAGCAAAACTACAGGCAGAGAAACATATCAGGAAATCAGGCATAAATTACACAATAATAAGACCTGGTGGGTTGAGAAACGATCCTCCAACTGGAAATGTTGTTATGGAGCCAGAGGTATAGCCTACATTTCTGACTTTCTATTACATTTTGCAGTAGAATCTAAGTTTATATTTTGTAGAACTGTTGTGGAAAGATTTAAAACTTTTTTGTGTATCAGGACACCCTCTATGAAGGTACCATATCCAGAGATCAAGTTGCTGAGGTAGCTGTTGAGGCTTTGGCTTATCCTGAGGCATCTTATAAAGTTGTGGAAATTGTCTCTCGCCCTGATGCTCCAAAGCGCACATACCATGATCTTTTTGGTTCGATAAGGCAATGATGATTTTTGAGCTTAGGACTTGTTTGCAAATTACTTAATTAGTTTTCCAGATATGTTGCATTTTGGTGGCTAATGTGTATTTCTGTTGCTTCATTCAATTGGTTTGCTATAGTAATATGTGTAAATATTTTTGACACATCTTTTATCCTTTCTGTTCTCTCACTCTCTCCCCCCACTAAAGGTAAGTAAAGAATTCGTTTTAAGAACTCCAGAAGTTAAAGCTACTTCTCTTTGGCCACTTTAATTAATGTTTACTGATATCTCTACAAGAAAGCCATTCAAGGTTAACAGACAATCATCTTCAGGATTGTAGTTAAGGCATAAGGAAGAAGTTGAACCCAGAAAGATGTCAGTGGTCGCAAGAGAGTGGCTTTTCTTCTCTTTTGGGGCTGTCTGATGAGAGTCCCTTGAATGGATACTGTAGAAACTCTTTTCTTTTGATTTTTTGGGAATGTTTTAAATTTCATTAAGGAAATGTAAAAGTGATAAAATATAATACCAAAAGATTTTTCTTTACTCCTTCCACACCTTTATATTCAATCAGGGAAAATCACACCAAATATGCAGTAGATAATACTTGATGCTTAGGCTGTCTAGCCAAGATTCTAAGTCTTTTTCTTCGAGACTTAATCCTTATCCATCTCCGCTTGTTCCCAACAAAAGCAACTATTTCCAGACATAGATTCTTTTGACTTGTTTTATATAGAAGCTGGGTGACATGGTAATAGAGATGCAATGTTTGCTTGCTTTCTTCCACAGAAAATATGGTGTGCTCAACCTAATAGGAATAGTGATAGCAAAATATGCCAGAATGAGCAAGGACTCTTGGACCTATTCAAGTAGTTTGGCCCTAGTGGTAGTAATAAGCAGTGCCCTTTCAAGCATGTGTTTTGTTTTTACTGGATTGCAATTCATTGTACAATAATCTTCTTAACTTGAGGACTAGCATGAGGTTCAGCGTTGCTATTTGCTGTATTATAAGTGAAGGAAATATTACATTGATGGTGGACAATGTTGTGCGGAACACTGATTTCTAAAAATCAAATGATATTACATAGATGAAGTCCAGAAACCAACTTTGTTCCCACAAACATCAACCCAATGAAAATAAAGAATTAAATTATTTCATTGTATACCCTCTTAGCAAATGGATATCAGATTAGATAAACCAAGCAACCACAAAAGCAATGACTACAAGTAAAGATGGAGCACCAAGGTGCACTCCTGCGCTTTCCATTGGTGTGGGTGGAATTGCTGCAATATCTTCAGCTACATCTGCCACATGACGGCGAGCAGAAATCAGCATAGCCATAATGTAGATAGTGAAAAGTGCAGCAATCCTGCAGGTCTCCATTTTTTTTACCAGCTCTTACTTGATCAAGAATGACAAATTTTGTCTAACTTGTCTATAAATTGTTGAGATGAAAATGATAGTGGAACACCACAACTCCTTTTATAGTTAGGATTTGAGACAAGTGAGCAATTTTGAGCTGTAATATGTAGCTTAAACACTAAACATAATGATTTGAGAGTGTTGGGGGCTTAATAATAATGTTATGTCTTCCTCATCTTAAACAGTGTGTGGTGCTTAGCCTTAGCAGAACGTAATCAGCTTTTGGATGATAAGCATTAAGCATGCGAATTAAATTAGAGAATTGTCTAGAGCTGAATATATCAAAATAAAAAAAGTAAGATAAAGCAACTTAGGTAAATTTCTTTAGAAGCAAAGGTACACGTATCTTGGTCTCACCGTGTGAGTTTATGTTGCCCCTACTATGCTTTGAATTATTAATGGGGTTTTGCTTTACGCTGTGGAACACCATGTTAGGTTATTAGGGCCTCTTTAGCTGGCATAAGGGTTTTAATATTGTTTAACCGATAAAAAAGAAAGGTAGGGCTAGTTGTTTCTTTCTATCAATAGAAAATCTGACGGGATTTTAAAAAAAAATTATTAACACTTAACATTAAGTTTTAATATTGATTTTAAACAAAGAAAGATAATAAATTTTACTAATATATATATATATATAAAGAGAAATGATGAAGTTATTTTAAGAATAAAGTTAGTTTGTTTAATAAATTTTATATACAATTATATTTTATCAATTTAACCGTCGAATGAATAAATTATATTATATAAATCATTCTTATAAAATTTTAAAAATATTTAATATTTTATTAAATAAATTTAAATTAACGGGTAATATAAGAGATATATTATCTGTTAATTTAAATTTATTTTTTAAGATATCAAATATAATTATAATAACTCCAAGGAAAATTATTCTTATAATAACTTAATCTCTTCTCATATATATATATATATTTAATTATATTTTATCATTTTTAGATATTTAAAATTAATTTTAGTTTGATGATAACATTTTCTAGAATACATGAGATTTTTTTTTTGACTGACAATGAAATTTTATTAACTAAAATTATAGAACATGGCAAGGGACTCCACCAAAAATGTTGTGAAAATTTATGTGGCTGAGTGTGTTCTGTTTTTGACAAATACAAGTAAAAGTAAGAGAATAAAAAAGAGATACTAGCTCTTTACAATCCTCCTGAATAATACGATGTAGAGTTAGATGATGGTCACCATTCAACATAGCATTGTTTACCATTATAGAATTCAGGCACACATACATGTATATCTAAAAGTCCACAACCATGTGCAAGTCATAAACCCTAAACAATCAGGGGAATGCTCTTCAGGTTTGTAATGGATGTGTAGACTTGCTGCAACTATAGGCCTACCCAAGTGACTACTATTTTGTATACCCAAACCAGACCTTGTTAAACCAGCCCATCCACCATCTACATGCATTACTAGTTGTCCTTCACATTTCTGGTTAGGAATTTGTAGAATTTGACAACAGTTCACCTGGCATGAAGCATCACTCTTCGACACCTATGGTTGAGCAAAAATCCACTGGTGTAGTAAATTGTCAACCATGGTATCAACTTGTTCTGCATGCCTCAATTTATGGTTGAAGCGGATATCATTTCTTTGTCTTCACAAATTCCAAAGCCTCATCATCGTTCCGTGTAAATCAAATAGCAAAGGACTATTAGTTACCTTAGCTAACCACAAATAAGAGAAGGAGATTGAAGGATACTATTACACCAAGGACATTGCAGTAAAAAGTGATCCCATGTTTCCAGAACTTGTGCCTCACAGAATACATATACTTGTTTTTAATAAATTATCTTCAGTCAGAGCATTCCACAGCAACCTGTGGAAAAAGTGTTTTACTTTAGGAGGAGCGTTTGTTTTCAATAAATTTTTCCAGCTGATATGAACATTAGTAAACACCTCCACTGTTTCAATATATATTAGTAAACACCTCCAACAAATTTTTATTCCAATTAATAAATTTTTATTTAGTTGTTATTCTAAAACACAGTGCTTTATGAAAATTAAAACTAAAATAACTGATTAAATCTAAATCATAAAAATTTGAATTACATATTTTTTACTTTAAATTTAATCAAAACTAAATTGTAACCACCAAACATGCATATCGATTAGTGGGGGTTGATACAACTTAATTGGAGATCCTGGATTTAAGTCTTGAGTATGCAACTATGTTAAAAGCTTAGAGGGAGAACTTTATCATCTATTGTGGTCCTTTTTCAAGCATGATTATTTCTAATAAAAATGCTTGCAGCATGGATAAAGGTATAAGGTCAGAGGTAGGAAAAGGGGAAAAGGATACCAACACAAGAGACTAGAGAAGACATTTCAATTCATTATTAGTGGATTATATTGACCAACATATATATATATATATATATATATGTGTGTGTGTGTGTGAAGTAGAAGGAAGTTAACTATCACAATTGGTTAAACCAGAAAGTAACTCTATCTAATAAGCTGATTACTATATCATACATCTCTTTATATCCTTGCAAACTCATGGAGGATAATCATGAACCCTGAGTTTGTAACAGTAACCTTTGAATCTATTCTGTGAAATAGGCTTAGAGAGAATATTTGTTGTTTGTGCAATGGTAAGAATATAATGAGCTTCAAGTTCTCCAGAGTTTATCTTATCTTTAACAAAGTAAAGATCAAGTTTGAAGTGTTTTGTGCGAGAATGAAAGATAGGATTGATAGCTAGTGAAACAATACTGAGGTTGTCATAGTAAATAGTAGGAAATCAATCAATAGTATACTGCAATTCCTAAACGAGAAATTGAATCCATGCAAGTTCAATTGTTATAGAAATCAGACTTGTGTATTATGCCTTAGAGCTAGATCTGGATGTGAAATGTTGTTTCACTGAGGACCATGAGACCAGATTGGAGCCTACAAAAACAGTACTTTTGATCATCTAGATTAGATCCTAAATCAGCATTACATAAGTATGGAAAGGAAAGACTATAAGAATTGGAAAAGGTGAGAGCATGAGTAGCAATTCCTTGAAGATATCTTAGAATTTGTTTACTGCATAGGCTATATATTTGATCTTATTTGTCACAGTGATGTATCCAAGACCACTTATCAGGTGAGGTCCTCTTGCAGCAGTGGAGTTAATTAATCTGAATGTCAATGAAGAGATGAGTCATTGAGAATTTGTGAGAAACTTCTGGGGATGATGATGCAATCAACATAAAGTAAAACAAGTATGATTGTTGAAGGAGAGATTTTTATTAGCAAAAAAGTATCACATTTAATTAAGGTGAAACCAAAATCAATGAGAAACGAAATGAAGTTTGCTTGTAATAGCTGCATAAACAGATGAATTGTCTCTTGTTTTTGTCAATTTCTTCTTCCATGATGATTAACAAAGCTTCTATCTTGGGAATAATATAAGGATCCGATTTGAAGATGATGAAAATGACTATTGAATCATGTTCATCTAACAATCCATCAAGAAAAACATGAATGTATTTGATATCATCAATTGAGAACCGTGTTGCATTAAGAATATCTACAATCTTATGGATCGTAAGTATTCATCCATGCTTTCAATAATTTTCACATTCTTGAGTTGTTGACAAAGTTGACTCACCTTGGCTCTAGTCACGATGCAAAGTAGAGTTCAAACTTTCTCCATATTTGAAAAACATGTTCATATCTTACCATTTGTGTGTGAGGATTAGGGGACATAGAGAAAAATAACTAGATCAATATCAATTGATTTTGTTGTTCTCAGTTCATGTAATCATCACTGTTTCTACTAAAGATTTCATCTTTGTCTAAGGGATATTTTTTTGGCATTCCTCTATGCTTTCTTTCATATATGAATCTCTGTAACTTTAACCCCTTGATTGTTCCAAGAGTTGCTGCTTCCATGCGAGAAAATTTTCAGTCATCAAATTTGATGTAGACGAGAGTTGATAGGATATCAAGTCATTTATAAACTTGAGACCATAAGGATCTAAGCTCAGATACCATAAAGGTATCAGGTCAGAGGCTAGGAAAAGGGTACCAACACAAGAGAATAAAGAAGAAATAGTGGACAATTTCATTCATTACTAGTAATATTACACTAAATAGGATATATATATATATATATATATATATATATATAATAGAAAATACATGTTCCTATAATGAACAAAAAAAATTAACTTTAAGTTAACATAATGCAACATGTATTTAAATTAAAATATCTAGTAAATGCATAGATGCTATGTTGCCACGAAAAATATTGCAAACACCCCAAAAAATATTTAATTTATATATTTTTATCCAAAACAAGTATCAAAAGACTCCGTGGCCCAATGGATAAGGCGCTGGTCTACGGAACCAGAGATTCTGGGTTCGATCCCCAGCGGAGTCGGTTCTTATTTTTAACGTTAGATATATTTATATTCAGTTATTAAAATCTTGGTACACACTTGACATCACAAGTCAGGATGGCCGAGTGGTCTAAGGCGCCAGACTCAAGTTCTGGTCTTCGTGAGAAGGCGTGGGTTCAAATCCCACTTCTGACAATTTTATTTTAAATCATAAAAAATTTTGTTCTGTTTTTTTAAAAATTATATAAATTATGCAAACAACATTAAATTTTCTTATCATTCATAATACCAACAAAGTAACAAACTAATTTCATATCCGAAATCTATATATATTAAATATTTTAATGTAAAATTTTAATATTATATTTTATATTATTTATATTTATCTTATAAAATTTTTAATATTTGTAGTTGAAAAAAAAAATTTAAAAATTTAAAGAAATAATTTGAATTAGATTTTAAATATTTAATTTTTTTTTATTTAAAAAATTTGAATTTAAGTATGGTTTGTAATTTTTTATAAACTTTTTTTAATTGTTAAAATTTTATTTATTTTAAAGTTTATTAGATCTACAAATCAATGTAAAAGTGTATAATATAAAAAAAATATTAAAATTTATAATCTATATAAATAAATAATTAAAAAAATTATTTATTTAAAATTTATAAGATATAAATATCATTAAATAAATCTAATATATATAGTTTAAAAATTTTGTTTAAGATTCTATTTTGATGATAAAAAAATTATCTAGTTTTTTTATTTTAAATTATTATCTTTTAATAAATTACGTAAATATATTAATATTATATTAATTATTTATTAAACAAATTTTTTATGTTTAAATTATCTAATATATTAAGATAAATAAATTACTGAATAATTTAAACAAATTTTTTATATTTAAATCTAATTTATTTATATAAAAAAATTAACAAATCTGAATATATTATTTATTATAATCAAATAATAGGTTGAATCGTAGATAGTCCAACTTATTTTTATCTTTTTAAATAATGCAATAAACTATTTTCATATATTATCTGTTTCAAAGTCTATAAGATATATAAGTTTACAAATCATTTTAAAAATATATAATATAAAAATTATTAATAAATGTAAAGTCTATAATGATTGATTAAAAAAAATTATTTATTTAAAATCTATAAGATAAAAGTGTTATTAAATAGATATAATATATATATATATTATCTAGAGTTATTTTATTTAATAACTTTTAAAATAAATAAATTTTATCAATTTAATTATTAAATTAATAAAATATATTATATAGATTAATTTTATAAAATTTAAAAAATATTTAATATTTTATTAAATAAATTTAAATTAACAAATATTATAAAAATATATTATTATTTATTTTTTAAAATATTAAACTTTTTTAAAATTTTATAAAATTTTATAAAAATAATTTCTAAAATATAATTATTAATCTAACAGTTGAATTGATAAAATTTAATTATTTATAAAAATTATTAAATAAAATAATTTTAAAAAAAATTATCTTTTAAGTAATTGATCCTCCTACGTTCTCTTCTAAAATCTATCAATATCAAGGAAATATCATTGACCACTTAAATGGGTACAAGATTTCAATTTTAACACGCATGTTTCCTCTTATTTATGACCTTCATCTCCTGGTGTTGATTAACTAGTGATTTAGCATGGTGAATGGAAAGGCACACCACTGCGGTAGCACGAGATGATTTGAGATAAGCATGATAAAGGACTGTGTGGGTCTCATGTTTTCTGATATTCCGTCTGTTTTCCTTTTCATCCCCAGTTTTGTCGATATTAAAAAATTTAAATCTCATCTAATTTTTTTTAATAAAAAATATGTTTTATATTTTTTTAGTTTTTTATAATTTATTAAATTATTATATTCTATTTTTTAAAAAAATAAATTTCACATAATATTTGTATATTAATAAAAATATTTAAATAATGAATACATCAGACTGGATTTGAAAAACGAGTCAAAAAACGGAGACAGGTATCAGTTAAAATTTTAGATTTTACTTGAACTAGTTTTTAACATCGACCAACTTAAATAGTTTTTTTATCAAAATCTTACACAACGTCGGAACGGATAAGAATTATTTTTGCCATTTCTAATTTGAGAAAACGCTTCACCTATACAGCTATGTCAGGACAAATCCTCTCACTCTCATTCTTGTCTTATCAGTAGCAATGTGTGGGGAGGTCTAATTGGAACTTAAATTTGATTATAGGTATAAAATTGGCCTTTAGCTTTAGGTTGATCTCCTTGGTTTTATATTTTACTTTTATGTTATATAATTTATTTAAAAGTTAATTTTTTTAAGTTTTAATTTATATAATTTTTAATTTAAGAAATTTTAGTGTGTTAGTATATGAGCTAGTCTATGATCTAATCCATATAATTAACTCTATTTTATTATTTTTTATTTTAAATTTATTTAAAAATAAAATTTTTAATTTTTAATTTATGTAATTTTTAAATTAAATGAAATAAATATAAGCTAATTTATCTAATCCTATTTTATATTTTTTATTTTGTAATTTATCTAAAAATAAAATTTTATATACCTTAATTTATATAATATTTGAGTTAAGTGAAATAAATATGAGTCAATTTATCTTATAACCTTTTATTTTGTAGCTAAATTATAAATAAAACTTTTAAGTCTTAATCTACGTAAGTGGAATAGACGTGTATTAGTTCATATATTTTTATAGTTTATCTAAAAATAAAAATTTTTAAATTTTAATCCACGTAATTCTCAAATGAAACAAGTGTATGTAAATTAACTTTTGTAATATTATTTTATATTTAACTTTTTTTCTCTAAAATTTCTTTCTCTTAATTTTTTTTTTATTTTATCTTTAATATTTTATTATACTAAAATATTATTTAATTTATTTATATTTCCTTTTATATTTGTTATCTTTCTCTAGATATTTTTTTATTTATCTTTAGAATTTTCTTCCTTTCTAAATTTTTTCATCTCTAAAATTTTCTCAATTTTTTTTATACTTTTATATTTTTTTTTATTTTTTATAAATATATTTGTCTCTCCATCTCCAAAATTATATTTTTTTTTTCATTTTTCTGATTTTTTCTTTAAATTAAGGATAAAAGTAGGCTGAACCGAGTTAAACTTTAAATGTTTAAGTTCAACAGATTTAAAAATTTTAAGGCTTTTCTAGGGCCTGCTGTAAAACTTACAAGATATATAAACTTGTTTACAAGCATACGTTCTAAAAAAGGTCAATAAATAGGATTAAAACCTATATAAATATATAAATGATTGATAAGCTTATAAGTTTAAATTCTATAAATTAAAAAGGTCATTAAATAAACCTAATATATATATATATTATAAATATAATAGATTAAAATAAATACTTTACAAATATAATATATTAAAATAAATATAAATATATAATACATAAAGATAAATAAGTTCTTCAATAAGTCAAATTGACTTTTTTGTAAATTTAAATTTGACTTATTTATCTATCTAAAAAACTTTTTTAATAAGTCTAAACTTATTTATTTATTAAACAAATTGAACTAAACTAGAATTTAAATAAGTTAAATTGTGAATCACTGTCAAACAACATTTTTCACTTCCATCCCTACTCTAAACTTTCTTACTAATTTTAATTTTTCATCTTTATTTTATTTTGAGAGAAAAAAATAAAGTAAAAAGAAAAAAATTATAGAAAATGATTAAAAATGTTAAAAGAGAAAAAAAATTAAGTTAATGGATCAGTCCTAACCCATAGGGTTCAATAGGCCTATAAAATTTACAGATGTGGACTTTTATGAGTTTATAGACCATTTTAACCTCAATCTATATGTGTTAGGATTGGATTGAGTTTGATAAAACAAATTGATACCAATAAATTTGATAAGGAACCTTTTTGTATTTTTAAAAATTATTAATTAAAAATTAAGAGCACGATGTATGTGTTTTATTTATTCTTTTAAATTTAGGCATGACATTTGTCGAAAAAAAAATCTTACAATAATACTTTAACATTAGATTTAGACGTATCATTTTAATATTTTTTTATTAAAATATTTAAATATTTTAAATTTAACTATTTTTTTTTATAAATATTTTATTTAAATAAAAATTTAATTTTTTATATTTTAAATTATTTATTTGAATGGTATACTTTAAATTCTTGTATTTTAAATTTTTTATTTAGATTAAATAATTAAATTTTTATTATATACAAAGTTTTTGCATTTAAATATTTATAGATGTTTTTAATATTTTTTATTTTTTTTTATTAAAATTTTAGATATACAAATATTTTTATTATATAACATATTTATATAGAATAACAACTCAACATATATATATAATTAAAATGACAGTAAAATATAATTATATCATTAAACATTAAAAATATTATATTTAGAGATAAGAAAGAACAACAAAAAAGAAAATCATATAAAAAGATTAATAAACAAAAATAACACAAAAAATAAAAAATAAATAATAAAAAAATATTATTATTTATGAATGAGTTGAGAAATTTTAAATTTTTTTAAATATATATTTTTTAAAGTTAATTTAATTTTTTTATTTTAATTTATTAAAATATTTTTTTATAATTCCTAAAATTTAATTTTTAAAAAAATATATATTTTAATTTTAAAATTTAAATTTTTTAATTTTTTAATTTTTTTAAATATCTCGTCTAAACTTAAGGAATGGACAATTTGATTACTTCTTTAATTCAATTATAAATTAATTAATTCTCTAATATTTTTTGAACTTTGTTATTTTTTAAATTTAATATAGAGATTGTATTTTATGTTAAAAATTACGAGGAAAAATTGAAATAATAAAATATAAAAAAAATTATCATAAAAATATACAATGGTAAATTTTTTAAAATAAAATTTAGTAAATATACTTATTTTTTATAAATTTTACACCATCATCATTACATATGCATTTAAGTTAATTACAAACTATTTTAATGTTAAGTTTATAAAATTTAAATTTTATTCATTTATATAATTAAATTGAATTTAAATTTAAATTTATTTATTAAAATAAAATTTTTTTTCCATCATTTAACATGATAAATTAAATCAATTTATAAATAATTAAATTTATTTATATTTCTCTACCAAAATATATGCTTGTTTGATATTCACCCATTATTATTGTTATGACAAAGACTAAAAAGTAAAAATAAAAACCATAAAAAAATATTTGATATTATTAATATATTTTTATCGTTATTTCTAGTAATTTATTTATTTTATTAAATAAATTTTATTACTGATAATTTTTATGGCATTCAATGCATTTGGTACAATTATAAATAAGTTATTAGTAAATTAATTCTTTTACTTTATGGATACAGTATAAATTTGTTTTTAACTTTTTAAAATTATATAAAATAATATTATATTTTAAAAAAATTATAAATTAATTATTTTATTTATTTAAAATAATATAAATTAAATTTTAAAAAACTATAAAATAAATTAACAAATAAATAATAATATTTTTAAAAAATAAAAAACCAATTTATAACTATAAAAAAATAAAAGATGCATTTGTCACTTTACTCCATTATAAATTATTGTCCTTGGTATGGGACCATACTACGAACGTGACAGCCCGACAGATTTTGTAACGTTGTGAATTGTGATCATCGTTTTGAATTTTGATTCTGTATATATTTTATCCTCTTTAGTCATCACGTGGTCGGCCCCCAAAAGGAAAACAACGTGGCAGTAAGCGTGTCACTCTAATATTTCACCTAACCATTTTTATTTATTATTTTAAAATATAAAAATGTTAACATTTCAATAATATTTTTATTTATTAAAATTTAAATTAACGATGGACGAAAATAAAATAAGATAAAAATAATACATTATTTAAAAATATAAAAATACTTTTTCATTTCTTTAATTAAATAAATTATATAAAAATATTTATAATAATTATAAAAATAAATTTATATTAAATTATATTTTTAAAAAACGTCCCTCTCCTCCTTTCATCGAAATCATATCTCAATTCCCATTTTTGATGGGAAAATAAAATCATAAATCTCACATGCTCATTTTTTTACGCTAACAAATAAAAATGTTAAATATATAATTATTATTATTATTTATTTTTAAATTATTAGAATTTATCTATAAAAATTTATGATATTTTATATTAAATATTAAATATTATTTTTTATTATTATATAAAAATGTCTTTTTATTTTTATATTAAAATTTAATTAAATACTTTTTATCAACTAATTATATAATAATTTTATTATTTTTTAAAATAGGAAAATGATTTTATATTAATATTATTAAAGCCTTGTTTGATAAAAGGATGAAAATAAAAAATTATAATTTTAATGAAAGTTTAATTTCTATTTTTAAAAGATATTTTTTATTATATTAATTACTAAATTTTATTTTTATTTTATTATGAGATTCATGTCAATGAAATAAATAAATATAAATGTTTTTAAAATAAATTTTAAATCTATAATATATTAATTATTTTTTATTGATGTTAATAAATTAATTGTTTATTTTTTATTAAGCATCGGAGAAAGTAGCATAATAGTATAATAGAAATTCGTCTTGTGGGCACAAACCATATGAAAGTTCACGCTCACCCTTGAAGTTTGAACTCAGCATAGATCATCCAAATCCATTGCCACGCTTGCAGGCTCGAGGACAAAGATTAGTCACTTACCTAACAAAAAGAAAGTTTGTTTTTATTTTTTATTTAATTTTTCTAAATACTAAAAGTTTTAATTATTTTTTTTACATTGTAAGTTTTTATTTGATTCTTTACTATGAAAGATTAAAAAAAATATATTATACTTAGAAAAATCAAATAATAAAAAATTAAAACAAAATAAATAAAATAATAATAATAAGATTATATAAGAAAAAACTATGAAGTATTTATTTAAAAAAATGAACTAAACAAAAAATTACAATGTTAATTAGTATACTTAAGAATTGATTAATTAAATACAAAAAATATAATAAAAATATTTATCATATTAAAAATATAAAATTTGTTCAATAATTACCTTTTAAATAACTAAATATAGACTTATTTCTATCAGTATCATATAAAAAATATAAAATAAATTTGTTTATATACAAAAATTTGATGTAGTTATAGCTAAAAAATTAAATAGTAATAGTTAATAATTAAAATTATAACAATCTAATAATTATTTAATTCAACAACTATTTAACGAATAAATAAAATTACAATAATTTTTTAATATTAAAAATATATCAATTATAATTTTTAAGTTAATGTGAAATTTAAAATATTTTAAAATATATAATTTTTACAACAATCTTTATTTATTTTTAAAAAATTCATAAAATAAAATTAAAAAATTTATCATCTTTTAAACTAAAAAGGATATTCTAAATAAATAGGGATAACATATAGGAATTTACACTTTCTACTTCCTTAAGTTAAGACATTTTAAAAAAACAAACAGTAAAGTTTCTTCAACTTCATCCACATATGCACAATAATTTATCCCCTCATATATATATATATATATATATATATATATATATATAAAAGTTGTTAGATCTTTCTTTGTTTTTATTTTTTTTATGAAAAATTGACAGTCATCCAATTTAGATGTAAGATGTTATGTGTTGTTAAAGTGGAAAAATCATTGCTAAAGCAAAGATCCAATGACTTAAATGGAGGTGCAATCAAGTGTAAGCCATTTTTAACATTTAGGAGGAATTTTTTTTAACATATAATATATCTTAGTAAAATGATAAAAAAAATTTAAATGTATAAATAACAAATAGTAATATATATTTATTTATATTTAAATGTAAAGAATTGGATTAATTTTATTTTTTTATAGAAAAATCTATCAATTATTATTTGTACGTAGAGTGAGAGAATCTTTACAATGGTAAAATAAAAATAGAACTTCTAAGCAAAATGATTAAATCATATATAAAAAATAACTTATATTCGGTTAGATATAGGGATAAGTCGCGTTAAATCTTATTTAAAAAATATTAAATAAAATAAGTAATGATATTTTTACATTTTAAAAGTGATTTACATTTTCCTATACCTCTAATCTATAATCTAACGGCTTAGGATTTAAAATAAATTCAATCACTTAGATCTAAATATATACGGATATAATCTATTTTAATATACATAAAAAAAAAAACTTCTTTCCAATAAAATCTAACCACTTATACATAAATGTAACCGAACATAAAACATTTTTTATTGGCTCAATCATTTCTCATCAATCAAACTTAATTTGTAGCTATGCAGGTGGGTAGTGATTTAGGGGTGCTTTACAAATTGTACCTAACTCTCATTTGATGGTATATACAGAAGCCTTAATAGTCAAATAATAATATATAATATTTGTTAATCATAAAAAAATAAAGTTATGATAAATTTTTAATAATAAAAATAATTAATTTTAAATGTTTGAATTAATATAAAATTTATTTTTTAAAATATACCATCTTAAAAAAATTAAAAATTCTACCTTTTAAATTATTTTATATTTTAAGTTTATCCTACCTTCAAATGTTTGGGTTAAAAAAAACATGGCCAAAGTTTTATGCAAAAAAAAAAAACTATCGTAACAATTAAAACATTAAGGAACAAAAATTGAAGAAATTTTTTAAAAAGCTAAGATTACACATTAATTATATTAGAAAAATAAAACATTCAATTGAATCTTAAAATATGAAATAAACATATTGAATTTTTGTAATCAATATTTACAACACCATTGTTAACAAATATAAATATATATATATAATATTTTTATTAAATATTTGGTTAAATTTTTATTTCCCATTAATAACTTAAGTCACTTATTACCTTTTTACGTAGATAGCAATCAAAATTTAATTCTTCTACTTTAAAAAGAAAATACTTATTTAATTGAAATAGTAGTAATTTATTTTCTTTAACTCATTTTTTATTGTTAATTAAAATTTATTAAAACTCATAAAATTATAAGAACGACTCATTGAATAAAAAATAAGATTTATATAATTTTTCGATTGTTAATAAATTTTAGTCTATAGTAAGTAATATTTTTTAATATACTATTTATTTATTATTATTTAAAATGATATAAGTCGCATTTTTTATTTAATGAAT
This sequence comes from Canavalia gladiata, assembly GCA_037954105.1. Classification (NCBI taxonomy): domain Eukaryota; kingdom Viridiplantae; phylum Streptophyta; class Magnoliopsida; order Fabales; family Fabaceae; genus Canavalia; species Canavalia gladiata. The sequence goes on along the minus strand of CM075658.1, from coordinate 15,527,574 downwards.
TTCATTTACAATTCTAAAGTTTTGAACAAATACTCCCAAGTAATAAAAAGTGTATTATATATTAAATATGTTTGGGGATTTAAATTTGTGCATGTGCACTATCATGCTAATGTTACACATTAAACATTTGGACGAACCTCCAACCGAGATTCAAATAAAAACGTATGGCTTAAAATACAAACTTTGTACATACTTATACACCGAACCAATACCCATGACTCATGCTATTGACATTAGTTAGAGATTCTACGGTCACATAAAATTACTATGTTGGAATACTTTTAGTTCTAACTATATTTCATTTGCATCCAATATTTATATAAAGAATATTCATATGTTAAGTATGTATTATTTTATATAATGTTATTATTCTTGAATATTTACTTATTTGAGCATCAAAGTTCATTGCAAATATCCATTGTCCTTTGATAAAAAACTTTATGCAAAATAGCACCTTAAACCACTGCTACTAGAGTATGGATCTAGTTCGTAAACCTTTTAAAAACTCACCAAATCAAACATGTTATTTCTCTAACATTTACCTTGCATAAGTGTATATATTAAAGAGAATTAATTAATACACTTAAATACTTTTTATATTTTACCATGATAACATGTATCAATTGGTGATGATTGATCCATCTTCTTAATTAGAGATTCTAATTGAGTATCGCAGTTGTGCTAAAATATTGAAGGGAGAGTTTTGCCGTTCACAATGGTACTCCTTGATTTGGGAAGGATTGCCTGCAATAGAAGATATGCGATTAAAAAAAATTATTTATGAACGAATAAAAAATTATCAAGTGTTAAAATAATCTTTATTAGTATAAATTTTATCTAATAAACCTAAAATTATTAATATATATTTTGAAGGTATATACTAATATTTTGTACTAATAAAATTATTCTTTTATAAAAATCCATGGTCAATATAATTTTATGATGTCAGTACTATAACAACTTAGTTTTTGTTAAAAAAATTATACCAATAAAATTTAATACAACATTAAAATATCAATAAACAATAATTTTTTTAGGAATACCTGTAGTCTAAAAACTTATAATATTTTAAGAATAAATATTACCTAATTCTGTTTTTGATATAAGAAATACTCAATTCTTGCTAAATTATTTTTTATTTAAGATAATTTTTATAAATTTTAATAAAATTATTAATTATATCAATTATAATAACAAGATATATTTCTTTAATTAAAATATTCCTATTAAAAGAATTAGATTATAATTATAAACTATTTAAGTAAAATATGAATCAATAAAACATATGCTAAAATATTTATTATGTTTAAAAATAAAAATAAAACTTATAAATTGAAAAATAATCTAAAATAAAATAAGTACATGGAGTTTAATAAAAAAAGATATTTATTTATTTAGCTTTTTATTCCAGCTCGTTGTTATTAAGTGTCTGGTTGTTGGTTTATAAATTTGGAATCTCTTTCTGGTTGTCTGTCTGCATCTTCTTCTTGATAGAGTTTTTTCTCAGTAGAGTTGAGTTGAGCTTAATGGGTTCCAAAGGCGAGCACACCCATCATGACCATGATCATGACCATCATCACCATCATGATCATGATCATCACCATCATGGAGATGGTGATGGTAAGTCATGGGTAGGTGCGGATGGGAAGGTGTACCATAGCCACGATGGTCTGGCACCACATTCTCACGAACCCATATACTCTCCTGGTTTCTTCAGCAGAAGAGCTCCTCCTCTCAGCAGAAATTTCAATGAAAGAGCCTTCACCGTTGGTATTGGTGGACCCGTCGGCACTGGGTAACTCTTTCTCTTCACTCATTTCTCAATTTCTTCATCTTCATCTTCATCTTCATCTTCATCTTCATCTTCATCTTCATCTTCATCCTCATTCTCATCCAATGCAGCAAAACAGCTCTCATGCTCGCCCTTTGTGAATTCTTGCGGGATACCTACAGTCTCGCTGCAGTAACTCCTCTCTCCCTAAACATTTCATTCATAATTTCTAACCTCAATTCACTGAATGTGATTATATTGTTTTCAGGTGACAAATGATATATTCACCAAAGAGGATGGTGAATTCTTGGTCAAACACAAAGCACTTCCCGAGGAAAGGATCCGTGCTGTAGAAACTGGGGGTTGTCCACATGCTGCAATTCGGGAGGACATTAGCATTAATCTTGGTCCCTTGGAGGAGCTTTCAAACCTCTACAAAACAGATATACTTCTTTGTGAATCTGGGGGAGGTATTTCATTTTTACTCAATTCAACTTCGATCCTCTCATATTTTTAAGTAAAGGCAAAGACATAATTTTTGTCATAAAACTGCTTGGGATTGGTTGTAAAACCTGTTAATTAAATTTGATGAAAAATCATTAACATCACCATATAATGTTCCTTGCTTTTGGAAATTAAGTTAGATCCCAAACACTTTGGATATTCACTTGAGACCTTCTTCTGCAGATAACCTGGCTGCCAATTTCAGCAGGGAACTGGCTGATTATATCATTTACATAATAGATGTATCTGGTGGTGATAAAATTCCAAGGAAAGGTGGTCCTGGAATCACACAGGCTGATCTCCTTGTAGGTGCATTTTGCTCTCATGGATTTGTCAATTCAGTTATTTTTCTGTGAACTTTAAAATATGAATACGAAACTGATTGGACTTCATTCCAGGTGATAAACAAGACTGACATTGCACCTGCAATTGGGGCTGATTTGGGAGTCATGCAGAGGGATGCTCTTCGGATGAGAGATGGGGGGCCATTTGTCTTTGCTCAGGTTAGCTAATTACATTATTTACTGTTTACTGGGTTAATACTGCTTTCACATTTAAATTGTTGCCTAATACCCATAACCCCCATGGTATAACCAAGTTTCATTTTTTTCTATACTTGCACACTTTGTGGGATTAAAGATATTCTTCAGTAAGCATTCTATTAACAATCCTCCCGTTTGAGAGGGATTGGTAGGGTTAGATTTGTATGGAAGAATCTGTAGTAACTGCCTTGGTAGCTGATGATTGCTGGAAACACACAGATCCAGAAAGTTCATTAAGTGAAAGGGACTGTTTGAGAGTCCACTGGCGAAAGTTACATGCAAACAGCTCATGTATTCATCTTTTAGAAATATTCTCACCCAAAGGCATTAATAGTCTAAAAAAACTCCAAAAATATGGCTGTTTTACTGTTGACAGGATAGCCTAGTAGCTAGCCTTAGCATATTATACATCAGGAATTAACATGTTGGATTTAGTTGGGTTTGTATATGTTGAGTAGTAGTAGCTTTGTCTCTGAATCAGTTTCACTCTTGTTTTGTTCATTATTAACTATTGAGTAAAAAAGAACTTGTACAAGTAATAAATTTGAAACGGAAGATATCATCTTCCCAAGAAAAATGAGTGCCATCCTTCTCATTTAATTTTTTTAAGTTACCATGCTTGCTTGTAAGGCCTGGATGTTTATCACACTTAAAGCAAACGATTTTAGAAAGAAAAACAAAATAAAATAAGAAGCAGAGGAAGTACTCTGTTTTGTCTATAATTAGAAGAAAGAATTAAGTAAGAAACCATTAATATCAAGTAAATGGCCCAACCTCACAATCATGTGTTGGCATAAATACGTTTGTGACTTTGCCTTTGGATTTGGATTACATTTTCCCCTTGTTTAAACAACTTTAATCGTTCACACGCCAATGAAATTGACCAATAAATTGGAGTTTTCATCTGATAAATTCAGAGAAAATTAATTGAGTGATGTATTGCGCTGTGAATCTTGAATTTGTATACTGAATAGGAAATAAGCAGGCAAAGGTATGACTATTTTTAATTAAAACTGAGATATATCATAGGTGTGTGTGCTGGTTTGTATAATTTTCCTATATATGATCAACTTCAAAACAGTATACAATTTCTAAAATATACAATTGAATTAAGGTATAAGGTGAATCTGTGCCCTTCTAAGTTAACGGGAACATATTGTACTTCTCTGTTTGTTCATCTTATTTGACTTAGTGATGTACAGTAGTGCATCAAGGTTTATTATATGTATCTATTGCATGGTATGAACTATGAAAGACTGTGTGTGTTCATAAGGGGTATATCAGGTGAGAGCATCAAAGTTGTGAAGAACTAATCTTTGACCGTTTCAATCTTACATGGATTGTCAAGGTTAAATGTAAGTAAAACTGATATCAGTCATCCATGTGAGACTGAATGGTAGGTTTATTCCTCGTATACTCTCACTTGATATAGAGGACATTGGTTAAGATTGTACTTCTCACTTTTAACGTTTTTACTTGATACACTCCTTATATGTGTTTGTTGTGTGTGTGTGTGTGTGTGCACGGGCATTTTGTGCAGTTCACTACTTCAATTCCTTTTAACATCTGAAGGAAGTAATAACATAGCTTGTTGTGAGTTATGTCTTATTCAACCCACCACTCTCCACATAGCATTGGAATCTTTTTTTAAGCTTTCCAAATATCCTTATTCTGGTCATCATGTATTATACAGGAGCATAATCCTTTAAATTTTTTGCACATCTCTTATCTTCTTAACTTAATTTCCATATCTATGTACAGGTGAAGCATAAGGTTGGAGTAGAAGAAATTGCAAATCATGTCCTACAGGCGTGGGAAGCAGCTACTGGGAATAAACGTCGTTGACATTTCTTTGAAAAAAAGGTTTCCTCTGTGTGGTTGTATCTTTTCATAGCATGTTCAATAACGTGTTCACAACTTGGACCTGACCTCTTGTTTTGTGTCATTGTGCATGTTAATTCAAATCTTCAGAAACGTGTTACCACTTGGACCTAATCCGTATGTACGAGTTATCTTTTCTCTATTTTGTGGTGATGAAGAAGGAACAAATTTTACTATGAAAATTATTCCGTTCTTGCTTAGAGTTTAGTCCAGTAAAATTGTGATAATTTATAGTTGACTCAGAAATTGGCCACTCAAGTGATATTAACCAATTTATCACGTTAAAATTTAAAATTTGCTCATTCCACTCTTTCACCCCCTTTTTACATTAAGAATCTTATTATGACGCTCGTTTCGCACTAGGAAAGTGAAGTAAATCTGGTAACAAATTAAGCAGGGTACAAATTTTGTTTTAGTATTGTTATAAGGTTTCATAAAGGATCAAGTAATTAACATAAGGATCTTCCTATTTGATCATGAACGTGATTGGTGCAGGAGAAAGGAGGTGAGATTCGTATAAGTATTTCAATGCTGAAAGTAGGGTCGAAGTACTTAGATTGATTACATATTATATCTCTTATGCTTGATGGAGCATTTTAACATCTTAAAAAAATTTAAAATATTTAAAAACTTAAAAGATGTTTATTTTAATTTTTTTTTTTTTGATAAAAAAATTTAAATTTTTATATTTAAAATTTTTTATTTGGATGGTAGATTTTAAAATTTTTGAATAATTTAATTTTTACTATGTATAAAATTTTATATTTAAATATTTATAGATTTTTTTAATCAAATAATTTAGATATACAAATATTTTTATTGTGCAACACCTTTAAACAAAATAATAACTCAATAAATCTATATAATTAAAAGATAATAAAATAGATTATACCACTTAATATTGAAAATATATATGGAAAAGATGTGAACCATAACCGTAAAAAAATATCATCTATAGAATTATTAAATTTGACATGTTTTAGAAGATTTTCAATTCTCTTATTTTAATTTTTTAAAATATTTTTTAAAAATTTATAAAAATTTAATTTTTTTAAAAAATTACTTTTCTTTTTTAAAATAACTCGTAAATCATTTTGTAAGGAATAGACTAAGGGAGGATTATTCTCAATTACGTTATTTATGTTATTTATACTGCAATTGAATATCCATAAAACCGGTAGATATCATTAACGGCCAATCAGTCCATAACAAATATAAATCTCGTAAATTATTTTATAAGTGCATAACTTCCTTTTTGGTTGACGTAAGTATATAAATGTTATTGTGTGCATTATGCTAAATGCGGGCATGGTCCGGGGTGGATCCGGAAAGCCCACCAACGAACCCAAACAAAATTGGGATGGGTTGGATATTGGGTTTGAGTCGAATGAGAAACCAATTTACCGTTACACTGTACAATGTAATTTTTTTGTGTAAGTTATAGTTGTTTTGCAAAATGTGAAGATGTGTAGCCTGTTTTAACTTATGATTTAAATGTGATTATACATCACTTTATCAATGGCATTGACTCGAAGTAATTACCCTAAGTTGAACTGGCTCCAATCCCTATAACCAGGGTAAACTTGGGTTAGATTATGTCCTATTTTAAGGGTGTTTAAAATGAGTATATGAAGGGAAGAAATATGGATGTATTCGTGGTTAATTTAAAATTAATTATGATTACAACATTCTCTAACTAAAAGTTTTTTACTTTTACAAATTAAGAAAATATATAAAGTTAAAAAATAGAATGTCTTTATGGTTAATTTAAAATTAATTATGGTTATAAGATACTCTAATTAAAATTAATGATGACTATATTTTTATTTTGTATTACATATTTGCAAACTCTTCAAACAGAATAGGTCAATGTATCTAAAAAAATTGTGAGAATTGATTCTCTAGTACATGAAACAATCATACATCCCAATACATTCAGATTGGATGATTGAAAATTAAAAAATTAAATAAATTGAATAACTTATATTCAAGTGTAATTAAATATAAGTTATTATTTATATGTAGAATAAATTTTAAATAAGATGTGATCTATCATAAAAAAAATGATTTGCTATTTTTTAAATGTTTATTTTGACTTAAAAACTAATTTAATAATTTATTTTTTATCTAGATCTTATAATAGTCTTTAAGTTCTGCCTCTAAATAGATTAATGTTAAGAATAGTTAAAAAAAAAACGAACCAATACAATCTAAATTGAATAACTGAATTAAAAATTAAAAAATTAAAATTTTTAAAAATCACACTTTTTGTGGTTCAGTTTGATTTATAATTTTATTTAATAAGAATTGAACCACATATAATTTCATATATTTTTAATTTTATATTGTTAAATTATCATCTTTTTAATTATCTTTTCTTTTATTTATAATTACTAAATTTTATATATTATATTTTTCTATTTTCTTTAAGATAAGGTATCTCATACTTATTTAAATTTTATAATGTGGGGGTAAGCCCACGATGTGGAAATAATAATAAATAAAAAAATTGCGGTGAGCGTGGATCGAACACGCGACCTTCAGATCTTCAGTCTGACGCTCTCCCAACTGAGCTATCCCCGCTGTTGACTTTATGGTTCATACAAAACTTTATAACACTGTGTAACGCTCTCCCAACACTGTGCAACCGTTATCCAAAATCTTGCAGATTAGGAGAGGAACAAAATGATTGAAAGGTGGAAGGTTGAAAACGGCAAGTGTAAGTGGGGGACACTTGTTGCCGGTAACTAAACAGGACGGTGGTGGCTTAGGATATCGTATTATTGAAGATTGGGAGTAAACTATGCTCTGCAACATTCATACCAATCAATCACCTTTGTGTTTTTTCAACAATTCCATAAATGGCCCTAGTCCCTCCCACTATTTTTTTTTTTTTTTTTTATTAACTAGCAAATTATATTGCTTTAAGATGTATGAATGTTAAAAACAAGTTAACGGAGAAATATGAGGAGCAGTTTGTGGGAAATATGTAGTACATTAATTATTATTTTTAATCATTCTTGGAAATAAATCAGTTTATTCCGTTTCACGTTATTCATCATGTTAGAATAGTGCTTTTATAGTTCAAGCAGCGATATACCACAGAAAAACTTAAATTAATGAATGAAGTTGAAAGAATTTGAACATTATTTCCTTTGTTTTAATACAGTTTTACTTTATAAAAAAATTTTGAGTCAAATCTACCATCGTGGACTTAACCAGTGTCATAAGATCCATAACCAATCATCTTTCATATTCTTAAATAGGTAAATAAAAAATGATAGCCCCCTGTGTCATGCATATCATCAATTAGACTGCTTCAAATGAAATTATTAATGATTGCTAACTCGTGAATATGCAAAGCAAGTAGATGAACAACCCCATAGGCTTTTGTTTCAAGTATTGCGATTTTGTCACCCCATAAAATATGCCTCTCAATATTTGTGTTGCAAAATTTAAACATAAATAAAAATAATAATTACATATATATACATACATACTATACATTATATAAAGAAATACACACACGTCAAGGTTTGGTGCTAATCATGTATTCCAAAATCAAACTTAATTTTCTCTGAAAATTATAAGTTCACATCCACTATTGTCTATACATATACATATACATATACATTCTGTGGTCAGTATCCACACGCACACTTATAATATTCGTAATACATGTGAAAGAATATGCATTAAAAAAAATGGGAAGAAAAAGAAAAAAGATAACATACACCAAATCAAACTTCACCTTTTGATGAATGCACTCTATCAGCTTACCTTTCATAAAATCAACACCCACTTGCATAAAGTGCAGGCACCAAAAACCAAAGTGAAAACAAGCCAATACCCATAACTAGAAAAAATGTAACCTAAAGAGAGTCACATTTAGTCAAACAAATTCTCAAGTGCATTTCTCTTTCCACATGCAACTGGCAACAACTCTTTTTGATTTTGTCTTTGAGGAATATCTTGGTTAGATGACACAATTGACTCACTTCCTACAATCACTCCTTGCTTTTTCATATATTCCATTTTGTCTTGGAAGAGGTAAACCAATCCAATGAAAGAGACTTCCACTGTGAAAAGGATAGTCCAAAGTGTTGTGCTTTTTAAGGTTCTCTTATGGTAGGCTTTTAAGCCAGTGTAAATGTTGATGATCCCCACAAGAGAGACTATTGTCCCTAGTATCCAATGTAGAAAGTACCAATAACTCCTTTCTTTCTTTCCCCTGCAAGTTCAATTAGAAACCATACAACATTATGATTTTAACTATATGAAACATCCTTTGCAAATTAAAATGAATTCATAAATACAGAAAATGGGTGCTGCAACTAGACAAATTTTCATTTTTGGAATAATGAGCGACCTTGTGAAAAAAAGTGAAAATATTGATTAATTAACCTGTGTGGTCTGAAAAATCCAATGAAGGCTTGCATCAAGATAGCACCATAAAGTGCCAGGCCTAGTTTTTGATGATTGTTATCAAATGAATTCTCAAACTTTTTCAGGGACATTGCAGCTCCAACTGTGGCAAGAAGCACTGAAAGCATCTGTTAGATGAAGTGTTAGACTTTGCACAATGAAGATAGGAAGACAAAAAATCATAAGTATATACTGCATCCAAGAGAACAGAAAATTCACAGCTACTTTAAATGTATCATAACTCCTAACTAGTTCAGTTCAAATGATAATCATAATATTGTTGTTAATTGAAACAAACAAAAGGAATGTAAAACCTGTGGTCTAAAAGAAAAAAGAAAAATCATTGTGTACAACAAGGATAGAAAAGCAGTAAGTTATAGGTATATTCAGCCTCCAAAGAACAGAAAATTCATTGCTACTTTAAATATATAATAACTCATAATTAGTTAAAGTCAGATGATAATCATAACATTGTTGTTTATTAAAATAAATCAAAGTAATATAAAACCTGTGGTCGAAAAGAAAAAAGATCATCAGAAAAAACTCTATACACGCCACTACTAAAGTTAAAGTAAGTTATGATTATGTTGTAAAACAAGATCAAAACTTAATGATTGCTTGATGTAACTTTCAAGAAACATCTTATACTCTAAAGTCTAGTCAGTGGTCACATAATTTACCACCACTCCCACTTTTTAAGTTTTTAACAACATAATTAACGGTTCAGCATATACGTGTATAATGTGAGACAGGATCCAATGACAGCAGATATGAGTATTAGCAAACTTATACCTTTAATACTTTTTTATAAATGTTAAATTTTATAGGAGATGTATGAACTATTAAATGGTAACGTGAGAGGTAAATGAAGTAATCTTAAATCAATCTTAATGGTCAAGATTAGATAAAAGCAAAACCATTCTTAACTATTTATATAAAATGAAGTGTCAAGATTAGCTCCATTCATGCTATTATATATGTAATGTGCATGTTAAAGTATGCATAATTTTCAGTAGAAGAAATAGAAGAGATAGATAACCTGAAAACCAACATGGAGATAGAAGAGGACTCTACTCCTTCTTGATCCAGGTTCTGATTTAATGGACCCTCTTATGGTAAGTATCCCAAGAGGCATTAGAAACCCTGTGGAAGCCCACAGGAGCAATCCATGCATTGCAATATCAGATGTTTTCTGCTGATTTGTCTGATATATTAAAAGGCAGAAGTTAATCATACAAACTATGTTTCCAAGCCCTTAATTTGTGATTATCAAATATTTAATTAGCTTCTTACATAAGAAAATGAAAGAGTAATAAAGCTGATATACAAATTACCTTTGCTAAATGGTTAGATAGTAAGGGGCATTGACAAAGAAGAATCAAATGAACATGAAGAAATGATGTAGGAAACTACAAAGAAATTGATATACCTTGTAAACTTTGTTATTTGTTCTATCGTGATTGTGACTACCAAATTGATTCTCCTCTTCATGGGCTATGCAGTCACTGAATAGAAGAGCAGAAACATAAAAGAAAGCCACAACAATGTACACTAGCCTGCAAGAGATGTGCATTCTCCCAGCAGAAGAAGATGGAAAATTAAACCTACAAATGGCTACCTTAAAGCTCTCTCTCTCTCTCTCTCTTTGAGGTTTGAAGCTAAAGATGCTTTAGGATATGATTGTTTTTGGAGTGGCAAGGAGAGCTTTTAAAGTGAGGTGAGGGACTTCATCTACTTTTTGTATAAAGAAGCTTTAAAAAGGGATGATATGCAATATGAATATACTAATTAAAGGCCACCATGGTGTAATTGCCATAAATCCAACATGGGTTAGTTGAATGTGAATATTAGATCGTATTAAGAAGAAAGTAAAATAGAAAAGTTGGAACGTATGGTTTCTCAATTTCAAACGTGGGGTTGGTTGACATTAACATACCAGGTCGAATCCAGAAACAAGAGGTCAAAATCTTATGAATGCGCTTGATTTCAGGCCAACACATTGTAAAGGTAATTAAAGTGGATAAAAATTATGACGCAGATCAATTCATAACCATTATTTTCTTTACTTTAATTATTTCTTTGCTTCAATTTGTTCGGGGGATTTCCTTTAATTCAAAATAACCAATGTGATTATTTGTCTAATCTAGTTTAAAATAATTTATATATGACCAAATAACCTTAACTTTGTTGATTTTAGTTTGTACACAGATATTATTAACCTCCGGAAGAGAGATAAGTGTAGATGCATCATAGGGGATACATCCAAAACAATTATAAAATGAAAAAAGAAAGAAAGATGAAACATGAAGAATGAGATGAATGAAGAAATAAATATATAATAATAAGTATTCTTTTTATTCTTCAGGAAATTATGCCATGAGTAATTAGACTTCAATAAGGCCTTCCCCACACAATATAAATATTATTTTACAACTATATTGTATTTATATTGTTGTTGTTGTTAGGCTTATTTAGCCTTTTATTTTTTTCATTTGCAATATCTGTTTATAATATATAAAATATGAAATTTTTACTGTGACTCTACCACAGTGGTGCTTTAGTTAGCATTGTTTTGGCTGCATTGATATTATTATTAAATTGTCACATTCTTGTTTTGACCAGATTAATTTAGAAGAAACTTACTTATGTATCACTCTTCTATTTTAATCAAGTAGTTTAAAATTTATTTTATATATTTATAACATATAAATCTTAAAACACGGTTACGATCTTGTTGTAATGTTTTAGTTGAGATTGTTTTTACCACGTTCCCATTTTTGTTAAGTTATCATCTGGGCCGTGTTAAAAACTATTGGGCTTGGGTGAGATTTATGTAAGATGTATAATTTTGGGGGTTTTTCTTTTCACATTCTCCTTTTTACGCTCCTTTCTTTTATTACTAAAATTTAATTTGTAAAATTATTCTTCTAAAAGTATTATTAGCACATATTTTCAGAAATTAATTTATAAAATTATTTTTGTATAATTATAAAAAAATTTAGAAGTTAATTGTTAAAATATATTTTCTATACTTTTAAAAATTAATTTTCAAAAGCATTATATCTTATACATAAACCATTTTATACAAAATCTTATTTTTAAAAGAAAATAGTTATGTATAAAGTTTTATACCTGTGCTTATGAAACTCGTTTTACCACTGTATTTTATGTATAAGGAAAATTGTTTTTAAAAATAAATTTTTGAAAGTATATTTTATATTTATATATGAAAAGATTATTTTTGCGAATTAATTTTTAAAATTGTTTTATATACTTAAAAGTAAAATTGAAAACATTTTTTTAAAACAAAAACAGGTGCTAAAAGTAAAAATAAGAGATATAAAAAAGGGGCTTTTTGGGTGTGTACCGAAGATATTCCTCAGTTAGCAACCAAAAACTATTTTATTTGATGCATAAAAGTTATTAAAATGGATATTTTAATAAAGTATGATAATCTAATATATCCTAATAATTCTCATTTTTTTTATAGTTTTGAACAGAGAAATTATCATAATTTTATAATTAATCAAGTAGTTATAGCATCTTGCTTGATGAGTAAAGTAACTAATACGTTTAATATATCTTATAATGTAGTTAATTTTAACCAGCAGAGATTAGTTAAGTCGGTAAAAATTATTGACTTTGTGTTTTATAAATTGATAGGTTGAATCTAATTACTAATGTGAGAATTTAACTATGATGAGTTCCTAAAACTTAATTTACATAAGTTTTTTTTTTTAAAAAAATATAATATAGTTAATCTCAATGAATTTAAAAAAAAATTAATTTTGAAAAATATATTTTGGGTAAAAAAGTTAAAAGTATTTTTAATATGATTCTGTATTGCAATGCATGCATGCAAAATAATAATATAATCATTTCATATGATAATTCTTCTAACATGGTTATATATCGAAAACACAAATTATTTAATAGTGTGTTTTTGAAGTATATTAAATATTTTTTAATTAGTGTACTTAAATATTTAATAACAATATCCTATATCTTTATATTGATTTTTAAAATTTTGTTTTGATATATTACATTATATTATATATTAAAAATATATCTAATTATCGTTGGTTGAATCCGCATTCGGTTTATAATTAAGTTAATGTAAACATATAATTCTGTCGTTGGATAATCAATGTAGCTTTAAAAAAATTACTCTGGGTAACTAAAATTATAAATATAATACGATCAAGTTAAAGAATAAATAAATTTAAATCAATAACTTTTTTCCTTGTTTAGACTGGTTTATGGCTTCTTAATTTTTTTTAGCAGCCTGGGTTGAATTAACTTGATCGTTTTTAAAATTTAAAAATAAATTTAAAAATTATATATTGAAATAAATTAATTGGTTTGACAAAATTTCAGGTTAGACAGTAAATGTATTGGATCCATGGGTTGAATAGCAAATCTAATGATAAAAAGAGTAGCACTAACTAAAAATGACATGGCAAACGTATTAATATTTAAGAATAGCAATGAGATCTATTAATAAATATTTAGTAAGTTTTATTAAATATTAAATATTTGATAATTAAAATTTAATATTTGTATTTTTAACTACTATAAAGATATTGATTAATGTTTAACTTTAACAAAGTCACTTTCTTAATTCTGTGTCAATTAGATGTTAAAATTTTAAATTTTTTTTTTATTAATTTGTATATAAAAATATAATGTTATATTGATATTTTTAAGTAATTATAAGTATGTTATATTTAACTTTTTTTAGCAATGTTCATAGACACGTTATAAACATCATTAATTAGTTTTTACTAATCATTACTCCAATGATACTGTTTAATAAACACTAAGACAATATTTCATGTTATTTTAAAAAGTATGTGTTATATGATTTTATATTCTCATTTAATGTATACCCTTCTTTAGTATTCTTTATATCTTTAATGAGTATTCTTAAGATAATATTTCACAAAATTTATTTTAAGACTTTATTTTACTTTTATTTGTTTGATTAATATAATAAGGATACTAATTAAAACTTTGCAATTTTTAATTAGTTGTAAATATAAGTAAATGCACAAAAATTTGATTAATGTTAAATTCGTTTACAATATCTTTCTACACCATTCTCAAAAAAATTTAAGATAAAGGAATTAAGAAATAAAGAATTATTAAGAATAATTAAACATTTAATATTATCTATATAATGTGATTATAGTTTTAAATAACCTTTTTAATTATTAAATTTTTAGCCGGTACATTTAAGTTACTCGGCAGCAATATCCATATTTTATAAATAAAATATTAAGTAAACTAATTGAATATGTTCAATATTGAAAAAGCTTTAAAAAAATATTCTCACTTTCTTTCTTTTTTTAAAAATAAAAATCCATAAATATTTATTAAACGTTTAAAACAAGGTTTAAAGAATCTTTCTTTACATTATACATGATATCCTACTTGTATAGTTTAACTGTATATGAATTTGATTAATGTATGACTTGTAACGTTTTCTTTTCTAGATATATCGAAAACTATTTCTGGAATAAACTTTTTAATTTATCTTTTCATTTAAAAGCTTAAATAAACATTAAATACTATTCTCAATTATTTTCTGTTAATTGATACTTTCAAAAATTTTATTAAAAAGTAATGATATATTCTTTCTGTATTTTAATGCATTAAAAACAATTTTTAATAAAAATTTGTATTTAGTAATTCCTTAACCACTATACCATTAAGCAATATAGATTTTTTTCCAATAGAACATTTCTGTTGTGTATTTATAGAAATAAGACATGAAAATATTAAATATCCTTTATTAAATGTTATAAATTAATCAGAAGAATAAATATTACAATTAAATTTTAATATAATAAAAAAATTAATAAATAATCTATTTTTATTTTGTATTGTGCCTATTTTTTGAAATTATTTTATATATTTATCATAAATAGAATAAAATAATAATAAATGTCACAATATAAATTTTAAAATAATTATAAAATAAAAATTATTAATTAATATTCTCAACTCATATCTTATCTTTTAAAATAATCTGATAAAAAATAACTAGAATATTAAATTGTAAAATTAGTAAAACGATGTTACAAAAAGATAGTTAAAAGTTATTCTTAACTTTTTGGTACGGAAACTAGAGGAAAAGTTGTATTAAATGATAGGTAGAGATTTTTAATTGACTAATTTAAACTCTTTGTCCTCTTGCAACTTTAGATGTCAAAATGCTTTGTTTTTTTTTTTACTAACCATAAATATTGTCAACAGTACAAGATTTACTTTTAGTTGAGTTAGAAATATATATATATATATATATATATATATAATATGATGAAATAATTTTTAAAATAATTTGTTTTATGCATAATATCTGAATTTAAAAAATTAGTTAAAAAATTAAAAGTATATATATATATATATATTAAACTAATAATTCGTTGATAAAATACATTAAAGTTGAAAAATCAATCTGAATACCACGATGAAATATGTAAATTGAGTTTAAAAAATGAAAAAAAAAACATAATTAATACTTCTTTATTTTCCTTTATTTGATGTTTTACTATTTTTTAAAAGTTTATTTAGTTCATTCTATGTTATTAATAATTAATTAATTTTTTATATTTCCATCCTTAATATTATTTAATATATTTTGAAAGAAATTAATCAACATAAGAGATAAAAAATATTTAGTAGATAACTTTTGAATTTAATTCTGTTAAATTTTTATACTATCAACAAATTAAAAATCTTGATAGATGTAACTTATAAAGTAATCAATGAAAAATTAAAAATTTCTAGTAATACATCAATCTATAATTAAACGATATTGTAAATTTTTTTATTATGTTAATATATTTTAATGAAATTTATTTTAATAGAAATTAAAATATTAATTAATTAAATTTATTAACTCTTATAATAAAACCATATACAGTAAATAAAAAATGAAAGGAGTATGATTTAAATTTAATGTGAAATTATTTATAATATTAAAAAACTTATAACCATTTTAAAAATATTTAAATTTACTTTATCGTGAATGCTTATTTATTTTAATATAATTGATTTTACTTTCCAATATTACTCAAAATAATTTTTTATAATTTAATCAAATAATTAATTATCCTAACTGTTTTAAAATTTTTATTACATGGGTAAATATAAGTTAGGTATCCAAATAAAATAGTCCACAATTGATGTAGTTTTTTTTTTATCTATTTTATCATTAATGAATTTCACGCAAGTCAACCAGCAAATTTCATATATGAAAACGAATTTTTTTTAAAAAGTAAAAGTTATTTTAATAATTTTAATGTTTTTTTAATTTTCAGATAAAAAAATATCATTAGTAAATAATTTAAAATCAATTTTATTTGATGAGATTTATATATATATATATAATTTGTTGAATTTAATTTAATATACTGTTATATATAAATATTTTATATTTTTAATTAATTAAAATTTACAAGAAAGATAATTTTTAAAGTAATTACTATTATATTTAGCAATTTTTAATCTATAATAAGTTATGACTAAATGATAACATAAAAAGTAATTTGAACTAACTTCTATTTTATTTAACAGCAAGATATGTAAAAAATATGAAAGAATATGTTATAAACGTTTCTTCCAAATTTCCAATGTCTTTATTTTTGTTAGGTGAAGGAAATTAAAAAACCTTAAAACGGTGGTGACATGGTGGAATGAATAGACAAGGACATCCACTTCAGGAAGGGTCATGATTATTCAACATGGCCCAATTTAACGAGAAAAAACCCATGACCAATAAATGTAATCATTGAACCATCTTTTGCAAAATAAACCTCTCTATCTTATATGATGGCTTTAACAATAAACCCAAACATAAAATTAAATCGATTGGGAATACAGTGACTGAAACATCATCTTTCACTTTTGACCAAAGCAACAACTAGACGTTTTTATTTCTCACCAATATATTTAATGAGTATTAATATTTTTCATTGGTTATAGGAGATTTTTTTTTTATTTTGATGTGTAGAGATTATTATTTATCTAAATGAATTTTACATTATGTCCCATATGAACATACTGATTGTACTAAAACACCCCATTCTTATGTTTTTCAAGCAAAATAATTCATTTCATATTCTGGTCATGCTTAAATAATTTATACAAATCATCGTTTGTTTGTGCTAACCTCACATGTAATGTTGCTTATATCAGTGATGTATTGATTATAATTTTGACCCAATTTCTAGTCGGCAAAATGCTTAGTGGCCAGGTTGTACCTCAATATTTTTATTTCTGGCGTATAAAACTGGAACTATATAGTTCAATTGTAATACAATACTCGAAAAGAATAATGCCCAGTTTTGTATCTGTAACCGTATATGTTATCTCACATAAAGTATAAGTTGGAATACAAAAACACAAAACATGAAATATAATTAAATAATTGATATATAAAATAATCTTTATCCATCCGTACCTAATAAACAATGTATTTTTTTAAAAATAAGATCATGTTTTATTATATTTTTATAAGACATGTAACTTTATTTTTGAAAATCATCAAACTAATTCACCCTTATATCTTATTTGACGAAATTAAGTTCTTGTTGGAATAGGATTATATCTTTATGTACTATTTTCTTATGCAACTAATGCGTTTTTAATTTCAATATACATGTCTGACGAAATGTGATGTCAAATAACTGTTTTTAATCTTATATGTAATATTTTACAATTATTTTATAGGAATTAAAAAATTTAGTCGATAAAAATAATTTTGTTAATAATTTATATGATTATTTAAAAATTATTTTCAATTTTTACAACTAAATAATATGAATAACAAAGGTAAAGTATCGTTAGTCACTTTTTTTCATCCTTATGAGAGGAAGAGTCTATGAAATTAATTTACCATATTTTAAGTAGATAGTTTAGAAGAAATCATATTAATATATATATATATATATATATTTCGAAATATTCTTAAAAAAAAGGATTAAAAATAATTTTATATTTATTCTTGTTTAATTAGCTATTCTACAAGTGAAAGTTTTATTTTTTAATATCATTAATCAGTGCTTAATTTTCTTTATCAACATTAAACATAATAAATACTCATAAATCTTGATAAAATTATTTTTTTCAATTAATCCAATTTTTACAAAAATCAAATTAAAAAAGTTTCAAATGCTCATATGTTTTTTAATTTATCTCTAAAGTGTTCAGATAAGTATTTTTAAATGTATATTTTTCATACCTCACTCATATTTAAAAGTGCTTGGAATGCCATACATGTTAGTTACTTTGAAAAAAATTATCTTTGTGTTAAATTTCTCTCCCCGCCCCCAACAAAAATCTTAATTATTTATACATACTAATTAATTAATTGCTTTTAAATTTAAATTTATGTTAAAAGTTTCTTTCTCTTAATGTTATTTACTTATACTTTCAAATCAATTAGTTTTAAACTCTTAGTTATATGTTACGTTAGAATATATTGTTTGAGAGTGACTTAATCTCTTGGTGAGGCATGACCCTCCTTCTGGTCTCGAGTCTCCATCTCAAGCTCACCTCACCCATCTTCCACCTGTCTTTTGGGAATGAATAAGTGAGTATTCAACCCTGTCCATATCATGGATTAAGAGAATCATTCTGTAAAATATTATGTTTTATTTGGATAACATAAAAAATAGAAAAAAAATAATTAAGAAGACAAGAAATGTAATGTAAATAAAACAGAAAAATAGGTTAATTGGATGAATAAAAATAGAAGAAAAATTAAAAATAAATTTTATTCTTTTATTTAGATGGATAGAAAAAAATGAAAAACAAAGTAGAAAAAATTAAATTAAATATATTTATTAATTTTTATTATTTTATTAATATAATAAATTTTAATTTAATTTTTTATCTATTTAAAATCTTAGTAATAATTTAAAAGAAATGAAGTATTTTTCCTATTTGGGGGAGGATCAGTTTTTTGGACTCCACCTTCCTATTTTCATAGTAAAAAAATACAGAAAAATATTTCTATTAACCATATTTATTTTGTTTCTATTTTTTTTTCTTCTAATTTACTCTAACCAGAAAAAACATTAGACAAATAACATAATCACTTAAGATATTGATACACATAAAATCCTAAAAAAAAAAAAACCTTTTATAAATCTTTCTTCTTGTTAATTTAAGTTATTAAATTATATGTTTTGTTTAGAAAAAGTATATTTATGATCAATATAATAGATACTATAAATTCTTAAGTTTATATCTAACTTATGACTATACTTTATAATAAATGTATCCATTAATAGTAATATTTTATAAATATTTATTTCAAAACTTTTTTAGGAATCTAATATTAATTATTTAATTTTCATGCCACTTTTTCTTACATATATATCTTGTTGTCTTCCTTCATTATCTACTTTTTGTTGTTAATTTGTAATTATCTTCCTTCAATTTATGCTAATTTTTCATTTTTAAAAGATGATTGAACATTTGAATCGATTGAGTGAATCACATATTGAATCTTTGAGGATTTGAAGTGGTTTATCAAATTTTTCTAGAGATGATTTATTTTTAAAATTAAAGATATTAGAAAATTTTAAAATTTATTTTATTAGATATATTAAATTATATTAAAAGATCATATTTTTAAAATAATTTTAATTTGAATATATTATTAATTTATTTTTATATTATCAACCAATTAAATATTATCTTAAATATGTATTTTAAAGTAATTGTAATAAAAATTAACTATTTTTATTTATATGATAATTCATAGATCTAAATATAATACGTAGAAAACTTTACACTCCTCATATATTCTAATTAATTTTTAAAAATACACACGCTATTTATAAAATATTATTGATAGTATTGTAACTATTATTGTAACTATTATTGTAAAAAAATATTTTTAAATTAAAATTATTTTTATCCTATTTAAAATCAATTATATTATAAGTTGTATTGAATAAACTAGTCATATATCTATTAAAAATTATTAAAATTACTAAATTATAAAATCATGATCAATAATTTTGTAGCAAACAAAAATTTAGAAAAATAAAATAAAATTCAATATATTATATTTAAACCACATTAAATATACACTCTGCTTAAGATTATCAAATTTTTATTATTTTTACAAGAACAAAAATATCTATCGAAGAAAATAATACATTTCAAATTAAGTATAATTTTTATAATTTTTTTCTGTTTTAGGACTATAATTTTTTAAAAATAAAATCATGATAAGAAAAAACTGACATTGTATTCCCCCTCCTCAATTTCAGAAGTAAGCAAACTAAATTACAAAATTTATATATAATACTATTATACCATATATGTCTGATAATGTTTTCAATTAAAATCAAAGGTTAACATTGATAATCTATGCCAGCATTCATTTTTCATTTAGAATGATAAGATTTTAATTTTTAATTAAAAATAACATTAAAAGTATCTCTTATATTACACATGAATTTAATTTGTACGAAAACTTGACCTCGTCCTACCAACTTTTTGGTTAAAAAGAACATATATGAAGCATATTAGATCAAATAATATATAAAATTCACATAAAAATATTAAAATAACAAAAAACGTAAAAATTAAATTACCAGTATAAACATGTAAATTCAATTTTATGATAACTATTATTATAACTTAATGTTTTGTGGGTCAGATTTGGGTTTGAGATGAATATACGAATTTCCAAACTCATCTCGCCCATCTAATTGGGTGTTTCTTGTCAAAATTGAAGTGGAACAGGCATGAATTTTCTTCGTTATCTTTTACTCTTAAGAGGTATCTATTAGAAACTAACACTTATTTTAATAATATTTTAAATTTTAATTTTTATAAATTGATTATATATGTATATATTATTATTTTAAATGATTTTTATTTTAATATATATTTTAAAAATTATCCATAAATTAATGATATCTATTTTTTTATAATTTGAATATATTTTAAAAGGTTTAATAAAAAAATTAATCTTTCACTTTCTATTTAATTTTTACAGCTTTTTATAAGATTTTAGTCCCTCAAATTGTTGGTTTGGATTCATATCATTAATTCTTTTTATAATTTTAATTCCAAAAGAGTTAGTATGTAAAATTTAATTATTAAATTTGTTAATTTATTTAAATTTTAATATTTTTGGATACTATTTAATTGAAACAATATTAAATTTGTATATTTTAAATATTAAATATATTAATTTTATTTATATTTTTATAAACAAATATAAAAATATGACTAAATTCATATCAAATTATGTATATTAACGTCTTTTGAAGATTAGAAGAGATTAAATTGTATATATACTTAAATAATAATATTATTTAATAAAAAATTTAAAAAATTTATAGAATAAAAAAATTTAAAATTATAAAAAGATAAACACTAAAATAAAACAAGAGATAAAATTTGTGTTAAACTATTTTAAAGATATCCACCATTTACTATGTGAGTATCTGAATAGAGATTGATATAATTTAATTAATAATTTTAAATCTAAACTTTAAACATACATTTACATTAAATACTTTAAAAAACTAACTTACCATTGATCAAACATCATATTTAATTAAAATATAATTATCTCCTTGAAAAAAATATTGATCCGCCATAAACTTATTAACATAAATATATGTGAAAATGTTGGTCTACATTTAAACTAATTCTAAATATTATATATTTTAATAATATTTTTACCCTAATATATTTTATTTTTATTCTTATTTTCCACTTTTATTAAATCATATATCATGTATTTTTTTTTTCCTTTCATCTTATTCCATTAATATTTTTTCATTCTAAAACTAAGTTGTTGATGGTGGCAGACCACTGAACATCTATTATCAATCAATAATTCTACCGAGCAGGACAAAGTTGGAATAATAATTGCAATCATTACATTGCATTATTTTCAAGATTTGGCATCAGGTCAATATCACCGTTAATTGATAATTTATAAAATTTATTATTATTCCTAGTTTAAAACAATAATCGTTTAAAATTATACTACAATAATAAAAAAACAGTTTTTTATTTTTGTAAAGTTTTTATTTTATTTTCTATATCTTAGAATTAACTATTTTTATCTTAAATTTTTCACCTTAAAATGTTCATAATAATTATTTAAATACAAATTTAGAAAAAGTACTCGAATTGTAAAATAAAAAATAATTAAAAAATAAACTTACTAAAATAACTATTATTATAAATTAATTGACACTGTTTCATTTGCTTTTTAAATATCTATCTATAATAATGTAGATATAAGTTCAAGGTGTGGGAGATTGAAACTTTTAAGGAAAAAAAATGGCTTTTTATTATTTTTTGAACAAACAAATAATATAGACCCACTTTAAAATTTATGAATATTCGTTTAGACATGAGTTTGAAAAAAATCCTTGCGCAATATCTTCGTTTTTTTACTTAGGAAGGCTATCTATGATACATTGTGGAATTGATGCCAAAATTATATATATTTTTTTAAATTAATTTTCAGGTACTATGAAGATATCTTTGTAATAACTGATTAATGAAAAGCGAAAATTGAAACCATAAAACTAAATAAAAAATTAGAGATTCACTGATCATTGAACGTAGTGAATAGAATGAAATTTAATGCATCTAAATATCTAATGTGTAAGTTTATGTACAGCAAGGAATACAAATTAATCAGCGTTAATTGATTGTTAACTGCATCTCACGGCTTGATAAAAAGCTAGCATAATATAATAGTTCCCTAATAAGTAATAACTAATCTATCAATTTATTCCTTTACATTCAAAAATTGTATTGAGAGAATAATCGTAAATTTTGAATTTGCAGTGATAAATTAAAAATGTTGGAAAATAGAAACACAATCGTGATCTATACACCGTAGTTTATTCAGCAGAAAAAATGTGATGGATTACAAGTTTTTAATTTTAAGTGTATGTTGTGTCTTACAATGTACATATTTAACTTAAAATGATTGATGTAAGTATACAACATTGGGTAGATTGCCAACTTATATCAATCAAATTTTCACAAGTAAAATAGTAGAATGACCAGCATAAGGAGGCACGCTTTAATTACGAGGAGGGATCTAAACTATGGATATGTTACACAACTTAATTAAGTGTTTATTTTATAAGTTTATATCATATAAATATTTATACTAAAATTTTAATTATAAAATTTATTAAAAAAATTGATTTTTTATTTAAAAATTGTTTTAATAAGCTATATAAAAAGTTTATTAAAATAAAATTTTTACAAATTCTTTCGAATTAGATCCAATTTAGCTCAGGAGCTATGGTAACAAAGCTTTTATACTCTACTTTGATATTTTAGAGCAGTGTATAATATTTTTTTCATATAAAAATGACTCTGCTATCAAAAAATACATTTCAAAGTGTTTTTCCTGTCTTTTAAATTAAAAGATGATATGCCACTTAGATATTTGAATATTTTGACCACTTGCTAGTGGGAAACTTTAGGAGGGTGCACGTATTGACGGGCATTATTCATAGCAAAAGCCAATCCAAGTCTTGTAACAATGACATGTTAAAGCTACCATTCACAATTTCAAAACCTTAGATGCTTTCATCATGGAGAAAATTTGTTTCCATTTTCTCTATTACCTCTATTATTTATCCATATAATTTATTGAAATTCTTTCATTAGAATTTCACATATAAATTTTTTAAAGTAGAAATTTTATATATTATTTTTTTTATAATTTTATATATTTTTTTTATTAATTTTTCATTTATTTCATCTATATATTTAATGACCCTTTACATTCAATTTTTTTTAATATTTCTGTAATTAATTTTATAAATTCTAAAAACAACTATAAAAATAAAATAACTTAGTTATTAAGTAAAAATTATCTTTAAATATATTTTGAATATATAAATAAAAATATACATTAATATAATAAATATTAATAATTTTTCACCTAAATATAAATTTATTATTGTAAAAATTAATAAAAATAATATCAATTATTTATTTATTTTTATATTTAATTAATAAAATGAAAGAATTTTATTAGTTAAATATTTATATTACTGTGAGTTGAAAAATATTTATATTCTGTAAACTGGTTTTTAGAATTTATATTTTTTATATTTCAAAAATTTAATTTTTGAAAATTTAATTTTATATATTTATATAGAAATAAAATTGAAAATATTTTCTTTTTAAAAAAGGAAGCGGTGCGAATTCCCTTTCTCTTTTGGGTTTCACAGGCCCAATGGGTCTTAACGTGTCCAAGCCCAGCAGCATTGATTTGTCTATCACTTCAAAATCAAAACCCTAATCCACCGTCTCATATAAAGCGAAAAGTATGCTATTTGTGAAGCAAATGCTCCGATCTAAACTCTGAAGCCTTGTCCAAAAACCCTAGAGCATCAGCCATGGTATGTATACTCTGAACTTTGACGTTTATGGACAGTTTGGTTACTTCAAATCTCGCCGGTTCTTGTTGCTGTAATATATGCCGTCTAATGTTCTTCGTTCACATTAATATATCGATTTTTATTATAAAATTTTGGTGATGATTAGAGGCTTTTGATTTTAATTTGTCATGGTTATTCCACATCGAATTTAATTTGACTTTGACATTAGAACCTTTTATCTATTTGTTCGTTTAAGATCTGATTATTTGTCTGATTGTTTTTCTTGTTTTTTTAAATCATCAACTGAATTCCATTAGCATTAATGACTGGCTCAAACAAAATTTATGGGAGTAGGGATGTAGTTCATTGGATTGAGTCAATGTTGAACATATTTTAATCTATAGGGATATAAGATGTATTCAATTCTGACGTGGTTTATTTACTGTAGTCGAGGAGAAAGGTTAGAGAGCCAAAGGAAGAAAATGTGACCCTTGGTCCTGCTGTTAGAGACGGAGAACATGTTTTTGGTGTGGCGCGCATTTTTGCGTCGTTTAATGACACCTTCATTGTGAGTATATCCCAAATTTTTTGTTTCCGTCATTTGAATTAGTAATTTTGGAATTTTGTGGTAATTGGATTGTTTGCATGATTACAGCATGTGACTGATCTGTCTGGAAGGGAAACTCTTGTCCGCATTACTGGTTAGTGTTTTTCCCTCTACAGTGATGGAAACCTGGAGTCAATTCATTTAAGATTATTGTTAAGTGGTTACATTTTGTTCTGCAGTATTTGTTAAGTGTTCAATCATTTTATTTTGAGGTGGTTTCATATGCAATTTTTGTGAATTTATTCCTTTTCTTTTAAAATTAGAATGCGCATTATTTTTTCACCTTGCATCCCCTACCTAAAGTTGTATATTTTGTTGTAAGATTTTTATGTTTGAGCTGCGGAACTCTGGATCTATCAAACTGTTTTGGGTTTCAAATAATTCTAAACATTGGTTTATCGCATGGAAGTTGAAGATTTAATGCCATTTTCAAATATTATTCTACATTATCTTTATTATTTTGATGTTCACAATTTATAAAAACCAAACTTAGTTTCTGTTGTTATATATATTAGTAAGATAACATTCCTTAGTATCTGATTTCTTTTGTGGAAAATGGAAATAATGCTGGTTCTGTGGTATTTTCTGATGCAATTTGGTTATTTGCATATGTTCAGGTGGAATGAAGGTTAAAGCTGACAGAGATGAGTCATCTCCATATGCTGCTATGCTTGCAGCACAAGATGTTGCTGCCAGATGCAAGGTAATTGGATTTATATTTTCCTAGTTTTTCATATTTGCTTTCATGAGAAGATGCTACTTCCATAAAAAACTTTCATCTTTATGAATTTGGTCGAATTACCGCTGTTTGAGTGTCCTGTTTTATTCTATCTATCAATTGTCATTTCTTATAGACATATTTTCTGCTTAATGGTCCAATTTGGTTAATTTGATTTTGCATATTCTGGAGTAGGAGTTGGGCATAACTGCTCTTCATATTAAGCTTCGTGCAACTGGAGGAAACAAGACTAAAACACCTGGCCCTGGTGCTCAGTCTGCTCTCCGAGCCTTGGCTCGGTCCGGAATGAAAATTGGTCGCATAGGTATTCTTCAGCTGTTGTTATTCTACCTGTCTTTCGTTTGTTTGAGTTTTTATATATGATGAAGTATAAGTTGCTCCTCTGTTAAACTTTATAGGTTTTTGTTTGTTCGGTTATGCTTTATGTTGTATTTTTTAGTTAGGTTTTCTGATTTGATTTGATTGACTTTTTTTAAAAAAAATTTCAGAGGATGTGACCCCAATTCCGTCAGATAGCACTCGTAGAAAGAGTGGCAGAAGGGGTAGAAGGCTTTGAGCTTGTTATGGTATATGGTTGGAGCTATCTTTTTTGTCACCGTGTTTTGTTTCTCTTGCCAGACTGTATTGTGGCATTTTGAAGTTTAGCTTAAGATGGGTTTTTTTAACTTAATTGTACTTGACTCAATCTCTTCGCCAACTATTTTACGTGAGTTCTTTTAGATACTATAATCACAAGACTATTGAAAGTTTTTCTTGTTTCTTTATGATTTCCATCCCTTGCATATTTGATAAAATCGTAATTTCGCGTTAATCATGGTTCGATGAATTTTTGTTGTGTTTCTTTTCTCGCGTATGATATATATAATAATACTCTTTAGAGGTTTTCTTACCATTAAACGATTAGCAGTGAAAAAAGTGTTTTATGAATATTTTTTCCCCTTGAAATAACAATATCTATATTGGTATGGTTTTTAATTTAATTTATTTTTTTCAAATTTAAAGTTGACAAATAAAAACTGTAAAAGATTGCGTAGAGGGGATGAGAAAAGTTTTACCCGATTAGAGGATTGAGGTGTGTATAAATTGATTCGAATTATGTTTTCATTAAAATGTAAGATTTTATTATTATGAAAATTAATTTTTAATAAATCATACAAGGTAATAATAGTTAAGAACTTTAAAAAAATAATATAACTGTTTCATATTAACTAATTTTTTTGTTATTTGGATTGATTCTTATGTTTAAAATTAAGTTAAATATGATTTATAAATTTAATAATATTTTTTTTATTTATAAAAATACTAATGAAAGGATATTTTATTGGAATTATCTAGTTTAAAGATGAAAAAACTTGAAATTTTATGTAAGATTTATATTTTAGATTATTAAGTTATGATTTATGCAATATAATATATTTAATTTTTTTATATTCATTATGTATTTGATTTTGATTTTATAAATATTTTTTTAAATGGATCTAACCATTAAACAGTATAATGGTTTACAATTTTATTTATATTTTAGTTAATTTTTTTATAATAAAAAATTAAAGTATTGTTCTTTTAAATAATTGATCACAATTAAATTGTAAAAATTAGATGAGATTAATTTAATTTCAAAAATTTTAAATCAATTCAAACAAAATCATAATTTTTTTTGAGTACATCAAATAATTTCTAACCTTAAAATTAATGTTAACAGAACCAAACACTCCTAAAATAGTTACAGTAGTTGTTGGATTTAATGGTGTTGTCGGTAAACTGATTGGGGTAATCGTAATGCACATGTTGCCAAGGATCTGTTGTTAAGCGGATGACTTGGTTTAGATATGGCTTGAGTGAGTTGACTCGTTCATTAGCTTCACAACTAATTCACCCATTTATGTAAAACAAAGTTATCTCGATACAGTATTTACCTGTTATTGGAGTGTGGTTTATAAAACTTAAACTGGACCATGAGTTAAATAACTATGCCCCGCGCTTTGTTAATCTACTTTGCTCGGTGAATACCGTTGGTATTTATGTAGTCTTCAAATTTTTGAAAGGAGAAAGTCTCCACAAAACATGAAATTAACCATCTATCATATGACTTACATATGTCTATTATGTATTAATTAATTAATGTGTGATACTCGATGTTTACTACAAGGAGTGTTCGTGAACTGGTTCGGTTTTAATTTATGGAAAAAATAAATTTTAATTGATTATATTTGATCGTATTGGAGGTACAATATCCTTAATTATAATACGTGATAATAGAAAAATAGGAATTGTAATAACCTACCTATTAAAACATTTGATTTTTTTTTTAATTCCTCATTCCAATAGAATTATTTAACATAAAATTTAAATATGATAAAAGGATGGGAGTGATTCGGGTATTTTTGAGAAAGTAAAGATAAAAATATTAAATTATATTTTCTAATATGTATTCAAAATTATATAATAAAAATTAATTAAATAATTTCTATTAAGAATTATAGTATTTAATGTTATTAATATATATAAATTCTTATTCTGTATTATATAGTACATATTAAAAACCATTAAATCTAATTATATATTATTAAATAAAGTATATATTACATATATTTTAATACAAATAAAACATAAACATTGATTATCTTAAAATATAAATCAGATTTTAACAAAATGTAATTTCAACTTTATTATTTAGCTATAATATTATTTAAATTATGGAATATTATATTAGTTTTTAAAGAATAAAGAAGTATATCTGTTTATGATCTTGTAAATTCGTTGATGATTTTTTTAATTATTGATCTGATCTTGCAGATCATTCCTTGCATCGAATCTTCAATTAACATCTGAAAACCAAAACGACGATGTGGCACACACGTGCATGAGACGTTGTGCTTGACGAACACACGAGCATGATCATCTCTCTCTCTCAAGTTGATTCTCACAGTAACAGACAGACGTTCTCTCCCTCATATATTTTTTCTTTATTAAAGCATAAGATATCGCAACCACCTCCAACACTCGTTCACAGGTACCTCACAACACTACCCCTCCACACAGATTAATGTTCAATTCTCTCTCCCTCTCCACTATCCTTTCTGCTATTAACAGGTAGGAAATGGGAAACTAGTTTGTTCCAATTCCAAGGAATTTATGTCATATATACTGCAGAGTGCAGAGATGACTGTTGTCAGTCACGTCGTAGTTGTATGGTTAAGGAAAATTGTTACTATAGATAGTCAAGTTGATTACCTTAACAAGGTAGAGAGACATGGAGTGTTATTTTAACTGAAAAATAAGGTGGAGTATAAGCCTTGAAGGTACTTTAATTTGGGGTCAAAATAACCTATCCAATATCAAGTTTTATGTGTTTAAGTTTAATTTTATTAAATTTTTTAAGGTTTGGATTTAGTCTTATCATTTATTATAAATTTTTTATTATTAAAATTAATTTGTTTAATATCCATTAAATTTACAAATTTATTTAAAAGTTTATAATAAAAAAATTAATAAATAAATTTAAAATTTATATATAAATAATTAAAAAAATTTATAAATTTAATATATTAATATATATATATATATATATATATTATATATCTTATATTTTGTATATTCTATATCATATATCTTCTATCTTATATATCATATATATTATATATTTAAATAAATTTATATATTTAAATAAATTATATAAATGTTTTTATTAATTTAAATTTAAATTAAAATTTTTAGTAAAATTAAATCTATCTATTAGATTATAAGTTGGTGTATGATTTATCTAAATTATTTCTACCCGTGAATCTTATAGTTAGCTCATAAGAAAAGTAGTAGATCTGGTAGCGTGGCCATCTAAAGCTAGTGGGCCAAGCCTTTTTTAATAAGAGCTAGGTCTAAACCATAAACGCGCCCAAAGGCCCTTTTAAACTTAAGCTATATAAAATCCTGATGGGCTCACAAACGTTCTCTTCTCAAAACCCAAAAGTACACAACAAGCGTTTTCTTCTTCTTCTTCTTCTTCCATTCCACTAGTGCGGTGACCCTTGCAACTTCCAAGTCGTTACTTCTATTCTATAATTCCGTCGACGCCTGATTGCGTTGTGAGTTCTGTTGCTTCTTAACCATCGTTTTCGTTTTAGGAATTGCGTTGTGGAGTGCTTGATTCCATCCCAGCTCCATCCAAGGTTCCCTATTGACCCCTATTTTTTATTAGGTTTTCCATTCGTCACATCTTATTTGTTGAATTGTAAGTGTCGTGGTTGGTGAGGAAGGATAAACACGAAAATGTTTTTCCACATAGTGCTTGAGCGAAATATGCAGCTGCATCCACGTTACTTTGGTCGTAACCTTCGTGATAATCTTGTTTCCAAGCTAATGAAAGATGTCGAAGGCACTTGCAGGTTCCCTTTCAATTTTTTTTTTATAAATTTTTCCTAGAAAATTGAAACCATTTGGACAGTAAATAATTTAGATCAGAGAGAAGTATTTGCCTTCAAGTGACTGGATTGGACCCTGGTTTTAATGCAGTGGTAGACATGGATTTGTGGTAGCAGTTACAGGGATAGAAAACATAGGGAAAGGGTTAATTCGTGATGGAACTGGGTTCGTGACATTTCCAGTTAAGTACCAATGTGTTGTCTTCAGACCCTTTAAGGGGGAGATCTTAGAAGCTGTTGTTACAATGGTGAACAAGGTTTGTACAATTCCTTTCTCTTTGGAGTACCAACTGTCTAACCCTAATTTGTGTGAGGTAGTGGTTTCTGACTGTTCAATTCTGTCTGTACAGATGGGATTTTTTGCTGAAGCTGGACCTGTCCAAATCTTTGTTTCAAACCATGTAAGGTTTTTATCTTTTATATTCATTGACATATGGTCTCTTTCATCGGCTTGTTGTATCTCAAAGCTTGTTATTATTGTTCTTCATTTTGAACACTATAATTATCTTTGTCATTTATTATTGTTTAAATTGGAATGCCAATGCAAGTTTTTGGCTTTGTCAGTTTAATATTATGAATGAGGTTTGGGATACCCACCACCCTCTGAAGTACTTGGCAAGCCCTAAATTTAACTATTGTTTTTTCTGAAGATGACATGATGTGTGAGAAGTTTTGGTCTTGATCTTCATTGTCTGCCAGTTAAGGAAATTTTATTTTTAATCAAAAGGTGGAAAAATGTAGGAGTGAGAAGTAAAAAGGATATAACCTGTCTAGAGGTTTTCTTTCATATTTGAATGCTATCCGAGCATCCTGCTTTCAAGTTGCATAAGTTCATATGTTCTTCGAGTTAGTGGAAA
This sequence comes from Canavalia gladiata, assembly GCA_037954105.1. NCBI lineage: Eukaryota > Viridiplantae > Streptophyta > Magnoliopsida > Fabales > Fabaceae > Canavalia > Canavalia gladiata. Next base: position 15,496,426 of record CM075658.1, on the reverse strand, counting down.
GCAGAGGCATTCTCTTTTGTTGTATTGACTATATACGCCAGAGGTCTGTATGAGAATGGTTTTGATTGGTTTTTGCTGAGGAATCAGAAAGGCTATTTTGCCCTCATTTTTTTATATACTATTTGCTAGAGCTAAGGATGTTAATTTACATCATGCTGACTGAGGACATGCAAACCGTCTAAAATTCTAAATGACAATAGACTCTCGGTATTTACCGTACATTCTCAAACCATTGATCTTCTTTGGATGACATCTGCATTGTTTAGGATTACAAAAGATTTTTTATCCCCTTTTTTTTGTACCTGAAAATTTTCACCTCATAGTTGTACATTTTTATATATTTTGTTAACACCTTTGTTTTCTTCCTCTTAGTTAATTCCAGATGATATGGAGTTCCAGTCGGGTGACATGCCAAATTACACTACTTCAGATGGATCAGTACGTATCATTTATAACTTCCTCAATGCAAAACAAGAGAGCAAATTGTTTTCATTTTGTTTTGGGTTTGTTGTTGTCCTTTTTATTTTATGATTTTGGTATTTAATCAATTGGTCTTTTGCAGGTCAAGATTCAAAAAGATAGTGAAGTGAGACTAAAGATAATTGGGACTCGAGTGGATGCTACTGAAATTGTAAGCTATATATATTATGTTCTCTACATTTTTATGAATGCTGTTAAGCTCCATCAGTTTTATGTTAAATTCTGCTTTGAGAAATTCAAATTAATTGGAAAGCATTTTTTAGCATTGTAGCAGATATAGCTTTTGTTTCTCTGTAGATGTCTTTACTATTACAAATCCCTCAAAAAAGAGCCTTTTGTTTTTGCCAATTTTGATGCTTAGCTCATGTCCCTGGCTTAGCAGCAGTACTTGTGCATATCATGAAAATGGTGATATTTTTACATCTCTGGAATGCTACTTTGTGCTCCCTTTGCTAGTAATTTACTACTGTGTTGGTGACTCCTATCACTATTGAAGCTTAATCCATTTCAAAAGTTATCAATATGGAATGTTAAAGTTACTAGCTACTTTGAGGGAGTTGTAAAATTTACCATGCACTTTTGTGGTATGCAACAATCATTACTACTCCATGCTGTAGCTTTACTTTATTATTAGAATCTTGAATGCTGTGAGAAATTTTGATCACAAATTCTCTAGTTACTGCATGCAATGAGAATGATAACATTTTTACCACCTTGTGGATGTTTCATTTTCTGACTCTATTATTGTTCCTACCATGCTATTTGGTATGCCATGTGTAATGTATTAAAAGAACTCAACATACCGATGGCATTGCAGTCCACTGGCAATTTAGGCAAGCATATGATACTGGGTTGTATTCTAATAAAGTTTTAATAATTCTGCACATGCTTAACCTATGTATTAAAAGAACTCAACATACCAATGACATTGCAGTCCAATGGCAATTTTAGCAAGCATATGATACTTGGTTGTATTCTAATAAAGTTTTAATAATCCTGCACATGCTTAACCTATGTTTTCCTTTATCTTTGGTCCTAGGGCTATAGATATGAACTCGTGATTGTGCCACTGTTCAGTTTTTAAAAAGGCATGTACAGTGCTACTAGTTTTTGCTTCTGGATATTGAATATTTATCTGGATTTAAGTTTCATTGTTTTGGAGATCTCATTTATCTGATAATGCATAACCTTTTTTTCCTTTCTTTTCTGGCAGTTCTGCATAGGTACCATAAAAGATGATTTCTTGGGTGTGATCAACGACCCTGCAACGGTTTGAATGCTCATCTCCGTACTCTTCGTGGCATGGATTGATACACCTGAAATCCTCAGATATTATTATGTTGGTGCAACTCGATTGTTGAAAGTACCAAGTTGTTGAGTTACCTGGTCGCTGTATCAAATTCTCTGCATCTCTCACTTTAATTATCAAATTCTCTTATCTATAATCCGTTACCATCATTATATAGATGATCTTATCATTCCTAACGTCTAAGCTTTGATGGTATGATCCTGTTTGCTGGGATTGTGCTCCGACCTCTAGCTAATGTTGAAAGGATGGGGTAACTTCGGAAAGAGACTCAAAATTAGTAGATGCTTGGGCAATGAAGGTTGTATGATAGAAGTTATATGCGTGTTTGAAAATATTGATAGCTGTAAAGATTTGGCTTAATTTAATTTTTAGTTTCATTTTACATTTAATTTAGGTTTTAGTTCTTATCATACTTTTTTTTAATGATTTTAGTCTTTTATTTTATGAAAGTTATTGGTTTTTATCTCTATCATAATTTTTTTTTATATTTAGTTTCTAAAGGTATGTGTAATTGGTTTTTACATTTATTTATTTTCTTATATTTTAATCTTTTAAAGGATTATTTAGTTCCGGAAAAATGTTACTTAAAATATTTTGCTTCATGAATGTTAATTTTTTTAAATATAATTTATATTTTTGTGAGCAAAAGATTAAAAATATGATTAAGTTAATACTAAATTGTATATATCTATATCATTTGAGATTAATATCCAGGGTGTTGCTTCTAAGGATTAAATTTAATCAACTATTATCATTATTTAATTAAGATCTTCAATAGTAAGGATTAAAATTAACCATTTTTATATAATGAGTGATCAAAATTATAAAAAATGGCAGAGACAAATAAAAAATAAATAAAAATTAAGGGATTACAATTTTTATCAAACTTTTTATCGTTAATTTTATGTGATGGGGTAATTTTCCGCCGTAGGCATGAGTAAGAGCTTAGAATCATGAAACCGTGTCCAATATTTTTCTAGATAGTCTTATACGTATTATGGGTAGGTAGATTGGGATGAGCTTATCTTAATTTATATAGCAAACTCAAAAGTTTGATAGATCATTTATTTGAAACTGATGTTTATCTCATCAATATTTAATAATAATGAAATAAAATAGAGTTAAGCATATTTTTAAATATAATATATTAAATTTTAACAGTGTATAATTATATTATAAAATTTAAAAAAGTATAAAATTTAAAAAAGTATAAAATTAAGGTATATTTTATATGAATTTTATGATAAAAATATTAATAATAATAATTTTATATTATATTACATAAACTATTATGTATTAAGTTTTACTATTAATATATTTATTGAAAAATATAAATTTATAAAAATTGAGAGATAAAGTTGGAATAATTTAAAGTAGAAGTGGAACTGGTGGCTTTGCGGTTTTGATGAGAATAAAGGAATGAGAGAGAAGATTGAGATATTAAAGTAGTGGGTATCTATCATGCTTCATGGGTTACCTCTCGTCTGCATGGAAGCCATTAACTTTGGTATCTACCAATCATTCGCTACATCCGCAGGACAGGGCGTAAGATCATTGGGGTGGCAAAATCCGCAACGATGATAATAATAATAACCATAATGATATAAACGTACCAAACCTGTTCCCATGAGTGCGGCGTCACTGCTTTCTCTATTATTTGCCATTTGGTATGTATTTTATAAAATATGTTTGTCAGTTTATAATATACACACAACACACAATAATGATACCAGAGTAATACTGTGACATTAGAAGCCATTGCTGAATGCATTATATTCTGCAGGACTTTCATTATTTCCCTTCCCTTTATTTCTTTTTACTTCAAATGTGTTAGGTTTTGTTACATTTTTAAATGCTAAGGGGAAAGTTTAGAATGTTTGATTAATATTACTGTCATTTATAAAATTATATAATAATGATTTGGTGTAAATTTTTCTCCCTCGATATAATATTTATGTAATGAGAATTAAATTTGTAACGTAAGTGTTACATGTTCACACGTTAACAATATTATGTATCATATTAACTCATAATTGTGATGATATGAAAAATTAATATATTTTTCAGTTCGTCATACCGTGTGTATAGATAGACCCATGCTATGTATTCTAAGGTTTTTTTTTTTTTTGTTATTATATGCCCTTTCTTTAGTATGTATTGAGGGTTGAAGTAAAGAAAATTCATAATATTGAAGAAGATAGTTGCAGATTTCAAGAATTTCGAAGCTGACAGAGCCTATAAATGAGTCATTTTTCCATTTGGAACACATTTAAATTGAAATAATTTTGTTATTTGAACCCATGTCATATATAAGTATTTCTATCTCAATTTTTTTTATGCACATACTTTGAAAATATACATAAAAATAAAGAGACAACTAAAAGTTATCTTATAATTCCCAGAATTTAATAAAAAACATTTTCCAAACTGAAACCTTGGAACCAACTGAGTCCAAATTAAAATTGTGAGTAACCGGATCAAAATTATTTTTTTTTTCTCTCTCTCTCTCTATATATATATAGAGAGAGGTTGTGAGATAATTTTGATCCGATTCTTAGCTAAATGCTACGAACCTTCTCCTTCCCACCATTCTTAGCTACTTAGGATTTACAAAAAATATCAGTATGATGATTCTACTATTTTTCGGTTTCACGTATTTTCAAATAATATAATCATTTAATAATATAGAGTTTCACGTATTTTCAAATAATATAATCATTTAATAATAGAGAGTTCAGTAAAGAGAATTTATATATAAATGAAATGAATTCAAAAAGAGCATGTTGTCACTTTTTCTTTGTTAAAAAAAGAATCCTTCTTTTCCTTTATTCTTTAAAATTAATTGTTAGTTTCCTTGACATTTTGTTAAAAGACAAATCCAATTAAGATGTTCTGTTTTTTCTTTGATTTAATTTTTGACCTCCTTTATAAGAATTATCCTTTATTTGCTGGTGGGGCATTATTAATGAGACTCACCCCACATGATGGAAACATACTGTTGGCACCTGCTGCAACAGCTACCATTTACATACAACAAATCTGGTTTTGCCCTTATAGTTTTTCTTGTGTTGGACAATTTCTTGGCAATGGACAAATCACTTGGCTTAAGATTGTGCCTGTATTCCACTGTCACTTGTTCAAACACTTCAACCTCAAACATGTTCAGTTTCAGTTTGGGGTTCATGTGGTCTCTCACAAATGCAAAAGCTAATTGGTCTCTTGGGTTAAAAGCCTCCAACTCATTGAATACCAGACAGGAGAATAGGTTACTGCTCACTCCATGCTTCCTCAAGATTAGTGCACTGTCTGGCACATCTGTCAATCATATATGATTCCTTATTAACCTTTTAGATTATGGTTACAACCATTATTGCAAAAGTTAAGCGCAAAGAAAGTCAATTCTATATGGTATAAAACCTTTTCTAAAGTTCATCACACTCTAGTCCTATGTAAGACTAGATTGGATCAAACTTATACTCTAACAAATAGTTTAAGCAAAATGTTAACATCAATTTTTAGTCTTTGGTTTTTATATTGAAAAAAATATATTTATTATATAAAAATATAACTACTTTCTTTTACAATAAACTTAAATTCAATTCTATTAGTCGAGGTTAACAAAAATGATAATTTAATTACTTTTCAAGCATAAGCTACTCAAATTGCATTATTTCAAATCTTCATTCTTGAAGGAAGTGAAGTATGTGTCTAAATCTTGAAAGAGTGAATATATTTTACCTGAAATGAACATAAACAATAATGCATATTTACCTGAGGCATAGGGCAGCTTGCTGGAACTCCATGGTTGCAATCCATTTTCACAATATGTTTCCATCTGCATCTTCAAGCCATTGACATCCCACCATTTGTTCCACCTTGCAGTTGCCATTGCTTCTTCCATGGTATGAACATAATATGGGTGTTTTGATATTGCCATATCCACATTGTCTGATATAACAAGTGAATGAATCAGCAACAATGGATCAACCATTAATTGCAGTTTTGCATCTATCCAAATGCTGAATTGGGAATTTGGGAATAGCCTATGGACTAAATATTTTGGAATCACCCCATTCATTGTTGGATTCTCATACAAATCCTCTTTTGAAACCTTCACAATCCTCCATACACCTATCTTGTATTCACTAGATTTGGATGAAATCAACCCATAATGTTGAAGGCCTTTGAGGGTAATATCATCAATGAACATGAAAAAACAAACATTATCTAGTGTTTTGGACCCAAGGCCCCTAGGTTGCCGGATCTTGTCGTGGTCATTGAAGATTGCTGAAACCACAACTACACTTTCACATTTTTTCATGGCATTTTGATCTGCATCCAGAGATAAAGGGTACAACAGGAAAATTGATGTTGATCTCACTGGCAAATAAACTTTATGAACTCCGCAATGTAAGTAATTTCTGTAAACATGTGACCTAGTTAAGAAATTAATAAATAAATAGAACATCTGTGTCAATTACTAATATATTTGTAACATTAAATTTTGTATTTTTTAGACAAATATTAAGTAATCTTGAGAAATGAAAAATGTTATTCATATATTTTCCGCACAACTTTCAATATGATTTTCAACAAAAAAAATCTTTTTATTATTAATTCTTCAACTAGTGCTTTAAATTACTAATTTAGTAAGCGAGACTACTTTTTAATGATTATTTTTAACAGTAAGTACTAACGTAAAATAGTAAAAATAATTGATATATTATAAATTTAGTTTTTATTTATAAAATATTTATAGTATCAAACATTTAAGTTAATGATATAAATATGGATGAAAATTTTGCTAATATTATCTTGTGATAAAATAAAGATAAAAACATTTAACAATTAAAATATAAAAATAGATTTATATTTTTTATAATCAAGAAAAAAATACTTTTTGATTATTTCTTAAAAAACGGGGGAGTGGAAGGGAGTATTTTGGATTTTTTAAGCTGTAGCATTGGTTAACATTACTTTTTGTAAATACTTCTCTTCAATATCCATTAATTTCAGTGGCAATTCAAAAGGTTCAGAGTTTATTACATGAATTGAGATGTCTTAAAGTGTCTCAATGATTCGACAATGACTCACACATATAGAAGAGAGGGGAACTGACCAGAATCACTTATTGGAAATCTTTTAAAGAACCCACATGGAACTTGCATGCTATCGTTTTGGTGATCAAAATAAGAAAACCTTAAATGGGTGCTGAGATTCCCACCAAAACTATCAGCATTCCCTTGCATGTACTTCATAATCCTTGTGGTGGAATATTGAGAACTCTTGCGGAAATGCTTGATCTCCTCCAAAACGTTCCAGTAATCTAAGCACAAAAACCAATACCCATTAACCAAAAGATGCAAGCTTTATCCTAAAAGCAAAAGAAAATTCACCAACTTATTGATGGGTCATAGAAAGCGTGGCAATTTGTGAGTACCTGAAAATTTGACAGGTGAAGAACAGTTAGAACGTGTGGTTGAGACAGCATATTTGTGTTGTCCATAGGAAGAAGGGTAAGAGAAGAGAGAAGGTTGAATGGACCTGAAGAGGCATTTGGACTGAGAAGAAATGGCGTAAAGAGCAAGGAAGAGAGTGGTGAAGAGATAGAACAGAGAAAAAGAAAAGAGCTTTGATTGGATGATAACAGGTTTGAAGGTTGTTGTTAACTTCCCCATAAAGTGGTTTCCATGGATTTGATACCCATTTCACTTTGATTATAGAAGTAGATTGAGGAGTGATGTCATCATCTTCATTCTTCCATTGAGACCCACACACATTTATTCATGGCCCATGGGACCTTCATGTAAGGTAGTTATTTAACAAACTTGAATCAGTCAAGATTATTCTATAATAATAATAATAATAATAATAATAATAATAATAATAATATTTTGTTGGAAAATAATCATTTTTAATTTTCATTTACTCTACTTACAACTTCATTTCTTGCTCTATTTTTTAAAAACTCAACACAATGCTTTTCGTGTATATATATATATATATATATATAAATATAAATAAAAGGGAAAGATCAACTTATATTATAAGTAATGTATACTACAATGATGTTGTTAAATAACTTTATTAAATTATTAAATTTTATTAATTCAAGCATCAAATTATAATTTTAAATATATATATATATATATAATCATTATTAATTTACTGATTCTAGTAATTAAATAATGAAATATTTATTTGAAAATATTATGTTATAAATAAAGATAAAATTATATAAATTAGTTATAATTAAAATTGTTAATTTTTTCTCTCATAATATTATAATATTTTATGATAATTAATATGATTAAATTTATTAAATTATGTACCATATTAATGTGTTACATAATTTGATAAATTTAATTATGTATCATATTCACTTTACACAATTTATTAAATTTATTAATATATTAATCTCTTTAAACATTTATTTTATTTAGGTTTCATTAAAATTTGTGACAATTAAAATTGTCATAAAATTAATATAATAGAATGTATCTAGATAGATGTATTCTGTTATATATAAAAATGTCATTTCTTATAAAATGATGGTAAGTGATTTTATTTCAATTTAAGTGGTATCTAAACTCAGTTGTAAGACTAAAGTATATTTAATATTTGGACAGTGATTATGACTTAAAGTTATGATAAAAATCTTAATTTAAGATAAGTTATTAACTTTTGGAGTAATTAAACAAGTTTTATTGGTTCAATAAATAAACTAATAAAATATTATAAATGATGAAAAAATGAATTATAGAAGTGATTCTATTCCGTAGAGGTTATGCAGTAGAGTAGAAAGCTGACACCAATAATATTTGAGAAAATAAGCTTTAAGTGATCATCCTAACCTTAATAATCAGGGTAGGTTTAATTAAAATCATTTGTTCAATTATGATATTAGTAATGCATTGATATACAGATATAATTTTGTAAAAATTCTTATTTTATATTTGAAAAAAAAACTAAGGTTGTTTATTCATTTATTGCAACACAGGTTGATGTATAAAATAAAGCAACTCCGTTTATTCACCTAATTCAAAGTGATATATATATATATATATATATATATATATATATATATATATATATATATATATATATATATCACAATTAATAATATCTTTGAGAGAATTGTTTAGCTTATAAAACATAGTTGTAAACTTGGCTTCGTATATTTATGCGTGAGGTTAAGAGATCAATTTCCAATTCAAAAGCAACGTTATAAATATGTATTTTGCATGGTTTCAAATTATGTTGAACATATTGAAACTTTATTTTTGCTGCAGACAAAATTGGATAATGGTTCGAAATAGTTTAGTACTGTTAATTGTTTTTTCCATTGAACTAACTTTGAATTGAGAATCAAACCTATTCATCTATGATTGTTGATTAGCACTCATTCAGTTGTGGAAATGATGCCATATCAGTTCTCAGGAAATTATTATAGGCTAAGTGTTTTGTTGGTGTCTTCAATTCTCTTGTAATGTTGTGGTCGAAGCTCGTCATTGGTTGAAATATCAAATTAGTAATTACTAGCTTTTATCATATTTTTCGAATTTTAAATGTTAAAATTCAAAACTAAGTTCTAAAACTGGCACATAAAGTGAACATTTTGTTTTGTTTATTTTAAAGAAACAATTATTTTCTATCATTTTTTCGTCTTCTTTATAGTAGTTTGTGGAAGGAAATTGGAAGGAGAAACCCATGGAAACATTGAGCCACATATAATGTAAGCAAGGCACTGGTGGAATAATGCTTTAGATTATCCAATTGTGAATTTGGGATAATGATTACTAAAAGGATTATAAAGTAATCCTTTGACATTTTTCTCCTTTTTTATTCACCGCTGCTAGATATGAAGTAGGCATATTAAAGATAGAGTGTGAAATTATTAGCATTTCTATAAAAAAAAATTTAGGATACTTATACAGTTTTTCATTTATAAAGAGGCTGCTAAGCTCAAGACTTTAAAATTATCAACTCTTCACAACAAAGCAAGGAGAACTAAACATAAAAAAAGAATAGTACTTTTCATTAACCATCATTTTTTTTCATAAAAGTAGTACATGGATATTTTAATTAAAAATTTTATGAAAAATAAAGTTTATGGAAAGAATAATTTTTTAGATTGATATTGACAAAACTGTGCTTTCCTTTACTTTCTCTCTCTTTCTCTTTCTATTGAATTAATTCTCAGCCCTAAGATAACCCATTTAAGCCATAACTCAAATGTGTTGTCACATGTCACAGGTTGCTTGTCTTCAAAGGAAAAATACTATTTTCTTTGTAATCCACTAAATGTATAGTTCTAATTTAACATTTTTCATTATTTATTGATTTTATTGTAATAATAAAAGAATCACCAAATCTAAGACATTCAGATAATAAACATTTATTATATTCAACTTAAAGTAATGTGACTTTAACCGGTGTTTAATTCTGTAACCACACATACAAGACCTGTTTGTTATCGTGAGAGACAAGAAGTTAAGTTGGATTCACTTTATATGTTCTCTGCATGAGTAGTTTTGATAAAATAATAAAATTATTGCTTGTAAAACAGAGTTGTACATATAAACCCTCCAAACTTTACATGATTTTCTCGTGAGGATGTTGCTTTAACTTGTATTGCGAATCTTTTCGCTCCTAGAATTCTTTAATGCATCTCTTTCCAAAAACAAGTGGCCCCTTGATATAGATAAATCCTTCTCATCATTCTTTAGCTTCTTTCTTAGCATTTTGCATAAAGCCTTTACAAGAATCTCAATATCATCTAGTCTTGTTCAGTTGAGTTTATTTTTATAACAACCCACTAATTAAATCATGAAGACTAATATTAATTAATGTAAAGGATACAACTTAGATCTTGCATCATTAGTTTATTTGTAGTGTGTTAGATATAGTAAAATATATGTACTGTGCATATTTACGTACACAGGAACCATGATGCTACTAACAAGTGACCTATTTACATTTGACGAACATGTATATACCAACAAATTGTTTCACCAAATAGAGAAGCTAGATTTCCTACGAGTTGTTCCGTAGAAAAACTTTTCCTTTTCCCTTGTCACAAGAAAGAACAGATACACAAATGAGCATTCCTAACTCCTCACGATTCAATCAGGATAAAAATCAAAGTTAAAAGCAATATTACATAAAACACATATAGTATAAAGTTTATGAAGTGTCATAGGTGGCATTGCTATGATTCTAGTCCTGGTAGATAGGTAAAGAAATTCAAATTTTTGTCAGGAACCCATTTCCAGAATTAACTTTAAGATATCCCCTCATTCCCTTTAAGCAAAGATTTATTCCCATTTCACACAAATTAGCAGTGGTGCAAGGTGGGGGAAATAGTATAAGCGACAAAAGCTTATACCCTTCTCTTTGTGAATGTGTAAAAAGTATATATATATAGCGTATAAACCAATTATGCTCACCACCCTATTACTGCAGCTTTCTTTTCAAGACACAAAACAGATACTTACCTTCAACCCTTCATTCATGACACATGCAATGATTCCAATATGACTCATTTGGATTTTGGATCATAAATAACAACCACTATACATCTTCACACATATATGGTGCCTAAGCTTTGTCCCTCATAGTCTCCATCAAATGGAATCAACTATTAGCCAATGTTATTGTGCTCCTCTGAACTTGTCCTATGGTTCCAAATTATCTCAATATGCAAGACCAAGCAATTTTCATCTCAGATTTAACCATGCCACTTCTCTCTGTCTCCCTAACTTTTCCATCACAAGACACCAAATTGCACGTCCATTTAGGCACGCAAATTGTATGCTAGAAACATTCTCTTTGCCCTCGGAGAATGAGGGAAGTGACAACAAAGTTTTGAGAGGAGTGACACAAGTTTCTTTGGTTTTGGCTTGTGTTATTGGATTGTTCAATTTTAGTAGCAAGATGAATCCTAAAATTACAACAGCCTATGCTTGTGATCCTTCTTCAACTACTGAAAAGATCGGAAAAAATTATGATTTATCCATGATTCAAAATACAAACAAAGGAAGGGTTGTTGTTGGGGAACTGTTGAAAATGCTGAATGAAGCAGAAGAGTCAACGGAAGCAAATCAGAGTCTTCCCAAATTTGATCAACAAGCACCTAGCGTAGCTGATATTGATGCCTTCAAGGTTTCATTCATTTACTGAACAAGAATTTACATATATGTTGAAGTGAAACAACATCAAAAGTTTTCATTCAACAAATTTGGATAATTTGCAGATGATTGCTATGCGTCTACCTGAACCTGAGATCAGAGCTCGTGCACTGGAAAAACTGCAAAGACAATACAACAAAACCCAAAACGACCAGTCAAAAGAAAAACTCAGATTTTCTTTGGCTGAATTTCTCATCTTTCAGGTACATACATATATTCAATAATTATTTTAATAAATTTTATAATCAAATCATATATGAATGAAATAATTATTTAACTAAGCTGTTTATCCAAAACATATCTGTAATATTAAATGTAAATTTCTTTATTTGGTATTTATTTTTTATACATGTATAAACAAAATATTAAAGACATTTTTGCTTAATTTATTCACCTTTTATTATATACAAACTCTTCGCGAGGGTATTGGCAATTATAGTATTGTCCTTTTATGTTTGGAGGGTAAATTATAAGTACCTCTTATTAAATTAGGTTAGTCTATTTTTCTAATTTGAAAATTATATTACGAGTACCTTTGATCAAATGATATTACTTATTTAATTTAAATCTTAAAACTTTTCGTGAGAAATAAATTTATATTATACTTTAATCTATTTTAATAAATAAGTTTTTTGATATATTTTAATTTTTTTCCTTTTTATTATTATTAGTTAAATTTTAATTTTAATTTTAATTTGTGAGATTTTAAAAGACGAAGACAGTGTTTAATTAGACTTTTCTTTTCTTTTCTTTTTATAAAATGTTTCGTTCAACTTTAAACTAATATTTAACTATTTTAAATATATATTAGACCAAATATAAAGAAAAAATTACTGATAAAACATTTTTTAACTCTGAAAAATAGTTTTAATTCTTAAAAAAATGTTTTATTTTGCAGGAAAACTTTGAAGAAGCTCGTAAATGGCTTGACGAGCAAATTAACATAGAACTTGCATATGAAAAGGCTCAAACTCCTAAAGAGGTGAGTGAATTTCGTCGGTAACACATATAAATTCAATTTCTGTTGATTTAAAATTTAATAGATTAATTTTTAAAATGTTAAATACAATTGAATATAAAAACAATTTAAATTACATGTTAATAATATTTTTATTTCATCACCAATACTTTTAAGTTATATTTTTCTAACTTTTTAAAAAAATAGATGCATTAATCAATGTAATACTTGAATAATATAGGTTTTTATTTAATGGTGTTATAAATTCAAGAATGTGAATTCTCTTGTGTAATAAATATATGAGATTCATTGAGAAAATTATAGAAATAAATAAAAATGAAAAATATTTTAACCAAAATTTAAAATTTGACAATGAGACGAAGTGTGATATACTTTCTTTTTCTTCTAAATCTCAGAAATGTGACAAACTATTGGAAAAATACACGGATCCTCAAATCTCGAACAAAGAGCAAATCAAAATAGCTCGACTTTTATTCTACAAGGTGAGTCACCTAATTCAATATGTCATTATTTTTCACTTATTATTACATTTCATTTTATTTTTTACATATTTTTAATGTAAAAATTTATACAATTAAAATATTATAGATATAAATTTTAAAATAATTATTATAAAAATTAATAATTTGTAATTATATAAAAATAATTGAATAATAATAATAAATAATTAAATAATAATAAAATTTATATTATAAAATATTTTAATTAATTTATTATATTTTTTTTACAAATTTTTGCATTTCTTTATCTTGATTATTTTTTTATGCAGAGCGTAATTTGGAAGATTAAAAATAAAATTTTTATTATTATATAAATACTTTAATTTTCACATAATTATAGTATTTATTAAAATATTTATTTAATGTATATTTTTATCATGAATAGTGTTAACACAAAAGATAACTTATAAATAAAGTTTTTTATTAATAAATTAAATAAAATATTTATAACTTTTTCATATTTTGTGAACAGTATTAATTTATTTGTTATTTATTTATCTATTTGAAAATTATATACAACATGATACTATACATCACACAGGTTATCATTCTGGTCAATATATATCTGTAAGAGAGGAGGAAAAGAAGCACTTTTTTTTTTTTCAAAACATTTTTTTATTACTGAAAATTTGAATTACAACAACACTAATTTTGAAAATTTTAAGATAAAAAATTATTGCTAGTAGAAAATTATTAAAAATTGTAAAGATATTTGGGATGTTGAATAATAAGAATGAATTGATATATGCAAAGACGTTATCGAAAATTTGTGTAATAGGACTTACCAAAATAAAAAATTTGTTTTTAATATGTATTTAAAAGTATATAATAAAATTAATAAATATTTTTTTACAATTATAACATTTAATCTTATCGATTATATAATACAGGTCTAAATTCAATTTTTATCCTTGTTAATTCCTTCACTTTGATCATTTTATTCCATCCAGTTTTATCCATCTGAACATAACATAAAGATAAAATAATGTTATTTGCACAATAGTTCCATTTTATGTTTTTACATGAATTTATTTTTAGAAAATTAAAAAGTGTGTATATATATTATTATGAAATTCTACGAATATATTTAAATTTTAGTAAAATATTAAAATATTTAAAACAAATGGTTAACATTATAAAGGAAATATGCATAATTGATTTCAGTAGAATTCAAAAAGTCTGCTTGAAATAGAAAAATATCTAAAATTACAAATAAGATATGTATAATTAATTTAAAAAAATTAAATTTGAAATTTAAGAAAAAGCATCTAACAATGAATTTTTCATTTTTTATGGAAGGATAACTAAGAGCTTTATATACTTTTGATCCAACACAGATCCCTTACTATATAAAGTGACCGAGGGAAAATTCAGGTTATGGTAAATTGTAGTTTGTTTGTTTTGTCTTAAAACTAGGTTTGCTAATTGCTACGATAAGCAAAAACTTCTCTTGTTTATTTTTATTACATTTCTTCTTTTATTGAATAAAATTGATTTTAGTTGTGAAAATTTATAAAATTTATAAACATTTTAATTTTATATATTGTTAATGGTAAATTTTTATATTATTAACTAATTAAAATATATAATAAATATAATTTTCAAAATAGTTAATACAAAAATAAATACACAAACAAAAAAAAATCATGAAGTAATAGAAAAATGTCAGTCATTAAAACATCTCTTGTTCATATTTACCATTATAATAGTGATTGACTTTGTCCATCTAATGAAGATTAAATTTTTCAAAGCAAACATTTAAAACATCATTTTCGGCTGAAAATTAATTTTATAAACATAAATTATTTTAAAGTTAATTTACTTTAAAAGAGTGTTTGATATATATAATTTTTTATCCTAAAAATTATATGTTCCAAAACATAATTTTAAAAATTATAATTTCAAAAAATATTATAAATATATTTTGTATGTTTAAATTTTTTTAATAATATTACTATGAGTATAATTAAAAAATTTTCTCTTTCACACAAATTTTGTCTTATCACCTCCTCAGATGAAAATATTTTAAATAAATCTAAAAATATTGAATATTGTTTGATTCATAAAAGTATCATTTTTTATTTTTATTTTTAATCATATATATATATATTTTTATAATTATTTTAAAAACTTTTAAAAATAGGTAAACTAAATAAAAATAAAGTGATAGTTCTGTAATTGAAAATAAAATTAGAAAATATTTTATAAAATAAATTATTCCTATGTTTCTTTGAAATATATTTTTAAAACATTTATATCAAATATAAGGTCTATTTAGGATGATTTTTAATTTTTATTTTTAAAATTAAATTTAGATTAATTTTAAATTTTTAAAAAATTATTAAAAAAATGATTCATTTTATTTTATTTTAACTATTTAATATAAATTTATTAAAATTAAATAAATAAAAAATAAAAATAAATATTATAATAATATTTATTATTATTATTATTGTAACAAAATTTGTTATGACAATAATAAAAATGATGGTTATAATAATGATGATAATAGTTGTAGGAGTGATAGTATTAAGATGGTAGAAAAATGATCATAATGCATTTTAAGATGTGAATCAAAGTTTAAAATAAAAAAATTTTAAAATTAAAAAATATCTATTTTTTTAAAATTAATTCAAAGCTATCTTAAAAATATGTAAAAAATTAATTAAAAATCATTTTAATTGAACAAAATTTATTTTTAATTTGATTTAAAAATTAAAAATAAAAAAACTCATAACAAAAATAGATTTTTGAAAAAACTAAAATTTCTAATTTCCTACAAATTTTGAAAATTCCCTTATCGAATACCCTTGATATGAGTTCTTTGAAAATTAATTTTACTAAGATTTAAACGAAACGCAAATGATGATTAGTGTATGAATTCCATGTGCAGGCCATAGTTCACAGCATGTTGGAAGATAAGGAAGGGAAAGGTAAAGAAGGAAGGGAATGGTGGAAAAGTGGGGAAGCTGTGGATCATAAAGGTAAGGAGGCAGTGGAATGGCGGAAAGCATTCATACAAACACTTTAATGAATCATAGCCTTATCTCCACCATATTCTCTGTGGGGAGTTTTCAAATTTAGCTTTCATTCACTTTCCATCGGATAAATTCCCCAAAATTGTTTGTTTCGATTCAAGTATTTATCAAAATTAATCTCCTGCAGGATTCTTTTTTTCTTTTTATATTCAAATTTTCAAATAATTTATATCAAATTTAAAATCTTTATCTCTTTGATTTTGTGCAGTAAAAATAATAATAAATTTTTGTAATATTGTTAATTAAAGAACATATCAAATTTTATCCACCATATCTGAATTCAATTCCATGTTTGGGCCTTACCAGTCCTGGTAGCTTTGGGCTTAGAAGTCTCCTTTGCATGTTTTATGTAACATTTTTATAATATTTTTTAAGATAGTTTTTATTATTAATTGATTTTTTATAAAATTACAGATATTAAATTACAATCACATCTTAATAAGTTTAATAAATTTTATTTATATTTTTTCTTCTTTTATCTTACACAAACCTTCTTCAAATTATATAAACATAATATATATATATATATATATATATATATATATATATATATTACATATTTTTCTTAATTACACACATTATCCTTCATTTATTATATAATAATATAAATGGAGAAGATATCAGATGAAATTTTATTAAATTTAAAAATATTTTAATATATACTAAATTTTAAATAATAATAAAACATGTCAATAAAAAAAGAAAAAGTAACAATAAAGAATACATTTAAAGTAATGTATTTAAAAATAATGTGTTTATCTATGAACCTGAGTAAGAAATGTGAAAATTTATTTAAATTTTATATTTTCAAAAAATATTATAAAATAAATATTAATAAAGATATTACCGAGGAAGAAAATTTGTATATATTTATTCTATTTTAGTTTTAAAATAGTTACATATGAAGTAAAAAATTTATTTTCTGTTAAAAATACCTTTATTGATACAATATTTATCTATTGAAAATTAAATCACACTTTAATATGGAATCTATGAATTAATAGTGTGATTTATTATACTTAACATTTAATATTTTGATAATATATAATAATTTTGAATACCAACAAAGTTGTATTTCCTATAATATATCAATCAGTATAGTGTAGATTCATAGTCTCAGCAGTACTAATAGTTTAATAATTTAATTTTTATTAGAGATATATCTACTAAATCTAACTCAACTTTACCTGTTGGTATATGATTTATTTATTTTTCACGGAGAGGATTTACAATTTTATTTATTAATTCTTAAATGAATATGTAAAGAGTATGATAGCGTGTATATATGAAAGCGAAGCGACTTCAGAAAAAATAATAAATTTTTAGCACAATTTCCTAAATATAAGTTTGAAGGAATTAAAATGTTAAAGTGAGATTACGCAGGGATATATATGCGCTTTTAGTATATGCTTATTTTGATGACCGTAACTGTTGTGAGTTTTATTATAATTGAATTAATTAAAGAATTATTTTAACTTTTGAATATTATTTTTATAAAAATTATTTGATGAGAATTAATTAAATTATTTTTTATTATTAAGCTCATCCAAAAGTGATTCGGTTGTAATTAAAAACTAAAATAGATAAAAGAAAATCAAACACTCAAAATAAACATGTAGACCTGTAAAGATACACATCCAGTTGGGGAAAACTCTAACTTCATTTAGGTTTCACCCGATTTTAATCCATTAATTCTCATATAAATAATGTTTTAATCAATAACTAATTACTTTGATTCAACCATTAGGTCATAAAACAATAATATTTCTTTTCGTAAAACTTATTTTAAATAATTGTGTAAGATAATGAATTAAAAAAGGTAAGAGGGATTAATAATTTATTTAATTTAATTAACTGATTAAAAATTTAGAATTAAAGTTTATTCTCTAATCTAATATTTAATTTATCCTAAAAAATTAGTAAGTATAAAATATTAGAAATTTTATTATCTTATATTAATAAATAAAATTTGAATCTTCTAATTTAAAAATTGATGCCACAGTTTATAAATAAATTGATTTTAAAATTTAAAATTAAATATAAAAAGTTGCATATTTTTAAAAAAGTTACATATTTTCATAAAAAGTATAGTTAGATATATAAACATGTTGAGAATAAATGTGACTCTTAATAAAGGATACATAAACTTTATAAATAGAAGTATTATGTCTTTAATTAAATATATCGATATATGTACAATATCCAAAGGTTTTGTTCTATTGAATAATTATTTAATTTTTGTAAAATTGAGTAGAAGGTCTTGTAGATAAGAGAAAAGAAGATAAAATATAAGAGATATAACATAAATGAGTATGCTTTTGCATTTATTTTATGTAATATTATCATTTATTCTAATTTTATGAAATGTTTTAGAATTTATATTAGATGATAGTTACTTCAATTAGATTTATACAAAATGGTGTAATTACCTATTACCTTATTAGCTATAAATTATCAAGGATGATCAAGTTTGGATTCATCTTATAAAAATCCTTGCTATAGCAACTTAAGTTTTTTGATAACCTTCTTAGGAGCTCTATAGTTGGAGAAAAAATATATAATAAGTTTGAGATAATTAAGTTAAGGAGAGTAATTCACCCGTCAAAGGATATATATATATTTAGTTTTCTAGTGTGATAGCTTATTCTTAAATTTCTAGATAGTCAAAAGGTAAATGATCAAACTTGCAACCCAAGAACAATTATGCTAAATTAATGAGATTTAGAGGAGGTTTACACCTAGCACGTAACTTTTGAAAAAGTTGACCTTCAACCCAAGGTTTGCTCAAAGAATTGGAGAACTGATTTAATTTTTTGTAAGTTTTGTGTAGTTGCGGATCCTACAAACACCATATCATTAACGTATTGAAGTAGAGAAATCCTATGCTCCTTTTGACTAAAATGAATTATATACTCCTTCACTTGATTGCATTTTGTATCTTATCATACAAACCTTTCACTTCTAGGAGGAAATATGTACGGGGACAAAGGGTCCCTGCTTCAACCCTTTATACCTTGTCACCTCCTTAGTGATCCTCATGTTAACTATCATTGAGAATTTACCACCAAACAATCAAGCTTTTATCCAACCCTAAAACTTAGGTGGTATAATAATTCTCCCCAAGTATATTCAAGAAACAATCATGTAATAGAGTCATACGCCATTTCAAAATCCATTTTGAATATGAATATCTCCATCTTAACCTTTTTAGCATAATTGTAGACCTTGTTTAGGATGATTGCCCCATCAAATACATCACAGTCTTAGAAAAATGTTGATTGAGACTCCATCATTAGCAAGCCAATGCAACTTTTCAGACGTTGTGTTAATAAATTTGATATGAGTTTATAAACACTATCAAGGAGAGAAGATGTGAATCAAGATAACATCTTATATGATCAAATTTAAGTAGAGAAAGACTTAATTTTAAAATAAAGTTAGTTGAGAAAAAGAAAATTTAAAAAGATACAAATACTGTTAGAGCCCATATAAATAAATAAATAAAATCATGATTTTTATTTATGCAAATCAAGAAGATCTTTACAAAAAGAGCACAAGATTTAGGATGATATGTTATTTAGCTTATTAGATTTAATTTTCAATTTGTTATGATTTGTTTAAATTATTTTAAAAAAATTCATTAAGATTTAACTAGGATTATGTTGAATATTTGAATCATATTATAGATAAATTCTATTAAAATTGATCATAATTTCTTCATATTAGAGATTGAGAAATTTATTAAAATTTAGTTATAGTTTTTTTTATATTAATAATTATACAAGTATGAATAGATTTTCTATGAATAATAAAATACACATTCAAGATCAAAGTTTCTATTCACCTAAATAAAAGTATTCTATCGTATGAATCATATCTTTTTTTTTTTTTACTTTTGTAAAATTTTATCTTGTCAATCTTGCCCATAAGGTTGATAATTAAATTCATAAAAATCTCTAATTCGTACTTTAATCTAGATACATTGTTATGTGAATTTGTTATCTCATGTTGGTTAGGCAAAGGGTCTAAGTATCCAATCATGTTACTTAGAGTCATCCTATCAATTCATATCAAGAGAGATAAACTGATACTCTATAAGTAGGGATAAAAGTAGATTAAGTTAAGTTAAATTTTGATTGTTTAAGTCTGTTCTGTTATTTAAAGATTTTTTTTTTGTCAAGATCTAGTCTGATTTAAAATTCACAAGATCTATGAGCGAATGATTAAAGATAAAAAGACCATTAAATAAGTTTAAATATATATATATATATTAATATTATGTAAATAAAATATATTAAAATAAATATTATATAAATATAATATATTAAAATAAATATAAATATGTAATATATAAAAATAAATAGATCTTGAATAAATTAATTTTTTTTTAAAATTTAAACGTGACTTGTTTATCTAAAAAGATTTTTTAATAAATCTAAACAATTGTAAATCTTTATTAAACCACCTTATTCATTTCTACTTCTATCTCTAAGATATTATGAATATTATATTAAAATAAAATATTTATTATCGATTATCAATTATATTTTGTATTTACTAAATTATATTAAATAATTAATTATATATTTTATATTATTAACTATTAATAATAAATTATCCAATTAAACACGTGAATATTATAGGATAATTTTTTCGTTCAAATACTTTGAAAAGTTGTTATTAAATATTGGAATACTTAAAAATTGGTTTTCTAATTGTTTTCAAATAATGCTTCTAAGAACGATGATATTAAAATCATTTTTATGTTCTCATTTTATGACAATGTTACAATTATTTTTTTAAAATAATTTTTTATATATAAAAATTTGGGATAATTTTAACTGTTATTAATTTTTAAAAAATATTAACTAATATTAAATTGATTTTATTAATTTCAATAAATTTGACTTTTCACACTAATGCATTTGTGGTGCGTGTCGTCCCTAGTGCACCATACTTTATGGATGTGTACTCAACCCAAAAAAAATTTATTAACTGATAATGGAGAATTAAATTAAAGATCAATGTTTTTTAAAATACGTATAGAGACTATTGAGATAAATTATTATTTCTTTTAATAAAATCTCTTCCACATATATATAACCAGTGCACTATAACTATTGCATCATAATTTGTAATATCGAGAGAGTCGTAAAAGGAAGAAAATTGATTAATAGTACAAATCCTTTATATACGAAAATGACGAAAACGATTTTACAAAGGAACCGTGTGATTTTTGTCAATTTTTGTTTTCTATTTAACCATTAGGATGAAAACACGTTTTATTCGTACTTGCTTAATTAGTGTGAAAGCTTTTCGCATTGTATTATGCATCTCTATATAAAGAAAGCCGAATGAGATGCATCATTTTGTACCAATTTCAGTTTTTGATATAGCTTAATTATACTTTTAGTTTTATATTTTAATTCATATGTGAATTAAGTCTTTTAAATTTAATTTGTCACATTCAGTATTTTATTTTCATAATTGTTAAAATTAAGTTCTTTATTCCAATATTCATCCCATAATTGATTTATTATAAATTGAAAAACAAAACTATAGAAATATTTAAATAAAAATGTATAAAATATAATATAAGTTATTTTTACTTTTCTTGTTTTTATTTAAATATTGTATAATTATTATTATTATTATTATTATTATAAATCAAGAAGTCACATCACTATTTAAGTGAGAGATTGTAATATTCTTTGGATAATTATAATTTAATTATAAAATCTTTAAAAAATTTAAAATATTGATAAAAAAGAATTTTTAAAAAATAATTTATTAATTATATAATTTTTTTCAATGGCACATAACCTTAATAGAGTTAATCGAGGGTCTCTTTTGATTTTAAAATACGAGATACTAACAAAAAATGGAAGAATTACTGTCATGTAAGAAAAAAATTGACAGAGCTCAAGTATAATCTAATATTGAATTTACTTTTTAAAGTTAACCCAATGACATATAAAAAACCGTATATTTAAAATTTATATGTATTAAAATTTCAAGCAACAATATCCAAAAGATTAAAACTGAAGGAAAAAATAATGCATGGAATAGTTAGTAACATATAAATTAATAATCAAAGGCTAAAATTTAATATCAGAATAAAAAAAATTTAATTGTATCATCAAAACGTGTGGCCAAAGGCAAAACGTAGTTACTTTTTGTATGTTAGCTCAAGCCAACGATGTCCACGTGTGTTTGGATTAACTAGTAATCTCATAGTGTAATTCATTACACAAGATTATTACTGAAAATAAAAAATATATATAAATACTTAAAAATAATGGAACTTGATGAATGTAAATTTTGAAAATATGAATAATTTACATAATAGTAGTTAGATATTTATTCAATAATACACATTAAATAATATTATATTATTTTTATTTATTAGCCGTTAAAAAAAATTATATAAATAAAAAAATTCAAATATTGCATTATTATTATTATTGCATAAACTTCTCAATCTACTCTTTATTTTTTTAACAATTTTTTAATATATACCTAATAGCATACTATAAAAATTTATATATATTAAATTTTTACTCAAGATTATAAGATATAGTATATTAACAATTAAAACACTATAATTTTAATAAAATTTCTATTTATTAATTTTTTATTAAATACTCTTAATCACATATTAAAAAATTATTTATCAAATTATACTATTTTTATTTATTTTTTATATTATTTATATATATAAAAATACAAGTAAAAATAATAATTAATATTTTTAAATTTTATATTTATATTCTCTTTTTATATATAGATAAATAAATTATAATAATTAACAAGATCTCTCTTTTTTATCTTACCAGCAGTAAAAGCTATTATTTTTATGTAAAAATTATTATTTTTATTGATAAGCAACATATATTTTTTCATGCACGTATAAAAGATGCTTAATATTAAAAAAAATTATTATTTTTTTTTATAAGGTAGAAAACGATAAAGATCAGATTCTAAACTCTCATATTAAACTATTTTAATTCTTAATCATTCACTGTTACATCAATCATAATGATTTATTATATCTTATTGTTAGAATCAATACACGCAAATCTTCACTAAAATTTTTGAAAACACTAACTATTAACCAAAATAATTTAATTAAAATTTAAATTAATCATATATAATATATTAATACATAATAAAAATAGAAAACTTATATATGCATAATATATATATATATATATATATAATATCTACATGTAAAGTGTTTGTTCTTATTTTTTATAAATATTTTTCTATTTTATTATTATTTTTATCATTTTTCACACGAAAGAAACATAAACTATTTCTAATAATTAATAACAAAAATATATAATGATATTCTTTAAAAAAAATCATATACATTCCAATAATAAAATATCTAATTAATATTTTTTTTTTGTTTTTTTTCGTTAATATCATGTGTCTACCAACTAATATTTATATTTTTAGATGATAAAAAATATTTTTATAAACAAATATAAGTGGTAAAAGAAATTAGAGAAACTGTTAACATCTTTTTAGAAGATGTATATATGTTGGTAAGGAAAAAATATAATATAATAAAATAATAGATTTAATAAAAAAGATATGAAAATAAATATTAATATTGTTAAATATAATATGAATTATTATCGAAATGGTATTCTGGTTCTGGGCAGACTACGAGAAGCAACGAAGAAGGGTTGATCATGCCATTCTCTACATGTCTGCGTGTACGCACCACGTGAGGTTCCTCTGTTGCACATGTTTGCATTTTTTTCATTCAAAAAAATAACGATGTTATCATCGATATTTTTTAAGTAAAATTAGTAGATAAATTATCTATTAAGTAATAAAAATAGATAGAAATAAAAAAATTATTTAAAAAATGAACATTAAAAAATTTGTTAATTAAAATAAAAATACTTATAAAATAAACTGTTAAATTAAATAAAATATAATGATTAAATCTGAATTTAAATATTATAATTTATAATTTATAATTTATAAATTTATTATTTAAATTCAATTATTATATAAAAATAAATAAAATATTTTTAATTTATTTTTATTTATATATATTTATTAAAAATATAATTATTTTGTTGATAATATAGTATGAAATAAAAATTTTGATAATTTTATTTATTTTAAAATTTATGATATATTTTTTAATAAAATATATTTTTAAATAAATGGTTTTTTATTTGGAATTAAAAGTATTTTTAAAAATTTTATAATATATTTTTATAAAAATATTTAAATTTTTTTTTATATTTTTATAAAAATTAAATATTTTATTATAAATAATTTTAAAATAAAATGTTTAATAATTAAACTAAATATATAATATTAAATAATAATAATAAAAATAATATTTTATAATTAAATAAATATTATCAAATATATGAAAAATAAAAATAAAATAATATTTTGAAATTAATAAATAAAATCTTGATAATCAACGCTAATAAAGTTAAAAAAATAATGTTTATTTTATCTAATCATAAAAAAATGTCATGTTAATCGGAATTAAAGTTATTTTTAAAAAAATTAACTAATTATTATATCTTTCGTTTAAATAAAATATTATGCCAAATACAAACAAATATAATGCATTAATGGTTGAGAATTGGAAATTGGAATGACAGGAAGGTTTGCTTTCAGACGCAAATGCAACCCCCATATGAAGAAGGAATCCAATTTGGCACAGCCCACAAATGAAAATGTTTGCCTTTCCATTTTTTGTTATAATTAATATCCATACCAACTGCACCACCACCATGTGTTAATCAAATGCCCTATATATTCTTTGTTTGGTCTAAATTTTTAGGAAGAGATGATGGTGCTGTTAAGAAGCAGGAAAAATATGTAGGTTCAAAGTATATTTATTTTTCTCTTAAAAACAAGATATGGATTCTCTAATGCAAAAAGAGAGTAAAAATGCATCCACATAGATATTATTTATAAATTTTTTTAATTAAAATTAATAATAAATACATCCATATTTTTCATTTTTCATATATTTTATTTTACATAATTTATTTATTTTAAAGGATAGTTAAATCTAAAATAAAAAAGGTAAATGATCCACTCAACAATAATACATACTAAAATATTCCATGTACGGTTCAATTTAAAAACTACTACAATTTTTTTTTAAATTATCATAATATTTTTTAAAAATAAAAAAATATATAAATATTTTGAAGAGGAGGGATATTATCATTAATTATTCTGTTTAATATTTTTTAAATGATTTAATTTTATTAATTTAAATTTAAATTAATAAATTTTATTATATAAATATTTATAAAATTTATAAAATATTTAATAATTTATTATATTATTTTATTTTAATGCATAATATTTTTGAATATATATTATTTAAATTTATTTAATAAAATATTAATTTTTATAAAATTTTATAAATAATAAAATTTATTAACTTAACTGTTAGATTAATAAATTTAATTATTTAAAAATAATATTAAATAGAATAATTTATTATAGATTTATTTTTAAATAATTTGATTTTTTTATTTTAAATGTATATTAAATGAATAATATATATTAATTGATTTTATTTAATCAAATATTAATTTTTAAAATTTTTTATAAAATTTCGTAAATATAATTTATATATTAAAATTTATTAATTTTATAGTTAAATTAATAAAATTTGATTATTTAAAAAAAAACTTAAAATAGAATTCCTAGTTGAGTTTCTTCACCATTTTGAATGTATAACATCCTAGGGATGTTACTCGGACGTATATGTGAGGAACAGGTGTAGGTACCTGTGATGGCAATAATGATTATTGGCAAAAATGTCCCTTTTGATTGTCTCTACGCCAACTGCATCTGTGTCATTCTGCTCTTCCTAAACAATTAACGAACAACATATGGGTACATGTCTTTGTTGTCGAATGGTGATTGGCCTTTTAGATCTAAAAATGACAAACCATTTTTCATAGGTCAATTTTAACTTTTTTTAAGACTTGCTGGCATTGGACCAATCGTGATCACCGTGGGTAGAGTCTCTGCAGTGCTTCATAATAAATAAATAAATAAATTCCCATCTTCAAGCTTCTTCTGTGACTCCGTGCCAAAAGATTTTGTCCATTGCACTTGCCAGATTCTTTGCCATTTAAGTTCACTATTGTTTTCTTCTTTTTGAACTTGCCGACTCGCTAATTGATTCCCTTCAATTTCGCTGCTGATTGATCATTGTTTATGTGTGATGAGAATTGATCATTGTTTATGGGTATAATTAAACCATCAATTCCCTACCTAATTTGATGTGCCAGTCACTTCAACTTCTAATTGATATTAAGTTTAGTACAATAAGCATAGGTAATTATTATGTTCTAATCTTATGTTTCTTAACACAAAAATATGGACGAGGAATCATCCTTAGCACAAAAAAGTATGAAATGATAATTTTGTTCCGGAACATCAATCGCTATTTTTCTTTTCTTTTCTTTTTTTATAAAAAGGTAGGGATTCATAATTTCATGTTCCATCACTCCAGATCTTATTTTATTTCACTAAAAAAACTGAAATTTTCTAACAACTTAACATCATGATTTTCGGTTTATATTTTTATTAATAAAAATTAAACTATTAATTACCAAAAATATTATAAGTTTATATTAATAAAATAATACCGTTAGTATAGATTTTAAAATTTATATCAATAATTTAATTTTATTAAATAAAAATTATATCAACATCATTTATCACTTTCTTTTTTTCAATAAATGATATTTTGTAATTTATTTTATAGAAAGAACTAAATTTACATACGTTATAATATTCTACGTTTGGATATATTTGGATGTGAATAGTTAAATATTTTTTTATTTTTAAAATTTTAGTATGTGAATATTCCCCTTTATTTTAACATAACATCTTCCTATTGTTTGAGAAAATATGGTTCTAAGAAGAGTTGAAGTGGGTTATAGATTGATGTCTGAGTATGTTTTTGGATAAAAAATTCCTTTCAACTAGCCGGAAGGTAAACATATGGTTCTCCTCTGGCTAGGTTTGCCAAAAAGATATTCAAACACACGTTTTTCTCGTTGAGAGGCATAATGTACTTCTACTGTATCTTCCTTTTTTTATTTTAATAAATTTTAATTTTTTTATAAAACATAATTATGTTCAAATTAAGATTTAAGAATATCCACAATATGATGTGATGTGTGGCTAACTTTTATAGTAATTTTTTCTCATCAAGAAAATTTAAATTAAATATTTATCATTTTAATCAATCATCCGTGCTTTGTGTCATCCAATGTTGATACCTAATGAGCTGATTTATTTTTTGGAAGACAATTATTACTTTTTTAATAATTTTTTATAAATTTTAATTTTAATTTCAGCTTATCATATGCAATTAATTTTAATATAAAAATGTAAAATTTTATTGAATAATAAATATTCATATTTGTTAAAAATTATATATTGTCAACTAGAGTTATTTTATAGAGTATCATAAAGAAAATATCTTCAGCAATGTATGGATTACTCCCTTCAAGTACACATAATTTTTCTCACAAACAAAGTAGTGTTTGCTATTTTTCAACAATATTTTGTTATTTAAGTCACACACATTCGCATAAAATTCATTATATATATTCAGGTTGCAGGGTGAAAAGATGAAGTTGCATAATACTGATTTGAGTTAGAGCACCATTTTGGATTTTCAAAATCAATTTACCGAGAGTCATACTAATTTTATTAAAATTAGTAAAATTTTAAATAATAAAATTCATTTTAGGTATAAAAACCTACAAAATTTTTAAGAACATATTTATATGTCTTCTATTTTTAAAATATTATTTTCTTTTATCATATAAATATTTTTTTTCCAATTTTTTAAAAATATCATCCTCAAATACAAATTACTTTTTATAAACTTAATTCTTTTAAAACTAATTTTATCAAAATCTAAAATGAACATTTCGTCTGATTCACACAGGTAAATGAAGTTCTCATCCGGCAAAGATGTTTTTAAAGGTGCTTTGCATTTACATCGAACATTGCTAGTGTTAAAGATTGAGATATTTAAAAAAAGAAAATCTGATTTTTTTTTTCACACTATACTTTTTTGTATTTAATGTACTTTTATTTTTTCATATAAAAAATGTTTTGAGATGATGAAGTTAACAAAGTCAGCTTCCTCATGATGTCACTTATGACTTAAAGCGGAAATAGGCGAAGACGCGTATCTTACTTTCGGCAGACTTTAGGTTTTTTTGAAAAATAATTATTTACTTAATTCGGCAAGTCAAATTTCAATTTGTAATATTAAAAGAAAAAAATTATCAACTTTTTCGTAGCTTACGGAAGTATTGTTAAATTTAAATAAAATAAAAACAAAAATACTAGATAATTTTTATTCTTAATAACACTACAAAATTTATTATTTATTTACACTTTAATGTCGAATTAGTAATTATTATTATAAATTTTTTATGACAATAATTAAACTTTAGTATAAACATTATGAAGTTATAATAATAGTAAAATATTATAGATTAAAAAATAATTTTACTAGTAAAAAAATATTTAATTATTTAAAAATAATTTATATTTTTTAAATTTTAGTCTATTGATTAACTATGTTCCTGCATCTTATTTTATAGTTATAAGTTATTTTAATAGTTAATTTTATTAAAAAATTTCGATGAATAGTTAACATATCAACTTTTAATTAAATTTTTATTTTTAAGTTTTTTTTTTCAGTTAATCTTTTAATTTTTAGCTAACGTGTTCTTAGTTTTATCATACATATATATATATATATATATATATATATATATATATAATGAAATACAAATTTTAAAGTTGAGAAAAAATTATAAAATATTATTAAAATTAGGATAAGTTGTTTTTAGTGATATGGTGTATCATAAAGATAATTTTCCGCCATACATATATAGTTTTGATGAAGAGAAAATATTTTTAAAGTTTTATTGCAAGATGAGTGATTAGTTTGTATTTATTTTCGAAGATAAGTTTATTTGAAAAATATTTTTCGTTTAAAACCAATCCAATATGTTTATTTTAATATTTTTCATATCTTTAAAATTTGTTTCCTTTTTTACAAATCTAAAAAATCTATTTTATAACTTGATATTTAAAAAAAATTCAAAATAGATTATAATTTTTTTAACAGATTAAATTAGTTATGTTTTAAAAATTAGTTACTAAGAATCATTTAAGCGATTATGTACTATTTTAATTGATTAGTATAAGCAAAGTCTTTTTCTAGTCGATTTTGTAGTTCATATAATTAATCTTGTGCAAAACCTATTTTTAAAAAGTTGATGGACCAATTAATCAATTAATTAAAGTTTTATTCAATTAAATTGAATGTAGAATACTTGTTTCAATTCATTAATGTGTATTTTAATAAATTAAATCAATTTGCTTTCTTAACATTCTTTTTAATTTGTCTCAATGCAGTGTAATCATAATTTTTCTTTAATAATCCCCATGCTTTTATAGTATAAAGAAGTTTTTAGAGAAAGAAAAAAACATAATAACACAAAATACTTTGAGTTGAAAAGCTAAAACTAGACTTATTAACTACAGTTTTCTTGAGACATTTCACAATGGTTGACAATTATGTACTTCAATTTCTTATTTCTTCACATTGAATGTGAGATATTTTGTTGTTTCTATACTTAAGTTAGATTTTTGAGAGAGCGGTGATTCTTTTAAAAATTCTTCATTTATGATAGGTTTTTTTATATTAATTCTATCCGTTCTTGGTGAAGATGAAGGTATAATTGTAAAAGATTGTCATTATAGCAAAAGTTTAATATTGTTTTGAGCTTTATGCTTTATATACATTTGTTTATCATCTTGCATGATTTCCACCAGTTACCACCACCATATCAATAATTATCTATACGTTTATTTTTTAAAATTATAAAAATTTCTTTCGGCATAATAAAAAGTTTTTCTTGAATTTTTTTAAAATAATTATCAACACAATTCATCATGTTTTGAGTTGAAGCCATTTGTTTAATCTTTTTGCATGGAAATTATTAATCTTTTTAATTATAATTATTCAACAAATATAAAAAAATTATGATTATTTATGAAAAATAAGAATATTCTAAAAAATAAAATGATACTAATTTTTCTTATAAAATTTAAGCTAATTATACTAATATATAGCAAATTTTTACTAACAAAAATTTAAAAATATGCTTACAACTTTTCATGTAAAAGTTAGTTATAAAGAAAACAACAATAATAAATCTGTACCCTTAGTTAAAATAAAAAGTTAATTAGTTATCATATAATTTTTAAATATTATATATAATTTTAATTTAATTATTTAAATAAAATTTAATAAATTATATTAAAATTAAATAATTTTTTAAAAAATTTTAAAAACTCTCATTTTAAAAAATAAAAGATTAAAATTTATTGCTTTTAAAATAAAAATAAAAATATTCAAAATTTAAAATTTAAAATTTAAAAAAATAAAAAATATATTATATCATTTATTTAAAAATCCGAAAATACCACGGATTCCGAATGGATGAATTGAAATGGATTTTTACAAAGAAAACAAAGAATCCGTTTGAGTGCATGGATTCAATATCCGGTGGTAAGAATGGCATTGACTGACAGTGATTAAAAATGAAAAATAATGCCGACAACGTTTACCGTCTTATCAATCTATAATCCAAATCACGTCTGAATGATTTTTTTTCCCCGTTGGCAAATTCTGTGTGTCAATCGCAAACTGAGAATCGGAAGAGAATCCAATAATTCAGAATTCGGTCCTAGCCTCCTACCCTATCCCTACCCTCTTCCATATCACAAGCCTTATGCAGCTTTATGGTAACCTATTAATTACTTGTCGGCATCATTTTTCATCGCCTTTAATTCTATTTTTCTAATTTCCAATATATATAATTTTAATTTATCAAATTCCTCGGTTAACTAATTTTTATGTTGAATAAATTTGATATTTTGATTTTATTAATTATATCAAATTATAACTAAATATTTTCATTTTAAATTTTATTTCATATCCTAAATTGATTGTAAATTTTTAAATATTTGAATAGAAAATAATAATTTTAGAATAATAAAAAATAAAAATTTAGTTTTTTAAATTTTAAAATAAAAAAATTTACTAATTTAAAAATGTTTAAAAAACTATAATCATGTATTTTATTAACATTAATTTTATCGATGAAAAATATATTTAACAGACTATTTTATTTAAATAAAAAATAATATAATAATATTTAACATAACAGCTGAATTGATAATTAGATAAGATAAATGATATTTTTAATATTATTTTTATTAATTTTTATATTATTAATTAATATTATTATATTTAGTTTATTTATTAAATATTTATATAATTTATTTATAATATAATATTTAAATTTTTGATAATAATTTTTAAAATAGAATAATTTTTTATAAAAATATCATTTAAAATATATTTATAAAAATAAAATGTTTTTTAATTTCAAATAAAAAATTATTTATTTAAAATATACTTTTACTATAAAATACTATATAAATAATAAAAATAATAAATAAAATTATTAATTTTTTTTGTTATAATATATAATTATAAAAATTATTATAAATTTATTTATATAATAATTTTAACAAAAATATATAAATAAAAATAAACATAAACATAAAAATATTATTCTTATTTTAATATAATAATTTAATAATTATATTTTTATTTATTATTTTATTTTTATCAATTAATTTAAAAATTAATTCTTTTTTAATTTTTATCTATCATCTAAATTTATATCTAATTTTTTTTAACTTTTAACTAATTTATTATTAATTTTATGAAACAAATCCCAGAGTAGGGATGTTAAGTAAATTTAGGCATGTGATTTCAATGTGGCCTTATAATTCCCGCTTATGCTAAGCACGCTACCCGACCTTGAAATCAGCCCTTAACAGTGTCAAAAAATACATCAAACGGCTTATCTTCCAATTAACAATCATTTCCTGCCACGGCATAAAAGGTGATGGAAGTCTATGGATCCATCAAGTGTGCCGTACCATATCGTCAAACTATAATCATATATATATATAATATTTAAATTAAAATATTTCTCCATGGTTTAACGTTTTTGTCTGCAAAAAGAAAGCTATAGAAGTGGGAACATTGCTTCGATGTGTGATAGTAAGGAAAAAAAATCATTGTCATTAAGAAGTTATAGTAGTATTAAACTTATTATTCCTATAAGTATAATAAGTTATAAGAATGCGTGCTTGTTTTTATATAATCAGTTTTCTTTTAAAAAATCGTAAACTGACAAAAGGAAACTTTTTAAAATAAGTTTAGCGAGTCATGCACTTGAATTATTTAATTATAATTTTCTAAAAAGAAACATCATAGCTAACAGTGTATAAATTTTGTTATATTCTTTCTTATTACTATTGTTTTTGTTATATTACTAGTTTATTTGATCCCGTATAAGTTATAACGTATGGTTTATATAAATACATGCATATATAATTTGAAAATTTTAAATTAAAAATAAAAAAATTATTTTTAATGTATCAATTTTAAAATGTTAAGTACTTATAAAATTGATGATTTTAAATTATAAACTAATCATCAGATATAAAATTTAATTATTTTAAATCTTTAAAGAGACGAATTCATTGCTCAAATTATCTGTTTAATATTTATATTTAAAACAAATAATTTTTTTCTTAAACTTAAATTAAATTATATGATTTTGAAAATAAAGATCATAAAAGTTAAATATTTTAAATTATAAAATAATATATTATTGGATGATAATATAAAAATTATTTATATTATCATGTACAATTTAATTTAAAGATGAACAAAATTTAAAAAAAAATTAATTTTTTTATAAATTATATTGATAACTCCTAAATATTAATATAATTGTATCTAATATTTTTTTCTTTTTTGAAACCAACACAAAATTTTCTAATTATTTAAAGTATCTTATAGTGTTTATAAGTTTGACAATATTAACAAAGTAAATAAAAAGTGGTTATATTTTTTTTATATATTTATTAATAAAATATAATTTAAAAAATATTCTTATATTTAACCTTCTATTATCCCCTTCCCAAACTTTCTTTACATTGCTGTTATCTATTTTCTTCGTAGAAAGAAGAATAAAACAAGTAAAATTATTTAATTATGTAAAGTAACCCTAACTAATGTGATCCCTCCATCCTAAGAATTATCATGCTCTTTATAAAAGGAAATTTCTTCCTTTTCCTCTTAACAAGCCAAGAAATCACCTCTTGGTTGTAAGAATGCGCCATCTATACTCGGTAGTCTTTAACTAACTTCCTCGAGTAACTTTCAGTTGTCACATTAGCAACATAAACAATAACAACAACTTAAAAAAAATATATATATTTTATTAAAATTTTGGAGTTTATGATTATAATATTTTTTAATTAGAAGAGAGAACATTTTATTGGTAAAGCAGACTTTTATTATTGAAATATAAAAATTTGATTATGTTGATAGAAAGATAAATATATATATAATAGAGATTAAAAATGATATAAAAAAATTTAAATGAAGGAGAAAAGATATAAAAGAGATGATTTTTGTAATGATCTAAAAAGGTAAAATTGGTTTAATACAAAAAATAATTTAATTTTTAAATAAAATTTAACAATATAACCAAACAATTTCAGTTAAAAGATAATTTTTATAATAATAAAAAATAAGGATATTGAACATAATTATATTACAATTTAAAAATATCAGTTTAATTTAATTTATCCTAATTTATATCGTATTTAGTTTAGATAAAAAAATTAAAAAATATAATTATATTTTATTTAATGTATGTTAAAAAAATTTAGAATAAACTTTTTTATTTTATTTTTAAAATACAAATTTACGTTTAAAATATTATTTTGGTTTAAAAAATATTCTTCCTTGGAATTATTTATTTTTTAAGAAGAAACAAAGTTGAGTTAGGAAAGATTTTTACACTTATTTATCTTTTCTTTTCTTTAAAATAAAATTAAACTAAATTAAATATATATAATTTTTTTAAAAATTTCTCCTTTTTCCTCTCCAATTTTCTTTGACCCAAAATAAATTAGTATATTGTACTATTAAATAAATAAAATTAGCATAAAAAAATAATAATTTTTTTTGTTCTGATTATAATTTATTATTTATACACAGAAATAATTATATATATTATTTTTTATATTTCTATTAAAAATAAAAATTATTTAAAAATTATATTAATTGTAATAAAAAAAATTTATGTTAATATAATTTTTATTATATTAAATTATATTATTATTTATTTCAACTGTTTGATAGAATAATATAATGTTATTAATTTTATTATCTTAATATAAATTAAAGATAGAATATAATAAGCAGCTATTTTACTTTTACTATATCTTATCTTTACCAATTCTTTTTGTAACACAGAATTATTAATAGAAGTACAAGTTGTACTCACGTACATAGAAAAATAGTAAAAGCTGAAGACTTTAATTTGAGCTAAACTTCATACATAACATCTCAGAGAAACATGGATTTGTATCCCATTCGAAGAAAGAAACGCTCTTATTTTGGCTATGTACCTTTAGGCAAGATCTTGGGCGTGTTTCAGCTACATTCTTTATCTAAGATCTCATATCCATCTGCAATATTCTAGGACATTCTAGAACCTTCTTGCCAAGGCTTTCAGGCGGTTAAGTTAAGACTAACGAAATTGATCTTCGGAAAAGGGATAACAATGCATCTCAGCTGATTTTCATCAGTTTCTTAAATATTCAGATTATTGCATCCTTCAAGCCACTTCTCACCTCACTAACTAAGTAAATCACATCCATCAACATGTTTCATTGCAACTTATTGGAAGTCATTTTTAACTCTTATAATTTCTCTATATAAATTCTTTTATATAATTTATCAAAATAGTTTTTTATTTATTTAATGAATTTTATATTTAAATTTATGATACAAATTTTATATAATAAAAAATCATTAAATAAGTACTTAATTAATATAAAATATAAATATTTAATTAAAATTATTTATCCAAATACATATACTAAGTTTATAATTTAACACTATTTTTGTTGAATTTTATATCATTCTGATGAACTTTTCTTGTTTATAAATTAGTATTAATTAATTATATAAAATTAGTAATTTATTTATTAAATAATATTAGTTATGGATATAATTATATTATCACATTAGTTATAACACATATTTAATTCGGAGTTATATTTTATTAGACTTTTAGATGAATAGGATGTTTGGGTTTAGATTAATTTTATACATAAATACTAAGAGATCCTTTAGCATATTTTTGGTTCTCATAACTATAATTTCAGTAAATTTAAGTCATTTTATTTTATTTTTATTTATTTTAATTCTTATAAATTTTAATTTTTAATAAAATATTTTTTTATTTAATTTTTATATGTTATCTTAAAATTATATCATATGACATATGTTGTTAAAATGATTGCTAATATTGCATATTACATGCATATCGTGTTATCATTAAGTATGATAAGTATCAAGTAAAAAAATAAAATTTGTGAAGATAAAAATAAAAAATCATAACTGAAGGATTAATTAAAATAAAATATATTTATAATGATTTAAATCTCATTTAATCAAAGTTTAACTTTTAAGATGGATTTATCTTTAGTGGCAAATACTCAAATTTCTAATCTCAATTATCATATTACACGCAATTAAACATGCTGTAATTTATATAAACAGAAAATACTGATCTAGTCTTATCATAAAACACTTTTAATTGATTAGAATCCACGCAAACATTATCATAGCTGTAAAATTTATAATTCTCCATGAATGACTTTTGTTATATGAATCCTTATATGAAATTTGAGCTATAATTCATCTATAGCATCGAATAAAATTCATCAAATGATTTAATGTTTCAAATAATATATATATATGATATTTTTATTCAAACAAATAAAATAGATAAATGTTACTTTGTTGGACTTGATGTGTATGATAAATTTTATTATAATTTAGTAGAGATGAAAGTTAAATTTGTACCTAATAAATTACAAAAATTATCGACAAAGAAGAGAGAAGCCACTTACTAAATGTCTCTAGATCCACATATAGGTACATATATCTAATCAACCGAAAATTTTTATAACAATGGATATGAACTTTAATTTCCATTTCATCTCCACACTTATATTATTTAATATACTAAATTTAAAACAAAACAAAATAATACTATACTTAAATAATTTAACGAAAGATCTTACAGATTACAAACGCATCACTAACATGTTTATGGATTAGTTATTTCAAAAGTTTGTTTATTATTTACATACTGCAAAAGATTACATTATTGTCTTTCATTTGATTTTTGTAATTCAAAATCAATTTTAGTTTTTTAAAAATAATTTTTTTAATTTTGATCTTTATTCTTTGAAAAGTTAATGATTTTGATTCTCGTCATCAAGGATATATTTGAGGATTAATGAGTTTTAGAAAATAAAAAAAATGATAAATATTTAATTTTCAAATGATTTTTATAATATTTGTAAAATAAATAAAATATTAATAAATTAAATTCATACTAATCTATCAATTTAAATTTTAAATTAAAAAACATAAAATTAGAGAATGTTTATTAAAAATAAAAGATTTATCAACTCACAAACATATACTCTAAGTGACTTCTTTGAAGTGAACTGATTAATTGTAGTTTAAGATAGTATTATGATGTATATCATATTTACTATATCGTGTTAGTGTGTGATCGTGACTAAGAAGGATGAGAAAGAGTGAAAGGAAATGTTAAACATGGGGTTAAATAAGAGAACCAGGAAGGTTAATTTTTAAAATAATTTTAAATGGGAGAAAGTTAAGGTGCTGTTCAGATAGTTCCATGTTTTCAGTTTTTATTTTTTAAAATAATTTTAAAAATAAACATGTTTAGAAAAAGTAATTTTTAATATATTTTTAAAATAATTTTAATTTAAATCTTAAAAATTAAAAATTATTTCGACATCTAAATAGAAAAGGATGAAGACGTGAAAGTGATCAATTAAGATGTAAAAATGATGATTTTATAATTGCAATTAACCAATTAAACTTTAACAGAAATTATTTAAGAGCGAGATTCAATCATTCATTTTTTTAAAAAGTAATTTTTTAAATTTATTAAAGATTATATAATAAAAGTAAATAATTTTTTTTATTAAAAATTATAACATAAATGTTATCAGTATATTGGATGTTATAATTTTAATAAAAAATTATTTATAATTAACTGAAATTAAATTTTGATATATTTTAAAAAAATTAAAAGATATCTATGAAATAAGTATGATATGCATTATAGCACTAAACTAAATCACCTTTATATTATATTTAACAAAAATTAGTTGATGATACGAACTAAAATTGTTTCTTTAAGAAATTAAACACCCAAAGCTAACAGAATTTTTTTTTTGTAAAAAATAAAAAAAAATTAAAAAATTTCAAAAATCAGGAACTTATGTAATCCTTATTCTTTGTCTCTCAAATGTGTGGAGAGTCCAGATATTAACAAAGGCAGAATCTCTGAATTTCATGTTGTGGACCTCGCCAATAAATGTTGATGAATTGTCCTTATTTGTAGTTCACTTGACTATTTGGGAACCTTTGAGCCCCACCACTTTCAGAGGAGCTCTCCATTAAAATTGTTTCCATTTTATAATTGGATCAGTAACTGGGTATGATCATAGTAGGAGTGTGTTGGAAATAATATTTTTTTATTAAATTTTTAATAGTTAGTAAATTGATGAATCTTTGATAGCTCGCCACACCCCCACCTTCTGGTCCGTCTTCCCTACATCCCCAACATCCTGAGGTTGTAGTTAAATCCGCATGTTATTGGCGCATCATTTGATAGCTACTTTATATTTGAAGAGTCACATGAAATCTCAGAGAACAAAATCACCCATAAAGACTTAGGAAAGCGACTCTATTTCGTTTTCCCCTCTCAGAGTGTGACTCCAAATTCATAGTCCTCAACAATTCATTTTTAGATAGTAAATGAAAGAAAGAATTGTAAAAAGGTACGAAACCATCGCGATCTTTACTTACTGGAATTGATCAAGATAGATAGATAGGGGTTGAATCACGATTCTCATCAAATCCTGTAATTAGTCCACCCTCTATACATTTCTTTTTACAAAAGATGTATGAGCATTCCTAATATTTGTTGACCGAGTAAAACATATTTTATATTTAACAAAAAATGTGGCACACTATTGTTAAAGGTGTAATGTTTTTAATTGATTCAACATCTAATTTATGCAGCCTATATGCCTCTCAACTCTTGCTTTCTAGAGGTAAAAATGAGTGAAAAGAAAATGAATTAAAATAAAAATAAAAGGACATATTATGTTTTCAATTGTTCCAAAGAAAATCTAGATGAGAGGAACAAAATTATGTTATATCTTATAATTTTTTCTTCTTTTTACTTAAAGAAAAAATTAAAAAAATTTATTATTAAAATGACAAATATATTATTCTGTTTATCATTTTAAAAAATATAAAAAGATATTTAATATAAATATATATATATATTTTAATTATTCTTCTTATTAAATACAACAAGAAATATATATATATATATATATTCTTAATTAAAAATAATATTTTATTTATTTATTTTCTTCATATTCAAATAAAGTATACTGAAATTCTACTTGTATATTGAATTGATTTTTTATGAAAAAATAAAATAAAACATTATATATAATACAGTGGTAATTTGATTTTTTTATAAAAAAATTTAAATAATGATGAGT
This sequence comes from Canavalia gladiata, assembly GCA_037954105.1. Taxonomy (NCBI): domain Eukaryota; kingdom Viridiplantae; phylum Streptophyta; class Magnoliopsida; order Fabales; family Fabaceae; genus Canavalia; species Canavalia gladiata. Next base: position 15,457,079 of record CM075658.1, on the reverse strand, counting down.
GATATTTATATTGGTATTTTAATATTTAAATTAATATTTTTTAATATAGTAATAATATATAAATTGTGTATATTTTTTTATATGATGTGAATATTTTATATATAAAATGAATATTAGGGCATCATTTATAAATGAAGGAGGTAATTTCGTATAATCAATTTTCTATTTGCTATTATATGCAAGGTAATCCTTTGTGACGATGGTGTGGAAATTTTACTCTACTATCAATGATATGAGTTAAATTTAAGTTGAGAAAGACTTAATTGTATTGACATATGGTCATGCAATTATTCAAAAGGAAGTATTTATTGAACCCTAACTTATGAGGTTATGATTCAGAATAAGAGTCCTAATGCATTAAGTATTAGAAATTATGTCAAGTTGTATTGAGTTTTTTTCTTACTTTGAATGAAATGTATTATCCGATTTAATTCAGCCAAAGTGATTCTGAGACTGATTGTTTTGTGTGACTTATAACATTTAAGGATGATGACTGTTGCATCCAAGGAGCTACCCTTAGATTAAGAGTGTTCTCCTTGTACAACTATTCGTTAAGGTTGATGAGTGTTATATTTTAAGAGTTATAATTGATTGAGGATGTGTTTCTCAACACTTTCAAGGGCTCGAACGTTCTAATGGGTTTCACTCAAACTAAGGATGATATTTCTGTCAATGCTTCACATGTCGATCATCTTGAAGATGTTCCTTAGAGAAACATGAGAATATATATATATATATATATATATATATATATATATATATTTCAATCATCTTAAAAAAGTTCCTTAATAGAACATGAGAACACACACTTTGCAGGATTAAGAATCACTGGTAAAATGACTAGAGGTAGGGATAGATTTCCAAAGAAGCATGCATATTCTTTTATGGTAATGCAATCATGATCCTATACACAATTCTCATCATGGTAAAAACCATCTAAGAAGAGGAACTTCCTAATGAATCCAACTACATTCTTAATTTATGGTTGTGATATTTGATCCTTAATATCGAATATTGACCAAGGCATATAAAACTAAGAGGAGATTATTTGTAAAAAAAAAAGTTATGGCTAGCTATGATGTTTAAGGTCACAAAGGTTAATATTTTTTCCTTGACCTCATATATTTTTTCTAAACAGACTATCGAGCATGGACCACCTTACATAATTTTTGTTGTATTTTTTTTTAAGGTTTTATGTTTTTTATATTTTTCAATTTCAACTTATAATTTGAACTAATATTATTTATATAATTATGCTAACATTTTATTTTAAGTTTGGTGTTGAGTAACTTAAAAATTTCACTAACAATGTTTAAAAAGTAACAATTTTGGTATTCATAAACATTTTCATAAGTAAAATGATAACTTGATTAGGTATTGATTCTTTAATGATAAAAAATTTAAAAAGTTGTTCTTATTAATTTAGAAACAATTAATCTAGTGCTTATTGAGCAATTTCTATGGAAACATATCCTTCACTATTTTTAGTGGATATACTTTTCTAGAGCTAAAATCATAAGAAGTTTTTTATTTTATTGGTAAAGACTATCCTAACAACATTCCAATGATTAAATATTAGTTTCTTGAGATAATTTTTTTTAAAAAAAATAATAAAAGGTAAAAATGAAAGAAATAACTCAAAAAAGATAAACTTTCACCTTCTTCTTCAATGTTAAAAAATATACCTTAAAGCTTCATGAAAGTTGTTTTGGAGGATCTCAACTCAAGACTCTTATCTTCCACTTTTTATACTCTAAATATTTGAAAAATAAGAAGATATAAGAAGGGAGATTTTCAATTTTTGAATGGATTTTTGAGCTAAGGGAAATAATTTTTTCCTTAAGGTCCTTAGATGGTATTTTTGCTTAAATAAAATGTGTTTGATATCATTTTCAAGTTGTTTTGAAGGCAATTTGTTGGATTGAATTTCTCTTTCTATTATCTTATTTTGGTGCCTAAAATGTACCATTTTATGAATATATTGGCTTTTAAGATTTATCTACTACTTGAATTTAAAGAGAAACTTGTTTTTATTTGTGAAAAAAATATAATTTTATGTTACTAGAATTAGGGTTTAGTGCTCAAAAATCTTGTTAATGTCATACTGTATTTCATCAAAATATAAAGTATGCTAGAGTCTTTGATAAATAACAAAATGATATCCTTCGACTTCCTATTATGGTATTTAACTCCTTAACCTGCCCTAATGAACCTTTTCATAAACAACATTCTTCACAGAAAATTGGAAGTGACACAGGTAAACTTATACCTCATGTAAACTTATACCTCATGTAAAGCGTTATAAAAATATGAGTTGGAGTCTTAACTTAATTGATACTTTTCATGATTTATAGGTTCCTATATATACTTATAAGCTCCATTAGAAATTTCGCAATAAAGTATATATCGGTCATAAGAGATTAGATTTGTAGAAAATCTTTTTAAAATAAAAAAATCAAAACAAAAATAGAAGAACTACTTTAGATTTGTAAAGAATCCTAAAATTGCGTGGAATCAAGTTGAAAACTATGAAAAAAGATAAAAAATGAAAGCAATTAAATCTAAAAAAAAAAAGATATAATGAAAAAATGTAAGATGACACAAAATCAATTTAGAAAATACGAAGAAAGATATTATAATATAAAAAATCTATGAAAACTCGTGAAAGAAAGATGAAAAGAGATAAAAAATAAAAGCAATTAAATCTAAAAAAAAAGATATAATGAAAAAATGTAAGATGACACAAAATCAATTTAGAAAATACGAAGAAAGATATTATAATGTAAAAAATCTATGAAAACTCGTGAAAGAAAGATGAAGGTTAAAAGTCTCGCATATCAGAATGAAAGTAGATGTAAAAAGAAATATTTTTTTTATCTCCATTTAAGTTTTAAATATTAGAAAACTAAAAATTAAAATATAAATAATAGTTGATAATATTTAAATTTAAAAATGTTACTAAATATATAAATTAATAAAAATTGATGACATTTTTATTCATGTTACTAATTAAATATTACCATAAATCTAGTAATGAATTGATTAAAAAATTGTTTTATTAGAATTAATATTTAATAATATCTCTTAATTGAATCAATTAATATTTTAAAAGTTAATTAATGGTAATATAATTTCAATTAATATTTTAAAAGTTAATTAATGGTAATATAATTTTTATATGAAAGCTTAAGACAAGTGTGATATTGTGAGAAAAAAATATGAAAAATGATCTAATATAATTAATAAATAAAGAGATAAATTATATTTATATCTATATATAATTTAAACACATTTAAAGAAAGCCGAGATATGAAAATAGTCAAAATACATGTTTTAAAACGATTCCCAATATAATGATTTCTTCTGGTATATTCCTTCTACCATTCTCTTCCAGAACCACAACGAAAAGGAAAACGGAGTAATATATCATGGCTGTTATTTGATTCTACGGTTTACAAAACATTGTTTAAATTTAACGCATGCATGTGGAAACAGAACAGGATATAATTCAAGTATTTTAGGGAATTTAATATTTTACAACTTTACATAATCATGCAAACGTCTCTCTTAATGTACAGATAAAGGGAGTATTTATTTTCATTCCGCATGGTTATTGACTCATCTGTTTTAAAAATATATGTATAATTAATTTGATTAAAAATAATTTAAACAAAAATTATTTAAGAAAATGACAATAAACTGTTGAAAAAATATATATTAAGTCATAAAAGCTTCATTATCTTGAAAATAATAATAAAAAAACCATTCATTCAAAACATACACATGAAATCTTAAACAACAACTCTGAAAAAGAAAGATTTTAAAAATGAGATTATTTCAATAAAATAATAGTGGTAAAATTAAATTTTTAATCATCAAAAAATTAAAATTATAATGGACATTAAATTTCCAATGATCAAAAACTAAATTATAACAACCAAAAATTAAAATTATAATAATAAAAAATAAAATTTTCAATGGTTAATATTTAAAATTATAATGATAAGAATTTAAATTTTTAATGGTTAAAAATTAAAATTATAATAATTAAAAAAAATATTTTAATAATGCTCTATTAACTTTTCAACAATTAAAAAAATATTATGATATATTTTTAATGATTATATAAAGGTTATTTTTTAAAACTAGAATAAAATATTCAAAAATTGAAAATTAATTGAAAACTAAAAAGATAAGTAAAACCTAAAAAGCTATATAGAAGCTACAAGTTTAAAAATTTGCTGATTAAGATAAAAAAATATTTGAAAAATTATATTTTAAATTAGTTGATAAAAATAATAATAAATAAGAATATATTTATTATATTAAAGTTTAAGTATTATAATTTTTTATTAATTATAACTTTTAATTATTTTATTATTTAAATTAAAAATATTATACTAAAATAAAGATAATTTTTTTTATTTTTTTATTTACATATATTTATATTTTAAAATTTATGTAAATAAATTTATTGGAATTTTTAGGATTATATATTATAAAAAGATTGATGATTTTGTTTATTTGATGATGTGTTTTATTTTATTATTTATTATTATATATATATATGCGTGTGTATTTTTTTAATAAAGAAATTAAATAAATAATTTTTTGTTTGAAATAAAAATATTTTTAATTTTTATAAATAAATTTTAAATAATAATTTTATAAAAGAAAGTATTTATTTTATTTTTAAAATTTTTATCAATAGAAATCAAATATTTATTATAAATAATTTAAAATAATATTTAGTAATTAATTTAAATACTGTAATATTAAATAATGATAAAAAAGTAATATTTTATAATAAATAAAAGACTTTCAAAATATATCAAGACAAAAATGGAAGAATTACTTTTAAATAATAACTAATATCTTAAACATTAATAAAGATATAATTAAAAAATTAATAGTTATCTATGCCAAATAAAATTAAAACAATCTTTAAAAATTTTAAATTTAATTATAATATATCAGCAAACACACTGAGAATAAATGAGAACAATAATAGGATTATCTTCTAATATTAAAAATACCAATAATTTATAGTTGTAAGTTATTTATCTTAAAATGACAATAAACAAACAGGGTTACAGTTACACGTAAGTGGGTAGAGTTAACAACTGCCGAATAGCATCGGCCGTATAAATAACGAATTTTGTGGATGAAAATGAAAGTTCCTATTCTTTACTTCGTAGATGAAAATGAAAACATCCAAGTTGCTTTTTCAATAGTATTTAACTATTAATTTCTTTGCATAGTATATATAAAGATTAAAGAAAAATTAATTAAATCAAAAAAAAGAATTAAGCGTCTGGGTCGATAGTATAAATGCGACGAAGACAATGAGAGGTCACTATAGTTGGTAACGCCCAATTCTTCCCTCAACTTTGATTCATGCATTACCATTCTCACCCATTTCTCCATTTATACCCCTAATTCATTGCAAAACCTTCTCATATTCAAACTTCAATTGGAAGAAGAGATCGATTGAGAGAGATGGTGGTTGTTTCCCAGAGAGCTGCATTAAACGAGTTGGTTGTGATCAAGACATGCAAGTGTTCCAGCATGTTCACAGGGGTTCCAGAGGTTGACTTGGCAAACCCTGAGGCCAAGACACTAATATTGAAGGCTTGCCAAGAATTTGGTTTGTTCAAGGTTGTCAACCATGATGTTCCATTCGAGTTGATGAACAATTTAGAGAATGAGGTCATGAAATTCTTCAAGCAAGGCCAGTTTGAGAAAGATAAAGCAGGTCCTCCTGACCCTTATGGCTATGGTAGCAAGAGAATTGGCACTAACGGTGATGTGGGTTGGGTTGAGTATCTTCTCCTCAATACCAACCCTGATGTCATCTCCCCCAACTCTCTTCTCCTTTTTCACCAAACCCCTCCAAATTTCAGGTAATCAAAACAGAGAGTCCCCTGGTTTTTATTTTTTTCTCTTCTTCATTTTTTATTAACAAAAAATATGAACTTAAATGTATTCCAATCATGTATTAAATTTAAATTGACATAATATTAAAATTAAACTAAAAAGTATTTATGATAATTTTGCATTTTATGTAATAAATAATGAAAAGATTTATCTTTTGTGAATGGTTAATGTTTTTTTATTTTTATCTTTTAGTTTAATACATGTGTATAAATTCCTCAATTTCGAATTTCATCCAAGCAAAGATAAAAAAGAAAAAAGATTGACATGTATTTTATCCTTATGGGGTATGATGTGAAATTTGATAGGGGTGCCTTGGAGCATTATATATTTGCAATGAAGAAGATGTGCTGTGAAGTGTTGGAGCTAATGGCTGAAGGGTTAGGGATTGGAGGAAGGAATGTGTTTAGCAAGATGGTGAGGGATGAGAGAAGTGATAGTTGCTTCAGAGTTAATCACTATCCGGCATGTCCAGAGCTTCAAGTTCAAGCATTGAGTGGACGAAATTTAATTGGGTTTGGGGAGCATACAGACCCACAAATAATATCTGTCCTAAGATCCAACAACACATCAGGACTGCAAATCTGTCTCCAAGATGGGACTTGGGCTTCAATTCCACCTGATCACACATCTTTTTTCATCAATGTTGGTGACTTATTGCAGGTACACATAAACTCAATTAACATATACAAGAAATTTTGAATTGAAATAGAACATAGGATCAACCATGTGATAAAAAATGAGTTCTAAAAAATATGTATATGAATAATGTAAGTTTAAGATGAATTATAAAAATGAGTATGTAGAAAGATATTATAAAAAATGTGAATAAAATATCGATTCACAAGAAAACATCTCATTTTTTTAAAGTTTTGTACTAATCAAATTAAATTGTTTCTGTCTCCCTAGAAATCAATTTTTTTCCACATAGTCTGCCAGCTATTAATTTGTTGTTGTTCTCCCACACACACACTCTCTCTCTTTACCTTTGCATGAGTAGATATGCCAATGTGTAACATATTTTTTCTTATCTGGGAATTTTCAATTTTCTCTGGAGGATATTTAGCCAATTACTACATTTTTGTTTGTTTGTGGTTTCAATTTGGTTTTTGTGATTAAATTTCTAAATTACAGGTGATGACCAATGGGAGGTTTAAAAGTGTAAAGCACAGGGTAATAATGGGTGAGTCAACCATGTCAAGGGTGTCAATGATCTACTTTGGAGGACCACCCTTGAATGAAAAGATTGGTCCTTTACCTTCTCTTGTGTCAAAGGAAGAAGAGAGTTTGTACAAAGAGTTGACATGGAGGGAATACAAGAATGCTGTGTACAAGTCAAGGCTAGCTGATAATAGGCTTAGTCTCTTTGAGAAATCTTCTGGTCAATGAGATGAATCAAGAATCACAAATCTAGCTATGAGAGCATATCATGGTCACAACTCACAACAGCTTTCAAAAATAGTTGACTCTATCTAGCTTGTACATATAAGGAAAATGACAAGGTTGTTTATTATTTTCGTCCCTTTTACCTTTCCTCCGTTTGTTTTTCTTCATTGCTCCATACCATTTTATTATGAATGCAGTTCTAGTCATCCAATATCTTGTTCTTATGCTACATTTTTAATAAACTTTCTTTTTGCCACCCAATTTAGTGTGATTTTTTTTTTTCTGGTCAAACTGCACGTTAGGAATCAAGATTAACAACACAAATGGTTCATTAATTCACATTTCTAATATTAATAATTAATTGAATGGCTTATTTTGATAAATTAATTACCATTATGTGATTTTAGGTTATTAATTTATAATTAAATTTTAAATTCTTGATGCAAGTATATGTAAATGCAGTGCAGCCAACATATATGAGTAACATTTTAATCTGTCGGTAAAGGAATTTAAGTAATTTTTTTGGGAAAATTTAATAAAAAGAATTATCATCCACTCACCATGGTAGTGAAATATAACTGCACGAAGCCTCAGCGAATCTGTAAATCTGTAGTGAGTTTGAGATATAGATTGTGATTTTATGTAAATCAATTATCATCCACTCACTATGGTAGTGAAATAGTTTTTCTTTTCTTTTTTTTAAGAAGTTGGTAAGTAATTATCTTTTTAAAACAAGTTGAATATATCTGCAAGATACTCTATCTAAAGAAAAAAAAGATACATATGTTTCATGATTAAATTTTCGAGACACTCAATCGAAGGGGAGAAAAAGAAGAAAAAACAAGAGATAATTAGAATGACACCAGCGATGTGCCATGACATGATTCTTGATGGAAGAACGGAATTGATAAAACTTAAAAAGAAAATATGAGATTATTCACAACTTTTCCTTTTCTGCGACTGATAGCTTTTTGTCGCAAGAGTGATGGAACTTATAACAATTAACAATGATAAAGATTAAGTCACAGTCCCGAAACTAGACAAATATTGAGGTAAATAATTAATCTTGCTTTCAGATTGAATCCGTAATGGATTTATGCTTAAATAATGGAATAATTCTTGCCCTAATAACTTTTGAATTTAATAATTTTATGCACAATCAAACAACATTTAAATTTACGTTTTAAAATAATTTTAAAAAATATTTTTAAATTAAATTATATAAAAACTAATACTTTCTAATTATATAAAAAAAATTTATAAATAAATGATAATATAAAAATATTTTTATTTTTAATTAAATTTATAATTATTTGATAAGATAAAATAGACAATCTTTATAAAATCTTAACCTAACTCAACCTTTTAATTTAAAGTTTGAGTTTAGTTTATGTGCTTAATAAAGGTTATTTTCTAAAGCTTTACATGATATTTTTAAAAGTCTAACTCAATTGAAAGGTATATTTATAATAAATTTTTTAAATGAGTTAAAAATATTTTTTTAAATAGATTTATATATGATTTAAATTTATAAGTAAGTTAATAAACATAAATTTTTAAATAAAATAAATATATAATTTTAAAATATTATATTAAATAGAAATAGAAATAATATATTGTTTATATTAAATTTAAAAGTTTTTTTAAATGATTCAAAGTTTAATGTTTTTAGTTAAGTAAATTTTTAAAAAATATCTTAATATTTCCTATTTAACAAAAAAAATTGATTTATCTTTAGCCTAATATAAATTATGTCACAGGCTCTTATCAGTGTCGACCTAACTTATTTTTATCTATATTATTTGATTTATTAATTATATTGAGACGACAGCTTTGTTGGCAAAAGAAATCAATTTTAAATCTATTTGAAAATTAAATTTTATGATTTTGAAACACAAATAGTTCAAGAAAACAAGTTGAACCAATCATTCATACACGTAACGTACTATCTTACGCCAAAGAAGACACAGTACTGAAGTTTGTTCAAGAAAACAATGTTTGTCACGTCACGTCGAATATACCAATTAATTTTTTTATTAGTTAATATATAATACTTGATCATCAAATTTGTCGATGTTTTCATTTTTAGGTTTTTGCCCCTTATGATGATCATATTTAAGAGTCTGTTTGGACATTCAGAAACTGTTTTTCTCTTATATATATATATATATATATACACACGAAAGTTGTTATATATTTTTTGTTAATATTATTAAAATAGGTTTAATAAAAAATACAAATATAAATTTTAAATTTAAATTTACTAATATATAATTATTTATTAATTACGTTAAATATTCATAACCTTTTTGAATGAATTTTTTTCTTTTGACAAAATTAATCCCGTTACAATTGTAATAATAATTATGATACAAATAGTATATTTAAATAAAAGATGAGAAGAAAAAATATAGATATAATTTTTTTTCGTTATTTATCTAAATATAAAAATAAGAGATAAGAAAATATTTTTTTCAATATATATAAAAAAAATAATTATTTTTTAATAAGAAAGTAAGGAAAAAGGTTTTTTTTATTTATGTTAAATTATTGAAATTTTTTATATAATTTTTAAAAAATAAAAAATAAAAAATTATATTAATAAAAATATATCATAAAAAATTAAATTATTTCTATATTTATATAAAATAAAATTTATACTATTAATATATTTTTTTTCTTTCTCACTATCTAAACAAAAACAAAATCTTTCATTTTTTTTTATTTCAACTTATCTAAAAAATTTATTTATTTATATTTATTTTTATTTTTTATTTTATTTTTTTATTTCCTTTTTTTCGTTTTTCATTTTCCAAAACATAAGTTTCCAGCGTCTTTCAACAAGTACAAATTATCATTTTAGGAGCATTTTTATGTTCAAGCATAAAAAATTAGGAATTAGTTATATTAATTTTTAAAATATATAAATTAATATTTTAATTCTTGAAAGATGAATGATTAATTATTTTAGTTTTTAAAATAATTAATTAATTACTTTAATTTTAAAATATAAAATTTATTATTTTAATTCATAAAAAAGAATTAAAATGACTAATTTTAAAAAAATAGTAATCATCAACTATAATAAGAGCGATCCGTAATATTTTAAAAATTAAAATAAATATTTATTTTATACAAATTTATTTACATTTTTATTGCTATTAATCAGATTTTTTAACCCATCTTTCTTCATCCATTTCATTTCCATTTGTAGGTGTGATTAGTGTTTTTAAATCTACATTTCCGGTAGGGTTAGGGTATTTTAATTGTATTTTATTCTTAAAATTTTGTTCACATCTTAGATATTAAATTAATTTTCTATCATATATGCTGTATTCGTAGTTGGTATGACTTTGTAAGATATTTCTTGTTAAGTTAATCATTTAATTGGATTTGAGTTACGGGAATGATTCTAGAAAAGAAGTACTAAAATAGAGAATTTTTTTTTGACTTTGCTGTAGAGGAACTAATATTTTAGACATTAATTAGTGTTTAAGAATTTAATTTTTTAAATAAGTAAATCTGTAAAATAAAAAATAGAGGTTGATTTATTATTAATCTATATTAAATTATAATTAAAATATAATAAAAAATAAAATTTTTAATAAATATTTTATGACAGTTATATAAATTTATATAAAATATATTAAATTTTAACCGTTATATACTATTTATACTGTTACTAAATACCTTTCCACAAATAATTTTTAATAAATAAAAAGTTATTAAATAAAAAATTTAATTAAAATTAAATTTATTATTATCTATCATTTAAAATTATCTTTAAAAGATATTTTTTAATAATATTTTAATTAAAATTAATAATATTTTTTTTTATTTTTATATATTTATTTTATAAATTAAATTTAGTTTTTATTATATATTTTTCCCTGTGATAAATATCTACATTTTTATAAAATATAATTTTATTAAATATGTTTAAAATATTTTAATTTTTTATTATTTTATAATAAAAATGAAATTTATTTTATATTATTTCTTTTTAATATATTATTCAACAATAATAGATATAATGTTAATTTATATGATATAATATTATAATATATTCTATATAATATTTTTATTTTTTTAATTTAAAATTTTAAATATTCGTTATTTATATAGATACTCGTTAATTTTCATAATATAAATATAAATCATCTATTGCCCACTCATGCTTTTATTGCGATTCCTATCCTCACGGAACCAAAGTTGACTTGAGTATGAGACGCTTGTTTTCCACAATTTTAGCATCCAAATTCTAGTTTGTTTTGAAGCTAGTTGGAGACAGTAAGAGCACCCCCAATAGGCAGTGCATGGATCTTCAAGTTAAGAAGTATTTTAAATGTTTTTATATTATTAGAAAGTGAAATGAAATGTATTTGAATGCTTATAAGAGTTGTTCAATTGACCTGTTGGTTCTTAGAAAAAATGAGACTAAGAGTAGAATAAAATTAAAAAGGAGGAATGTGAGATAAAATTGAGATTTATTTAAAAAATTTTGTTAGTTCTTTCATTAAATTAAAATGAAAATTTATTTAAATTATAAAAATAATATATGCTAATATCTATAAAAAAATAACTTTAAACAATTTAATAAAATTTTTCATTGTCAAATGTTGCACTTACAAATGTATAGAAACTAGTGTTTTAACATCCAAACATTCCAAATAACTACAAATAGGTATCTTAAAAAAAAATACAGATTTTGGTTGAAAAATTTAGAGAAATTGAAAATTAATTATGTTCTAATTGTGATTTTTTTAGTATATGAAAAATTAAAAAAGAATAACAGAAACAATATAGATTAACAAAATTAAACTAAGGTTTTAAGTGAAAGATCTCCGAAAAATTATAAAAAAGCAATGAGGTGGAGGATGTTCAAGGATACACAATTTGATTGTTTGTTTAGCCCCAAGTTTAATAAGAGTATTTGCATAAAAGTTGACTTTGCGAAAACAATGAATCACCTTCATCTTCCAATTGTAATTCAGAAGCCTTTAAATTGAAGCAATAATTGCTTCATATTTATGGAATTTTGGTTGTCTGAACAATGTGTTTATAACTTTTTTGCAGTCTGATTCACATAAAATCTTTGTGTGTCCTTTGTTTCAAGCAACGTATAATCCATAGTAAATTGACAGAAGCTCATGAATGTTGTCTGACAGACCAATATTTCCATAAAAACCAATGATCCATTTACCTGATTGGTCTCTCAATAGATCCCAAAATCCTGCTTGACCAGGATTACCTAAAGCGATTCCATCCACGTTTAAAGTAAGGGTGTCTTCGTCAGCTAGGTGTCATCGTATCTAACGACCAAGTTGCTCTCCTTTAAATACAAGAGCGTAAGTCTTTTCTAGTAGTCATTTGAATGACCAGATTCTAGTAAGAGTTTCTTGTATATCATGAGTGGTGTTGGTGAGCACATAAGCGTTTCGATCCAACCAAATTTGCCATAATCCTGCAATGAAAACATATCTACATATTTTTACAAGATTTGTGACCCAACAACTCAAAGCAGCAATATGAAAGGCATGAACTCGATTCACCCCTAAGCAATCCTAAATCTTTTGCGGATAAGGACAATCACGCATATAATATCAGATGTCTTTTTTATAATTATGATCTAATATTTTTTAAAATTTTTATTTATCATCTTACTTAAACTCAATTTTTATAATATTTTTTCGTTTTTTCTTTTTCGTTATATGGTATTAAATGTTGTTATCAAAGGAAGAAAGATTTTAATTAATTTCTATATAACTTTAAATTAATCGTTTGAATGTGATTATAAATCTCTTCTTACCATTAAAAAATTGAATACTTTAATTATGATTTTATAAGAAATTAGAAATTTTTATTTGAGTAAAATAGTTAATCTTTTTTAAAAAAAATATTGCTCTATACTCTTATTTTAGAACTTAATTTTAGATGCATGTTTAATTGCTTAAATGAAGGTGTTGAGAAATTATACTTTAACATTTTTAGCATAGAGAATTCACCTATTATATGGTATACTGGCTTAGCTTTCACTTTTAGTTCTTGTTCATTTTCGGCTTAATTTGGCTTTACTCTTTATAAAAGCATTCAATCACCTACAACTCACTTTATTTTACTTAATAATGATTAATTCGTGAATTTGTCATTAATAGTTACTAATTACATTCATATGGATCGTGTGCTAGCAATAACTATGATTATTATCGTCACAATTGGGTATCTTTTCTAGTAACTAGTTTTGTTGTTTGATAGTGAGTGATATATTGATTGGACAGACCGCCTCTAATGCACTTAAACACCTTGCCGCTACAGTAAGTAAACGCGTAAATCAAAATTAAGATTCTGTGTATAGCGGTTAGTTTTCAATTTTTATTTTTTAAATTAATTTTAAAAATAATATTAACTCAAAATTTAAAATAAAAAAATATTATTTTTTATTTGAAAATAATTTTATTTATAAATCTATCTAACTTCATTACTATTACACTATTATCTTATTATAATAATAATAAGAATAAGAATAATGTTAATATATTACTTTTATATAAAATTAATATGATAATATATAATTATTTAACTTAAGTATTAATAAACAAATAATATATTAAATAAAATTTTATAAATTTTATAATATTTTTAATATTATAACTATTATATCATTATTATTATTTTATAAATATTATTTTTATTTTTTATCAGTATAATAATAAAAATAATAATAATAATTTATTTTTAAAATTTATATTTTTAATATTTTAAACAACTTTAGTTATTTATTAATTAGTTATCTATTTTTTTTTATCACAATCATAATATTATTTAATATATAAAAATTATATTTAATTTATAATATTATGATTTAAATTTATATGATATTAATTTTATAATATAATATATATTATTTTATATAAAATAAAGATTAAATAATATAAAAATTATAATATTAATATATAAAATTATTTCTTTTATACATTAATTATCAAATAATATATAAAATATAAAATTATATGATTATATAATATTATTTATATTATAACTATTATTATCATAATAATAATAATAATTTTATTATTTTACATAATTTATATATTTAATTATTTAATTTTATATTATAAATTATATTAAATTATAATATTATAATATAATTTTATATTATATAATTATTGAAAATATAATATAATATTATATCTTATTTTATATAAAATAAATATTAAAAAATATAAAATTATTATAATAATAATATACGGTAAAATTTAATATCTTAATATTAACAACTAAATATTATGTAAAATATAAATTTATATAATTATTTATAATAAAATATATTTTTTATATAAAATAAATATTAAATAATATAAAAATATAATAATAATAATAATATATGTAAAATTTTATAATTTAATTATTAATTATTAAATAATATATAAAATATAAATTTATAATATAATATTATAATATTTATCATTTTATATAAAATAATATAAAAATATTATAAAAATAACATATGTAAAATTTTATATTTTAAATATTAATAATTAAATAATATATAAAATATAAATTTATATAATTATAAAATAAATTTTTTATTATAATTATTATATCATTATTATTATCTTATAAATATTATTTTTATTTTTATAATTATCATTATTATTATTATTGTCATGATTTTATTATAATAATAATATTATTATTATTATTATTTAAATAATAATTTTTAAAATTTAAAATTTATATTATTTTCATATAATTTATTTTTTTTTAAATTATATTTTTATATTTTTTTAAATTAATAATAAAAAATAAAATAAACTAAATTAAATAATTTTTAAACAATTTCTAAAAACTAAAAAATCAACACTAATTTTAGTTTTTAAAATCTTTAAAATTAAAAATTAAAAACTTTTGAACGGATCTAATTTTTCATTAAAAGACCCCCTTATTATTAAAAAGTATTCCTTCTACTTTTATACCTGATATTACTTAAATATTTCTATTTAATTGTTATATAAAAATTTTATTTTATTTTACAATATTAATTAATAAAAAATATAATAATAAAATTGAGTACTTTATAAAAATATGAAATTTGTATGATAAAAATATTAATTAACTTTCTTAATTTATATAAAATAACTTTGATAAAAAAAAATTACTTTGTTCGTATTCATTTTGTTAGGTTTATTTAGTAAAATTTTTAAATTTATCATTTTTTAAAATTTTATTTTTATGTTTAAATATGGACAAAAATATTATTAAAAAATAATTAATATTATCTTGAATTATTATATATATAAATAAATAAATATTTATTTTTTCTCTTAAAACAAATAAATAGGATAGGAGGTAATATATGTTAGATCGTAAGACAACAATTTCTTATTTATTAAATGTTTCTAAATCTTAAACCCTATATGAGAGGATATTGTTCTATTAAAAATGCAAGGTATGTGAATCCTTGAGTTATAATAATAAAAATATTTTTTTAAAAATTTTAGAAGATTCCCATAATAGAAGTATACCAATTAAAAAAGTTGTTGAAGTTATAGTTAATGCATTAATTTTGAAAAATATATCGTAATTTCAAGTTTATTTTTATTTAAAGTACTATCATATTAGTTTTAGGAACATTTAATGTTGGTTGTAAATATAAGAAAAATAATTAATATTTCTAAAATTTCATAAAATATCTTATATTAAAAATTATTAAAAAATCTATAAAAAAAATGAAGTTATGGTCACTTATAAAGTATATAATGGATTTTTTATACAAGACTTTGCCAAAACTTAGTTAATGGTTTGAGCTGTTATGATAATAATTAATATCTTAAAATAGATTCACTACTAAACAAGTTTGTAGGAAATGAATACAAATTTAATATATTATATTAGTATCTCCTCTTTAAACAAGAAATCTTTATAGGGTGGAGGTTCACTTTTCATATTACCACTTTTTCATTTGGGTTTAAGTTGAATGATGAGTTTAGTAACATTTTATTGATTCAACAACTAATATGTCAATTGGGTGAGCTTTTATTCTAAATCTAACTAAACTTACATGCATATAATATGAACCTACATAATACACTTCATATGCTCGTACACAAATAAACGGTTAAAAATTTTATTATGGATTGTATGGGTGTGTTTCTTGAGGATAAATGTAACTCCTCCTTGTCTTAATCCACAGATAAGTAATTCATTTTTATACTATTAATTTAGCAAAAGTTTCACTAATTTAAATATTAGAATACTGTTATAAATATTTTTACCTTTATTATTTGAGATTCCAACATACTACGGTATCATATCCATATACTTAGAACCTTTAATTCTAATTTGTGAGCTTTGACAACAACTATTCCGAATCTCTTCTCCTTTTTACTATAAATAGAGATAACTATTGAAATGGACAGGAATTTATCCAACCATGATTCGTTTGCAGTCCATTTATATATATATTTTTTTTCTTCTGGGAAATATTTGTAGTTTGCACTCGTTTTACTTTTGTTTGTTCGCCCTTTAATTTTCCTTTTCTCCTTGGTTTGTTTTTGACGAAATGCTATTGATCATTTTTATACCTGGGAAGTCTAGTCATTTATCATG
Source organism: Canavalia gladiata (assembly GCA_037954105.1). Lineage (NCBI taxonomy): Eukaryota > Viridiplantae > Streptophyta > Magnoliopsida > Fabales > Fabaceae > Canavalia > Canavalia gladiata. The sequence goes on along the minus strand of CM075658.1, from coordinate 15,440,150 downwards.
AGAAATATATATATAATTTGATGAAGGATTGAATTTCTAAAACTATTATCTCGTAGACTCGATTTGATACAAATAAGTTATCAGATATAGATTTTTAAAGGTAAGAGAGATAAGAGAAAGAGATAAAAGGTTATAAATTTAACTGGTGATATAACCCAAACAGGAGGGAAGGGATAAAATATTTATAAGATAAATATAAAAATTATAATGTGAAGAAATTATAATTTGTTAATCTTCAATTCGAGAAAAAAAAAGAAAAAAAAGAAATGGGGTTATGGCTCTTCTAACTGTCCAAATATTGTCCACACAAAGCTACAAGAAAGAAAGGGTGGTGAAGCTTCTAAGTTCTAGTAGAGCTGGACAGAGATGTAAGAAAGATGAGAAAGGTGAGCGACACATATTCACTTTTTGAAAACAATATTTAATTTAAATTTGTTAAAAAATAATTTTAAATTATTAATCAAGTGAATAATTTTATTCTTTTAAAAATTATTAAAAACTTTTATTCTGCAAATGAAATAGTTAGGTCTATTCAACGATGAAATACCTTTCAATAATTCATATTATTGACCATTAATAAAACCTAAAATTTACAAAAAAAATTGTATCAATATTTTATTTTAGAATTTTGTTAATTAAGAAGAAATGTAATTTATATATATTAACCAGTAGCCACTTTTGGCAAAACTTGTTCGTAGTAAAGTGTGCCTACTAAATTTTATTAACACGTAAACGTACCAATCAGAATTAGAAAGAAAGTCAAATTGTTCAATATAGAATATTTTATCCTCTAGAAGATTAAATGAATATTGATTTTTAAATTTATAAAAAAAATTTGTTGAATGATATTTTAAAATATAAAAATCAAAATAAAAAATTTCTAAATGAAAAATTAATCGGTATAAATTTAATAATAAAAAAATATAGAATTTTAACTTTTTTTATGACTTTATCCAATATTATTTTTAAATTTATTATAAATAATAAAAATTAATTATTAAATAATATTATTATTTTTCTTAAATTATCATCTTTATTAATTATGTAAAATATAAAAATACTTGAATTTATTAATTTAAAAATTTATCAAAATCAAAAATTTATCAAAATATTAAATTTATATTATAAAAAATAATTCTTTTAACAATAATTTTAAAAAAATAAACAATGATAATTTTAGCTTTTATAATATTTTTTTTTATAAATTTATGTTTGTAAAAGATTATCAATCAAAAATCTTTATAATGTTGATTTGAATGATATAATTATAAAATATCAGTATTAAATATAAATTTTATTAATTTATATAATTATAAAAAAATAACTACATTAAAAATTTATTTTTATAGTACTAATTTATTTTTTAGTTTTTTAATTAAATAATGGTTCGACCATTTATTTTTTAATCAATTTAAAAATTAACATAAATAATAAATTTTTATTAATTAATTAAATATATAAATATAAATATATACATTTATAAGAAGAAAAAGTTCAATTAATTACATCATAATTTTATCAAAATCTTGTGATAAAAAATAAGTTATATGTAATGATGAAAAATATACAATAAAATTCTAATACAGCAAAAATATTTATAATTTTAATTTAGAAAATCAAACTAAGGGAATTGTAGGTTAACACGCTGGATTCGTATTGAAAAAATCTTCTACCTTAAAAAATCATATAAAAAACTATTAGAAAAAAATAAATATAAAAGTATAAATAATAATGGTGATATCTTTCTGACATTTTTTTTCACATATTTATCTGTCTTTAATAACTTTTATTTGAAATTTTTCACAAACCAAATTTTTTCGTAAAGGTTTGGTTAATAAAAAAGTCTAATTAAATTTTTTTTTATCTTTTTTTGACTTAATTTATGATCTGTTTTAGATTTTTTAACTGGGTGATATTTTAAAAAGAATAAAAAAATAGATACCAACAAATACAATATAATTGTTTTATAATTATAATTAATCTCTTATAAATACATAACAAAATGATAATTTATTATAAATTCCGTAAAATAAAACTAATGGACAAAATTTCAGTCATAAACTTTGTCCAAAAACCAATTTGACAACGGTCGGTGGATCCGATTGTTCATGATTTGAGAAAAGTATATGATTCTTCCATAATTATTAAACTAAAGTAGCAAGTAAAAGATGTAAACGTTTAAGTTGAGAATTAATTAAATCATTGCGAAATACAAAAGGAGGTTCGGCCACCATTTGTATCAATGATCCAATGACAGCGAAGTCAAAAACCAAATAGCTGCAACACGGGGCATTGAGTAAAAAGGCGTGACCCACATTTTTTGTTGAAAAAATTATCCAAAGTTTCAAACTCCATATTGTTGCTGGATAATTTAATAGTATTGTCCCCTCTTCATACCAAATCCAATGGGAGGAAGTAGTAACAGTAGCTACAAAGAAGGGTGGACTAGTAACCTATAAGGTAACATGTAAGTTCCAAGAACGGAAAAGATTTTCTCATACACGTCACACTAACTTATATCCCCTATGTAAGTTGTTTCATATACTTTTTTTAAAAGAATTTCAGGGTAGTTGATGAGATATGTAAAGAATTGGTTTGCTAATTTTTATGAATGAGAATTCGGACTCTTCAGAGGAATGTTATTTATGCATCATATTTTTCTACACTTGGTAAGACGGGCCTACCCGTCATGGATCCATTTAAAATATGGACCCGATCAACTTGTTTCGCTTTTAAAAACGGGTTCAAAATAATAATGTATTCCTTTTTAAAATGGACTGAAGGGTAAGCTTGTTTAATAATTTCAAAAATATTCATTAAATATAAAATCATTAAAATATTAAAGTCTTATACTTAAATATCATTAATTTAACTTAAAATAATCAAATTTAATTTATAAATTTATTATAATTGATTTAGTAGTAAAAGATTTTAATATTTTATTTTCATTGTACACATCAAAAATTTAAATTTATAAAATAGTTCTAAATGCTATATTTTTTATTTTTTAATTATAAATAAAAAAACTAACACAGTTCAACTTATCCACCTAATTTTAACCAACAGATTAGATGGGATAAGTTATACGGGTTAGCTGTTTTATAATTCTAATTTGAAAAAGATGTATGTCGGTCATACTGTTTTAAATAAATGTGTGATATTTAAAAATAAAAATAAAAAGTTTTATAATAATTAGATTTTATATGTATCCGAATGTATGACACCGAACGATTATACGATATTCAGCGCTATTATAATTTATCGCGTTAAAACAAACAGGTTAAATTAATTGAATCCCTATTCTAGCAATACTTATTTTATATTTGGCGCATCTTTATATATATATATATATATATATATATAGAATTCATTGTAAGAATAATGATAATAATCAAGAATTGGAGAATACAAAAGCACATGAAATATATATATAAAAGGTTGGTTGGGGAAGTTGTTGAAGTTGATAAACCGGTAGAAAAATTATGATCCCAAAATGTCTGGGAAATGGCACGTCTCTTAGGTTATGTGGGACACCAAATATTTCCTGTGATACGAACAACGTAAGTGAGGAAGAGAATTGAACAAAGTAGTAAAGGAAACATACTTTCCAAACAAGAAAGTGAGGTCTCAATTAATAAAGATTATGGTGGGGACCTAATTGATGGGCTAATTCATAGTTTAGTGCTAAGATTCGGTTGGGAGTACAGGAATGACGAAAGGAAGATCTCTTCTGTTTGTTTGGAATTCTCTGCGGCCACAAAATTAGGCTTAATTAATACTCACAATGATCTCAAGCTCATCAAACCCACCAAGTACTACTTTGAATTGACTTATTTCAAAAATTATATTTTTTTTGCAGGTTTTAAGACAATTTTATAAATAAATATTAACTATTATTTTTCAAATATTCAAAGGTATATCTATATATTTCCCTTTCATACACTTTTAACTTTGTTATCTATCTTGTTAGGATAGGCACCTATTCATGCATAGCCAAGTCATGAATTTGATGCTTGAGGGGCTAAACATTATTTTTTATTTCTATCTTTAAAATTAAGATCAATCAAACATTAAATTAAAAATTCATAAAAAATTTATAGAATGTTCAAGAAATATTTTGAGTGGCGTGGGTCCCTCCCTGCCTCAATATGTTTGGATTTGTAGTATTTGGAAGGTGAAAAAATTAAAAAAAAAAAAAAAGAGTAAAAGTGATAGAGACTACAGAGAAGAGATTGGTTAAAGTAAGAGGGCAAAGAGGGCCCTCCAACCTCATATCTTGTCTCCATGTCTGCCCCAAATTGGGAAAAGTCAGCATCTCGTTTGCTTTCCTTCTTTTTCTTTCGTTATTTTAATATTTTTCTTTAACATTATTTAGATGATTAAATTTGTTTATTTCTATATAATTTAGATCTATTCATCTATTTAAGTGTAATTTTAACCTATTTTAAATATCTTGTTACAAAATAAGCTGTCAGCGTCAGGCCACCCTAACTTTTGAAAAGTTCAGGTTAAATTTTTAAAAATGTATGTACTAGTAAATTGGTCAAAATTGAACTTTAAATTCAAAATTCAAATAAGATTTAAATCTTATAAAATCTAATTCACATTTTTCTATCCTTAATATAAATGTTAAGATTTTACGCACATCAAAACTCGCTTAAATCTCTTCCGCAACATATAGATCATCTAAGTAAGTACATCTCTTCACAAAATAATTTCTATCCATACGATTAAGAATTAAATCTTGATGTACAGACATATTTTTTTTTTCAAAAAACTTAGCTATAGACTAATTATGTCAAACTTTACCCATAAATTTCATTAGGAAAAAATATTATTTATTAATAGATAAAAAATGTTAAAAATTGTGATTTATCTTTACTTGTATAATTTTATCTAATAAAAATTAAAGTATTAATATAAATATTATAAATCTATCTTAATAATAATGTTGAATTAATTTATAAATTATTATAATTAGAGATATACGGTACATAGAAATAAAATAATAAAAAAATTATATGTATTTATTCGCCAATTAGAATTCATTTATGTGTAAACTTCATCCAATAAAAAAGTGAGGGGCAAAAATTTGGCTCAGGTCACCAACTAAAATATTCTAATATATCACAAGTTACTTGTAATAAAGATGTATATAATATTTATCAATATTGATATGTGTATATAATTAAATAATTAATATAAGAAAATTAATATTAATAATTTATATAAAATATATATTTATATATATATATATATTGAAATTGATTAATGTTTATTTATGAATCAAAATAAAATTTATTAATTATTAATAAAAATAATAACAATATAATAAATAAAACACATTATAATAACGTTTGATGAATTAATAATATATATTCACAGTTTAATTTATTTGACTGAGACTAAAGATGCTAAAACAGTAATATGTGATATTATTTTATAATGTGTAAAGAATCTTATTATACAAGTGAAATAAAAAATAAGAAACAAATCATATTATTGATAAAGAATATAAGTTCAATATTATATTTTAATTATTATTTTTTACAAAATTGAACTCCCATTATTTACATATAATTAAAAAAAAAACTATTTTGAATCTAAGCCTAATCCAAGTATATTTTTTGTGTCGAAATCAAAACGGGTGGAGAGAGTACTTGCAACTACAAATTGTTTTTGAATGTAGCTAATTAAGTTAAAGGGTGTCATTCAAATTTACTTTCAATCCCACTACTTTTGAAAATATTCGTTTGATGTCATTCAATGTCCCTACAAGCAGAAAGTGATCTCCATAATTTATCAACTTTGTTGGTTTTTTCTTTGGTCTAGATTGCGGCTTTGGTGCGGATTCTATTTTTAGATGACGTGGCACAATTCATCTTTGCTTCTTGACTTTTGAGTATCAGAACATAAGAATGATTAGAGGAAAAAGCAGGTTTTAATGTGACTCGTCGGGTCAAGTTTACTTTAACTCATTTTGGTTAGATGAACAAAGTGAGTATAGTTTAATATGATGGCTCAAGTTTAATTTAACTTTAACTCAATTTATTTTCATTAAATGAACAAGTAGGGATGAGCTAATGTGACTAGTTGGATCAAGTTTAGTTTAACTTTAACTAAGCATATTTTGATTTGGCAAACAAGCTGGGTCATGTTTAATTTAACTTTAACTCAATTTAATTTGATTTGATGAACAAGTTGGGACAGGTTTAATATAACTTTACCCCAGCTTAGTTTGATTAGATGAACAAGTAGGGTGTTAATGAGACTCTTACGGTCAGGTTTAATTTAGAGTTAACTTTGATTAGATGAGCAAATAGGGCGTTAATGTGACTCTCTGGGTCAGGTTTAATTTGGCTTTCACTCCACCTAACTTTTGATTTAGTCAATTTCTTGGATTTAAATTTGATTCAATTAATTATAGTGGAATGACGATCAAAATTAAAACTAAATAAATTTATGATTAAAATAATATATATATATTACATATACTAGAGTTTTATATTAATAAAAAAAATTAACCATGAAAATTTCACACTTAAATTGAACAATTAGATATTTATTAAAAATTTTACGATCTAAAAATAAATCTATCCATAAATTTATATATGGTATATATATATATATATATATATATATATATATATATAATTTTGTAAATTTATATGACTAATCCTAAGTATTAGAAGATGTATGACGATCAATTATAAGGTGATATACCACAATCTTTATTTTAAGTCTGTTTTTAATGTTAAGTTAGATGCAAATTTAATTTTTAGTAATATAAAAATATTTATAAATATTATATATTAATATCATATAGTTTATAATTATTTTGTAAAAAAAATTATACATTATTAATTAATTAAAAATTATAATATTATAAATTTTAAAATAATAAATATAAAAATTATTCATATATAATGACATGATAATTAATAATGAAATGATAATGTGAAATTTCACATTGTTAATGTATTCTAATTAAATTTTAAATAAAATATAAATTCTACATATAAAAAATAAAAAAATAAAAAATGTTTTATAAGATGTATTTTAAAATTAATATTTTAGTATAGAATATTATTTATTATATATTATATTAATTAGTGTAAAAAATATGACGGTCTAAGGTGAACTTTAAAATAAGAATTTTTTTAGCATATACTTTAGAGTTTTCAATTTTTCCTTGGTAACACGTTTCAAAATAAAAATAATATTTAATAAAACGTTAAATTAGTTTATTATTTGAGAAAATTTTAAAGCTCAATCAAGTACCACATCAACTTTTTTTATTTTATATAAAAGTTAAAAATTAACTAAAAAGTAGATGTTAAATATTTTTATCATAGTAAAAATTTGATAAATTTATTATTAAAATAGTTGATAAAAATAAAATAATAAATAAAAGCATAATTATTAGGATTAAATTTAAGTATTATAATTTTTATTAATTATAAATTTTATAATTTATGATTTAAATTAAATTATTATATTAAAAATAAAATTTTTAATTTTTTCTTAATATATATTTATTTACTACGTTATATTACACTTTTTTTAATATTTAAAAAATATTATAAAAATATAAAAAATGTTACTTATTAATTTTAATAATATTTTAAAAAATGTTACATTTATTTTATATCGTAAAATATTATTAGTAATATTTAAAAAATATTATAAAAATATAAAAAAAATATTACCTATTAATTTTAATAATATTTTTAAAAGATGTTGTATTTAATATATGTTACAAAATGTATGATATGTAACAGTAAATAAAATTATATAAATAAATTTATAGTTATTTTGACAAGTATGTATTATAACTTTTTTTGATAATTTTGTTTATTTTTTATTTTTTATTTATGGTGTATTTTTAATAAATATTATATTTTTAATAATTATTTTTATTTGAAATAAAAATTAATTATTTTTATTTATTATAATTAAATTTTAAATAATATTCCTATAAAAAGTATTTATTTTATCTTTAAATTTTTTGTCACTAAAATTAAATATTTTATTATAAATAATGTAAAAAAATATTTAATAACTAAATTAAATATTTTAATATTAAACAATGATAAAAAAAATAATATTTTATAATGAATAATATATTATAAATATATTAAATATAAAAAAATAAAATAATAATTTATCGCTAAAATCTTAAACATCGATATGAACATCATTAAAAAAAAGTTAACTATTTTATTTAATTATTAAAATAGATACTATATAAAATAAAATTAAAATATTTTTAAAAAAAATCAACTAATTATTTCATCTGGTTGAAATATTTTGGCAAACACCTCTAATATGAGATTCATAACACTAAACGACATTCACTGTAATTTTACCTTATGAATCTTGATCCAATGAATACCGATTCTTGTACACACGGAAAACAACCATACAGCCATATACATTTAAATCAAATGATTAGAAAATATATATATATATATATATATATATATATATATATATATATATATATTTAACGATTATTTATATGTGGGAAGAATTTTTTCCATATTATTCCTTCTGCTTTTTTTATATGGCATTCCATTTGTATAACTTGAACCCAAATTGTTGTAGGTTAAATTTGATTCGTTACTTAGTTTAATTAATTATAACCATCCACTGATATCAAACGATTTATATTTTAAGTTAATGATTATAAATTGTTCAATCTTTATTCAACAAGTGTGATTTGTTAAGCTGCACCAAATTTTAAATGCGGAAGATTTCTTCCTAACTTAAAATAAAAGTTTTAATTATTATAATTTAAATACATAAAAATAATATAATCCTAAATTAATATATTAGATAGAAAAATTTTAAAATTTAAATGTTTCATTAAATCTGCTATTATAATTAGCAGTTAAAAATGGAAACATGCTAAACTAAATTAGATTTTAAATATTTAAATTTGACTTATTTAAAAAATTTAAATTTAAATCTATTACATGTGATAAACTTATGTTTTTTTAATGTTTGGTTTATTTTAAAATTTATAATATAAGTAAATATTATATATATATATATGATTTAAAAGTCTCATAAATTTAAAATATTTTATAAAAATATATTATAATAATATTTTTAAGTTATAAAATTTGTTAAATTAATTCTTACTAATATTATTTATAAATAATTAATAATTTTATTTCTTTTAAATAAAAAAAATATTTGCAAAACTTATATTATTATAAATTAAAAAAATTTAAAATATATATATTAAATATTAACAATCTACAAATTTAATAACATATAAAAAATATATAACTCATATACATATAACTAAATTTAAATATAAATAAACATAATTATTTTAAAATTAAACTAATATGCACAACATTTATAATAACCATCAAACAAATTTTTAAAAAACAATTTAATGTCTATTTTGATAATATATGATATGAAATTCTGAAATCATAAAAATGGATGAAGATGGAAAAAAATATTCTATTTTAAAATAAAAAGAAATTTGTTTAATTATTTTTATTTAAAATTTAAAATTTAATTTTTAAAAATTATGTAAATATATTATTATATATAAATATAATATATTAAAATAAATATAATAAATATAAATATATAATATATAAAAATAAATAAATTTTTAAATAAATTAACACTATTTTTTAACAAATTTAAATATAATTTATTTAAAAAAAAACTTTTTAATAAATGAAATCGCATATCTCTATCAATGAGCTTAAACTCTATGAAATGATTTTACTCATTTCCAACCTAACCATCTTGTATTCGCAGTTTTGAGATTGCCTGTCCTATGAGTAGATTTGATGCAGAGTAATTCACTGCCATTTGTCTGTTACCGGGCCATGAATCACCTCAATCATGGCCTCTTTCCATTTCTATAACTGTACCCTTCAAATTTTTAATGGTATTTCAACGCGCCTATGGTGGATTTATATAAAATTGTTCTAATTCATAATCTTTTAATATTGAATAATTCTAATAACTTTAACATGAGAAACTTTTAATCATATCATTTTATTTAATTAAAAAAAATAAAAAAATAATTTAATTAAAATTTAAATATAATTTTTTTACATATAATTATTCAATCATAAATTGAGAATGAGATGTCATAAAAAATATTAATTTGTTATAATTTCTTAAAAAATCGTATGTATCATATATTCCAATTGATTGATAGTGTCAAAATATTTATACTAATAATATATTAAAATTAAATTTTAAAAATTTTAATAAAGTTACTTATTGTTGAGAAATATAACTAGAGTGAAGGAGACAATTGGGAGAATTTCAGACGTTAAAGTTTTGATATTTCCGATGCATATATATAAAATATTTGATTCGATCCATTTTACAAGAAACGCTAAGGAATATTTTGTTTTTAAATTACAAGTAATATAAATTTATTTTGAGATACAATATTAATTATTATTTTTATATTTAACTTATTTCTTTAAAAAATTAATTTTATAATACGTTAATTGAATTAATTATTTTTATTTTTTTTTATAAAAAAATGCTAAAAGTGGTAATGTGTATAGATTAGAGAGAATAACTAGTCAATGACTACTCACATGTGTAGTTGTTTCTTTTCCCCTATGAGTAAAGAGAATTTATTGACAGAGAATAAGAGTATTCAACCCATATGCAGATACACTAGATTTTGAGTTACATAATGATTTCAAGCAAAGAATAGGGTCTGCACAACATTGGAAGTAAATGATTAAGTTATTATGTTTAAGAGCCACCCGCAGGACCAACTTCATTCTTATGAAACCATACAGCTGCAAACAAAAGGACATCATCCATTACCTGTTTAGTTTTTTGCCTTTTATCAGCCTACAATGATGAGTAAAATGGTCCTTGCATCCTGTCATCACTGCTTCCAACACTATTTTTTTGAGCAAAAGGTACGCATGAACAAGTGAAAGGATGTTTCTTGGCCACTTGTAGGAACAACTGAAAGGATGTTTATTTTCACATGCGTAATATTGTGATATGAAACAACTAAATTAACTAGCAAACTATGCTAATTAGAGGCTGAGCTACGTTCGGTTATAGGGGACCATGGTGCTCCAAATTTTGTAATTCTTTTTGTTATATGGGTGTGTGCATTTAATGATGTTAATATATTGAATAGAATTTTGGCTTGTGACAGCGAGTGACAAGTTAGTGGGTATATACTTTTTTTTGTTAAGTTAAGCATGTAATTGTTTTATCAATTTTTTTAGTAATTTGACTAAATATGGCTTGAACTGGATGCATGTTAATCATTTGATTCAAGAATACCAGAACGGAGTGAAGAAATTTATTAAATTTACTGTCGAACATGTTAATGATAATAATCTCATTCCATGTTCATGTTGGTGTTGCTTGAATATGATGCAAGTAAATACGGAAAAAATGGAAGAAATCTAACGTGTAATATATTCGATTCAAAGGATACGAGTTTGACAAAACATGGTAAAATACAAGGTGAGGTGAGAGTATCTTTGATCATTTAAAATCTAATATGAGATATGTTGAGGCTGTAATCGTAGATGAGGACTATCATGTTAAAGAACTTCTAAATGTTGCAGTGAAAGATTTTAGAAATTGTCATAAGATTTTAAAGGCTTAAAAACTGATATATATATATATATATATATATATATATATCATTGTACAATGAATGTAGGAAATTCACAACATTGGTTGCAATATTGAAGCTTTATAACTTAAAAGCAAATCAATGAATGGAGTAATAAGAATCATATAAACATACTTTGTTTATTGAATGAGATACTATCAAGGATAATTTATTTTTCTAAGAGAACACATAAAACTAAACAAATACTTTCCTTCATTATATTGACTCATGAAAAGATATATGTTTATTTTTACGGTTGTATTTTATTTTCAAATAAATATATATAGTTAAAGGAGTAACAAAAGTACAATGTTTAACATTATAAGAAAAACGAATTTACACCAATAAATATGGTAGGATACTTTTCAACAATATTATAATATACGTCTTTGATACATGTGATGAAGTTAAGAAATATTTTTTCCCTTGAATTTTTATGGTTGAAATCGATTTAAATTTTAACTAATTTAAGTTAAATAAAGTAAATTTTCCTAAAGATAGAAAAAAAAATTCAACATTTTTTTATGGATATTTAAACTTGAATATTTTCAAGAAAAATCAAATTTTGTATGGTTCAATTGAAGCTAACATGAGCTATTTTTTATGAGATAGAAAAAAAATAGAGGTTCTAATTATTTATTATTTTTTATTGATTAAATTTTTATACAATAGAAAAATTAAAATACTTCTAAAATTTTAATCATTATCTTCATATATTAATGACACGGTATATATATAGTTATATTACATATATTTTCATCTTAAAATGATTGCTGATATTATATAGATATTTGTTACATTATTATTTAAAGTAGCAATAAACATAATTTTTAAAATTTTTAAAAGTCATAAGAATCAAAATTACTAACAAAATTTTTGAATTAAAAAATTAAAACTAATTAGTTTAACCATATTTTATACGGACAAAAAATATTAAAATTTTAAAAAACTTTAAACATTTTATGAACTTAATTACTAAGATATTTTTTTGTTAAATATTTAAAGAATTTTTTTTACTTAAAGCTTACATATTTTTGTTAAACTATAAGCTTAACAAAAATATATGCTCGTTAATATATATATATATATATATATATATATATATATATATATATATAAGTTATTTCTTGATTGACATATAATAAGAATTTAAAATAAATTATATTTTACTTCCTAAAATATTAAATGTTGATGATTTTAGTTCTACAATAAAGAAAATTTTATTATTCTTGAGGATCCTTATATTAATTGACGATGATTAATTACACTAATGAAAATGCTGATGTTACACACAGGATGCACATATGGAATTTAATTGTTAAATCATCATTAAAAAGTTATTAAAGAAACATGTCAACTTTTGAACCTCTCTCTTTCTCTCACTGCATATGATCTTCTTTGTTTGCGATGGTTGCATTAAGTCTACGGTCTTGAACAAGTCCAAAAACTCCTCAGAAACCATTATAATGTCAACCATCAGACTGAGAAAAGGAGTAAAGGATAATTGAAGTTGCTGGAATCAATGTGTGAGATCCTTGCTCAATCATAGCATTGGTTTGTTAGACAATGAGATACAAGGGCTACCACACCTAGCTAGTTATTTTCTCTACGATATTTCTGAGCAATGAACAACTTTCCATCAATTGATTGAACATTCCATGTTTTTTGTTTTTAGGAAGCATTACCTCTTATGATAGTACAAAAATGTTAGCATGATTTAAGGTTCAATAGTTAAAACATTCTCCAAGCTACATTTCCAGCCGCTATTTGTTTAAATGGTGTGAAAATCAGGTTTTCATATTAATGGTGGTCTAAATTTTTTTCCGTTATTTAGTTTAATAAATTAAAAAAATTAAATAAAAAATTATTAAAAAATATCTTTTAGCCTCTATTTAATTGAAAAAAAAAAGAAAAAAAGAAAAAAATTCATTATTTATTTATATAAAAATAAATGCAAATAAACTAATTTATGTGAATTTCATCCGATTTTATTTTTTCCTTAAATTAGTAAAAAAATTGTATTTTTTATTTTTTATTTTAAATTTTTAAAATTATTATATATTTTTAAATATAAAAATATAAATATTATATTAATAGAAAAGTATTACAAATTTTTTAAAGTCAAATTTTATACTATTAACATATATATTTTTTTTTACTTATTCAAACAAAAATTATTTTCTTTCCTTCTATTTTAATGTATTTAAACATAATCCAAATAAAACTTATTTTTTTTTCTTTTATTTTTTTTTATTTTTTTTCTTTCCTTTTTATTTCTTACCTGATTCAAATAAAATATTAATAATAATTTTAAATGATAGATAATAATAATTTTAATTTTTATTAAATATTATAAATATTTATTTATAAAAAAATATCCATCAAAATATATTTTATCGATAATTTAAATAATATAATAATAAAAATTTAATATATTTTATATAAAATTATACAACTATCATAAAATATTATAAAAATTTTATTTTTATAATAATTTAAATAATTTATTATTAAAAATATTAATTTAAAATTTAGGCAATTTAATATCAATTCATCAATTATAATTCACTCAAACATATACTTTAAAAAATTTTAACCACAAAAGATCTGCATCCTTTAAGCAATCGGGTTAAGCAACAATATGTCATGTCAATTCTCCCTTGATTCACCTGTAGCTATTGAAACATTTCTAAAATTTGGTTGATGAAAATCATCATGATGGATTGTCATCATCACACTTTCCTTTTATTGTTGTAAACAATGTACATAATGTTGCAGCCCAACTCATGTCACGTCACTATTTGTTCGTAACACATAAATCAAATTTTCTTGAACTGATCGAATTAAGTGGGAAAAAGTATTGTTCCCATTATGACCTATTTGAGATCATGTCATATAAGAACTTGCTAAGATTGCTTTTGTAAATGTAATTTGTCATCTTACTTATATGCTTCTTAGTTGGGGTAATCCAAATTAAGGTCAAGTTAATGTAGCTGTATCTTCAAAAGAAGCTTTCCAGATGGATAAATAAATAAACAAGAGACAAGTAGATTCCACATTTATTGCAACTAGTAATTAATATTTGATGGTTTGAAATTTATAATTTTCAAATTTACCATAACTAATAATTAACATTCTATTGATCACAAGATGCGACTTTCATTATAGCCATTATAATTTGTACATGTAACAGGTTGATGAAGCTAACCATATATGTCATATTATATTTTTTTTAGTATTTTAAAAAATGTTATCAAAATATAAAAAAATTTACGTATTAATTTTAATATTTTAAAAAATATTGCATTTGATTTATATAAAAAAATATTATTAATAATATTAAAAAATTATTTATTAATTTTAGTAATATTTTTTAAAAATATTATATCTGGTGTATATTAAAAAAATATAATATATTATAATGATAGCTAGTAAGTAACAACTTGAAGAAAAAATAATTAAGTGGATTGATTTCATTGCAAGCCAAATAATGCCGCCGACAATCCCTGTTTGATTCAATAGAAAAATGATCAGCAAGGGACTAAGCATTAAAACAAAGAAGGATTTTGAGTTGCTCATTCATAATAAAATAAATATCCAAGTTGACAAGTTCATATTACAATTTGAATAGTAACAAAAGGTATCAATAAGATTCTAATTTTCAAAAAGATTGTAAATAGGCAAGGGTAATATCCCTCCTTACCGGGTACTTTATGGAAGTCAGAAGTTTTTGGAGGGATGAACGGTAATACAGTAGCTTTCAGTTAATGTTATTTTCCATTGAAAGCTACTAGTATGATGATTAGCAGCCATATAGTGTTTTGATGTTAAAGCTTTATGAGAATCTCTTTTATTAGGGTAATGGAAAAAATAAATTAATGGCTTTATATTATTTTCATATACCATATTCATTTTCGTTTTTCTGATTATAAGACAAATTAGAGATTTTTTTATTTACTTCTATATGATTGTACCTTTCATCTTTTTTCCTCATTATAAGATTTAATGGGTGTTTTTTTTTTTTAATTCTATCATTGTACCTTTAGTTCTTCTCTAATAAAATTCTAATTTTAACAAAGAGGTTATGCCACCTTAGGCAGATTGATTAGGAAGGCATTTTATTTTGATTATGCTTCTTGGAATTCTTGTAATTAAGATTGTTCCAATTGTAATTTTATTTCTTTTTGGCCGTTTCTAAACAAAAGAAAAAAGAAAGACATCCTATTTTTCATTTGCATAATTAATACACCCTAATCAAGATACTCATCACTTTGAACAAGTCATTAAAAAGGCGGTTGGTTGGATTATGATTAAGGCCACAGTGATTTTGTCTTCTAGTGTATTTCTGAGTAAAAAATTAAAGGAAATCCAATCATTGTCAATAAGTCATAAAATGGTCATACCTTTATACATCGATCAAATTTAATGTGAATCATAAAAATAAAACCAATTTAAATTAAATAAATATTTAAAAATTAAATTAATTTTTTTAATAATTTAGAATCTGATTCAATATAAAATAAATTTAGGTGTATACATATAATTTTTTTATAAACTATAAAATTTTATTTATGAAATTACTTTTCTATTCAAATTTATATGTTTATAAAATTATATAAACCAATTGTGTATACATATATTATTATTTGTAGGGATATATTTTACTATTTTAATATATTTATAAGTTTAATAATTTTTTATTTATGTAATGTTTTTGTGTTTCATATTTTTATTATATAATAATTGTATAATATAAAAATATGTCCTAATTAAAATAAAAATTTATTTACTCAATTATTTAATTCAATTTAAACTGTTTTTAATTGAATTGAATCAAACTAAATTTAACTTTTGTAAAACATTGATCCAAATCGAACTATAATATATATTTTCATCCAATAAAAAAATTACTTAAAATTGATGCAAACTAAACCACAAACATCTTTGCAACTCAGCAATAAAGTATTAAAGCTGCTCATAAATGAACTTATTAATATCCATGCTTAAATTAGGGCTGGATATTTGTATTTTCACTCTAGTGGTGGCGGGGAGAGAGGACAAGTTTAAAGAGTTGACCTGTTTTTTTAATTATATAAATAATCTTTAATAAAAATGATCTCATATTCATTTTATTTGACACTTAAAATTTTAAAAAAATTCCATAAACTATTAACTAATGCCCGTGAATGTAAGGAAATGAGTAACAAATTAAAGATTTAAAACTATCAAAAGTGATTTTTCCATAAATATTAACTATTCTTCTTGTGATCGATCTAAACGATGATTCACTCAAAAAGGTAAAAAGAATCAAATAGTATAGAAGAAAAAACATGTAAGAAGATTGTGAAATAAAAGGGAAATATATATATATATATATATATATATATATATATATATAAAATTCTCGTTAGGGACTTGAAATGGAAAGGACTTGAGGGGTGTATGGTGTGTTATGTTAAAAAATAATTGATGGACTAAAAATGAATGATGTGATGGGTTGATCTATATATGTATGTTTACTTTTGAGCTTACATGGATGTCCCGCTTGTAAAGAATCCTAAGCCACTAGGGTTGGATAAAGATGTGGTACGTGTGGATATAGAACGCATATATGTTATTCAACAAAAGTATTGTGCTTCTATATATGTTTCATATCTTGGAAGGCTTAATTTGGCACTGCATGGTACCTGCAAGTGCAAACACATGTGTACCAAATTAAGACAGAAGGATAAAGATTGGTGTCTTCTCTAGGAAAGGGCCATCATCATCTGCATCCATCCTCATTCACTTTTCAAAATTATCTATCTGTTTCAAATATGAACCAACCAACACAAATAGGAATGCTCATATGATCGATACCTCTCTAATGGGGCTTCATCGTTCTCCATGTTCCAACCAAGAACTACATTATCAGATACTACTTAAACTACTTAAATGAAGCCCATATAGTTATTTCATGCAAAATTCTCACAATGTTTTCGTCAAGTAGAAGAAAAAAAATACATCCTTCGTTCTTTTTTTATTACAATGAATACAATAAGATTTCAATATATATATATATATATATATATATATATATATATATATATATATATATAAACTATCTCAACTTTTTATTATTAAAAAAAATATTTTTATGTTAATAATTTAAAGATTGAAAATAATATTGATTATATTTTTAATTATATCTTTAATATATTGATAATTAATAATAAGAGCAATAAAAAAAATTAGTAACAATTTTTATATTAAAAAATTATTTTATATATTTATATTTCACTAGTGGAAAATAAGCTTTTTACATCGGTTGTTAAGCACATTTTACATCGGTTATTCAGGCGGTATTGAAGTGGGCGATATAGAAAATAAGACTTTTTACATCGGTTCTGTAACCGACGTAAAAAGTATGACTTTCTACACCGGTTGAGCAAAGAACCGATGTAGAAAATACACTTTTTACATCGGTTGCGGGCAGAACCGATGTAAAAAGTATACTTTCTACATCGGTTATATCTTTAACCGATGTAAAAAGTCATACTTTTTACATCGGTTCTGCCCGAAACCGATGTAAAAAGTGTACTTTCTACATCAGTTATGGTCGTAACCGAGGTAGAAAGTCCTTTTTTTTAATGTTCATTTTGTTTAGGTATACTACCGTATTATTTATTCACATACCTGCATATACACACAGAATCCAGGCAGACAATAGAGAAGCACCAGACAGCCAATACAGAATTCAC
This sequence comes from Canavalia gladiata, assembly GCA_037954105.1. Taxonomy (NCBI): domain Eukaryota; kingdom Viridiplantae; phylum Streptophyta; class Magnoliopsida; order Fabales; family Fabaceae; genus Canavalia; species Canavalia gladiata. The sequence goes on along the minus strand of CM075658.1, from coordinate 15,421,763 downwards.
ATAATCTATATATTTAAACTAAATACATCATTATTTATTATCAAACTTTAATTTACAAATGAAATAACTTAAAATTACATCAAACAAGTATTGAAAGTTGAAAAGAAATGTAATAATCAGCCATGCACCTGTTGAAAGCAAAGAGAAAAGATGTTAGAAACTCTACTAAACATAAAAAACGTAATAAACATTTTAAAATAAGTTAAAAATAAACATACAATGATGAAATAATTAAATAAATAACTAACTTGTATCATGTAATAACATTTTCCCATATTCGTTCATGATGATAATCTCGAATAGCATGTACATCATCTATTTCAGTTTCTTCATTGATACTAGATATCCTTGATGATAAGGGAGTTTGAGAAATATCAATATTTGAAAGATCATCGGTGTTATCACTAGCGATTGTTGTCTTTCCTTGAAGAACAACTGACCATCTTTTGGAGCAAGGATCTTGGACATAAAACACTTGTTTTGCTTGGTGGGACATGAGAAAAGGGTCATCCTTGTAAGCTACTTTTTGAAGGTCAACCAATGTAAATCTCAATTCATCGACTTGCACACCACTGTTACTATCAACTCATCTGCATTTGAAAACAGACACTCTAAATTTGGTGTAATCAATCTCCCAAATCTCTTCAATCACTCCAAAGTAAGATATGGAAGCCTTTACAGGATTTTTATCTTTAGAACTTGCAAAATGCATCAACTCTGCCACCACCATAACCCCACTATTTTGCATGGTACTTTTATCATCCTGAGACTTTGTATAAAATGAAAAATGATTAATATCGTACCCAGTCCAACATATGACATCAAAGTTTGGACCATTTGCTAGCCACTTCAATGTATCAGAGGCACCATCATCCTTCTTAATTATTTCATCAAACCAGTTTAAGAGCGTTTTGTTATGCTCATTCAACAACCATTTCTCGTTCATTTGAACATTCTCCTCCCTTATCATAGTTTTGTGAGTAGATAAGTAAGGTTGAACCTCATCGGTATTATTCAAAATATACAAATGTGCTTGAAGGACTTCTGCACGACCCATGCTTTTCACAGTTATGCCTCGTGTACCTTTACCTGTGTCTTCCCTCATGACGAGACTTAGGAACTCTTATGGGTTCCACCTCTGACAAATACTCTGTACAAAAATCAATGGCCTCTTCTGCAATGTATCTTTCAATCATAGATGCCTCGGGACGGTGTGGATTCTTCACATACCCTTTTAATATTTTCATGTATCGTTCTATTGGATACATCCACCTCAAATAAACTGGACCACATAATCTGATCTCTCTCACTGTATGAACAACCAAGTGAACCATAATGTCAAAAAATGATGGAGGAAAATATATCTCCAATTGGCATAAGATAGTGAAAGCTTCATTTTCCAACTCATCCAATTTTAGAGGGTCAATGGCTTTGCTACATATTTTATTGTAAAATAAGCATAACCTACTTATTGTATGTCTAACTTTTTTAGGTAAAATGTCACGAATAACCACTGGAAGTAGTTGTTGCATCAACACATGACAATCATGAGACTTTAACCAAACTAACTTTAAATCTTTCATCGAGACAAGTCTTTTAAAATTTGAAGAATACCCTTGTGGCACTTTAACCCCACGTAGGCACTCACAAAAAGAAATTTTCTCTTTTTTTGACAACGTATGACATGCCGGGGGCAAATATGTTCGCTTTCCTACAGACTGTGGAGCTAACTGATGTCGTATACCCATGTGAACCAAATCCAGTCGAGAATTGACTCCATCTTTAGTCTTGCCCTGTATATTGAGAAGTGTTCCAATGATGCTATCACACACATTTTTTTCCACATGCATCACATCAATACAATGTCTAACATCAAGTTTGCACCAATATGGAAGATAAAAAAATATTGATCTTTTCTTCCATATCCTTGTCTCCGTGACCTTTTTTTGAGTCTTTCCAAAAACAGTTTTGATGTTTTTAACCCGATCGTAGACTTGTTGTCCAGTTAAGGCTTTTGGAGCAACATCATTTTTTGGCAACCCATTAAAAGCTTTCCTTAATCTACGATAAGGGTGATTAGTCCTGAGAAATTTTCGATGACCAAGATACACTGTCTTCCTTCCATGATGCAGTTGATGGTAACTTGTGCCTTCTTCACATATGGGACATGCTTTGTGCCCCTTAACGCTGTATCCACATAAATTTCCATATGCTGGAAAGTCATTAATAGTGCAAAAAAGCATTGCCCGCATCTTGAAATTTTCATTACCATGCGCATCAAACACCTCCACACCTTCTTCCCATAGATTTTGCAAGTCTTCAATTAAAGGAGCAAGATAAACGTCTATGTCATTTCCAGGTTGTTGTGGACCTGAAATCATCATGGACAACATGATGTATTTACGTTTCATGCATAACTCCGGAGAAAGGTTGTAAATTGTCAAAAGTACAGGCCACGAACTATGTTTACTACTTAAATTACCGTAGGGATTCACTCCATCTGTTGCAAGTCCAAGCCTTAGGTTTCTTGGCTCATTCCCAAAATCGGGATATAGTTTATCAACCACCTTCCATTGCAAACCATCAGCTGGGTGACAAAGTTTTCCATCAATCAGTCTTTCATCTACATGCCATCTAAGGTTCTTTGCTTCATCTTTATTACAAAACAATCGTTTGAACCTTGAAATTATTGGAAGATACCATAACACTTTGGCTGGAGGCCGCTTTGTGCTGTCATTGCAAATAGAATCACCATCCTTCAGTTTATAACATGAAACTTGACACACAGGGCATTCATGTAATCCTTCAAACTCATTTCTGTATAGTATGCAATCATTGGGGCATACATGTATTTTCTTATACTGCATACCCATCGGACACAACACCTTCTTCGCCTCATAATTACGCTTTGGTAATGTGTTACCTTCCGGAAGCATCTCTACCAACAGTTCAAGTAATTCGGTGAAACTTTTATCACTCCACCCATTCCTTACCTTCAGAGTGAATAATCTTAACACTGCTGACAATCGTGTAAAGGTAGTACATCTCGGATACAAAGGTTTCTCTGAATCGGTAGATAAGTTACCGTACATATTTGCCCGCTCAAATGACGCATGCCCTACATCACGAATCATATCCTCTACCCAATCTTCCATATTTATATCAACTTCCACCGTCTGTGACACATTTGGCATGCCTAATAACTCACCATGCCATGTCCATTTTGTATAACTTTTGCAAAATCCATCACAAAGAATATGCTCTCTAATTTGACCAACACCCAAACGTCTCTCATTTAGACAATTAACACACGGACAGTAAAATTGTCCATTACTCTCAGGTAGATTTGTCTGCGCAAAATTCAAAAACTCTTCGACCCCATTCTCGTACTCATCGCTCGTTCGTTTAGCATTTATCCAACTACGATCCATACTATACAAGAATCATCAACACAAGATTTAGGATTAACCTTGTCACTCATTGTTGTTAATTTATTATCCTCACTATTGGTAAGACCCTATCCCATTCGAGAAAAAAAAATTTATTCATCAATTAACATACTTCTAAAATCTTGAATATCATACTTGGTGAAATTTCGGCAGCATTTCGCATCAATTTCCAAGTACATAACTTCATTATGGTTTTATTTACCATAATGAAGCATGTACCCAGAGACAATGCAAAATGAACTAAACCAAAATTTAATCAAGTACAATTTACAAGATTTATGAAGAAATTGTTAACCACTGAATAAAAAACTTTAGTCCCAAACTGTCCAACTTGGACAATTCAAGATTTAATATAATGAATGATTTACTTATTTAGTAATATACTCATTATATTCAACCTTGAACGGGAAACTAAGGGTATGCTCATATTTGAACTCAAGAAAACAAACCAACATATTTAAACTCAAAATCAAGACTATGACATACATAAACCCTAAACAAACTTTCACATCTGCAATCACAAAGTAAAGGTGCATAGAACATACCTCATAGTCAACACAAAATGGTTGAGCGGTGGCCAAACGGTGTCCAAATGGAGGCACAACGGTGGTTGAACGACGACACAACACGGTATAGCCAAATAAGAAGCTTAAAAATTAAAGAATACAACCAAAATAAATGTATATTTCAACCATAATAATAGAATGAGATGCATAAATAACAACAAAGACGACTTCAAACCTTACGGTGCGCGACAACGACTTCGAACGAACGAAATCGTTCCAACGGCGACAACAACCACGAACGTAAGCACGGAATGAAACCACGAACAATAAAGATGTCGACAATGGCTAAGACTTAAACGAAAATAGAGAGAACAAGCCGAAACGAGAAACTGGGGTTTTGAAAAATGAGGTTAAACACGAACAGCGTCGAAAAATAAGTGACAGGGAAAGACATTCTACATCGGTTGTTTCTCAGAACCGATGTAGAAAGTACTTTCTACATCGGTTGAGAAAATAACCGATGTAGAAAGTTTTAAAAAAATTCACTTTCTACATCGGTTCCAGAACAACCGATGTAGAAAGTACTTTCAACATCGCTTGTTTCGTAACCGATGTAGAAAGTTTGAAAAAAAACTCACTTTCTACATCGGTTGGGAAAAGAACCGATGTAGAAAGTTTACATTTATTTACAAAAATGCCACCGCGTTTTTATTTACATCGGTTTTTAAAAAACCGATGTAAAATCCTGTTATAATATTGTATTTTTGCACTAGTGTTTGTCAAAAATTATCCATTAAAAAATATTATAATAACGGTTTAAAATGATCAAAATATAATAAATTTATATTAATTTATATCATTATAAAAATATTTTTTTAATAGAAAGATAACAATAAATAAAAAAACTAATTTTTATATAAAAAACTAAAATAAAAATATATAAACAATATATTTTTATAAAATTAAGAATATTAATTTTATTTTTTAATTGTATATTTTTATCTAAATAAATAGATCATAAATGAATAAAATATGACTCTCTTTTTTCTTTCTCAAAGTATTCTTTCACCGACAATAGAGATTATTACTCTTTAGTTTGAAAATTAAATTTACGAATTCGGTGACGGTACTTTTATTAAAAATTATTATATCTGATTTTTAATGAAAAATAATTAATTAATTTCTCAATATAAAAAATTAATTAAAATAATTAATATGTAAAAAATTTAAATTTATTTTAAAATATTTATAATATTAAATATTTAAATTAATAATAATAAAAATTATCTCATTTAACGTAAATATCGCAGTAAAATAAAAATATAAAATAAACTTAAAAATTAATCTATCTAAATATAGATTTAAATTTTTATAATTAAGACAATATTTCTAGCTATTTTTTATTAAAAAAAAGAGGGCAAAGGTAGTAAAATATATTTCTAAACCAATAATAATCATTATAACAAAAAAAATTTAATAATTATTTAAAAAAATAAATAGGGATAATTTAAATTTTTATCAATTTTTTTATAAATTTATATTCATAAAAAAATTTGTTAAAAAATATTTTAGTAACAATGAGGATAATATAACTTTCAGAATGAATATAGATTTTTATTAATTTAATATATTTTAAAATTTATAAATAGTAAGAAACTAAGCATAAAAAATTTATTTTTTAATGGTTCATGTTTGGTTATATAAGAACGTACCATATGATGTTAATAAAAAAAATCATAAAATAGGTTAAAAACATCAAATAAGACAGTAGAAATTGTTACTTTGTAAGAAAATTTAAGTAAAGAATAGATGATATTTATAATGTCCAAGTCAAACTCTCTTTTATCGGATAATACTCATGAAATGATGTGTATCTTTGGTGTGGAGGATTTATAAAAAGGTGAGATGTAAATAAATTATCTCAAGATAAAAAAAAAAAACTCCTTATAATTGTTTTATTTTTAACAGAAAATTTTTAAATATTTTTAACCGTTGAATATTTTAAAATCTTTTAGATATTGATGAGTGAGATATTCAATTTTTTTCTCTAAATCTCATTTTTTTTAGTTAAAAGAATCATGACGGATAAAGTTCATTTATAAATTATAAGTTATATAAATATCTTTGGTGAAAGAGGTTGTAAAATTGAGTTTCACCGAGTAAATTCTGACCGAAAACAACATGATTGATCCATTATCATTCATTTTTTTAATATGAATTACTTTCATCATAAATAAGACCTCATCAGTCTATTATTATAATAATATGCGTATTTTCATAGTTGTCATTCTTTTTAATAAACTGTATTGTACATTTTCGTAAAACAAGTGTGATTTATGTGTAGCAACGAACAGAAGTGAAATGTGATTAACACTATATTATTTCTACGAATTCTTTTCAATAGATTCTTATCATTAGTACGTTCTTGTCGTTTTTTTATTGCAACATTCATGTTGTTTAAGACTATTTGTATTGATTAAAAAATAATTAATATTTTGTTTATATTAAAATTATCATATAATTTTATTATATTTCTATTTTTATTAATATTCTTATAAAAATAAAAGATAATAAAAAATATTATCTTAGATTTTAAAAGAATGATGAAAAAATTAAAATAATGACAGATAAAAAGAATGAAATAAATAATAAATAGTATATTAAAGAACGTATTATTAATATTTTTGTTGTTGCTACAATGTTGTGGTTGTTGTAGTCTTATCAATGAGTATTTCAAAGGCAGTAATTGGGAAGTTATAAATATATTTTATAAATATTTTCAATTACCTAAAAAGGAAAGTTTGGGAATTCTTTTTGAATTTTTTTAAGTAAAAGTTTTTATTTTCACAAAAAGTTCATCTATTTCCTTGTTAATATTAGGCTAATGATGTCATACCTTCAAGATATTTATTAGGGGTGAAATTATGCTCAATTGAGATATATTTTAGAAGATTTAAGTTTGATTTATTTTTTAAATTTTCAGTTTGAATGTGATTTGTTTGGTTTAAAGTTCAATAAAATTGATTTTGATAATTAAAAATTTTAAATTATTAAAAAAACTGAAAGATGAATAAAATTAATCTTAATCATAGATTTATATTAAAATTGGGTTTAATATTGAAAATGATAAAAATTGATTTTTTAACTAATAACTAAATAAGCACTTAGCTGATATAATTTTTTTCAAAATAATAAATGGGTCTTTAAAAATGTATAATTTATCTTAATTTTTAAAAGTTCCTATTTAATAATAAGATTTCTTAAATAATTTTTGTAGAAACTACTAAAGTAATGAAGCTAAAAGTTTATATATGTAGGCTAATAATTTTAAGTCTTTAAGACCATCAAGTGTACAAAATCAAAATATTACCATTTAAATTTAATAAAATACTAATTGTATTATTATTACATAGATTTTATTATTATTAGTAGTCAATCTATTAAGTCTAAACAGATTTTAAAATATCTAAAGTTTGTTTTTTATTAATTTTTTTAAAAAAGTTAACGTAATTTATTTAACAAATAAACTAATTTAATTAAGGTTGTATATAAGATAAATAAATTATTAAAATTGGTCTACACTTAAAGATTAAAAATTAAAATAATTTTACATAAAAATTTTAAATTTAAATCTTATTACTTTTCAGGTTGTAGCTAAAAAAAAATTAAGACATAAATTACCTTTTTTCATTCGTGTAACTTTAAATCTAAGTCATTCCTATCTATGTACATGCTACTTGTTATCAAATTGGATTTGACGGTTGCAATTATTATAAATGTAATAAATACTGATCTCTTGTTGCTAGACTTAGAAATTAAATATGATTAGCATATTTACTATAAAGTTAGAAATTAAAATTTTAAAATATAGTTTTGAAAAATTATTTTAAACCCTATAAAAAAATTTAAATCATATAGACTTAATTCTATTTACTGCATCTTTATGTTTATATTGCATGTGAAAGTTAAAAAATGATTACCTTGTCTTTATTCATCCGTAAATTAAAAAACATATAATTAATGTTCTTGTTTCATAATTTATTTTTAAAATTCTTATTATATTACATTTAATTATTTTTATAAAATATAATTTCATATAATTTGTAATTATTATTAGAAAAAATATAAATTTACTCTTAGATATATTAATTATTAATTTTTATATTTTATTTTATTATATTATAAGATTTGTATTAACAAAATATTCACATGCTTCTCATGTCACAAATTTAAATATTTCATATTATAGATTATTTTAAACTAAAATTTAAATTTATATTATATTAATTATTTTTATTTTTTATTGATATTGATAATTAATTATTTATTTCTTATAAAAAATAGAGATGATATGTTTTATTTATCTTGCATGATCTCTTCTCGTTTACTTTTCTTATTAATTAATTTTCTATCATTCTTTTTGAATTCCCTTATATTTTCAGTCTAAAAATCATAAACATTTGTGTTTCCTATAAAAAAAATTAGGAAAATTGAGAGTTTTATATGTATACTCCCTCTCAAACCTTATTTATAAGATTCTTTCAAGTAAATCACACCGATCAGAAAAAGTAATTAAAATTATATTCCTTCTACAGAAAAAAAAATTGGTACAATATTTTAAATTTTTTTTATTTAAATTCACAATTTATTATTATTTTAATCTTAAATAAATAGAAATACTTGTATTCATAAAAGGTAAATATAAAAATAATAATTTAAAAAAATTTATTGAAATATAATATTAAAGATTATAAATTATCTTAAAATAATCTTATAAATAAAACGGAAGACATATGTTATTAAGCTTAGAAGATTATCATGTTCAGAAATATGGGTTCAGAGAATCGAGTTCAGCAATGCAAAATCTTCAGCCGTCTCTATTTTGTTGCTTTGCATGTTAGATCAGTCACTGTCATCTTTAGCGTAGTCCAGGGATTCTTCAACTTGTTCCACTCCTCAAGCTTCTTATTCTTCCCCATTGGTCTCTCTCTCTCTCTCTCTCTCTCTCTCTCTCTCTCTCTCTCTCTCTCTCTCTCTCTCTCTCTCTCTCTCTCTCTCTCTCTCTCTCTCTCTCTCTCTCTCTCTGTAATTGTGCTTAAATTGTTATTCGGTCTTATTTTTATCTATTTGAGTTTTTAATTGTGTAGCATTTAATACTTTTTCAGAATTAGTATAAGAATATAATTAAAAATTATAATTAAAAGTATTTTAAATTTATAAGTAGGAATAAATATATTAATATGTAGAGAGCATGGTTATATTCAATTAATAAGAATGGTAAACTTTATTTATGAAATAATGAAGTAAGAATTATAATATTGAATTGGGTTGTTTTAGATTAAAAAAATTGAATTAAATGTTTATTTAATAAACTCATATCACAAGAGTTCTTTTGGCATAAATTTAATATTAAAATTTATTGAAATAAATTTTATTTTGATAAATTACATTAAAAAATTATATATTATTTTCATAAATTTCCTCTAAACTCTTCAAACCATCTCCGAATTCAAGTTAATGGTCATGATTATATGATATGTTATTTAAATAGTTGTATTTCAGTATTTTCTATTTGACAAATATTATTATTACTTTATTTTTTATATAATAAATTTTACAGCAATGAGCGAAAAAGAGTGAAATATAAAATATGAAAATGATATATATGATAAAAAGAGATAAAATAATGTTTATGAAGTAATGTATAAATGAATTGTAAGACCTCTTACTCATTTAGGTATGTTTATGTTAATAAATTATTAATGATTGAGTCTATCTTATCTTGAGTTCTTTGGCCCTCCTCCAATGGGAAAGTTTAATTGATTAGTATTCTCTAGTTTTAGTTCCTCGACATGAAATGGTAGAGATTGATGTTTGTGAATGAAAATGACACGAAAGAGAGAGCATGCATCACTTCTTAGGTAATGTAATTCAAAGAGATGTAACCCATTGGTCTCAGTTTTGAACAGATAAAGCTCCATTTTGCTGACACCAACTTCTTTTCATGAGCCAAGTTGATGAATATATATAATACAATGGAGCTAGATTGTGCCAAGTTTAACTTCAAGTAATTGTCGGCGATTATTTTCCAACGCAAAGTTGCACTTGTTGACCTTCATTCACTCAATGACTAATCATTTTACTTTCATGATTAAGGTTTTAAATTGCAATCACGGTCACCATCATGTTAAATATATCCTCAAAAACTTCTACATTCCGAAAAATTTTAGACAAATGCAGCTGCAATTACGGTCATAATGTGATTTAAAAAACTTTGATGTTGTAGTAATTTAAAACCTTGTTCATGAGTTCAAGTGCATGGACCTAATTATGCAAGTTGGTCACTTTTGATATTAATTAAGTAAGGAATTTGTTCATTCCTTGTCTGCAATTTAATACACATCACTGATAACCAGGGACCATGGTGATTAGGATAACTTCAGCATCTTTGAAAAATATCATCTTGCTTTTTACATTGCTTGTCATGTTCATTGAACCCTCTTCATGATCTGTGAGAACACACATTAAGCCATAGAGCAATTCAACAGTATAATGCAAAACGCATATCATTTCACAGACAATAATGTTATCATCAAATTGCATACTAGACTTTACAGTAGGGTCATTTTTTGGATTTGTCCATGATCCTTCCCTAGTCCCCACCTCAAAAGATAAGGGAGGAAATTTAAAGGGGAAAATTGAAGACACAAATGATTATGTAGAATCCCAAGTAAGCTTAATTACAAATATATATTGATATCAGTTTATGTTAAATCTGATGAAACACACATTTTATTGTAAATATTCCTAAACAAATTTGTTTATGAAAATTTTGTTTAATATACTCTTTTTTTTTTTTCTTTTGTCCTAGCTATTCCTTTACTAGATTCCAAGAAATGTGCTTTACTTAAACAAAAAAAAAAAAGAAAAAACTTGCAAATTAAAGATAGCTAGCACTCTTGCTTCATGGGGTCCAGTTAGACTGAGAACACCAAATTTATTTCAATTTGTATGTCAATTGTCACATTGCTATTGCATTTGAAGTTTTCATGGTTGAGCATTTATTTAATTTTTGACAAGAAAATATTTCATTGGATTAAGGGTGACTTAGTGAGTGAGAAAATTGTAGTTTTGTATGGTCCCTTGGGTCCATTTTGTAGTTAGGTAACCGTCAAAGAGGATAATGCTTTAGGTGGAACTCTATCAGAGTTTTTCTGATTTTATACAATGAAGTATAGGTTCAGTGAGTGTTAACTGTTCTTAGATGATTTATACTTCCCTTCCTGAGTAGACAATTGAGTCGACATTTTATCGGACCATTGCATAAGCCATCACGGCTCATTACTTTGTGTTAATTACATAGGACAAAACAACTTATACATCTCTTTCTTCTCAAAATTTATATATATGATTGAATCAAATAGGAAGTATAAAATGAAAAACTGGGGATAATTCTTCAAAAATGTATATTTATTGTTTCAATTTTCAAGCTTAATTAATTTGTTTGATGTTAGTGTCATAAAACGAAACTATATATATATATATATATATATATATATATATATATATATATATATATATGCTTTTAGTCTTTTCTGCTGATATTATCGTTTTGCACTGGTATGTAAATATAGAGAAAATATCTTAGTTAGATGTGTCGTATTAATTAGAAATATAGCTAAAATATTTTTTACTAAATTTGAGAGAACCTTTCCAATTTCTTAAATTAATTTTTGAAAGTGAGTTAGATGTGGACTCAAATATATCTTATTAAGAAAGTTAATGAGGTTTTCCTTTTTAACTTCTGGTGTTCTATAATTTACGTGCCAGCGGGGCTTGAATTGTTGCCTATAGCTTCTGATTCAGAATAAGTATTATTCATTTTGGGTGATCATCATGAGTATTACTATTATCTAATGTCATCATTTGGTTTCTTTCTTCCTTTTTTGGCTGCGTCATAGTTGGTTGCAAACACACACACCTCTCACGTGTAGTTTGAAGCTTATTATATTCTTTACTTCGTTAAACTAAATTTTGTGGGATGCTACCATGAGAATCAACTCGTATATATGTATATATATTAAGGCCTGTGTTATTGGTCCTAGTTTTCATTTATAAAGTGTTATTGGAAGGTGCAGTATTGGTGAATGATGAAACTAGCATGACCTATCCTATTTTGGTTTCAGGTACTTTTGCCTAGGGTTCGTGTATCTCTTCTAATTCTATTAATATTCCTACGCTTATCAAACAAGGAAAAAACTTTGAAATTTATCTTCAAAATTGTATGAATTAGATAAATTTAGTGTTTTAAAAATTTTCATTATTTTTTAATTTTATAAAATCATTATTATTTTAATTCTTATTTTAATATAAAATGACTGTTAATAATTTTTTGCATAAGAATTTTAAGAACTAAAGTTTTTGGCTTTTATAATTTTGAAGACTAACTTTAAGAGTGTATTCTAGAAAAAATAAAGTATACCTGAACTCTGGTGGTTAAGAATAGCCGATGGAACAAAAGGGCCAGAATGTAAGATGAGCAAAGAGTGAGGAGGTTGTGACATATGCGGTTTTCTGTAAACTTGTATAATAGTTGTAAAGTATTATTATTTAACAAAATCATATATATATATATATATATATATATATTAATAAATTATAGCTTTACATATTTTATTATTATTGTATTTTATGTTTTTTGATGTCACTAACATGAAAAAAATTAACATGATAATTTTTATAAATTATTAAAAAATTTAATTATCTCTCCTTTCTTTTTTTCCTTTCTGTACCCATTTTTGTATATTTTTTAACTTTCTATTTCATGTTTCTATCTCTAAATTGATATTTTTATCAATTTATTTGCTTAGCATTCAGATATTAAAGATCATGATTTACTTTTACAATTAAGATATTGATCCAGATGTTAGAAGAAAAAAAAACTATTAATATTAAAACTTTTCTTTTTGTTAAATACAAAAGGAAAATAGAGTGAAGCCCATGAAGGGTTTTTTTTTTCCTTACAAAGGATTCAAATCAGAGAGAAACAATAGAAACCATGGTTGGGCTTAGTTATCCTTTATGGGTTAGGTCAGGTTGGCGTTGGACCCTTTATTGTTTTGGACCATCTAAAGATCAGGCCCTCCAGGATTTAAGTTATGGCTAAAGTAACACATCTACCCCCAAAAAAATTAACATATCTAATTCGTAATGCATCTTTATTTTTTATATTTTACATCCCCTTGTTAAAATAAAAATAAATGAACCTACTATCAACATTTAGTATTACAACTATTAAATTAGTCCATAACCCGTAGACTAATCTATCCTAATATATGTTTTAACCCTTTATTTTATGATCCATTTATAGGTAAAAAAATTTAGGTTCTTATCCACATAATCCATTAATTAAATAAGTTAAGTGAGAATTGATTTATAATTAGATAATATTTAACATGTAATATTTTTTAATTGTTTTTTAAATTTCTCTCTAATTTTTTAAAAAAATTATTTTTCTTTAAACTTCCTCTCTTTAATTTTGTCTTCCTTTTTCTCTCAATTTTTCTTCCTTCTGTCTATCTTCTTAATTCTCCCTCTAAATTTTATCTATTTAAATATTATTTTTCTTTCAAATCCTCTCTTTTTAAACCGTCTATTTTCTAATTTTTTATCTCTTTATTTTTTAATTTTTCTCTCACTCTAAAAAGTTATATTTATTTTTAAGATTCTATTTACTTTTAGAAAACATTTTTTTTATTTTTATAAACAGTGTATTTTCTAATTTTTTATCTTTTTATTTTATTTTATTTTTTTTAATTTTCCTCTCACTCTAAAATGTTGTATTTCTTTTTAAGATTCTATTTACTTTTAAAAAATATTTTTTATTTTTACTTTTATTTATAAAAATGTAACATTATTTTTATTCTGTTTTATTTTTTAAAAACAATTTATACTAAAAAATAAAAATATAAAACAATTATTTTATTATTATTTTTACAAAATAATAAAATAGAAAACAAAAAATATCTTCTAATATCAAATATCCTTTAATTTTTTTCTTTTTAATATTTTCTAATTTTTTTATCTAAATATTTTTTAAAAGTTTTTTTTTCTAAAATCTCTTTCTTTAATTCTCTGACTGAGACGTTCTTTCTTTCTCTAATTATCTTTCATCTAATTTTTATTTTTTTTCCTTTTTATTTTTTTACTTTTTGAATTATCTCTACTGTTTTTTTTTTCTCTTTAATTTTTCTCTCTCTTTCTCTAGAATCAAGTGAAATAATATAGTGGAAATAAAAGTATTATTCCCTGGAAATTAGACGCAAGTATCAACACATAAGATTATCATCTCTGTTTAAACTACCAATTAAAATGATTACTATCCCTATTTAAACTGCTAGTTAAAATGATGCGTATTGATTTGTATAATGTAATTAAAGACTCAAATAAAATATGTACTAAAGAATACAATTAAATACTCACCATAAACACAAATTAAACACAAATGGAAATAACAGTGAGCAAAAAACGCACCAAACAACATTAATTGCAATTAGCAATGACCTATGAAAGTTTAGGGTCAAAATCCTCCTTATTCTCCTATTTTTTCAATCTAAATTCAATTCTCGATTTAGTTAATAAAAGTCACATTCTCTATTATAAAATATATTTAATTCTTTGTCTCAATACAAGAACTCTATATTTAGATCTTGATAGGGCAAGCATTACAAGGTAGAATTTATAAAACCTCACAAAAATATATCATGATGAAATTCGTGTAATCCAACTTAATTCCTATTTTTTTAATTATATAATTGAATCTATAATCAATTTAAGAACGAAGAATAACATCAAGATTTATGAATTTCACCAAATTAGAAAATAGTAACTTAAAGTTAAGGATTACACAAGATTTAGAGATTTTTTTTTCTTTCTAAACTTAAAGATTTAGGTACACATATTATATTTATGTGAATATCTTCATGCACACATAATCTTGCAAGTATAACATATACGAGTAAATATATAAGGAAGTCTCTATATGAACTTTTTGCAAACCATTAACACCAATTTTATAAAGTTTAGATTTTATTTATATAAACAATCTAAATTTTTAGGTGTAATTTATTTATTTTTATAAACAAACGACCTTAACTTCACATTTAATTGAAACACAAAAAAATATGAATAAATCAACTTATTTATATTTTTAATCACACATTTTTAAGATTATTTTAAACTAATATTCATTAAAAGAAAGGTGTTTGTTCCCGTATCAGACTTTAATGTAGTTAAATATATTTATAACATGTATTATATTTATAATTAATACGATCAACAACTTGTTCTACTTTAATATATCTACTTTTAATGATATTTTAAAGTTATCATTTACAAATTGATCTTTCTAATAATTATTAATTAAATTAATTTATAATTTTTAAACTACATAAATATTTTAAATTTTATATTAATTTTAAAATAAACTCTTTATCATTTTATAAATTATTTATTTATTTTTTATTTCAAATTTTAACCTCATAATCTCCACTAAATAGGATTGAAATTTTAAACATTTTTTTATAATTAAAAATTATAGTATAATTAATTTAATGATTTTTAAAATTTTTAATATTCAATTAAGTATATCATAAATCTTAATTAGTTGATAGTTTTTTTTAAAACCAAAATTATTATGTATTTTATAAATTTCAATAATTTTTAATGGATCAATATTAAATTAAATACTAAATAAATCAACTATATTAATAAAAATATATTTATCATAAATTTATAAAAAATTAAACTACATTATAAATTAAAATTATTTTATATCAATTTGAATTATTAAATTTTTCTATAAATTTAATATAAATTAACTATTAAAATAATAAGCATAAAATTATTATGAAATTATATTAATATTTCAAATTAGTGTATCGCATAATCCAATTTTTGTTTCGAACAAAATAAAATATATGTTAAGATTTTTAAGTTTTTAATATTATATGTTAAATTAAATAATACATTATAAATAAAAATTAATTGGTAATAATTTTTTATAAAAAATATTATATATTTTATGAATTTCAGCAATTTGAAATTACTTGATATTACTTTTAATGTTACAAATTTAAATACATTAATAAAAATATATTTAACATTGAGTTAAATTTATAAAAAAATTTAACTGTATTATAAATCTAAACTAGTTCACGTTAACTTAAGTTGTTATATTTTATTATCCATTTTAAATATAAAATTTCACTATTAAAATATTAAAAAAATTACTATAGAATTATACCAATAGTTTAATTTAATTGTATCATATAATTTAAATTTTTTATTTTGAATAGTATAAAATAAATATTTATAATTTTTAATTTTTAAACATTACTTGTCAAATTAGATTATATACATCGTAAATCTTAATTATTTAGTAGTAATATTTTTTATTTAAAAATATGAAATGTTTCCTGAATTTTAATAATTTTAAATTGTTTTATATTAAACAATTTCACATGCATTTTGAACTTAAATTAATTTTATAAAAAATTAAAATCTATTGTAAATCTAAATTTGTTTGCACTAAAATCAATAATTAATTTTTTTGTCAATTTTTAATACAAAATTTAACTATTAAAAATACCAAAATAAATTATTATAAAATTATTTTAATTTTTTAAATTAATTTTATTGTATATAATTTGTTTATTTTTATTTTAAAATAATTAAAAATAAATGTTATAAATTGATATCAAAATAAAATATATATATATATATATATTATAAATTTTAATTAGTTGAGAATAATTTATTTAATATGAAAACATTATATGCTTTTTTCATTTCAGTGATTTCAAATTACTTGATGTTAAATTACATATTAAATCATTTAAATGTATGATTAAAAACATATTTGTCATTAAGTTAAATTTGTAAAATTAAACTATACTGTAAATTTAAGTGGTTAATAATAACTTAAATTATGAAATTTTGTTATCAATCTTTAATATATATAAATATTCAAAAATAATTGTTACAAAATTATATCAATGTTTTAAATTAATTTCATTGCATAATTTAATTTTTTTAATATAATAAAATAATTTTTTATCATTTTTAAAAATTTTGATATTATATGTCAAATTAAATTATATATAACGTAAATCTCAAATAGTTTATAGTAAATTTTTATATAAAAAATATTATATAATTTTAATTTAAATTAATATTAAATAATTTCAAATATATTCATAGTTTTGTTACATCGGTTAAATATATAAAATTAAACTGTGTTGTAAATTTAAATTAATTTATATCAATTTAAATTATTATATTTTTATCAATTTTAATATAAAAATTAACTATTGAAATAAAAATAAATTATTATAAAATTATGTTAATATCTTAAATTAATTTCATAGTATAATTTAACTTTTTTTATTTTAAACAAAATAAAATAAATATAAATTTTAATATTATATATATAATTACATTTGATAGATTAGCTGAACTCTAAAAACTTAGTTAAAATTTGAAAGATAAAAATTGAAAATTGAAAAATTAATAAATTATTAATTAAATTAAAAGTATTAAATAAAATTAGTTGATAAATATAAAATAATAAATAAAAATATGATTAAATAATAAATTAAAATATAATAAATATGATATTTAAAAAATATTAAAATTTTAATTTTCAAATTAAAAATATTTATTTTTTATTCTTATATAAATAAAATTTTTAATTATAAAATTTTAAGTTTTAACAAACGGTTCAATATTTTTAATAAATTAAAATAAATAATATATCATAATAATAATATTAAATTCAATATTTTATATTAATATTGAAATAAAATTATCAAAATTAAAAATATTATTATAAAAAATTAAATAATATTAAACTTATAAAAATAAATAATTAGATTATAAAAATATACAAAATATTTTATTTAAAAAATAAAAACATAAAAATTACTATTTAAAATAGTTTTAAAAAATGTTAATAAATTATATAAAAAATTAATAATTTTTAAAATAAATTAATTTATCAAACATAATTTTTAATTTAAACTTTCAGCTAATTAAAATATTTTATGAAATATATTATACATATGAATAAAAATTATAATTATTTACTTGTCAAAAATTAATATTTTAATATAATTAAAATCATAAATAATTTTTTAATTGATAATTCATAAATTATAATTTTAAAAAACTCTTAAAAATAAATGTACTATTAACTACAGTAATTATACACATAACAAATAAAATAAATATAGTCAAACGTATCGAATTGAATTATTGTAGTTATGAAGGTACTGTAATGTACATGGATTAGGCAAATTGGGAAATTCATTAATTTGATTTTGAGCGTAGGCTCTAGAGAGCAGATTTGTTTGTGTATTATTAACGCACGTGTCCCCACACGTGACCCAGTCTCTGTCTCACTCCATCCCCTCCATCTGAACTCTTGCATACAATATTACTGTAAATTAATTTCTTCGCTGTACTCACACTATTGAGAGCCAGAGGTCGAGGTTGCTGCCTTGCTTAGCTGTCGCTCCATTCTAGAGAGAGAATCAACTTTTCAACTCTCTCTCTAAGATGGACGATCAACCAATGCCCACTCGCTGGTCCTTCCAGGTTTTAATTTCTCTTTTCTGTTTGTTTACCGAGAAAAAATAATTCCCTACGCTAGAAAAAAGAATACGCGATTCTTGATTTCTTCTTGTTTTCCTTTTTTGATGCGGCGATTCTTTGTACTGCATTTCTCCGATCCTAGTAAAACGAATTGCTGCGGTAATTTTATTCGTCATGCACTGGTAGACTGAGGATCCATTTTTTTAAAAATATTTTCCTTGTTCCGTTTTCTCATCAGGTAATTAGAGCTGTTCTAGTTTTTTGGATCGATTTTATTTTTTGTTTCTAGCTTTCCGAATTTCGTGGAAATTTAACTTGGCTCTTTTACATTTTTTTTAAAATTTTTTTTTGTTCTTATTGGTTTTGTGGATTTGGACTCCTGAAAGTCTTGGAGTGAATTTTATGTGTGCTGCCGAGAATTTTACGTAATTTTTTTGGATCTTCAGGACTTCAAATTGTATTATGATGCTAAGTTTGGTAGGAAGAAAGTCACCGAGAAAGGTGTGACTGCTGATAAAGCTGTCGGCAATGGAAGTTCGTTGGGCATTGCATCCAATGGCAATCTGCATGCCAAAAGAGCGTCCGATATGACTATTTACGAACAGTTTCAAAGCCAGGTACTATGTCTGATACGTCAAGTTTGCCAGTGATTAGTGAACTGGTCATACTCCTTCAGGTATCACTCATTTGCGCATCATCATTGCTTTGATTTTTCGTGTTTCAGGGGCAGAATGCGGCTCATGCAAATGGGTTTTCTCCAGACAATGTGGACGAAAGGCCGTATGATTTTTTAATCCATCACTTTGTATTCTTGGACTTTGTAATTAGCACATACTTAAAAGCGTTAGGTGTTCTTTTTCGGCTGTGAGAATCAATCAAAGAAAAACAGAGGAGGAACAGTATTAGCCAACTTGAGCTGTGAAATAAATTTTGATTGGATATCAAATAGCTATTAAAGCTATTAGTTTCAATTCTTGAAATTATTTGATTAACTATGGGTTATAAGTTGATTAATTAGGTAATTGACTGGTTGTGGGGTACTACTACTGTGTATGACACTTTAATTGTATAAGTCTGTAGTATACTACCGAAGTGTATGTAACTGTTGGTGCTAACAATTGAAACAAATATTTAAGAGGACACAATATTCACCTAAAAAGGCCCCTGGTGAAATTTACCTAGTTAGAGCAATTTATTGGAATGTTAAATGTCATTTATATCACAAACATGAGCTTGCCATTCATAATTGATTGTGTAACAGATTATTTCAATGATGGTTAAAGCTCTTGATACTTAAAAAATAGACTAGCAGGATAGGGCAATGATAGGATCAATGAAGTTTTTGTCTTCTTTCATTGCCTTTTGAATTTGCTGAGATTTATGCTTATTCCGTATCTCTGAGGTTTTCACCCCAACCTCAAGGAAAGAAACCAACAACATCATGTAGTTGTGCATATTTATCAGCCACAATTGATCCCTTAATATTTACTCACAATTTTAATTGTTAGTAATATCATCTCATGAGTTCTCTGACTCTAACGGTCTATCTGGAAGATAGAGATGTTGTTCCCTGCTAAAGAGAAGAAACAGACAATAACTTACCGTTGTGCATCTTTTAGAAGTCACTACTGAAATTGATCCTTTGATCTTTACTCAAAATTGTAACTATGAGTAGTATCTATCATCTTGTAAGTTTTGTGATTCTAAGTGGCATTATGGAAGATAGAGAGTTTATTCATTCTCAAAGCTACTGATTGTTATCCTTAACATTTTCAGCCAGAAGTCTTTGCTTCCACCTTTCGAGTCTGCAGATATGCGTTCTTTAGCAGAGAGCCTAAGTAGGTAAATTTTCTCTTATCTCAATCTTCCCAACACCCTTGATACAGCTGATGATTATATGGAGATGACTGCATGGAGATGTTACTTGTGTGTTGGTCAAGGTTTTCACATGTGATTCTATTTTGTAAGTTCTATTGTCATGTATGTTTATCATTGCACATCATACCATTGTAGAGATATCATTCGTGGAAGTCCGGATGTGAAGTGGGAAAGCATCAAGGGGTTAGAGAATGCCAAACGTTTACTGAAGGAGGCTGTTGTGATGCCAATTAAGTATCCCAAGTAAGTATCTCTATTGAAAACTTTCTGAGCCTAACATTCCCTAGAGCTATTGATAACCTTTGTTTCACTGCTTGTCAAAATATTCTTGTATATGTTACAGATGGGATCTTTTTATTGGATGTTGTAGATAATTTACATTGATAAATGAAAAAAACTCGTGTTTTCAATTTAAGATCAGTTATTGGATGCTTACATACTGCTTTAATTTTGTAAGCAATATCTTAAACCAATATTTTATCTAGATTCTAGATCTTGCATAGTAATAAATTTATAATATTTCATGATGTTATAAGGTTTAGATCTAGATGGAATATTCTTATATATATAAACAGCTGGAAATTCCAATATTTTGCTTTACTTGTATGTCTAGTTTCCTTTACTATCTCAATTGAGTAAATCATACATATTTACTTTCCCAAGCATTTTCATGATTTTCACAGCATCAAATGACTTATCTGTTTACCTCATAAATTAAATAGCTTGCCTATAGGTTGCAGCATGCAGGCAAGAGGGAAGTGGAAGTTAGGATTTTGGAAGTGTTTCAAAAACTAGTGAAATACCAGTGTTTCATCTGAATCTTCACTCTTCACACCTTTTTTGAGATAGAGTAGTCTCTTTTGGCTTCCTACTTTGCAGGTTTTAGCGCGTGCTTTCTGGAATGGGGTGATTTACAAAGGGATGTATAGCTTTTATGAGCAAGCATACTTTTTCTTTTATTTTCTTCATGTCTTGGTAGCTCTAGGAGGATTGCTTATTCTCTCCTTCTTTATGATTATTTTCTTTCTTAAAATGTTTCTTTTCTTTGTTAGAAAAAAAAAACTCTTGTTTAAGTCTTTGAATTGAAGGGAGCATATAGAGGTCTGGCTGACTCATATTTTGGATGCTGCTTGTCTGAAAATGACTGAAAAATATACCTCTAGATTTGTTATTTTGCAAATTTTAACCACATCAGTCATTTACTGTACATTTTATTTAAGTCTTTAAGATATGCATTCCAAGCTCCTCATAATGCTAAAAATGGCTGTATTAAGATATTGTCCTTAGAAATGGTTAATGGTTAACTGATTGATTTGCCAAACTTGTGTTTGTCCAAATAAAATTTTTCTAGATATATAGAGTGAAATCTTTTCTCATGGTCAAGCTATTCTTTCTCATTTGTCTAGGTACTTTACTGGTCTGTTATCACCATGGAAAGGCATTCTCCTTTTTGGCCCACCAGGAACGGGAAAGGTTTGTATTGATATTCCATCAGAAATATTTACAGAGTTGCCACTTCAGTGTCGATTTAAAATTGTGACAGAAAGTTATTGTGGGTGTGTGCATGGATAAAACTACAAATTCAAGAATAAATTCAGTTGGAAGAAATATACAGCTATTCTATTTTCATATTTTGATGATTGTTAATAGAAGAGTTTTATTTTTTTTAAAAAAATTGAATAATTAAATAACTCCTAACTTTTGGTTTGAATGTTGTAGACAATGCTTGCGAAGGCTGTTGCGACAGAGTGCAAGACTACTTTTTTCAATATCTCAGCATCGTCTGTTGTCAGCAAATGGCGAGGCATGTTACTTACATCTCCCCTCCAGACTGAGTATTTATGTTTCTTTTGTACATCTTAATCTAGGTATGAAAGTTGGAAATGTTCACTTTTTCAAGAAAGTGACTGAAATCTCTTGCTGATGCATCGGGGTGGAATAATTTTAGTGTAATATTTTTTTAAAAGAAGCTAGAATATTTTTCTGGAAGATGATACTACTAACTATTGTTCTTCAAATACTATGATGCTAACTACCATAAATCTTGCCAATTATTCATACAACCTATTTGGTTTGGAAGTCATTTGTTCAACACCCTCATCCTATGTTTTACTTAGTCAATAATCAAATAGATATGGACAGACACACAGTTATATCACATTGAAACATTGGTCTATTATCAGCCAGAGGAGTGAAAAACAGCCATTTCATAGAGCATGAATGATTTTAAAACAATTGGTTGCATGACTCTCTAAGTGATGTTTAACCTGGACCATTTGTTGTGTTCTGTTTTGCTGGCATCTTATTGTAAATCAATTATCTCAAAGAATGAGTGTAGAATATATATGTATTTTATATGGCACCACTTCAACAGTTAATAACCTTCTCAAATGATCTTTTTGAATGATTTTTATTATGAGTTGTTATTCTTCAAATATCATTAAATTTGGTGCTTATGGTCTAGATGATGAGAGCTTCTAGTTCAATACAAAACTTTGTCAAATTACATTGCTAAAACTAGATATTTTAGAAATAGTTTATTTTTGTGACAGTATTTTCCTTATTCCATGCTCATTTCTGGATGTATGTCTGCTCATTGAACTTTGTTTTGGAATGCTACTTATATTAAAACTGATACGACAATGCTTTAAGAAAATAGACTATTGAATTGAAATTAATTAATTTGTCCTTTTTAAATTTCCAATACCCTTTTCTCATGAAAAGACCCCAAATGCTTTCCATTAAGTGGTGAAATGTTGTTGCAAAATTTCAATTTCTTTGCTACGTCATCTTAATGGCTATTTCACCCGTCTTTTCATTCCTTTTTCTTGATAGAATGAGGGCTCTTAGAGTGCTCCTCGTACTCTTTGCTGTATTTTGTTATTTTACAAATATGTGTATTTACAAAATTTATTTTGGACTGCAGGTGATTCAGAGAAGTTAGTGAAAGTGTTATTTGAACTTGCAAGGCATCATGCACCCTCAACAATATTTCTTGACGAAATTGATGCAATCATCAGTCAACGTGGTGAAGCTCGCAGTGAACATGAAGCAAGTAGACGGTTGAAGACAGAGCTTCTCATTCAGGTGCTGCTTGTTTCTTACATTGAGCATACCGTTGTTATCATCAAGTATTGATTAGATGCTAATAAGATGATTTGCCAATTAAACAATTCTCATTCTTTGGTTTCATTTCCTTGTTAATTTAAGCTTATCTGATTTTTTCCATTTTTTTTATAAGAAAAGGTGAAAATAAAGTAGAAAATAATGAATTGCCGAATTGTATGATTTGCTATCAATGTTACAAAATCACAATGATTCATCCATTTGCTGTAAGACTCATGTTCATTTTTAATGCATTACTTCATATGAATTATTGGCTGGCAAAATCATGTCAAATCTTGTGATTCAAATTGCAAGTCTTAAGTTAAGATTCTATGTTTGTATCAGCTTTCGGATAGAACTCTTGAAAAAAAAACAATTATGTCTTAAAAGAATTGTTTTAAGTGCTTCAATCATTGTGTTGTAACATGCCCTTCCATAAACTTGAAGATGAAATTTAGAAGGTTGTGTCACATCATCTGCTTATACAAGCAGTAATGATAATCTTCAGATGTATAAAAAATTTCAGTACTCTAATGTGTTGTTTATGTTCTTCCTATTTTATTTTGCACATGGTCCTGTATTTCTTGTAGTTCCCTTGCAGTATGCAAAAGATCCTTAAACATCTCATGCATAATTTGAACAATAAACAAAGCTTAAGGAGAGATTATTTCTCATAAATATCCAGATAGATTGTTAAAATTTTGCTTTTGCAGCTATACTTAGTTAATTCACTAGTTATTTAGGTTTCCCATGAGAGTTGGCATTTGGTTTAGGGTTTAGGGTTTTTCGCTTGGGAGCTTGTGGCCTCTGCAAATTTAGAATCTGCATATTAATATGCATTATCATCAACGGAGTGGCATATATATTCTGCTGTGCATTCTCGAAAATTAATAATTTGGATTAAGATTGCAGATGGATGGTTTGACAAAGTCAGATGAGCTTGTTTTTGTTTTGGCGGCAACAAATCTTCCCTGGGAATTGGATGCAGCCATGCTCCGACGTCTTGAGAAGCGAGTATCCTTCAAATATAAGCTTATACTTAGTGTTCATGATAATTGAATAGGTCAAATTTTCCAGTTGTCTAAATTACATTTTAATTCATAAGCTTGGAATTATTGCTCTTGGGAAAGAAACATGTATCATCTGTTAGGTTTCAGATTTTATTTTTTTGGAGCATGGAATAAATTATTGGGCATTTCCTATCACCTCATTGCTCATGTTTTCTAGACTACTGGATTTTGAACTTTTTATTCTTTATAAATGAACTTGGCATTCTAGTTGCTTGGTTTGTGATCTATGGAAATGGAATTATTGTTTTGCGGTTAAATTTCAATTTGCATTTTACTTGTAGTCCGTGTAGACATGCATTGCTAGACAATTACATGTGTGTTTGTAAACTTGGTATGCTTGAAGCTCATTGTATCTTCTTTTTTTCATTGATTCAAGAGTTAGGGACGTACAGGAGTTTGCATTATTTAAACAAGATAAAAATGTTGCTGCGTCATACTAAATTCTTACTCCGTTTGATCAGCAAATTGATCGTTATTCCCTTTTACTATTGAGAATAGTTCTGTTCAATGCATATTTGGATGAAGCTTAATAAGAAATCTGATCTTGCTATTGGAAGCTCTATCAATCATTCTCTAATGGTTATCCTTTGACCATAATTGAAAGATCCTTGTACCACTTCCAGAACCAGAAGCGAGAAGAGAAATGTTTGAGCAACTCCTTCCACATTCTGATGATGAAGTGATCCCCTATGATTTACTGGTGGATCAGACAGAAGGGTATTCAGGCTCAGATATCCGACTACTCTGTAAAGAGACAGCAATGCAACCCTTGAGACGCTTAATGTCACAACTTGAACTGAGAGAGGAGGTGGTGCCTGAAGAAGGTATGTTCACAAAATCTAACCGCAACACAGTTGTCAAAATGTGTCTACACTGGAAAACTGATAGTTGTTCCTTTTATGAAGATTTTTTTTACCTATAAGCAATTTTCTTTGAACAATGTGTTAGCTATTCTCATAAATCATTAATGTTGGGTTGCAGAGTTGCCAAAAGTTGGACCAATCAGACCTGACGACATAGAGACAGCTTTAAAGAACACAAGGCCGTCTGCTCATCTCCATGCCCACAAATATGACAAATTCAATGCTGATTACGGTAGTCAAATACTACAATGAAAAGATATAGTTGTTATTATTTGGTCGTCCACGATTTGATTGGCATAATATACTGCTGTACAACTAGGAAACATTTTGGTTCGACTGACGTTAGTTCCAGTTTTTCATGATTTGCGACTTTGCATTCCTTTTTCTCCACTATAGTACTTAGTATTTTACAATCCTAAGTAACAAATGCATGTGACTGTATTTTTAAATTCCCTCATTATTCAAAATTAGTATCATTATTGTCACCCTTTTCCCAAAAGTTTATTTTACGCAGTGTCTAATAATTCGGAAATCAGGACATACTTAAGCATCAGGTGTTCAAAAAACTAATTTCTACACCGACAGAAAATCCAAGCCTTCCAACATGCTCTCACCATTTATGCTCACTATTGCAACCGCGAAGGTGGAGTATCTTTGGTTGGGAAAAAAAAAAACAAGGAAGAAGGGATATGAAAAGTTTTCTGTTTGTTTGTGGACCTAAAAAATAGGGAAGAAAATATTTTTTACGGATTCTATCAAAATTTTGTTGGGGGAGGGAAGTTTGTTTTTTTTTTATTTTTTTTAAATTGTTAAAATTATTATATAATTTTAAAAAATTAAAAATAAATGCTATTTTAATAAAAAAGTAAAATTTAAATTTTTTAAAGTTAAATTTTATTTTTAAAATTTATATAAAATAAAATTTATATTACTAATATTTTTATTTTATTTATCTAAATAAAAAAAATTATTTTTATTTATCCAAATAACTTAATTTTTTATTATTTTTTCCTCTCTTTTCTTTCTATTTTTTTACAATTCAAATAAAGATTAATTGAAAAAAAAATAGATGCATGTTTGAAAAAGGAAAGGAGAAATGACATTAAAAGAAATAGATGCATGTTTCCAGGAAAGGTGGAATGGCATCCTATGTTAGATATCCCACCCGGAAAAAGAAAGAATTACATTCTATTATTTGATCACAAATCCATTTTCTCTTATAGGAGAATGAGTATGACCATTTCTAATTTTGAGGGTTGAAATGAATCAGGACTGCGTACCAAACATGATGTACTTAATGTTTTTCATTAAATAAACTGTGTGCTAAAAGAATCAACCTGGTCAAAATTACAGCAGTACAGCTCCAACATTATAAATCGTTAAAATAATTAACTCACTCCAAATTTCGTCCAAGAATATGATATGACATTGATCTGTGTATAAAGAAAAAATATTTAAAATATTTTAAGAATTAAAAACAGAAATTGAAAGAGATGAAACCTTTTTTTGTTTTTTATTTTCATCTATATATTTTATATTTTTTTCTTTATCAATTTATATAAATCAATATCATATCACACCTTCATTACATATTCCTGAATTATTGGATAAAATTTCTTGTCCTTTCACTCATTAAC
This sequence comes from Canavalia gladiata, assembly GCA_037954105.1. Taxonomy (NCBI): domain Eukaryota; kingdom Viridiplantae; phylum Streptophyta; class Magnoliopsida; order Fabales; family Fabaceae; genus Canavalia; species Canavalia gladiata. The sequence goes on along the minus strand of CM075658.1, from coordinate 15,394,603 downwards.
TATATTTTTTTATTCTTAAATCATACTTTTTAAGGTTTAAGTAATTATATAATGATATTTATTATTATTGTTATTACAGTTGTCGCTTGATTAAGATAGTATTTAATAGGTCTAGAAATAACGTAGCATTTGGTGTGCGTTTGAAACAATTTTTTTTATTTCAACCCTTTTAATAAAATAAAAATTTATTATTTTTAATTTTGTGTTATGGCTTTTTTTTCTCTTCTTAAAACGTATAAAATACTAAATAGAACTTACATATCTTAATTCAATTTATTTTAGCACATTTATTAAATATTTTCAATATTATAAACTTAAATATGATTTTAGCCTCTCAATTGGTACTAATTTTTCTTTTAGTCTTTTTAAACATTTTTTACATTTTTTTTATATTTGCACAATTTATATGTTTTGGTTGTTTCTTGCTTACATCAAGCACACAGCAAATTAATGTGTGGCAGCTTTTAGCGGCCCTGTCGCTTAATCATCGCTAGGATCCAAATGTGTTTGACTATAAAAATTCAAGAACTAATATGATAAAGGGAAAAAATGGAAAAGTTAAAATTAAAAGTCATAAAAATATAAGCACCATGACAATTTTACGCCTGATATTATTATAAAAAGGATGAAGTTAGTCATTATGGGATGAGATCAACAAATTAACAAACATTTCATCAAAGGATATCGAGACTAAATTAATGACAATTGATGACGAAGACATTTTTCAATTCTTAGAATGATAAACAAATCACAGGAGAAAAATATTACAGTGTCAATACAGAAAGAGAGAAGTGACTTGATTGTCGAAGTAATTAAAACACATAACAAACCTGAAGTCAAACAATTAAACTAACAAATAAAATAAACAAATGCACCAACTAATGGATGCTCCGATCCTTATTGTTCTTGCTTTAATTAAACCTTATAATTGTAATACTGGTCCCACTTATACGTTAACCTGCAAGATACAAAGTTAAATACTGTAAGAAAGAATATATATATATATAAGCAGCCAAGTTATCTCCATTAATTTTGATTTGGTGCAAATTAAGGGGCTTATTTTATAATCCCGATTTTTTCATAACTTAATTTTCATACTCATGTTACTTCTCTTTCTGTTTATATATTTTCTTCACCATATTGTGTATCACATTTATCATCAATTCTGTCTTCTGTTATTATATTTTCTATTAACCAAAAGAATAATAATAATAATAATAATTTCAGTTCTTTTTACCATAAACGAGTACCTGTGAGATAATAAATATGGAATGAAATCATTTCCTTCCAAAAATCTGTTGGGTGGTGGGCAATTTAGTCCCAGAGGGTGGAGGGTTGGAATTACTATCCTTAGGGGATGGCTTTGTTACAGGGGTAAGAGCCTCTTTTATGGTTGGCAATATACTTCCACTGGTTTTCTTTTGGCCATTGGAACTCATTGTCCCAGCTTCTTAATTGTTTCAAATTGGTACTGCTTTTGTGTATATAGACGAACACCTAATGTTTATGCATGAATCAAACATAGCAATGTGGTGTATTTATAGGGAAACTTGCCTTCCATCATTATTCATTGCATGGAACTTAGCAAGTGATTGAGGGTAATATACTTAGAAAATTCTGGTATTTTTCATGTTATACAAACTTTGAACTCCCAGTCTTTATGCAAGATATCATAAATATGTAACACGGGATATGTAATTAATTATCCAAGTTGATCTCAAAGATGTAGAAATTTACCGTCACGAAAACTCTCTCTCATCGTCAATGATTTGAACTTTGAATACTCGCCATTTTCAGCTCTTTCCCCTTAATTGGTGTCTGTATCCCTCTCTCTATTTGCATTTTCTTTTCCTATTATTTTCACTTTTCACACTCGAGACCCAATCGTATTTTGGAATTATAAAAATCAAAATATATACTCCATATAATTAAAAATAGTTTCCCTTTTATGACCCGGGTTTAAGATGAAAAAACAATTAATACACCATTATATACGAAAACTGCGTGCAAAACTTGTATGCAAATATATGATATTATCTAACTAAATTTAAATGATTTCATTCTATTTCGAGGGAAATTATTATGAAACATACTAATTATAATTATTTTATTGGTTGAACGAAAACAACAAAAACATTATTCTTCTTTTTTGCGCATATCCAGGGGCATTTTGGTCTCCTCCTTGCGCATATCATCTATTTTTGTAGTTTTTGGGTCATTTGATTAGGGAAAATTAGGAGTGTAAGTTCCAAAGTAATGAAGGCACTAGTTCAGTTGCATTTTGGTTCCTGCAAAATAAAAAAATTTTAAATTACAAATTGAATGAAACAAAGTATTAATTATTTTTTATATTTTTCAAAGAATTAACATATTCTTCATGAATTGTATGAGTTTTGTAAAATTAAATATAAAATAAATTAAAAAATAATAATTTTTTGTTTATAACTAATAGTATATTATATTAATAAAAAATTAAAAATTAAAAAAAAACTAAAATTGAAGATAAAATTAAGAAATAAATTATTAAAAGAAAAATATATATTATTTATTGATTTGAAATATCTGTTAAAAATTTCATTCAAATTAAGATTATAATAATATTAAAATTTATTTATCTAAACAATATTTTTAAATTTATTACAATGTATTAATATTAAAATTTACATTGAATTAATATTAAAATTAAAAATATTATAATTTAAATAATTAAACACTTAATGTAGGATAAGTCATGTAGTTTAATAAAACTGAAAGTAATTTTTATAAATAGTTTCGTTTAAGAATGAGAATTATAATATAATTTAATTTATAGATACAGATAAATGCATGCATTTTTTATTTGGCATTTAATTTTTTATTTTATTTGCCTATTCTAAGGTTATTCCAGAATTGAAATTAATAAATAATTATTATTATATTTTTAATTTTTTATCAATTATTTTTTTATTAAATAAATTTATGATGAAGAGTATAATAAAAAGATAATAAATATTATCTGAATTTTTTAAAAATAAAATAAAATAAGATAGATTAGAAATAACATAAGTATTTTATAATGTTGTAGCAGAATATGTAAAAGGATACATAGGAAAATATAGTAAAGTTGGACAAATAATAACAAGTAATTTAAGTATGTTAGTAAGTAATTAGGATTAGCTTAGCGAGAAGTTAAATTAGGTAGCTTATATGATATTATAAGTTCAAATGTTGTTATTTTTTGTATATAAAAAACTTAAGTATGTTGGTTAAGAAGTTAAGAATAAAAATATTTAATAAAAAATTAAAAATATTTATAACAGTTTTTAACGTTTTTAATAATTTATTTATTTATTAATTATTTAAAAAAATATCTTAAGATATTAGTTAATAAGATTTATTTTTAATAATAATAACAAATATTTATACTATACATTAATTTAATATTCTAATATTTAGAATATTAAGTTTTTAAATATTTAAAATTAAAAAATAATTTTCATTTTTAATTTATTATTTAATAAAAGAACCATTTTAATATTATTTTAGAGACTTATTTGATATCATTATTTTATAATATCTAAAATAATATCAAATAAATATTTTAGTTTTATTTTCAAGTAATTAAGAATAATTTATTTTCAAAAAAATTAATCAAAATATAATGATATTATTTTAAATTACTATCATCCAAAGAGATTTCCATATTATTAATCATTATTTTAGAATTATACCAATCATAATTTTAAAATTTAATAATATAAAAAAATTATACTAATAATCTATTAAAATTGAACTCTCTTATTAAAAGTAGTGCCAATTTAATTGATACGGCTCTCCGTATGTGACATAATAAAATTCAAACCCAGACAATAAGTTAACAAAATAATTAACTTATTTTAGAGTCACCCTTCAAAGTTCAAACTATAATAGTTCTCCCACTCATGTAGCGGTGCGTTTCCTTCCCTCATTAAAAGCCTGTGAAAGTCTTATATCCCCTTTCATTGTTCTATCAAAGCTATCTTTTTGAAGGGTTGAGGCTAAATATATTTTTCTTTTTACAAAAATAAGAAAATAAAATTTAAATTTAGAATTGTGTAAAATTTTTAATTTTTTATTATTAAATAAATTTTAATAATTTAGACTATATGTATTATTTGATGTAATAAACTACTAAATAAAAATTAAATAATTTATAATTATGTTAATTTTTATTATTAAAATATTAACTTAAAATTAAAATTATTTAAAATATATTTGGTAAGATATTTCAGTTAAATAAAAATCAGTTGAAAAATTTATTAAATATTTTAATTTTATTTAGTAAAATAGTATATTTTAATAGTTAATACTTTTTTCTATACGGTTAGTAATTTGTTAAAAAAATTATTTTAAATAATTTTATATTTTTAATTTTTAGTTGAAATATTTTATTTATTTTGATTGTTAATATATTTTTATAATCTAATATTTTGTTTATTTATTTATTTTTATAAATTTATATTGTTTAATTTTTTATAATAATATTATTAATTTTGATAAATTTATTTTTATATTATTATAAAATTTTATATTTTAAATTAATTTTAATATATACTATTATTTTAATTAATACATTCTTTATTTTATTTTATTAAAAATATTAACCCATTTAATAAAAAGTTAAAGTTACAAAAAATTACTTTGAAAATTTTTTATTTAAAATTTATTTATGTAAAGGTTAAAAATAAATATTTTTACTTTAAAAATAAAATTTTATTTAATTAAATTTTAATATATTTTTATTAAAAAGATATAATATATTTATAATATTTTAATTTATTTTTTAATTATATTTTTATATATTATTTTAATATTTATCAGCTAGTTTAATATTTAATTTATTAAATAGTTTTTTATTTAATCGATAATTTATTAATTTTTAATTTTTAACCTTAAATGATTATTTTTAAATTTTTAAATAACTTATTCATTAATTTATCAAATATATTTTTAATATTAAAATTGTTGTAATTAACTAAATCAAATACTGCAAATAATGGTAAGGGCAGAAGATTCGAATCCTCTTTCTTCGGTTAAGTGCTGGATGGAGAATCTATAGGTCGGTTATGCATGCCTTTATAAAATATATAATATTTTCATTTTATAAAAGATTATAAAAATAAATAAATGCCCTTACCATTTTGCGTATATAATATACACTCACCCATTAAAGTTCAAACATAAAGGAAATGTCTTTCCTCTTTCGCGTAACTTACGTTAATTGTGAAAATTACACGTATTTTCTTTTCTTGTGCGCATCAATTTACACAGACATAATCCTTTTAAAATATAATTTAAATATTATGTTATATATATCTTGAAATTTGAAACATTCATAACAGATAATTATTTATTTTAATTTCGTATCTTTCTCTTCTTTTGTATATTTTATTGTACACATTTGATATGCACATTAGATTTCTCTTATTTCATTGCACGTTAGTACGTTACTTAAGACCAATTAATGCTCGTATAGCAAAATTCTAATGTTCACAAAACATATATTGCATGCATTATTATAAAGACCTTTAGTTGCAAAACATAGAGACATACCATACCACCGGTTTATATTGATCGCTTTGCTAGGTTTTGCTTAATCGCTAACATTTTCGATCCCAAGAGGCAACCCAATAAATATCAGCAATATTTGTACTTTAGATTAAATTAATTTTAAGATAGAAATTTGTTCACTCTGATTATAAAAGATAATTATGAGTTGAGATTGGTTTAAAGATAGCATTAAATCTGAAATAATTTAATCTGATAATTTTTTATGGATTAAATTGAATAATTTATTTTAATTTAAATATATTTTTATTTTTTTAAGGACAAGGCTATTTGACCATCTATTAAATATAATTTTATTAATTAAAATAAATAAATAAATATATCTATATATATACCAACAAAGAAACCTAGCAATTTTATAATACAATATTTAAAGAAAAAGTTTAGAAGATAAGAATTTATGTTATATCTCGTAATTAAAAAGATCATAGGATATTTATAAAAAAATTTGATTTATCAAAGAGTGAAAAATTAATATTATAATATTCATAATTAAATTTATCATCCTAATCAACTATCAGAAATAATAGTATAATAATGTCTAAATAATTTCAATAACAGTTATAAAAATATATTGTGTTTTGTGATAATAGAATAGGAGCTAAAACAAATAATTTTTCAATATCAATAGATCTTTGATCACACATGCATATATATATATATAATATTAAAATTTATTAATATCAAAGATTAAATATCAAATTTAATATTTATATAAATTTAATTATTTTTTATAAATTATAAAATTCATAAATTTAATCTTTGATTTGAAATTATTATCAAATAAATTGTGTTTATAAAATCTTATAAAAATTTAAATTAATAAATATTTTATTATATAATTTTATTTTAATATATAATATATTTAAATATATATAAATATTAATAGTTGAATAGCATACTTATAAATATTTAAATTATTTAAAATTTAATATATATATATATATATATATCATAAAGATATTATTATATGATTCAATAATTAAATTGATAAATTTTATATTCTATAAATAATTATTAAATTAATATAAATGTTAAGTTTAATATTTATTATTTATTTAGAAGAACCAAATATAATAATTTTTTTGTCATTTATGATTTTAATGTTTATAAAAACCAAAATTTTAATTAAAAATAAATGATTAAATAAAATATTAGGTGGTTTACTTAAAAAAAATAAGCAATGATATTCAAACTAAACTCCAATTTATTTAATTTTGAACTCATTAAAATAAATATAAATTAGTTAGGATTGTGTGTGAGTTAGATATATATGCTAAATATGTATGGAATAGAAGTAGGTATTTGAATTCATGGATGTCCATCTAAGATCGATTTTATTTTTGATAAAAAAAATTATTTTAATAAAATTTTGAAAAAATTGAATTCAAACCTCAATTTAATTTTTAGGCATCAAATTTGTGATAATATATATATATATATATATATATATATATATATATATTTGTCCAACCCCATTTTAATAATTATAATAACAATAATTAATTAATAGTATTAAATTTTTATATTCTATTAAAAATATAATTTAATTTTTAAATTTTTAAACCTTTAAATTTATTATATTATTTAAATTAAAATATATTAATATAAAATTTATGTAAAATATATATATATATATGCATAAATAAATGTTTTTATAAAAAATAAAATATAAATTATCCATAAATATTCAAATCGGTGAAGTTAAGATTAGATTTCAATTTTTTATACGTATTTCTTTTAAACTCGCATCTAAATTTGCTTTACCCTTCATGTGACGAGGATGGGAAGGGCAAAACCCTTCCTCACCCCACCTCATCAACTAAGGGAAAAAGGTGTTATAAGTATTGTGGAAGAAAATCAAAAATAGGAAAAACATGAAAATAAGTTCTCAATTTGGATTAGTTGCTGCCATATTTAGGCCAACTCACAACAAATCAAGGTATCTCCAAGTTGGACATTGGCTAAAATAAATAGGATTAGAATTTTGGTTTTTTACTCCAACTTATTATGGATCAAATGGACCCTCCCACATATCATATTTAAGAAAATATTTAGTTTTTTTAATAAACCTCTTAACTACGTCAATAATTACTACGATTTGACAAAATAAAATTTTTCAATAATATAATAGTAACATATGATATTTAAAAATAATCACTTCTTTTAATAAAAATACACTATTTTAACAATAAGATTATTATATTTTTATATTGATTATAAATAACTAAATATTTAGTATTCTGACTATCGGACCAACCTAATCCCTCGCATATTAATCCATTTCGAATCAAAATTTTCAAACCAAATCAAACTAGGCAAAAAAAAGTATTCAGTTTTAAATTTTATCAATGTAACTCATATTTGTTTAAATTAATTGGTAAAGTATTCCGTTTTAAATTTTATCAATGTAACTCAAATTATAAAAGAGTAAAACTAATCAAACTCGATTTTTTAATACATATATGTAATATGTTTAAGGATACACAATAAGGATTTATGTATGATAAATTTTTATTAAAAATTATATGATTCAATATTTTAATAATATTAAATATTATATTTTATTCAAAATTTATTATTTACATCTTTAAACACATTAAGAAAAATTAAACCAATATATATATATATATATTGATATTAAAGATGACAATTAATTAGTATAATAAATTAAGAAATGGTATGTTATTATCGGTTGAGTGTACTATGTGCCTGTACTCTTTCAATGTCATAAGACTATTCAGAAGAAGAAATACATCTATGAGAAAGGACAGAACAATTTATAGTGTTGTTGACAAAAAAACGATCAATTATTTCTCATGAATCGTATGTTTCCAAATTTAGCAGTTGAAGATGGGAAACTATTTTTTAAATACAATTTATATAATTATAATATTAATAATTTTTAAATATAAAAATATTCTAAATTTAATGCACAATGCATCCACTTCCCGAAAACGATTGACAAATCAGAAATCGCTTTTTAGTCAATAGACCTTATTCTGAATTGAATGAGTTTGACATAAATTAAAGTTAACAATAAAAATATGTTGTAAATAATAGATATGAGCGTACGTGTTTTTATTTTTCAAATAAAATTTTGGTCACTCAACTATATATATAGATGGCTATAATTGTCTCGCTAAATTTTGTAATTATCATATGGTCAACTAACGTGAGATTCCCAACAATTGCACTTTTTCTGGTTAAATTTGACATTTTCGTAAGGTTAACTATCAACTAACTATTTTTATTTGTCATTTCATAGAATTTGAGAGATTAACGTAACTTATTAAGCTTCGTAGACCAAAACTTCCCAATCAAGCTAGTTGTTAAGCAGTTTTTTTTAAGAGTATACAATAACAAATAAATAGGTAATAATTTTTTATAAAAATTATATTTAATATAATAATTTTTAATAAAAACTCAGAATTTACTTTTTTTGGGTGTAATGTAACTTATCAAGCTTCAGAAACCTAAATTTCCTAGTTAGCTATTTGTTTAAGCAGCTTGTTTTTTAACATATATACTCAAGAGAATATAATAATAAATTAATAAATAATAAATAATAAATTTCTATTAAAATTTTCAGTGTTTAATTTTATTAATCTACTAAATCTTATAATTTTCAATAAACATTTAGTATATATAATTTTTTTATTTTTTTATATATATTAAAAATTTTACTTTTAAATATGACTTCTACATCTGAATATTAATATTTTTTATTTATTATATCTTCCCTGGTACTTAAATTTTATCATACGTAAAAATATAATCTAATATATATATTATAGCATAAAAAAAACGTCAGTCATCAAATTTGATCGTGTGATCAATAAAATCTGTCTTTAATAATAATTCAACTATTAGAAATTGTAAGTTTACATTAACAATTAATATGATACATATAACCCAATATCGTAAGTTTAAAATAATAATATGACGTATTATACTAATAGATAATTGTATTAATATATAAAATATTGATATATATAAATATATTATTAGGGTAAAGCCATAGTTTTTATACTCACACTTAAATTTTTATTAAACCAACACTTTTATTAATAAAGACAATGCTAATGTACAATGGAGTATTACATAATTATTGAATAAAATAATTAATAAATTCAATAAAGAAATATACTAGCTAACATTTCTCTTATCCCTATAGTACACACTTGCTTCCATATTCACCTTCAATAAACCTTCTGATTCCAGTATTGCTCAAATAAAATTTAATTAATACATCAATCTGCAAGACACGAAGTTAAATACTATAAGCAAATATATAATAAGCAACCAAGTTATCTTTATTAATTTGGATTTGGTATAAAGAGGTTTCAGAATAATATAAATAATTAAGTACCTTAAAATAACAAATATATGATATGAAATCATCTCCTTCTTGAAAAGACTTGTTGTATAGTGGGCAATTTAGTCCCAGTAGTAGTTGGAGGTTTTGAATTGTCCTTAGGGGGTGGTCTTGTTGTAGGGGCTAGAACCTTCTGAATGCTTATATTTTTGGAACTCATTCTGTGAATTAACTAGCTTGTTGCTTCAATTTGGTGCTGGTTTTGTGTATGGATAAATATTTGATGAACCATAGCAATGTGGCTTGCATGTATTTATAGGGAAACATGTCTTCATTGTTCAATTAATGCATGGAACTTACCAAGTGATTGATGATAATATACATAGAATTTTCGGCTATGTCACATTTCACCCATTACAAAACTTTGAAATATCGTGGAGTTTGTGTGAGATGTGTAACTTATGGCACAAGGAGAAATCCGCGGTGAATTGGTATTAAGATCTATTTTCAGACCTTGAAAATTAGTATTTAATAGTTATGTTTGTGACTTCATAATCAAGTTAGTCCCTAACATGTAGAAACCGTAATTTGAAAGCTTTCATTGTCAAATGTTTGAACATTGAAAACACGCCATGGACATAGCTAACTACCATTTTTACCCCTTAGGGTGCTCTGGTGTGACATTGATATCCCTGTATTTGCACTTTCTTTTCTTGTTATTTTCCCTATTCACACTAACTCTTTTCCTCGCAAAAAAGTAAGATTATGTCATGTCATGTCATGTGAAGAACTAGTATAAGGTATAAATTAAAAATAAAACATTTAAATTATAAAAAGTACATAATTAATTTTAAAATTTTAAATTTTAAAGAAGAGATTAGAAATGTCATGCATCATTCTTTAACGGAATGTAAATTAAGAGGTTTGGTAACTGTCCAAAGGAAAATAGACTATAATTTTAATATAATTATGGGTTTGAGATCAAATTTGTTTATATTTTATCATGCACAACGTTGAAGTTAGTGTCATAAAATATAAATAAAATAAATATCGAAATGGATGATAAAAATGTGCTATTTTTGGGAATTTTCTCGTCGTCATTTATTTTGTTTTTAGATACATGATCGACTTACGGCATACCAAGAAACTCAACCCGGTCAAAATTAAAACATTACAAAGAAGTAATAGAATTTTATAATAAAACATCTTTTCCTAGTTCTATAGTTATATATGGAAAATGCGGTGCCAATTTAATTAAAATGGGCTCCTCGTAAATGATAATAATATGAAGAATTAAAGAAAATAAATCGTCTATAATTTTGAACCCAGTTAAAATTAAAACTGTCAAATTGGTTTTTGATTTTTAAGTAATTTCATCTACTTTTATGTTCTAGCTCCCTCTCTTTTATAGTGTATATAGAAATAAGAATTTTTAAATTTTAATGTACATAATTTTAAAATTAAGTAAAATGAATGGGAATTAGTTTATGGATTAAATAATTTTTTATTTTTATTTTTTTTTTAAATTATCACTCTCTAGTTTTTATTTTTATCTCAATTTATTTTGTCTGAATTTTTTCTCTTAAAATTTTTTCTTTATATTTTACTAAAATTTATTTTTCACTTTTAATTTTTTCTTTCTCCCATTTCTTTATTTTTTTTATCTCTTTAAAAAATTGCAAATTTTTTTATAATATTACTAAAATATTCTTAAATTAATTTACCTTTTTATTTAAAAATTTTTATCTTTTTTATAAATATTTTATTTATTTGTCTCTATTTTTTTTCTTTCTCTCATTTTTTTCAAAAAAATTTCTCCTTTTAAATTCTCTCTCTAAATATTTAGCATCTCTCTTTATCTATAATTTATTTCTCTTAAATTCTTTTTTTTTTTTACATTTCTTTCTCTCTCTTTACAGTTTCTCTCCAATTATTTTTTTATAAAATTAGTTTATCAATTTTTTTTATCTTTTTCTAATTTTTTATTTTTCTGTTTCTAAAATTATTTTTTTTTCTAATTTTGTTCTTTCACTCTATTTCTAAATTCTTGCTAAACTTTTTTAATTTTTTTATCTCTAATTTGCTTAAAGAAAGTAGAAAACGAAATAATTTTTATAGGAAGATAAAAAAAATTTAAGAGAAAGAAAAAAATTAAGAGAGAGATAAAATTTGATAAAAAAAATTAAGAAAGTAGATCTACAGATAAAAAAAATATTTATAAAAAATGTTATAGTTTACAAATAAAATTAAATAAAATAGATAGAGAGAGATAAAATTAGAAAGATAAAATTAAAAAGAGAAAGAAAATTTTTAAAAAGAAAAGTTAAAAAGACATGAAATAATGTTTACAGAGAAATAAATATAAAGAAATATAATATTTAAAGAAAAAAAATTAGAGAAAATTTAAAGAGACTAATAAAAAATTAGAAAAAGAAAAATAATAAAAATTTATAAAAAAAATAAATAAATAAAAAATAACATTTAAAAAAAATGAACCAACTAACTCATAGGAAAGGTTAGGTCATGTGATGGATGTAACCTATTTATTTAAATGTTGATAAGTTTTTGTTTTAATTTTGAGCTTTTAATTGATTTTAATCCACATAATTTAGTTGAATATTTTTTATATGTAAATTTATTTGTTGCGAACTATTTTAATCTTAATCCATATAAGATAAAAAGAAATTAAATTGATTAAATGTATTTAACAACTGTAATAATACTAATTAAAATAAGTACATTCACTCATAGAATAGACTAACCCATAAAATAAGTCTGACCAATTATTTAAATGTTTATATTTAAAAAATATTCTATTTCACATAATTTAATAAACTTTTTGGATCTTGTAATTTTCTTTTAAAGCCGTTTTACTCCTATAACTTATTATATTCTTCTAAGTCATATGAGTTAAGACTAAATTAGACCAAATCAACCAATTTGACATTAAAATGTCAACAAACTTGGCCCAATGCTGAAACATGCACGTTATTACGTTAGACCCACCCCTCAAAGTTCAAACAGGCGGAAAATGCTTTCCCTCTTTCGTGTAAATTATATAGAAATTATTGTAAAAACTACACAGATTTTCTTTCTTGTGCATTAAGTTACACTGGGATAGTTCGTTTTAAAATATAATTTAAAACATTGCGTTATACTGACATTAATATATATATATATATATATCATTCTAATGAAATTAAAAGAAAAAGAAATATTTCGTTCCTTTATTGAAAATGATACTGGCAATATAGTATATAATTTAGAGTTTGTTTGACCAGTTGTTTTAGCTGATTTATAATTTATTCGATTAGTTTATAAGTTTGTTTTACTAAAATATAAAATTGTTTGATAAATAAGCTTATTTTTACTAGCTTATTTCACTTTTTATATTAATGCAATATCAATTATAAAAAAATTAATTAAATTATTATATTAATTTTATTATAGTCTATTTAAGTGTTGTTATAACAACATAAAGTTAATGATAATTAAATATTTACTGGGGTAATACAATTTCTTTAACTTATGCTAATAGATTTGAATTTTATATTTTTTATATTATATAAAAAATTTTAATTTAACATTGGTATAATATAAAAGTAGCTCAAAGATTCATATGATTTACATTTATAAAATTTATAGGATAAAGTTTATTCAATGGAGAAACCACTATATCGACTATAAGTTCATTTCACAAAATCAAAAAACTTTGGTTAAATTTTGTTAAATTTATAACTAAAATTTTGGATAATAAAATAAAATAAAAAATACAAGCACGTACAAAGTTTAATATTTCTATATCAAATATGAAAACTCTTCATTTTTATTAACTATGTATCTTCTTCTATCTTTTGAAGTAGCAAAATAATTAATTTTTTTTTTTACACAACAACATAATCAAATATTTATAAACTCTAATTTTTTTTATAAAATTTTCTTTTTTTTTTCAATTTATTTATATTTATCAAATTCTCTCTCTTTAAACATTTTTATTTTAAATATTTTTTTCTATAATTTTTCCTTCCAACTTACTTTTTTTTAATTATATAAATAAAAAAATTAAAGAGTAAGAAAATTTAACAAAAAAATTTAAAGAGAAAAATGAAAAAAAAATTTAGAGATAGAAAAATATATTTAAAGAAATATTAAAAAATATAGAAAAAATAAAGAAAATTAAGAAACATATTTTATAAAAATAGAAAAATTAAAAAAACAAATGAAAAACAAAAAAGAATTTAAGAAATAGAAAGAGTGATTTAAATTATTTAAAGAGAAAAATTACAAATAAAAAATTGAAAAAAAAAGGAGAAAATGATATTTTAGAGAGAAAATTCTTTAGAAAGATAAATTTTAAAAATAAAAATGAATTTTAAGAGAGTATAAACTTAGAAAAAAATAATAAAAAAGACTAATTAGAGTTTAAAACTTAAAGATAAACTACAAATCAAACCTACTTAATTTAAAGGTTGCATAAGTTAGGATCTAGAAAGTTCTACACCTAAAATAGGATTACAACATAGGGATAATGGATTATTCCATAGATTATAAATCAATTTGACAACTCTAATAAAAATTACATATATGTATAATAAATTTTAAAATTTGTTATAATATTGATGTAAATTACATTTCAATGATGAAACATATGTGTTCCATTCTATATACAAATAGAAGAATGTTATATACTAGTGGAAAAATATTTTTTACATCCGTTATTTCTAATTTTGCACATCGTTTGTTTAAGTAGTATAAAAATAGATATTATAGAAAATTGGACTTTCTATATGAGATGTTCAATTCATGTAAAAAGTAGACTTTTTACATCAGTTATTTATAGAATTTATGTATAAAGTACTTTTTTCTATATTAACTATGATCATAGCTGATGCAAAAACTCTACTTTCTACATTGGTTAATGCTATAACCAATATAGAAAATTTCTACATCGATTATTATCACAACCAATTAGAAAGTATTTAAAAAAAAATGAATGTTAACTTTGGTATAAATCCCTAAACCAACATGTTTATAATAATCCATGTATATATATATATTCTCAGCGACCAAAGTTCAAAATTACAATGAATAAAGGAAAAAAATATAATGTTAACTATATCTACTTTTCTACATATTCTAATGTTACATATTCATTACCTCCATAAAAAATATATTTCATCGTTTGATAGTATTATCAAGCCGATCTTTAGATGAGTGAGTTGGATCACTAAATTTTTGCATAGTTAAATTCAAAAATTAATATTATTTTAGAAATTAAAGAGAAATATATATATATATATATACTGAGATATGAAAACTTAAATTATTTATATACATGACTCAACAATGTCTACAAAGATAATGTTAAGTGTATAACTTATAACATAGTATTTGGATTTCGTATCCCTAACTTGTCTCTAGCACTATAAAAAAATTAAAAAAAAGTTAATATAATTACAACATAATATAATAAAAAAATTAAAACAAATAAATTTTTATATTAAAGTATTTACACATGGAACAATATGTGTGGATTTTTAAATAACTATAGAATGTTTGCCCTTCAATAGATTGAATACATTCATTACCAACATATAGCATTTATGTAACAATATTATCTCATATCTCTTTATGATGATCATTTTAAATAGCATGTACATCCTCAATTTTATTTTCTTCATTCACAATATGATTGTTTGATGAGAAATGATCCATCGAAATATCAATATTGTCATATCAATAACGTCATCATTATCAATTATGGTCTTTTATTGAAGAACTATTGACCATCTTTTGTCAGAAGAATCTTCGATATAAAACATTTGTTTTATTTGGTAAGTCATGATAAAAGGTTTATCCTTATAAGCTATTTCACAAAGGTTGACTAATATAAACCTCAATTCATCATCTTATAAATCATTATTACTATCAACTTACTTGCATTTAAAACAAGTACTTGAACTTAGTGCAATCAATCTCTCAAATCTCTTTAATAACTCCAAAGTAAGATATGAAGGTCATAATAGGATTTTTATATTTTGAACTAGAAAAGTGCATTGACTCAGCAACCATCATTACTCCATTGTTTTGCATAGTACGTTTTTCATCCTGAAACTTAGTATAAAAGAAAAAGCTATTAATATCATATCCGCTCCAACATATGATATCAAAGTTAGGATCATGTGCTAGTCATTTTAAAGTATAAAAAATAGCATCATCATTCTTGATGGTGTCATTAAACTAGGATAAAAAAGTTTTATAATGTTCATTTAACAACCAATTTTATTTGAAGGTGTTTTTTCCTTAATGATGGTTTTGTAAGCAAAATAAGACTAAACTTCATCAATATTATTCAAAATATATCAATGTGCTTGAAGGACTTCCTCCCGATCCATATTTTTAACAACTATTTCTCGTATACCTTTACTTCCATATCTTTTATCATGACAAGATTTAGGAATTCTCATAGGTTTCGCTTCTGATAAATATTATGTATAAAACTTAATAGTCTCTTCTTCTATGTACCTTTCAACAATAGATGTTTCAAGATGTTGTGAATTCTTAACATAACCTATTTAGTGTTTTCATGTACCATTCAATTGGATACATCTACCATAGATAAACGAATCCACATAACCTAATCTCCCTCATTATATGAACAATTAAGTAAACTATAATGTTAAAAAAAGATGAAGGAAAATATATCTCTAATTGACATAAGATAATCACAACTTTATTTTTAAACTCATCTAATTTTCATGGTCAACAAATTTGCTACATATAACATTGAAGAAGAAGCACAAATTACTTGTGGTGTTTTTAACTTTTTTAAGTAAAATATCACAGATAACCACTAGTAATAGTTACATCAACACATGATAATCATGAAATTTTAAGCCAACTTGAGATCTTTCATCAACACAAACCTTCTAAAGTTTGAAGAATAACCATGTGAAACTTTCACACTATGTTGTCATTCACAAAAACTTTATTTTCTCTTTTTTTGACAAAGCATAACATGTTGGAGGCAAATAAATTCATTTATTAATAAACTGTGGACTTAACTATTCTCTTGTACCGATATAAAGTAAGTTCAATTGAGAACTAACACCATCTTTTGTCTTGCCTTGTATTTTTAAGAGGGTTCCTATAACATTGTCACACATGTTTTTTTTTTCACACACATGACATAGATACAATATCTTACATCTAGTTGCACTAGTAAGGATGATAAAAAAAATTGATTTTTCTTCCGTATATTTATCTCGGTAAGTTTTTTTGTAATTTTTCAAACACAATTTGAATGTTTCTAACTTAGTTATAAATTTCATCTTTAGTTAAGGCTTTTGGAGTGGCTTCATTTTTTATCATTCCATTAAAGGATTTTTTTAATCTATGATATAGGTAATTATATTTGAAAAATATTCAACAACCAAGGTAAATTTTTTTTTTTTCATGATACAATTAATGGCAACTTGCATCTTCTTCACAAAAATCATGATAGACTTATTCCTTAAGAGGGATCAACTTATTAGAGTAACTCTACCATGACTTACTCTATTTAATATCTTTTCTTTAATAGTTAAATTTTTATCAATTCAACTATTAAATTTATAAATTTTATTATCTAGGTTATATTTACAAAATTTCATAAAATTTAAAAGAGATTTAATAATTTATTATATAACTTCATTTTAACCAATAATATTATTCTTTCAATATAGTTAATTTGAATTTATTTAATAAAATATTAAAAATTTTAAATTTTACAAAATTTTGTAAATATAATCTATACAATTAAATATGTTAATTTAATCAAATTATAAAATTGATTATTTAAAAGAGATATTAAGTAAAGTAAATCATAATAAACTTATTCATAAAATAAGTTCATCATTTTTTTTATATGTAAAAATAAAACATGAATGATTTTATTATCAATTATATTTAAAATAATAGTTTAAAACTTAATATTAATTATATCAATAAAAATCACACAAAATGTATTGAATTTAGTCTGGTAATAAGCATAATTATATATGAATTTAGAATTCTTCATATTAAAAATCAAATTTAATATATATTAAATTTAATCAATTGAATTATTGCATTAAAAATTCACATTAAATAATTTAAAATAAAAAAACATTTAAATATTATATAAATTATATAAAGTTGCTATAATTTTTTACAATAAAAAAAAAAACAAATTCAAGATTCGAACTCATAACCTTATATAAACTATTATAATTTCTTGATTCTTTAAAATTAGGTTAAATAATTTAATTTGAATTGGTTTAATGAACTTGATAATTTATCTTAAACCAATAAAGTTAGTAAAATTAGTTTAGTTAATTAATTAATTTTATATTTAAATTTAATTAATTATAATTTATTTGATTCTCAAAATTATAGGATAAGCAAAACTACATTAGGTAACCAAATAATATTTAGATAGCCATTATGGATGCAATCCTATAAGCTATGCAACTACATTACCTATTAATAAATATAATGAGCATAAGAGAAGGTTGTTCATAATTAACGTGCAATTCTGCATCACATTAAAACATAGAGATTGACTGAACAATCCTTGCATTGCAAAATAAGTAATGTAAGAATTGATTTCAAAATTTATTTTATCAATTTCATTCTTCCATGCAAAGACTCAGTGTAGAGAAAGACAATCTCCTAATAAGAAATCTCATCTTCCTTTTATATGTTTTAGATTTACAAATTTTACATTTAAATTTAATTAATCTTTTATCTATTTTTATTTTTTATTATTGATTTTAATTTTATTATCTTTTGTTATTATATATGTCTTTTGATCAAGTTTATCATAAATTTTTTATTATATATTATAGGCAAACATGTTAATAAAATATATAGTTATAATTATAAAAAAAATTATATTGATAAAAATAATGTCAATATTTAAAATTGATTTATAATTTTTATTAATATTTTTTATAACTGCTTTAAACAATTAAAAAATTGAAGAATTTTATTTAAGGAAAAAATATTTATTATATTATTATATTTTTTATATATTATTTCATCCAAAGATATAAATATAAAATAAATATAATGTTATTAAATTTTTAAAAAAGTTTATTTATCTTTCTAATTTATCTATTATATATAAATTATAATTTTATCTTTTTTTTTATGAGAGATAATGAATATAAAATATATATATAATAATTAATATTTTTTAATAATTAAAATAGATAGATAAATAAAAATAAATTTTTTATTTTTTTATATATAAAAAAATAAAATAATTTTTATAATTTATAATAATATACTGTAAAATTCAAAATTTTATATTGAAAACTTAAATATATAAAACTTAATAAAACATAATGATTTTATTCAAATTATCCAAACTAGATCAATTCATAGAATAGACTGAAAAAAATTATATTACAATTTATAATGGATTCAGCGCCAGTAGTAGGCATTTTCTCAACGACTTGAATGAATTGATGTTTGTTAAGACAAAATTACCTTCAATCAATTTAAGAAATTCCAACCCTGACACTTTTTTCGCCTCCTTACCTTCCTTCTTCTTGCTGGAGTTAGTTTCTGCAATCTCCGATGCAATCGTTCATCGTCTCTCCATTATCTGAATCCGTTTTTCATTGTCACTTTGGTAAGCTCTCTTCGTCTTTTTTATTTCTTCTCGTTGTCGGGATTTCCCAATGCGATCTCATACATTGTTATGGTTATGCTTCTGAGTTTCTTCGGTCGCTGGAAAATGAAGCATTGGGGTTTTTTTTTTTTGGTATTGCCTTAATACCTTACATTTGATGTACTAGTGAATCAATCTCTTTCATACATTAGGCTCAGAAATGCTTTGTCTCATTGCATGGAAGTAATTTGATGAAATAAGAAATTTAATTAATTGCCGCAACTCCTGCTGGAATATGTTATTTTTTTTATTATTTTTTTTGAAGATTTTATTGAAGCTTAACTGACTTTATTCTGATGAAAAGAGGTTCACAAGTATTTCAGGAACAAAGGTCTACTTTAGCTCCACGATTCTGGTTGTGGTGAAAGCATAACAATGAGGAAGAGCAGTGGCAAATTCAAATCTTCAAGTTCTGAATTGGACCTTGATCGCCCTAACATTGAAGATTACCTACCTTCTGGATCCAGTGTTCAACAAGAACATCATGGCAAGCTTCGCTTGTATGTGCCTCCTCTCTTTCCATATCTTGCTTTTACTGTTGTTAAGGTTCCGAAAAACGGATGGTGATTTGCAATTTCCAGATTTAAAAGTTCTATATTTGCAGGTGTGATTTGCTCGACATTTCTCCTAGTCTATCTGAGGCAGCAGGTGCTATAGTAGATGTGAGCTTTTGACCTTATCTTTATTTGGTGTCTTTCTGCTTTGTGGTTTCAGTGTATTAATTATTATCTTTTAGAAAAACTCTAATGATGAAATTATTATAGAGAAATTCAACATCAAACATGACCTGCTATGATAGGCCGTCTTCTAATTTTGTCATAATCATCATACTAGGATGTGAAAGGGATGGATGATCCCAAGTTGCAAGATCATAACATGGATCATTAGGTCCCACCGAAAAGGCAAAATTATACTTTAAACATATAAATCACAATATTTAACTACAGTAATCATAAGTTTGCATACAATTCATAATAAGGTGCTTAACATAAGTTTAGATTACACAACTGAAAGTACTAAAACAAAATAAACTTGGAAGAGAGAACTGTCCACTGGCATTCCACAACTGAGAACAGAAATAGAGACCAGAACACCAAAACAGAAGACAGAGACCAGAGAGAACAGGAAAGAAAGGAGTGGGAGAGATTAGAGAGCAAAGAGGGGGTGCAAAATAGGAAGAGTAGTGCACTAGTGAGAGAATGAGAATGATAGGGGTTCTATCAGAGAACATTGGAGTTTTGTTTTCTTTTTTGGGCAACCTGAATTGCAAAAGCTGACCTACAAGCCTAGCTGCATGAAACAAATTTGGATCACCAAAAATTTCAGATCACACAGTCGTGTATGATCCCACAAATTCCCAACTCCGGATGCTGCCCAGCACATAGAGGCTTCCCAGACATGTAAATCGCAGTTTTGAGAATGCTGCTGTCTTGAGTCTTCTCTCTTGATATTTCTCTGCAGTTTTCATGATGGTTTTCGTATGAATAAAATCTTTATATTTAAAATCCCAGTCTCAGATTTTATTTTCAATCCCAAAGCCATTAGAGACATCATCTCTTCTTGAAATATCTCTGATTTTGCTCACTGGTTCTGAATTTTATGTTGGATAGGATTCATTCACAAGATGCTTCAAGTCAATTCCACCAGAACCTTGGAACTGGAATGTTTATTTGTTTCCTTTGTGGTGCTGTGGAGTTGTGTTTCGATATTTGATTTTGTTCCCTGCTAGGTTAGCTTATTCCTTTTCTATACATACTAACATGTTATGCATGATGTGGTACTTATGAAATCATTCAATAGAGTTTGCTTTGTTAATTTTCAATGCTACTTTTGCTTGTAGGCATAAGCATCAAGATTGACAACATTTTAGAAAAATTATTTGGATATGATTTCAACTTTAATTTTAATTAAATATAATTTCCCCCTCCTTGTGTTTGGAATCATTAAAAAATAGAACCAATTTGATTTATAAACCAGTCCCCATGTTTGGAACTAAAAAATATATGATTTGAATTTATTCGCAAATCAATTTCCATGTTTGGAACTCATTAAAAATGAATTGAATTCATTTTTTTAAAATAATTTTACATTTTAATCCTTCAAAATTATTATTTCACTCTCAAATGTGGAATAAGTGCAATGTTGTCAATTTAAATAATTAAAACTAAAATCAAATCAAATCAAATCCCACCAAATTTGAGTGGGTTTCTGCATGTACTTTCAAAATGAAAGGGATTCCTTTTGAACAAACAATTTCATTTATAAATCAAATGAATTTTCAAATTTTGTGATTTTAGACGCAATTGTCTACCATATGATGCATCCTATTTGACTCCGCAGGGTTCTAGTGTTGACGTTAGGATGGATAATCTTTCTTTCATCCTTCATTCCAGTGCACTTCCTCCTGAAAGGAAATGATGATTTGAGGAAAAAGATTGAGGTATATATTCAGCTTATTCTTGCTTTGACCATTTTGTCCCATTTAAATTTTTGAACATAGATTTCTGTTTCTCTTTTGTGCACATCAAGAAATAGCATTTAATGCCTGTTTACCAAATTGAAATTTTAAGACATCTTGGAAGTTTGAACCAACTAAATCCATAAAAAAAAAGAGGTCTAAGGCATAAAATGAACTTTGAACTTTAGTTTCAACTTTTCTGATTTAGATTTTCTTAAAACATAAAATGAACTTCTGCTTCTCAGTTGTCTTGCTGGTACCGAATGAATAATAATTTGTAAATGTGCTATTAATATTTAAAATTTTAAGGCTTATAATGTCCAAATATTTGGTATTTTGTGTTCTACATATGGGTTGTTAATATTACAAAGGAGGTTTGAGACTTGGTGTCAATTGAGCTACAGCTCTTAGGACACTTTTATTTTAGTGTTTTAGTGAGCTTAAGCTTCTTTTGGTTTTAATTTTAAATACCTGTTGTCTGGCTTCAATTTCATTGCCTTACCCATCATGAAAAGCATTGCATTTTCCATATGCCTTTTCTTTTAACTTCCATTGATTTTACTATAATAGTTGAATGGTTTTTGCTTTGAAGCTGATTTTATAATCTAATTACTTGTCAGCCTAGTGGCCCTAGTGGAAAAAGAAAAATAGCTGAATGATTGCATATAAAACTTTAAATGGCTAATTAGATGAATGGAAGAATCAGTAGTTGAAAACAAAACTATAGGTAGATAAAGGTGATATTTTTATTTTCTAAGGTGAATGCAACAAATTTTTGCTAACTCATTGGTGGATATAATTTATTTTTCCTTCATTTTTTAAATACTTATTTACTTGCTTGATGGATGCTGTACCCAGCAGAGTGCATGCCATAAGATGCATACAACTTCTAAGTTAAGCTTTTATTTTCTTCCTTTCGATGGATAGTAGATCTTTTATTTTTCTTCCCTTTGACGGATAGCAGATCTTTTATTTTTCTTCCCTTTGATGGATAGCAACTCCAATACTGACTTGCTGTGTATCAAATCGACGTACTCTAAATTGCTCAATTCTTGTTTCTTTCAGAGGTGTTTGGTGGAGATGATGTGCAGTTTCTTTGTAGCATCCTGGACTGGGGTTGTCAAGTATCATGGTCCAAGGCCTAGCATGCGACCAAAACAGGTTTGTATAATATATATTGATGTTAGCATGTTCCTACTGACATATCCATCAAAATGTGGACGTTATTTGTTAATAATCTGGATTTCCTTCATTGAACAGGTTTTTGTGGCCAATCATACTTCCATGATTGATTTCATTATCTTAGAACAGATGACTGCATTTGCTGTTATTATGCAGAAGCATCCTGGATGGGTTGGTAAGCATGTAGCGCTATTGTGTTTCCATTAAATACACATCAAGACCTTGTCTTTATCATCAAGACAGCTTTTTTTCTAATCTATATTTGTTATGGCTTACCATATCTGGGTAATTAGTGCAATGGTGTTAACACTATTCCACACTTGTTCCAAGATATCTCTAATAAATTATAAAACTCCTGTCATAATGAAACTTTGTTTTTTAGTCAGAGAATGTGAATATTGGACATATTATACAAGAATAAAGAAAACCTTAGGTTTAAGCCTATTGCTATTGGGCTATTAAAATGGTTGTGAGGATGAAGAGAGTGCACAATGAGCAATCAGGGATGATTTTAAAAATATCCCCATTTTATAACAACCAGGACATTTTCCATTGGTTGGGATCTACCACATGTACATGGATCCCCTTATAACCAGACTATCTTCCATTTGATGTACTTTTTACACTAGGATCATCTCATCACGTGATCAAATTGCTTCAAATAGACAACAACGAACCTTATGTCTTCATCTACAATGCATAGCTGTTTTTAATGTATGATTGTGGCTTACCCCTTCTGGGCAATTTGATTTTTATGAATTATTACACTGGTGTTAGGCAAAATTAGTATTTCGTTTCCCAAGTTTATTTTAGATTTCAGTTCTGTCATCAACTTTTTTCTATTCATTTTCATCCTCTAACTTAATTTTTTGTTCTAATGTTTTTCTCACTATCACCACTGTCTTGGAACTTAACTTAGGTGTCTGATAGATATCTATCAGTGTCCTACATGGTGACATCTTCATGGCTCTAACAGAGTGAAAAATTAAAATACAACCTGGAAACTTCAGAGGTGGCATGGTTTCTCTGTAACTCCATTTCCAAGTTAAAGTTCCTACATTGCATACTCAAACAGAGTATCACTCTGCAATTGTGGATTTTGTGTCTCTATTCTTTCCCTTTTTTCTTGTGAAGCTTGTCCTCAAATTAAATAATATCATGATCCTTATCCC
Organism: Canavalia gladiata; assembly: GCA_037954105.1. Taxonomy (NCBI): domain Eukaryota; kingdom Viridiplantae; phylum Streptophyta; class Magnoliopsida; order Fabales; family Fabaceae; genus Canavalia; species Canavalia gladiata. The sequence continues at coordinate 15,370,190 of CM075658.1, read as the reverse complement.
ACTAGGTGAGGTTGGCTACATGTAACACACAATGTTATTGGACTTGGTAAAATATAAAATCTTCTGAAATATTATTTTGCATGAGGTCTCTTTCAATAGTTTCTTCCAAGTTGGCCTACCTCTACCCCGTCTTCACAAGACTAAAAATCATGCTATTAACCAATAGGATGAGACCCAAGCCCATTATTACAAGAGTCTATCATAGAAAGAGTAGAAGGGAAGCAGATAATAATAATCCCTGGAGTTAGTTACCAGGTAGTTGTACTATGCTACATGAATTATAATTGTTTGTTAGTTGAGAATAAATAGGAAAGAGTGCGAAGGAAGGGATATTGATTGTTTAGTAAGGTCTCCGAGGGAGAGTTATGAGTCTCTCAAACGCTCTGAGATTACACATTCTTGTATCTTCTCTCAGGCAACCCCATATCGGGTGGTGCTGGGAGGTTGTCTTCATTTCAATGATATTGACTTTTATTTACCAGTTCTATCATCAGCCCTCCTCATGGATGCCTCCAATGACCTTCTTTGCACATATTCCAATCACCTTAACCAATTTTGTTTTATCTTCTCCTCCATAAGTGCCTCCTCACTAGTGAAGCTTATCCTCAAATTGAGGTACACAAATCTCATGAACATCAGGTGTCTCTTCCAGGCAACCTTTGACCACTACCATCTCTAATCCATTCCTCATCAAACTCTTATTATGTCTAATTTTACCCTATTCTAAATTCAATTTGTTTCCTTCCTTCTTCCTTTGCTTTATCTGTGCTGCACTTGCTCATACCTCATCTCTTGGGTGTAAATATATGGACATTAGGACACCATAGCTCAGCAAAATCTCACACCCTCTACATCCTGATGGCTTTATAATTGTACCCATTTCATGTATAATAAAAAAACTGTCCTTTTTTACCAACCTACAGAACCCAAAACAAAAATTGAGTTGTGGGAATTCAAATTATAAAATAAATTACCTTCTTTTTACCCAATTTGCAGTACCCAAAACCAAGGATTGAAACATGGGCACACTCAAATTACAGAAAAAAGTTTCCTCTTTTTTTATTCCCCCAATTTACAGAACCCAAAGCCCAGAAATTGAATCTTGGGCATTCACCAGTTTGGGAGTTACTTTGAAGCTTTTGCTTCGAAAAACCTTATTCCCAGGCTAGCTTGTATTCTCGTGGTACAACAGATGGCCCTATCCTCACAGTAAGAAAATGGAACCTTCGCTCCTCAGTTTCAACTCCTGGATGAATATCAGCATTCCATGAAAAGCATGAAGTTCTGAACCAGATTCTTGAAGAACCCTAACCTATACTGTTCACATTTTTTCTTTCTAATTTCCATGCAATAAGTGTATATGACTTTTTGATTCCACATAGGAATCAATTAACTCCATCATATACACATTTGTTAGATGATAAAGAAAATGTTGGAACAAAAATTGAGTTGGGGGACAAAAGTAAATTAAAAAAATGGTTAGAAGGCTCAACTGAAACCTTAAAGTAATAAAAACTTATAGAATGAAAATACCATTTTTTCCTTGGATTTAATAGGACCCCACACTTGGTCTAAGTAAGATCACCAATATATTATCTCTGGATCATAATAAAAATTTGCTCTCTAAAGAAAGTGAATGATGTACACTATATATGAGAATAGGCTTAAGCCTTTTGTTCTTGGGCACTTTTCCTGCACTGTTTCCTTGTTTCAATGATAGACAGGAAGGAGAAGGTACATGAACAATTGAAGGGATGGTTTAAAGAATATCCATAACAACCAAGCTTCATTGAAGTCTGTTTCAATATTTTTCCGGAAAATGTCACTTTTATTTTCACAAAAAAAATCACATTTAAAAGATTTTATTCTACTTGTTAAAGCTTAAAAAATCAGAATCTAAAAAATAAATAAAAACAGATTTCTAGTTATTTTGAGAAGCTATTTTGAGTAGCTTCTAATAACAAAATAAAACTATAACCACCTTTTGAAATAAAAAGTGTTTTTTCATAATTGTAACCAAATTTCTGCTTTATATAAAATCTCTAAATAATATATCACTTTTTTTACACAATCTTATATTTAATCTTTTGGTCCTGCGCTTTTTACACAATCTATATCACTTTCCTTGAAAGCTTAAACAAGCCCTAGGTGGGGTCAGCTACATGTACACAGATCCACTTATAACCAGACTATCTTCCATTTCATCTACTTTTCGCACTAGGCCATCCTTTGATTATCCTAGACCAGTTTTTGTCACCTCTTCTCAATAGGTGCTACTTGTTTCTCGTGTAATTCATTTGTTCCTAAACTAAATTTGTCTTGTATGTCTAATCATCTAACTCAACTTTCCTTCAAGTTTGATAGGCACTTTACAATCACAACCTCTGCCTGATGCATTTCTTCATTTCTTTCACAGGACTATTGCAGAGCACTATTTTGGAGAGTGTAGGGTGTATCTGGTTCAATCGTTCAGAGGCGAAGGATCGAGAAATTGTGGCTAGGAAGTAAGTACAATTGAAAATGTTGGGAAATATATACCACAAATCTTATTGTTTTTTCCTTGCATGATTTTTCATATTTCAGATTGAGGGAACATGTCCAGGGAGCTGACAATAACCCTCTTCTCATATTTCCTGAAGGAACTTGTGTAAATAATCACTACACTGTCATGTTCAAGAAGGTAATTAAATTTTGAAACATTTGCAATTGAAGTAAATGTGAAAAGCTGAGTTTTACACTTGCTTAACAATAGGCTTTCCTTATCCTCTCTAATTTTGTTCGGTTGACTTATATTCTAATTCTTGAAGTCTAAAAGTTTTAATTGAAGACTCTTCTATTTTGAATGATGTTTAGGGTGCATTTGAACTTGGTTGCACAGTTTGCCCAGTTGCGATCAAGTACAATAAAATTTTTGTAGATGCTTTTTGGAATAGTCGAAAGTAAGATGCTTGTGACATGTTAATTATTTCTATTTCTGTTCATTCACTGTTGTCTGGTATTGATGTTTGCTGCATTTCATACATTTGCAGGCAATCATTCACTACTCATCTGTTGCAATTAATGACATCTTGGGCTGTGGTTTGTGATGTATGGTACTTGGAGCCACAAAATCTGAAGCCAGGAGAGACACCCATTGAATTTGCAGAAAGGTAAAAGATCTTTGTTCCAGATTCTTATGTAATATGCAGTATGTGTAGCAAGTTTATAAACATCTACGTTTTGCTCCAAGTGTTGAAATGATTTATTGTTTCAATGGTGTAGGGTGAGAGACATAATCTCACTTCGTGCTGGGCTTAAAAAGGTTCCATGGGATGGATATCTGAAATATTCTCGACCTAGCCCAAAGCACAGAGAAGGAAAGTAAGTTCAATTTCCCAATCTCTCAGTATGTTATCGGATGGACTTTGGTGATCTAGGCGTTATAATTAGAATTATGCATGTCAGTTATTTTTGTAAATCTTATGAAATCCAAAGTCAATAATAGGAGAGAGAGATATATATAACTCACTCGCAACGTTAAGAATCACAGGGAGAGCAAAAAATTGTGCTTAACGAGATCATTTACTTTGACAATAGACTAGAGTAACATATTCTCAAGGAGAGGTGGGTGTAATCTTTTAAAAGAGAAGGGAGGATAGTGTAATTAAATACCTATTAGGAGAGGGGTGTGCAATATACCTAATATTTGAAAAGTGAAAACTAGGTGACATTTGTGTAATTGTTATTAAAATCGAAAGATGGTAAATATTTCCAGAAATCAGTCGCATCCTTAGTCAATGAAATTTAGCATTGGCAGCATTTCATGTATCTACTTATCATATAGGATATAAATATTATATTAAATTTTAAAACTTTCTTGTTATTTTTGTAATTAATTCTGTCTGTTAGAATTTTCTTGTACCAACTAGTCTTGCCAACTCATCGATTGTCATAATCACTTGTAGGCAACGAAACTTTGCTGAGTCCGTGCTGCGGCGCTTTGAGGAAAAATAACGTGTACCTTTTTACATTTTCAGTAATGCCTTTCTCCAACCCGTTTTCTTATTCCACCTACATTTTTTATTATTTAGATACACATGTTGGTCTTATATGAAGTTGCCTGATAAACCTTTCCATGGCTGCTTGTGCTCTCTGTTACGGACAAACTGACAGGAGCTAGATGTTTTAGGTATGAAAACTTTGTTGTGCTGAACGCAATTTGAATCTCGGCATGCCTGATCAAATTGTTGCTATTTACCCAATCCTACTGTCGCTGGCCCTGAAAAGCTAATGCTGATTAGCTCATCCAATCTGTTAATAACCACCGCGTAATCTAGAACTAGTCTAGATTTAGGCACTTGCTATGACTTAAAAAAAGGGAAATGTTATCCTAAGAGTACTAACTAAGGAATCAAAAATATTTTTTTTTAATAAAAAATATTAACATGCACCTATCATGATTTTTAACACATCCTAATGTAAATTTGACAAAATCTTTTCATTTTCAATTTCTTAAACAATGTTCTGGATAACAAGACCCTGATAAAAAAAAATTCCTATCCCTGAACTTTCCAAACCCAAGGCTCTTTAAATTAAATTTCACTGACTAAAAGATAAAATTAATTTAAATTAGAATGCTAATAAGTGTCCTATTAAAATGAGAATCCCTTCAGGAAATAATGAGAATCGACTAGCTGAAATTATAATGAAAACCGTGCGGACTATTAAAATGGAGAAAAAAAACAAATTTTGGAAATATTTATTTTAATTATAATAATTAAATTTTTTTTTTGTGCGTGCTTTAGGGTCAAGGATATCATTTAATTAAAAACTTGTGGTTAATCTCTTTCAATGCATAAAATTCACTCGACCGGATATTATTTCTTCCGTTGTTATCAAAATCGGATCGGACTAGCCAATTCAACCCATTGAAGTAGGACCTAGTTAGATCATTGATCTAGATGATCTACATAATTAATCAAGAATCGGTTAAACCAGTTAAAACTGAAAAGGAACCAAAGCAAAAAATAAATTTGAACCAGACTATTAAAAAAGTTAGTTTTTTTGGCTGATTTAAAAAAATAAAATATTTTGTAAGTAAAAAATTTCATACATAACATCTGCATATACATTATTATGTAACTTTTTATTATAATTTTTATTTTGTTAAACATGTAATATGATCTTTTTATATCAATTTAAAACTTCAATTGCCTTAATTTTTATAGTTTTATATTTATTCTTTTATTTAATACATTATATAATATTGAAAACATTTTATTATATCTGATTTAACTCCAATTCAATTACAATTTTATTACAAGTAAATCAAAAAATTATAATTCAATATTTTTATCCCTTCAATAATCGGTTCAATTTAATACTAAGATTTTTTACACGTACAGTTAAGGATTGAACTTTATTTAACATGCTGTAAAAATTTAACTGTTTATACATGTCAAACTTTTTTAGCAAATACTTTGAGAAGTTATGAAACGGGAAACGAGTATAGGCAAACTATTTACGACAAGATAGTATAACTAACTACAAGTAGTTAAAATGACATTTTATTACCTCACACTACATGTCTAATATATTAAAAAAAATATATCAGTATCTCTAACATATTAAGTAAAAAGATTTCGAAAAATTGATATGGAGCTTGTACTCCCAATCACCCTTATAATTACGCATTCAAATGTCATATTTGCCACAAGTTACTTATTGCTGCATCTAATCAATTAAAATAAAGAGTTTTTACTTTGAAATAAAGTTTCAAGGTATAGAAATAAAGAAATTAATTTGTTTGAATGATTTTTACTTGGCTTGACTACGGAATTGCGGGGATCCAAGAGAGGCCACAAAAAGTATTTCCAAATTGCAAACAAAACATGATAATGCACAGCTGTAAGAACGATGGACTATGATCGGTAGAACAATTAGACATATGGTATTTGGAAAACTTAAATGGGAAACCTCACCATAGAAAGTTACACCTAGGTCTCGGTTGTTCCGCATGCTAATGGTCAAGGCAATCATATAGTTCATACCATACAAAAACACAGCTACAACTAATGAAAAAAAGGAGTAACGGTGCGAATACAAGCATGGAAAAGCTCCCCGAGTCCCAAACACTAAACCTATATTCCACACTACACTATCATGACAAGCAATTACATTAGGAGGCCTTCGTTGACTCTTCTGGCAGATCATCTTCATCATGGTATATGTTCTCTGCCATTTGCCATATTTGAAGTATGTTATCTTCAGCGACACTAGCAACAACCCAATCTTCACATGGATTCCAAGAAAAGTCAGAAATTTTGCTTGTATGACCACCATGAATAAAGAGCAATTCTGGTGGACCATCTTCGGCATCTTCAGGTGACTGCTCTTCATCAATCCTGCAGAACAAATTATTGAACCTTGTTATTAAGACAAGCATTTCAAATATCCATGATTTATTATGATATGATTTAGCTATTGGTTTTTTTATTAATTCATTCTCTGGGAAATCCATCCTCGATAGCCATTTAACCCTCTGCACCTGAAACATTTGAGCTATATGCTACAAGCAGCAATGCCCATCTACCTACAAAGGAACAAGCAGAGCAACACAGCTGGCCTAGTATCTATTAAGACCTTACTAAAAATAAGTCGTGGGAGGCAGACAGAAAATATCCAATTAATTCACTTGAACATGAGGAGCTAACATCCAAGTAGCAGGCAGACCCCAATTCACCCAAAGGGGTCAAAATTTTAACAGATCAATTTTTTTAACACTAACATACATGTAAACACATACAAAATACATGCAGGGTTCTTAAGGTGGAGAAAGGCATCAGGAGTTATTTGTAACAGCAAAGTATCTACTAAGTTCAAAAGGATGTTTTATCAAACTGCTATATGACCAGATATCTTGTAGGGTAGTGAATGTCAGGCTTTAAAGGGACATGAGAAAAAAGGTAGGAATAGCAGAAACGAGAACATTAAGATGGATGTGTGGACGCACTAGAAAAGACAAGATACGGAATGATTATATACAAGGATTATTAGTGTCATACATATTGAGGAAAAGATAATAGAAAATCTGTTAAAGTGGTTAGAACGCATGTATAGAAGGTCATTGAAGGCATCCTGTGAAGAGAGTTGATCACAAGAAGGATTATGGAGGAAATGACCAAGTGATGTTATGACAAATAATATTTTAGAGAATTGGGTTTATGCCCAAGCCTAAATGACTGTGATTCATGTCACCGATCTCACCTAGTAGAATAAGACTTTTGTTGTTGTAAACATGTAAAAAGTAAAAACAACCAAAATTCTATGCAAGCTTTTTTCACCTATAAACAGAAACCTGTCACAGATTGCTTCTCAAGGATTCAATCATTTAGATGGCTTAAATTGTAACCTAGGAATGGATTTTAAAATTTCCAACAAATAACCTGATGTGAAATCCATTGATTGGCCTTAAAGCTTGGACATTGTACAGGACCACCCAAGACATAGGGGTGAACCGCCCTCCCCCCAAAAAGACATAGGGGGAATCATGAAAAATTGGCAAAAGTGGTTCAAACACACCACAGAACAAAGCAGAAAAACACTTAAACTATATTGGAAGTGTCAGTAACATAAGGTACCATGACTCAGCAAACATTTATGGGCAACAAATAATGATAAATCATTAAGAAGTCCAGAGATGACAATGATTTGATTAAGCAATACCTGCTAAGATCCCACACCATGAGTCTCCTACCAAGACAACAAGAAGCCAATATAGTCTCATTCTTTGGATTCCAGCCAACCTGGAAAACCTCCTCCCTGTTGGACCCAAGAACAACAATCCAGATCACTAACTGCTTAATATAAGTACATCTAGAGCAATTATAGAAACATATGAGGAGAATGTTACTTGTGACAATCAAAGGTGTGAAGAGGAGTGCTGATCTTCCGCAGATCAAACAACTTCACAGTTTTATCAGTAGAACCAGTAGCAACAACCCATTCATTAAAGGGATTGAAAGCCAAGCAGTTAACCTGACAAGATATCCATGTAAAAACTTTAATCAGTACATGATATTGAGAAGAGGAGGGAGGAGGAGGAGGAGGAAGAGTAGAGCATTTTTAAAAAAACTGGAAAACTGTCAAAATATGGTGAACTTAACAGAGTTAAAAAGATACAAGCAACTAAAACATAATGGACAAGAACACTACAAGGATCTGACAGATCAAAAATTTGAGCAAGCTCAAAATGTCTCTGAGAAAGCAAAAAATCAAAAGAATAGAAGTGAAATAGCACCAACGTACAACTGGGGAATGGAGTTATGTCCAGTTATTTAACCTTAGCCAGTTAGAAATTTATACATCTATCTTATTGAATTTTCTATCATCACCCATAATCAAGTCTTTCATTTCAGTATGTCACCAACACTAAACCACCAACAACACCCTTTAGGTTTACTATGTCTGGGATCGATGAGTCAAGCCAAAACTTTCTCATGAATTTCTAGATTTCAAAAGACACAGTGAATAAAGAGTGAAATTTTCAGAAGACATCACCAAAAACAAACCGAACTCCGATTCCCTCCCCTATGTTTGTCAGGTATCAAACAGGTGCACAGCACAAAACAGATAAAGAACCAGAGTTATTCATCCACAGGTCATGCTCATTTTGACAAAGATTTCCCAATTCCTCACATTAATTTGAACAAACCAATTATACAATACCTCGCTTTGGTGAGCAACAACAGATTGAACAGGCTTGCTGACAGACGGAGTTCGAAGGTCCCATATAAGCAAATACTGATCATCACCAACAGAACCAAACAGGTACTCATGCCTCAAATGCCAAGCCACATCCTCCACAACACCTTCATGCACCTAATCACAAGAACGAAAAACACCTTCCACAGTTGACAACCATCAATCAAACCCAAAAAATCAAAAATCAAAAAAAAAAAAGAGGGAAGAGACCTTAAAAATCTGCATAGCCTCGAGGGTCTTATGTTTGGGGGTGAGATTAATATCCCACAAGCAAATCTGAGCATCATCAGAACCACTAAGCAAATGCCCCTGCTTGAACTTGCTCCACGATAACCCATAGCCTTCGGTGTTATGCCCTCGGAGTCTCAAATCAGGGTTACAAGCCCCATCAAGAGGAGGCTTGGAAGGATGCTTACTATAATCAAACACATAAACCTCTGCACTAACGGTCTTGGTAGCAATAATGAAAGAGTTCTGAGGCATATAACGAGCCCTGTTAACCTCACCGTCGTGGTTGATCTGCTGGATGATCTGAACCTTGCCATTGGCGCAGCCAAAGCCACCGACGTCAGGGCGGTCATCGTCGTAGTGACGAGCGTCATTTTCAGCGTCATCGAGAGGTAATTGGACCTGGACCAGCATGAGGTAATTGGGCTCATTCTCAGAGGTGTGGGTCCCAAGAATTACCTTCTGGAGAGAGTAATCCTTGCCCGGAGGTTCATGACGGTCTGGGAGCCACTCGACGGTGAGTGAAGGCCACTCGAGCGCGTGAGTGATTACTAGATCGTAGAGAAAGGGACTGTTCTTCTTCCATATCTTATACTCTTCGTTTATGAGACGTTCCTCTATCTCACCCCTCATCTCCTCCTCCTCCTTCCCCATCCACACACTCTTCTAACTTCTAACTTCTAACTTCTAACCCTAACTCCTAACTAACACTCTCTCTCTCTCTCTCTCTCTCTCTCTCTCTCTCTCTCTCTCTCTCTCTCTCTCTGCTGCAACGCGGACAATGAAATGATTGCGACGGATTGCGCTCCAAATTACAATTTCGCAATTCCGAGTTATCCCTCCTTCCCGGGTTCTCTTGTGGGCTTGGGTTCCTTCCTTCCTTCCTTTGCTTCCCCTTTTTTATATCTCACTCTAAATTTTCTCAATATACCTCATTTTACACTTATCAACAACTGATAAAAAAAAATGAAGTTCATGGGGTTTGTTTCAATACCTTCTTGATAATTTTAAGAGTTTCCGTTTTTTTTTTTATTAATGGATCAATAAAATATAAATATATGTACATCATTTAAGATCTGAATTTTTATTTCTTCATTTTAAAAAACTGAGACAGATTAAAAAATAATAAAATAATATTTTTAAATCATTTATGATTATTAAATATTTTTAATTTTAAAAAATATAATTTCCGTTGTGGTTTTTAATTATTATATTGACCGATTTATATTTTATATTTTATATTCTCATTTATTATCATGTATTTTTATTTAATAAAATAATTTTGTATAGAAAATATTAAAAATACATGTTGGATATATGTTTTAAAATTATTTTGAAATAATAAAAAATTTAGTATTTTTTATAACTATATTCTTAATTTTTTTATTTTATACAGATAATAATGATTGAATATAATCTTATAAATTTTTTATTAAAATAATGATCGTAATTATTAATATCGTTTTTATATTAAAAAAAATTATAACCTTCATCTAAACTTGGGTTTCAACTTTCAATCTCAATTTGAAAAGGAAAATCACTTTTTGTAGAAAAAAAATAATTATTGAATAATTTTGGTTAAAAAATAATGTTGTTTGATTCGTTTAAATTATTTAATTATTAAAATAATTAAAAAATATTTATATAAAATAAATATTATTATTTATATTTATAAAAAAAATTAGTCTGTTAACTGATTTATTAACTCATAAAATAAACAAGTTAAATAAAAAAAATTATTTAAATAAATTAATAATTTTATTGATTTAAATTTATTTAATATGTAAAATTGTAAATTGACCTACAAATTTTAATTCATATATCCAACTGTAATTAATATGTTAATAAGTAATAAATAAATTCATTTAATCTAAATATTACAAATTAATCTACAAATTTTGATTTATATATCCAACTTTATATAATAAATTAATAAATAACGAATAAAAATGATTTTTATAAATTTTACTAATAAAATTTTAACTTTTATTATATTATAAAGACGATTATTTATATACAAATATATCCAACAATACTATTATACTAAATTAACATGTCCATTTAATTTATTTAACCTATATATATAATAAAAAAATTAAATAATAATTGAAATTTTTTCTTTGAACAACTTCAACCTCCAATCTTATTATCCTTAAAAAAAATTAAGCACTTTAACCGAAATTTATACATCTTTCACTTCTATAATTACCTCCAATCTACAATCAAAATTAAGCCTTGATCTCCAATTATTTTCATAATTGCAGTTTAGGTTGAAAAATCACCTTCTTATCCTTATACTCTTTGCAAATGTCATGAATGTTAAGTGTGAAATCCATCTCCATTCTAATCATGCTAAAAACCCTATTGAACACATAACAATTTTTACATTATCTGGTAGCAAATAATTCAACCTATGAGAGTAAAGTACATTTCAATCATTTATTGAAATAATTTTTTAATATTATTTAAATTTTATAAAAAAAGTATATTAACATTAAATATGTTATTATCATAATCTTTAATAATATATTTATTATTATTTTATTTTTATTATTATAAACTTGTACTCCTATTTATTAAATTCACAAGATAATTTTGAGAAAACATTCACTGAATAATTTTTTTACAAAACAATAATATTGAGTATTATTTTAGATTTTAAATAAAGTATTTATATTATTTTTTATTTTCTTAGTTTTTAATATTATTTGAATTGTTCTCTTAAATAATTGAAAAATGTTTAACTCTTAAATTATTTTTTAAATAATTTAAAATATTTAGTTGATCATAATTTAATAAATATTATTTTCTATGATTTTAAAAATTTTCTTAATTTTACTATCCTATTATTCAATCACTTTTTTTTCTTTTAAGATTATAAAATTAAAATATTTTATTTTATTTATTTTTCTATTTTTTTCAATATTTCTCTTCTCCTTCATATACACATCATTATTTCATTTTAAGTAATAGATTTTTATTTCTTTCTTTACATAGTTGCTTCTTCTTTTTTTCTTTTTATATCTCTTTTTAGTTTTTTTTTCAATTTAATATTATTTTTTAATCAAATCTTAATTATAAATATATAATTTTAATTATTTCAATTTTATCTTCTTTTTCACAGTTTTATATTTTTAAAATGATAGCATTTTTATTTCTATCTTTAACTCAAAATTATAATATTTCATGGTTACTCAATCGGAGATTGTCATCTTTTTTTTATATGTGAACATATTATTGAATCTTTTTTCATATATAAACACATCATTAAATTTTTATTGAGAGAACCCTAAACTTTCTAATGATGTGTTCGAATTCTAATTCCAACATTATTTTCTATTCATTTTAGATTCTATTGGTTATTAGTTTAACTTTTGTTTGAAATTTAATGTTTGTATGTTCAATAATTTATTTATTTTTTAAATTTGATTATTTTATATTTTATTCATACTTTGTAAATTTAAAGGAGCAAAATTTTAAAGAATTCAAAAATTGACAGCTGACTCTTTAAGATTTAAACTCATTAAGACAATAAAAGAAAACTTAAGTAGAATGTAAGAGTAATTTTAAAACTACATTAACTTTAAAATATAATTTCATTTATTATTTAAAACTTTTAAAATTAGATCTAATTATGTTTAAGATTAATTTTTATATTTAATTTATGTATTTATTAATTGATGATTGAATTAATTAAAAATAGAGATTCGATGCGAGATTACATTAAAAAAAAATTAAATCAATGTAAAATAATATTCTTATAAAACAGTATACTAAAATTATAAATTTAAATATATGGTTCTCACTCACATATGTGATGATACTTTGAACTACATCTACAAAGTTTTGTAGACAATAAAAAATTATATAATTTTATATAAATTTTAAAAATTATAAACTTTTAAATTTAGAATAAATAATAAAAAAATTAAAAAATATTATTTAATAATTTTTAAATTATATAAATATACTTTTATATAATATATTATAAAAATGTATCCTATTAGAAAATTTGATAAAAAAATAATTTTTTATTTTATTTTATAAAGATGTTTAAAATTTATTATTTTATAATTTTTTCTTTCTTTCAATTTTTTGATAGTGTTTAAAAATATATATATTTTATTTAATTGATCTATTTTATATATAAAAAACTTTGTATTTAAATATTGACACGTGAAAATAAAATATAAAAAAATTAAAAAAATTTATATTAATATTTATTTTATAAAAATTTTGTAAGTTAATTTGTTAAGTTGTAATAAAATAAAATAGTTAAAATATTTAATTTTTATTATTTTTAAATAATTTTTAAAAATATTAATCTAGTTCCAAACTCAAATAATGATTTTTATAAAATTTTGATTTAAAATTTAAAAAAGTTTTAAAATTCAAATAAATATAAATCAAAATATATAGATTAAGCAATAAATATATATATATATATAAGTGTTTAAAAATTTTTGTCTAGCTTTTCCATAAAATTAAAAATATTTAAGAAAATACATATGTAACGAAAATGAATTAGAAATATGATATGTTGAAGTAATAGTTAATTAAGCAACTGATTATTAAACAAATATGACATTACTTATACGTTCTATTTAATAATTTTATAAAATTATAATATTGAAGAATAAAATTGTTTAAATTGCTAAATGATTATTATATATTTTAGAAATATATTTTTTATCCTATTTATGATTATATGAATTTATTTTAAAAATTAAAAATAATGATTAATTATTAAATTTAAAATATATATAAATATAAAATAATTTGTGTACTAGTCATTATTTTTTATAAAATCGAAAATAATCTTTTCATATTTTGTATTCATTTAAAAAAATAAAAAATATTTCTCTTTATTTATCTATTTTAATTTTTTAAAAAATATTATTTATTTTTTTTACACATAAAATTAATCTAGTGATAAAAAGTTAAAAATTAAAATAGTTTATCATACAATTTTATTTCTAACAATATATAAAAAATTTTAAGACTGTAATAAATGAAAAAAAAAATTAGGAAAGTAAATACTTTTTAAAATATTAATAATACTAATTATATTTATTAATATATAACTTTTAATAAAAAAAGATAAAGAAGTAATACTTTATATAAAATAATCAAAATAATAGATTTAAGCAATTATGTAGAATTGCTCTTTTAAAGAAGCTGATGCATAATTAAAGAAGTATAAAATTAAAACTAAAGCAGATTTGATAATGAAAATTAAATTAACAGTTTGTGTAAGTGGTTAATATATAATTTAATTTCTAAACTTAATAGTATTGGGAATGGGTGGAAGGGTCAACTAGGGAACATGTGGAGTTATCCTTATAAAACAAAAATAAAATAAAACGTGTCTGCTGGAAAGAAAAGCAAGGTAACCCCACCTTGTTGATCATTCTTCTCGTCTCTTATTCTTTTCTCTGTGGATGCAAATCTGAACATCAAATCCACAACCCAAACCCAAGCAAGCTTCGATTCCATTCTTCTCTGAAATGGATCTATCCCCAGAAGAGCTTCAGTTCCTCAACATCCCTGAAATCGTAAGAGAATCAATCTCAATCCCCAAAAGGTCTCCAAAAACCTTCTACCTAATTACCCTCACCCTCATCTTCCCTCTATCATTTGCGGTCCTAGCTCACTCCCTCTTCACCCATCCTTTAATCTCTCAACTTCAATCTCCATTCCAAGACCCTTCTCAAACCTCTCACCAATGGACCCTTCTCCTTCTCATTCAATTCTCTTACCTTCTTTTCCTCTTTGCTTTCTCTCTCCTCTCCACCGCCGCTGTCGTATTCACCGTCGCTTCTCTTTACACCTCCAAACCCGTTTCCTTCTCCTCCACAATCTCCGCAATCCCTAAAGTCCTCAAACGCCTCTTCATCACTTTCCTTTGGGTCACCCTCCTCATGATCCTCTATAACCTCGTTTTCCTCCTTTCCCTCGTTCTCCTTCTCATCGCTCTCGACACTCAGAACTCCTTCCTCCTCTTCCTCGCCGTCATCGTCATCCTCCTCCTCTTCCTCGTCGCGCACGTCTACATCACCGCCCTCTGGCACCTCGCCAGCGTCGTTTCCGTCTTGGAACCCGTTTACGGTTTCGCCGCTATGAAAAAAAGCTACGAGCTGTTAACAGGTAGGACCAAATACGCTTCCGTTTTGGTGGTTGTGTATTTGGTTGTGTGTGGGGTGATTGGGGGAATATTCAGTGTTGTGGTGGTGCACGGTGGGGACAGTTACGGTGTGTTCACGCGGATTGTGGTAGGGGGGTTCCTTGTGGGGCTGTTGGTTATTGTCAATCTTGTGGGGTTGTTGGTTCAGAGCGTGTTTTACTATGTTTGCAAGAGTTACCATCACCAAGGAATTGATAAAAGTGCTTTGCATGATCATCTTGGGGGATACCTTGGAGAATATGTGCCTCTTAAGAGCAGCATTCAGATGGAAAATTTGGATGTATAATGGACATTGGATTGGGTTTCATTTGTAATTTTGCTCTTTTCTTTTTCTTTCTTATCTCATGTAAGTGCAAAACTGGACTGTGGGAAGAAAACACGAATGATAATTAGATTGTATGTTCAATTTTTCTGTTTGTTTGTCTAGTGTTTCAATTTGTTGCTTCCTATTTAAATAAGCTATATTTGAACCGAACCTTCTTTAACTGTACCTCACTTCATTCTTCGGTTCTGGTGTTTAGCTCGTTCCTGTATGTTTCTGTTATGGTCGCATTGACATGTTGTTATTGCATAAATAGAAGTTTTTCGTTTGTCACTTTCAAGTTTGAATTCAGAAACAAAAATTATATTTATCTGGCTTTGTAAACTCTTCTCCTTCACAAAATGACTGCGATTGAATCTGTTTTAACAGTTTTGTATATTTCTATAGTATTGTATCTGCTAGCTGATTGCCTGTATAATGTAACACTACCAGGTTAAATTGCTTGTGGGGGGAATGGGATTGGTTACAAGAAGACTATTTGTTTAGTGACCCCCCTTGATGGGGAAGAGGCAACCATGCAGAATTTTTTATATTTCTATAGTATTCAGAGTTTTTAGCCTTTAAAGGAAAGACTCTTGGGTGACTTTCCTGGAAGGAAACTCTATCAGGAGGGGGAGAGAGGGGGTGGGGGAAACGCTACTAGAATTCTGATTAAACAACCGATTCTTGGTTTTCCGTATTCCTTCTTTTGCTTTTTATAATGTCTTTAATCTTCTTTAACAAAATGCAAATTTATTTTAATTTTGATTGTCTATTTCTGCTACCCCTGAATCTTAATCAACCATTTTTGTAAATCACAAATTTAAATGGCAACTGGTCAAAACTGTTGATCTTGATTTGTGTTTTACAGCTTATGCCTTGAGCTAAATTTGCTATCATTAATGTCCGCCCTTGGTAACTACCATAGTGGGATTAGTCAGGATATAGCTTTCTATCCACTTGAATGCCAGTGAAGCAACTTTGTTACGTATTAGCCAACTTTTTAATTCCCAAACCAATGATGGGTTTCTGTTTATTATTTAATTATTGCTGTTGTTAGTAAACCAACTGTGGTTGAAAACACTAAAATCTGCATAGCAGTTTGGAGCATTTTAGTTAGCACTTGTGGTACTAAAGACAAAACTTGATTCTTTAGCTGTCTGAACTCTGTTGAATCAGTAACATTGTGGCTGGATATTACGAGCTTGTTGATTTTACAGGTAGGTAGTGTGAATATTCAAGTATTTAACATGTAAGTGGGATCACATTTGTGATGGAAGCTGTATGTAGACGTTAGTTCAGTATGATTTTTCCCCTTCATTAACATTACATAGATTTATTTGCTTGTTTCAGCATACCTTTCATTTCCTAAATCGTGTCTCCTCTTGGTCAAGAAGAATAGCAAGAAAATTGTTCGATTGTTTTCGAATGATATAGATGGTAGTAGGTTCTATGTTTGACAGATTTCATATACTTCCAACATTTTGCGAAGTGGCTCTGGCAATTGTATTTGGCACTGGCATAATCCCCGGTTGTTCTGCAATTTTGACTGGTTTGATTCCTTTTTCAAGGTTCACTAACATAGTCACAGATTTGAATGCTTTTGTATTTTGAGCTGACCACTCTTTGCTATATCCGTCTTTTTTTTTTCTTCCACTTTATGCTAATAACTTCGTAGTTTTATATCTACAATGCAAAATTATATTGTGATAAATGATTATATTAAATGAACATGAATTGTTCATCATAAGAGATGCATCGAAAAATATAACCTTTGCACGCCTCCGTTACTTTTTGGGAGGCCTTTAGCTTGGTTAGAGCCAAAAAAATATAAGAATTTGACAAAGTTATTGTGGTAAAATTTTGCTTTTTAGGTCACTACTAATTCAGTAGAGATTAAGTTAATCAATCTCCTTATTAAAAGTACGTGAAATTTTTAATTAACTTAATTAATAACCAACAAATGCGTCTGCACGCAGCTTTCTTTGTTTGATGAACCATTATGGACAATAGGTAAATAATTAAAACTGTGTTTAAAAAGATAAGGAGAGAATACGTCTAAAGCATGATTAGCGGCAAGATATGTGGCAATAATATTAGGTTTGACCTGTGAAAGCATTACTGACGCAAAAATTGAAACCAAACCTGTGATTTGTAATACATGAGTGAATGTAGTTCTCAATAGTAGTAGAAAAAGAAATTGGACTTGATAGCAAGAAGATGATTTATTATAAATTTCATTTTAATAAAATTTTATTTTTAAATTTTAAATAACTACTTAATAAAAAATAATTATTTTATAATATAACTTTTTATAGATAAAATAAATAAATAATATAATAATTCAGATAGATAGCATAATATTATAATAATAATCTAAAACGAAAATTTTATAATAATATAAAATAATAAATATATAAAAAATACTAATATTATTGTTAATAAATAAAAATATTAAACTTATAAAACAATTGAATAGTTAAGGAAACAAATTATGAAAATATACTTCAAAAAATATTTTCATTAAGAATTGAAAAGTTTGAATGTTATTTCAAGTAATACTTTTTAAACTAATAATTACCTAAAAATATCAATTTTGAAGAAAATATATTAAAATATATTATAATAAAATTATTAACATTATATTTACCTTTATATTATTCATATATACATTTTTAAACAAAATATATTATAAGTATATAGTTTTTTAGTCTTAAATTATTCATTAATAAAGATATATATTCTTAAAATGTAAAATTTATTTTTAAACTTAATATAAAATATTTTATAAACTTTTAGTTTACTAAAAATAAATAAATCAATTTTTTTCATTTTTCATTTTCTTAAAAAAATAGGACACTAGAATAAACATATTTCTATTTTCAGAAACATAAAGATGAAAAATAATTTTCAAAACAATGAAATAAAAATTAAAAATATCAAATATCTTTTTAAATCAAAGGTCCCTAATTTCTAATTTTGTGAAAGATCATTCACTTGAATTATTTTTTTTGTGTAAAATGATAACAAAATTAAAATATGAAATATTAAAGTAAATGAATGATTGAAAATTCAATAGAGTATTTTTAAAATATAAGTAACTAAAAATATATGAAGTATACAATTTATGTTATGAAATAATGTTAATAAATAAAAGATAGAAAAATAGAGAAAAAAAAGGATAAAAAGAAGATAGAAATAATAAAATAATGTCAAAAAAGATATTCATACGAGTAAATAAAAGTAATTAAAAAACTTATAATTATACAATATCATTTTATTCAAAGAAATAGGTAATATCATTTTAAGTCAAATCATGATAGTGATCTACATATATGTATTATTTATAACATTTTTACTTGTATGATTGTATATTATAAGTATGCATCATTAAAATCTTGTTAAAATCAATGAGATAAAAAATTTTAAAAAATACAATATTTATAGCTAAACTTGATTTCACGTATGAAAAATATTATTTATTGAGCGCATCCTGGTATTATAAACATGTTTTTTAAAGATTGAAATTGTCAATATTTTTGTGAACAAATTTGTTGAGTTGTCATATGATCTAACTTTATCAATATTAATATTGCCTTTCATTTATAGTTTATGAGTTTAAAATAATTTTGGTCAAATATGTTAAGTTCACCTTTAACTATATAACTTTCGTCGATTTAAACAATACACACTACATTATCCTTATGTAATATTGTTAGTTTATTTATTTTTTATAATTCATGTGATTCTTTAATATGTTTAATCATAATTTTTAACAAGATGTATTTTTTATTATTTTATGGGCGGCTAAAAGATCATTTGATTTACAAAAATAATTTTTATTTTTTTATAAAATTATTATCTTATTTTTATTTTAAAAATTTTATACAGAAAACATTAAAAATAATTTTTTTCTTATTTTAAAGTTTTGAATATGGTTGTTGATCTCCATTGCTATTTACCCTTTCTAGAGGATCTCTTAAGAGTATTGTTTTGATATCCCTTTTCTTTTAAAGAATTGTGTCCTTTGCACGTGTAGATCTACCACGTTTTTGGCATTCTTTAAATTCATTAATTGCCATTCCTGCAAGGCGTCCTTTGGGGACAATTAATCATGTATAAGTATTTATAGTTGGTACATATGATTTAGTGAACTTTTGAATAACTGTGAAAATATTTAGTACTCAGGTTGCTACATTCTATAAATTTACTATCCTTTTATGATGTGTGCATGTATCAAAATTAGATAATATTAATATATTTTGATTATTTATTTTTTCATATCTTTAATAGATTAATAATTTTTGTATTTTATATCTATAGTAAATATTGTTATTATTTTTAACTATAATTTTACTATATTTAGCTATTTTTTAAAAAAAAAATTAAATATCTTTATCCTTAACATTTGAAATTGTGAAAATCTAATAATTTTTCTTTTTATATTTTCTTTTGCCCCGGTAATATTATCCATAGTCATAAAAAGATACTATATTTATTTCTGAAAATGATGTTAAACCAATTGGATGAGATTGATATTTATTTATTAAAAATTTATTATTTTATTCACAACAAGCACATAAAAAGTTAACTTAATATATGGTGAATCTATTCTTTTCATATCATTGCTACAATAGCATATTTGAGAGGGATGAAAGTTGAATATATTTTTTTAATAAATGTTCATAATTAATTTTTTACTACATAATTTTATTTAACAACTAATCGTAAACAATATTATTGTATTGGCTTAGAGACTTAAAATTCGACAATCACAAGTTTAATAAATTAAAATAACTTATGGTAGAATTACTATTTTTTGGTGTTTATATTTCTCATTCAAATTATTACAAAATGTTAATATCCTTACTTATATTAGATATATTTTGAGTAAAAATTTATAAATATAAATTCTATGTTTAGTATCTTAGCATCTATTATTGATTTAACAAGTTTTGATGTAAGCATCCATAATAACACATGTTTGCATATAGGAGCATATACTTGAAGATAAGACTTGCATATAAGAGCAATTGCTAGCATAAGTAAATAGGGGTTGTATACCCCTCCCATGTAACTTATCTGTTGAGGAACTTTGGTCATTTTATGGATAAGTGCAAATTTTACAAGATATTAACACAAGTTCTCTTTACTCTTTCTCTTTATTTAGCTTTTATTAGAATCTAAATCAAATTATTATTAATGATATTTTCAATCTCTACATCAATGGAGAATTAAAATGATGCATCATTTTATATTTCATCTCCTATTTTCTTTAAATAGTTCTTTATATTTTTTATCTTGAATTTGTTTGGTACAATTTGCGTGAATTTGGTGTAGACTAGAGAGTTCGAAAATTGAAGAAGAAATAACTTCCTCAAAAACTTATATTCCAAGATTTTTATGAAAAAAAATTGATATTAATAATCTGTAATAAAATATTTAATTTTTAAATTTTTATGTAAATGATGAAAAAAAATAATTTGTTTTTTACAATCGTGTATGGATGTTTAATTTTTTTAATAATATTTCTAAACACATGACAAAAACTTCCTTCAAAAATATCAACGATAAGAAATTCAAATTTTGCAAAATTTGACATTCTTAATAAAAAATAAAAAATAAAATTGTTTTTATAACATTCAAAGATAAGTATTAAAATAAAAAATGATCGAAATTAAAATTTTAACCTTCATACAAAATATGAAAAAATTGCTACATAATTACTTGATAGTATTATAAAATAATGCTAAAAATATCAAAAAGCGGAGAGAATAATAAGGAATAAAGAAATAGTTAATTTTATTTTATTATCAAAATGATATTTACACAAATAAATAAGAGTTAAGAAACATAATTAAAAAACTTATGATTATACTATAATACAATATATATATATATATATATATATTTAAAATCATACTATTTATTAAAAAATTAATAAAAATAAAATTATATCAAATAAAATCATAATAATTTACATATTATTATTTCATCACAATTCACAACCAAATCTGAGGTTACTCTTTCCCATTCAAAAATGAAATCAATTACTCTCCGCAAAGAATTGATCCAGACTTGGCATCCAAAACCTAACAAATACGTTTATGGAAAGAAATTGATTTTAGCGTGTATGCCCAAAAAGATCTCTTCCAACAAATAATTATATTTATGCTAAGATAAGTCAATTTTTTCAATCCATAAGAAGGCATTTTAATAATTTCAATTCTTAACCTCAAAAAGATGGAGACGTAACGTAAGAAAAAAGCAGCCCAGGGGGCACAGACAGCTCACACTGCCCTCACTATCTTACGCTTTCTTCTTCTTCTTCTTCTTCATCTTCTTCTTCCTCTCATAACACACTTTTCTCCTCTTTTTCTCAGCTAATTCAATTCCCACTCAACACACGCCACAGGTATACTGCTTCGCTTTATGTGCAATTTCTTTATCCTTCGCATTCATTCTTATTCTCTACATAGTTGTGTGAATTTTGATTTTTTGTATGTGGATATTTTGTTGAAGACTTGTTTCTGTGTTTTTCATGGTTCTATGCTTTGGGTCCGCTGATGATGGTTCTTTCATGTAGAATACTTCTACTCCTTTCTTTTTTCTTTTTTTTAAATAAAATATATGCTTTTTTCTTGGTGTTTCAAAGCTGGATGTTTGAGTTTGATGTATCTCTGTCGCGGTTGCTGTGCAAAGCTGCATTGGATTCTTGCTATGAGTTTGAATTATGGTTTAGTTGTTAAAAGATCCTGTTTTTGACGCTAAAGAATAACAGCTTTTCAGAATTAGTTTTGTTTTTTATTTGGGATAATTATATAATCAAGCATGTGGTGTGCTTCAAATAATCTTATGGAATCTTTAAATTTTGTCACGCATGACTTTTTTTGGACACAATGATTAACTATTTGATAGTTTTCAAAGCAAGTTTGAAGTTTTACTGTTTTAGGAGAATTTTACAATCTAGCTCATGGGGTGCTTGAAATAGTCTACTGGCACCTTCTTTGCATGAAAAATCTTAAATCATTGTTTGGCGATTTAAAGTGCTTGAGTATATATTTGTTGTTTTAGAATTGGAGGGAAATGATCATGTCATGTGCATTTTGGTGCTTATGACGGGGAAGAGACGCCAGAAGTTTCAAAGATAAAAATCTTTGTTGCAATGCAAATTTTATGGGATCTTTTGCTTGTTGGTTTGTTGTAGTACTTAGCTAATGACTTCTTTGGAGGGTTTTTTCCATATGATTTGTGGATTGGAAAGTTGATTGTTGATAATCTTTCTTTTGTTAGTTTCTGATTGCTTCAATGTTTTACATTTTTATTTTACATAAATCCTTTACTTCAATGCTTTGTTATTTTACTGTACCTCCTTCTTAGACCTTTCTTTCTCCTTTCCTCATTGCCATTATTGCCATTTTGATTAATAGTTTTATTTTATTTACATGTTATGTTGGATTGTTGAGATTTTAAAAGTGAAGTTTAAAGTTGTCCTTTTTCTGGTTATGTTATGCTGGTTGGTTGTTTTTCAGAAATTTGTTATCTTTCCTCCTCTGCTAGACTTCTATATGAGAAATTGGTTAAGCTAAAGGCTATAACTAATATTTCTATGCCTATTAAGAAATAACTGGTCTGGCAAACAATATTTATTTAGTCATCTAACAGTGTTTTTGCTTATTTAGGGTTGGTTTCATCTGCAATGGCCGCTTCATCTTCTCTTTTCTCCTGCTCGATGCATATGGAGGTGCTTGCTCCAAAGATATCAAAATGGCCCAAAGATTTTGTATCTCGTCATAGCAAAGTCTCCTATATGGAACCTAGTTATTTAAAATCAGTATGCTGTCCTAATTCAAGATTTCTAAGTGTAAATATATCATCTAAATTGGAACGAACAAAAAGAATCTTGCGAAGAGATGGACTCCGTTGCTGTGTTTTGGAAATTGAGCATGCACCTTGCTTTTCAGTGGGGCATAAATTTCAACTTGATGATATTATTGAAGCTCAACAGTTTGATAGGGATATTCTAAAGGGCATTTTTGAAGTTGCAAGGGATATGGAGAATATTGAAAAGAACTCTCCTGGTAGCCAGCTTTTAAAGGGTTATCTTATGGCTACCCTTTTTTATGAACCCTCTACTAGAACTAGACTTTCATTTGAGTCTGCCATGAGAAGACTAGGTGGAGAGGTTTTAACAACTGAAAATGCGAGAGAATTTTCTTCCGCAGCTAAAGGAGAGACACTTGAAGGTGAATTCCTTGACTTCCTTTTCAAATTTCTGTGGATTTTTTTCCTAAAAGGTTCTATGGGTGATTTCCCTGCAGATACAATCAGAACAGTTGAGGGTTATTCCGATATAATTGTGATGCGACACTTTGAAAGTGGTGCTGCCAGAAGAGCTGCTGCTACAGCTGGCATTCCAGTAATCAATGCAGGGGATGGTCCTGGACAGCATCCGACCCAAGTAAGCATGAAGTAGCCATGACAGATTCTGTTGCAACCAAAGTTTATTTGTGTGGGAAAATAATCGCTATATTTTGGCAACTCCATGAGAGAGTTTGAGGAGAAAAAGAAAACAATTATTTCCTAAGAGAATTGGGTATGGTAGATTATTCTGCTGGATAATACTGATTTGGGTTACCCATCTTGTTGCTAGTCCATTTCTTTATACTTCCACTTCAATCAAAGATGCCTTTTGCTCTTCTGTTTAAAATGTAGGTTGCTGAATAGTGAATAGTTGTTGGAGGTGTATGATTTGCTCTTTCAGGATGAGTTACCTTAAAAAATATAGTACGAGTCTTAGGTTCTAATTCTTGGAGCGGTCACCTTTTATGTTTGAAATTTATACTGAAAAAGAATATAGGAGATAGGAACAACCTTTATAGACAATCCTATTTTAAGATTAAATGACCTCGTCATTTTCTACCCTTTTTGATTGGTTCTCCAAGATGACTAATGATCACCAGTATGATAGGTTCAGTTTAATAAATGAGACACACATGAAGCAGCTCAAAAACTAAAAAGCAAACAGAAAGTCATTTGTTTTTCTATATACCTATCAGCCAAAAGGTAAAGGCCAACAGCAAATTGTTTTTGGGTCTTCTTTTACCCTCTAATGCATTTACTTTTTGGGATTCAAATTCCTTGAAATCCACCATACGTAAGAAAGTGTGATGAAGATTGTTGTTTCTTTATCCATATAACTGCATACAGAATATCTGTGAGATACTTGTAGAGAACACCCTTGATGTGTGACTAGATTTTCATACTTGATATGGGTCTGTATCTATCTCTACTCACATGGATTCCTGCTCAGTTGTAAGCACTCTCATTGCCACAATTGAATCCATCCATGTACAAGCGAACTGCAATTAGTCTTTGTGTGTGTTTGCATTCCCTTATTTTGTGTCCAAAAATAGTTTATTATCAAAATCTGACCTAGAAAGCTTTTTGAAAAAGTGATTATTCTGCAGAAGTTAAGAAAATTCAAACACATAAAAAGATGGTGTTGTGATTCCACATTGACTGTGAATATGGCCAAAATACTCTTTAAAAGATTGATGCAATCCTACCCTCTTGACCTAGCTTTTAAGGTTGAGCTAAAGTTAGTTCAATTCTAATATAGTATCAAAGTCTATCTAGTTATGATGTCAGGTCACTAACAGAAGTCCAATTTTACAAGCTTCATATTTCAAATGTCTAGTCCTGAGTGTGAATGGTGTATGTTAAAATATTTGATGTTAGCTAGGAATATGACTGAAGTTCCATATGAGACATGGGCAATCCTCAGTCCTCACCCTTAAGCTAACTTTTGGGATTGAATTAAGCACAATACATTTTTTTATAAATAGAACATGATTTTTCTTTTTGCCATGCTTGGCTTTTTGTTCCCATCCCCTTTAATGAACTTTCTATGACAATGGGACAGTGAAGAATGCTGCCTCCAATCACATTTAATCATCTCCCAATGCTTGTTTTTGAACTTGGTCAAATGTGTGTGTTAATCATTATTAAATTCCGGGATAAAGGGAATATGTCCATTAACATTATTAGAGGTGCTATTAGTCAACTTAGTCAATTGGAAATTGGAATGGGTTTAATTTAATATCTATAGGAAATGGGGTTAGGGTTGAGTGTCACCGTATGGATTGAGTGTAATGTGCTCTATTTTTAATATAGAGTACTAAAATGTTTGCCTGAAATCATATGTTAGATGGATCTTAATTTTAGAGTTCAGACCTATTGTGATCTTGTAGAGTTTCTGTCTGCTAGTGCCAAGTGTTTTTAGGTACCTTTTTGTTTATGTTTGTACAAATTCTGTGTTAATTTTTCGTTTCTATATATATATATATATAAGGCTTCTAGAGGCAGATTCAAGGTCTTTTATTATTTTGTGAAGATTTTACGACTGAGGTACTACTATAACAAGTTGATCTCAATGCTTCACTACCTTTTCAAACTCTACTCAGGCACTTTTAGATGTCTATACCATTGAAAGAGAGATTGGAAAGCTTGATGGCATAAAAGTTGGGCTCGTGGGAGACCTTGCTAATGGCAGAACAGTTCGTTCATTGGCATACTTGCTTGCTAAGTACAGGGATATAAAAATTTATTTTGTCTCTCCTGATGTGGTAAAAATGAAGGTAATTGCTGACCATTCTGATTTTGACTCATTATGACAAGATAATACTAACGCTATTCCTTTTCATAAGGTGCTTTCTAAAAGTTTTAGTGGTTCTTTTTGTAAAGCACTTTATAATTCCTAAAAAACAAATTTTTTTTCCTGAGTGTTCTTAATAATTGAAGTTATTGGGAACCTAAATCAAAACTAATAAGCGTAAATGTTGATAATAGGATTGAAGTCAATGATATTAAAGGAGGATAATTTGGCAAGTTGTAATAGCTTTTAAAATATCAAGAAAACTAACTAATTTTAACTACTTCTATTGGTCTTTGTAATTCAATTAAATATGCCTTATAAAAAGAATTAGAGAGAGTATGTTTAAGATTCAGAACTGTGCTTGGTATGAAGAAATAAAATTGCTAGGTAGAAAATAAATAGAGATAAAATGGCAATGCATTTCGATATCACACATGTCTAAATACACATATTCCATCTCTCCACTTTCCACGTTCCTATTTTCATTCCCAAGAAGCTGTTGAAATAGGAGGAGGTGAAAAGTACAACGTATTTGGACACATAAGTCTAGATATATTCCATTTTTAACCTTCCCATTCTTATTGGTACAAGGCACAACCTTGACCTCTCACTATTGATACTTACATCTATAGGATGACATAAAAGACTATTTGACATCGAAAGGAGTGGAGTGGGAAGAAAGTGCTGATTTAGTGGAAGTGGCCTCGGAGTGTGATGTGGTTTATCAAACTCGTATTCAAAAAGAAAGATTTGGAGAAAGATTTGACCTTTATGAAAAGGCGAGAGGCAAGTATATTGTGAATCAAGATATTCTCAAGGTGATGCCGAGTCATGCTGTGGTTATGCACCCTCTTCCAAGACTTGATGAAGTAAGCAAATTATATAAAATCTTTTGAGAATGCCCTCTAGGGGCATAAGCATTGAGTTTACATTATTGTTTCTTGATTTCATGCAGATCACCGTGGATGTTGATGCTGATCCAAGGGCTGCTTACTTTAGGCAGGCCAAGTATGGTCTATATATTCGGATGGCTCTTTTGAAACTTTTGCTTGTTGGGTGGTAGACCTGCATTCATCTTCAAAATGTGTGGAATATGCTAAACATAAAATTTTTTGCTTTAGGTTCTCCTATCCTTTCTTTTAAATTTTTTCTCTCTTTTTTTTTTTCCTGTTATACTTGCTAATCTTATAATAGGTGTTAAGAATGAGAAAGAAGAAAGCGAAACATTAGTAAAGAGATTTACTGTATATTCTTCACAGCTTACTAATTTTACATTTTGATATCCGCTTTATTGTCTTTTAACTTGCTAATTACTTCAATTCTGCCTTGCAAAAGAGAAAATAATTGTCTTTTTAACAAAAAAAAGTGAAATTTATTGTTAATTATTATGGTTTAAAATTTACTTAGATACCATAGTGTCACACTAGTTGGTGACCATGGGAGGAGGAATGCATAAAGATGAGTTGAATTATCTATTAGTATTATTTTTAAATTACACAATAGATGCAATAAAATACTTCACTATGTGTGTTTTTATATGTTTAAAGATTTCTAAGAAATATCACTATAAGTATGGTTAAACTTTTCTTACATCTATAAGAAGATTTTATTAAAAAATAGTTAAAATATACTTTCAAAAATATAATTTTCTGAAAATATCTTTAAAATATTTATACCAAATATAAAAATATGTTCTCAACAGATTTCTTTAAAACTTTACATGCAATATCTTGAGTTGCTTTACGTGCACTTTCTTTAGCCCCCTTTTTTTATACTTTTCACGTTTAGTTTCAAATCTTGTATATGGCTATATATATTAAAAGGGACAATAAAAGAAGATAAATAACAAATTGTCACTCTGCTCCCAAAAACAATGCCCTTGTCTTAAGGGGAAGGATTAACCCAACAGGTAAAGAGTCGAGTGACTGGCTTAAGGTGGCTGTTGACATTTGACAATTCTGCCATCCAAAATTGACTAAGGAACTAGAAATAAAAAGTCATATAGTATCAACCATCATCAATAAGTGATAGGTCAGTTCCAACAGTATGATTTCCTTCAAGCTTGAAAAAGCAACAATGTGAAGCATGAGATGAATTGTGAAATGGACAAGAAGATCGAGTTTGCAAGCTGCTTGCATGATGCGACATATTATATGGCTGTCGTTTTATGAACTCCTCATCTCCTCCAGAGAAATGCCTATCACATATATGTTTATCAATCAACAACACTTTGCCATATATGTTTGGGTAATACTTGATGTTTTAATCACATCTCATCGTCTTAGTCCACCCTATAATGTGATTGAGTATAATTTTTTTTAGGAGAGAAATGTTAAATTTGTCCTACAAAGATTAAAACTTCAATAAGTAAATCATCTAAAGATCTGTGTTATCAAATATTAAAATTGTTACCATAGTCTTTTAAAGATTTTGTTGTTAAATTATTTCTTAAAAAGTTTAATTTGTTATCAAATTAGTTCTTTTAAAATTTAAAATATCATTATGTTAATTCTTAAAGGATTAAAATGGTAAAAAAAATTAATTTTAGAGTTTAACTTGATGAAAAATTGAATTCTTAAGAAAATAGATTTCTAATTTTATAAAATTAATCGTTAGGAGAACTTAAGTAGTCACAAAAAGACTACTTTGATGTCAATAACTTTAAACAATTAATATGTTAATAATTTAAATCCTTAAAATACTAATCTTGTGTTCTAAACATTTAAAATTTCAGAAATATTTTTATTTTTGAAAGATAAGTTAAAAGTTTTCTCATTTTTTAGATTCAGCAAATGCACGAGGAGTTTATGAGCTATGCATATAACATGTTTCTCAAAAAGGTATATATTCGCTCCATTTCTTTGTAGCAATACATTAGTACATGTTTGACATATGATTTTATGAAAAATAATGGTTGTTTCAACCTTCTCTTGAACTAATAAAAACTAATTATTTTTAAACTTGTACTGATTTTTTAGTTAGCAACGTTGCTACTAATAACGGCGAAGATAAAGATTGAACCTATGCAAGTTAACACACCAAGGATATGAAGGAAAACTCTTGTCTTTTTTATGGGTGCAAATTTGAATTTTTCTAAGATAATAAAAATCTTGCTTGATGAACATCCTTCCCCGAGTGATTCATCGAAAAATAAGAGCTACTTGAGTTATCGCGATTATATAAAATTGATTATAATTAGAATATTTGTATAGCAATTTTGAGTTGAACCTTTACTAATCTCCTTAACATGCCACTGGCTAGAGTACCACCTAGAATAAAGATTCTCTCCATTTCCTCTTCTCCATTTCTTTTATTTCTATCTCTATATATTTTTCTCTCTATTACATACATGCAAGGATCCCACACATTCTCTTTATCTCTTTCTCTCTCCGAAATGGACCTCTCCACTTACTGGACAGGATCCTGGCTCTACCACCTAATAATATAAGTGTCAATTTGGCTTATCTAATCCAATCCAACTCTAGCCCATGTGGGTTAGGGTCAAAATGATCCACAGGTCTACAAAAGTCCATGGGCTAAAAGTTCATAAGACTTAATTTTTCTTTTAATTTTTTTAATCTTTTTTTATAATTTGTTTCCTCTTTATTTTATTTCTCTCCCTTAAAATAAAATAGAGATGAAAAATTAAGATTAGTAAAAAGTTTTAGAGTAGGCTTGTTTAATAAACAGATAGGTTTAGATTTATTAACATATTGAGAAACCTATTTATCTTTATATATTATATATTTATATATATTATATTTATTTTAATATATATATATATATTAGGCTTATTTAATGACCTATTTAATTTGTAAGTTTTGAGCTTATAAACTTTTTTAATCAATTATTTACATAAGTTTTAAGCCTATTTGTTGACCTTTTTTAGAACGTAGGCTTGTAAACAGGTTCGTGGACCTTGTAAGTTTTACATCTGGCCAAACATTGAAAAAAAAAAAAGTATTTTTAACAGGCTCAGCTCAAACCTTAACATTTTTAAACAAGTCAAACTTAAACACTCAAACTTAACTCGGTTCATCCTACTTCCATCCCTAGTTTAGAGAAAGGATGGAAGAGGGAGAGACAAATTTATCTATAAAAAATAAAGAAAAATATAAAAATATAAAAAAATTGAGAGATGAAGAAAAAATTTAGAATTGAAGAAAATTATAGAGATAAATGTAAAATATTTAGAGAAAGATAAAAAAATATAAATAAATTAAATAATATTTTAGTACAATAAAAATATTAAAGATAAAATTTTAAGAGAGAAAAAAAAAATTGAGAGGAAGAAATTTTAGAAAAAAAGAGAGCTAAATATAAGATAATATCATAAAAGTTAATTTATACGAGTTTTACTTAGTTTGATAATTACGTAGATTAAAGTTTAAAAAAATATTATTTTTTGACGAGCTACAAAAATAGATGAGTTAGTCCATATTCATTCCACTTAATTTGAAGGTTACGTAAATTAAAGCTTAAAAATCTTATTTATAACTTAATTAAAAATAGAAGGTTATAAGATGAATTAACTCATATTTATTTCACTTAATTTAGGGATTATATTAAGGTATATAAAATATTATTTTTAAATGAGTTAACTTACATTCATCTCAATTAATTGGAGGATTACGTGAGTTAGAATTTAAAAATTTTACTTTTAAATAAGTTTAAAATAGAAGAAAATAAAATAAAATTATATAAGTTAGTTCACAAGCTAACCCACACTAAGCTCCCTTAAATTAAGGGTTATGTGGGTTAGAGTTTAAAAAAAATCCTACTTTTAAGTGGGTTATAGAAGCTATGGTCAAAACTTAGGATCAAATGGACCAACTCATGAGCCAAGAGCCAATTTGACACATCTACCTAATAGGAACAAGGGTATGGTCTCCTTCCTACCACTTTTGATTAAAAAAAATAAAATTAAAAAAAGTGATTCAAATCAACTCTAAAAAATATTAAAAAATAAAATAAACAACTAGATTCTCTTTAGTCTTTGTTTAATATGGAATTATTAACTTAACAACACGTATGACTTTTGTGTTTTACCGGTTCCAAGATCACAGCTTTCGTAACTCGCATGTTTTGAAAACATAGTTCTAAAAATATGTATAGTTTGCATTCCCTTTTTTAAAAATCATATTCTTCCAAGCATTTTTTTTTATACATTATAAAAATTAACAAAGTTCGAATTTATACTCTCATATAAAATTACATTAATTTTCAAGTATTTAATATTAAATTAATTTTAATAACTTTCTTTTAAACATGTTTAATTGTTTACCTATATTTTTTAAATATTATTTTATTTTATGTAAAAAAATGTTAGATGAATTTAAAATACAAGTGTTTTAAAGAATGCAAATTTAAAGTATAACATTAAGTTGAAACTTTCATGGAAGATATGTTCTAACTTATCAGGATGTAAGTGCATAAAAATAGACTATGTATAAACAAAACTTATATGTGTCAAAGTAAAATAATGTTAAGAAAAATAAAAAGAATGTTTCAAGTATATTTGGATTAAATATGAAAAAAAATAATTCTCCAGTGTATAGGGATATTGCAACAAATTTTTAAATTGATTAGTATTGATTGATTAATTGATTATTTATTTTTCTATCTTGTTAGTTTTGTTTTATAATTTATTTAGGAAAAAAAATTATATTTTGTAGAATCATGTTTTAGACGTATAAATCTTTAAAGAAAGTTTTATTATACAATTTAGTTAACAAAATATTAAATTTTTTAATTATTTTAAAAATTTGTCAATATTATCTTTATAAAAGTACTATTTCTCAAAGTATTAATTTTGTTTATTTTTATCAATATTATATTTTTATCATACATATATTAATATATTTTTTATACATACCTTGGATAATATAAATTTAATTACGTATATATAATTTATATTATATATTTCATGTTTTATATGTGTTGGAGGTTTCATTATTATATTGATGTTATTTTTTATTAAATAAAATAAATTAGATATTATTTATTAATTATCTTTGTATAAATTTAGTACTAATTCTATTAAATTAATATAAATTTAATACCAATGCTATTAAATTGGATGCCAATTTTTTTAAAAAATAATAATAAAATTAGTTAATTATCTCCATATGTAAATTCAAAATTTTCATGTATCACATATATGTCATTGAGTTTGTAACTTAGATATACATGTGTTCATACTCTATTTTGCTCATCTCAATTTGCTAAAAGTTTATAAGAATAGTCTATTATGCTAAAAGCGTTGAAGTTGAAATTTTAAAATTGATTATTGGATTGTATTGAAAAATTAAGTCTTTTCCATATAGGTAACTCATGAGATATTCAAGTTTGTTGTATGTTATTTATATCAGTGAAGCAAATGAGATTTTATTAATTGTGAATTTTATGAGTTTATTGTAAAAATATTTTGTCATGTCTCGATAACCTAGGATAAGATATGCAAATCAATAGAAATAAAAGGTTTAGGGGTGAGAGATTTATGAGGCTTTTAATTTAGCTTTATTAGGTAAATGGAGGTAGAAGTTGTTGACAAAGAAGCAGGTTGTGTATAGTATTAAGATTAAACATGAAATCAAATGACATGTGGAGGATTGAGAATGATTGTAAGGCATCAAAATGAAGGCATGATGGAACTGCTTGCAACTTAATCTTTAGGAATTCATGGAATAAAGAATGCATAAAGAAGGTTGAAAATGAAGAAGAAACTTATTTTGGGGAGGAGGTGTGGGTTGGAAGAGAGTTTTATGGAATGCTTTTCCGAAACTTTATAATGTTTCTAATTTTAAAAAAGCATCTATTAAGGAAGTTAAGAAGGAGGATAAGGGCTTAGATTTGGAATTGGAGGAGATAATTTCTTGAATATGAGACTAACTAGTTAATTGATATGCAAGCTTTAATCTCTTTTGTACAGTTGCAGAAAAATACAAAGGAAAAATAAAAATAGCAAGTAAATCCTTCCCGAAGTTACACAGTTAAGTCCATGTACAAATTAATTATAAGAGAAGAATTAAATCATTAAGATAAACTCTTTAAAGAGATTTGGACTCCAAATATATCATTGAAGGCTACCAATTTTGCATGGCAAGTGTTGTAGAATATAATAATATTAAAAGATAATCTTATCAAAAAGGATATTATTGAAGAAAACTTGGGTTCCTATGTAAGATGTGGCAATCTAGTAGAAATTGCACAACATATTTTTTTAGATGCAACAAATTTGAATGTATATGGAGGTTATCCCAAAAATGGATAGGATATAGTACAACTCTACAAAATAATATTGGAGATCACTTTTTTCAATTTTGTGGCTTGCTTGATGGATCAAAAAAGGTTAGAAGACGATGAAGTATCATTTGTTTTATTCTTATTTGGTCTTTATGGTTGATTCGTTTCAACACATTTAATGCAAAGGTAACAAATGATGATGACCTTTTGGAATTAATAAAGATGAAATCTTGAAAATGGATTAAGACAAATTACTATAACTTTTTATATCCATGTCACCATTGGTTCAATAACCCTCTACATGGTCTATTTTGTGATTGAGATTCTAAAGCTTAATTTTTTTTCTTGGTTGTTATAAGTGATCTTTGTCATTTTAGCCATTTTATAACACTATAAAAAAAATTATTTTAGTGATAGTTTTAAAACATAAATAGTGATAATTTTAACTTTCAACAAATACTTTTCTAACAAATTTATATTTGTCAAAAATATTTGTCGAAAGGAATTTTAGTGACAGTTTAAATAGTATACCCATTAAAATTTAATATATTTTGTATCGATTTAATATATTTACTATCAATTTATGCAACCACCAAAAAATATCCGTTAAAAAAACTAATTTTTTTGTAATGTAAAAGGGGTTGTGTTGTATTTATTTGTACTACTTTCAAGTACTTCTGGTATTGTTTAATATATTTTTGATTTATCTAAAAAAAGTGTCTATAAATACTCAAAGTATTTGAGAGATATCATGAATATGATATTAATGAGTTATTTTACTATGTTAAAATAAAATAGTAATGCAAATTAAATTTTATTTGTATGCAAATAAATCACAAGTTAGTTTATATTTAATCTCAAAAGAGATATTGTGTCTTGGATTATCCAAGTAAAAAAGATTAGGTTATTGTTTTTGACTTTGGAGAATTTAACGATGTATACTAAGAAGCTTCTTGATAAAAATTTTATGTGGATGAAACTTATGTACATATTTATGATTACTAAGTAGCAATAGTGAAAGTAATTAATAAATATAAATCATGATATATACATATATGTAAAAATATTTGTGAAATAATTATTAAATGATTACAAGATTGTATCCATAATTAATATAATGTTAAAAATTAATTTGATGGTATTTTTAATAAATAAAAAGTTTAGTAAGGGGAACGAGGATTTAACATAAATAAAATTAATAATGATTGAAATCCAACCTTTATGATTGAAATAGATTTTCTATATATCCCAAATGAGTATCAACTTTATGTAAATTATCCTCTTTATTTAATGATTATTAGAAAAGTCTACAACTTGAAGTTAACCATATATTACGAGTAGATAGATGATAATAAAGTGAGGCTGATGATTGAACAGGTTGAAAATGTACATGCTTCTATCCCTATGCCTATTCAGAAGGTTCAAATAATGGGAAAGAACCTTCAATCATTTCATTCTACAATCAAGAAGATTTGTCCAACACATTAAAGATAAAGTATTCAACTTTTACTTATGTCTTTCTCGTATTACGCTTGGTTACATATCATGTTTACTATTTTTTTAATGTTGTTTAGAAACTTGATGTTGGTGCTAATAAAAATGTTCTGATCCAAAAAAAAAAAAGATTTGAAGTTGATTAGTTTGCATATTTATGTATAATGACTATTGGCATAAACAACCACCTATAACAGTTAAATTTTGGAAGTTAATGTCATAGGTAAGTCCACTTTAATCATGTTCTTGTTACCAAGAAGAAGATTTAAGAGCTCATCATGTGTAATAATTGGTATACGTATAAGTGCTATAATTATGATTGATGTGGGTATATTTTTAAACCTATATTGGTTAAGTAAGTATTAAATTCTTAAAATTAGTAGATTTATTCAAAATCTTAGATATTTGCATCACATATGTATCCTAATTCCTAAGAGAAAATGTGGATATTTATGGATTTATAAACTCTTTTCATATTAAAAGAATAAGAAATAAGTAAACTCAGAAACATTTAGAATAGGATGCATAGAGAGAAAATATCACTTAATATCTTGTTTTCATTCGAAAATAAATTTTTGCAAGAGATTTAAAATATGTTTATGATTTTTACTAATTTTTATCCAAATTTGTAATTGATAATTATTTTTTTCTATTACCATTTTTCTAAGCTTGAATTAGAATAAATTGAAGAAATAAATTAAAATTTTTATTAATTTATAAGTATTTTTATTATTTAGTTTTTAATATATATTTGTATAACTATGATTTGTAAGCATTATTTATATATAAATTTTGGTTTTTTTGTTATACTTTATTAAATTTTTTTTATCATAAAGCTATGAATTCATATTATCTATTGAAATGTAGATATTTTATAACTAAAAAAAACTATATGAATTTATTTATGTGTAAATAATTATAATTTTATTTATTTATTATATTATTTTTTATATTCATGTGTAGTGTTAAAAATAAATTAGATGTATATATTGTGAATATGTCATGAGACATAACATAAGATTGAAAATGAGTTGAGTTGAGTCAAGTCGAATTTGATTTGACGTAAATTGATTTACGATTTGAGAAACTTAATTTGAGTTCAATATGATTTTTTTAAACTTGACTCAACTTGATTCAATTTAAACTCAATTTTGTTCATCTTGTTACTTTAAATTACCTAAATCTAAAAATAAAATAACTTATATTCCTAACATTGAAAAATTATAATTTAGTAATAACTTTTCGATAAAATAATTTGTCTAATTAAAAAATATAAATATAATTATAGTTTATCTAAAAAATAAAATTTTATATTAAATTACTATTAGCAATCAACAAGTTAAATAACTATTTTTCATGTTAGATGCTTCATATTCATATTTTGGTATTAATTTAAAGATAAAAATTATTTAAATGATAAATATAATTTTGTAGAATATTATATATTATAATTATATTATATATTTGATCAATTTTATATAAAAAATTATTATAATTAATATTTTTTTATATTATTATAATTAATATAAAAAATAATATTTTATATTAATTGTAGTAATAATTAATATACTTTTTATTATATTAATTAATTATACATTTTAACCGATTTATTATGTTTGTAGGTGACTAACTAATATAAAAAATTAACTTTTTATATTAATTTTTAATGGTGTAAACTATTATTACATTGCTGTATTAAACTAATGTTAAAATCGTAAAAAATTAATTATAACATAGGTAAAAGATATTTTTTATTAATAATTTTAATGATCAATTATATTTATAATTATGTAATGTTATAATTAATTATATAAAATAATGCTTATCCTCGTATATATTAGGTGAAATATAATTTTAAAATAATTTATTTGGTTTAAATTTTTTATGGAATTATATTTTAAAGTAAAGTTTAAAAAAGATAAAAAATTATTTGAAAATTTTAATTTTGTATTTGAATTAATTAATTATTACAGATAATATAAAGATATAAAATTTAGGTAAACAATAACATTTAAGTATAAGTTGTAAAATCTTCCTTAATTGAAAAATATTTTTCCTTTTTTAATAAAAACATAAATTTTAAAATTTTTTTATCATAGAAATCGCACACAATTGATTTATGCGTTTTAAAATTTTTTTAACATAAAAGTATTTTTCATAAAAATATTTTTGCCAATGCACACTATAAATATAATTGAAGATCGAAATTAATTAACTCCAAAATTATTACTTAACATTATTTTTTTTATAAGTTAAAATATATTAAAATAAAGACATTCAATCACAAAATATATGATATGATTCACCTTATATGAATAAATCGGAATACAGAAATAATAATGGAACACTTTGAGAATCATGATAAGATAAAATAAGATTAGGATAAGAGAAGAAAAGGTAAGATAAAATGAGATAAGGTAAGATAAGATGAGATAATGTAAGATAAGATAAAGTAAGATGATATAAGATAAAATGAGATAAGATAAGATAAAATAAGGTAAAATAAGATCAGATAAAGAAATCCGACACAAATCGCGACTTGCCGGAGAACATGACCTTTACTGCGGTTGCTGGAAAGATTAACGTTATCAAAGATAGTTCTTTATCCAAGAACCAAAGAAATCAACTCACGTAGATAAAATACTATTATTCATCAAAGTCCGCCTTTTCACTAAATCTATAACTTCTATTATATAACTAATCTAATCTAGTAAAATAGATAACAAAATTAAAAATCCTAATTAGATTGCAATTTGAATTGCAACCAATTTAAAACAAATCATAAACTTTATCATTTAAGATCTTCAATTATATGATTACATAAATTAACCTATGTTAGAATTGAGCTTTGATCCACGTAATCTTTTTCTTTAATTTTCGTGATGAGACATTAAGTGTTTTTTCATAAGTTTGGTCCTATTTCTTGTCATAAGACCTCCGATTCCTTGTGGATGATCTTTTTTACTTATTCTGATACCCACATTCACATCAATGTAAAAAAATCAATAAAAAAAAATATTACATGAAATTAACTGACCATTGTTATTATATACTAAGTTGACAGAATCACAAAACCATATTAATTATATGTCCTCGGAGAACACTAAAATTGTATGTACCATTCCATTAAATAATAATTCTACTTACTCTTTTTTACTAATTAGAGCTTTAGAAAATATTTCATGGCTATTCTCCTTCTTTTTCTTGGTATCTTAAGGAGTACGATATCATGGTTAAAAGAGTTATAAGAATTTAGACAAATAAGCCATCAAATAAAACAAGATAAAAAAAATTGTATTATCTATAATTTTTATGTTTTCTCTAAATTTTTTATGCATTGACAATAAAAATTTTAAAAAAAAATATTTAATTAAATAAGAGTTTCCATCGCTCATTTCCTGTTAATAATCTTTTGAAATTTTTTTTAAAAAAATCAAAATAATAAAATAAGTGAATTTAATATATTTACAAGTCTGAGGATTTTCCTTTGTTATTCTTTTTCTTTTTACAAATAGTTATAAGAATTGTTTGATTGAACTTTTAAAAAAATTTAACATTTTTATAGTATGTTTGGTAAATATTTAATACTATTTAATAAATTTTTTCATTTAATCATTTTATTTTAAATAACCCATCAAATAAGATAAAAAAAATTAATAATTTATTTTAAAAAAGAATAAAATAATAAGATATGCAAATTTAATAGATTTAATTACAAATTTTAAGGTTTTTTTTATTATATTTATTTTTCGACAAATAATTATGAGAATTAAATTTTTTCATTGACTTATGAGAATTTATAGATTGATCTTTTAGAAAATTTAGCATATCTCTAATATATTTGGTAAATATTATATATCATTTAACAATTTTTTTATTTAATTTGACCTTATCTTAATCCATTAAATAATACAATAAAGTAATTTAATAATATTATTTTTTATTTTTATCTTTTTTCTAAATTCATTTGAGTTGATAATAAAATTAAGATAAAAAAATATTTAAATATTAATTTCATTGCTTATCCTTGATTCATGATGTCTATATTATCTACAGAGAAAATAAAAATAATAAGACATAATAAGACATGCAAATTTCATACGTGTGCAAGTTTCCCTTTCATTATTATTCATATTTCAATGGATAATTATAAGAATTATTGGATTGATATTTTAGATGGATTTAACATGTGATAATGTATTTGTTGAAAGTTATATACCATTTAATAATATTTTTTTTATTTCACTTACTTTTATCTCAGATAAACCATCAAATAAAACATGAAAAGTGTTTAAGGAATGTTTGATTTTATTTCAGTTTTTAATTTTTAAAATATTTTTTTAGAAGAAAATGAAATGAAGTAAATAGAAAAAACAAATTAATACTTAAATAATATGAATATAAAAATAAAAACATTTTAAAGCTATTTTAACCTTTTGATTTTAAAAACTAAAAAAAATATATTACTTTTTAAAAATATTTTTTAAAAACTTTAGTTGTTAAATAAGTTTTAGTTTATTAATTTCAAAAAACAAATAACTATTTTCAAAAATTAAAAAAAAAACTTTAATGATTTATTTATTTATTTTTACCTTTTCTCTAATTTTTATTTGCATTCATAATGAAAATTAAATAAAAAATATAAATAAATAATAATTTCCACTGCTTATCCTCTATTTAATAATATTCAAAATTACTTATAAAGGAAATCATTATAATAAGAAATGCAAATTTAGAACTTTTATAAGTTTTAAGATTTCTCTTTCATTGTTATTTAATTTTTACCAAGTAATTATTAGAATTATTACATTTGCCTTTTAAGAGGATTTGGCATTATGAAAGAGATCAAGATAATAAAGCAAGTTAAATTAATATTTTAGGTTTACTTTCATTTTTAATTATTCTTCAACAAATAATTATAATATAATTCTTTTAGGAAAATTTAGCACATATCTAATAATATATTTGGTGAATATTTTATATCATTTAATAATATTTTTTTTAGAGTAAATTATACTTATTTTTTATTAAAAATACTTAAATTTATTTTTTTATTATTTTCTTTTAAAAAATATATTTAAACATGAATATAACTTACACATTATTTCTTTTTAATTAAATAATTTTCTTAATCATGATGTATTATTATGTATACATCTCTTAATAATATTTTTCTTTATTATTATTGTCAACAACTCATCTTAATTATCTTATTGTTAATTTTAATATTTTTGAATGTCTAATGAAATTTTAAATACTTTTATTATCAATTTTAAATTTTATTTAAATTTATTATTATTTTTTAAAAATTACAAAATTAACAGCTGATGTTCAAAACTATTTGCGGATCATGTTAAAAATCACTGCAATAGAAAAAAAAGGATTTTCTTTCCACGCTACTCTTTTCTAAAGACACCATTGCTACATATTTTGTAGGTGCATAAATTATATTTTTAAAAATGTATTTTACACAATACACTTATGAAAATTAGTTAAAAGAAGCATTATTTGTTTAGATATAAAATACACACTTTTAAAAAATTAATTTATGTAAATATATAAAATATACTTTTAGAAATTTTAAAAATATATTTTATATATGTGCAAATAATACTTAAAAACTATTTCATAAAAATATGTTTTACATAATTACAAAAAGATGTTTTTGAAAATCAATTTCTACATGTATTATTTCCTTACATAAACCATTATTTGTTTAGATATAACATAGAAACTAATTTTTATAAGTGTATAAAACATACTTTCATAAACTTATGAAAGTATGTTTTATATATATGCAAAATAATATTTAAAAAGTTAATTTATAAAATTATATTTTATATACTTATGAGAAGGTGTTCTTGAAAATTATTTTAAAAAATAATAGGTAATGAAAAGAAAAATCATATAAAAATTATTTATTTATATTAAGATGAACTCAAATAATATATATATATATATATATATATATATATATATATATATCTTTTAAGCAAGACAGGTGTATATTTTAAAATAAAAGAACTCTCTTAAAAACATATAATTTTCTATATTTTTATTTCATTTGCTCTCATCTCATCATATAACAAAGAAATAATTTAATAATTTGATTATTTATTTTTTTAATTTTTTGTAACTTTATGCTTGGATAAAAAAAATTAGAATTTTAGTAATTAATAAATAAAGAATGAGTAATCACTAAAAAAAATATAAGAAAAATTATGAATGATAAGTATGAAGAAATTAACACATAGAAAATTTATAAATCTTCTCTAAATGAATATTATTTCAAATTCTTGTATTTGATATAAAACCTTCTCATATAAAAATCTGTAGTATTTTTAATTTTTTTCTTCTTATCATTCAAATATACAAATTTTAATTATTTGAAATTATTCTATCCAAATTATTTTTGTATTGACAACAAATATTAAATGGAAAAACATAACTAAGTATTAATCTCATTGCTTATCCTCAGTTGTTTTCGGATTAACCTAGCACTAAGATTTGCATTATTATGAACTTTTAGTTTTGATTACTTTAAGAGCTTTAGGATGAAGGTTGGGAGGTCAAAGATACCCATATCTTATAATAAAAAAATTTATGAACAAGATTAAGTTTTAAATTCTATTATTTATCTCTGTTTTACCTCTAATTAATCTAACATAAACTGAGGCTTGTCTTTATTTCTTATGTGCGTTTGTGATCCCTAAAAGTAGTTTGATTGATGCACTAGTAGAGATGTAGATTCTGCTATTGTGGAACAATGTTCACGATTTTGGAGTTTTTTAAACAAGGATTGAAAGGTTAATATACTTAGAAACAAATGTCATATACAAACAATTCACGAAAAAAAAGTCATATATTAACAATCAGAGGTTTGTCCATTAATTTGACCTTTGCCTAATAAAATTAAGCTGTTGTTGATATAGACATTACAGATCTGATAAATCATACCAATAGCGAATTCTATTAGTTCAACAAAATTGATATACAATATCACTACATCACACTCATAAAACTATCATATTTATACTAATGATTGAATTTTTATTAGATAAAGTTATATCAACGAAATTTTTTATCTCAATATTTTTTAAGCATATATATATATATTAAATACATTTCATAAGGAAAATATGTGTATTTTGATTTTATAGATGGAGAATCTAGATAGATGCCATCAATGATAATGCTTACATTCTTTGGCATATTTAGTTCACAGCTTGACATGAGTAGTTGTTATTCTTGGAATGTTATGGGTGTTATTTTTAGTAAGCCTTAGATTTTTTTTTTTAATTTTCTCCTGTACCAAATAAAAGATTAAGTACGTGCTTGATTATATCTCATAGAATTTATTCAGAATCTTAATTTTAGATAGGGAAAAGCAAGCTTATAATAAAGTGGTTCATATCTGACAATAAAAGCTGCACATAGCATAAGGATATATTCAGGAAAAAAAATTGTTAAAAAATATAAAACGAAAAAAACCCCCAAACACGAATAATTGGATTCTAAGACTTAATTGAAAGCATAATGAGATTTAACTTAATTAATTGACTATTTGAAATAGATTCTTCTTATGGCAAACAGTAAAACCCTATTTTGTTGACATTGATTAGCAACAATTAATGAAACAGCAACTTTATAACACCCACACACAATCGCAACCAGGAAGAAGAAAAATAAAGGGCAGTGTCCTAAATATGTTGAAAAGAAAAAGCAGGGAAACGAAAAAGTTAAAGGGCATTTAAATAAATAAAAAAAAAGAAAATTGGAGCACCCATCAAACACATGCAGGAAGCAATAGATGGCGGGTGCGATCACCAGAACAAAGAGAGAGAGGGAGAGGGAGAGAGAGAGGGTTTATCTCTCTTAAATTAGAAATAAAAGGAATGAGAAAGCAAAAGCAAAAACTGATTATTATTAGAGAGAAGAAGAAATGATTATCAGAAACGAAGCTAGTTTTCAGTTGTTGGTGTTCATTGGGAGAAAGAAAGCGAATGCAAATGCAAATGCAACAAGCGAGAAAGGAAAGACCCCTCGTGATGCCACGTGGCATGGTTGGAGTGGAAGAGTGCTTTTGGGGTTCAACAACAACAACAACTCTTTCTCTCTCTCTCTCCTGCCATGTCAGAGCGTAACCCCGTCCTATGACCCCGGCGAATCCGTATTTGTGTGTCTTTCTCTCTCTACCACTCTTTCTCTCTCTCTCTACAAGACAACATCAACAAACAACAACAACAACAGCTATCTCTTTTTCTCTCTCTATTTATTCATTTGTCTGCCCCTTCTCTCTCTTTCTCTCTCTCTCTCCTCGTATCTCTCATCTCCCTGCATCCATGCCCTAATACCCCTCTCCCTTTCTGCATACCCACTTTCCCCTTTTCATTCTTCCAATCTCATGCAACCCTTCTCCGTGCTGCTATTTGATCCATCAACGAGATTGGTATGCTTCTTAATTTCCCTCCTTTGCTGTGACTTTGTGGTTCTTGCTGGAATCCTGGTTCTGGGGTTTTGTGTGCGTCTCTTGTTTTTGTTCAATTTCAGCTGTGTCTTGTGTCTGACTCCCTTGATTCTCAAGCTACTTGGTCTGTAATTGTTTGATTCTTGCTTCCAGAGTTTGTTGTTTTAATCAGCAAGATTGTCACTTGGATTTTGAACTGGTTTCTGAGTCCACTAGTCCCTTCAAAGGGGCCTCTTGGTCTTGCTGCAAGTTGAATGTGCATAATGCTTCATTGGTTAGGAGTAAATTGGTGCCTTTTGTGCGTTTTTTTTTTTTTTTTTTTTTGTGGTGTTCTTGAACATGCTGTGACTAGCTAGCTGTTCATTGTATGTGCTGCTTATGATTCTGCACATTTAATACTTTTTAAATGACAGTGTTTCTTAGTAGTCTGTCTAAGCTGCTATGAATAATCTAATGCTGCTTTGATTCAGGAATGAATGTGGATGCCAACAAAATTGTGTCCCATATTATGTTCTGGGGAAGTTTTTTGGATGTCTTTTTTTCTCAGCATTTTATGACTATGGTTGCCAAAGGGGAATAACATTTGCAGAAGGATTGGTGTAGACTATTGATTCGATGTTTTTGACTTTCTATAATGAAAGGTGATGCTATTGTTCATGTTAACCTATCCTCGAAGATGTCTCAAGTGATCATATGCGAATGTTTCTGAGTGTTAAATGATGAAATTTTGGTCTTTGTTTGATCTATTTTCTTGGAGGGGTGTGTTGGGGTTGTCCTGGAATGCTCATTCTAAAGCAAAACATGTCATTTGCTTTGGTCTAGGCATTACCATGAAACTTCTGCT
The DNA here is from genome assembly GCA_037954105.1 of Canavalia gladiata. NCBI lineage: Eukaryota > Viridiplantae > Streptophyta > Magnoliopsida > Fabales > Fabaceae > Canavalia > Canavalia gladiata. Next base: position 15,326,028 of record CM075658.1, on the reverse strand, counting down.
TGACTTTAATTGCCATGTTCTATCAACAACTATGCTATACACCTCACTCCAAGTATGTTATTTGCCTAAGTCCTAGCTCAAGACTTTTCCCATGTTTGTTTCAGTGGAAGGTAAACCAGGGAAAAGGGAAAAATCTGAAATTTGAATTGAAGTGAAAATAAGAGGAGAGAAAAATTTGAATTTTTGCTTTTCAACCAAACAAAAAATATGCATCGTTATCGGTGTTTTCTTTTCTCTCCATTTTCTTTCCTCTCTTCCTAACAAACCAATAAGTGGGCTGTATTTTCCAAATTCATTAGATGTTTGAATAAGTCTCAACTTAAAGGAATGATTCATGCATAAATTTTTATGTAACATTGGTGAATCCAAGATAAGATTGCATGGACTACAGTCAGAATCTGTCTATTTTAGCAAACATATTAAATCAGCATAAGTTTTGAACCTTGAACCTAAGACTAACCTATTGGACTAATTGCCTTTTAGCTATCATGGACACTTCCCTTTTGAGGTGAAAAACTCTTTTTATGCTGGTTTGGTTTTCAAAGAGGATGAGCTTTGCCCCACCAGCTGGTCAATACTTCATCAGACACAGTCTTTGGTCATTGGAGTAGTGGAAAAGAATAGTAGACTGAAATGCAACCTTGATATGTTGAATGCTTATGAGATTGATTAGGAAATATGGTGTCCTGTTCTCTCTTGAATCCAATCTGTTTGCTTATCATGTTGAGCGATATCTTGAATCCAATGTGTTTGCTTATCATGTTGAGCGATATTAGGTGCTCATGAATGATGACTATGGTATGGTGAATAGAGAATGAGGACTGCATAAATTTTGGATAAAGAATGACTGTATGTTAGTTTCTTTGTGGTGTTATGCCAAAGGTCTTTTTAAGGGGTTGACTTTGACAGATCATTGAAGAGGCTGGCATGTTGTGCTACATGTTTCGTGTTCTTAGTCTCTTGTTTTTACTTTTCTTTCTTGATGTAGTTTTCAGTTTTTGAGGATTTCTTATCTTCTTTCATCTGTATCTCTCCTTTCATTCTTAATAAATTCTTTGTTTATGATAAAAAAAATGAATGGTATATACTCTGAATAAATTATTAGAATGTTTTCTCTAGTTGGGCGCACATCTATTATCTTTTTCTGGCAATGGTTGAACTTTTATTACAACTATTATGTGGAACACTGTTGATTACCAGGGCTATATCAATATCTTGTTATGTTCAATACTATTTTCTTTCATACTTTTGCATTATTTGCTTGTGCTAAGCTTCTTCCGCATTTATTGTTTCCGGTGTGCTGTGTTAATGACCTCACATGAGCAAAATGTTTAATGCTATTTTAAATGCTACGATGCCTTGAGTTTTCATTTCTCTCGTGACATGCTGATGGTCAGTGTTGATTACTTATGCAGGATGCATAGATGAACAATGAAGGAAAATAAATCATCAGCACCTAAAATGCTTAACAGGAACTGGCTTTTAAAGCGTAAGCGTAGAAAACTTCCTATAGGACCGGATCAGTCCTCTGGAAAAGAGCAATCCAACAGTAAAGAAGACAATTCAGTAACATCTGAATCTTCTAGAAATGCTTCAGCTAAACGTGTACTTAAGACTGAAGTAGCTACTGATCAAATGTCATCTAAGAAGAAAGGAAATGATGGGGTGAGTTACCTTTTATGTGCCCAATTTAATAATTAAGGAAAGTTTACCTTAGCCCTTTAATAAAAGGAGAGGAAATAAAAAAAGTAATGTTGGATGAGATTCTTTTATATTTCCATGTTTGGTAGCTAGATTTTGTTATACTTTAGGATTTCATAGGATTGTGTTAGCCTTTTTATTATTCTTTCCTTTTGGTAGCTTATGCATCCTTGGGCTAATGAAAGAATGTTGATTTTGAGAATTTGAATATTTCTTAGTATCTCTTTTTGCCATCTGTGTTTGCTATGTTTATCTGAGTTGAAACAATTGTTGGCACATTTGTTTTCACTTCACTTCTGCTATGTGAACTTCATTGTTGAGGGGCTTTTGGATGTCCAAAGGTTGTAAGCTATGAGAAAATTATCGTTATATGTAATTAGAAATAATTCGTGTTAGATTTAGCATGTCAAGATTTAAAATTTTGACGATCGAAGTAAATATGTATGTGATTAGGTTGTAGATTAGCTAATAATTAGCTTATTTATTGAAGAGAGGGTACTGGTGTTCAGCTTAGATACATGTAACTCTGCATACTTCCTAATTCCGCATACTGAAGTAGCTCTATTCCACTGCTGATTTCCCAAAAATGTAGAGCTCCTCTTTCACACTGTCTATCACATGATTCTTACTTTCCTTTCAACTGTTTCTAGCCACTGGGACCTTATTTTCTGCCCCCCCCTACATGCAGTTGTTTGGAGTTTCTGTTTCCTAAGTTCTTAAGTATCTAAGTTTGTTTTCCTCTCCAGTAATTTGGTTGCACATTGGTGCCCTCTCTCCAGTATGGCCAATCCTTGCTTAAAGTGGGCCTATTATCCAGTCATTGTCAACCTTTGCATCAGAAGAATATAGATCTGGATATAGCCTACAGTGCCACCACCTGAAACCGGCTAGCAGACTTATTTACCTAGTTCCTTAGAGGGCCTTTACTCATAACAAGCTTAGCACATATGATATATATAAGTCTGGCTTGAAAAGGAGTGTTAGATTTACTTATTGAGATATTTAGCAGTTGTTTATATATGGTAACCTATAATTATGATCATTGTTGTCAATTAATTACTGAATGGATTCTAATCAGATGCTTGATTGCTTATTAATGGATTGTAATTGTATTATAAATATGTGATCAACATGCTGTCTAGATATGCAGAATTCATCATACTCTCTAATATCTATACTCTGTAGGATTATTTCATGTTCCTCAAATGTTCTTATACAAATAGCCACCAGTGCCCACCACCTTTTCCATTGTCTGGTAGCTTGGCTGATTTGGAGTGAGATACATATAGAAATGTGCAGTGTATGCATTTAGTTGGTATTTATGGTAGGATTGAAATACAAAAATATTTGAATTATATTGTTAGAAATCTAATTGCAAGGAGTGGGATTTGAGTCCCTCATTGGATGTATGGAATTCTAGTGTGGGGTTTACAAGGCCTTGGACTCTCCAACTACAACAACTAGCTTTTGTGGTGTGGATATCCCAATGTTCTTATCAATTGGTACAAGAGCTTTCCACCATGTCTTTTAGTTGCAATTGAGTGGTGTGGGTGTTGATGCCGGCAGTGCAGTTTTCACTCAGGAATAGTCAAAGGGCCAGTGCACAACCAGCTCGCATGGGTGCCAGGGATGCGGAGTGTTGTGGGATGTTAGGAATCCAATTATAAGGTATGAGACTTGAGTCTACATTGGAAGTATGAGATTCTAGTGTGGGGATGGTCTTCATCTTTCCAACTACAACTAACTTTTGTAGTGTGATTCTGATAGACCTCCTATTTTAAATGTATATAAAAGGAGAAATAAGGAGTAGTTGCAGGCTGAGTTGTAGAAAACAGAAAATAACTCTTCATTGTAATAAAATAGTAGTTAGTTTTAGTTAGAGTTAGGGTAGTATAAATAAGTGGGGGAGGGGAAGCCTGCTGGTCAAGTGTGTGTTGTTTTGAAACTGAATTCTGTTGGAGATTAGGATTCTTGAAACTCCCAACCAAGAGCGTAAGCACTTGATTCTTCTGCCCTAATTCTGCAATTATGAAGCCACATTGACCAAGAATTGGGACCTAGGGTTCATTCATTGCAATAAAGATGGTCACTTTTGCTGTCTGATATCCAATTCTCTATCCGATTCTCCCAAGGCTCTTATCGTATATACTGCTGTTTATGGAGTTGAGCTAATGGGTTCTTGAAGTTTCTGTCAACTCATAGTGCCACAGTGGGCTTGCTTTCATGATGTTATATAGAGGATGTATTTTCCTTTTTATCTTTGTACTGTTATTCTAACACAATCTCTTCTAGTAAAGAATATCTTTTGAGATATAAGCTATTGAATTGGGTTTGAGTGTCATTGTCATCTCAATAATATCCTTTTATTTTTTTTGTCACGTGTTTTATTTTCTTGCACTGTATCTTATCCTCTGTCTTCATACTTCTATCTTTTCTTGCACTGTATCTTATCCTCTGTCTTCATACTTCTATCTTTTCTTCATTAATATTTTATTTATTTATAAGAAAAAACATTTTCGGATGCTTCCAGTTTAGGATTTATTTCTTTTTTCCACCTGACTGCTCTAACTTGATATAATGAAACTTCTGACCCAGTATTACTACGAATGCGTGATCTGTGATGTTGGTGGCAACTTATTGTGCTGTGACAGCTGTCCTCGCACTTATCATTTACAATGTCTTGATCCACCTCTTAAGGTATGTTCAAATCTGGTTTCATGCAGTGGTTTTTATTGATTATGAAGTTGTGATTTTTGCCTTTTTTAGTCTGATTTTGTTTTCAATCATTTGCAATTTATCTCCTGAAGCGCATCCCTAATGGGAAGTGGCAATGCCCAAGCTGCTTTGAAGGACATGATCAACTAAAGCCCATAAACCACCTGGATTCAATTTCAAAACGAGCAAGGACAAAGATTGTCAGTACAAAATCAAAAGGTGAAGTTAACTCACTTAACCTTGAAAAAGTATCTGGACTTTTCGGAAATAAACTTATCTCAAGGAAAAGGTCCTCCAGCAAAGGAAAGTCTACTTCAACTATGGGAGTCAAATTTTTTGGAAATAAACTGTCGTCTTCCCCCATAGATGCAACTTGTAGCAACAAGCCAATTGACCCATCTCTTGGGAGTCCTATGGAAGGAACTTTGTCATATGTAGATGCTGATGAAAAAAAACTGAACTTGTCTCCAACAGTCTCCCCTATGGACAGGAAGTCAGCTTCGCCAGCCAAGGAAGTTTTACCTGTCTCTAAAATTACTAATTTAGAAGCAAATGATGAGCAGCTGGAGGGGAAGACCGATTTATCTTGTAATAAATTTCCTTTAAGAAAAACACTAGTTCTTGCTATTGCTGCTGGTGGAGAGGAAGTGAGAAAAAGGAAGAATAAAGTTAATGATAATACTAGTCAAAAGAAGCGAAGGACTGAAAAGGGGAAAAAAATTATCAATCCTTCTATAAAGTCCAAGTCTGGAAATAATAAAGTACACAAGAAGAAGAAGTCTATAACCCATAGCATTTCTGCATCTGCATCAAAAGAGGATGTTGTAAACAAGAATTCTTATGGCCAGAAGAAAGATGAGGTACTTGTTCTGCTCTGTAATAGCCTGTGGATTTTTACTTTTAACCTACAGAACATTTTGTCTTTAATTTATTCTAGATCAGTAGTTATTGCATATAGATAGTTGATTTTACTTGTTAGTTTAAATGTAGGTATCATTTTATTATATTTATAATGACTAAATCCGGGCATAATAACATTGACTTCTTTATTTATGGAGACAAAATGTTGGTATATTTATTACTAAATTTACATATTGAATTTGATTGATATTAAAATTTCAAATTTCTACTTTATCTTAACAATTGAGTTTAAGCATTTTCCTTCTTTTGTCTCTTTTGACATCAATTCTGGACCTTGGTAGACTATGTTAAATAGTGCTGATGTTTAAGCATGACTGTTCTTAATTATCATAGTGCTTCAATGGAACTTTATGCATCTCTTGGAAATTCTTTATGAATGCATTGATAATTTCTAAATGATAAAAAGGGATAATTATTGTAGCCTTAATTTATGGTGACTCAGATGGTCTACGGTAGAGGTCTTTTATTTGTGGCATTTTGCAATTGTAATGTCCTTAAATGGCATAGTTTGCCTTCAATCCTAAAATTTATTTTTTCATATCCTAATTCACAACCTGCATTTCAATTTATGTATTATCTCCATCTCCTCCGCTGCTGTAAGCTTTCAGTCAGAAAGATGTAAACTTGAATGCAAAAATAAGGAAGAATGGTGCAGGTTGACAATGAGCTGGCTGTCGGCCAATTACATGGAAACAGGAGAGAACTATTGAATTAAATGATTTGCACAAATACATTCTCCTTTATTAGGAGAGAAATTTTGAATATTATTGTGTTTAGACACCTTTTCCGCAAGACAAGTTTTAGATGTAGTACAGACTTCAGGAAAGGATGAAAAATAAAGTTTAGGTATTTCCCCAAAGTATGCAAGGTTTGCTACATTGGGTTGGATTTAGGAATGTCAGTAGTTGTGGTTTATAGGTCCCAGAGCAGTATAATGTAGTAAAGTATATTAAGCTTAAGATATTATTAAGTCTACTATTTGATCCTTGATTTGTATCGATGTACTACTGACTGTGATCTAGAATATGTTCACTATTGTTGAGATGCTATGCAGTGCGTTTGTGTTAAAACTGTAAGCATAATTTGTTTTTGCTTGGATGCAGAAGATCCCTCAGATAATGAAAGACACATTAAATGAACTTGACAAAGCAGGAAGCCTTGTGGATGAAACTTTGATGCATGAAGACAGTGCTATTGTTGAACCTCTGCAGGTAACCATCCAGAAAGAGCTTCTGTCGGATTTTGTTTAAGAAAATGCCTTGCCTTATCTTGTATGTGATTATCATACTTATTCTACTTGCTTATCCATCTCACAGGTTGATCGGGTTCTAGGATGTCGGATTCAAGGTGAGAACACCAATTCATTACGACACTTATCTTTGAATGTTGCAGATGACTCACCTTCTGGTGACCTGATAATATCAGAAAATCAGACCAGAGTGCTAGAGGATAATTCTGCTTGTGATAATGATTTGGACGTTGAATCAGCTGAACATCTTATCGATGATCGTCAAAATGTTGCCAAGAGTTATGATGAAGAAGGAATATTGAAAGACACTAATAGAGGGGAAAGAATTCATGTATACAGAAGATCAGTAACAAAAGAAAGCAAGAAAGGAAATACTGTGGATTCAGTGAGTAAAGCCACTGATGATTTAGGTTCTTGTGCCAGGGATGGTAAACATCAGGATGATTCTGCTGTGTCTGCGGAACAGTTGGAAAGATCAAATGACAAGGTGGAGATAGAGGAGAGAATTAATGTTGCTTTAAGAAGTGAGGATAACAGTGAGCTTCCAAAAAATTGTGAAATACATGTCTCTCTTGAAACAAAAGGAAAGGAAATGAATGCAGAGAAAGGGATGAGTGGCAGTGTTGATAATAAAGTTCAGGATGCTAATGCAGTTGAATGTGCTGGTCCAAATGGAGAGGAAGTTTCTTATGAGTTTTTAGTTAAGTGGGTAGGAAAGTCTCATATTCATAATAGTTGGATTTCTGAATGCCAGTTAAAAGTTCTTGCAAAGAGAAAACTAGAAAATTACAAAGCAAAGTATGGAATGACGATAATTAATATTTGTGAGGAGCGTTGGAAGCAACCTCAACGTGTGCTTGCTATTCGAACCTCTAAACATGGAACATCTGAAGCATTTGTAAAATGGACCGGACTACCTTATGATGAATGCACTTGGGAAAGTTTAGATGAACCAGTGCTGCAAAATTCTTCTCATTTGATTACACTTTTTAATGAGCTTGAAACTCTCACACTGGAAAGGGATGCGTCAAAGGAAAGTTCAACAAGAAAAAACAATGACAATCAAAATGATATATTTAATCTTACCGAGCAACCTAAGGATCTAAAAGGTGGCTCTCTGTTTCCCCATCAGCTTGAGGCTCTGAACTGGTTGCGTAAATGCTGGTATAAGTCCAAAAATGTGATACTTGCTGATGAGATGGGGCTTGGGAAAACAGTATCTGCTTGTGCTTTTATTTCATCATTGTATTTTGAATTCAAAGTTTCACTTCCTTGCTTGGTCTTGGTACCACTTTCCACAATGCCTAATTGGCTTGCCGAATTTGCACTATGGGCTCCAGATGTGAATGTTGTAGAATATCATGGCTGTGCTAAAGCAAGATCCATAATTCGCCAGTATGAATGGCATGCAAATGATCCAAGTGGATTGAATAAGAAAACAGAAGCCTATAAATTTAATGTGCTTTTAACCACATATGAAATGGTTCTTGCTGATTCTTCCCATTTGCGTGGAGTTCCTTGGGAAGTTCTCGTTGTTGATGAAGGCCATCGACTGAAGAATGCAGAAAGTAAGCTTTTCAGTTTACTGAATACATTCTCTTTTCAACATCGTGTACTGTTGACAGGTACCCCTCTCCAGAACAACCTTGGTGAGATGTACAACTTGCTTAATTTCTTGCAGCCAGCTTCATTTCCTTCTCTGTCTTCATTTGAGGAGAAATTTAATGATCTTACGACTGCAGAGAAAGTTGATGAATTGAAAAAACTTGTTGCTCCTCACATGCTTCGCAGACTTAAAAGGGATGCCATGCAAAATATTCCTCCCAAGACAGAAAGAATGGTTCCTGTTGAATTGTCATCCATCCAAGCTGAATATTACCGTGCAATGCTTACAAAGAATTATCAAATACTGCGGAATATTGGGAAAGGGGCTCCCCAACAATCTATGTTGAACATCGTGATGCAACTGAGGAAGGTCTGCAATCATCCATATCTCATACCGGGAACTGAGCCTGATTCTGGATCTGTTGAGTTTCTTCATGAAATGAGAATAAAGGCTTCAGCTAAGTTGACTCTTCTGCATTCTATGCTAAAGATTTTACATAGGGAAGGTCACAGAGTTCTTATTTTCTCACAGATGACCAAGCTTCTTGACATCCTGGAGGACTATTTGAGCATAGAATTTGGGCCTAAAACATATGAGAGAGTGGATGGCTCTGTTTCTGTAGCTGATCGCCAGTCAGCGATTGCACGGTTTAACCAAGACAAAAGTCGATTTGTTTTCTTGTTATCCACTCGTTCTTGTGGACTTGGGATAAATTTGGCAACTGCCGACACTGTCATCATCTATGATTCTGATTTCAATCCTCATGCAGATATCCAAGCAATGAATAGAGCACACAGAATTGGACAATCAAATAGACTTTTGGTATACCGGCTTGTGGTTCGTGCCAGTGTTGAAGAGCGCATCTTGCAACTTGCTAAGAAGAAATTGATGCTTGATCAGCTCTTTGTAAATAAGTCAGGATCTCAAAAAGAAGTAGAAGATATTTTAAAATGGGGAACTGAGGAACTCTTCAACGATTCTCCTGGACTGAATGGGAAAGACATGAATGAAAATAACAATGGTAACAAAGATGAGGCAGTAGCAGATATAGAACATAGGCATCGGAAGAGGACTGGTGGTCTGGGAGATGTATACAAGGATAAGTGTACTGATAGCAGCAGCAAGATTCTGTGGGATGAAAATGCTATTTTAAAATTGCTTGATCGTTCTAACCTTCAAGATGGTTCAACCGATATTGCTGAAGGGGATTCTGAGAATGATATGCTGGGTTCAGTGAAGGTGAAGTAATTGACTCATGTCTAGTTGATACAGCTTTTTTCTTTAAATTTTGGCTAGAACCTAGAATCTTACCAATAAATTTGGGTTTTTTTTTTGTGATGTGCATGGATCTTGTTATGCGTGTTTGTGTTTAGACAAGGACATATCCCTGTATCCCCATCGCTTTCTTTCTCTCGTGGTGTATGCCTTTCCCTTTCTTAGGTACCTTTGCTTTGTGAAACCATCTTTTAGTTTGAGTGCTTATATAATTATTCAAGTTTTCCTGTTCTGTCATTAATGGTTGTACTTGATCCTATATGTTGTTCTTTGAAGTTGCATGTGTGATTAACATGTGCTTAATTCTCTTCAACTTGCATATTCTTCTGTTCTCTTTGTGCTTAATTCTCTTGAAATTCATTCCAAATCCTTTTAATATGATACAAGTTTCTTTCACTGTTAGAATGAGCCACAATTCTGTTTGGTTGTAACTAACTAAATCTTTCTATCAGTTTAAGTTAGAAATGTTAGGTGGTGTTTGGTTTCAGAAAATGTTTTCTGTTTTCTATATTTATCATTTTGTACAGGAAACAATGAAAATGAAAAAATAGTTATTTTCTGTTTTCACTTTTCAGTAGAAAATTTTGAAAACAAAATACAGATTGAAAACAAGATGGCATTTTTGTAAATAAAAGTAAAAGTAAAAAATGAAAACAGAAAATGTTTTCTGAAAGTAAACAGGCCCTAATATAATGTACTCTTCAAGATTGAATGATACAGTTTTACAGAATAATTCTGATTTCAACTTTGTCTCTCTCTCTTCTCCATTTCTTGCTTTTCTAACATTCACTGAGGGTGAGCCTTGCACGAAATGATAAGACTGCTGTCTTGTGGCCTGTTGGTCATAGATTCAAATCCTGGAAACAGCCTCTCCACTTGTGGGGTTAAGGCTGCATACATCTGCCCGCCCCAAACTACATTAGGTGGGAGTCTTGTGCATTGGCTTTCCTGTTTTTACAAGTTTCTCCCATAAACATTGTTCTATCTATGTTATTGAATGGTTAAGTTTTTGCTTGCCTTTTATTTGTTCTTAAATTGTATCTTTGTGCTCTTATATAGTCAAATATAATAAAGATTACTCTGCCCTTATTGTTATTGAAATTTTCTTACTTAGGCCCTTGAGTGGAATGATGAACCAACTGAAGAGCATGCAGTAGGTGAATCTCCTCCGCAAGGGACTGATGATTTGTGTACACAAAGTTCTGAGAAGAAAGAGGATAACATAGTGATTGGCAATGAAGAAAATGAATGGGACAGATTCCTGCGTGTGAGGTAAGGAGCTTCTATTTGGTTGTCTCCTCCTTTTATGTCATATATTAACAATGTCCAAGATCTGTGTGAGTGATTGTTGGCTTTATAAATAATTTACGGATTTAATAAGAATAAAAATAGCATTTCAAGAGCCATTAAGAAAATTGAAACATAACTGTAAGAGCTGTCTTTTGTTGCTGAAGACTCTTAGATGTAGATGAGGATAATCCCTCCTTGTCTGAAATGACCTGAAATACTATTTTTTTATGATTAACTATGTTTTACTTGTGTCTGGATTTCTATTAAGCCAACCATGCATCGTGGGTAAGGCTTAGGTATTCTAGGTTAGTTTGTGCTCATGGTTTTTTTAACAACGGTTGTATATTAGACATGCTGAGAAAGTTGACATGTCTTTTGAGGTGTTCAAACTATGCTCATGTAGTTGTAGAGTGTTACTGTTAGATTAGATTCTGTTATTCACTGTTGTAACTGCTCTAGTCTGTTGGGACTATAATTGTAACCGGATCTGTTAAGAGTCAATTTGCTGCCTTAGTAGAGTCTGTAACTAGTCAAATGAAGGCAAAAGGCATTGGAATTAGTTCTATTTTAACATGCCCTTCACATACAATCCTTTTTTGTCTAAAATCATTGTCAAAATGCAAGCTGACTACTACTTGGTCCTATGCACAAAGAGATGGTTATGTTGATTTGAAACAGATTCCTTAGGATTGCCTTGAGCTAGATTCACAGAGAGCACATCTGATAATGTAGTTTGCCTGTGCTTTTCAATTCTTGCTCGTGAGCAAGATGCAAAGCTCCAATGTCAAACATTTTTAGGATCCAAATGGCTACTGACCAAGGTGATAAAAGCATTGTATTTCTTGGGTAATACCTTCAGGATAATATCAATATGATCATGCAATGTCAATAGATCACCATTTGAGACTATTCGATCAATGAGAGCTTTGATTCAAAGGAGGTACTGTATATAGCGTGTTCTCCCTTCTGTGTTGCAAAGCTCTGCTCTCAGTTGATGCACTTTCTAGAATATGCGGCAGGAAGTAGGTATGGATTTCTTCCCATAACTACCGAGAATAAACTCAGCTGACCACTCTGGTAAGCACCATTTGGAAATAAGAGGATAGCAACCATGAGAACAGCATTTGATCTTGTTCCCATTGCATCCATGCTCTGCTACTTGTCCTAATTCTCAATCTTCATCGTATTCGAGTTGTGGTGGAATCTCTGGATGTCTTTGAAGATGGTGAACTTTAATCACAGCTTCTACTTGATTTTCCAGCAACAAATTGCAATTGTCCAATTGAACAGAGATTGTGTATGAGAATGTTATCTAAGAGAAAGTGTTCACTTTGTGGTGCTGGCTTATAAGTAGAATGAAAGGAATAGATTGGGCTGCAACAGCAGGCCTGGAAAAGCACTTTGATACCCTATAAGAGTAGTGAAAGGCAATGAATGGAGCTAGATAGTATTGAAAGAGAAGGAAACAAAAGAACATACAGGGAAATCCATGCATTTGAATTACATAGTGGACCATATATTTATTTTAGAAGTCATAAATACAAGGATAATTACAAATATTTACAAATATGCAATTCCTCTAATTAACATAATTTCATAACATAAAATTCATCCTATATACATTATTACTATGATTGTATCATTTCTAACACTCCACTTTAGCTGGAACATATAAATCATATGCACCAAGTTGCTACATGTATAACTTGCTCGGGAACCTCTTGATGGCTTGGTGAAAACATGTCAATTGATCATTTGAATTAACAAAGTTAAAGGTGATGTCTTGTGATAAGATTTTCTTTCTAATGAAATGATAAACAATCTTTATATGCTTGGTCCTCAGAGAATATTGGATTTGAGGCAAATGCAAGGCTTTCTAATTACTGTAAATAAGTGTCATATGGGCAACTTCCCCAAATAGCTGCTTCTTGAGCAACTGTGTGAGTCAGGTAAGTTCACAAGTGCCTGAAGCCAAGTCTCAGTACTTTGCTTTTGCAGCCATGCTTTGTTTCTTCCTTTTCTAAGAAATTAGATTACCACCATTGGGGATGCAGTAATTAGAAGTGAACCTCCTGTTGGTGGGAAGGCATGTCCAATTTGCATAGAATATCCCATAATTTGAGTATGGGATCTTGTCTTGGAGCTCCCTTAAGATACTTCAAGATATGAATTACTACATCCCAATGCTTTGGCGGTAAGAGTTGAGAAATTGATTTACCACATTAATTGCAATGGATATGTCTGGACGAGTAACAATCAAATAGTTTTGTTTACCAACTAATCTTCTATAACTTTCTGGGCTCCATGATTAGCTAGAAGAGCATTATGATCCATAAGAGTATCAATAGCTTTGGCACCCATCAATCCTTTTTCCTCAATGATTTCCATTGCATACTTTGGGAAATTACAATTTTATTCTTGGATTGTGCCACCTCTATTCCTTAGAAGTATCAAAGTCTGTCAAGATTCTTCATCCATAAGTGGTGACAAACTTTATCCGACTAATGTCATGGTGATCATTACTTGTAATGACAATGTCATCTTCATACAGAATCAAATAAATACATCTTGTGTCAACAATTGAAAACTGAGTGGTCAGCTTTATTACTCATACCAAACTACTGGACCATGGTGCTAAATTTGCTAACATACTAGTCTTGAAGGAAAGCATTCTTGATATCAACAACTCCAAGAAGTTGTTCTATATGCACCTCTTCCATTAGATCACCATGGAGGAAAATGTTCTTAATACCAAGTTTGAAAAAATTGCCAATGGCAAATAGCATTTATAGATGAGAACAAGTCAATAGATGTCATTTTGGCCATTGGAGAGGTTTCACCACAATCCAGATCAAAGATTTGCATATATCCTTTGGCCACAAGACAAGCCTTAAGTTGAACAACTTTACCGTTAGGGCTAATCTTTGCCATTAAAATCTGCTTCAAACCATTCTCTAGACACCACATTGAAAGAAAAGGAAACAAGAGGACATGAGTGAGTCTGTGTTTGAATTACACAACAGAACATATATTTGTATTAAGAACCATAAATGTGAGGGTAATTACAAGAATATATTGTTATTGTAACTAACATAATTACATAACAGATAATCTACCTTATTCACATTATTACAATAATTACATTATTTCTAATAGATAGAAACAGAAAAAATGCAAGAAAGTAAAGGGAAAATGTTAGAGAGAATTTGAGTGTGTAGTGTTTTTGATGTTATTGATCTGAATAATTTAAGTACAAATATACCTATTTATACATCTGCAAGATTAACTGGCACTCTTACACTTGGCACACTAACTTTCTAATTAACTAATCACTAACTGTCAGTTCCCATGACTACTGACAGATAGACGAGGCTCACTTAGAGCCTGTTTGTTTCAACTTTTTTCTTGACAAATCACTTTTATTTTGATAAAAAAAAATCACTTAAATTTTTTTGTATGTGTATGTTCAAGCTTATGAAGAAAAAGAGTGGCAAAAATCTGGTTTCTGATTATTTTGAGAAGCCGTTTTAGGTTATTTTTTGATAAAGGCTATAAATATAATGCTTTTAAAATAACAAGTGCTCTTTATAATTGTAGCAGAAAAAAAATAGCTTCAGCTTTTTATAAATTCTCAAAAATAAATGACTCTTTAATACATTTTTAAAGTCACTTTTTTTAAAATGCTTAAACAAACAAGCCCTTAGCCTCATGGAGTGACTGCACTTAAGGTCTTGATTATGTAAGGTAGCAAAGAACTCATGCACTCAAGAAGGTAGGCTTTAACTACAAGATTTACACACCTATGTAAATCCTAGCTACAATCCTAATATACTAACAATTTTTTATAAGAACTGAAGCAGCAAATGAAGAACTCTTATGAGGCCATGATGGTGAGGAGCTATAATTAATATGAAACCACTTTAAGTAAAACCTAGCACCAAAAACAAAAATCATATTGCCTTGCATTTGACAGCATAGTTAGCTATCAAGTGGCATGACTAATATGTCTTGGCTTGAACTTTCGTGTGCATTTGGTCTGATTTTGCAGGTGGGAGAAATATCAAAGTGAGGAGGAAGCAGCTCTTGGTCGAGGGAAGCGACAGAGAAAAGCTGTTTCTTATAGGGAAGTATATGCTCCACACCCAAGTGAAACAATGAGTGAGGTAATTTGCTTCCTTTCTGCTTGTAACTGAAACCTATTTGTTAATATACTCTATTTTTTATCATGTACTTGGTTCTGAATACCACTGGCAGGAGATGATGACAAAGTTGTTTCTTGTAAAATTTCAAAAGTATCATCCCATGTGCTTTTACCAGATATATAAGCTAATTAAATTTAAGATTGGTTAAGTTGGGTTTTGGATTTAAGTTTTCTCAGTGACCAAATGCTTTTGGAAGAATTATGTTGGGATGTGCAAAATCTCAACTTTTTTTAATCAGATATTAGTTGTGGACCTATAGCATTTTGCTATATTTATGCCTTCCAAGTTAAAAAGATCTTTTCTATGCATCAAAACTTTCTCAAACATGTCTGGCACCTGAGTTTTTAGCTAGGGTAGGGTGGAATTGGTTTCTTTAGTGTAATCATGCAATAACATGCATACTTATTGACTGGTTGTGCTATATTTGACATGGAGATTTTAATCTTGTAAATTAGGACTTTCTTTATTTGCATAGGGCTATTCCAACCCCAGTTTATTTCCAGTTTAGTATTATGTTTGTTTAGTTATTGTTTTGTGTGGTGGGCTGTAAATAGGCCCCTGTTCACAATTTGAGGGTCACTTGCTTAATTGGTGACTATTGAAGTTTTTAGATTTGTTCATCCATTTTACCTCTTTAGCTTCAGTATATAAGTTTAACTTCATTTCAATTATTCCTTGTAGAAATTCTGTCTATTATTTTTAATTTTTCTATTGGTGTACTTGCTCAACCAGAGTGGCGGTGAGGAGGAGAAAGAACCAGAACCAGAGCCGGAGCGTGAATATACACCAGCAGGACGGGCCTTGAAGGCAAAATTGTATGACTTATTTTTCAAACTTTCTGAATTACTTCAGTCATTAAATACCATTATGGGAGATGTATATGCCCTCAGTTCTGTTGATTTGTCTTGATGGCTTCTTTTTGGCATCCTGCTTGGGTTTCTTTCAAGGGGGGTTTCTTTTGATTTGGCAATGTGCAGGGGGTTTGGAATGCATTATTGTAAATTGTCATGAACAATTTCCTTCCTTTATTTCCCTTTGTTTTCTCTATTAAGTAGTTTTTTGATGCATCTGTAAATATAAACCTTTGATATTTGAACTTCTGGAAACTGTTTACCTAGAGGCTAGAGCTCTTAGCAAGTCTTTCATGCTGCTGATAAATTGGTCATGGGTAGCTTGAACTTCCATGCATTAGTTTCACTAAACAAATTAAGCCATACATGATATATTGGTATTCCCTCTTTAGTACTGTCTTTACTGATAAGATTGTTTGTGGTTTAAATTATTTAATTGGTAATTTTCAAACTCATGGACCAAGATATTGTCCTCTGGTAATTTTCAAACTCATGGACCAAGATATTCATGCTTGCTATTGCTTAACAGTGCTAAGCTCCGTGCTCGGCAAAAGGATCGACTTGCCCGGAGGAATGCGGCTAAAGAATCACATCTAGCTGAGGGACTTCCAGGTACCGAGTCACATTCTCCAGCCATCGCCAAAGGTAGGGATCTAGTAGCTGGACTGATGCATTCACAAGAGGGACCTTCTATCAACTTAGAGGACAGCAAATACACTCAACTTCCAGAAGCTCAAAATAGCAACACTGATAAGCTTTCTAAGCATAAAATGAGCAGTCACTTTGATGTTTCTGTCAATAATCCAGGCCGTTCTCTTCCTGACATTTTTCTTCCAAATCATCACAAGGGCGGACTAAACATGCCAAACTCTATGCCTACCAACAATTTGTTGCCCGTTCTGGGACTTTGTGCTCCTAATGCTAACCAAATAGACTCGTCAGAAAGTAACATTTCAAAGTTAAATTGGAGACAAAGTAGGCATGGATCTAGACAAGAGTTTCCATTCAGCCTTGCCCCTTGCTCTGGGACATCCATGGATGCTGAGGTCAGAAGTAAGGAAGTGGCAGCAAATACCAAGCTGTCAGATGCATCAACAGAAAAATTACCACCAAATTTCAAAAATAGCATCCCTGATAACAGTCTCCCATTTGTTCCAGTATGCTCTTAGTATATGTGTGGATTTTATTGTCAGTTGTTGTTTGGCTTTATGCATGCGTACTTATGATTCATATCTGTTTTTTTTCCCTTGCAGTTTCTACCCTCTGTGCAAGGAAAGGAATCCGATGCATTTGAAAATTCAGGTGCTAGATTCTCTGCTTTCCAGGAAAAGATGGCCTTGCCAAACCTGCCATTTGATGAAAGGTTACTGGCTAGATTTCCACTTACAACTAAGAGCATGCCAAGTTCACATCTGGACCTCTTACCTAATTTGTCATTAGGAGGAAGACTTGAAGCATTGAATGGATCTATGCAAGACCTTCCAACAATGCCAGCATTGCCTACTTTTAAAATACCCCCTGAAGATTTATTCAGATATAACCAGCAAGACAGGGATGTTGCCCCCACATTGGGTTTGGGACAAAGGCCAACCACATTCTCTTCTTTCCCAGAAAACCATAGGAAGGTGCTTGAAAACATAATGATGAGAACTGGATCTGGATCAAGTAATTTATTGAAAAAGAAATCAAAATCAGATGGTTGGTCTGAAGATGAACTTGATTCTCTCTGGATTGGTGTTCGTAGGCATGGAAAGGGTAATTGGGATGCTATGCTCAGAGATTCCAAGTTAAAGTTTTCAAAGTATAAAACATCTGAGGATTTATCAATGAGGTGGGAAGAGGAACAGGTAAAGGTCTTTCAGGGGCCACCTTTTCCTGTGCAGAGATCATCCAAGATGACCAAGTCTACCAAATCAGCACATTTTCCAATCTCTGATGGAATGATGGAAAGGGCCTTGCATGGGAGCAAATTTCTTTTGCCACCAAAATTTCAAAACCATCTGACTGACATGAAATTAGGGATAGGTGATTCTGCTTCAAGTCTGCCACATTTTAGAACATTGGACCGACCTGGCCTGCAAAGTGATCACTTTGCACCTCTTCCATCTTGGAGTTATGATAAAAGCAGGGCAAAATTTCCTGAGGATGCTTCTGCTGAAACATCTGATAGACCAGGAACTTCTTCCAATGTACCAAATGAAAGACCATTTCTGCTCAATTCTTTTGGAACCAGTACCTTAGGCTCTTTAGGCTTGAATTGCTCAGGCAGCATTGATGTACAGCAAAAGGAGGATGACCAAGGAAATACCAAGTGTGGAAAGTTGCCTGTACTTATGGATGGATCACCCAGTGACATGCGTGACAATCGCATTAATGTAGGAAATGGTGAATCTACTAGCTGCGGATTGTTATCTAACCCCATTAGACCTGATCTTATGCACTCAAAGGGAGAGGAAGTAGCTGGAAGTAGCACTTCAAAAGACAAACTTCCCCACTGGTTACGAGAAGCTGTGAGCTCCCCAGCCAAACTTCCTGATCCTGAACTGCCACCCACAGTATCGGCCATTGCTCACTCAGTTCGCCTGTTATATGGAGAAGATAAGCCTACAATCCCCCCATTTGTGATTCCCGGACCACCTCCCTCTCTACCAAAGGACCCTAGGTGCAGTCTCAAGAAGAAAAAGAAGAGAAGATCACATAAGTTAAATCGGGTTCTTCCAGATTTTGCTGGAAACAGCAGGGACTTCCATAGCAGCCACCATGATGATAATGGTGCTTCAAGCCCAACTCCTTTGGGCCCACCATTGCCTCTACTTTCTCAGACAGGAACTCTAGGACCTCAGCAGATGGAATCTGACCTTAACTTGCCTCTAAATTTGAAAGTGACAAACCCGTCATCACACTCTTCAGTTCACCAATCAAAAAAGGCAAGTTCTGGACTGTCTCCTTCTCCTGAAGTGCTCCAGTTGGTTGCATCCTGTGTTGCTGCTGGCCCCCATCTTCCATCAATCTCTGGTGCTTCAAGCTTTCTTGAGAGCAAGCTTCCATTGCCAAGGCCTATTGGCAGAGCCAAATTCAAAGACTCAGAAGGCACCTTCAGAAATAAGAAGCCTAGGCAGGTTTCACCAAATATTTGGTGTTCACCTCAAGAGCATAAAGTAGAAGATCCTGATAGTGGTGATTCCAGCAAGACTCAGTCAGATCCTTCCCGGGTTGAACGGCCTGATGAAGGAGAGGTATCGTCTGAGGGAACTGTTTCAGATCATGCTGTGAGAGATCAGGAAACATAACTGTAGTGTCTTGGATAAAAAATGAAACCATATTCTTTCTTGCTGCTGAAGCCTTTTCACCAATGCGCTAGAATTTTTGTAGGTATGACAGTGAGTGAACTAGCAAATATAGGATTGTTGAGAACATGTAAAGTTTTTTCTCCAAGTGAAATGAAATATAGTGTTGCTTGCTGGGTATTGTTTGTTGCCCTCTTTGTCTAGCATGGCATTTTTTGGCAATTGGAACCAGATATAATAATTCATTATTACAATCCATAGCGCTTGTGGTAGTATGATCTGGAAACATTAGTGCTGCGGTGACATGGTAAATGTTATTGTATTCAACAGCAGGAGCATGGAGGTCATGCCATCCTTCGACCAACAGTTAGTTCCATTAGTGTTGTTTGGGAATTTAAAAATAATGTATTCTGTATGTAATGATATAGATAAACTGATAATTTGTTATTTGTGATTTCCATCTAATTAAATTGAATGAATCTAAGAGATTTTCCTAAGTTTTATTTCGATGTCCAGTTGCAAAATGTTTGACTGGTGGATAAGGATTTAAGTACGTATGGATTTGTGCACCAGCCCAACTCAAACCAGAATAGCATTATATACTCCAACTGGTTCTAATTGTTGAATATTCTAGAATTTTTAGATGGTAGTACGAGTCATGCCTATTTCTCCTCTACTATAAAGGTGCACGAATATCGTCTTGCCACCACGAAGACCATGTTCGACCCTGACAGATTGGGGTCTATTTACAGGTATCCTCAGCAAGGGAGTTGTTTTTTCATCTTTTATTTTACTTTTTATATTTCCTTTCATATAAAAGTATAAAATTATCTCTACAAATAGATAATTTTTAAAAATATAAATTTAGAAGATTTAATTTTTTTTTTTGAAATGTTTATCCGGAAGGCATTTATTCAATATTTATTAATTTTGGAAAAGTATATTCAGAATGAGAATATGAATTTTTGGATGTTTGTTTTTAAAAAATGATTAAAGTGAATTTTAGATACATTCTAAAATGCTGTGAGGATAAAATGTGAATATATGTTTCAGAAAAATATTTTTGTAATTTAGTGATGAATTTTTGAAAATACGTAATTGGAAGATTTTTACTGAAATGGATTCAATTACTTTTTAGATAAGCATTTTCAAAAGTTTATTAAATTCATTCCGGAAAAGTATTTTCGGAAGTTCATTAAATCCATTTTGAAAAATAGAAACGAAGGGTAATTTTAGTATTTAATTTTACCAAAAGTGAAAGGGAGATGTGAAAAGTAAAAAGAGAGGATGCAAAAAGCAACTCCCTTCGTCAAAGGGGAGCAATATGAATTGAGTTTAATTTAATGGATTCTGACCGAACATGATCTTCCCAGCTTGGTGTATTAAGTTTTTGAGAGATTTTTTTAAGCTATAAGAGATTCTTCAAATACGTCTTATGTAAATAGTTCATTGATTAATTTGTATGTTAGGGCTAAAGAGGCTATTCGGAATAATCTTAAGGTTAGTTGTTATTTTTTTGTTAATGAATTAAGGTTATTTCAAGAAGGCTTATTTTAAGGATAGTCCTTGGGTTTGTTTCAGAATTTTATCTTTTTGAGATTGTTGACTTTGATGAGATCTCTAAATTAGTCCTGAAAAGGTTGGAGGTGTGCCCAACGCAGCTACATACTAACAAATAGGGGCATATGTTTGCTTTTCGCTTGATTTGCAAAGTTTTCAACCACAACCTTATCTCAAGTCTCTTCCTCACAAAAATTCAAAGAAACTCAAAAAAAGTAAATTTTCTACTATAACCTTGAAGAACATTGATGATGAATGATCATTTTTCAAGAATTGTACAAAGTCATAAAAGGAATCAAACCAACTTTTGCCATAAATTTTTTAGGTGAAGTGAAAGATATTAGAAAAAGTTTGAAAGCTGACTTTCTCTTTGGATCAACCCTAAAATGAATGAGCCTTATTTTCCCCTTTACTTGAGTAAGATTCCTTATGGTAAGAAGTCTTTTTTACTTTTAATTCTCGTGAAAAATTGTCTCTATTCGAGGAGGACAAGGAGTTTCAAGACTTCTTAGAGGCAATTGCAAATAAAGTTTTTTACAACAACCAACTGTAGGTGAAGTATCCCCATCTGAACATTCAGGGCATAAGTCCATGTTTCACCGTGTTTGATGATAAAATATGTTAGCTTGTTAAGAATGAGTGGAAGTAGATCGATATTGATGCAATTTCCATTAATCTCATCTCTGTAATCAAGTAGTCAATTCGTCAGTTACAAATAGTAGTAACCAAGGGGTAGATAGGGATGGAAGTATAAGAACATCCGACAAAAGTTTACGGCCTCACTTATTTAAAACCTAACTTAATTCAATTCATTTAATAAATAAATAGACTCATATTTATTAAAAAGTATTTCTACATAAACAAGCGAAACTTAGGCCTACAAAAAAGCTCATTTAACCTATTGAGGAATTTATTTATGTTTATATATTATATATTTATTATATTTATTTTAATATATTATATTTATATAGTATATATTTTAATATATTATATTTATATAATATTAATATATTTACATAATTATTAAAATTAAAATTTTTAATTTTTAATTTCAAACAAAAGGAACCCTAAATTGCTTTCTCCTTATCCTTAAAATAAACCTTCTTTGCTGTTTTCATTTAACTCTACGAAACTACGACTCAACCATTAATTCCTTCTAACATTATATTGTGCAAGAATATATCGTATGTAACACATCACCAAATGTGTAATATTTCAAAATAAATAGTTGTAAAATTCTTTAATATTAGATAATTTTGATTTATTTTTTGTACAAGTAGTACTAGTTAGGATTGGATTGATAGGTTCTATAATTTAAAAAATACTAAAATGTATTTTTATAAAAGACTTTAAGCTTGTGAATCTTATATATATATATATATATATATATATATATATATATATATATATATGTGTGTGTGTGTGTGTGTTTTAGGTTTATTTAATAATTTTTTATCTTGTAAGCTTTAAGTTTGCAAATCTTTTTAATCAATCATTTATATAGGCTTGAAGCCTATTTAGTGGCCTTTTTTTGGAATATAGACTTTTAATCAGACTCAGATTTTGTAGGTTTTAGATCAGGCTAGAGAAATAAAAAAAAACTTTGACAAGTAACAGGTTCAAGGCTCAAGATTTTTAAACAGACTGTACTTGAACATTTAAAGCTTATCTCAACTTGACCTGCTTCCAACCCTGGATAGATGATCACACCTTTCATGTTAAAATTTTACCTAAAGAGAAAGATTTTGAAAAACCCAACCTAGATGCTCTTACAAGAACTTTTCTATCTTTTTTTATGATATATTTCTCTTCAAGTCTTTGAAACTTTTCCTTAAAAATAAATATTTTTAATAAGTCCATAATTTTTTCCATTGACCATTTCAAGTGAGTTTCTATAACCTTTTTCCACAAATAAATTTGTTGAATGAATATACAATCCACGTATGATTTTTTTTAGTTTTGATCATGAGATAAGTTATGATTGTTTTTTCTTTTATGTATTTAGTTTTCATCATAGTCTTGACATTTTTAAGGTTCCAATCACTTCAATGGTCCTAAAAGTTTTTAATATCTTAAGTTTAATATTTTGAAAGTTGTTGGGAAATGAGGCACCTTACTAAACCTTGGAACTTAACTTTATTATGATTGAAGTAATAGTAACTTAAAATCATAAACAAGTTTTGTGGACTTGAAAATGGTTAGATAATATTAAAAAAATTATTTAAATTAAGATAATGAGTAATCACAAAATAAAGATTGAAGACAAGTTAAACTTTTTAATTTTTACTTTGAATAGATATTGAAGATTCTTCATTTCTTTCAAGACAATAGTCGATTACCAAATAGAAATTGAAGGAAACTTGAACTTTTTAATATGAACTTTGAATAAAGATTGAAGATCCTTTAATTCATTAAAGATAATAATTGATCACAAGATGTAGATTAAAGAAAATTTGGTCGAAATCAATTTTATTAAAAATTATACATATTCAGCTTGTTACATGATCGATTATAATACCTTTTCAGGTTTCCTTCATTCCATGTCCTTGGGACATTCATTACTTCCAATGTTTTTGGCTTGTAAGTTCCCTAGCCATTGTTGAACCACTTTGTATGGTTCTTCCCAATATGGAGTAAGCTTGCCTCTTCTGGCTTACTGTGATCCAACGTGAAATCTTTTCAGTATAAGGAATTTTAAAAATGTGTTTGACAACCCTTTTTATGGCTCACGATTGCCTATGCCTCACTACACTACTTTAGCCTTGAGATGAGTTGAGGTTTTTATTTTATCTATCAAGTCTAACTCTTCAAGTAGCAACATGTCATTGCAGTCCTTGTTCAAGTTTTCATTCTCTTGAAAGGTTCTCTAATACTAACTAAAATCACTACCTTTACCTTATAGGTCAACCTGAAAGCGAATTCTCTAATAGTAAAATAAAGGTAGTTATGTAAATCCAAAGAATGTGCTCCAAATGCTTAGTCCAAGTTTATCCATGGATCTTGCCTTTAATGTCTTCAAAATTACTCTACTTGTTACCTTACCTTGACCATTAATCTAAGATATTCCAAGTTAAACATTGTTTAATGTTTAGGCTTTGCAATAGGAATTAAAAATCTTTGTCAATGAATTGAGTCTCATTATCTATAGCCATAGATTTTAGGATTCCAAATTTAGTGATAATATTTTTATGGAAGAACTTTTGGATTTTCACTGAGAATATGATGACAAGTGCTTCAATTTTTATCAATTTTGTGAAATAGTCAACCCCACAATATTGTACTTAACCTATCCTTAAGCAAGTAAGAAGGATTTTAGGATATCTAGACACCATTGGAAATTTTACTAACCTTTTAGTGTTAGCTATCCTAGAAGACATTAGTTCTTAAAATTATTTTTCCTTAGAACATACTAAAATTTTACTATCTCTAGATTTATGAAAACGGGTAGCTCAGCCCAATCCAATTAGATAGCAATTTGTGGGTCAAAATAAAAAAAAAATTCAAAGCTTGTTTGATTATGAAAATAATAGTTTAAATCCAATTTTACATACGTTTTGAGCCTATATGAAATGACTTCTCATAAAATCAAACTTTAAATTTTTAACATTATTAATTGATCAAAGAAAGATTGATTTATTTTTCATATAAACTATTGAAAATCAAGTAAATTCTTTAAAAGTATAAAATACATACAATTCTTATACATAAATTAAGTTAAGTTGTGCACACAAGGAAAGGAAAATAAATCTAAAAAAAATACCAATTACTAAACTAGAATTAATAAGGTTAATAATAGAAGTTAACGATTAGCAATGCTAGGATTTAGGAGAAAAAAAATCAACATTATTTATTCATTTTAGGAGAAAAAAATTAATGTGAAAACTTTAGATTAAGCATGTTCGTATAATAGATCAAAGAAGACTAGGTAAGAAAACTTGAGAAATGTTGAGACATTGAAATTGAAAGTTCAAATCCTCAAATTTTGCATACTTTTTCGAATTGTCCTATTTCGTCAGCTCTTCCACCTAAAATGCTTTTGAGGTATTTTTTGACCAAAACCAAATATTGTTATAACATTGCCTCTATTATATGAATACTCCATTAACATTAGAGATTAGGAATTGAAGCCACTACAAAATGTAATCAATTTTGGCTCCTACATATTTACAAGTCCCTAGCCTTGTTAAGCATGTTTTATATTCTTTTTTACTATTGGAAGTTTTGAAGTCGAACTTAAGTGATTTTTCAATTGTTATCTTATTTTCATATTTTACAAAAATTCCTGTTTTAGTCTCTTTTACATTAGATGACTTATTAGTATAGATTAGACACTTTTCTTTTCAATTTAAAACAATAACTCAGTTATATCAACAATTAAATCTACAAAAATTTGGACTTTATAGCCAAATTTGATTCATATTTAATATCATATTATGACAAATCAATTTTACAAACTTGGATCATATTCATCATGCCAAGTTAGGCTTATGAAGCACTATTCTAATAGGCAAATCAGTTTTGATGATGAATAAATGAACTTGAAAGTAATGATTTAGTCTCTTAGATGTCATTATCAAATAAAACATAACCTTTTCCAGCTTTTAATACCTTAGCTTAGGACTTTGTAAAGCCTTGTTGACAAAGTATATAGGTCTTTAATTTCTTTTATTTCCCTTATGGTTATAGAATTAATTGTTTTGTTGACCATAACTATATATAGAATCAACAATTCCCTTCGTTTAGTTTTTTTCAATATATGTGGATTTGTTAGTGTCTTTTTCAATTGCTAAAAGACCTAATCAAGTTTCTTATTCCAACTTAATATTTTGTGTTTCTTCGGAACCTAATACAAGGAAACCATCAATGGAAAACTTTGGTCATGAATCATTGGCCACGAATCAAAGCAATGATGTTATCTCTCATTCAATTTCTTCATATTTCTAATGGTGTTAGGGATCTTCACCTTTAAAATTGCTCTGTTTGTCACGATTGGCCTTAATGCCCTTCCTTATTAGCATGTATTCAAGTAGCTTCCCTTATTTAACGTCGATGGTATACTCGAGGGGATTAAGATTCATATTATGTCCTCATCTTATCAAATATGTGGGATAAATTTGTAACATGGTTGTTATGAGTGGAATCGTGACAATAATGTCATCAATGTATACTTTCTTAAACTCTAATAAAATTCTCAAAGACTTGATTGATCATCTGTTGGTAAGTTGTCCCATACTTCTTCAACCCAAAAGGTATTGTTCTATAACAAAATATTCCTTCCTTAGTAGTAAAGGAAGTCTTTTCTTCATCTTTTAGATAATGGATTTTATTGTTGTCAAAATAAGTATCTATATAAGATAATAAATGGTAGCTTACGAAGATATCCACTAAATTATTTATGTTGGACAAAATATATGATCCTTTGAACAAAAGTTCTCTATTTTTCATTTGTTTTTTGACCAAAATTACTTTGGACAACCAAACAATATAGCTTATCTCTTATATAAATCCATCCTTTAGGAGTTCTTTTATTATATCCTTAACTACAACTTGTATTTATTCTTCTATTCTATATTTTGTTTGTTTCAAAAGCTTTGCTTCAAGATTAACAAATAACATATGACAAAAAAATATTGGTTTGATGCTTGACATGTTTATAATCGTTCAAGAAAATAAATCTTTATTTTATAGCAACAAAACTTTCAAGACATCTTTTTTCATAGGTGGATAACTTTATTTCCATCTGGGTTATCCTATCAAGTGTATTTATCTAAGGTCGTTGTTTGTCTCCTTGCTCATCATCCAACCTAATTTGAGATTATAGGTTTAGGAAACATCATAATTTGCATCCTTGGATCAATTAATGACTCTTTCATCCTTTTTCTCCTAGATCGTGCATCTTTTCCATCCATAAATTCGTGTTATAACAACTCCTCACTACATCCTAATATCCTTAGATTAATGTCACTTACCTATCTCTATTTGAAAATTCTATAGTGAAATGTGTAATTGAAATGACTACTTCAAACTTATTAAATGATGGCCTCCTGAGGATTGTGTTATATGAAGAAGGATAATTCAGGACAATGAATCTCACATCTTTAATCCTTTCTTATCATTTTTTCAAGGGTAAATTCTGTTCGAACGTAGCCTTTTAGGTATATATATTGCAGTGAAATCGATGAGTTATGAATCATAAGAAATGAGGTTTTGTTCAAATATGCGCTTGCATAAAAGATAATATTCGCATAACTCTCCTAATCAACAAATATTCCACCAACATCATCATTGGCAATTATAGCTCTAATAAATTAAGGTCAACGTGTCCAAGGATAATGGGGTCGTAATCTTTATCAAAGAAAGTAATAATTGGTCATATTGATCATTGAGTAATTTGGCTAACATTATCCTTTTCAGTTCTTATTATGGTTTTATGATTCTTTCTTTCTTGCATCCTAAGTGCTTCAAAATCTTTCTTCTATCAATGTTACATTATTTAGCAAAGCTTTTAGCAATTATGTTTTGATTCTAGAATTTTATGTGATCTCTTATGTTAAATGGTGGTGTTTGATATCTTTATTTTTGAGGAAAGCTTCTTTGTCTTTTGGAGACCTTCTTTTATGTTTCCCCTACATCTCCTCTTAGATTAGAGAATCTTATGTTATTTTCTTGACAAGGATACCTACCTTTATGACTCCTTTTTACATAACGTCGAAGACATTTTTATCAAATTAGTAACTCAATTATGTCTTTTAATTGAATGCATTCATTAGTAGTTATATCCCATATAAAGTTAGGTATGAGCCAAAAATTCATGGGTCAACCTATATAACTTGTAGGTTCGATAGGTTAGGACCAATAAAATTATAGGTCTATTTAAATATGAATTTTTCTGGTCTAACCTGTTTAAATTGTGAGCTAATTTTTTATTTTAAAATTTTAATTTAATTTTTTTATATATTTTTATTAAATTTTTATTTTTAAATATTCTAAAAGATAAATAGGTTAAATAAGATGGTTTGCTAACCTGCGGGTTAGAATAGGTCAAATATAAACCAAGGTTTATGCTAACTCATTTACATTATAAGATAGCTAACTTAGCCTATTTAATGGTGGGCCAATGCAAGTTAGGCTTATGCAGATCAGGTTGACCTAGATACTCCTTTTTAGTTCCATATCATTGTGAAAGACATAGTATCTCCCTGTATCACATTTGGGCTTCTTTATTAGGGATGATCTTTCAATATTTATGAATTCTATGACCATGACCTCCTCATATATTCTACAATAAGAAGTATTAAGGAGAGTCTAATCTTCAAACTAGTTTTTCACGATCAACAATATCATTAATAAACGAGTGATTGATAATAATTACACCCCAAGATGCAATAAATTGTTCGAGGAACATTTGAAGAGCATATTGATGATCTTAGTTATGTTGTTGGTAGGAAGTTTGCACCACTAAAAATTGAACCTCTCTTTCATTCATCCCTTTAGATCTTACATTTGCAAACAAATGCAAGAATCTCTCCAACACTTTGATCTTATCCTTTAAGTAAAAAATACACCTATGTTTTGGATGATTCCCAATGGAGTTCTCCAATAGAAGAGGATGTTTATCTTGTTAGAATGATGGTTGTTCCTTGTGCCTACGAGGTCTAGGGTTGATAAGAAGTGTTCATCATTTTTTTCACAAAAAAATAACATATATGTTAATGAAAATAAGTTTATCATTTCCTATCCATAATGTCAAAATGATATTGTGTGAACAAAAGGAGTATATAATCTAGGTCCAAATATTTCCAGCACAACGAAGAAAGTTGTTACTTCGTTAGAAAACTTGGCTAGAGAACAAATGAAATATTTAAAAATGATACTTCAACATGCAAATATTCTTTATTTTAGTAGAGTAATGATAATAGAAATAACATATACCTTTGATCATCGTGTAGATTTTTTAAATAAATAGGAAATATAAGTGAGTTGCAGTGGGTGAAGGGAAGATCCCCTTATGACACTTTTACTTTTGGCGAAAATTCTCAGATATCTCTAACCGTTGAATATTTTGAAATTCTTGAACATTGATGGTATGACTCATCTAGTTTTCCCTTCTATTTCAAAGAGCATGAGTCTTACTTCATTGCCTATGAAAGATATATTGAACTTTGACCGATGAGATTTCTTATTAGTTGTGAAAGTGTCCTTATCAAGGAGAGAACAATATAAATTGAACCTAACCCAACAAATTAACTCAAAATAAATAATATTAAAAGATTTCATAATTAAAAAAGGTTTTTTTCTTAAAAATAAAATATGACAATGTATCATATGTAAATGCACTCAAATAAAAATGCAAATTTATGGATGAACCAAAACAAATATAAAAGTTGAGTTTTTTTTTTGTTTTAAAAAAATTAACTTGGATTGGAAAGAAAAGTTGAATGTTGATTAAGATTCTTAGATATGAATATGAAAATGATGAGATTAATAAACAATCACTTATTTTATGTTATTTGAAGTTGAGATTATAAGAATACTTACAATTTGTTGTTTAAGAAGAATAAGATATGAAGGAAGGAAATAGAAAAAAAAGATAATATTTTTATTATTTATTTGAATTAAATTTTAAGAAAATAATTTGAGGTGGATTTTATAAATACCTATGAAATAAAGGAATATTTTTTAAAACTTTAAAGTTTAAATTAAATATTTACATATTAAAAATTAAAAATAATAATATTATATATTAATAAAAAATATAATATAAAAAAAATTAAATTTATATTATTTTTATTAATATAGTATGTTTTACTATCTACTTATTTTTTTTAATTTTTTTTCCATTCTTTCAAATAAATTTTTATTTTATTTTATCCATTTAAATAATGCATCATCTTTTATTTTTTTATTTCTCTTCTATTTTAATTTTTATATTTTTTTATTTATTTTCTTCTTTTTTCACTTATCCTCTAAACAAAAAGTTAAGATTTAGCCATTATTTGCATCTAGAACTTTTTACTTATTTATGGTCTTAGTTAGATATGAATGGTTTGAATCAACTTATACGTGAATTTATTTCAATCATTATTTATACAATTTAAAATTAGATCTAATTCGTAAATTTTTATTAAAAATTTTTATTTTTTATAATTTTTTATTTTATACATTATTTATAATATTTATGTTCAGTATAGTACACCAATTATATTTTTTAATAAAATATTTAAACTATATTTAATATGAATTTTATATTTTTTTATACATTTATTTTATTTGCATGTTATGTAATAGAATACCATAGTGCAAAAAATAGAAACTTCCACATCCGATATAATTTAACATAAAGAGAAAATGATGCATTAGATAATAATGATGAAAATACTGAAAGCATATCCTTGAATGTGGATCAAATTTCATGTATATCCTTTTACAGATATTTTATAAAAATGATGTTTTTAAAAAATATTTTTTTCTTTTGGTATAGATTTAAAAGTACTTATTTATAGAATATTTAATACGAAGATTTACGTTATAGGTGTAATACATAATAAAGAACATTATATATTAGGTAAGATATATTTTATTATTTTTTACGAATATAAATACGAAATTTATGGATGGAAGGTTAGATGTTTGATCCATGTGTAACGCAATAAACACACGAAACATATTATTTTATACGTCACTTAATGATTTGATACATTTATGTGTATGTCACTTTTTCAAAAATTTTAGTCAGTTACAAAAGATTTTATACACTCATCAAAGATCAATTGTAAATTAGTTAAATTAAGAAAATAATTAATTAAATGCAGATGACTTTTAGATTAGTAAATGCAGAATATAACTATTTAAATTAAAATTGTAAATTTTAAAAAATTCAATAAAGTATTTGAATTAAGTGAATTAAATTATAAATTTAAATAAAAATTATTATATATTGCATAAAATTTAAAAGAGTTTATTTAACAAATAAATAAAAATATATAATTCATATTAGATGATTAAATAGAGAAATATATAATTTTTTAAAAATAGAAAGTTGGCTGACTTGAATTAAATAACATTAAAATAAAAATTTTCAAAAATTGAAAACTGTAATTAGTATAAAAAATAATTTAATTCGTTAATTTAAAAAATATAATTAATATTAATATAGTTAGATAATTTGAATTAGTCATATAGAGTAAAATATATTTAATATAAAATCGTAGTTATTTTTTATTTATTAATTATAATTACATAATGTATATTAGTAATTAGGTAGAAAACTTGTTTTAGTTTAAATAAAAAAACTAAAATAATGTAATCTTTAAAGTATAAATTAAAATATAAAATCTAGTAAATTTTTTAGTGAATAAATTAAGTATAAATTATATAAGTACAGAAAGTTAATTAATTTAAAATATTTAATTTTAAAAATAAAAAATAAATATTGCATAAATATGTATAGAAATTATTATAATTAATTAATTATAATTATATATTTATTTTAAGAAGTAAGTATATAAAATTCATTAACTATGCAAAATAATTTAGAAAAATATTTTATTAATTATTTGATTTTAATGGTATAATTAATATTAGGGTGTATATATCTAGTTTTGATAGGTAAATTTATTTTAATTAAATAAAAAAATAAAAATTAATGGATAAGATTTGTGTAACTTATTTTAAACAAATACTGTAATATATAACTAAAATGAAAATTAATTAAATCATTATAATTAATTTTAATGACATAAGAAAAAGTTAGGTAAGTAAGTACATACATTTAATTATTTTAGATTAAAAATTTAAAAATAAGTGAAATAATTTAATATAAATAATTATGATTAATAAATTAATTTAATATTAATATAGAATGATAAATATGTAGTTAGCGTATATTAAATATGTTAATTTATTTATGATAATTAAGTTACATAATTTGATTCATTTGTTTAATTATTTTATTATTTTATTTATCGTTTATTTTATTTATTATTATAAGTTGTCAAAGGAATAGAATTGCTTTACAATAAGAATTTTAATGGAGTTAAATTAATAAAAAATTTAACTAATTATGTTTCATAAAATTTTAAGATTTAATACTTAATTATTAATAAATATTATATAAAATTTAATTAGGTAAAAACTTAGAAAAACATAATTAGTTCACAATAAAAAAATTAATTTATTTAAATTATCAAAATATGAAAATAGTTATGTTACACAAAATTTTAAGGTTTAAAACTTAATTATAGAAAAAATATTATATAAAACTTAATTAGAAAAAAATTCAAAAAATATAATTAGTTTATAATGAAAATTTTAATTTATTTAAATTATAAAAATATTAAATTAATTATGTTGCATAAAATTTTAGGATTGAAAACTTAATTATATGAAAAACATTATATAAGACTTAATTAGGTAAGAATTTAGAAAAATATAATTATTTTACAATGAAAATTTTAATTCACTTAAATTATGAAAATATTAAAGTAATTATATTGCATAAAATTTTAGAATTTAAAATTTAATTATATGAAAAACATTATATAATATTTAATTAAGTAAAAACTTAGGAAAATGTAATTAGTTTACAATGAAAAATTTAATTTATTTAAATTATTAAAATATTAAAATAATTATGTTTCATAAAATTATAGATATTCAATTTAATTAAATAAAAAAGAGTTCATAATATTTTATTAGATAAGTAGTTATATAAATATCATTAATTTAAGTTTTTTTTATAATTAATAATTGTATATGGTGTTATAGACTGTGACATCATCATTGTAGTCATCACGTATGATTAGACCAAATTCATTCGTCACTTCTCACACTTTAAAGTGTCTATATCTCCGAGCAGTTATGGAACAGAAAGTTGAAGATTAGGAGAAAGAAATTATTTCATGAGCACGACAACGTTCCAACCGTTTCAGGTGTTATAATGGATAGGTTATGTAGAGCAGGTTTGCTAGGTGTAGCTCAACTACAATTTATACATCGCGATACTTCCTTAGTTTGGTATAAAGGTGGAGACCGGTAGCACATGTTTTTCACACTCTGTTTAGATAGGGTAGTAATATATTAGGACGTGAGTGTGCTCAAAAGTTTGTCCATTAATAAGCATCCTATTATTGGTAGTACATCTTCTAGGATTTAGGAGCCTATCATCCAGGATTTGTTAAGTGCGTCACCTGCTGAAAGGGAGCTCGTTGGAGGATCCCTTAAGATGAGTTGCTTGCTCCAACATTTAAGGCAAGTGGAGGAGCACATGGAGATCAAGAAGTAGTTAGATCAGTTCACCAGAGTCTACATTCAGCAACTTATTGGTAGAGTCCTTTTTAGCAATCATTCCACCTTGAGGGTTCTATTTTGTTATTTTCCACTACTTGTGAACTTTAACCAATGTGGTCAATACAGCTGGGGTTTGGCCCCATTGATTTATCTTTATCGTAAATTGTATAGTTGCACATGTTACGATTAAAAGGAGATATGCGGCTTTACATTACTGTTGTAACTATGGGTTTGGGAACGCTTTTCCAAGATTTCACCCAGTGAGGTTGCATATGCTGATGACACAGTTTCTTACGGAGTGAGGTATGAAGACACTTCCATTGCCATTATGTTCAATGCTTTTTGTCTACATATAGTGAATGTTAACTGTATCTGTCTCGTTATAGATGGAAACTGGGGTGTATTAGGCTTGGACGACATGACATAGGTTTATACAGGCATATCTTTGATTCCATGGATCAACATGAGATATAGTTTACAATTACCCATATTGAATTCATTAACATTTCTTCATTTAAATAACATTACTAATGTCTTCAATTATAAAAATCACATGGCAAATCTATAGGGGAGTCATGAATGATTTACCTAATACCTGTAAAGTTGGAGCAGAGCTATGGAAAACTATGGTGCCTCTAATATGTTTCAACATATTAGAGTAGCACCAACCGGATCGACGCATGCGACAGTTTGGAATTGCACTACATATCCTCCAGTTTCTATCTCAACGAAAGAAGGTGCATGACATGGCATTGAATGGGAAAACGAACAAGAACTGGAGTAAGGTTTTTGTGTCGTTCCTTACAATTTGGGAGGAAAGATATCAACATGTGTGCTTGGATATACCATCAAATGAGTTGCTCAATCATAATTCAGATTACATGAGAAGGTACATTCGACATACACTTTGATGGATCACTCAAGAATACATGATAAAGGGACGAGTGGTAAGTTAATCAAATCCCCACTTTAGTATAATTAAATCATTATCTATTTAAGTACTTCAACAATTTAAACTTTGGTATTTTAGGCGGATGAACTTGAGATCATACATTACTCCAGCACGAAGATGGTTGGGTCCAGGACCATATCATTAATAGATATTCTTGACCAGGTTTGACAGCACACATAAAAGATCATGTTGCTAAAAAAGATTGAGGATCGCTTTGTTGAGGTTAGGTTCAATGCACCTAAACTAACTCAACAGGCTCCACAATCTAAGGCTTCAACTGATATCCCACACACACGGGCGAAGCGACATGGACTTCAACGTCAGAGACGTTGAGATGTATATGAGGCAATGAAGATACCACAGTTTCTTCAAAGACATGAGAGGCAATACTTTGTCCCTACCCAGGAGGTTCCTCTGTCACCATACTCAATGTATTCATTTCAATTCATAACAATACTGTGATGGTGCACGTCAATTGTTTGTGCCTTTGAATTGTATTTAGCTTTATGTAATTAGTACTTAACAATCTATTTGTTTTATGTTTAAACATGCAGATCCTTCACAGGTAGCTCCCTCGACTAAGGTGCAGTTTGGCTTTGATAGAGTAGGTGTAGACTCAGTATTTGGTCTCTTCACATCACCTGACCTGCCATCACCGATATTCTTTGATCGATTTGATCTTGGGGGTGGACCCACCATTACAGGGATTGAGGGGGCTTAATCTTCACATGTTGAGTCGGCATTCCAAACAACGTCACCATTTCATCTAGCCATTGTCACACCCGAGCCTTCGATGCATATATATATATATATATATATATATATATATATATATGTCCATGATCTTGATATGCTTCACTAGTACAATGGATAAAAAAATGATTTGAATGTAGATTTGTCTGCTGCATTTCATAATAGGGCTTAGATAGAGCAACATCTAGATCCAGCACATGACATCCCTCGCTGGTAGACTAGGAGGCCACTAGGGGCAGAGGTGTTTGATGTATTTATTTGAACATTTTATGGACACTATTTTATGCATTTTGTTTATGATATATTTTATTGCATATCAGATGTATGTATTTTATGCCTTTTTTAGGATGATTGTGTGTTTTATTGTATAAATTGTCTTCTTTTATGATATTTACTACTTTTTATGCATCATATAAAATTTTGTCAATTTTGGAAATTTACATTTTGAACTTAGTAATCCCAATCAACTACATGTAACATAAAAGCTTAGTTCATTCATATTAAATCATTTAAATGAGAACTTCAATTGATTAAAATTCATGTTTATGACAAGTTTCACTTTAAAATTCATATTTAAACACAACTTCAAAATTCAAATTCATACTTTTATGGAATCTTACAATGCGCAGTGAAATTATGAAAGAAAATTATACATGTAACATAACATTTAGAAACAATTAATAGATGGAGATGTGATAAATTCGTTGTTCACTTCAACCTCTTTGTGAACATCAAGACTGATTATGACCTAATTCTCTGTACAGTCGACATCTAATCCTAGGTTAATATTCAATCCAATCTATTTTATTTCTTATACGGGTTGATTTTTATCTATCCTTCCCTCTCAATCTATCCTCATTTGCTGTGAGAACTCAATCATCAACATCTGGAAGGTCATTATCATTCCTAATTAGCCATCAATCTGCAGAGTAAGCATCATAAAGATTTTTTGTATAAACATCATTAACAAATTGATATAACTTAATACTAACTACCACACAAGCAACCGTTACATGAAATCAATGGTACCTTAATAATTGAAATATATCATATTTATAATAACCATCCAACAACCTTACAGACCATTTGTTACCACCTCGTTAAGTTATTGGATTAAAAGTTTCTTTTACTTCAAACCATGAAGATTGTATACCATATCTTGGTGAGGACAAGCAGCATCTTCATTTTTTTGGATTGCATCCATCACTTTTTTACAAAAGGCGTTGACCATTATAAATCTCAGTCTTAGCTATTCCTTCTCTTTGCACAAAATATTCAATCAAATGACTATAACTACATATAACAGGAGTATTGATTGAAAGATTTCGTGCACCTTTTAATACTTTATGAATTGTTTATGCTAAATTAGTTGTCATATGAACATATCTCCTTCCAGGTTCATCATACACAAGACTCCATTTTTCTTTGGATATGTTATCAATCTATTTGGCCACATCTACATTAGTCTGTCTAAACTTTTCAAGCTTGTGATAAAAAATTTCTTTACATACAATGTAACTTGTAAAGTAATTCAAAAACACTTAGCATTATAAAAATAATTACAAACAACATGTATGAAGTAAAACTTTACCTAATTTAAACAAATCTTGTTTCAATTTTTTGTTCTTAAATTTGCGATTAAAATTACTTGTAATATGTCTTATGCAATAAACATAATATGCATGTGGGGGTTGTCATCCCAAATGAAGGTTATTCATAGCTAATTTTATACTTTGATATTTGTTTGATATTAGACAAATTCCATTCCTTTGGGTTACATACTCCCTTACTAAAGCTACAAATCAACTTCATGCATCCAATGACTCATCCTCAACAACACCAAATGCAATAGGTAACACATAGTTATTACCATCTTGAATTGTCGTTATTAATACTGTTCCTTTATATTTCCCATAAAGAAATGTTCCATCAATTTGTATCAAAGGTTTCCAAAAGTTAAATGTCTCACAACACTATCTAAAATACCAAAATAATCAAAAAAATAATTTGAGCTCCATTCTGAACATGATCACCAATGATTATATCTTCTGTCTCAAGTTAGTACCTAGACCCTAGTACATATTGAACCATTTTATTTAACCATTTTGGTAATAAAATATACAAATGATCCCAATCCTCAAACACACGCACAATTACTTTCTGTTTTGTATTTCATGCTTTCTTGTATGAAACTTTATACCCATACTAACTCAGTATTTTTTCTTAATTTAATGAAATTAGTACAGATGGTTCTTCATTTATCATACATAATAAATAATAAACATTAAGTGTAGGAAAATTAATTAATGCAATAGAATACAATACAAGACAATATATTATCAAAACCACATACCAAATATGCATGAGCAAATAAAATCGGAGTCTAACTTCTTGTGGTCTTGGGAAAGAGAAGCATTCACGCAATTATGTTGACCTCTCTCCCCTCATTTTGTCATACACCATTCATTAGATCTTTTTGATACAAATGCTCTCATTCGCCATTGACAACCTCTTCCATAATTAGGGCAATGAATAGAAAGAAATGTCTACTTTGATTCAATAACAACAAACATTTGGTGTACCTTCCTAAAATAATGTTTTAGTACCAATTGCACTTGTTCTTTATTCTCAAATTGTAAACCGACATATAACTCGTTGCCAATCACCTAATTCCTATGTTCGACAATTGTGGAAAAGTTCATGTCTTTGTCCGAATATTGCCAATTGTTATTGCTATAGTGAGAACTGTTACTCTAAAATGTCAACTTTTTTTTCAAAATAAACAATTTTGTTTACCCTTTTTTGTAGGCGCATATAAAAAATTGGATTTGTTTCATAATATTGACTATAACTTGTTTATCTTATTAGCTTCTTAGTTCAACAGATGTTCCACGTGATGCAAACAAAACATTAAATGAACTTCCACCTCTACCCAAATTCAATACAATTTGTTGATCATCATCATCATTATCATTAGCATTATCACCTAAATTTTCTCATTGCAAATCATTCTCATTTAAATCATGATTTTTTTAATCACTAAATTCATCTATTGGGGATAAATAATAATCTTCATCATCATCATTATCAAACAGATTTATACCAACGGCAAAATTTTATAATAAATCTTGTAATATAAATAAATCAACTAATAAATTAAATAAAATTATGTTTAACACCATATACTTAACACTTAAAACAGATCAACTATCTTCAATGATTGTTGTTCTTGTTACACTATTAACTTATCAATTTTAACATACACTTAAAGTATGTGTAATATATCTTGTTGCTCAAATGCATCCATCGTGCATTTAACATCTTCATTGTTCTTAATTTTAAACCCTCTATATTTTACTTTTTCAAATGACACAAAAAATTTTTCTATTAAATTAAAAATTATTTGATTAGATAACAATTTTAATTTTTTGAATATTTTTTTTTCAATTCGTTTAAACTTACATTTTTACAAATTTAGATTGATTTTTTTTTCTTCTTAGATATTAGACCTTCTTCATCTTTAAATATTTTTTTATTATAAAATATAATAATTATAATTTTATCCATAATTAACAATAATAACTATAATTTTATTCATAATTAACAATAATAACTTTAAAAACTATCAAATTACATATCGCTAATTTTTAAAACCATTTCAAAATTTTTAAAAAATAAAAAAATAATCTACATGAGATAAAAATTAATATTAAATAATTATTATATAAAAATCTTTCACACACTTTTTTTTATAATACCATAATAAAATTATATATTTAAATATTTTTATTATATATTTTATAATATATTATATATATTTTTAATTAAAATCAACTAATATATAATGCATTTATTTGTACGTTAAAATTTTATGATACATTAATATATATACTACACATAATTATAATATATAAAATTATGTATCATATATGTACCAAGTAACTTTATATGTCATAATTTTATGTAAGACATATATTAATATATCATATAATTTTAACATATAAATGCATCACACGTTTTATCCTATATAACACATCTTGTATATTTTAATATAATGTATAATAAAATATATTTTATTTAGTATATAATTATTTTATTTTACGTCATACTTTCACACAAAATATTTATAAAAACTCTGATAAATACTTTTTAACCTTAAGTAAAAAATACTTTTTTAAAAAATATCACTTTTAAAAATAAATAAATAAACCCTTCTTGTGAATCTAAATTTTAAAAAAGTGAGAGTCATTCATGATTTGATGCCTTTTCCAACGACTATTCTGTTCTAAAGTGACTCTTTAATGGAAATTGTGTTTGCAGCTCTGACACGAATAAGACGCGTTTTTGTGTTTTACCTTTTGATCACTTCCACTATTCTTCCCCTTCCCCGGATTCGTTTTTCATCATTGGATTAGTCCGCATGAATTCGATTCATATTTTATAATATTATAACTTTAAATTTTATTACGAATGTAAGATGGTTAATAAATTTTTTTTTGTAACTGTTCTGAAATATATCTCGATCTTAATAATTTTCTAAAATTCTATTCATCAAAATTTTTGTTGAGAAAATCTCGTAATATCATTTTGATCTGGAAAAATTCTGGACAATCTTATTACATAACTAATAATATAAAATGAATTTTATAATAATTTTCATATAAATATGTAATATAAATCCATTTAATTTATTTTTATTAATTTTTCATTATCATAATTTATATATTCATTAAATCTTATGTTTTAAGTGTTTAAATATTTTTAATAATTTTGTGGATATTTTCATTTTTCAGACATAAAAAATTTAAATATTATTTTCACTTATTTATAAATTGTATCATATTATTTTTATTTTTATTTTTTATATATTTATTTACAATAATGATATTAGCTTAACGATAAAATGAGTCAAATTTAACTTTTGTGTGTATAAAGTAAAAAGTGTATCTAAATATTCTTATTACCATAAAAAATTATACTAACAACATCTCAAAATTAAACTATGCTTTAATTTTACAAGATTATAATTTATAACTAGGTTTATATTAATCTGTTTGACAGTAACTTTTTAAATTAATTTTCTTTCTAAAATATTGAAGTTTTTAAATATTTCTTAAAATTATTAATTAAAAACTAATAAATAAATATTTATCAACTATAAAAACTCATTATATAAATATTAAATTTAGAAAGTACATGAATAACCAAACTAGTAAGCATAAATAGGATTATACTTTCTTGAAATACGTAGTCTTTTTTTTCTCACTTAACCCTTAATTTATAGCTTTAAATAAGGTAAAAATTAAATGTTAAATATTTTAGAATTAATCTCATATCTTCTCCTATATTATTTGTGACCCTTGTTTAGGCTTACTCTCCAATTCAATGGCAAAAACTCTGTTATTCATTTTGTGCCAACTTGAAAAAGTTTTTTTCTCTTAGCCAACATGCTAAGACCTAGAATTTTATCATCCATTTATTGAAAGGAATTTAGTAAAGTTTCCAACAAAGTAACTTGGAATTCATTGTTCTGCATTTGTTGCCATGTAGAACTAGACAATCACATTGAAGTTATTAGAGTGTATCTAGAGCCTTTTCTCCAAAAGTTAGGCCAGTCCCACTATGTTAAATTATCCAATTGAATATAATATGTTACCTTAATAAGAGCGATACCTAGAACTACAATCAAATTAAATAAAAGTTCAACAAAACCAACACAAGTAATAAAACAGCTTAAGTAACTAGAAAATCCAAACACATGAATGTACCCAATTACATCCTCATTTACTACAAACAATGAATAACAAGCCAATTACAATTCATGTTATCATCAATTACAATTCATGTCTTTCAAGTTGTAGTTGTTACATCAAGATAAGATCATCATCATCTTTTCCATACATGATCTCTCCAAAATGTCAATTTTTTTTTTCTAATTCTATATCTTTTTGTTTCATCCTAAGGATAGCTTCAAATTCTTTTTGCTTTCCTTCAATCTTAGCCTTCAATCCACTAGTATCAACATTTTCACTTGAACCATGGAATTTTGTTAGAGGATCCACCTACTCAAATAACTACAACCCTAAATGAAACCAAAATAAAATCTCAGTTTTGACCTAATCAAAACCCAAAAACATCATCAACAATGAATAAGCTTATTTGATTTCAACGCATGCATCTAAAATCCTTCTCTTGGATTTCTGACCAAAAAGTCCTTAGTAAGACTAGTTCTTCATATCAACAGTATCCAAAATCAAATGTATTATGCAAAACCATATCTCACTCTGCTACTTTTCACTCTTGATTCCATTGAACTTGAAAGATCTCTCATTTTCTTTTCCAAAATTCACGCTTTAGCATTACAAATGGTGCAAGAGCTAGCTAATCTTTTGCACAAATATATGAGATTTGGCGCCAAGTGCAAAATTGTGGGAGGATGGAGGGAAGAAAAGAGTTTTAGTATGTCTTTATCTAACAAAACTTTAGTATCTCTATTTTGGTTGAAATTAGAGGGGTTGAGTTATAGGACAGTACTTCAAGAACGAGTTAAATTATAAAAACTAAAGTGTAATTTATAAAATTATTTAATATCCATTTTTTTAAAAGGAAATATAAGAGTATATTTGTTATAACGCACAAAAAAATTGATTTTTCCTACATATATTTTTTAATGTTTGTATAAATTTATACAAAATATATTAAATTATAATAAAGTTTAAATCATCATTAAAATATTTTTTAATAAATAATTTTAAGTAAATATAAATTTATAAAAAAATATAATAAAAATTAAAATTTGTAAATATTTATCTTTTAAAACTTTCACTAAAATAAATTTTTTTTACCCACTGTTTATATAATTGTAAATAGAAATTGAAACAACCAACGAATTGTCATCATTCGTTTGATGTAATAGGGGTTTGTGTAAACAATGATCTAAATGATTTGATTTGGCTTTAAACAGGTAGATAACTGAAAAAAAAAACTAACACTAACTTTATGGTGAGATTAGATGTATAATTTTTATTTTAATATTTAATTATTTATATAATTGATTGTTATTTATAATTAATTATATATAATAAATTTATGTTTAGATATGTTAAATGAAAAATAATCTATTTTATTATATTGCATAAAATTTTATATTAAAATTTAATATATATATATATATATATAGTTAATTGTGTATTTGAATTTGAAATAACATTAATAAAATAGAGAAATAATTAAAATTAATATCTTTTTAATCATAAATTTTAAATTTGATTTATTTTAACAAAAATTAAACAAGATTGAATAGTATTTTTATATTTTTTTATATAATTAGAAAAATAATCTATTTAAAACACCCTCTAAATTAGTAATTTAAGTGCATTGCACTAGTTTTACTGTATATATTATATGAACCTTGTTTCCGAATCCAAATTGCCTAGTAGGACTATAAAAAATTTGAAACTAATGGAATCATAATGTATAATATGACACACATCCACTAGCTATTTTTAATTAGCTCAACAAGAATAGATTTAACTTTTATAAAGAAATATACAATTTACTATATGAAACACAATGTAAAGCCATAGCATGTGAATATGATTTGAATTTTGAGCACTCAAAGAGATAGTGTGGAGAAGAACTTATTGTCAGACAATTTATTATTGTGGTTTCTGACATCACTAGCAAAATACATTGTGACCACCCATCGATCTTTAATTAAAGGATTAAAAAGAGTGGCACAAAGAGTGAAGGGAATATACAAATACAAGCACTATTTCTAATCTTACAAGTTTCTTTGAATCATGCCAAGACCTTGGAAGAGTTCAATAACACAAATGATCATATATAGGATTAGGCACACTCATCACCTACGATTAAGACTTATATATGAAACTCATATAACTTAAGAAATTAACTAGCGAGCAAAATAACTTGGTGGCATAATAAATGAGTGATTTACTATGTAACTTCGGAATAGTTTTAAAGCAATTGTTTGGAAGCTCATATATGGAGTTTGCTGTCACCTATATATTTGTGCATGGAATCATTAAGATAATAGAAAAATAAACAGACGTAGAAATTAATGAATATGGCTTAAACCATGTGTATTGATATTGAACTTGTTGACCGTTAATCATATAAAATATAAAGAAAAAGAAAAGAATTGAAGTTAA
Source organism: Canavalia gladiata (assembly GCA_037954105.1). Taxonomy (NCBI): domain Eukaryota; kingdom Viridiplantae; phylum Streptophyta; class Magnoliopsida; order Fabales; family Fabaceae; genus Canavalia; species Canavalia gladiata. The sequence goes on along the minus strand of CM075658.1, from coordinate 15,283,204 downwards.
CAACTGTCTTTATAGCTAAACCTAGACCATGTGTGATGGTGCTAATTTTGTTGACCATTATTTGCGGAATTTTGTCACATAACTTCCCTAATAACCTATGCGTGCTTGGAGAAAGTAGCTACCCTGCACATGTCTTCTCACATCTCAAGAAACAGCATCTCTATAGCACTTGCTCACACTCTAGTTAATTTTAAAATAATAAATAAATAATTATATAACTTCTATAGTCACACATTATTCAACCTAGAGAAACATCCCTGTGCTGGACGGTGGTGACTTCCTTTTTGACTCATTTCCCTTTCTATCTTCTACTTGTGTATATTTTCATTTTCATTTTTATTTATTCTATAATAAGTCAATGATACGAATCCCAATATTTATAGTTATATGCTGCATCAAGCAATTAAAACAAGATTTTTGGTTACTCATTTTAAGTGTATTTACTACTAGGAGAATGGAAAATTGTGACCCATGAAAAATTCAAGCTCCGATATTAACATTGTTTCGGTCATTAAAAAGCTCAAGCCAATATTATATTCATTAATTACGAACTCTGTGCAAATTAAAAACATCCGAGATTAACTGACAATAATCGTCAACATTGTTTACGACCTTTTTTTAATTAATGTGTGGGGAACATTGTTTATGACTTTATTCAAACCTAAAAACATATGGAATAAATTAAATATATCCATGATGATAATATTTTGATCCAATTTAAAATAATCAGGTGACGCAACGTCCTTGGTCCTTGTTCTTACTTTGTTTTCCTTCTTTGTTTTTAATCATATGCGTAACATTATTGGTCTAGAACTAATTGGTATGAATTCAGTCATTGCCGAACTAGAAGAAAAATGTTTCTCGTATATTCCATTTAAAATGTATTGAATGATAAAGAATAGAAAAATAAAAATTATGATGTAATAAGATGACAAAGATTGAAAAAAAGAGTGCTGAAATAATATATAATTATAATAGCTCAACTCAGAACACTTGAAATGAGGTTTCTCCAGAGATTACAAGTGAATTTGAAGTTATGCAATCTAAGTAAGTAACTAATTAACAGCACTGAAGGTTGCATTGTATAGAACTCAACAATATGTTATACAACAAGCTCTTAGACATTAGCCCCCTCCACTGTCAAAATTTGTGGATGATACCCATCTTTATCACTGCAGAGAAGGGGGGAAAACCCCACAAATATTTTTGTGAAATAAAAGGGAAATAAGAAAGTATTCCATCAAGAAAAAGAAAGAAAAAGAAAGAAAGAAAGAAAGATCCTAATGGTTATTAATTTTTGTAGTGGGAATTAGATGGTAGTTGAAGAACGGGACATGAAATTCTTGGATTTGCCACAAACCTTGAAGAAAAAGCATAGTACTTGTAGTAATCTTCATCCAATAAAGTCCCACATCCAGTGGTATCAAAATTTAAGGAATAGCTCAAAGGATCATAGCGGCATTGGAAGGAAGGATGTCGATGTCTCTTCAGTTTTCTCAACAGTTTTTTGAGCACACAACAACAGTGGCAAGTTGAGACCACAGATTTGGTTTGCAGGGTTGCAGGGGTAGTCCTGGAATTGCTTGATTCATTTTGTATCTTGGTGCTGTTCGAACTGTTCTTTTGAGAGTAGAGAGGCCACATTTTTGTCATATATCTATCTGTGTATGAATCAATGTTCTGAGTTTGATCCTTTTCTTCTTCTAGGAATGAATGAATCAATGCTGTTGCTAATGCAGGAATGAGTGTGAAATGTGAAACAGAGTTTGGGAGGTAATGTGATTGATTCTCTTTGGAGAAATATTTGACTGTGTCATCAACTGGTGTATATATATATATATATATATATAAAGAGGAATGTGTACAGTGTTATCACATCACGCTCCAAAGAAAGGCGTGAATTATATATTTCTTTATATTTTAAGTATTGTAAAAGTATTCATATTAATGAAAATTTACGTACTAATAAAATGAATGAGATGGATATTATAGTATAATAGTATCCGTCTCGTGAATATTTGCATGTTTATAAAGTATTTTTATTATTTAATGTTAAACTAAAATTAATTTTATATTATTTTATAATGATATTTTAATGTATTTACTTATATTTATTTACTATACTATATAATTTTTTTATAAATATTATATTCATGAATATTTATTATCCGTATAAATATTTGTTAATTTTAATATATATATATGGATAATAAATTATCTGTTTTATTATGTTGACATTCTTATTTTTTAAATAAAAATATATTTTAATGAATAAAATATATTAAAAGTTTAATTAAAAATTAAGAATTAAACTTTTAAAATTTATTAAATATATTTAAGTTTTATTATAATTAATTTTAATATTAATATTTCAAATAATAATCATTAATGTATTTTATTTTTTAAAATCCATCCAATTCACTTTTAAAAAAACTAAATCATTCTTTATATTATAATGGGATAAGTAGGTGTAAGTATTATAGGTATTATAAATATATGTAGAGATATTAATGCAAATTTTTAATAGAATAACACATGTAATGTAAAATAAAATAAAAATAATAATAATAATACCAACAATAATAACATTATAATATATATAGTGACTGCAATCTGCATCAGCCACGTGATCACTATAATTAGTATAGATTTACATATGTACACATGAAAATATTGTAACATTTGATTTTGTACCAAAAACTAGCAACATTTGATTCGATGACAAATAATAATGAGCCTGGTGTGATGGCAGAACAAAAGGCAGGAGTATGTCATGTCTGGTTTTTTTTTTTCTCTCTCTCTTTTAGTTTCTTAATCTTCAAGATTAGATAGATTGCATACTTTAATATTTTTAGATTTTTTATTAGTTATTTATTTTGTAAAGTTATTATTTTATGTTTATTATTATTTTGTATAGTAAAATGATACTTTACAATTTACACATTCATACATTATTAAAAATAATTTTTAAAAATTAAAATATTTAACTTTTAACTTTTATTATGATTTGTATTAAAAACTATAGTTAATGATATTTACAGATTCATAAATTAATTAAAAATTTTAAAAGTATAAAAATAAAAAATTACTTTATATAATTTTGATAATTAATTTAAATTTTTATTTTTTAAAATTATAATGTTTTAATTTAGTTTTTAAATTATTTTATAATAAAAATGTTAGAATTCATAATTTGTAATAATATTTTCCTTTTAAAAAACTAAATTAATCCTTATTATTTTTAAAGAATATAAAATTAAATTTTTAAATTTAAGTAAATAGTAACAAAAATTTTAAATATTTATAAATTATATTGATTTCCTAATTTTTTTCATCATTTTTTTAAAAAAATTAGTAAAATGAAAAAATAAAAACTAATTTAACATATTCTAAAAGCGACTGAAATTAATTTAAAAATTCACTCATCTTCTTTCATATAATAACATTGTTATCTACACTTTTGAAGAGACAACTAATATTCAGCGTTATATGCATGCACATGTAGAGTATCTCTTCAAACGCAATAGAACATTTTAATAGGAAAAAAATACAGAATAGACATAACAAAAAAATAAATAGCATGAAGATGCTAATCACGAATGAGTATTAGCCTGATGTGTAAACATTTTATTAGAAAAATCACATTCTCATCTAAATTGACCATACGTTCAAAGTTAACAAGTTAAATTTTAACCCGGTTATTAGGTTAAATAGCAGGAATATTAAACATATATACATACACATGCTAACATCTGAGGTGTTTTGTGTGTGCTGAGTCTCCTGAAAGATTCAGATCCTCCAAATAAACCCTAAATTAAGAATAATAAAAGTATTTGTATGTATGAATTTATGAATATATTTTTATTAGATATTTATAAATAAATTAAAATAGATACTATATTATCTGTTTTATAGATGTCTATATGGTTATATTAATATATTTTTTATTAAATAAATTTAAAATATTATGATTATTTTAATTATTAAAATATATGATTATTGGAATGGTATTTGCGAGCAAAAAGCAACGGGCTACAGAGAAAAATTATAGTAGAAAATAGAGTGACATGACGAAAGCATATGGCATCCCACTAATGAGTCACTGGTCAATGTACAGAGAAATTATTTGACTGCAATGCCTCGTTTATGCAAAACTATTACACTGTCACTGCCTCCTACTCTTTCCCTTATCTATCACTATCATCACCTTCAACCTTTTTTTTTTTTTTTTCATTTTTCTTATAAAAAAATTCTGCAGTCTTTGGGTTTTATTTTAGGTTCTGTTTTGGTTATGTTAATTGGTTTAGAATAACTGGGAAAGTTTATTTTATTAATAGGTGGGTCCAGCTTTGACGACTTTTCCTCTTTTATGATCAGTATATCATTCACGCATGTGCAGCCAAAAAGTTAAATGATGTTAATGATTTCAACACTGTTATTATAATGCTAAAATCATCCACATATCTCCCATAATATTATTCAAATGCAAACTCACCCTACATATCTACAACAACATTAAATCGCCGAAAAAGAATTAAATATGCTTTGTGTATTTGGTTTTTGCGTTAGAAATTCTCCAATTATTGTTCGAGCAGAGCTGCAGAGAGTAAACGAATAAATTCTTTTAATTTTAAATCTACAAGCATTATTAGTTTACAAGATTTTCACTTCACTTTTAACTAGTTTTTGTTAAAGAAACTTTATTCAATGAGTATGAAGTGTACTCAACCCTTCAATACAAAATCACCCTATTCAAGAACAGCGTAATAGAATTAAAGGCAAATCAAACATTAAAAAAATTCAAACAACACTAGAAAGTTTACTTCTAACAATTACTGGATCAATGCACCTATTACTTGAATTGATATCCATTTTCTCTTAAAAAACAAGAAAAGGAAAAAGAAAAGTTACTGAGAACCAACACCAATATCTAACTTTTGTTAGATCAATAGCCTAACAATATCTACATTTTGCTACTCAAAGACCAATAAATCAGAAAAACATCCAAAACATTTTCATTTTTTAATCTTTTTACATTTATTGGGGATGGAAGGAAGATTGTTGGTGTTGGGGGCAGAAGATACGGCCGCCGAAATGGTCTGATATGATGGACTTGAACCGCTGGATTCCTTTTTACACTTTCCTCCATTTTATTAATTCATCTTCTCTTCTTTTAAAAAAAATAAATTAATTTTAAAAACTTTTCTTCTTTTCAGATTTTTTTCGGTTAAAAATCTACCCGTCAATTACATATAAACACACATCATACATCACTATTTATTATACAAAAAAATTCTTAAAATACGTTATTTTTGGTGTGTTTATGTCATGTTTAGTGATCTTCAGCAAAGGTTTATCAAAAGTGAATTCTTTTTTTGTGTTTAATACTTCTGTAATCTAATATTTGAAAGCAATTTAAGTAATCGTAGGTACGAAAGTTAAATTCTAAAAACCTTATATGATATTTTGTGATTTAAATTTCAGAGTAAAGTGAAATAATGTTAGAATTTAAATTCTAGAAATTAGGTTTCATAGTATTTCAGAATTTAAGATCAAGAAGCAAATTTTTTAAAAAGATTCCAAATTTTAACTTTTGAAAAAAGTACAAATGAATGTTATTTTAAACTCTGTTATGTATTGTTTATAATATAAAGATGAGCATTGAAGATTTTCAATCATGATTTAACAATTTTTTTTTTACGAAAAAGACCTTTTTTATACTGAGATTAATAGATAAATAAATAAGAATAATTTGTAAAACATGTAAATATTTTTCATTGAATCTAATTATTTTAATTTGAAATGTATAATTGTTCTTTTTTATCATGGAATAATGTAAACTTGAAGTAGAATGAAGTTTCAACGTAAAAAAGAGTGCAGATTTATATTAATTACATTTATTATTGGTATGGTAATTAGATGCTAAACTAAAAAATTTATTCAAAAGTTGTTAACATTGTGTAATTTGATTTTTTATTTTTATCGTGATTCATACATGAGATGGTTGATTAAATTGGATTCAAATTGTATGTAGAAACAATATTTGTTGGTGTTGAAACAAGGGATACAATATTAATATTGAGTTGTAGAGGAGTGAAAAGTACCAACAATAAAAAAAAAACACTTAAAGTTACTAGTCCTTAAAAAATGTGAGTGATCTTTGAAACTAAGAAGAAAATTCTTAAGAAAATGTGAAGAATGAAATTCAATACTATATATGAATTTCACAACCATAATATAACTAAAACATTACAAAGTTAAGCATATCCTCAAAGACATTTAATTTGTTTCCAAGTCCTAATTTTGTCAGCCACTATATACTGGACTCTTTTAAATTAGGTCTCCAAGGTCAAATTTTAGTCACCAAAAAATTATTATAAAATACTACATGATAATTTAAAATCTTCAATACTAATTTACTCCTGCTAAAATTTTCTAGGATTGATGTGATAGTTTGTTTAAACATTTTAGATTTAATTATTTGGTGATATGTTATTTTCTAACAAACAAACAGTATATCTTATCTTAATCTTTAATTATAACAACTTATCATTTCCTAAAGTTTGCAAAGAAAAAAAAAAATGTTCAAGAACCTGTACAACTTGGTTATATAATGAAATTTATTTCTGTACAACTTGGTTATATAATGAAATTTATTTGGGTTTTACTTTTTACATCCTTTTTTCTTTTTCATCCCTTTTTAATTTTTTGAAATTTTTTTATTATCACTTTACCCTTAATATCTCTTCATCTTTTCAGCAATAAAAAATTTTCTTCCGCAAGTATTTTATTCCGCAAATTAATTTACGGAATGCATCAGTGTAATTTTAGACGTAAATTAATTTACGGAAAGTGTTTGACGTTCCGCAAAATATAAAATGTCTTCTCCTATGTTCTTCCGACGCTTTTTCGACGTTATTTTCTTAGTTTTTTTTTCCACCAAAAGCAAAATCAAACATAAATTCGATTAATAAAAAAATGTACAACAATGGCAACTAGAAGAAGAAATAGAAAAAAAAAAACGAGAAGACAGAAGGAGAAGGAGGAAGAAGAAAAAAAGGTTAATAGATAAAGATATTTTCGTCTTTTTACCTATAAGAGGGTAAAAAAAAAATTTGGAGGTGAAAATAGCAATCCCCTCATGGATCACAACACCAACAATCTGTTTTGGAACCTCCATTTTGTTTTTTTCACCTCCTCCTTGTTTATGAAATGACTATTATACTCTTATTTTTGGAAGCTATATTTTAAATTTTGAATTCTTGTTTTTGGAAGTCAAAATATGCGATAATTATTATACTTTTATTTTTGGAAGCTATATTTTGAATTTTGAATTCTTGTTTCTGGAAGTCAAAATATGCGAAAGTTTTTTGTCTTATGAGAGGTAAGCTTCCAAAAATAATAATCTAGAAACCATATTTTGACTTTCATATTCTTATTTCCGAAAATCATATTTTAACTTTCAAATTTTTATTTTCAGAATGTATATTTTACCTTCGGCATTCTTATGTGAATATACAATAATGAGATTTTGTAATTTTCTTATGTAAAGATGCTGAGTCTCATTTAAGTTCTGCCCATGGATGACCCACCTTAAATGAATCATTACACAGAAAAAAGGTATTGCATAAAAAAATCACAAAGAATCCGAAAATAAGAATCTCAAAATCTTATTATTGCATATTCACATTTAACTTCTAGAAAGCAAAACATGCATTCAGAAAATAAGAATCCGAAAGTCAAAATATACATTTTAGCTTTCAAATTCTGATTTCCAGAGACTCACCTCTTAATTGGAAGAAAAAAACACTTTCCTTGATGCACCTCCAAGAAGGCTATAATGATCATTTCATAAGAGATGCAAAAAGCAATAGGAAAGTGTAAAAAGTAATTCCTGTTTTGGAACTCTACATTTTTTGTTACTTCATATGGACCATGTTGACCCGCTCGGAATGAGCTGTATCAATTTTATTTTATACATTTCCAAGTAATACATTTCTCTTCTAGGTTTCGGAATAATGCTTTAACAATTCCGTGCGTGTGAACCATTATAGTGAACAGATTTGAATGTGATAAACGACGTACCCCTATGAATTTCAATTTTGAATATGGGCTGTTTAGGGTAAAAGTAACTCAGATTATGATCTTAATATGATTGATGAAGGTGACTAATTAGTCATTACAGTATGAGAAAATTTAGACCCGATTTTTGTTACACCTGAGTTAGTTATTCCTTTTGAGTAATAAATACTTGAAACAAAAATGAAAACAGAAAGCAGAGAATACACTTCACAATCCCATCACAAGAAGCAACTTAGATTCCACATAATGACAAGGTAAAGTTCAGTTGTGCCTAACTCGTTTATAATTATTTTTTGCTTGTTCTCTGTCCATCCCTATTTTAAAAGGCATCACCTGTATCCGTCATGAACTTTGCCCCCATATGTTTATGCACGTCAAAATGAGTTGAACAATCTTATTTAGCATTTTGGGGATAATAGTTTCAACTTTCAAGAGATAATGGCCAAAAATTCATTCTTCTGAAGTCCAATTCCTCCCAATTGGAACATTGATTACCATATGCAAAGTGTTGTTCATATGCTACACTTGGCTCAACTCTGCACAAAATGGCAATCACAAAAAAGGATATGGGGCAATACTATACATAGAAAATCTGACCAACATTTAACAGACTCTCATGAGGAACATTGAAGATGACACTATTTTCCCTGCATATCTTCCTAAGAAATGCATATACGTAATCAACAGCTATTTTCTTGTAGAACCTTGAATCCCTCCTTGCCATCACAACTGTGTTTCCTAGTATGTGAACCACCCCAGCATCCCTGCAGCTATTCAAAAATTCAAGTTCATCAACTTCTGTGTGGCTGCTTACTTGACCAGAGGACTTGAGAGTAATATTCACATGCGGTGGTGATCTAACTGGCACTATTGAATCTATTGAGGACATTGTTAAATCCATATCAGAAGAAACTGTGTTTGCATTGTTATTCAAAAAGCAATCTCTTGATTGCTCTGTGTGCTGTCCATATAGACTGTATTCATCTGAATCAGAACATCCTTCCATCATAGACTCAAGCCGAACAAAAGTGAAGAGGTTATCGAAGAGTTTGTTCTCAAAATCATCATCTTTCTTATGCAAGTCTTTGTAGCCATATCGTGCCACGCATCGAAAGATGTGGAAATTCTTAGGCCCAATCCTCTTGACAAGGAATCGCTCTTCTTCTGGAACAGTGTAGACAGGAAGGTATTTCACACATACAAAAACAACAACAGAATGGATGGCTGGTAGGTTGGTGATGAAATGAGAAAAGATGCTAGGTACTCCACTTGCAAGTTCTGTGTAGACTAGTCCAATTCCAGGGACACGAACAAGTCCTAAACTTGGGCCAAGCCCAAGAATCCATGCCATTGAGACCTTACTATGCATTTCAAACTCGTAGCGCTTCACTGTACCATAATGCCAAACAGACATAATAATAAGAAATGCTCCAGCAATTGCAAGTGGAACCCACCCACCTTGATTAACTTTGAAGAGTACTGCTGAGAAGTAGGTGCATTCCACAATAGATGATAAGCCAGTGAAGATGAGGACAAGAATCCAATGGCAGCGCCACACTAGTATCATGATTAAAATCATAAGAAACGTTGTAACCAACATGACTATCACAACTGCAGTACCTGTTATGACAATGATAATTATGCAATTCAGCACGTGCTTAAAGAAACGCTGTAATGACAATGTAAAAACAGACTTGTGACATTAAACATGTCCACAAGCATTACACAGTTCTCCAAACTGCATATTGTTTTGAAACACAAAATACATATGTAGTACCACTTTAACCATAGATGTAAAAAGTAGGGACAGAACCATATAGGGCTATTTTGAAGCATTTATCAAACACATTGATGTGTGAAGAGTCTATATTAGTTTACAGGAAAATATTTTGTTGCTTCTATTCTCTTAAACACTGAAGTAAAGCAACAATCCAGATATGTGCCTTTTGTTAAAGAAGTTTCAAATACTAGCCAAATGGGTCATGCATTACCCAGTAGCTTAACGTTTGCAGTGTCAGTTGTAGGACGTTTGGGCATGCCAAGGTTTTCAAATGATAGGTTCTAGTGGAAAGAATTATGGGAGCAATAAAAGCAAACATAGTGTGTGTGTGTGTGTATATATATATATATATATATAAGATTTGCTAATGTATATCCACCTATTTTCTAGAATGAGTATTTTAACAAGTTACACTTCTGGATGTATTTTAAGAAATCAAAGTTATAACTTGTTAATTTACTCCTAAAAAACAAGTATAAGTTAGCAGATCCTTATAGATATAAGGAATGCATCTAGTGGGAGGATTTTTTTTATATAAAAGCAAGAGAAGTAAATCTTGCCCATATAGCTAGCTATATATGAATGATAAAGATTAAAAGTTATTCAATAATCACATAACTACTTAAAAAAAGGTCACATGACTTTAGGTTTTAATTTCATCTTCATGATTAGACCTAATGATCAAGATTTACTCCTCTCAACACTCACACAAAAGGTGTGTACGTGCATGTGTGTGTCTATATATATATAGAGTTTCCATTTAAGACAAATATGGAGATTGAGCAATTTTGTTAATTTTTTTTTGCTATTTTCATCTGATGTATTTTCCTTACACTATTTTAGAGGACTTCTTATCTTCCTTTTACATGTACTCTCCCTCTTTTATCTCTAATAGATTTTCTTCTACTATTTAACAAAATAAAAAAGTATTTGTGGATTTATCCTGTAATAGGGAGGGTTGGTGCATGTACTAGTATGTATCCTGATCCATGCATATATAATACATACAGGAACAATAGGTGAAAGTGAATTCCATTTTACAATTCTCTCTCTTGTGATACTCACTAAGTTGGCATTGGCTCTTGATCTAACACCACACTGAACCCTTAGATTAAAAGAACCATAATGATTAACCCTTTCTGTACTGGACGCTGGACAATCCCCTTACAATCTATTGATTCATGAGTGAATCTTTCTTGATGGTTGTTTCTGTGACCCAGTAAGTTTTAAGATCTTTTGCTGCAAGGGAGTTTTTTAATATGATAACTAAGTGTTTGACCTTAGTACGGACTAGACTTGTGTCAGCGTACACTTTTGACCTTAGTACAGACTAGACTTGTGTCAGCGTACACTTTGGTTCTATCTCTAGTTTCTCTAACATGTTGCATGCAGTTCACTTTACATTTGCAAACAAATAGAGATAAAAGGGTGGTCCAGTGCACTAGGCTCCCACCTAGAGGGATATGGGGAAGGTAAATGATGCTCTATTTTCTCTAACATGTTGCATGTTGTGCACTTTAACATTTGCAAACAAATAGAGATAAAAGGGTGGTCCAGTGCACTGGGCTCCCACCACCTAGAGGGATATGGGGAGGTAAATGATGGCTCTATTTTCTCTAACATGTTGGATGTTATGTGCACTTTAACATTTTGCAAACAAATAGATATAAAAGGGTGGTCCAGTGCACTAGGCTCCCACCACCTAGAGGGATATGGGAGGGTAAATGATGCAGCCTTACCCCCACAAGCAAAGAGACTGTTCCCAGGATTTGAACCTGTGACCTCCAGGTCACAATGCAGCAACCTTACTGTTGCGCCAAGGCTCACTCTCATTATCCATCTTGCAAACAAATAGCATATAGGACCAAAAAAATCAAGATATTTCAAAGGGATGCAGTTTAACATAAAAGGCCTGGTAGACAAGATCAAGATGTTTAAATGGGATGTACAGGTGCATAAAGATTGTAAAATATAAGGTTAAAGTCAAGATTTAGTGTTTATTGGTTGATGCAAGCAATTAAAGGAAATTACTTTCTAATACTTTTACCAAATATAAAGAGAACTAGTTTACTTAGCTAAGCTTATTGGTGCTTTCCTCAATCATGGCATGATATGGATCATTACAAAACAATGTTTTCATCTTCTATTAAACTAAAATGCATGCTGATGTAGGTAGGATGTTTACACTTGACATGATATTTTGCCTTTAAGATCATTTTGTCTCAAGTGTCTCCTTATCAAGCCTGACATTAAAAATTTACAACACACAAATATTTAATAGCAAGAAAATATTCATCTAAACATTCAACAAGGAAAATGTTACCATATGCATTTCCAATCTGGTTTTGATTTTCGAACCCAGCAGTAACGGCAATGCAAAGAATCATAAGGATCCAATTAATGTCTGGAACATATATCTGGCCAAGGAATTTCTTTGATGTATATACAACTTTAACTCTAGGGAAACATCCAAGAGCAAGGGCTTGCTTAATAATTGAAAAAGTTGCAGTTATTGTGGCCTGGCTTGCAACTATGGCTGCAACGGTTGCAACAATAAATACTGGCCAGTATATTCTATCTGCAGAACTATGGATAATCAACATCTAATAGATAAACAATTACTACATGAAGAAACAAATCAGCATCATTCAAATGAAGAAACAGACAATTATTGTAATAGGTTTATCTCTAAAGATAATGTATAAAGGCACTAAGGCAAACAAGTCAACATGAGAGTATTCAAACAAACCATGCGCCAACTTTTGGATCAGGAAACAGATACAGTGGCAGTTCAGACAAATATGTAAGTTGATCCATGCCAGGAAAAAATGCACAAGAGAAGTTTGACAGTGAAATTTTTTTTTACTACAACCATTACATAAACTGATAAACCTAAGCAGTTAAATTCAGTATTGGAAAAATGAGGGCACCCTGAGAAGTAAAACACTTGAGTTAAATAGTAAGAAAAGGAGAGGATATTAAAAGGAACAACCCACACAGGTTAGGCTTCAATTATTCCCACCCACAGAGAGAGAGAGAGAGAGAGAGAGAGAGAGAGAACTAGCACATATATCTGGAAGCTTAACTTCAGCAAAAGGCCCAAAACATTAATATGATTCAACAATCCTCAGAGTCTAATAACAGTAACTAAGGCTTGACCTTATCATTTAGGGATGGTATTATCAGCTTCAATTGATTCAAGTTGTTGAGAACTTGTTAAATTTACTACAGTGATAGTAGTCTAGCAAAATGCAAGGTTGATTATTTTAATATTATTGTTCATCAATTATTTAGCCAATGACTCCTATTTAATTCATCCCTTGGTGCCAAAAATTGGAATAAAAAGTAATTGCACTGTCACATACAGAAAGAAAATTTTTGCAAATTAGTTAACATAAATTTGAAAAGAGAAAGACGGGAGAAAAAACAGAGAGAATCATCCATTAAGTTTTCTATTCTGAATGCGCAATATACTTGCAGAATATCAGAATACACTCCAAATACGACAGGTACATCAAAAATGAAATTTTCAATAGGGGTGAAAGGTATAACTAACCAGGAATAGAACGATAAAAAGCATCTTGGGAATGGCTCAAGTTATTCATAAGGTAAGCAGCTTGTCCAGTATAGGCTAAAAGAAGGCAAGGAAACACAACCAGAGTAAATGCAAGCTGTACAGCAGAGACTGGAAAATGAGCTAGGTCAGCAAAAAGTGCTTCAGTCCCTGAGATAAAAATCATGACAAATAGTCAAGTACAAACTAATAATTATTCATTTCATCTGCTAATGATTCTGAAATACAAAGAAATTAACCACAATAAAAATAGAATTTTACCAGTTATGCTGAGCATGATCCCACCAAGGGAAGTCCAGCCTTCTTTTCCTCCTCTTCTAAAATAGCGGTATATATAAACAGGAGAAAAAGCTTTTAGAACACTGCTTCCATGCTTTTGGATGTTAAATATACCTATACCACCAATTAGGAGAAACCAAAGAAGGACAATTGGAGCAAAGAGCCAACTAACTCGATCTGTGCCATAATGTTGCATGCTGAAAAGCCCAACTAATATTACAACAGCAACTAGCACTACTACACCTGTAACCCAAACAGAAAGAAGCTTTTCAAGACCTATGAACTTGAAAGTAGTTGAAAACAATCAATACTTCCACATCATGGTAGAAATAGAAAAGAAAATGTCATGTTACAGGAGTGGAACACGAGAACCATACCGCTACTCATACCAGGCTGATTAACCTTGATGCCACCAACAGCAGATAAAACTACACAGAAAATATGGTTATGAATCTCTAGAAATACTAAAAAATAAATAAATAAATAAACAATTGCAACAGAAACACTTAGTAGCAAGCCTTTTTTGCTCAAGATCACCAGTATCCCAACACCGCAGTGCACATCCTATTAATCCAGATCAAGCTGGGTTAGACCACTAAAGGACCACAAAGTTCTCTAAGTATGGAGCATTTTGCAACACAACATACATAAAACATAAATGGAAAAATAAATTCATGAAATAAATTGGGCTAGCTTGGTTTGGAAAAAAAAATCCATTTTAATTTCCTTTTGTCATTAACAATTACAAACATGGCACCTTCTTATCACCTGTTTTCATAAATTTGTATGTGAAAGGGTGAAAATATAATCTTCTAGTTTTTGTTATTTCTTTTAGAAATCTTTAAAAATAGGAAACAGTAAAAATAAGGTGTCAAGTTTTTAAATGAAATATTGGTGAAAACAAGAAATGAAATAGAAATTGTTTTTTCAAACCGAATAGGCTTTTAAATTCTCCAAGTCATCCATACTAAAGTTTTTCGAAGATATTTTTGAGTAATAATGATTTGAACAAGAAACATTGATAACGCTTATGCAGGTCACCACCTGGGGGGGGAAAATAACATAAATAAGCTAGAAAAGCTCACACTATCCAAAAATCCATTGAAATTAGGGAGCTGAGCGAAATTAGCTCCACTTCTATTCAGTCAAAACAAGCAATGCATTAAAACTTCTTCAGGTCCCCCAAAATCTCCTTGGTATTAAAGATTTGTACAGAATAAGAGCTTGGAGAAGTCATACCTTTTCATAAACCAAATTACAGTACACAAAATAAGTATTGTCATTTGATCCTTAACCATGAGCATACCTTCAGAAAACTCAATAACCCGGGCAACGCAAAAGATATTTGTCTAATACAGAAAAATAACAAACCATAGTTACTTTATGCTTTCGTAAATTTTTGACACTAAACCCTTCCCATCCTAGTGAGGCCATCAATAACAAACCAAATCTTTAGTTGAACCTGGCACACAAAGTGGAAGAATGACCACTAGAATTACCAAGCTCCAAATAAAGCCCTGCATCAATTTCTCCCTTTATTTCTGATTCATTCATTCATACATAGTATAATGAAAACAAAATCATAATAGCATATCAAACAATGCAGAAAATAATTTAAACACTACAATAATACTTACGCTTAGAAAATCCCACTACCAAATGATCCATAGGAACCTTAATAATGGCCAATAAATCTACTGCAGCATAGTATTTTATGAGTAAATACCACACCCTTACAGATTTCAACTGAACTGTATCTTATAAAAGACAAATTTAGGTTTCCCAGGATCTTTCTAAAGTACATATGGTGCGAGGATCACGTAACAGATGACATATTTTTCTTCTCCAAAGTGATGAATAGAACAGAGAATTCTATACACATGAGCAATATATTGGGGGGGGGGGGGGGGGGGGTATTAGGGTAGCAGTAACTTTGCATGGAAGAAAAGTAAGAAAGAAGTAATGAATTCCTTGCCCCTCTCAAGCTTCAATGTTAAATATATCTTTGTTGCTGACTCTATTAATACAAGTAATATAAGGTCATTCAAATCCTACCTATAAATTATATCCATGTCATTGTGCTTTTTTATCATTCTATAAGATGAACTTGTTATTTCCTTTCAGTGTGGAAAACTGGCAAAAATGTGCACACGTAGTATACTGATGACTGAATAATATACTGAAGCACATATGTGTATTCATAAGATAACGTACTTTGGTAAACAGAAAGCAAGTTGAAATTTATAGAAACATTTAAAAAACTTTAACAAGAAGATAAGCTTCAAAAAGAAGGCATACCAGATATAGCTGGGGTAAGGATCCCATCTCCAATAACCATGCAGGTGCCAACAAGGACAAGCATAAGAATGACACTCTTCCCAGATTCTTGCTCCTCTAACCATCTTTTGGTTTTTGCAGCAAATGACCTTTCATGAAAGGTAGACCGACTATATGTTGTCAGCTCTTCATCAGTGCGATGCTGGTTGGGTATGGTTTTTATCTTTGCATGTCGGCATAGCAAAGAATAAAGTGCAAATGTCCCACCTGCTCCACAAATGTTAGTTTGGTAAAAATTCATTGGAGCTAGGCAATCTGAAACTAGCATATCCATCTAATGCAGCTTATATATATATATATATATATATATATATATATATATATATATATATATATATATATATATATAGTGAATGAATTTTACATGAAGTTAGGAAAGGAATCTGAATACTTTATCAATTAAAAAGAAACTGTGTATTTGATATACCTATGAGAAATTGCAGCCATGAACAATAAGTACTGCATATGTCCCAGGAAAAGCATAAAGAAAGGGAAAATTTTTCTGGTGTTAAGATATCCATCATCCCTTTTCAGATTTGTATGTGTCAAACATTATTTATCATATAAGATGCAAAATTGCAAATATTTACTGCACAGAATGCAGTGGGAATCTTTCTGACAGAAAATATCATTCAAAAATGGAGAAATGGAGCTGATGGTCCTAAGTTATAATACAGTACTAAATCTTTCCTTTGTGCAATGTTAAATATCTTAAACATAAACATCAAAACTTAACAAAACAATTGATACCTTGGCCATTGTCATTTGCTCTTAATACAACAAAAACATATTTGAGGAGTGGCACCAAAGTAAGAGAGTAGATAATCAAAGAAAGAGCTCCGATCACCTCCTCCTGATCTTTCACTCCATTAGGAAATGTATTGTAGAAAACATATAAGGGTGAAGTGCCCAAATCTCCATAAACCACGCCTAGGCTTTGAAATGCAAGTCGCAAAAGCAACAATGCAGAAAATTTCTGAACAAATCAAAACTAAATCAACAAGAAATTATATACCAAATCCCATTAGCTGACATAATAGTTTATTATTGCATCTGTATAACATAGGAAAATGTGGATTTCTTAGTCAGATTAACATTTAGAAATGTACTCAAATTGCTTTAAGTATTTGCATTTGAAATGAGATTAGCCGTGTTGTTTCAAATCCATGCTCCAGAATGCATTTAAGAACAAAGAGTCTTTCATGATTTTAAGCAAAGCACTCCTTTTTGCTCATATTGTGCTCAGATGAAGTCCTTGACACTAATAACCACTATGAAAATGCATTAAGTGAGATGAAATTAAAAGTAAGAAAGGATAAATCAAAATTATAGATTCCTAACTCAAATTCCAAGCATCCTTTCATAGTGAGCGGCATTCTAGGGTAGCTACATTAATTAAATTTATTTAATGTTGGATTGACAAATCATCATTACAAGTATTAATTTCTGTATAAATTAAGAAACCTAATTTAGAAGCAATGACTTACATTTTTTTTCCGCCATAATTACAGTACAATAAAACAAATTCGGTAAGAGAAAGAATATTAAAAAAGTAGCAATGACACATCATACTTTTTCTCTGTACATATTTCTGAGTCTTCCAGCCTCTTCATCCATAGGTTGGTCAAGCTTCTGATCTAAAACCCACATACTACCTCTGTTATCACCATCTTCATCAGAATCCACTATTGAAGCCATTTTGAGCTCAGTTCAATAACTTCCAAGTTCCAACTAATAACAGCTATGCTGCCTTATATCCTTCCTTTCAAGAGTTCCTCCACCCCCTTCGAAAAATACACAGCAAAAATTGACAACAAAAGCTTCAGACTTTAAATTTGAACTCACTTGAACCCCATGTCTATTGCAACCATGGATCCAGATAACGAATAAAATTTGGAAAGAAAACCAAAATTAAAGATTTCATTGAGGAATCCATGCCATCTAAGGAAACAAAAAAAATTACCAGCCCAATTTTAAAAAGCAATACAAAATCTATACCCTTATACTGATTCAGCAAAACTTCGGCAGAAACAGAACTAAAAAGGTTTAAGCTTTGCCAGGCCTGCATAGATAAACATAGTAGAATTTTAACTACGATTAAGAACTAGCTTGAAGCGCCAAATAGCCACATAAAATTCCCAAATTTGAAATCAAGAACCGCAAAATTGATCCATGCAACCAAACCCCTGAAAGGAAAAAGGGGGGGGGGGGGGGGGCAAAAACGAAAAGCCTTGTTTGTATGTATTTAACCTCACCTGGTGTAGCATAATCCGCTACTTGCTACTGAAAATATCAAAGTGGGTTGTTTTTGGATGAAAAGAGTGTTTTTCTTTTCTTCCTTCCAAGTCAGAGGATCAAGAATAAGAACCCATCTCAAGTTGCAAATATTCAGAGCCAGTTTTGAAAACTGGAGATGAAGACAACACGGGCAAGGTTTTCTTTCATAAAGATTGTAACAGAAGCAAAGTGTCCTTTGGCTGAGGTCTTTAGCTTCTCTTGGCTCTTGTATTGCTTTCTTACGGTAACAGAGCACTCTTTTTCTCTTGGAAGCTAGCAGACAAATAATCTCAGAGAGAGAGAGAGAGAGAATGTAAGCAGAGCAGAGGGAGAAAAGAGAGAGAGATAGAGGTGTGGACCCAACCAGTAATTTACCATGGGTGCATTCTTCAAGGCTCAATGAAAGTATATTGATATGAATTTAAACTCATTATCCTGTATATTAAAGATCCAATCTTTGATCAATTTTTGTTGACGGTTCATGTTTATGTGTTACAACTTTATCAGAAAGTTTACAAAAAGTATGTGATTATTTATAATTAATTTAAATATATACTAAATTATGCTAAATCATATAATTAATTTAAATTTTTCTTTAAATTGATCTTTTAATTTTGTGAAAGCTTACGGTTTTCAATCCTCAATTAATTTTATATTAATGATGCTAAATTTTTGTTAGCATAATAATTATTTATATCACGCATTTATGAGTAATAAAGGAATTGAATATTTTTTTATAAAATAAGAGAATAAAGGATTAAAATAGCATTTTATATAAATTTAATTTTGGTAAATAAATTAAATATTTTTAAAAAAATTATTAGAATTAATCTGATGAATGAAAAAATTTGAATTAAAATAGTTTTATGTGAAGATTTTAACTTCGAACCTTTTCATTTTTTATATTATATTAAAATATATTTTTAAGAAATAGTTTTAACTTTTAAGAAAATATGTCAGAAATAAATTCAAATATAATAACATATAATTTATTATGTATTTATATTAATAAATTTTTGCTTATAAAATATTTTATGTGTGAATTTTTTTATTTTATATGTATAATTTTTCTCATTTTAAATATATTTGATGATGTGTTTTAACTAAATAAAAGATAAAATAATTAATTTAAATTTTTTTAAATAATTTTAACTCTATTTAATATAATAATTGTTTTAATAACTTAATTAAATAACTATTTTTTTAAATGCTATTCTCATTAAATTTTCTATATTTCATTTAATATATGAAAATTATTTTTTTATCTTTTTTTCTCAATATATTTTGATAACTCATTTTTTATTATCAAATAGTACTTTTTTACATATTTTTAATATTTTAATATTTAATTTAATTATTAAATATTTTATTTGATAAAAAATAAATTAAATAAATATTTTATTTATAAAAATTCTAATCAAGATTTATTTATGAAAATTAAAACAAATTTTTTTTATGTTAAATAAAAAATTATTTACTAAAAAATAATTTTTATTAAAAAATACATCATAGATAATAAAATAAATAACTAATCAGTCATTTTTATAATAGTTAAAACAACTTAGTTATATAATTTTTTTTATAAAAATATATATAAACAAGAATAAATTAAAAAAAATTATCTTTATTTTTAATATAATAATTTAATTTAAATAATAAAATAAATTTTATAATTAATAAAAAGTTTATAATCTTTAAAGTTCAATATAATGAACATATTTTTATTTGTTATTTTATTTATATTAATTCATGAACAATTAATTTTATTAAATATTTTTAATTAATAAATTTTGTAATTTATAATTAATTTGTTAACTTTGAACAGTTTATTTACTAGTTTTACTAAGTAATCTTTTCTAAGTGTAGTTGACAATGTATTTTAGTTATATAAAAAAAAATAATTAAGTTAAATTCTTAAAAATAATTTTAATTTTAGTTGATATGACAATTATTTTAATAATCAAATAAAATAATTATTTTTAATGTTAATCCCATTATATTTTAATATTTTAGTTATTAATTAAAATTATTATTATATTTTATTTTTGATATATTTAATAATTTATCATTTATATTTTTTTGTTATTATTTAATGTTGTATATTTAATTTAGTTTTAGTGATTTATTTAAACTATTTACAATATAATATTTATTTTTGTTAATGAAAATTTAAAAATAAATAATAAAAAATAAAAAATAAAATTTATTTTTATAGAAATATTATTTAAATTTTATTTATAAAAATAAAAATATTTATATTTTAAATAAAAAATATTTATTACATATATCTTTTGTTAAAAATATATATAAAATAAAATAAATAAATAAAAATCATAAAATTTTATTTTTATAATATAATAATCAAAATAATTATAAATTTAGTTATATGATATTTTAATAGATATATGTATAAGAATAAATTAAAATATTATCTTTCTTTTTAATATAATAATTTAATTTAAATATAAATATTAAAATTTATAATTAATAAAAAATGAATACTTAAATTTATTGAGTAAATTTTTCAATTTATAACTTTCAATTTAACCTATCTAATTTATTGTACCACTTTGTGTTTATCCTTTTTAAAATATCAAAGATATCTTTTTTTCATTACTTTTACTTTGTGTGTTTTATGAATTAAAAATTTTACTTATAAAATTAATGATCTTGTTTTTTTCCTTCTTTATTTTCTTTCCATAAATTCTATATATTTTTATTATCTTTTAAAAGTTTTAAAATAATGTATTAAATTGATTTATAAAATTATAAGTGTAATTAAATTAATTTAAAAAAAATTTAAATTTTAAATTATAAGTATAGTTTTGTTTCTTTATTTAATCGTAGGATATATTAATATCACTATTATCTTTATTTTTTTAAAAGATTTTGGCTGCATAGGTACTTAATACAATGATTCTATATTGAATACTAATTTGTTTTTTTTTAATTTATGTTGTTTCTTAAATATGTATTGGATTGATGGTGGGACTAAGATAAAAGTATATTATTTTTAAAATTATTAAATGAAAGAAATAGAATTATAATTGAAACTTGAAATTTTAGATTTTAAAAATTAAATTAATCACACTTTTTAATTTTATAAAATAATTCAATACATTATTTAAAATAGGAAGAAGAGATAATAAAAATATAACATTTGTATTAAAAAAACACTGTAGATGGAATTATCCATTTTGAAAGTCACCTTTCGATTCATAAAGACACACAAGTAAGATAATAACAAAAAAAAAAAGAGTAGTGCCATGAATATTTAATTAGAATGATAAAAGATGATACATGTAAGATATCCCATAAACATAATTTTGATTGACATAATTATAAGATCACTTAATCTCTTAATTTATTTTTAAACACAATCTTTTAATTAGTTGTCCTATTTTAAAATAAAATAATGAATAAGCATATTAAATATTTAAATTTATTTGTAAAAAATAATTTTAGACAAAACATTATTTTTTATTTTGTAACTTTTTAAAATATTTTAATTTAACCTTTTCGTGTGTCATTTATGATAACCATCTATGATAATTAATTATCATGCTAATTAAAAGTTAATCATGTTATATTGATGAAAAATCTAATATTACAATATATGTAAATTTAAGAGACTGATTAGAAATAACGGAAAATTTATAAACTGAATTAAAAGTAATTAAAGAACTAATAATATAATCTTAATTTTATTTTTTCTATTATTTATTTATTTATTTATTTTAGTTCTACACCATGCTGTTTTTCTTGCTAGTCTATCATCATATCTTTACGGGTATACATAAAAAATTAATTTAATTGATAAAGATTAACTTTATATTTTACAGTCATATAATTTTAATTTCTACTTTCAATAAAAAAATATTAATAAATATTCCATAAATACTTTGTTAAATTTGAAAAAAAAAATATCTTAATTCTGATAAATATGTGAGATCCAGCTAATCTAAATATTATGTTAAAAAATAAAAAAAAAATCACTAAATTTGGCCAAGTTATTGTATCGAAAAGTTTCCTACCTAGTTATTTTTGTCCTTTAAAAAAAAAAGTTAGTGTGATTCATGAATCATAAAATACAGACGGTTGAACGTATTCTGTTTGAATTGTACGCTTGTGCAGTCATCTCGTTTCAGGCGTGCGTTCAAAGTTTTCAGTTTTTGTTTTTTAGTTAAATTGAAATCAATGAATGTTCGGTACAACTTAAAATATTGTTTCTTATGTATTTTTTTCTCGTATAATGTGTATCTTTTTTAACGTATAATTCAACACAGTTCATATGAATTTGTTTTTTCTAGATTACTAGTATCTTTCAGGCAATCTTGTTTTATTTAATAAGAATATTATAAATAATTTTTTGTCTTATTTTTTAACCTTTTAAATGATTTTTCAATTAGTAGTTAGTTTATTTCTCCTGTAGTCATCTTTAAAGAATATATATATTCTGATAAAATGTGCTTCGGCCATATTTTTTCTTCAATTGAGATAAATGAGTTTATTTAAGATATAAAAACCTTTAAACCAGTGAATTCTAATTTAATCTGGTAGGCTTAAAAAATTAAAATAATCATTTTGGGAAAAGTCTCTCTTTTGAATTCTCATACATTTTATTGGTGATTGGCTGCGCTGGCTAATATATATATATATATATATCCAAATGTCCAAATGGTTTTGTACTAAAATTGACTTAATAAATTTAAGGGACATTAATTGAATGTGCATTTAAAAGTCTTGTTTCGAAAGAAAAAAAATATTAATTCAGGGTACTCGTGCTAAATATTAATGGTAGGGAAATAATAGTTTTACATATCACACAATATTCTATATCTTGATTATATTTAGATATAAGCTATTTGATATATATTTAAAAAAAAAATTGAGCCATTGATAGAATATAGAGGTAGATTCAGTGTATCTGTGTGGCTAAATCGGAGCCGTTAATGATAGAAAGGTATGATTGTGAGAGAGAATGTAATATTGTAACTAAACTGGTAGTGGCAGTGTTTAAATAAGGTTGTGTATCTAAATAATGGGCAACGTCAGCCATTAAATAAGGGAGGGGCCACATGTGCAGATCATAGTACAAAACTATGTGTCTTTTATTGTTATCAAGTTTTCCTTTTTAGGGCTACTGTCTTTTATTGCTACAGAATCTTATTATCATAGTTTTTCACTTTTTTGTGATACTGGGAAGAGTCTCCTTTATGATCAGTGTTTAAAGATATTAATTAAAACATATTGAATATAGCTAGTTTATTAAAAAATTATTATTTAAAATAAATGTTTTATTTTTAATATGCTTTTTTATTTCTTTGACAAATTCTTTTTAAGGTTCTAAAATTAACCTAGAAAATGGGTGTACCATACTTTAATTTGTCATATTTTTAATAATATCAATACAAATTTAAGTGATATTTATTGTATAATTTTATGTAAATTTTTTTCAGGCATTTTTCACCTAAAAGTGTACTAAAATAAATTTATATAAATTATGATCATATTTTGCATCCGGGCTAATAGATAGGACCAAAAAAAAAGGATAAAAACTTTCAGGATTTAACTTTCATAATAACATATAAGATTTTTTATTCGTATCAGGATTTAGTTTGGTATACCTTTCATAAGTTGATAAAAATATTAAGATACTAATTTCTTATAATATATATATATATATATTTCTATTAAAAATTATAGCATCTAATGTTATTACTGTATTAAATTTTGTAATTTTATATAAAATTACTATAAATAAATCATGATCGTATACATACATATATATATATATATACATACATACATACATATATATATATATATATATATATATATATATATATATTAAAAGAATCCTTATTTGAAATATGTATCAATGAAAGCTTTAGATCAAAGCATACCTAGAGGTGAAAAGTCCACACAAAGATAAAACGTTTATCGAAATTAATTATATTAATAACTAAATAAATTAATTGAACCTAAAGTTGAAAAGTTAAAAAGTTTGATGAAACTATATCAATAATTAAATAAATTTAATTAAAATATATTGATAATATAAAAATTTTATACTTTTATTAATAATTAATTATTATATAATTAAAAATTATTAATTTTTTATAATAATTATTTTTAAAACAATATATATAATATTTAATTAATTAATTAACAGTAAATAAAAAATAAACTTTAACCAGATTACAGAGGTAGAAACTTTATGTAAAACAAATCAATATTTTTTAAGTTATATAAATATACACAACACAAAAGTTAAAAGTTTTCATATTTAAAAACAGAAAGTATTTTATATGAAAATATTGGATTATATTAAGAAATAAGAATAATAAATGTAAATTATTAAATTTTATTCAAATTATTAAAATTTTGAAAAATTCACATGATATTTTCGTTGTTATGTGATCAATTTATAATTTTTATATGCTTATTATTATAAATAATACTTTATTATTATCATATTCACATAAAATATAAAAGTCTGTTAACATTTATAAAATAAATATGCTAATTTTAAATTTTATTTTCGTGCTATATTCTATTTTGAATATTCCTAGTGTTCCATAAATACATATTTAGCTTATAACAAAAATATAAAGTAAACATGCACACATCGCATATTAATATCCAAATTACATAAGTCAGTATTCACATGTCATGTGAAAGAAAAATTTACATATGAAAATATGTTACTTAACATCTAAATTATGGATAAATATATAAGTTACATTTATTTATATGATACATATTTTTTTATATTCAATTCATAGAGAAAGATATATTACATGAAGATGAAAAGTCTTATTAAACATATTTCAATATATATTATCCAAATCATTACAATAAAAATGTATAAATTTATATCACATTAGAATAAAAACTTTACGTAAAATCACGCCAATGATAGCAAAAATATTTACATCAGAAGAAATGAAAAAATTACATATAATTAATATATTAATAATCATGAAGATAAAATATTTACAATGCATACGAATAAAAATATATTAATATTTATGCTATTTAAAAACATTTGTATTACACAAAAATAAAGAGTTTATATCAAAACTAACATTTAATATAAAAATAATATTAATGTTTTTATTCTATCTGATTATATTCAAATATATTCACTTATTATATATTAATCACATAAAAATAAATAATAATATCTAACCCGTGGATGTGACGGGTTAGACAAAGTTTCAAACCATTTCATCACAATAAAAACGAAAGTCTACAGCATCTCATTTCAAAGTCCAAAGTATGAGAGAGAGAGAGAGAGAGAGAGTAAAGTTCTTACCAAAACGTCAAATTTAAGAAAGCAATGGCTAATACATGGACGTGACCTATTTTCAGCTGTCTTATTACAGTGATATATTCATATGTATATTTTATAATATATAAAAACTAAAGCTTTGGTTAAAACAAGTTAAAAGTATTATGTAACTTCTTTACCAGCTTCTTCATATCTTATTTCTAAAACACGTAAACAAAATCATGTATCCATTCTGTTATCCTAAAGGAGGTGGAGGATAGATGTGAAAAGGATAATATTATTTGGTGTAAAGTGTTGATGTCGAAATATAGACAAGAGGATTAATTTAGCAAATGATGAAGAAGTTAGATTAGATTTTCTATGGTGGAAAGATTTGGGCCGGTTTGTTGGAGGAGGATAGAAGGAATATGATTTTAGCAGTGCCTAAGCAGAAAATTTGGAGATGGAAGGAATGTTTTACTATAGGAAGACATGTGAAGTGACAAATGGAGGCTATGTGAAACTTTTTCTAGGCTATATAGTATGTTAGAAATTTAAGTTGAAGACAATAAAAAATATGGATGAGTGAGAAAATGGAGGTTGAGAGTGGAAGGTGTGCAGAAGGCTTTTTTTAGGAGAAATGATCAATTGTTGATCTTTTTATGTTAGAATTAAACAAGATTACACTTTAAAAAAGGAATATGCATGTGATAGATCACATTGGAATAAAGAGAATTTAGAAATTTACTTAATCCGATCAGCCTATAAGATTTTCTAAGAGTAACCTTTACTGCCCAATGCTACATATTTCTATAAACTATTTTAGATAAAAACTATTTCATGAAGGTAAAATGTCTTTGAATGGAAAATGGTCTTGGAAAGAATCCATACTTTAGTGAATTTGAGAAGTAGAAATGTCTTGCCTAGGAATCATACATGCTGGTGTACTTTTTGTAAAAAAATTGATGAAACTATTAGACATATTTTCTTTTATTGTAACTTTTGTTTTATGATATATGACAAGCTTGTTATAGTTAGTTTGATTTTGAAATAGTTCTTCCTCTACCATTTTAGATAACTTTACCCAAAACCTTATGATGGTGAGGGGAGAAAAAGTTAAAGGTAATTTAGTTATTTATTGTTTGGTCTATTTAGAATCATAAAAATAATATCCTATTTAGGAAATAACCTATTTGATTTTAATCTATCATGGGTATTATACAAATTATATATGTCTTGGGTGTGAGTTAAATTTATAGTGAGGAATTTTCACTTCTTCTTTGATTGGATTAAAAAAAAAATATTTTACTTTTTTTAGAAGCTTCTTTATGTACATGGATTAGGATATCTTTTATATCCTGTTAATTTTAATTGTTCATTTTGATTGATAAAAAAAATTATATTAGATGTTAATGCTTCTAAAAAAATAGTTTCTTTTAATTTTAAATTTACACATTCAATTTTAACGTAGTAATAAGTGCTTAGTACAACCTCTGCTAGAGAATGATAGTGATACGAGTATATATTTTTTAAAAAGAAATGACTAATGTTTACTCGAGTAAATAATTGCGTAGGCAAGAAAACATATGATAAGAGACAGAATATGATCTGTGGGCTTAATGCAAATAATTCACACGCATATGTTATTGCAATTAAAGTTGCAGCATAGAGTGGTCCAATTCGCAACGAGTCCATGAAGAGAGGAAATGGATTCTCTTTATATATTGAGACAGGTTTTTGCTAATTTTTGTGTCTATTTTTCTTATGATATATATATATATATAAAATAAGTTTGTGATGTTAAAATTTAATATGAGAGTTCCCATTCTTCTAGAGAGAGGATACTTTCAGACATCAATTAATGATTAATTTCGAGTACGTTGAAAATTGTTTCCTAAGTAGTATCATGATATAGTATTTAACTAATCTTCTATGCTTAGAGATATGGATGATTTTGTGCCAACAAACTTATTAAGAAATATTAAGTATATCCTAATAAATATTCTCAATTGCTTAAAAGGAAGTATTGAATAAATTGTGTTTTAGATAGATGAATCCCTTCATTTTTATTAAATAGTTTTCTTTTGTTTAACTAAGATATTAGTAATTCTCAAGTTGTCATAATCACAAGTTAATATGCATATTGTAGTAATTATTTATTTTGTGATTGAAATTGAAGGCCACTGTGGCAAATTGGTGTTGACTAATTTAGGTTATAGATACATGAGGTACATTGTTTTTGCACCACCCTTTATTTTACCTATATGTACTATACCCTTTATTACTATTTTTGTTCAATTTTCTTCCTAAAATACGTTTTCATTATTCCAAAATTAAGACATTGTTTAACATCTATTTTAAAAAATTATTTTCTTAGTAAGTTTTCAAAATAGTTTTCAAAATTTTTCTTCCAAAAGCTATAAAAATAACTCTAGTTTATTTAGAATTTTGTTCTCCATTTTTTCATTTTTTAAAGTAATTTTATTAGATACATTTTTAAAAAATTTGAGCTTTAACCTAACTTAAGTTTCAAAATTAACTCATAAAATAAAATTTATTGAAAATTTTTAAATTATACTTTAATCATATTTATAGTTAATATAGAATATTTCAATACTCCCCTCACATTCCCGATTAATAATCATTTAGAATGGGAAGATTGTAAAAATGTTTTTTGTTTTTCTTATATTGAAAGAGTCATTACATTCAAAATTTAATAGACTTTGGTTGATTGCACTAGAAAATGCATGGGATCAATTTTTTTTATTGTTGAAAAAGATCCAAATCTAATATATAATAAAGTCTAATATATATTATCTTAAATTGAATTTTAACCTATTTAAATTTCAAAAGGTAAATCATACAATGTGAATTATCAAAACTTTACTTTAATAATAGATTTGAACACTTTTAAAAAAATTGGTTTTTAAAATCTGTTTAATAAAATAATTTTAAAAACCAAAAATTGATAACATCATGAGATTGTTTAGCAATTATTTTAAAAAAAAATTCTAGTGATCAATTTTAAATTATTTGATACGTTCTAGAATTTTTTTTAAAATTTATTTGACACACTTATGGAAACCAAAAAAATCAGTATTTTTTATTACACTTCAAAAATATTCTTTCTGGGACGTGTTAAACATATTTTAAAAAATTTAATTTTGAAATAATGTTTTGCATTATTTAGAAATAAATATTTTCTGAATTTTTATAAAGTATATCAAATAAATTCCATAAAACTTATTGCTTTATTCATAAATATTTAGAAAAAAAAAAAGGATGGCGTGAGTAAAAAAATGTGTGGTAATAAAAGAATGGATGAATGTGTGAACATTGTTGATCCCATTTGTATGTTGACCCAATTGTGTAGAGGGAATAATGAAGATTCATTCCATGACCCAAATACACTCTCTCTCTTCCATTCATCATATTTGTCGCAATGCAATCTAAATCTCACTACAACTTCCAAAAACACGTGACCCCAAGCGAAGTCTTCATTCCAATGCTTTGACTCTTTGACCGCTGGCACGTGTTGGAAAAATGGAAATGGTTTCACATCTTCTGTGGTGAATCTTTCGCTGTTTAAGATCATGAGATTAAATTTTTTTTAAAATATTATAAAGAATAAATATATTTTTTATTTTTTTTAAATTATTAAATTTTAATTTTTTATTTTTAAAATGATTCATTTTTATTTCTTATCTTTTGAAATAGGTATGTAAAAAGTTAGTATTGTATCAAATATTAATTATTTTAAAAATAAAAAATAATCGATTTTAACAAATAAAATATCTTTATTTCACATGTTTAATTTAATAATTTTTATAAAAAATTAATAAATTAAAATATAAAATTTTATATGAAATATTAATAAAAATTAATTATAAAATTTTATTTTAACATACACATACTATATTATTTAAATATACTATATAAATTATTTAAAATTTAATATATATAATTATATATTATAATAGTTATATTAATAAATTTTATATTTTATAAAAATTTATTAAATTAATACAAATATTAAATTTAATATCTAATATAAACAAATCTTAATCCATTAAACCCTAAACCTACCTTCCCCGTTGCACCGGTACAGTGAAGTTTCTCACTTTGAGGATCCGTAGCTGTTGGAAAAGGTGTCATTCAACTTGATTTCCTCCATCAACAATTGAAACGGTCCTCTAATTTACATCTGACATATATCTGAAGCTAAACAGCATACATCAATGTAGATAGTTTTTCCGTTATTGTACATGTAAAGTATAAGTTATATTTTTTTTATCTTATCTTATGCATCAGGATATAAGTTAAGAAACTCTTAAAATACCTTCTAAGAATATATTTTTTTCCTTGAAATTAGCTTTTAAAAATAAATTAAGATCAATTTATTTTTAATAAAAACATTAAATATGTTCTTTTATATGATTTTAATTATTTAAAAATAAATATTAATAATTTTGTGTTTTTAATATAATAAATGTTTTTATTAAAAAAATTGTAAAACTATTTGATCTACAAAATATTTTTTATTTTTATTTTTATTTACAAAATCATTATCTTATTTTTATTTTATTTATTATTTTCAAAAATTGACATAAAAATAGTTAAAGTAATATTTTTTAAATTTTTATTATTTCCTATACAAGCTTTTAAAAAAATAAAACAAAATTAAAATGACAATTTTATAATTATAAAATAAAATAAACTAAAATATTTTCAAAAACTAAACAACTTCTTAATTTTTTTTCCTTAATAAAAAATTCAGATATCTACCATAAAAAAATTAATATAAACTATACTAAAAATTTCATATTAATTCTTTTGCTAAACATATAACATATTTGATATTTTTATATATTCTTAAGATATTTAATATATTTATTTTTTTATTTAATATATAATAAATTATATCATGTAGAATAATTATTATAATAATATAATGAGTTGGCTAAAAAATCATGTAACCATCAATATAGATAAATACACTTAATAATTAAGAATAACTCACATCAACAATCATAACTTATATCTTTTTATTTAGATTCGAGTACGCAAAAAATGTCATATCCATTTAAATTACCTATATTTTTTCTTTTATTTTTATTTTATTTTTTTATCATTTATTACGTAAATATATCATTTAACATGAATTATATCAAGATCCAAATCTATCATTGAAATGAATAGCTACTACATCTCTACACATGCGCGCATATATATATATATATATATATATATATATATATATATATATATATATATATATATATATATATATATATAAAAGGAGGGATGAAATTATTTCAAGAGTAATCTGATTAGAGTTATTCTATTTAATAACTCTCATATACAATTATATTTCATCAATACAACCGTTGAATTAATAAATTATATTATATAAATCATCTTTACAAAATTTTACATTGTCGTTAATTATACAAGTTCAAAAGTTCAACATACCTCTGAAATGTAAATAGTCAGAGAAAAACTATAATAGAAGAACATAGTGAGATACAAAATAAGAGGATCACACAAAAAATCATACAAAAATTAATCTAACTCATCCAGATGCAATCATATAACAATCTTTCCATCTAAAACTTGTCTTCAATAGCAAGAGGTTACCCATCATTCTACCAATGATGGGAGAAGTTTGAAGTCTTATCTACATCATCCCCATCGTCATCATCCTCCTCTCCATCTACATCTACTATCCTATTATCATATTCTCTTTCTGAAGGTCTCAAGCATGTGGAGAAGAACATGGTTCATTGTGGCAAGTAGCAATTTGCGGAATTTATCGCAAAGTTGATTTTCTTGCAGTTTGACGTAGGCAAGGTATTCTCCTAGGGGATGTTGTACAAATTCCAGGGATGTTCACTGAAGTAGAAGGTGATCCATGATATGGAAGTGTCCCTAATGATGTAGATGAAAGAGGTGGGATTGTCCTCTGGTATATGTGTTGAGAGATGAGTATGGTGATGTTTGTACACATGACCATTGGAACTTGTGACGAAGGAAGTATTGGGGAAAAAGCACCACTCATCCGTATGGTTGCCGTACCTCTAAATGTACTTCTATAGTGACCTCCCATGTTGGGTGGATGTCAAATCCACTTTTCGTTCTCCTCGTCAATTTCGATATCTGTATTAAGGACGATCATCACGTAATCTCATTAGTATGATGCAGTAACATACATAGAAGTAGAGTGATATAATAACTACCATAAGCCACTATGACATACTTGCGAATAACATAATTTAATACTTATCATCCCATCTTAAGTTTTTAAGATAATCAGCTTCAGATTAGGCTGAGATTTATTACGTTCCACTCCATATTAAGTATCACTAATATGGAATTAATTATCCTTATAATATACATAATGCATGCGGGCCCAAATCACCATTACTTTATCAAACTAATGGGGTATTGAGATCCAATTTCATTTCACAACATGCTCTTGGCAACATTAAAATCATCGTTTCACAACATTTCGAAATTGCTTAATCGATAATGATAATCTCTAGGATCTTGTCGAGATGACTAGGTTCGATCAGAGTAGTCCCGGCTATAAGGAGCCACTTAGGTCATTGGAAGACTCAAACTCAGCTCACGTACCCCTAGGTCAGTAGTTTCCATTGTCATGAACTTTGATCTACTTTCATGTGAGTCGATCCTTAGATTTCTAAGCTCCATTTCATAGAAAGACTCAGATTATCCCCATTACAATTTATAAAACATGTTTATGTAAATTATGCATGTCAACTAATTATTCTAATTCTTATCTCTATCACACTTGAATACCTCACCTTCTTCTTAAGGGTTAGAACCTCATAATCCTCAATCAATTATATTATTGTTCAACTCTTTCTAACCAATTAAACGAGATTTCTAAAATCCAATAAATATATCTTAAAACTTGAACCAATAATTTATTGAACTTATTCTTAAAAACTTTAGAATTAAATTATTAATAATTTTTTTTATAATTTATTAGGAAAACGTTTAGAAAAAGTAAAATTACTTATTTTTACTCTATCCGGCTAGAAGATAATCTAATGAGTTAACTTGTAATAACTTTATAAATTAATTTTTAATATAAATCTCTCAATTATTTTCATATTTTATCCCTTTATCTAAGATTTAAATATAAAGATTTTCAATTAAATATTAACTATATTTTTTTATATATAGTAAAAATATAATGGAGAGGAAAGTAGTGTCTATTATAAGATAATAGATTTTGAATATTTTTAAAATAATAATAATTTTTTTTCTTCAAACTTTTTAATTGGATACTTCA
The DNA here is from genome assembly GCA_037954105.1 of Canavalia gladiata. Taxonomy (NCBI): domain Eukaryota; kingdom Viridiplantae; phylum Streptophyta; class Magnoliopsida; order Fabales; family Fabaceae; genus Canavalia; species Canavalia gladiata. The sequence goes on along the minus strand of CM075658.1, from coordinate 15,250,281 downwards.
ATACTTCCCTATATTTATTATGTGAAAATATATCTTTATAATTTAAAACTTATTAAATAGGGTTCTATTTTAAGATTTTTTTTCTAGCAATTCTACATTTAAATATTATAAGTTCTCTAATTTATATACTAGTATACAATTCTACAATACCTACAAAAATATGAACATAGTTCATAAATATATACTCTTGAACATCTAAAATTTCATATCATAATCTTACCTATAATTGATCAATTTAATTTCTAATCAATTCAATTATCAGTTCATAACTGTATAATATTTTATCTACATTCAAATATAAATATAATCATAAATAAATTTTAAATTATCGGTAAAATTTTATTCTAGAGTAAGGAGGTTCTAGAACTACCCTATAAACAACTAAATTTCATCCAAAATTAAATTCAGATATAATTAAACACAAATTCTAGATTTATTAAACAAGTAATAAATTTCATTTTAGAATAAGGGGCTCTAGAACTACTTCTATCTACTTAAAATCTGAAAACCGATGTAATTCTTTAATTCTTCCAATGAGTTTTCTTTAATTCTTCCAATGAGTTTGCTTCCGCTATGGCTTTGCACACCTTCCGCTCCTCTAATTCAAGACAATTAATTATAAATTCCAAAAATAAATTGCTCCAATTGATTTTAAGAGTGAATGACTTCAATTTCACTTCATGGATACCTTTTATAAACAATTAGTATGTGTATGTGCATGGTGACTTAGGTCACCAAGATGGTGGATGCCTTTTATAAATAATTGGTGTGTTTGCGTGGCCATTTAGGTCACCAAAATGGCAGAGTGCATGTTGCTACATAACACCTTTTTTTTTTTTTTAAATGCAGATATTACAAAAATAAGAAAAGATCAAAACATTTTAAAAGAATTTTTCCGCTCAATAACTCTTTTAAATGATTGGATTTCGTTGATTTAATCCCTAAATAAATAATTTTTACCAATTAAATTAAGTAAAAATTTTCATAAATTTTAAAAAAATCTGATACTTAATTAAATAACTTTAATTTAATATATAATATATTTTCCTAATATATGCTAATTTAAAATTTTTATAAACTTAATTTACACAATAAAAATTATTAATTTAACAGTTAAATTAATAAAATTTAATTATCTAAAAAAGTTATTGAGTAAAATAATTCTGATATAAGTTACTTCTAGAATAAGTTCACTCTTATTCATAAAAATTTTCTTTTTAATTTGAAGTCTGACTTCTGAATTTGGAAATTATGACATTGAAGTGTTTCTTAACTATTATCGTAGGACCGTTGTGATAAAAAGAGAATGAAATTAACAGAAGAGCCATAGCAAGAACTTAATCTCAGTCCCTCTTGTAAGCCCTGCAAGATCATGAACAACATTTGAAATGGAGATCAAGAAACAACTATTACCAATAATCTCCACAAGAACATGTACCATTTTGGAAATGGTGAAACCTGCTAGAGTCTCGCACAATAATTTCTAAATTTCTTATCTCTGATATGTACTTGATGGCAACATGACAGTCACTGCAAACCCGCAAGTTTTTTATCACCCTTATTGGCACTCCCTTTGGGTTGCTCATTAAAGCAAAAGCAATTGCCAATTTCTCACTATGGTGCTTCAAGTTGTATTCTTTTTCCTCATTGTCCATGTCATGCAAAACCGAACTAGTATCCGGTACATAGCCCCGCATCTTCATTTCTGAAGTTAATTCTTCCAGGTACTGATTTATCTCCATAAATTTTGGATGGCATTCATCACCCATACGGAACAGGTGAACGTGATTCTTCACTTCTACCCAACTTATTCCTGGCTCTTTCTTCATCATCTTGTCTTTCATGGCTCTCCTCACCTCAGAAACATTTTGCCACCACTTGGCCGAAGCATAAATATTGGCAAGCAGAACATATGAAGCTGAGTCTTGAGGATCAATCCTAAGAACTTCTTCAGCGACCCTTCTTGCAATTTCCGCATTCTTATGGATTTTACATGCGGATAACAATGTTTTCCATATAATTGCATCTGCTCTTACGGGCATCGATCGAATCATGGACTCTGCCTCCTCCAAACAACCAGACCTGCCTAGTAGGTCAACCACACAAGTATAGTGTTCTAGTCTAGCCTTAAGTTTATACTTCTCTAACATCATGTTAAAGAAATCAAGCCCTTTGTCTTTCAGTCCACAATGACTACAAGCATATAGCAAGCTCAAGAATGTGACTTCATTTCCTGGCAGATTTTCTTGTTCCATCTCATTGAAAAGCCTGATGGCATCTTCTCCTTGACCGTGAAACCCATAAGCAGCAATCATTGAACTCCATAATACAACATCTCGCTCTCCACATTCCAGAAAAGCTTTGCTAGAGTCCTGCAAACATCCACATCTAGAGTACATACTCACCAATGAACTAACAACAGAAACTTCAGAACTAGCTCCTGCTTTGATTGCCTCAGCATGAATTTGCTTCCCTTGACCAAGGGTGGCTAACTCTGAACATGAACTTATCACACTCACAAAAGTAATCTTATCCGGTCTAAAACCTGCCATTTTCATCATACAGTATTGATCCAGAACTCCCTCAAAGTTCCCAGTTTGAGCTTTTCCAGCCATAAGTGTATTCCAAGCAACCAAATTACAATTTGGCATCCATTTGATTACTCTCTCCCCATCGTGCAAGCTTCCAGCTTTCATATACATATGAGCTAAAGAGCAACCAACAACCAAATTAAACTCAAACCCACATTTCATAACATATGCATGAACCTGTTGCCCTGCACACAAAGCTCCAAGATGAGCACATCCCCTGAGCACGCTACCCAATGAGTACTCATCTGGCATGAACCCCAATTCATTCATTCTTGAAAACAAGAACAAAGATTCATCATTCATTTCAAACTTGCTCAACCCCGTGACCATTGCATTCCACGTAGCAACATTTCTCTCGGGCATTTCATCAAACACCTTCTTGGCACTCTCAAGATTGCCCATTTCAAGATAACACTTGATCATGATGTTACATGACATGATGTTCCTCCTTGGCATTCGATCAAACAGTGCCACAGCAGCTTGAAGTTTCCCAAATTTAGAGTAGAGGTTGAGGAGATGATTGGAAATGAACTTGTCTGAGGAACACCCAGAAGTTAATATCAAAGAATGAAGCTGTTTTCCCAAAGAAACAGACTTTGTGGGAATGCATGCTTGGAGTAGATTTGAGAACAAACGGGGTTCTGCCCATATCTCAGATACAAAGCTATCAAAAGCTTCTTTGATGTGCCCTTTGGAACACAAGGCGGCAAATTGTTCCTTGGCGTCCGAAAAGTGCCCATTTTGCAAGTGGGTTTTGAAGGAAATCGTCGAGAAGCGAGAGATTGGGTAATGAAAAATGGCAGGCACAGAAACACAAGAGAAACTGGTACGAGGAATACCAAACCTGCCCATGAAGCATGGGCTAACGTTTGTTCATGTTTTATACGTTACTGTTTTTTACCCCCTGAAGTATGTTAGGTGGTAGAATAAGAATATGCATAGATTTTGATACACTAATTCCAATTTGTAATTGAAGGTATGCTGGTATGAAATTACGTGGAGTAAATCATTGTTTTGATTTTAAAAAAAATTAAATTTAGATATACGATATAATTTTCAGAAAGATAAAATTTCATGAAAAATATAAAAATGGTTCAATTTAGAATCTGCTTGTATAGATGTTTAAAAATAAAAATCGATTGCTGTATCAAAATCAACAATACGGTTATATAGAATGTTCAACACATGAAGATTATTTTCACTTTGTAGAAAATCGATTCTTCAAAGTATACAAACAGATTCTTGATTATTTCTTTAAAAATCAATTTAGTTTCTGAAGACCAAAACAATTATTTCTATTTTGTTAAAATTAATTATTTATCCCCAAATCTTTAAGGACTACAATCGGAGTTTCACTCAAACCATGTATATAAACACATGTGAATAATATACATAATTCCCTCTCTTTGGATATATGTATTGCCAACTTTTCATACAACAGAGATAAATATAAGTTCTCCACTCCTTAAAATGGGCCATTATCCCCTCCCTCTGGAATTCTTTGGCAAAAATAAATAAATAATTAGCAATGATTATTTTACTATGAAATGCAGCTACATTAAAATTTTGAAAGAAGGGTTTCATAATAAATAATATTCCACTTGGTTCAAACTGGATTATTTGAATAATAAACATGACATTACTAAAAATTTTCTGTTTTTTAATTTTTAACTAGTACCTTGATTTGAGTGATATTCTATTAGGAAGACAGCAAAGAAAAAAAAAGTGGTACAAAGTAAGTAACTTTCATTTTTTGTTGGTGAAAATCTAAAAGGTTCAAAAGATGTTATAATGCAATCCTGTCATGAACATATATAACTGTGTGAAGTACTACTTTCTCATTTATGATTAAAAACTAAGTAGAGTTAAATGTATAATTGAAAAGATAATAATTACTCATAAAAAAACAGATAATATAATATTATCTAAAATTTTAGATGGCCAAATAAATAGAAATAGATATTTTTTTAAATTAGTAAAAAATATAAAGTAAAAACTAAAAGAAATACTATATCATAATAAGACTTGAAAAAAAATTATAAACAATTCAAGTCACTCATGGTGATTGCACATTAAAGTTGCTCGTACACCAACAAATTTGGTTAGCTGGTTACAAATGTAATTGGATCAATTCAAGTTATAAAGAAAGGATGATGTTCTTTACTTTATATTTTTGGTCTTTCATTGAAGATTATCTTTTAAGCAAGGGGGGATGTTTACATAAAAACCTCCCTAAGATAATTAATTCACGATTTAAATCCCTTATATTACAAGTAAATTTTGCTTAGGATTAGAGTCTACTTTCACTAAAACCGATCATTATCAAGCAGAATTACCTAGTAAAAAAGAAAAGAAAAAAAACCAGAATCATGATTTCTTTTTCTGACAGAGTTAGTATATGATTTTGATAATAGCCCATTCCTGCTCCTTCAAGACACTTACAATACCATCTGGCTACCAAACTAATTCTAACCGATTGGCTCCATCTGAGACCAAATTAAGAGTACATCCTTTGCACTGGTGCCAAACAGGACAGAACTCACGAATATAGAGAATTTGCACTAAAACTAAGTAAACATCGCATCTCACCAGTTATAATTACGCACTAAGAATTAATGGTTTGTTACAGTTCACAATACTTACACTGTATTATAGATGTAAAGACTATGAATTTTTATACAAACATTTGCTGTTTGGCATATACTCTGTTGTCATCGTCAACACTACAAAAATGAAAAGGTAAGCTGAAGAAGCATTAATCATTCACAAATTTGTAGCAGGCTGTAAAGGCATTTTGTATTCTAACACAATACATATTGAAAGATATTACATGTAGGCTATTCAAACAGTGGCTGGTAATGGTGTTGAAGGAGGGACCCGATTTTCAACTGGAATTTCAGCAAACTCAGACAATAGAGCACGGAATTCATCTCCAGTTAATGTCTCCTTCTCCAGAAGGACTTCCACAATCTTATCAATTGCCTCACGGTTGTTCCTTATATGGCTTAATGCAACTTCATAAGCTTCATCTGAGATCCTCTTTATAGCAGCATCAATGTCTTCTGCAAGCTTTTCTGACATTGAGTTCCTTGCCATCATTCTCATGATAACATCCCCACTTTGTGCTGATGGTTCCATTAGTGACCAAGGACCAATGTCAGACATTCCAAATGTGGTTACCATCTGCAGTAGTATCATTTAAAAATTATTGAAGCAGCATAGGAGGATAAGGAATGAAAATAAAAAGAATTTTTATAAGAAAAATTAAAATTTAATCTTCAGAGGGAGTATCACCACTCTTTCAATTAAAACCAAAAGTTTCAAGTTTCGGGAATTCAAGAAATCATATGAAGGATTTCACCAATTAAATGTAGCTACCGACATAACTCCTATTGTTCAGACAAAGTATTACCAACATCAAACCAGATTCTAAATTAATTTGGCTGTAAAATATTAGCATCTTCCATCCCACAAAAAAAAAAGAACGAAAAAGGAGATATAATGTAACACCAAAGTATATAAATAACAAGTACCTGTTTTGCCAAACCGGTGATTTGCTGCAAATCACCAGCTGCTCCGGTTGTAACCTCAGGCTCACCGAAAATAATTTCTTCTGCAGCCCTACCACCTAGTCCTCCAACAATTCTTGCAAAGAGTTGTTGCTTGGAGATCAGAGTTGGGTCGTCAGCAGGAATGAACCATGTAAGACCCCGAGCTTGACCACGAGGAACTAGAGTTACCTTTTGTACAGCATCATGACCAGGAGTTAACGTTCTGCAAGCAAATACAAACAGATGTTTCAGAACAACATTTAGGGAATTGTTTACCGAAACAACTTCTCAGTGTTAACATTTAAGAATGATATGTTTGATGTCATGTTATGTGACATGAAGTCACAAAGACAAAACACATTTCATCCATTGCATCCTTAAACATTTACCTGAAAGACAAAACTACAGCCTAATTTCTTACCCACAAATGGCATGCCCAACTTCATGATATGCCACTAAACTTTTGCTCTTCCCATCTGTCATCACCGTTCCTTCCATTCCAGCCACAATCCTATCAATAGAATCATCAATTTCTTTAGATGAAATTCCTGTCTTTCCACGTCGGCCAGCTAATATAGCAGCTTCATTCAATAGATTTGCAAGATCAGCTCCACTAAAACCAGGCGTTCTCATTGCAATAACATCAAGAGAAACATCAGCATCAAACTTTTTATTGCTACCATGAACCTTTAGGATTTCAGTCCTTCCCCTTATATCTGGAACATCAACTGTTACCTGCAAAAGCATTGATGTTCAGTGATTTACTTATCAATAAAAGCATCAGGCATTTCATAATAAAATTTTACCTGTCTATCAAATCGGCCCGGTCTCAATAAGGCAGAGTCAAGAATGTCAGCCCTGTTAGTTGCTGCAATGACAATGATACCAGTATTGCCCTCAAACCCATCCATTTCTGTCAAAAGTTGGTTAAGGGTCTGTTCTCTTTCATCATTCCCACCACCAATTCCAGTCCCTCTTTGTCTTCCAACAGCATCAATTTCATCAACAAAGACAATGCAAGGGGCATTCTCTTTAGCTTTCTTGAATAAATCACGGACTCGAGAAGCACCAACACCAACAAACATTTCAACAAACTCAGAACCTGATATCGAGAAAAATGGAACGCCAGCTTCACCAGCAATAGCCTTGGCTAGCAGAGTCTTCCCAGTTCCTGGAGGACCAACAAGAAGAACTCCTTTTGGTATGCGAGCCCCAACAGCAGTGAACCTCTCAGGCTTCTTTAGAAACTCCACCACCTCCATAAAATCCTGCTTGGCTTCATCCACACCAGCAACATCATCAAATGTCACTCCAGTATTTGGTTCCATTTGAAACTTGGCTTTAGATTGACCAAAAGCAAGAGGAAATCCAGGCCCACCAGGACCTCCCATCCCTCCAGATCGCCGTGAAAGAAGGAACAGTCCTCCAATCAAGATAAGAGGGAAAGCCAGATTTCCAATCAGGTTAGCAAAGAGAGAACCTGAATCTTCTTGGGCAGTATGAGCCGCAAAGTCAATGTTTTTTTCCCTGAATTTCTGAAGGAGCTCTTGGTTAAGCCCAGGAAGTTGAACTCTAACACGCTGCACCCTATTGCCCAACTCAGGAGAAACAGCCTCAACAACAGCAATGGTTCCATTGTCATACAGATCCACTTTTTTAACTCTGTCCTTGTCCAAATACTCTAGAAACCTGGAATAAGACATTCTGGAGGAGGAAACCCCTTGTTCATCTGCATAAGCCTTGCCACTTCCCAATAGTGCAGGTAAGCCAACTCCAACATTTCCAAGCAACACTTTCAGAAACCCCCTTCTCCCTTCATGCTGCCTTTGCTCTAAAGATGCCTTGGTAGAAAATGCTTTTGATGCCTTATTCAACGATGAAAGTCTCCAAGATGAATAGAGATATCTTCCACTCAAATCCTTGTTAAGACTTATTCTATTACTCCGTGTAGACAAACCATTCCCAACAAGACATGCTGAAGATGCTGCCATCTGCATCAACAAGAGTATCCAATCCAAAACAAGGGCTCTTAAATACTTCCATTGAGGTTGTAAATTAATTTCTTATCACACAAAACCATCACTGAAAACTCATTCTAAGACAACAAGCCAACAATTTCTCTAATTGGAAAGAAAAAACTCCCAATTCAATATATAGAAAGATATAAAACTTTAAACATGAGCTTTTTAGATTAAAGGGTCCAACATTAACACCTCCAACAATCAAATTACAAAAAAAATAACAAGGAATTGACAAAATTAAAGGCAATTAACATAACATTAAAGACACGAACAATCAAATTTCGAGTAAGATAAGCGAGGATGAAAAGTTCAGGGCAATTAAAAAAGCACATACCTTAGAATTTCTTTTAAAAAAAAAATAGTATGAGAGAGTGAGTGGAGGTGAAGAAGGGGAGAGAGAGTAGAAGGCACAAAGCTTATTGGTGCAGAGGGAAGTGATGATTGAAGAGGTGTTAATGTGTGGTTTTAGAGGGAGTGGCTGTGGTTCGGGAGAGGCATACGTGGCCTTATCCTAACCTTTGATTCACCCGTCATCACTTCTAAGTTCCTATGTTCAGATTTTTTTCGGTTTTCTGTTTTCATCACACTTTTACTTTGATTAGTTATCTTTCCATGCTCTGAATCGAGGACGGTTATTTGATTGTTCTTTTTCATTTATATTTTATTAAATAAATTGTCAAATGAATATGTTTTTAATGAACCAAAAAAATGAATATGTTTTAACAATGTCAAATGAATATGCCATAAAAAATATCAAATGAGTATGTTTTAAAACATGTGAGAAATTATTTTAATTAATTTATTGCTATTGTCAATTAATATTTTTAAGTATATTAGTAAAAATATATATTAAAAATGATGTTAATCTGCATTCATCATAATTTTCAATCTATTTTAACGTATTTTTTTTTATAAAAATTATCCACTTTTTATTCGTTTACTTAAAAGATTAATTAACAAGAACCTTAATCTAAAACTTATTTAATTAATTTATAAGCTTGTTTTGACCAAAATAAACATATTTAGTAAATAAACTTGTAATGTTTTTTTAAAAATATTTGAAGTAGCATTAATTTATAATCTAATATTTTTTATCTTCAATTTCTTAATAAAATTTTGCTTTTACTACTTATTTTAATATAATATTATTTATTATAACAAAAGTTCTGCTTTTAATATTAGACTATTATTTAAGTTATTATACTATGTAGGTCTAATTTTATAAAATATTTGATCTTTAAAAAAATAAAAAAACTAACTAAAAAAACAAAAAATTATAATTTTTAAAAAATATATTTTTGTCACAAAATTAAATTGGAAAAATTATATAAATATTTTTTTATTTATAAAAAATATTAACAATTAATGTTAACATAATAAAAAAACAAAAGAAAGTATAATTTGAAACGTGTAACGAAAAAACATATGCACTTCACCTTAAATAAATAGAAATATTATGTGAAATAATAAAATCAAAAATAAAAAATTCATAAAAGCATATTGTAATAATAATATAATTTTTAAATAAGTATCTAACCATCATCACGTACATAAACTGTCAGAAATTAATCCAAATTAATAAAAAATTTGAATTCATTTTTTAAAAATACGGTTGTATCAAACAATCGAAAAATTATTATTTATAAATAATTTTTATCAATTTAAGGAAAACTCTCTCCAATTAAAAACAAGTGTTCTAGAAAAAAATAATTAAATAAATAAAAATAATGTAGTAAAATTTTGGTCATGTATACATTAAAAGATCTTTGACATTTAATGGATGTCGTTTCAACTTGGATTGTCATCTCATGATGACACGTGGCTAAATATCTAGCTTGTTTGGTGATTATTTTTGACATTCCAGATGATTCAGAAAATTAGTGTTTACTTATTTTTATTTTATTTGTTAACATGATTTTATCAAATTATACGAGATATAAGTACATTTTTGTATGCATGTGACTTATAATTTTTGTACTTATCACCTTCATAAATTAAAAAAAAAATTAATTAAATTTTTAATTTTCTAGATTTAATTTTAATTTTATATCTTATTTTTAATTCTCATTTTATTTTCATGGATTTTGGTTTATATAGTTAAAATGATAAATAATTTTAATTTTTTAAAAATGTGCATATGTACAATTTAATATTTGAATATGTTTATTTTCTCATATTTTGATTCATAAAAAAAATTAATCAAACTAAAAAATATCAATATGTATAAATTAGTTTTCACATATATTAATTTTATGCATATTTTGATTATTTATATTTATATTTTATAAAAAAATTAAAATATAATTAAGTTGATGTATATGGAATAGAAAAATAGAAAGTAAAACTAGATTTTCAATGTTTAAGTCTAATTTATTTAAAACATGAGATATAAGTTTAGATTTATTATTTGTTAAAGATTTTTTTACTATTAAGTTTAGGATTAATTTAAAGTTTATAAAATTTATGAGTGTGTTAAAAAATCTACATTCCAAAAAAGGTTAATAAATATACTTAAAGTCTATATAAACGATTAATTAAAAAGTTTGTAAACTTAAAACTTACAAAATAAAAAATTTATTAAATAAGTTAAAACACACATATATATATATATTATGTAAATAAAATATATTAAAATAAATATAAATATAATATATATATATATAAAGATAAATAAACTTTTGAATAGATTAAATTTTTTTTATAAATTTAAATCTGACTTATTTATTTAAAATTTTTTTTTAACAAACTTGATATTATATATTTGTTAAATAAATCAAGACAAACTGGATTTCAGACAAGATAAACTATAAATCCCTATAAAATTTTGTTCACTTTTTTCCTTAATTTAAAAAATAAAATGTATGCATCAATATGTTTAGAAATTAAAAATACATAAAATATAATTTTTAAAAGATAAATTGTATATTTACTTAATAACATCATTAAATTAAAATTTTTAATAATAGGAACTAGAATTAATCAATAAAATTTTTAACTAAAATCATAAAAAAATAGAAACTAAAATCTAAATCAAGTATAAAATAAGAAACTAAAATGTCTATTAAGCCATTATAAAATTATATCTATGAAAAAATTATAACTAATACTAAAATTAGATGAATGTTTATATCTCTAGTTTTAGAAATATAAAAAATATATTAATATGATATTAATTAATTATTTATTTTTATATCAATTACATCATTTTTAATTTTTAAAAATAAAAATTATCATTTTTTTATTTCTTTTCAAAATTTTATTATAAACATATTCTTTCAATGCATTTGGTTTAATGAAAAGAAAGTTTTTCTTATTTTATCTTTATTGATAAAAAAACTGGAGTAAAAAGGATGAAAAATGAAAAGGTCAAAATTTCTCTCATCATTTTTGCCTCCCTTTTAATATTAAAATATTTAAAAGGAAGAATTTTCTAATATGCAATATAAAACTCTTCAATAGCAATTAATATGGTTGAGCTATTTACACCCAACCCATTTATTAAGTCGGGAGTTGTCTAAGGTCCAATAAGTATCTTATTTTTCATATCACTTCTTGCATTTAACCATTAAGAATCCTAATAATCATCTTACACCTTTTATGTCAAGAACTTCTAGAATGTTTAAATATTACCAGGAAGCTTTGGTATCTTAACATTAACTTAAATATATAATAACTTTAGTGTTAGAGTGTCTTTTGTAGATACTACACCGTTTTTTTACTCATAATTACAACCAGATCATCCTTAACATTAACTTGAAAATAGATCCAATGGATCAATAGTTTACGTAGACTTGACTGAATAATAGAAAAAATGATTTAGTGTGCTAACAAAATTATCCTTTAAATTTTATTCATCCTCCTTTCATTTTTATTAATATTTATCAGGGTATAACAATATATCATTATTTCCTTTTTCTTGACTTTTGCTAATTGAACAAATATTTTATTCCTTTTTTTAAAAAATCTAACAATTTCAAAATTTAATTTTAGAAACTTAAACTTTAAGGATTAACATTTTTTTTTTACTTTTATCACCGGTAAATGTAAAAAATTTAATATCAACAAAATTTATTTCTAATCTAACCCGAGGATAAACAATAAAATATACACCGAAACATTCTATAAACTTGTTTCTAAATTAGAATATATATATTTTTTACATTATTATCAAAATTTTCCATTTACCATATATTTAAGAAATAAACAAGGAAAAAAGAAAAAAAAAACTATTCAAACTTTAAAAGTTACATTATAAATTTTATAAGATCAAAGGAAAGTTAAATAATATATGTCACTGTTAAAATAAATAAATGGAACATAAAATAATTTGTTACCTCTGCATTTTATTTTTCTTCTTTTAAGGGTTTATTTTATGTTCTTGACTTTTTATATGTTTATATTAGTAGTTTAAGTTTTACATTTTTTTAATTTTGATTTTATATGATTTTTTTAATGTGTTTAAGAACACACAACAAAAATTTACTGAATTTAATGCCTTGATAATATAAATATTATGTTTTTCAATAAAAAAGTTATTATTTATCATTTTTTTATCATTTTTTTATCATATACTAAAAAATTTATTCTTTACATTAGTGTCTTTAAGTTTCAAAACACTTCAACTAAGAGATATCAGAAAAAAAAAAATATCGAGTTAAAATTAACTTTCTTAACTCGAGATTAGCTTTTGTTTTGTCCTGAATTCTTTTAGCCTGTCTTTAGACCTTTAATTCATTTTCATTTAGTCTTAACGGCATTCACCATGTGTGAATGTGCTGAATCACACATATCAGATAGATTTGTAATGGTTTCCCGCCGCATCACATCATACATCAGATAGATTTGCAATACAAACGTGATTGCTACTAAAGTGTTTGTTATTTTATGATTAAAAAATTATCTACACGACGCAACTAAAGTGTTTGCCATCGTATAACAGTTCTTTTTTTTTTTGTTTCTTTGTCGCACTTTTTTGCTGCATAATAGTAAATGATATATAATAAACTCACTTTTAAAAATTCTCATTAAAATATAACATAATAACTTGCTGTACATCACACATCACCCGACTAGTGTATATACATGGGATATCAATGTCGAGTGAATACATAGATTTTGATCAACCAAAAACAAAACTTCAAAAAGATTGACACGAAAATGGAAAACCAAAATAGATGTACATTTATGATCAGCTAGACCATATCAATTTGGCGGGCGATTCTAATAGGGACTTGCACAATAAATAGTAGAACCAAATGAAATTTTGGATATTTCTAATCTTATTGTTGCCACCCCATGTGATAAAGAAATTAATTTAACACTATGTAGTTATGGAATATGATTTCAGCAAAAGACTAAGTAGTTAATGAAATTTGTAAAAAATTAATTTTCCAACAACGCATATGACAAAGCATGTAATCCAAATCCCACATGAAAGGCGAATTTACTTGTGAATGGACAGGGATTTAAATCCTCCTGTGCCATTTCCTCATCATCTCTATTGTCCAAATTACCTCAAGTAGTAAGAGAAATAACTTTTAATGGCACAATAAAAAGTATGGACTATAGATTAGTTTGGGAAATAGGGAAAGGAAGGGGAAAATGGGGATGACGTATTTGAGTCTGCATGGGCAAATAAAAATGCTCGGTAAAATAAAAATACATGTACATTCCTCAGCAACACTAAAACAGATGGTTAACCCAAAAAGGAAACCAAAAAAACAAAAGCCAATCAGAAACAGATTGGAGAAGATACATATATATTGATACAAATGAATGACGGGTGGCATACACAACTTAACCTTGCAACCTGTATGGGACTGAGAACTCCCTCACTGTAGTGTAAGTCACAACACCGCACAAACTGGGTGGAACTAGAATGTGATCTCACAAGGTGCATGAAATGTTCTTCCTCGACATATTGGTTCCAGGTTTTCACCAGCATATGAACAGAGTGGCGACACTTCAACACCTGAATGACGGGCAATGACGTTTCATGAAAGGAAAGGAAGAGTAAGATAAGAAAATTTTTCTAACAAGAAATATATGATCCCTCTATCATTTTGTTTCACGAACTCACTCTCCATGCATGTGTATATAACTATATATTTGTCTAAGAGGCCGGCCTCAGCTATATATTTCTTCTCCTTGGCAATAAAAGAGGAATAACTTACCTGTTGCATATAAAGGCACTGAATGTGTTAAGAAGCCACCAGCAGCAACAACCCATCGCGTATGGAGTCGAAGAACAAGCAGTTTCGCACTGTCTGGAGTGTCAACATTGGATCCATTTGCATTTTTTACAGGTGCAAATTCCTCCTCTCGTAATACCTGAAGATGGATGCATAAATTATGCAAAAATAAGAGTAGCATCCTAAAACAAACATCATGCCAGGAAAGAAACTGCACAATTTCACATGAATAGTAGAATTATAGTCACCTCAAAAAGTGCAGTTGTAGGAGCATATGGAAATGCATCAAATATAAACTGTTCAAGTTTTAATCCCAATGTATATCCATGTATGGAAGGGATTTTCTTCTCTGCAAGATGGTAACTGCACATAAAATCAATGCATGGATCAATATCCATAAAACACCTACTAGTTGGTGGATTACATGATACTAATGGGTCAATAGTGGTGTCAGTGCCACTTTTGACTTTATCCCCATTTAAACTTCATTAAGTTCAATTGTGGATAAATCAGGCATCAAAAGAATTGTGATCAATCTTCCTAACTAGTCCATTCCATTTGATTAAACTAGCAAAGTAGATGATCTTTTTTATACCATCGAATAGGTTTTAGAGCAATATAGCCTTATTTTTTTCAGTTTGAATTGGGATATACGACATTAAGAGTGCAAGGTTGAATGTCTTGCAATAAATAAATGTCTTCACACTTGGATTTTAGATAACAATGAGAAGCAAGATGAGACATATATTTTTTTTGGGAGTGGGGAAGGGGCAAAACACATACATGCTGTCTTTTTCAAGGCCATTTGCCACTTGATTCAGAAAATCCAAAGTGAACATATGTAAGCAGACCTGAAATGACAAGGTTAATCAGAAATCTTAAATATAACTCAATCCAGTAAAAATAATCATTAATTTCTAAAGGGCAAAGGGATAAAGGTTTTATATGGTCTATACATGAATACTTGATAAATTACCATTATGTTCTGCAGGAATTTAAACTCATTTGTTGCATAATCAATTCTTTAATTCTTATAATCTTGTCTAATTCTTAATTTTTTCAGGGATGATAGAAAACTTAGATTGAGGCAAAAATGATAAAAAAACAAGCAAAGATTTGCAATAAGAGGCTAAAAAGGAGAAGACACATTCAAATGTTGGGTTTGGACCCTTCAAGAACTAAGCATGACTATGTTCACATGGGATCAAAATTCAAATTCAACTTAAAAGATCTTATCCATAAGATAACCATCTGATATATTTTGAAAATAAATACCTTATTTATAAGATAAACATATTATCTATTTTAAAAATGCATTTCATCTATAAGATAGATTGGATCTATTCTAAAATAAGTTAAGGAGGAAAATCCTTCATCTTCAACTAGAACGAACCATCAAACTCATTAACGACTTCAACAATTAACCATTCCATCATATGCTTTCTTCTTCCTTTCGGAGGACCTTTTCAAACAATTTATTTAAAGGATAGAGTTGTATCAGGAATCTAAATTCTTCATCTTTCTTCTTTGATTATTTTTCAATTGTGTTACTAATCCCTGGCCAAGGGACATTGGTGAATCTTATGATGCGACCAATTGAATTTTTTTTTTAATAAATGTCTTCTTTTCACAATTGGGTTTCTTCTATCGCTTTTCATTACATTGTTAAAAATTGATCAAGCTTAATAATTCATAGTTAATCAAGTAATAGATGATCGTACCATTATTTGGTTGACTAATCTATAGGATAAACTAAACTTATGATTTTAGAGGATCAATCAGAATTTTAGGGAAAACTTGTTGGAACTTGATGCGTTTTCTCAATTAACTACTTACATGATCATTGAGAGCGAAAATTAGAGAAAAAAGAATACTATTATTGCATAATCATTCGATAGAAATAGAATTAGAACAAATGATTAACAATTGTTTACATGATTCTTATGTAACTAGGGAGTAAAATTGAGTAAAATCATAAGTGAAACCAATATCCTAGGTGATTCCATAATCACATCCCTAACTTTGAATATTTCTTTAACTATTTTATCTTTTCCTATTTGCTTGTTTTCTTTATTTAATTTATACTTGCTACAATCCTTTTTTTGATGAGCTTAAAAAACAAGAGACAATCTAGTTCTTGTTAGGATAGTCTCTAAGGATGATGTTGACGGTTTTAAAATACTCTCTTTTACTAACTTTGACAAATACATCTGTCTGTGGTAACATTCACAACAACGCTCATGCTTACATATGATCACACACAATGACATTCATCTTACACAACAACAAAGTCTTATCTTATCCCATTTATGGGTTGGTTAAATAGATCAACTAACACCAACAACTCCCTAATCCATATGAATTTCCAGTTATGGTTGATAAAGGAAATTAAGCTATAAATCAAATGAGACACAACAGTGGCAGCCACATTGATTCATTGGAAAAGAACTGAAGGAGTAATTATATCTTTCAGAAATTTTTAATACAGAAACTGAAAGCACTGATATAAGATAATAAGAACATAAGTAGATAGCAAATTTTCATTTCATCATCAGAATGATTCCCATGGTCTCTAATGTAGTATGCCTTTTTGCTAAGAGATAATATATGATATTACCAAAGCATGAACACTCTTGATTGGATCTCAGCATGTCATTGTCAAAACTAGATACTTTCGGTTTCTACTTAGTTAAAAGGGTAGCAATAGGATTAGAGAGTACATGTAGTTAGTTAGAACAGTTAAGCAGGTGAAGTTGCAGAGGTAGAGAATTAGCTGAACCAGGAGGAAAGGTTATAGAAGATTCAGTGTTGTGGCATTATCATTTGGGAATTGAACATTAGCTCTATTGTAAAACGGACTAAGGAGAAACTACTGTGACGAGGAAACCCTTAGAAGAAGAATTCTCTCATTGTTCTTTATTTATAATTCAATAGACACTACAAAAGTCTTCTCTCTATTTTCCTTTGATTCCTCTTTTTTTTTTCATCTATTTTTCTGAAACCTCAGCCTGTTTGAGTTCCTAACATGTGGGGTTCTAGCTTTCCATTCTACAAGATCATTGAAAAAATTCAAGGGTAATGATCCTCAAAAGCTTATAATTTCTAGCAAATCAAATTGATGAGATTATAAAGAGGAGCAATAGACTAACATTACTCCAGCAAAAACGAAGGCGACCAGTTGCTTGATTGACTGCAGAAGCTAGTGATGCGTCCAACTCGCTGTATTCAACTACGGTGAGAGGACCACCTTTACCTCGTCGTACAAACACACCAACCTTTTCTTGTGGATATGCCTGTCATATAATGGCAAAATTTAATGAGCATAAACTATGCAAAGAACAAAATTAATTGAACTATTGCTTTAAAAAAGAAAACCTATTTATCATCTGCCTCATGCAATTTTCATAAACTAACAATCCAAAATATTAACAGAACCAGAGCAAGATATAGAAATCAAATAAAACATAGGTATATATATTTTTAAAGAATGCCTCCACTGTTTTCCAAGGCCAGCATGTCATAAACAGATAGCTTTTCTTCTGTTCCTCAAGAACTGTACAGCAACCATGTAGATAGAAGACAGGTTGATGTGGCACAGGGACTGACACCAACTAGGGGTCTATAATGAACAGCAGGATCTGGCAAGTCAGTTTTTCCAGTCAAATTGCATTAGTTAAGAACTAAACTAATTAATAGCAGCTGACCTTGTGCTTAAGCTCAATCCAATTTTAAGATAGGAAGATTTGGATTTCTTTGTTGACATGCGTATATAATTTAGTCCAACTTCTGTTTTACATTATTCTGTGTAATGTTTTCAACACTCAAGGTGATGGGTTGATGGGTTGATTAGCTGAGTCTGAAATTAAATCCATGGAAATATGTAGCAATATATTTATCATTTTGTTTGGTAGGGTAGGGAATGGCAAGAATACTTCAATATCTTCTTACTGTCGAGTTTTCTTTTGGCAGAATCATTGAAGGACATGAACACTGAAGTTTAGTTGAGTTATCATCTCAAACAATATCAATTAATTAAGATGTAGGAAAAGGACAGCATGAAAGTAATAACAGCAACATATTCGAAGAAAGGAATCCAACAAAGGAGCATCCCACAAAAAAAAAATTCATGCTGAGTGAAAAGGAAAATCTCCCATTTATTCATGAAATAAACTTCTCAAATATAATGTTCATTATTTCAGTGAAAAGGAAAATCTTTCTTTAACCATCTTTGCACAAAGCAGAGAAATAAAAGTAATAAATAACTTCTCAAATTCAGAGATTGTTCAACAGATGACTAATTGACTAGTTAGGAATTACTTAAATGATGTGCTACCTTGCGGACAACTTTTGCAGCAGCAGCTACACCTTTATCAATGAAGTAACCTAAAAAAGTTGGATCAGCAACTCGAACCTGTTTCACATGTCCTAGTCAATACATCTTTAAATAAGAAGTACAAGTTGTGTAACTGATCAGGAAAACTGCAGAGACAAAATGGGAAGAAAAATAAATAATACAAAATAAAATAAAAATAAAAAATACCAATGCATTGTCAACCCCATAGCAATCAATATACTTGATTCCTCTTGAGGCCATATCCTCCAATAATTTGGTAGATTTCAGGGCTGAACAAAAGATAAAAAATAGTAACCCAATATATTCAATTTTGACCAGCCAATGTGTAAAATATTAGAAAAAAAGTCTGTCAGCATGACAGATTGGATGTGAAAAAAAGGATCATATAGACCATAAGATACCTGAATACACTCCACCATTCCCATCAGGAGCCTTCGCTACCTGGCTTTAAAAGTTTAAAATATTAAACCACAGGACAGAATTCAAAACAGGGTTATCAAAATAAAGGAACTAGAGTTAAAAAGTATCAGATAGAACTAAAATTGGATAGGCAAAACCTAAAGTTGTGAATAAAGAATCATCTCAACTTCTCATGATCATCCACTAATTAGATACATTTATAGGCTGTAAAATAATTGAAAAAGGAAGAGAGAGAAAATAAAGGTTTCTTTTTATGTAGTTTAGTCTTCTATCATCATCATTACTTAAACATCATAATCAGTGGCATATGCTAAAACAAAAAAATCATGCCATGAGAAGTCCTAAATCATGCCATATTCAGTCATAACTACACTGGATGAATATGAGAAAGAGTTGGTCTCTAGATCCCTAGCAGAATTCTGCCCAGCAACACTTGCTGGTGTTGCTGATTGCTTGATTTCTGACTTGAGTGCCTTTCTACACCTAAAATCCATCTAATTTTGGCCATAATGATTGACATGTATTTTTTATTCTAATTGGTTTGACAAACTTTGGTGGAGAATTCAGAATTACAAGATTTCTCTTTTCTTGGTGATTGAAGTTTGTGGAAGCACCATCATGGAGCAGCATACTCACCATGATTTCATCATCTAGATTTTGTTTTACTTTTATTTTCTGTTTTCTCATCATAAGATTATAATTTTCTTGTGTAAGGGAATGAGAAATTCAACCTTAACTGCATGTAACTATTGATTTCATTTCAATTCAAGTTTATTTTTCAATTGGTTGCTTGCTTTTTTTTATTGCTTCTATAAATTGGCCACTCATGGATGCTATAAGAAACTGGGTATCTTATTAAGAAAAAATAGGGGTAAACCCCAATTACAAAGATAGAACACTGCAGTCTGGAACCTCCCAATGCCCAAAAGCCCTAATTCTCTCACAAATGACAAGATATTATTTCTCTTGACCTCTCCTATTATTTATAGGAAAACTACCTTAGTTCTTCTCTGTTTCATCCCAACTAACAAAAATGGGCTACTAACCTAACTAACTACTAATCGTAACCAACCAATGTGTGTCTATTAATACTCCCCCCTTAAAGTTTCACCCTGTCCTCAAGGTGAATAGCTTGTAGCTGCTAAAAAGCAAGGTTGCACCAGGTGATAGTTGCTAATGATGGTTCCACCAGGGTCCCATTGCTGGACAAATAAAGCCCAAGCTATGCTTGAAGTGTTGGGCAAAGTCTTTGAGCTGCAGAAATAAGTTTCACCAGGGTCAAATAAAAAGCCCCGTAGACCCTTCTGCTGCCAACTCCCCTCAAAAGCCTCATAGAGATGGATTCTGGCAAATCTGCCTGACCTGCAAAACACTGCCAGCAACAATCTGAAATCTGTGAAACAGTTCATAACCTTGAGTTTTGTTCTTGATCTCAAAAGTTCTAGGTGGTTTTGATTCACCAAAGTTTATCTCTTCTTGTAAGAGAGGGAAGTCTTTGTTCTTATTCTCTAATGCCAACACTTCAGATTTTGCCTCTGTTTTTGCGTCCACCAAATCGATTTCTTCTCCATTACTTCAATTTAAGTTCTGGATCTTTAACCTTTCATTTTGCTTTTTATCTTCTTTGCTCTCCAAACCTTTCATATTCTTTTACGCTTTCTTGCATCAAAGAACCTTCATCTTCAACCAAATTGGCATATCTAAGTCATATTCAAGCTAAAATCACTTGAGCAAGCGTTCATGAAGTCCAACCATGATGTACTTGGACGGTCCTCTTTCCACATAAACCACCAAACAAAAGGACATGCTCGTGTAGCCTTCCCAACCATCTTTATCTTTTCTTCTTCAAGTTTTCCTATGGCCTCAAAATGGCACTCCACATTAATCCGAGTACTAGTTGTAAGAAGCAATAAGGATAAACCTGAATTACAAAGATAGAACTTTGCAAAACTTCGAGGGTCTGGAACCTCCCAATGCCCAAAAGCCCTAATTCTCTCACAAATGACAAGATATTCTTTCTCTTAACCTTTTCTACTATTTATCGAAAAACTACCTTAATTCATGTTTGTTTCAGCCAAACTAACTAACAAAAATGGGCTACTAACCTATCTAACTACTAACTGTAACTAATGTGTGTCTATTAGATTCTAGATCCTCAATTGCAATTGGAAAATTGAATTAGGGAAATGGAACATGACTATTGATGCTCTAGTGATAGAAATCATTAATTGTGAAATCTCAAGAATTCTAAAACATAATGCTTGTCAGAAACATCTAAGTAATAACAATCTCTAATTAGGAGAAGAGTTTATTTTTCAAGAAATTGAACTTCAACTAATTTAGTGAATTCAATCTTCATTACTATTTTAAGACATGGATTGAGGAAAATCTTGGTTGCTTGAAAAAGGTTGGGGGAAATCAAAGCCTAACATCTTTGGTATGATGAGACTTCATACATCTCACACTTGTTTTGATTCTAATTTGCATATTCTCTGTTTGGATAGGGTTGCTTTAGTTTGTTTTTCATAATTGTAAGAAAATTATTCATTTAAAGGGTACGTTAAATTGGCTAGTTGGTATTTGGTGCACAAATACCTTAGGATGATATTCTACTTACTCTATATCACTTAATATCAGCTTGTGCACTTGCCATTAGTAGGTACCATAGTTCTTTGTTAGTACATTCAACATCATCCTGTGGGCTTGTTTAAAAGAAAAGACTCCACAGGGGTGACATTTAAAACAGCAATGAACTTCATTATTAGTATCACCTACCTAACTAACCATAACTAGCGTGTTGTCTTGTTTTTGCAAGCTTGGTATTCAGATAGATAATAAAATAGAGGAATGAATAAAACTGACTAGGAGAACACAAAAAGTCAACAGTTACACATTTTACTGCAACTGCAAACTTTTCATATGCTTGTTCAAGGAATAGAGTCAAGACTTAAAGATAGGACAAGATTTGAGTTAATGTGGGCATAGGATTTAAATTTGAGCTTTAGAATCTAGCAACTCAATCTGATTTCTCCATGGCCACATTGTGCGAGAACTCTAAAATTTTTATTAATATGTATATGTATATCCATGAAATTCTTTTACAAGACACTTTCATTTTATATACTTGTTACATACTCAGATGCAGTTGCACCAATTATGACATGATGAAGTCCATAAATCATTTATCAGCAATTATAGGTTGAATAATGAATGGTAAGCTCTTAGCACCCTTATTTTAGTTGACATCAATTTAAGGTAGCAAAAGGAATGAGACCATACCCTGTATGGAGTCTCCATTATAAATCTGCCATCCTTGGAAACACAGGGGATAGTTCCTTGCTGGAAAAAGGTAACCTATATCAAAGAGGTGAGTCCAAAGTAAGCAAACCATTGTAAAACAAGTACTGATAGTGGAAGAAAAAGGTTTATAGACATCTTACCTGTTCTGCCTCTAGACCAAAAAATTTATGACTTTCAAAGAATTTGCGTGTTGCCTCATCAGTGAATGGACTAGTCATAATGTACCAGTGTATTTGCACTGAAGAAGCAGAGCCTGTAATAAATAAACAGATAAGAATGATACAGAATAAGTTATGGAAAAAGTGAACCAAGACGAATGAGACTTACTCTCATTTGTAGCCTGAGCAGCTAGTCTTTGTACACATAAAATCCTCTCAGCTTGAAGTTGAAAAAGTGATTTTCCAGATGGAAGTCCAATATCTAAAACATAATATAATAATACATAAATAAAATATATATTTCATGATTTACCCTCAAAGCATATTCAAATGACAAAAGTACCATAGCTTAAAGAAAAATAAACAAGTAAATGACAAAAAAAGAAAAGTCTTATTAAAATTTCACAGGAATGCAGACTTCAGCTATTTGGATAAAACTTAGGAGTCAGACTTAGCAGAATCTTTGGCAAGACAAAAAGGGAAAGGGAATTTAAGCAGATAGGAAAGTACTTAGTATTCATATTTAAACCCGGTAAATATTTTAGTGGTCCTAAAATCTGAAATTATTAAATACCTTCTACTTTTACATAGAAATTTTTAACTGGCCCCTAAGCTGTCCATACTCAACATTTAATTGCTATTGTTGGAAATATGTAAATAAAGTAAGTGGGATAATTATAGTAATGTTGTAATTATAGTAATATTGGAATTAAGAAAATTATATATTTGTAATTATGGTAACTACGTATCAAATATTCCTGTAATTGATCCTTGTATTAATGATCCCTATTATAAATAAATGTTTTGTTGTGTAGTTCAAACACAAGATTCATTCTACACCTTCTGACTTCTTTCTCTGCATTTAGAGCCTAACAAGAGGCAACCTCAATGCATGACACACTCAATAGGCCCACTGCCTATTGATTTTCCCTTTGGTTTCCAGTCTCCCTTTTCCTCTTTGCTGTGCTCTCCTTTTCCAACCATCTTCTTCCTTTTGTCCTGGTTTCCCACAGTCGCCTGCTGCTTTTCTGACAGCCACCACACAGATCCGGACCATCTTCCCCACATCAGCTAGTCCCCGAAGTATCTCCACCATTAGAGCTGCCACGCGCCTTCATGCATCACCTCAGCCACTGTTATTTTTCTCTCTTGTTGAAAATGGCAATTTTTATACCATCTTGTGAAACAGGTCATGCCTCCAGTTCTAATGTGTTGGTTGTGCACACTAATAGTCCTTGGATTCTTGGTACCAGAGCTACTTATCACATTAGCGGTAATAAATTCCTTTTCTCTACACTTTCTTTGTATATTCTACTTTCTACTTTCCATGATGAATATATTTGTTTTCTTTCTAACCAGTAGTATTTGAACTAAAGAATCTATATATAAATAGAAGCTTCCAGGTTTCTATTTCTTCTAAAGTAATACCATAGGTTCTAATTACAATGGTTTTACTAAGAAATAGAAGGGTGAGTATATCAATAGATAGTGCAGTAAGTTATAAATATCATTATACCTACAAAATATGAAAAGTGAACTAAATGAAAAGAAAAATACACTTTTTTTAAGAAAAATAGAGAACAAATTAATCAATTGCCCAAAATCACACATCAGATCTAAATCAAATGATGAATACAATGACTAGTGATAATTTTATCACACATCAAACAGTTTAAACAGACACCAATTATTTTAACATTATATGGAATTTTATAAATTTCTCAGTCCAACAACAATGTTGTAGTTGTAGACAACAGTAACTGACAGGAACCTTCCTCATGGTGAAGCCATTACAGGTCAATTGATTGATGAAGTTTATCATGGGCCTAAAATTTGGAAGGTTTATACTAGGAAGAGAAAAAGAACACATGAAGGAGGGAATGGGAGAAGTTGTTGTGGAAAGGAAAGAGAGAGAAGAGGGGTGAGTTGGCAAAGTTAGTTATAGAAGGATGTGAACAAAAGGGGGGAGGGGGGGAGAAAAATATAGTTTTTGGGAAATTTCAGCCCCTATAGGTTGGTCTCAGTTATGGGAATTGAGAATTCTGTTCTACTTTCATTGTTTTTTCTACTTGTATTCCCTACTTTCATCTGAAAGATATTTACTGTTTCTGTCAAGTCTTTTGTACATATATGACAGATGTATTCCAATAGTACTGGGCGTCTGTGTCTATCCAACTGAACTGACATGAGCTTCAATAATTTGCTCTCAAAATCAAGCGAGAATACTCACTGAAACATCCTTTTGGATCTGAACTTCCAAGTCGAGTCCCCTGCATTTATAATTTTGGCACAATCTTAAGTCAGCCAAACAGACAGACAAATTGAAATTTAACAGTTAAGAATGAATGCTACATAAAAACATTCAGGTGCTTCAGGTCCACTAAGAATGTGCTTGTGCTACATAGCTAATATTCTTTGGCTTAAAACAGTAAGCATCAAAATAATTCAAGGCAAAAAAACCTACTTGCCTCGCACTGCTTTTAGTCCAAGATTTGTTTATTCATTGTATCATTTGTAACATCTTTCATGATACAAGTTAATGTTTAATCAAATGTTTCTCCAGATTTTAATAGTTAGGGTACTCGTATCTCAATAGCAGCCAATATATAAGTCTAATTTAAAATTGCCAAGAAGAGTTTGATAGGAATATTAAAAAAAAACCTTAAGATAATTCATCAGGCCAATATTCCAGATTACATGCAGCAAGTGTTCAGACAAAAAAAAAAAGCAAATCCATTATTTCCAAAATTGGAGATGGACTTAGAATTGGATCAGCACAAACCTTTTACGGCAAATTCATAACTGCAAAATTAGTCATATTTTGTATAGCGAAAAATTATACTTAGTTCATGATATTATGCTTCTATAATAAAAATATTACTGGTTTTAGAGATCATGATCTGGCCAAGGGAGAGTTCTTATTTTATGCAGTACAGTAAAATCCAAAGAAAAAACAAAAGACATTATCTCGATATGAGATGATTAATATATCTTGGTTAAATTAAAATTTTGGTCTCTATGCCTGACTCACTTTTGTTTTAGTCTCTACATGAAAAAACTCCAAATTCTGATCCCTATATGTCAAATATTTTACAAGCTGGTCTCCACCATTTATAGAAGTTATAACAACATTAATGTATTTTTCATGTAGAAACAAACTGAAAAGATTATGTTATCTAGGATCAAATTGTAGAGTTTTTGACATGAAGGGACTAAAAAGAAATATAATTTTTTTTGTATAAGAATTAAACGAAAAAATAATATCAAGTATAAAGACAAAATTTAACAGTGTTATAATTTCAATAAATGGTAGAGACTGATTTGTAACCGGTTTTTCATACAAGAACCAAAATGTAGGGTTTTTTTTCATGTAGGCACTAAAAATGAAAAACGGCATTAAGTATTTATAGTTAAACCATATTTTCTAGAAGGTTTTTACAATCATTTCAATGTAACCATGCAATTTGAGGAGAGAGAATGCATTTCATATTATTAGTGGATGGTGTGTAATGTTTAGACATGGAGAAATGATGCGAGTCAAGTAGTCGTACACCTTATAATCACAACTAGTCAACAACAAACAACTATAATCCATATTGATGTGCTAGCGTTTCTCTAAATTTATATAATAATGAAGACTAAAACAGTTTTAAAATTTCAAATATGAATTATTTCACGAGTCCCTTTTCTTTGTTGTATATAAAGTAGTTTGTACTTTTTATTTAAAGTAGCACGTGACTTCTAATGACTAGAGGGCTGAATACAGATTTGTATTTTGAGCTGTGCTTAATAATACACTTCATTCCTACTTGTCTGGTCATCATTTTAAAAAAAAATTATTTGTTTTTATTTTTTGTTTTAGAAGTTCAAGATAATATTTGTTGCTCTTTTATTATATTTCTACTTTTCCCAATGATATTAATTAATAAAAAAGATTAAAAATATAATGAAAAATTATACAATAATTTTAATATAAATGTAGATGTTAATTAAATTTTTAATATATATAAAATAATCTTCAATGAAAGATAAAAACACATGGAGAAAGCATAAGATTGAGCCCCCACTCCAACGCTTTAATATAGATATTTTAGTCAAACAAGGTATTTTGTTATCCTCATTCTAAAATAAGAATATTTTTAAGAGTTATTTTCTTCTTTATTAAACCATGTGACTTCTTTTATATTGTGTATCTATTCTTACTTTTTATTGAAATTTTATTCCTTCCAAAAGCTATTAGTTCAATCTAATTTTAATTTAAAATTAATTTCTCATTTATATTTAAACTTCAGAATCTTGATAAATTATATGAAAATTAAAGATATTTTTTTAGACAAATTGAATTTCAATATTATTATAATCTTAGGACTTATTTGGCTTAAAGTTGAAAATTTCTTATATTTTTAAGTATAAAATACACATTCTAATAAAAATTACAATTCATATTAATTTACGCACACATCTAAAAAAATTTAACACTTTACCATTAATTTTATTAAAATCAATTCTATTTAACTTTAAAATAAAATTATACTTAATCATCCCTAATTTCAATTTGTATCAAAGACGGTGGTCGTGATAAAAGCAACTAAAATATCTGAATATTTCGAAGGTATTTTACTAAGATGAGCATTTACAAATTCTATTAGTTATTTCAGCTGAGACCATCTCATAAACAAACTATTATTGAAAAATCAGGAATGAATATTTTAGGAGGGAAAACACCATCGAATTCGAATAAGCGGGGTTAAAATTTAAGTATTTTAAACAATATGCTTTATCGTTGATATGATGCCACAAAATAATATATATATATATATATATATATATATATATATATATATATATATATATATATATATCCTCTATCCTCTATCTGCTTTTTGGTGGAATCCGATGAGATGAGAGAGACGACGGTAACCACATAACATAAAGCAACTTTATTGTACTTAATGATTACAATAAGCCAAGTTAGAACCACTGTTTTTTTATGCCCTAAATCAATTAACTATTGTAAGTGAAAAACAAGAAGACAGATGCATCTGAGCAATATCCATAATACATCAAAGCAGATTATTAAAGTTTAAAAAAAAAAAGCCATCTACTCTTATACTATCATATCTTTTCAGCCAATGATGTTGCTTTTTAGAGACAGTCAAAATGGAAGACCCACGAATTCTAACTTGTTTCTAACAGAGAACGTTCCCAAAAAGGGTATGCATTATAGCAAAATAATGCTGATGAAAAAAAATGGAAAAATCATATTGCTTTCTTATCTTTATTATCACAGTCATCTTGTAAATAATGCGCTCTTGGTGTGATAAAGTTAGCATAAAAGATTATTAAACTAAAAGGTTCCATTACATGTGTTTAAAGATTCTGAATATATGTGACTGGCATGAATAATATTGAAACAAACACATCATTATTGTCATTCTCTTTTCGAAGATACCTGGCCGCCAGATAAAAGCAATACAGCTAACTTGCCATCAGAAATAGCCTTCAACCCCATCTTCCACCATCTCTCTCGTTCCTCTTGGCTTCTCTCTTCCACCGTCGACACACTGCTCTCGGGCACAGGTTCAATAGCCGCCGCCGGCAGTCCTGAGAAGCAATAACCGATCAGTTACACGCAGCACAAACGCAATCATTAGCATGCATGCACGTGAAGAGTATAAAACGATTCGACTAAAAAGAATAACGATCAAACCTTGAGATCGTAGTGAACATCGAATAATCCGATCATTTCTTGAAAGATCTACACTCTGAAACAAGGAACAGATTAATTAAATAAAACAAAAACAAAATCCCGTGTTTCGAAGATCAAAATGATCCGAAAATGAAAAATGAAATGAAGTTGAGTCCGAAATCTGAAGCTCTGAGTTCGATTCGGCATTGAATCGAGGCGAATTTTGTGGCGGAGAAGAAGAGAGGGGAAGGAAGGTGTGAATCGGAAGGAATTTTACCTCGATGTCCTTCACGAGATGGTCGCGTTCCTCGGGGGAAAGCTCGTCCCAGAGGGCAAAAGCGTCTTCTTGACCGTAGTCCTTGAGCCTCTCGAGGAGAGCTTGGGGCGGGGGTGAAACGACGCCGTTGCCTTCGAATCCCACCGACGATGGTTCCCTCATTTCTCTTTTTCTCTCTCTTCGATTTCAGATCTCGAATTCTGAAGCGAGCGAGTGAGGTTGAGTGTTGGTGTTAATGTATGGTTGGTTGATTATGGAGACAGGGGAACAGTGGCGAGGAAGACAAGAATCAAATCAGTAACCACCCTCCTTCCCTCACTTCAAATGACCTAAACACCCTTCCCGCATCTTCTTTCTCGTTCTGGATTATACTGCCATCATTATCAATTTCACTAATTTCACCAGGGATAAAAGTTAGATGCAGAACCGTTTTACAATTAAAACTAAATTTTATTTTGGAAATTGATATTAATCTTTAACGTTTATCTTTAATATCTTTATTAAAGTCAGAATTAAAGGAAATAAAAGTCAAACGTTAAATATTAATATCAATTACTAAAATAAAATTTCAATTTTAATTAGGAAACAACATAATCTACTGGATATAAGTTTTGTCCTTTCACCAAATGAAGGATTAAACAAAGTTAAAAAGAAAATATCTTTAAGAAAATTGTTTTATTGAATAACACTTTAATTTTATATATGGATATGAAAATTATGATATTAAGTCAGGATTTTCCACATTTATTTAACACAAAGTGAACATCACATATGGTATTCCATCACCCACAACCATAAACAATTTGTTATGATTAGTGACTCCT
This sequence comes from Canavalia gladiata, assembly GCA_037954105.1. NCBI lineage: Eukaryota > Viridiplantae > Streptophyta > Magnoliopsida > Fabales > Fabaceae > Canavalia > Canavalia gladiata. The sequence continues at coordinate 15,220,905 of CM075658.1, read as the reverse complement.
GACTGGCTCTTAACATTCCTATTAACGTTGACACTTGTTTCCTGTTCTTCTATTTATAAAGACCAGTAGTCTCTTACTACCAAATAATTATTTCCCTATAGCTGGTTGAGGTCACCTAACGCTGCTAAAAAAATATTTTAATTCAAGTACCCACCACAAGGACACATTTTATTTGTGAACACAGGATTGTTTGAGAAGTATCTAAAGTTGATAATTTATCATTAAGCAAGAGCATAACAATGCTTGATTTTTGACAGTTTACCTTAAAGCACCCAACCGACCCATGCATATAGTATTGGAAACAGTGGCATCGAGTTAGGCTAAAGCATATGTCAAATATATATACGGATATGCTCTTGACTCTATCGATACTATAGCATGTCATGCCCCACTAATACAAAATTCCAATTATCCCCTCCACTCTCAATGTTCTCCTATCATTGCACGTTTTTATATTTTTTTATGTACACGTATAAGATTCTCATTTTACACTGCTAAATCTTTAAATTAAAAAATATTGCACAGCTAGCGATGTTATTACATGCATATAAAATCGCAAACAATTCAAAAAAAAACAGAAAATAGTACATAGCGCATAATGATCTCATTCCCATCTCGTATTTACATGTCTGTTTGGATAACAATATTATTCCCACAAACCCACCGTAAAGTATTTTCTATAAAGCTAAACAGCGTTTCCACTCCTAAACAAATAGGTTATTGCTCTGTTAGTAACATTGGCGGTTATGCACAATTTCTTCATCTTTATCTATTACTTTTTATAAGAACTAAACATGACAAATAACAACCTTTCAAGCCATATTCAAGAGTTGATAATTGCATGCTTCAAAGTTCATATTTGCTGCCAAACACACTCAGATTTAGATACAGGAGGTCACTGTCACTATTCGTTATCATCATAATATTCACGAAATTTTTTGGATTCTTTTTGAATCATCAAAAATTGAAATCACATCACCTCTGACAAGTTAATCTAGCAGAGTTAATTATCAAAGTGAAGTTTAAGATTTCAGTTTATTCATCGAAAAGAAGAGAAAAAAGACGAGTACATGGAATGAGAAAAAGATACTCCAAGATACATTACACGAACTTTAAGACAATAGAAGGTGTAAAAACCAGAACAGAAATTTGCTACAAGTATCAGAGGAAGTCCAATCATGTATTTATTTTCATCAGATCACGAATGAATGATAGCACAATTGAGAGTCAGGTCCCTATAACTGGAGCTGACCATGAAGTTAGCAAGCTCGCTTGTAGAATCATACGTTTAACAGAAATCACAGGGATGATGCTTTCTCATTAATTGCTTCTTTAACTGCTCTCAGAAGCGATGGCATCAATTTCTGGTTTGTAACGATGATACCAGAAACAACATCAAGAAATTTTCCTTTTGAAAAGTCCAAAGGGTTTCCTGCAGCATCCGTGACAATACCTCCAGCTTCTATAGAAGTTCAATTGCACGTATAGAAGATTAGAAGTAGAAGACACATTCAATATCAAATCTTTCAAAACCTATGCAGGAACCTAAATAAGAGTTCAGTATATATAACTTATCCATGAGCACTTATGAGCACGGAAGTCACAAGCTTAAGAATGTTTCAATCTCAATTATGAGCACATATGTCATTCAAAATAACAGTTCAGCATATATAACTCATCCATGAGATCATTGTACTGAGGACTTGTGAGGGCACCTAAATTATAGCTGCTAAAAAAATTCAATAACCCCACTCCCCCCAACCTTCCACAGGCAACACAAAAGGTAATGCATTCAATTTCCTTTATCCCCGCCTTCCTTTGTTTTTCATTAAAAAAAGCATAAACTATAAGACTTAACAAAGATCAGCGCATGCTGAAGTAAATGATAAAGACAGGTCAAACGTAATGAGTGATTGAAATAATATACCAATTCAACATGAATGATATGGTGGTTCATAAGTAAAGAAAATGTTGGTCAAATGGAGTAGCACAACATTAAATTAGGATTCAAAAGGCACCAACTAGAGCTCTGTGAATATATTCATGGTAGTAAAGTAGATGAATGTAAGGCTTACTGAAAGTAACTTAAAATGAGTACCCAACCTCTGCAAGCAGTATTATGATTTAAGACAACTTATGAAGTTTGGACCCCATGAATTTTCAAAGGCTTCTGACATTGATGTAATAAAGAAACTGAGGATTTAGATTTTTTTTATTGGTATGTTCAAGAGAACAAAAAGTTGTTAAATGATGGAAGTGGATTGGAACTAATCAAAGAACAAAGAAAATAAGTTTTAACTTCACAAGTGGAGTTCCTCGGTATCACATTCTGGGATGCAAGGGCATAAGAAAATAACAAAAAAATAAGTTTTAAAAAATAGGCTGCAGAATTCCTTAAGTTTGTTAAAAAAAACATTAAAGAAAGTATTAAGTTCATATAAACATTTGTTGATTAAGTATTATGTTTATAAAATGTATTCCCCAAAACTTATCCTCTAAGTGTTTGAAAAGAGTCCAGATCCTAGAATACTGAAGCCAGCCTGTAAGTAAACCTAGACATTAACTGTTTTTGGACAGGGGAGAGGAGGGGATGAAAAGAAATAATTCATAACAAAAAGAATGAAAAATACACACCACTCACAACAATGCTGCCAGCAGCATGATCCCATATTTTTTCACGGTATCCTTTGTGAGGGAACCGTAAATATATAGCACCATCTCCTCTTGACAAAGCTCCATATTTTGCTTGGCTGTCAATTCTGACTGGTGGTGCTTTGACACCAAGTTTCTGTTCATGAAGTCAAAATGTTCAAGAAATGTTTTGCAGATTAAATGTAAATTCTAAAAGAGAAGGCAAACTAAAACACAATGAAAAAGGACAAATGATTGATGGTAGAAATAGCATTACTTCTGCAATGGAACTAGACAAGTCATGCAAGGAGTGTGCTGCTTCAAAAGATTCAAAAAATGATGCTTCTTCTGGATTATCAATAGCACTGACATGCACCTGGATGATAATATAGTCATATAGCACAACTGTCAAGAACATTAGCAAAAGTGTCAAGTAAGACAACATATTATAAGCACCGACCCTAGTTTGTGTAGAACCACCCAGTGCCTGCATATATGCTCCTTCACCAGCTTCAGCAAAGAAAAGACAACCAACTTCATTCGAGGAAGAATGCTGCTGATTACAGCCAATGGATGCCAGTGGAAGATTTGGACAAGCCAAGACACCCAATACAACTTTCCCTTCATGCAGCAAAGCTAATGCTATAGCATATTGATCTCCTCTTACAAACCTATAATGTCATCACACAAGCATGAGCTACTCAATGATTCATAAGCACCGTAATAGCACAGCAATCATAGAAGTGAAATAAATAGTATAAACATATAGACTGTAAATCAGGAAACTAACAAGGAAAAAGAACTATTTAATCAAATGTTTAATTATTTTGATGGGTAAAGAACATTAGTATTGAGTTATCAAATTTTTTTCACTCCAAAAGCATAGATTTAAATTTTAACAATAACAGAGATTCCAATTTTCATCAACCTGAAGTCTTCTAGGCAAACTAGATTGTCAATTTCACCATGCCAGGTAATACATCATGTCTTTGTCAAAATTAAAATCATCTCTACAATTATATATTTGTTTCAAGGGATAGTAAATGAATTTCAACCTCTATATGTTTTCCTACTTTCTATCAAGATATTGAATAATGACTGCAACCTTAGAAAATAATCAAGATTAATAATACTACACATATTTCATATATTTATGACATGGGATATTGCAAACAACTCCGTGCTGCAAGAAGATTCCAATTTTTTAGGAAAAGAAATTAATGAAGCTTAGACATGCAGAATACAGTATTTGACGTACCATATTAATTTTTCTTTTTTTCAAAAAAAGGGGTACTCACCCTTTAGTACCATCTATCGGATCCAAAACCCAGTGCCGACCAACAGAACCACCTTCAGACTTACCATTGTCAATGGCCATAAGCACATCATCTGTTGTTAAAGTAGAAAAGCTATTTGATCCTTCACTGGCAAGGGTATCGTTGACAAATTCTGTAATGCGCTTCAATGTATCCTGGCCACTTTCCTTACGAAGATCCCCTGAATCCTAGAATTTTAAATTTGGACTTTATGTTTAAGCATAGAAAAGAAAGCAGATTCTGCATGTCCAAGAAATTTGTAAGAGTTTACAATTTCACCTCCTCAGCTACTAATGAAAATGGTTCAGAAGGAAGTTCTTTCTCAAGAATAAAGCTGACCAGAGCTTGTGAACCTATAAAACACGCAAGCAACACAATTTATATGAAGTGACTAAGCACTTCAGCTAAACCACAATGAATGATAGCAGCAACTAAAATAATATAGAATGGAAAATTGCCGCAAAGGTTGTAAATAACTTTCTTTTTTCAAGCAGTTCAAATTATAGACAAAGAAGTGCAAGCTCAAAATTTACACAATCTTCCAAAACAAACAAAAAGAAAGTTTTCAGAAGTAATTCAAATAGCAGCCTTGCACAATGGAAATATGAAAAATCCACTATGTTTTTCAGGGGAGGGGAGAGCAAAGGGAATATCCACTAATTTAGACACATACTGGCAAGTTTATTATGCTCAAGAGAAATTTGTCCAAGAATTTGCTGGATGAACTAAATATAATTGTCACATTTTAGTATTTATAAAACATTATAAAATTTGGAGATACATTGCAGATGACAATACATAGTTAGTGTGATAGAGATATATAACTTAAGTGAGGGAGGGTTTACAAAATCTTTGGTACAGTAGTACACTAGGATATAAAAGCAAATTATGCAAGTGGAAGGTCTTTCCTCATTCTTTGTAATGTAACCCAAGATGCTCTATATTAGCCAATATTAGCTTATACATTGTAAATTATCAAACATGGTCTAAAAACAGTATGCAAGGACTTATACAAAGTAGGTGTAGAACTTGTATTTATAACAATATTATTAAAGAACAACTCTCCTAAAAACTTAAGTTGCTTGGTGGAGGCTTAAGAAAGGTTTTAGGTCCCCTCTAAAAGCCCCATGGGATTTGATATGAATAATGCTCAAGTCTTTCTTTGGTTATGTAGAAGGTGCAAAGCATGTGGGTTAGGGAGAGGACATGAGACCAGGTGAAGGATTAGACCTCCTACATCAACATCACACCCAAATCTTAAAGACTTGGGTTGGTGCCCTATTAAGCTACAAGCTCACTTAGTGAAAAAAATAAAATAAGATAAACATAATCAGGAAGAACAAACACCTGACCACTTGGTCATAGAGGTTTTGGAACAATATCAACTCTTCTAAAAGCTTAGGCTATTAGGTAGAGGCCCAAGAATGGTTTTATATCTCTAATGAGTATAAAACTAATTTTTCAATAATTTAACTCACTCTCATTGAAGAAATAAAATAGATTTCAAACTATAATGTTACTGTTAAAATTTGTTAACACATTCTGGAATTAGTTAAATGTTAATGGAAGGCATCAACTATACCCAATATAAGAAGAAAATTTTTAATTTAAAATTTTTGAATATGAAATGCTCAGTCTTAGAACTCGACTCCATCCGCATATACTACACAATGAGGAAGATAAACATGATTTTCTTTCAACGGACCAGGAACAAGGGCATCTTGAAACCAAATTAATGACTCTTTGGATAGCATACAAAATATCCCACTTAAGCTGCTAAACTATACAACATGCAGAACATGTTGTGATCAGTAACCCAGTATGATTCATCTAAGTAAAACATGGCAAGTATCTGAGAAGATAAATACAAAATGTACATCATTTGCCATTGTTCAGCTTCTATTTGTCTAAATGTAATCCATCCAGGACAAGTATCAATAACAAGTAAGCCAAGAGGATTAAATTATACCTAGTTAACTCATCAATACATAGCAACTGAACTTTGTGACTACAATTAACGTGTCAAAGTGAGCGGTTGCAGGAATAATGATTTAATATTAACACATAATCCAACAGTATGCTCGTGGGAGTAAGATAACTAACCATAATCAGCCACTGTGACAGGACTTTTGTCTGATTTTGAATGAACATCGGATTGCAGAAGAGCCTTTTGTACTTTCTGGACAAACCATACAATGAAGAATAAGTATCCACAACTACTATTATTATAGTAGCATTTCTTTAATTTAAATTTTTAGGCATTAATCATTGCAGAAAGAAGCTGATACTTGAAGAAATTTATTACTATACAATGTGAGAATATTTAAATTTAGAGCATCATATCGGAACTCTGCCTTATTTATTTTGTTGTTCGCCAATGCGATTGCGAAAAACTAGTAGAAAAATTCAATAAAACGCGCGCACCCACATGCAAAATTAAAGGGGTTTTTTTTTTTGTTGTTTCTGAAAATAATGATGGTAAAATAAAGGATTAGAAACTGAGAAACGAAAATTTGCGGAACAAAAGATAAGAAATAAGGATTCTGAAGAGTGAGATGCCTGGCAGAGACGAGCAGCGAGAGTGGCTGCTTTCTTTGCAGCAGCGAGCTCTTTCTCGTAAGGCATTGAAGAAGCGATTAGTGTTAGAGGCGACGAACACCGACGCAAGGAAAAGGGGCTTCCCCTTGTTGACAACACACAGACGCTGATGCCTTTTTTTCTGGTTTTGCCTTCGCACAACCTCCAATCACTACCAACCGTTACTGCTCTAGCCCTCAACCAAAGTGTTGAGGTGCCCATTTCCTTACTCTATTTTTTTTTCTTTTTATTTTTTTTTCTTTCTTTCCATTGTGTGTGACCCCTTAGTTCTGAATTAATTGCCATGTCCCCTTTCCTCTCTCTCACTCCTGGCCATATCTGATTTCCCCCCTACCACTATAATTTTTTACATATTATTTTTTCACACCATTTTTTTAACACACTATCCGTCTTTTATCTTCTCTAAAATCTCTTCTTTAGTAAAAATGAGTAACATTTTTTTAGAATAATTTTTTTAAAAAAGTTTGATGAATTTTGTGGACGTTCTCAAACTTCCAATATTAAAAACTCTTCATGGGTCTCCATTGCAAATATTTTTTTTTCAATGTTTATAATTTTAAAATATACTGTATTCTCCTTTTCATTAATTTTTAATAAAAGTTATTAAATTTATTTAAATATATAATAAATTAACTTAAAATTTATATAACTAATTTAAATTTATTCAAACTAACTTAACATTAAAATAGATAAGTCCATCAATTTCAAACTTTCACATTTATTTTCTATCTTGGTTTTATTTTATTAATAAATTCGTTTGAATGTTTTCAACTTCCAACATTAAAAATTAAAACTATTTATTAATATTTTTTAATATTAATTAGAAACATAAAATAAAAATAATATTTATTTTAATTTATTAATAAATTTTTGCACATTTATTTTAAATAATTTTTGTAAAATTTTAAAAAATCTACCAGCTTCATTTTTATGTTTTTCTGACTCATTCCTTTAATAAGATTCAATTAGGAGTTTTGATTATTGTACATACATATACAGTAATTCACCTGCGTACACGCTACCTATGTTGATTTCTTGTCGACTTGGTTAGTTGGTTTACTTGTTTTTTCATGTTGAAAAATACAAAAGGATATAAATTAACTTAAATCTCGTAAATGAGTTATGCATTCTTTGGAGAAGAAATATAAAGATAACACTTCTAAATTACTCATTTCACAATTAATTAGGATAAACCTAAATTTTAAGAATATAAGATATTTTTTATTAAATTTAATAATAGAATACACTTTTTTATTAAAGGATGAAAAAAAATTTGTAACAAAAATTAATAATAAATTCATAATACAATTTAAGTATAATATAAAATTATTAAAATGTTACGTTATAATATCAAATTAGTTTATTCTAAACTAGTTTATTCTTAAAAAATCGAATGACGTAAAGTATGCTTGTAAGTATACTTTATAAAAATAGTTAAGTTATATTGTAGATTCTTCTTGTGATATTTATGTACGGTTATTTTTTATTGTTGCAATAAGTTAATACCATAATTAGCTTAGTGTTAAACTTAATCATCTTAATATTTATTGTATGGTGTGTTATAGAACAAATAGCAGATTCATGATGATATTCTAGAGTTGACCTTAACATGAAGAAGACACGGTTAACCTAAGTCCCACTTTGAAAAAAATAGTGAACATCAAATGAGTGATGGTGGATAGATTGAATATACAGTTTAAAAGTAACAATATGACTACAAGTATGATTAGAATGGAATCAAAATACCATAAGTTTGTTGAGTTTAGAAAGGCACACCCACCAAGTTTTAGTGGAACTTACAATCTTGATGTCACTAAAAAATAGATTAAGACCATGGAAAACATATTCACAATACTAGAATGTAATGAAGAGTAAAAGATTACTTATATCCCCTACACATTGGAGGCTGATGCAAACACTATAACCTAGATTACATGGACCTTATTCAAGATCACATTCTACAAGAAGTACTTCCCATAATCCACAAGGGATGTAAAGGAAATAGAGTTTTTGAGGCTACAATAAGGTGGCATAATTGTGGTCTAAGTACACAACAAAGTTTGAAGAGTTATATAAATATTTGTCCCTTTACCAAGGAAATCTAAACAAAGCCTAAAAGTGCATGAAGTGCCAAGAAGGACTTAGGGAGGTCCTTCAAGCGATCATTAGACCATTAGAAATTAAAGGCTTTGTTGTCCTAGTAAACAAGTGTTAAGTGAACAAAGAATGCGATAAGAAGTAAGCTATGACCAAAATGGAGGCATGCAAGGAAAGACTTGCATCCCAAGGCCTCAAATTTAAGCCCTGACAATTGAGGAAGTATTTCATAACAAAGAACATAAAGATAAAAAATCATAGAGGCAAGATGTAGTTGTCTCTAAACCAAACATGAGCACTCCTTGCCCTAACTATGGAAAATTTCATACAGGCAGACCTTGTTTTCAAGGTCGGAATGTTAGTTATTAATGTGAAAAGGCATGACATTACATAAAGGATTGCTCAAAAGAAGACATTGATCTATCCTACAAACCTCAAGACCAACAAAAAATCTTCACTCTTAATGTTAAGGAGGCAAACCACTCAAATGACCTTATCTAAGATAGGTGTCTTCTAAATAACAAATTCTTCATTGTGTTATTTAATTTTGATGTCATGCATTTATTTATTTGTCATGACCGCATGTGTAGATTATGATTATCTAGGTCTAAACTACCTTATAAATTATTAATGTCTAATCCTACCAAGAAACCAACAAAGATTTATTTGTACTATTTCAAGTGTCTATTTCAATTTAAAAATCTTTCGAGTTCAATTTCATTTATCTTTTGTTTGATTTAAAATTGATTATAAGCCTGAATTAACTTTCTTTCAATCATATAATGATCAATTGTTTTAAATTATGTTTGAATGAAAAGTTCTTTTAATTTTAAAAAAATAATTATCTTTTAAAAAAAATTATCACACAATTTAAAAAATCAACCATAAAAATTAATAATATAAAAAAGAAGAAAAAAATTAAAAAGATAAAATCAAATGGAAAAAATAAAAAAGGATTAACAATTTAATAATAATCATAATAACATTAAGTAAAAATTAAAATAAATTAATATTAAAATTATTAAATTAAATGATTGCATAAAACAAAATAAAAAATTGAAATAAAATATATAAATTACATGATAGACATTTGTAAGGTATGTGATGAATTCTCCATTCACAAAACCTATGTTATGGAAGAATGAATGCTTTATTCATAAAACATACGTTACATAATCTAACCAAACCCTTAATAATTTCTCTCACACACTCGCTTCTAAGTGACACTATCCAAATGACTTGAATAAAATGGAGATCAGCAGGGAAATCTTGAGCGCTCTCTACTAAGACTTAAAAAAGGAAACAAGTTAAGTGTCCTCTTCTTGTTATTGTTTGCTCCGTTGGATCTAGAACTAGTAGTATAAAGTTGGGTTCAGTTTGAACTTGGAATTACAGAACAACTAGGGAGCAAATTGGGAATTGCCATCAACATTTACACCGCCGAACTGTAAAATAAAAAATCAAATTCAACAACGCTTGACAAACTGTAAAATAAAATAAAATAAAATGTAACATTAGAGGAGAATTGTGTCATCTAATAAAATATTATAAATTAAAATAAATACTATCAAACAACAAAAAGTGATTTTATTTAGATTTAATTACACTTTGATCCTTTTAATTTTATCTATGGACAATTTTAGTTTCTCAGATTTTTTTGAGCAATTTTGATTTCTCTATTTTTAAAATTTAGAAAATTTAATCCATCATTAATTTTTTATTTAAAATTTTATAATTCTTATTTTATTTAAATTCTTTATAAAATTAAAATAATTAAATTATTTTATATTCAAAATTCACTAATAAAAATATTAAATTTTACTTAAAATAATAATAATAATAATAATAATATATCTTAATTTTTCTCTTAAAAACCTAATCTTCAAGCTTATAAAATTTTTAAAAATCACAAATTTTCAACAGTTTGATTTGATTTACGCTCTTCGATAAAAACTTGAATGAAATTAAATTATTTAAAATATTTAAATTGTTATATTTAATAAAAAATATATATTATTTTATTTATCATAATTTTTCTTATTCTTGATAATACATTGTGAATATTTTTTATTATGTATTTTATTTTTTTATAATTATAAATATAGTATTTTACATTTATTTAATAGTGTTTTTGTTATTTTATTTTTTAAAAATAAAATAAAAACTGAAATAACTGAATCAAACCAAACTATTAAAAAATAATTTAATTTAATTTCTATAATATATTTCAAAAAAATTAAACTATCGTAAATATTTTTTACCATCAATTTACATAATTTTTTCTTTAAATTGATCCATTGAACTCAACTGCTTAAGACAATTTTTGAATTAGCAAATCCTCTCTCTTTATATTCATGCATGTTGTTTCTGTTAAAATAAATAATTTCATAAAATTAGATAAAAAATGAAAATAAATATTTAAATCTAAACATTCATATTACATGAGATATTCTATACTAGCTAAAACCTAAGTTACCTGAAAGTAAATACTCTATTCATAAAATCTAAGTTACCTAACCTAACCAAACTCTTAATAAGCTCATAAACACAAGCATGCACACACATTGGCATTAGCTAGATGACTTCAAGCGTCTTGCTATTCCTTTTTATTTTTTTATATCTTTTTTTATTTTTATAAAATTAAATATTAAAATTATTTTTAAATTCTATTTTTTATTTATTTTTAATAAAATATCAGATATTTTTTAAAATGAATTTAATAAATTTTTAAAAATATTTATTTGAGAAATAATTAAATCTATTTTTAAAAAAAATTAAATACGTATTTTTAGAGATTTACCTACTGCATTATAGAATATTTTTATAAACATATATTTATATTTATTCTTCACAATATTTTGAAACAATATATGCGAAATTTACTTTAATTTTTTTTTAAAACCAAATGTTTAAAAATTTATATTTTTATTTTAGATACAACTTTTTAAATTTTTTTATATAAAATAAAATACAAAAACTAAAATATAAGTGAAAAAAGCAATTTCTATGCTTTTATTGTTGTTAATAGGATTTGTCAGGTTAGGTTCACGTGCAATTCTAGAACTACATATTAGAGAGAGGGAGCAGCTGCGGGCAAATTGGGGATTCTCACCATCACAAACCATGTTACATATGAAGTTTTCAATGTTTGTAAATATTATCAATCATAGTAATATACAAGTAATATGTGGAGTAATTAAGTTTTTTAATAAATTTATTTAAAAAATTAATTATACATATAAAGCGAGTTCATCTTAAAAAAATATTTTTTAAATTCTTGATAAATTTATATAGACAAACAGTTGGAAAAATAAAAGGTCTTGCAAATGACATCAAGTAGTGACATGAATATTTGCTTAATTTAATAATAGACATATAACTTTATGTAGGAAAGGAAGTTCTATTTACTCCATTTTTCTTATATACGATATCAGAAAGGTACTTTTTTAATTGACTAGAGTTTTACAAGATACTTATATAAGAGCATCAATATAATTATTATTATGATTATTCATTTTTAACCAAAACACAAAGTATTATATATTTTTCTTTAATTATTATTAATTTCTAAAACTTTATTTTGTGGCATTTTTTTTTGAAAAAAAATAATTAAAAAAGGTGTTATAATTTCGTTTAAAATCAAGAGTTACATTTGTCTGACCTTAATATCAAGGCAATCTGACCTTAATATCAAGGCAATTGACGCACTTTATTCTTAGATCAACACTATAACCACCTCATGTTTCTTTCCAGTCTCACCTGTGAAATGGTATGAGAAATCTCAATTATTTTATACCGCTATTGATAATTCATACAAATGAAGTTACGAGTACATAGGCCTAAAACGGATACTTTTAATATTTGTTTCAACGTATTAAAATTACCTCACAAAATGTATGCAATCCAAATTGTAAAAAAAAAATTAAATTAAAAATTTTCAAATTTAAAGAAAAACCCTCGAGTGAAACATGTAAATCAGGTAGGATCATAAATGAATTAAATTTTGACAATTTAACCTTTTAATTAATTAAGTATGAAAAGAGAGAATTATATTTTAAAAAATATAATTTACATTTTCTTTCATTAAAATTAATTAGTTAATAAATTGAGTTATCAATACCTCGTTGGATAGTCTATAACTTTACGTGGTAGACATGTTTCACTTAGGAAATTTTCATATATAAATTATAAAATTTTAATTTTCACCATCAAAATTATCTCATGCACATTAGTCATTTAACATGCTAAATCGACACTTGCATTAATTAAAATTATCTCATGTTCCCTAGATTATTTTCAGTAGGTCGTAGTGGTAGATTACCTCGCATATGTGACCTTCTCGATTGGATGGTTAGCATGCAATGCAATAATGTTTAGACAAAGCAACTGGGATACACATACACTAGGTACTCTTATCTAATAAATATGTGAACATGGAGCTCCATAAAATATCAAGATTAAAGTAATGGTAGACTACCATCAATCATATAATGTGTATTAATCCCAAATTTATCGTGTTAATGGGTAAGCACCCCTTTGCTCAATTAAATAATACCACTAGCTTTGCTGTTAAAATAGACAAAAATTTACTTGTAATTTAATATTATTTCTATAATTTCTATTTCGGTGATTTCATCTTCTAGATTATTTTGAGTGGAGAACCCTCTTAGTTCCATAAATAATATATTTAAAAAAGAATTTATCTTTAGAGGCAAAGCAAAGACACTGCCCAATTTAAAATCCAACCATAAATATAAATAGTGAAAAAAAAAAGTTTAAAGAGAGATAAAATAAACTGAAAGGTATAAAAACTAAGATGCCTCTGATTCCGCTCTTGGGGACATCTAAATGACAAGATCCACAGAACCTTCCTTAATATGCAACCATTAGAACGTCTTGCTGTCACGTCCGGATAATATCCCATGGCATTCTTTTCAACGAAAACTTTCTTAAACACATTCACCACCATTAGTCATTGAATTGCACAGTCCCATGACAATCATTAAGTAAAATCAATAGAAAGATTTTTCAACTTATCGATAAACTTATTAAAAATAATAAATATTTCATCAATAGTGATAAAATATTTATAAAATTATATATATATATATATATATATATAATATGTTAAACAGTTAAAGGTATCTATTAAAAATATAAAAAATACAAAATATTTTTCACATTTTTTTATTTTTATAAGTTTTCATAAAAATAAATAAAGGAAAGAACTAACAAATTTAATATAGTTTGTTATTATCTATCTATATCCATAAAATATTTTAAAATTTTTTTTTATTATTATTATTTATAATTTTTGTATAAAAAAATTACAAATTATTTTTATAATTGTTTATAAATATTTATCTGTTTTAAAAAACTAAATTGTTATGCTGATAAAATTTGTAAAAACCTTTTTATTTACAAAAAATTTATATCTATTTTTTTTTAAGTTGTTCGATTTGTAATTTGAATGAATAATATTTCAACTTATAGCTTTTTAATCTAAACTTTTATATTTTTTATTTTGTTAGAAACTGTCATTTCTTGTTTTGCTATCTTTCTGTACTTTAGAATTTATCAATCAATTTATTTACATTTATTATAATAATTTTTCTGTCAAATGTAAGATCCTTCATATGATATGTTTTTTTACAAATAAGAACTCTTTTCATAAAAAGTTAATACATACCTCTAAGAATTACGTTAAAAATATTTTTATTACCACTTATAATTTTTATATAAAAAAATTACAAATATTTTTTCATAATTTTTGACATATAATTATTCAAATCCTAAATATATACAAAAACTATATTAGTACATAGTCACCTAAACTTTTATGATAACATACAACTAACCTAAATTATAAAAAATTATATTGTCATAATAATAAATTTATACAAAAAAAAATTATTTATAATAATTTTTCATTTTTTTTAAATTATTTAATATGAGATTTAAATAAATAATACTCTATTAAAATATAGGATAAATGTTAAAAATAAAACTTTATATTAAAATTTTTAATATTTTATAAATTGTACGAATACATATTTTCCTTATATGAGAATGAAGTTTTATACTAGGTAAAGCATATTAGTATTTTAATTATATTATATTATATTATATATATATATGTATATATATATTTTGTATGTATATATATATCACATGAAAATTAAAGTTTTATATAAAAGTATATCAATATTTAAATAATAGTAATAAATATTAACGTATGCAATTTTTCAATAAAATTATATTCATATTTAAATTATAGGAATGAAAATTTCACGCAGAACATTATATGATATTGCAGACTCTCAGTAAAATTATATTAATATTTACATTATAAGAATAAAAATTTACATTTTACGTATAGAACATCATATGGTATGCAAACTCTAAGTAAAATTATATTAATATTTAAATTATAAAGTCACTTATAGAACGTTTATGCCAAAGCATATTAATTTTTAAGTTGCAATAGTAAATTTCTACTTATTGTATTTATATAAGAGTCAGAACTTTACATGAAACTCCGTAAACATGTCAAATAATAAATATTTACCTCATTAAATAACATCATTTTGTTACAAAATATTAATTTAAAAAATTATCAATTTTTTTATGCAGTCATCCTAGTAGAAAGAATCATTATCATGACTAGAAGCATCAGTATTCGAGTTGAAGTGAGTGGACAAATTGAGCATCACAAACACACTAGTAAAAAAGTAGTCTTTTATAACAAGATTTTACGTCGGTTATCCGTGAACCGATGTAAAAAAAAGACGGTGATATTTTTGTAAATGAAGTTGACACTTTCTACATCGCTTACTTTACAATCGATGTAGAAAAGTAGACAGTGATATTTTTGCAAATAAAGTTTAAACTTTCTACATCGGTTGCTTTATAACCGATGTAGAAAGTATAAATTTTTACATCGATTAAATATAGTAACTGATGTAAAAAGTTCTTTCTACGTCTAACAACCGACGTAAAATCTTTTTTCCCTCCTCTGAACCTGATGTGATCGTTGCCTTTAAACATAATTCTAAAATTTCCATTGTCGTCCTCCTGTCCTTGCATAAGTTCACTGTTTTCTCTAAGCCTAAGTTGTCAACCGAACGTCGTCTCGAAGCACATCGTCGTCCGAACGAACGCGAAGCACGCTATCGTTCGAACACGAAGCACGCTGTCTTCTGAAACAGGGGCGAAGCACGCCGTCGTCTACGTCATCACCGTCGCTAAGCTAAGGTATGTAGCATTCTTATCCAGAGTAGCTATTAGAGATAGTAGAGGTTAGATATATTATTCTTACCCAGAGTAGCAAATAGAGATAGTAGAGATTCAACAAATCCAACTCTCACATTGCCAACTTGCAAGTTATAAATTAAAAGGTGTGATAGGGATATTCATACTATTTGTCAGGGGCTAGTTGTTTATGTGTTGTATTAGTGTCACATTTTCTTTCTTATAGTTTGAATCACTTAATATTCATAATCTATTTTTGCCTTTCTGTCTCTCACTTTTCTATGCTCCCCTATTTTGCTATAACCCCCACATCATATACCTAGGATTTTATAATTATTATAATTAAGAAACAAATCTCAATGAAAAATAATCAATTATTTTAAAGAATTGAATATATTCAAATAAGCAAATATGATAGGATTGTAAATCATAATACAAGAATCTCATACATATGATGCATAACATGCATGCATTGATAGTTATTCAAAAAAATTACATGACATGAAGTTATTAATTAATTTTTTAAAACTCTTGTACTTTACAATCCTATCATTAGTTTTCAAATGAAGATGAGAGAAGGTACTTTCTATTTTCATATGTAAGTTTACATAGAGAACTCTTGGTATGGTATCTTATTATCCTATCAAAATAATTTTATCAAGAAAGAATAGAAAGTTACTCTCCAACACAGTATAAATTAATAACCAATCTTTTATACATCTTAATATATATATATATATATATATATATATATTGTTAAGTATGTATTTTTGAAAGACCTAGTTTGACACATTTGAAAGATGAACTAGCTAAAAAACGATGTTTGTATGTAGTTTTTTTAATGTGTTGTTGTGCACATGCCCATTTTTTGAGGTATACCGAGTAATGGAAACAATTATCACATAAAGGATAGCCATTTACAATTGCAAAAACATTTGGTACAAACTAAAATATGTCAAGACATTATACCCCTAGGATTTTACAAAACTATATCATAGACTAAGATTAACTTGTAAGGTAATTGAAATTTGTTGCCATTTCTTTTTAATAAGGTAATTGAAACACTAACAGATAATATAGTTCATAACTTGCTTGCTGTTTTTTATAGCTAATATTCACACCTAATAATTTGTTTCATATCTTGCTGTTCTTGCTTCACAACTTGCTATTTTTGTATTTAGTTTTCATTTTTTTTTCTCTACTTTCAACAGATACATGACTGACCCTTCTAAGGTTCCTCCTTCACAAAGTGGGTCTGAGAACTCTTCTTCTCGGCAAAAGAAGGGAAGACGAGTCACACGGTTAAGGGAGTTAACCCTTAGCCGGAGCGACGAGCAGAGGATTCCCATAAAGTTTGATCAGGCCACTAGGAATCCATTAGGGCCAAACAAGACAAAGTTTAAGAGTTATGTGACCCTCCTTGGACGAAGCAAAGCCAGTATTTTGAAGAAGGATTGGGATGATGTTGAGATGCGAATGAAGGATCAAATTTGGGAGACTATCATGGTATTTAACTTTAAAGCTTTAAGTTTTTCCATAAATTTATCATTCACTAAACAATTACATCTTCTTTTATGTAGCTTACATATGATGTACCAAACACTAACTTCCTGAAGAGGAAGTGACTTTCATTTGCAGGTGAGTACTGGAGGGCCTTTAAGACACATCTCACCAGCAAATATATATATGAGTCACTCAAGGATGTGTCTCCTTGTGAGGAGTACCAGTTCCTTGATGATGACACTTGGCAGAGATTTATTGAGTCTCGAATGGATCCTGCATTCGTTGTATGTATTTTTCTAATATTATATTTTTTAAATTGACTAATATAAAAAATATTATGATTAATTGATTTGATTTATTATAATAGGTGAAAAGAAAGAAGGCTCAACAAATTTCTGCTGAGAACTATTACCCTCATAGATTATCTCGTGGGGGTTATGAGTTGCTTCAGGAGAGGCTGATGGAGCAGAAGTTGAAAGATCGTCAGCAATCATCTGAAGCAAACCCCTCTACACTTCTCTCTCCACCCTCTCCACCTTCACGCCATGAGAAATGGAAGAGGGCACGTCAAAAGGCATATGAAGAGTACACATCAGAGCCTTCTCGCATTGTTGCTAAGAAGATTGTAAGTAATCACACAATTTTGTAAAGTTTCTTTTTATTTATCTTCAAACATGTACATTACTGATAACAGTCATTTTTTGTTTTGTAGGATTCTTTGGTTGAACAAAGCTCACAAGGAGTCTTTGTTCCAGCTGGTCGGGATGACATCTTGAGTACTGTTATTGGCCAACCGGAGCATCCAGGTCGTGTTCGTGCAGTTGGGTGAGGTGTTGGCCTTAGACAGTACTTTGGATTATCTTCTAGACAGACTTCCAAAGAAGGTTTAGTGTCTAGAGATGAGTTGGATGTCATGCGCGAAGACACGGGACAAGTACTGCAGCAAGAACTTCAAGAAGAGCTCAGAATGGAGCTCAGGCAAGAGCTTAGGCAGAAACTTGCATCTTTGGGACTTTCCCAAACACAGACACAAGGTCACCATCCATCACCTTCTCCTTGGCGCGTGAGCACAAAGGGAAGTTGTGCTCCGACGGAGGTGCAACTACAGGGAGAAGAGGATGTGGATGCAGCTACAGAGATTATGAGTTATATGTTGATGATCCATATCGTTTGGTAGCAATTGGGAAAGTCTACACCTTGGGTTCAACCATCCATCACGAGCATATTGATGATGATCATGTTAGTGTGGTGGTTGAACGGGTTGAAGAAACAGATGTTCCTGTTCCTGTTCCTATTGAGGAGGTTCATGTCATGGGGCAAACCCCCAATCATTTTATTATATGGTCGATGAGACTTATGCAACAGCTCAACCTCAGGTATTAAATAATTTTAGCCTATGTTAATGATTTTTTAATATATACATTATGTGTGTATGTCTATATATATATATATATATATATATATATATATATATATATATATATATATTTCTTACTATTTTGTGAATTTATCGTAGGTTTATAAGGAAGATCATGGGAACAAGATTGATTTAAGTGCTAAAGGAGATCTTCCTGAGCCTCCTCCAAAGAAACATGAGGTTGATTTGCTCATACGTCTATTTGGTATTGCCATGAACTTGGGCGACCAACCTTTGCAAATAATAATGGAACCAGATATCATAGGGAAGCTCACACTTATCCTCTTCTATATTACTAAGAAGGATATATTGGAGTTGGTTGTGGGTAACGATCTGCTATGTGTAACAGTTCTACAATTATGGTTGATGTAAGTAAATTTATAAACCTTACTTGAATTATTTCATTATCAAAATCTAACATATGAAAATTATTCGAAATATTAGGTACATGTATCGTATCTGTACTGAAAGAGGTAACTTACACCTCTATGGATTCTTGGACCTGGTTCATATGCAGAAAACCGGGAACAAGGCAGCTGAGATACAGGGATACCTTCAGAGGAGATTGCGAGCTGATAAAAACTGTTACCTAGCTCCTTATTTTCAATCGTAAGTCAATACTTAATTGCTTTATTTAACGAATTCATTTAAATTCCTAATTTTTGTTCATTATCATCCATATTTTGTAGGGTCCATTTGCAATTAATCATTATTTGTCCAAAGCGGAATGTAGTTGTATTTCTATGCTCTGCTTGGCAAAAACCAAAGAAATACATAAAGGACATTATAGATTTGTAAGTTTTTAGGATTTTGGTATTTATATTAATATAATTTGTTATTCTCAAAGGTATTCATTTGTTTTTTATTGTACTGTAGAGAAATGAATGCTCGACTTCGATTAAAAGGGACGCATTCATCAAATATTAAAAAGTCTGTATGGATAATTTCAAAGGTAAGTACTTTATTAAAAGTTATTCAATTATTTTATATTCTTTTATCTCCATCTATAATTATATTTGATACTCTTTCTATTTTTTTGAAGCGTTCAAGACAACCCGGAGGAACCGAGTGTGAATATTATGTGATGAGACATATGTTTCTCATTGTCTCGGCTTCTATTGTTAACTCTTGGCACCAGGTAATTACAATTGTCCTAATTTAATTATTTAATTTTAATGCATAACATGACATTTTCACTAATTTTATTCAAAAAAAATTTGTAAATATTTGGCGATCCTCAACCTCTATTAGATGAAGAAATTGATGATATCAGAAGATGTTGGGGGGAATTTCTGATAGAGGTTGCCAATTTGGGTTGAATTCATGAAATTTTTAGATATTTAGTTTATTTTTATTATATTTCATAATAAATATTGATGTATTTACTTTAAATATATAAACTCTGTTATTTCTGTATTATCTGTCTAGTATTCTATTTATATATACAGGTATTGTGAATAAATAATATGGTAATTCTCTAAACAAAAATAATATTTAAAAAAAATAAACTTTCTACATCAGTTGTGACCTCAAGCGATGTAAGAAGTGACTTTCTAGATTTAGAAAATATACTTTCTAAATCGGTTGCGCTTTATAACCAAAGTAGAAAGTATACTTTCTACCTCGATTGTAGAATCGATGTAGAAAGTCTTATTTTTTGTATCGCCCACTTTAATACTGCTCAAATAACCGATGTAAAACTTCATAACAACCGATGTAAAAAAATTATTTTCCACAAACATTAACTCTCACAAACCGTATAATCAACCTATAAATTACACAAATATTTTTTTTTACAGCACTTTTATTTTAAAAAAAATGAAATGTTACATTTCTAAGCACATCACAAAAGAGGAAAGGTAAAGCTGCAATGTTCTACCTATTTTTATTTATTAATTAATTTATTGTAATATTTAAAATTTTCAAGAAAAGAAAAGATACTAGTTAATTACTAATAACACAAACCAAAAATGCTTAAGATGTTTTAAGAACAGGTTAACTTTACAAAGTAGATTCTTTATTCATCTAAGCATTTGTAAATATGTATAAAAAAATATAGAACATAATAACAAACAAGAAATACGTGGAGTACTTAAGTGTTTATTTTTTAAAATATTTTTTTTATTCATGATAAATTTACAAGGAGAATCTAATCGAGAAAACAAAACAACTTAAAAATGACAACAAATTATAAAAAAATGTTTCTCCAAATTTTTGATAGACATCATATTATATATATATATATATATATATATATATATATATATATATATATATATAGAAGGAATCATTTATGCCATTATTTTTTACGATATCAAAAAGATAACTCTTAATTTATTATTGTTTTATCAAGCATTTATAGTTGAGGACGACGATAAAAATATTTCTTTTTCTTATACCACAGGGAAAACCATTGAAATAGCATGATCACATTACAACAATACAAGGTATTTGTACTAGAAAGAAAGAATCATCAACTATGGACAAGAGTTTAAAAACTTGGATCTTGAATAGTAATTTATTTATGATAGACATAGTGAATAGCCAAACTAAAAGATAAAAGTGAGAGAAAGAAAGGGACATGAGATAAAAAAAAAAACCTTGCATGATACAGAACAAAAGTGAGAGAAGCGCCCCTTAATAACCCTTCCACAAGTGAAGCAAGCATTGCCGGTGCCTAAACATGTTCGTGTCGGTCCAAATAGCTTCAATGTGTATGATTTTTGCCTCTGATTTAAAAATAATACTTTGGCACCATTCGTGGTATATGACTGCCATTCAATCAAGACAAGAAATGATTATGTAATTATGATGATTATTCACTTCTTGCCAAAACACAACATGTTACTTTTGCTCTGATTATTAATTTGTGGATTTTTTAAGTATTTTATTTTTTGGGATAATTACATTTTCCTGATCTTAATTCTGGCACAATTGATGCCCTCGCTTCCCAGATCATTCAATTGAATCACTTCTTGACCATCATACCTTCTCACCTGTGAAATGGCATCAAAAACCTCAATTATTCGTACAAATGAAATTAAGAGTATACAGGTAAAAACACCATTAAACAATATTTTAACATAATTTTTATTTTTAAGAAATTTTTAATGTTTAATTTATATACGAATCCAAACTAAACTAATTAATAAAACATCACGCTATTGGAAGAAGAATTATGCTGTCCAATAGTATATTATGAATTAAAATAAATACTACAAACTAAAAACAATGTATGGTTTCTTTTGTAATTTCATCAGTATTCTGAGTTTAAGCGGTACTAACAATCCTTCATTAATTTTGCACACCTACACCATCATTATTATATAATGATATTAAAAATTATATTTACAAATTTATCTTTCAAAGTCAATTTAGTATTAAAATTTTGAATAATATTTTAGTAAAATAAAAATATATAAATTATTAATAAAAAATATTTAAAACATAAAAATACGTATTTAAAATATTAAATAATTTTATAAATATAATATAACAATAATAGAACACATGTCACCCAACTAATAAAAAGGAATTAATATTTTTTTAAACTCACAAAATACAAAAGAGGTAACCTTTTTTAGGGGGTAAAAACAGTTTATAGCTTAAGAATTTTTTAGGAAACCAAAAAAAAATTTAAAAAAAAGAGGAGAGGGAGAGAGAATGCATTTGAATTGGAAAGAAACATTAGGAATATGCACAATTAAGAATGCACAACAGTTTACACAAAACATGTTCTTCTGCTGATCATGATGGACCCTACAATGTTCATGGATTATCTCTGCCAGCAGCATATCTAACCATGCAGGTTTCACGTTCATGTCTTCTCTTTCTCTCACACACTTTGTGTTGTGCCTTGCTTGAAATTGCTTTTGTCGATTGCATATGTAAGACAATTTATGAGATTACCAAACCCTTTATACATATACATAACAATGCGATTGTAATTTAAAATTAATGGAAATCTCATGTGGATTTGAACATATGTCCTGCAATCCTTCACAAAGATTATGTATGCGTCATGCAGATTTTAAATTTTAATTAAATTCTCTCTTGAGCATAAGAAAATCAAGATGACAAATTACAAAGATGTAGATTGTGATCATAATAAATGAGACATTTAATAATGGATAAATTAAATATACTTTTGAATGAATCAAGTGAAATATAATTTCATTATCTCGTGTATATAGTAATCTAATCTATTAGATATTTTATGAATTTTTATAAGGGTAATTAATATGCTATGTTCTATTACATTAATTTATATTTTGCTATCATATTATCGATACTTCGTTGTAAATTTAAATAGAATTTATAGAAATAAATAATAAATTGTAAAATTTTATTATTAATAATAGATATTATATCATATTAATAACAACCTAGAGAAATACAAATCTTAAACTTGAGAAAATAAATTATTAAAATCATGAAATGTAATCTTTATTGATACAACCATTATATTATCCATACATCACATAAATATTTTTAAAATTAAATAGATATACAAATAAAAATAAATAGAATAAAATAATAAAAAAATTTATTGATAATTAATATTATATTATTAAAAATAAATTTAAGGAGATAAATTATTGAAATTATAAAATATAATTTCTATTAATCTAATATGTCAAATTTTAAAATTAAAAAAATTAAATTTCAGATAATCTTAAATTTTAGTTTGTTTAAAAAAGAAAGATATCTCCAAAATTTTTACATTGTATCAATTTCAAAACTTAAATCAAATTTATTTTATTTTATAGAAATAAAAATTATAAATCTAAAAAATATATGTTGAGTGAAAAATAAACCACGTGACTCAATATATAAATATAAATATATAAAAATTTAGAAATTAAATTTAAACTAAGATTACAAATAATCTTAACATTTGGTTTATTTAAAAAAGAAATATATCTTTATATTTGGAATAAATTACAGTTATCCCTCTTTATTTTCGCACTTTCTGGACGTATCCCTTACAACTTTTTTATGTGTTATTTAATCTCCTTTTATTTGGACTAAAGTAAAAATTTTAACTTTTCATATCAAACCTAATTTTTTATTTATGTTTTTGTATCACATAACTCAACTTTAGACTAAGTGAAACAAATAAACTTTTTATCATTGCTATCGTTACTTATGTGAAATCTTGAATTTTTGGTAAAAAATTAATTTTATACTAAAATGTCTTGAACAACCCTTTTATGTTAAAAAAATCAAGTAGATATTGATATTTCACTTGGTAAAGCAAGTAATGTGTCCTTTGTATGGCATATGTGAGCAACTATCCTTAATTATCTTTAAAAGTTGTATTAAATCATCTACAATGTAGCATAGGTTTTATTTCTTAATCAAAGATTGATATTTCTCTTCCTCGAATGATACATAAAGACTCTGTTGAAGAAACTCTAGTAGAAATACTGATTATTAAAATGGTACGCATGCCTCCTATGAAATACTTATGATGCTTTGTTAATATATACTAACAAAATATGTTGATACTTAAAGGAGGATGCAATAATATTTTTCACTTTTAATTTTTTAAAAATATTTATTATAAGATCATTTTCTGTGTAAAACAATAACAAAATCTAGATCTTGTTTGAGATTATTTTTAATTTTAAAATTTTTAAAAATTAAATCTAATTTTAGTTTTAAATTTTAAATTTTAAATTTTAATTTTTAAAAATTATTTAAAAAATAAGTCAATTTACTTTGTTCTAACTCTTTATTATTAATTTATTATGATGATATTGAAAGTGGGTGTGAATTATAGTAGTGATGGAAATTGTAGTGATGGTATATTTCTAAAAAATAATTTAAAGTTGTGAATAAAAATTTTAAAATTAAAAACAACTAGCATAATTTTTTTATTTTAAAAATTAAGTCAAGGTTATTTTAAAAATATATTAAAAATTAATTCAGAATTATTTTAACCAATAAGATGTTTTTAACTTTGATTAAGGAGTGAATAGTTATTAGCAATATTGAGAGCGGGAGAGAGAGCCACAACAAACCAATCATTGCAGAACTTTGTTTTAGTGCCTAATGCAAGATTTCCAAATGAACATAACTAACCAAGCATGGAGGCTACAGAATAACCACAAGTATTCATGGGCTCTGAAGCTTAAGGAAAGTCTACTTTCCAAACTTTGCGTTTCTTAATGCAAAAGAGGGTATGAACAGGTAGTTGCGCAGGAAGAGTTTGCAATGGTCAAATCATAATACAAAAGACTGCTTGAGTGCTTGATCATACTAAAATGTAAATAAGAAACCTGTCATCCTAGAGTGCACACAATTCCAGGTGGTTGATCGATCTTCTTTAGTCCTTTGGAGGCACTTCAAAGCTCAAACAAAGGTGGAAAGGATAGAGCTTCTTATGCTTCAAAATTTCAAACTTTGGATGGAAAGTGGAAAGGAGCAGTGGAGGCCTATTGAGTGAGTAATATTGAAATGAACAATTCCTTTATTAAAGTAGCCTTCATTCATCAGATAACCTATTTTTTATGCTGAAACAATGAAGTTGCATCTTGATCTTGAAATCCACTGTGGAAGTAAAAAGGACTTGAGCAAGCTTCATAAAAGTTAGAAAAGGACTCAAGCAAAACTCGCAGTGATCAAACTTCAACAAATGGTTGCAAGCCCTCTAATTTCCAGTTTCCAACTTTTCACCTGTAACTCTTAACATTCTTATAATTTATGAAAAGATGATTTCTTCCTCCAAATTATGCTTGAGTAAGGAGCCCCTTCAGTTCCATATCCTTTTTTCTAAATCATATTAAAAAAAACTTTTCCACAAAGGAAAAGCCACTGCATAATTTAGAATTTTACAATGAAGATAAAAACAACAACAATAATTAAAAGGTAAGAAATAAGTGCATGACAATCCTATGGACCCTAAACTAAACCAATTATATTATCACCGGGACACAAAACCAGCAGCAATAACAACAATAACAATTAAAAGCTGAGAAATAAGTGCGTGATAGTCCTCTAGACTGCAAGCCAAGGCAATCCCATTTTCACCAGGACACAAAACCCTAACTTAGCATACAAGAATCATTCATGACAAAACCATATTCTATGCATCTACTGAAAAAATTGGGGGGGGGGGGGGGGGACAAAGGGACACGAATCTTCAAAGATTTTGTTCCAAATTCTTAAATGGTACATATCTGCTTACAGCGTAGGCCTTCAGAATATATGAAGAGTGTGCACTGCTCAATAACCCTGAACTAACAATAACATCTCAAAGACCTATTACTATTGTTAGATAACAAGACTGTTTATATTGCCCTGCCTGCAATGAGAGGTTTGGGAGGAGATAAAGATCTAACTTCAGGTGCCGAACTGGGGAAGAGTATGTTCAGCTTGTGCATCAGGATATCAGTCCTAGAAGGAGTTTCATTCAGAAGAAACTGCTGAACTATTGGTTTCTTAAACCACTCCATGACAGAATCTCCTGATGCTCTAAGAACCACTTTGCTGACCTCAAATGGAGATTCTACCGAGCTCAACATCTGAGCTGTCACAATCTTTAAAGTTGGTCCTGTGACCAATTTAATTCGTCTTGGGACAATACCATAATATAGCATGCGCTTTCTGAACCTATGAAGTGTGTGCACTACTGCTATAAGAGCAGCTCCAACTGACAAGTTTCTAACATCAAGGGACCAAGCAATGTGCTGATCAAAAACTATAGCCTTTGGGAAAAGTTTATTCTCATAAGCCACCTTCCAAACACATCGAGCTCGATTTATTTGCCCCATAAGAACAAGGTAATTGAGAAGAACATTGACAAAGTACTTTGCAGCACCTTCCTCCAATTCATAATCAATACCTTGAAAGAATTCCCTGACAAAAGATAACACCGGTTGTCCCCTTTGTTCCGGGCCAGTGAAAAGTCCACACATAAAAGAGTGTGCCTTGTGCTTTGTAGCACTGAGGATAGACATCAAATGCCTCTCACTTTGCTCTTCCTGACACCTTACTAGATGGGCCAAAATGGAGGTGTAAAGTATCAGATCAACTTTGGCAGCAGAGTTAACATATGTTTCAAGAAGAGGCTTGGCTGACTCATACAAGCCATTCTTCATGCATGACTCAAACAACTGTCTGATTATAAAATTATTGGTTCTGATCCCTGATGAACCCATGAAACGCAACCACCTCAAAGCAAGATCAACTGAACCTTCCTTAATATACACCATCAGAACGTCACTAGCTGTCACATCCACAGAATATCCCATGGCCTTCATTTCAAGTAAAATTTTGGCAGCCACATCCACCAGCTTCTTATTAGCCAGTAGAGTCAAAAGAACAGTATAAGTGCTTAGGCCAGGCCTTAAACCTGCATTAGTCATTGAATTATACAGTCTCATGGCATGATCAATTTGCCCAGATGCAGCATGCATTTCCAAGAGACAAGCATATGTAGATGGGGTAGGTAGAAATCCTGCCTTCTCCATATCTGAAAATGCAGACATAGCGATGTCAAGCTTCCCTGATTTTGCATGTGACTCAATGATCAATGTATACAAGCCAAAGTTAGGCCTCAACCCTGCTTTCTTCATCTCATCCCAAAGCCTGTGAGCAGTTTCTAACTTTCCAGACTTCACATAAGATTCAATCAAAGAAACATATGTAGTAGGGGGTGGCCTGTACCCATAACCTTGCATCTCCATGTAAACCTTCATTGCATTGTCCAATCTCCCTGCCTTCCCCATTGAATCAACAAGTGATGTAAAGATATTCAAACCTGGCCGGAAATTTCTTCCTTTCATTTCTTGAAAGAGTTTGAAAGCAGCATCAAGGCGGCCCGACTTTGCCAAGTTTGGGATCATCAATTCATAAGTTGAACTATCCAATGAGCAATTGGCTTTTTCCATGCTCTCATATATCTCAAATGCCTTATAAGGCAAACCCTTATTCAAAAACAAAGTAATGAGAGAATTATAGGTTTCAGTATCAACTTTACAACCCGCATCCTGTATTTTCTTAAAGCAGCAAAAAGAAACTTCCAACCTCTCAGCTTTAGCCAAGTACCGAATCACTCGATTATAAGCAACAATGAGGGAAACCTCACTATCAGCAGAATCACCAACCATCTCATCAAACAAAGATTGGATTCCATCAAAATCCCTACGCTGGTTCAAACCATCAAACAACATAACATAACAATCATCACTAGGTGAATACCAAGACTGTCTCTTAGCCCACCTAAACAAACTCAAGCAAGCATCACCATCATTGATGACCTTCAAGGCTTGAGTAATGTGAGTCATGTTTGGTACAAATTGGAGTTTGTCCAACTGGGTCTCCAATTCAGGACCCCATTTCCACCTTTTCACAACCTCAACAATTTTGGCCACAGCCATGGCATTCAAAATGGGCTTCTTGACCTCACCCACCATCACATGATCATCAACACCAGGTTCCACTGACCTTATACCCTTACCCTTGTAAAGAACACTACCCAATTCATTCAGATACTCAATTTCCTCAGTCCATTCCTTAGACCCCCCACTATCAGAACAGTAACATACCTGCCCCACAAAGCTCGAATCTTTACACAAATCTGGGTTTCTCCAACTGCGAGTGAATCTGGTTGTAGAGGTCAAAAACGTTAACTTTTGGGCAAGGGGTGTTGGGGAAATGAAGGGGTAAGAGCGGGAAAGAAGAGAGAGGTGACGGGTGAATTTGTAGAAATTGGTTGTAGTATAAAGCAAATGGCGATTATGAATCATTGAATTATATGAGGGAGCAAACCAGTTCAAAGTTGAATGAAATTGTTTCAGAAACTTCTTGTTCCTGTTCTAGGTGCAGGTTGTACAACGCCAAAAGCCTAAAACCCTGCAATGCCGTTTTGGCGACCAAGCAGCATACAGTATAATAATCTTTTTACAAATAGACGATAATGATTTTCAATTTATTTAAAAAAATCGTATATGCTTCTTAGGTAGAAAACGAAGATTCGTACCATTAAAATGCTTTAAAAAAATGTTTTTAAAGAAATATTTAATAAATTTGGCCAACTAGTATAAAATTATTTTAATCATTTCACACGTAAAAAAAATGTTAAACATACACAACGTACATTAAATCGTTGAATTTATTTTTAATTTTTTAAAATAAATTATCGACCGTTAAATAAAATATGTAAATTAATAAATAACTGTTTGTACATAGAATTCACACATCTTTTATTACATTCTTATTTTATTATTTTTTTAAAATTGAACATTTTTCTCTTTAACCTATTTTTTTCTTTTACAACCTTCAACACTTTATTACATGTAATATAGATATAAAAAATATAAAACAAAATACGATGTGAAATGAATATTTTTGTATCTTAAAATAATAGATTACTAATTTATGTTATATGATGTGTGCTAGAAATTAAAAAAATTATCAAAATTATAAAAAATTCTATTGTTATCATATGCCTAACTTTTTTTTCTTTCCCACTAGAAGCATATTCAATTCAAAAAGTTAAACATTATTTTTTTCTAAGTAAATATAAACTATTTTAATAAAAAAAATTACACACATAGTTATGAATTGAACTTTGATCAGTATACTCTATGAGATTTGACTATTTTTTAGTTGTAGAAAAATGATAGTAACCTTAGCCTTATCGAAACTTCCCTATGATTCTTTTTCTTTTTTTTGTAATCTTCGCTATGATTTTCAATTTCATATAATTTTAGAAAAATAGATAAATATTGAAATGTTATAACTTCGATTAGCTCAAGGGAACTCAATGCAAATAAAAAAGGCAAAACGCTATCGACTAGGAAGGCAAAGTGACAAAATTGAAACGATTGCTTTGGAAAATGTGAGAATAAGTTGATATTGTAAACCAAACAGAGGCTCAATAGAGTAACAAACTAACAGAGCCCCAAACCACTACTAGGAAACTAATTTCAACTCCAAAATGAACCACGGCATTTTGTATTTCTGAGGGAAAAAATGTCTGGCACAATCTATAATATCAGCAAAACATGCTGTCTTATATTTAACACTCTTCATGGGTAAGTCTATCAAGTAGGGAAACTAGTAACTGGTGGAGACAAATTAGATATATTTTTTTCAAGACTAGAGTGGGAAAAATGTTTCTATGAAACTAAATAGAGGTCGAATTTTAAGTTAGAAAAAAAAAATGATGCTACAAGGCCTGTTTGTCCGCATCTAGAAATTTGTTCTAATTTTCTAGACACTTCAACGGAGAGTCATTCAAGGTAAAAAGAAAAATATCAATTTGCCCCAACTTCCATTAAAATGGCACCCCCAAACAAGCTTATAGTCTAATTTATGGAAAACGAAGTTTTATAAGGCGTTTACAGTTCACCATTATGAATATTGTGGGATTGATGAAGAATTGAAGATAACGATTATGATGTCTTGTTAAACCCTAATCGTTCTTGTGATGATTAACCAGGTAGATCAAGGTTTCCCAGGTTCAGTTTTAGCAAATGATTTCGAAATGGGCAAACTATTTGCACAACTAAAACAGACCAAATCTCTGAATTAATATAGTGGATGATCAAAGATATTGGCAAATCAAATATATAGATGGATGTCAATGAATTTTGAGGATAAGTAAGCAGAAGGGTAAACAGGAATATTTTAAAATTTTATTTCCTCCTACATTAAACATTTAAATTTTCAAATTTTTATTGCTTTTCGATTATTAACTTAATTTAAATTTTAAAATTAATATACTATAACAAATTACAAATAAAATAAAATAATTTATAATTTTAATTAATCTTAATTTAAATTAAATTTTTATTTCCCAAATCAAACAAAATTTTACAATATAGTTTTAATATTTTCTATTTCTTATTTAAAAATTTCATCCTTTTAATTTACTATTACTAGTTACTATCAAAAATGTTCACCTAATAATTAGCAACTAATAGACAGGATTGTTATTTAAAAGTAATTTTTTCCATTGAAGTAATTAAGCAATCCGGCAGGACTTAATAACATTAAGGAAACCATCAAAGAATTCTGCACTGCTCCTGATAGAAAAAGAAACCCGGCCTTGCTACAATTTCATTCTATTTAATTTTGATGATTTAGTTAAATAATGGCGCCTACTACGGTTAATCGACCAACTCACTATTC
Organism: Canavalia gladiata; assembly: GCA_037954105.1. Classification (NCBI taxonomy): domain Eukaryota; kingdom Viridiplantae; phylum Streptophyta; class Magnoliopsida; order Fabales; family Fabaceae; genus Canavalia; species Canavalia gladiata. Next base: position 15,189,948 of record CM075658.1, on the reverse strand, counting down.
TGTATCCTCTTAAACGCACCAAGACACAAATAAGTACACCGATCACTTCTACATTTCCAGCTGAATACCTGACAATACATGTTTCTTGGAGAAGCTTTTTTGAGATAAACCTCAACAAGCACGCATACATCCAAAACAGTCAACCGAAAGTAAATAAAAGCTATGCAAACACCGATGGGTACCTTATCAAATATTAGTAGTAATCGAAGATAAAACTGTAGACATACGAGATAACCTAGTCCACACACTTCATAGTAATGAATATATTATCTTTCATAGACAATAATAGCACATGGTAACAGAAAAACATTCGGTCTTATAACCGTCTAAACCAAAAATAATTCCTCAAAAGTTAGAAACATAAACGACAGCTTTATCAAAGATGAAACAAAAATCCTTGTGCCTAAAAACCAACTGTGAAGTCTACTGGGCATCTTATCACCTGAATCTGCAACAAAATTTTCAATGTAAAATTTGGGCATGTTACACTGCATAAAACACATGCAGATAAGCAGAAATAATTACATCAAGGCCATGAACAAACCCTGACACCATACAAACAAGCACCTCACCATGAGGATAAATTGCAGAGGATTCATGCTCCATTATAATTAAAGACAGAATATAATTTCTATGCCTGGTAAATAACATCAGAGAATTTATAACATTATGAAGCATAGAGGCCTTTGCTATCATTATAAACAAAAATTCACAATCCTCCGATGGCATTCCAAATGATTAACTGTGTTTCTTGTAAGTCATAATTAATTCTTTAACCATAAAATAAACAGATGTAAACCAAAGAAGCAGATTACATTTAACATCATTTATTGCAAGATAGTTTCTTCACTTAACTAGCATGAGGCAGTAGAAATATTGTTTGCTACCTTTTGTAATGGTCCTAGCAACTTTAGTATACAGATAGGAGTATTAATCTATAAAAAGGAAAAGCAAGTGAACAAGTGATCTATGACAAATAACAAATCAATATGAATGTCATAAACACTGAGAGATCCAAAAATGCACTCCATCCACCACCATAATGCATAAAATACAACACAGGGTTTCCAAGAAAATATTACATGGAAAAATGGAAAAGAAAAGACAAAGGACAAACTAACTAGAAAACATCAATGGGGGTTTACCTCATATGTTACTAGGATACATGAACACTCTTACCCGTGCTCCCTGACAAGCATCAAAACGCAAAAAGGTCAAATACCATTCAAAAAGCCAACATGATAAGATAATTCTGTTAAATTAATACCATTGATTTGGGAGGAAGATTTGACTTGAATTTTGCACGAACAATACCACTGTTACCATGGGGCCTTGTAACCTTGCCCCATATGCAGCGGTAGTGGCTTCCATTCTTCTTCACCTTGGCCTTGTAGATGTATGCCATTCGTTTGCCAGCATACCATCCTACCTCTTCTTTGGTGTTCACTCCCTCGATTTGGATCAGGGATGTGTTTGGGTACTGGTTTGACTTGGACCTGAAAAAGACCACCACCTTATCATTAACCAAATGACCCAACAATATGTACTGTGTTTGTGCCAAAGGCCTCTAACCAAACATTTTATTTCCAAAAAAACGAAGCACCAGATGATTTAATGAGTGAAGCAGAAAACTATTAACTAGCAGGGCGAAATGCTATTACCTTTTGTATCCAAGGATTGTACCCCTCACGTAAAGCCTAATGCAAAAGGAGAAAAAAGTACAATATTAGCTTATTCCACAAAAAAAAGACGAGGCAATATATATATATATATATATATATATATATATATATATATATGGCCATAAGGGCATTCAGGAAGGAATGCATGACAAGAAAATAAGATAATCGAAATCAATATTATACAAGTCGAGAATATTGTCACGTGAGAAAATATATACATTCTGCAATGTTTTGAAAACCAGCATTCAAAACATTTTTACTATAAGTGAAATGGTCATTGATCAGTGAAGGAATTTCTCCAAATCATAGGGTGTGTTACACTGAAAGAAGCCATGAAAACAGCTATGGTTGCAACGGTGACTATGATCCAATTCAAGGAATTCTCACTAAACCAGACCACTCAACTTTTAAGATCCCAAAGGAAAACACATCACAAATTAATATCACAAAGAATAATAAAATCGGGGGGCATGACCATTTCTAGGACAGAGAAAACGAACGCAGTTTAACAAGGAGCTTTGAAACTAAAATTTATCAAAATTGAGAGTGTTGAAAATGGAGCGTAAAATTAAGCATTAGGCGAAAACGAGGGCTTGAAGGAATGAAAAGGTGAATACCTGACGCGCTCTCCTTGGCGTCCCTTCACCATCTTGGTTGCTAGCTGGAGCTGACACACACGACGACTGAACCAGAGATGCGGCGTAACCCTAAAACTCTCAGAATTAGGATTTTAGGGCTTTTATAGGGAAACCACCCAATGTAAGATGACAATGTCTTATTTAGGTTTTTATGAGTGGGAACCCACCTTGTCAATCTTTTTCGGCCCAATACGTGTTGGGTGGCGTTTATCTAGGCCCAACGACAATGAAGTTTGTACGCCTGTTTGGTTTTCGGAACAAATGTGCGAGCAATGCTAATTTATATAGACCAAAAAAAAACTTTTAAATAAATTTTTGGATGTTGGTTCTAATAAATATTTTAAAATTTGATTTATTTTTTTAAAATTGTTATATTTGATTTTTTAATTTTTTAAACACGAACAATTTTGACCTATATCATCACATGACTTTTCTTAAGGGTTGAGTTGGTAGTCAACTATTGTGCTTAATAATTAATATTTTAACCATTATTAGATTTTTTTAATATTTTAATATTTGGTCTCATTTCATAATAAAAAATTTGTTTGATCTTCATCCAATTCTTTTAAAAGTGACATATTTTGTCTTTGTTGATAAATACTTTTGTTAGGTGATCTATTTTTAATTTATATTATTATTATTATTTGAATGAAAAATAAATCATATTTTTTAACATATATTTACACTGATTTGTTTAAAATTTGATTTAATTAAATTTATTTGATAAAAAAAAAGTTTAAATTTATTAAAAAGGTTAAATAATCAAATTAGACTTAAACTTAGACGTATAAAAAAAAGTTGTTTAGTATATTTAGAATTTGTTTGTTTTTATATATTATATATTGATATTTATTATATTATTATATATAATATTTAGTTTAATATATTATATTTATATAATATTAATATATTTAGATAATTTGTTATAAATTAAAATTCTTAATTTTTAATTTCAAATAAAAAATTTTAAATAATTTTCTCTTTATATTTAAAACATAACTTTTTTATGACACCTTCCTCTATTTATACACATTTTCAATTTAAGCAAGAAATGGTTCAATAATCTTCTTTCATTCAACCTCCAGTTTTTTAGATAATTTTATGTAAGAAATATATGTTATATATATATATATATATATATATATATATATAATTTAATGTTTTAAAATAAATAGTTTAAAACTCATTTTATTACTATATTTATGAAAATTTTATCACAAGTACTGTGTATATTACTTTAATTTTAATATGAGTATTGTATTTTAAGTTTATGAATCTTTTCAATTATATATATATATAAAGATCAAGTTACTTTCAGAATAACTTTGTTTAGAATTACTCTACTTAATAATTCTCATAAACAATTAAATTTTATCAATTCAATCATTAAAATAATAAATTATATTATATAGATTATACTTATAAAATTTTAAAAATATTTGATATATTATTAAATAAATTTAAATTAATGAATATTATAAAAAATATATTATCTATTAATTTTAATTTATTTTTTTAAATTTTAAATTTTATAAAATTTTGTCAGAATAATCATTATAATACAATTTATTAATTTAACATTTATATTGATGAAATTTAATAGTGAGAGTTATTAAATGAAATAACTCTAAGCTCTTAAAGTAACTTGATCCCCTCCTCTATGTATATTTTAGACTTTTTTTTTTTATAAACTTTAAGATTACAAATCTTTTTAATTAATAGTTTATATAAATTTTTAATTTATTTATTAACTTGTTTGTATTTAGATTTTTAAACAAACTTATAAATTTAAAAAAATATAACAACAATATTATATATATATATATATATATATATATATATGATCCTAACATAAAAACATTCATGATCCAAAATTTTAAACAAATAAATTTTAATCGCTTAAAATTTAATTTGTTATGATATATTTTTATTTTTAATTTTAATAGTCAATACTTCGATATATAATAATAAAGTATTATATGATAAATATATAAATAAAAAAAATAAAAAAGATAAATTTAAAAAAATTTGATGTAAAAAAAATATCATGAAAAAAAATGAAATCTTAATTATTAAAATATATTTGAGAACGATGATTTAAATTATAATTAGACAAATGAACCTTAATAAAATTTATTTAATAATAAAAGTTTAAATCTATTTACTTTTTAAAATATAGAAACTAATAATATATTTATGTAATAATTATGATACACGTGGCAATGTTGAGTTAAATTATTGTTTGTAACTTAATATTTAACAGAAATAACTTAAAAATTCTGATCAAAATAATTCATGTAAAACAATTAAGAATCCAAAGTTAATAAAAAGTTAAACACTAGAATCAAAATTTATAATATTTATAGTGACTATAATTTTATTTAAATCTAATTATTATTGTTAATGGAACATTAATATCCTTTTGTTTTAGATATTTATAATAATAAATTTGGTGTTGAATTATTAAATGTGATTGAAATATATGCCTATATTAAATTCAATCACATCATTTATATTAAAGCATATGCTGGGAGAAGTCGACTTTCATTATAAACTAAACGGGATTTAGGTAAGGATCCAACCAAAACATAATAAGTAATGAATATTTAACGTATTCTATCAAGCGATTTTAACTATTTAAAACAAATATTAAAATATTTTATATTTTATATATTAAATAATTTTAATTTTTATTAATTTATATTTTATAAACTAAATACATTCAATATTATTTTCTTTATGTTACATTAAAATGTTAAATTTTTAATAAATTTTCAATGTAATGTGATTAATAATTTTTTTATTCAAAATCATATAAGTTTCTATTAATTTTTTCATTTTAATTTTAAACATAAAAATAATTTTATTTTATTTATCATATTAAAACTAATTTTAAATAACAACATATTATTCACACATTATAATGTATTAATTTTCAAACAATTTTTAATATACATATATTAGAAGCATTCACTACAAAATTATACATTAAATTTTTTATGCAATTATTTTGGTACGTGTTTAGAGCCATACAAAAAGTTTCTAAACTTGCAAAGTTTATGCTTTTAATCCAAAATTACAAATTTTTTGTTTGGTTCATAAAGAATTTTTTTATTTAAATCTCAATTCGAAAAGTTATTTTACATCTATTTAATTTATGTTTAAATTATCTATCACAATCAAAAAAATTTAATAGTAAAATATTTGATAATGAATGAGTATAAAAAAAACCTACACTGTATTTCAAAGTAAAACTTTTAATTGTTAGACTTATTTTAAATTTTTCAACAGAACCATAATTTTTTTTAAATATTCATTTATTACCTTTTAATTTTCTACTTTTAGACTATTCGTGATAAATTTTAGTTTACTTTTAATATTTTTTTCAAAAGTTTAAATAAAAAAATTATTATCTCATCATATTTTTTATGATGTTTTTCTACCATATAAGACTATATTAACTTTTATATAAAATATATACATTTACAATTTCAGTTAAAAAAATAATAGAAAATTTTGGTTCAAAATTCGTTTAAATTTTTTACCTTTTATTTTTCAATTTAATTAGTTTGAAGATATCAAAATTATAAGCTTATATATATAAATAATATCATTTTTAACGTAATAATTATTTTTAAATAAAAAGATATTTTTAAAGAATTTAGTATCTCTAAATTCGATAATAATATTATTATTCAAATATAAAAATTTATAAGTAATTATTTTTTTGGAATAACCAACTTCAACCATTTTAACACTAATATTTGTTATTTTAAAATTAGATTTTTTACTTTCATCAATCTTCTCTCCACAATTTTAAAATTTTAAATTTAAAAAAAAAATTTATAAAAAGTTTTATTAAAAAATTTATAAAAAAATTATTAAAGGTATAATATGAATTCAAGATAGCTTATCCCTACATATTATCTAGTATGCTAGAACTAATTAGTATAGCATTTATCATATTTTTTTAAAATTTTACTCTTTCTCTTAGTTATCCTATTTTATTAAGGTGAATGAGATATAGTAGACTAATGTATAATTCTATTTTTTCACAAAAATCCTTAAAACTAATTGCACCATATTCGTCTTGTTTATTTGATTTTAGCCTTTTTATTCTACAATCAAGCTATTTTTCTACCTCAACCTTATATTTAGGAACATAAATCTAAATTCATTTGTTGATCTTAAAATATAGACCTTCGTATATCTCAAATAGTTATATAATATATTTTTTCTTTTATAATAACTGTTCTTAAAATCAATCTAATCTAAATGCATTAAGTTTAAGAGTTTAGTTCGTCTATTATTTATTGTTTTAAAATATCCCATTTACATGTCTCATTTCTATACATGTAGAATGTTTTGAGTTGTCTTTTATTCATTAAAGGGAATAAGTTCATTTTTCTAAGCCTTTTATAAAAATAAATTAAGATGTCTAGTCTACCATACTATATTAAGAGTCTCAACAATATATATAGAAATAGATGTATTAATATTCATCTCAACAATATTAAAAAGAAACAAGCCATCATTCAAATAATTGTTTCCTATAAAATTTCCATTTTTGATGATAATAATTTTATTATACTCAAGCGCAATTTTTAATTGTACCTTATTAAATAATTCTCCAAATAACAATTTCCTATGCATGGATGACACACAAGACATTAGTTAAAGCTAAAAATTTGTAAAAGTTAATGTAAGTAATATTTCCAATTGTTATAAAGTTTATCGTGTGGATTATATTACCATTAGTAGCTTTTTTGAAACAGTTTTTTATTGTACTTATGTATCTTGTTATTTCAATGTTAATAAACCATCTAGTTATGTTGTTCACCATATTAGATTCCACCATTGCTACAACAACAAATTCTTTATCTTTAGCTGAGTTTACATATGCCTTTGATTGTTGTCCATTGTGTTTGAATTTTAGTACTTTATCTATTTTTGCAAAGATTGCATTGCTATACTTTATGTCCAATCTTATCCTATCTGGTTTGTCACCATACATTTTTTTCAATTTTTGCTACAACCTGAACACCAACTTCCGCCTCATCAAGTTTTTGTATAGGGGTGAATAAATAATACTTGATCAATTTCAAGTTTCTTAAAGAAAACTAAAAGCTTCAATGACCGCCTTTTGTAATAGGGTTTATTCAATAATCCAACGTATGAGATGTAAGGCAAGACATTTTGAGTGGCACACTATTATTATTCTTGCTTTCAAGCAGTTGGAATAGTAAGAAGAAGAATGTTACTTTGAGAAATTAAGAAAATAACCACCTTAAAGGTAATATTATGGTGAAAAGATTTTATTCAATCATAAAAAGATAGACCTTAAAAGATAGTAATAAGATGATTTTGCTAAAGAAAAGAAGTTGAAGGATCAAAGTATTTATGTAAATAGTACATGAAGAAAAAGAAACTATATGATGCACGCTTTCCTAACCGGTAATCACTCAATATTAACATGATTTCCATCATCCTCTTATTATTATTTTCATTAAGGAGGATTTTAGAATTTTCTTAAAGTGATTTTGTTTTATAATTATCATCACAATATAAAGTTTGTAAAAATGCTATATTAAAAATGTCTAGAATCTCATATGGTAAAGTTGAAACACATAGTTAATTGATGATTTATCACTTTTAAAAAGATAATAATAAAAAAAAACTATATGAATCACCTTATCTAAAGATTAGGATAATAAACAAGTTGATAGAACAACAATTAATATCAGCGTTGATGTTTCAATAAAAAAAAATTGGCAGGTTTTGATTTCATAACATGAAATATCAAAGAAAAAAATACTGGTTGAGGTTTTGATTTCATAACATGAAATAACAAAGAAAAAAATACTGGTTGCAACATTTAAGGATTGTAATGTAGTGATTGTATGAATATAAAGTTAGAAAAAATACTAGCCCTCAAGTAAGCTATTAACTTAGCATGAATACCTATTCTTAAAATGTTGTTTTAAAATAAATTATTTTAATATTGTATGTTGAGAGCAAGTGAAGCCTAATATTTTGAAAGTATCGTTAAGAGATGTAAGAATCTTATTTTAAAATTGTAAATCTCCTAGGTTTGTAAATTTGATAGTTCAAAAAAAATATATTTATATATTTTTTTTACCTATATTGTTGGATAAAATACATCCTATCTTATATGTTTTTATATTATTAATTCTAATATATTATAATATTTTTAATTATAATAATATTCTATTTTATTTTAAAAAAATTAAGTGACTATTATATAAGTATTTCTAAAAAAATACAAGAAAAAAGAGAAAAATTTTAAAAAAATAAAATTAAAAGATATAAATTGATGTTATAATAAAGATATAAAGAAAAAAATATTGTATAAATTATAGTATAAAATTGTAATAGAAATAAAACATCTATTAAGTGAAAACATTAATTCATTTTTATATAACTAAAATGAAAGAAATATACAAGCTAAAAAATTAAATCAATGGATAAATTTTTTAATCAACTATTTTGGAGGACTGACCAGTTATCTTTAGGGATAAAACAGCGAATTTTCACTTATACATTTTAAAAAGCAGGACGATAAACAAATAAAAGAGAAAAAAATAAACGACCTGGAAAATAAAAGGAATATACCATGCTTGAAGAAACTGATAGCATGAATTAGGACACAGAGTTGTAAAGCCTAAACCCTGAAAAGCCCCATTTTATTTGATTGGTTCTGAAGGGAGAAAGACGGAAGCAGAATAACGGAGATGGCGAGAACCTGGTGGGTGCTTCGATCATTGGCTTTACGTCATGCAATAAGGAGCAGCGTTCGCCCACTCTTCTTCACCGCTCATCACCACCTTCCCTCAATTCCATCCAAGTCTTCTCTCTTCGCCACTGCCATCGCTTCCTCTCAGTTCCCTCCCTTCCACCATTCCCGATCTCTCTGCTCAGGTCCCTCTCCTCATTTGATTTTTACTTGATTGTTTGGAAGTTACTGCATTGCAACTATATCGCAATAACTAAATCAATGTTCAATTATTTTCAGCTCCTCCTTCCGACGTTGTCCTTGTTAATTCAGAGGAAGAGTTCAACAATATCCTTACCAAAGTCCAAGGTATGTGTTCTCTCTATTTTCTTTGCAGTAGTATTTTGATTTTCAATGATTTACGCACATAGACTATGATTTTCAACGTTTGTAAATGTACTTTGTTATTCTTTTGTTCAGCTATTCAAATAAATGTTTAAACTGAGCTGATTTCTTCTTTTTATGTGATTTTGTTAAATAGATAATTCGTTGCACGCCATCTTCTATTTCACTGCTGTTTGGTGTGGACCTTGTAAGTTCCTATGCCTTTTGTTTTGTTGACTATCATCTTTGCAATGAACTGCACTCTATCTTGTTGTTTTAGTTATGTGCTGTGAGACATACACATGACCATTAGCAGGTCAATAAGAGGATGATCATTTAACTTGGATTAAAATGGATATTTGATGTATGATAGTTAACAATCAATTAAGTTTCATTCGCGTTTGCTACATACAGACAGGATCTTCAGCTGTTTGCTAAACTCAAGAAGCATGTTGTCTGATGTACCAAAAACCGGGTGAATTAATTTTGACCCATATCTGAATTAGGATATGAGGTTTGTCTACTTATATAGGTTCCAAACACCCATGTAGATGATGAAAAATATCCATAAGATCTATTGGTTGAAATTATGTCCCTGTTCTGGTGAAAACATTAGTCTTTTCTTGAACTGCCATTATGCATGTGTAAAAATTATCTGGATGACATGTTATGTCCGTTGCAATCAGCTAGGAGGTGGGGTTCATGCTTCATTCTTCATATATTTTTGTTGCTGTCTGTACTCTAAAAAGAATTTCTCACAGTTTTGCTAGTGTATATTTCTGTGTAGGCAGGTTTATATCTCCTATTGTTGGGGAGCTCAGCAAAAAGTATCCTCATGTAACAACATATAAGATTGACATTGATCAGGTATGGAATATAATTAACCGCTTGATGCTTGTTTCAAATCATGAACCAAATTCTGATTTATGTACTGGAATTTGGACTGCCACTTTTATTTTTTAATTGTAAATTGGATTGTCAATAAGATGTACAGCACATGATTGGAAATAGCTTAAAATTTATGTTCTATATTAGTCTAATTATTATTCGGATATTATAATTTAGGACATCATAAGACATATTTATTTGTGTTCTACTCACTAATCCATTATCTATTTATTTTTAGTATTTTAAAAAAATATATAAGTAACCAAAAAAGTTCAAGAAATGTTAACTAACATTAATATTTAATAATATCATATAAACTTTAATGCTAAAGACAAGCGCATTATATAATCCATTTTAAAAAATATTAGCATGCTTCCCACCATTTTTTCCTTGCTACTTTGGCTGGTTCTCAAATTCAGTCTGGCACTTATTTTGGTGGCAACCATCAGGCTATTTCCTCTTTTGGGATCTGGAGGTTTCTCCCTTTTGTTTTCAGTTTTCCTTTATTTTTTTTTTCATTTTCAAAATATTTTTTGCTTTGACTTGAAAGTGTCTCTTGCTTTATGGCTTCAAGAAGTTGCCATGCATCAAGGTGGCTTAAGTTTTTACCTCTTCCCCTCATCTCTCCCAGGAAGCAATTCAAGGCACATTGGGCAAGTTGCAGATTACATCTGTGGTAATTTATTTAATCTTTTTGTTTGAAATTTCTTTGTTCAGATACTGTTTGGTGACAAAGAGTTCTACATTTGTATATACTATATAATCTGGTTGTACGCATGTGAATCACATTAGCTATTCGTTGGAGGAATATGGCTGTCCAATTGAAAATTTTACTCCATTTGTTCAGTCATTTTTTTTATTTATGCATATGTCTTCTTGTTTACTTCACTCTCTCCAGTATTGCTTAGATGATTATGATAGAAACCTGGTACCTTTATCACAGAAATATGGGGATGAACACTCCAATTTACAAAATAGAACACTCACCAGGGACTGCAGTTCCCTACACCAAAGGTGCTCAACTCTCACCTAGACCTCTCTTCATATTTATGGGCAACATGCCTTATTTCTTCTCAGTGTCCCCACCAACCAACTACTTCAGGCTAATTGTAAGTATCTATCAAGGTTGTCAAAATCAAGTTTCAAGGTTGGCACAAAAGGGGATGTTGGATTGTGTCAGTGGATAGTAACAAGAATTGTAAAAAAATACTGAATTCTATTTAAATACACATGCATAAAAAATTGCACAGACAAGAAAAATAACCCTTAAATCACAACAGATATTTAATTAAACTTAAATTAAAGATTCATAAGGTCTTACACAACAAAGTAAGCACCAACTATAGTATTATAATCTGTCAACTTTAGTTTTATAATCTGCTAGTGTCACCACATGACCCACCACCTCTAGCATTTAATTTTTACTTACAAAAAAGAGAGCACCAGCTACCTTGCAACTGACTGAACAAAACATGTAGCAGCCGATGGACCCAACAATAGTCACACAACAAACACCCAAAAATAGCAACCCGACAAGGACACAACAAGAGAACTGGAGAAGAGAGAAGCAGAGAGTCAAAGGCTGAGGGGAAAAGAGGCAGAGGAGTCCAATGCATGATTTGAAGGTGGATTGTGCAGAGTATAGATTGGGGTTCAGAAACTATGAAAATGAACCATTTTTTTAAGAAATGGGTCATGCAATCCAACCGGCATGAAACTCAAACTGAGCATACTGGACAGGAGAAAACATATTGAATGCCATATACTTCAATGCGTTCACTCATGATTTTTACCATCTTGCTAACTACTAATCAGTAACTAACTTATTGTAACTAACTAATAATGGGTAACTAACATATTGTAAGTAACTACCAATGGGTAAGTAACATATTGTAACTAACTACTGATGGGGGTTACTTACAGATTGCAACTAATTCAGGCTCCTTTGGTGTAGGCTGAACTTTCATTCGTAGATACCATGATCATAATCTCATATTCTAAGAACTAGTTGTAATTTGTATAGTATAGGCTCAATTAGATAAGTTGATTTCATTGGCAGTTGACTTTGGTATGGTTTATTAGTTGAAACATGCATATAGTTGCATGTTATTGAAGTAGTGTGCTATAACAGCATTGATTGATGTCAACTTGCAATTATGAACTCACCGAAGATACTTGGCAATTTCCAAACACAGACCTCTGCAAGGCTTGTGTTAAAGATAAATTCATGACTTGTACTAAAGATTATATCATCTTCTTTGCTTGAGAACTTCCATGGTGAATGATGGGTGATTATAACTTGCTTTCCTGCGACTAATGAAATGCACTGGTTCAACCTGATTGGTTTAATTGTTTATAATAAACAAATTATTCATACCATTTCTCATTTTATTTAATTCATTAGACATACTAATATTGTCTTCCCTTGCAAACTTGTATCCGCTGTCCTTATCTGGCTGAATTTAATGTTTCTTCACCATTATCTATCTCCTTATGAAGTCCAGATACATGACAATGTTTTACCTTGCTGCAGCCAACACTCCATTTCTTTCAGAATGGGAAAAAGGCAGATGAGCTTATAGGTGCCGATGTTGCACGATTGAACTATATCACAGAGAAACTCTTCAAGTAATCATTCAGAGTTTATCTCTAAATGTTATGTTTTGCTAATATGATAACAGCACTCTGAAGCTGCTATTTCCTTTCTTTCATTAGATTTAACATTGGTGGCTTTTCAAGTTGAAATGTTCTGTTCTGGATGTGATTACTGATCAGTTGTGTGTTGTTGCTTAGATGTGATTTTCATTACATATTTAGCTGTGGATAGGTCACACACATACATATTTAGATATATGCTTATGTAAAACATTTTTGCATTGTATTTTGAGTTATTTCCTTTTGCTTAAGTATTGAATAACCCGAGGATTCTACCCTATTTTCCACCAACCTTGACCACTTTAGTTATGTGTAGGGTAGGCCTGCTCCCCCCCCCCCCCCCAATTGAAACACATTCTGGTTGAATCAAGTGGGATCCTTCTGCTTTTTCATTGGATTTTGTGGGTAGCATAAAATTTGGTTGTTACATATGGAATTTTGGCTAAGTGTTCTGTGTTTCAGGAAGGACTGACTTTGATTTTGACGTGGGAATGACTGATGGCCAGATGCTGATGAAGTACAAAACGATAGAACTGCAACTACTTTAAGATTCTTTAGGTTTCACAATCGTCCAATAATCTGGTTTCCATGCCTTTGTTTAGTATTGAAGTGTTATCTATAGTCATCTATTGTGAAGTTGAAAATTCTTAAAACTTGTATCATGTACTGTTTATCTTAATTTTTGTTCTAGTATTGGTTTACATGTTTTGTTTCATGGTTTTTGAGCGTAATTTTTCGTAAGTGACCATTTGAGGTCATGCTTCGTTCTTCCAGGGCGAACTACGGATCTAGCACGATTAATATATATATATATATATATATATAAGTCTTACATTAATTCTTTTCCGGATGGAATGATTTGAAAGGAATAGATTGAAGAGGGACAGCAAAGGGATACAAATTTACTTCTTTGTTTGAATGGGGTGAATTTTTTTTTTTATGGAAAATAAGAAAAATGTTCTAATAAAAATGTAAATTTTTATTAAATTATTTTTTATAATTATCATAAATTATTTTATTATACAATTTTTTTATTTTAATTTCTTTTTCATTTTAAACAAGTGTAGGGGACTTTTTTTTTATCTTTTTTTATTTTTACATATTCAAACAATATGTTTTTTAATTTTTAATTTTATTTTTCATCCCTGTAAATTTTTTCTTTCATTTTTCGTTCACATAAAGTTGTTGCAACAAGAGCAACCTTTGTCTAGCTTTGAAAGCTGGGAGAAGGTCAAACTAGATATTTTAAAATGACTGGAAAAAATTTAAAATAAATGATTAAGGAGTGCTATTAACATTCTAACAATTTTTTTCAAAACATTCTCCATGGTTAGCTGAAATTTATATGGGTTTTACCAAATTATATAGGTTTCATTTCCAATATGGTGGGATCTATATAAATTTTAAACATTTATGTGGCTAGGCGAAATATTTTTAACTTGTTTGAAAAAATTCAAAAGAAAAAGTGCTATCAAAATTAATAGTTTTTTCAACATAATCTCAATGATAGTTGAAATTTATTTCAGTTCAACTTTATATCAGTTGAAATTTAAAGGGGTATATAGGTTTCACTTTTAATATAGTCAGATTTATTTGTATTTAGTAAAATTAATGTGAACAGGTTATTAAACATTTCTCCAAAATGATTATGAACAGGGGAGAGGAGATTTCCATCCTTCTCAAAAATCTCTTTTTTATTGCTAAATTACTTCAGTTAAGATTAAAGGATTACAACTCTTATTCTCCTATTTATAAAGTGGGTGTATTCACCAAACCTATTGTCATAGTTTCACCTTAAACGAACTTGCATAACTTGTTAGTTTGATATATAACAATAATGGCTTCGGCTCAGTTTCAGTTGGTTCCTCTTCGTGTCTTGTCATCTGAGCATCCTTTTCTTGTTCTTGTCAAATAGCTGAAAAAAGTCTTTGAAAATCATTTTTTGAAATTGTTTTTTCATGAGTATGTTTTTATTTACTTTATCCACCTCTCTCTTAAATATAGAATAGAAGTCTCTTGATAAATACACATTAGGCTATGCTTGTTTTGCAATTGCCTCGCCACATCATATGGTGCGGGACAAAATGTAAAAGCGATGATGTTGCCCAACAAGTTTCACGAATGTTCAATGAAATTAGAAAATTTAATGAAAGGAAAAGGTTTCAAACTTGCATTTGCAATTGGCCACAGCCAAACTAAATGGGCTGTAACTCAAAATTTCATAAAGAAAAAGGCACTCCTGTCACCAATATAAGATGAAATTATAAATATGAAATGGAAATTTACTTTAAAAATGTAATGGGCAAGAAAAGATAGTTTTAAGAAAGCATCTCTATGAGAACATCTCTATGTATAAATTATCGTATTACTTTTTTTCCCCTATGAATAACATCTCAATTGAAAATATTTTCAGCAGGGCAATTAAGATAAAAAACAAAAATTCCGTGTCCTAAAATAAACACTTGCAGCATGAGCATCTCCTTTGCGCAATGTCTGCACCAACCTTACCATCTCTCTCATGCTTCCATAGACAAAGTAGGCACGCTTCATCATCATCATTCACACCAACACATGCCTATTGTTTCTATGTCACAGACTCCAACACTTTCGAAGGACCTCCGTGTAACCAAACCCGGTATCCGACCCCTCATTGATATCTTAAAGTCCTGTGAGAGAAGTGGGTCTCTTAAACAGGCAAATAGCATTCATGGTTACGTTTTAAAATCGGGGTTTGGTGACCGCGACTTGTTGGTGTTTTTGAATCACGCAGCTCACGTCTACTCCAAATGTAATGACTACGATGCTGCTCGCAGGGTGTTTGATGAAATGTTGCACAGAAACGTGTTTTCTTGGACTGTCATGATTGTTGCGTCCAATGAACATGGTTACTACCATTATGGGGTGGAGCTGTTTTGCTCGATGTTGGACCAAGGCTTTTTGCCAGATGGGTTTTCCTTCTCTGCTGTTTTGCAGTCCTGTGTGGGGTTGGATTCTATTGAGTTGGGTGAAATGGTGCACGCCCAAATTGTTGTCAGAGGTTATCTGATGCATACAGTTGTTACTACATCTCTTCTAAACATGTATGCAAAGTTGGGCGAGAGTGAGAATTCAGTTAAGGTGTTCAACATCATGACAGAGCCTAATGTTGTCTCTTGGAATGCGATGATTTCAGGGTTTAATTCTAACGGTTTACACCTGCAAGCATTTGATTGTTTTATCAACATGATTGAAGCAGGGGTCACACCTGATAACTTAACCTTTTTAAGTGTTTCCAAGGCAGTTGGGCAGTTAGGTGACATTAACAAGTGTCATGAAGTTCACAGGCATGCTTCTACATGGGAATTGGACTGCAATACTTCAGTTGGAACAGCTCTCATAGATATGTATGGCAAGTGTGGGTTTATGTCTGATGCACGAGTTCTTTTTGACTCAAAGTTCACCTGTTGTTTAGTTAACACCCCTTGGAATGCAATGATAACAGGTTACTCACAATCTGGTTCTCATTTAGAAGCTTTGGAACTGTTCACAAGAATGTGCCAAAATGATATCAAACCAGATGTTTACTCGTTCTGTTGTGTGTTCAACTCAATTGCTGCCTTGAAGTGTCCGAAGTCCTTAAAGGAGACTCATGGGATGGCTTTGAAATGTGGATTCGATGCAATGCAGACTAGTGCATCAAATGCCCTTGCTGATGCATATGCCAAATGCGAGTCACTTGAAGCTGGAGAGAAGGTATTTAATCGAACAGAGGAGAAAGATATAGTAGCTTGGACAACAATGGTGACTGCATATTGTCAATATTCAGAGTGGGGGAAAGCCTTGGCCATCTTCTCACAGATGCGCAATGAAGGCTTTGTACCCAATCACTTTACCCTTTCAAGTGTGATCACCGCATGTGGTGGTCTTAGTTTACTAGAATATGGACAGCAAATTCATGGTATAACATGCAAGTCCAGCTTGGATACTGAAACATGCATAGAAAGTGCTCTGATTGACATGTATGCCAAATGCGGCAATCTCATGGGAGCAAAGAAAATTTTTGAAAGGATATGTAATCCAGACACCGTTTCTTGGACTGCCATCATATCCACCTACGCTCAACATGGTCTTGCCAAAGATGCCCTAGAACTTTTCAAAAAGATGGAACAGTCGGATGCAAAAGTCAACACCATCACACTCTTATGCATCCTCTTTGCCTGCAGCCATGGAGGAATGGTCGAGCAAGGCCTGAAAATATTTCATCAAATGGAGGAAACCTATGGCGTGGTACCCGAAACAGAACATTATGCTTGCATTGTTGATCTCTTGGGTCGTGTTGGCCGTTTAGATGATGCAGTCGAATTCATAAACAACATGCCAATCGAGCCAAATGAAATGATTTGGCAAACCTTGTTAGGAGCATGTAGGATTCACGGAAACACCAAGTTGGGTGAGTCTGCTGCCAAAAAGATTCTCTCCACTCGACCAGAATACCCTTCTACTTACGTTCTTTTGTCCAACACGTACATAGAATCAGGACTATACGAAGACGGGGTTAGTTTGAGAGACATGATGAAAGAACGAGGCATTAGAAAGGAACCAGGATGTAGTTGGATTTCCATAAGAGGTGAGATTCACAAGTTTTACGCCGGGGATCAACAGCATCCACAGAAAGATAAAGTCTACACCATGTTAGAAGCGTTGACGTCGAACATTAGGTCAATGCATTACGATCCTGAATTCCTTTTTACATTCTAACATATGAATTAAATTTGTCGGTTATAATAGACATACTGTTTATTCTTTGTTACGATCCAAAAGCAATTCCTCATTAATCAAAAGACGCATCTAACCACAAACAATCGCATTCATTTTCCTCAAATATATTGCCTAAATTAAAAAAACAAACGCCGAGACGAGTCTAAAAGCACATTGTAATTAATCTGAGAACATAGCAATAGCATTAAGAAACCCTAGATAGTTCACGAGAAAACACGATCTCTTCAGAATCTGAGTTTGGTGAAGAACCACCGGTTCTTGCCAGTCTTGAATCTCTCTTCGAAGCGCTTTTTGGTTTCCTTGAGGGCGGTGACCTTCTTGTCCTTGGAAGAGAGAATGTCAGGGGTGACGGCGTCTTTGAGATCGACGTCGAGAGTGTAGCGTGTGGGCATGAGGTGCTGGTAGTTGACGAGCTTGACGAAGGCCTTAACCCTAGACTTCTTGGCGGTTTTCTTGGCAGAGTCCTTCTTGATGACCTTGCTCGGGTACTTCTTGATCCCCGCCACGAGGCAATGACCGTAAGGGCGCTCGCGCGTGCCCTCGTCGAAGGCCCTGACGATCACCGCCTTACGTCCCGCGTACCGCCCCTGCAGGACGATCACCGCCTTGTTCGCCTTCAAGAACTTCACCATCTTCTCCTTCTTCGGTTCCGCTTTGCTTTCTGCTTCTTTCCCTTTAGTCCCAACCAAACCCTAACTTTAAGTTTTGTTATATACAAGACCATTTGCCTTTCGGCCCATTCTCTGGTATTGGCCCATTGATAACGGCCCGTATCTCTGTTAATATTTAAAATGGCCCATTGATTAGAGTGGACGTTGACCTTGTGAAATAAGGGAACCTATTGGAAGCACCCGCCAAAGGCTAGCATTTTATTTAAATACTTTTTATTCCTTTAATTTAGATTATGTGTAATTTTTATCACTTAAATTATTTTGATGCAATATTTTTTAAATTAAGTGAATTTAGAAAAAAAAATTATTTAAACCTCTTATATTCATACTTTCTACTCAAAATATTCATAAATTGGAATAACTAAATTGTTTTAAACTTTCCTCTACACAAAATACAAATAAAAAATATCAATTTTTACCTCAAATGAAAATAAATTATTATTTTTTCTTTTCAAATCATAACCCTACATCCTATAAACCTTTTTTAAAATTTTGTAAATTTTTCACTACAATTTTAATTTAAAACACATAGATCAACTGTCAAAGTACGCTAACTACATATCTTGGATTTAAATCTGAAGTATGCAAATGTGTTAAATATTTGGAGAAAGAGTTTTACCTTCATTGATACTCGTACCTGCTTTGAGTTAAATTGTTTTTAGTAAAAGATAATAGATAACAGTTGAAGTTTTTAGGGAGAAGAAAATAGATAATGGAATAAATTATATTTTAAAAATAAACACCTTCATTGATTTTTAAGAATTGAGAAAGTTAAACCATGCATGTTTTAAACTAAAAAAAACCAAAAATATGATTAAGTTAAAATAAATCATGAAGATAAAAAAGGTATTTTGATTTCAATAAAATTAAATATCTATTCATCAAACTACTAGAATCAATTTATTCCATTGTGCCACACATTATAATATAAAATTTATAGCAAGTATAAATTTGAATACACACCTTACTCACATTCAATAATTCAAAACTAATTCAATTAAAATCAATTCTGCTAAACTCTAAAATAAATGAACCTTAATATTTTTAGTTTAGCCTTAGTATAACAAACAAGGTTGGGTTTTAGCAACTATACCGTGAAAAATAGCGAATCACAGTCTAAATCCTTACTACACCATTAGGACAGATGTTCATAAATAATGTCTAGCCTTTCCTTGAATAGAATTATTTGTAATGAAACATATCTGGGAGAAATAAAAAAGTATAATCTTAATTTATTTTATTGTGAATGTTGATTCACAATCCAAGAATCATTTAAAAATTTTGAAAAAAATTGAAAAGATAACAATAAAGAATCTAGATCCTCTTTATAAAAAAAAGTGATAATCAATGCCATATTAAAAAGAAAATAACAAGTTTTACACAAGTAATCATAGGCTTGCGTATTTAATTTTTTTATTTTTCTCAAAAAATATATTTTATTATTATTATTATTATTATTATTATTATTATTATTATTATTATTAAGATGTCCTTATCTTTATCCAATTATTACCAGGATTAAAAAAGTAATGTTTGTTCTATGAATAAGGTATTGGGTTTAAATTTTTTATTTATTGAAAACTAATATTTTAAATATTCTAACTAAGAAGCATATATATATATATATATAAAATAATTTAGTTGAAATATATTGATAATATAAAATTTTATTATATTATTATTTAATTATTAGTTGTTATGTAATTAATAACTGTTAAGTAATGTAATATATATTTTAAAAAGTACATCTATAGTAATTTTTAATTGATTAATAATATATAAATTTTTATAATAGTGTATAAAAAATAAACTCGTTATAAATTACTTTAAGTTATTATTTGTACCAATGCATTTTCATCTAAAAGGTAGTGTTTGATAGCTGAATAGAATGTAATGTAAGAGAATGGAATGTGTTGTATATGTTCTATAGTTACATAACATAATAGAACTGTGTATTCTATTTTGCATCTGTGTCTGTTAAACATAACAGAACATTATCTTCAATATATATTAAAAATAAGTTTATGATTATTTATTTCTTTAATATATTTTTAAACGGTTAAATTTTATTTATTCAATCATTAAATTAATATATTTTATTATATAGATTATATTTTTTAAAATTTTATAAAAAAGTATTTATTTTTAATATTTTATTAAATAAATTTAAATTAATGTATATTATCCATCAAATTATTATTTAATGTTTAATCGAATAAAAAAATTAAATAGAAAGAAAAAAAATACTCTTTCACATATATTATTTTATAATTATTGTCATATAACAAATTTTTCAATATTAATATATTAATATTATAATTTATAAATATTTTAAATGTTTTATCAACAATTAAATAAAAAAATTGATAAAATAATTTATAAATATAACATAAGATTATATATTTTGCAAATATTATATAATTGCAATATTTTAAATAAATATTAAATTTTAAAAATAATAAATTTTTCTGAATTTAATTTTTAAAAATATTTAATATATAATTTTTTTATTTTTAAACTTGAACATTGAAATATAAAAAAATGTGGTTAAAACAAAATCATAAAAAATAAAACATAATGATTAATTATATGGTGGTAATTTTGTTAATGAAAAATAACAACTAAAAATTTTATTCACTTGGTTTTATATTTTTTAAAAAGATTAAAACGTTTTACTCTTTTAATCATATATCTTCTATTTTTTTAATGTATCAAATATTAAATAAAACTTATATATATATATATATATATATATATATATATATATATGCTGTTTTCCAGTTTTAACCAGTTCATGAACCGTTATTATCTTCCGTGTGATTTATAAATTCCGTGAACTTAATTTATCATTTGAAGAAAATTTATTTTAAAATTGTGCTACTGAGGACATTTTACCAATAGCTATACAATTCTTATCAAAATTTTCCTTTTCAATTGCTATTAATACAAAGAACCAAGAAGTGACTGGCACCAATCAATGTGGCCCCATAAGATTTTCTTAGTTGCATTGACATTGTTGATGGCAGGCGTGCGAGTGTACAGAGTGCAGTTTAAAATGGCAGTGGAAATTCAGTGGTTAAAGGGAAATGACATACATAATCATACTCTTAAGAAGAAGTAATGCACAAATCATAAAAAATAATCACACTTCTTTTACTGTGACTTCTCATTTGTTATTGTTATTTTTTAACAAATTGTATTCGATATTTCTTACCAATATATTGAACACATCCCTTATCACAATAACAATAATAACACTAACTTTATAAAAGTCAAAAATCCACATTATTTCCAAATGAGTTGGTAGCTTTCCTCTGATTTCGGTTAACTAACTACTTATGCTTTCAACTACTTTGTAGAAAGCTTTAGCATAATTGTTTTTAAAGCATCCAACTTAATGTATAGATGAGGACATTATACCTAATTGTATATTCCTGTAAATCCCTTATAAAAATGTATTAAAAAAATATATTCATATTCACATTATCTCAACAAATAAAATAATTTATAATATATAGTAATTTTGTAATGTGTTACTTACGCAGTTACTCCAAAGCCTGAACCGAAATTACTCTTTTATCCAATCCTTGTACAATTACATAGTTCGTGTAGTACAAATGTACAATTTTGCCGTGTTGAATGGACATGTTTTTCCATGCTTCCACATGTTCATATTCAAGTATTCAACAAAAACTTTTTAACTTTCTCATATTTGCATTGATTTTTTTTTTCTTTTTAAGGAATCATCGTTTAATTAACTGTTATATTAGAAAACAACTAATATTCAGCGTACTTTGAAGTTTCAACGAATACATTAAACAATGATGAAAACCCAAAGAAAAGGCTAATCTGATTGACCGTACAACACATCAACTAGTTTGACATTTTTGACGTGAAATATTGAAATGCAAATCAAACTAAAATTTGATTCGGTCAATAAAATGGGATCGTATTAATACCTTCTTTATGTCATAAATTTGGGCTGTGTTTTTAGTTATTTGTTTGATTAATTTTGTAAAATCAATTCCTATATTATACGTCTGAATTTCTATTCTTAAATAATTTTTTTTTAATTTTTTCCTTGTTAAACCAAGAAGCCTTACTCTCAGCATTTAATTTTTTATTATTTATAAATTTTATTTATTTTGAATAATATTACTAAATTTAGTTTCAATTTATTTAATTTAAATTTTAAATATTATTACAATATATTAGGCTAAATATGTATAGTTGTAGATAAATTAAAATTATTTTAATTTTAATCAATTATAATTTGTTTAAAAATTTTATAAATTTTAACACATCATAACAATAATGATATGCTTTCATAAAAAAATTTAAAAACTTTATCTTATTATTTTATGCTTATTTAACATAATAGATCATTTATCATTATTAATAAAACATATACTATTCTCTTTAATTTTTTTAATATAAATTTTATTTAAAATTAAAAATATTGATAAAGACTTACTAATTCAATATATACAAGTATGAGAAACGTAAAGTGTGTTTTTAATTTAATATCAAATTTATAGTCTTCATAAATATAATAAGTTTTATTTTAGATTTTATAAAAAATTATATTTTATTCTTAATTTTTAAAATATTATTTTTGATTCCTGTTGTTTTTATTAAACTTTTGTTGACTTAATTAATGAATTTTCAACTAAATTTTATTATATATACTAACTAATTGTATATATTAAAAAAGTTACACAAATAGTTAATTTTGAAAATATTTTAAAATTATATTTTTATGTAATTTAATAATAAAAATTGTAATTTATATTATTTATATAATTTTGTAATATATACAATAAATTTCATGATAAAATTTAGTTGAATATTTATTAATCAAAATAGAGAATATGTATAATATAATAAAAAACTATAACCTTTTTTTAGTTTTTTCATGAAATAATGTATTAGGGTGTGTATGCATGGTTTAAAATTTCTTATACATTCTATGATTAAAAAGAATATTTAAGAAAACATTAAATTATTACAAATGATGGCATGCAAATGTGAGCCTAAGAAAAAGCTGTTTTTGTGGATGCCACATATGATAATATGGCACATAGCACACTATTTTGGGTGGAAGGTAAGGTAAGGTGCTCAACCGTTCACTTTTAATATATCCTTTCTTTTTTATGTAATAGTTGTTATTCATTTGGGTTTAGTGGAAAGTATATCTTCACACTCTACGCTTGTTATGATTAAGGGCTAATGGAAAAAATGTCATCCTTCCAATAAGATTTGTCACCTTCAAAAAAGCCTTTGCTTTTACTCTTCATTTTTTCACCCTCACCTTATCCATGGGACCAAAAATTGGAAGTTTGTTAGTCCATTCATCATTCTTCACTTTCAATAACAATCACGTAATCATGCACTCACAAAATGAGACCAAGACCATTGGTGTAAAAGGATAACAAGAAAACAAAATTAAAAGGGTATTGATAAGACTTCTCTGAATTCTGAAGTAAATAAACATTTGTTTTTTAAGCTACATTAGATATCTAATTAATTCGAATTAAGTTAAATAAAATTATTATAAATATTAAAATTTTACTTTTACTCTTTAAATTTTTAATATAATTACATTGTTAAAATTTTGAATTCAAAATTTTTAATTTTAAACTATCTCCTACTAATTAATTTATATGATTTTTTTTAATGAAAAACTTACATGATAGTTAGATATCTTATAAAATATTAAATGTTTATTTCTCTCATCAATAAGATGTATTAAAATCCATTTTTTATACACATATTACAAGATTAATGAAGTAATTCAATTATTGATCGATTAAATTAATATTTTATAAAACAAATATATACTTTATCTTGTAATAATTAAATTGATACCTCTAATTTCATAAATTAAATTGATGTTATCTCAATATTAAATAAAAATTTGATAATTTGCCCAAATTAAATTTTGCCTTTCATATTCTCACCAAGCTATTATAACTCACCTACATAGTGTATTATTATTATTATTATTTAAAATTACTATTTATTAATATTTTAATATTGTATTAATTTTTGGATATAGATAGCATAAATTTATATTAATAATAAAATATTTATACTAATAAATAATTTTATTAATATATTACCAATATATTAAATATTAATATAATATACTATTTGTTAATTTAGATCTTCAAAATCTATATTAATATATAATTTAATTTTTGTTAGACAAAGTTCACATTACTAAAATCTATTCTTATATTTAAACATATTTATTTGTTAGTAAATAGAGCTTTTCTTTTTTGTACTCTAGAAAAAATTAAGACCTTCACAAATAACAGTTTCCTCTTACACCTATATTTAGGGTGATTTTTCTTGTGCTAGAAATTGCAATTTGATAGACATAGGCCGTGGTGCTAATTAACTGCAGCTGGTTCGTTTGGTTTAAAAGTAAAATTATAATTAGCAATGAATTTTAATAACACAATTTTATATTCAGTAATTTTTTTATAATATAAAAAACGATGATAGATTTATTTTGATACAACGTAGAAATGATAAGTTTAAATTCAAGATACTTGTATAAAATTATTTTAATCTAATAATTTATTAGTGATTAATTCTAATAACTTTTATGTTAAGTAGGTTACAAGTAAATTTTGGACAAAATTATTTAAAATATAAGAAATCAAATTATGCAATTGTATAGAAGTAGCAAGTATCCCGCCACCAAGTATGTCGCTACGTTTTTTTTTTTTTTTTCACGTAGAAAAGAAAAATACGAGTACCTTAAATATAGTAGAATAATAATAAACGTAAAATATAAATATTATTTTCAGAGAATATATGCAATAAAAATTTAAGAAATTGACAAATAATTAAAATTAAGCTGTGAGAAGTGAGAACAGGAACAATTTTTAAATAATGATAATTTGTTTAATATATTTAAAAATATATGATAAAGATTAATAAATATAAAAATATAATATGTAATATTATTAATATATTAAATAATGTAATTTTTAATACAAATTTTATTATATATTCTCAAATATATATATATATATATATTAAAAACTAAAATAATTAAAACAAGCTCATTTTTTATTGTACAAAAGAAATTCAATCATACAGAGTCCTCTTTTTTCTTTATTTGGAAGGTAAGACCATCCCTTAGCTTTTTTTTCTCCTTCTTTTTATTTATGGAAAAGTTATAATCCAACTTGATATTTATAATTAAAAAAATATTGTTATACATTTTAGATATAATAAATAAATGAAAACAAAAATTTAATATAATATATGCTATTAAAAAATATATCAAAATAAAATTTTATTAAAATAAATGATGATTAAAATCCTTTATAATTAATGAAGAGGTTGGCCGTCCCATAAACAAATCCAAAATGGGATCATATATATTATATTATATTTTAAAAATATGGCGGGGAAGAAAAGCACGTGGGTGGCGCACCATAGCAAGATCCATGGCATTGCATGATTGCATCGGTGAGAGTGATTAATTGAACTGTTGTTGCTTTAAAGATTTTGCAATGAGAAATATTCCCCGTACATATTTTAATTAAAGAAGCCAAATTGTCAATACAATAAGAGCACCACTTACCATTCCGCATCAAAACGACGTTGCCAAAACTTTCCATTTCAAACACAACTTTTGACGTTGGTTGACCAGCTCACCAGCTCACCAGCTCACCAGCCAGTCCCTAGCCGGATCGAAGACGTAATTCCCTATGCCACGTTTGACGAAAACAGAAGCAATGGATGCGTTGGCGAACCAAACCAAACACCGTCTACGTGGAAACGCAGTACAAAACTCCAATACCAGAACAGAATAGAAGAAGTACAAGGGTAATATGGGAAAACCAACTACAACAACAAAAAACTTCCTCCAACTCCAAAACCAATCCAATCACATTTACCTGCCCCACCTCCACCTTCCACTTAGTTAAAAAATTGCTATCTCTACCAAAACCCAAAAAAACTGAAAAAATAAAAAAGAAGAAGAAATTGTTGTCTGCCTCACCATCTCCTCGCATTACTGCTTTCTGAAATTTTCTTCTTCCTTTTTTCCTTTTCTCTCCGCATTTCCTTCACCTTTTTTCCTCCTTTATATATTTTCTTTCCTTCGTATTTTCCTTCACGCATTCTCTCTCTCTCTCTCTCTCTCTCTCTCTTTATGGCGCCGAGCATCGGAGACGTCCAACTAACTTCCACCGGCGCTGGCGAAGATTCCGACGACCTCGAAGATGTTCGCCTCCTTGATTCCTACGACAAAGATGACGTCGTCGACGATGGAACGAAACGGATTCAGGTCAGAATCACCGGCATGACATGCGCCGCTTGCTCTAACTCCGTCGAGGCGGCTCTCAAGTCCGTTAACGGCGTCGTCAACGCCTCCGTCGCCTTGCTCCAGAACAAAGCCGACGTCGTTTTCGTGCCGAGCCTCGTCAAGGTTAGTCTCCGTTTCCGTGATTCTTCCTCGTTCGCGCTGGCTTTGATTTTGCGAAAGTGTTAGCTACTGATTTCGGCATGTGTTAATAACCCTAGGACGAGGACATTAAGAATGCCATTGAAGATGCAGGTTTCGAGGCGGAGATCTTGCCGGAACTTGGTTCGGTGGGAGGTGGCGCCGTCGTGGTGGGGCAGTTCACGATCGGAGGCATGACGTGTGCGGCGTGTGTGAATTCTGTTGAAGGCATTCTGAGGAGCCTCACGGGAGTGAAAAGAGCAGTGGTGGCTTTGGCTACTTCGTTGGGTGAAGTTGAGTATGATCCTAATGTGATTAGCAAGGATGATATTGTCACAGCAATCGAAGATGCTGGTTTTGAGGCTTCGTTTGTGCAGAGTAGTGGCCAGGACAAGGTTGTTTTGGGGATTGCTGGAGTGTACACTTCCGTTGATGCTCAGGTTTTGGAAGGCATGCTCAGTGGCACCAAAGGGGTGAGGCAGTTTCGGTTTGATCCGTTGTTGAACGAACTGGATGTGGTGTTTGACCCCGAAGTTATGAGTTCTAGGTCCTTGGTGGATGGGATCCACTTGGGAAGTAATGGCAAGTTTAAATTGCATGTTAGAAATCCTTATGCTAGAATGGCTTCTAAAGATGATTCAGAAACCTCAACTATGTTTCGGCTTTTTGTTTCCAGCTTCTTTCTCAGTGTGAGTATAAATTTAACGTCAGTTCTTCTTATATAGGAATATTTTATTTCTGTTTTTTCTTTGTTTGATTTCATTGTACTTTATTTTGTTTCTTTATTTGTCATCCTTCCCATCTGATCCTGATCTTTATGGATATTTGAAATTGTATTTCAAAATCCTTGTGATCTTTATAGATATTTGAGATTCAGAGCCTTTGTTAACATCACTTATTTAGTTTAGGTTCTTTGTTTAATCTTCATTCCTTTGCATTTTTGCTCGATGCACAGATTCCTCTATTCTTCATGGGGGTAATTTGTCCTCATATACCATTGGTGTACTCCTTATTGCTATGGAGATGTGGGCCTTTTCTCATGGGTGATTGGCTGAAGTGGGCATTGGTGAGTGTCATCCAGTTTGTGATAGGGAAACGTTTCTACATAGCAGCTGGCAGAGCTCTCAGAAATGGATCAACAAACATGGATGTCCTGGTGGCTTTGGGAACTACTGCTTCTTATGTTTACTCTGTTTGTGCTCTTCTGTATGGTGCCCTTACAGGATTTTGGTCTCCAACATACTTTGAAACAAGTGCTATGCTTATAACATTTGTATTGTTGGGCAAGTATTTGGAATGCCTTGCCAAGGGAAAGACATCTGATGCCATTAAGAAGTTAGTGGAACTTACTCCTGCAACAGCTTTACTGGTTGTCAAAGATAAAGGTGCATGTCCCTTTAATTTGATGTGCTTTATTTTCTTAAAAGCAATTGAAGGTGTAACAGCATCTGTGTCAATTTTCTTATATTTAGAGCTTAGGCTGAAAACTCATTAATGAAGGTTATTTCATTTATCGTCTAGATTTCATTGCAAGATCAAATTAGAACTTGCCCCCAATAATTATTTTGTTTTCTAGGTGGTAAACCTATTGAAGAAAGGGAAATAGATTCCTTGCTCGTTCAACCTGGTGACACATTAAAAGTTCTTCCTGGTGCAAAGATTCCTGCTGATGGTATTGTTACTTGGGGTTCAAGTTATGTAAATGAGAGTATGGTGACTGGTGAATCTATACCTGTTTCGAAGGAGGTCAATACATCTGTTATTGGAGGTACAATTAATTTACACGGCGTCCTTCACATTCAAGCCACCAAAGTAGGATCTGATACAGTTTTGAGTCAGATAATTAGTTTGGTGGAGACAGCGCAGATGTCCAAAGCTCCCATTCAAAAGTTTGCTGATTATGTAAGTATTCTGGTCATGCTCTTGGATGACTTGTATGTTCTCTAGGCGTTAATTTGATTGTGTAAGCGTTTCTATGTAGAATAACATTATATCCATTCTTTGTTAAAGAAATTATTAAGTCATAAATGAGTTCTGAAGTTGAGTAAAATGTTTCATGTCTCTTGATGGTCTGACAAATGACACCCACATAATTTCATGTTCTTTTAAGTAATAGTCAACTGATTTTAATTGTAAAAGATATGTTGAGTAGCAGGGAGTTAGCATTTAGTGTTTCTATCAAATCTGATTAAGCTGTAACATCGGGGAAATATTTTGATGCCTCATCTCTGATCAATGAAGCTCCTTCTATGAAATTATTCATAAAATTGGATTGTTAATGAATCCAGTTATTTCTGGTTCATGCTTTATTGATAATTCCAGCTGTTGTTTTTGTGCCTGCATGATGTTTTTAGTAGTTACTATCTTGTTGACTATATGATCTTGCTAGTTGATTGGCCTACTGATGAATGAAGAAATATTAGATATGAACTCATGTACCATTCTTTTTGGCTTGCAGGTAGCAAGCATATTTGTGCCTACAGTTGTGGTTTTGTCATTATTGACACTTTCATGTTGGTAAGATTAACTTGACTAGTTTTGCTTATTGACAAAAGTTGATTTCTAATGTGAATTTGAATTCCCCACTTTTGTCTAAATATTTTGGCCAATTGTAGGTATATTGCCGGGGCTCTCAGAGCTTACCCTGAAGAATGGCTGCCAGAAAATGGAAATCACTTTGTTTTTGCCCTTATGTTTTCAATATCTGTTGTGGTGATTGCATGTCCATGTGCACTTGGTTTGGCAACACCAACTGCTGTCATGGTGGCAACGGGGGTTGGGGCTAACAATGGTGTCTTAATTAAAGGAGGAGATTCGTTGGAAAGGGCTCAGATGGTGAAGTATGTTATATTTGATAAAACAGGCACTCTAACTCAGGGGAAAGCCACTGTTACTTCTGCCAAGGTGTTCACAGGAATGGACCGTGGAGAATTTCTTACATTGGTGGCTTCTGCTGAGGTGACTTCCAATTTCTTGATGATGTTCACTTTTTTTATTCTTATTCTCTGTTTATGATATTGCTACATATGCACAGCTCAAACCTAGATCCAAGTATAGAGAACCTACAATAAAAGTGTTATATTTTTCTACAATTACATTTCCTTCCCACTTCATGACACGGACAGATCAACTTGCTCAACAGTTCTGGCATTCTGAAATTGAATTAGAAGCAATATTAGAGAAGATTTATGATTTTTGACCATTTGTTTATTTGTCTGAAAAATTTCACCCTTCTAATTCCCATGATGCCTAGTAGAGGAATCAACTGTATTTGTTTCAATTTTTTTTTATTTTCAAATTCAGGCTAGCAGTGAACATCCACTGGCAAAAGCAATATTGCGATATGCACGGCATTTTCATTTCTTTGATGAGTCCTCACTTACCAGTGGTACCCAGAATGATGGCAAGGAGTTAAAGCCAGGGTGGCTTTATGATGTCTCAGACTTCTCTGCTCTTCCAGGAAGGGGTGTCCAGGGCTTTATAGATGGGAAGCGCATTTTGGTAATGTCTTTTGGTTATTGTGATATAACCGTCTTTTATGTTTAGAAACTAGCATGTGTTTCATATTTGCCAGAGTTGCTTATTTGAGGCAGTATGTTCTGAACAGGTTGGTAACCGGAAGCTGCTGATGGAAAGTGGCATAAATATTTCTACCGAAGTGGAAAAGTTTGTTGTGGAGCTTGAAGAAAGTGCAAAGACAGGGATACTAGTAGCATATGATGATGTATTGACTGGTGTCTTGGGGGTTGCAGACCCACTAAAGAGGGAAGCTTCTGTCGTTATAGAGGGTCTCCAGAAAATGGGAATTCTACCTGTTATGGTTACAGGAGATAACTGGAGAACAGCTCGAGCTGTTGCCAAGGAGGTTAGTATATATGTGGATAATATTTTCTTTTGGTAGGAAAGCTTGGGGTTGTGATAGCTGAGTGTTGTTTCCAGGCTATGCTTAGTTTATGCATTCAATATTTGGACTTGTGCATAAAGCCAATATCTTTGCATGGAATATAGTAATTTTGGAGTGTGTAGTATGACAATTAAATTTGAACCGTAGATTGGAATAATTGTAATCAATGTAAAAAAGGAAAGTATGATTCAACCTATAATCTGGGCTCTTGGTTTTGAGCAGGCAATTGCTTTTCTTATTCACTAGTGCAATAGTAATATTTGAAAGAAATGATATGATTTTAAATTTGTTACTATAAATATCTGATTCTTCTGCCCTCTTTTGTAAATCATATCCAAACTCCAAAGTATCTGTCCCTTCTTCATGATAGAGTTGTAACATAAAATTTTGGGTAGACATTTTTTATTTTTCAAAATTTGGCTGAATACATGTTCTGTAACAGGTTGGCATTCAAGATGTAAGGGCAGAGGTTATGCCTGCAGGAAAGGCTGATGTTGTTCGTTCATTCCAAAAAGATGGAAGTATAGTTGCAATGGTGGGTGATGGTATCAATGATTCTCCTGCATTAGCTGCTGCTGATGTTGGCATGGCAATTGGGGCTGGGACAGATGTTGCAATAGAAGCTGCTAATTATGTGCTGATGAGAGATAACTTGGAAGATGTGATCACGGCCATTGATCTTTCCAGGAAGACCTTTTCTCGTATTCGATTGAATTATGTTTTCGCAATGGCCTACAATGTTGTTGCTATACCAGTTGCTGCAGGGGTTTTATTTCCTTCGTTGGGGATCAAGTTGCCACCTTGGGTTGCTGGTACATGTATGGCTCTCTCGTCTGTTAGTGTTGTATGCTCTTCTTTACTTCTAAGAAGATATAGAAAACCCAAACTTACTACAATACTTGAAATAGTTGTAAATTAATGATAAAGGAAACAGAATAACTTGGGGGGTGCAAATGGTTTCGCCCTCGTAATTCCAATTTTGTGCATTTTTGTTCATATCTTCTGCACTCCATGGGGTGCAATTGTTATTGTAACTGTCAATTCATTGTAAATGCACTTGTAATTGCGTACCTTTCTCCTCCGTCTGTCTCTGTCCACAAACAAATTCACAAATTTCTGTTTGCACTTCAGCCTTAATATCCTCCATGGAGCCATATATTGGGGTGGGGGTGGGAGGGAGAGGGTGTCTGTACTTGCAGATGTTGGGCAGGTCGATTAGCTTTTTCCGTTTCAAGTGGGACCTAGGTTTATATTTTTTTATGGCCTTAGGATAAGCACCTTAATAAAACGCTTGTTAACATGTTCTTATTATATAAGAGTTTATGTTATAAATTTGATTATAAAACTTAAAACTTGTTAGAATAAATATAAAGAGCTTATTTTGAGAAATTGTATCAATTTTTTTTAAATAAGTTTAAAAAGTGTATGGAACTCATCAGTCATTTTCATAATCTCTTCATATTTTTCTTTTAAAAATTATTTATTATTATTTTTTGTGTCAATACATCCTTGTTTTCTTTAGCCCTCTACGATTTTGTCCGTCAACTCTCAACTTTAATGATCAGTTTCTAGTCTCAATTTTAATAATTAGTTTCTAGACTGAAGGATTAGTGAATTGTGAGTAGAAAAGTGCTTATTATACACATTCCCGTGCATATATGCTCATTCCAGCATAGATAGCGCGGGTAGAATGAAAGTATTGATGTGTAAACCTAGGTAATGTATAAAAACCATGAAGATGCAAGAAGTCGTTACAAGTGCTTAGTGTAAAGTGATCAATTTTCTATGGTAAAGGTAAAATGAGTGTTAAACAAATGGTAGAGATACGCGCTTACAAAATCACATTCAACCACTGACACTGTCAATAATTCTGGACAGATGAATTGAAAACATCAAACTTTCAGTTAAGCACTTTACCTAGCTTATTATTCCCGAATTGCCAATACAATGTGGACTGTAATTCGATTCAAACAGCTAAAACTAAAAGGATTTCTACCCAAAATAACTTTTTCATTCATTAAATAGTTGTCTTATGTAGGGTGGTTTTTTATTAAAAAGAAAAAAAAGAAAGTATAATAATTGATCTCGGCCAAAATTTACAACTAAAATGTAGATTCAACAATATGAATGTATAAGATTTGCATTTCAACGATAATGCATCATTACATTGTTTATTAGAAGACAGACGGATCTAGGGAGGGCAAGAGTGGGCTCCGGCCACTCCCTTAAAAAATAGATGTGGTTATATGATGTTAATATAATTATGTATATTAAGATCGAGATGATTATTAGATAGTTGGATTTTTTAATTATATTGATTATAAAAGAGATTATATTATTTAAATAATATATATTTTAAATAAATTAATCTTCAACAATTGGTCAAAGATATCTTTAATGTATATTAAAAATATTTTTTTTCATAAATGAATACTTAATATAATCATATTTGAAAATTGTTTATTTTTTACTCCTCCCCTCTTTTGATGTCTGCATCAGTAAAGATGATTCTACATATGATTGTCATCATCCGATCATCGCCACTTTTAACCTTAAGCTATTCAAACATGTATCTCGTCACATTGGCAAGCGCTATCATGTGGAAACATTATGCTTTTACCTCGTTTTCCATGTTCGCCATGATTGTGTCAAGTGTTAGGTGTGAGGTCCAAAACAATAATTTCCTCAAAGGTGGAAGTTTTTTTCAGATCCCTCTGTTCCGTCTTGATTTTTGTGGTTATATACAGCAATTTTCATGATTGCAATGACGCAGACCCTTTAAGCTTTCAAATTAGGTAATACCTCAAATTTTTATTTTTATTTTGAGTCAAATAAGGACATATTAAGAGGAAAAAAATTTGTTTCATGAGGTTGGATAAATTTTATTTTCCTATTTTATTTGCTTTTATTTATTTTATATGAGAAGATAAAATTAAATTTTGTAGAATTTATAATTTTTTTTATCCTATGCTTACCATGAAAATGGAAGGTGATATTTTTTATTTATTTTAATTTTTTTTAAATAAAAAATTATTATTATATTAATAAAAAATATTTTTTAAATTAAATTTTACTTTTTAAAATTTATATAAATTAAAATGTATACTATTAATATTTTTTTTATCAACATTTTACTCATTCAAATAATAAAAGTAATTTTTTTCTTTATTTCTATTCATTTGAACAATTTAATTTTTCATCTTATTTTATCTTTCTATTTTTTCATCTTATTTTTTTCTTCTTATTTTTTTATTTATCCGAACAAAGCAACGAGGTGCTTTAAATTTTATGGTTAGAACATGAATTTGACTTCTACATATGTTCAACGATTTTAATTTGATTCTGATAAGAAAAAAAAATTCATTTACTTCTTATATGTTAAAAGTTTTCAAAATATTTTTTAATATTTAGATTTATTTTAACATTATTATAATTCTACTTTTCTCTTACTAATGTTTAGATTACTTTATATATTATACAATTTCAATTTGATTAAGTAATTTTAATTTAATTTCTGTATATTTATAATAATTTTTAATTTAGTTCCTAATATACAAAAGTTTTCAAAATTTATCCACTTAGTTCTTACAATGAAAAATATATCAAACACATTATTATGATAGATACTTACAAAATATCAATTCTCAACCACTTTAATTTATAATTCAATAAAAAAAGCTAACAATACATTACTTATAGCTAAAAATTTAAGATCACTAATTACAAACTACTCTATATATTATAAAAAAATTATTAATAATAAAAATAGTAAATAAAAGTAAATATTTTTACTTAGAATTTTTATATTATATATAATTATATATTGTTCATTTTGTATCAATTAAAGTTGGTTCAATTGATAAAAATTACATTTATATTCAATTCTATCACAATTTTTTTTTTCTTTAATATGATAATCAATATTGTTGAATGATCTGTAAATATCTTGTCTCAACAAAGGTTAGTACAATCTCTTTTATAGAAAGTGCATTATTTTTTTTAAATTAGTTCTATTTGTTTATTTTGATTTTCTAAACTTGAATCTTGGTGATCAATTTTCTATATTTTAGAATAAGATGTATCATCACTTTAAAATCCATTCTCTTCTAATTTCATGATTAATAAAAAACTTTTAAACCTCAATTAAAGCGTAAGAGTAAACTTATCCAATTCTAATTTGCTTATATTCCATCTACTTAATTTAATATAATTTAAACCATTATATTTTAGGTACAAAATTATTATAAAATTTTTAAAAAATTATATAATATAAAGCTGAAGAAAAGAAAAGATAAGATTCATGTATTCTTCATAAAAATGTTTTTTTCTAAACAATGTTAATAACTATTTTAATTTTTTTTATGAATTAAATTTTTCATATATATAATGTCTAAATTAAAATTATATAATACATATAAAAATTAATATATATTTTAACTAAAATATATTCCTATTGCATTGGTATCCATTAGTCATTAGCCATGTTAATAAGGAGAGAACACTATTATATTAAATCTTAATGTCAAAAGTTATTTTAAAAATTTTTGCACATATAAAATTAAATTAAAAATTTTAACTATAAAGATAATTTTTTATCAATAAAAATAAAAATAAAATAATGTAATGCATACAAGAATCAAATCTATATTTTAACCTTAATTTATTGCCTCATTTGGCTTGCTCCATTTTTCAGAATAAAAATAGTTTATTGAAAACATGTGTGAATGACTATTTTGTGGAGCAGATTGAAAACCTTTTTAAGTAACAAATAACTGAACTAAGTAATTATGTCTAAATTTTGAGCTGTGAAAAGGAGGATCCCATACCAGAAAATTAGAACAATTTTAGGTTTATAAAAAAATTTGTAATTTTAATCATTAGATAAATACTTTTTATTATTCCTGCAATTTTATATTTGGCAAGAAGCCTTGATGACTCATGCAGAACAGATAATATATATAAAGCAAGTATAATTTGCTTAAATATGCAATGAATATATGGAGTGAGTTGTAAGCAAGATTTTAAAAATTGAACTTATTATTAAACGGATTAAAATATCAGTTCACGGTTCAACAATTTAATAATGGTTCAAGTATGGTTAAATTGGTATTAATAAAATGTTATTTTTAAAAATTTATAATATATAATTTATTAAAAAATAAAAAATATATATAATCATATAATATATTAATACTACAATTTTATATAATTAAAAAATAAAAATTATATATTTTTTTAATTTTAAATTTAATTTATATATATAATTTAATAAAATATAATATAATTTTAATTTTTTATAAAAATAATTAAAATAATATTATTTTACACATAAATTCATTTTTTATTAGTTTTGTTAATTTATTAATTTTCAATTTCATCAGTTTATTATCAATTTTTTATTAAAATAATTTTATAATTCAAATAATTTGAAGAGGTAACTGGTTTCAATTATTTATTAAAATGATTTTATAATTCAAATGATTTAAAGGGGTAAATGGTTTCAATTAGATTGGTCCAATACCGTGTAGGTACTCGAATCACCCAGATAAGATAATTGTATTTGGTAGGAGAATTTTACTCATACATGCCCCCAAAACTTATTCTAATTAGAAACAAGTTGAAATTAGTTCTTTTAATAAATACTTTTTATTTTTTAAAAATTTTCTCATAAAACGGATAAAATAAGCTAATAATTTTTAAAATAAATTGAATTAAACATATAGATAAGAACTAAAAGTTTTAGAGATAAATGAATTATAAAATAAAAAAAAATAAGGGACCTAAAACTAAAGCATATGGGTCAAGCTAAGAAGAAACTTTACATACCAAATAAAGTAGGTCAAACCATTTGACAAAAATTGAGTAATTCTTGAACTTACGTAATGTTTATAAATACAATTAATAAAAAAAGCTCAAGATAAGTTAAAATACTACTAATAAAACAACCCAACCCTTATTAAGTTATTTTGGGTTTTTAATTGCTTGTAGTTAAAAATAATGTACATATGCAGGAGTTGATCAAGCCTTAAGCAGAGCCATTCCACACGTTATACATTATTA
The DNA here is from genome assembly GCA_037954105.1 of Canavalia gladiata. Taxonomy (NCBI): domain Eukaryota; kingdom Viridiplantae; phylum Streptophyta; class Magnoliopsida; order Fabales; family Fabaceae; genus Canavalia; species Canavalia gladiata. The sequence continues at coordinate 15,153,108 of CM075658.1, read as the reverse complement.
ATAAGAGAAGGAGGCATCAAATGGGAAATGGTACAAATCAGCAAAATTCATCAAATGTGGGAGAAAGGGGATGTTTGGAGTTGAACTTGTCACTGATCGTGAGAACATTTTTTTTTTTGTCAACACTGATAATGAACTTTAAACACCAACAAAAGCTTAAACTCTGCTTGTCATGGGCCAAAGTATATATTTGTCTATAATAATAATTCATATACACTCCAATAATACTAACATACAAACACATATTGTTTAACATATTCTTTTCAACGTATTTTTTTTATTAATTAAAATTTATATCGATCCCACTAATTAAAAAGTGAGATTCATGTAATTTAATAGAATTTACATGAATTTCAACTAATAATAGAAAGTATATTGTAAAAAATGTGTTAGAAAATATGTTATTAGCACTCTTAGGATTCTATTAACATCCATCTAACATATCTCATTTTTTTTTTCTTTTTCTTCTTATCACATCACATCTATTTCTTCTCTCCTTTTTTCTTCCCACACATAAAAAATTCTTCTTATTGTTTACATTTAAATCTTACCAGGATGTTGATAAATGTCTACTTTATCATAGAAAGTGAAACAGTATATGATACTTGATAGTAGTAAAATTCAATAATGAATCAATCCCAGGTTTATATTTATGGAAAAGAGCAGTGAACTTTGTTTGAATAAACCACTTATCATGAGCACTACGTTACAAAGGCTGCATCATGCTTATAACCAATTAATGCAAATTCTAATCAAGTTTACCACCAATAAACTGGGAAATGGATAATGCAGTATGCATGTCACAAGCTCTCAAGGCTAAAAGAAAAAGGTATAATTATAATTTAAGGCCACAAAACGTTAATTATTTTGTTTATATACATAAAAAGGAGACATATAAGGGAGGAGGGACTAATAATATAGTTCGCTTTAACATGGAAGGGAGTTTGATTTCGGAAATTTCTCACTACATGTTAATAATTAAATGAACTCATAATCACGAAAGTATATATAACTGAAATGATTACTTTTTTTTCGTTACAGTTGAAATGATTAGTTTAGTAAATTTGATTATTTCAAAATGAGTGTGATTTTGAAGGAAAAGTCATATATAATAAACGTTGATTAAAAAATGAGGGTTGATTAAAAAAAAAACCAGTTCAGATTATTGTAAAATATATGTACAGATATAATAAATTATAAAATTATTAGAAGAATCAAATCTTATAACAATGATATAAACTGAAATCGGTTAGGATCAATTTAATGATAAAAAAAAATTGAATAATTCATATGAAATTTTATATTCAAATTTCATCATTACCATTGTAAAAAATTGAAATAACTTTTTGTAACATTTGATTGAATCAGGACTGGGAAACACAAGGATATAAAACAGATTACGAGAACAAACAAATTTATATACAGCATACAAAATTTCTTTTTTTATATATAAAGAAACATACAAATTTCTTATTTACAACCTTTTTAATGTTTATTTTTGGCTCATATATATCTCGATAGATAGAACGCAAAACACAAAAAATGAGTGTGCAAAAATCCATTAAAATAAAGGAAATCAAGCAATGCTATATTTTCCTTTTTTTTCGTTCCTTTAATATGTTGAAGAGTTCAATGACATAATAATCTATGGTTCAACGTACTTCTTGTAAACTTAGTTTACAAGTCAGTCCCTCCCTGAATTGATGAAATTTCTAGGTGGAAGAGTCCACCCAAACTTATTAACACGTAAGAGATAATTTTTTTAAAATAAGTGAATGATTAAGTCAGCATTGCTATACCCTACACTTCACTGCCCCCAAATAAAGGGCAAAATATATGAACATCAATTGGTGATAGTATATATATATATATATATTCATGAGTGTTGAAATTGATGAAGAGTCAAAAATCAAGATGAAAGAAATTAAGAAAGTATAGTTTCAATTGATTTTCATTTGAATTGCGCATTATACCAAGTCAGATTTCCCTTCCTCTAACCACGTATGTCTATTTGTTGTGTTAAAACAAAATGTTTGACCAAGTATAAGTAACAAATGTTTCTGGGAAGCAAACATAGTATAAAAAAGTTGAGTTATATTATTTAAACTTAAATATATATATATATATATATATATATATATATATATGTTTACATATATTCTTTTCTCTTCTTATTTTTTTATGTAATTTTTGTGCAAACACAATTTCTCTAAAATTTTAAAGAGTTTTGCTTTATTGTATGTTATAGTACAGCACAACTCGTTTATATGCTAATGGTTGAATAATAAGTTAATAAAAAAACTGGAGAATCTGACAGAAATTATGATTGTAGAAATATCTAGGTCTAACTCTAGCATTTTCCAAGTTTTAAAACCTTAAAGTTTCATGTGCTAATATACTCACATTTTTCTTAACAAGTATGTTAGCAATCTCTCTCTCTCTCTCTCTCTCCAATCTATGAGTATAAAAAGGGATGAGATCGACCAGGTTTGACTGAAATATGGTGAACCAATCAAATCAACCAATTAAAGAATATAGAGAATTGGACAACTAGAGAAACAACCATTGAATACCCATAATAAAAAAGGGTTGGATTGGCTTTTTCTCCTTTTAAATTTCTAATCTAATTTAATACATTTTTTGAGACAAATAACGACTAAAACATTATTTTGAACCTTTTATTATTATTATTTTTTAATTTTATAGAACATATAATTTTTTTAAAATTTAAAATTTCAACTAATGTATTTTTTTATTTTAATTAATTTATCATTAAATATGTTATATAATTTTTAAAATATTTAAATAATTATTATCAATATAATCACAGTTGAAACCATAATTTGCGAATCAACATTTTACGAGTTTAATAATCAATAAACTGATCAAATCCAACTTTTATTCTTCAATCCATGCAAACCCTCGCATGCACACAATTGTATAGTATTTTTATCAACCAAGCTGGTAAAAAAAACTAGCTTTTTGGACATAGCTTCATTGAGATAGTTAAGAATAACAGAGAAATAACCAAAAATAATGGCACTCGTATGGAACAAAGATGGGTATTGTGTTTTTCATCCTCGAGTTCCCGTTATCAAATTTAATTTTTTTTTTTATGTACAAATAGAAATATATATTTATTTATGTTTATAAGATGTTAATTTTTTTTAAATTAACAGCATTAAATACGGTGTAAATAAATGAGAGAATTATTTAAAATTAATTATAATTATAATATACTTTAATTAAATCAACAATAAATATATTTTTATTTTTTATTTTACAAATTAAATTTGTTTTAGACAAATTTAATCTTAAAATATAATAAAAAATTTCAAATAATAAAAAAAATTAAAATATTACTAAATTTAAGTCTTTTAAAATAAATTTAAAATTGTAAAGATAGATTAATATATATTGAACTATATTAAAAAACTAAAATATATTAATTTTTCTAATCATGCGGAACAACACATAATAAGAATATATGCGGTAAGTTTATTAGAAATTATATGATTTAATGTATTAATAATATTAATATTATATTTTTTATTAATATATTATTATTTATTAATATTTTATTATATATATTCTTGAATATATATTTAAAATATATATATATAAATAATTAAGGATGATTTCTTTTAACATTTAAAATTCTTCCGAATAAAAAATATAATCTTTATTGAAAAATAATTCAACCACATATACATAATAAATTTATTTATCTAAAAATAATTTTTTAATCGATTAATGTAAAAAAAAATATAGTTATATAAATAATAAACCAAAATGAAACTATTAATTAATTAACGAAATACGGTAATATTAATCAATTACGTGCGAATATAATTAATTATCTTGTAATTAGTTATGTAGAAAAATAACTGATTAATTAACACTTATAATTAATTAACTATCAACATTATTAATAGATTATAAAAAAATTAACTAAAAAAACAGAATTTATCCGGATGTAAATCAATCATTTGGCATCTTCGTTTTCATTTCCCTTTTGCTTTGAGGGAGTTTTTCTTCTGAGAGACTTTTGAGTTTTGAATGGTTTCTTGAGAAGATACGCAGTACGATAGAGTTTGAAGAAGTCGTATGGAAAATAGTGTATTATATTTATACCTTGCTAATTAATTTGTAAAGCAGCCATAAATTCGTCATAAAGGCTTATAGTGCACTGTCATTAGTCATTTGAAGTAGTATCTAATATTTTATGCTAATTACTCATCAAGTCCAAGTCCAAGTAATAACGGTGGCCACGATTTTCGTTTATACAATTAGTTTGTACAAAATTATTAATTGACAAGAGTTGGTTTGATGAGATTAATTTATATTGGTATCAGTTTAATAATACTGATTCAGTTTAGGATGTTAAAAATGCTTGTATTCATGAATATATGCAAGTATGAGTGAGGGTGAATATTATATTATTTATTTTATAAATATTTAGATATTTATAAAAATATATTTTTTTAAATATATTTTAAAATATTATGATTTTTATTATTTTATTTTATAATACTATAACTTATCATATTTTTTTAAGATTTAAAAAAATATTATAAAAATATAAAAAAATTATTTATTAATTTTAATAATATTTTAAAGAGTGTTATATCTTATATATATATATCATAAATTATTATTAATAATATTTAAAAAATATTATAAAAATATAAAAAAATATTACTCATTAATTTTAGTAACAATTTTTAAAAATGTTGTATCTTATTTATGTTAAAAAAATTATGATATACTATAGTGTGATGATATATAATTTATTTTATATTATATTATAATAATATTGTTAATATACTAATTTATAATAATTTTATATAATATTACTTTATATCTTATAATTTATAAATATTTATAAATATCTGTTTACCAGTTAATTTTGGGTTAAACTTCTTTTATTTTTATATTTTTCTTTTTTTCCTTAAAAACATCTCTCCATTAATAAAAAAAAGTCTTAGGTTCTTCCACAATCATCATATATTCTTTCTAATCATCGTCATGATTTTGTTTTGTCATTTTTTTAGAACTGAACCCGTTGTTGTAATTATATATAGTAATTGCACTCTCATCATAGGAGTCCATCTTCCAACATCATTAAATTTGTTGTAGCTTCGACACACTTGCAGTGATTGCTTTTGGCTAAGATGAAGCTTTGAATTGCCTCTTTTGCTTACTTTTGAACTTTAAGTTAATACGAAAGAAAGAACGGAAAAAACACAAACAAGTCCTTTTTTTTTATATATATATATATATATTTTCTAGGGCTCATTAGGTTATTTCGTAAGAAGAAATTATGTTAGTTTGTAATCTCTTCTTTCGCTTTGTGTTGGGTTTTTTATTTTTAAGATTGCTAAGTTTTGTTTTAAGTTAAGCATGTGCCCTAATTTCTCCTACTTTTCTTATGTGCATTATTGTAATACCTTTTTATTTTTTTAATGCCAAGTACCATTAAAATTTTCTAATCAATGGTCTTTAAAAAATATAAATATACTTTTCAACATATTTTTTCTGATTCAATTTTTAAAAATAATAAACTTACAAAATAAACAATTATTAAAAAAATCTTTTAAAAATATGTTACTAGATTTTTAAAAGAAAAAAAAATTCTTCCTTTTCTTTCTTTCTTTCGTTTATTTTAACGAGTAAAAGTTCTATCTATTTATTTAATTTTTTATCATTCTATATGTAATTTTTATTTCTTTCATATATTATAAATTTCATATATATATATATATTTTCTATCTCCATCTTAACTAATAAACGTTGAAGAGTACCTCAAGAGGCTAACATAACAAATTAAGATGGAGTTAAAAAAGTGATGTAATTGAACCTTGATTTGCATATCACTCATTATATTAATTAACGCTCGTTGCTTCCTGGATGCATCCTATCCTTTGTCAGTAAGTTTCTCCCCTATCTGCCTATCCCCATCAAAGAATAGTCAAAAATTGAATATCTTTACCTTGACCAAAGACATCTCTCTCTCTCTCTCTCTAGATGAATGTATTTATAAAATTATATATTAACCCCAAAATTATTAATTAATTAATTAATATACATTAAGATTAACCTAATATATACATATTTTAAATTATATAAAACAAAGGATCATTTATTTATTTATTTTATTATTATTTATGAAAATTTCAAATCTAACAATTAAAATAATTAAGATAAAGGATGATTATAATTTACCTGTTGAATTAATAAAAACTCAAATTATTTATAAAATTATTAAATAATATTAAGTATATGTTTGGTTTAAATCATTTAAAAAAATATTTATTTTTATTAGATCTTTAAAATAATTAAAATTATATAATAATTATTTTTCTAAAGAACCTTATCAAAACGTGTACTAAGTCTAACACTAGCGAGGGAAGGCAGAAAGAGAAAAATATATCAAGTGAGAGATAAAATGAAGTAATCTTAATTACTAGTTATTGAAATATTTATTCATATAATTAACAAATATATACAATTACATAATATAAATAAGAAAAAAAATACAAAATATATGAAATGATAAAGATAAGAAAAAAAGAAATATTATATGATTTTATTATTATATAGATATGATATTTCTTAACGATATGATGAAAACTGATTTTATTTAAATTTAATATTGTCTATGTAACATCATCCTTTCATCAAAACTTCCTATATATATACAACCAAGCTTATGCTTGCTTTCTTTCAAAAATCAGTGTCTTAATTAAACATAGGGATCCAAAATACCATTTAACTAATTACCACCTCCCAAATTCATGAGCTATAACATGATCAGTACCACATCTGATCAGTGCAGGCAATTGTATCAACAACCCTTCATAGATGGCATGCCTTTGGTGCCATCCATAGAAGGATTATTGGATGAACCAATGATGACAAGTTCATCCATGTCATCACAAGAGGGCATCTTGAGCCCAAACAATTTACACAACACCATTAGCCATCACCACTTAACTCCAAAGGCCAATTTTGCATTCAAACCAATTAGAAAGAGATCTAGAGCTTCTAAGAGAACTCCCTTTACCCTCCTTAAGGCCAATACCTCCAATTTTAGGACACTAGTACAACAATTCACAGGGTGTCCTAACACAACAACCATGCCACTTGCATTCCATAAGGGACCTATTACTTTAAACTTCCAACAAGGAAGCAAACAACGGATATTTCAGAGTCACACAACAAGAGCAATGCCACCATTTGGCACCACAAGTTTTAACCAACAAGTTCCTTTGCAGAAACAACAAGATCAACTTGCTAGCCAACAATTGGTGCAAGAGCATGTGAAAAGCAGTGATTTTCTTCCAACTTCGGGTAACCCTTATAGCATGGAGATCTCTGATGGATTGCTCTTTGATAATAATGATTTTAGTTTGCATGAACTAACCAATACCTTCTCCAGTAATAAGGATGGTTTTTTTATGCGATGATGATGATGATCTATAAAAGATCAATTAATTATGTAACATAGAGTTATCTCTTAATTAGGAATTAAACAAAGAAGACTTGGACTTCTCTTCAGTCAACGTACAGTTGTTATGTATGCTATCATAAAAGCAATAATTCAGGTTTGCCAGCCTGTAACATTATTTAATTTATCGTATCAATTCAATTTCTTTATTGTCATCGTTGTTTCAATCGTGACTTCTCTTTGAAAACATTATTGTTTTACGACAATTTCTTATTTCTTGATTGTACCAAAAATGCTATGAAAATGGTTAAGAGTTTCGAGGCCTAAATAATTAACTGGACTGAAATTATTTGTGCAAACGGTATATAATCAAGCTTTAAAAATATGAGTAAGTACTCTAGAAGAATAATTGATATATCGTTGTAGATTTCACTTTTCATAGAGTTGTGGAACTGAATCCAGATTAATGCAGCCTCAATTATTTTCAATTACATAAGCATAGTTCGTCTCTAGCTATTCTTCATTTTCTTTTTGTATTTGTAACTCTAATCTTTTGGACAATTAATCTATGTTACAACAATGGAGAATTTGATAGTTTCGGCCAGGGTAGCTTAGCTTTATCTCGGTTGAAGAATATTCTATAGCGGACCAAGTTGTTTGTTTAACGAAGATAAAATAAAGAGAACGAGCTTTCACAATATTTGAAAGAACTTTTTCATTTCCTCTTTTTTTTAAAAAAAAATATATAATTTTTTGCACATCTTATTTAAGATATATTGAAGGGATAGAAAAGAAAAATAAAAAATATTAGGTGCATTCTCTGATATCTTTATAAATTTAGGAGTACCGTACCCTAAGAATAGAAAATGGACATGTGTTTAATATTATTTATTACAGTCAACTTTAGCATAAAATTTTTTATATTTATCCTAAATGAACAAAAATTTTAATATTTATAATTTGGTTCCTAATTTATGAATCTAACTAATTTATATTTATTTATTTTATTAATAAAATTCAAACCATTTATATTTGTTTATTTTATTAATAATTTATAATATTTAGCGGTTAACTATGGTTTAGGGTTTAAAACTATTGTTAGTTTGAAAATGATTGACAGCAGAGCAGCCCATCCTCCCTGCTTCAGTGTCTCACACTCTCACTTTGTCCGTTTAGTCATTAGGCATTAGGGCATGCTTGTAAAAGCTTTCATCTTCCCAATACAATTGTCTTGGCGTTGTTGGAACTTGATAGCTAGGTGCACATATCTCTATCTTGTCGTTTGTAGTTCTTGGTTGGTAGGTGTTTGCAGCGTGTGACGTTTGTCGGTAGGTGGACTTCTCTCGGTTGTGCACTTCTATGCTGTGTTTGCGGGACGCGATAGGTGAACTTCTCTATTTTCATTGGTCGAGAAAAATGTATATTTGTTAATTTCTTTGTTGATTAGTTATGTGAGTTCTAATTTTGTTGAGGAGGTTTCTACATCCAACTGTGATTTCTTAAAACAACTAGTACGAATTTATTTTTTTATTTAAATATTTTTTCTGAGCAATTTGATCTGGTATGTCTGTCTTTGGTTTATGTAGAAATTTGTCCATATATTTTTGTAGATCAAAATGGATAAAATTTGTGAAGGACGTATTGATTTGAAGATAGTTGCGAAGCTAACATTTAGCAACCCTGAATTAATTCATGATGAAGAAATTGAAAATTTTTCTTACAATGAAGAAGGTAATTTATCATACAATGACATATGGGGGTTGGATTTTAGCTGTGAAAGTGAAGCTATTGATTTCTACATTCTTTATGCAAGAATTAAAGGTTTTTCTGCTAAAAAAGATGAAGTTGGTAGAGATTGTTTAGGAGGTATAATTATGAGGCAAATGGTTTGTAGTCGGGAAGGCTACAGGCACAGGAAGCACTATTTCAAAACTGATCGTATCAGAGATCCAAGACCTTTAACAAGGACTAATTTTGAAGCTTAATTTCGTGTGAAAATAAACCAGAAATCAGGTAAATGGAAGGTAGTGGTTCTTGTTGATTCGCATAACCATGAACTTACCCCAGCTGATCGTGTTCATTTAATTCCCAGATATTGATCTCTTCACTATGGGGATAAAGTACAAGTCAATAGTTTGCATTTTCATGGTGTACAAACATCACATATTTATGGTTTGATGGTTGGACAAAAAGGTGCTCATGGCAATGTAGGTTTTTGTAAAAAAATTTGTACAGTCATATTGACAGAGAAAATCGAGCTAAAATAGAAAAATGGTAATGCTTTTGTTGTTCTTTGCTATTTGCAAGCAAAGGCCGACAATGATGAGATGTATTTTTCTAAATTTACAACTTGTCATGATGGGAGGTTTCAGAATTTGTTTTGGACAGATGGTTGTGGCAGAGTTGACTATGAATGTTTTGGAAATGTTGTAGCATTTGACACAACGTACACAAAAAAAAAAGATACAACCGACCGTTGGTAGTATTTTGTGGTTACAACCATCATGGTGAAACCACAATTTTTGGATTTGCAATAATATCAGATAAAAGTAAAGAAACATACAAATGGGTATTGCAAACATTTTCTGAAGCTATGCTTTTTAAACATCCTAAAGGTATTGTAACTGATGGAGATCATGCAATGAAGGAGGTTGTGAAGGCTGTGTTCCCTGATTCTTGTTATAGATTCTGCGCATGACATATCCAAAAAAATACTGTAGAAAATATGAAGAACAAAAAAATTTTGGAAGATTTTAAGCATCTTTTTTACTACAATTACAATTCAAAACAATTCGAGGAGTGGAAGAAAATTAATGATAAGTATGGGCTTGTGGAAAATAAATGGATGCGAAAGATGTATAAGTGAAGAATATGTGGTCATCATCATACCTATGGGACAAATTTTTTGGCGAAATTAGAACGACTTCATTATGCGAAGGTATCAATTCTTTCATAAAAAAGTATGTTAAGAATAAGAGTAGTCTTGTTAATTTGATGCATAATTTAGAGCATGTTGTGGAACAATATCAACATAATGAGCTAGTATCAGATTTTAAGTCATCTTATTATTTTCCTATGATGACAACTGCCTTGTACATGTTTGAAAAAGTTGCTTCAAAAGTGTCCATGTGTAAAAAATTTAAAGAGATGAAAAAAGAAATTGATTCTATAGCAAGACTTAATGTGGTTGGTCGAGTTGAGTCTCATGATGATGTGAAAATTATGATGAATGTTTTTGGTAGCCCAAACAAGGAGTATACAGTTGTATTTTTAAAGAAGGAGTTTACATTTGTTTGTGAGTGCAACTTATTTGTAAGTGATGACATTCCATGTTGCGACATATTTTGTGCGATGAAGCAATTGCATATGCACATCATTCCAAGTAGTTTGATATGTAAAAGGTGGACAAAGTCTGCAAAGGTTGATTATTTGTCAACCATTTGTACAAATGATGTTGATGTTGAAAGCGATGATGCTTCGTCAAGGAGCACTTTCTAGCTTTTGTAATAGGTTAGTGAAGGTTGTTGGTAGTGACGAGAACAAGTTTTTGGAGGCTTGTGGAGATATAAATAGAATCATTTCAAAATTTGAAAAAAAAACTTGTGTGAATAGGAAGGAAGGAAAACAATGTTCGATTATTGGGGATCTCGTCCTTGTTAAAACAAAAGGTACCCCTAAAAAGAAAAATAAGTATGGGAAGAGAAAAAGATGTGAAAATTTCAGAAAAAGTGGACAGACTATTAGAAAATGTCCAAGATTTATTTCTCAAGATATGCTTAAACCTGTTGCTGAAGAGTTGTCATCCTCTGGTGATATATGAAAAATGAGTGTTGATTTTTCTGTTCTTATTATGGTTGTTTATATGTTTAATTTTTTATGTGCCGATTATTATGTAGGATGATTGTGTTTTTAATGTGGCAAAGAAAGGAAAAAAATTGATGACAATATGTAATGATAATGACATACAACATCAGAAGGTATGTGAAGTTAAAATTCTGTTAGCAATTTATTTACATTACCGGTTTGGTAACTAATATTATACTTCTATTTAAATTATAAATTGCAACATTGTGGGGTATGGACAATAATTTTCAGTATGAAGTTTATGACAAAAATGAGCATGATTTAATATCCACCCAATGATCTATTAAAGTATGTTAGCCCAATGATGAATTAATATTGATCCATTGATATATTATAGTATCTTAGTTGTTCATGATGTACTATGTTATATTGAACTATATTTTTTGTTTTTTTTTGTATAAAGTGTTAATGGAAATGAAGCAAATGATGTCGGTGGAAATGTTATAGTTGATGATACTCATGGTGTTGTTTTGACAAATGGTGTTGTTTTTCCAAGTGGATGTGCACAATTAAACACTACATTCACATCTCTATTGCAAAACTTGCATGAGTTAGAAAACAATTTTGGTCTACCAATTATGATGTATTCTAGAGGTATTGTGGTTGTTAAAACTTTTATTCTTTCTTTACAGTCGGTGCTTTTGGCAGTTTAAAATAATTTTTTATTGGTATAGGATCAAGTAAATCAGTAAACATAAGAGCAGAAGATGGATTTTACTAAATACAAAGCTGATGAGGTATTTTTTTTTTATTTTGGATAATACCTTTGATTTTGTTAAATCATTTTATTTTACATCAAAGTTTGATAACTGTTGCAGGTATATTTGGTTATGCAATTATATTTGGTTATGCAATGAAGTCAATAAAATTATGGTTTCAATCCTATACTTTATCCTAATGTTGAACAATTTATAAATTTATGCTTAAAAGATTTCAATATATTGTAGTTTACGATGAAAATTTTAATTTGTTGTGTTGTTACATTTTAATAGTTTCTTCCCAATCTTTGCTAGTCGGTAATATATAAATGTATAACATTAAATTTATAGTAAATATAGTAGGCGTATAAAAAATAAATAAATAATAAATTAAATAATTTGTATTTAAATATTTAGAAATTAAATTTTTTTAATTAACTAAATTAAACAATGTAATACTTTGATGCAATATATATTATATAATAATTAATAAATTAAATAAACTTGTCGTAAAAAATGCTAAATAAGTCATACTATATATGTGCTCATCAAATAAATTCAAGTATTATTCAAAAATTATATTAATAATAGTTTTATTATTAGACGTAATACAACTATAACATCAACTAGAAATAATAAATACAAGCATAATATATTCATTAATACTATAACATATAAATTATAAATAATATAATAAATAATATTTTAATTCATTTTTTGGTAAATAAATAGTAATTAAATAAAATTTAAAGAATTCATTATTTATAAATTAAAAATATAGTGATATTTTTTAAATATTATATGTACTTAAATGTATTTATATTTAGTTATGACTATATTCAATATTTAAATTATTTAAAAATTAAAAAATTATAAATTATAAATATAAAAATATTCAATTACAAATATTAAATGTACTTAAATGTAGTTATATTTAAAATTATAAAAATATTCAGTATGATAAGCCATAAACCATAAATTCTAAAAATAATAAAAATATTCAGCATTTTGTTTTTTTAAAAGTTAAAGAGTTTATTATTAAAAAGGACTATATTTTTTAAATGTTATTTTAGTATTTAAAAAATATTTTTTTAATATTATATGATAAATTATAAATTAGTGTAGGTTCTCAATATCAAATAAATTAAAGTTATATTTATATTTAATTTTAATTTTAAATTTCTACCATGTCATGAATATATACTGAATTTAAAGTATTTAACATTATTAAATATAAGTTTTTTTTAATGTGTAGACATTAGGATATAGGGTTTGAATTTGGAGTTTAGGATTTAGGGATATATTTTTTACCATTAAGATGTAAGATGTAACGTTTAAGTAATAATATTTGAAAATATATTTAAAATTTTTTTCTAAAAATCTTTTTTAACTTTATAAGATTTAATGAGATAAAATGTAAAACATATAATATAATATAAACATACATTATTCATTAAATAATTTAGCAATGTATTAATGTACTTAAAAATAATTTATAGTGAAAAAATAATTTATGAAATATATAATTTTTTTAAATACATATTATATATCATTTATTTTAAATTTTAATATATATATATATATACATTATAACCATATATTTTAAATTTTAATATATATATATTATATACCATATATTTTAAATATTAATAAATATATAAATGAATTATATTTTAAATAATATTTAAAAAAAATGAAGCATATAAAAATTTAATAAAAGGTAAAATATTAAATAATGAATAAAAAATTAATATGTTATTTATATTTGAAATACTATATTGTGTAATGCGTCATAATATTTTATGATCAAATAAATGAAAAATATCTCCTTCTGTCTAAACCTGAACAAAGAGAGGTTTCAAAAACCTTAAGCATTGTGCCCCTACGCATTCTGCAACTGCGTCGGTATCTCTAAAGAAATAATGATGTCATTTTGTTGTTTTTTGATAAATGTGGCATTTAACAAAAGGGTATACTTATGTATATATACTACATTTAATGGTCTTTGGTTATGCACTAATCATTTACCCTATTGTAAGAAAAAAAATTAAAAAACCTCACCTCTGTAAGGGACGACAATGGCTGGAAGAAAAAAATATTTCCGATCAAGGAAGGCGGCGAGGAGGACAAGCCCGCAAGAAATGTATAGCGAGTCTATATCATCACCTACGCCACCAACACCTGTGTTCAACCCTACACCGGTCGCTGCACCAATACTAAACCCTAAACTTATTACTGACAAGGTAGTAGGTACAAAAAATATTTCTGGACTCATCATCCTATCATCAAGGTACGGATAAAGTAAATGCCATTTTTTTTATACAAATAAAACTTAAGACTAATGGTGGAGACGACGACATGGCAATCATGCGGAGGATATAAGCCCAGAGGTGATGATGCATGCTCAGAACCTGAATAACATGCAAAGGAAATGCATGTCCACAACTTTCCCGTGGAACCTCCAAATTCAAATGCGGTATTTTTTTGGGTCTTACTATATTGATTGTAATATATTTAATAATGTTACACTAATATTCTATCATTTATGGTCATTTTTAGGAACTGTTGATTAAGATTGAAAATTTGAAAAAGGCTCTTAAGGAAATCAAAGAAGCTTTGTCTTTGATAACTCAAATCTTGAATCAAAACTCCCTCCTAGCAAAGTGTAGGACTAAATTTGCTAGATTTGCACACTATTTCCACCCCAAAACAATCTGGATTGACTGACCAACTTCGGACAAAGATGATTTTGAGAAAGCTGGACTCGCCCCAACCCCAACCACTGAATTAGGAACCCCCAACACCCCTTGATGAAAATCCCAATGAACAATAGATAATGAAGAGGTTATTCTCTCCAAAAAAAAAAAACCCAAAAATTACTCCACACATTTGGCACAAGCACTAGTTATTACGTAACCAGCAACAAAAAAAAAAAAACATTCCAAGGAAAAGTGTTATAATTCAAGCCCCTTATGTCCCTGACGTAAATTCCAAAAAAATGTAACACTATTTATGTATGTTACTTCTTATATTGTATGCTACTGAAATAGTGCTATTTTGTAGTGGATTAGTACCATATTTAATCTCGACCAACAAATGTCCTTTACAAGTACAGAGATAGTTGTCACTACTTACATATATGGGACAAACAGTGACGAATTGATGATAAATTGGTAAATGTATTGTTTTAACAAACATTCAATGAGTTACTTAAATGTACTTATTTTTTTAGTATCTTTTTTTTAAGGAAGGGGTCTTGATCATACCACACAATGATTACTGTCATGGAAGAAAGACAATTTTTACTAGATTGAAGCCCAAAGATATGGTGGAACAAGATGTAAGTACATACCTATAATATTTCTTTTAATGAAACTATTGACTGCTAATTTTTTAATCTTTTGGTCCTCTGATAGGTTCTGGATTTAGTGGCCTCGTTGAAGACATTTCAGGAAAATTTTAAATTCAATCCATTTGGTGATTGGTTTTGCCCACATCATTTGCAGTAAGTAATTCATTACTAAATTAGTATTCATATTCATATACATATTCATCATAGCATGTATTTATAGGGTTTAGGGTTTAGGGTTTAAGCTATTTGTATTGAGTCATCGGGATACTATTTCGAAAATGATGACAATTATTATCAAGACAGATTTATGGGATGCATTGACTATGTCAACAAGGTGAGCAATGTTATGTCTGAAGTTTCTTTTTTTTTGTTAGCTTTAATATAATTTGCTCATTTAATTTTTTTTAAAATGTTAAAAAGATATATGTACCAATCAATGAGAACAATGTCCATTAGTACCTGCTTGTCGTCGATCTTCAAAACACTACCTTGATAATGCTTGACTCATACCCTTCGTCTGAAAAAGTGGATCACAGAACAAGGATTATAAAGAAACTGGTAGGTTACTTTCTTATAAACATTGAATCTAAGTTTTATGAAACCTTATAAGGATATTAACAATTCGATATGAATAGGCCCTGTGTTTGGAATAAATGTTTAGTCTGTCTGACTTCTATCAATATGATTACATCTTGAAACCACTAGTGTCTAATTTTGATGTAGTGGTACCACAAGGAATAAATGTTCAATGAAGAGAATCATAAGTCATAAATTCATTATTTTTGTCATGTCATCACATGTGGACTCATTACATACCAATAATGCATTTTTCTTATTACAGAAATGACTGCGGTGTATGGGTGGCTATGTGGATGATGGAAAATGATAAATCTGATTTCAATATGCATGTGAGTTTGCAAGTATATACTCATTAATTTCATTTTTGAAAACAGTTTTATGGTATTTAACAATTTTCTTCACATGTAGATTGATGATGGAAGCAGGCTGAAACTTGCAATTGACTTGATCATGAGCCCATACAATACTTCGAGAGATCAGGTCATTGCAAAGGCAAATAGATTTCTTTAGGAATACAGGACTAAAAATTAATTCATATGAAGACTGATGGTGAACAATTTATCTTTCTAACATTTTGTGTGGACCTTGGACCTTTTTTTATTATGCTATTTTTGTGGACAATATGGACAATTACCTTTTTCACTGGATAATTTATTTATATTTCTTTTTTTTATTGGATATGTGTTTATGCTTGTCTTCGACATATTTATTTTTATGGTTTGTATACTATCTTGGATGAATGTACTTAAATTTCGTGGTCATATTATATATTGGGTCTGTTAAATTGGGCTGGATGGATGGATCTTTCAAACAACCTTTCGTCAACAAAGGTCAAATAAGACGAAGGAAAGAAGCGGTGCTATGTTGATTATCAAACATTGATTACCAGCCATAAATTAAAGAGCAAGGAAGGAATAACATTTGACACAGATTACTACCAATTCAGAGGAACCCAAGAAGCTTAGTACCAATTTCGAACAAAGCAAATACTCAAAGTTTATTATTGTTTAATAGGTTTTTAGAATAGAGGGTATCAAATGATACAAGTATCAAATACCTTACTTACGAGGCTTTCAATCAAACGATTTATGTACCAAATACCAAATGCCTTAGTTGTGAGACTTTGTATCAAACCATTTATGTTTCAAAAAGTATTAAATAATTAAGAGGCTCGTATCCATTTGACAACGTTTAAGTTATTTCAGTTTATGTGTAAAGTTTTAAAATGCTTAATCTTGTTGATATCTTTCTAGCTTAACTTATCTATATTTTACACAATTAAATACCATAAAACCACATTAACAATGTATCCATAGAGTTCCCAAAATGAGAAGAGGAATTGACCAATTCTAAAATTCACAACTACAAAAATTACATCCTATTTTAGCGGCAACCATAGTGGCTTTTGAACCTTTCTCAAGTTAAGTCAACAGTAGCTAGAAGTAAAAGAAGGATCATATACTTTTAACATGCAATTTGAAATCACGTACTTACCCCTTCCCCATCCACTGATCAAATAGGTAATGTTGACGAATCTTTTGATTATCGAGTTTCAATTTGACAAGTACCAACAGGTCGAAAAAGACGATAAAGAGGTCCCGCAGTAAAGTAAAAAAAGTTAAAAGTACGACCTATACATCCAACAACGACAACAAAATGCCAAACTCGGACAAATGTGTATATAATCTCACATTCGAACCATCTTTATTTGACTATACACATTATCATTCAAATACAAAATTGAAAATGTTCAAATCTTGCAAACCAATATAAAACAAATGCCAAACCTTATAACAATAGCAATAAAACAACCCAATAAAATTATTCCCAAACTAGATACAATGAAAATTAAGTTTAGATGCATTCTCTCCCGTTTGTTTGCTTCGACTCTTAGCAGTTTCAATTTTTCAATGTCTTGTTCCTTATTTTTTAAATCACATTGCATTTTAGTCAGCTCTTTGCTAGTACTTGAGCATTGGCCACATTGGATTGCATTCATATTCAATTGCATTCCAATATGATGATAAGAAGATGGATCCACCCAATCATAATAATTACATCCTTACAAATTCAAAAATAACATTTTAATCAAAATATAATTTAATTTACAATAAAGCTACTTACTTCATTGTTATAAACACTTCTTCTAGTACATTTGTAGTATCTTCTAGCAGGATTTTTAGTAGACCAAGAGATCTTCAAAATAACAAGTTGTCCACAACAGCAAATCATTGGCTCTAATGACACAACACCACCCATAGGAGACGAATCCGATTAAGAACCCATTTCAAACAGTCTTTAAGAAAATCAATTTAATCCACAATACAAAAACACAAATATTTATATCAATTACAAACCAACAGTAAAAATCTTTAAAACTACTTGCATGCAAACTCAGATGAGGGAATACAAACAACAGATGTAACGGAAGGCAAGGCAAGGTAAGGCAATGTCACCAACAAATGGATCAGAAAAACAAAAGGGAGAAGTCGATGGTAATAATAAAGACCATTCACGAAAAAGAAAAAAATAACTGTACAAACAAAAGATGTACCAAAAAACAAAAAATATTCCTAACCAAATAAGGGTTCCAAGAGGTACAACACAAACCTTACCGAAGCGCAGCGGAACAAGTTGGAGTAGAGCAGAGCATAGTGGAGCGGAATGGATCAGAGCGAAATAGGCATGAACAGAGCAAAGAGCGGAAGGAAGCATGAAAACAGCAAGCAAAATCAGGGAAAATCATATTAATGTTCAAACACTTTACATATAACTTAACTCAACATCTTTTTTAAAAAAAAAAAACAAACTAAAAAAATTAATTAATATTAAAGGATTAAACTACAAATACCATCAACTAAATTCTCATAAAATAGAATCAAAATATAAATATTTTATTTTTATTTTTTTAATATAAAAATTAACTATAATAAATAATATTAAATATATATTTATTTTTTATTACTTAGAATATGATATAAAAAAACTAAAATATTAAAAATATAATGTTAAAATATATAATTATCATTGCTCTCTTTTAAAAACATGTTTGGTTTTTTTCTCCCTTGCAAGTCTCTCTTCTAAACGCAAAACCTTGAAACTAAAGAAGTTCACAACAAGAACATTATTGGCGACTCACCGCGGTGTTGGCTCCGGTTTCACTGTTTCAGCAGAGACAAGCAATTCTGCACATAACAGTTTGCACAGTTGCGGCCATGAATTGTACAATTATATTTATATACAATGATGGTTGATTTCATACTAGCTTCCGTTGGATAATGATTACTGAGATTTAATTTAAGTAAAAGAATTATAATTTAATAAACAGTTTTAATTTTATTCATTAAGATATTACTTTAAATTGAGTGTATTTCGATTAGAAATAAAAATATATGTTATTTTAATGATTGATTATATTTAATTATTATAATTGATTATATAAAATAAAATTTAATTTATATATATATATATATGTTAGGTTTAATTATTTTGTTTGAACTATTTAACTATTTTTATATAAAAATTAGAAAAATAGAAAAATAATATAAAAATTATGTGTAATAATTTATTTTGTATTTTAAAAATATCATATTATCTATGTATTATATCAATATTTCTAAAATTAAATAAATTTATAAATAATTAAAATAGAATATAAGTAGTGAATATTTCTATTATTGGTGAATATATTGTTTGGTTTAATTGAAAAGAAAAGGACAAGAAAGAAACTATAACAAAAACTATATCTTGAAAAAAAGAATAAAATCGTATAAAAGCATTCTCTTAAGTTTCAATCTTAATCATGTCATCTGCGACTTTATTTTTATTTTTTAAAATACGAAGGACATTTTATTCCAGTCATTGTCATTGCGAGTGCAGTTCACATTTTTTTATAATAATAATAATAATAATAATAATAATAATAATAATAATAATAATAATAATAATAATAATAAAATAATTTAAAGTTGGTTAGTTGGTTTTCATGATGTGCGGTTTGTAGTGTCTATTATATTTGTAGTGTTTGTTTGGCATAACTTTTACTTTGTTTATATATATCAGCATAATATATGCTTTGTACAATTTATTTCTTTATTAAAAAAATGTCGAGTCTTTTCAATTAGAAGAAATGCTTTCATATATTTATTTTCTTTAACTAAACCATAAATATTAAATTTTAATAAATGTTAAAAGAATTTAGAAATTGAGAAGGAATAACGGATTTCTAAAACTATGAAGAGAGAAGGTTTTATTCTCTATTATAATCATTAGTTGACATTATTTATTGATCACAATAAAGATTTATATATATATATATATATTTTATTATTAGCATTAGGTAAGGAGGCTTATTAGCAAATATAACATTTGTAAGAAGTTTATTTTGCATTTCTAAATTTTTGTGTTCGACAAACCTGAACAGTTTTCTTTTACATAGGAATATTGTGTTTTCAACAAATTTAAAACAATTTCCTTTTACATGGATTATGCTCGTGGCAGAGGAGGTTTCTCCCTTCACATCATATATCTTCTTGTCATTAATTATTTTTGTTGATAAAGATATGACCAATTTTTCATTAAAAAACACTAGATCACCTTTGTCTTTGAACATCTATCTTTGAAACTTAGTCACCATCATCCCTATTAGCAAGTTTTGGTGGAATCTACATTTTTCTACTAGTGAATACTTTTATTAGTAAATAAATATTATATTATATGAATAAAAATAAAAGAATAAAAACCTTAAAATTAAATAAAATATTAAAAAATTGATAACACAATTTTGAAATGTTAAAATTTAAAAGTTAATTTCAAATTAAAATCGATTACAACAGCAATAATATTAAGATTTGATTTATCTAAAAAAAATATATCTTCAAATCTGTTATAGTGAATATTTAAAATTTAAATTAAATTAATATTTAAAAAAAATTAAATGTTAATATAGGAAAAATCATATGACTTAATAAAGATGAAAGTATCTCATATAAATACTTTATTTTTAAAAATAAAAATTTCAATTTAATATATAAATTCAAATAATTAATCATTAAAAATAAAATATAAAATAAAATTTAATTAAAAATAGAAGAAAAACTTTTAGTTATATACTTTCAAAATTTTCTTAAATTAAATAAGTTATTTCTTTGATAAAGAAAATTAATCAAAGAATACAAGTTAGTTTTCTAATAAATAGCAAACAAAATTATATAGTATCTTTCACTTATTTTGCAAATAATTAGAAAAAAAAAATTATTTTCAAACATATTCTTAAACTTTAAAATAACTTTTAACATAAAAAAAATCTAAACTAAAAATATTAAAAATAATTACAGTCACATGAGATTAATCAAAAACATATTCAATATTTTTTTTAATTTTGATTATCCATAAATTTTTCTTAATTTATATAAAAATATAATATTATATACTGTTTTTAATTATAGAACTTTATACAAATTTTTTATAATACTATATGCATAAGAAAGATCAAAATAATATAAAATAAAAATATTAAATATTTTTAATAAATCTCAAAAAATAAATGTAGTTTATCCAATATATTATTTACTATAAATTCATATTACTATTCATACAATATATATATATATATATATATATATATATATATATCCTTTTAATTTTTCTTCAACACTCACCAATCATCATATTTCACACTTTTCACTTTTTTTCCTTTTTATTATATAAATCTTTTGTTCATATTTATATTAAAAAAATAATTTCTCCTAACGAAGCTATGACTATACTTCACATTAGATTTCAAACATCCGAGTTGAATATAATCTTTAAAATGATGCGGATGAATTTTATTCAGTGTGTATTTGTTTTAAAGTTAACTAAAAATAATTTTCATAAAATTTATTCTGAACCATTAAAAATAATTAGGATGCTTTTAAATTAATTTTTAAATTTTTTTATTGAAATGTATATACAGGTTAAAAAATTAATGCCCTAATAGCAGTACAAGGGCTGAAAACTTATGGAAGGCATGTTTGGCACCAGAATTGGGTTCACATTGAAACAAGGATTGGTCAACACCCAACGAATATAGGAATTAGGAACATCTGGTATTGGAGTGAAGTCTTGGTCAACATCAATATTTTGCCTTATCCCAACTCTATCCTTTTTAGTTTCAAATCATTCTTGCTTTTAAAACTATAGTTAGCTTGTCACTAATTAAACTATACCACTCACTTTTAAATATTTCAATTCAAATGAATTAATTTAATGTCACGTGCAAAACCAAAGATATAATTCTTTAAAAACACGATACCGTCTCTAATCAGAATTCTTTAATTTTTATGAAGAAAGAAACATGCGTTGACAGAAGAGATGCTAGTCGATGTCATTGAATTGTATGCTGCTAACACTAATTTTGGAAGACCTCTAAAATGAGTATCATTATTCAATTTTAGACGTTGCACGAAACATTAAAGATATTGTTTCAAAAGTATTTTAAAAAATTTGGTTAAAAATTTATTAAATCTATCTTATTTAAAATAATTTAAATTCTTTCAAAAATAAATATTGAATATTTTATATTTTTATAATAAAAACTTTTAATATTTTTTTACTTTTGTTTTCTTAGTATTTATCCTAATTAAATCAAGTAAGTTTTTTTTAATTCTGATTTATTATTTATTTTTTACCTTAATTTTTTTAAAAAATATTTTTAATTAAGTCTTAAACAATTTTATCTTAATTTTTAATTATCAAAAAGATATTTTATTGAATATATTTGTATTTAAAAAGAAACTAGAGTTATTTGTACCTATATTTATAAGACTGACTAAGTTGTGATTTGTGACAAGATTTAGTGCTTTCAACAAGTTTTCTTTTTATTTTTATAATTTATTAGACTTTTCATTTTATAAATGTATTTTAAATAAAAAATTAGTCACTAAAGGATTGATTTGAAACTTTATTTATACTTTAGTTGATAAGATTTCATTTGTTTGATAATCAAAAAATTAAAGTGTTGTCCCTTTATTAAAATAAGACAAAAACTGAAACAGTTGATCTAAAGGGAACCACATAAAATTGAATCTAATTGGTTTTATTATTTTTATACCGATCTAAATCAACCTATAAGTATTTTTTATGATTGTATAAAATAAATTTTTACCTTAAAACCAATCCAAATTGAATGGTGAACACCCTTCTTGCTACACCTTCACTTTCGGCAGCACATGCAAACAAGGCAAGAAATCTCGCAATAGAGTTCTTCCATATTCTTATCGTTACAATGCTCACTTCTAAATCATTAACAAACTTCTACATTGATAGAGTTCCTCATAGCAAAGTTTTCTGACACGATGTCAGATCTCACTGGTGACCAATTGGTTCATTAGTAGACCTAAATTCACAAACTAAACCACCTAAAACAACAAACCAAATTTTATGAGGGTTCATGTCTAAATCCAACGTGCTTAATTGTATTTAGGCATTTTTTTTAACATCCTTTTTTTACTTTTCATTAACACCCCTTTGTTTAAAAAAAATGTTTTCAAAATTACCTTTTTGAAAATATATAAAATATACTATTAAAACTCAGTTTCCGAAAATATATTGTATATTTATATTTATACCGAATAATACTTCTAAAATTTAATTTTCAAAAATTAATCTCCGAAAGTTACAATTCGACAAGGTGCAATACAAGTGATTCATATGTTGATCCGAAAATTATAACGTATGTGCTTTATAAACAATTTTTCTAGAAGTTAAAAAGTCATATGTTATCGGGCATTAGTTAGTTTTAGGAAATTAATTTTTAAAAACAGATTTTATACATTTTTAAAGGAGTAATTTTGAAATTAATATTTTTAAAAAACAAGGAGCGATGCAAAGAGTTAAAAAAGATCCCCGTATTCATTGAGAGGAGCTTCATAAAAATATTTATGAAGGCCCAAGTCTGTGAGATGTTATTATTGCTCCTTGGTTAGAATTACAGGCAACTACATATGCATAACCATAGTAATTAAAGGGAAAGCGTTGGGTAAGAATCAAGGTATTTTACAATCGGATTGGATTTAATGAATCTGGTTAAGATGTTGTTTCAAAATTCAACAGCTCAATCGTAATCAAACATGATCGAAATAATATTAATTAAATATTATTTTTAAAATATATAATAATAAAAATAATAATATATTAATATTATAATTTTATATAATTAAAAATTATATATCATCTTAAAATTTTAAATTTAAATTATATATACAAGATTAAATAAAATAAAATTTTATTTTATTTTTTATTATAGAAGTATTAAAATAATATTATTTTAGATATAAATTAAATTTTTAATCAATTTTATTGATTCGCCAATTTACCAATTTTTATTGATTTTACAATTTTTGTTACTAGTTATTTAGTAAAATAATTTTATAATTTAAATAATCAAAAAGACAACCAGGTCAACCTTTGATCGTCGGGTTCGATTCAAATTTCATAACCATATGATCGAAGACACAGAAAATTTGAAAAACAAACGATTAGAAATTGTTTTAAGACGTGACACATTTCCCGGTGGAGAGAAGATTCCTCTTATTCATTTATTTATTAAATAGTCTTAAAAATTTTGTATTTGCTATACGGCCCATTTTATGTAATATGTTGCATTCTTCTTTCCGTCAGTGTCAAAGTCATCATCGTCGACATCCACGGATGACGATTTTACCTCCGACTAAGTCTCCAACTGTTAACCACCGAGCACCACCAACCCTGAAAACCAGACCACCATCATCGACAACCATGCATGCATTGTGGTGGGAGATATTCATGCTGTCGTCAAGCTGAAACAAACAGCCCTCGAACATGTGCATGCCACAACAAACTCCATGTCACCAACCTTATAGAAACGAACAATAACCACAACCAAACACTACCAAGTTCCCCATTACTTTCAACGAAGGCGACACCCTTCGCAAATGAAACCAAACAAACAGCCCTCGAACATGTGCATGCCACAACAAACTCCATGTCACCAACCTTATAGAAACGAACAATAACCACAACCAAACACTACCAAGTTCCCCATTACTTTCAACGAAGGCGACACCCTTCGCAAATGAAACCAACGAGAGAACCAATTACCTTCGCGTTTCTCCCTCCATTTCAGCCCTCGCCATGCCGAAAAAAGCCCCCTCTCCCAGCCCCAAACCTTGTGATCACTTAGGTAGAGGTGATCTTTCCTCTTCACTCTCTCCATGCAGTCACCACTGAATGTATGAAAATAAACGGCAAAGTGATGATATCCTTGCATGGTAGCCTCGGGTGGTAGCTAAGGTCTGGGGTCTATAGGAGGCAATGATGATCTTATTGATGTTTGCAACCATCATTCCGGCGACGAGGGTGGAGGAAAGGGAGATGGTTGGGCGAAAGCATAATAAGGTTTGATTTTTGGGACTGTAATATAATTTTTAAAGTATTTTTTCTTATGCAATCTCAACCGTTATCAGTGACTGTGCTTTAATGGACCACCGATGGATGGAGAAAATATTCGCTTATCCATGTTACGAGGCGTCTTAAAACATGCAGATAAGGTAATCCATCTTAAAAGTGCCTCGGCTCATTCATTTTGTAGCATCTATATTCGAGTATATTTTCATGCCGTTGTTTATAATTGTTTGAAATCTTTGATGTTGGCTTGATATAACTCCTATTCCATTCACTTCCTAAACAATATCCAAACAACAAAATTGCCATCTTTATTTCATTATATCTGTTGCATTCCATTTCACTTACCATTAAATATCCAACATAGCTTTAAAAATTTGAGAACATGTCAGAATATATCTTGAACTACAATATCAGCTGAATGGAGGTAAAAATGGGGATTGACATGCCGTTCCCAAAAACGCGCTACGAGATTGGTTAAGATACTCATGACTACTTCAGATGGTGCTCGAACAAAGATGCCATCTCAATCTGTAACACAAATAACAGAGGTACATGAAACATTTATTCAACTAACCCGTTTAGCTTAGCAAAAATTACAAGCAAGACAACTCTAACGGGCATTTCATGAAATCATAGGACAAGTGCCAATGATTGTAGCTCACCTAGAACCTGTTTCAATCTCTGATAAATAAATGTCAGGAATAATTGAGAATGCTAACCCCATATGTATTAGTTTATTTTCCTTTATTTGACAACTACGTTGAAAGTTGAAAGTGGTCGCATAATGTCAAACCCTCACATTAGAATAAGATTTTGAGATATGGTTGAGTACGTAGGCTTAGATTAACTTGACAAGAGGCTAAAATCTTAAAAGTTTCTAATAATTGACCATTTTATCTCAAAGCTGGATGAGGCACTATGTGTAAGTCAAACTAACATAAGTAGCATCCCACCCATTCCTGCTCCAAGCGGACTTTACCCGGATGTTATAAACAGGTGATGTATGCTTAATAGCATCTTTAATCCCTTTGCCATGGCTAATGTAAAGGTGTCCAAATAATCTTTTGGCTCAAATTTAATCCCTAATCTTTTGAATTGCAGGGATTAAATCCTTCCATCAGTTTTCATCTACCTAAGATCCTCATTTTCTATCCAAAACCTCCCCAAAATTTTGCCTAAAATCAGAAAATCTCAAATTTTTTCCCTTTTCAAAATGTGAACCTCACTTCCTACACTATCCTTCAAATTTTCACCAAATTTTCATAATGTAAAGCTTCAAATCATTTTCAATCCCAAATGCGTCCAAATCCCCAAATTATTTGAGCAGAAAATGAGACTTTAGATTGGATAAAAGAAACTAACAAAAGGACTAGATTATAGGAATAAAAAAACAGTGGTGAAATTAAATTTGAGTAAATAAAACATTATTAAGAAAAATCATGCATTAGACAAAGTAGAGGGACCAAAAATGCAATTCACTCTTCTAATAGAAAAAGAAGTTCACTAAGAAATAGATATACTGTTGGAGATGCAACAAAACTGCCCATGAGCTTTACCTAACAATACAAGTTTTTATGATAGTTAGCTCATGACATAGTATCAAAAGAGCATCTTAGAGCTATAATAAAATCATTCATGAACCTTCACCTAACAATTTAAGCTTAGATTAACTGGTTCATCACATACAAAGATAGGAGGATAAGATACATGAAAACTAAGACAGGCAATCACAATGAGTATAAATTTTATTTAGATAGCTTCATGTATTTTTAAATGATTATTGCATAATAACATCATAATATCAAGTTGTCAACTTACAGCAGTCAATGCAGCCTCAGCACCCTTATTCCCAGATTTTCCACCTGCTCGATTTAGAGCCTGCAGTTAGCAAAAAAAGAACAAACAAAAATCAAGGTAATCATAACCTTTAAGGCTCATCAGTAAATAAGAAATTTGGTAACTTGCAAAGCAAATACTATAGCATAAGCTTTACCTGATCCATGTTATCACATGTTAGGACACCAAATATGCATGGAACACCTGCAAAGGCATCTCAAATGCTTCAATTTTCCATGTTGATGGCATTGAATTAGAAAAAAAAAAGTGAATAACAAATACGGACAATAGCAATAAATGTCCCCAATCAAAAACCAAAAGAAAAAAGATCAGGTGTTCGCTTGCTTCAATTTTCCATGTTGATGGCATTGAATTAGAAAAAAAAAAGTGAATAACAAATATTGACAATAGCAATAAATGTCCCCAATCAAAAACCAAAAGAAAAAAGATCAGGTGTTCTCTTATACTGACTGGCTTAGAGGAAACATAAGTTTAAGTATTTTATCCAGTGAAGACCAATCGTAAGGTTAATTAACACAGGTATTGGGTGGCTGATTTAAAAAAAATAATCATTTATAAAATAATTCTCACATTTCAGGAGTTTCTTCTCAATATTGATTCTAGATTCTACAAAGACAAGTCACCTTACCAATGTTGCATGCATATTTTATTTTCAAGAAAACAGATAGCAGATGAACACTCAAGCCTGATTTGTTCATATCAGGAGATTACAATATACATTAATGGAATACCACCTGAGTTTAGACCAGCTGAAAGTACTCCAGATGCTGCTGAATTAGCAACTGCATCATAGTGGGTTGTGTCTCCTCGTACCTGTTAACAACACATTGGTCACAGTAGAAGCTCGAATTAAGTAGACATAAATACAGGTAATGAGTACTCATTAATCATAAAAAATTTATAAAAGAATTTTATTTATTTGAAAAGATTTATCATACCACAGCTCCTATGCATAAGATTGCATGATATTTGCCTGATTTTCCCAGTCTGGCAGCAACAACACCAATTTCAAAACTACCAGGCACCCACACAACCTAAGGGAGAAGGGAAAGCAACAAGTTTCTGTCAGCATTCGCTGCAAAAGAAAGTGATGTTAAAATTCAGGACAAGGCAAGTCTGTCCCAATTCGTACAATATATAATGAACATTTTTATCCACTAAAAACAGCAGCAGGTATATCTTTTGCTTAGAACCATGACCAATGGTGAAATAATTCTCTGACTAACACACCAAACCAACCCAAATAGATGAAATAAATGAAAAAGATTGTGTTAAATAAAGATAGAAAAAGGTAAACGTTTCCAAATTTCAAATATCAGACTAAAGATAGGAGAGTAGCAAAAAATGAAAAGACTGGCCTCTTGTTTTAGTCAAGGAAGCAGGGACACTTCAAAATAATAGCTGTGTCATGTTCTACCAGTGGCAAACATGTATGCATCCAAGTTAGACTTTTTGAATACTCCTAGCTGCATTTTACAATTGTATTACTTATATTTTTTAAATGTTTACACCATACAAATAAGAATATTTAAAAAGGTAGCATTGTATTATGTCTACAATGGCTTGTGCTCATTTCCAAAACAACAATTCTCTTTTATAATTTACAATTTGTTTTATATTAATTTTATATTTTCTATTATAATTGTATCATGTCCTATGATTTTTAAAATTTACCCTATTCCTGTGTTCATGTCAAATTATGGTCCTACTTCACATCCATGCTTTTTAGGTTTTAGCTTATTATGAAAAGCATGCATAAGTTTGTGTTACTTCATAGTTCAATAAAACTGAATATTTTACAGAAGAGAAAGAGTAAAATAAATTTTCAAAAAAAGAGATTAAGAGGAGATCCATGGGAAAAACACCAGAAGAACTTAACTATTAAAGCCACAGAATACTAGCCAAATAACAAAAGCAACATTGCAGATTACAAACAATTAATATTCCAAGAATTTATATGACAGCTTACTTACATCAATGTCCTCATCTTGAACTGAATAATTCTTGAAAGTACTCAAAGCTCCCTCTAAGAGCGGCTTGGTAACGATTTCATTAAACCGTGCAACAACCTAAAAGGAGAACAAATAGAAGTGGGTGAAGAAACATAAAACAATAAGAAAATTTCATGAATACAATCCAGTTTGAAGTTGAAAACCATTGCAAAATCTTGAAGCAGCATATGATAACTTCCTTACGGTTGAATACCAAGTTGTTTCTCTATTTCATACTCTCACCTCCAATGTTTATACTCTGCACAACCATACCCTTTGCATCTTCCATTCTCCACAAAATTCTTTCACATCTTTGAATTTTTATTAATCAAAACATTAATCAATCATCAAGAAGCTTTAGAAATGGAATCTCCTCTTACTGTGTTTCACTATTTTTATCATCTCCATCTGAGGACAATAGGATTTGGGCACTAGACTCTGTTGGAGTTCCTCACTCATTCTCTGATAGGAAAACTTTTTTCTTGCAATCCAACTTAAGTTCAAGATTCCCTCTAATGTGAAGCCTTCCATTGGGCCAATTGTGTTTAATAGCAAGGTTGTCAAAATCAAGATTTTAAGTGGGATCAGAAAAGGGAAAGAAAATCGTAAATCACAGAATCGTGAAACGGATCGTAAGATCTTACTAACATGTAAAATTAACATAGATAATGTAAATAAACCTCTAAATTGTATCATTAACTAAACTTAACCTGAAAATTCATAGGCAAAACATCCAGAACTTAGCTAAAACAGGGAATGGAGCAACAGAGATTAAAGCCATGTTTTTCATCACCAGCCCCATTACCACCAGCAGTAGAACCACCAGAAGCCATGTTTTTCATCCAAATTCTGAGAACACAACCACAACAAAACAGTGAACAAAGGCAGGCAGGTTGATGTTTGGTCTTTGGAGGAAGAAGAGAAGCGAAAAGAGGAGAAGCTGAAAAGGTTGGATGTCAAGGGATTATAGCACAAATTCTTGTTTTGGCATGTTTGGATGAATCATAACCGATTTTCATGAATCATAAGTTCGTCACAGCTTGCTTTGGTTTAAAAACATACAAAAGAAATTGGGTTGGTAAACTGCATTGTGAAACCTGATTTTGAACCCACAGGATATGCAGCAACCCAATTTCAGATCCACATCACACTACAGAGAACACATACAATTCTGAACTTGTCTACGATTTCACGATCCAAAACGGCGATCCCACAAAATTAAGATTTCACATGCGACCCAAATCGTGCCATCCACTAAAGATCATATGATCGTGCGTTTCTAAGATTAAACTCACGATTTTAACAACAATGTTTAATAGATTAATATAATACAAATGATTTGGTACCAGTTGGCAGACCACACAAAGCTCTCCCAATGTGTGCTGCACTGTTAACAAATATGGTATGGACTTTTAGTATTTTGGGGGAAACTAGAATTGTTCAAATATTTGGATTAATTTCTAATAAACCATTTTAGAGGTTTTGGGAGGAGTAAAGTTGGCAACATCCTTTGGTGGTGTGTAATGCATGCTTTTCCCCACTAGGTAGAGTTACCTACATATGGACATCAATTCTTCTTACTAGTGCCAGTATGGTTCTTCTTCTCACTTGACCAAGCCACCTTAGGCAAGATTATATAATCCTTTCCTCAATAGATGCTATCCCTATTTTCTCTATAATGCATTCATTCTTGCTCTTTGATTGTCCCATAAGTCCAATCATCCACATGCTCATGTGGAAGTACTGGAAACTGGAAAGTTCGCAAAGGTTATGGCCCAAGAAAAGTATGAAACATTGTTCCTTTCATAACTAACAACATGTAGGTGCAGCATTGGAACCAGACTACCATAATTACTAAAAAGCATTGCAAGAGTTTGAAGCATGAAATACTTCAGTATTTATATTTCTGGAATACATACCACAGCAAAACGAAGTCCATGGGTTCTGGTAACAGAACCAGTCAGATGCCGCACAGCAGCTGTCTGCAAAAGCGATGATCGACCTTTGCTCTGAACAGCAAGCTGCGGTTTAATTTCTGAAACTAAAGAAGTGAAAAACAATGAATTGCTCAGCCACCAAAACAGCTTAAATGCAATAAAAGAAATGACCAAAGTTAACAGAGTGTCAAAGCATCCTGAAATTCTTTATTCCTTGATGAACAGTTTTAATCAAAATTTCAACAAATTGATTCTTCATTATGTTAATTGACAATCATCAAAACAGAATAAAGGATAAGGAATATAACCTCGCACAGAATGGGAAAACGAGAGAGAACTTGGGGCTTTAGGAGCGTTGTGAAGATGTAAGATGTTACCACTGCCGCAAGGACGATCTTGGCCATCATGATGCACAAATCGAAGCCGAGACTGATGGTTAGGAAGGATACAATCGGTAGAAACAAATGAAGTCATTCTTTTGGTCTAAAGATGAGAGCACCGTCTTCCAAATACAATATATATCTAGAGGCTAAAAGCTACACAACAAACATCTTTTTGTTTAAATTTCCATGCATAGAATTACAGAACAGAATTCAACCCGAACCAAAAGAAGCATACGATAAATGAATATAACCTATAACCTAGAATATTAAAAAATGCAGTAGGATAAACTTCTCATAAAATATTTTCCACATCTTTATTAAAAAAAACCATGTTCATCTTTTCAATTTCAAAATGATGAGATAAAATCTTAATTTGAATCATCAACTACTTCAAACATTCCACCACAAACAGAGTCGAGTAGAATAATTTAAATTTGAAGATGGAACAGAGATCCAAAGCCAAGAACAAAAACTTAGCTCAAACTAGTTGTATGAACAAAATTGTTAGCCGCGTTGAATAAATAAATAAATTGGTACTAACCACTTCGAAATGGAGCAGACGGCGCGGCGGAGGGAGATGCAATGAAGCACTCGTGGACCGATTCATGGATATTGTTTTCTACATTATTATTTTTTTTTAATTTTTTTTTTTTTTTTTTTTTTTTTTTTTTACTTTCACATTCCTTTACTTTCTTTCTTTTTTTTTCTAAATTATTATTCTAAACTTGTTTTTACTCTTGTCGTGTTCTTGTTTTTTATTGTCATTTGAGTGGATTTTTAAAACTAAAATTCTGGAATGTATGTAAAAAGTTATTTAGTATATTCTGAAATTAAAATTTTTAAATGTGAAAAATATGTTTCAGAATTCTAGTTTTGAAATAAATTTTAATTTTAATTTTTTTGTATTTTAAAATTTTATTTTTAAAATAAATATTAAAAAATATTTTAAAATTTTAGCGAAATATTAAAAATATATTCATGATGAAATATAAAAAAATTAGAATATATTTTTTATATTTTAAAATATATTACTAATAAAAGTCTAAAATATAAAATAAAAATTCATCATTTCATATAAAAATTACGAAAAGTATATACGGAGATTTAAAAAGAAATAATCTTATTTTATAAATGGATTACGATGAATGGGCAAGGCCATCTGGACCCAAAAAATGGTAAAAAAAATTAAAATGATTATAATAAAAATGATACAAACCAATCTCTCACTTGTAAAATAATCAAAGAAGGATAAATTAATTAATTAATTAAAAAAATATATGAAGTGGGAGCAGAAAAAAATGGGGTTGGTATTAAATACAGTTTAATTTTTCTTTTCTCGTTTTGTTCACATGTTACTTTTATTTATGCTAGTTGACATATTTTTGGTTTAAAATAATTCATTTTTAGTAATTTTAGTAGATAAAGGATATATATTAACAAAAGTTTATTTTATGTTAACTCATAAGAATATTATTTTTATTTTTTGCAGTAACCATGAATGTACTTTTTTAAGGATATCATTTTTTATCTTAACTATATTATATATTTTTAAAGTTTTTTTACTAAAATTGTCACATAATATTTTCTTAGTTAGAAATATCATCTGGCATTAATTTTGATTTCCATTCCTATATTTTAAAATTAATGCTTCATTCATTTTTTGTTTTCTTGTAATTTATTATATCTGATTTTATTTTATTTTACATTTTATAATTCAATATTTTACACTTATTTTGTGTTTTTGTAGTTTCTTTTAAAAAACCATAATAAGTATAATAAATTTTTGTAAATTAAATAAAAAATTATTACATATATATTAAATAGATAAAATAAAAAATACATTAATATACTATCTATTTAATGTTTTTACTTAGATATGATTTTTTTATAAATGTTAGTAAAAATAATATTGAATTAATTTTTAAAAAAAATTATACATTTCACTGATAAAATGACAGAAATTTCTGAATAATATATTTATATAGTTATGGGATGACAATTATTACATACTTTAGCTTTATAAAAAGTATTTATTTTCGTAATAGCAGTTAGTCAACGGAGAGAAATATTTTTTAAAATAAATATTTTATTTAATTAAAATTTTAAAATTTATAAATAGAAAAAATAAAATAAAAATTATGTACCTTCAAACTCTTTTAATTTTTATATAACACAAATTATAAAAATTATTAGAATTCATAATTTTTTTATTTAAGTACTAGTATAAAAGTAGATTAAATATTATGATTTTTGCAAGGATGGGTAAATATAAGAAATATGATATACACAAATAAGTTATAGAATATATTTTAATACTTCAACCCTTTTTTATCCTCTGCAATACATTAATTTAATCTTCTAACTATTTGTGCTATTAAGTTATTTAAATATAAAATGTTATAAAATTATTTTTATTTTAATTTATAATTCAATAAAATGACCAGTTTTAATGTTATTTAAGATATTTAATTGATGTGGGAACTTTCTTATATCAAAGAAATTTTTTAGAAACTAACTAAATATTCTAATATTTATTAAGTAGTTGATAACAATTCATTTATTAAAATAGTGTAATATAAATAAAAATTATTTATGCTATTATTAATATATTTTAAATAAATAATAATATAAAAATAAAATATTATAATTTTGTAAACATGCACATAGTATGGATGCAAAATTTAGTTAACTGTTAATTTTAAGAAAATTATTAATTATAGGACAACGCTTTGAACACCTGTATTATTGGTTTTTAAACTTTCACCTGAATTTTATTTTATTGTCTAAAGTTCCTAAATTGTTATAGAAGTTCAAAATGTTGTTGTTTATCATCTGCTAGCAGAAAAAATTTATGTCAGTTATTTTGAATATTTTACACAGAATCCCATCCATAAAAGATACGTGTAGATTTTAAAATCAAAATGAATAATAATATAGTTAAAATATATCTTAAGTTTAAAACAAGGTTTTAACCCTAATTGAAAAATAGGAAAACGAATTTGAGTGATTTGACCACCATAATCAAATTGCTTAAACTATCGTATTCAGCAAATTAGCATACCTGTATTAATTCTCCAAACAGAACAACCCATTGAAGCAAAGAGATGATCAAATATTACTTTCTTTCTTATCTTTTATTTCTTAATTCTATGTCTTCAAATACTTTAATCCAAACTCAATTCCCATTATTTATCAATCATTACTTCCATTCACATCTTTTTATTTTATTTTATTTATTTTTTAAAGTTTTTTATTTGAGTTTATTTTTTTATCATCTTTTAATTTTTATTATTTATTATTAAATAAATTACTTTTAACCCGTTATCAAACAAAATAGTTCAATTTTCTCAAGTAGGTTAGGGTTAATTTTTATATAAAAAATTATTATTATTTAAAATTAAATGAAATTATAAATGTTTGTATTTTTTAATATGGTTTTAATAATAAAAATACTTTAAGAAAAATAAAAAATCTATAGTTGATGTCATATTTTTTACTCCATGAAAATTATGAAAAGTAAATCTCAATGAATTATAAATGACAAATAATGTATAACAAATTCAAAACAATTTACAATCTTAAAATAGCGTTACTCACATAATTGTATTTAAAATATCAAAATAAGTTTGTCACACATAAATCAATGTTATAAAATTAATTTATTTTTAACAATTTTTTCCAACTAAGATGTTATATTTTATATACGTGGACATTAACTTATGTTATCTCCAACAACAAGTTCTGTTATATCAATAGGTAAAATCCATTTAACTTTATAAACTTATATGATTATATTACCTACTCTATTTTATTGTTTATTTAGAAATTTTGTTTCTTAAAATTTTTGACTAAAGATCTTAAAGTAGTTTTTTCTTTACAATAGATATATCAATTTGACTCATCAAATTCATAAAACTCACCTTATAACATGGGTTAAGGTTAAAATGGGTTAAGGTCAAAATAGTTTACAACTTCATAAAAACTCATGTTATAAAAGGCTATTAAATCATATGGAGTTAGCGTGAACTTCATTTTTTTTTTCTTTAAATTTTTTCTTAAATTTTTTTTCTCTAGTTTATTTTCTTCCTTTAAAATAAAATAGTAATAAAAAATTAAAATAAATAATAAAATTTAGAGAGGAGAAAAAAAACAGGAAAAAAATATAATTTTAGAGATAAAAAGATAAATATATTAGAAAAAAAGATAAAAGTATAAAAAAAAGTTAAAAAAGAATTAGAGAAAAAGAAAATTTTAAAAACAAATGAAAAAATATTTAAAAAATATAAAATTTAAAAGAAAGAGAAAAAAATTAAAGAATAAGGATGAGGTGAAATCTTAATTTTCTTAATTTTTGTTTGTTGAATTTTATATGAAATCCAACGATATTAGATGTCCAAATTGTGTTGTTTTTGTTTGTGTATTGTAAGATTTTTTTTCATATGGTTTATAGTTCTAAGTCTGTATGGCTATATAGAAATGAAATAATATTTCAAAATGTAATTATTATAATTTAGAGATGTTGAATACTGAGAATCTGGTTTTGGAACAAAGATAGAGTAAAAAGAATTAAGATAATTTTTTAAGATTAAATATATTTTTAATTTTATAAAATTGATAATTCTGATTTTGGTTCTTAATTAATTTTTTAAATTCTTATAAAATAAAAAATTATATACTTTTTAATTCTTAGAAGAATATTACTTTGGTTAAATATAAAGATTAAAAATAAATAAAATTTAATTAAAAATTAAAATCAAAGTTTTATAATTTTATTAAGATTAAAAACATATTTTTAAAAAAATTATGACTAGATACTTGTTTAAGAGTTATTAGATCTTTGTAATCGTTATCCTAGTCCCAAATATTTGTTTAAGAGTTAAAGTTGCTTTGTATTGTGTTACTTATAATATTTGACTAATAAAAATGTATTTTTAGTTTAAAATTAAATTTATCTTGTTTTATTTATTTGTGGTTAACCATTTGTTGATAATATTAGTTTTTGTTTTTATGCTATTTAGTATAAATGCCTCTTAAACTTAATCATTTCTTTTTTTCATATTTATCTTTTATTATATCTTCTTAAATATATAATTTTTTTATATATTATTTAATCTTCTTTACAGTTTATAATTATTCGTTTTTTCTACATATTTTTTTCTTTCATTTTTTTAATTTTTTTTTTCTTTTCTTTAATTTTTTTCTCTTTTATAAAATATATATTTTTATCATTTTTACACTTCAAACTATTTACTCCTTGGTTAGGAAACAATTAAATCTATGTTTTGACTTTTGAAATTAGAAAAAAAAAAAAAAACAAACAAGAAATTAAGAGACTAACTTACGAAGACTGTACCAGTAATTTTTTTTAATAGATTTTATGAGAAAAGATTAAAAATATTACGTATATTAATATATAAGAAAGTAAACAGTGAACAAAATAAATGATATATTGAATAAAAAAAAAAGAAGTCTTATGATAAAGAAGTGCAATAGTGTTTGACTTGTAAAAAAATATTTTATTTTTTATTTTTAAAGTTTTATACTGCAAATGATGAAAATATAAATTAAAAATAATATTTTTACTATTTTTTATATAAAATGTTAAACAGATAATAAAATAAAAATAAGATGTTATTTTATAAATAAAAATAATATTACAAAAATAAATAAAATATTTTAATGTTTATTTTTTAACATTTATGAAAAATCATACAAAAAATATTTTTGATATTTTATATAAGTGTACCAAAAATACATTTTTAGTAGTTTGAATTTAATTTCCAAGAGTTTATAATTGCTACAAAATATTTAAATGAATATTTTTTTAAAATATCTTATATTTTATTTTTATAAACTCTATAACTTTAGTTCTTTTTAACTTTCTGGTGTACAATAAAAAATGTTTTCCACTTTTTTATTTACAATTTTTTATTACATCAATTCTAATAAATATATATAATATAATATATAAAATTTATTAATTCAATTTATTAATAATTTTTTATATTATTAATAAAATATTTATGAATCCTGACATGTCCTTGTATGATTAGGCATGTAGTTTATTTAATATGAGTTGTGATTATTTTTTTCTATCCATCGTTTATTGGGATACAAAATCCAACATATTTAAAACTTGCATGAATACTGTTAAGTTTATATATTAATTTTAACCACATATTCACACTACACTTTAAATTTAACTAAAGTTTCAATTAAAAAATGTCTCCTTCAAATAGTTTAAAATACTTAGAAAATTATTAATAAATTTTGTTAAACTGAAGTTTTATCTGAATTGAATGAAGAATAATACACTTAATTTCATTTCTTTTGACAAGATTCAATTTAAAGATAACTGATTTGATTTATTGTTTAGTAAATATAATATTATAAGTAATATAGATCATGCTTTTGTAATTGATATTAACATACTTCCTCTAATATTTTTGTTCACTATAAGATTTGATAGTATAGGATGGAGATAATTAAATTATAGTTTAATTAAAAAAATTTATTTAAAATGAAAATTTTTTACTTTTAAAATCAAGTTAGCTGCATTAAAAAAAATGTTATAACATTATAAAGTATGATATTTGCATATATACAAATAAAGAAAAGATAATTTTTACAAAATTTGGTGCTTTGTTTGACAGTTTTATTAATTTAAAGATAATCATTTTATATAATATTAAAAATTTATTAATATTTAATATTTTATATATATTTTCTTAAATAAATTAATGTGATACAATAATTTAATTTTTTATAGAATAAAATAAATGAACAAAATGAAACGATGAAAAAGATCTTCGTTAACTAACCATTATTATTAGAAATATATAAATATATTAAACTTTAAACTTTTTAAATTTTTTAATACAGCTAAAAACTATAAAACATGCTAATTTCTAACCTAAAGTGCTAAGGTTAAAACAATAAATATACTGCTATAGCTACGTGGTTTTCTAGCCATTGTTAATTTACAACTACTTTGCTAAATGTATTGTTAAATTACTTGTAACTTTTGATTGCGCTAGCTATTTTACTCGTAGAAAAATGTATTATTATTATTATTATTATTATTAAACGACTTCTAATTTATTATTTGCATTAGCTGATATTTTTTGCAACTATAAATGTATCTATGCACAAAAATTTTATGGATATTTGATTAATTTATTAAATTTTATGATATTTTTTAATATTTCTGTCTGATTGATTTGACTTTAGTAATTAAATGTAACTAATGAAAATTAATAATGTTATATTGTTATTAGTTACTAATTTTAGCCTTTGGATTATGTTAGTTTAATGTTTATTAGATGAGAAATCAAGTTATTAATTAAAAAATTTTTAAAAATTAATTATTGATGAATGATGTTGTTTTAAATATTTTAAAAAATTATTGTTATATACATATTTTAATAAAATTATTTTTGTTTAATATCGTATAAAAATATTTTGTCGAGTCCTGTATATTTCAATAATTATGTTAAATATATGTACATATAAACACTTTAACTTCTAATATATTTAAGGATAATTTAAAAAATATATATTTTTTACCAACTAAATTAAGCTTATGAGATTTTTAAAAAAATAGTATGAACAATTTAAAAATAAAAAAAAATTATTATTAAAGATATATTTTTTTTTAAATAATAATTTGTGGCAATATATTTTTTACATTTCTGGCAATAAAAAAACAACTAGTAAAATCCTAAGCTTAAATTAATAATTTGTAACAGTTTTTATTTTTTTTTAAATTTCTGATAGTTAAGAGCCACCAATAAAATATATTTATTATTGGTAATAATATTTGTGATGTTAAAAATTTTATTTTTAACTGTTATAATTAATATTTTTTAATATAAAATAAAAATATTTATGTAAATCATTAATCATTTAAATAAGCATGAGAAAGAAATAAAATTATAAGTTTACCTTCCTTCTAAAATTTTTATTTATTTATAATTAAATTTATATTATACTAATATAATTGTTATTTTTTCTTTAATGGGTCATGCATTTGTTTATTTATTGTAAAACAGGTCATATCCTTTATTATATTAAATTTAAAATCTTGAAGTTTATGTTATTGCAATTACACGATTTACATGTAATATGACAATATGAGAACAAATCAATAATAATATTGGATATAAATTGCAATATAAGATGCATTATAACTAGAAACTTACAATTGACGTGTATCAATAGAATACTTACAATGTATTAAAATAGGTTAACTTTGAGGTTTTTTTTTTTTTCTC
The DNA here is from genome assembly GCA_037954105.1 of Canavalia gladiata. Lineage (NCBI taxonomy): Eukaryota > Viridiplantae > Streptophyta > Magnoliopsida > Fabales > Fabaceae > Canavalia > Canavalia gladiata. The sequence goes on along the minus strand of CM075658.1, from coordinate 15,113,298 downwards.
ATCTTCTAATTTGTTGCAATTAATTTTGCACAATCTCTTTTGACTGTTTGAACTTTAAGTTAATTCAAGCAGTTTAGATTTGTTTAGCAAAAGTATCCTATTATAATTTCATAACTGCTTTAACAATGAAGATTTTTACATGAGATTCTATTTCTTTTTTTGACATTTTCCTCTTTTGATGATATGTGATAATTTTTTTTTTTTTTTTTTGAAAAAGCTTGATATGTTTTTGTTTTCTTATTACTTTACTCATTTGCGTTATTTATATGCAAATGTAATTTTTATATTAATTTTTTTTACAATGTATAAAATAATAAAATCTAAATTCAAAATTTTATATAAATTATTATAATATCTAATCTCTTACTACTTAAACCAATCCACTTTTATTAATCTTTTACTTTTTGCACATTGTTGGGATTAATTTCGCCTAGCAACTATTCATCAAGTTTAATTTTATCTTGGTTTTTTTTTAATTTTTATATCATAATTTCGCCATCCATTATATTATAAATAATATATTTTATTTAAATATTAATTTAATAATATTTGAATAATTTTTTAAAACTAAATATAGACTTAATTTGATTTTTAAATTTAAATAAATCAAATTCAAACATTGTGCTTTTACAAATAAATTATATATAACTTAAAAAAATACGTTTCATAGTAATAAATTTTAAATTTAATTAAAATTAATTTAATAGTAAAATATTGAAAATTAAAATAGTTTAATATAAAGGTTTTGAACTGAAACATGGTCACATTTCACTTTGTAAAAAAAATTCAAATATAAATTATTGTTATCTAATTTTAAAAAATTATATCCAGTTACAATAAAAACTCAAAATAAAATCCCTACCAGGCTGCTACTCTAATATTCTCTCAAATTCAGAGTGCGGTGTGAGGTTCAAGTTAGGACTTAGTTTTCCGTTAAAAAATTAATTTTTATATTTTTAATATAAAATAAGTATTTCAGTGAATTTATAGGATTTAAATTGATTTTAATATACATATAAAAATATTAATTGGTTTTAAATTAGTTTTATCAAATTAAATTTATTCATTAAACTGAGTTTTCTTTTTGTTCAACCAAATCAAGAGAGGAAGTGCAATTAGTTAAATTATGCAATTTGTCAATGTTGCTAAGAGAATCAATGTCATGTCAAGAAGGTGGAATAAGATAAAGATGGCGCTGTTCACAAGGAGTCAACACAAGAAACTTTTGCTTCGCTACTAAGGAATTTGCAAGTAGAAACCTGGTTAAAAAGGATTGTTAGTTTTCTATAATTTATTTATTTATTTGTGTATGTAGATTTAAATTCTTTATTTTCCTCTAAGAATGAAGCATTTTTTCATTGGTGGAGAGGAAGACTAAACCCACGTATAATTAAACTTTATGCCTTGGTACAGATGACCTACCAGGTTGGAAATATGATGCCCCTCAATGATAACTATAAACTTTATCATAAATTTGTGAAAATAAAAAGGAGAAGAAAATTTTAATTTTAGTCTCCATTTGATTAAAATTTTAATAAAATTTATTTTTAAATTGAAATCGATTAAGATATATGTCTAAATTAATTGGAATCATGTATTTGCATTGCCACGTGTTTTTTTAATTAAAGGGTCTAAGTATTGATTTGATAAGTTTAAAATAAGTAGGAATTTATTTCTTAAATGTTATAATGTTATTTTTTATTGTTCAAATGATTATCTAAATATTTAAGTATGTTGTGTTAGTCTTTTAATTTTTATTAAATTAGTTTTAAAAATCAAAATAGTATGAATTTCATCTGTATACAAAATATAATTGATAAATAAACAAAAAAAATGATAATTTTATATATTCAAGTTGGCATCTTTTTAAGATTAATTTTTTATTTTTGAAAATAAAATATTTGAGATGATATTTCAATGAATTATGTTATTGAAAATTTATTATATCAATGTTTAATATTTTTATGATTTAAAGAAAACATTTAAAAAAACATTTGATTATAAGATAAAAATATTGTTAACAGGTGAATTTTCTTTTCTTTTCTTTTAATGGCCTTTTGGCCACTACTTATAAAAAAAACATGATCAACCCTTGAAATAAATATTATATTACGAAAATATTTGACAATCACATCAATGTTCTCATAAATATAAATATAATGATAATTTATTTATTTAAGAACTAATTTAATAATAAATATAACTTAAAGGGATTATTTACTCACTAAGCCACCAGAAGCTAATTTCTTTTTCTTTCTACTTCTTTGCTTTCTTTACTGTGTTTGGCATCTAAAATTTACTTGACATACACGTTGCAAATTAGCATATGCAAAACTTTATTAGAATACGTTATGGGCCTTGTGAAGATAAATTACAATTTTAAATTTAAAGGGATAAGGTTGAAATTTTGAAATGCTTTTTAATGTTTAAAATAACTTTGCAATTAATTTTTTTTTTCAAAATTTTGTATCTAACAACAAAACAAAAACCTTGAAAAAGAGACTGTGTTTATCTTAAATATGGCTGTATTAATTTATTTGTCAAAAACTGCTTTAAGTCTTTGTAGAATAAATTCTTAGCACGTTGAGACCTGGAAACTAAGAAAAGTAATCAATCAAATAATTGTTGCTAAATAAATCATAAAACATCACTTTTTAATAAAAAATAGTGATAAAGTTAACTTTGCTCTCGTTAATTATGTCATAACTTTCCAAATTTAGTTTAATAATTTATCATTTATTTTTAAATTAATTATGATATATTAAAATAGTTTGTGTTATCAGTATGATAATTTCGTTTAAATAATATCTATGCAAAATTAAAATTCTAAATCGTGTTAAATAAAAAATATTTACTAACAAACAAAAATAATTAAACACATGATATATTATATTAATATTTAATATATTAAAATAATATATATTTGAGTGAATATTAATAATAAATTTAAATAAATCTAATTTTATAAAATTAATTGTACTTAAAAATGAGAATATAATTATTATTTGAAAGTTTTTTTCTTATAATTAAATAAACTTAAAATAATATATATATTATTTGATTTGTTGTTCTGTTTTTTATAATTAACCCGTTTAATAAGTAGGTAACTAATGATAACGACCTTTTAAAATTAATAAAAATAAATTAAAAATATACTATAACTTTTTATATCTATTTCATTGTTAATTCAATAACCTTCTAGATTATTCATTTGAAAAATTGATATTAAGTTTGGTTTTTGGTTCTTGAGCGTTTGTTTAGCTATGTTTTGTCAGTAATTATAGCTGATCTATATCCTTTTAGCAATTTTATAAAAAGATTGAAATTGTATTTATTTATACTCCTCTAAGATACTTCTAATATTCTTAATATATTTATAGTTTATTAAAAAAACTTAAGAGAAAATTTAGTACAAATATTTAATTTAACATAAAAGTTATAATTTATCATATTATTTCAAACATTAATAAATTCTGGTCTTTAATGACACCAAACATAAATTTTTTTATGAAATTATATTACAATGGAATGGTCATAATAATTTTAAGACATTGAGAGGCAAAATCCAAATATACAACGTATAAATATTATATATTAATAAATTGATTTTTTAGTATAATATATTATATTATTAAATAAATTCACATTATTTGTTGTGTTAACATTTTAATTTTTTTAAAAAATATTATATTAATAGAAAATAATCTAATGTTAAAGTGTTAGAAAAATGACAAATTTTAACTAATTATTTGGTTATAAATTATTAATCAACCTACATATCGTAATTTAAATATTGTTTAATAAAAAATTACGGACAGATTCGAATTGATTAACTTTTTCTCTATGTACATATGTTATTCTTATTATGTTTATTCTTTGTAAATAATAAAGCACCGAACAAGTTGAGAAAATACATATATTGTTTCATTCAATTTAGTCTAGTATAATTATAGGTCATAAATTAATGGTTTCGAAATGGCTACTTTTTTATTCAATATTACATTTTTATCAAATAAAACTAATCTGTATCAATAATAAATTTTATTAACAGTAAAAATAATTTAATTATTTCGAATCTTGAATATTTGATATTTATTAAATTTTGGCAATAATTTTATGAATTTATATTGAGTACTTTAGGCTCTACAACAAAGAATATTATTATAATTCATTGGAATGTTATAACTATGAAACATTCATGAATAAAATGATCTTTAATTTTTTTATTTATTTCAACAGATGATATGATTTTTATTGAATTAAATATTATTGTCTCTGTTAGTATTACTTAAATTTCTGTAAAATGATACTATTGCTTAAAGTTGATAAATAATAAGATTAAAATTTAAAATTTGAATCATGACATTTATATTAAATTAATATATGTCAATATTTAATTATGATTAAATTAATATATCAACAATAAATGAGAATTAGAATAATTTTATGTATATTTTTTTTCCTGATTGTACAGAAAAAATTAGTTAACTGTAGGAGATGTGAATTATAATTTTAAGCAAATTTTGTTTATTAAGTTGGGATTTCAAATGGTAAATTTTTCATTTTGAAGATTTTGACTTATTTACTATTATGAGGATTAAGCTCACAATTTTGTATTTAAGAATTCAAGTTGGGGTTTCGAATGATAAATGTTATTTTGAAGAATTTTACCTATCCAATGATTTTATAAAAATGATTAATCTCGCAATTTTATTTGTAAAAATTATCATTCAAGGACTTAAAATCAACAAAAATAGAAATAATATATCTTGCGTCAATAAACTATTTTCGTATTTTTCTCTTCAATTTTAAAAAAATTTATTTTTATCTATAGTAAAATAAAATGTTCCTTATTCATAATAAAAATATTTTTATTTAACAAATTTTATAAAAATATACAACTTATTCATTATTCACCAATGATAATGTTTTTTTTTTCTTCTCTCTTCTATATATTATATTATTTTAAAGTATTTAAAATTTATAAATATTCCTACAACACCAAACTTATATTAGTAAGTTCCTTTATTTAATGATTTGCTTAGCTTAACAGAATTGTTTATAGAATCCATTAATTAACTAATATGACATTTGTAATTTTCATCCTATAAAATATTTTTTAATATTTTTATGAATTTTTAAATATCATATAATTATACATACATTACTTTATTTTTAATTCAACACAGTTTAATTTTAGCTCAATTATTTTTTTTATTCAAGTTAAATCTATATTATTCTTTTTAGATTTCAATCATATTTTAAAATGTTTATTTGAATATGTTTTTATATTATAATTATAATATTTATGTAATTTTTTGTATTTGAAGAAAAAAAGTAAGAAATAAATTAAAATTAAAGAAATATGATAGATGAAAAACATCACAAAAACAAAATATATTTTTTTATAGAAATAAGATTAAAAGAACATCTTAAAAAACAATAATTATAAAAGTCATATCAACTAACTAACAATTTGTATAGATGATTCAATTATATTAAATGAGAATATTTTAATGGGAAGCAAAAATATATTGCGACGAAAAATTTTAAGAACTATTTGATAATTTTCATTTTTCATGAAATAAATTGAGTTCAACAAAATTTTCCGAATATGTAAAAGTAAAAAAACTTGCAAAATTTTTCTCTTCACAGATCATGATAGATTCTGAAATTTGAAAAATTAAATACAATTTTCACATCCGTGTTAATGAAATATAAAAGAAAAGGAAAGAATCTATCAAAAATTAAAAAAAAAAATTAGGGAAGGAAAATATTTTAAAACAATAATAGTATTATATCATTATTATAATATTTTGGTGCTATTTTTATTTTATTTATTTTCTTAGTTTGGTTCTGCAGTATACTCTATATATAAGCGTATTGGAATTGTAAACAACGCTATTGTGTGCAGCTTCTTCCCTCAGTTGGGTTTCTTTCTTTCTCTAATCTTTTCTCTCTTTCTCTCTCTTTCGCTCTTCACTTTCACTTCAATTCAAGAATTGGGATCAATTCTCGTCTCTTGTTTGGGGATTGATCGACTCACTCAATCTCTTTCTTTCATTTCTGCGATGCTCTCAGTTTCGAGATGAAGTTGAAGAGGAAAAGGGCACTCGAAGTGGTTAGTCTTTCTCTCGCTCTCTCTCTCTTTCTCTCTCTCTCATCGATGCCGTTTTCCGATTGTTTATTTATCCACCGATTTTTCTGTTTATTGATCGAATTTTATGAATTTTATTTTTCCTTTTCCAATTGAGTCTTTCTGTTGGGGTTTATGGCACTTATTTTTCATTTTTTTTAATTTTTCTATTTTGGATTGCAACTGTTCTAGAGTGTTATTGTGATAGTTGATAAAGTTTCCTCTTTTCGTCCTTTTTTTTGTGTTTTTGTCTTTTAAGTTTTTGATAATTTTGTACTGATTCATGAGAAAATTGTTATCTGCTATTTTACTCTGTTTTTTGATCAGGGGGTTTTGATGTTGGCTGTTGTGGCTAGAAAGTGAGGCTTTTCTACATGAATTTTACCTTTTCAAGTTCCGTTTGTTATGAGATGGTTGAGTACTTATTGGAATCTTAGTGACTTTTCCCATTCACATTATGTATGATCTAACTTGAGTTTATTAAGTTTAGCAGAAGAGTTTTTCGGCTCAAAAGAGATACAGAGATTTTTTATTTTTGAAACTCGTAGCTAGTGCAGAAAAGAAGTCATTAAATATGATGATCATTTGGTGTGATGATGCTTTATTAGGTCTGAATTGCTTGTTCCTTATTTTTTGCATTGATTCATGGAAATTTTCTATTATTTTATTTTGCATAGATATTAAAGGGGATTGACTTGAGAACTAGGGCATAGCCTGAAATAAGTATGTTGACATTTGTGGATTAATTATCCTTGTTAAACACAACCATGCATAAACTTTAGGGTGTTGCTTTTCTTGTTTTATAATGTGCAGTACACTATTTCAACTGATGGCTTTAACAACACCTAAATTGCTGGTTTTAACAAGTGATGGACCAACATCTGCCCAATCACTTAGTGATGTTGTTTTCCTTGTGTTTATAACACGCACTATGATTTTTCCAAGATCAGTAAACACTGTAGTTTATAATTTTGATTTAGTTCTTGTTTGATTAATTCCTCATTTTCATTTCCATATGTGAGAGGTGAATTATTTATTTATTTATTTGTTCATCTGTTCATATTAATTCCTGGTCTCACAATTCCAATGCATCATATTTACAGATGTCTTTTTTGTGACTAGATGTTTATATCATGCATGTACCTTTTGGTAGTTTGACACTTGAAAAGTGATTTTTTGTTTATAAGAATAACCATGTAAGTGACACTGAGAAAAATAAGCTCCAAAATTTAAACCGAAAGTGTTACAAATGAAAGCAATCCTGTTATGCTAGAGATAAGTCTGTATATAGATTCATTCCCCACTATTTTGTGGAGATGGAAATCATACTTTGCTTAAATTGGATTGCAGGTGACAACTTTTAAGATGCCATATGTGATGCTATTACTTTTTTTTAATTCTGAATTTGATTCTGATAGATGGAAATTCCATTGTTTTATTGATGATTGCTTGGTTGTTGATGATACATGTTGTTATTGTATTATTTCAGTTTACCATATTGACCAAAATCCATATTGTCAATGTAATATTCAGCATTTACCAATGAATTCATTCTAATATGTTGAGAACTAGAATTCTGCATTGCATAAGTTCTTCTTTAAGTAACTTTGCATTTTTACAATTTCTAGAACATTTAGTGTGAGTTGGGTCTTATTTCAAAGTGTTTATTTATCAGCTAGGATACAAATCAGTTTCAGGGTTTAATATGTAGTTACATGCTTAATTTATTGTTATTTATACTCTTCCATCTTTTAATTTGACTATGAGTTTAAAATTATGTTGTTCTCTTCACTTTCCTGGCATTTTTCCCTTAGTAGTTGATTGTGTTAGTTTCAATATGATATGAACATATTGATATATCAATTAAAATATTGTATCAACCACCTTTTTCTTTGACTGTGCAGCCTCCAAAAATTAGAAGTTTCATCGACTGTGTTACTTCAGTTCCACTTGAGAAGATAGAAGAACCTTTAAAGGGCTTTGTTTGGGAGTTTGATAAGGTACCTTTATGGCCTTCTGTTACATTTATAATATATATGTATTTGTTTTGATGTGTTTGATTCAGTGGTATTTCTATTCTCTGCACAGGGAGATTTTCATCACTGGGTTGATCTTTTTAATCATTTTGATTCATTCTTTGAGAAGTATGTAAAACCAAGGAAGGATCTGCAAATTGATGATGATTTTCTGGACTTGGATCCTCCCTTCCCTAGAGAAGCTGTTCTTCAAATTCTTCGTGTCATCAGAATAATTTTGGATAATTGCACAAATAAGCATTTCTATAGTTCGTATGAGGTATGGCATATTTCCTGAATTATCCTTTTCCACCTTGGTCAACTTAAGATTTGAGCTAAGATAAGCTTTTTGCTTGTGTGTCTCTATTTTGCCTTGTTCACTTTTCTTTGGTGACCTGTAATATATGTGGTACTATTAACTTTACATATTAGTTATCACCCTTTGATGCCCCTAGCATTGATACTTTGTTTGATTTCTTTGAATCTGCAGCAGCATCTTTCAGCATTGCTTGCTTCTACTGATCCGGATGTGGTTGAGGCTAGCCTAGACACTTTGGCTACCTTTTTGAAAAAAACTGTTGGAAAGTACTCCATAAGAGATGCTTCCTTGAATTCAAAATTGTTTGCTCTTGCACAAGGGTGGGGTGGAAAAGAAGAGGGTCTTGGACTAATTGCATCAGCTTCACCTAATGGCTGTGACCCTATTGCTTATGAATTGGGTTGTACCCTTCATTTTGAGTTTTATGCAGCGAATGAGGAAAGTGACATCAAAGCAGCCGAACCCTTGGTCCAAGGGTTGCAAATTATTCACTTGTCTGACATCAACAAATATGTGGAAACTGATTTTGAGCTTTTGCATAAGTTAGTTACAGAATATAAGGTACCTGCTGCTTTAAGATTTTCTTTATTGACAAGATTGCGGTTTGCCAGGGCTTTTGGTTCTTTGGCTTCTAGACAGCAATACACATGCATTCGCTTATATGCTTTCATAGTTCTAATTCAAGCATGTGCTGATGCTGATGACCTGGCCTCGTTCTTCAATGCTGAGCCTGGATTTATCAATGAATTAGTATCATTGCTGAGCTATGAAGATGCAGTTTTGGAAAAAATTCGGATTTTATGTTTGCATTCATTGGCTGCTCTTTGCCAAGATCGTTCCCGTCAACCTTCAGTACTGACTGCAGTTACATCCGGTGGGCATCGTGGCATTTTATCTAGCCTGATGCAAAAAGCTATTGACTCTGTTATCAGTGATACCTCAAAATGGTCAGTTCATTTTGCAGAAGCTTTATTGTCTCTTGTCACTGTGTTGGTTTCATCATCATCAGGGTGCTCTGCCATGCGTGAAGCAGGATTTATTCCTACTCTGCTACCTCTCCTTAAAGATACAAATCCACAACACTTGCATCTGGTTGAAAAAGCTGTGCGCATTTTAGAAGCTTTTATGGATTACAGCAATCCGGCTGCTGCTCTGTTCAGAGATTTGGGAGGTTTGGATGATACTATCTCTCGTCTAAAGATTGAAGTCTCCCATGTAGAAAATGGTGGAAAGCAACCAGATGAAAATTCTGAGTCTAGTGCAAGAAGTGTAAATATGATTAGAGGTTCTTCAACTGGGCTAGATGACATGAAACCATTGTATTCTGAACCATTAATTTCATATCACCGGCGATTGCTGATGAAAGCTTTATTGCGTGCTATATCCCTGGGAACTTATGCCCCTGGAAATACTGCCCGTATCTATGGATCTGAAGAGAATGTCCTGCCTCATTGCTTATGTATAATTTTTAGAAGAGCAAAAGATTTTGGTGGTGGAGTTTTCTCACTTGCAGCAACTGTCATGAGTGACTTAATACAAAAGGATCCTACTTGTTATCCTGTTTTAGATGCAGCTGGTCTTCCTTCTGCCTTCTTGGATGCTATAATGGATGATGTTCTCAACTCTGCAGAAGCCATTACCTGCATTCCCCAGTGTTTGGATGCCTTATGCTTAAATAGTAATGGTCTACAGGCTGTGAAAGATAGGAATTCTTTGAGGTGTTTTGTGAAGGTGTTCACTTCTAGAACATATCTCCGCGCTCTGGCCGGGGACACACCTGCATCTTTGTCCAGTGGACTTGATGAATTAATGCGCCATGCTTCTTCGTTACGTGGGCCTGGAGTGGATATGCTAGTAGAGATTCTGGAAACTATCTCAAAAATTGGTTCTGCGGTGGATTCCTCATCCTTGTGTCCTGCTCCATGCTCTTCAACATCAGTTCCCATGGAAATGGATGGTGAGGACAAGAATTTGATCTTGCCTAATAATGAGTCATCCAAGGCCGATGATACAGAGCAGATTACCGAGCCTTCTCATGATACATCAATAACAAATGTTGAGTCATTTCTTCCAGATTGTGTTAACAATATTGCTCGTCTACTTGAGACAATTCTTCAGAATGCTGATACATGTCGAATATTTGTTGAGAAAAAGGGAATTGAAGCTATTCTCCAGTTATTTACCTTGCCTCTAATGCCAGCACCTGTTTTTGTTGGTCAAAGTATATCTGTTGCTTTCAAGAACTTCTCCCCACAGCATTATGTTTCTCTTGCTAGGGCTGTATGCTCCTTCTTGAGGGAGCATCTGAAATCTACGAATGAGCTTTTAGATTTGGTGGGAGGAACTCAACTTGTTCTAATTGAATCTGCAAAACAGACAAAGGTGTTGAAACATCTTGCTAGTCTTGAGGGTGTCTTAACTCTTTCTGTGTTTTTGTTGAAAGGAACAACCACTGTGGTCTCTGAACTTAGCACTTCTGATGCTGATGTATTGAAGGATCTTGGGAAAACTTGCAAGGAAATAATTTGGCAAATATCATTGTGTAATGATTCCAAGGCAGAGGAAAAGAAGAATACTGATCAAGAACCTGAGATTTCACAGGCTCCTCCATCTACTGCTGTTGAAAGAGAGAGTGACGATGATACAAATGTTCAGACAGTAAGGTATACAAACCCAGTTTTTGCTAGGAATGGTTCACATTCCCTGTGGAGTGGAGAACGTGAATTCCTTTCTGTAGTTCGTGCTGGGGAAAGTTTGCACCGCCGTAGTCGGCATGGGTTATCCCGCATACGAGGTGGAAGGACTGGTCGTCATCTGGAAGCTTTAAACATTGATTCAGAAGCATCTTCTGGTGCGGTAGAAGCACCTTTATCCCAAGATCTGAAAAAGAAAAGCCCTGATGTTCTTGTTTTAGAGATTCTTAACAAACTTGCATCGACTTTGCGCTCTTTCTTCACTGCCCTTGTAAAGGGGTTCACTTCTCCAAATCGTCGTAGAGCTGACTCAGGGTCACTTAGCTCAGCTTCAAAGACTCTTGGAACTGTTTTAGCTATGAATTTTCTTGAGGCTCTTAGTTTTTCTGGGCATTCTACTTATGCTGGACTAGAAATGTCACTTTCTGTAAAATGTAGATATCTTGGGAAGGTTGTGGATGATATGGCTGCTCTCACATTTGATAGCAGGCGCCGGAGTTGTTATACGGCCATGGTTAATAATTTTTATGTCCATGGAACCTTTAAAGAGCTACTTACAACATTTGAAGCTACTAGTCAGTTGCTATGGACACTTCCATACCCTCTTCCATCGTCAGATATTGATGTTGGAAAGAAAGGGGAAGGTGGTAAACTGTCCCATAACACATGGCTACTTGATACATTGCAGAGCTACTGTCGTTTGCTTGAGTATTTTGTAAACTCTTCTCTACTCTTGTCCCCAAGCTCGGCATCTCAGGCTGAGCTTCTTGTTCAGCCAGTTGCAGTTGGCCTGTCAATTGGTCTCTTTCCAGTTCCTAGAGACCCAGAAGTCTTTGTCCGCATGTTACAATCTCAGGTTCTGGATGTAATCCTACCAGTCTGGAATCATCCCATGTTTTGTAGTTGCAGTCCTGGTTTCATTGCATCTATTATTTCTCTTGTTACACATGTATACTCTGGTGTTGGAGATGTGAAGCGAAATCGTAGTAACATTGTGGGAAGCACAAACCAACGTTTCATGCCCCCGCCACCTGATGAGTCAACCATTGCCACTATTGTTGAGATGGGGTTTTCAAGGGCAAGGGCTGAGGAAGCACTGAGAAGAGTTGAAACAAATAGTGTTGAAATGGCCATGGAGTGGCTGTTTAGTCATGCTGATGATCCTGTCCAGGAGGATGATGAACTTGCAAGGGCACTTGCTCTGTCTCTAGGAAGTAGTTCTGAATCTACAAAAGTTGATAATGCTGAAAAGACTATAGATGTGCTAACTGAAGAGGGACATGTGAAGAAACCTCCAGTTGATGATATTCTTGCTGCATCTGTGAAGTTGTTTCAGAGTAGCGATTCAGTGGCATTTCAGTTGACAGATTTACTTGTAACACTTTGCAGTCAGAACAAAGGTGAAGATCGGCCGAAGGTAATATCTTATCTTCTGCAACAGCTAAAACTTTGTCCATTGGACTTTTCCCAGGACAACTGTGCGTTGAGTGTGTTAGCACATATTTTAGCACTACTTCTTTTTGAGGATGCAAGTACACGGGAAATTGCTGCTCAGAATGGCATTATATCTACCATCATAGATATCTTGACAAACTTCAAAGGTAGACATGAGTTGGGTAAAGAACTATCGGTTCCTAAATGCATTAGTGCTTTACTACTTATATTGGATCAAATGGTGCAGTCAAGGCCAAAAACTGAAAATCTGGAAGGATCCCGTACTGGTCCCCTGTCAGATTCAGCTGGGGAGCATGGTTCCCTGCAATTCCCAGATACAGATACACCGAAGGAAAAAACTTTAGATGGGAATGAGAAAGAACCTGCCATGACTTTTGAGAATATATTGGGGAAATCTACTGGCTTTGCAACTATTGATGAGAGTCGTAAATTGGTGGATATTGCATGTGATCTGATAAAACAACATGTTCCTGCTGTGGTAATGCAGGCTGTGCTGCAGTTATGTGCTCGGTTAACAAAAACACATGCTTTAGCTTTGCAGTTCCTTGAAAATGGAGGTCTGACTGCGCTTTTTAACCTTCCTAGGAATTGCTTTTTCCCTGGGTATGATTCTGTTGTGTCAGCTATAGTTCGGCATCTCCTTGAAGATCCCCAAACTCTTCAAACAGCCATGGAGTTGGAAATACGGCAAACTTTAAGTGGAAATCGTCATTCAGGGCGTGTCTCTCCTCGATCATTTTTGACATCGTTGGGACCTGTTATATCTAGGGATCCTATGGTTTTCATGAAAGCTGCATCAGCAGTTTGTCAGTTAGAAACATCAGGGGGGAGGACTGTAGTTGTATTATCCAAGGAAAAAGAAAAAGAAAAATCAAAATCGAATGCTGAGGTTGGGTTATCTTCAAATGATTGTGTCCGGATACCTGAAAGCAAGTCGCATGATGGACCAGGAAAATGTTTGAAAAGCCACAAGAAGGTTCCCATTAATCTCACTCAAGTTATTGATCAGCTTCTTGAGATTGTGCTAAAGTACCCTCCCATGAAAGGTCAAGAAGATTCTGAGTGTGAATCAACTTTCATGGATATAGATGAACCTACCATGAAGGTGAAGGGTAAATCAAAGGTTGAAGAGACTGGGACGTTAGAGCCTGAATCTGAAAGGTCTACAGGACTTGTGAAGGTGACTTTTGTCCTCAAATTATTGAGTGATATTCTTCTAATGTATGGTCATGCAGTAGGTGTCATACTCAGACGTGATTCTGAAATGTGTCAATTTCGTGGATCTAATCAGCCATCTGGACATAACGGTATTATCCATCATGTATTGCATCAGTTGTTGCCACTCTCTGTTGATAAATCTGCAGGACCTGATGATTGGAGAGGTAAGTTGTCTGAAAAGGCTTCATGGTTTCTGGTAGTTTTGTGTGGTCGATCTGGTGAAGGGCGCAAACGAGTGACAAATGAACTTGTTAAGGAATTGACGTCTTTTTCAAATTTGGAGAGCAATTCAATGAAAAGCAGCTTATTGCCTGATAAAAGGCTTTTTACTTTTGTTGATCTTGTATACTCTATTTTGTCAAAAAATTCGTCATCCGGTAGCCTACCTGGTTCTGGTTATTCACCTGACATTGCAAAAAGTATGATAGATGGTGGAATCATTCAGTGTCTAACAAGTATTCTTCAAGTGGTTGATTTGGACCATCCTGATGCACCCAAAATTGTGAATCTTATTCTTAAAGGCTTAGAAGGTCTTACAAGAGCTGCTAATGCTAGTGAGCAAATCTTTAAATCTGATGGGACTGAAAAGAAAAGATCTGTTGGTTCAAATGATAGATCGGATGATCAAATAACAGCACCATCTGAAGCTGAAGCCGTGACACATGATCAGACTGCAAACAGTCAAGAAGCACTCAGAGATACAATGGATAATGCACCTGATCAAGGAACTTCTCAAGGTGATGATCATGCTAGTAATCCAAATCAATCAGTGGAACAGGATATGAGAGTAGAAGAAGGGGGGACAATGGCTCAAAACCCACCAATGGAACTTGGAATGGACTTCATGCGAGAAGAGATGGGAGAGGGTGGTGTCTTGCACAACCCAGATCAAATTGAGATGACTTTTCATGTTGAGAATAGAGCTGATGATGACATGGGTGATGAAGATGATGATATGGGTGATGATGGTGATGATGATGAGGATGATGATGAAGGAGAGGATGAAGATGAGGATATAGCAGAAGATGGTGGGGGCATGATGTCCTTGGCTGATACTGATGTGGAGGATCATGATGATACTGGCTTGGGAGATGAATACAATGATGAGATGATTGATGAAGACGATGATGATTTTCATGAGAATCGTGTAATAGAGGTAAGGTGGAGGGAAGCTCTTGATGGCTTGGATCACTTGCAGATACTTGGGCAATCTGGAACTGCGAGCGGCCTTATAGATGTGGCAGCTGAGCCTTTTGAAGGTGTTAATGTGGATGACCTTTTCCGTCTTCAGAGTTTTGAACGTCGCCGTCAAACTGGTAGATCTTCATTTGAGAGATCTGCTACTGAAGTAAATGGTTTTCAACATCCTCTCCTTGTGAGACCACCACCATCTGGTGATTTTGTCTCGATGTGGTCATCTGGTGGTAATTCTGCATCCCGGGATTCCGAAACTCTGTCTTCTGGGAATCTTGATGTGGCCCATTTCTACATGTTTGATGCACCTATTCTTCCATATAATCATGTGCCTAGTAGTCTTTTTGAGGACCGTCTGGGTGGGGCAGCACCTCCACCCTTGACAGATTATTCTGTGGGTATGGGCTCATTGCACCTTCCTGGAAGAAGAGTGTTAGGTAATGGAAGGTGGACTGATGATGGCCAGCCACAAGGAAGTGCTCAAGCAGCTGCCATTGCGCAAGCAGTGGAGGAACAATTCTTGGCTCAATTAAGCAGCGCAGCTCCTGCAGGCAGTCCTGTTGAACGACAGTTACAGAATTCTGGGGACCAAGAGAATAAACCTGATCCTCTTCCATCACATGACGGTCCAATATTGACTGCAGGAACGGACTCTACTTGTCATCAGATTGAAGGTCCGGAGCAAGAAAATGGTAATGGAACCAGAGGTCAGCAGATCAACCTTTCTGCTGATCCTGCTCCTTGTGAGGAAGAGATAAATGTAGACTCTGGTGCTCAAGATACAGGTGAAGATCTACAAGCTAGTGAGCCTATGTCAATTCAACCACTTTCACTGAACATCATGCCAAATGGTCTTGATTGCACAGAAATTGAAGGAAACGCCACTCCCAATGAAAATGTAGAGATAGCTCCGGCGTTTGTTGACTCCTCTATTAATGCTAGTCCTGATATACAAGGTGAAAGGGGTGCTGATGTTCTAGCAAGCATCACCAATGTGCCAGCTGTGCCCATGGGCTGCAATGGATCATCAACTGCTGATGGGCAGCCTGCCAATCTTGAGTTAGTGGGCTCTGGTTTTGAGACTGCTAACCCCAGTGATTGCCATGCATCATCAATTTATGCTAGTGTTGATGTTGATATGGGTGGTATTGATGCTGATGGGAATCAAACAGAGCAACCAACTGTTTCTGAAGACAGGAGGGATGAGCTATCTACTCAGAATACAGAGGTTGCTCCAGATGCTACTCAGGCTGACCAAATTAGTGCAAATAATGAAGCTTCTGGTGCTAATACAATTGACCCTACCTTTTTGGAGGCTCTGCCTGAAGATCTACGGGCAGAAGTTCTGGCATCCCAGCAAGCTCAGTCTGTTCAACCTCCAGCTTATGCCCCACCTTCTGCAGAAGATATTGATCCTGAGTTTTTAGCTGCTCTTCCTCCAGATATTCAAGCAGAGGTTTTGGCCCAACAAAGAGCTCAAAGGGTTGCCCAGCAGGCTGAAGGACAGCCAGTTGACATGGATAATGCATCTATAATTGCAACTTTTCCTGCTGATTTGCGTGAAGAGGTTTAAATCTTTACTTTTCCGCTGTGCCACTCCATTGCTTGTAATTTCTATTTTGTGAAAATATGACATGATTGTAATGCTTGCATTTTGCTCTACACTAGGTGCTTTTAACTTCTTCAGAAGCTGTTCTGTCAGCACTGCCATCTCCATTGCTTGCAGAAGCTCAAATATTAAGGGACCGGGCAATGAGCCATTATCAAGCTCGAAGCCTTTTTGGGAGCAGCCACAGGCTTAATAATCGAAGAAATGGCCTTGGATTTGACCGGCGGCCTGTGATGGACCGGGGTGTTGGAGTTACGATAGGGAGGAGGTCTGCTCTTACAGATAGCTTGAAGGTGAAGGAGATTGAAGGTGAACCACTACTTGATGCAAATGCATTAAAATCTTTGATCCGGCTTCTACGACTGGCTCAGGTAACTTTGGTTCTCTTCATGATGGGTAGTCTTTGTTACTAGCTTCTCATGGTGGATTTGAAAACATTCTTCTTTTTCCTAGTATTGTGCCTACTATTTATTCTGTAGAATTTTATGATAAGACTTGTTGTGTGTGGTTGTACATGTATGCTTTATTTGAGGATGTTAGTATCTATTTGATTATAATAACTTGGTAATATTCTTTTGGTCATCTTATCAGCCCCTTGGAAAAGGCCTTCTGCAGAGGCTCTTATTAAACCTGTGTGCACATAGTGTTACACGAGCCACTCTTATTTATCTTTTGCTCGACATGATTAAACCTGAAGCTGAAGGTTCTGTTAGTAGACCAGCAACATTAAATTCACAGAGGCTTTTTGGTTGTCACTCGAATACAGTTTATGGTCGATCTCAATTGTTAGATGGTAATGTTTGTACTTTAATGTGGTAAAGAATCTTTTTGTTTTTATCTCAAACACCATAGTTTATTGTTCACTGAACTCCCATTATCTCCTCTTACCAGGTCTTCCTCCCCTTGTGTTCCGTCGAATTCTTGAGATTCTAACTTATTTAGCCACGAATCATTCTGCTGTTGCAAAAATGTTGTTTTACTTTGATCAGTCAATTATTCCTAATTCTTCAAGTTCTTTTATGATACATATGAATGAGAAAGGGAAGGAGAAGGTTATTGAAGGGAGACCTTCACCAAAACCCTCTGGAGCTCAGACAGGGGATGTTCCCCTAGTGCACTTTTTGAAGCTCCTGAACCGACCCCTATTTTTACGCAGCAATGCTCATCTTGAACAAGTTATGGGCCTGATTCAAGTTGTAGTTGATACTGCAGCTTCAAAATTAGAAAGTCAATCACAGTCTGAAAAAGTTATGGGAAATACTCAAAATTTGTCAGCCAATGAAGCCCCAGCTAATACTCAGAAGGATGCTCCTTTAGTGGAGTCGGACTCTAATCAACAAGATAAACATGCAGATATCAATCCATGTCATTCTGATGGGAAGAATGTAGATATGTACAATATCTTCTTGCATTTGCCACAATCAGATTTGCGGAATCTGTGCAGTCTTCTAGGTCGTGAAGGGTACTACTCATAACCTTTTCATATTTATGCTTTCTTTTGGTTAGTATGCTAATCATGAACTAATGGCTTTGGAAAATTGTCTTCATACTGTCTCACCTGTTAATTCACATTTCCATGCCAGTGTTTTTCTAAAGCTTTTAGTTGTGAATTGTGATGAACAAAAGTGATAATCTGATATTTTTTTAGGCTTTCGGATAAAATGTATATGCTTGCTGGTGAGGTGCTGAAGAAGTTAGCCTTCATTGTTCCCTCCCATCGGAAGTTCTTTACTTTAGAGCTTTCAGAATCAGCTCATGCATTGACAGGTTCGGCTGTCAGTGAGCTTGTCACACTACAGAAAACAAATATGCTTGGTTTGAGTGCTGGTTCTATGGCTGGTGCAGCCATTCTACGTGTGCTGCAAGCTCTAAGTTCACTCACCTCACTTAATACTTTGGGTGATATGGATATGGAAAATGATGTCGATCAGCATGATGATCAGGGAACTATTTGGAATTTGAATACTGCACTTGAGCCATTGTGGCAAGAGCTGAGTAATTGTATAAGTGCAGCTGAGATGCAGCTTGGACAGAGCTCTTTCTGTCCTAGTATGTCAAACATAAATGTTGCTGAGAATCTGCAAGGTTCCTCTACTCCACAACCACTTCCTCCTGGGACACAGAGACTGTTGCCTTTCATTGAAGCTTTCTTTGTTTTGTGTGAAAAGCTACAAGCAAACGAATCCATTATGCAGCAAGATCATAGCAACTCAACTGCTAGAGAAGTCAAGGAGTCTGCTGGTTGTTCAGCTTCAATGAGTGTAAAAACTGATTCCCAAAGAAAACTTGATGGTGCGATCACATTCACAAGGTTTGCTGAGAAGCATCGCCGACTTTCAAATGCTTTCATTCGGCAGAATCCAAGTTTGTTGGAGAAATCACTTTCCATGATGCTTAAGGCACCAAGGCTGATTGACTTTGATAACAAGAGAGCCTATTTCCGTTCAAGAATAAGGCAACAACATGACCAGCACTTGTCTGGGCCATTACGTATAAGTGTGAGGCGGGCATACATTTTGGAGGACTCTTATAATCAGCTAAGGATGCGGCCTACTCAGGATCTCAAGGGGCGATTAAATGTGCAATTTCAAGGTGAAGAGGGTATTGATGCTGGTGGTCTCACCAGAGAATGGTATCAACTACTATCAAGGGTCATATTTGACAAGGGTGCTTTACTTTTCACAACAGTGGGTAACAATGCGACTTTCCAGCCAAACCCTAACTCAGTATACCAGACTGAACATCTCTCATACTTCAAGTTTGTGGGCAGAGTGGTATGTTCTACAAGGGTTGTTGTCTGTATGTGGTCTCAGAATAATATTAACCCCCTTCCCAATCTCCTTTTTTGGCTGGATTTATATGTATAGTTAAAGCCACTATAGTGCTGACCTTACTTAGGGTTATAAATTGAGTGGTTGTGGTTCTTTAACAGTTGTTATGATCTTACATGCAGGTGGGCAAGGCTCTGTTTGATGGGCAACTGTTGGATGTTTACTTCACTCGATCTTTCTATAAGCATATACTTGGTGTTAAGGTTACATACCATGATATTGAAGCGGTTGATCCTGATTACTATAGGAATTTGAAATGGATGCTGGAGGTTAGTATTAATTTACCATTTTTACCACTTTATTGTCTTTTTTCCTCTAAGGCACCGTACATCCCACTGCATATAGGGTAAAGGCCAGATAGGAGTGTCATTGAATAGGATAGCATAAGTTATCTGGTGCTGGATAAACTTTATTCTTTGATGTTGTATCAATGTATAACTTTCTGAATTGTATAGAAATAACCTGTTGTGTGTTTCTTGGCAGACTATTAGATTGGATAATATACAAATTCTCTGTTAAGAGATAAATATGTATTAGACAAGAACCACTATAAGCTGGCTTGTGGCATTTCCCTGACCTTGGAATGGATTAGCCTTCCTTATCCAAGATTTTTTTTTTCTTCATTTTTTTCTTTAACTATTTTTTAAATGAAGTTGTCCTTGCCTAATGTCTTGCATTCGGACTCTCAATATTGGGAAAACTCCTTTTTATTTTTATTGCTTCAATTTTCATTTCTTTTCTTGCTCCAAATGCTGCTAACATTGTAAAGGGATTAATATAGTACATTTTCTTCTTCTATAAGGCATTATAATTTGCACATGTTACAGATTTAATTTATATATAAAATGCTTACTTCAGAAATTGTTATCTTATCCTATCTCAGCTGTAGACTTATCAATGGATGTAATCAGATATGCACCCTTATATGACTGGATGGTATAAGCAGCATAGGCTTCTACCATCTTGTCCTCTTTAATAAGCTGTGCTGAACATCCGCATCTCATTCTATTTGTTTAATTTTATTTTTGTATGCACATACCAGAATGATGTGAGTGATATTCCTGACCTGACATTTAGCATGGATGCTGATGAGGAAAAGCACATACTTTATGAGAAGAATGAGGTAAAGGCAAATTTTATTATGGTTTATCATGTCTTGCTTATTAGCTTAGAAGTAAAAAAATTATGTTTATTCCATAAAATCTTGTTAGAGCTTTAATCTGACATTTTTAAAGGTAATTTAGTATTCATTTGTGAGAAATTCTTATGAATTGTTCTTTCCATTGCTTTTGCCATCTCCCAAAATTGGGATAGGTCACTGATTATGAGCTTAAACCTGGAGGAAGGAACATAAGGGTTACAGAAGAAACAAAATATGAGTATGTTGACCTTGTTGCTGAACATATTCTGACAAATGCCATCCGTCCTCAAATCAACTCCTTTCTAGAAGGTTTTAATGAATTGGTTCCACGAGAACTCATATCCATATTTAATGACAAAGAGCTTGAGCTACTCATAAGTGGTCTTCCAGAAATTGATCGTAAGTTGGTTTCTTCATTAATTAGATTATGTAGTATATTTTTAATCTCCAACGAAGCATCTGAATGGTGTTATTCTCCTTACAGTGGATGACTTGAAGGCCAACACTGAGTATACAGGATATACAGTAGCATCAAATGTTGTTCAATGGTTTTGGGAGGTGGTCAAAACTTTCAATAAAGAAGACATGGCAAGATTACTGCAATTTGTGACTGGAACATCTAAGGTGATTTATTGGAAACTTCAAATTGTTGTATATAAGATAAAGATTTCAATCCTGTGCCAAGTGTTGTCCCATATAAAAACAAAGGGCAAAAAAGAGTCACTCATATATACTAATAGGACATATAAGGAGAACTGTTCTCACAAGAACAAATATATGGTTAATGTTAGTTGTTTTCATGAGAATAGTTTTTATATGCTCCCTTACCCATGTGCACACATATACAGACTAACAAAATTATGCATTTGTAAGTTGTCAATTTATTATCTGTGATGAATTTTATTGATGTCATCATGCTTACCCTTAAAATTTCTAGTTTTCCAATTATAACAATTCATGTTTGAGTCGCTTTTAGTTTCAATTTTCTTTCTTATTTGGTCCAAGTCTAGTGGATCTTCCAGTTTCATTTTTCACCCTTTCCTGTCACCATATTTGTTTCCCTCCAAAATATAAATATGTCGGAATGGAACGATATAAATATATTTCCTTTGTTGAAGATTTATATGTCTCCTCATAGAATACTAGCATTCTGCCTGATGTGATGTCCGAATGCAACATATATCCACTGATGCATGAAATTTACCATGTAGGGTGGTGTTGTAATTAATCTTGTTGGGGTCCTTGGCCTAGATATCCTGTGTCATCTATGAGCAAAAATACAAGCTTTATTAGCTGTTTTATCTCCTTTGAATGTGCTTGGCAACATCTGTAGCCTTTCTAACTTGTTTTTCAGGTTCCTTTGGAGGGGTTTAGGGCCTTGCAAGGCATCTCTGGTCCTCAAAGGTTTCAGATTCACAAGGCATATGGAGCTCCTGATCGACTTCCATCAGCTCATACTTGGTGAGTAAATATTGTATATTGTCTTTCCATATCCACATGGTCGCTACAAGCTACAATATCTGCATATTGAGTTTCATCCATTCTAATTTATCTCTTCTTTCTGTTGCTCTGCAGCTTCAATCAACTAGACCTTCCTGAGTATACCTCTAAGGAACAACTTCAAGAACGTTTGTTACTTGCCATTCATGAAGGTAGTGAAGGGTTTGGTTTTGGTTAACCTGAATTTTTGTGATATTTTTTGCACAGCAGTTCCACCATCGTGTCTTCAACCTGTCACTTGGAGGTCAGACATCTCTTTCCTTTTCTTATATATATATATATATATATATATATATTAAAGTGGTTACCATATGATAAGCAGAGGAAAATTTTCATGTGCTAAAATTAGTCGACTAAATAATCTCATAAATTTCTGAACCGTTTATGCTTTTGTTCAAATACCATTTAGATCGAA
Organism: Canavalia gladiata; assembly: GCA_037954105.1. NCBI lineage: Eukaryota > Viridiplantae > Streptophyta > Magnoliopsida > Fabales > Fabaceae > Canavalia > Canavalia gladiata. Next base: position 15,090,772 of record CM075658.1, on the reverse strand, counting down.
TTGGAGTTAATATTTTTCATCCCCTCCCCGCCAAAAAAGGAGGGGATATGATCACTTTTTTATTTTTTTGAAAAATCAATCACTTATGGTTCCCTTCTCTTTGTTCAGAAGATGGGACTCGTCTGCGCTGTTATTCTATTGTGGGCTCAATTGGTGGCATCACAATGAGGCATTCTGATGCTGGTGATCAATTTATTCAGATGCTCTCCAAGCAAAAATGGCTAGAATATTTTTTTCATTGTATAATTCTGCCATGCTCAGTTTGGGAGCTTTCAAATTGTCAATGGACAGCCTCCATACTCTGTCAAGCTTTTGCAATCTGCTCCAATCTTATTTTATATATGTAGTTTCTATGGCCAAACAGCCTTTCACAGCTCTTAAAATTTACTAATAAGATTGAGGATGTACATATTCTGAATACATAATCGATGCTTTTGCTCCAGAAAGAAGATGCTCGATTCATTAAAGGGGACTCTGAAAAATGGCTATAGTGCACAAAACAATGATGACACGGTGGAACATGGTCACTTGGTTGAAGCACTACAGCAATATAAGTCATTAGTTTTCCGAGTTCCAATAATATAGATAATAAAAAAACCTTGAGTGGTTATCTTGTTCCCGATTCCTATTTAAAAGTTATGGTTGAGTTGTTAAAAATGAAGAACGTGATAACTACGAAACGTATTTGTATGCTTGCCTTTTAAAATGATTGTGACACTTGAATCAAAGATGTAACACGTGAAAGAAGGTTCAAATTTGTACCTAATGAATTAGGGACAGTTTCTTCTCTTTTTGTATAATACTATTAAAGCTCGAAAATATTCACGGTAGTTTGGTTAAATTTCATAAATGGTAAAGGGAAGCCATCAATGATATTTAATTGGATTTGTCCCGAAAATATTCATCTTCATCTTTAGATTTGTTTGTTTGTGTGTGAACATATATATAAACATTCAATGAAATTAGTAAGGATACTATGAAGATGATATTAAGAGTTGTATGCTCTGGTACTAGTTAGGCGTGTGCGCAGCAGGATCCGTTGTCTTAGTTAAAATATGGGAACTATGAAGATGATTTTGTAGTTAAATCATCTGAGGAAGGCATTGCCTTTGTGATGACTCAGCTTCGTAAAGAAGGACCGAATGAAATAGAAAAGGATGTGCCAATGGACACATGTCTGATGCAAAAGAAGGAACCTCTGTTGATGATATGCTTAATGAAATGACTTGGTTGTGGTTTTTCGCTTCTTATAATTGTTTTTATGTTTTCTTTAATATGGAATTCTAGAGGGACGAGTTTCCAAAACCTTCCACAAGGGCACATGGTGGTTGTGTTTGACTATTTTGGAGCGGTGTGTTAGAGTTGCAGCTCAGGAATTTGGACTCTTTGCAGGGGTGATAAAATCTTGTATTTTGCATCATAAAAAAAATAGGAAGAAAAAAAGTATATAAGAAAAAAAATTGAGTCGTTAGAAAGTGTGAAAAGAGGAAGGACGAAAATAATTTTTTTTAAATTGATGAATGAAAAAGAAACAAAAATATATTAATAGTATAAATTTTATTTTATATAAATATAAAAATAAAATTTAATATTTTTACTATATTATTTTTATAAATATAATTTTATATTTTTTTTAGGATATATTAATAATTTTAAAATTTTTTAAAAATATATAATAATTTTAACGATTTAAAAAAAAAATTTCCTCATCTTTTTTACTTTGAAGGGGATTATTAAAAAATTTGTAAGTTTCTCGTAGAATAATTTTTTTTTTTATATTTTTCTATGCAAATAAATGATGGAAAATGTTTCTATCTCTCTTCTTTTCTTTCCCTTGTTCTTCCATCCATTCATCCAAACAAAACATTAGGATGATTTCAATTATTTCTCAATGCATACATTTGTAACTTCACAATTAAATGTGTGCAGAATAATGCTTATTTATTTATGTGTTTTTTCAATTGGATAGAAAGATGTGTTTGGGTGGGGATGGAAGAGGAAAGAAAGGAAAGAAGATGTATGAAAAGATTTTCTTATGCAAGAAAATGGAAAGAAAGAAAATATTTTTTGTTAAGTTTACAAAATTTTTAATCCTTCTTCCTTAGGTGAGAAAGGTGATGGGGAAATTTTTTTTATAAAAAAATTATTTTAAATTATTATATACATATATATATTAAAAAAATAAAATTTTTTAAATTTAATTTTTTTTAAAATTATATAAAATAAAATTTATATTATTAATATATTTTTTTCGTATTTTTTTCATTCATTCAAATAAATTTTTTTTCTTTTCTTCTTATTTCTGCTCATCTAAATATATTTTTTTATTTTTTTATTTTTATTCTCCTTCTTTTCCTTCATTTTCATTTATTTCACAATACAGACAAAGTATAAAAATGGAGGTTTGGTAGAAATTTATTAATTGATTAAGAAAATATTTTTTATTTTCTTTTATTATCTTTTTCTATTCTTTTGATAATTTTTTCTATTTTACATATATGTTAAATCTCATACATACATATTTTTATATTTTTTTTTATAAATGGACCCTCCATTAAATGAAAAGAATTCCTGTTAACAATTATGTGGTCGGTCCAATTAGATAATGGTAATCCATCAATTTTTGGATAAATTTTTTGAACATTAAAAAAAAAAATTTAATTACTTTTTTTTAAACGGCAAGATGTTCAAAAGAGTTAAATTTTATTTTAGTTGCTTCATAATAAATTGCTGGGATTACTTTTTGTACCCCTTATACATGAAAAATACCCCTGTCTCTTAACATTCCTTTCTTCTTCTTCCTTCTCCTTCTGTCTTCTGGTCTTCCATTCTTTTTTTTTTCTTTCTCATTTCTTCTTCTATTTGCCATTGTTGTACTTTCTTTCTTATTAATCGAATATATGTATCCGAAATGAAAATATGAATTTTCGAAATGTTGTGTGAAAGACGTGTGAATATATGTTCCGGAAATACGTTTTCACAACACAATGAATGAAATTTCTGAATGTTCTGGAAACACGTTTCAGCAGTAATGTAATGAATAAATTTCCGAGAATATGTATCCGGAACATCTTTTTCGAAATGGATTTAATTACTTTCCGAATAAGTATTTCCGGAAGTTTAATAAATTTATTTCGGAAAAGCATTTCCGGAAGCTTAATTCAATCCGAAAAATCATTTTCGAAAATTTATTAAATCCATTTCGAATAATTGAAATGAAGGATAATTTTGGTATTTAATTTTACAAAAAATGAAAGGAGGGTGTGAAAAGTAAAAATGGGATGCAAAAAGTAACTCCCATAAAGATGTTGAGAGGTAACATGTCTTCAAATAGAATGGAGCCTAATTTTACTTCAAAACACAGTTAAACCCAATCTTAATGCTTGAGAAAACAACAATAAATTATATATATATATATATATATATATATATATATATATATAAAAAGGAGTAATTAAGTTAGTTTATTTAAAATAATTTTTATAAACAATTAAATTTTATCAATCCAACCGTTAAATTAATAAATTATATTATATAAATTATTCTTACAAAATTTCATAAAATTTAAAAAATATTTAATATTTTATTAAATAAATTTAAATTAACAAATATTATAGAAGGATATATTATTCATTAATTTAAATTTTATAAAATTTTGTAAGAATAATTTATATAATATAATTTATTAATTTAAATTAATGAAATTTAATTATTTATAAAAATTATTAAACAGAGTAATTTTAAATAAAATTAATTTAAAATAATTTGGTTATATATATATAATTAAAATATATTTAAAATGTAATTTATTTATATTATCTAATATATATTTTAATAATTATTTAAAATAATATCTAGTATGTATTCTAATTAATTAATAATATAATTTTTTTACATATATAATATATTAAAATTAAATTTTATATATCTATATGTATCCATGTATATGTATTAATTATTTAACAAATTATAATCCCACGGTCAAGATTCTTTCTTTACATTTTACGCAAAAGTTAAAGTGAATTAAAATTTTAAAATAAATAAATATTTTTATAATTAAATTTAATATATTAAAATTAAGAATATGTTTAATAAAATTAACAAATAAATTAATCTACATTTAAAAAGTTAGTTGAAAACATAAAATTTAAAGAGTTATTTACTAATTAAAAATTATTTTAAAAATTTTAATAATTATTAATCATTTTATTAAATAAAAGTAAAATATTTTAACAAAATTTTAATTAATAATTTTAATTTTCATCTACTCGACAAACTCTAAAATTACTATATATTTATTTATTTATTTGAGATATTTTAAAATATTTAAAACAAGAAGAAAAAAAACCCAGGAAATGCAGGGTTGAACGCGGAGTTGGAGTGCGGTGTGTGTATTTTGGAAATGGGTGGGAGCAAAAAGAGGAAGAGAAAGGAAGAGCGAGGAAGCATTCACCCGAAGAACAAGTACTCAGAAAACCCCCCAGACTTTGCTCTGTTAGCTTCTCTGTACCCTTCCTTCCAACCTTTTGTTCAATACTCGCATCGCCATGCCCACCCCACTATTCATTGGACCGATTTCAATGCCACTCGTGAACTCACTCGTGTCTTGCTCCATCACTACCATGCTCTCAACTGGTATTTATTGTTTCCACACACCACTTCCATTTCTTTACTTTAAAGCCCTGTAAGGTCTAGAATTGATTTTGATGAAATTGCTTTTGAACCGTTGAATATGATTGAAATGTGTGCATAAATTAATCTAAATCATATGTTTTTATTGAATCCTATGTTGAACTGTGAAACAATCAAGGCTTAGTGTACAGGGAAAATTTGTGTTCACATTTTGCTTCTGGAATCAATTTTGTAGGTGGATTCCTGATGGACAGCTCTGTCCTACTGTACCTAACAGGTCTAATTACATTCATTGGCTTGAAGATCTTCTCTCATCTGATATCATTCCAAATACCATTTCAACTGCGGGTAAGGTAAGGGGATTTGACATAGGAACTGGAGCTAATTGCATTTACCCTCTTCTTGGTGCATCTCTTCTCGGATGGAGTTTTGTAGGATCAGGTATGTTATTGTTTGTTGAGTTTGATTTTGATACGCTGGGTGTAAAATACTGTTTTTATTAAAATTAACTTGAAATATGATTTTTAATGTAATTATTGCAAAAGTCAAGCTATGATTGGTTGAGAGTGCAACAACTGTGCATTCCTATTAAATTCTTGTTTTTGGGAGTTTAGTTTTCTGTAAAGAGCTGTGATAACAAAAATTTAGTTTGCCTAAATGACTGCAGATGTGACTGAGGTTGCAATTGAGTGGGCGGAGAGAAATGTTAGTAGTAATCCACATATTGCTGAACGGATTGAAATTAGAAAGGTTCAAAGTGATGCAAACACTCCCTGTGTGGAAGGTTTGCATGCTGAAGAAGAGTCAGTTCACAGTGGAAAGATAGATATTGATAATGAGGCAGTCCCTTTGCCTTCATTACCTCTTGATTTGCATGTTTGTGAGAATAAGAATTATTGTGGACCTCCTGTACTTCTTGGTGTAGTCAAGGATGATGAGAAGTTTGATTTCTGCATGTGTAATCCGCCGTTTTTTGAAAGCTTGGAGGAGGCTGGACTTAATCCCAAAACCTCCTGTGGTGGAACTTCTGAGGAAATGGTTTGCCCTGGTGGTGAGAGGGCCTTCATTACCCGTATTATTGAAGATAGTACTGAACTGAAGCATCGTTTTCGGTATTACTTTTTGTATATGAAATATCATTCCTGTTATTTTATATTTAAGCCTTCACTTACACGTAATAAATTTGTGCTCATCCTTTTCAGTTTGTTAATAGGTGGTTCACTTCAATGGTAGGTAGAAAAACAAATCTCAAGTACCTTATTTCAAGACTTTGGGGGGTTGGAGTTACCTTAGTGAAGACAACTGAATTTGTCCAAGGCAGGACATCCAGATGGGGGCTTGCTTGGTCTTTCTTGCCTCTTGTGCAGAAGTCATCAATTCCTTTGCCTGAGAAGAAAAACATGTCCTTCATGCTTGAGGTGTAGTATCCTAGTATCTATTTTACATTTTGTAACAATTGTATTGTTTGTAAGTTGAAACACAGACGCTCATTTTTAATTGGTTGTTGTCCCATGTCAATGAAAAAATGATTTAATTATTCTTGGAGCATTGCTAGTTCCTACTTCCTAAGACATTATCTAGCAAAGGCATAATTTATATATTCTAAGCTATGACTTAAAGTGGATAGTAGATTAAGAAGAATCTTCAATTTAAAATATGCCTTGAATTACACACTACTATATTATACAACTACTAATTGTGACAAGACATGACTTCCCTTATTACACACTAGTCCTGTATTAAATAAGCATAATATAGCATAACTGCCATTCTTTCATACAAACTCTCCTCCTTGAATAAACCTTCCAAATAGAAGCTTTCTGATTATGATCCATCCAACATGTGTTCCATCAATATGAATGGTAGCAAACTTGCAGAGACTTCGTGTTAGATGGAAGGGCAACTAATGAGTTCAGAAACTTGTCAACTAATTTGGAATAGGAAGGCAATCTTTCTAGCATGATATTTAGGGATATTTCACACCATGTAACGGTAACTTTTCAATGCAATGTTATCCTTCATTTCTCCAATCAATCAAGTACGAAAGAAATTTTCTGATTTCATGCACACTTATAGTTGAGCGAACATTCAGTTCTTGTTAGTGCGTTAATCCTTTGCGTATGAGGTTGTCAGGTGGGAAATCCAATAGCTTTATTTGTTTTCCTGTCAAGGCAAAAGTTTGTATTTGGTCTCCAGTATCAGAGATCTTCAATTATATGAAGAGCATGTTAAGTGCCTTGAGATAGTCATCAATTGCACATAACATATATTTTTGTATGTCGTTACATTTTGTTTCCTCCTGATGTGATGTGACATAACAAATCTACTTTCCAGGGTCTTCAACGCCAACATGGTGCCTTTAATGTGTTGGAAGCTGTCAAGTCTTACTTCTCTTTGCATGGCCTATCCTGTACATTGAATACCTCCTCTTTTACGGTGGATGTAAGATTAGTCACTTTAAGTTCAGATTCTGATTTAATTTCCTTGTGATGGCTATTAAGCATGATCACATTTTAATAGGTTATGGCATCAAAAAATGACTGTGATTCAATCCTGAAGAATGAATTACTCATTACCCATAAATCCATCGATTGTCAACCTACAAGAGAGACATCTAATGGATCCAGCTTGGATTTCTCTTTTGGGAGATTATGCTTTCGTATATCGGTATGCTTGCATTCTTTGTTGTCTTGGAAATGTTTTTGATTGGCAAAATTTACATTGATCTTGCCCTATTTATTCCATCCTACAGGTTTTTCAGCAAATCCCTGGGACACTGTTGGTGAAAGGTTCATTACAAGACAGGAATAGCGCATCATCAGGTTTTTGTCCAACCTGCTTTTCCAATTTCAGTTTTCCTAAATGTTTTTTTCATTACTTTAGTAGCACTTTAGTCTACACCTGACTCTAGAAATAGCTTTGCAGCAATGGGTTCTTTGCCTGTGCTTCAGAGATATCCTTCTCGGCTAAGTGAAATAGGATAAATTACATTGACGTTTCCTGAGATTCGTTGAAAAAGCATTTGATACTTCTTATTTTTTTTTACCCTACCTAAACCTCCCTTAATTTATATAAAGACATAACACCATACCCCTATCAATTATACAACTTTACATAAACTCCTCTAATTTCTTATAATATTATGTGTATAAGGGAGGTCAAAGAAATATTAAAAGTGAAGGGATATCAAGTGCTTTTTTGATATATCTCAGGGGGTGGCAATGTAATTTGCCCTAATAAATATTATGAATGTGGACTTGCTGTGCATTATAAAATGTACATTTTCAGCCTGATTATTTGCTTACCACTTTACCAGAAATTTCTTGTTTTTTATTCCTGCACATTGACTCCAGACAGGCTGCCCTGTTTGTACCCTTATACATTGGCTCCTGCAGTTGATATGTTGATGATAATTGCAATGATTAAGTTCAATTGGCAATGCCTCCTCTGGAATGAGTGAATAAATTATGTAGCTGTTGTCTGTTTCCTTTGCAGCAGGATTCTCAGTGATTTTCCAAAAACTGGAGGAAGCTTTGCGGAATAAATTTTGTACTAAACCAGTGTAGGGTTTTGATTATTTGTTTTATTGTATGGGGTGTTGAGAAGTTAGTGAGTGCTAATTTATGGGGTCATTACTTATAGAAAGCAAGTAGTAATCGACCAATGGTGCTATTTTGGTGAGAAAAGGAAATGGAAGGCCACAATCATCCCTGGAGGCACTGTTGCTTCTTGATAAATTTTGGGTGGATCATGTGTATTATTTTTTATACCAAACCAATAATAATCTTTCAATCGGTTTGTGTGTACTTAGTGGGATCCGAATTTTAAAATGTCAAACAAACTTTCCTATAGTATTGACTAAATACACAAAGTTCATTTATACATGTTATATAAAACAGTTAAAAGTTGTACTACTTGCTCCCATCCTATGAAGGAATGGACAGCTTTGTGGTAAAGGAATCAAAAGGCTAGCCACATGTGGCCATCATCACCAATGCTCTTGTGGAGCTGTCATCTGAATCTTGTGAAATCTCCAAGAGTCTCGGAAGAAATTAGCTTCTCTGTACAATTTCAATACCCGCAATTAAACGAAAAATGTCAGACATTTCATTTAAAAATGCGTAAATGATGTTTGTAGTTTGCAGGTTGGATTATTTTGCGTCTTTTACATTTTCCCCCTATGTCGTTACATGTACATATATTATGGGAAATGTCAAGTTCTTCTTCAAAGATCCATCAACATCTTCATGATAGTTTTAAAAGGAAAGAATATATTATATACTTCTGAATTTTATTTGTTTTAAATAATTAAGATGATTTTATCATTAGATGTTGTTTTAAATAATTTTGTATTCAATATACTTTATAATCAAACTAGATCAAGTTAACCGAGAAGAAATTTACTGGGCTATCAAGACCAGAGGTTGTTTACTGGATTTTTTGGCCGTGTAATATACCACTTCGCCACCAACATTGTTTGTTTATGATATGCCTTTCTGGGTCCAAGTTATAGTTAAATTATACATTGCATACTTCGGTGTATACTGAAACAAAAGTTTTCTTTTTACATTTCATTTTTATTACACTATATTTCCTTTCTTTTTTTAACATAAAAGGGAAGGGTCTAAATCATATTATATGTGGTTTGGTTCCCCTTGTTTGAAAAAAATAATCATTTAACTTTACCAGTTTCTAGAATTTTTTTTTGAAAAGAAAAGTGATTATTTTTTAAACACAAAACTTTAATAAATATGTTATATTTATTTTTAAAAAATTTACATATGTTGTTAACAATTTTTATACAATGTTTTTATATTTCTAAAAATATTTAATTATAAATTGGATTTCAATTTTCAAGCAACATTATAAGAAAGAGAAATTAAAAAATAATAATAAATTTTACACTTTCTTTTTTTGTAAGCAAAACATAATAACTTGAAAAAAACTAAATTCTTATATAATTTTGATAGGACTGTGATTTGATCTCAGAATACTGTATAGACCTTCGTATTTATCACTTCAAGATCACTTCAGTTTCTAAAATCGTTATTGATTATTGCTTATGAAAACGATATACTTATTAACAAAGTTTCTGATATTTCCCGATTACTTAACATGATAAAAATAAATAAACCTACCAATAGAAACACTGCCTAAGCACAGAAAAGGTTAGCTTTGTTATCGACCTCTCCCACGAGGTTGTTTTGTGTGGGTCGTTTGCTTTCAATTTGATGAACATGTTGGCTTCGTTCCCTGGCTTTGCAATTGCAACACCAAATCTTTCTTTTCCTAAACTAAGGGCTTCTTCTCTGCGCCATGACTACCCCCTAGCTAGCAAAATTATTGTTAAAAGTAATGCCCTTTTCTCTCCCTTCTACGCTTTTATATGCACGTGTGTGTTTGATGCATACCCATCTCCTTGCCAATTGTGCTTGTATTGTTTTGGCCTTGTGGACATACACACGGTTTAGAATAAGCACTCTTTTCCCTCATAAAGTAGCAATTTTTGTGCCAAACCCTTCTGAAACTTTCCACCCAAGAAGATGTAAATTATACAATTTGGTTGATGCGGGTAGTGTGTAGGAGAAGATATAAAGAGATTGATTTATTTGCTATCATTGCCAGCTCAAGGCAGTTTATGCTACTAAAAGGTGTAGACAGCTAAATGTTAATTCCTTTGTGGGAATATCTAACGTTAATGGTATATGAAAGATTAAGTGCTGGCAACATAGATAGAGTTAGAGGGTATTGGAGTATGGTGGAAAGGTTTTGTTTTGAAAGCCGACAAATGGTCAATATCTTATATTTTCCAGAGATTGTTATTAGGGTTTTAGGCTTAGGTTGGCCCTGATTAATTAATGAGGCAAATAGACGTAACAAACTGATTATGTTGCCTGATTGTTATCCATTGTACATAGTTTCGCGTTTAATCTCTAGGAAATGCATTATAATAGGAATTGAATTGGTAAGCTCCAAATGCAACCTTCTGTGCCTGCTAAACCAAGTTTCAAAAGTAACTTAATAAACGAAGCTACTTTTCATCATGGGATTGAAATTTGAACATGGCCATATAATGCATATGAACATGGTCTGAATTGTATCATCATGTGAATGTTGACTCTGACTTGAGTTTGCTTCAGTGCTTCACTACTTTCATTGTTTATCTTTCTTCCAAAATTAAGTGTTAGAAAAACAGTATTCCCTGTTATTTTCCTTATTTAATACAGTGATGGAGAAAAATAATACACAATGATTCCGGGACATTTTGAAAGAGGTGTTGTAACTTCATAGCACTGGATATCCCTACAGTGTTCCTAAGTCTGTTACTTTTATTGCCTAGTTTTATCAAAAAAGGGAAAAATACATTATTTTCTCTGGTGTAAAAAGAGTACAATGCTGGTTGCCAAACATCTTGTTGCTTCTTATCACTATTCACTTTTGGTGCTTCAGATCATAAGGGTTTTTAAGGTTTAAGATGTACTTTGTCGCAGGGTTTTGGCATCTTAACTTGGTGCAAATTGTTATATGTTTCAGCAAAGATTTATAGTTTTCTTCCTAGCTTCTCAGCGGGGATTTGGAGCTCTAGTGACCTGATTTCCTTTTTATTTTGTTTATTTACATCATGAAAATCCTTATCACACACACACATACACACACACACACACACACACACACACACACACACACATACATATATATAATGAACTTTATACTGCAGCATAGAGACCATCATTCATGAGATGGTGATGGAGGTTTACCTAACACATGGCAAGGACTTTTTATGCAGCTGCAGCATATGGCAATATCTACCCATCCTGCTGTTACATTCCAACAATTTTCATCTACAGTATCATTTACTGATATAATTAGATCAAATTTGGATTTTGAGTTTGGTTTTAATCTGCATAATTCTGATGGATTGTTGGGTTGAGAATTTTCTGTACTCTGTAGTTCAATTTTATTGGTGATCAGTCTGTATAGCTGCATGCCCTTTTACTAGTTTTCTCTTCTGATGTCTGCATGCTGAAAGCACACTATTTCTTCCTTTAATTTACTCTGTTTATATCAAATTCTACTTATTTGGAGGCAGATTTACCATATTCTACTGGGGAGACAACTTTGCAGAAGGAATTTTCAAATTTTGGCAAGATAGCTGAAGGTATATCCATGATTTTTTTTTCATAATTCATAATAGGATTGGGACCTAGTAGTTTACATAATGGCTTTTAGTATTTTAACTCGCCTCTTGAGTCATGTATTTTATGTGTGATGCAGTTAAAATGGTTAAAGATGTGAAGACAGAAAAATCTAAGGGTATTGCTTTTATTCAATATACATGTCAAGATGACGCCATGCTTGCACTAGAAACCATGGATCAGAAGGTTCAAAATTTCATGATGTCTCATCTTTATATTATCAACCACGACATTGACAATTGAATGTTCCCTTTTAATTTGTTTCTTGTCCATTGTCTACAGGATTTTCATGGTAGAACAATCTATGTAGAAATTGCAAAACTGGGCCGGGATGATTTTGCTGCACCCCCAAGGGCCTCGGGACCCCCAAAGAAGTGGGATATGTCAGGGCAAGAGGAAGTGGCAGACTGCTGGTACTGATCATAATTGAGTAAAGCTGTAGAAGAAGAGAAAATGTTGGGACAACTATCAAGTTATGCAAGGATGGTTATAAGGTTGATGGAACACTAGATTTTAGTAATATGGATGCAATACTGTAGTCTATGGTGATCTTTCTTGGCACTCTTCATTTTAGCACAAAATAAAAGCTGTCTTTTGAAAACTAGTTCTTCTGGAAATGAATTGATCAATCTGTGGAGCTGCTACAATCACAAAATTTACTGTATGTATAATACATAGCTGATTTTCATTCAGTAGTTTTAAGGTACTACTCTTAGAGTTGAATGAAATTGCCAGTGAACCAAATTCTTATTTACTTTGCTCCAGAACGGCTTGCACCATTTTATGCTAACCTTGCACCATGATGCTGTAGTTTGACAGATTGTCAGGTTTTCTTTGGTCTAGAACCTTAAACTAGATTTGCTTTTCGACCTAAAAATGTTACTTCTCATAGAGATGCAGGCAATAAATAGATCCTCCATTCTCTGTGTATAAATTCCTAGGATTTGCAAATGTGCATACTAAGCATCCATAAGGTTTTATTTTGATTCAATTAAACGTTGTATCTTGACTTGATCTTTATAACCACAGCATATTTTTTTCTATTGTATTGTGGTATGGAAAGTTTAGTTTAATTTAAAGAATATGATGAGAACAATACTTGGTGCATTTAAGCAGAGCATGTTACTTCACATCTGTTTGAGGTGCGAGAATTAGAGTTTAAGAAAAACAGAATAGGATTAACAGCAATCAAATGATAAAATTATGTAGGTGTAAGTTAATGTATGTTAAAATGTATTTGCCTAGCATTATTCAAGGGTGTTAGGGGTTGGCATTAAGGACCAAAATTGTCATGAGGATTTGTGTTTGGCTACGTCAATGACACCAAGCTTGTGTGTCTAAACTATAATAAGCAATGGTATCATAAAGTAATTGGAAAATGGACTTGAGATCAAGGCATGACCAGTAACTGGCTTGAGATCTGAGGTCATTATATCAGTGATACTGCTGCTGCTGCTAGTCAAAGGAATGTTAGCTAGTTATGCAGGTTTGTTCTTTCTTCTCCTAAGCATTTCTACAGTATCTACTGGAACATTAAGGGCACTTACCACTTGGGAACCTCTCCCTTTATTGTCAGAGTATAGAGTTAATAATATTTAGTTAATAAAATGTGGAGTATGATATGTTTAAAAGAACAAAGTATATAATTGAGAAATCAAATGAAAACAAATGGTTTGCTTGGACTAAAAGAAAGAAAATATAGATAACAATTGGTTATATGTTAACAGTTTAAAAAGATTATTAAGAAGAATAACTTTAACATAAGTTTTTCAGTAAATTAATTCATCTTCACGTATATATATATATATCTATATATATATATATATATATATATATTTGTTTGGTTAAAGAAACTTTTAAAAATAAAAATAAATTTTTTTCTTTTCAATTAGAAGTTGAGTTTTCTCCATCAAACGAAACATAGAGCATGGGTTGGTTTGGTCAATTTTTTAGGTGGAACCATTGAGTTAGGTCATAGCAGATTAAGTATAATTTGTGAGAAATGCTTTTTACACTTTTCTTTCTATTTTAATTTGTACCTCTTTTTTTTTTAAATATTTTCAAAACTATGCTTTTATACGCATATAAAATATATTTTGGAAATTAAATTTTAAATTCTGAAAACATATTTTTATATTTACAAAAATAGATCTTACAAAAATTATTCTAGACGTGCCAACAGATATGAAAAGTTCATTTTCAAGGATCTAAATACAGTGTGGAATATTTTTGCAATCTTGATATATACATATAAAAAATAAATCAATTAATGTTTGAATCCAAAAATACGCTTTTAAAATTTAAATATCAGAAGTTTATTTTCAAAATTTAAATTTTAAAAACATATTTTATATGCTTATAGAGGAATAATTTTAGAAATAAAAATTTAAAATTATAATAATTTTGGATGAGGACGAGCTTACCTAGCTAAATTCGGCCGGACTAAATAGGCAAAAGTATTTGGCCCATCCAATTCGTATACTCATTTTTTTTTTTTTAATTTTATTTTCTATTCTACCTTGTATTCCTGTTTTCTTACAATTATCTGGTTTCACACTCCCTCATTTCCTTCATTTTTCTTCGTTTGATATTGTTCCCTTCTTCTCAACCTTTCATTTGATGTGCCTTCTTTTTCTTCTCCACATAACCAACTTCCATTTACCAGTAAGAAAGATGATTATCATTTTGAATTATGTGTCTTTCCTATTATACCCTCTAGTCACATGTGATTTCTTCTCCTAGGATGTTAGATTCAAAGGCAGATCTGGACATTGATCCCACATCCTATGTTTATTTGCAGTTCAGTTGCTTCCATCATATATATATATATATATATATATATATCATCAAGATTGCCATTTGTGCTAAGTAGATCAAATTGCTTGAAAATTTATAAATTTTTATTTGAGTTAAAATTTATGGATATGTATGTTAATATGATATTACTTGATCTTGTAAATGAGGTTTGAAAAGATTGTTAAACTGTTTTAAGGAGTGCTTGATTTGAAGAGCATGTTGGACAGTACACAAGGTTCAAAAATGGCACATGAAACTCTAAACATAACACTTGTTGATATTCACAAGATCATTACCTGGCATAAAAGAAAGAGGACTTGTCATGATGCCTAATTTACTGGTTGTACTTCAAAGTAGTAACTTTTGTACGATTTATATACCATATTTTATATATTATCTTGGTTGCATTTATACTCATATTTTTCGTTATTATTTAATTTATTTTAGATGTCAGTTAAATAATGTGACAATTTTTTTTTAATAAATGTAACTATTAATACATAACAATATTAATTTTTTAATTAGAAATGTTAAAAAACATTATTAAATTATGATAAAAAATCTTCAATGTTCATCTGTAACCAACAAGATTAATTTTATCCCTTCCCAAAATTTAAATTTTAGAACCTTAAAGAATACATTTGAATACAAAAAATTCATAAACTATCAAATTATACTTTCAAAATTTAAATTCTATAAGAATATACATAACTTGCAGAATTTAATTTCCGAAATTGTAGTTCCAATTTTTTTTTTCAAAATTTACATTGGAAAAATGTTATATGCAGAGAAAAAAGAAAAGAAGCATAAGATATATATATATATATATATATATATAGATAGGATCTCATATGAAGGGTGCAAATAACAATAATTTGGAAGGATGTAAAAAGTATGTTTACTTTGTTGTCCAGTATAAAAAAATATTTAACTCTTTTAATTATTACATGTGAACGTAACATTGTTTAAGGTATTGGTTAAGAATTAAAATAGGTTCATGCTAGTCATTTTGTAATTTTCTAAAATTATCATATATTAAAATTATGGCTATAATTTTAAAAGAACGTAAAAACTAAAATTAAATAAAATAATAATTTCAATTCTAGTCATGAAACTGACACTAATCACTGTTACAAGTTATAGGGCTAGAAACACACCTTAGACCCAAAGGGCAGGCGTAGATCTACTAGAGGTCAAAGGATGCAAAACCGTATACATTGTTTTGTTTTAATTGAGCAAACCAACGATTGCTTTAATGTATTTTTTATAACTTGGATTATGTTCTATTCTCTTTATGGTTATGGTATTAGTATAGTAATTGCTTAATTTTCCCTTTCGTCATTGACTGATCAAAGCTCTGATATCGAAGTACGATATAATTAACAGAAAAAATGAAAAGGGGGAAAATAAATATACATTGCATAAAGGGTGTTGCCGGAAACATACCTTTGTTAATTGTAGTGCACTTGGCTAGCGTTAACTCTTGTCTTTTCTTCTGATCAAAATAGAATGATTGATACCATGAAACATGTAAAATAACATCTAAAGAAAATTAAATGGTAAGCAACATTGATCATGCTTATATTAACGACAAAATATGTAATTTTTATCTAATGATTCAATTCAACCACTTTGATTGTATGTCACCCAATAATACATCCAAATAAAGTTATTAAATGTTTGATGATAAAAATTATAAAGGTTTAGAAAAATGCGTAGTTTTATCACTGTATTCTTTTTAGCATGCTTTTTTTTTTTTTACCAATTTAAGAAATGGGTGAACATACTAGTACAATGTACAATTTATAAATGGGTCTTCATTCCAAAAATTTCAGGGTCAAATTTCGCATTTGGTCTCAGATTCTATGCCTAGTTTGAATCGAAAAACTTGGCAAATATATCTTCTATATCAAGAAATAAGGCAACTGAATCTCTAATTTTTAGATAATTAATACTC
This sequence comes from Canavalia gladiata, assembly GCA_037954105.1. Taxonomy (NCBI): domain Eukaryota; kingdom Viridiplantae; phylum Streptophyta; class Magnoliopsida; order Fabales; family Fabaceae; genus Canavalia; species Canavalia gladiata. Next base: position 15,074,191 of record CM075658.1, on the reverse strand, counting down.
TTATTTTCTAGTATCTTTATGGTACGTCACTCGCTCAGAGTAATGCCAGCATCGCTGGAGAAGCTTTCAATAATTCACAAGACATAGAACTCCTAATTAGTGTGTATTAAGATTAGTTCTGAAAAATATATCATTTTTATTTAATTAAAATTAGTTTTTATATATTAAGTGAAAACTAATTTTAATATAATTTATTTTGTTTGAATTGTTTAAACAAATGGTTTTTAATAGTAAAATTAAGAAAAAGGAATAGAAAATTAATTATTTTAAATTAATTATTATTAGTAGACCCGTTAAATTGACCAAACCTGATTAATCTGAACAAAAAAAATATATATATGTTGAGTTGGTAAAAATTTGGGTTCTAAATCGTTTCTTCGGCCTTGTTTGTCTGGGTTCTAAATTTTGTTAGTCTGAAACTGACTCGCATGTGATGCACTGGTAAATCCGTTAGTCTGAATGTTTATTTTTCGATTATTTATAATTAATATATTAATGTAAGAATTTGATAATATTATTATTAAAATAGTATAGTTTGATAGAAAAATTATTATTTTATGTTAATATCATATTTTTGATAATTTATTGTCAAATACTCTTAATTTTTAATGTAGTTATTTTAAAAAAAAGTTTTATTATTTAAAAAAGAGTCATCAAAATTCTAACTTATAATTACTTTTCTTAATCTATCCTAAAAATATGCTGGCTTAGTTAGATCTAAATCAATTCTGATACTAATCTCTAATATAGAAAATAAAATATGTAAATATTTAATTTTATTCAAGGTATTAAAAATAAAAAATTTAAAAAGATAAAATAAAATAAAATAAAAAAATAAAAATTTTACGTTAAACAGAATTAAAATTTTAAAAATCATTTTAATAATCTTATATTAGAAGAGTGATATTCCTTTAATCATATATTCTATTATACAACGAGCTGCAAGTCTTTCACATTAAACATGATAAATTTCTATACAAGGAAATGTATTTAAAAAGAAAAAAAGTAGAACACTTAAATTGCAAATCTTGTATTTGAAAATATGCATTTCTTATTCTTTCATGAATAACTTAAGTTTGAGAGTGCGCATAAAAGAAATGCATAAATCTATCTAATCTTCGATTCAAAAGGAAAATTTGTGTCTTTAAATTTGAAAATATACAAAAAAAAGCATTTATATAGTCCTCGTTTCAAGATAAAATAAGCTTGTGGATCACAAAGCTTTTTTTTCGGTAAATGCAATTAATTTTTTTTATTTTATTTATATTTATTTTTAGTTTAGATTTATCATTTTTTGTTATCTTATTATTCCTTTTAAAAAAAATATATTTTAAGTTTATTCGATGACCAAATGAGATCAATTGAGTAGTGAATCCACCTTTAATATTATTTATGACATAAAAATTTATTGAATAATTTGTTATCTTAAATTTTATGCAAGAGCAAACTTCTTTCTTCTTAAACTATTCTTTCTAAAAAAAATTAAAATATTTTTCTTCTAAAAAATTATAAATAATCATTTTTTTAAAATTCAAAGTTTTAATATTTTCAAATTTCTAAAAAATAAAATCACAAAACTAATTTTTTTAATTTTTCAAAAATAATTTTTATGAAAATCAAGCATAATCTTTTCTAAAAAATTTAAAAATACCATAATTTGTTTCACAAATTTAAAATGTATTTAAACTATTTTTTAAGAACTATGTAACTTTAATTTCCTCTGGTTGCTTCTGAGGATATGTATGAGCGAGAATGGACCTATCAAGCCTAAATAAACTTTTGGATCATTCTTTTTCCACTTATTTCATGATATAAAAAATCAAAAAACATTTTAAATAACTTATGTAAAATAAAATAAATCACTAAAAATAATTTTTTTTGGAGTGAAATAAATATTTTTAAAAGTTAATTATAATTTTGTACAATTAATTAGAGGATAACTATTTTTTAATAAACGTCGTACGGTGTTAATACATTTTCTATCGTAATTCCTGAATCCAAACTAATTTCGAAGATAATAATTTTTAAATTTTTCTAAAAATCTTTTTAATAAATTTTGATGATGGCTCTTCTATTTATGTAAAAAAAAATTATTTATCATTCTATCATAATTTTGATTACAATAAAATATATAAAAAATTAATTAAAACAGCAATTAGTTTTCAATTATAAACTTTAAATTTTTATTTATTATAAAAATGATTTCTTTGCTAAAATTATACGTTTTTACTATAATTTAAATTACTAGGTATATTAGAACATTAACACCAATAGCAATTAGATTTAGTCTAAGTCAATCATAGCATTACATATCTTACTTTCATTGTGTATAAATTTTTTTTTTCAATTATATTATAATATTAAAAAAAATAGTTTTGTTAACATCAGTTTTTAGAAATAAAAAATCTTTATTAAAAAACATTTATTACATTTATATTTTAATATATTATTTTTTAATAAAATATTATTATTCTTAAATACTTAAAATCAATTCTAAACACTGACATTAATATTTTACTAAAGAAATCTAATCAAAATATGCTCCAGTTTCTAACTTAGAAAGTAGATCAAATCAAGTACCATGTCTCACACAATAAATTAAATAAATAGGAAAGATAAATAAAATGTAAGAGATCAAATATAAAAACAAAAAATAATTAAAATATATTAACAAAATACAATTTTTTTTACACTCTCATCTAATTTAGATTTTATATGCTTAAAAAAATTTAAAATTTATAATAATTATTTTTAATATTATATTTAAAACAATGTTTAATTATTATGAAAAATACATGTCGCAACCGTAATTCCGACGAGACGACGAACTCGCTAGAAATTTAAAAATAGAATTTAATTATACTTGGAGCCGCCACCAAATTTTATTTTAAGGGAAAACATTTGGAAAAACCCTAACTTGAGGATGAAATTCTAGGTTCGGGAGTCGGTTACAAATAGGGAAGGTGTTAGGCACCCTATTTGTCCGTTCCGAAGAACGGTACCCTTAAAATGAGTGTGTGATTTTCTTTGCAATTTGTTTGATCCCTTAAATATAATAAAAATAAATAGGTTTGTATGAAAATAGTCTGACAGGACTTGACCCTGCTCCTACGTATTCCCCGGTGCAATGGAAAATTCAAGTCTACGTAGTTCTGTTGTTTGGAAGAGTTTTTAGAAGAATTTTGAGCTATTTGGTTTTCAAATATGCTTTCAGTTCCACATATGCACAGAGTCTAAGACAAACGAGGGTTGCACTTAGACTCATATGACTCTCTAAATGTCAAACAGCAGAGTATGCTACTAGTTCGCACTTAGAGTTCATTGCGTGAGAACTAAGGTTTTGGAGAACTTTTAGAAGAGCTTTGAGCGATTTTGTTTTTAGATATGCTCTCAGTTCCACATGTGCACAGAGTCTAAGGCAAACGAGGGTTGCACTTAGGCTCATATGACTCTCTAGATGTCAAACAGTAGGGTATGCTACCATTTCGCACCTAGAGTTCATTGCGTGAGAACCAAGGTTTTGGAAGAATTTTTTAGAAGAGTTTTGGTGGATTTTATTCTTTAAACATCCTCTCAGTTCCACATATGCACAGAGTCTAAGACAAACGAAGGTTGCACTTAGACTCATATGACTCTCTAAATGTCAAATAGTAGGGTATGCTACCAGTTTGCACTTAGAGCTCATTGCGTGAGAACCAAGGTTTTTGAAGAAGTTTTAGAAGAGTTTTGGATAATTTTAGTTTTCAAAAGTCTTCTCAGTTCCACATATGCACAGAGTCTAAGACAAACGAAGGTTGCACTTAGACTCATATGACTCTCTAAATGTCAAATAGTAGGGTATGCTACCAGTTTGCACTTAGAGCTCATTGCGTGAGAACCAAGGTTTTTGAAGAAGTTTTAGAAGAGTTTGGATAATTTTAGTTTTCAAAAGTCTTCTTAGTTCCACATATGCACAGAGTCTAAGACAAACGAAGGTTGCACTTAGACTCATATGACTCTCTAAATGTCAAACAGTAGGATATGCTACCAGTTTGCACCTAGAGCTCATTGCGTGAGAACTAAGGTTTTTTAGGAATTTTGGAAATTATTTTGTAAGAAAAGGAGTAATTTTCAAAGGAGATTAAGAAAAAGATCCTCAATCCACATGCACAGAATCGAAGGCAAGCGAAGGTTGAACGAAGATTCATATGATTCTCCAAACGTCGAAAGACAGGGTATGCTGCACTTTCAACTTCGGAGTTCATTGCGTGAGATCTCAGATCTTTTAAAGATTTGAAAGTTGTTGTTTAGAAAAATGAAGTTTTTGAAGATTTGATTTAGAAAGGAGTACATATAAACATAAACAAATCAGAAATAAATACATATAGAAGGATCCACACATGGAAACTAATACCTAAACAAGTTTAAAAGGACAAGATCTACACAGGAACTTCAAGAACATAAGAGATTTTAGCACCAAAATTTGAATTCAATTCTCAGAATTTTTAGAAAATATTTTTTGGTATATCTAAAAATTAAAACCAACCAATTGAAATATATGGATCATAGTAATTAAACAAAACAAGTTTGACACAAATCTAACAAGAAATGAGCAAGTTATGCCCAAATCAAATGAGCTAGGTTCATTCACACATCGAGATGAACATACTTCAGTAATCAGGTGATATAAATTTCATTTTAGATCCAAATTAGACAAATAATATCATTCCTAAAACTAGAGAAAAATATGAAGAGAACACAACAAAAATTACTAAAATCGGAGATCATTTGATTGAGAAAAAAAAACAAAAAACAGAGACGAAAATGAACTTCAAGAACATCAAGTTTTTGGCGCCAAAATTTGAATTCAAATATCAGAATTTTTAGAAAATATTTTTTGGTAGATCTTGAAAAATTAAAAGCAAAAAATTGAAATATATAGATCATAGGAATCAAACAAAACAAATTTGACAAAAATCAGGCCAGAAATGAGCAAAGTATGCACAAATCAAATGAGCTAGGTTCATTTACACATCAAGATGAACATACTTCAGTAATCAGGTGATAGAAATTTCATTTTAGATCTAAATTAGACAAATAATATCATTCCTGAAACTAGAGAGAAATAGGAACATAAAGAAATAAAAATCACCGAAATCGGAGATCATTTGATTGATTAAAAAGAAAAACGAAAAACAGAAACAAAAATGAACTTCAAGAACACCGAGTTTTTGGCGCCAAAATTTGAATTCAAATCTCAGAATTTTTTGAAAATATTTTTTGGTAGATCTGAAAAATTAAAACCAAAAAGTTAAAAGATATAGACCATAGGAATCAAACAAAACAAATTTGACAAAAATCAGACCCGAAATGAGCAAGGTATGCACAAATCAAATAAGCTAGGTTCATTTGCACATCAGGACGAATATCCTTCCGTAATCAGGTCCTAGAGATTTCATTTCAGATACAAATTAGACAAATAATATGATTTCAGAAACTAGAAAGAAATACGAAGAGAACGCAATAAAAATCACTGAAATCGGAGATCATTTGACCGATCAAAAATGAAAATGAAAATAGAGACGAAGATGAACTCGAAAATCCAAGAAGACGTAAGAAAATTAAACGAAATAGAAGCAAGATCTAACCTCTCCATTGATGTTATTGAATGTCACCTGATAGCATCTTGGAAGGTGATGAATAACTGGTTCTATGGAGGCCAAGAAGGTACTCAATTGGATGTAGAATTCAAAAGTTTCTTCGGTGCTCTTCTTAGAAAAAATCTAAAAGTCCCCTTTCAATGACCCCAAAGTACTCCTCTCTCTCCCTCCTTAGAAATTCTGAAATCTTTATTAGAAATCAAGAATCCTCTTTGAACTAAATGAAAGTCCCTATTTATAGATAAAATTTCAAAAAAAGAAAGGGAAAAATTTTTTAGAAGTGAAGAAGCTTTCGCCTTTTGTTTTCTGATTTTTCTCTTTTTTGTTTTCTTTTTATTATTTTCTTTATTTTTATTTTTCTTTCATTTTTTTTTTCTTTTTTCTTTTTTCTCTAACTAATTCTTAACCATCATTAACTAATCCAACTAACTTTCTAACTAAATTCTTAACTAAAAATTTATTTTTTCTTTCATTTATTTTTTCTTTTTTCTTTTTTTTTTCTTTTTTTTCTAACTAATTCTTAACCATCATTAACTAATCCAACTAACTTTCTAACTAAATTCTTAACTAAAAATTTATTTTTCTTTCTTTTTTCTATTTTTCTAATTTTTTGTTATTTTTTTTATTTTAGACTAAAAACATAAAATAATTTATTTTAGATTTTAAATTTATCTTCGAACATAATTCAGTGTTCACAATACAAATAATAGAAATTAAAAATTTTAGATTTAGTTTGTGAATATCATGCATGTGCATGTATTTGTTTTGAATATTGGAATAGGCGCCTATGAAAGTGGAACACCAAACAGAATTCCTCAAACTGGTCCGAGCCGATTCCGGGTGTATGCCTATGTTTGATTAGAACTTTGATTAAGACAAATGCATAAATTATTAATTAAACTAAAAATGATGGGTTATGAACAATGTTAGTGGACCAGACATATGTTTTATTCCTCATAATTCAATTCATACATACCCTGTCCTCATCACTGTCTCACTCATAAACGTCGACTACCATCATAAAAGAATCCCAAAACAAAACTATTCGCAACCCAATTAACTTTTTTAATTAATCCCCTCTCATAGTCCGTGACACACACAAGAACAAGAGACACCAACACGTGAAAGAGAGTTTTCAGCTTCATCTCTCATTGAGGTAATAAATTTAATCTACTCAAAGGTATAATAATAAAGTGAAAGCATAATAGATAAAAAGAAAAAGAAAAAGTTAATTTTAACCATTCAAGTGTATGTAGATGACTAAAAGTATTTTACTTAAATTTAATTATAATTATTAATTTTAATTACATAATCAAAATTAATTTATCTTGTACTTTTATTCAATAAACTTTATATATATATATATATATATATATATATATATATATATATATATGTGTGTGTGTGGAATTTGATAACGTACTCCTATTTACTTCTTAGAAAGAGTATTTTAGCAAGCTACACTTTTAAATATATTATAAGAAATCAAAGTTATAACTTATTAATATATTTCTTTTAAAAATTAATCGGGTGTACATTAGCATTTATGTTTTGTATAATATACCTTATATATATTTTTAAAAGAAATACTTTAGCAAGTCAAACATTTAAATATAATTAAAAATTAAAATTATAACTTACTAATATATTTCTTCTAAAAAAATTAAAGGAATGTATGCTAGCAACCGCCAATGCTAAGAGGTATAATAAAATCATTTCGAATGGAATAACAACAATTTTCTTTAAGAAATTTAAAATACAATAAAATATTTAAACAGTTTTTTGGTTTAATTACTTATATAAACAATAAAAATGTTAATTATATAATATTTTTTTAGGATGTATTTAGTAGAAAAAAAATAAAGAGAAGTATGATATAATACGTAATATGTGATAGAAAAAATATATAAAAAATAAAATATTTTTTAAGATGTATAATAATTAAAACTACTTAAAAATTTCAAGTAAAAATATTTTCACAAATATATGTCTCTCTAAACATAGATAAGTATTGTTTGGATATTCTCCTTAGGATGTATTATATGGAAAGAAAGAATGAGATAGAGAAAAAAAAAAGATGGAAAAGGAAAAATATAAAAAAAAAATGAATTGAAATAAAAATAACGGAGATGGCAATGATATTGTATTGGAACTTTGGAACTTTGATACATTGAGTCTCTCTGGGCCTATCAATAATCATAGTAATAGTGGGGGCCACTCATGAAGCAAAGAACCAGTAACTTTGGAGCGTGAAGCGCGTGCACATGTGCCCATGCCACGTGTCAAGATGAGAGCCACAGAGTGGCAACTGGCACTGTATCTCCCTAATAAATCTTTGTTCAGTTAAGCTTGCTATTTGATTTTGGAATCTCTCACCCGTGAGACTCCACACGTGACGGGTTAAGACAAAAACCCCCCATGCATGCATACTAAACAATTCTACTTTCTTTTTCTCTAAATCTTATCCCTCTATAAAACCCTCTTCACACTCATTCTTTTTGCACCAACTCACCAATTGCACGTCAACTCCATTGCCTTTCCATGCTCACCAGAAACTTCCTCAACTCACAAACAAAAAAGAGGTAAAATAAATACTCATATATATATATATACCATCAGGTGAAGTCACAAAATCCATTATTGTTTCTTCAATCTTCTTAATTTATTTTGCTCTTCAAGTTGTCACGTATTAAGGGTTCATATGGTTTCTAAAAGGGCTCTATCCATATCAATGCATTGCGGTTGTGAAAATCTTTAAAACTTTAATATTGTGAAAACAAAATTATAGGTAAATGTGACAAATTAATACAACTACAATTGTTGTTCCAATTTTTATTTTATTTTATTTTGCTTTTGGCATTTAATCAAACATGAGTTGATTCCACCCGTGAATGAGTTAATTGGATTGTCGCCCACCTAATATACGGTGCCTACAAATCCTTGGCCACAAGGTGCAAAACAACAACAAAGAGTCACGGGATGGATTTCTTTTACATCAATACCATATTCACCCAATTTAGTATTTGTATTTTCAATTATTTTCCGAGCCAACCTATTAATGAATCATCATTCTCTCAAAACCTTTACGTGTTCGCTTGTGACTGGAATTTCATGTCACAACACAACAAGCAAATATTATAGCATAACAATGTGAATCAGTGTAATATGTACATATAGGATAATTCAATGTGACGTGTGTGATGCCTAAATTGCCGTAAAATTTCTTTGAATGCCCTTAGGATGAGGTCGTATGAAACATCTTAATCAGACTTAATTAATTTTACAAGTGAAAGTTTGTAGTTCATAAAATAAAATATAAAAAAAAAGGTAAGTTATGTTTAACTCAAATTAGAATGGTGGTTGAGATTCACCATGAAAGTTTAGTGTATCATGGATCTGTCCATGCTGCTTAGTTTTCTTGAATTGCTCACAATCTGCTATGTAGTATGTAATTTACAGATCTGGTCCTATCAACTTACAGCTATAATACACGTGCAATATCTTATTTACTATTGGTATTTAACTATTTCAGAATCAGAGCATAGTCGGTTATTGGCCACTTCTCACCGAAAATCACATAGAAACATGTCACATGATTGGACAAATAGATTAAAGACACCTGTTTTTAGAATGGTTTTGCATTTTTAATTTCTTGGAAAATTTATACACATGCCTTGTTTATTTTATTTTATTTTTAACTTAATGTGAGTTTAGCTTTCAACTAAAAGAATTTACCGTTTCTTTTAGTTTTACCTATTAATATTCTGTTATAGCATCATATCTAAAGAATCATAAGAGTCAGTTGATTAAGTCTTATAAGCAAACAAAAATCCACGTCCTTTTTTTTTTTAATTTTATATATCTTCCCATGATTCCTCTTTCCACCTCCTCTTAATTAGAGCATGTTAAGTATTGGTTACCCAAGTTAGAACTGTCAATCATTGTCAAAGTGTAACATTTTTTTTCTTTTAAGGTAGAGAAAATTTACATGACATTATTTTTTTGAAAAAAAGTTGGAAGTATAGTTGGGGTTAGCATGATTTTCTAGAGAAGCTGGGCCTCTCAATAGCTGAGAAACTAAATGTTGTTCAATATGCAAATTTTTTATACCTTAAATTTCTATACCTAACCTTACAGCCTTATATTTGTATTTGAAAAAGAATTTCTCTCTCCTTGTTCCACCCACAAATACATTACGGCAAAGGTAGATGTAAAATTTTCAGGGATATGGAAAGGTTAGAGTTCTAAAAGAAAACATAAAAATTCGAAGATGGGGAATAATAAGTCATCTAAAATGCAAGAAGAGAGCCAATGGACCACAAAATTTTGAACATTCTTCCAGCCAAGAAAATCAGTGGTGTTGCAGAATAAATAAGTACAAAACTTAGGTATACTATTTTAGTTTTTTTAATATTGTTATTTAGTTAAAATTAGAATTTTATTTCAATAATAACTTACATAGTAAACATTAGTACTAAAAATTGGTGTTAATTCCTGTAATAAAATTCCACTTAAAAAAAAAAACAAGACAGAAACATCTAAAATTCTGCACTTTAGGTTTGTCCAACAAATAAACCTTACTAGAGCTCCAAAAGGAGTTTTAAAAGCGCCCAACCGTTTCCTTGACACCCTGGAACTTAGAATCAACAAGGACTTGACACGTGGCATCATTTTGCTTTAAAATAATAATTCCTGTTGGATCATATGTTGAGTATAAATAAGAGATAGTTCTTCCTAGGCCAATTTGCCATGACTACTTTCTCTGTGTTAGATCAAACCTTAGCCATTCTTCCTTCTATTTCAATCTCATCCATTTATCTTTAAAACTAGAATTTCTGAAGTTGCAGTTTTTGTCTATTTACAGAAACAACTTAGCAGCATTTTGTGGGACATACATATTGTTAGTCCACAGTGAAAAATTCACAAGACTTGAACTTATGGATCTTCCAATTCGTGTGTTTTTTATAGTGTGGATTTCCTTGACATTTTTCAACCATAATTTGGGAAATGTGGAAGGAAGATACCACCATCACACCAAGCAGAAGGAAGTTTCCTATGTTCCTGATCCTCCTTCTGATTCTTCCACTGAGCCAGAGAACCCTTCAGTTTCACCCCCTTCCACTTCTCCTAGTGTTCCTTCTGACCCTTATCCAAATGATCCATCTTCAGACTGTGTTTTTGATGTAAGATCCTTTGGGGCAGTTGGAGATGGTTGTGCTGATGACACACCTGCATTCAGGGCAGCATGGAAAGCAGCTTGTGCAGTAGAATCTGGCCTTCTCCTTGTTCCAGAAAATTACAGCTTTATGATCACTTCAACTATTTTTTCAGGTCCATGCAAGCCAGGATTAGTATTTCAAGTAAGGATGCTTGTTGAATGACCACACTTATCATATTACATCACATCCTCTCTCTTTTTTTTTGTTAGAGACAGGCACCAGAAAGTTAATATTAATCATGTTAAGATTAGTTTTATCTAAATATAATCTTAACCATTTATATAGATATATAGATTGATAAAGTAAAAACATATTTCACTTTACTAGTTTACTAACAAAGTAAAAATATAACCAGGTGGATGGTACACTGATGGCACCAGATGGACCAAATTCCTGGCCAGAATCAGATAGCAGGAATCAATGGCTTGTGTTTTATCGCATTGATCAAATGACTCTTAATGGTACAGGAATCATAGAAGGCAATGGAGAAAAGTGGTGGGATCTCCCCTGCAAACCTCATAGGGTAAGCATTTTCTATTGCCACCAATACAATCAATCACCTTTCCATAGTATTGTTGTATTTATTTGAATTTGAATGAAACCATACTAAATGCTATTCAAACAATGCCATTTCCAGGGTCCCAATGGAAAAACTTTGTCAGGACCATGTGGTAGTCCTGCGGTGAGTAAATTAAATTATTCTTCAGAATTCAGCCCAAGCATAACTATTTGTTCCTTATATATATAGCTGTATAACTGCCTTACCCTTGTTTTCATTTTTTGTTTATAGATGATACGGTTCTTCATGAGCTCCAATTTGGAGGTGAATGGGCTGAAAATTCAAAACAGTCCTCAGTTCCACATGAAATTTGATGGTTGCCAAGGAGTACTGATCGATAAGCTCTCCATTTCTTCACCAAAACTCAGCCCCAACACCGATGGAATCCATGTAGAAAACTCAAAATTTGTTGGGATATATAACACCATGATAAGCAATGGTAATGACTAAAGAGCAATGTTCACTTACCCTGTGTGGTATTTTGGTTCTATATTTCACTACTTCTAGATGGACACTTTATAATAACATAATTTTAACAGGTGATGATTGCATTTCAATTGGACCCGGGTCCTCAAACGTGGACATAGTGGGTGTAACTTGTGGTCCTAGCCATGGGATTAGGTAAATTGTAGAATCTTCTACTTAATTGATGATTAATAAAAATAATTGTCAAGTGATGCTTACTAATTAATAAATATTGACATTTTCACACTAATTATTTTACACTCACCTTTCTCTTCCATCATAAAACATTTTTTATTTCTTTTTTTTCTCTCCATTGACGTGACATTTATACATTGTGCTAAAGAGTGTGACAAAAATATGTGAATGAGACATTTTTCTTAATTAATATACTCATACTATTGTACTAGAACAATTTATGAAGGCAATGAATGGTGAGTTCAAGACTAGCATGAACTTTGTGCATTTGAAGGTGTCAAGAAAAGCAAAAAACTGGACTTGGATGTTAATCTTTAATATGAAAACAATTTCCATAACTTTCACTAGTTTTTTTTATTTAATTTTTTCCTGCAAGAGTCCCAAGGAAAAATAACTTTTACCCTACTAGTTCAAATGCATATGACACAGAGTTTAATAGTGAACACATTTGCGGTACTAACTTTATTCTGATGCTAATTTCAGCATGTGTGACTTAACTTAGTGTTACGTTTTCTTTCCACAGCATTGGAAGTCTAGGAGTACACAATTCTCAGGCATGTGTCTCAAACTTAACTGTTCGTGACAGCATAATAAGGGAATCAGACAATGGACTGAGAATCAAGACATGGCAAGGAGGGATGGGATCGGTAACAGGTTTGAGATTTGAGAACATCCAAATGGAGAATGTTGGAAACTGCATCATCATAGATCAGTACTACTGTTTGGCAAAGGAATGTCTAAACCAGACTTCAGCTGTGCATGTGAATGATGTGTCTTACAGGAACATAAAGGGTACTTATGATGTCAGAACCGCTCCTATTCACTTTGCTTGCAGTGACACTGTTGCCTGCACAAACATAACACTCTCTGAAGTTGAGCTTTTTCCATATGAAGGAGAATTGTTGGATGACCCTTTTTGTTGGAATGCTTATGGGGCTGAAGAATCCTTAACTATACCTCCAATTAATTGCTTAAGAGAAGGTGACCCTGACACACTGGGTGATCTTTCTGAATATCAATGCAGTTAAATATGTTACTCTAAATTTGGTTCCTTAGATTGAAGATATCTATCTATATATCATATACTACACATATAGAGTCTAGATAAACCATTACTATAAGTTGATGATTCCGGTTCTCTACTTATCTTTTAGGATTCGTCCCTATTTGGGTGTATTATTCCCATATTGTGTGATGAGATGCAGAAATCCGTCCATTTTTGGACCAACACTGTAATACCAGCTTGATTGAACATTTATATATTATATGGCTATAATAATATACGATTTTTGTTCCTTAAATTTATTTTAGATTTCTCTTTTTTTATCTAAATTCTAACATATATATATATATATATATATATATATATATATATATATTAACATTAACTTCTTTGCATCCATGCCAAGTTGCCAACCTGATGTGGCATATTATGTTAATAGCTGGTACATTAAAATGTGTTTTCCACTAATCACCTGTAACACATGCTTGAATGTAATCTTTACCATCATTCTAGCTAGTTTTTGGTACTTGGTGCTATATACATACATATCTTGCATTGAAGCTTGCTACAAATAAATTTATGAACTTAACTGATTAACTATAATAATTAATACACCCCTAATAATGTAACCTCTGGCTCTAAACTGTTCATGGAAACACCCAAAAGACAAGCCCTGTCAAAAGGGAAAAGTCAACAACCATTGACCATTCAATGATGGCTCTGTCTTATCTCTTCGGCTTTGGTTCCATTGATCATCTTATGGTGTTCAAACTAGTCCAATTCATGTGGTGGCGGTGCTTAAAAAAATTTAGGTGGTGACGGTGCTTAAAAAATTGAGGAGCCGAAAAACTATTCATTATATATAGTTTATATCTTCATATTTTTTTTATATATTTTTATTTTAATAAAATACAAATATTTAAAACCCAAAATATTAACACAGGAGTATCAATTAAATTTATGCATATAAATATCTGAAATCAGATTATGTGAGACAGTAAAAGTACTTAGCAGAAGAAATTAGATCCCAATTCAACCCTCTTATATGTGTCACTATATTAGTTTTTTAAAACTTTTGATGTGTCACTATATTAATTTTTAAAAAATTTTGATCCCCAAATAAATGACACAATAACCTTATATATTTTCATGATATCAGTCTTAATAATTTTCACATTACATTAGTCCTTTAAAAATTTAAAATATATGTCATCATGTTTTAGTTCATGAAAGATTAAAGTAGAGACGCAGGAATTTTTGAAAAAATAATTTAGCAATGAATTAAATTTTTAACGAAATAATTTGATAACAAAAGTGTTGAAAGACAAATATGTTGATGTTGTAAGTCTTTAAGAAAAGAATTTAATGATCAGAATTTTTAAAGGACTGATGCGTTGATGCGTATAACTTGATAGAATCAATGTGAAGGTTCATTCACATAATTATTGATACAAAAGTGTTGTAAAAATTTCAGGGGGCATGAGATGAGCAAGATCCGGTGGAGACTCATAGTGTTTTGAGTGTTTGATTTTAAATCTTGAAGGCATTATGTTTATTATGTGGATGCAATAGACTCCTTTGTGTGCAAAACAGGTTCTCTTACTACGCTCTAACATGCAAGGACTTGGATCGTGGTTTTTTAAAGCTTCAGCAGTTTCAGATTATCTAATAGGAGAGTAATTCATGAAACTAAAGTTGAGGTTTCCTTTCTTAATACCATTTTAAATAGCAGAGATTATTAGATCAATAAAAGACTCAGTTTTTAAATTTTAAAAATAAAAAACCAAAATTACATATTGCTAATAGTATAATATATATTACATTAATATTTACTATAATAATAACAATATATCGATATTTTATATTAATAAAATTATCTGTTAAGATAGTTTTTAGCTTAGCAAAGCACTAAATACTAAATTGATCTAATGATAATGATAAAAGATTAGGGATTAAACAATTAAATTAATTTACATTAAATTTTAAATTCAAATTTAAACTATTAAAATTAGTTTACACAAAACTAGAATATTTTATGTAAATATAGATTACATGTAGGATAGTTTACATTCATAAATTCTGATTCAAATCTCAGTACCACAAAAAAAATTATAGCTTTTAGCATGTTTACACTAAGAATATAATATATTACATTAATATTTACACTCAATAATATATATCGATATTTTATATTAATAAATTTTTCTGTTAATATAATTTTTCATCAATGTCTATTAGTGTAATGTATTATTAATATACATTAAGAAATTTTCAAATAATTTTATTAAAAAAGCTCATACTAAAAATTCAAATAAAAAATACTCCCTTTTTTATTTGTTAAATTTTAAAAAGAAATATATTTTTATTTATCTATCCAGTTAAAAAATTAAACAATATTAATTACTATTTCTTTAATTATATCTTTATTTCTAAGTTTTAAATATTTTAAATACATCATAAATGAAAAACGAAATAAAATATATTTTAAAATTTAAAAATATTTTTTATGTTTAATATCTCCCTAAATAAATAGAAACGATAATTTAATTATTACTCTAATTAAGAGATACTAAATTCTCTGAGCTACAATCTTAAAGTAATTGATAAAAGTATACTCGTTCAATTGCTTTTATTTACTTAAAAAAATAATGTACAAATTATAAAATAAAATCAATGTCCTCTTCCATAATAGAATTAACTTTTGAACATAAATATTTAAAAATAAATAAAGATAAGAGTAAGATTAAAAAAAATGATATTATTTCAAATTTTTCAACTTAAACACAAAGAAAGAAACAGAGGAATATAACATCACCCTAATGAGACAGATAACTGAAATGGATGGGGGTGGCATGAGCGACTATGAATCAAGTCTGTTTTAAGAATCATGTTAGAAAATAATGGATTTATAATAAAACCTTGAACGAAGTTAGTAAATCATTAGAAAGTTTTATTTTACACTTTAATTTATGAATCTGTGATGTGTTCACCATTTTTGAAGCAGTGCATAACACACTACAGCATCCTGAAGGATAATAATTCCGCTATATCAATTTTCATTCCACTTCATCAGCCTTCACTGCTTGCAAAAAGTGTATCAAGGAGGGTTCATGCTTATAACTCCATCTCAAACTCTTATTGATTAAGATTACTCTCCACATTTAACAAGGTTGAGTTGTGACCCCAAAAAAGTAATTTGACAGATATAGTTTAAATTAAAGATTACAGTAAAGGATTAATTTTAAAACATGATGAAAATCATAGACACGGAATGATGGGTTGACATACAAAAGTGTACTAGAAGTAGGACATGATCAAACTTGAGTGAAACGCAAATATCCCTTCTTTGATGGGAGATCTACAGTGTCAAAGCCTTGATGGAACATTTCTTTGGCTTGCTCATTGGTCACACTAGGTGAAATCACAACAGGTTCCCCTGGCTTCCAATTTGCTGGGGTTGCAACCTTGAACTTTGAGGCCTTTTGCAATGACTCTATCACCCTCAGCACTTCATCCATGTTTCTCCCAGTAGTGGCAGGATACAGAAAACTCAGCTTAATCTGCAACATCCATCTACATTAGCCCCACTAGAAGGAAACAAAAAAAGAAAGAAAGAAAAATGCAAATTTATTAAGTCAAAGAAAAATAGCACCTTCTTATCTGGGCCTACAATATGAAGAGCCCTGGAGGGTAGGTTACCAATGGAGTCCTTCTCATCAGGATCAACCATGTTAAGTTGCTTTATGATTTCCCTTTTGGGATCAGCAATGATTGGATAATTCACCTTAGCACCTGGCTGCATGCAACAAATAAACACACAAATTTAATCCTCAAGGACAAAGCCTATCATGGTATTTTTATTTTTCATTAAACATATTTATGTTTACTATTTTCTTTGGTTCCAATTCTAATTAATTAATCAATATGATCAACAGGAAGAATTAATGAACTCACGGTGTAGGCTTCAATGTCTTTGATCCATTCATTGTGGGATTGGAGATCATCACAGGACAAACCCAATAGTGTGACTCCTCTTTGATAAAACTCCTTAGAATACTGAGCCATCTTACCAAGCTCCGTGGTACAAACCGGGGTGAAATCACCTAATAATTTAAAATGTACAATATGTGTCAATCACAAAACCAAATATTTCAACACATGGAACTCAAGAAACACAGATAATAGACACAAATATTGGAACCTGGGTGGGAGAAGAGGATGGTCCAGCTATCAGAACAGAACTTATGGAGTTTGATTCTGCCATGGGTAGTTTCAACATCAAGGTCAGGAATAGTGTCTCCGATGGTAAGGCCTGGCATTTTCTTAGTTTACAAACAACCCCTTAAGTTATTTCCTTTATGTTAATCATCATAAGGTGTGTGCTACTGGGATTATAAAGAAAGGAGAGTTGCTTGCATGAAGAGAACGTGGCATGTTGGTGGCTATGGACGTGACTCTGCTGTTGCTTACTTGTCATTCAAATCCCATTCTATTCTCCACGTACACACTACTTTTGACCTTTCCTTCTCACCATTTAAATAAATTAAATAATCTCATAATTTCTGTTGTATGTTGCATCATATGAAAAATGAAAAAAACAAAAAAGTTCCGTTGCCGGGACTTGAACCCGGGTCTCTCGGGTGAGAGCCGAGTATCCTAACCAACTAGACTACAACGGATTTATGATTTCTATGTTGTTAGATTAAGATTATGAACTCTCTCCTACATTCCATTCTTGTTGCATTACTACTGTTTTTGGTTTGGTTATGTTATGAAAATTTATTTAACTGCCCTATGTCAAATCAAAAATATTTATCCTACATACATGTAGGATATTATATTCATATTCGATCATAAAATTCTTTTTTATTATCTTACAGTGTATAAATCAGAAATAATTGTCTTACACGTATATACTAATCTTGCATAACATTCTTGTCTTCTTTCTAGTTGTGTTGCTATTGTTTTCACTTATTACATGCATATCTATCTTTCTAACATTCTTATATTTTTTTAAAAATAAAAAGTTATAATTATTAAATTTAAAATATATATTAATATAAATTAGTATAGATATATAGTCCCGACATTTTGACCTTTGTGATGTCCATTTGGTTTGTTGTGAGTTATAGTGGGATTATTTCAATCTTCTCATTATTGGTCATTGTGTTGGGCTCTAGGATGTATCTTATCTATGTTTTTGGACAGATTAAAATTGTTGATAAGTGGGAAGTGGGAACTTCTGATAATTGCCTTCTATCTAATCACCTGAAAATTTTAGGTTTCTCTTGTTTTATTTATTTCTGATAAAGTTACGAATTCTTAATCCACACAAAGTGACAGGATCAATTTGGCTTTATAACACACTTAGATATGTCGGAGAATATTCAGTTAGAAAGGAATATCTTTATTTATGTCTTTCTTTATTTTTTTTTCTATATATGTATAAAGCTACTTATATATTTTTTAAAAATAATTAATCTCTTAATCGCTTTTTACAAAAATTAAAGCAAACCCTGATGGATCAAGTAAGCATGATATTACATTAATATTTTTTTTTTTACTTTTACCGTATATATTTTTAAAAATAATCTCTTAATATCGATACTTATTAATATTTTTTTAATATTTAGCCGCATGAGTTCTAGTGGATAAAAAAATCTATGAATATTGTCTCATAGTGGATGATACTCATCTGAAATTTAATGATAAAATAATTGGATAGCCATCACGTTGTAAAAGACTATCCTAACTTAATAAATAATTTTGCTTTCATCCCATCTTTTAGTAAATATGCATTGTTTTGTCAAAAAGTTGAAATAATTGCTTATTTTTTAAAAATATAAAAAATTAATTCTCTTTAATAAATTAAACAAAACATAATATAAATTGCTAACAAAATACCTTTGCCAATTTGTTGCCAATGATTAGGCATTAACTTTCTTATATGTATTATTTTGGTACAGTTTTTCGTTTTTCTGGTACCAAAAAATATTTATTAAGTCGGTTAAATACATCAATGAGTTTATTATCTATAGCCTATAGGCAAAGCGTATTTTTCCATAGTAAACAATTTGAATTGAATCTACATCGATTTCTGCGTAACCTCTAAATTAGAGAATCTTGTGGTGTAGATTTATTTTAATTAGATTATAATTTCGTATATCTTATCACTTAATTAATTAAGAAAGATATGAATTTATTTTTTGAATTATTAGAATTGGAGTAAGGCTGAACAATAAACCAAAATACTGCACACGGTTAAGGGAAAAAAATGTTGCATATTTTCATAGTAGAATTCCGATTATTCAATCAACACTAATTGTCATAATGAAAATAAAATACGATTCCAGAAAAAATTATTCACAATATCAGATATTCCGATTATTTGTTGTCTTTTTATATGCAATATCAGATACTCTGTTAGAAACTAAAGAAAAATATTTAAAATACGACTGCCATCTATTTTACATTAATTATTAATAGTTGATATGATCACTCTTCCTAATGTGTTAATAGGGCTACCATCTAAAACGATAATTAACTAATTGATTTTTTCAAATAAATAATTTTTTTAATAAAATTTAAAATATTTAATATTATCAATATATTAAATCTTATGATTTTTAATAATACTTCATTATATATAAATTTTTATTATATATCATTAAAAGAACATTAGAATAACCGTTAATAAATTAACATTATATATCACCATTAAAAACCAAGGATGATAAACTAGCTAGGCCGTTGAAGTTGAATGAAACCTTTGCATAAGAAAACATTTTCAGGACCGGAAATAAGAAAAAAAAAAAAAAAAGAGA
Organism: Canavalia gladiata; assembly: GCA_037954105.1. Classification (NCBI taxonomy): domain Eukaryota; kingdom Viridiplantae; phylum Streptophyta; class Magnoliopsida; order Fabales; family Fabaceae; genus Canavalia; species Canavalia gladiata. Next base: position 15,054,287 of record CM075658.1, on the reverse strand, counting down.
GAGAAATTTTGTGTTTGCTCTACTTTAATTGAAATTTTCCACTCAAAAAGTATATCTCAAAATCTTTCACATAACTATGTTATGCCATCACACCGTACCGTATTTTGGCCTTTAATTAAGAACCAATAGTAGCGAAATATTTGGATTCAAATAAAATAGGCACTAAAAAAATCTTAAATTTTGAAAATATAAAGGAGGATGAGGTTAATATACATATTAAACCCCAAACATGTTACACTGTAGCTTTACAAACAAGGCCTAGAGATTGATGTGGTTGAAATAAATATATATATATATATAGCTAATTAAAATGACTAATTAAGCTATGAGAATATGCAAGGAGGGAACAGAATCACTAGACTTAAGAAGGTGCCTGCAAGTAGGACAAGAGGAATGAGAGAGGAGCCACTTGTCAATACAAAGCACATGAAAATAGTGATTGCAATTTGGGAGGAACCTTATTTGATCCCCATCAGAGAAATCAGTTAAGCAAATGACACAATTAGAAGGTGAAGAAGAAGATGAAGAAGAGGAGGAGGAGGAGGAGGAGGCAGAGTGTGTGTAAGTAGAGGTTGGCAAAGCCACCATTTCTTTTCTCTTGAGGCCTGAATTGAGCCTCCGAGAAGCAATCCATTGACAAGGTTGTGTGAGGACACGACCAGCACATTGAAAGACACATTGTAACATTGTGTTAAGGCCAAGAGCACAAACAAAGGCACATAAAATGGCTGCCACAAGAACCATCCAATCAAAGCCACCAACTTGTTGTTTAGGTGTAGTGCTTATGATGGGGCCAAGGGAGGGTGTAGGAGAATGAGAGTGAGAGTGAGTGTGAGAGTGAGAGTGAGTTTCAGGCATGGTGATGGAAGTATTGATGAGGAAAATTGGTAGATAAAGAAAGTGGGTAATGGTAACATGGAGAGGGTGACACATAGGTACAAAAGAATGAGAAAATAGAAAGGGAATGTATTGTAGAGGAAGAGAAATGAGTGCTTTAAATAGATGGACAGTGTGGAGAAGTTGGTGGCATATATGGACATGTGACATGCTTACTTGATAATCCACTGCTCTTCCTTTTTCTATATGCGCTTCAAAGGAATACAAATTTAAAGTAACTCATATCTTCATTTTGATTCCCCCTCTCAGTCCTGTCCAATCCTTTTATTTTTTTTTATTTTTTTTTAAGCCCAGCATCTCTGTTTATCGTCTTTTTCATTTAACTCAATTTTATTATTTTTTAAATTATTACTTTCATTGAAAGAAAATAAGAGATTTTAAATAAAAAAAATATTTAAATAGAAGTAGTCATGTATAAATTTCTATGTACTGATAGAAAGATATACATATTTTGATTATATAGATAGATAGATAAATATAAAATAATTATAAAAAATTATTCACTTATAAATAAAGTTATATTTTAAAAATGTTTATATTATTTTAATTAAAAATGGTTAAAGTAGCATTTTTATATTTTTTTTCAAAATTATATGGGACTTGTTTTTATTTTTTTAGGTTTCGTTCAAAAGGTTTATTTTTTTATTTTTAAATTTTTAAAAAATTGTTGTGAAAATAAGATAATTCATTCTATCATATTTTTTTATTATAAGTTTTAAAAAATAGACAAACAAAAAATTAATAAAAAATTAAATTTATTTTAAAATAATAAAAATTAATATTTTAAAAATATAATAAAAATTTAAAAATATTATTATTAATGTCATTTTATTATTATTATTACTATAATTTAATAATAGTAACAGATAATAATTATGAATGAAATAAATAAAAAATTAAAATATTAATTTTAAAATATTTAAAATTAAATTAAAATTATTTTAATCAAACATATATTATTTTAATTTAATTTTAAAATTAAAAACTCATAACCACTTAGGTGAATGTTCTTTGCTACGGGAGGCTAGCCTCAATTAGTCAACCTTTTGCTTCTTCTAAATTATGACTTGAGTTCAACTCTACCGTAATTTATTATTACTGTTTTCCGTCCATTTTACAAGACCTTTTTAAAATATTTTTCGTTTTTAATATACTTTTCCGTCCATTTATTAATTTTATCTTTATCTTTTATAATTTTAATAAATTTAAAATAACACAATTAATATATGATAAAAAAATTTCAGTAAATATGAATAATTTTAAAATATTATACTTATTTTAGAAATATTAATTAGTAATTATTATAATTTTTAATATATATATATATATAATTCAATAATAAGAAATTTATAAATATATATATATAATTAGAAGGATAAACAGATTAGATTAAATTACGTTTTACAAGATCTAACTCTTATCTTACTTCTAAAATTTAAGATCTTAACTTAACTTATTTATTTAATATATTTAAATTTTTAAGATCTAATGTATCCTTTTTAAAATTTGAAAATAATATTTATATATATCAATAATTAAGAATATATTATATTTATCTTTATTTTTTATATTTTTTACATTTAAAAAATTAAATTATAATATCAAATTTTGGATGTATATAAATATAAATTACTGTTTAAATGCAAGAGTATTACTATTCTTTTGAAATTCTAACCTAACTTATAAATTTATTTAAAGTTTTAGTTAATAGAATCTTTTAAATAAATAAAGTTTATATTTAAATAGATTGATAGGCACAAGTCTTTAAATATATATATATATATATATATATATATATAATTTTAAAAAATACATTAATAATAAATTTATATAATAATAGTATTATTAAATTGTATGAATTTACTTAAATAAATTAATTTCTTATATATATTATTTTAAAATTTTAAATCTAATTTTTTAATTATTTTCTTAAAAATATTAACATAACCTATTTAATAAATTTATATAAATTAAATTATATACCTTTTTCCATCCATACATGCTACGTAATCCTATAGGAATTTTTTATTAAAGTTTGTGGTTTTTCTTAACTTCATATAACAGCAAGCTTTTCTTGAATTTAACTTTTTCTAAAAGAAAACAAAAATCACTTTGTTTACTTGATTTATAGGATTAGCACCTATTCTGACTTTTAAAATTTAAATAAAATAGGCTATGATTGCAGAAAATTTACGTATAATGTTAGAAGTTTGAATTAAAAATAGAGGACTTAAAATTTATATTAAATATTAATCATTAATAATTTTATATAAATATTATTTTAATTTAATCATTAAATTATAATTATATAGTATTTTAATTATTTATATTAATATTTATTAAAATTAAACAAAGATAATTATACAGTTAAAAAACTATTTCGTATATTTTAAAAAATATATGATATTAGTTTTAATATATTTAACTCAATATTTAATAATTTTAATTAATATTAAATTATAAATATTATTTATAAAATAAATTTAATAATTAACTTAAAAATAAAATATTTAATTAAATGTTAATATTATAATATTTAATATGACTTGTATCAATTCAACAATAGTCATCTAAAAATTTGACAACACGGGAAGAAAAATCTACTTAGAACCTGCCACCATTGATCTTAAAATTTGTTTGAGGACATTTGGTGAAAGAAAAAATAAAAATAGAAATAAAAAGGGATCCTAATGCACGAGTTTTGATGTGATAGAAGTCATAATGATTGAATCCACTAAGCAGTTATCTCTTTATTTTTCTTTGCAGTAATGGCGCGGCGTGGGGTTGCCGCTGGCTGTGGGGCAAAATAAAATAATAAATGTTTCTTTCTTTTAATTTCGTTGGATTGATGTGAGTTTTCATTTTAGGATAAAGATGCTTTTGCCTTAACTTTTCCTATTTCTATTTCTTGGAACCATATATATTAGGAAATAGAGACCTCAATATTCGTTTCACTCCATATTTCAATTATGCCCCAAGTTTGAGAGATCGGGTTTGAAACATTAAATCATTACCAAAATGTTTCACATGCAAAAATTAATTTATTTAGTTGAATATTTTTTTAGAGTTAATTATTTTTTTAATGTATATCATTTTTTTTATTTGATGGCATAATGTTTTGTTATGTTTTTCATGTTAAATAAGTTATAATAATTATTTAAACTAGTTTTTCATTATGTAAATTTATTTATTTTGAATCAATTTGCTTTAATATATTGTTAAAAAAGTTTAATGAGTTTACGTAAAAGCTGTGATTGTTAGGAGTGGGAAAAAACTGTTTGAGATAAATAAGTATTTCAAATATTTAATCTATTATATATTAAATATTTTATTATTATATTTATAATTTAATTATTTAATATAATAAGTTTTTTTTATTAAATTTTAAAAATTAATATTATGATAGAAATTAAAATAATGAAAGATAATTTTTTTAGAATTTAATTTAAATTATTTTTTATTATTAAATTATTAAAAATAATAATAATTTATATAGCGGTATTTATTAAATGAAGATTAATAGATTTTATTTATTAAATTATATATATTACATACAGAAATATAATCATTGAATTAATTTATTGAAAATTTTTAATAATTATAATTACTGTTAATTTTTTAATAAGATATTCAGTATTTAATTTTTTTAATCTAAAACTATTATATTAACAAAGATTTTTCTATATTTTAATTTCAAACATCTAATACCTAAGAATATTATTAGTTGACAAAATATTGGATATAATTAAATATTTATAAAATTAATAATTGGTCAAAAAAAATTATTAATTTACAGTAATTAATTTAAGTTTTATGATTATAATAACCAACATTTTAATAAAAAATTGAATAAATAAAAAATAAATATTTTTTTAATTATAAATTAATTAATTAAAATTTGACAATTGTATCATACTTTAAAATTAAGTGTTCTTAATAATAATATTTTATACTTTTAAATTTTTCTTTAAAATATTTAAAAAACTTTTTTTTTATATGATTTATCAAAATATTAATCATAAGAATTTGGTTTCGGTATAAATATGTATGGCCTTTCTGCATTATCAAAGAAAAAAATTTTAAAAAATACATTACTTGAAATATACATATTTTTATTATATTTATTTTAAATAAATTTTAAACACAAAGTACATCAAGCAGGATTATTCTTTATTTAACTGCAATGTTATGAACATCTTATAAATATATAATAATCTCTCTTTATTATCTTTTCTTGATTTTTTATTATATTTTTTTAATTATTTTTATATACATATTTTTATCTCACTTTCATCTAATAAATAAAGAAGATTCGATCTCACAAAAAATTGATTTTATTCGTTGCAATGGATTCTCAGTTATACCAAAGAGATTCTAAAGTAAAAAAACAAAAAAACAAAACAAAACAGAAAAGATGTTAATACTATTTTTAATTGAAAAAACAATAAAGAAAATGTCTTAAACAACTGAAATACAAAGAAAACAATAACGAATGTGAAACAGAGGAACCTGAAAACTTGAAAAGGTATAATTTTGTCATCATTTGAATAATCATGAACCTTTCTATAAGTACATGCTATTGCTATTTATACCCTTATATCTGAAAATGCTGTAGTCACAAAACATATTCAAACAATGCCCTGCCTAACGGCTAGTATATCCTGTCGAAAATTTCTGATACTATTTTAATACATACTTCTCTGAGTTATCTTTCTTTATTTAGTATTTTTAATTTTTTTTAATAAAAATTATAATTATAAAATTAATAATTATGTAAAATTAGTCATTACTAATATATTCGACGTCCTGTGATAATTTCAGCTCAGTGGAAACGGCCTTTTTTTTTAAATGGCAAACTAGCTTTGAAAAAAGCTCCACTTGCCTTTATAATTCGAAAAAAAATAACTACCGGCCCAACAATATAGCAGGCTGTATCTTATTCTTCCTCTAAAACTTTAACACTTTAAACAATAAACTGATTAACAACCCAAATAATAAATATTATTGTGTCTGATTGCCATTTTAAATAATGAAAGAATAAATAAATTCTTCCCATAGTAAGGTATGATATTTGTTTTTATTTTTTAATCAATTAATTAAAAAATATAAACAAAAGCATCCCTTTACTTTCATGAGCTAATGTAATTCCTAATGAATCAGATGAAAGAAGATCCGCACCTTAGCTACTAAAACTTTTTCTTTCATCACATCGTTGAGGGTACTGAATTATAATTTTGCACGGTATCTTTAAACTGCTGAAACCTGTTGTAGCCAGTCATTTTTGTGTTATCATAGTCATAGAAACACGCAAAAAAAAAAAAAAACGTTGCCATGACAATTGACATTTAAAACCAAAATGATAGTAACGAAGAAACATAATCAAACTTAAGAAGTCTATATTGTGTTTTGGCTTTACCCAAAATTAAACAGTAATCTTGATTTCATACTTGCTTTGACAGCTACATTGATCTCTGTTTGACCCTTTCAAAAAAAAAAAAAAAAAGGTTCCACAAAAGGATTAGCTTATGCTTTACCATAAATTACGATCCTCATTTATTATTAAATAATAAGATATCACCATGCTAAAAAATAATTTATTAAATAAAAATTATTATATTTGGTCGTGAAATTTGATAATTATATTTGATAAAATTTGTATCTTTCTCTCTTCATTATGATCATATCCTTATGAACTTATGATTTATTATTATTATTTATAGTCTAAATATTTTATTAAAATTCATCCTTTGCCCGATAAAATAAAACCGTATTTTACCTTTATTATTATAACACTACTTTTTGAATTTTATAATATTATATTATTTATTTTAATTTTATTAAATTTTTAATTAAATATTTTAATTTTATTAATAAAAATAATAATTTTTTCAAAATAATGATATTTAAAATTTTATTCAGAATTTTTAAAATAATATTTTTAAATTTTTAAATATTAAATAAATTATAATATTTTAAAAAATAATCATAAAACATATTTTTCTATGAACTCTTTCAAATGTCAGAACATTCATTACATCTAAAAGTAATACATAGCTAAGCTTTGGAAGAATTCATCAAATCATCTAATCTCTTTTCTTTTTAGCATAAAATCATCAAAACTATAATATAAATTTGTTTATATTATCCTATTTTATTGAATAAAATTAATTAAAATGAAAAATAGTATTTTACTTTTTTAACACGAGAATATATTAAAATATAAAAGATGATAATTATTTAAAAAGTATGTATCGTTACCAAATTTTAAATTATAATTGAATTTCTTTTTATGTTAACATGAATGTTCTTTTTTTTTATATTAAAAATGAAATAGTTTTTTATTATTTCTTCAATTTTGGATAATATTTTAAAAATATATGTATAAAAAATAAAATGTTAATAATGATAGAATACTTATATCCAATACTAAATATGATATTAATTTATTTAATATTTAAATAATAAGCACTTCAACATTAATTGAGGTTATTTCCATATTTTTTATTTGACCAAACAACCGGTCATAGCAAGGAAAGTGGGAGCATTAATGATGTGGAACTTTTCATGACATTCCCATTGTAAACGTCTTTGACAAACCTACTCATTTGAAGTTATTCCATTTATTTATTTATTTTATTTCTTACGAGTGATTCTTATCAGAAAACTTCTACCCCAGCTTACACGATTCTTCGTCTGGTCCTATATGTCCTCGGGACGCTACGGGTTCTAATTTATGTATTGTAATTGAATTTTCATAAAAAGAAAATGTTGATCCAATTTAAACTCAAATACGACTTTGTGTGTGTTATGTAGAGTATCAATATACATGTAACTACTAATTATCTTCTTCCATCTTTTTATTTTATGTTTAGACAAGTCATTTTAAAAAATTATTTTTTAAATAAATTTTTAAATTTATATTATTTTTAAATAGTTTAAGTTCTAAAATTTTTTAAATATCTCTATAAATTTTCTTCTTTTGGTATGTTTTATTATTTTTCAATTTTTAACATACATTTTTAATTATTAAATTATTATTTTGTTTAAATATACTATTATATTATCCTTATAAAAATATTTGTAAATTAGGAAAAATATGTAAATATTTAAAAATAAAATTTTACATATAATCAAAAATAAATATTTTTTAAAATAAAAGATTTAAAATTAATAAGTTTAAAATCTATCATTAAAAAAATTATTTTTTTATTTAAATAAAATATTTTGAAATAAAAATATTAAGATGTTTTATTAATTTGCCAGGAAAAGTGCGATTGAGCCACGCACAGCTCCAGTGACATCTCCATCTTGGGAATATTTTCTACAGAAGATTTGAATTAAAGTCCTAATCTAAATTTAAGTTAATTAATTACTAATTAATTATAATCCCTGGTCCACAATGGTACGTAGGTGCTTTATTTTTGTATTTATCCATTCCAAAACCCATAACTTACGCAACAAAGCATTAAACAAAAAAAAAACAAAGAAGAGAAAGATGTAACAAACAGAAAGCAGAACTTCTCTCTTTCAACTTTCTCCTGTCCTGGTAACTTCATTACTTAGTCATTGGACGAGACTTCTAAACGATATTTTCCAAGGTAAAAAGGTTTGCTAATTCCCATTCAGACACAATAGCTCCTTCAAATTTCATTCTTCCTTAATTGTCTGAAAACTTTTCAGTTGGGAAAATTCACAACGACTCGGACGAGTCAACCCCCATGTGACATCCAAGTCACCGAAAGGGACAACCTTACAAGTTACAATCTGAGGTAGGGCGGCCCCCATGTCCCAACCTCCATACCATACATCTAAATTCTAAATTATCTTTACATGTAATTTTTTTATTTATAATCAAAATATAATGTATTAATATTTTAATTTTTAAACTCATTTTATATATAGTTGTTTATTATTATAAGTAATAAAAAATTAAAAAATTATGTTTTCTCTTATATATAATCATTCCCTTTTATTGTATAACCACTAACTTACGCCTTTTTATATAATAAAAACAATAAAATTTAAACTAACAATTTTATATAAATTATCATAATTTCTCAGGAATGAACAACCTAATAGTTTATATCCAAATTCAGTTAATATGTGCGTAGTTTAACATACTTAAGATACTTATCTGTTGGGCAATTACATTTTTTAAACCCATAACTAAAACCTTGAATTTTTTTTATTTTATTATATTAGTATTTACAGGCGCAGAAGACGGTTGGTGTTTGTGTAGTTGTGTTCAAACTTGAAACCCCGAAAATTAGTCATAGTTTGATAATTGAGTTCACTGTTGAGACTAATAGCGATACCCCCACCGAGGCGGAGGCGCTATAAAATTTGCAAATAGGCTGCATCTTTGTTTGGAAGCATCCAAAAAAAGAAAAAGAAAAATGGGTGTCCGTGGGGAGAAGGGGGTTGTTTGGTTATCGAAAGTGATAGTAGCAATGACGGTGATAGCGAGTGGGAGTGGATGGTTAGCAGAGGGTCAACCAGAGGCGAAGTTCAAGTGCAGCGGAGAGGCCACGTGTCATGGTCTGGCGGACTACAAGAACTCAAACGCCACCACTCTGCGGCACATCCAAACCCTGTTCAACGTGAAGCACCTGCTTGACATAGTAGGCGCTAACAACCTTCCCAGTAACACCTTGGGAAACTACACGGTGGTTCCCAACCAGGTTGTTAAGGTGCCATTTCCGTGCAAGTGCGGGAACAACACGGGGCTCTCGAACGGGGTTCCGCGTTACAAAATAAAAGAGGGGGACACGCTGTCCGGCATAGCCGACACCGTTTTTGCCGGTTTGATGAAGTACCAGCAGATCCAGGTGGCAAATAAATTACCCGACGCTAATAATATCACTGCTGGGGATACCCTTTGGATTCCCCTCCCATGTAGCTGCGATCAGGTGGGTAGCAGCAGCGTGGTGCACTATGCGCATCTCGTTGAATCTGGGAGTAGCATCGAGGCCCTTGCTCAACAGTATAGTACCACACAGCAGATACTTCTCTCCCTTAATGGGATTGATGACCCCAAATCCCTTCAGGCCGGCCAGGTTCTCGATGTTCCCCTCCGAGGTTCCCCTTCTTTCTTTCTCAATTCAATTATAACAACTTTTCCATTCATTATTAATATTATAACTCTTATTCACAATACATTCTTTTTATTTATTTATAATTACCATCAATTATTCTGTTATGTTTGGAGTGATTGAATAATTTGTTACCTGCGTCAGCTTGTTCCTCAAGTGTGAAAAATGACTCGTTGGACTTCCCTTTGCTTGTCCCAAATGCTACCTACACTTACACTGCCAATGAATGCGTCAAATGCAAGTGCGACTCAAGCAACGACTACACGTGAGTGCCTCCTATTGTTGTTCATATGTACGTGTGATATGTTGTTTAATATATATTTGGTTTTTCTGTGTAGATTACAATGCGAGCCATCTCAACGGAATCCGACCAACTGGTCCGTTTGCCCCTCTATGGAATGTTCAAAGAACATCTTTATTGGCACCACCACCTCTACGGGTTCCTGCAATAGCAAAATCTGTGACTATAATGGTTATAGCTCCCGCAATATCTCTGTCTCTCTTAGAACGGACGATAGCTGTGGTTAGTGCAAATGATTCATGGCTTGGATTTCTTGTTTTGTTTGTATCAATAGTGTTATGCAATTGACACAGAAATTTACTGATGGCTAATGATATATGCTTGTTTGTTTCTGATTGTTTTCAAACAGAGCCGCCGGATGCTTCAGGAGCATCAAGGAGCACCTTGCAAGTCTTGCTTTGCAGTAATCTTTTCACCGTTATTCACTTTATCCTCTTTTTGCTTTATGTTTTGTAGTTAAATACCCTCCACTCCTGCACCCATTTTTTTAAATGGATTGGTCCACTATGTAATTTTTCGAGTTCGGATAGATTGTTTCGTGTTGTCAGAGCTGCAGCAGTTGAAACTTTTATGTTTTCCTTTGCAATCTTTGTAACTTGGATATATGTATGTTTTGGAAGAATAAGGGTAACATTTGAACTACTGTTGTGTGTACCTTTCCACCACACATTCTCCTACCCACCTACCTATCCATGAAGTTGGTATGTAAGAAAAACCTTAGCTTGGGACATCATCTCCAACGACTAAAGATGATGATTAATCCGAATTTGGAATCATCCAATAATGTAATATCGATGTCAATCAGAATCCTAGTTCCCAAATGAATCAAATTTCCATATTTTGTCCTGAAATTAAACTAGAAAAAGGGCAGGGAGAGATGGAAAATCCATAAGATTCATTGGTTTCATCCAATCAGGGTGTTTTCCTATATGCTCATCGATGACTTGGTACAATCATTTAACCGCGAGATCATTTTCTTATTAGCTTCTTTGAAGTAAAAAAATAATAATAAATCTCTGGTTCTTGGAAGAATGAAAATCCAAGTTGTTAACATATTAATGGCATTTGTCTCAGTCCATTATCACAGGTTTACCATGTTCTTAGTTGTTAGTGGTCAAATTTTCCATCATTATTACCATTTAGTCACTCACCTTAGAAATGTTGGATCACCTAAGTATTATAGGGCCCAGTTGCCTCAGTGTAATGCCTAATGGAGGAGCAAAAGCAGCTGGATTAGTCTTCGTTCTCCCTCCACTATCTTTTCATTTCCTACATGCGTATTGGTCAAAAGCATTGCCATCTTGTTAATCATATTCAACCATCTGATCTGGCTGCCCTTCCATTGTTCTGCATGTTAGTTCGTTTTCCACCAAACAACAAGTAGTAACGACCAATGAATATTTTAAAGGACAAAATTGGCAACTACATTTGCAAACAATTTCCAAATAAAGAACCAACCAGTAATATTTTCGTTGGAAAATACGAGCCACCACTTCAAAAAGTAGGACAAAAAGAAGAAAGACAATATATATATATATGGAGATCCAACATTTCTGTGTCTTTATGGTTTGTGTAATAAACAATCTTTAGCTCTTTCAGTGATTGCAGACCAAGATCTTACTTCAAGTTAAGAAAATTGTGTTAGGAGACGTGATGTTAATTTATTGGAAATTCAACTTCAGCAGCAATAAACTATACAAGTGAAGGAAGGATAGTAGATATTAGACGATCTCTGAAAATATTATTATTGTTCGATACATTAATAAATACGATGAGTCTAGCTTCCTTCTTATTGTTCAACAATGAAGGAGACCAACCCTTTAGCTTCTTTCTCACTTTCCACAACAACGACATTATCTGACACATTGGTCACGGAATGTGCCACAAATTTGGGTTCTTCTTGAGCATAAAAAGAATATTGAAAATGACTAATCCGATTAGGAAATACCAATACTGATGAAAAATCAGCCACCCACCTGGTTCCATTTCCGCTCACAGTTAGCTTCCCAACCGTTGATCTCAAGCTCATGCCATTCACATTGTTTCGATCAATCACCACTTGATCAACGTTACTAAATTGCCCATCTAGATTTACAATTGGAACCTTCTTATTGGGGTCACCACTAAACATATTATCCACAATATTTAACCCCAAAATTTGTCCTTTTACAGACTTCAATAAAATATTAGCATCCCCTAAAAAGAAACCATTGGTGACATGAACTTGAACAGGGTCTTCCATGACTATGCCAGTAAAATCTAGATAACAATTGTCAATTCTAGTTTGTGAATTACCTGCCAATTTCACCAAGATGCCTATACCACCAAAAGATGCTGCTTTGTTATAACAATGTACCCCGGTTAGAATGTTAGCTTGACCCCTTAGCATAATACCAATAGCAGCTGAGAAAATTGCTACATCTGTGATTGCATTATCATTACTGGCAAGATCAATGGCAACCCCTGTGAAGTCCTTCTCACCTTTGTCGCTACCAACCGTTGAGTGTTGCCCAAGGAAACAACTTGATATGAAGGTCTCATGTCCTTGCTGGACTAGAATTCCTTCTGTGGTGAAATGAAGGAAGAAGCAATTGTTGATTCGGGTTCTGGCAGAATCAACAACCAAAATCCCTCCTCCTCTATAGCTTGAGTCCAAGAGGATGTCCCTGAAGGTTATGTCTTCATAGTAAATTGCAGTTTTTTGTGCTTTATTGTCCTCCAGGCCAATGGCTTCCAGAGATTCTTTCGTCTCAAATTTCCCTGAATTTGATGACCATAGCTCAACTAGATGTCGATCACCAGGAAATGTATCAGATGCTCTCAATGTGCCACCTTTTACCTAATCAATCATACTTTTTCAGATGCAAAGTAGATACCAGTTACAAAGATGAAAACATAACTTCTACAGTGCACAGCATAATTCTTATTGCAGTAACATTTCAGTGGCACTATTGGAAAAATAGATGAGAAATATGTGTAAAATCTATCATTGCAAGATTGTTCGGTCAATATTCAGTAACATTATATTGGTTGTAGCTCATCAAAAAAAAAAAAGTGGCAGATTAATTTATGCAAATGAAATAGTTACTAGTGGGTTTTATCTTACCACAAAATTAGAAAGTTGCTGCTGAGAAGTGGTTAGATTATTTATTCTTGAGGATATGCCTCGGGTTTTCCTTATGCAGGAGTGTGGTTTTCTATTCTAGGGTCGTTCCCTTCGTTTTGTATAGAAAAAGATTAATTTGAATAATGACCAAACAATATTTGAATTAAATGCAAATTGAAAATTAATCATCCAAGGTTGGCATTATAAGTGACTCATGCGAGTTAGGTACATCTTAAACCCTGAAGTTCAAACATGAAAGGGTTTTAAAATTGGTCGGCCATTCTTTTTGGCTTCTTTTACTTAGTACAGGCCTATCAGATTAAGGAACGTTTAGTTTTAAAAAATATTTTTGTTTTCAAAATTTATATTATAAATAGTAAAAATAAAAAATAAAAATGGAAAATAATTATTATAAAAAAAAAATTTCTAACCGGTAACGAGTACGCTTCTTTCTCAACAAATTCTTATTAGATATTGGTAGGATCATACGCGGTCTGCTAAATGTATGATAAATAAACATAATAATATAAATATTTGTTCTTGTAATGAAAGGCTTAACAGATACCGTAAAAGAAATAGTTAAAAATTATGACAATATTAGATTAATACATACTGTTTTTTTATGGAGTTTGTCATTGTCGGCAGGAATTAGAAACAACTAATTTAAGTCACCATCTGCACCAATCCAGTTGAGGACACACAACTTTGGATCGAAATTTTATGTGACCGTCCTTTTTCCCTTTTATCCAAAAACATCATTTTTGAAAATAATTTCCTAATGAGCGTCTTAAAAACAATAATTATAAAACAACAATAAATAATGATTATAAAGTCAATAATAAAATATTTTATTTAGATAATAACAATTTTAAATTTATATCAACTTTAATAGTGATAATTAAAAATAAAATATTTAAAATTTAATAAAAAAATATCATTTTTATTGATATGATCTATCAAAATTTAAGAAAACATTTGAATTAAAATTGATTAAGATTATAATAATTTTAAAATTTAATTTATCTAAAACAATATTTTTAAATATTATATTATATCTATATTCAAAATTAAAATTAAGTTTAAGAAATATCATTTGAAAACAAGTAAACATTGTAAATAAAAAAATTAAATACTTAATATATAAAAATCACATGATTTAATAGAAATTAAAATAGCTCTTTAAAATATTCATGTTTAGAGAATGGGGAAGTTGAATTTTATGCCCTTGTGGTTTTGCAGTTATAGCTATTGAAATCTTAATTAGATTGCTAAATTCAAAATATTATTGAAGAAAATTTCACACCTTTCTTTTTTCTTGTGGAAAACATGGGTATTTAGCTGCTTCTTCTTCTTTCTATCAATATAATTTATGAGATAATCGTAATCAAGATGGATCAGGTCCGGTAGGGACTTGAATCGAGAATTGCTTTTGATGGTGATTAGTCATCTCTTTTATACTAGATCTAATGCCGTTGGTGTTTAGTTTATTTTCAATTATATTTATAAATTGTGTTGTTTTTATTTTTATTAAAATTATATAAAGAAAACGATAAAATAAGAAATATTATTCAAAACTTAAAAACAAAAGATAAAAATAATATGAAACTTTTATGATTAATAAAAAATAAAAAATAAAACCAAAAATCTCTTAATGATCTATTTTACCAATTGTCCAATGCAAATCGGACTTTTGACTTATGTTAAAGGGCAGGCATGTCTTTTCATTTTTTAATATCGAAAATTGATTTTTTAAAATTTTTAAATCTTTTTTTTATATATAATAAAGACCAGAAAAGCACGAGTCACGACTTGAGTACGAGAAAATTTGAAAAAATGAAACAGGACAGACAGGCAAACACGTGTTATTACCAGCGCGTTTCCTCGTGTAAAAATCTCATGCATAGCTAAAATGTACACCTTTTTTTTTGGTACATAAAAAAAGTGTACACTTTAAAATCTGGAAAATAATGTTTTTTAAAGTCCTTATCAATAAATTTTAAAATAATTTTTTTATTGAAAATAATTATTAATACATTATCATTATAATTTTTTATTTAATTTTTAAAATATTTCCATTATTAAATTTTTAACTAGAATCCTTAAAGCACTAAGTATGTGTTTATATAATTAATTAATAAATTTAATTTTAATATATAATTAATATAAATATATTTACAGTTTTAATTAATTAAAAATTATATTAAATATAATTTTAAAAATATAGATAAATAATTTTAAAAATATAGATAAATAATTTTTAAAACACAAAATGACCAAATTGAAAATTCAATTCTTGAGTAACCAAGTCAAGAATTTCGATTAATTTAGATCAACTTTAAAAAAAATTAATAAATTATTTAAACTGGTCTAAATCAATCTTCCTATTTCTACGGTATATTATGATTGTATGAAGACCCTACTAATTAATGATCCTAATTTGCTTGACCCCGATCATATTAACTATTGTCATCTCAAAGGAAATAAGTCAGGGAAAACCTAAAAAAAGAAATGAGATTTAAGAAAAGAAAACTACTCTTACTCAACTGAAATTTGTTAAAAATATTAAAATAGAAACAATATCAACTTATGTACAAAACATGCGTTTTAAAAATCAATAAATAATCACACCTTAAAGCTAAAAGAGGTAAAAAAATAATTTAACATTTTTCTTTTGTTGATTTTGGATATTCGAAAAATATAAGTAAACAAAAAAAAAAACTAATTTGTTTCCTTAGTGTTTTTTATTATAGTACACCACATAACTCTTTAGGTTGGAAGAATTTCCCATCTTGTGTTCCTGATCCTGTTAACAATTATTATAAATAATATAAATTTTATAAGATTATAATATTTTAAATATATTTAATAAAAAAATTAATTTCATAAATATGTGAATACCTACAAATAATATAATTTCTATCTATGATATATATATATATAGGTATTGAGAATTGATGGTAGAGAAAGATGATAAAAGAGAGGAAAATAGATACTGACCACAACATTGCCACCACCAGAGGAAGGGAATGTAATGGGCTTGCTGATCTTGTAGTTACCACCTTGCAAATCAATCACAACACCTCCAAGGTCATTCACCCCTTCCACTAATTCAAGACCTTTGTGCAATTCAAATGCATCCTCCACAGCTTTCAATATGGCATCACTGCTATCTTCAGACCCTGATGGGTCCGCACCATACTCACTTAGGTACAACACCCTCCCACTCTAGTAAAACAAAAGCCATACAACAACCAACTATTATTGTAATGTTTCATGGGATCGGAAAAGTTTAAGTAAAAATAATGCAATGTACCTTACCATCTTTGTGGTTTCTGAAGAATCAGGTGGTGATGCCATGGGTTGTAAAGGAGTTGCTAATTTTTGCTCAAGTTTGTTCTTGAATTCTGACAGCTTTTTCTCTCTGGTGAAAGTGAAGCATGTGCCTTCATCTACCACCATCAACAATAAGACAAAACTCACCGCTGAGAGTCTCATTCTTTACACACAATTTTCAGACAGATTATTGGTTTTGTTATCAACACAACAGAATTTAGTTCCTTCTGGAGAAGACTGACTATTGGTTTTGGTAGGTACCAATACAACTTCTTCTTTTTCTGATTTTTTTGACTTTTTCAGTGTTTAAGAGGGAGGTAACCTGAAAGGAAATGTCCATGTGTGGGGCTTTAAGGCCATTTAATTCCTGCCTTCTGTCCCTCTACTGTCCCCCTTTAATTTAAATATGAATAAAATTAATCTTAATTATTAAATAAATTTAAAACATTTTCATCAATTAAGCCACTAAAATTTGATGTAATCACTTAGAGATATAAATTAGAGTACTTCATATTTTTTATATTGTAAAAAAATATATGTATCAATTAATTTAAATTATATATTTTATTAAAATTATGAAAATTGATTCTATAACTAGCCATCACATAAGTAAATTCCCAAACATGTGTGGGCCGCCATTAGTTGTGAACTTTTATATCAGTTGTACATTTAATAATTATGAGAGAAATTACATTTTTATATATTTTTTCTACAAATTTGATTGCAAAAAATAAGATATATTTTTTGAAAAAAATAAATGGTTTAATAAAAAATTTAAAAGTATTACATAAATTGTTATATATTATTTTTGTAAGGATAATATTTCTCTAATTACAAGGGATCTCTTATCTCATGAAATAATAAACAAAAATTTTAACGAAAATTATGATAGAGTTGCAATAAAAATCATTATGGGACGTATTAATAAATAAAATATTTCATAAAAAATTATTTTTAATTATTTAACTAGTATTATAAAAATACTTATTAACATTCCCTAATTCCAAATGGTTTTTTAATCATTTGATTTATTTTTATGTATAAATCGAGGAAAAAGAAGAAATGGGGAAACTAAAATTAAAGAGAAATAAGTTACCCTTTTGAAAATAAATTAAATTTTTGTATGAAATTTATTGCAAAAACTTCTTTGGATAAATTAAGAAAAAAGCAATTTTATTATTTCCATCTTCATTATTTTTTTATTTTATTTTATAAGAGTAAAGTTGTTTTTATTTTTATTTATTTATTTTTTTACTATTTTTCTGTTCAACTAAACAACTAAAAAATTTAATAAAGGAAATTGAAAAGAAACGTCCTAAAAGCTTTAAAATTCTAAGATGCAAAGGCGGTATATATTCCCGTGTGCTGGCAACTGATTCGATTAGCTTTTTTTTCTTACTTTTTTTTTTTCTTTCAAACACCTTTTATATGTAAAGGTTCTTATTATCAAAGATATAAATTATATTAGTTTGTTTTTAAACAACATACTTAACACTCTGTCAATGTTAAAAAATAATATTAAAGTGAAGAATTTAAAACTAAACATTCATGTTGAAGGGAATTTTAATATAAATTAGAGAATTAAACTGATAATATATATATATATATATATATATATATATATCAATTTTTACTAAAAAAAATTTAAAACATTAGTGCACGATTATGCTAATTATATTGCATATAACCATTAAATTTTATGTATATAGACAAATAAATTAGTTAATTATTTTATAAATTATATAAATAAATAAATTAAGACAAAAAATTAAATAATTTATATAAGATTATAAATTTAATTTTAATTTTTTTATTATACAGAAAAATATAAATGAGTTATTTATTTTTGAATATGTAAATGAGTTGATAAAAAAAATAGATTAAATAAAATTGATGATTTTGAATTTGAAACTTGAGAATATAGTGGAGCTAAAATTTAGTAGAGAAAGTTTTGCCATCTTTACACTCAGTTTTAAAATTAAAATTAGAGAAGCAATTAAAAAGAAATAAAACAATGAGGAAATAGAATTTTTTTTTAAAAGAAATAGAATAGAAAAGAGAGACATTTTAATATTTTTATGCCTTAATTTAAAATATATATAATGATAAAGGTAAAAAAGATAAAAAGAAATATATATATATATATAATAATAAAAAATATAATATATTAAAATATAATTACTGTACGTCAGTCCAATGATAATTTTTAAAAATCGAGTTAATGGAAAAAAATGAAAAATAGTGGGAGCCCATATGCCTTTGCAATGCTTCTTTTTGGCTTTTACTTGTCACAACCCTTTGTTATTTATTGCATTGCATCCTTCTCTTTTTTTTTTTTTTTAATTTTGTTTCTAAAATTATCTCTACCTAATTATATAAAATATATCTATAGAATTTAAATTTTAAACGCAAAAAATATATTTTTAAAATTTAAATTTTAGAAACATATTTTATATAAATATAAAATAATATTTTTAAATTTTATATTATAAAAATGTACAATTATATTAAAAAATTTAAATTTAAAAAATATAAAATATATTATTAAAATTTAAAGTTTAAAGATAAATTTTAATATAAAAAGTTAGAGAGAGAGACGATGTGGTTTAGGAAAAAAATGAAGGACATTGAGAAATTGGTGCTAGTTGGACCAGAAGTGGCTAAATCTGATTGGCATTTTGCCAGAAAAAGAAGGGCGAAAATTTGATTTCGAACAAGGATGCATTAAAAAAATTAAGTTATGGGACAATACATATATATAAAATTGTAGTGTTAAAAATATATTATATTATCATCAAAGTATGAATATATATATATATTAATTGTTGTTTATGAGTTTTCATATTTTAAAACCATAAAATGATCATTTCAGTAGGCAAAGAGCAACTGCAAAAATCATATGTAGAAACAATTTTTAAATTTATCCTCCATTTTCATGTGTTTTCAAACAAGTTGAAAGAAAGTTGAGAACTCACAAAATGTTCACTTAAAATTAGGAGCTTTTAATCGAGAAATGAGAAGGTACACATAATTACAAAGCATACACAGGTGATTGCGAGGTAAATGGAAAATCCCTATTAAATGGTCTAAAAAATTTGAGTGACCCTGAGAGTAATTTTTTTCAAATGTAATAATAATAATAATAATAATAATATGAATACATCATTTTTATAAATTAAAATTTTATTTTATTACAAGCTTACTTTAGTTTTTTAGCATAAACATATATGTTAAGTACTAATTAATAAAAAAAAAATATTTTGAAAATTTTATAATTTCTAATCAAATCAAATTTAAAATTTAAAATTATCTTATTTAAATAATCTCTCTCTTTTAAGCGCTTCTAATGTTAAAAAATAAATAATTTATGCTATATTATATTTTATATATATATATATATATAACATCAGTTTTAACATTAAAATTATTATAAAGATTAAAGTAATAATGGCATATTTATTGAAATAATACATATTGAATAATAAAAAATAATAATATTATATTTAATATTATTAATATTTAATTATTATATTGTATATCTAACTATTATCAATTGAATTGGGTAAGATTTTTATGAATACATTTTTTAGTTTTAATGGAATTACATTCCAGCTTATGATAAAATAAAATAAAAACTCCACGTTAATTAATTTTCACATTCAACGTTTTTTTTTCTTGTTCTAAAAATACTTTAAAAAGTTAATTCAAAAAATTAAGAACTCTAACAGCTACGGTGAATCACTCTTTCAAGTAATATTAGATTTTAAAAAAAATAAATAATCATTTTAATGGTCGAGATTATGCATTTTACTTATTTTAATATTTATTTTATAAAAAAATTTAGTTTAAACATTTACTTTAATTTTGTATAATATTTTAAATTAATATTAAATATAAAAATGATTTGATTTCTAAAAACATTTTATATTTTAGAATAAATTTTGAACAAATATTACAGCATAAGCTCCGTTGCTTAAAATAAAAAAACTGATATGGACGATTACTGCAGTAACAGAAGGTAGTCCCCGCGCCCACGAAGAAACGCGCTAGAAAGTAGAAACGGAGCGAGGTAGCTGATCTGATCTGAAATCTGAAATCTGAAATCTGAAAAATGAAATCGATGTGTTTGATTCAGGAAAATAAACCCTAAACCCATTGTTAGAGCAAAGTTGGAATCTGCTGAAATGTCGTCGTTTCTCCACCAAAGAAGTCTGAGCAACCCATTTTCGAATCCGTTCCCAGTTTCAGAAACATCTTCAACCAATTTCAAGAAACCTATCTCCATTGTGGGTCCCACCACTCTGTTCGCACTCCTATCCCTCGTCGTTCTGGTGGGTGTGCTCTGCCCCTGGGTGGGTTTCTCCTTCACTTCCAAACCCTCTGTTTCCAAATGGAGTCACTACACTTTGGAAGAGGCTCTCTCCTTTGTCGCAAAAAATGGCTCTGTCATCGTTTGCATTGTGAGCCAACCTTACTTGCCTTTCCTCAACAACTGGTTGATTAGCATCACAATGCAGAAGCGTCAAAACATGGTCCTTGTCATCGCTGAGGACTATCCTTCACTCAACAAGGTCAATCACCTTTGGCCTGGCCATGCCGTTCTCATCCCTCCCGTCCTTGATGCTGATTCTGCCCATAAATTTGGCTCTCAGGTTCCTCACTCCCTCCAATTTTTCTATTCAACTACTTATTTTATAACAACTTTATTTTATTCATTATATGTTATGCCTTGATAATCTACTTCGATTTACACACATGTTTTTCATCCCATCTATGCTCTGGTCTTAATTGTTGGATCCCTTCTTTTAATTTCTTCCCCATGTCTGGTGCTCACTTTTAGAATCCATGCTTGTTTATTTCACTGTCTAGGGTTTCTTCAACTTTACAGCCAGGAGGCCTAGCCATCTGCTCAAGATTTTGGAGCTTGGATATAGTGTGATGTACAATGATGTTGATATGGTTTGGTTAGCTGATCCCTTTCCTTATCTGCAAGGGAATCATGATGTGTACTTCACGGATGATATGACTCCTGTGAGTGTCTCATATAATTTCGCTTCCTTCTGTACTTTTGGAATCATTATATACTGATAACTCCCAAGTTACATTAATGCTGGAACCTTGTTGTGTGCGTAATATAATTCATATAGATGGATATAATTCATATTGGTTTTATGGTTTCAGTATGTTTAATTTTATGGCATATGATGCAGCTTATCTGTTAAAAGGCTGTCCGATAAAATATTTGTGCAGGGAGATCATGTTTGCTGTGGTTAATAATGAGGTTATTTGTCAAAGTGTTTGTTGTTGATCATGCTGTGGTTAATAATTAGACTCCAAACATTGTTATCGGTAGTCCAAATGCTGATTAAACCCCGTTTTGTGAATCTATGAATCAATTATGTAGAGGGTACATCAAGATATCCTCCATGGTGCTTAAAATGGACATTTGGAAATTCAATGATATAAGTGTCTTCCTTGTCTGGTCCTTTTTATGATTTTATTGTCTTGAATACTATAAAAGATAATTATAAATGTATTCAAATGATGTCAAAGGAGATTCTATTGTATGCACCTGGGAACATGCTGATTTATCCTTAGGTGCATCCACAAGATTCTGGTGAACCAGTCTCTGATTATTTTTTATTTCTTATTTTTTCTGCCTGAATATGTGCTGCAGTTTTAGTTTGATTCCATTTTCTTCTTGTATTATTAACTTTGTTTTTTGATTTTTGTGTGAGACCAGATCAAACCATTGAACCATTCTCATGATTTGCCACCACCAGGAAAAAAGGGCCGTCCTTATATATGTAGTTGCATGATTTTCCTCCGCCCTACTGATGGAGCAAAGCTAGTTTTGAAAAAGTGGATTGAGGAACTTCAGATTCAACCATGGTCTAAAACTCAGAAATCTAATGATCAGCCTGCTTTTAACTGGGCTTTAATGAAGATTGCTAAAGAGGTTTGTTGTTTTTTTCTTGCTTCCTTCCAGTCTATAATCTATATAACTTTCGTGCACTAATTATTCTAATATATGAAGGGAACTTATTTTAGACTCAATTTTCTGGTCAATTAGGATCTTTTGTTTCTGATAAAGTTGCATAACTCATGCGATTATACGCTTGATGCAAATTAGGATATTTTGTTTTGGAATTCTGATAAAATAGCAAAGTGCATATTGATAGAGTCCCTGGTTTGAACTCTTATAGGAAATGATTTAATATGTTGGGCCAGCAACAGAAAGGGCCCACAATTTGGAAAGTATGTACCAAAAGGAATTAGTAGGGTGCTATGTTAGTTAGTCAAATGATGTTGTAGTTTATTAGAATTTGAGGGGATGGTTCATGCGAGCAAATGGGGTTTATGTAGTTTGTGTGGGCATGAAAGAAAGGGGGGGGAAGTTCATTTTGTTAGTTTTTTTGGCTGCGCAGAGAAACTATTTTCTCTGAGGAGATTTTTCTCTCTTATAGAGGGAGCAATTCCTCTATTGCATCTGCTCATTGAGCTTGTTTTCGGATTCAATAAAGCCCTCATTTCTGTTTTAATTTTTGGGTTCCTAACACTTACCTTCATAGACTTCTGTGTAAATTCTAACCTTGTAACTTGACTGCTTAACTGGTGTAACCTCTGTACTCTATTGCTTATTCAAGCGCTACTTCTATTTTATATTCATGATAATAGTTTAAGGTTCCCTAAATCTAAAACTAAAATAAATGTGGCCCAACAAGGCATGGGCTCCTCTGGTCCCTCCATGTCGGGTCTGGTGGAGGGTTAGATGTGCTCAGCCTTGCCCCTCTCAAAATGCAAAGAATTTTTTTATTTGTTGGATTATGTGGCTGATTACCATAAAAATAATAATTGAAGTAATGCTCTTGATGGTATTACTAAAATTCTGGATTTTAGCTAGAGCCCAATGTTGATTGATCGATATTGCCGACCCCACCTAGTGGGATGAGACATGGCTACTTGTTTCATACTTGATCTGAATAAACTGACTCTTTTGATTTTTTGAAAGTAAAAACTATATCCATCGGAAGAAATTTTTTTGTCATGCACTGTGAATTGCTGCCCAAAATCCTTTTATGAATGAAATGCTGTAAGTGCACCATGATCTTGTCATTCTGGTGATGGTTCTAAAATTTGTTTCTAAAGCTTGATCTCAAGTCTGATATACGGTTTTAAATCACCAGTATCTTTGCCACCAGGAAGGGGTGGCAGGGTTTATTTTATTCGTTAGAAGTTCCAAAATGTAGATATATCATATATATTTTTCTTTTCATTACTTTCTCCTGTGCAGGTGGATTTGTACCTGCTTCCACAAGCTGCATTCCCTACAGGTGGATTGTATTTCAAGAACAAGACATGGGTTAAGGAAACTAAAGGAAAGCATGTTATAATTCATAATAACTATATAATTGGCTTTGAGAAGAAGATAAAGCGGTTTCGTGACTATGGCCTATGGTTAGTGGATGATCATGCCCACGAGTCCCCTCTAGGTGGATTATGATCCTTGGTAGATGACACAAGTTTATCGTTAGCTTTGGCCCAAGCATTTAGATTCAGGACATGCTTTCTGCCAATTTGTTCATCCTGGATGCTGGGTGGATGTTTTGGAAGATGTTATCACTGTTGCTGTCAACACACGACATTGGGTTGGAACAATTGGTCTTTTATTTCCAATTTTTGTGAAGTAAAAAGGTGCTTACAAAATGTAGAGGTAATTACTTTTACACCCCTTTTCCCACTAAATACACCATCCTTCTTTAGTTTTTGTAATTTTTATTTGAAAAATATCCTAGAATCATCTTTATCCAATTGATTTCTTAGCACCACCCCCCTTATTTGTCATGGTTGACTTCCAAAATAACCTTTGGAATACAATAGAAACAGATTCTGGAGATACAAAAAAATTGCTTTCGGATTTGAAAATATAGAAATCTTCCCAAAAATCGTTCTGAAACGGTGGTCATAAACGAGGTGTCGCACTTTACCAATTATGCTCTGCGGCGTATTGGCATCTGTTTCCACAGATCATTTGTTGCAGGCTATTTCCGATCCTATTGCTATATTGTAGTGGCTTGCGAGTTTTTTCTTTTGCTGGTGTTGATGTCGATTTTCTTTTGGTGGTTGACGGGTCTTTCTTTTTTAGGTGTGGGGCCATATATGCTTAATTCATGATAGCCTCGGCTTCCATCTGTTTCATCTTAATAGGTTGTAGCTTATTATTGTAACAAAACACCTGTGGTCGTCCGTGGAGTTATGCCTGTACTCAGCCCCTTTTAATGTCTAACGAATTATTAGCTTATCCAAAAGAGATAATGCCTTTATTGCTTTCATATGGTGGAGCAAAGTGTTCAAATATTTAATGCATTATGAGAAATAATTGAGTAAAGATGTAATTGTATTTTTGAAAGAAAAAAAATTACAAATATTGAAAAGGATGATGTATTTAGTAGAAAGGAACCTTCAAATATAGATTTTATTTAAAGGTCAAAGAGAAAAAAAGTATTTTATTTTTTTGCAGTTGTACCTAATAATAATATATCTGGATCAGAAAAGGTTTATCTTTCAACCTTGAACAATAAGCATTCATACGAAATATATTCTATTATTTTTACCCCTATATGTAAAGGCTCTAATTGATAATTTGATTGTTTATTTCAGAAAAGAATCTTAAATCGTTAAGATGGCATGTGATGTGAATAAAAATGTTATATAGAAAAGATGTTCGCCTGTAATTGATAATAATATGTGATTGTCTATATCAGAAAAAGTATATCTTTCAACCTTTATCAATAGGCATTTGTACGAAATATATTTTATTATTTTTTGCTCTACACTAACAATTCTAATTGGTAATTGGATGGTCCAAAGGAAGTCATGCCTTTATCTCTTTAGTATGGTGAGCAAAATGTTTAAATATTTTATGTATTGTGAGAAGTAAATGGGTAAAGATGTAAGTGTATGTAAAATGTTTAAATATTTTATGTATTATGAGAAGTAAGTGGATAAAGATGTAACCGTATTTTTTTTATAAAAAAATTCAAATATTGAAAAAGATGGTGCATTTAGTAGAAAGGAATGTCTTAAAAAGGAACCTTCAAATGTAGATTTTAAATTTTATTTTAAGGTAAAAAAAATAGATTTACTTTGATTTTTGCAGTTGTACCAGATAATAGTATATGCTTGGCTAATTAGAAAAGGTAAATCTTTCAACTTTCAACAACAATAAGCATTCATCCAAAATATTATTTTTTTTTTTGTTTTTAACCCTACCTATAAAAATACTAACTGATAATTGGATTGTTTTTTTCATAAAAGAATCTCAAGTCGTTTATGTGATGTGAAGAAAAATATTATATACAAAAAGGTGTAAAAAAAAATTTAAATGTAAATTTTATTTCAAGGCTAAAAAATAAGAGTAGATTTTCTTTTGGTTTTTGGAGTTGACATGATAATAATATATTATTGTCTAGATAAGAAAAAGTATATCTTTCAACTTTTAATAATAAGTATTCGTACAAAATATATTTTATTTTATCCTTACATAATCGGCAAGGGTGAGCAAGAAAATGTGATCCAACCAACACTCGATTAATATGAAACAACATTTTGATTTTTGGACCGGTCAAATTATTTTTCAGGTAAAAGAAATAAAAAAAAAAAAAAAACAGTTATGAACGGGTAAGTGCGGTCGGATGTAAGCCTTCATTTTTGTTCCATCGATATCCCACCCGTTCGAAGTATTAAATATCTTCTCCTCCAAACTCTGTTTTCTGGTTGCACTGCTTTGTTTTCTAATTGCAATTTCTTTCCTCTATGCTAATATTACCTTATTCTTGTGTCATATATCCTTTTTATAGGCCTTCTATTTGACTCAGTCCTTCCCCGTATGTTGAACCCACTTTGATAGGAATCAACTTTGATTTTTCAAGTTTTTAATTTGCCATAATCCACCCGTTCAACCCATAATCTGCCAAACTTGTTATTTGTTTAAACCAATGTGCAACGTAGAAGGAATCGCTCTGTAAAATTAAGTTATCAATTATCTTCGAATTCAGATTTTTAAGCTTGAACCAGTTTGAACCTGTCTGACAAGCACATGTAATAATTAAATTGTTTTTCCTGAAAAATATTTTAAGTTGTTAAGGTATCATATGATCCGAATAAAAATGTTATTACAAAGCAAAATGAACCTTCAAATTTAGATTTTATTTCAACGCCTAAAAGAAAATTTTTCTTTAAGTTTTTGAGTCTTTAATGTGTCATAATCCCCCTCCAAGTCAATTTATATTTTGACAAATCCATTATCCATTCAAATCGATGTGCAACACTAAAGGAATCGATTTACAAAATCAACCTATCGATTAACTTTGAATTTATATTTTTTTAGCCTGAACCAGTTTGAACCCATCCAATGAGTTTTTCCTGAAAAAAGAGCTTTAAGTCGTTAAGGTGTTATGTGATCTAAATTTAAGACAAAAAAAAGAATAGATTTTATGTGATCTAAATTTAAAGCAAAAAAAAATAGATTTTTTTTAATCTTTAATTTTTTATAATCCACTCGAAGAATGCATAATTCAACAAACCTGTTATGTATCCAAACTAATATATAATACAGAATGAATCAATTTTTAAAATCAAGCTATCCATTAACTTTGAATTTAAATTTAAGTTTGAACTAGTTCAAACTCACCCACAAGCATTTCTAATAATTAAATTTTTTTAAAAAAAACTTTAAGTTGTTATATGATCTGAATAAAAATATCATATACAAAGAAAAAGAAACCTTTAAATTTAGATTTTATTTTAAAATCAAAGAAAAAAACAATTTTTTTTTAATTTTTACGATAATAATAAATAATATAATATATAATTATAAAAGAGTATATCTTTCATCTTTCAATTATAACCATTCATTAAGAATCTTGAATCTTATCAAAAAATAAAATGTTGAATCTTGCTTGTGAATAAAAATGATGCGTTTGCCGGGAGTCGAACCCGGGTCTATTGCTTGGAAGGCAATTATCCTAACCGTTGGACTACAAACGCTTGCTACTTTTGTTAGTCTAAATAATCCTTCATGATTTATTTGCATACAGGTCTACATTTGCAATGACTTAACCTATTATGTATATAGAACTCTCTCTCTTTTTATTTCTTTTAATTTTTCAATTCATAGAAAAGGCTTTTGTCCCAATTAAACAAGCGCATGAGTAGTTTCTCAACACTTTACAAATGAATTACTAAGTCTAACGTATTATCTAATGTAATTCTCTTAATATATTTTTTATTTGTTAAAATTTATGTAGAGTTTACCAAACTATTGAATCTCATTTTTAAGTGATAAGGTTGATATGAAAATGATAAAATTTAAATGGATAATAAAAAATATTGAAAAAATATATTACCAACATTTTTTATGAATCAAAATACAAATTTGCTGTAAGCATGTATTTGATTTACTTAAAATCGGAGTGCTGAATGTAATACAAAATGTGTAATCTTATGTTTGATTTTAAAAATTATTTGAATATAGAAAACTAAAGATATAAAAAATAGAACAAACTTCAATATTTTATCTTCCACTAAATTAAAGGACAACTTCTTAATAATATTTTAAAATATATATATATATATATATATATAATTTTTTCTTAATAATAATATTTTCACTCTTTCTTTTTTCCTTTTCCTGTTTGTTGAACCCACTTTGATAGAAATTAACTTTGATTTTTTAAGTCTTTAATCTGCCATAATCGACGAATACAATGCAGAAGGAATCGATATGTAAAATCAAATTATCAATTATCTTCGAATTTAGATTTTTAAGTTTGAACCAGTTCAAACTTGTTCCACGAGCATCTCTAACAATTGGATTGTTTTTTTTTTAAATTTTTTTTAAGTCATTGGTGTATGTGATATGAATAAAATATTATTATAAAGGAAAAGAAACCTTTAAATTTAGATTTTATTTCAAAGTCAAAGAAAAAAAATTCTTTATTTTTTTGAATCTTTAATCTGCCATAACCCCTGTTCAACTCATATTTCAACAAACCTGTTATATATCCAAATTGATGTGCAACATGGAAGGAATTGATCTACAAAATCAAACTATGAGTTAACTTCGAATTTAGATCTTTTGGTATGAACCAGTTTAAACTCGTCTAACGAACATCTCTAATAATTGAATTTTTATTTTCAAAAAAAAACTTTAAGTCGTTAAGATGTTATGTGATTTAAATAAAAATGCTATATACAAAGGAAAAGGAATTTTCAAATTTAGATTTTATCTAAAGGTCAAAGAATAAATAGATTTTTTTAATATTTAATTTGTCACAATCTACCCGTTCAACACATAATCCAACAAATCTATTATTCATCCAAACCTATGTGCAATGTAGAAGAAATTGATCTACAAAATCAAACTATCAATTAACTTTAAATTCAATTTTTTGAAATATGAACTAATCCAAACTTATATAACGACCATTTTTAATAATTGAATTATTTTTTTTAAAAAAATTTAAGTTGAAATAAATAAAAATATTATATATATATATATATATATATATATATAATCTTTAAATTTAGATTTTATTTCAAAATATTTTTTTTTAATTTTTGCGATAATAATAAATAATATATGATTGTAAAAGATTATATCTTTCAACTTCCAATCATAAACATTCGGGAAATATATTCTCTCAAAAAAGAATCTTGAATGTTATAATGCGTTTGCCGGGAGTCGAACCCGGGTCTATTGCTTGGAAGGCAATTATCCTAACCGTTGGACTACAAACGCTTACTGTTTGTACTGGTCTAAATACTTTTAATAATATCTTATTTCCTTTCACGTCTACATTTGCGATGCTGTGTCTATTAACCTATTCTCGTATATAAAATTTATTTATTTATTTCTTCTAATTTTTCAATTCTAAGAAATGGCTTTCGTCTCAATTAAACAAGCACGTGAGTAGTTTCTCAACACTTTACCAATGAATTACAAAAGAGTGCTACTAGGTTTAACATATTATCCAATGTAATTCTATTAATACATTTTTTATTATTAGTTAAAATTTATGTATATTTTACCAAACTATTGAGTCTCATTTTTAAGTGATAAGGTTGATTCTGAAAGTGATGAAATTTATATAAATTTCAATCAATAATAAAAAATATTAAAAAAATATATTACCAACATTTTTATGAATCAAAATAGAAATTTGCTAAGGATGTATTCGATTTACTTAAAATCGGAGTGCTGAATGTAATACAAAATGTGTAATCTTGATTTTAAAAATTATTAGAACATAGAAAACTAAAGATATAAAATAGAATAAAATTTCACTATTTTATCTCCCACTAAAATAAAGGATAATTTCTTATCCTGTAAAATAATATTTAAAAACAAAAATATATAGTTTTTCCTTGATAATAACATTTTCTCTCTCTCTTTTTGTTTTTCTTTCTCTCGTCTACCTCTTACTCAGTTACTCTCTTATCAACATTTATCTATTAGAAATGTGAATAAGCCACATTATCGGAGAGAAACCTATATTTATTTATTTTTTAAAAATAAACATGTTAGATTTAACTGTATAAATTTTTTTTTTATATTATTAATTTATTATAATTTTATAATTTATTTTCAGCATATTATATTAAGATATCACATTTATTTTAATATATAGCATTTTTATAATATATTACATAATTTACTTTACTGACTTAGATTTTGAAATTAGGAAACGAACCCTAGGCTTAGTATTGGTATTACGAGCTGCGAGACCCCGCATTTCCTCTTCGTCTTCGATTCTTGGTGCAGACCGCAGAGACTTGCGACTTGGGATGCTGTGACTTGCGATTGCGAGACCGAATGGTGAAAGTGTGAAACCTGTTCAGAATTCCAATTGCTCGTCCTCTTCGTTGCGTTTTCGACCTTTCAGAGTTCCAGACCAGTGGTACGTTCAATAAATCCCTTTTCTTCCAATGATGCATGTAACTGTATGAGGTCTGTTGGCAGTGCTGCGTTCTTCTGATTGATCATGTCGTAATTTTGTTTGATAAATTATCCAAAGGTTTCACTGTGGCTGTTCAAATTATAGTTGATATAAGTTTGAGAGCGTATTTAAACAGAATGTGATAATGCTATATAATTAACAGTATGCACTCTTTCGTTGAGTTTGAATATTTTTACTAGTTGACTGTGCTGGGTAATTAATTCTCGGTTTGTGTTTTGTTTATAATATGATTTGTGTTCTTGTTAAAACGATTTCATGAATCCTGTTCGTGTGAAAATTTTGCATATCTGAATCGGGATTTTTGTTGGTTATCTATGTATATAGATCTGCGTATTGATCCTGTTATTTATTTATTTAGTTGGTTAGAAGAGATTGGTTATAGATAGGAGAAATCAGAGTACACGAGGGTATTGTGTGAATTTGATAGATTGTGCAAGTGAAAGGCTAGATCGGTTGAGAAGGAGGGGAAACACTTGGGGAGAATTCTGGTCTCCATTTCCTGTTCTGTTCTTCAATGAAGTTCTGCCTTTTTGTTTCTTTCTCTCTAGATGAACCCAAGTGTTTATCCACTCTCATTATATGTCCTAACAGTATGTTATATGCATAGTGTGATTTCCAACTCGGTGAATATTGATATGTACTCTAGGAAAAGAAGGAAACAAAATGACAGTAGCCACGGGTTGTTAGTATCCTTACAAAATTACAATATTTGTTTTGCACGAGTTTACTGAATGTTTTTTGTGACCACATGAGCAACTGCATCTACTTTACTGGCGTTGACCGTTTATTTATGTTTTTTTTTTCCTTGACATATAAACCTTTTCCCCCTCTTACTAAAAAGACAAAAATTTTCAATTGTGTTATTAATGTTTATTTATCTTTCAAAAAAAACTGACGTTTTCCTGGTTGGATTTCAAGTTGAAAGAAAATGGGGCGGAAAGCTGGTGCACTTCATATCAACCCTAAAAGATTTAGTTCACTTCAAAAACCTTGCATGAAGGAAATGATAACATTTCTCAACTGTATGATTACGAGCCCTAACAACAGTGATGCGTGTGCTCGGCAGAAGGAGCTCTTAAATACCTGTATTGATTCTCAGGTAATGTAGAATTATAGATATAGTTTAATGAAAGTGATATTCTTTTGCCACCTTCCAACCTTCTCAAAATTCCCTTTTTTAGTTGCTTTTATAATTTTACTTCCGAACTAAACTAAACTAAACTAAACGGTGCAAAAAAACTCTTCAATTTTTTTCTTTTCAGAGTAAAAGAAACAGAAAGTCTTGGGGAAGTATCAATTATCAACTGCAGAGGCTTAGCCGAGGAAGGAACTAGTTTGAGATTTTCATGTGTATCGCTTTTATAATTCAAGGTTGTTATTTGGAAAGCTTAGCCTGTTATGCACTACTTCGGCTGTCAAGCTAAAATGACCATATAGTAACTTGTATTCTCTCTTGACATTTCTAATTTTTTTTTATTTAAACCATTTAATTAAGTTGAAAGAGATGGTGGAATAATGTTGAATAATACCCATGCAATTTCATTTCTTATCAATTTAAAGCTTTAGTATGCTGCATATAGTTAATGGCACTATCACACTGTGTGATATTGGCGTATGGAGTGCTGATGCTGTTGATCATCTGATGCTTTATTTAAGGGTTTTGAAAGATTGGAAACACCTTTAACAATTGATGAAGAGTGTTTATGTTGCTTTGTTGTTCAGTGGTGTAGCTGGTGATTAATACTCATCTGATGTTTTATCCAAGTAGATTTTGGAAGATTGGACAAAGTTTGATACGGTTATTATTTTTATTTTTAGAGGATGATACGCATGAGCCATCTACTTTGAACCTGTTGGTTTGGGACTCAAACCATAGGATGGTTGAGTGCATTAGCTTTCTTATATATGCATTTCGTGTACAATTGAGTTCTTTTTCTTGCATAGTGTACGTTATTCGTATGTTTGGCACCCGTAGGTCAAATTATTTAGGTCGCGATCATCTCGCATGCACAAACTTAAGACTCACGGTGCAGTGCAGGTGCTCCAAGTAATCTAACAGTCCATTAATAGCTTTTATCTTGAAGACGGTTGATTTCAGCAAATTGGTATTTGTTTTTGCATTATAATATAAACTCTTTTAATATATTTTTTATCAATGTTAAAATTTGTTTTCTTCCAATTGGCATAACTGAAGGATTTTATTCTGCTTATCATTGCATTCTGGGTGTGTCCTAGCTTTGTCACATAAGGAGCCATCTGACGGTTCAGTATCTTAAGGTTGAGAGGAAGAAAAAAATTGAAATTTGACTTGGGGAGAAATTAGAGGATTTTAATTTTTTATTTTTAACAAAATATTAAAAAATATATTATTGTTTGTATTTTTTCTTCTTATTTATTTGTTCCTCTCACCTAAACAAGTATGAGTTCCAGTCACAAAAAACGCGCATAACAATTGTAAATTAAAATTATGTCTGTTCATATTTATGCTGGTAGTATTGGTGTTAATTTTTTGAGATTGTGTGCCACAGTGGATTGCAAATTGCAAGAAACCCCCTAATATTCTGTTATGGTGTCACTATCGTAGTTTCCATTAGCTAGCGAAAAAATGTTTGAAATCGGATAATGTCTATCCTCGTTGTTACTAGCTTTAATAAAATGTGGTAAATACATAATCTAATTCTTCTTGTGGTACAAGTTCTAATTTAAAATTGGTGATTGAGATTAATTTAAGTAATTATATTTAATAATTAAAATGAATTTTATATAACTTTAAAATAAATGAGATTAGAAAATTGTTTGAACTTCTTATGCATAACTTATAATGGCAATTAACTTGTAAGTAAACTTTGGGTTGGTTAACTGGTATGGAGAAAATTATGTTTGTGACTTGTTTAGATCATCAAAACTCTAATACTAGTTAAGGTAAATTATACTCAAATCTCTTAAGAATTAATAAAATTTCATGTTATACTTCTATTTTTTTTTACATTACTTTAACATTCTTTATACATATAATTTTTTAAAAAACTAGGAGAGGTTTTTCTGTATAATTAAAAAAAATATGCAACATTATATCTTTATATAAATTAAGAAAAATTTGTATAAAATTATAAAAGAAGGATATCAAATAAAACTTCATTAAACATATAAAGGTTGCTCTCATTCACACCAACTTGATGTATCCCAACTAAAGTCAGATATATAGTAAAAGTTAGCATTTAAATTTATTTTTTAATGTACAATGTACAATGAGAATCTCATCCAAACTATCAAAATTTTTAATTATTAGATCAATCTTAATGGTCTTGCTCCTATTTAGATCTAGATCATTATTTCTTATCTTTCTTTTATAATTAAATGGATAGACTTGGTCAGTTATATTATCTTGTAATCAAAAGAGTTGTTCATTCTTAATTTTCGATAGGTATTTTGTGTTCCAAGAAATGAGAACAGGCTTGTAATTGACATCAGTAGGTAACAAACACTCATTTTTCTTGTATTTTCTACTGTGCTTTAATCTTGTTACTTTTAAAACATGTAAAATTGTCTCTCATTTGAATTGTGAACTTTACTATGATTCTGCCGCAATTCCGAAATAATTAAACAACGTGAATACTGTATGTTGTTCTATTTCTTTTGATTTTATTTTAAAAATAATAAATATTATGCAAATTTATTTTTAGTATATTTTATTAGTAATTTGAAATTATAAAAAATAAAAAAGGAATTAGAGATTTTAATTTTTTTTATTACTTAAGTGTATCATTTTAAAAATCACATAAATAAATAAAAATAAAATTCTGGAGATTTCTATCTTCAATGAATGATGAAAGCACAAAAAATATCGGATCCAGGCACGAAAGATAGAATCATTCACCTTATCTTACTCTCACTATGGCTATCCGATAACACAGAAAAGAGAGTAACCTTTTCTTTATTATTAATGACTTTCATGTATTGTTTTTCTTTAATTTATTTTAAGAATTAAATAAATAAAATAAGTAATCATTCCTAAAATGGATGTAGTAGCAGATATAGTTCAATTCAGTTCTATCCTTACTAATGTGTAATTAAACTTTTAAATCTAAACTTTTTTTGAAGTTAATTTTTTAAGATAAAATATTTTTTATTTTAAATATAAATAGTGAAAATTTCAATATTATTTAAATTTTAATTACTTTTTAATTGTTACGTTACACGTAATAAATAATAACAATACTTTTTTTTTTATATTTTTTACTAAATATGACGGATTCTAATAAAATATATCCTTTTTATGTGTAATTAAACTTTTAAATTTAAACTTTTTAAAATTACTTTTTTAAGATAAAATATTTTTTATTTTTTATTTTAAATATAATTGATAAAAGTTTCTTTATCTTTAAATTCTAACTACTTTTTAATTGTTACATTACACCTAATAAATAATAATAATACTTTTCTTTCTATTTTTTTACTAACTGTGACGAACTCTTGTTAAATGCATCAATTGAAAACTTTGGAAATATTTTGTACATATCTAAAGCACACTAATAAAATTAACGGATAAGTTAATTAAAAATTAAAAATTAGTTAAAAATTAAAAAATTATAAATTATTGATTAAATTAAAAATATTTGATAAAATTAGATGTTGAATTAACTTATAAATATAAAATAATAAATAAAAATATAATTAAATAATGAATCAAAACATAATAAGTATAATATATATTTTTATAAAATATATTAAAATGTAATAAATAAAATTTTACTTTATTATTTTTTTTAAAATTTTTATATAAATAAATGTCAAATAAAAACTTTTAAAAAATAATTATTTTTATAATTTTAATTTTTTATCCAACAATTCAATATTTTTAATAAAATAAAATAAATAATAATAATTAAATAAGTAGCATATATTAAAATAGTAATTTAAAGTATAATATTTTATGATAATATAAAAATAGACCTATCAAAATTAGTAAGTATTATAAAAAAATTAAATAATATTATATTTATAAAATAAATAGATAAACAAAAATAAAATTATAAAAATATATTAAAAATAAAATGAATAAAATATTTTAGTTAATAGTTGAAAAACATAAAAGTTATTTAAAGTAATTTTATTAAAAATACTAGTAACCATTTGAAAAAATATCAGTAACTAATAAAATAAACTACTTTATAGAGAAAATTGAAATGTTTCAATAATTTTTTAGTTAGTAATTTAAATTTTCAACTAGTTGAAATTTTTTACTAAACATATTCAAAATGTAAATAATTTTTTTTAGAATTCTTCAAAGAAATAATAATAAATCACTCGTGTTCAACTTTTGTAATCCAATTTTTCATGTTTTTTCTACCTAAAATTAAAACTTTTATTGCAGGGTATAATTAAGAATGAGGATGATGGCTGATTGGATGTTCTATCGACTTACAATCGTAAGTTTTACTCATTTCAATTGTTTTTATCTTAAAAAAATGAATGATAAACTATTATTTTATTGATTTATTTATAAAAAATTAATTATAATTATGAGATAATTATATTTTATTTGTTGATAATTTTATCTAATATTTTTTAATATTTTTTAAAAATAGTAATACAAGCAAATAATTTAAAATATAATACAAATTGAGCTAAAAGAAAATAAAAAGATAAGAAAAGTGATAAAAACATAATCATAATATGCCTTGGTATCATTATAAACTTTCCCTGCATAATTATGTTGAATATAAATACATTTGTGTTGAATCTTAGCATTATCATGCAACATTTCTAATGATCATATAATTCTGAATACGTTTGTGCTAATATTGTAGCTAGAAAAGAGAACCAGAGCAAAACTTCATTCATAAACAAATCCAAAAAGAAGTATAAAAAGAATGCAAGAATCGGAAGAGAGCATGCCAGAAACACCTATTGACATTATCACGTTGCAACCACCTAACACTTGTCTCTTATCATTCTTCCACTCTTTTTATGTAGGATTTCTAGAAGCAAAAGATTTCCTACCGTACGAGTTTAATGTCTTAAGGATATATATATATATATATATATATATATATATATATATATATATATTATTTATAATTTATTTATTATAATATATTATGTTTATATTTTTCAATTTTTTAAATATTTTTATTTGAAAATTTTAATTATTTATATATATAGAATTTAAACATATTTATTATTATTATTGTATTATAAACTTTTAAATAGATTTATAAGTATGGTAAATTTTAAATATATTAGACTTTTAATAATAAAAAAAATATAAAAAATAGTAAATTCAAACTTAATGCTTAAAAATTTTAAAATAAAACAAAACTTAACATAACCTAATCTACTCTCATCCTTTATTTTTACCCTTTCTAGCTTTACATACTTTAGAAATAAATATTATGTAGTCTTTTTTTTTTCTCAAGAGAACAATCAGTTACATTCATATCTTTAATATTTTTAAAAAACTACCTTTAATTTTTTAAATATAATAATCTGACACAAAAGAAATAGATAATAAGGTAATCTATAAAATAATTTTTTTTGCAATAAATTTAATTAATTTTTTTATAACATAAAGATGTGATGAAAAATATAATGAAAAGAAAATAAGAAGAAAAAATGCATAAAAAATAAGATAAAAGAAAAAATTGATATGTTTATCATTGATTAATATATATATATATATATATATATATATTAAAAGGAGGTGTATTCCTCCTAAAAATAAAAAAAATATAATAAATAATACAATAAATAAATAAATATAAAGAAGATTGAACAAACCATAGATTTACTTTATCTTGCATCTTATTTTTTAATTTTTATTTTATTTTATTTTTCTCATATTATATATATATATATATATATATATATATATATATATATATATATATATATATATATATATAATCTTTCACTTTTTTTTATTATCCTTCTTGTTCTTTTGGGGGTATATCCACTTTTATTTGGGTACTTGTAATTTTGGCTGAAGAAATGTGTTTACTATTGTATACTATATATGTACAATTTATTTAATAAATTCATTGAAATAACCAAGATGAATAAGGTGAAGTAAAGTTTATCCAAAAGGAAATAAGGTAAAACCTAACTTTAATATTTCTCAGGGGAAAAATGTGTCTATGAGAGAGAACAAAATATAAGTTAATCCTAAAAAAAACGCAGGTTGATTTTGGATGAAGAGATTATCATGAACGGTAGCTTGATTTTGCTGTTGATTTTCCGGTTGAATATACGCATCTCAGCCTCATAAATTTGTTTCAATGGGTTCCTCCATGCAAGAGGTGTTAAGGAACAATAATGACATAAATAGGTTTATTTGGTGATGAGGAAGGTGTGGGTTTCGTTTGAGAAGCAATTTTCAGTTTTGTCAGTTCAATGGTTCCTATGTAGCAGTTTGTGCCATGTTAGTAGTAAATTAACTAGTTAGCTTGCAGTCCATGCTTCACACTTTTATGGCCCATCACTGAATGTTTCTTAATTCCATTTGGTCTTAGAGAAAGGATGTTCCAAGACATGCAGTGAAGCATGCATGTGCAATGGACACAAGCTAATAATGGTACAACCACACGTATTGTTTGATGCTGCAAGCATGACCAATATGTCTGCCAACACCTTATAATTATTATAAACTCTTTCAACAATTAATATTTTTATTTCAATATTTTTTTTATCATGTTATATGTCTTTTATTTTTTTTCTATCCAATTTTATTTATTTTTAGATATATAATAATACCTTTTCAATTATTACAGTAGTAGGCTCGAGTATTGGCCACTCTCCTAGCCCCCAACACTAGAGTAGACTTTAACACCTAAACCTGACTCATAACTATACCTTAATTGGTTTATAAAACTTTTGTTTAAGAAAAAAAAATATTTATACAACTCACCATGTGTATATACTTAACGAGAGACCGAAAGAAAAGAGAAAAATGTTAAAAAATGAAATGGGTAATCTAAGAACATTTTTAACGATTATACACGCTGCCTTCATTGCTTGTAAGTAAAGTATGATAAAATATTATAAAATATTTTTTTGGAGTTGCTTATATAAATAACACTAGCAACACATGTAAATTGTTTTTTAACAAATCTTTAAATAAGCAATATTTTATGGAATTATGTTAAAGTTAGACTCATGATATAAAAAAATTAAAGAGAAAAATAACCTAAAAGAAAGGTGACATATACTGTATAAGTATGTATGGATGAATATCATAATTCTTTGACTTGTATGATCATGGTTCTATCCACTTATTTTTATTGCAATGCTTAGTACTTCTAGCTTGACTTTCATCTAGTTGATCTGTTCATTAGTGCTCAATGTTTTGTATTGTTCCTAACTTTTCTGATAAACAGTTCTCGTTGTTTTTAATTTTTTGTTTCTTTTTACCATCATTCGGGAAATTAATTCCAACATCTCTTGCCGAAAAAAAGAAGAAAGAGAGAAAAAAAAAGGGTACCCTCTGACAGAATATATGAATTAGAGCTGAATTTGAAGTCACAGTAGAGCAAATTTAAGGACCCGTTGTAACTTATGATTTATATAATTTTAATTTAAAATTTGATATTAAAAATCGAAAACTTGAAATCACAAAAAAAAAAAAAGAAAAGATATCATAAAATAAAACTAACATTTACTATTTCAAAATTAATAACTACCTCTGAACTGGCCTTAATCGTTTACAGTTCTAAATACTTACAAAGCATGCTGAATGAGCAATATAATATATATATACATGTCAACGAAAAAAAAATGCCATCGAATCTCGAGGCATCAAAATTCATAAATATGATTAATTAATCTCACGAATGTGGCGTAGCAGAAGATAGGGAAAGATCCCATCAAAGTGCAAGAATTTGCAATTTCTATGCACAGGATGCGTTTAGAAATAT
Organism: Canavalia gladiata; assembly: GCA_037954105.1. Classification (NCBI taxonomy): domain Eukaryota; kingdom Viridiplantae; phylum Streptophyta; class Magnoliopsida; order Fabales; family Fabaceae; genus Canavalia; species Canavalia gladiata. Next base: position 15,014,625 of record CM075658.1, on the reverse strand, counting down.
CATCTTTGGATCTCTTAAAAATTTTACTTGTACTCTCCTAATTTTCATTGAATCAATTTGATGTCTGCATCGATTGTGCAAGTGAAAATTCCAAGCAGAAATGGGTCAGAGTAATTAAAATTTAAGGGGCTGTGGTCAGTGTCAAAACTGTATTACACAACAATATATAATGACATAATCTCAGCATGAGATTTGGCACTTTATAATAAAACTAGCATTTATAAAATCAAGTGCATGCAAGACAGTACTCAAAACAGATTTCACATACAATCCCCTCTAGAAACAATAAGATTAAAATTGATCACCGTCATGTAACTAATTAAAAAAAAGGACCATTATGGTTAAGACATTAATTATAATTAATTATAAAAAAAAGCTATATAGGTTGGAATAGGGTATATAGCATTGTTAGTTTGACTTTGTTAGTGAAAAGAAAAAAGGAAATTAAAAAGAAGAAAAAAAGAGGATTGCTTGAAAGTGAACATAATTTACTAAATATGTTTAGTTAGCCTTTTTCTAAATATAGAGATTTCTTGGAGGAAGAGAAACATTTGCTAAGCTGAGGATGAGAAGTATTTCCAAAAATTGAAGAGAGTGTGATTGTGAGACAAATGATAATGGTAAAGAGAGATTGATACAAACAAGACAGCGTGACAGAAGAGGGAGTGGTGGGGGAAGGGGTGGGGGCTTTTCTGACTGAGATTTGCTTCCCTTAACAAAACCAAACAAAAGCCAATAGGCTAAGAGAAAGGGAATATTATGACTCATAGAAAGAAGAAAGGAATAGTCAGAAAGAGCAAAAGACAGTGTGTTTTACATAAACTGAATGAAAGAAGGAAGAAACAATCAAAGTAGTGTAGTGTAGTGTAGTGTTTGAGTACACATGACTGATCAGCTACCTAGCCTTTACTGATTCTCCAAAGCAGAAGTAGCAGCATCATCAAAAGCTTTTGGTAGTTCACGCCTCCCTGTGCTGTGTAAAGTAAAGAAAACCCCATCACTTGGATGGGATTAGACGTATGCATGTTTCATCTGACACTGCTCTTTCTATCATTCTCATTTTATTCATAATCATTTCTACACCAAGTTTATTTTAATCAAATTTTGCTAATTCTTCTTTAAATATCATATGTAAAATATGTTGCTGAAATACATCAAGTTTATTTTAATCATTTTTATATTTCATCAAATTAGTTTTCGATTATTACCCAATTACAATATATTTTTACTATAAAAAATAATTCTCACATGTTATTTTACATAATCGGGAGAAATAAAAAAAAATGAATTATAAAGAAGTATTATGAAAAAGTACTGTCAAAATAGTATTCTTCTCTTTAAGACATACATAAAAAAATAAAAATTCTTCTGTTCCAGATATATATGACAGAAATGCAACAGTATAAAAATTCTCAAAGTTGCTTTATACAAGTCTTTCTTATCCATGGATGAGGAATTGAAAATTAAAGATGTCTTTGCTTCGTAGAAATATTTATTAAAATATCATGTACTTTTTTATATTTTAATATTTATTCAAAAATAGTAAAAATCTGTCCACAAATTAAAATTAAAGGTAATACTTTGTAATTATTAATAAAAATGTTTCAACAAATTAAATGTAAAATTTTCATAACATTTTAGTGTTATTATTGATTAACATTTTAATATTTATTAAAATAAATTTTAATTTAAATACATTTATAGTATAAATTTTTACACTGTTATTCAATTATAAATTAAAAATATGAACTTTTGTAGTAATTATCTCAATTCTTATTTAATTTAATCTTCAATTATAAATTATCATATATTAAAATATTATTTTTTGTAATATTTATCTCAATTCATATTTAATTTAATTTTCTATTGGTGAATCTTTATATTTACAGTGTATTAAAATTAAACTTTTAAAAGTATCATTTTTTCACTTTTCTATTTACTTATTCTTAATCATCCTAAAAACATCTTCAAATCTTATTTATTATTTTTTTATGAATAATTGATACTTATAAAAATATTAATTCGCAATGAACCAAAATTTAAATTAGTGAAAAATGCAATACGTAAAATTAAAAATTAAGGAATGATACTAAAAAAGGTGAAAAACAATTATGGATATTAAAATTTAACCATAATTAAATGTGTGGAATGCAAGACATGTCATTTTTTTATTAGTTATCATCTGCAGTATAATTTTCATACACAAAAAATTCAAAATTTTACCCGTACAAAAAAATAATGAAAAAATTGTTGTTAAGACTTTTCATTTAAATATAAAATTTAATAAACAGCTTTTCCATAAATACAGAATTCCAAGTAACTTACTAATATAGCAATTGGAAGAAACATTATCTATGTATGAGATATATAAAATTTTTGTAATTAAGAATTTCATTGGCATTATAGTCCTTTTCATGCTAGAGTTGTCATCTACATTCATATGGAGTGTACTTTCCATTGATGTCCTTATTTTGTCCCATTGTGGGAGTAACCTGTGTTTGAACATGAGCATCAATAAAAAGAAAAAGGTAAGAAATAGCAGTGGTCATCAGATTTATTATTTAATTTTCAGAAATTGGTTTGGATTTGGATGAATATTGAATAAAACTGATAATAATAAGTATATTTTATAGCCCCATGTGTTAGTAGTAGCAGGGAGTTGCGCTTTCATCAATTGCATCTGTCTCACTCTTCTGCCACTATGTCCTTCCAACCTCGGCCTTGACAAAACAACACTGAAATGATAGATGCATTCATCAGAATCATTTGCCTTTTCTTTCTCTCTTTTCTCAATTCTCAGTTCTCACCCACCAAGAGAGATATACATGAATAAATTAATTAATAAAGATGTTTCTTGAACAAGTCCAAAGGCATTTTTATGTTATATATACATACACTTGTCCCCACCCCACCAATGCCACAACATGTAATATCTCACGTCCTTTAATTTGTTCCATTTCTGGTTCTGTTGCATCACTCCTCTTCACTTCCAAAACCTCCTTCCCTTCTCTCCTTTCTCCAATATCCCACTGAAAATGAGGAACAGAAACAACCATCCCAGGTGATTGCTATAGCTACAAGTCAGCAGCAGCAGCAGCAACAACAACACCAACAACTATCCTTCCAAAAACCACCTTTTTCATTTTCACTTGCAAAAGCTACACTTGCTAGCTTTTCCCCTAGCTAAAAACGTTTTCACAAGCATTTCCACCAAACAAGAAACCATGCATAACCTTTCCTTTAACATTAAAGGCAAGCCTAGGTAGTATCATATAACATTACACACACTACTCTCCTCAACATTTCCCATTTAATTTCCTCCATTTTTCTTGTCCCTAGTTTCCACTGCAAAAAAGTAATTAAACTTATTATATATATGGAAGGTTTTCACCCTTCTATGACATCTCCTTTTTCTTACACATTCCCCATCAGTGGTGTTGGTAGTAGCACTGGCAACAATGTTACAACTTACAACACATGCAGCAGTACAAGTAGTACTCCATGGATGAACAGCAGAATATGGAGCAAACTCCCTCAAAGGCTTCTTGATCGTGTCATAGCCTTTCTTCCTCCACCTGCTTTCTTTCGTGCACGTTGTGTTTGCAAGAGATGGTACTCCCTTCTCTTCTCCAACACCTTCCTTGAATTATACCTCCAAGTCTCGCCACACCATCACTGGTTCATGTTCTTCAAGCACCACAAAACCCGCAAGAGCTACATCTACAAAAACAACAATGGTAGTGGTGGTGGAGATGGTGGTGGAGCATCATCATGTTGTGAAGAAGGGTATCTTTTTGATCCCAATGACATGACATGGTACCGGATTTCCTTTGCTTTGCTTCCCTCTGGCTTCTCTCCAGCCTCTTCCTCTTGTGGTTTACTTTGTTGGGTTTCTGATGAGGCTGGTCCAAAGACCATGCTCCTCTGTAACCCTATACTTGGTTCTCTGACTCAACTACCTCCCACATTGAGGCCAAGACTCTTCCCTTCTATTGGCTTAACCATTAGCCCCACATGCATTGATGTCACTGTTGCTGGTGATGACATGATATCTCCCTATGCAGTTAAGAACTTGACATCTGAAAGCTTTCACATTGACGGAGGAGGGTTTTATTCCCTGTGGGGAACCACATCATCTCTGCCAAGACTCTGCAGTCTTGAGTCTGGTAGAATGGTTTATGCTGAAGGCAAATTCTACTGCATGAATTGTAGTCCTTTCAGTGTGTTGGCTTATGACATAACATCAAACACTTGGTTCAAAATCCAAGCCCCTATGAGAAGATTCCTTAGATCTCCCAGCCTTGTTGAGTGCAAGGGAAAGTTACTCCTTGTTGCAGCTGTTGAGAAGAGTAAACTGAATGTACCAAAGAGTTTAAGGGTGTGGAGCTTGCAGGCTTGTGGAACAATGTGGGTGGAATCAGAGAGAATGCCACAACAGCTTTATATACAGTTTGCTGAGTTGGAAGATGGGAATGGATTTGAATGTGTTGGGCATGGAGAGTTTATTGTTATAATGATTCGAGGAACAGACAAAGCATTACTGTTTGATATTTGCAGGAAGAGGTGGCATTGGATTCCACCATGTCCTTACACAGCACATGAAGGCTTTGAGTTGCATGCTTTTGCCTATGAACCTAGGTTGGCCACACCAGTTACTTCTCTCCTTGATCAATTGCCACTTTCCTTCCACACTTATAATGCTTAATTAAATGGACCAATTAATGCATATCATAATGCTATGTTGTTCTTACTCTTATCTATGAATGCATGCCCCCATCACACCTTAGCTTCAAGTATCAACAAATGCAGTCTCCGTGTGTGTGTCCGTTTGTATTGTAGTAGTGTGTAGTGGTTAATCACGTAGCTGTTCTAGAATGCTTTTCATCACTTCTGGTTTGGAATCTAAGAAACTACATTGTGAAATGCAATTATAAGTACCTTCCTTTGCATTGATGTAATGTCTACATTCTACTACACCTTTTTTTCCCCACCTCCTAAAACTCTAAATTAGGTCCCTTGGTCAACATTTAGTAATTTACTATATTTACGGATATTAAACATTATACTACTGTTTTCATTCATCCTGCAATACTGTCTCCTATTGTTAAATTAAAAAAAAAATATCATGAATTTTCAACTTTTAATTCTAACCAAATTTAAGAGAGAGAGAGAATCTTCAAGTAATAAAAACAATAAGGACAATTATCCATTTACACCCGCATAATATTAATACCTAATCATTAACATTTATTTTTATTTTTATTTTCTGTTACTTTTTTATTTATTACATATATATATATATATATATATATATATTATTTTCTTGTGTTTTTTCTTATCTCTTCCAAGATATTTATACCCTCAAATTATTCTAACTCTAGGATAAAAAGCAGCTTATATAAAATCAGGGAGTATCATGATCGAGATTGCATCCGAAAGTGGAAAACATTTTAAAAATTTGGAAAAGGGAGGTGTCATTGACTTTATTTAAATTCTTAGAAAATTGAAAAATTTTAGTTTTTTAAAAAAATAACTTACAAAATATGTATCGAAGTCAATTTATACATATAAATAATAAAAATTTAATTGCATAACATCCTTAATATAACATTTATATTAAATGGTTATTTTAAATTATTTTGTATAATTAATAATAATTTTTAAATTGTTTATTTTATCCTTTTGAAAGAAAATAAAATAAAATAAATATATTTAAATTAAAATTAAATATATGAGACAGAAATATTAAAAAAATTAACTTTATCTTGAACATTTATTTTTCATTCCAATATATTTTTTATGTAATTAAGAACTTAAAACAAAGCGGTTCTTCTGTATAATCATTGTACTGGTTGCTTTTAATGCTAAGAAAACGATTTTATTGTTATTTAAAAGTAAAAAAATTCTCTTACAAAAGGTTTAAAGTAAGCATAAAATTATTCAATAAAGTAGTATAAAATAATTATATTGATTGTTTTTATCTTATTTTATATTTAAAAAATTAATAACGTAATTGTAAGGAAAATACTAGAAAAAAATATTTTGCTTAGTAATTAAGTTAGAATAAAATTATCTAATAAATTCAAATGATGCTTGAAATATCAACCATTATTCAACTCCTGCCATTAATACCATTAATCATTGTGCAAATAAAAATATATATATAATTAAAATTTAAAGTGGAAAAAGTTTAAAAATAAATTAATTAAATATGTAAAAGAAACTCACATTGCATAAAATTATGAAGTTATTCGATTAAGTTATTATTCAAGTTACATGATCCTAAAGATATATATCGGATCGATTATTCAATTTTTATCATTAATTATTATATAATTTAAAAATAAATATTGAAGAGAATTTAAAAAATAAAACAAAACTTGATAAGCAAGATAAATATATAAATATATAGAAAAGAAAGAATAAATAAAGATAATACTAATAATATAATAATTATAAATAATATTAACGGCTAAAATGATAACAACAAAATAAAAAATAATAACTAATAATAATAATTAATAACAATAACTTGCTTACAGTTAAAGTTAATTGTTAATTAATAATGATAGTCGTGAGTGATTAAGGAATGATATGAGATTATGAATAATAATTGTTAAAAATTATAAGATGATAAGATTAAGGATGATGGTAAGTTGAAAGTGATCATATATCAATAGTTGATGGTGTGTATACTCTTTCCAAAAGTGCATTATACATAAGAAGTTGATCAATGATAACTCTTCTTGTGTTTTTTTTTTTAATAATGCATTGTACACTAACTAAAATTTGACATGTGATGTATGTTGGCTTTATGTAAAATTTTTACAGATTCAAATTATTTCATTATAATAATTTATTTTAAAAATAATTTTTTAAAAACGTTTTCCTAATAAAAAGCCATAATATGGGAAATGGTAGAACAATTATTCCTTATGGTAGAACAAATCTTGGATCCACTTCTAGATAAAATAAACAACATATCCCAAAAGAAATAATAAAATTAGTTCTTTTAATATAGATTTAAGGACATATAATAAGAAATTAATAAAAAAAATTGGTATGATTTTAAAATCAATTATTAAGTCAACAATTTTAATGAAATGACGATTTATGTATGAAACACTTTTACCCTCTTAATTAATTCCAATAAATTCATCGATAAATACTAAAGTTTTATTAAAAATTATAATATTTATGTTAATCAAAAAATTGGATCATGTAATGTTTAATAAAAATATTATATATAAATTATTATTATGTTTATCTGGATACACTTGATTTTCTTTAAAGAAAGTAATCCGTTCTTCCTTTAAAGAAGGGATTTCAATGAGACACTGTGACCTAAGCAATATGAATCAAAGTATACAAAAGAGACATTATTATTGTAGAAGTAACACTGGTAACGGGAAAAATTGCAAACTTAGCCAGAATGGGCACTCTTCATGCGTGTAAGAAAAGAAAATATGCACATTTAATTTATTTCAGAGTTTTTTTTTAAAACAAAAAATCAAATGTTTAGATGAGTTGGATGGGAAAGTTCATCAAATCTTATATTTATGACGAAATTTGAATTCATATTCTATAGATTATAAATCCAAGTGGATTAACTTTTGTTGACTTGTTTCAAATTTAATTATACTTATTATCTAATTACTTTTAATTTTATATAATTTTGATTTCTCAAATGTTTTTTTAACCATTCCTCAAGTTTTTTTTTTTATATAAAACCTTCAAATTGTCACTTTTTACTCAATTTTTTAACTGAATTAACTAAATATTTTAGACATTACTATACTCAAAGTTTATTAACTAGAATATCAAATTTACTTAAAATATAAAATTTAAATTTTTTTACTCTTCAATTAATAATATTATATTGTACAAAGTCATTCAAATTTGATTTTTTTATTAAATTTGTTATTTTTAAAATAAAATTATATTTTTTATCAATCTTAAATTCCAAATATTTAGATATAAAAAGGAGAATTTAAAAAAGTTACATAGAATAAAACTGATATAAAAAACTAAATTTTTTTAATTTTAAAAATTCAATTGGAATACATTTATATTATCAAAAAATTATAACTTTACTAAATAATAAATTGTTATATTATTAAAAATTGTTAAATTTTATGATAATTATTTTAAAAATATATTTATTGTATTTTTTAAACGTCACGAATTTTGCATTGATAGATTATGGGATTGATAAATGTAGCCTAATCCACACAAAATAATAGTGGGTTAAATCATAAGACAATGAAGGGAGTCTAATCTATTTCATTGTCCAGGATGTTGTTGGATAATATATTTTAGTTGAAATTTTTATTAAAATATTTTAAATTTATTTGATAAAATAATTCTTTTAATTTTTATAATTTTTTTGATAGCTATTACTATTTTAAAAAAGTTATTTTAAATAGTTTTTAGGTTTTTAGCTTTGAGCTAAAATAGTTTTTTCTATTTTAATTTTGATATGATTTAATTATTTATTTATTTTTCATAAATTCAATATAATTTAATTTTTTATAATAATATTATTAATTTTGATATATATTTTTTATGTTATTATAAATATTATATTTTAAATTATTATTTTAATATAAACTATTTATTTTAGTTATTATATTATTTATTTTATTTTAAAATAAAATATTGATTTTTTATAAAAATTAAAATTATAAATAAATTTTTTGAATAAATATTTTTATTTTAAATAAATAAAAATTATTTAATTAAATTTTAATATATATTTTTTTGGAAAAAAATATATTACACTTACCAAATTTTAATCTGTTAGTTAATTAAATCTTTATTTATTATTTTATAAGTATCAGTTAATTTAATCATATATTTTATCAAATATTTTTAATTTAATTAATAATTTTTAATTATTTTTAAAATTTATTCATTAATTTTATCAAAGACACTTTAAATGTCGACTTTGTACATTTTTTTAATAATAGAAACAATAAAATTAAAATATAAAATTTCATATAGAATGTAATTTAACCAACCCTAATAAGTAATATTTAAAAAATATATCTGATAAGATTAGTCTAATATAAAAAATATATCTAATAAGATTATTCTAATAGTTTGTATAAGATTTTAAATTTAAATTTTATTATTTTTATTGTAAATAATTTTTTTATTAAGTGACCAACTGTTTGAATACATATATTTACATAAAACTGGAACTTTCAACTCAACATTGTTTAATTTTTATTTTCTAAATCTTATGCATTTAAATCATATGTTATTTTATTAATTAAAATACAAAAATCTCAATTGTAAAAATTTCGATAATATGAAAACATAAATTAAAAAAGAGAATATGTGTTATACATTACATATAACCACAATTTAAATCTTCAAAACAGAATACAAATCTTTAAAAAGAAAAAGAAAAAGAAATACAATATGATAAAAAGAATATAGCAAAAATTCTATTTTGCTACCTTCAATTTTAAAAATTAATTTAAAATTTTAAAAATTAATTTTTATTATAATATTATATTTTAATAAGATAAAAAAAATTATTAAAAAAATATTATTTTGGATTCTTCAATCATTCCTAGTGTTTGACAGTCAAATTTGCGGTGAATGACTGAACTGAAGGGTGAATTTAATGCAACTTTGAAGTTAATTATTAAAGATGACATGTAGTTTCTGATTTCAAAGGGACGCTCTCTTATCTGCAATCTGTAATGTAATGCTTTGTGGACATTTCAATCCATAAAGTGACAAAATCATAGATAGACTCACCTCTTCCTGTTCCTTATGATGGGCATCGCATGTTTCACAATTATAAATGCTATTCTTAAACCTCAAACGTTCTCTAACGTTTGTGATAATGCTGTGTGTCCTAAGACCCCCCATCTGCTATTCTCTCATTCCAACTTTGGAAGCAAAGTCAAGTTGACATCTTTTTCCATGTCCAGGGCGACCCATTTGCAAGTTTCACAAGATGCACTCACACCCACTGAAGAATCCATCTCTTCCTCTCCTCCGGTAATAGGACAACATGACTTACTCATTGTGGGTCCGGGGGTTCTTGGTCGTTTGATAGCTCAGAAATGGCGACAGGTATTGTTTCATTCTCGTTGTCTTTTTTCCCCTTTTGTGCCTGTCTATTAATTATTGTAAATTGTACTTTTAGCTCAAGCTAATTGTTAAAGGTTTAGTTTGTTAGCGTTATTTAGTTAGTTTCGGCTCTTCTAATTAGTTACAGGTTCATTTGTCCCATCACTCTCATGTATAAATACTCTTCTTATTATCAGAATAATACAAGTGAAATTCATTCTTTACTTGCTGTCAAATATTTTTTCTGCTCATCTATCATTCCTAATCTGTGTTAAAAGGGGATTTCATCACTAATTTATCTTATGAACATGGTATATTGACAGGCGTGGAATATTGTGAGTTTTTTTTACCTTTTCTTTTTCTTTTGTTATGATTTATTGGTATTGTGAATCTGTGATTATTCAATATTCAGCAGCTTCTATCTATCTATATGCAAGCAGGAAATTCCGGGATGTCAAGTTTATGGTCAGACAATGACCACTGATCATCACAATGAATTGATTCAAATGGGTATTAATCCTTCTTTGAAATGGACAGAAGCTACTCACAAATTTCCAAATGTCATTTATTGTGCTCCACCTTATCGGACCCCAGACTATGCTGATAATGTTAGGTGAGAAATCTTAAGAGTATAGCAACATACTGATGAATTTGTGCCTAGAATTGGTTGTCCACGAAGTGTTGGTCAGTTAATTTGGTTATTTCTAGGCTTTTAGTTGGTCAACTTGTGCTAAAAAACACCTTTGTACTGGATAACCTCTCTGAAGGGTATACTTTACTTTGAAATGACCTTCTAAATTCCTACAAATCGTTTTTGTGCTGATATATGATATTGGATTTTGAGGTTTCCTCATTGTGAGATAGAGGGGATTGAGTGTGCTAGTAGATTTGTAAGGATAATGGTGAGCTAGTTCTGGGGTAGAGAGATCCCAAACATTATCCTATAGTCTTGTATATAATGGACTTGATTTCTTCTCATCCATGGATGTAGGCTTGTTCAGTCAAACCATGTTAAATTTGTGCATGATTTTCTGATGCTTTTCCCCAATCATAAGTATCTATCAAGGTATGGGACAAAGGGTATGGGGTATTCCCCAATACTGACTTATAAACCCTTAAAAGTATACTCGTTGAATTGAATGCTGCTAGTTAGAGAACTATCATGAATAACTTGCAGTGTTTTTCTGATTACTTGAATGGTTTACTCACATATTAATAACTTTGGCATTCATCACAGAGAAATATTTATCAGCATCTTATTGGTTTTTACGTTAAAAGGTTTAAATAAAAAATCCTAAAAAAATATTTAAAAATCCAGCACAAGCAAGGAAAATACAGATTTTGTTTTTATTCTTCACGTCCTGGATTATGTGCTGGATCATTAAATATGAATTTGAAGATGAAAAGAGAAACAAAGAATACCATTACCATGTAAAACAAATAATTTTAAAGTAAGCATTATAAAATGAATCTCCAAAAAAAAAGGAAAAAAAAAAGAGAATACCCAAGGAACAGGATTTACTAAAAGAAAACTTGATGTGAGAAGGATGTAGTGTTAATTGCATTAGTCTCAGATTCTCAATCTTTATGAAGAAGTTGATTGTTTAATTGCATGTTTGCATTGGTCCTGTTCAGAGGAAAGACAAGGGCATCCAATTTGATGTCTACCATTCTGTTTGGCTATTCTGCTTTTGATTGTTTACATCATGTTCCTGTAATAATACTGAATTTCTTGGTCAGATCAACTTGGATGTTCTGAGGCTGCTTCATGCATACAATTTAGTTAGAGAAAAATGATAGTAACTTAATGAAAGGAAAATATGCAACAGTTTAGATGTTGTCTTCTTATGAGCTTTTGTTCATGTGGATTGTCTACCAATCAGGCTAGCTGCATTAAGTTGGGATGGTGAAGGTTCTTTCTTATTTACGTCAAGCAGTGCTCCATATGATTGTAATGATAATGGACCATGTGATGAGGTGGGTCATACATCCAAGCTGTCATATTCTTTTGCTTTCTCTGTTTTGATTTAAATTAATGGGATAATTTCAGTCTACATTGAGATACAGGCTTTTTTATCCAAATAATATAATACACAAATTGTTTTAATTGCTTGTGCAATTGCATTACTTCTATCCCTATGTATCTTGTTCACATTTGTCACCTTAGGGTCAGATTTTCCCTTTCTCTGGGACTTAGATGTGTGTTGATTTATCCTGATGGGATATACTTCATTTTAGGATTCTCCAGTTGTGCCAGTTGGGAGGAGCCCCAGGATTGATATCCTTCTAAAAGCTGAAAATGTGGTACTGGAGTTCGGTGGTTGTGTTCTAAGATTGGCAGGACTTTATATATCCTTGATGGGATTCAAATTGTTAGCATTGTGAGAAATTGTTTTTAACTTGAGCAATCATTGCTACTATGCTTTTATTTCATGGCAACCTTGACCAGTTCTACAAAGCAGATAGAGGTGCACACAATTATTACTTGGAAAAGGGCATTGTTGATGGTCGTCCTGATCACATCCTGAATCTCATACATTATGAGGTCAGAATGTCATTTTTCATCTCTATGTTTATTTCTGTATTTACTTCCCTTGTTTTTCTTATAATTTCTGTTTAACATTATTGAACTATCAAAGAGTATTCTGTTGATAGCTTGAGAAAAAAGGGCCAGGGTGGTAGTGTTAATGAACTTCAATTAGAAAACTCGGAAGTTTGCTGATTTCTTCAAGAAATTTATCACAACAGGAAATACATTAGATCCATTTAGTGGTTTAAATATATTTAAAACTGAAAACAGAACGTGCATATTGCTGAACTGGGGGGAAACTGAGCATGCACAAAAACCAAGTAAGATGCAGAGAGGCAAACTGAAAACAACTCAAACCTTAGTGCATACATGGATTAATTTATTATGTTTAGAAAAACTTGTGAATATTGCAGAGGGAGCTGTTGGCTGAATTTTTTTTATTAAACAAAATTAAGCATGAGCTTAAAGCATCAAGTTATCAATCTAAATGTAATCATAGGAATATAAGCAGCAATTAGTAAGTAGTGTAAACACTCTTCTTGTACTAGCTTGGCCAAAATTGGACTTACATCAATTCCCAGTCATCTATTAGGATTTTCATTGATCAAGTAATCTTTCTCTTAATCACCATAACCTCTCCAAGCTAGATGTTAAGAATGCTTACCTCAAATCCTCAGAGCTACAGCTCAAAACCAAAACCCATAACTTTGATATGGTTGCAACATATGTGATATTGTCAATGTTTGATGGTTTGAATTTCCTTAATTTTGCTCGAGCTTGCTCATCTCATATTAGGAATTTCTAGAACAGTGTTACTTTGGCTGCATCTCAGATGACTTACGAATCCCCCAACACAAGCATTCTTATTGAGTCTATTAGAGCTTGTTAAATTTCTGTACATTTGAAGCTTCTTGAGATTACCTATTGTAGTATGGGGTCATTTGTCTTATTTGCAGATACTTGAATGCTTCTAGTTTTTGTTCTTGAACCAGAGTATTTTTACTTTTTAATTATGAGAAGTCTCCTGCTTGGTTTTAAGCAAATGTTAAATATACAATACAAGGCCCAATTACAAACTAGTAAACCCTTTTGATAAATGAAAAGAATATTTATAATCATCACATTATCTAAGAACTAGGTTCAGTAGAAACCTTGGGCTAACATATTCTTGTTATGGTTGTCCCCTCTATTTCCTTTTTCAATTTTAATCCCACTTGCCAATTCTTTATGATGTTTGTATTTCATTCTGAGACACATCGTACTTCCTTTCAATACTCCTTTGATATTTTCTCCAACATTTTACATTTTTTATCGTATTAAGTACCGGTGATTATGGTGGAGTTAAAAATGTTGCCCATTTTAACATGCTTCCACACCAGGATGCAGCTTCTCTTTCAGTTGCGATCATGAAGAAAAAATTCCGTGGACAGATTTACTTGGGCTGTGATGATCATCCTTTGTCTAGGTTTGTGCTTTCTCTTTTAACTTGTCAAATGGCATTCTGATTATTCTTGCAGTGTTTCCATTTAAAGTGCTGATGCCAATTGCCAATCTATTAGCTTGTTCTGATCTTTTCTTTTAAAGAACAATCTTACACTGATCACATGTTTGCAGGCAAGAAATGATGGACCTGGTTAATAAAAGTGGGAAATTCAGTAAAAAATTTGACAAATTTACTGGTGAGTTCTGTCATTGCTTTATTGTGTGTTGATTTGATCTCTGCAGTTATCATGTTTACCTGATACTTGTGATCCTATAAGCAATTTGTTTTTTCTTTGCCAATACAGGAACTGATGGTCCTCTAGGAAAGAGATTAAGCAACACTAGAACCCGCCAGGAAGTTGGCTGGGAGCCCAAGTATCCTAGCTTTGCTCGTTTTCTGGAGAGCAGAATCTGACAGGCTTCTAAGTTTGTTTATCTTTGCAATTGAGTCTAATTAATGCAGAATGCACATGTAAATGGAAAGTTCCTACACGCCTGAATTCTTAAGTGTGTCATTTTCCTATCTGTTCATATTTGATATTGTGTATGATGATGATCAGTTATTGAATTGTCTAAATTAATACTTGGTGATATGACCACTTTTATATTGCATGCGTAGCATAGATATATGTGATAAGATAGTAGCTAATAGCCATTTTATATGCAAGAGATGCATGAGTAGGAAGTATTAAGTTACATGGATCATGTTAGAAACGTTTAGTACATTATACTCTACTCTTCTGATAGATATTTAAACCACATTCTCATTCATCTATTTTGAAAATAAAATTTTCTTTCTTAAGAGATTTATATGTTCTACATATTTGTCCCTTTTCACGTGAATGAGACTTTAGGGTCAACTTTTCTGGGTGATTATCACCAAACTATTATCAACTTTGAGAATTTAAAAGATAAAAAAAAGTTTTTGGATGAAGTTTTAATGTTTATGGTAGGGGATGTTTAAAATATTATTTCATCTTTTAAAATTGATAATATTGTTTAAAATTAGTAGTTAGCGATATTGGAATTGTAAAGAGAGGAAGAGTATCTTTGGGAGGCTTGATCATAATTGCTTACCATCGTTAAGATTTTCGTTTATATCAAAATAAATTAAAGTGAAACAAATGGAACAAATGTAATATAGTAACTTTTCCTTTTGTCGTTCAAATGGAATATGGTATATATCTATTTTTCTTTTTTACCGTAAAAGAAATCTTTTCATTAATCAACCAACGATAGATTACATAAAGCGAACTTAGCCGAAGTACGAGCAACATTATCCCTCTCTACTAATAATATATATCACTTACGATAAGGGAGTGTAATTTATCAAAATACATAAATGTCTCATAGTATAATTTAATATACATCAAAATCATGATTTGGATGCTTAATTCACGTTAATTTGGGAGTAGTCTATGATATGACTCTTTGGATAAGAGGTGTAAGTTAGATTCTTTTATTAAGATATTTTTTAACATTATTTATTTAAATAATATAGTTTTGAAATAAACTACTTACAGAAAGTTTATGTATTGACATTTTCGATGGAGAAAGTTATTAGAGTTGATTTAGTGATAAATAAGTAAAATAATTAATATAAAATTTTATTTAAATTTTATTATTTTTATTATATTTTATAAATATCAATAGATGCCACTCACTAATAATGCAACTTATATTTAGTTAATGACATAATCAATGTATTAAATTTATATAATAATAATGTTAATTATTAATTTTATTATTATTATTATTTATTTTAATTTTTTATAATAATAATTATTTTTATTATTATTATTTTAATCATAATCTTGCTAGTTATATATTTTTTTTTCACGAGATCCTCAATTACAATTTTCTAAATTATCTCACTCACTACTTTAGTCACCATTTTTTTAATTACCATAATCTTCACCTAAAACTTCTTTAGTTACCATTATTTCAACCACCACCTCCTCAATCCTTTTTAACCATAATTCCTTTAACATCATTTTCTTAGTTACCATCACCTTAAACACTATATTTTTAGAACTATTATTTCAATTACCATCACACCATCACAATCATCATCTCTCAACCATAACCATTTTATTATCATCTCTTTAATTGCCTAACCATCATCTCTTTAGTCACTATTGTCTTTATTACCATAACCTTACCCATATACTTCCTTAGTCATCATCATTTTAATTATTATTTTCTTTGTCAATGTTATTTCAATCATCACTTTCTCAGCATCACCTCCTTAGTCACCATCATCTCAACTACCTTTGCTTTAGTCTAATAAAACTTAATTTTATTCATTATGTCTCTTCATCATTCTTGTTTAATTTAATTATATATATTTAAATATATTATTTTTTATTATGAAATATATTTTTTAATGAAATTCATGTCTAACTCAATTATCTTGTGCTTCTCTTTTAAGATTACATGTACCTCATCAATCTAATAAAATATTTTTTACAATTTTAAACATTTTTTTATTATTATATTTTATGTTTATATATAACTTAAATATCTTATTCTTTTCTTTTAAGGCTTTTGTGCGATTTAATTTTAATGTTTATACGATTTTTTTTATAAAATATAAGATTTATCAATTTAACTGTTAATTTAAAAGTTCTTATCAAATAAATATGTTTGTAAAATTTTATATAAAACAAAAATTTATATATATTTTATTATATAAATTTATTTTAATATCTAATATGTTATTTAAATATAAATAATATCAATAATTAAATAATATACTTACAAATTTTTAAATTATTTAAAATTTTATATATATAATCATAAAAATGTTATTATACAATAAAATTTAATTTCATCATATATCTTGATTTAAAAAAGTATTTTGAACATTTCTTCTGCACTTTCGTATCTCTTAAAAAATAAAAAAATAAAATACTATTTCTAAATTTTCATTAGAGGCTAAATATAAAGCCCTTGCTTTTACCGTATGTTAAATGTGATGACTTTTTTTTTTTAACCTACATCCCTCAAGATCTTTCAATTCTTTTTCATACTCTAACCTTAATACCTTATTTAGATGTCATAGTAACCAACCATGCACATGACTGCCAACTCTCTGTTCCGTGGAAGAATTAAGCATTTTGACATTATCTTTCACCTTGCCACAGATAAATTCCAAGTTAAGTTTTTCCACGTTTTACTTGTCTCAATTACTCATCGGTTCACTAATGTTTTCATCAAAACACTTAATCCTACTCCTTCTTGTTTTTTGATTTTGAGGCTTGAAGTAATTAATATACACTCCAACTTTTGATGGTATTACATAGATTTAATAAATTTTGTTTGTTTTTTATCTATTATTTGTTATAATTTTTTGCTATTATAATTAGTTCGTTCATTCTCTTAACTTCTTTCTGTTCTATATATACAATTCACGTCATTTTGGTAAGATTGTAAATATATAACACAATCTTTATTTTCTACCATTATGTGCATTATCTTTGCTATTTTTATTATAAATGAAAAAAATATAAATATAATTCATTGATCAATAATTGAATGGATCATTAGTCATTCTTTCTGTCAATTTTTTTATATCAAGTTATTAACAATAGCATGTATTTGATTTTTTTTAAAAAATAAATGAATTATTTTTATTTTTAAGCTTTTATTTTTTATTTATTCTATTCATAAAATCTAAGTAAAATACATTGATAATAGTTGTTTATTATTATTATTTATTTATTTAAAATGAGTATAAAACGTGGTGCGCAGCGAGAAAAGCAAGAGGAGGAAGGAGATTTGGAGGGAAAAGGGTAAGAGGATAGCAGAATTGAAGGAGCTATGCCGGTGGCGCGGCGAGAGACGTGCGACGCAAGAGTCATTGCTCATGTAGACATGGATTGCTTCTACGTTCAAGGTTTTCTTTTCATCTTTTCATTTTTTATTTCTCAATTTCTCTTAGGGTTCCACTCTCACTTCACTGGGATTATCTATTTCATTCTTTCATTCATTCATCTCCTTGTCCCTCTCATCATTCATTTATTAAATAATGCCCAATTTAGCTGATTCAAATTATACTGTGTTTGGTTTATAGTGGAACAGCGAAAGCAGCCAAATCTAAGGGGCTTACCCACTGCAGTTATACAGTACAATTCCTACAAAGGAGGGGCCTTGATTGCTGTTAGCTACGAAGCTCGCAAATGCGGCGTCAAACGGTAATAACCAAACCAAGGACCCCTATTATGTTTATTGACATTCTCTTGTGTTCTTTCACATTCACACTATATGTGAATTGCTTTCAGTTCAATGCGGGGTGATGAAGCTAAGGAGGCGTGCCCGCAAATTCAACTTGTCCAAGTCCCTGTAGCACGTGGTAAAGCGAATCTCAACTCATATAGGAATGCAGGTTCAGAGGTATATGATTTTAACCACTTCAAGATTAAATTATCTTTGGTGTCATTCCCTTATGTTGAATTGTGGCTAATTTTTCAAAAATTTTCAGGTTGTTTCTGTTCTTTCACAGAGAGGGCGTTGTGAGAGGGCTTCTATTGATGAGGTATATCTTGACCTCACTGATGCTGCTGAAACAATGTTGATGGAAACTCCTCCGGAAAGCATGCAAGACTTTGAGGAGGAAGTTCTGAAGTCACATGTTTTGGGCCTGGAAATGAAGGTCAAACTCAGAGGCTATGCTTAAATATCTTGTGTTTTCTGTGATCAAGCTATTAATCTCAAGATACGAAATGCAACCTTTTTCCTTTCGTATATTTTATGGTTTCTGTTTGTCTCTGTCCTAAAAGAAAATGTTTGATTTAGTGCCCTAGTCTTTAACTTTATATCAAATTCTGCAAACCTTATCAACCAATGAACCAAAAAAGAGTGCTTCACAGCGCATAAGTACCACCAGGTTTGAATTTGAATTCTAATGTGTCATGTGTATATAACTCAGATTAATTAAAATATAGAATATAAAACAACAATTTAATTAAGAGGTAAGTCGTAAAAATGAATGTTTCTAAATTTTTATGATATGAAGTTATAAACAAATTTAATATCTTACATAGCTATATTAAAATTTTCAATATCATTACTTTTGATATAAATATTATACCATTATGAAAAATAATAAAATTTAAACTTTAAACTTAAAAAACAGAGTCCAGCACAAGCCTTTGTTGTCCCTCTGGATGAGGCATAATGATAGAAAACAATGACTAGCCTGTTTACTGGAATACCTGTCAAACTGGTCAGTCCAGTCCAGTTCTTTGGACCATACTTTTTATGGCAAAGTTGTAATACAATAAATAGCTTACCACACCTTTAATTTCTCTTTTCAAATAAAATCATGGTAGCACAGGTGTGAGAGTATTTGGCAGTACTGAATCTGGTTTAGTGGTTTCTATTTTCTAATTCAGGATGAAAGTGATGCTAAAGAAGAAGTTAGGAAGTGGCTTTGTAGGAGTGATGCCAGTTACCAAGATAAACTATTAGCTTGTGGGGCCCTCATTGTTGCTGACCTCAGGATGCAGGTGTTGAAAGAGACAGAATTCACATGCTCTGCTGGTATTGCTCATAATAAGGTAAAAAGTAATCTTGGTTTATATATCTATTATTTTGTTCCAAATATCTGACAAATTTCTTCGTAAGGCATGTTTTATATGGCTATCAACTTATGTATGATGCTTTTCACAGATGCTGGCTAAACTTGCTAGTCCTATGAACAAACCTGCACAACAAACCGTTGTACCACACTCATCTGTTGAAGGGTTACTTGCATCTTTGCCCATAAAGAAAATGTAATATTAATTAAAAGATGTTTCAAGATTTAAAATTTGTGCTATATTGTATTGAGTTTACATTCTTTTGAAGTTTATGATGATATCATATGGTTCTTTTTTCTGTATCTTCTAACTTTTTGAAATGGTCATTTAGATCATAAAGCATGATGTAGAATGCTTGACTTTCAGGAAACATCTTGGGGGAAAGCTGGGGAGTTCCTTACAGAGTGATCTTCGCATCAACACTGTTGGTGATCTGCTTCAGTTTTCGGAGGAGAAACTGCAACAATGGTATGGGATCAATACTGGGTGAGAATCTGTCCTTTAACATGATGTTATATATCTACTACCAAAATATAATTTGGCTGTCTTAGCTGATTTCATTTTCATGATGTTGTGTTTTAAATGGCAATTTTTGGGTCATTCTCTAATCACGCTGCATGCATTACCATAACTTGGATGACTGGTTTATTTTGAATCAAATCTCTTCAATATGCATGCATGTGCATCGTTAGTTTCATATGATTAGAAATTTGTAATTCTCCTTGTGATTTAGTAACTTAGTTACTCTTGGCTGTCCATTTGATTGTCTTAATAGGAATCTGTTTGTATGCTTTTCCTGATTCTAGCTTTTACAGCATTGCAGTACTTGGTTGTGGAATATTGCAAGAGGAGTCAATGGGGAAGAAGTTGAGGGGCGACTACTTCCCAAGAGCCATGGTTCAGGCAAGACATTTCCTGGGCCTCAGGCCTTGAAGACAATCGATACTGTAAGAGTTCTCATCCAAGCTGGTGAAAATTCCTGGCACTTTATTTCTTAACACCTCTAGGGATCAGATATTCTTGTTGCTCTCATAAATGTTGTTTGTATTTTATTTCAGAGTTTCTGTTTGCTGGTATTTACAGGATTGTAATTTATTATTTATTCTTTAGTGCTCTAGCATGTAATATCCTTTTGTGATTCATTTTTTTTCTTTAGGTTCAGCACTGGCTTAATGAACTGTGTGAAGAGCTGAATGAACGCCTTCACTCTGACCTGGATCAAAACAAACGGATTGCGCACACACTGACTCTACATGCTAGAGCGTATAAGGTGGCTCTTCTGTGACTGATCTGTGCATAATTTTCATAGATAATTTGTCCATTTTCACCTTTTCATTATCTCTGATTGTTAATTTTTCCTTTATCTTCATCAGTGATTTTATTCTGCTTCTATTTTATTTGAATTTTTATCTTGCAGACTGGGGATTCAGATTCACATAGAAAGTTCCCTTCTAAGTCTTGCCCTTTAAGATATGGGACTAGAAAGATTCAAGAGGATGCCCTGATTCTATTTCAAGCTGGGCTACGTGATTTTTTGGGCTTCTACAACTGTAAGGCTCATGGGAGTGAAAATAGTAACTGGGGAGTAACATCACTTTCTATTTCCGCCGGTAAAATTGTCTCCATACCATCTGTAAGTTTGACCTGCTTGAAGAATTACTAACTTTTTGTTGTGATTTAGGTTCATCTTGTGGATTCCATATAGGATCACCTTAAAACAATGAGGAATATCACTAGCATCTGAACTGAAATAACCTTTAATTATTATTATAGCATGTTGTATACTATTAGTATTTAATATTTCTAAGCTATATATGCAATGTTTGGTTTATACTTGTCAACATGAGCCTCACAATTTTATTTGCCCTTTTTTTGGTTGGTCTTAAGCAAGTGATAGCTTTAAGGGTCACTTAATGATAGTTAAAATTTTCATCTTAAATGGCATTTGTGTCTAGGGGACACATTCAATTATTAAATACTTTGGTGGGCAAGTTCCATCCGGTTCAACATCAAATCAATCACTAGATACTATCATTGATGAAGCTGCACCATCATCACCTTCAGGTTTTACATCATCTAGTTGGTTGCATTAATTATTAAATTACTCACTCTCTTACCTTCAACTTAATTTGATGAAGGTTATATGTTTTGGCAGGTAGTGAAAATTGTTCGGGATTGTTTCCCTATGAGTTACGGCTTGAATATCCTGAAGACTTAGATCAACAGGTATATAAAAGCAATATATCATGGTCAGATTTCATGCAAAGATCTGTAATTTTTTATTACACATATAGAAAAATAATTTTTACAATTATTCACAAAAAAAAGGTTATCAGAAGGGTTTTGTGATGGCAATTTAGATGACTGCAGGGTGGATAGATTTTGAAAGGCTCTAATGGCTAATATTAGGATTTGGTAGAAATATTTAATAGCAATTAGCAGGTAGGCTTACCAACCTTGTATAAATATAAATCTAATTTATTAAAGTATCAGAAGATTTGAAAACTCAAATTTCTCATGATAGATATTTTGCTGATTGGCACTTTATCAGACTTCAATATTGATTTCTCATTGTAATGTGTTTTCTTCATGGGTAAGGGAAAAAGTTATGCAGGAATTTTATAGTCTGTAGTGTTGTTAAATCACAATACAAAATTTAATGGGTTTTATACAGAAATATGAAGCTCTTACTGCTAGATCCATTAAGAATACAAGGCAGGGTCTCACAGCTATTAAGTTGAGAGCTTAGAGCTCAAAAATAAACTTGCCTGTAGCAGGAAAAATTGTTAGTTTATAAATAAATTCATCTTCAAGAGTGAGTTTGGTATTCTTTCTGACTGTTAAGGTAACATTCTATGTATATGTGCATCGGGTTCAAACCCTTGGTTTTGGTTCTCTAAATGCAAATGTTTGAGTAGAAAACAGCTCCAATCATAAGATTTCTCTTTTTACAGGATCCGTTCTGCAGTTTATCTAATAAAGTAGATGGCTTGACTGAAGACTCCTCTCACGTGTCACCCCCAGGTACTGTGTGATACTGCTTTTAGTTCATCAGTCTCACTTCTCTCTTTTTCCCTTCTGAGATTGTGAGCAAGGTAGTTTTTTAATTTAGGAAGTGAAGACAGAACGACACATAATGAGCCACCTCAAGATTTACCTGCAAAAGATACTAGGCTTGTTCCAAACACCACCTCTAATTTGAAAGCAGTTGGGAAGAAAAAGATAGCGGGAAAGAAGCTTCAAGTATGCTTTGTGACACTATTTAACTGTTGTTTATATGTTTAACATGTCTTAAATGCAATCTTGAACATAACTTTCAAATTGATTGTTCTCCTACACCACAAGGATCTAGGACAGTTAGTAGTGCAAGCTGCTCTGTGTACTGTTCCTTGACTAAGACTTAATCATAGTTTTGCAAGCTGAACCTAACCGGTTAAACTGGAAATCAGTTACTTTACAGCACAATCCAGTCAGTGTACAAATCATTTATTTCAAGAACTGGTAAAGACTGGCATCACAATCGAGATTGTAATGACTGGACTAATACCAGTTATCAGCGCTGTACTTGTCCACAAGGTCATATGGTTCACACCTGGATAATTTTCAGCTAATACTGAATAGTTTTGAAGGCATATGTTCCACATGCAAAAAAAAAAAAAGACTGTTACCCCCTAGCAACTATTGTACTGGCCCAAATAAGCCAAACACTCATTTCTCCCAACTAGATGCTAAAAGCTGCAAAAGGCAAGGAACGCTGTGTATGTGTCTTGGATTTCAGAACTATGGCTCCCTGCCTGGCTGTTCTAATTCATAATAGATTACTTTAGATTAGAAGCCTTGGAAATGAAAAGAATGGCATTATCATATCAGCAAATCAACTTCTAGGTTTATCCTTAACCAAAAGAATTATAAATTCTGATAGCTTATGCTGATATAATGATATGGAGTTTGAATCTATTCATTTTTTAGTTTTGCACTTAAAGAATTTTTTATATGGCAGGGGAATTGTTCAATTATAAATTTCTTCAATAATTACCATAATTCCCAGTCTTTATTGGGGCAGAAGAATGTTACAAATGCTCAGGGTGTGAAAATATCATCATCACTTGGTAATATTCTAATCCCTTTCCTTTTATTATATTTATGAAATCCCATCCCTGTTTCTTATTCTAAGATCACCACACTGCAGGATCTCAGTCTGCCAGTGATGTTGAGCTGCATGCTGAGAACCCTCATGAAGAGATAGATGCAAACAACAGTGCATCTAGCATGTCTAATATACGAGGAAGGCAAGCCTGGGGTTATAACATTGATGAAATTGACCCCTCTATCATTGATGAATTACCACCAGAAATTCAGGAAGAGTTTCGAACCTGGCTTAGGCCGCATAAGCGGCCTAATGTGGTTAAACGAGGTTCTAGCATTACACACTATTTCTTACCTGACAAAAGTAGATAAAATTATATAATTGACTTCGGTTCTACTGTACATATTGTGTGATATTTTAGAAATATGTATTGTAGCTGATCTGTGATTAGCTACTTGGTTGAGATTTGTTACGGAATCAGCGTGAGGAACCTTGCATGATGCTCTCCTTGTAAGCTTATGTAAATATGCATGTCATTCTTTCCTACCGAAGTCAACATAAACTTACTATTTTTTCTCATTGTGGGTCGTTCTAAGAGAGCAAGAGGATTTGTTATTTTCCTTCTCTGTATTTCAATTTTAGCTTATATTGAAATATAAATTTAAAGAAAAAGGAAAATAATAACTATTAAATGACCATAAACAATGACTTTGTTTCAACTGGGTAAATCGTTTCTTAATTTATCTTTCGAGCTTATTTAATGGTGGAATCGTTTTTTTTTACTATTAAATTTTGTAAAAAAGAATAAAAATATATAATGGGACTTACTTTTTTGAACTAAACAAAGTCGCTTCTATAAACAATCGTAGCAACACTTCAGAGCATCTCCAACGTCAGTTTTCATCTGACACAATAGGAGATAAACTTTTATGTAGTGCGTCGATGGAGAACAGTCTGTTTCTAAGTCCCCAGATTGAGTAGGTGCTGCTGTTTAGTGGACCATCTTATATATAAAATATTAGAAAAATTATAACTTTTGACCAGGAAAGAAACTGAAACAGCAGCAGACCCACTATAGCAATAACTTTCTCCTTTTCTTTAAAAAATTATTTGTTGCAAGCCTATAATATGCAACTGCCATTTTATGAATGTCAATAAATAATGTAATGTTGATAACTTCTATTTCGAAAAATATTCTTCCCAAATTTCTCGTTTTTTTATTTAATTGTTCACTTAAGCTCTCTTGGTATTTTCTTTCTTTTTCCACAATAATCTTATTTTTTCTTTAATTGGATCCAAATTTTTAATGTCTAAAAGATTAAAATGATGAAAATTCATTACATCCATATCTTCAAATACTCTAAATAACTCAAACATGATTTTTTTTTCTTGGTATTTTTAAACCAAATATGCTATAGTGGATTATATTTTCCATTGCCAACGAGCATGGAGTATGAATATAATAAAATATGTAATATATAATATATAATATATAAATGCATAATATTACATAACATTGTCAAAGACAAATGAGAAACATATATTGACAATATTAATTTTTCATATAATCATCTAGACAATGATATTCTAATGCATGAAGAACTTAATAACCCTCATTTCGATTTTAGAACATACTCTAAAAGCAGAGCGCATGTTAAATTTATTGTCATCTTTAAATACACATGGTGAGCATTTAGAAACGTTTTGGATCTGAAAATAACCAAAATTAAACTGTAGATTAATAATATATTTTTAGTATTTAATTTTTTTAAAATTATTATTTAAATCTTGATATATATATATATATATATATATATATATATATATATATATATATATTGATCCAATTGATAAGGTTAAATTTGTGTTTCATGAGATCATGCGTTCAAATTCTCCTCATGAGAATTGTCAAACATGCTTTGATATTAATGAGCTTTTAGGATTTCTAATAAAAATTTACTATTTTTATTAAATTATGGGATCCATTTAAGAAACTCCTTTGAATTATTGGATTGGATGAAAAAATTAATTAATTTGGTTTAAAATAAAAAAGATGATATGAAATTATAAAAAAAAGTGAAAAATTATATTTTTTCTATTTCTTTATATCTTTAGATTAACAGTAAAAAATTATTTCTATTTATTTGTTCATTTAGATATTTAAGAGAGTATTAATTACTTTTTTCATGTATATCCTTAATAATAAATAAAAGATAAATTAAAATAATAATAAATAAAGAGAGATAAAAAGTAAACTTTACAAAAACTAAGTTAAAAAATAAATAATAATTTTTAGACAATCAACAAAATTAATTATATTTTTCAACATATTTCTTACATTATTGATAATTTAGAAGTTTTTTGAAAGGTGAACACACTTGCCTGATAAAGTGTTGCTAGCATTTCACTAGGACGAAAAATGAACAAATGTTAGTTCTTCTTAGGGAAATGTCGATTGCTGGTTTAAGTGTGGCCTCGTTCAAAGCTGGGATTTGGGAGAGCTATTGAAGAGTTGAGTGAGTCTCAGACTCGCAGTTCTCATGGAACTTTTGGGTTGGTATAAGCCAGCGGTATTCGTGAAGAGCGTGTATTCTCTCTCCCCCATACACAATAACATCCTCCTTCTTAATTGATTAATTATCCTTATAATTGATTAATCATTTTGATAATCAATTAATTATAATTATTAATTAATTTTTTACATCATTAATTAAATAAATAGTTAATCAATTAATCATATGTAAAAACCGTTAAATATTTAAATAATTAATTAATTATATTTCATTAATCCACTATCGATATTTTTTTCATTGTTTATATGAAATAATTAATTGATGTTATATGTATCTAAGTTAATATTTTTTTTATTTAAGTATGATTAAGCGACATTGATACGTGATAAATGATAATAATTTTTTTTAGCATTTGCACAATATTGATTTAAGTGATATTTATAATTTTAAAATTTTCACAATTCTTTTCTATGTTGTGATATTTTGCATTCAAGCTAACACTTTTTTTTAGATTATTCAAATTTAAATAATTATTTAACATCATAAAAAAAACACGTAGTATACTAATGTTATGCTTAGCTTCCAATTTCACGGCCATAATAAATTCTTGTACAGCTATAATTGATTTTTTATAAATAATTAAAAATTTACCTCGAAAGAAATCACATGTCACTCTTTAATTTCTTTGTTGCCGGAAAAATATAAAGATTTAACACAAAAGTGTACAAAATAAAAAATAAAATAAGAAAACATACATAAGAAAATACAAACAACAATAATATTTTTAACATAAGAACTTTTTTAGTGAAATTAATAAAAATTAAAATTGTGTAATTTTTTTTAAAATTATAATCGTTAAATTAAAATATATGGAAAAGAACAGCACTGTAGATATTAGCATATCATTATTCTAGTAATAATCGAAGTTAAACAGATGGCGCCACGTCAGATTAGCCTTTGGCCAAGTGTTACCCCTCTTTGTCGCTAGTTCACTTTATATGGTCTGATTCTGACTCCGACGCAGCCAAAGTGCACTTAAACTGTTCGAAGAAAGTCCCCATCGACCCCAAACAGTTTTGTTTCTAGTCTTCATTTTTTCAAGCAACTGAAGTTTTAATGACACCACTATAAAGTCTCTTGTTGAATTGAAATCGAACATAAACTATTTATTGTAGCAGTAGGCATCATGGATAATGCACTATTTCAAAGTTTTCTTCAGGTTCTTCCCCCTGTTGAATTTGCCTGTGTCTATGGATCATCTCTTCATCCATCAAACCAGGACAAGGTCACCTTTTGTTTCATACCCTTAAATTCTGTTTGCTTCTTGTTACCTCTCTCTCTCTCTCTCTCTCTCTCTCTCTCTCTCTCTCTCTCCTTTTAGTTGTTGTTTTAATATTTGTTCTCTGTTCTGTGTTTTTGGGTTTCTAGACAACCATGACAGATTATATTCTAGGCGTGTCTGACCCCAAGCGCTGGCATTCTGAGGTACTGATATGCCACGATGCATTCAGTGCACTTGTGTTATGAATTGCATTATATTTGAAACCTCACTGGTATTTTATTTTTATTTTTTTTGGTTTTCTTTATTCCTTTTTTCTTCTTCTTGCAATGTCATCAATTAAGAATCTGAAATTGAACAAGCATCACTATGCGTCATGGATGGTACACCTTGGCGGGGAGAGGCTGGTACTTGCTCTATTTTATTTTATTTTCCTTTGTTTGGGTCTCTCATATCTGGCTTGGTTTATTTGATGATGATGATGATGGCGTGTCATGCTGTATTTTTTTGTGACATGAAAGATTACCGAAGTTGCTGATAAAATTGGTGTGGGAGTGCATTTCAACCCTTTCGTTACTTGGAATGGAAAGGTATTGTAGCCTTATGACTCAGTGCTGTGGTGTCACTGGTGTGTGAACCAGACCCTTTGTTCAGTTTCTTCAAACTCACCTTCCAATAGCTGTCCATAACAACATTTTCTTTTGGCTGATTTGTTAAATCAAGTTATACTTTTGACATGAGTCCCTCATCTTTATAAGTAAATTTGTGCAGTTATTCAAGTATGGGGTTGTTCGAATGCATGACTTACTTCAAGATGTACAGTATTGGGAGAAATTCTACTTGTGCGGTCGTTTACAGAAACCAGTATGTTACCCTTTTTCCCTTCTTCGTGTCTAGAATTGTTTGATTCTTGATTTTCAGAATTGCGGTTTTTGGAATACTAATGCTTAATAGGAAAATGTTTAACCAATAAAACAGGAATCTCACCAAAAAAAGAAAAGGTGAAGTTAAATGAACAAATGGATCAACAAATAATGAATGAGGCTAGCTGCCTATAGGGATTTTTACTATTTGGATTGCTAAAATACCTTTTTTACTGAAATCTGTCTTTGATTCCCAATTATACATATGGATAGCATAATGATTCTTATGTCTCCTCAGTGCGTACAGCTTAGGTAGCCTGTTGTGAGGAGGAACCCTGAATTTCTCTAGTATACTTGTCCTGTTTCCTGAGCTTAAGTTATTGTGTCTATAAGATTCTTAAAATTTTCACATATCTAATCTCGGAATATATATATATTATATTTTCCCATTTTTTACTAAAAATATTTAAGAGCATAGTAATTACTTTTAAGCTTTGTCTGGTCAGTCCTGTTTTGTGTGGCTCTAGTGCAGTGTTATATGGTATATCCAAATTCCCCAAATTGGGGAACATTTGTGACCCAAAGCACTTGCAGCAGCACTCCAAACTTATGAGAGGGAGGTGGCTGTGCAGGAGGAAAAAGGGTTGGAAAAAAAAAACCCCTAGTTCTCTGCATCATTCAGATAGGAAAATAATAAAATAAAAAAAAATGAGCTTTTGCTAGTTACCTAAAATGGGTTAAAGAGCCTATTCAATTATTGGAAGTTTATTCATCCTAACTAGTGAATCAACCAAGTCTATGCCTTGCACTGTGTATAAAAAAAGTGCTGCACTGCATACTTGTATCATACATGCACCAAAGTGTACCATAATTCTTGTAACACTGCTCTAGTGCTAGTGTCACATAGTTTGCCTGTCCTTAATTTTGCTTATAGTTTGAATCCATGACCAAGGTCTATTTTTTTTCCCTATATCCTTTTATTGCATATCATGCAGGTTCATATTGTTGTTGATAATTTGGATGTCAACAACACCAATTCTGTTAACTTGAGAGCGGCAGTGTCAGCTGCTCTTCTCTTGCTTCCATCAGAATTTGCAGAGGTATGCTTCTTTCTACTAAATTAATTACTCTGGGAGTTGGAACAACTGAGTCGATTCTATCAGGTCCTTGCAGGAGGATCTGTATGCCAAAGTATGTAGTTTGTCATATGCAGGTGATGTTCGGATGTTATTTGCTGAGGATAAAAACAAGGTATTCTTTACTTGCTACTTAAGTAGGACATGGAATGGAAATGTTAATATCTTTTAAATTCCCATATATTTAAATTCTCCATGCTTACTTGTTATCATCTCATGTGAGGAGCATGTGTCTACAAATATTATGTGTCGGGTTGGTTACAAATTCAGGCTCTCAGTTTCGACATTGCAACTTTTCTGAGTTTGAGTTATCAATTTACAGTTATTTTTTCCATTTTCCTTATGGTGAATATGTGACGCACTAATTGTTGTCTTTTCACACTGATATGAACCTGCCCATTCTGCTTGGATTTTCATTTAATATGATTACTGCTGAAGTTGGTAAAAAATTTGCTTCATATATTCCTTTCATATGTGTTTGTTGTATATTCTTTGTGAAGGAAGCCAGATTGATCATTCATGGATCCTATTTGCCTTGTGTTTCTACTGAGGTTCCTTTTATTCATCATCTGTCCAGGTAAAGAAGATTGTAACTGGGCAGTTTGATCTATTCAGCTCGATGTATAAGCCATTTCTCAAAGAATGCGAGGCTCAGAAGCTGCTGAGACTTTCAACAACTGCCAACAATCAAATACAAGTTTCTCAGGTCTTTATCACTTCATATTGATTTTTTGGGAGAATTACATTTAGGATATCTTTCCCAACATATTTACAATTTAGGATGATTAACTAAAAAAGTGGTTAACAACATTAAAAAGTAGTTTATCATGCATAGCTATGTTGTACCTTAAACTCTGATAAACTCCTGACATATTGCAAACAAACTGTAATTCCTTTATTTATTATATCTTGATTCTTGATATTTTCCCTGGTATGGTTATAACATAAAATCTAAATGATCATAGGTTATTAATACTTGTAGCAACTACCAAATAAATCTTTCAAGTCCTTAGATATCCCTTATCAGTATTTTTTGTATTTTGAAGTGAGATTAATGTATGTACATCTTTTCAGTATTGTAAGTTATAAGCTTTATCACTTAATGAAAACTAAGAAGTGTATCCTACGAGAATAATGAGACCAGAGAGAGATGTAGAAAAGAATTCTCTTAGTTCTCGATGAAATGGGTACAGGAACATGTATATACATACAATCTAATGCGTGGACCTATTTGACCAGCGTAACTGCTACTTTCTACCAAGCTAATATAAATACTATCCAACCAAACCTAGATTGGGATTAGGGCATAGGGTAGCATAACCTGGCGACTCTAATCTAAGCCAAATCCTAAACCAAAATAGCAAGCATTAAATAATATTAATTTCAGATAATTGTCATGCAATAAATTCATCACATTAACACATGAATTTGTGATTCCTGCTATTTCTGTCCATCTTGTTCTTTGCCAATTGGTGTTGTCATGAGGATGCATTTTTTCCTCTTTAGTTTCCGTTAAGAAGGAGAAAATAAATAATGTTTTCATGCTATTTTGTGCTTTTCATCTTCCAAGTATTCTAATTTTGACCTCTGGCTGTTCAATTGTTGAAGACATTCTTGAGGTTTTATATTTTGTGGATACAATTTTTTTTGCTTTTCTTAAAAATGGTTACTTTATATATATATATATATATACATATATATATATGTATATTTCCATCTTATTTATTGATAATATATGGTACTCTAGGTCATGTACTTACACTAAATTGAAAAACTTCCTTTCAAAGTTTAATACATAGGAAATTTGGTAGAAGCATCTTCAGAATGATTACTTGCTTTCAAATACCTTGCAGAAGCAGGCAAAGGCAAATTGTCTTAAATGCATCTTCAGAGTCAACATATCAAGTAAAAATACTTCTTTTACTTTTCAAAACAGGATTGTGACTTATCAGTTGCTTGCTCTCTAGTTTCTGCCCTTCCTCCATCAATCAGAAGACAGATGAGCATGAAGCAAGGAGATAAAATGAAATTAAGTGAAACTGGTATGCTTTAATATGTTAAAGAATTGTTTCTGAATTATTGCTTCAGTTCTTAATGCCTAATATTATTGAAGTTCAAATCCTGGGAGAGGGGGGAGGGGCATAGCAAAATAATCTCACTCTTGAGAAGTATAGAAGTATAAAAAGGGTGATGTTATCGGTGAACTGAAATTGATTTTCTTAGTTATTTTGAATCTTTAGATGGTTCTTATGATAATGAGGTTGTACATCTGAACGAGGATGCATGTTTCAGATCATGTGAAAAGTGCTACAATTTCAGGTAGAGTCTTGCAAGATACTAAAATCAGCTCAAGAGAAGAGGCTGCACATTGCTTGCAGAGAATTCTGAGGCGAAGAGTAATGATTTCAAGTGGAAGGCAGGCCATATCTGGACTTCTGGCTGTTGGTGGGGTAAATGCTACCAAGTATGTTGCTAAGAAAGTTAGCAAAGCCTGGAAGTCGTGGAGATGATTTTGCTATATTGACATTCATAGGCATAAGGTCTTCTTGCTTGGATGCTCTCCTTGGAAACTTTACAGATACATTACTGACCATTTTATGTTTTTCATCTATCCTGTTATCTTGGAGGTAACCTTATCAAAGGGATCAGCAACGACAGCATGAGATTTAGTAACTGGATTGGCTGGAACCTTATCATTATTCTCTTATGACGGGAGATTCTTGCCAACAAGTATAGGCATGGTTTTTGATTTGCCATTTTGTTGTTATATTTAGAAATGCTTTGTTGGGTAAAGAGAATATAATTTATGGATGAGCAAGTTTGGATTCGGATGTATACACCCATTTGTTTCCTCATATGTTGGTCTATTTTTTATTTTTTTTAATTTTATTTTAAGAGGTGAAATTTTTGAAAGTGGTTAGTTTGGTTATCACTATCTTATGAAATCTTACGATTCAATACATAATACGATTTAGTTTGATCTTTCAGCGATCCGAATTTGTTTGCTATCTAAATCCATTTTAAATCTCATGAATCTTATGATTTGATATATAATACCATTTAGTTTAACCTCCTAATAATACTAATCTATTTGCACCTCCCAATAATACTAATACTAATACTAATCTATTTGCGTATCTAAATCTTATGAACCTATTTTTTATCTTCTTGTTGATTTCATAATATTGTTTGAGGGTTTGAATCTATCTTCATAACTTTGATCTTTTATAATTGAATTAATTTAAAGTTTATTTATGATATATTATGATTATACTATAAATTATTTATTTATTTGACTTAAAAATGCTAATATTTTTATGGTTTAAATGTTTCTTTATGTGAATATATATGTATGTATGTTATTTTTAATTAATGATAATATATCTTATGATAGATAAGTTTTTTCATTAACTATTTAAATCTAAATTCAATAACCATGGTCACTTTTTTAAATTTTAGTCCACAAAAATATTAATAATAAAATTTTATCATTTTAATATTCTATACATTTAATCAATTCTCATCATAAATAGAATGTTTTACTAATCCTAAATCTTTAATTGTATCCTTAAAAATTAGTTCCTAAATCTTTAATTGTATCCTTAAAAATTAGTTCATACTTACGTAAAACAATATTATAAAAAATTAAAAAATTAAGGGGAAAAAATGGAAAATTCAAATCTAAGCAAAAAAAAAATGGAAACCTCAAACTAAGACGTGACATAAATCCATCTTGTGGTGTAACCTAACTTGAGGGGTTGATTTACTTAATTTATTTAATTGTATTTTATTTCATTTGTAGTTTGAGCAATGGCAAGCAAATTCATGTCCTTCAACTATGGCCAGTGACTCATCAGATATGTCTTTGTATTGATTTGGACCACATGGCATAAATAGTAGGACAACTTCGTTTGCCCAAATTAGAAGTTCGAAAAAGAAGCGAAAAGTAGTTAAAACTGCTTGGTTCTGGGTACTAATTCTGGTAAAAATAATTTCCACATAAAGTGTATCTTTGCTGCAGTGGAAGCTTCACATCATTGGCAAATCTCTCTTGGAAATGGAAAACAGCAAAAGTTGTTACTACAAAGTAGTTATTTGCCAAAACTCGAAAAAGTGAAGTATGACTCAACTAACCAGTGGGCGTGGAGATAAAGTAATGCATTCATGTCCTTGTTCTGGCATAATGCCTGTCAAACCATAATAGCGAGCCAAAAGTGTATGGAAAGAGGACCTTTTGCTGTTTTGCAAATAGTTTTAACCCAAAATATAACAACAAATTTGTATCAGAATTGAAGAAAATAAATCATGAACCAGAAATTCTGGAAGTGTTGAACTAGGAAATTCCACAATTTTCTGGGGTGTGTCCATGAACTTATTACTATAGTTATAACTATTAAAGTTACTATTTCAAACATGTCTGAATCTATTAATAGAGACCTTTGGTTCCTGATCTTCACCCGTTTAATAGCTACTTGTATGTGGAACTGCTGCTGCATACTGAGTGTCTATAACATCAATCACTCTGTTGGCTATGGCACTTGCATAGACTGAAGAACCTTCCATTATCTGCCTCAATGAAACAAACAGGCCATAGTTAAACGTACTACCACAAGAATGTGATAATTCTGTTCATATAAAAATTTATTATAACCAATTTAGTTCTATGTCAAATGAAAAACCAACCTTGCTATTGAACAAGAAACTGCAATATTCACCAACATGTCCACCTGCAACATGGTGAAGTTCCAACTGAAGTTCATCCAGAACCTTGGAGACAAACAGCAGACAGTTAATCTTCTTCCTCTGAAAGAGTTTGATCGTAACATCATCATCGATAATCCTGACATCAACCTCACTGTCTTTGGATTTCCTCTGGAGCCATGAGGTCCTTATGCTTCCATCTGGATCACCAAAAGGCTTTATGTTACAGCTCTCTGCAGCATCATCTTCTGTTCTGTGCCTCTTGCACCTCTCCTTCCCATATCTTTTCTTTTCAACCAATAATTTTAGCTCATTCACTGTTCTGATCAGCTCTCTTATATACTCAATGGCATCACCCACCACAGACGCTCTATCAGTCTGTGTTAAAAACCAAAATCAAGCTTGATTCATAGAAAAATGAACAAACCTCCATTTTCGTCTATAACGTTTGTGACACCTGTTAAGTTAGTTTCTAAACTAATGAAAACTCATAATAACACCCAATTTATACCAATGTCTATCACATTAGTATCTACAATTTTAATCTAATTAATCTCTGACACATGATGGATATTTGCATATGTTTGATCTTATTACTAGTTTTCATTAATTTAGGGATTAACTTGATGCGTGGCACAAAAATTAGGGACAAAAACGTGAGGTTGCTCAAAAAAAAAAATTGTAACATTATTTACTAGTTATGTAAAATTGATAGGTGGTGTAAGGTATACCTTGGTGGGGTTTGGGATAAGAGTCCTCAAGATTTTGTATTTTCCATTCAATTGCTCTCTTCTTTCTTTCTCCGTTGCAAAAGGTTTGGTAGCTTTTCCCTCCCTTGCTTTGGCAACAGAAGCTGTGACCCTGTTGAATTTCAGCACTCCCATGTCGTCACCCTCTATCTCATCTCCTCCACCAAAAAGAGAACCATTCCTGGTGGAACTTGTTGGTAAGCTGTAGCCATGAGGGAGAGACTGAAACAGCTCTCTGAGGGCTGGAGGCTGTGGAGGCAGGTTCAAATGGAATAGAGGATCATACAAAACTGAGGATGATGCACTTGTGTTGTCTGATCCTATAGGAAGGTCTCCAAGAAATCCCATTGAATTATGAAAATTTGGTGTCTTTTGAGTTGGGTTTGTAATGCAAATGGTGGGGTTGGTGAGCAAAGATGAAGCTGAGCATCTTGGTAAGTTGAGAAGGTTTAGGAGGTCTGGTGAAGGGTAAGGAGGGTCCAATATGGAAGAGGGGTTGTAGCTTTGGGTGCAGTTTTGTGCTTCAATTTGCTGGAATTGTTCATGCGGATATGGTTGGTGTTGTGAGTGATTAGCATAGCTCATATCTTGTAATTCCTGAACACTGGACTCCCAAGTGGACTGCTGATAGGGAATGGTATCAATAACCTCTTGCACCAAATGGGTATCCATGTTATTGTTGTAGGAGTTTCCCATGTTCAAACCTTGTTGCTGTGGATGTGGGATATCAATAGATGTGCCAGTGAGTGCATTTGCATAGGTGGAGACATCTTCTTGGTGTTGTGGATTGTGATGGTGATAGGAGAGTTCCTCCACAGAGAGCCTAAGATTCTCTTCAAGGCTATTATTATTGCTGTTTGTGGTGTTGCCTGCAACCATAGGTGATTGTGGTAGAGGGTCTGCCAGAGTTTGAGGAAAGCTATCTTTTTTAGAGGTTACACTTTCTGCCATTGTGTTGGGATCTAAGCAACCAGTTTGATCATGCATTTTTGGCCTGTCTCCTGTACTCATTGTCTTTTTCTGCAGTAGTTGACACAAATAAACAGAATCAGAAATTTAAAAAATAAAAAAACTGAACATACCATGTGAGTGAATACAAAAAATATCACAAAGGAAAGTACCCTAAGAAAGGGAAAGAAAAAACAAGAGAAGGAAAAAAAGACACAACAGTTAGACAACACAAATCAACCACCACTAGCTGCCCTTCATTTTGAATATTCATTGAGTAATTTGATCATTTGAATCTTGTTTTGCTCTAGGTGGTTCTAGCTCCAAATTGAAAATGTGAGGCCCTTAAGTAATTACTTGTTATTTTAGTTGTAAATTACCTATACTGAAAGGAAAGAAAACTAGATAATATGCAAAGTAGGAAACAGTTTCTTGCACACAATGTGGGACAGAGGGATTTGGAATTCCGAGTGACAATCCAAAGAGAGAGTTTGTTGTGAGAAAGGATGAGACAAGGTAGAGAGAGGTAGGAACGATTGTGGTACTTAAAAAAGGCAAATATCTTAGAATGTATTGTTTAATCTTTTGGATATAGAAATTGGAATAAAATTGGGGGCATTCAGTTACAAGCAATTCAGTCAGATTCCCCTTTCTTGGGTCCCACATGCTCTGATTCATGAGAAAGTTTTAAAAACAGTTAGAGACTTAGTGTTGAGCTCCATTTGATTTGGATAAATAATCAAGTTAATAGCTTTTATATCATAACTATTTGATTCAGTAAGTTTATTGGTGAAAGTTCTTCAGGTCTAAATTTAATTGCTGGAGAATCATAATTCATTTCTGTAAATTTTCTTTTTAAGCGCTTTACTGATAGTTCTGATTGTGGATATAAAAAAAGTGTGTGAAAAGTTAATAATTTATGTCAATATTTTATATCTTAAAAAAATTATTTCTAATAATCGATTAAAAAATACCATTTTAATGCACATAAAAAATCACATAGGTATATATAATAATGATATATATAATATATTTTTTCTTTTCTATTTTGCTCTTTATTTTCTTTTCATCGTATAGATTACTTTTTCTATTATTTTAACATTATTTTACATATATCCATTCTATATGGATGTATACTGATATTACATATAATAATAATAATAAAAGCCTAAATAAGTTTTATAAAAACTCTTTCTCAATGTTGCATCTATACTACCTACTTTTATTAAATAAATAATTAGTAAGATGCATTGTAAACATATCCCACCAATTTTACGTGATTCAATTTAATACGTCTATATTTATGGTTGAAGATAATATTATCATTGTTAATATATAATTCCATGACTTTCCACCAATGTTTATCATTTATCCCTTTTCATACCCTTAACAACATCTCAGTTCAAATAGTTAACAAACTTATACATTTCATAACAGGAACAAATTTCTCTAAACAAAATAAAGAAAAGACCTTCTCGTATTTTTACAATTTCTTATCTATTATCCCTATCTAATATAAGAATGATCTCACAGTTTTATCCACAAAAAATTTCCAATAAAAATAATAATAAAAATATATATCACGTATCATTGCTACCAATCATAACATACAAATTTATAAATAAAATATAAAATTATCATATCTTTAATTTTGACAAAATCCATTTTATTTATATAAAAAATTAACTTATTATAAAATTAAATCTATTATAATTTTATTTAATAATTTTTTTAAATATTTAAATTTCATCAATTCAACCATTAAATTAATATATTTTTTATATAAATTATATTTATAAAATTTTATAAAATAAAAAAATTTTAATATTTTATTAAATAAATTTAAATTAATATATAATAGAATAGATATATTATTTGTTAAAATAAATTATATAATAAAATATTATATCTTTTTTAAATTTTATAAATATAATTTATATAACAAATTTATAAATTTAATGATTAAATTAATAAAATTTAACGGTTAAATAAAATAATGATCTTACTTTTCAATTAAATTATCTCTTTATATACATATATTTAAATTTAATTTAATATATAATATAATAAAATTTAAATAGCTTTAAAGATTGATATCATTATTCTCCACCAACCTAGCAAATTTCTTTGATTCGAACTTGCTAGTCTTTTTTTATATCAGTGCTTGCTTCTAGTTTTGCAATTCTCTTTATTTTTCTTTTTGATATGGATATTGACATCTCTTTCCAAAACATGTCAAAAATGATACATTGTCATGTCTCCTATTTCAACAGTAATGTGCAATGGATGACTAAAAAATTATATAACTTTACGTGAAAAAGAGAGAGTAAGTAGTCATTCATTATGATACCCATTTATTGGAGAATTTCCTGAATTTCCAAACAAAAGTTACTTACAGATTTGTGTCCAACGAACCTATATATACATATACACACAAATTTACATGTTAGGTAAGAACTCATGTATAGAATATGTTTTTGTTTTTTTTTTTTTCCGTAAAATTGTTTCGACTGCATTTTCTTCCATTTTAATGTTGATACAGTGTGGCACACAAAATTTACATATTGTGACCAAAAGCATTTTTTCATATATTTTTGGTATGATAGGGATTATTAACATTTTCATTTTCCTATTCATTCCTTTTTTTAATTATTTCTTTTTAAGAAAATTTTTCTAACTAATTACACCGTTAACTAAACTGTCTTTCCATGAAAGCCAAATGTGTATTTAATCTTTTAATTCTTTCTTGTATTAGTTGCGAGCATCTTTGTTTATCCCAGTTTCTTTTCTGTTTTCCACAGTTTTATGCAAACTACAGTTATCTAGGTTGGCTTATTCATTCACAGTTTTGTTATTTATTTATTTGTAAAATTAGAGACAAAATATTAATTTTAAATAGCTTGTTCAATTAACTTAGACTAAAATCTAAATTAATTTGTATTCAAATATTTAAAGTTAATTGTTACTTAAAACAAATAAATGATTTTAGGCACGTTCTAAATTGAGAAAGTTTTACTTAATATACATGCAAAATTTAATTAAGTTTCACCTTGAAAAATTAAATAAGCTATGTATAAGAGGAATTTGATTAATAACATTTATTATAATATATAATCATACTGAATAATTAATAAAAGTCATAATATATTGTATTAACTTATTTTTTTTTCTGATATAGTGTGTAAATAAGACCTAAAATTAATTTTTTAATACAATATAAAAAATAATGAGATTTAAACTCAAGATCCTTATATAAAATTATTTTAATTTCTAATATCAGTTCTAATAGCTTAGACCTAAGATTAATATTTATTTATATGAAATAAGATTTTTTAAGGAAAAGTAATATATCAAATAAAATACATTTTAGTTCACTTGACTAATTTATAAGTTTATCTAACCACATTCAAATATTTAATAAACTAGCTTATTTTACTAAATTACACCTTACAAGCTTGTAGTTTTGTTTCCTTTCATTTTATTATTACTAGTTTATTATTTTAGAGTATACTGTTTAATTTTGTTTTTTAACAAAATATATGATCTTCTAGTTCGCTGAATTTGCTGATGTATAATCCTTCAAACCCTTATCATTCAGATCCTACCAAATACCCAAAATTATGAATAAGTTTAAGGAATATGAAAATTATTATCCAAAAAATAAAAATAAAAACAAGTAACTTATCAAGAAAAACTAAGAATATGTCAAAATATTAATTATTGGAATTCAAAAGTAAAATTACGCATCAAGAAATAAGAGTTAATTATTTTAATTATTATTTTATTTTTTACTATTGTTGGGATTACTTTTTTTGGCATAATACTATTTATCTTAACTATTGAACTATCTAATTTATTTTTTAATGAAATGTTTAAACTTTTAAAAAATAAAAATTCAAAAACTATAATTACCCAATAATATTTTTTATTAAAAATAAATGATAGAGTTTATATAAAAATTATACATATAATTTTTTTAATGTTATTTGACATTCAATTTATAAATTTAGCTTATCAGTTTTAAATATTTTACTAGCATCTTATAAATTTTAAGATACCATACATCAATTAGTTTTGCAAAACATATATAATTAATCATGGTGCGCCAATATGGTTGTAGATTTATTTATTTATTTATTATTATTATTATTATTACAAAACAAATGTATGGTAATACATTATATATACATATAGTTGCATGGGTATAACTATAACTGTTGTTTGAAAGTATATGGTATATGAAAAGTGAAAGAAAGCAAAACCAGCTTCTCTGTAAAGTAAAGTAAAGTATATAATTTTATTAACAATATTTAATCTAAAAATTCTGCATTTTTTTTACATTATGTTTTATATAACAAAATAAATATATACATTCTAAAACCTTTTTTTTCTGGTTTTTTAAAGAAGTATAAAAATAGTGTAAAAATATTGATATGCAAATATTATTTTTGTTTTATGTTCTTCATTGATATTACATCTTAAAAAGAAAAATAAAGAATAGTTTAAGGTGGCAATTATGTAGGAGAAAGGATAAGGTGCAAGAAAAGAAGAAAGAAAGAATAATAGGGTTCACACAAAAGGTGATTGCAGAAGTAAGCGCGTTAGTTTGGATTCTAAAATATATAATTAACGGCACGTGTGTATAACGGCACTTGTGGTCCCCCACAGTAGCAAGAAATTTCTCTCCATGCGGATTGGTAGGTTAAACTAACTTATGGGAATGCCTTATCCTCTTTCCTAATAACTATTTCATTTTTAGTCTTTCCTGTTTATTTTTCTTTTAGGTTTCTTATGCTCTTCATTGAAAAATGGAAACAATAATTTGTATCAAATGACATCGTCCATATAACTTTTTTGTGAAATAATGTTTTATACATAAAAAAAGCTAAATCTACTCTCACTGTCAGAAATTTGATATATAGCATATTTTAATAATTACCTTACTTTTAATATTAATAATTAGGATTTTAAATACTTTGTAGGCCTTTATTTAACCATCATCCGTAATTTCATGGTTAATCTAACAACTTGTGAGAGTTTCTAATTATGCAATCTATGTGAAATTCATCTCAAAATTAGAGAAATTTTAATTTAATTTAATAACAAAAAATAAAAATTATGTACCCTATCCAAAATTTATTTCAATTTTCAAAAAGGTCCAAAATTTATTTCAATTTTCAAAAAGGTTTTGATCGCCAACATAGCTATGTATAACAAAAAATTTGAAAAGATTACATAATTCGTTGGAAAGTAGTCGGGATTAGTTTTATGAATATTCTTTTATATATGGTCCTCCAGTTATATCATTCATGCGTTGCGTGTTATGGGTAGAGAATGTATGTTAAGTGTCTTATTATTAATATATTGAAATTTTTTGAAGTATTATATAATTATCGTTGTCATTAATTCCATTCTAAGTATTGTTTGCTTGGTCTTTCTAGCAGCTTGGTATTTAGCTTAATTTAAGGTTTAGTTTTGGTCAATTCAAATAATAGTCACAACGGTTGCAATGCATTGGATTAGCAAATACCTTATCATCCAATTTTGATGTTAAGATTAATTTTACTTTACAGTTATTTAACAGTTTAAACTTCGAAGTTTCTTTGGTCACTCTGTTATTTTAGTTACAAGTTATGATAACTACTTGCCAAAGAAAAACCTATTTTATACTGAACGAATTATATGAAATTTGTTTGTAACATTTTATTTTATTCAATCTTGACATTATTTTAATAAAAAAATATCAATTTATTCTTACTTTGGATTTTAAGTTATAATAAAGGATTTGATCAGAAGAGATTATTTGGCCTGTGAAGATGCTTGTAAATTTGTGGGTAAGATCATGAACCTCGATAAATGACTGTTTAAGAAACAAATGATTCAATAATTGTTCTGATAGACTAAAATACCATGCACCACTGTTTAAATTAGGCTTATCACTGTTATATCCTCATGACACGGAGTAATTAGTTAAAAACATGT
Organism: Canavalia gladiata; assembly: GCA_037954105.1. NCBI lineage: Eukaryota > Viridiplantae > Streptophyta > Magnoliopsida > Fabales > Fabaceae > Canavalia > Canavalia gladiata. The sequence goes on along the minus strand of CM075658.1, from coordinate 14,972,684 downwards.
TAAGGATTGTGTTTAAGTGCAAACATTTTAATCTCATAATATCTAAAATATGAAATTTCATCATTTATCTTATTTAATAACTTTTTTATATAATATAAAATTTATTAATTTAATTGTTAAATTATATAATAATATTTTTTAATTATGTATATGAATTTTAAAAAATTTAAATATATGAAATATGTTATTTAATAATTAATATTTATTTATATTTTAATAATCTATTATTTATTAAAATAAAATTATTTACTAAATTTTTTATTAATTTTTATTTTATATAAAATATTATAAATATAATTTATTTGATAAAAATTTTAAATCAACAATTAAGTTAATAAATTTTATATTAAAAAAATATTAAATAATATAAATATTTAATATTATATAATAAAAAATATAATTAAAGTGAAAATTTATATATTAATAGGATTTTATCCCATGTATTATACAGGTACAAAATATTAGTATACTATGAATGGTGCACATAAATTACCCACAAATATTACAAGCATTATCTATTTTTTAATTTTTTAAAAAATAAGAACTGAGTGAAATGTCTGTCCATCCACTACCCAACTTTATTTGTGTGATGGCTCGCACTTTATTCGTATGAAGGTACTGTTTAAATAATCAGTTGATCACTCCGGTCATAGACACTAGTTTTGAATTGTTCGGTTCTACCAATAAGTAAACTTAGAAAGTGTTTTATATTCATGTTTTAAGAAATGATCTATATCTATATCTAGATTTATATAAATATTAACTTTAATTTTTGACTACTAATATTTATTTTTATTATTTATAATTTAATAAATTAAAATTGAATATTATTCTTTTTTAAATTTTTTATAAAAATAAAATAAATTTTATTTAAAATAAAAAATTAAGTAAAAATATATAAGTCTCGATATTTATTATTAATTTTTAAAATATTAATTTGTTGTATTTTTAATTTTAATATATTTATTAGTTTAATTATATATATTAAATTACCTATAATTTAATTTTAATTTTAATATATTAATTTAATATTAAGTAAGTGAACATGAATATTATAGTTCTTTACCTGTAATTGTATGTATCTAATTTAAAGATATTTATCTTTATCATATCCAAATCTGTTATGCACATATTTATTTTTTATGTATTTTTTAATTATTATTTCTAATATTTTAATGATATATATGTAATTAAAATTTTATTTATAAAAAATTTGAATTTTTTCCCTTCTTTTGTTATTTTTTTCGTGAGGGTATCAGTTATATTGTTTCATTAAATATAAAAATTACTTTTTTTTAAAGATTTTAAAAATATATTTTGATATTTTTATTAGAATTAAAATGATAAATTTTCATTTAAACTAAAAATCAATCAAATGTTTATTTTATAAAAATTAAAATAATAATTTTATTTTTTTAAAATTATTATTATTAATATATAATTTTTAAAACTTAAAATCATTATTAAATCTATTAAAACGAACTCATTTACACTATATGTAACTGTAGCCATTTTTAAAGTTAACATTTGCTGATAAGATCGAGATGTAATAGAAGAATTATTATATGTAACTTTGCTGATGAGATCGAGATGTAATAGAAGAATTATTACAAAGTCGACCTATACCATTGTTGCCATGCTTATGCTGTACTTTTTTTGATGCCCAGCACATCATAAACAAACTATTGTTCGTTATATTATAAATTTAAATATATTTTAATTTTTATTAATATAATAAAATTTATTTTTATTTAATATTTTTATTTTAATTATTTTTTATTAAATAATTATTAATTTTACTAATAAAAATCTATTAGTTAAACTCTTTCACATATACAAATTTTGTTGTATATGTTAAAAAATCTAATCTAAATAGTAAAAATTATAGTTTCATCTCATGTAAATTTATTTTCATATCACTCTAAAATTAACTGCTTTTATAATTTTTTAATATATATTATGAATTATTACATGTAATAGAAATAAATTTGATATATAATAATTAAGTCAATAATTATTTAATGACAAAGATTAAAATTAAAAATAAAAATAAAAAATATTTTATTTATAAATGAAAATTAAAAATTATTATATTCAAAAGAAATTAAAATAATAAATTTTAATATATATATATATATATATTCAATTATACACAATAAAGTAATATATAATAAATTTTTATTAAAAATTATACAAATTTATACATTAACAACATAAAATAAAAAAATTATAATTATAATTTTTAATAAAAAATTATTTTTTATTAATATTTTATTTTTAATTTGTTTTATCATGATGATTTTGTTATGTTGAATTTGATTATGTTATTATTTGTGTGTGCATTAGTTTTTTATAAATTATTAAAAAATTAAATTTATGATTTTATATAAATTAATTTAATTTTAATTTGTTATTATTAAATTAATTTTAGTAGATTGTGTTTTCTTTTTATTTAATTTTTTAAATAATTTTTCAAACTTTTATTATGTTATAATTTTAAATATGTAGAATATTACTTTTTTTATTCTTATATATTTTAAATATTATATTTTAATGTTAATAATTTTAAATTTTATTTTTTAATATAAAATCAAAGTTTATTTTTAAAAAAGTACATCTAAACATAAGAAGAATATTTAAAAAATTGCTAAAAAAAATAAAATTATCCATTAAATAAATTTAAATTTGAGTTCAAGTATGAAATATTAAATTAAATTATTTAAAATCATGAAAATTTTTGGATAAATAAATATAATAATTTAATACTTTATTACCTACCTTAACCAATTTTTTGTTGGATAATTTAAAATAAAAAATAATAATGAACTTACATTTATGTATAATATATAAAGAGTGAGAAAGAAAAATTTATTATTTAAAAAAATATAAAATATCTTAATTTTTATATTGCTATTAATTTTATATAATAAAATTTTTTATTAACCTAATTATTAAATTATAATTATAATTATATATCATTTTGATTATTTGTGTTAAATTTTGTTAATATTTAATATGAGATTTTAAATTTTAATTTTAATATTTTTTATAATTAATAAATAATATTTTAAAACTATATAACACATTAAATTTTATATATATATATATATATATATATATATATATAAAATAAGGTATCAAATAAATTTGGACTAATTTAAAATTTTGTAAACATAATTTTATATAATATAAAAAATTAATCTTATATTTAGTTTTATAATAAGATCATATAATAAAAATTTATTAAACAGTATAAGAGTAAGGATAATTTACAATAATGTAAATAAATTTTATCAATTTTTTAAACATTTTTTTACTGAAATTACACTAATTAATAATTTTAAAAATTAAAATTCAACTCTTATATTAAAATTTAAAAAAAAAACATCAAGTTTATTAAGTTTTATAAAATTTTAGAAAAATATAATATTTTATTAAATAACTTTAATTTAGGGTATATTATTAAAATATTATATATATATATATATCAAAATTTTTTAAAATTTTATAAAGTATTATAAAATTTATATCCATAATAAAAAAATTTAATTTAACAATTAAATAGATAAACTTTAATATTTTTAAAATTTTATTCAGCAAACTAATTTTAGTTACAACTATTTTTTTAGTAACTTAACCTTTATCATTTTTTAATTATAATAAAATTTAATAATTTTTTAGGAGAGATTAATTTATATTGGTATGAATTATATTACATATTATATTATTTAATAATTTTTATTTTAAAATTAACCTGGATTTAATATTCTTGTTATGTAAATTATATTTATAAAATTTATTATTAATAAAAATTTATTTAATATAATATTTAAGTATATTTAAATCAATATAATATTTAAGTTATTAGAATTTATTTAGTGGTGAAAAATTAAAAATTAAAGTTTTTTTTTAATTTGAACATTTTTTTTCACATTGTATGTTAAGAATCAACATAACATATGTTTTAAAAATGTATGAAAAGAAAAATCCTTTAATTATGATCTTATTCTTATTCAATTTTTAATAACAAATATATTTGATTAAGATAATATATATTAAAATTCAAAAATAAATGGTCTAATCTATTCTAGACAGTGAACTTTTGTGAGTTGGATAAAAAATCTTAAAATATCAATCTAGAAAATTAGGAGATGATTACTTGACAAAAATAAAACCAAAGTTGGATTTTACACTGTTTAATAGAAATGAAGTAAATTTTTTATAAACATGCAATATATGTAATTGTGGCTAACAAATCAAGCTGTTATCGCATACAGGAATTAGCAACTTCTAAACTGGCTATGGTAACAAAGAATTTTGCTTGCAGCAGTGCAATGTTTAAGAGGAATTTGCACGGTTTCCCGTTGATCAGCTTGTTGTTCCACACATCATCCATAACAAGAAAAAATTCAGCCTTCAAAACTTTAAAATCATCTGAAACACAAACTCAAGCATGTCAAATTCAGCCTTCATCTTTGACTTGAATCTTGAGAAAACGTGATCTTAAAAAAATCTAAAAAAAAAAAAACTATTGATTATCAAATTAGAATAGTTAAAATTAATAATAAAAAATAAATCAACAATTTTAAGATTTAGAAAAGAACATAAATTATTTAATAATTTTAAATATATATATAAATAATTTGAATAAAATTATAGCATAATTTATATTAAATCTATTAGAATGATAAATTAAAAAAGATTGAATAAAAAACTTAAAATATGTTCGGACATTAAAATTGAAAGTTTAAATTTTCAAATTTTATAAATATTTTTATATTATCATATTAAATTAGTCTATTTTATATATTTTTATTAAATAAAAAATATATTTTATATAAAGTTATTGATAATATAATATTTGATACAACTTATTAGCATAAGATCTTTTTCTATAAATTCTCAGTATATATATTTGGATAAATGAATATTTTAATCTTTTAATTTATTATATTTTTTCGCTTTAGTTTATTACTTATAAAAATTTTATTTTGATCTTATAACTTTTAATAAAAAAAAATTTCTTTCTTTATTCTTTTAATAAAAAAAAAATTCCTTTCTTTATTCTATATTTTTTTTATTGTTACATTTCTTTGTTGTTTCATTTTTTTATTTTTTATTTTATTTCTTTTCTTTCACTTCATTTTTTTATCTTTCTTTTAGCTCTTATCATCAATTCTATTCATAATCTTTTAAAGAATTATTCGAGTTACTATGCAAAATTGTAACATATAATAATGATATTATCAATTATATTTATAATTTTTTAAAAAATAATTCGAGTTACTATCCAAAATTAAACATATAATAATGATATGTGAAATTTATCTTCAATAATTATTATCTTTCCTATTACAATAAATTTATATTTTAATTCTAAACAATCCTAGTCGAAGAAAAATAAAAAAAATAAAATAGAATAAAATAAAATAAAATAAAACAATTAACAAAATTATTAATAAAATTAATAAAAAAATTATTTAACAAATTAAATTATACTTAATTACCTTAACTTATTTTTAATTTTAACTTCATCTCTTAATTTTTCTTCTTTTAACAAATGCTCTGTAATAATATACCTTTTATTAATTTTACATTAACATTATTAACTTTTGGTTGTTTATCCTAAATGATAAACAAATGAACCAAATCAAAATCTTTTAAACAAATAAAAAACAGTACTTTTGACTTGTTTAATTATTTTAAACAAATTTAAGTATATAGTAAGCTTATACAATATTTTAAAAAAATAATGTAACAAATTAAATGTGTCAGAAAATAAATTAAGTAATTAAAATATTAATCTATTTTATAATTATATTATATATTATATGTGTGATTTTTCATTTTTTTAAAATATAAGATATTTTATGTTATATATTTATATTTTATTATTATTTTTACCTGTATCTCTACTTACCGGAAGATTTTATAAAATTAATAATCTCATCTATAATATTTTTTTATTTCTTTCGATGTATATTGTATGATTTTAAATATTTTTATAATAATTTTTTAATAACATATTAAATTAATCAATAAAATTATAAGTATAATAAATTTGAGTTTTATTTTTTAAAATTTAATTTTTAATTTTAACATTAAAATTAATCATACTTGTAATTTTATAGATTTATTAAATTTATATTTAAAAAAAATTAACTAAAAAAATAATAAAAATTACACAACTTTTGTAGAAAAAAATGAAAGAAGAAGAATTTTTTTTAAAAAAGATCGTTAATTTTGTGAGTGTGAATTTTCAATTTATAAAAACATGTAAATATAACATAACAATAAAAAAAGAAGTAATAAAAATATTTTAGATATTTTGAATGTATAAATAAAATAAAATAGTTTTTTGGTTTTTTAATTTATTTTTTAATATTTTTATTAATTTATTGTATTTTTAAAAATATTGTATAACCATAATGTGTATGTTTAAAAAAATTAAATTTACATAAAATATTATTTTGGTCTTTTAAAAGTTTTAATAAATTTTAATTTGGTCCTTCCTTAATGGTCTTTGATAATTAGTTGTGTGTGACGTCTATAAAAGTTAACGAAGTTAAAATGAAATCAATGAAAGGTTCAACACTGCAAACAGTTTGTAAAGTTACAAAACTAATTTAAAATAAAAAATTTAAAAATCTAGTTAAAATTAAAAAAAATTAAGAAACTTAAAATCCATTTTTTCCATATATTATAGAACATTATGTATTATAGTATTATTTTCATAGTAACATTTTGAAGTAAATTTTAGATTTTATTATATTTTAGATCCTTCTAATTTTTACTATATTTGATTTTGATTTTTAATCTTTTCCGATCAAATTAAGTTCATAAACTTTTTAAATTTAACAAATCTGGTACTGTATTAATTTTTTAAACTAAAATTTTTAAATTATTATTTTTATTCAAATTTTGGAATATTTTATAATAATATAGGAATATGAAATAGATTAAAATTTTAATACATAGAAATTTCGATATAATTTGAAGAATTTATAAGATATATAATTAGAATTTGAAGAAAATAAAAAAGTTGTGTCACGTCAATAAAAGTTAATGATGTTAAAATGAAATCAATGAAAGGTTCAACATTGCAAATGTTTGCAAAGTTAAAAAAACCAATTTAAAATAAAAATTTTAAAAACCGAGTTAAAATTAAAAATAATAATAAACTTCAAATCTATTTTTTTTCATATATTTATATATTATAGTATTATTTTCATAGTAACATTTTGAAGTAAATTTTAGATTTTATTATATTTTAGATCCTTCTAATTTTTAATATAGTTATTTTGATTTTTAATTTTTCCCAACCAAATTAAGTTCATCGATTTTTTAAATTTAACAAATCTGGTACTGTATTAATTTTTTAATAAAATTTTTAGATTATTATTTTTATTCAAAATTTGGAATAGTTTATAATAATATAGGAATACGAAACAAATTAAAATTTTAATACATAGAAATTTCGATATAATTTGAAGAATTTATAAGATATATAATTAGGATTTGAAGAAGGAAAATAAGACTTTTATATTATTTTTAGTAAAAATTAATATTTTGGTTGGTAATTTTGAGAAGAAGATAGTTTAATTAATTTTATTTGCAAAAATTTTAAATAAAAAATAAGAATTATAGAACTTTAAATAACAGAAGATGGATAGAGGACCAAATTTACAAATTTTATAATTAAAGAGATTTAAATTGGTCGAAAAAATTAGAGTAGAAAAATTGCATATAAATCTAAATTTAATTATTATATGAATCTATAATTAAATAATATATTAGAATTAATAAATACATAAAGATATTATATTTAATGAAAATAAAATTTAATAATATTTTATACATTGATTACATAATATATTTAATATATATTAAAATATGTTGATATCAAATGTTAAGTTTGGAAAATTATATCACTTAATAACATTTTATAAATATTAATTTAACAATTAAATTATTTAATTATGTAATAAATTTTATAATAGTGTATATTAAATTTTAAATAATTTAAACAATATATTATTTAACATATGATATTTATTTATATTTTAATAATATATTATATGTTAAATTAAAATTATGAAAATATTTATTAATTTTTATTTTATATAAAATTTTATAAAAAAATTATTTGATAAAATTTTTAAAATAATTATTAGATTAATGAATATTATATTTTATAAAAAATTATTAAATAATGTAAATATTTAAATTTTATATCTAGTATCAATATTTTTTAATATATATATATATATATATTGTAATACTTACAGTTTCTAAAGTTAACTTTTTTAATAAATTGTCTCTCACTCTGTTAATTATGAATTTAGAATTATATAATACATTTAATATATTTAATACATGTATTACATTTAATGAAATGTAAAATTTAAAAATATTATTAAGTAAATTAATTTATTTTTTACATGTAATAAATATAAAATTTAATGCTATACTGTGTAAATAATATTTACTCCAACTATAGATACATTTTAGCTGAGAAAACATGGCAGCTTTGCATCGCAAGGTGTTCATAATTTGATAATCTAATAACACTGTTGAACCGAAAAATAGATAATTGAATTAATTAAAAAATAAAAAATGCAAAGACTAAATTTTTTATTAGATTGAATCAAATTTTAAATTAACTTTTAAAATGAAAAAATAATTTAATATAAATAAATTTTAAATATATATATAATAATAATGAAGAAGTAGAATAATTATTTTAATTATAGTTTACATTAAAATTGTTCGATTCAATAATTTTTTAAATGGATAAATTTTATTAATTTAATTGTTAAATTAAATTTTTTTATGATGTAAATCTTTGTAAAATTTCATAAAAATAAAAATAAATTTGATATTTTATTAAATAATTTTAATATAATATATAATATGTATCTTTTTACGTTAAATTGAAATTATTTAATAAATTATTAAATATATTTTAAATTTATAAATTTAATCTATATAAATATTTGGATTAATAAAATGTAAGAATTTTAAAAATTTATAAAATAAAATAATTTTAACATAAATTATTTTTAGATAGAGAGAATGATCAAATTTATTGATATCAAATATTAAATTAATACTTAAAATAATGTAATAATTTTTCATAAAATATAAAATTTACAATTTAAATTGATTTTCACCATTTTCAAACTACATTAAATTAGTAACTCTTAATTATTTTTTTATTGATCGTATATTGATTTTTGAAAAGAATGAACGTGACTCAAAAAAATAAAGTTAGAGAATAATACGACCAATAAAAAATATTTTATGAAACTTATTTCTATTTTTATATGTTCAGGAACTAATTTGACTTGTGCTATAAATAATGAATATTGATTTGAGGTTACATAATTTTTTTTACTGAAAGTTACGTCTTATTAATTTTCAGGGATATATCTCATTATTATTTTTATGCTTAATAATTTTAAATTAATTTAAAGTTGTAATTCTGTTTCAATTTTTTTTTATGAATAATGTTTTATATAAAAATAAATTTAATTAAAAATGTGAAATGATAATAAAATATATTATATTTTTTATATTATAATTAAATTAAAATAAAATAAAATTAGAAAAGTTAAATCATTGAATTTAATTTAAATTAATCCAAACTGAACTTAATATATTTTTTATGATCGAATGGGATAAATTAATCTAAACCGACTATGAGCACCCCTAATAAACAGCTCTTGTATTTGGGGACATATTAAATATAAGATTATTTATAAATTTTAATGAAGGATATTAAGATTGTTAAGATTTTATTATACGATTATTTAATTATAAATTACAGTATAATTAAAAAGTATTAATTTTATGAAAAATACTTTAAAATTATTTTTATATAACTATTAATATTAATAATATAATTTTTTTTATGAAAAATATTATCAAGTTAAAAATTTTATTTATAACATTTTGTTTAATGTTTTTGAAATAGTATTTCACTAAAAACAAATAAAAAATTAGAAATTTTGATAAACTAATATGTTTTCAAATTTTATATGAGTAAATTTATTTAATATTAATAAAATTTATGAAACATAAAAAAACATTTCAAAAACTCAAAAATCTTTAAACACAATTACCTCAGTATAAAATAAATCCATTGATTAAATATTTCTTATTTGACCCAGGGGTAAGACTGGTTTGACCAGTTACAGACAATGCCAAAAAAATTGATTGTTATTCAGTTTTTTAATATTTGACCGGTAACAGACAATGCCAATGTAAATGTTGTTGTTTATTTTTTAGGTCTTATTTTATTTAAAATTTAATATATTGATGTGTGAAGTAAAAAATATAATTAATATTTAAATTTTTACAAATTATTGTATAATTTTCATATTAATTAAATTATTTTAAAAATATATTAATAATAATTTAAAACATAATAAAAATATTTAATATTTAACTAACATTATAAACCGATAATCAAAATTAAAAATACATTATCAAAAGATTTGACTTTATTTTGCGTTAGAAAAATATATAAAATTAAAATAGTGGAGCCCTAGTTATGATTTATTCTTAAAAGTCAGCTGACTGACATGACTGAGGGTAAAATAGAATAAATTTTCAACTATTTGTCGATTTCTTTGGTTTCATAAATGTTTCATCTTCCTTTACATGTGTCTGCATAAACTCAAAGACAACCAAGCTAGAAACCCATCACCTATTTAGTCTTTCTCTTAATTTCCCCATTTTTTTCTGCATACGTTCATCGATCTGCAATATAATTTATGGAAAACTAATATCACATATTTAAAAATAACTAAAATAGGTGAAAAATGAGAAAAATATGTACCATAAAATGCAATATTATAGGAGAAAAATATAAAAAAAATATTGAAATAAAAACACCATTGATATGTATGATGATAAAAATTCACCGATATATTTATTATTTATTCCTGGGAGAAACACTCCTCTCCATTGCTTTGGTGCTTTGTTTAAACGGTAGGCTTTGAATTTGAAAACCTTCCATAAGAACACATGAAAATTTTCCAAATTATAAATCTTTTTTCAGATATGGTATCTTTCCTATGCTAATTGTTTCACTTTCCATAGTTCTCCTACCTTTTCAGTGATTTGGAGGTTACCATCTGGTCGGTTATGATAGGCTTTACATAGAAAAAACAATTTCAACATTCTCATATATACTCACAATCCAAATGAAAAATCCTTTAGTTTTCTCAGGAAGTGATAGGATTAATGCTTTCTCTTTTTGTGTTTTTACCTTTTGTAGAATTGGCTCGTGTGGAGAAAAATTCGTACGTGCTAAAAATTCCTCTCTAACCTGAGGTGAATTGGCTATATAAACATTCTCTAAGAGCTCACATTTTCTCACACCCATAAGAAAAATTGTAGAAAAAAGGGCTTCGGTTGAAAGAATGCGTTTGGAGGAACCTGAACGTGGCTCTGATAGTTCTCCTCAAAACACTGGCAAAACAAAGAGAACTTACCGGCGTCACTCTGCTCAAAAGGTTGCTAGACTCGAAAGGTAAGATTATCGATCCTCTCTTAATTTTATAATTTTTTCTTTTTTATTTTCTCATGGTTTCATTGGAGTCCTGTTTTAGGGTTGAAGGATAAGAAAGGTGTTACCTTTCATCAACACTCCAGGGAGCGGATTCTCACACTCAAATGATAATTTACACTTTTAAATAATCATTAATTTATAAGGACACTTTTAAAGAATCACATATAGAAGAAGCAATTTCATAATTATGTTTTTTAAGCTACCAATAATAAATTTTGTTAAGTTCATAAACAAACATGAGAGCAACCCTCTCATAATCTAATCTTATTTTTATGTCATTTGGAAACTATCTCATAGTTTAATCTTAGCTTATTATGTCTCTAATTTTTAGTTTTTTCATTTATTTTTATATTATCAATTTATTATTTTCTTATTTATTTCTCTTTATTTTCAGGGAATATAATTTTCAAGATGACATCATTGCATTTATGAAAATTTTAAATTGAAGTCTGAAACTACGGAAGCGTTTGATTTTCTTTTTAGTCTTTAGTTCTTAAAAATTATAATGTAAAGCAGTTTTCAAAAATTTTTAAGAGAAAAATGAATGAGAATAAATGATAATGATAGAATAGTACATAAAAATATAAACATATAAAATATAAAATAAAAAAATTTAAAATAACCTAAAACTATTTTTTATTTTTTAAAACAGTTTTTAAAATAGATATTATTTTTTAAAATTTTATTCATGAAATAAATTTTTTAATTTTTAAAAATAGAAAACTATTTTAAAAGATAAGAAACAAACACACCTGTATTGTTCATCAATTGTATTATTTCACAACTTTACCCGATACTAAAGTTTCTAAGAATTCTGCGACTACAATTTAAAATCTTGACATTTATGCAACACAAAGATAGAACTAGCTCGATCTGGAGCTAAATACGCATGCTGCATGGTTAAGTGATTTATCACAAGTTTAAATTAACTAGCTTTCTCAATTTCTTTGGTTCGTAAGCCCTAATAAGTTTCTTTGTGAATTCTCTTATATTCAGCTATATTTATAGGTGTGCAGAAATTAAAATATAAAATGGCATACAATTGAGATATCTTTTCATGTATTTGTTGATTCCTATATATGTTTTTACACTTAAAGTCTATTTATCTTGTTTTGTTAATTATGGATTTCATTCATTATTATTCGGTATTTTATGTCTATTTCATATCTAGCCCAGCCTCTATTTTCCATATCTTTCATTGTTCCATAAATATTGTTATATATTTATTTTCTTTTTATCTTTGATATTTATAACTCATGTCTCAAACTCTCTACTAATTGAAATTTTGGTTTTTGAAACACAGAATGTTCAGGGTATGCCCTCATCCGGACGAGGAGCGACGTCGTAAACTTGGTCAGGAGCTTGGACTTGACTCAACTCAAATAAAATTTTGGTTTCAAAATAAGAGGACACAACTAAAGGTGGAGTATTTAATTTCCTTTGCATGATTGTTGATTAATTTTAAGGACAATGTTATTTTACAATCTTATTAACAAATGAATAAATAAATAATTATATAAATTTTCAGACTCTGATGGGGCGATCACATAATAATGCTCTTCGGCTTGAGAATCAAAGAATCCAACAAGAAAACCTCTTAATGAAAGAGACTTTGAAGAAAGTAGTTTGCGCATCATGTGGTGGTAAACACACAGGAGATCAGAAGGAGAATGAACAATGTTTGCAAAACTTAAGGATGGAAAATTTTCTACTGACCCAACAGGCTAGTAAACCATTTTAATTTGAATATTCATTCTCAAATTAATCTTTTGTTGTGATCATCGTATATTTCAATGATTATATAATATTTCTTTTAATTAATTAACTGATGTTCATTTATGAATTAATTTTCAGTATGAGAGAGTATCCAAGTTTCTAGCAAGCAACAACATTGGGACAAATTCAATGCATCTCCCTGGTCCTTCATCCTCATCATCAAATGATAATAAGACCCCACAACAAAGTTTGCAAAACCAAACGGGTAGTGGAATTCCTTCTTCTAATCAATGTATTCCTATTGTTGATCAAAATAATATTCCTGTTCATGATCAACAAATTCCTGTTATTCCTCATGATCAACACATGCCTGTTGTTGCTCAAGATCAACACATTCCTATTGCTCCTAATCAACAAGTTCCTAATGATCTTGATCAACTTAATATTCCTGCTCCTCTTAATCAGCATATTCCTGTTGTTAATCAAAATATTCATGATCAAGATATTCCTGTTGTTGCTCCGTATCCTGATCCTGATCCTGATCCTATCCTTGATGAATATTACATTCCTACTCTTACTACATCACCTGTTGCTCAAAACATTCCACCTCTTGATCAAGATTTTCCTCCTTTGATCTCTTCTCTTGATCATAACGTTCCTGCTTTGGTTACTGCTTTGGATCAAAATATTCCCTCGCTCATTCCTCATCATGATCAACATAATAAAAATAAATTTGATAATGATAATAATATTCCTGTTGCTGAGAAAGATATTGGAGCACCTAAGCTTAATCTAATTCCCGCTGCTACTCCTTCTGCCCTTCGTCAAGATGTTTCAGCCCTTAATCAGAATAATGCTCCTTCTCTTGACCTTGATTTGGATGCGGTTCTTCGAATTGTCAATAATGATGATAAGTCACTGGTGGAAGAGATTTCCAATACTGCCATGCAAGAATTAATGAAGCTTTTGAGTACCAATGAGCCTTTCTGGTTCAGGTCTCTAGTCAATGGAAAATTTGTTCTTCACCGTGAAAGCTACCACAGGATATTTCGGAGGACTCATTACTTAAAGGGACCTCATGCCCGTCTTGAGGCATCAAAAGATTCACAAATAGTGAGAATGAGTGGACCACAATTGGTTGAAATGTTTTTAAATGCGGTTAGTTCTTCTAACTTTTCTTATTTTCTCATATATTGTTTACACAGGGATGGAACTAGCTTGATTAAATTAAAGTAGGGGCACATTGGAAAATAAATAGGCTTTGATAATATAATCATTATTTTATTTAACTTAAATATTTTAAAAAATAGAAAAATATATTTTATTAATTAAAATAATATATAATTTTCAATAGCGTTTGTCACCTAATAAGACATCGCTCGGAACTAAATGTCTTGTTGATTTTGCTTAAATTCTATACCATACTTATTTTCCTTTAAACTAAATTATAGATATTTATTAATGGTAGAAGTTAGTTATTATCGATTTTAAATCACTTGTTAAGCTTATGCCTCTCTTAATTATTTTTCTGATTCCGTCCCTGTATCTACATCAAGAGTATACTCTAATTTTTTTAGGACAAATGGGTCGATCTTTTCCCAACAATAGTTAAAAAAGCAGAAACAATCCAAGTTTTTGACAACGGTTCATCGGGAAGCCGAAATGGAGCTTTGCAGTTGGTTCGTTTTCCTGAAAACCTTGCTTTATGTAACTTTAATTTTTTATTTTTATAATCTATTTGAATTAGGTGATAATTACTTGAGACTTGTGGTACAGATGAAGGTAGAAATGCACATTCTTTCACCTTTGGTTCCAACTCGGGAATTCCTCTTCATTCGTTCTTGTAAACAAATTAAAGTGGGTATATGGGTGATTGGGGATGTGTCATTTGAATCCTCAAAGTATAAACCTACTACTTCTCATGCTTGGAGGCTTCCCTCTGGATGCCTCATTCAAGAAATGGCGCCTGAAGGACGACTTTGCAAGGTAATGTAGTAAATTATATTTCTAAAATAGAATAGTAATGAGATATATACATAATTACATATCTCTACTTATGGTCAAAATAGATAAATAAAAATGTCACGTAAATTTATGTCACAAGCTGATTTTTCCATGACCTATATATATTATATATGGAGATCTACCTATTAACTTTATTGGGATTTAGTATGATTTGTTTCACATTATTTTAACAAAGACTTAAATCATCAGCTTCTAATTTCTAGACAGACATTTTAAGAAGATAATTGACATGCCATTGGCTTTAGTTATTTTCATTCATTGCAAGCCATTGTTAATTTGTAGTAATAGCTAGGGTAGATAAAACAAAATCTTGCTGATATTACGTTTAAATTTTATGTGATAGGTTTCTTGGGTGGAGCATGTAGAAGTGGATGATAAGATCCAAACTCACCGGCTTTACAGAGAAGTTATTTGCGGCAACAATGCATATGGAGCGGAAAGATGGGTTTTAACACTTGAAAGAATGTGTGAGAGATTTGCAAGTGCCTCAGCTCAAACTATGCCTATTAGTGACATTGGAGGAGGTTACTCTTCCCTTATTTTTTACTCCAAACAACTTTCTCTCTCATTCATTATTATTTTTCTTTTGTTACAATTATATCTTTGTTCGCATCTAAGTCTACGATATATTTGTTGTTCTCAGTGATTAGATCAATTGAAGGAAGGAGGAGTGTGATGGATCTTTCTCATCGCATGGTTAAGGTTTATTGTGGAGGTTTAGACATGCGTGATAATATTGACTTCCCACACTTAAAAAGGGTTAATAATGGGGAAGTTAGGGTATGTGTTCGAAATAACACAGATCAGCAAGATGTGCCACAAGGAATGATTACCAGTGTTGCTGCCTCCTTTTGGCTTCCTCTCTCTCCTCAAGTTGTTTTTGACTTCTTGAAAGATAACAAGAGACGAGCTGAGGTTTGAAGTCTAAAATTAGCATATGTTTTATTTTATGATAAATTTTAATCTTGCATTGCATAACCATTATAGTTATTTATTTATTTTTACAGTGGGATATTTTGTGCTATGGAAATTCAGTGCATGTGATGCAACACATTTCTAATGGAGTTAATCCTAATAATTGTACTTCAATTATTCGGGTACGTACCTGTTTTTGGTTATACCCACTCTTTTGATAATTAATTAGTTATCTTAATTTAACATTTTTTATCTCAAAAATTAAAATAAGCAAAATTTATCACATATGTCAGATATGTATATATTTTAGTGAAAGAAACACATACTGCATTGATATTTTTTTCTTCAAGTGAAAACAAACACTATTGTAGTTTATACAAAACCAAACATAATGGGTTGACACTGTCTTTGGGTGTGTGATCACTATAAATGTGATTCTCTTTACAAATGCCACCCCACACAAGTTGAGGTGTGACAACAAAATGATTTTAAATGCTTAGAACGAATACTAGCTAGAATATATAGTTATTGTGATCACTTCAAGTGAATTTGGTTGAATTCATTTCAATTGTTGATCTGGGTGCAGCCTTCCATCCCTAATGGGAACAATACGTTGATTCTCCAAGAAAGTTATATAGATGCTTTGGGATATATGTTGATATACGCTCCATTTGATATAAAGTCAATTCATTTGGCCATAAAGGGGGAAGACACTTCAACGGTGCCAGTTCTTTCCTCTGGCTTTACCATATCTTGGGATGGTGAATCAAATGCTATTGAAGGACAAGTTGGCAAATCAGGAGGTTCCCTTGTAACTCTGGCAAACCAAGTTCTTGTTTCTAGTCAATCAGCAAAGGGGAAGTTAGACCTTGAATCTGTAGGTATTGTCAATACAATAGTAACCTCAACAGTGGAGAAAATTAAAGTTGCTTTGAAATGTTAAATATTAGGATAGAAACCTTTTAATTTCATCATGAACCTAGCTTTTAATAAAAGAATAGAGATTTTGTTTTTATTGTGAGCAAAATTGTTTCCAGTTATTAGTATGTGCTTTGATTAGTTGAAAAATAGGTTTTAATAATTAATCATGTGTATAATTGATTATTGCTGTAATTGGTTAGATAAAATAAGTTTTATGTTTAAATGTATTAGGTAAAAAGTAATTTTAAAATAATTTATTTTATTTGAATGTACAAAAAATTATTTTTATAATAAAGTTACAAACAATAAATAAAATTATTTATAATAATTAATTTTGTCTTTAAAATAATTAATTATTAAGTATAAAAAAAATAAAAACCAATTAAAAATAAACTAATAATTTTTAAAATTTTACTTATTAAAAAAATACTTTTTCTTTGTAGTTGTAAAATCTTAATTTTACGTTTTTTTATACGACAAATGCTAAACAACGTACGTAAATAGTGTTCAAGTTTTTTTTAGCAAAATTAGATTTTAATTGAAAAAAATCCAATCCAAGCATACACTTATTTAGAAAATTTGATGAAGATTTTGATGTGTATTCAAAGTTTTTGCGGTATTAGAAATCTTGCTTGCCATAGACATTTTCTTTCAAAGAAGATGATCGACTATAGAGTAGGTTTTCATAATAAAATAAGAAACTAGAATTAAAAATATTTCTTGCCGAACTACTAATAGCTAATTAAGCACACCCAAAATGATTAAGTGCAAGCACATTGCAGTTATGCCTTCTCTCTCTCTCTCTCTCTCTCTCTCTCTCTCTCTCTCTATCTCTATCCATTTATCAAAAGTTCAAGCATCACCCATTCGTACTTACAGAAGTAATTAATATCAATTTTTTGGCAGAATATACAAGTTTAGAAAGCCACAAGTTGGAGAACAGTGGCTGGTCTTTTCCAGTCTAGAATTTTGTAGTAAATGTATGTCATGAGAAAACTAGAAAGCAATGTTGAAAAAAAGAAATGTAAATTGCAACGTGGTTAGCGGTGTGTATGGTTCCCTACAATTTATAGGCTATATTGTGTACGTAGTAAGTGAATTGAGAAAAGAGTTGAACACTTGTTTTTTCTCTCTTTCCACATATCACTCCCTTCTTTTTATTTACTGTTGTAATTCATACCTACTAGCTTTTTCCTTCAATTATTTCCCTCCAACTATTCGGTGCTACTCAACGTTTATTGTCTTTATTCATTATCACATCCACACTTTAACCTAGCTATAATTATCACAGTGTTGATGTGATGGTAACCATAACATCACCATGACAATATTTCGAACAATATCATTGTGATTAAAAGCCCACGTGATAAACGTTATCCCCTGCTCGAGTGAACAGTGTTGATTTCAAAGTCTGTTTTATGTTTAATTCATAAACCATCAAATATATATTTTGGAAGAATTAACTCTCAATTTTGAAGAACTATATCCCCCTAAAAAAACAAACCTATGGGTATTTTTTATTTTAATTAGGCTATTAAGAGGAACAATGGTTCTTATAAAAAATTAAAAACAGGAACAATAGTTGTATAGTTCTATTACCAACTTCTTCTCATGAGTTATACTCTACATTTTTTTTTTTTTTGCAAATTGTTAAAGCTGAAAAGTATACTATAAAGTGCATATGGCAGTTCACACAATTTCAATTCTTAAAGTATCACATCTTTCTTTATTGTCAAATGGACCTTTTTTATTTAATTATTTCAACGACTCTAGAATGGATTCAAGTGTGCCGATACAACCAGTGATGTTTATGCTCCGTCTCTCATGTGAACTTCCACCATGCAACTAGACTCATTTGCTATTGTTATATTGTAGCCTATTACTTAGTGATAGTGGCTAAATTAGACGATTAATACTTACTATCTTTATATTTCGATGATATGTATGTAGAACAAATTTAGTTTAATTTTTTATTGTAGTTGTTGTGTAGATGATACATAGAGTTCATTACTGCGTTCTCGCAAGTTTTGAAATAATGGACAACGTGAATCCAAAAGCGCAAAAACACACGACAAAAAAAATGTGATTTTACACGTGATCTCCATTATTGCTATATCTATTTGCCTCAAAAGGTAAAGTTAAACTCATTATAGAAATATTTTAAATGATGCATTTTAGATTCAGAAAATATAGTCTAATTTGTGATTAATTAAATTAAAATCTTCTTGTGTGAGATAAACCCAAGTTGAGTCATGTGATAAAATCATCGTTTTATCAATTTATTTATAAGAAATTAGATGTATTTTTATCTTATTTGTAGGCATTTAATTTTAATTTTTACTGATTTTTCCTCATGTTATTGGATAAGTGGTGAAGTGGACCTAGTGGTGAAATTTCACTGAAAAAAAGTTAAATTTCGAGCAAATTGTAGAAAAAAGTCCACTTTAGACTTGATGGACATTGTTTAAGATTTCATAAGCGCATTTAGTAAAAAAAATAGTTTTTTTTTAATGTATGCATGCCTATGTAAATCACTTAGCATGCCCACATAACTCTGGCATGCTTAGTTGTCTTGTAGATTAATTTGTTCATGATATCTTATTAACTTAGTCTAAAGTTAATGTTAATTAATTTGAATATTTTTAAATTATTTTAATTTGATTCAATATTTTATATTATTTTAAAATTTATATATTTTAATAATTATATATTAATTATAAAATTTATTGATCTGATAGATAATATTCTATATATCGTAATGGTATATGTTATTTATATCAATATTATTTTTTAAAAAATATATGCTATAAAATTTAATTTTATATTTTAATTCTATGATCTATACATATTATATATTATGTCAATAAATTAAGTTGATCGAGTTTGACTCAAGAACAAATAAATAATTTTAACAGAATTTTAAACTGGATTAATGCACACTGATAAATTTATTCCAACTCATTATATAAACATATTTATTGTCTTTCCATTTTTTATGTATTGAAGTAATTAACCAATATAGAGGACTATAAATACGATTTGTTTGGTGCAAAATTGATTTGAATTTTAACCCATATAATTTAGATAGAACAATTGTTGATGTATATATGAAAATACGTGGAATATAAAATGGAAAGAAAATAGAGATAGAAAGAAAAAAAAAGAAAAATATATATATGCTGAGAATTATGATATGACAGTAGAAGATATATAAAAAAATAATATATATTAAAGTATATAATCATAAGAGTCTGTTTAAATATTCTTGTTAGAAAATAAGAAAATACTTTCTGATGACTTTTGATCCCTAGACATATTCTCCATTTTAGAGCTACAACAACACAAGAATTCCATCGTGCATTGCTGTGTACCTTTCACTATACTAAAAAAAAAATTTTAAAGTATTTTTTTTAATTATTTTACAGTATTTTTAAATGTTGTATATTTAGATGTAGTAATAGGTAAATTAACATATTAAAGTATTTTTAAACATGCTTTAAAAAGTATTTTTTAAAATCATTTTTAGTTAAAAATATTATAAAAAATATATATTTTACATCACTTTTAAAAAAAAATGTTATAAAAGATGCATGTTTTACAACACTTTTAAAATAAAATGCTGTAATATATTATGCTTTTACAACTTATTTACAATAAAATGCTGTAAAAAGTTTGTTTAACACATTACATTTTAAAACACTTACTAGTATAGATGTTTTAAAAAGGTATATATTTTACAACATTTAATGTAAAAAATGTTGTAAAATATATATTTTTAATTTATTTTATTTTAAGAAAATTTTCTATTTATCATAATTAAAAAATTTTAATTACATAGTATAAATTAAAAAAATAGCATTTATGGTTGAAAATTGCATAAAATTAAGAAGACAAAGTTTTGAAACAATATTTTTATTAGACAAGAACAGATATTCATCTAAGGACTTACAACTTAAAGAGCATATATAACTTATACTAAGATCTTGTTCATAATCTCTACATAAAATATATTTTAGAAGGGATTGAAGTGAGATGACAACATCAATATTAAACTACATATTACAAATATAAGTTTTGTATTAGTGTCATATACATTAAAATTGAAAATAAGATATATGTACAACTTATTAAACAAAATTATTAGCCACATAATAGCACCATTCTTCTTTAACCTCAGCTAACTGGGAATGAGAGTATGTAGAACATTTATAGCTAGGAAAGTACTGCATTATAATAACATAACAATAAAATCATGTTAGAATGAAATAATATTAGAGTTTCAATTAAATTAAAAATAATTGTATATATAGAATCAATTTCAAATTGCATACCTCTTTTGGGATCACAGTTTGATTTTCCAATATGATCTCTTTCCTAAATCTCATAACATAATAACCACAATCTACATTGTTTAGTTGACGAGGACACTATTAAAATAAAAATAAAAATTTATTAAATTAATGATATTGTTTTCTAAATAATAATGTAAATTTTTTAAAATATCTTTACAACGATCCAACTAATTGTATTTGACTTAAACTTTGATACTTTAACTCTCTTAACTACCTTATAAATTTGGAAAGCTCTAACATGACAAATACAATAATGTAAGGAAATGTTTATCACTGCATATAATTATTAATAAAAAGTAATTGCTTACCGCTTAAACATGTTCTGCATATAGGGTCGATCTCTTGGATCTCCATGCACAGAATCCAAATAATATATCGTTTCAGTTCTAGCATTGATAACAATTAACACTCAATGTTCCCTACAAAAATAGTGTTCTTTTAATAACTCCTAAACAAATCACATTCATTTAAATTCATTTCAAATGCTAGTTTATCAAAAAATTACTCACCCTACATTATAAGGAGCCAAAAATAACTTATCTCATTCTTGAAACATGTTAAAAACGTTAGCTACATATTGGGAAGAATCGTTAGCTAACGAAGATGTTAAATGAGGGGATAAAAATGAAAACCTCTTTGTCTTTTGAGTTGGGAGCAACAATTCAAAATACAAGTACCTTAAATAGAAATGTACAAAATGAATTATTACAATATAATATAAAATAAAAAATAAATAAAGATTAAATCTCTCTCTTTACTCATTATTATCTATCACTCATATACTTATATGTAGATTACCATCGTGCTTTTACAGTATTTTTCTTTACATTATTTTACAACCCTTTATGGAAATTAAAAAACAAAAACAAAGACAATAATTTAATTTCATCTTCACTCTCTTCTTTTTTTTTTTTTATAAAAAAACTAATGTAGAAAATGGCTAGCCTGAACACGGAAGTTTAAATTTTTATCCGTATTACTTTTTTTTATTCTCTCAATGCTTAAAAAAATTGTTACAATTTAAGTTACTATTACTCGTAGAAGTGACTATTGTTCCATAAATTCTTACCTGTGTAGAAAATTAAAATGATAAATTTGAATAGAACTTGGATTATTCTTATCCTTACATACATGTTCAGTATAAAAATAAAGTATGATAGAATTTAAAGTGAAGTTTTTACTGGACAAAACTAGTACTAGTGAAGTTATTAATATGTTCATGTATGTACACAGAATATTTTTAGTTAATTATGAAAGATTATTTTTTAAAAATTATTTAAATATATACTTTTAAAATTAATGGTCTACTAATTATGTTAGTATTATTAATATACATAATTATATTATTATATATTTATATTAAATAAAAGTTTTTATATATATAATTATTTTTATAAAATTCTTTGGGAAGGGGTCGGTGTGGCCCTTTCCCTTGTATGCGTCCTTTCCCGTGTATATTTATTTTTAATGAGGATTAAAAGGATGAAGGGATACATTTATATAAAGTCTTAACTTCACAACAAAAAATATTAATATTAACTTATGATTTAATTTTTTTTCATAAAATTTTCAAACAGTAAAGTTAAGAAATCACTTATTAACTATCAAACACTTAAATCAACAGGTAAAAAATTAATTAATTTAACTTAAGATTTTAAATTTAAATTATATATATATAAAAGGTATTAAATATTTAAAGGAAAGTTTTTTCTACCTGATGTTATTAGAAAAAAAAAGAGACCAATGGTTAATTAAATATATTTTTTAACTAAATATATATAAACCTACGTGAGTAGATAATTTTTATTGGAATAGTATTTACTTATCTATTTTAAAGTACATTAATTAACGAAAAGACATGGATACAAAAGAGAAGGATGCAGATATAAAACTTTTGTTAAGTTGCTCGTTCTTTGTGACAATCAGTTCTTTATTTTACTATATCTTAACCAAGATTATTCAGATATCTATATTCTGTACCAAGCCAAGAGACAAAATCAACAAGCTATGTATCAAACTCGAGCATGAATATTTTCTAATATAAAAAATTATATTTTAGAAAAATAAAGAGATAAAAGAAAAATATGCTTTGATGTCTAGTTTTAGCCTTAAGCGATGCTTATACCTAACCAATTCTTGCTTGCAACTAATATATGCTCTAATGTTTCTGTCTAGATTCACAACTTGAGAAGGGTTGTCAAGTGATTCATCAAGGGAAGTTAAGATTCAAAACTACAATACATCTGTGAGGAACCTTATTGGCAAGTACCGGTCAATTATTTATGGTTCACAAGAACTAATTTTAACACTGGAATTAACTAGATCAACACTAGAATTATTTATGGTTCTTGGTTTCTTTTACTAACTGGCAAGCCTTCTTTCAAGCTCAAAAGGAAGATTGGTTTATTTCCATTCTCAATAGTTTCATGGGAAGCCAATATAAAAACAGTTGGAGTACTTAACTTTAGTTTTGGTTTTATCTAAATCTAACACTATAGAAATTAGAATATATAAAATGGTTCATAAGCATAGTGCATGAAGACAGTAAGACTCCATGTACCCTATATACCTATCCCTATGTTATATACTCTAATGCTTCTATCTAAGTTCCTTGTGGTCGTGGCAATTTCACCTTGATGAATTAATTTTTAACATGAAGTAATGTATATGATGAGACATGTTATGATGTGTGTGTACAAGTACATCCTTCTCTTAAGTTACTATTTTTTCTGTCCAGTGTCTACAGTAAATGGAAGAAAAACATAGGGGTAAAATTGAACCATAGAGCGATTATCACATTCTGTCAAAGATAAACCTAGACATATACCTCAATTTGGTCTCTTGGAACTGATCAAATCACAGTTGAACCACAATATCCGTACAAATTATACCTTAGTGGTTCTGGAAGAGCATTTGATTTTGGGCTTCATGCTTCTTTCAAAAATTGAGCACAGTCGAAGGGACCTACAAGGTAAACAAAATGGTAGAGTTAATCTAAATTTAGTGAATGTTCCTTATTTCCAGTAGTTGCTTTAACTACTGATTTATCTCCCTAATTTTGGAACTTAATCCCAATGTTTTTGACTCCACTAAATTCTGTATGAATCAAGAGATGGTTCAAGTAAGTATTCCTAATGCTCTGAAGCTGAAACACCTCCCTTTCACAAAGTTATTTGGATATACCCTCTCCCGGCCTTTGTTCAGCAAAAATAAGAAGTCAAGTTCAACCTAGGCTACAAGTGATCTAAGAATATAGACTACAAACACAAACCAAATTCAGTAACCCGTATTTTCAATTAACAGAATGAGAAAAAAAAATTATCAAATGAAAAATGAAATAAAAGGAGTAAAATATGCTTCTCAAAGATGCTTTCAAGAAAAAATACACATTATGAGCAGATTCATAACAATCACTAAATACAAGCTACTACTATATTATTGGAGGTCTCATCAAAAAACTTTGAACCCCTCCATTTCCAATCAATATAACCTAAAAAATGTATTACCAAAAATTTAAGAACAATGGATCCTTTTATAGAGATTTGCAATGCAGCACAAATTATGAAGCATTTTGAGAAAGGGAATGTGAAATTACTGGAATAGAGACGGGAAAGTTGCAACTCCAAGTCAAAAAATGAAGAGAGATGCTAGAAAATAGATTGAACTTTGAATATGGGTGTGAGAAGATGAAGAGCTGTTGCGGAGATGTTGCGGGATGCAGAGTACGGTGAGGTTGCGAAAATATGTTAGGGACCTCAAAATTGTGCCTGTATCAAAATGCAAACAATTTTAAAATTAAATTTTTTAAAACACTTATTTATCATAAATGCTGTTAAAATAATTTTTTAATCAATCTTAAATTATTTTAAAATATATTTGTTTAAAATTAAATTAAAATATCTTAAAATTTTATTTTATTTTATTTTATCTATTGTGCTAATATTTAAATTTAAAATTATTTTAATATTTATTTTATTTTATATTAATTTTACAAATATTTTAAAAAAATTATATATTATTTTTCTATAAAAACATTTAAATTTAAAAATGTTGTAATAATTATTTTATTTTGCAACATTTTTTACAAATGTTTTAAAAAATATTCTATATTATATTTTAAAGCATTTAAATTTAAAAGTGTTGTAATAATTATTTTATTTCACAGCATTTATTTTATAAATATTTTAAAAAATATTTTATATATTTTTTAAAACATTTTATTTATAAAATATTTTAAATTATATGTTGTAATAGATCAATTTTGTTGTAGTGTTGCTTGGAGTTTTTTCACAAGTGAGAAGTTGGAGTCCTTTGTCATAGTATCAAGATCTTTATTGTAAGAAGTTTTCTTTTTTATCTCTTGCACATTCGCTATGAATTCCTTTGAAGTTTGTGTTATTAAGATTTATTTATGGTTGAGTAATTAAATTTATAACTAGATGCTATAGTAGATCTTATGTCTTGACTATTTGTGTCTTTCAATTTATTTATATCTATTTATAGAATCTCATACATTTCAGCTAAATCTTTTTTCACATCAACAATTTGACAATGGTATCATATTTTGGTTATTTCTCTTTATTTTTTTTAAGTAGTCTACTTTTTTCTTATTCCTTTATGTGGTTACTCATAATTATATATTTTTAAACTTTTTCTTCCCTCATAAAATTGGCACATTTCTCTTTACATGTGCCATATGGTAGACTGTTTTATATTTTAAAAAACTAATTCCATATATCATTCATGTCTTACAGCCTTGTGAAAATGGCATACAATGGAATTTGAAATGGTGTCGTGAGCTGTTTTTATAGGAGCATGTAAACTTGTCAAAATTCATAAACATTATAAATTCAGTAACCTTTTGTACAAGAGAAAATACATGGCAAAAAGAGCTTGGAAAAAATGGAACCTTTTAAGTGACTTTAACATATATCTCGATTTTATTTCATTATACTTTTTTTTCTCTGAGGACGATGAAAATCTTTTCAAAACAATTTGGTGTTGTTATGCATCTTCTAAAATTATTTCTTTTATATAGTTAGCCTTATTGGATAGAATTTCAAGACAAGAAAAGTTAGCTAAAAGAAACGTTTTTCATAGACAGTCACAACCTTTCCTGCCTCTTTTGTTGTGATCATATTAAATCCATCTCTCATTTATTTTTTCGTGTAGAACAGCCACACAAGGCTGCAATAATACATATTCTTGGTTGGTTATTGATGTTCAACATTCTTTACATTGTTGAAACTATTTCATTAAACATAAGGACTTGATATTAAAGGCAAGAATCTTAGAAGCAAAAGCGGTTGCTAGTCTAAATGAATGCTATATGTATGTTATTGATTTGTAGAAATGATCTAATCTTCAAATCTAAACCGCCAGAGATATTAGTAGAATTATGGGCCTCATAATATCTGCATCATAACCTTACTTACTCAATGGTGCAACAATCTTCAAATTTTCTATCAAATCTTTATGCAATTCATGAACCAGTTATCTTTTGTATTATTGGTTAAATACTTCTTGCACTTCTTCTATTAATGAAAATTTCTCTTTTGCTGATAAATTGATATAGAAAATGCAAATATGTTATTGTACATTTGTTGCTGTAGAACTGTATGAAAGCAATTGCATCTTATCGTTTTACAGAGTAAAGAGTGAGTAAGAGTATCGTCTCTACATGGATTTAGTTTAATTATTGAATTCCTATTAGTTCACTAATTGAATTCAGTTATGAAAGTGCGTAGGCAACGCAAATGCGCACGTAGACAACGCAAACAGAAAATAACAATAATCATAAGTTTCTGTCACCAGGTTCTGGAATTCTGTTCCAGTATGCTTAAAACTAATCAAAATAAATTCAAAATTGTTTAATACTCAATAACTGATACGAGTATGTATGAGATCAATTTATGGAGAGTGTTAGTGTTAGATTTCACCAAAACTTTCCCTTGGTAATAGTGGATTATTACGTGTATTAAAGATAAAAGGTAAATGAAAATTGAATTCACAATTATTAATTGAAAATCAATTCCTTAACTCATCAATACTTCACTCGAATTAGAAATCATAATCCCTTGATAATTCCTAATTTGAGTACGTCTTAAGTTCAAGAATTCAAACGATCTCACAATCGTGAATCTCTATCCCTAGAGCCTTTACAATTATATTATTCAATCTCGGTTCCAATTTCAAAACCAATTTTCCAACTGCGAAAAAGAATTTTGATTCAATTTATAAGTGGTCAAGTCATAGAAGTTTTAAGCAGAGATGAATAATAGGAAAAATAGTCTTGAATACATATAACTTACCCAGGTTACATAGGTTTAGCAATAGATTCCTCTTTCTCTGATAGAAATCTAGTTATGATAAAGAAAGGAAACAGAGGAGAGGAGGAAGTCATAATCATGACGACACGCTGCAGATGCCCTTCGTCCTCAATCCTAAGGTTCCTCTTTCACCCATAACAGAACCAGCGTCTGAGAGGGCGGCGACTAAATTCTCTAAGTCTGCATTTAGGAGATAGTTCAATTGAGAGGATGATTGATGCTCTGTTTTCATTCTGTTCTGGGTTTTTATAGTTGCTGTTATGTTATGTCGCGTGTCCAACGCAGCTGTGCTTGCGTTACCAACGCGATGCGAGTAATTTCTTTTCTTCAAATCTTCACATGCTCCACGACATTCTGGTTGCGTTGCTAATACAAAACCCTGTAACAGACTGCAGAAAATAAAACACATCAAATTTATGAGAATTTATCGCTTAAAAGATTTTAAAACTGCATTTTCTATGTTATGCATGAGTTATTCAATTTTTTATTATTTTCTCATATTTTAATAATGTTTTATACTTCAATTACTTGCAATTATATCGAATTATATATCAAATAAGTATCATATTAGACACTTATCAACATTCTCGCATAATTTTGACAATAGATAACTAGTTTTTGTCTATTTATTCTTTTTCAAAAAAGGAAAGACTTTTATTGAGAGTATCAAGAACTACAACATTTTTTTATGAGGAAACAACCTTACACTAGAACAACCTCTCAAGTGGTACTTAGATAACTATTTCGTGCGTAACTTTCTTGCTGATTGGTAATGCTTTGCACATAGCCTCCAATGGAATTAACTTTGGCATTGCGACCCCTTTATTCTCCTTCATGTCAATTTTTTCATCAGTTAGTCGTTTCCAGTCAAAGCATTGAAGTAATAATCCTAAAGTTAAGCCCATTGTACGATGTGCTAAACCTATTCCAGGACAAATTCTTCTTCCCAGTCCAAATGGAATTAACTTGTTTGCTTCACCTTCTTTTTCAAATCGCTCAGGCTTAAAACATTCAGCATCACTCCAAATTTCAGGATCTCTATGAATGGCCCATGCATTAATCAGCACTATGGTGTCACGTGGAATAGTGAATCCCCCAATATTGCACTCATCCGAAGAATAATGAGGCAACAACATTGGAGCCGGAGAATATAATCGAAGTGTTTCATAGATAATATTTTGAAGATAAGGAAGATTTGGAATATCTGATTCATCTACCAAACGATCTTGTCCTATATGAGTATTTATTTCATCCTTTGCTTTCTTCAATATCTCTGGATGATTTAACAAAGCAGATATTGCCCATTCTATAGTCACAGCTGTTGTATCAGTTCCAGCAAGGAGCATCCCCTACAATTCAGTTGAAAGTTAAACAACATTTAATTTAATCAATGAATCCATTGAACATAATCATCAATTGTATCTATCTATTAATCTAATTATATATATGATATTATGTGCCAAATTTAGGAAAATAATACTTTCAAATTTTATAATAAATAAAAATTTATTCAATCTAACCATTAAATTTAAATTTTTCATAAAATAAATAAAATACATCCATATAAAATTTTATACAATTTAAAACCTAGTTGATACTTCATCTTCCTACTTTATTTTAATGCATTAGTATTTAGAATATAAATAAATAACTATTATTAAATTACATATTATAAATGTATACATTCTATAAAATTATATATTATTATAACAATATAATAAAAATTAACAATTAAATTGAGTAAATTTGCATTTAATAAAAATGATTAAAATATTATTTTCTTAAATTTAACATTTAATATTATTTAATCTTAATTTTAATTTTTTCTCTCTATATATAAAAGGAAATAAAAGGGTGAAAACGAAATATAATGAATAGATACATGTATATAAAGTTTTGTACATTCATTATGATAATCAAGAGTCAAACTCAATATCTTTCTAAATATTTAATTATGACAATTTATATGCGGCAGTCAATTGAAACAATGATTAAAGATGATTCACAGATGTTACCTAGATAAAAGAATTCGATTAATTATGAGTCTCACAATAATGCGAGAACTTATTTTCCATATCATTTTCGTATTTTAACATGATTCGATAAATTTTAATAACGTCTTGTCATTATTAACTTCTAATTTATTATGACAACTTATAAATTGAAATTTAATGGTGAAGAATTAGGTCATTTATAAGAGATTGTGAATTCAAATTTTAGAGCTTTATTGTCACGGTAACATATCATTTTTTAATATTTAAAAAATATTATAAAAATAAAAAAAATTATTGTTTATTAATTTTAATAACATTTTAAAAATATTATATTTTATTTATACGGCAGAATATTATTAGTAATATTTTAAAAAAGTATAAAAATATAAAAAAAATATTATATCTAATCTATATTAAAAAAGTATGTACATAAATTTTTTTTATTACTTATTTATAAAATTTAAAGTAACTTAATATAATTTCATCAAAAAAAACAAAATAAAATGAAGATGACGGTGTGGGAGAGATTCGTAATTTGTTACCTGAATAAGGCCTTTGATAATAGTATCGGAATAGTAGTCAGGCTGGGATTGTTGCATAGACAAGAGATGTTCAATCATGGTGTTGGCTTTGTGCTTTCCAGTTCGATGCTCTTGAAGCAATCTTTGCAAGAACGCATCTGCTCTGGTGCTAATTGCCTTCAGCCTCTTCTCCAAACCATCAAAATCGAACCACCGAATAAAAGGCAAGAAATCACCCTTATTGTTTGCACCCAGCAGCAACATCATTTCCGATATTATCTCTCTGAATTGCTTCGCTTCTTCTGCATCTGCCACGTCCACGTCATCCCCATAGTATCTCTTCCCAGATATCATTCTCATCATATTGTTGAACGTCATCTCCGTCAGCCTGCCCACTCAGGGAATGCCCAAATTATAACAAGAATAAAAAAGGTAATTACCGTTTTAAAAAACCTCTGCCATTGTCAATTTTTCACATTTATCATTCATACCATAGTCAACTATATTTTAATTACATTTTTAACCCCTAAAAAAATATTTACCATTTTAATTTTTTAAAAGAAAACAATTTTCATTCATCTAGTTTTAAAATTTGATAATTTGATTTTTTGTTAATTTTTTAAATTATTATTTTTCATTCAAAATTTTAAAAGTAATTTAGAAGTAAGAATCCTTTTAAATTAAATAAAATTTAAATTTTTATTAAGATGTAAGAGTGAGATTTTAAAATAATTTAATTTAATTTAATTTACAAAATTTTGAGTAGAAAATAAAAATTATAAAATTTTAGATAAAAAATCTACGGACAGATCAAATTTTTTAAATTTCACAAATAGATGGATCAAAATTATTTAATTTTTTTTTAAAAGACTAAAATTATATATAAATCAAAATAGAAAAGCTAAAAATCTAATTTTGTAAATTTAAAGTTCTTAAAGGGAAAAATATACTTTAATAAATAAAAGATAATTAAAATTTAAAATTATATATATAATATAATTTAAAATTTATTATAATCTTAATTGTTAATTTTAAAATTAATAATTATTGGAATATTTTATTTTTATAAATATATTTTTCAATTTTACGTATTTCAAACCATTTTTTATATCCTAAAAGATGCGAAATGTAAGTAGAAAAAGAGATATAAAAAATTAAAAAGGGGAAGTAAATGTCAAAAACGAATGAAAAAAAATAGTATTAGATATATAAATAATGTTTTTCATTTCTTAGATTGCTGGAATCGTGGATCTTCTATAACAAGAAATCACGGATCTTCTTATTTAGTGATCAATTTTTCGGAAGAAAATGTCAACTTACACACGTTACATCGGAAGAAGATGTCAACTTACACAAGTTACATAGGAAGAAGAGAGAGAAAAAAAATAAATAATAAATACAATAAATAATATGATAAAAAATTAAAAATATATAACATAAATATAAAAATTAAGACTAATAGTTTATCTATTTTAAAATTTTTAAAATGTTATTTTCACTTTCTTAAAAATATAAATAAAATATTTTAATAATTATAATATTACTAAATAATTAATTTATTGAAGAAAATCTCAACCCATACATCTTTAGAAAAATAAGAGATAAGAAAAAAAAAACAGTAAAGATAATAAGAAAATTAAAAAATATTTATAAGATAAACATATAAATTTAAAATTAATATTATATCTCCAAAATTTGTAAAAGATAAACTATATATATATATATAATATTAAACGGAGGAGATATAAAATAAAATAATAAAAGAATAGAAAATGATAAATAATTATTGTTCTTAAAATAAAAAAGAAAAAAAAAACGAAAAAGTTGTAAGAAAAAATAAGATAAAAAAAGTAATTATTGGGTTTAAGATAAGATGGAAGTGTCCTTGCCTGGGTCTGAGCATGACTTGGGTGGATCCATCAGCTGTATCTCGAGCGAGCTTTTGTATAACCCTCAAAGTCTCTTCCTTTCGGATGTCAAAGAAAGTGTTGAGGCGTGGCGTTGAGAGTACATCTATGGTGATGATGCGGCGAAGGTTACGCCAGTGGTCACCGTAGGAGGAGGAACCCATGCTGGTATAGTTGTAGAAGAGGTACTTGCCGGTAAGGAAGCGTGGCCGGTTCGCCAAAACGATGTCGTATGTGGTGAAACATTCTTGAGCCAAGGTTGGGGATGAGATAACAACCACAAAGCGTGAACCGAACCAAAGAGAGAAGATGTGGCCATACTTTTGCGATAGGCTACGAAGGGAACGGTGGAGTGGAGGTTTGATGAGGTGGAGGTTGCCGATTATGGGAAAAGTGGGCGGGCACGGTGGAATGTTCTTCAATTTTTTTCTTTGTAGCAAAAACTTGAAGGTTAGAATAAAAGTAAGAGAAAAGAGGGAGTAATATAAGAAGGGGGCCATTACTCCAGTGGTTGCTTTATTTATATTTATGTACTTCCTAGTTGCTACTATCTAGCTGTTAGTATTACCAAGTTTGGGATTATATAGTACTATATGCTGATGGTTCGGGTACTCATCACTAGCGGTTGCGCTTAGGTATTGATAATTTGTAGAAGCCAGAGAGGTAGCTACCTGTACCTTTCACCCTTGCTACCTTTCCTTTCTTTGGACGGATTAAGAGCCAGACAAGTCATTTCCGATATTTGTAAGGATAAAATTTATTTTTAATGGAATTTATATTTATATATATACTTTAAAAAGTGGAGGAATGAGAAAGGAGGAGCGTTGAAATTTTTTATTAATTTTTTTGTTTTATTATTTTAATATAATATAAAAGTATTATAAATTAAAATAAATTTTATTATAAAAAGTAATATAATAAAAATTAATTTTTATTAAATTAAATTTTCTAATTATAATAACTAATTTTTTACTGATTAAAATAAGTAAAACTATTTTTATTGATTAAAATGACATATATTATTTATCTTATTTTTACTTAATTTATTATTTTTCTATTTTCTTATTACTTTTTGTTTTTATTTAATTATTCAAAGAAAATTAAATTTTATTTCTATTTATATGTTCATGAAAAGGTTTAAAATAATATCAATTATTTATTTTTAATATCCTTTTAAGCTAATAAATAAATAGAAGAAAGAATATAATTAAATAAATTAAAAATAATTATAAATATTTTAATCTACGCAAAAAAAATTCTGAAGAGATAAATAAAAGAAGTTAATTTTCTTTTAAGTCTATCACTCAAACAAATGTTAATGATAGAAAAAAATTAAACAAACAGCAACTAACCCACAAACATTCATAATTAATTATTTGTTATGACTACCAAATTTGTCTCTATATAAGATTCAGTTTTTAACATTACAAAATTTAATAAATAGTCCTCATCATATCAAAATGTTAGGCACTTCCGTGATGTTAACTAGCTTTAAGTTAAGCTCCACATGCCATGATGAAGACCTATTAAACTTGAATGAGATGTACAATTCAAAAATTTTCTTATCAATATTTTTATGTTTTGTTTATTTAGATAAAATTTAGGAGAAAAAATTTATTTTTAAAATTTACATAAATTTTATTTTTCTATTTTTATTTTATTTGTATTTTTTATATATGAAGAAAGAAATTAAAATTTTAAAAATTATTTTTTTGAAAAAAGAAAATGAAAAAAAGTTAATTTTTATTTTAAATTATTAAATAATTTTTAAAAAATTAAAAAATAAATACTATATCAATAAAAAATATAATAATAAAATTAATTTTTTAAAAAATGTATATAAATAAAAAATTATACTATTAATATTTTTTTATTCTATTCAAATAATTTATTTTTTCATTTTATTTTAATTTTAATTTTTATCCTTTTTTTTTCTTTCTTCTTATTTTTTATTTCATCTCTGAAGCATTTAAATTCTTCCTTCAACTCCCACTGTCACTTTAATCCTTTTCTATTTCAAAATGTTGTTCCTATCATACTTCCTCCTTGTTTTTTTAGCATGAAAGCTTCCCCACATCGATTACAGTGAGGTGGATTGACAGCTGAAGCATTGAAGATAGTGAAGCTTTGGTGGATAATGAATGTGGTACACTTTATGTTATTGGGTAGTTGTGATTTATTCGGATACCAACCAGGCTAAATTCTTACATTGAATCCGATTGTTTTAATTCGGGGCAACTCAATTTAATAAACCAAAAAAATCAACATCCAATTTAACTCATCCAAAAAAAAATTAAAGCTTCAATTTTTTTTGATTTCGGTCGGTTGAAATTCCAATGCATACCCCTAGAACACTTTATGTTATTGGGTAGTTGTGATTTTTAATGTCAGGTTTAGTAAGTAATATGGTCCCCAACTGGGAGGTTTCTCTGAAAAAGTTGGACTCTTGCAAAAAGTTGATGATGCTTATAAAATTTGATTTTTGGTGTATTAATTTTGTTAAGGTTATTAGTTTACGTGTGTAATTCCCATCTATAGTTGCTTATATTGTATTTGAATATTATAAATATGAAACTAAAATCTGTTTTATAATTTTTTTATTTTTAGGATGAAAATAGATTAAATTAAACTTAAATTTTAAGTGTTTAAATTTAATATTTATAATTTTTTTAAATTAAAAATTTTAATTTTTAATAAATTTTATAAATATATTAATTTTATATAAATATAATATAATATATTAAAATAAATATAATAAATATAAATATATAATATAAAGATAAATAGACTTTTAAATAAATTAAATAAATTTAAATTTAAATGATTTATTTATAAATTTTTTAATAAATTTAAATTTATTTATTTATTAAATAAAATCAAACAAATAAATCAGATTATAAATTTTTATGCAACGATGTTATGCATTTTTATTTTTAATAAAAAGTTAAAATTAACATTTATATTACATAATGATGGTGATTGATTAAAAAAAAGATAAAATTTTACAATATAATGATGAGTTTTTGATGTGTTAAAAAGGTTTGATCTTGATAAAAGAATAGACTTTATGCAAAACTCATGATTATATAGAAATTGACAATGTTTTTTGGCAGAATCCTGAATAAGATTTTGCGAAAGGTTAAATGCCATTAAATGATGATAATGATGTATAAAATATGTGCACAATTGATAGGCAGTTTGAAAAAGAAATGCCCCATATGTTTTTGATTTCAAAATAGATTAAGTTGAGGTAATTATTCCACTTGAACATGAACATTATGATGCTAATGTGAAAATAAAAGCCAATGATAATGGTAAGACTAAGAATGATGTTGTCGAATTCAGTTTACATAACACAAGCTCTAGTAGTAATGGGTATGAAAAAGCTAAAAATAATCCTTATAGACCTTCACCATTTGAACTTTGCAGCGATAATGACTAATGAGGATGAATTCTTGGGAAAAAAAATATATTAAAACCAAAACTATTAAAAAAAAATCTTAAAATAAGAATGCGGAAGTCCTAAATCATATTATCTACCTCTTTCTTCTTCTTTTTTTCAAAATCCTTTAGATGTATACATCCATAAAATACAAAAGTAACATTTTTATACAGAAACAAGTTTAAAATTTATTAAAAGTAGGTAATAATTACGTTTATGAACCAATCTATACATACTGTTTACGAATAAATAATTCTTATTACTAACAAGAGTATGCCTAGAATAAATATTTTGCAAAAATTTAATCATTACAACTTCTTAAATTCCTTTCCGGCCCTTTGATTCATCTTTATCAATATCAATAGTATTTTTTTTTTAATTTGTGAAAGTGATAGGTGCAAGAAATTAATATTTATTTAAAACATTTCAGCAAGGATATACATATCTATATATTTCCTAACATAATCTGAATTTAGAAAAAAATATATTGAGAATAAGATATTTGGACAAAAAAGATATTTTATACTAATTTAAAACAATTGCTAACAAGGTTTTTTAAGTAAATTATTTTATTTTAATTTTTTAAAGGATGAATCAAGTTTTCAATTTTTCAATTTATATATTTTTTATTTTATGCTATCTTTATTTTTATATTTTTAATCTTTTATTTATAAAAAATGTATTTTAATTTTTAATATTGGAATTTTTTATTAACTAAAAATTTATTTAAGTAAATATATAATTTAGTTTTAAAATTAAATTTACCTATATATTTTTAGTTTCAAAAATTTTTGATGTGTACAATTTGATATTAACTTTTTATTTTTTATTATAAAATATAAATAATATATGATTAAAATAAAAAATTAATATATCAGTAAAAATATTATTTATTAACACTTTAATATTGCATTAATTTTTGTTACTATAAATTTTTTAAACAAATAAAATGTTAATATATATGATAGATTATACTAAAAGTAAAATACCTTATATTATTAAATAATTTTATTAATATAAAATATTAGTATATACTATCAACAGTTAAATTTTAAGTATATATATTTTAAAATTTACATGAGTAATTTATTTTTAAATAATATCTATATAGGTAACACTTATTTTAACAATTGATAAATTTTTATATGTTATTAAATAAATAAATTTAAAAACTAAAATATGAATAAATAAAATTTAAAAACTAAATTATATATATTGATATTTTTAAAAATTAAAAATATAAAATTTTAACAAAAAAAATCAAGACTAATAATTTTTATAAATGAAAAATATAAAATATAAGAATTAAAAATTTAATGAAACTTTTTTTATTTGTTTTTTCTCCTCTCTCTTCAGTTCTCATCAACAGGTGGCTACTCGGTCACTCTCTGCAAATTTCTACTTCCTCTTCCCTAGTTTGTGAGTTGATTCAGGTTTTTCTTCGTCTTCACCCTTCGATAAAATATTGTTTTATTTAATAAATAGCATAATATTATATAAATTTTTTAATTTAATAAAATTTATAAATAAAAATAAATTTTAAAAAGAATAATAATTTTATTATTAATCATAATAAAAATTATTTTAAATTTTATTGATAATAAATTGAAAAAATAAAATTTTTAAAACTTAGAATAAAGTTAAAAATATAATTTGTTAAAATTATAAATATAAGATATTTTAAAATAAAAAATAATATAAAAATAAAAATGAAAGATAATATGTTAAAAAATTAAATTAATTTGTTGAATGTTTTTATAATTTTTTAATCCATATAATTATACTAATTGATGTTAATTAAGTAATGGATGATATCTTTAAATGTGGTTTGGATCATAACATTTAATTAACCTGTTTTCATTAACTTAAATCTTATAAAAAATAAATTTTATTTCTTAGAAAAAATTATATAATTAAATGTTAGTTTTTTATTCTTTTTATTGTTAAAAATATATTTTAATCTACATAATAACTTATGATAGAGGTTAATGGGTGAACACTTGTGCACTACCTACATTACTGTTTAAATTGTAAGGTTTTTTTGAATAATTTCATACCAACTTAAATTTTATATAAAATAATTTTTTTAAGACAATTCTTTGTAATTAACTTTTTTAATTTCTTCATCTTTCTTTAAGTAAATTTGATTAATGATAGAAAATGAGTAGCAAATATTATTATCACTTTATTTGAAGATTTATTGAATAAAATTGTTACTTAATAAAAATAAAATTTTAAATTAATTAAAAAGTATAAAAATTTCTTTTTTAATTAGCCTGAATCAAATTTCAAAATCAATCTATTTTAGTTCAAAAAAAATTTATGTTACATGTATGTATATTATTTATAATTTTCTTTTAATTTATAGCAGATATATCCTACACAAAATATAATCTAGCACGAGTTTGCAACATTCACATCATGGTTAAAGTAGTTTTTCTAGCAATATTTTTTTATGATACATCTTATCCTTTTAATGTGCTTCTAAGTTTATTGATATTAAAATGATTTAAAGTAGTTCTTATGTCTTTTATTTAAGTTATATAAATTTTATTTATGTAGAAATATATTTTAACTAAAATAATGTAGAAAAGATAATAAAGTAATATTTTTTACTATTTTCAACTACAGTAAAAATATTTTTAAAAAGTATTCAATTAAATCAAACCAAATAAATTAAAATTAAAAATTTATTTTAACTAATTTAAATTAAATTATAATATATTTTTATAATTGAATGAATTTTTATTTAAAATTTAATTAAAATTAAAGTTTCTGTCTAAGAAAAGCTAATTTCAACTACTCATAAATATAATTTGGTTGACTTTACCTACTACCTGATGTATAAGTTATAACCAACATATTCATTCAAAAGGATTTTTATATTAAAATTAAATACTAAATTATTTTTGCATTTTATTATGTATATAAGTATTGTAAATTTATTTTTATTTTATAAAATAATATAAATTAATTAATTATTTTTTAAAAATTTATAAATTAATCTTTTAAATTATTTAACAAAATATAAGTAATAAATTTAAAAACAATGATAAAAATTAAAAATTAATAAAAAATTTAAACAAAAAATTATTTATTAAATTTAAATAAATCAAAAGATAAAATACTATTCAACTCGTTTTATATTACCTAAGGAAGTCAACATCTCATAAACTCTTGAAAATTTTCTAAAAGTTAATTTGAACTCGTAGGCTACTTGTATAATAGCTTGACTTTGTTACCTACCCCATCGTGTAACCGACACATTCACCCTAATGTAACCAATGCATCCTATTTATTGACAAAGGAAATTAAACAACCAAAGCATCGTATCAGGCATCACAAACATACCTGTTGTTGGATTGTGCATCTCGTCTTTGTTTGGTTATTAACGAAATAATTTTAAATAAATTAAAATAAAAAATAAAAAAAGATAAAATTTGATTTTTAAAAGTGTATATAAAATATTTATATTCGTCTTTAAATTATTTTTTATTTTAAAATTATTAAAATATTTTTATTATATTAAAATATTATATAAAATTAATAAAATTATAAAAATAATAAATTATATAAATTTTTAAAAATATATAATAATTTAATAAATTATAAAAAATTAAAATATAAATATAAAAAATATCAAAAACCCATGCAAAATAATTTTTTTTAATTTCAAGATGAAAATGAAATTTAATATTTTAAATTTAACAAAACACAGAATTAAGAATGAGAATGAATATAGTATGTAAAAAATAAAGACGAAAACATAAAATCAACCTCCAACCTATATGTTACCATGCCACATCAAACCATTGAAATAGCCTTGTATATCTGTCATTTTGCATTTGAAAAAAAAATTAAAAAATATAAAATAAATTATTTAAATTGAATAAAAAATAAAAATAGTAATGTAAATTTTAATTTATATATTTAAAAATATAAATTAATTTTTAAAAAATTCAAATTTTTATTAATATAGCTTTTATTTTTTAAAATTATTTAACAATTTAAATAAATAAAAGAAAATATTTCTATAAATTTTGTAAAATTAATTTTTTAATATAAAATAAATATAAATAAATAAAATAAAATAGATTTAATGTAAAAAATAATTTTTATCCTACTTTCCTTCTTTCCAAACAGACGATTTAGAAAAAATGTGATATTATAATTTGGGACAGATGGGAACACAGTGACTTGCAACTTGCAAGCTAGCAATAACAAAGCTTGACTAATATTTAAATAATATTCAACTAGTTGGTATCCAAGGTAGAACACCTTATTGATTTTATGTTTTTCTGATTTTAATTAACTTCCATTTTTCACAAATTAAAATTGGTATTTTTATGTATAATGTAGCAATGGCATGGAGATATTATTTACTTTTTCGGTAAATATAACCTGTGACAAAAAAAAACTATATATCTATCCCAATATATCAAACCTAATAATTTTTTATAAATATAAATTCATTAGAAATAAATATTTCCTTCGAAATCTCAATTAAATATTTTTTAAAAAAGTATGTTGGTAAATTTTTTTAGAATTTAGTCCAAAATAATCCCTTAATTAAACTTTTAGACCAGGCTGAACTTTTAAATAAATTAAATTAAAAAAGATGAAGCAGCAGTTTAGTTTATAATAATTAATAAGAGAATGGATCACGGATCAGATCAAAGTTTACAAATAAAAACTGAGCTAGGCTTAATCCTTACAAGGTCTAAACTCAACTTATTCAAGAGAAATGAGATATACACGTGCCATGCATCTAATAGATTTTTCTTGGTTTGAACTTTATATAACACCAAAGAATCCAATGACTAGCTGACTTTTCAAGCTCTCTCAATAAAACTTCAGCATAACTATAATTAATATCTTTTAGTTGCATGCACTAATGGCTATACATATTAGAAAGAAAAAACAAATTAACTTGTAATTACCTTGATAATTTACACACACAAATTATCAAAGATTTTGTACCTGCAGCAATGAATCATGTTGAAGGTGTGTGTTTGCTAAAAATTAATAAATAAGTTAGTAAAAAATAAAAAAGTAGTCAAAAGTTAAAAGATTAAAATTTAAAAAAATCTAAAAATAGATTAATTAATTGATTGAATTAAAATATTTAATAAAATTAATTATTAAATTAGTTGATAAATATAAAACGATAAATAAATATATAATTATTTATTAGATTAGAATTTGATAAATATAATTTTTTAATATTTTTTTGTATAATTTAATTAACTATATTTTTTTCAAAATCATTTTTAAAATTATTGTATAAGATAATTTTTAAATAGCATATTTTAAAAAAATTATTAGTAACACTTTTGATTTTTTAAAGTCAAAGTCAAATATTTTATTTTAAAAATAAAATAAAAATATAACAATTAAAATAAATAGTATAATATTAAAACAATTTATTACAAAAGAAATAAATTTTTGTGACGATTATTTGTTAACAATTGTATAAATTGGCATAAATATATTAAATAAATAAAAAATTATATTTGATTATGATAATTATATTATTCAAATTTTTTAATAGATAATTTTTAATAAATATAAATTTGTAAAAAAAATTAGATAAAAATTAAACTATCCACTATTTATCTATTAAAATTATAATTAAAATAAATATTAATAACTATTAAAAATATTATTTTCCTAACAAATAAAAATATTATAACAAAATTTCTGATCAATAGCTTTAACTTTCAACCACCTGGATATAGAAACAAACTCTTAAAATTGTAGGATCAAATTCGAAGGCATAAAGAAATAGACAGTATGCAGTACCGTAGCAAAGTTGATTACACTAAACTAGACAAATAAATCACGACAATTGCCATTTTTATATAGGAGGATGTAAAATCTACTTTTTGGTAAAAAGATATTTAAAGTGTCGTATTATAAAATTTATTAATTGATTATATTTTGTTAGATAACTTAAAAATATATTTTAAAAAATATTACTACTATTTCTCTAAACAGACTGATGTTATCAGCCCAAATAAATCAATATACCTAATGACAAAACTATCCTGTCAATACAAAAGAATCATATTGACAATCTAACTAACTAAAGTAAGATAGTGGATTTATCGACATTAATAATGTTTATACATTCTAAATATTTATCTATTAATTTTTTTATTATCAGCCTTTTAAGTTTATATCATTTATTATTTTTTAAATATATTTACTTAAAAATATACATAAATTTTTTCCCCAACATAAATATTGTATATAAAATTATTATAATTATACATATAAATTTATATATATACGATAAATAGGTCAGCCCATCAACAAATTTTTATATAGATTATACGTGATAAGAATACATATCAAACCAAGTGAATATTTTTGTTGTATCTGAAATTTCTATTTAATATATGATTGATATGGTTGTTTTTTAAAAAATAAATTAGATTATTGGCGTCGACAGGTCATCATTTAACCTATTAATGTTAATTTATCATTCTTGAGGCGGCTAACAAATAATTTGTCTATTGCTATCATTGATACCCACACAAACTTGTCCACACACATGCTAAATAATATGAAAAGTTTTGCGCATTATATACACTCAAGTCAACAATCTCATTTATTTTTAATTATTGACAATTCAAGCAGGATGAGCTCATTATTTTGTGTAAATATAAACTAAAATTGCTCCATTTCGTAGAAGAAATGTGGTTATGATAGTTAAAACCATGCAACCCATGACTTTTGGACTGTTTGGAATTTTATCCTTATCCAACATCAGCAAGTAATTGGCAAAACAATAGTCAAAAATTTATTTTAAAAAGTCTTTGCGCTTATTTAACAAAGATGGATATATTTTTATATACTTATAGTGTATATATCAAACTAAATTTTCCAAATGAAATTTTTTTATTATTTTTTTTAAAAAATCAAATGATTATCAACTAGGTGGCTCTTTATGTTTTTCAAATATTAATTAGGAATCAAGGATGTACTTGCATTATTGGTAAGTTATGTATGTACTTTCAACATGTAAAAGATGAATGCATAACTAGTTGGTTGGTCACATATGTTATTGTTAAGGATGGAAGTAGGTTGAGTCGAGTTAGGCTTTAAGTGTTAAATTTTAACCTATTTAAAAATTTTGAGATCTGAGCATGCGTCTGTTATTTGTTAAAGGTTTCTTTTTCTGTGTAAAGGTCTGTCCTGATTTAAAGTCGGACCTGCAAGTCTTTTTAAAAGCCTACATTACAAAAAAATCAATAAATAAACTTAAAATTTATATAAATAATTAATTAAAAAAGCTTACAAACTTAAAGCCTACAAGATAAAAAGACCATTAAATAGGCCTAAAACATATATATATTAATATTATGTAAATAAAATATAAAATAAATATTATATAAATATAATATATTAAAATAAATATAAATATATAATATATAAATATAAATATGCCTCTTAATAAGTTAAATGAGCTTTTTTATAAGTCTAGGCTTGACTTGTTTATCTAAAAAGGTTTTTTTAACAAGTCTGAACCTATCTATTTATTAAACGAGCTGAGTTTAACTAGACTTTAAACAAGTTGAACCGTAGGCGTAGGTTCTGTCGGACGACCTTATTCACTTACATTTCTAGTTATTGCTACGAGATGGTAAAAAGATTGAAAATGAAAGTAGGATTATGAAATTGATACTGATATTTATTTATTTTTAAAAATAATTTAAAATCCTTTTGTTGATAACAATAATAATCTTTTCGAAAGATATTGAATTCTGTAATAAATTATGACTAAGAAAATTATTAACATACACAGGTTCACTTAAGAAGGAACATGATAAATATCAGAATAATAATAAATTATCACAACTAAATTATTCTTTCCTTTTTTTTTAGCTAATTAGTCTTTCTAATAAAAAAACCCAAATTTTCACATCTTTAGATTTTCAAAAAAATAATAATTTATCACCAAGCCATTATTGCTCATGCGACTTGT
This sequence comes from Canavalia gladiata, assembly GCA_037954105.1. Taxonomy (NCBI): domain Eukaryota; kingdom Viridiplantae; phylum Streptophyta; class Magnoliopsida; order Fabales; family Fabaceae; genus Canavalia; species Canavalia gladiata. The sequence goes on along the minus strand of CM075658.1, from coordinate 14,928,994 downwards.
GAAAATATTAGAGGATTTTAACGATTATTAACTAAATTAACTTTTTAATTTCAACCAAGCAATCAATTTTATATTTTTTTAAAAGATTAGCATACCATTAAAATTGGAGAAAAAATGGAAATATAAAATAAAATAATTACAACAAATAAAATATAACATATTAACCAAATATACAGTTATCATAACAATGTTAAAACAATAAAAGAAATTCCCATAAAATAATTCTGAAACAAATACAACGAATCTGAAAATAGGTTTATCAATTATCTTCTATTTTGTTTTGTTTGTCTTAATATTTTAATCATGTTATAGGTGTAGAATATATTGCTAGGTTTAAATCATGCTCTTTGCTCTTCGGGAAGAATATACGTACAATAAGGTAATTGGACTTCCTTAATTAAAATCTAATATAAAATATTTAAGAAATAAATCGAAATTTAAGAACTCTTATGACAAATAATAAAATTGCATGTTAATGTTTAAAAATTTTAAAATATTTGATAGTTAGGTATAATTAGAAAATTTTCACCACTAAAAAAAGGTTATAGGAAGATTTTATCCTCATCCTAAAATAACACACGATCTAAGCCATTCACATTTCTAATTTTTATTTTATGCAAAAATAGTGAACATTTGTTGTCAACCTACTTGCTCATGAGGCCATTCCTGATAGTTATGATGTTGATTGGTTGGTTCTCCACAAGGCTCTACCAGCTGTGAATCCTAAACCTTCCATACATGAGCAAAAACCATTGCTGATCTACTTCAGGAGAAGTACACTAAGAATGACTTTAAGGAAGAATGTATTCATTATCTTGAAGAGGAGATTAAGGAGTTGGAGAGGTCCTTACATCTCTCTCCCAATGCAAGATATAAGGGAGCAAATGATATGTTGGTTGAGTGTTCAATGGTGTAGACGTTCCACCAACTATGTAACTAGAGCCATTAATATATCTCTCAAATCCTTGGCCAACTTATTACACTAAAATGCATTAATTTTAATCCCCCGTTTAATGACGAGATTACTAATTTTAAAAATCTTCAATTTCAAATATTCTATACAGCACCTCCCAATCTACTAACCAATCACTCTCATTCTTATCAATTGGAAAAGTTTCCTTCATTGAATCACTTTGAAGTATGGATTTGTTCCTTGAATGTTCAAATGAGGGTCTTCACCGTCAACTAACTAATTGCATTATCAAAGCTCCTGTCATGTCTTCATTAAACTCTTCTTCTGTCTCCTCTAAAGTTGAAAACATGATAATCTTGTTACGGGCTTCAATCTTAGATGTTACTTTATTAAGATCTTCATTGTCCTTATTCACCCCCGAATTAGTGGCATTGGTACAACTCTTCATAATCCTATAGTCCACTTTCCAATATTCAATTTCTTTCAAGGTGTGCTCCCAATAGGGCATTTTTTTCTTTGTATTTCACACTTAACCTGAAGACCCTTCTAGCTCTCAAGATCCTTGGAATGCTACTTATAATCTCTCTTTTTTTAATGTAACTCCAATTCCTAAACCTAAATCTTTCGAAACTCCTTTTCTTGACTTTGAACCCTTAACAACGTGCTCTTCAAAGACTTGATACTTCTATTCCATCTTTGATTTCACCCTGAGCCTTTGTTAGGTGCTTATGGGTATTAAGAAGAATTTTAATTGGGCATGGACCTATAAAAATAGAAGATAAATTGCTAAAATTATCTTTTCATTGCATACATTAGAAAAATATTAGTAGTTAAACGTCTTCAAATCAAATTTTGTTTGATACACCACAACATTGATTCCTGACAAAGATCATCTAATAATGGCAGAAACTTGCAAGTAAGAGAAAACATAAGACAAATCAAGAAATCTTTTCAAATAGCAAAGGTTAAAAAGAAAATTTGAATCACTTAAATCTTATATATACCCAGAAGAACCAATATATTTTCATCAAGAGTAGTTAATGAGGAAAATTATGCATTATAACACCATACTAAAAATGAAAAAATGTGTTAGTAAAATCACATCATGCGTCCCACTAACATCATCAGTTAAAGACTTAAAGATCATGTTGGAGTCAAGAATCTTTTTAATAATGGATTATAAAAGTAAAAATTTCTTTGACAAATATGAGAATCACCCTCGAATGAAACCTTCTTAGAGTATGCCTCAACCTCTAAATAAAAAATAAAGGTTATGCTCAACATAATTCTGAGGAACCTTCCCAAACCTAATATGTGAAACAAATTTTGGATCACTTACTTCAAGTGCATTTATAGAGGAACTACTTATCTCTTACACATCTCCAAAGATCAATGCACTACGTTGGGGGCTCCTATTCTTGGTTCAGAATACACTTGGCTAGTGTGAACACTAAATTATGTCCGAGGATAAATTTAAAACCCAAAATAAATCATTTTGTTTTTTAGTCTAAAATCAAAAATAAGAAAAAAAAAGAATTGAAAAAGAAAGAAAAATATTTTTTTAGTTAAGAATTTAGTTAGAAAGTTAGTTGGATTAGTTAATGATGGTTAAAAATTAGTTAGAGAAAAAAGAAAAAAAATAGAAAAAGAAAAAGAAAGAAAAATAATTTTTTGGTTAAGAATTTAGTTAGAAAGTTAGTTGGATTAGTTAATGATGGTTAAGAATTAGTTAGAGAGAAAAGAAAGAAAAGAAAAAGAAAAAGAAAGAAAAATAATTTTTTAGTTAAGAATTTAGTTAGAAAGTTAGTTGGATTAGTTAATGATGGTTAAGAATTAGTTAGAGAAAAAGGAAAAAATAACAAAATAAGAATAGAAAAAGAAAAAAATAAAAATAAAGAAAATAATGAAAAGCAAACAAAAAAGAGAAAAATTAGAAAACAAAAGGGGGAAGCTTCTTTACTTCTAGAAAATTTTTCCCTTTCTTTTTTCCCTTTTCTTTTTTGAAATTTTATCTATAAATAGGGACTTTCATTTAGTTGAAGGGGGATTCTTCATTTCTAGAAAAAAATTCAGAATTTCTAAGGAGGGAGAGAGAGGAGCACTTTGAGTCATTGAAGTGGAGGTTTTAGGTTTTGGAGCACCAAAGAGACTCTTGAATTCTACATCTAAGAGGAGCTCCTCCTTGGCCTCCATGGAACCAGTTATTCATCAACTTCCAAGATGCTATCAAGTGGCATTCAAGAACGTCAATGGAGGTTAGATCTTGCTTCTATTTCGTTTAATTTTCTTGCATCTTCTCGGATTTTCGAGTTCATCTTCTTCTCTGTTTTCATTTTAATTTTTGATCGGTCAAATGATCTCAGATTTTGGTGTTTTTTGTTGCGTTCTCTTCGTATTTCTCTCTAGTTTCTGGAATGGTATAATTTGTCTAATTTGGATCTTAAATGAAGTTTTTATGGCCGAATTACTGAGGTATGTTTGTCTTGGTGCAAAAATAAACCTATGTTGTTTGGTTTGTGCATAACTTGCTCATTTCTTGTCTGATTTTTGTCAAACTTGTTTTGTTTGATTCCTATGATCTATATCTTTCAATGTTTTGGTTTTAATTTTTTATATCTCTGGAAAAATATTTTTTGAAAAATTTTGAGATTTGAATTTAAATTTTGGCGCTAAAATCTCTTGTGTCTTTGAAGTTCTTTAGTAGATCTTGTTCTTTTAACCTTGTTTAGGTATTATTTTTCATGTGTTGATCCTTCTATATGTATTTCCTTCTGATTTGTTTATGTTTGTATGTCCTCCTTTGAAAAAAATTCCTAAGAGTGCATGACCATATACATGCATCCTATATGCTAAGTCTAGCTTAAGTCATGCATGATTAAGTCATTGAACCTAAAGAGTTAAGTGTTTGCTTGAATCAAAATGAAAAAAACTTAATTCTTACCTGTGGACCTTATGACCTAAGCTGGATTGGAGACAATTGAAGAAGGAACATCAATGGAGGTTCAATCCAACCTTTTTTTTTAAATTTTCCGAAATTCATGCAAACGGGTTTTAACGCGAACGAGTAGCGTTCTCTACCGTGTCGTGTTTTAATTCGTGTGGGATCCAAATACGGCTTACGACGATTTAGGATCTCGCAAGCATGAATTTCTGAAAACCATCACTTTCAATAAAATCTTATAAAAACGTCTGTTTTTAATTTTTCAAAATTCATGTAAACGGGTTCTAACGCGAACGAGTAGTGTTCTCTACCGTGTCGTGTTTTAATTCGTGTGGGATCCAAATACGGCTTACGACGATTTAGGATCTCGCAAGCATGAATTTCTGAAAACCATCACTTTCAATAAAATCTTATAAAAAACGTCTGTTTTTAATTTTTCGAAATTCATGTAAACGGGTTCTAACGCGAACGTGTAGCGTTCTCTACCGTGTCGTGTTTTAATTCGTGTGGGATCCAAATACGGCTTACGACGATTTAGGATCTCACAAGCATGAATTTCTGAAAACCATCATTTTCAATAAATTCCTATTAAAGTGTCTGTTTTTTTCTATCTAAAATCACCCCGTATTCTTTTAGAGATCAAGTCTCTTAACCAGAACTACGTAGCCTTGAGTTTCCCATTGCACCCGGGAATACGTAGGAGCAGGATCAAGTTCTGTCAGACTATTTTTCATGAACCTATTTATTTTCTATTCTATTTTAAAGGGGATCAAGTAGTTTTCAAAATATTACACACTCAGTTTAAGGGTACCGTTCTTTCGAACGGGCGAGTAGGGTGCCTAACACCTTCCTTACTCGTAATCGACTCCCGAACCTAGATTTCTTCCTCAAGTTAGGGTTTTTCCAAATGTGTTCCCTTAAAATAAAATTTGGTGGCGGCTCCACAATCAAATTAATTCTTTTCAAGATTTAGCGAGTTCGTCGTCTTGTCGTAATTACGGTTATGACAGATGGCGACTCCGCTGGGGAATTTAGAGAGTCAAGCTCATCCAAATTGAGTGTGCCATATTGATCCCTTTCCCGTTTGTGTGCACGATCCCTTTCCTGTTTACTTGAATGATTTATTTATTTGTTATCTGTGTGGACGTTTATTTGATAACCCTAGGATAGACGAATGATAAATTGTTATATATATTTGTGCAATTTCCCCAATTGCAGGTGTCCCAAAAAGTTTGTATACCCTTCACACACTGCACATGCATGCATAGTTATGAGTGGGGCCCTGTACCCAGGTCTGAGCGAAACTCAGGAATAGAAGGGTCTAGTGGTGCCACCAGGGATGCACGTCCCGGTAGGCTATCACGAAAATCTCAGCTAGAGTGCGTCCTTTTCCAGTGTCCTGAAACCAGTAGCGTTCTCTACGGTTGCAGTCAACACTATGGAATTGGAACTTGGCTTTAGTGACCTTTATACCCCAGGATTATGACCTACCTTTGGCGAGATACATAAATTAGACATCCTAGATCCATAAGACAGGTAACCTTGGATTAGGACACGTAAAGGGTACACACTCCTATTGTAATGTTGGCATATACTAATCCATGCATATATTGCTTGTATACAATTATTTCGAATAAGGGAGCATAGTGAAAAGAGAAGTGGGAGAAAGCGATTTAAAATTAAAAAAAAAAAAGCAAAAGAAAATTAGAAACTAAAAAGGAAGGAAAAAAAGATTTGACAAATAAAAATCAGAAAATCAGGAAAATTAAAAAAAAATCTCAAACTAATGAAGAGGAAAGAATTAGAAAATTAAAAAATATATAATATAAAAAATAAAAATAATTTCTAAAATTAATGGTTTAAAATGAAAATTTGAAAATCTAACAAAACAACTTCTCATTCAAAAAGGGAGAAAATTTTGAAAAAATCCAAAGAAGAAGAAAAAAGAAAAATTTAAAGAAGCCAGAATAAATAAAGCAACAAATCATTCAAAGTGATCAACTTTCAAATCTCTAATTATTTGTGCATTCCAACATACATTCATTCATTCATCAAAGGATTTTATCGTTAAAGATCATCTCATACCTTCTTTATATTAACACACATTAATGTTTTTATCACATAATTAATTTAACAAAAAATTGAAGAAACATAATTTTTTTCATACCCAAAAAACAATTTGCAAAAAAAATATAAAAAATAAAAAATCAATCAAAAATCAAAAAAATCAAAAAAATCAAGAAATCAATTTTTGCTGGAAAAAAGTAAACCCAAATATTGGAGAGAGCATTTGATCATTCCAAAAGATGGTCAACATTTAAATCTATAAATTATTTATGCATTTCAAAACATTACATTCATTGAATAAATTTATCATCGAAAAAAGAAAAATTTTGAAAACTATCTCATATCTTTTTCATTTCATACTCATTGAAGCATTGGTATTCATGCAGTCATCAGCTTATCAAAACTAATTTCAAATTTTACAGAAAAATAAAAATTAAAGAAAGATAGTTTTCTCGGCATCCTTATAGGACTCATTCCCAATCAAAGATCATGGATGAGTTGGAAAGGCAAAATGAAGAGTTGAGAAATGAGGTGAAAACTCTGAAAGATCAAATAGTCAAACTGATGGAAGCTATCCAATCATCAAAACAGAAGGACATAAGGGTGTCCTATCCAAAGGAACCAGTTGGCCCATCATATTCTCCTGGCTACAATCCACCAAACCCTTTACCATCGACCATGCCTTCACAAACTGAGTGGGTCCACTATGGGTTCCCTCATGGGCATGCACCCCGATTCCGCCAAACACAAATCCAAACACAAAACCTACCTTCACACCCTACAGGAATCCCTCATATTACTCCAAACACTATACAACAACCTGTCCAAGCTCACCAAATAAACACTGGGGGGACGAATCCTATGTTCACCCAAGGACTTCATCCAATATACATACCTTCCCATCTTCATAATAGGCCAGGAGAGTACCCAAATGATCCTTCTAACAAAAATGCTGAAAAATGGAAAATCTTGGAAGGAAGAATCCGGGCAATCGAAGGAAGTGCTTATGATATCAAAGACGCATCTGATCTATGTCTAGTCTCAGATGTGGTTATCCCTTCGAAGTTCAAGGTTCTTGAATTCGAGAAATATCAGGGAACTGGTTGTCCGAGGAACCATTTGATCATGTATTGTAGAAGAATGACCGTCTGTGCTCATGATGACAACTTACTCATCCATTTCTTTCAAGACAGTCTGACCGGGGTAGCTGCAAATTGGTACACCCAGCTGGAACGGACATATATCCGTTCATGGAGAGACCTAGCTAATGCCTTTCTGAAGCAGTACAAATATAACCTGGAGATGGCTGCTAGCAGAACTCAACTCCAGAATATGGCCAAGAAGGGAGAGGAGACCTTCAAGCAATACGCCCAACGATGGAGGGAGTTGGCTGCTCAAGTACAACCTCCCTTGTTTGAGAAAGAACTGGTCAGTATGTTCATCGACACACTCCAAGATCCTTTCTATGACAAGATGATCGGTAGTATGACTGCTAGCTTCTCTGATGTCGTCATCATTGGAGAAAGGATCGAAGGTGGCATGTTCCGTGGAAAGATTGCGCATAAGCTTACAGGGGCAGTCAACGCTTCCATTGGATCAGGAAAGAAGAAGGCAGACAAAGCTTATAATGTGGCTTTTGGTCAAGGCTAGTACACTCCACAGGTGGCACATTATGGTCCAGCCAGTTACCAACCATCACCATACACACCCTATACACCATATCCTTATATCGCCACCACCTACCAAACACCCTACCATCCTACTTACAACTATCCAATGCAAGTACGACCACCAACACCATACACGATACAAACACAAGCCACGAGCCAAAACCCTAATCAAAGCCTGAAAAAAAGAGAAGAAGCCTATCCAATTCGACCCTATTCTGATCTCCTACACTGAGCTGCTACCTCGCTTAATTCAAAACTCGCTAGTCGCTCCTTATCCTCTAAAGCCTCAAGAACCACCATATCCTAAATGGTATGATGCAAACACTAGATGCGATTACCATGCACGGTTCATTGGTCATTCCACAGAGGATTGCCTAGCACTGAAGCGTAAAGTACAAAACTTGATTGATACAAAATGGGTGGATTTTGGGAAGCTTGCTCCTAACATTGAGAACAATCCATTGCCGAGTCATGAGAGCTCATCAACTAGCTGAGAAATAGGAGCAGCACAATGAGTTACCTTGTATAAGCTGATATACCGAGGAAATCATCCAAGATTTTTCATACTTTTCAAAATCAATCTTTTGTAAATAAATCTCAATGAGAAATATAAAATTACATTTTTCATGTTGCTTGAGCATGTACCTTACCATGTTAACTTTACTTCTTGAAACTTTCCATTTCTTTTCATCATTTAACCCACTTCTTATCCTACACCTAAACAATCAATACCTGTTGGTGACAATGTCAGTGCTGTAATAAATAATTTTGAAACGCCTGATTAATCAAACTCAAGGAGAAAAATTAAATGAGTAAGCAGAATAATCAAAATCCAACTAGAGATTTCAAATCTCCATTCAAGGAACACTTCTAGAAGAAATAACAAATGTCCCACTGGATCAAAAGTCCAAATCCAGGTAAAATTTAGAGATGCGAAGTAGATCCGCTAAATTGAAAGTCAAAACAGTTCAGGCAAGACCAATATCTGACCAGGAAAAATTCAAGGAAAAAAAATTTCAAGAAAAAGAAAAGAAAAAAAAAACCCCTGGATTAAAATCAAAATAATCCAAGAAAAAGTAGGGTTAAAATTAAAAAAAATAAATCGATGAAGTCATGATCAGAAGAGGTCTTGTTGGATTCCAAAAACAATTCAGGGAAAGTTAGGATCCAAATGAGGGCCCGCTAGGTCGAGAACCCTCGAAGACGGCCTAGGAAAAAGTTAAGGCACACAAACAAAGGCCCGCTAGGTCGAAAACCCTCAAAGGGCGGCTTAGGAAAAAGTTAGGGCATACAATCAAGAGCCCGCTAGGTCGAAAACCTGCAAAGGCGGCCTAGGCAAAAGTTAGGGCACAAAAGGCCCACTAGGTCGAGAACCCTCGAAGACGACCTAGGCAAAAGTTAGGGCACACAAACAAAGGCCCGCTAGGTCGAAAACCCTCAAAGGGCGGCTTAGGCAAAAGTTAGGGCATACAATCAAGAGCCCGCTAGGTCGAAAACCCGTAAGGGCGGCCTCAGCAAAAGTTAGGACAAACAAAAGACCTGCTGGGTTGAAAAATCAAAAGAACAACCTAGGCAAAAGTTAAGGTCAACCAAGAATCCCAGTACAATCTGACATTTCTGCATCTCATACTTTCCAAAACTGGGGCAAAATTTTTGCCACTTCTTAAGTTTGGTTAATTTGACAATCAAGATTAGGAAAAACAGCATTGGCATTTTTCACCAAAAGGTGCCATTTGGGCAATCAAACCAACATCCTTCGCCCTTTCCTTTCAAATATTCTACCTTAAACATCATTTGCAAAATTCTGCATTTCCTTCCATTAATTATCCAAGATCACTTTGCATACCTCAAAGGTACACAGGCCAAAAAGGAATGTGAAAAATGTAAAAATAAAAAGATAAATTTCGAAAGGTCATGAAAAATCAGATGAGTCCTCAACCATCACAACACGACATGATTGTTTCCCAAAAGGTCATCCTTTTACCAGCCATAATGCTATCAAGACAAAAGGAGTGTGTCTCATCCAATAATGCTGACTATTGATGGGTCTCAAAGATCCTAGAAAGAAGGTAACAAAGTTGACCAAGAAGCCAAGAGATTGAGTCAATCCAGCTCATCCTGATTTTTGGTTCCTTTCACACCAACTATAAGGTTGTCGAGAAAGAACCTATCGAAAAAATAAAAAAATAAAATCAAGAGAAACAAAAAGTTTTTCACCATCTCATGGCATGCATTCATTCCATAGCATCTATTAAATAATTATGTCGAACATTAAGAAGCAATAATCAAGTTAAAGCATCATATCCTTCTGCATTCATTCAAACATCATGATAAGCATCCGGCATCTCATAATCTATTGTCAATACTAAGTAAAACTAGGGAAAATTTCCCATATCAAAATCAAAACTGGGGTAAATTCTTGCCTACAAAAATTCAATTTGAGGTCATCCTCAAATCCTAAGTTAAGCTCAAACTGGGGCAAACGCTTGCCTACAAAAATTCAATTTGAGGTCATCCTCAAATTTTGAGTCAAGCTCAAACTGGGGCAAACGCTTGCCCACAAAAAGTCCAATTTGAGGTCATCCTCAAATTCTTAATCAATCTCAAACTGGGGCAAACGCTTGCCCACAAAAATTTCAATTTGAGGGCATCCTCGAATTTTGAGTCAAGCTCAAACTTGGGCAAATGCTTGCCAACACAAAAATCAAATTTGAGGTCATCCTCAAATTCCAAATCAAAAATCAAGTTAGGGCAAACATGCGCCCTGAAAAATTCAAGATGAAGCAAACCTCGAAGTATGAATCAAGATTCAAGTTGGGGCAAACGCTTGCCAAAGATCCCCTCAAGTTAAGGCATTCCTCGATTGCCAAAAATCTTCCAAACTAGGGCAAGATGTTTGCCCAAAGTCCCTTCAAATCAAGACACCCCTCAATTATCAAGAATTTTCTAAACTGGGGCAAAATGTTTGCCCAAGTTTCTTCAAGAGAATAATTATCAAGTGCTTAAAAAATCCTCAAGTTCAAGGTAGAATAAGTAATAAATAATTTCAAAATAATATTTTCCGAGGCAGTTGACGAAGAAGCCCATATTCCACTCCCGTGCATTCCTAAGGCACATCATATTACTTCCCACATCTGTCTCAATGGGTCATTCTTTTACTTGCACTAACAGACCATTACTTTCATGTTGCCACACCTGTCTCCACAGGTTATTCTGTCTCGGTAAGACATATCTTTTTCTGTACTCGTCTTTTTGTCTTGACAAGCCTCTCTTTTCCATACCTATCCTAATAGGTCATTCTGCGCTTTTTGTCTGGCATGACAAACCAGCTTTGTCGCTTGTCTTAACAGGATATCTTTCCTTTACCTGTCTTAACAGGTCAACCATCATTCCACCTTTTCATTGTCTGCACCAACAGATTTCATTCTCGTGCCTGCCCTAACAGGTCACTTATACTTTTTGCTTGTCTTAACAGACCATTTCTGCTTTTTGCCTGTCTTAACAGGCTGTTTTTCCTTTGCCTGTCTTCACAGGTCAATCTTATTTTTGTTTTCACATGACTTATCTTAATAAGTATGATCATTCTTGCCTTGTCTGTCTTAACAGACCATCTCTGCTACGCCTGTCTTCACAGGCCATTTCTACGTTTTTCCTGTCCTAACAGGCTTGCTTTTTCTATCAACAACAGGACCTTTTTCTACCTGTCTAAACAAGTTTCCGTCATCCCGCTTTTCCTGTTTTAACAATTTTTTTTTACCACTCTATCGTGTCTATCTTAACAGACGTCTTCCTTTCATTACGTTTTCCTTTCATCCTGTGAACAACAGGACTTTTACATTTTCATCTATCTTAACAGGTTATCACTATTCTGTTGTGCCTGTCTTAACAAGCATCTTGCTTTCATCCTGTCAACAAGAGGAATTTTACATTTTTGCCTGTCTTAACAGATTATTTTCATTTTCCTTTTCTTGTGTAGCAGACTTGCATCTTTCCTGTCATCAAACAACACTTTTTCTACATTTCACCTGTATTAAAAGGTCATTTTGCATTTATCCTGTCAAGGAGGATTTCATGTTTAAATTTTCGCATACATCCTTGTAAGCAGGATTTCATTTGCATTTATCCTGTCAAGCAGGATTTCATGTTTAAATTTCCGCATACATCCTGTAAAGCAGGATTTCATTTGCATTTACCCTGTCAATTTCTGGTCAAAGCCTATCACATCAGGTGCTGCATTTTAATTTCCTGCATTTTGGCCTATCAAGTCAGGCCCCTCATGTTTAAATTTTTGCTCAAAGCCTATCGCATCAGGCGCTGCATTTTACTTTCTGCATTCTGGCCTATCACATCAGGCCCCTCATGTTTAAATTTCTGCTCAAAGCCTATCACATCAGGCGCTGCATTTTAATTTCCTGCATTTTGGCCTATCACATCAGGCCCCTCATGTTTAAATTTTTGCTCAAAGCCTATCAAATCAGGCGCTGCATTTTACTTTCTGCATTTTGGCCTATCACATCAGGCCCGTCATGTTTAAATTTTTGCTCAAAGCCTATCACATCAGGCGCTGCATTTTACTTTCTGCATTCTAGCCTATCACATCAGGCCCCTCCTGTTTAAATTTCTGCTCAAAGCCTATCACATCAGGCGCTGGATTTTAGTTTCCTGCATTCTGGCCTATCACATCAGGCCCCTCATGTTTAAATTTCTGTTCAGCCTATCACATCAGGCGCTGCATTTTATTTTCTGCATTCTAGCCTATCACATCGGGCCCCTCATGTTTAAATTTGTGTTCAGCCTATCACATCAGGCGCTGCATTTTACTTTCTGCATTCTAGCCTATCACATCAGGCCCCTCATCTTTAAATTTCTGCTCAAAGCCTATCATATCAGGCGCTGCATTTTAGTTTCCTGCATTTTGGCCTATCACATCAGGCCCCTCACGTTTAAATTTCTGTTCAGCCTATCACATCAGGCGCTGCATTTTACTTTTTGCATTCTGGCCTATCACATCAGGCCCCTCATGTTTAAATTTGTGTTAAGCCTGGCACATCAGGCGCTGCATTTTACTTTTTGCATTCTGGCCTATCACATCAGGCCCCTCATGTTTAAATTTTTGCTCAAAGCCTATCACATCAGGCGCTGCATTTTAATTTCCTGCATTTTGGCCTATCACATCAGCCCCTCATGTTTAAATTTTTGCTCAAAGCCTATCACATCAGGCGCTGCATTTTACTTTTTGCATTCTGACCTATCACATCAGGCCCCTCATGTTTAAATTTCTGCTCAAAGCCTATCACATCAGGCGCTGCATTTTACCTTCTGCATTCTAGCCTATCACATCAGGCCCCTCATGTTTAAATTTCTGCTCAAACCCTATCACATCAGGCGCTGCATTTTAGTTTCCTGCATTCTGGCCTATCACACCAGGCCCCTCATGTTTAAATTTCTGTTCAGCCTATCACATCAGGCGCTGCATTTTATTTTCTGCATTCTAGCCTATCACATCAGGCCCCTCATGTTTAAATTTGTGTTCAGCCTATCACATCAGGCGCTGCATTTTACTTTCTGCATTCAGGCCTATCACATAAGGCCCCTCATGTTTAAATTTTTGCTCGAAGCCTATCACATCAGGCGCTGCATTTTAATTTCCTGCATTTTGGCCTATCACATCAGGCCTCTCATGTTTAAATTTCTACTCAAAGTCTATCACATTAGGCGCTGCATTTTACTTTCTGCATTCTAACCTATCACATCAGGTCCCTCATGTTTAAGTTTATGCTCAAAGCCTATCACATCAGGTGCTGCATTTTACTTTCCTGCATTTTGGCCTATCACATCTGGCCCCTCATGTTTAAATTTCTGTTCAGCCTATCACATCAGGCGCTGCATTTTACTTTCTGCATTCTGGCCTATCACATCAGGCCCCTCATGTTTAAATTTTTGTTCAAAGCCTATCACATCAAGCGCTACATTTGAATTTCCTGCATTTTGGCATATCACATCAGGCGCTGCATTTTACTTTCTGCATTTTGGCCTATCACATCAGGCCCCTCATGTTTAAATTTTTTTCTCAAAGCCTATCACATCAGGCGCTGCATTTTAGTTTCCTGCATTCTGGCCTATCACATCAGGTCCCTCATGTAAATTTCTGTTCAAAGCCTATCACATCAGGCGCTGCATTTTACTTTCTGCATTCTGACCTATCACATCAGGCCCCTCATGTTTAAATTTTTGCTCAAAGCCTATCACATCAGGCGCTGCATTTTAATTTCCTGCATTTTGGCCTATCACATCAGGCCCCTCATGTTTAAATTTCTGCTCAAAGCCTATCAAATCAGGCGCTGCATTTTACTTTCTGCATTTTGGCCTATCACATCAGGCCCGTCATGTTTAAATTTTTGCTCAAAGCCTATCACATCAGGCGCTGCATTTTACTTTCTGCATTCTGGCCTATCACATCAGATCCCTCATGTTTAAATTTTTGCTCAAAGCCTATCACATCAGGCGCTGCATTTTGATTTCCTGCATTTTGGCCTATCACATCAGGCCCCTCATGTTTAAATTTTTGCTCAAAGCCTATCACATCAGGCGCTGTATTTTACTTTCTGCATTCTGGCCTATCACATCAGGCCCCTCATGTTTAAATTTTTGCTCAAAGCCTATCACATCAGGCGCTGCATTTTAATTTCCTACATTTTGGCCTATCACATCAGGCCCCTATTGTTTAAATTTTTGCTCAAAGCCTATCACATCAGGCGCTGCATTTTACTTTCTGGATTCTGGCCTATCACATCAGGCCCCTCATGTTTAAATTTTTGCTCAAAGCCTATCACATCAGGCGCTGCATTTTAATTTCCTGCATTTTGGCCTATTACATCAGGCCCCTCATGTTTAAATTTTTGCTCAAAGCCTATCACATCAAGCGCTGCATTTTACTTTCTGCATACTAGCCTATCACATCAGGCCCCTCATGTTTAAATTTCTGCTCAAAGCCTATCACATCGGGCACTGCATTTTACTTTCTGCATTCTGGCCTATCACATCAGGCCCCTCATGTTTAAATTTTTGCTCAAAGCCTATCACATCAAGCGCTGCTTTTTAATTTTCTGTATTTTGGCCTATCACATCAGGCCCCTCATGTTTAAATTCCTACTCAAAGCCTATCACATCAGGCGCTGCATTTTAATTTCCTGCATTTTGGCCTATCACATCAGGCGCTGCATTTTACTTTCCTGCATTTTGGCCTATCACATCAGGCCCCTCATGTTTAAATTTCTGTTCAGCCTATCACATCAGGCGCTGCATTTTATTTTCTGCATTCTGGCCTATCACATCAGGCCCCTCATGTTTAAATTTCTGTTCAAAGCCTATCACATCAGGCGCTGCATTTTAGTTTCCTGCATTTTGGCCTATAACATCAGGCCCCTCATGTTTAAATTTCTGTTCAGAGCCTATCACATCAGGCGCTGAATTTTAGTTTCCTGCATTTTGGCCTATCACATCAGGCCCCTCATGTTTAAATTTCTGCTCAAAGCCTATCACATCAGGCGCAACATTTTAGTTTCTCGCATTTTGGCCTATCACATCAGGCCCCTCATGTTTAAATTCCTGTTCAAAGCCTATCACATCAGGCGCTGCATTTTAGTTTCCTGCATTTTGGCGTATCACATCAGGCCCCTCATGTTTAAATTTCTGCTCAAAGCCTATCACATCAGGCGCTGCATTTTAGTTTCCTGCATTTCTGGCCTATCACATCAGACCCTTCATGTTTAAATTCCTGTGCAGCCTATCACATTATGCACTGCATTTTAATTTCCTACATTCTGGCATATCACATAAGGTTCCGCATGTTTTAATTTCTGTCCAGCCTATCACATCAGGCACTGCATTTTAATTTTCTGCATTTTGGCCTACCGTATCAGGCCCTGCATATTTAAGCCCGCCAACTCATTACATAAGGTTTGAAAAAACTTATGCAAAATTTCCACATTTGAACTACCATCCTCCAACTTGTTAGGGCAGGCATTCCTAAGTTTTCGGTCAAGCCCGGAACTTTTCTGGTACCTCGGAAGCATCATTCAATTCCCTGACATGTTCAAGACCTCCCAATAAGGCTCGCACCCATGCCAATTTTTATCTTTTACCTCGGACATAATTTGTTCACTTCTTTACTCATTTCCTATCGTGATAATCTAGAAACTTGTTTCTTATATTATCTGGTAAGAAAATGAGTAAAGAGGGGAAAACTGTGAACACTGAATTATGTCCGAGGATAAATTTAAAACCCAAAATAAATCATTTTGTTTTTTAGTCTAAAATCAAAAAATAAGAAAAAAAAGAATTGAAAAAGAAAGAAAAATATTTTTTTAGTTAAGAATTTAGTTAGAAAGTTAGTTGGATTAGTTAATGATGGTTAAAAATTAGTTAGAGAAAAAAGAAAAAAAAGAGAAAAAGAAAAAGAAAGAAAAATAATTTTTTGGTTAAGAATTTAGTTAGAAAGTTAGTTGGATTAGTTAATGATGGTTAAGAATTAGTTAGAGAAAAAAGAAAGAAAAGAAAAAGAAAAAGAAAGAAAAATAATTTTTTAGTTAAGAATTTAGTTAGAAAGTTAGTTGGATTAGTTAATGATGGTTAAGAATTAGTTAGAGAAAAAGGAAAAAATAAGAAAATAAGAATAGAAAAAGAAAAAAAATAAAAATAAAGAAAATAATGAAAAGAAAACAAAAAAGAGAAAAATTAGAAAACAAAAGGGGAAACTTCTTTACTTCTAGAAAATTTTTCCCTTTCTTTTTTCCCTTTCCTTTTTTGAAATTTTATCTATAAATAGGGACTTTCATTTAGTTGAAGGGGGATTCTTCATTTCTAGAAAAAAATTCAGAATTTCTAAGGAGGGAGAGAGAGGAGCACTTTGAGTCATTGAAGGAGAGGTTTTAGGTTTTGGAGCACCAAAGAGACTCTTGAATTCTACATCTAAGAGGAGCTCCTCCTTAGCCTCCATAGAACCAGTTATTCATCAACTTCCAAGATGCTATCAACTGGCATTCAAGAACGTCAATGGAGGTTAGATCTTGCTTCTATTTCGTTTAATTTTCTTGCGTCTTCTCGGATTTTCGAGTTCATCTTTGTCTCTGTTTTCATTTTAATTTTTGATCGGTCAAATGATCTCCGATTTCAGTGATTTTTGTTGCGTTCTCTTCATATTTCTCTCTAGTTTCTGGAATGATATTATTTGTCTAATTTGGATCTAAAATGAAGTCTCTATGACCAGATTACTTAAGGATGTGCGTCTTGATGTGCAAATGAACTTAGCTTGTTTGATTTGTGTATACCTTGCTCATTTCTAGTTTGTTTTTTGTCAAATTTGTTTTGTTTGATTCCTATAACCTATATCTTTCAATTTTTTGGTTTTAATTTTCCAGATCTACCAAAAACTATTTCTAAAAATTCTGAGATTTGCATTCAAATTTTGGCGCCAAATTTTCGAGTTAATCTTCGTTTCTGTTTTTCGTTTTCATTTTTGATTGGTCAAACGATCTCAGATTTTGGTGCTTTTTGTTGCGTTCTCTTCTTCTTTCTCTCTAGTTTCTGGAATGGTATTATTTGTATAATTTGGATCTTAAATGAAGTTTTTATGGCCGAATTACTGAGGTATGTTTGTCCTGGTGCAAAAATGAACCTATGTTGTTTGGTTTGTGCATAACTTGCTCATTTCTTGTCTGATTTTTGTCAAACTTGTTTTGTTTGATTCCTATGATCTATATCTTTCAATTTTTTGGTTTTAATTTTTTATATCTCTGGAAAAATATTTTTTGAAAAATTTTGAGATTTGAATTTAAATTTTGGCGCCAAAATCTCTTGTGTCTTTGAAGTTCTTTAGTAGATCTTGTTCTTTTAACCTTGTTTAGGTATTATTTTTCATGTGTTGATCCTTCTATATGTATTTCCTTCTGATTTGTTTGTGTTTGTATGTCCTCCTTTGAAAAAAATTCCTAAGAGTGCATGACCATATACATGCATCCTATATGCTAAGTCTAGCTTAAGTCATGCATGATTAAGTCATTGAACCTAAAGAGTTAAGTGTTTGCTTGAATCAAAAAGAAAAAAAACTTAATTCTTACCTGTGGACCATATGACCTAAGCTGGATTGGAGACAATTGAAGAAGGAACATCAATGGAGGTTCAATCCAACCTTTTATTCCGCTTAATTTTCTTACTTCTTCTCGGATTTTCGAGTTCATATTCGTCTTTGTTTTTTTTTTTTAAATTTTCCGAAATTCATGCAAACGGGTTCTAACGCGAACGAGCAGCGTTCTCTACCGTGTCGTGTTTTAATTCGTGTGGGATCCAAATACGGCTTACGACGATTTAGGATCTCGCAAGCATGAATTTCTGAAAACCATCACTTTCAATAAAATCTTATAAAAACGTCTGCTTTTAATTTTTCAAAATTCATGTAAACGGGTTCTAACGCGAACGAGTAGTTTTCTCTACCGTGTCGTGTTTTAATTCGTGTGGGATCCAAATACGGCTTACGACGATTTAGGATCTCGCAAGCATGAATTTCTTAAAACCATCACTTTCAATAAAATCTTATAAAAAACGTCTGTTTTTAATTTTTCGAAATTCATGTAAACGGGTTCTAACGCGAACGAGTAGCGTTCTCTACCGTGTCGTGTTTTAATTTGTGTGGGATCCAAATACGGCTTACGACGATTTAGGATCTCGCAAGCATGAATTTCTGAAAACCATCACTTTCAATAAAATCTTATAAAAAACGTCTGTTTTTAATTTTTCGAAATTCATGTAAACAGGTTCTAACGCGAACGAGTAGCGTTCTCTACCGTGTCGTATTTTAATTCGGGTGGGATCCAAATACGGCTTACGACGATTTAGGATCTCGCAAGCATGAATTTATGAAAACCATAATTTTCAATAAATTCCTATTAAAGTGTCTTTTTTTTTTCTATCTAAAATCACCCCGTATTCTTTTAGAGATCAAGTCTCTTAACCAGAACTACGTAGCCTTGAGTTTTCCATTGCACCCGAGAATACGTAGGAGCAGGATCAAGTTCTGTCAGGCTATTTTTCATGAACCTATTTATTTTCTATTCTATTTTAAAGGGGATCAAGTAGTTTTCAAAATATTACACACTCAGTTTAAGGGTACCGTTCTTTCGAACGGGCCAGTAGGGTGCCTAACACATTCCTTACTCGTAATCGACTCCCGAACCTAGATTTCTTCCTCAAGTTAGGGTTTTTCCAAATGTGTTCCCTTAAAATAAAATTTGGTGGCGGCTCCACAATCAAATTAATTCTTTTCAAAATTTAGCGAGTTCGTCGTCTTGTCGTAATTACGGTTATGACAGCTAGGATCAAATTCCGTAACGGGGATACTTATGCAACCTGGGCACCAAGGTAATTGGACTTCCTCAACCAAGATCAATACAACATCCTTAGGTATCAAAGAAAAACCCTTGCACCCTCATAATAAATTATAAAACTAAATTAATTATATTATCAACGATCAAGAACTCCATAATACTAATTAACAATTTGGGATGAGTATTGAGAATTTTGTTGCTATATATGATAAGGACCATGGAGAGATTTTCCCTTCACCATGGAGTGACACACCCTCGTTGAAGTTCTATTATATAGAGTCCACACAACAAACCAAGTGTAATTTCACATATTATTAGTTTGCTAAAATAAACATTAACTTGGAAATCGAAACATCATCGCAGGTACCTACTTTTTCTAACCAAGAACCATTGAAGTGATAACTTTATCCATTCTTTTTAAAGTTTTTCAACTTAATTCATGAATCCTCTTTATTAGCACTTGTAAATTTTTAATTTTGTTTAAGGTATTGAAAAAAAATAAAAAATATAACAAAATAAAAATAAAAATAAAATAAGATAAATCTCACATCTTATAGAATTAAAAATATAATTTTTTTTGAAAATCTCACATCAAAATAATAAGACTTATATACTCTTTAAATCTTCTATATATAAAATAGAAGTGATATATTGGATAAGGAAAATTTCTCCAATCTCTCATCCTTTATATAAGAAGACACCCTTCATAAGAATTAAAAAAAAAAAAAAAAGAAGAAGAGAGATTTAAATTATAAAACTGATGTTTAGGAAAGAACAAAAGTGTAAGCTCATAGTTGTTGTTTCAAAAGAAAAATTTACAGATCATTTTACAATTTTGTCCAGATAAATATAACTAATTTTATTTTTATTATTATTATTATTATCTTTATTTTTATTTTATTGTTTATTACTTTATTCTCTTTATATTTTTTTAGATTTATTATTATTATTTTTATTATTTTATCCTCTTTATACTTGATTTATTATTATCATCTTTTTAGATTTATTATCTTTTTCTCATTAAAAGTGTTCACAAATATTTATAAATTTCTAAATTTTACGTGATGTATTTTAATACAAATGAATAGTATTTTCTATCATTTCGTACTTTAGTTTGCACAGATTCGATGTAGGTGCAGCTTATATTTGGCTTGAATCTTATCCACACATCAGTTTTAGGAAATTTAATCTAATAAAATTTCATCTAAAATTATTTTTTTCTTTTTTTAAAAAATTCTAAATTTTTTAAAATTTACGTGACAAATTCTAATATGAACGAGTATCATTATCTACCATTCCATATTATAATTCGTATGAGTTCAGGTGCATCTTATGTTTGGCCTAAACCTGGTGTACATGCGGATTTTAGGAGATTTAATCTAATAAAATTCCATCTAAAATTATTTCCTCATTTTGTTTAAAAATTCTAAATTTTCTAAAAACTTATATGACGAATTCTAATATGAACGAGTAACATTCTTTACTATTTTATATTTTAATTCATATAGGTTCCGGTGCAACTTACATTTGACTTGAAGACCTTGTGTATATGTAAGTTTTAGAAAATTATATTTAATAAAATTTTATTTAAAAATTATCTTTGGATGTTTTAAAATTCTAAATTTCCTAGAAAGTTACATCACAAATTTGATCTAATACAAATGAGTAGGATTCTCTGTTGTTTTGTATTTTAATTTATATAGATTCAGGTGCAACTTACATTTTCACTTGAACCCTTTGTACACATGAGTTTTAAGAAATTATATTTAATAAAATTCCATCTAAAAATTATCTCCACATATTTTAAAATTCTAAATTTTCTAAAAATTTACGTGACAGATTCTAATACGAACAAATAGTTTTTTTTACTGTTCTGTATTTTAATTTGTACATATTTAGGTGCAGTCTACGTTTGGCTTGGACCCTATTCACGCATAAGTTTTAGAAAATTATATTTAATAAAATTTCATCTAAAAATTATTTTCGCATGTTTTAAAGTTTTAAATCTTCTAAAATCTTACGTGATGAATTCTAATTGACCTTCTAAAATCTTAAAGTTTTCAATATCTTTAAAAAATCTTTTAACTTTCTGAAAATTTATGTAATGGACAAGTAGCCTCTTCTATCGTTAAATGTTTTGAACTACACAGTCTCGGTGCATACTTGGACCTTGTGCATAAAATTTTACAAATTTTTAATTCTCTAAATTTCTTTTTTATAGATCAAGTTTCTTAATTAAAACTACGTAATCTTGAGTTTTTTACTACACCAGAAAATACGTAAGAGTAGGATTTACTTCTGTCAAACTATTTTCAACCAACCTATTTATTTCTATTCTATTTAAGAGATTAAATTATTTCAAGATATCAAAATCACACACTCAATCTAAGAGTACTTTTTTTTCGGAACGGATGAATAGGATGCTAATACCTTCCCAACTCACAATCGACTTTTGAACCTAAAACTCTTTTTCTATTAGAATTTTTTTAAACATTTTTTTAAATTAAAACTTGGTGACAACTCTATAATCAAATAAATTCTTTTTAAATTTTAGTGAGTTCGTCATTTTGTTGTAATTTTAATTAAGACAGCATCAAATAAAGTTGTAACATTAGTTATAAAATTAAAAATAAAAATATTAATAATACATTTTGATTTAACTGTTAATAAATTTTTAACTATTTTTTAAAAAATATTTATTAAATTTTGTGTCAATAGTTTTCGGACAACTTCAAGAAAAGTTATTTTAAAATAATTTTAGTGAAAATGGCTTAAAAATAAACAATTGCTGCAACTAAGTTGTAAGATTAAAGTTATTAATATAAAAGAGGGTGAGATTTGCGTTGAAAAGAAAGACTTTCTCGTACAAGTCACTATTGCATATTAAAAAATGGAATCCATGAATGAATTTGAATAAGGGTGCACAAATTAAATAAACCATTTTCAATTGGTTAAATCAATCCGAAAAATCAAAACTATTTTTTTTATTATGGTTTGGTTCTGTTTTTAATTTCTATTGTTAAAACTAAACCACACTTATAATATATTTATGTTTATATTATATTATTATATAGGAGTCATTTTTTCTTTTCTTATCTATTTATGCTCTTGCCTCCATTTTTCTTCAGTTTCCTTTCCTTTACACATGTTAAAGAATTCTACAATTTTTTACAAGTTCATCCGTCTGATTAATATATCTTATCTAAGTATTTGTCCCCCAACAAATTTATTTTGATTTTTATCTTACCAAATTATTCCTATCTAATCTAAATTAAAACCATATAAAATTAAATAAAAAAATAAAAAATGAAACAAACTGAATTATAAACTATTAGTTTAGTTGAATTTAATTTTAGTATCAAATTCAAATCAGATCAAACCAAACTACATATCATTTTGATGTTTGATTTCAAGGACCTCTAATGTAAAAATTAGACTAAATCAAATGATATTTGATTTCAACGACATTTAACCTTTAATGTAAAAATTAAACTAAAATCAAATTATGAACATGCTTATTTGACATGAGCAACCAGATAGGGTGTATACATCTCAAACGATGATAGGAAGTTGTTGGATGTCTTTTTTTTGTCGGTCTTGTAATTCCATGATAGATTTTTCACTCCTATGTGTATGTCCGGGGAGGGAAATATGTTTAGAGTAGAGAATATATACTGCACCAGGTGATGTGGAATTAACTTTAAATGCCTATTCTTTATTAAAAAAATCACACATATAAATAATAACATATATACTTACATATAAATAATTGTAAATTATTGAATTTTTTTTAAATTATTAATTATTAAATAAAAAATATAGATAAATTTACGATCCAATCTTTTCTTCTGTAGGAAATTTACTTCACCTACTTTTTGAATACAAGGAGATGTACAAAACGTCCACGAGCATTTAAGGATAGGGTCACATCACTGAATCATAACCTTGCAATTGTCCAACCATTGACTTCCATACTCATTGTGACGTATGGCGTTTGAAGAGATTAAAAAAGGGATGTTTACGGGTGGAGATGAGATTCTAGTGTGTGTTGTGGTTGGAGGAAATGAGAAAACAATTGATTAATGGATCAAGGAAATAGAGAACAATTCGAGTCAGAGGAGATGAAAAAAATACTAGTCAGAAATGAAATGACCGTGAAAAAATAAGTTATAAAGTTGTTTTTTGTAAATTAAATTAAATTAAATTTATTGAATTTTTTTTAATCTAAATTATTTCATAAAATTTATTTAAAATAAATTTAATACATTTTCTTAAAATTGAAATTTTTCTATTTTTCTATATCATATCACTAGTTATACTGTATTTTTTTCTCTCTTTTTTTCTTTAACTCTGTTGTATAAATTGTTATTTCTACTTGTATAGGGTTGTCTGAGTTATCCCATAGAATAAATAACTCAACTCTAGATAAACTGACAAAATTTGAAATGAAAAATGAGTGAAAGTTTCGATACAATATCTTAACCTCATTAGTCCATTTAAAGTAATATTATTTATCTCATAGGATAACTTGATGAACCCCTATTTGTATTATTTCTCTTTTGTTTATACAATCTTTCTTTAGTTGTATGCAATATTTATTGTTCAATAATTATAAATTTTTCTACCTTTCATTTCTACAAATTTTCTTAATTATTAAATGGAAAAAATTAATATTTTTTGCATTTTAAAATAATAAATATATAAAATTTTTATTTAATGATTATTTTATAAGGTAATATGAAAAAATATAAAAAGATATAAAAAGAAAAAAAAACTATTAATATTCAAATTTTATACGTTTGCAAAAACATAAATTTGAAAATAAAATTTACAAAAAATATAGAGGATATAAATAGCAAAAAAAAAGTGTGAAAAAGAATATTCCTTTAATATCTTTATCCTCTACTTCACTTTTTTTTTTCATCTTTTATTCCCCTCCAATGCTACTTGTTAAATTTTTAATCCTATATAAGTTAACATATATACATATTTAATCATACTCATATGAATTAAGTAATAAAAATTTTAGAACATTTGTTAATTTAATTTGCATGCGGTTAAGTTTGTTATTGGACATATTGTTTTAGAAGGATTTTTGTTATTGAGTTATTATAAGCGTAAAAGTTATGTTAGATTTATAAACCATTGATGAATTTTTCACTTTGAATAGGTTAACCTACATCATCATCATCACAATATAAATCTCTGGTTCTCATTTGCTTGTATTTAATTTGTGATTACCTTATGACACCATTAAATTTTATTGTACGTGTTAGGAATGAGAATGAAGACGACTTCACTCTTCCATGCTCTAATTCTTACATCGAACTATTATATTCTTCATCGGTATTAACTATTTTGTTGTAAGGTAAATTCTATATGATGAAATCTAGTCTTATCATTTCAAGTTTTCCAACAAGTTGTTTCGCATTTTACTAATTTTCTCATTGGCCATTTCTTTATAATCAAGGAGAGGATGATGGGAAAAGCTGTGCAATGCTCCATGCAAAATTGACCGTGTCCTATATTTAACGCGAGTCTCAGCGTTTTTTTTTTTCTTATGTCATCTGAATATTTTTCACCATGGAAAAATTTTTTCACACCTTTTTTTCTCTTACCCGCACCTCCCTTTTTTTTAAAAGAATTGTTTTCAAAAGTATCCTTCGGACAATGTATAACATATTAACTTCAAAAGTTAATTTTTAAAAATGTTATTTGTACACTTTCAAAAATTAATTTTTAAAAATATATTTAATATTTGTGTAAATAATGATCTTGGAAAATAATTTTCAAAAATATATTTTTAAAGTGTATAAAATTAATTTTTTAAAGTTTATAAAATAAAAAATTAGTTTCCGGAAATATTATTTTATATGTGTAAATGTTTTCAAAAAATAATTTCCGAAATATGAAAAAACAAGGATGTGCTAAAGGATATGTAAATGGTGTTATCCAACAGGCCCATTGATTTTTTAAATATAGGTGTTGTTGGGCTTCGAGTTAGTTACGAAAGTGGGCGCCGAAAGATTTGATTGAAGTAATGTCCGAACTTATTTCTACTTTGAACAAAAATAAAATACATATATGTTATTTTTTTTCTTTTTTTTTTCATTCTTTGTTGAATTTGAACCATAAATAACTACATCTTAGATATTTTATATTAAATATTAAGATAACTTTATTTTACTCTTTTAATTTAAAAAATAAAATAAAATAAAATATTCTAAATATTGTATCTAAAAGATTTTTAAATATAAAATAAATCAATAAATATATATTTATTATTTAATAAAATAAAATGATTCAGAATCAAATTACACTAAATATAAAATATTCAAACTTAATAAAATAATATATTCAATAAATTTTATAAAAAAAATATGTCAATTTAATAATTAATTCATATCATATTATTACGATGATAATGCGTATTAAACTTTATACAAGTTAAACTTTCATAATAATATAATACAACAATACTTATATATTTATATTTTTATATAATATATTATACATTAAAATAAGATGATAGAATATTAATTATTTTTAAGTTAGGTAAAATTTTGTACTTTTAATTTAATGATTAAATTAAAAAATTATATTTTGATAAAAATATTCTTTTTTTTACCAAATTTAACATATTATATCATTTAATTTTAATTCTAATAAAATGAAATGTATATATTTTTTGAATTTTGAATAATTATATAAATTAATTTATTTTTTAACAGTGATTTTTGTATGCATTTTATATATAAAGTGCAGGTAGCTAAACAACATAATCAAACACTTATATAATAAAACTATCATATGCAACCGTATATCATAAGCGTAATTATAAAAATTATTAAAATAAATTATAAATAGATTATAAAAAAAGTTATCAATTACTTTTATAAGTTGAAATAAATTTCTTATTTTTTAAGTATGCCGCTTAATTTATATATACTTGTATGCAAAGTAGTGTAAAAAATAAAAAGAAACAGTGCCATTTAAATTTATATTGATAATTTATCATACTATTTTTGTACTATGAAAATTTTTATATTGTTTAGGTTTATGCCTCTTATTTTATTTTTATTAACAATTGCAATTCAATCTTAATTACAATTTGATAGCATCTCTTTCGATGTTTTTTTTAAAAAAAATACTTTTTAAATTTGTAGCTATAATTAGGCCATATATATAAGTTATTATTTTTAAAATATCCTTACATATTTCAGAAATTTACTATAAACTTATAGAAACTCAATATTAACCGCCAATAATAATAATAACAACATTTAAAGATTGTGGTTTGTTTTACGTAACAATTATATTGTTGATTCCTTTTGAATAATTATAAAAATTGTATATACCAACAAATGATTACTTATACAAAATACAGCTTTATAAAAATTTATCCTACAATCAATTTGATAGCAAAGGTGATACTAGAAGTAACATAAGGCAATGAGAATATTATTGTTAATAATTTAATAAAACATCTATTAAAATTGGATTAGGCTGTTTGTGTGTAGAAAAATTGCATGGCGGGCAACATCACCTATCTTTATTACTTTGTACTCATCCTTTTTCACATGATAAGCCACAACCACATTGCTAACTTGAACATAGACACTGATAACCAAAACATCAGAATCTAGCCAAAGTAGAGGTACTGAAATTTTTTTCCTTAATGGGCTTTCTATAGAAAACCTTATACTCTTAACCTTGACCCATTCACTCCTATGCAAATCCTTCAATTTCCATACCTTCATCTCCACATCCTTCCCACAATTCATGCAACAAATTTCCTTTCCAATCTGCACAAGTGTCCAATACTGACCATGACATTCTATTGGAACCTTCAAACGGTAAGCAATCTCTTCATGAACATCAATTGCAAGAACAAATGGATCATTAATCCATGATGAATTAGTCCAATAAATTACCCCATCAGCAGATAAAGATTGCACATATGATAAGTATGATTCAGGGTCACATTTTGCATAGGCCATATTAATTTTTCTCCATGACATTCCTTTACCTACTGTTAGCACATACCAATTATACAATCCATTGGAGTCTCTACCAAGGCTAACCACTTTAATTTCACCAGTGGAGGAAGCTCTGGCAATGTTGTTGCAGTGACTACACAGCTTGCAGATTGAAGGGAGAGTGGGAAGTTTCAACACTTGCATTGTGACAGGATTTGCAACATACAAGTCCATAACAGAAGCTGATTTGTTGATCAATAACACACCATCTGAACTGCCTCTAATTTTCCCTGGAAAATTGAAATTTAACTGAGTCTCTTTAAGTTCCCAATCTCTTGCATCAATGGATTGAACTTTACATTGGCCATTACCATCTTGGATGAGGAAGCCACATTGTGAGTGAAGTAGGTGTGACTTTTTGAAGCAAGGGAGTGATAATATTTCAGCCCATGTTTTGCAGACAAACCTGCCAGAGTTGTGAAGAAATTGAGCTGGGAGGCTTTTAAGAATTTTGGCAACAACATCATTAGGAAGAGAATCAAATGATGATAACTCATCTCCATCATTTGTTTCAGAATTAGCAACTATTGATGGCTTTAAAATTCTCCTTTGGGCCATGTCCTTCCACTGTCAAAACCACTCTTACCTGTGAATATATGAAGCTTAATTCAGGAGTCTTGTTCACTGCAAAATAAACAATTGCAACCAGAATAAGATTCGGACACATGCAATTGCCTTGCCTTGCCTTTGCTTGAAAGAAATTCTAGGTATATAGCATAAACTAGGTTTTCATACTTCACTTTGTTGGGATTACTTTCTGCCAATGGTTCAAACTAAAATATATAATGAGTGTTATTACGCACAGAACATACACCAAAACTCATGGCTAAAATGAATTTGGAGAAATCTTTAACTTTTCCCCTCTGCTTCCTTTTCCTTCTTTAGACGTTCTTTAATCACTCAAAGAGGTGAGAAACAGACACTTGACATGAGACTTCACTTTCAAAATATGCTTTTAAATTGTGATCATGACCTTTTCCAAACATTGGACATGTTGATGTATTTCCCTAGAAGTAATCTTTTTCTATGGAATCTTTTAACCACTTCAAAACAAAACAAAAAATGTTGAATTAACTTTTGTTGATATAATTTTTGTTTAACAAAGTTTAATATATTAGTATAATTTTGTAAATCTATACTAAAAATATAATATATTGTATAATTAAATAATTTTATTAATACAGACATTTGATATATTATCAGTATAATATTAATGTGTCTACACTGACATAAATTTTAGTAGACAAAAGATATATTAACGGAGGTAATCGTATTGCTTGATTTTCTTTTTGTCAATTAAGAAATAACTTCTTTATTTTTTTGTAGTGAACGGAATCCTTCTAGAACGATAGCTGAGACCAGGACAAGCCAAGGGGAGTGAGAGAACATTGGAATGTTGACTATAGAAGATTGCAGTTTTACAGAAATACAGAATATATTCGCCAAAGTGTAGAAGGAAAATGACAAAACAATATTTCCGTGTGAATGAGCGAGACTTAAAAACCAATATTTTATACAATTTTGAACATGTATAACTTCATAATCAATATTTTCTTGTATTCGTTGAAATTGTTCAAAGTTCAGGCCATCAGAATGGCACTGCGCTAAACAGAGAAGAAGGGACAGGTGAATTGTTATGCGCCAGAGAATATATACAACACGAGGACTGAAATATACATCCTAATGTACCTGATTAGGAAGGCCAATAAGCATTGCAAAGTGCAAACATTCGCTTACTCAGGCATTTTGTAGTTGTCTAAAGCTTGCAAAATTAGGAATTGTTGCAGTTTAAGTTTCAGAACCAAATCAAGATTGAAGGACCATGCATTCAATTCGGGTGCTGCTTCACATATTACATCTTCATTTAATATACTTAGGGGAAGGGAGATTTCATTAGTGCAAAAGATGACATGTGTCACAACATAATAAGAAAGAAGGGATAAGTTTGTTCATATAATTTATGCTAGAATTTCTTCATTTAACACCTCTTTTAAATGGTTATGATTAAATTTTATCAATTCATTTATTAAATTAATAAATTTTAATATATATTATTTTTATAAAATTTTATAAATTTTATAAAAATTTAATATTTTATTTCAACAGATAATATATCTGTTTTAATATACATTAATTTAAATTTATACAATAAAATTTATTAATTTAATTATTTTAAAAAATTATTTAATATAATATCTTTAACATGAGTTAATGCTAAAATACCTTATCTTTTAATAAAATTTGATGAAGCATGGCATGTAACAAAAGCATAAGTTTTTAATATTAGAGAATCTTCATCATTGATTAATAATTGTTGGGATACAAAGCAATGCACATTCAAGATTTGAGCATGCATGATATGAATGCATCTATATAAAATATGCCCGTGCACAATGAGTTGGAAAGTGGGGGAAAAGGTAGCACTTAATTAGCACCATATAGGAAGGATGGTGTCGTTTTCTTTACTTTATTTCCTCCTCTTTTCTTCTTTTCCTTTTCGCCAGAGTAAAAAACAGCAAACAGGTCACTCTCGAAATTCGAAAGCAACATGAATGCTAGATCAGGAATTTTATAGAGCACACGCTAGTTAAAGCCTGTCATGTACACAATAGAGTTTAATTGCATAATGACAGAGGGTAGTAGGTTAGAGCGATGAACTCACAAATGTATATCAACGGAATCAAACGTGACATTAAAGAAAGAAAAAGCTCCTATTTGAATAAAAATAACAAAAGAATGTTTAAGGGGAAAAGAATGTTGAGCATTTTATAATGGTTATGTTGTTAAAAAATTTGACGTTTCTTAAAGAGAGATGTGTGATCCCATTGTGTTTAAGGATTTGTATATTTATATTGTAATTTCTAAATACATAACAGTTTTTTCTTGTTGAACGACACTAATAAGTGAGTAAATTTAACTTTTCGAAATTAAATTCATAACATAAAAAATAATGATATAATAATATTGTAATAGTTTTTAAATAATAAAAAATAAAGTCATAATAAATATTTAATAATAATAAAATAATTAATTTGTAAATTAAATATGAAATTTAATTAATTTTAATTCTATATATTTAAAACTAAAATAATTATCATAGTTTAATTATAATGTATAA
This sequence comes from Canavalia gladiata, assembly GCA_037954105.1. Taxonomy (NCBI): domain Eukaryota; kingdom Viridiplantae; phylum Streptophyta; class Magnoliopsida; order Fabales; family Fabaceae; genus Canavalia; species Canavalia gladiata. The sequence goes on along the minus strand of CM075658.1, from coordinate 14,898,865 downwards.
AATTAATAATAATAATTAACTGTGTGATTTAAAACTTTTTAAAATACATAATTTTTATAGTTTTACGTAATTAATTCTAAATATTTAAAAAATTAATAACAACAATAATATTTAATTGTATGATTTAAAACCTTTTTAAAATACATATTTTTTATAAGTTTTTACATATTTTAAAAAATTTAAATTTTTTAACAAATCATACATAAAATTTTTTACTAAACTAAATCATAAATGTAAATATATCGTCCAATATCTTTTAGATTATAAATCAAATTTTACATATATATATATATATAAAAGCATAATTTACAATATTAAAAACAATTTTTATAGACCAAAACTACTTTGGTATAAGATGAAGACTTACCTGACACAATACATTTCACAACTTTTATTATTATTATTATTATTATTATTCATAAATAAATCATAATATTTGCTAAAGATTTAGCTATCACAAATCATTTCATAATTTTTATTATTATCATTATTTTGCATAAATAAATTATAATGTTCGATAATTAATGAATGTTTTAAATATTGTACATTGATTAATATAAAAAATTTTAATTGATACTTCTATATGTGACTTTATTACAAGTATATTATATATTTGTATACATCATTTTGTAAAGGATAATATAAACATTAAAAATAATAAGTTTAATCTTTTATTTAATATTGTCTAATATTTTCACACCACATTAATAAGAATTAATATTGATATAGAAAGATCAATAATAATTAGTTATTACTCATAAGAATATTTTCATAAAATTTTCAATCACAAATATTGTGTTTCCATTATTGTTAATTTTATTATTAGTCGAAGTTTCATTTCTTGATGTTTTATAAATAATTTTCTTCTTAAAGAATGATCAAAGGATCAATCAAATTCATTTATGATCTTACAAAGTCGCTGAAAATAATTCCATTTTCTAATAATTGTTTTATTATATCATATTTTAAATGATTTTTATTATTGTAAAAATTATTATTTTTTAATTATTATGCTAATTTGTCACCGTACATAGTCATTAAAAGTGTTAACTTTATTTCAAAAGAAATATTTATTAAGAAATTTTTCATTCTTATTATCTGTTAGTTTTAGGATAATAAACTCACTCCAACTTTATAATAGATTTTACAATGTTTATCTGTGTAAATATATAATTATTAGTAAATTTTATTTTATTTGAATATAAAATTCATTTTTGCAACATTATATTTTTGTAATACAACTAAAAATCTACTACCAAAAACATCATAAATTAATGATACCTCTCAACTTATGTTATACGTTGGAGTTGACAATGAAGTTTTTAATAATTTAGACATACTTCTATAAAAAAATAAGATTACCTATATTATTTTTTATTAAATATCAACATTATAAAATATTTTTAATAATATAATTTTAAAATATTTAATTTTTAATAAATTTTAGTAATATATTTGTAATAATATTAAACCATTACACTTTTTTATAATTATAAAAAAAATAATTTAAAATTTTATTTACTTCAATAATACAAATAGCATGCAACAAACTCGTTAAATATTTCATTAATTACATGCATAAAAAAATCTTATTTTTTTAATATAATATAATAATTAAATATACAATTTCAACTTCAACATTCTTAATAAACTAAAAATTATAAAATAAAATATAAACAAATATATACCTTAACTACAAGTTAGAGTAATTATAAAATAATTAATAAATAATTTATAATGATCACATTTAACTATACCAATAACATATAAAAATTATGTATTTTTTTATATTTAAAATATTTATATTTAATATTACAATCAAACATATTTTGTAAGATTTATTAACACTTCATACTTTGTAAAAAACAAAACATAAATTTATTAATTAATCATTATAATAATATCGTTTTTATGATTTTAACAAGAAAACAGGTCTTTAATTTTCTTCAATTAAGTATTAACATCATAAGAGATATTTAATATTTATTATTTATTATTTATTATTTACAAGAAAATATTTATTATTTTTATTTATATTTTATTTATAAAAATATCACATTATTTTTATTTTATTTTTTTAATATTTTATAAAAAATTAAAAATTAAAAATTTATTTTTACTTTTAGTATAAAATTTTAAAAATAAAAAATAAAAACAAAAAATATTTTTACAAACTAAATACCACTTTACCTTGCTATCATAGTTTGATTAGTCCATCTCTTGATGGCACATTTTATTAGTGACAATCGATCACTATTCATCTTTGAACTTTATAAGAGGTGTTAAAATAAATTGGTTCGAATCCGCACATAAAATATAACCTTTAAATTTTAATCTCAAATTAAATTCAAATTTTTTTAATCAATTCAATTAAAGTAGATCTTGTATAAAATCCGAAAAATATTAGGATTAGATATCAATTTAGAAATTCAAATTAAATCGATTTTTTTTTCTCAATTTGTTATAACCTATAGTTTGCATCGAACCGACTTAATATGGATCAGGTAGCCCATTTTGATAGTGCTACAAATTGCAGCCTTGATAGGGATGTAGAGAATCGTACAATGGTTGTCATTGTGCTGTGGTCCAAAGTCTTCCATATATTTGTTAAGCATAGGTTGATGTCATTAAGCTACTTGTTGTCTCTGAGTGTTTGCCATGAGAATGGTGGTGTTAGCTTCACTACTTTTCCTCTAATGTCATGGTGGCTGGAGGCTGGAGTGGTAGAGATGGAGTTAGTAAGAATTGGGATAAGTCAAAGTGTATGACCTTAACCAATATCTAAACTCCTTAGTGCACCTTAATTGCTTTTCATGAACAAAAACAGTCATAGATTTATTTATTGAGGGTGGTTTTCGTCGGATAAAAAAAAAATGAATAGTATCGAGCATAATTCAACCTAAAATATTAAGAATATAAATGTTATTTATATTTCTAAAATATACAAAAAATCGTAGTGATATATTATGTTTTTGTCGTGATTAGGTATAAACTGCTGAGTAAATAATTAAATTAATGACAATAAATAGTAATTCAACAGTAAGCAAATTTGCTCTTCCGTTCTGCGACCAAACACTATAAAAAAATAATAATTGTATAATGAGATAAATATTTTTAACTGATCGCAGCCTTTGAGACTGTCTTTTTGTGCACTTCTCTACGTCTATGTGATAGAAGCAGTGTCCGCATTGATGAATAAGAATGTAAATGGTATGGTATTCGGACTATGTTTTCAACGAAACTTCCTAATTTTTTATGTCTGCACTCTGCGGTGATATTTTCCTTTATCATTATACAAACAAATTGATATTTATTAACGTTCTTTAATGTTGGATTAAGTTATATTAGTATAAATTTTTAACAAAAAGTAAATTATTAATATAAATATTATGAGTTATATTAATACTAAGATACATTATATTAAAAAAATAATTTTATTAATACAAAATATTAATATATACTTAATATACTAAATATACAGTACCCCATTTTTAATATAAACTTATAAAAATTATATATTAAATTAATTTATTTGAATAAAGTTTATATAACAAAGGCTATCTTTTTTGAGAAGATATAACAAAGACTATCTTAATAATGGATAAATTTTCATTTTTTAATAAACAATTTTTTTTTTGTGTATATATCATTCTGATAAATGATTTTTTACAATAATTTTGGGATAATATTTTTTATTTAGTTTTTACGAAATAATTTTGAGATATATATTTAAAAAGTAAAAATAAAATAAATAAAAAACTAAGTATATACGATATTAAATATGATATTCTAACTTTGATTATCTATTTTCAACATTGTTATTTCCTGCATACTTTTTTGTACTATAATTTCCTACGCACTTTAGACTAGTTTGAAAAATACAGTGATGCTGTAGCGACTTTGAGTAACTTATCAGCGATTATATATCATGTGTACGCAGTAGTTATTGAACATGTAAGTAAGTCAATTCACGTCGTCTTTGAATGGTAAAAGAGTCCACTCGGAACTTCCAGGTGTCTTACTTTGAAATTGACAGTTTGAAAATAATTTTAAAATGCAATCTATCATTAAATTAATGAAGGCACTGTAACAAAAAGATTAATAAGAATATTTATTTATAGTTATGGACTTAAATATTAAATTAAATAGATAATAATTAAAAAAATTTAAATGTTAAAGTTTTTTTTAATTAAGATTGTCAAATGACGTTTCGATAATAAATTCTTTTAATATCGTTATTTTATTTTTTATTAAATTTTGATTTACTTTACCTGTATGTTTCATGATTTTTTATATGTTTCTAACTTTTCAAATTTTAGCGTTCAAAACATTTTGTAGATAATTCTAAAGTTTAATTTTAAATAAACAATAATTATAATATAGTTTCATATAATTCTTTTGATTATTATTTTTATTATATTTACAAATTCTATTATTATTTAAACTTTTACACGTAATATCTAACTTTCTCATTAATTTTTTTTTAAAAGTTATTAAAAAAATTTAAGATGGTAAATTAAAATAATAAAATTTTAAAAATTTTAAAATATGAAAACTAAAAAAATATAGATACATGCTTATAAATAAAAAATTGATAATCTTTTAATAAAATAATCATTTAAAATTGTTTCAAAAATTCAAGCAATAATTTTATTAACAATTTTATACTATTTATAATACATTGATATATGTAAATAAATATTGTACATGCTCAAATACTAGTTATGTAATATACTATTTTAATTATTTCACTGCTTATTTTAATTTTTACCAAAATATTTGACCTTTATTTACATCATTTTTATAATAAAATTTTGTTAAATATATAATAAAAATATATTTATATTGTCTTAGTATTTTATGTGATAAAAATATTTTAAAATGAGAATAAAATTAAAATATTTTTCTAAAATTTAAGAAGATAAATGGTTTGTAACAAAATAAAAAATAAAATTGATAATTACTTAAAAATAAATATATTTTAAAATTTTAAATTATGATTAAATAATTAAATATGTCATTTTATAATATTCAACTAGTTAAAAATTAATTTTATCAAATAATTTTAATTTAATCAGTTAGTATATCAAGTATTCTAGCTTTTTAGTTTTTAATTAATTTTTAGTTAATTTTTGTTTACCAAATTTTTCAAAAGTGTTCCTTTTTTCAAAATCATATATGTATTTTTTAGTAGATGTAATTAAACTTAAATCATCAAATTATTATAGTCCATAAATATTTTTTTTTGTACTTTTATCATAGTTACATATATAAGATTTAAACTCAAAATCTTTATTTGTTAAAATAGACTAACAACCATAGTTAATTTGCATGCTTAACATTATCAAACACATATCTTTATTTATTTTCAAAATAATTTAAAATAAAAATTTTATTAAAAATATAAAATTACACATTACAGTGTTTTTAATATGCATGTTTTTAGAATTGGACTGTTTTTGAATTATTAATTAAATACGCTGATAATTCTAATTAATGATTCCAAAATTAAGATGATCAAATTAAATGATATTAAAATTTTAAATAATAAATATATATAGAAAAAATATTTTAAAATAGAAACTTATTTTTTAAAAAATGTAAACTTACAAATTATAGTGTTTTTAATCATGTTTTCAAAATTGGTCAACTCTTGAATTATTAATTAAAGACACTGATAAACTAATGATTTAATAATCTAATTATTGATGCTAAAAGATGGTCAAATTAATGACAATAAAATATTAAATAATAAATTAATATACTGATATATTCGTCATAAAATACTATAATAACATAATCAATTTCAAGAATGAGTATAATAATTATAAGTTTATAACAAACTTGAAACTATTATATAATGTTTAAAATAACGTTTCCTAATTACTCTTCAAAACGAACGATACATCAAAACAACAATATCTTTATAATAAAGAGCTGGAACGACCAACTTATTGTTACATTAAATGTTATATGTTAATAATTTTATATAAAATAAATTTTTTGTTAATCTAATTGTTGAGCTATATTTATACATTACAATAATTATTTATATTAAGTTTTATCAAAATTAAATATTTATAAGTATATAATTAAATATTTTTAATTTTATATATTTTAAAAATATCTATTACGTTAATTTTGATATATATACTTAAATGGAACATTAAATAATTTTAAATCAATTTTATATTTTATAAATATGATATATATTATAAAAATATTTAACCTAAAAATTAATTTTAAGATGGTATATGCGTAACTTATATTTAGGATGAATTAATCGCTTCTTTATCTATCTATCCACACACACACACACATATATATATATATATATATATATATATATATATATATATATATATATATATATATATATATTATAAAATATAAGAATTATAATTTTAATTATTAATTTAAAATTTTTTATTAATAAATTATATTTATAAAAATTTTATTAAAAAATTAAAAAATATTTTATTATATAATTTTATTTTAATATAATTATTATTTGAATATATGTAAATATTAATTGTTGAATAATATTATAAATATTTAAATTATTTAAATTATTTAAAATATAATATATATAATTATAAATATATTATTACATAATTTAATAATTAAATTGATGAATCTTATATATTATAAAAAATTTAAAGTTGATGTATGTGTTAAATTCAAGTAATAATATATATATATATATGAAGAAAAGATAAATTTAATCTGATAATAATTCATTTTAAACTTATCTTATTTAATAATTTTTTTCAAATTTTAAATTTCATAAATTTAATTATTAAATTTTTTTATTGTGTAATTAATGTTTATAAATGTTTATTATTTTTTTAAAAATTAATATTTAATTAAATGATTCTAATTTAACATATATTAAAAAATTATATTATATGCTAAATTAAATTTTTTTAGTAAAACATCAAATCCTTTTAATTTTTTAAAATTTTATATTAAATTTAATTTATATAATAAATTTTTTAATTATATTAGATGAAATTTAATAATTTAAAATAATTATTAAATGAATAATTCTAACATAAATTAATTTTAAAATAAATTGATCTTTCCTAATATATATTATACTTTGAAGGATCTCGTTCAAAAAAATACACCAGTGTAAGATCTTCACCGGACTAACTTTATGAATTTTTGATCGGCTAAATTAACCTAATCAGTTCTTTGCACAATAATTTTTTTGAAATTAAACAAACCAGACACATAATAAATTCACCATTTTTTTTTTATCGAATCGTTCAATTCAATGTATTAATCAGTATTATTCCTTACATCTGAATATAGGATGGGAGGACAACAAGGATCTTTCGGAGAAAGCATGTTCGACCAAAAATCTGCATCACCATTGACTAAATAAACCAACTTCTGTTACGTTAGGACAAAAAAAAAAAAAAGATCACACATAATTGACCGTAACATTAAGTTTAAATTTCAAAGTATTTTATTGACTAAGGGCATATTATATAAATTCTTTTTTATTCGCATGTCTTTATTTTCCATGACACGGCTGTTTTATATTTTATATATAAACAATAAATAAATAAAATATATATATAAAGAAGTACATATTTGACGACAAATCAAAGGATATCCATGAATGGCAGTTGCTACTTGCTACTGGCAGCCATAATGTACGTCACAACATACATTTTAAACCCACTAAATGATGTTCTGGTTGCTGAGGCTAAAGCAATCGGTAAAGAGCCTCCATAATAGACTTGTTATAACTGCACCACCAACCAATATCACTGTTCAGTCTTAATGGTCACCATTCGTCTGGTTATTTTAAGAGTAGAATCAATATATTTTAATCAATTGTATGATCTTAATTTTCCGTGTTACTAGACAGTATTGTACCTTGTAAGTTGTAACAAATAAAAAAATAAATTAAAATAAAAATCTTAGTCTTGAAAATGTAGAGAGAAAAAAATCCGGGAGAGAAATTATGTGGTCCAAAGAGTGTAATGTTTAAAATATTGAAGTTGCAAGAAAACAGGGCTCTTGTGAGTTGTGACTCATGTTTCTTCCAGTTTCTGGAAACAGGCGGCCCCGTAGCAAGACCAATAGTCCTTTATCGTAAGTATCAATTGAATAAGAATATGAATCCAAAAATCTTTAATGTCTATGTATCAAACTATTTGAATTTACTAACTGAACAAATTTCCATTATCGTTACAACTTTATAAATAAATAAGATAATAGTCAAGAATAATGGCGGACTACCGTTTTTTTTTTTTCCTCTTTATGAAATGGAATTTTGGACCTTACTTGCCTCAAAATTACCAGAGGGAAAAGAATTTGGATTCTTCTTTTCTCTTTCTTTTACTTTTAAATTAATTATTTTAAATAGGTTAATAATAAAAAAGGAAATAGAAGATAAGAAAGTGAAAATAAATACTTGATAAAATATAAATAAATAAAATAAAATAAGATTAAATACCACAAACTTTCACAAATTAATCTAGGTAGTGCTTTTCTTTTAGAAATGAAATTAAAAAAAATATATGAAACCATAAGTTGAGAAAAGAGAAAGTGGTTTTAGAGGAAACACAAATAAACAGTAAACGATAGAGAGGGAGCATGTAATCTTCTGTACACAAATAATACGTATTGTTTAATTAATCAAAAGAAGATTAAAAAAATCTCATTAAACTTTCTATAAATTAAAGAAAGCTTCAATAGAAAAAGGGTTACATATTGAGAAGAAAAAACAAGATCAAATTTTTTTTATAGCGTTATGAAAAAAATGACACAATCAAAAAGAAATTTAGAGAAGCAAGAAAATTAGAGATTAAAAGAGGAAGGAATTTGAGATTAAAATAAAATAATATAATGGGTGCAAAATTAGTACAAAGGATTAAAGAACATTTTATATCCAAAAATTATTTACAAATATAATTATAATAAATATATTTATTTATATTTTAATATTTATCTTAATTAATTAATAAGGATGTATAATTATTATATAATTAATTATATAATTGAGTTAACTATTATTTTTATATAAAAATAACTATGATATTTTTTAATTGATTAAATATTTTTATAATTAATTACTGTTTGATTTACAAGCAATAATTTATTAAAAAAATATCGTAATTTTTTTATATAAAATAGTAGTTAATTTAATTATATAACTAATTAGGTAATAATTATAAAAATTTGTTAAAAGATTAACCCCTCAAATTTTAGGATATATATAGATATGGACAATTTTTTGTATATTTTTCAATCATCACTCTTTTATATTTTATTTTTAACTCAATTTATTTAATACAATCTAAATTTTAAATATAATTTTGTGTTATGTATGTCCCATTATTAATCTATCTGGTTATAAATTAATGTATACTATTTCAAACATAGTCTAAACATAAACATCAATTAGCTAGAAATAATAGAAAAAATTTGGTGTAATTAAATAAAAATAAAATGAAAAGATATAAGAAATATGAAATTTTTTTTATTTGTTAGAGAAGATTTCAACCCTCATATCTAATTTTTTATAAATAAAATTATTTTTATCACTTTCCACAAAAATAATCTATATTAGAGCTATCATTGGATTTATAATTATCATTATCACTATTATTATTACCATAAATTTTGTCTTCCTTTTTTTTTCATTTTTTTTTATCGCTATCATATTCCTTTCTCCATTTTGTCTCTATTGCTTTCCTTTTCTATGTTAGCTCTTTTGGTCACCACCAATTACTATCGCTATATGAGGTGGCTTCCATGGCCTCATTCTTTTCTCTTCTCGCCACCCTCTCCTTATCTCGCATGCGCCTCTCACCTCCTTATCCTTAGATGTCTTTCTTAATTTCTCTATCCGTGTTCAATATATTTACATTGTATTTACCTCATGTCACTATTACAATCATCAAGGTTGCATGTAAAACGATACCAGTTAACTTATTTCTTTTTACCATTGGTCTGCTTTCGTTCCTCTTTCTCCTCCATATTCTCTCAATTTGTTTTTTTCTCTTTGCTCTTGTTTAACTGCATCTACATCCTCCATAGTCATCATTTTCCTAAACCAATGTGGGCTCTTAGTGGACCACCTCAACTCCATCTCTTTCATTGTCTCACATTCCTCTTTTCTTTACCTTTCTCCCTTTTCACCACCTTGGTCGTTGTTGCAACCACTGAGATCTCCATGCATGACATTGACCTTACTTTCCTTTACTTTTCTCATTACTTATTCTATATTTCTTTCCTTTCTTTTCTTCAAATCTTTCTCATTGTCTCCATCTCTCCCTCTCCAAAATCTTTCCTCCTCAACTTGGCTGCATCCATAATAGCCTGATTCCATTCTTCCTAGTATGTTAAGTACTAATCTTAACGTAAATATAACTAAAATACCTTTATATGTTATAATTAGTAAGAAAACTTTTGTGTGTCTATTATTACCTTAAGTCTCATACTTTTCTCTAATATTTATACACCAATCTATAACATGAATGTATAATTACTCTAACTTCTTTCATTATTAAAATCAAGAGACTTCTTAATGCAATTTTGTATGCATAAAATTTTCCCTTAATTTTTTATTGAAATTATCATGTAACATGAATTTTTAGATTTTTTTTATTAATTTGTTTGTTTTAGAATTTATTATTTCTTTGAGTTTGTATTTGATAGGCAAGCTAAAGTGAAGGGAATTTGAGAAAAAAAAAACAAAGCAAAAATGAACAAAGATTAACAATTTCATAGCTCTAAGGGAAAAGAGAATCATTAGCGGTAAGTGATTATAACCAAGATCATAGTTGGATGAAAAGGATACATTGCATAACCTGCAAAGAGAATCATGAGCTGCATATGGTTATAACTATGGTCATGGTTCTCCAATTTTTAAGAGTCAAAATTGCTCTTCCTAGATAGAACCACGATCTTGGTTCAAGAAAAACTATAATGCCTTCTCCTCCTCTTTTTATGTATAAAGGAATCCAAAAAATGACATTGAGAGCCATAGGCTAAACAAAAACAAGAGGAAAGCAAATATCTTAAGATATGATTAAAGATGAAGATTATTAGGGATATGCGAATTAAGGATCACTCTTTCATTTTGACATCTTCTCATCTTTAGAGTTTTTTTTTTTTTAAATTTCCTTATTCCTGATGATGAGTGGTTGATTTTCATGATTTAGAATATAATAATATTTGTAATTTATGGATTAAGATCATACTTTAATCTTCAATTTCTATTTCTATTAATACCCATATATTTTTTATTCAATTTATGAATGTGCATAATGCTTGGTTAAATTTTAGAAATAGTCTTACTTGATTTCAAATATTGAAAAAAAGAATTGAAAGATATATTCTTATATTAGACTCTTCAAAATTAAACTTAGAATTTCAATCATGTTAGGTTTTAATCTTATGAGAAATTAAAATAAATCATCACAGAACTTAAATAGTTTGATTGAATGTAAATATCATGAAGGTAGCATCCCATACAATAAGGCTGAGATCTATTTGCGTTCTATACCATAATAACCTTCACTAGTCTGGATTTGATCATCCCTACAATATACAAATGCATGTAGATCCAAAATCATCATCATCACATTATCAAAACAATGAGGGGTATCAAGATCTAATTTTCACGAAAATAATGTGCCAACTGCAACACTCAAATCATCCTCATCATCATTATTTCATTTTTCTTAGCAAGATAAACCGAAATTGATCAATCGACATGATAATCATTTAGGATCTCATCGAGACAGTTAAGTCCGATTAGGGTAATCTTGACTACAGGAAGCAAACTCAGGTCATTGAAGATGCTTAAACCTAGCTCACGAATATCGTAGACTCGAAATTTTCCATTTCTCATGAACTATGATCTACTTCCAAGTAAACCGACCCTTAAATTTTCCAACTCCCTTATATAAGGGCTTGTAGATTATTTTCCACATTGATGATTCTTAAAACATTCTTTTATACATATGATGCATGACAATTAATTATTTTCTTCTCAAATTCAAGACTTTATTGTCGTCTTTCATTTAACATATGTATATGAACTTTACGTGAGAGTAATTTATATTAACAACATCAAAGGCAGTACATGAGATCATCAACATCAAGACACCTATTCATCTCAATCCACACATATCAATGATTGATGTAATTCAATTCTTAAACATAATTACTGTGAAATATTTATTTTCCTCCATGAGAGTAGCATGATTATATTACTTTTCTACACACCTATAAATTAGTCTTTTCTAGGTTCATAAATTAATTATCTTTGATTATAGTTGATAATTAGTTCATATTCTTTGGTCTTCCGAAGTTTTTCATAAAATAATATTCTCTCCATAAGATCTTTAGGATCTATTTTATGGTGTCTTAAGACAACACTATTGTCTATGAATTTATCAATAACATTTTATCTATAACCTTTTTATCTAATCATGCTCTTTGATCTATAACCGCCCTATTTATTATTAAAGGATATTGGATGATCTAATACATTATCACTGTTTTATCTTTTATAAATATTGGATGGTCTAAGACACTACCATCATTTTATTTGCAACAATTTTATCTACATCTTATTTAATCATGTTATCTGTTCATACGATCTAATTTGTAATTGTTTTATATGATATGAAGAAATATTTGATGATTTTAAAATATTTTATTATAGATATTTTTTTTATTGTTATTAGTGGAATGTATTTAATTTCTTGTTTTCGTTATTCTTAGATCCTAAATATCTAGAAATCATACGATGGAATTTTATTGATTAATTTTTGTTAATAATGTAATATTATGAGTTTATGTTAATAAAATAACGTACTATTTTAATAAATAATTTTTTAGCATATAATATTAATAGATATTATTAATATATCAAATGTGAAAATTACTACAATTGATTTAAAGATGAGAGCTGGAATAACTTATCTGATATTTTAATTTCAAAATTTATTATTTTAATTATAGTACACTGAAAAAATTGTATTAGAGTAAAATGTTATCCATCTGTTAATAAATACTGTTAAAAACTATACTAATTAAGAAGTAAATTTTTATTAGATAAAAATTATACTAAAAAAATTTATCTTAATACTTAACAAATTATATTTATTAGTAAACGATAATAAATTATTCTAATATTTTTATTTTATTTTACTAATTTTTAGTTCAGTGTGTTGTTTAAGAGTATGATTTGTGTCACTTTTATATATTTTATTTTATATTTTAAAAATTAAATTAATAATAAAAATATTTAAATAAAATTTTATAAATTAAAATGACAGTACACATACAAAAGTATGGTCACTCCTCTTATTTAAAAAAAAAAAAAACTTTTGACATTCAAACCAAGAAATGTGTGCGGGTAACGGTGAATAGAATTTGAACGAGGAAAGAGGAAGGAAGCTACGACGAGGAGTAGTTTCCTAAAGCTGGTGAAGGAGGTATTAATTTATTTTATAGATGGAGAATCATTGTTATAATTTTTAATAATAATAAAAAATATATTAATATATTAATTGAAAAATATTTGATAATTAAAAACTGATTTTAGTTAATTTAAAATTAAATAGGCAGCGATGGATCCTAATAATAACAAGTAATAAGTGGTTTGTAGTTTCTAGAAATTGCAGGAACTGTAGGAAAATCCGCTTCCGATGGCTATGGGATGGTACAGATGGAAAGAAGAGAGAAGAGTGGTGTTTTGGAAGAAAAGAAAAAAATAATGGTTTGAAGGAGTGTAAACAAATTTAATTTGTCATTATTTTCACGTTTGATGCTGACGCATATAGAGGTATAGTTATGTGTTTAAAAAAAATAATTTTTACATTTTGAATATGAAACATATATTTTATAGTAAATATTATTGAAAAGGAAGAAAAAAGTCTTGGTTTGAATATGGAGGTGCAGTGAAGCGCAGCCCGAGACTGAGAAGAGCATAAATATGTGAGATTATATGGTAAGGGATGCATGCAAACTGCAAAGGTTGGAAGGGAAAGTGATTGAGATAGTTAGAAAGGGAACCAGAATCAGTATTATTATGGGGATCCTTGCCATGTTTTACTATTCTCTCTTTTATATTGCTCTATTTCTCATATTCAACCTTCTGATACGATCAAGAAGGTTCAAAAATCTACCACCAGGTCCACCTTCTCTCCCCATTATTGGTGACCTTCACCATCTCAAACGCCCTCTCCATCGAACCTTCAAAGGTCTCTCAGAAAAATATGGCAACGTATTTTCCTTATGGTTTGGTTCACGCCTAGTGGTTGTGGTTTCTTCACCATCCGAATTCCAACAATGTTTTACCAAAAACGACGTCGTTTTAGCTAACAGGCCACGCTTTCTTTCTGGAAAGTATATCTTCTACAACTACACCACCTTAGGGTCCACTTCCTATGGTGAGCATTGGCGTAACCTTCGCCGTATCACTGCTTTGGATGTCCTTTCAAACCACCGAATCAACAGCTTCTCAGGAATCCGAAAGGACGAAACTCAAAGACTCATCACAAAGCTGGCTCAAGACTCATCCATCAACTTTGCTCATGTTGAACTCTCTTCCAGATTCTATGACATGACATTCAACAACATCATGAGAATGATCTCTGGAAAGAGATATTATGGAGAAGACTGTGACATGGCAGATCTTCAAGAAGCAAACCAATTTAGAGAAATGGTTTCTGAGTTGTTGCAATTGTCAGGTGCTAATAACAAGACTGATTTCTTGCCTTTACTTGGCTTTCTTGATTTTGAAAACTTGAAGAAGAGGTTGACCAATATCAGTGACAAAACCGACGCATTCTTGAAAGGACTCATTCAGGAGCATCGCATCAACAAGAAAGTCAACCAACATACAAATACCATGATTGACCATCTCCTAAGTTTGCAACAATCACAACCTGACTACTATACTGATCAAATCATTAAAGGCCTTGCTTTGGTAATTAAACAATATTAGTAATTTACCTATAATTAACTTCATTATTAAATTATTTATTTTTACTTGATTGAGTTAAGTTGCAATAATAATAATGTTGTATTAATTAATTGTAGGCTATGCTCCTTGCTGGAACCGATTCATCCGCTGTAACATTGGAGTGGTCAATGTCTTGTTTGCTGAACCATCCAGAAGTATTGAAGAAGGTGAGGAATGAATTGGATACTCACGTGGGCCAAGATCGTTTGATAGACGAGTCAGACCTTCCAAAACTCAGTTATCTTAAAAATGTTATCAATGAGACTTTGCGGTTGTATACTCCAGCTCCGTTATTGTTACCGCACTCAACTTCAGATGAGTGCATTATTGGAGGATACAAAGTTCCAAGAGACACTATAGTGTTGGTGAATGCTTGGGCCATTCATAGGGATCCTCAGTTATGGAGTGAGGCTACGAGTTTTAAGCCTGAAAGGTTTGAGAAAAAAGGAGAGATTGACAAGTTAATTGCATTTGGGATGGGAAGAAGGGCTTGTCCTGGAGAAGGTTTGGCTCTTCGTGCAATTAGTCTAACTTTGGCGTTATTGATTCAATGCTTTGATTGGAAACGTGTAGGTGATGAAAAAATTGATATGGGTGAGCAAGATGGATTCACCTTGACCAAGTTAGTTCCCCTCGAGGCCATGTGCAAATCCCGTCCGGTCATCAACAACTTCATCAAGTAACTCGCCATACTCAAATACATCATTCAAAGACATAAATATTTCTATATGTATAATAAAAGGAAATTTATTTTTGTTCTAACTAGTACAAGGAAACTGCACTGGGCCATCTATACGTGCCTATATAGTACGCACGCATTCTCGTCATATATATCAACTTTGTACAACTGAATTTTCTCAAAATAAATTCCTTTTCTCTTAATTTATTGCTTCTATTTCATCTTATTACTTGTCACAACAACCAAAAACATTCCTTAGATTATCCCCTATAATAGGAGCTTGGGTTAATAAAATAAAACAATTGCTTCATTATATGAAAAGCATATACGCTACCCTTACTAGAGAATATACAAAAATATTTCTAAAGTTTCTTTGAGGTTTTTTGATGTATTTATTCCATGTTAGTTCAAAATAAAAAGTAATTTTTAATTATGTAATGTGTATTCGAATCTTTCTTTGAAGACAAAAAATTCAATGTTATTAGAGTACAATTTTCATTCCTTAAAAGAACATATCTTTATATGGTTAGTTTATTTTTTCAACTTTTTTTAAAAAAATTAAAAATAAGAAACAAGTTATCAAATTAAGAAAAGTCATTGCAAAAAACAGGAGCAAAACTATTATAATAATATTGAATTTTCCTTTCTTTATTATCAGTTATTTTTCAATCTGTTCTCTAAAAAACAATTTGAGTACAGATAGTATTATATATATATATATATATATATATATATATATATATATATATATATATATATATATATATAGATGTTTGTGATATTTTTAATTTTATATTAGTTTCGCTATTATTTATGATAAGTATGAAAAATATTTAAGATTTAGAAAAAAAAATTCTTTGCGAGTATAATGGACATGTTTGTAAGAGTTTGTAAATTTTTCGCATAAGTCCAAGGAATCACCGGTGGTGATCGTGACATTGGTTAATATGACATGTTGTTGATACTTCAAGGTTTGTAAGCAGACTCAGACTCATATGCTAATAGGAATATTTTGTTCCAAAATATTCTTCATTTGAATCGTCAAACGAGGTCAGCAGGTCATTTTCACATGCAAAATCACCATGCTAACAGTAAAGGTGTAGTGACGTCAACTAGTTAAAAATGATAAAATTTCTAGCTATAAAATAGAATTTGATGAAATTTTCAAAGGGTTTCGTGATTCATTCTCGTTTTTCTTTAAAACAAAAAAATTAGTTTCTGGTGACGCAAACTCTTCAATGAAAGCAACCATATTCTATCCACTTTAACATCTCCAAATCAGATATATTTATTATAAATTTCTGTACAAAGTTTAAAATAAACAAAAATTACACTTAAATTTATATAATTTTTTAAATATGATATGATAGAATAAATTACACGTATATATCTAAAATTCATTACATCAAATTTAAAATAAAATATTTATTTAAATTATTTAATTTAAAAGATTATTTTTATAAAAAAATAATATATATTTTGAGGAAAGAAAAATAAAAGAATAAAAATAATATATGTATAAATAAGAGTTCCTTCCTAAACACACTCATGTAAGCATCCTTGTTAGAACTAGAGTTATTATTTTGCATATGTAATAATTTCTGTGCACCAATTCAACAAATTTTAATTAATCAACATTGCAAACAGTCATATTCTAAGTAAAAAGAATAATAAAGTATAGTAAGAACATGCAATCAGCATGAAATGAATCAAAATTTAACATATTAACACATTATTATAGTCAAAATCAAATCTACAACTCTAATTAGAATAATTGTGAAATAAAATGACAAACATGAAAAAAATAGAATTTCATAAATTTGTATACTACTCACACTCTTTTCTCTAACTTCTCATTGACAAAATAACTATCCTTTCTTTTATATGCAATAGAATACATTTCTCCTCTACTATATCTTCTTCCAGTTTCAATTTCCTGAATTAAGCATGATATTAGTTATACTAAAAGAGAAAATTTATATTTAAGGCTTTAAATATGATAAAAATGATTATTCATAAACTATACCAGCTCGCGCTTCTTTCTAGCAATTGACTTTGAGCCAAGTGTGTGAGGTATGGTTTGCTTTTGTCGATTTGCCGTATTTTTTTTTTTGCAGATATTGCCTATATAAAAAAGTAGTGAATCATACATATATTAACAAATTTATCAATAGATGACTTTTTACCATTGTTTTTTTTGACTTTGTCGATATTGCAGAAAAGAGACTCATTGATCTATTGGGATGCCATCTGGACGTGACTCAAAATTTTGTTCCCAAGTAGCATCTTCAACAACAAACTCCTTGTATAATCTACACCGATTATCTCTCCAACATTTGCTAATTTTAGACATAATGTGATCTTTCTGTTCTCCATCATTTACTTAAAACTTTTCCTACAACAAACAAAATTGAAGAATTAAAATATAGTGTACACAATTCACATAAAAATATATTCATTGAATTAGGATTAATACCTTAATAACACTATTTCAAATATGTTCCTTATATGTTGAAGGAACTTTATGCCAAGACTCATAGCTAATAGGAAACTTATTGGGATTAGCAGCAAGCTCTCCTAAATATAATCCCAAAAGACCACTGCTATCACCAATTGGTTGACCATACTCATTCCATTCCAACACTACTTTTTGATCTGAAAGAAGGTTCAAACTCAAATTCACAACTCGCAAACGATTTTCTTTAATGATCCCATTTGCATCTAATTTTTAGAATAAAAGAATTTTATAAGAAGAAAGAATTATTAGAGTAAAGATAAAATCAAACATACACAATATATATGAACCAACATACCAATCATATCAACTATCCAATATTTATGTGACTTTGTCCTAGTGGTAGCTTGAGAAATTTGGTTTTGAGGTTGAGTTTGTGTTGGTTCCATGTTTTGAACTTCAATGCTAAAATTGTGTAAGTGATCTTGAGTTATAGGCTCACTTTGTGCTGATAAGTGAGATGTAGATTGACTCATGGATGAACTAGCAATTGGAGTAGAATGAGCCTTATGACCAAACCTTTTTGTCTTAGGCATTCTTGTAAAATCAAGATGCTAATGTTATTTAATGAAACAATAATTAACAAAGAAAAATACACAAGTTATCATTGCTATAACAAATAACATAGATAAAAAAATCATATAAAAGGTTTGTAATAAATAAGAACAAATAATAACTTTTACCTATTATTATCATATAATCATATTATGATCGTCATCATCAACATTTTCATTTATGATAGAAGTTGTAAGATCATCATCCATAATAGGTCTTGCCAATTCTATACATTGAATATCATTGGTAAAAATTTGATCCAAATTATGTGATGGAAAAGATCCATTAGATACTGTCATGTCTTCATCTTCATCCATGTCATACAAGTCCCTTGGCTTTAAATGAATAGGTATACTCCAACCCTTATCCTTCTCATCATCAACATAATAAACCATTTGAGCTTCACAAGCTTTTATATGTGGCTCATCATCTTCATTTTCTTCGATGTGTATTAGTCTTGCAAAATTAATTGAGGTATAACCCAAATTATCTGTTTTGATGCCTCTAGGATTAGTGGTATTTTCCCATTTACATTTAAATAAAGTAACCTTGAATAAACCATTGTAGCTAAGCTCAATTATGTCTATTAGTTTTCCATAGTAAGGCATCCTTCCAAATCTCATCTGAGTATCATTATTACTTGAGTAACTTCTAGTACCAAAAGTACCAAAAACCCCACTATTTTGAGTTTTCAATCCCTTATCTCGTGCTAAAGTTCGAAATTTATATCCATTAATATTATATGCAGTGAATCTTGTAACTTGCATTTCAAGACCTTCAACAAGACAAAGAAGAATAACTTTATCTTCCTCATTGAGGTTGTTCGCATTTTCAAAAATCTGAATGAAAATTTATCAAATTAGAGACATTAGTATTACCAATATTCACTTCTAATAGTTGACACATTAATTATAGTTTGACTTACATGAGTGGAAAACCAACCAACAAATTCTTTATGAACCTTCTTATCTATATCATTTGCATTCCTTGTACGTCTTCTTAGTTGTGTTCGTACAATTTCTCTATAGTACCTATACATAACATTAAGTTAATAAATATAATTAAGGATAATTTTTCTAAACCACTTACATAGATATACTTATTGAAGATATTGATCAACAATAGGGAAATTGGTTAACACATGTTGGTGTGCTGGTAACCTTTCAATAGATGTAAGCTTGAAATATGCAGAACCACCAATTGGTTTTCCCAGTAGTGGGAACAATTCAATTATTCGTTTATTGGATTGCATATCATTTACATCATCATCAACACAACGAGATCGATTCCATCTTGTCTTAATGTTATCCAAATACCTTGAACAAAAAAATTAAGATTTCCTCCATTAGGTAACCTTCAGTTATAAATCCTTCTGGTCGTGCCTTATTTCACACATAGGACTTTAACAATCCTAAGTACCTAGTAAATGATGAAAAATATATGGTAAATAATAGTCCCATAAAAAATAAGTAAAAAAATCATATTTATTTACCTCTCTATAGGATACATCCATCGATAATGTACAGGACCTCCAAGCTTAGCTTCTTCAGCAAGGTGAGCAGTTAAATGGACCATGACAGTGAAGAATGAAGGAGGAAATAACATTTCCATATGACATAAAGTGATCACAATGTCATTTTGCAATTGTTCTAAAGCTGCCACACTCAAAACTTTACCACATAATTTCCTAAAGAATGAGAAAAATTCATTCAAAATTGATGTTACCTGATTAGGTAATGCTGCCCTCATGGCTAATGGTAAGAGCTGCTCCATCAATATATGACAATCATGACTTTTTAACATCCCATTTAAGTGAAGATTCTCCGCATCAATGCATCTAGAAATATTGCTTTAGTAACCATCTGGTACAATGACATTCCTTAAAGTTTTTAAGAAAACCTTCTTTCCTTGGTTGGTCAATGTATAAATAGCCAATGGATACTTTCCATTTTCATTTGCCCAAAGATCATGTCTAACACTCATGCTTTGAAGGTCTCATCGAGCAAAGATATGATCTTTTGACTTAGAACCATCATTCAACAAGGTGTAGATAATATTGCCACAAACATTCTTCTCAATATGCATGACATAGATTATGGCGCAACAAATTATGCTCCCAATATGGAAGATCAAAAAATATGTTTTTCTTCTTCCATTGTGGAGCACCATTAGGCAAAAATCGATTACTACCACGAGACCTTTTAATTCCCTCACCAATTTCAACTTTTTTACCAAAGATAACCTCAATATCCTTTACTTGTTCAAAAATTTCAGAGCTAGATAATTTTTTTGGTGGGTTATGCATTTCTTGTTCTCCATTAAATCAAACCTTATTCAATTTAAATCTGTGTCCTTGATGAAGAAAGCGACGATGATCTATAAAACACCATTTTTTACTATGGCGAAGGCGATAAGGACTACAATCAAAGTTACAAGTTGGACAAGCTAATCCTGTGTAAGTGTTCCATCCAGAAAGGGTTCTCAAACCAAGGAAGTCACTAATCGTCCACATCAAAGCTGCATGTAATTTAAACATCTCTTTTAATGAAACATCATATGCATCTACACCTTCATGCCATAACTCCTTCAACTCCTTGATTAGAGGTTGTAAGTAAACATCTATATCATTTCCTGGCATTTTTTTTTACCAAGAATTATCATTAATAGGATAAATGATGATGATTTCATACAAACCCATGGAACAGTATTATAAGGTATGAGAATAACTGGCCAGATGCTATATGTAGCGCTTAGAGTACCAAAGGGATTAAAACCATCAATAGCTAATGCAAGAAGAACATTCTGTGGTTCTGATGCAAATAAGGTGTTAGTTGAGTCAAAACTCTTCCAAGCTTAAAAATCTCTTGGATCTCTCATCATGCCATCATTATTAGGAGATGCAGCATGCAATCTCATATCCTCAGCAGTCTTTGAACACAAGAACAACCTCTTCAAACGTGGTTTTAGTGGAAAGTAACGAAGAACTTTTGCAGGAACCTTTTTCTTATTATTTCCATCATTGGACACCTCATTCTCACCATCTCTTGTCTTCGAAGGTTTCCACCTGGACTTCTGACATGTTTTGCATATATCCCTATTTTCATCCTCCCCCTAATACAACATGCAGTTATTTGGGCATGAATGTATTTTTACATAGTCTAAGCCAAGTTTGGTTATAGTTTTATTTGCCTCATAAAATGAACTTGGAATCTTTGCATGCAGAAATGCATCATGTAGTAGTTCTAGTATCATTGTCATAACTTTATCAGTCATCTTGGATAAGCATTTAATATGGTACAACTTTACAATAAAAGCAAGTTTTGAATATTTTGTGCACTGATAAGCATAGATTTCATAAATAATTATCTCTCACTTTTATCTCATTAAGACTTCTTATATGTTCAATTAAGTGATCTTTGTCATATTTTATGAGTTTGGGTTCATATGAAGTTTAATTGAATTTCTTTGCTTACCCGATTAAAATGACACTATTATAGTATTTTGAGCATAATAGGAGTTGTAGACATCCAAAAATCATGAAATCTGTCTTGAATGAAAGCTTAAAGAAGTGTCCATAGTTACAAAGCAAGAGCAGATTCTAAATGGGATGTTTAGGACTCCGAAATTATCTCAAAAGATGAGATAGTGTTGCTGACGTGGAATTTGAACAGTGTGCAAAGATCCGGCCATATCTTGAGATATAGAAGTCATATTGAGATGAAATCAACTTTGTTGGACAGCTAAGCTCCAGGGCTACAACTTTTGTTCAGAAGTCAAGCTCTAATTCGGACATGTGAACATCCGAAATTGCGGTGCAAGAAAGTCAAAATTGTTGTGCTCATTGGTGGCAAAAATTCAAAAGTGTTTTGCAATTTCAACAAAGCCCATGTGAAAGCAAGAAAAGGGTAGAAAAGTAATATCCTAGTTGGTGACTTTCTGAAGATGATGCCTCAAAAATCCTCTATAAATAGAAGGGTTTGCAAGAGGAGACACACACCATTTTGGAGATTAACTCCAATACCATTTTCTTTCTTTCTTTCTTTCTTTCTTTCTTTCTTTCTTTCTTTCTTGTTAGTTTTGCCTCCTTCATGGAAGGCTTAGGTTTTCTTTCTTGTTAGTTTGCCTCCTACATGGAAGGCTTAATTTTTCTTTATTGTTAGTTGCCTCCTACATGGAAGGCTTAGGATTTATTTGTTGTTAGTTGCCTCCTACATGGAAGGCTTAGGATTTATTTGATGTTAGTTTGCCTCTTTCTTTGTTGTTAGTTTGCCTACTTCATGGAAGGCTAGGTTCGTAGTTTCAATTCAAGGATTCAAGCTATTTTCATTTTAACTTTGAGGTCTTGATCTTTATTTACATGCTTATTAAGTGGTTTCTACTCTGCTTCACTATATTCTTCAATTTTATTCTTTAATCAAAGTTTGATCGGTTGACGTATTTTGATTAATGCATAGTTGATTTATAATTGGTTTTTGATTGGTAAATCATTTTCCAAAAGTTTGAAGAGTAGAAATTAAGTAATTTAATTGAAGGTTTTCATTTTATTACTTACTTCAACTGAATTCTGATTATAAAATTGGTTTAGATGAAAGATTAAGTGGTTACTAAATCTTGTTGATCATAATCAATTGAATTCTGAGAGGTTTCTCAGTAGAGAATTCAAGGATCATTGTAGGGGTTCCAGATGATCCTAGGTTGATAAACACAATGCATGATTTTAGTGATCAATGATTAGTTAAGAAAATAGCCTCTGAATTCCTTGGGTTGATTATTGTTAAGTCAAATAAATTTCATTCTGTATTTTGTATTTAGCATTTAATATCACATATTTACAAAACCCCCTTTTTCTAACTTTCACCTAATTTGCTTAAGAATATGAAATGGTCTTTGAGAGATGACCTAGGTTGCACCTTATACTATACCAATAGTTTGGGGGAAATCTAGAAATTATTTTTGCGCGTTTACGACGAGCGTGTCATGCACCCTTCATACAAAGGTTGTTCTCCCTCTTTCGCTAATTCATAAAAGTCCTTATCTTCAAGCCCATCTTGTAGTACCCTCTGCATCTCTCCTTCACCTTGTCCATTATGTTCATTTGATTCATTTTCATGATGCATATGAACTCCAAAAGCCTCATTGATCATGGTTTGAATTGGAATTTTATTTCCCATGGAGTCTTGTGATATAACTGGATTTGGATTTTCATTAGCCAATGAATCTCCATGCAAAAATCAAAAGGTATATCCTTGTAGGAATGCTTTACAAATAAGATGATCATACACCTCATTGCTAGTTTGTCTCTTTCTACAATTATAATGAAGACAAGGACATAATATTTTTCCATCAATAGCACTATGTTCAAAGGAAAATTTGATAAATTCCTTAACTCCTTCCTCATATCCAGGAGAATTTCGTGGCATCCTAATCCAGGACTTATCCATTGATTACAATATTATTTCTGTTTTAACAAATTTAAAACAAGTTAAAAAAGATAAAATACAGCATGATAACAATTCAACCAAACAGGTAACATACAAATTTCTATTTTCATAAACATGCATTAGTTCTAATATTTTTAAATCAAATAAAAAAACAAGCAAAGTACTTCAAGATAAACATGTAGTTTACTATTAGTTATTCTTTATTTGGAAATCAAAATATCTTTGATTGATTATTGAAATTTGAAGTGTGCCAAAATTAATGTACTAACTTTTCGAAATATGATCATAATTAATTAGAACAGGTGAGCTCCGCAAAACATTAAATCATTAATGCTCAACATATGACGTAGAAAGGTGATTCAAAACAATTGTTGTCATTTAAAATCAAGAGCAATCTATTCGTACTTTATTGCTAAACTAATTATATAATAAAAAATACAACTTAAATTAAGAATAGATTTATTAGTTTTATTAATCTCAATTTTTATGATTTTTTTTTTATAATATTAGTTTTGTTAATCTCAATTTTTATGATTTTTTATAATATAAAAAATAACAAAATTAATTTTTTTATATAAAAATGTTTTAATTTCCATTTTTTATAATTAGATAATTCTAATAATAGAGTTTAAACAACAAAGCAATTATATTTTATTAAAAATTTATATTATGTTTTTAATAAAATAAATATTTATTTTAATAAAAGTATTAGTTTTAGAAGCTTAAAATCAGTTTATAATGTTGACATTAATATATATTTTTTAATTTATTTATGATTGTAAATTTTAGATAGATAATATGTGGTTTTATTAGTGAAAATTCTTCAACTCAACTCTCAAACAACTAAAACATTAAAGATTTGTTTGATTTTTATTTTTATTTTTTATTTTAACTTTTTATTCTTTAATTACAAAAATGTTTTTATATTTTTTATTTTTAAAACTTTGTATGCAATACTACAATAACTATGTATTCAAATCTAACTTCATTACAAGGTTGTAAATGTTCAAAGATTAAAAAGTATCATCACGTGCATTACTTTGATGGTCGATATCATTATTATTTTTTTAAATTTTATTGGTGTCATTTTTCTAAAATCTATCAAAATAGTATAATTTTAAAAATTCTAAACCAGTAAAGCTTTTTTTTTATAATTTTAATTTTTTAATATTCAAATATATTATAAAAAAATAAAAAAATTATAGTTTATATATAACATTAAAAAATAAGAATATAAATTAAAAATATTTTAAAATTAATCTATAATTTACATATAAATTATTATTATTTACCAATTTATTAAATCATGTATTTTTCACATAATTTTTTTAATTCACTATGACATATAACTAACGTTAATGTACATAAAAATTAAATGTTTAATAAAAAAATATAAAATATTATGATTTATTATGCCAAAACTTAAATGTTAAGTCAGCAACACTTCCAAATGCTCCATTCGGTGGAAGCTAGGGTGGTCATACCAATATAGTTTTTGGGATTTTCTTTTAGAATTTGACCTTTTAGTTTCAAAAGACAAAAGCTATAATAAATGCACCCGTTTTCCAGTTTTGTCATGTGTATAGGGAGGGGAACATATTAACTTGTAGTTATCTCTCCTCAGTTCTCATTTGCAAGTCTAAATTATTAATGGTAAAAAAAAATTAGATTTTCATATGGATGAATGGGGCTGCCTTGCAAATAAGATGGAAAATTTGTAGTTGAGAATAATAAATACAAATAAGAGAAAACGAACGAGGGAAGAACTAGATTAGACAGTCGCACAACATGAAACACACAAAATAGGAAGTTTAACAGACCAGTAAGTGGGGTTTTCTGAATCTATGGAGGAGGAGTTTTTTAAATCTATGCAGAAGGTGTTTTTCTACCACATGCTTCCTCCTCAACTGTAACCCCCATTATCTACCCGTCTCCTTTTATGATGGTGTTTCTCTAAGCTTGACAAATTTGTTGTTCAATATAACAGAACTAAGAATATAATGGAGCATAGCATGGAAATAAGGAGGTTCACAAAACATGCATTCTAAGAAGATAAGAAATCAGAGAACATACCTTACACAACCACAGAAGATGCTACTTGTTCTGATTTCCAGATCAGTGAATATGACTTCTATCTTCCCCCTACAAATGCGATATAATGATGGTGAGGAAGAATGCTAACAAGAGTTTGATGTTTTGTGTTCAATGACGCAGACAAGGGTTTCCATGGGCAAAGGTTGCACAATATATGGGTCGCAACGTTAAGAAAGGGAGAAAACAAAATCAAACTTTTCAAAAAGTTTCTCAACAATTTTTTAAAACCGCCTTTAAACATTAAGAAACCTCCTCCATATTTTTCAGCTTGCAGCGGTTAGTGAATTCGCCTTCTCAACCGCCGTATAATTCCTACGACGGCGGTTATTGTTCAACCTCCTCCTAATGACTGACGGAAATTACGCTAAAGCTTGTAGTGTGTTAATCAAATTTTTTGTTTGATCCGTTAAAGTTTTCTTCTTAATGTGTTTTCAAATTAATTTTCTGTTTTAAGTTAGGCTTCATCGTTTTTTCAACTTTATCCTATTGTTTAGGTTTTGCACATAGCTTCTTGTTTTCTTCCTCATTGTTGGCTTCCCCTAATTTAGGTTTTGCAGAAATTAGGTCTAGGTTTACTATTCCCTTGTAATTGATTTAGATCCGATCAATTTTAACTTCTTATTTGCTTTTAGACTAATTAGAATTTTTATTTTTATTATTAATTTCACAAATATAATGAAAGTTAAACTTAACAAATTAAATCAGTAATAGGGAAATAAAGGTCTACATAAAATACAATGTTCACAAGATTATTATCATCATAATTTCACAAAATCATAAAATTGCTCGATCAGTAATGATAGTCTTCAAGATTTTGTCAAGACAGTTAAGTCTAACAAAAGCAGTCTCGATTACAAGAAGCAACATCAGACTATTAAGGGGATCAAATATAACTCATGTATCCTCTATGTTTAGAAATTCTTATTTCTTATGAACTATGATCTATTTCTATATGAATTGACCCTTAGATTTTCCACCTACCCCACTTAAAGAGCTTCATAGATTATTCCTTACATTAAATATTTTCAAAACAGTATCTTACGCGTATAATGTATGATCGATAATTTATTCAATTACTTTATTCATCATTCTTACCTAAAGATCTCACATTCTTCTCAAAAGTTAGGACCTCATGGTCCCCTTCCATCTATCATGTTGATTTTATTCAATTTTCATCAAAATAAAATTCAATTAACTACTTGACACGCTCGTCGCAAACGCGCAAAAATAATTTCTAGATTTCCCCCAAACTATTGGTATAGTATAAGGTGCAACCTAGGTCATCTCCCAAAGACCATTTTATATTCTTAAGCAAATAAGGAGAAAATTAGAACAAGGGGGTTTTTGTAAAAATGTGATATCAAATGCTAAATACAAAATACAGAATGAAATTAATTTCATTTAACAATTATCAACTCAAGGAATTCAGAGGCTATTTTCATAACTAATCATTGATCACTAAAATCATGCATTGTGTTTATCAACCTAGGATCATCTGGAACCCATACAATGATCCTTGAATTCTCTACTGAGAAACCTCTCAGAATTCAATTGATTATGATCAACAAGATTTAGTAACCACTTAATCTTTTATCTAAACCAATTTCACAATCAGAATTCAGTTGAAGTAAGTAATAAAATGAAAACCTTCAATTCAATTACTTAATTTCTACTCTTCAAACTTTTTGAAAATGATTTACCAATCAAAAACCAATTATAAATCAATTATGCATTAATCAAAATACGTCAACCGATCAAACTTTGATTAAAGAATAAAATTGAAGAATATAGTGAAGTAGAGTAGAAACCACTTAATAAGTATGTAAATAAAGATCAAGACCTCAAAGTTAAAATGAAAATAGCTTGAATCCTTGAATTGAAACTACAAACCTAGCCTTCCATGAAGTAGGCAAACTAACAACAAAGAAAGAGGCAAACTAACAACAAATAAATCCTAAGCCTTCCACGTAGGAGGCAACTAACAACAAATAAATCCTAAGCCTTCCATGTAGGAGGCAACTAACAATAAAGAAAAATTAAGCCTTCCATGTAGGAGGCAAACTAACAAGAAAGAAAACCTAAGCCTTCCATGAAGGAGGCAAAACAAACAAGAAAGAAAGAAAGAAAATGGTATTGGAGTTAATCTCCAAAATGGTTGTATTTCTCCTCTTGTAAACCCTTCTATTTATAGAGGATTTGTGAGGCATCATCTTCATAAAGTCACCAACTAGGATATTACTTTTCTACCCTTTTTATTGCTTTCACATGGGCTTTGTTGAAAATGCAAAACACTTTTGAATTTTTGTCACCAATTAGCACAACAATTTTGACTTTCTTGCACCGCAATTTCGGATGTTCACATGTCCGAATTAGAGCTTGACTTCTGAACAAAAGTTGTAGCCCCGGATCTTAGCTGTCCAACAGAGTTGATTTCATCTCAATATGACTTCTTTATCTCAAGATATGGCCGGATCTTTGCACACTGTTCAAATTCCACGTCAGCAACACTATCTCATCTTTTGAGATAATTTCGGAGTCCTAAACATCCCATTTAGAGTCTGATCTTGCTTTGTAACTGTGGACACTTCTTTAAGCTTTCATTCAAGACAGATTTCATGATTTTTGGATGTCTAAAACTCCTATTATGCTCAAAATACTATAATAGTGTCATTTTAATCGGGTAAGCAAAGAAATTCAATTAAACTTCAT
The DNA here is from genome assembly GCA_037954105.1 of Canavalia gladiata. NCBI lineage: Eukaryota > Viridiplantae > Streptophyta > Magnoliopsida > Fabales > Fabaceae > Canavalia > Canavalia gladiata. The sequence goes on along the minus strand of CM075658.1, from coordinate 14,869,868 downwards.
ATGAACCCAAACTCATAAAATATGACAAAGACCACTTAATTGAACATATAAGAAGTCTTAATGAGATAAAAGTGAGAGATAATTATTTATGAAATTTATGCTTATCAAATTCCCCCACACTTATCTTTTGCACGTCTCGGGCAAACTTAAGTTAAGAATTGGTGACTATTTTTTTTTTTATGAAAGAACATCAAAGTTTTGAGTTGATTTCTCAAGAATTCACAAAATTTCATGAAGCATTCTTTCATCACATTTTTGAAATTACTTAGAAAGGCAACTTTAGTTTGAAAAACATAGATTGAGAAAGATAAAACCTCACATGGTATAGTCTGAATCTCTCAAGTGTTTGATTTGGTAAGTGTTTCTCTCAAATTCAATCCATGAAAGATGAACTATCATAGGCTTGCATATCTTCTACTTCTCTACTACTATGTACACATGCAATGCACAAATCAAGAGGTCTTTATTCTGGTTATAACAGGATTAGAAAGATGAAATGATATATTGAAGAGATACAATGTTCGACCAAGGAAAATGGTGAGGATCGAGAACTGAGTCTAAGTGCAAGTGTGAGAAACAGATATCACTTCTTCATTTTTTTATTTATTTATTTGTTTTTCAATATAATAGTTTATTTATTAATTTATTTCTTCAGCTTTTTTTTTCAACCATGATATCGATGAACACAACAATAATCTCCCCCACACTTATTGAAACACTTATGGTATGATAAATCCAGTATTCCTCACCTTCTATGGTCAGACAAAGTTGTTTTTTTTTTTGATTTGTGGTGAGCTAAAAAGAAGAAAAGGCTAATCGGCTCAAAGGGCTGATCAAAGGATAAAATTATACGGTTTGGTTATTTGGCCAAGTGGTTTGTTCAAGAAAAAAAATGCCTCAATCATTTTTGTACAATTCATGTGAAAATGTAGCTTCAAAAAGAATCAATGCAAGTTCTGAAGTAACATATTCCATGGATGAAAATCACACAAGAAAGAAAATAATAATAAGGCTCAAAATCTCACAGGTAATATATTTATCAAATCTAATCTATCCAGTTCAAATATGTGTTGCCAAATTAATTAATCTCAAAATATAAATCATTTTGCTTCAATTATTTTATGAAATCTAAAGAAAAACATACTTCCACATTCAATTTTTTTTTTAAATCATAAGATGCGTATCAAGAGTCAAGTGTAACTCCTTACTCAGTCATCTTACTCAAAGCAAGTTTATGATTCTAACCTAATTATTTTTTTTTTTGGGTTTTTTTTTTGTTTTTTTATTTTTTTTTTATTTTTCTTTTTTTTTAGATATCGGACCATCCTCCCCCCAACCTATCCAAGACATTGTCCCCAATGTCTTAGATGAAATTTCATATAACAGGAAAAGAAATGTAAGAAAACCACCAAAGTAAGGAAAAGTTATAACCGAAGAGTGGTATATGGTTCTCTTTTGTCTCTGCCATCCTGATTTGGTTGGTTCACCAGCTGCATTGCTTGACTGAGCTCAGATATAGGATTTTGCAAAATCTCAAGTAGCTGTTCAACAGTTGAAGCAGATACTATGATGTTGCGCATGGATTGTGGCATGAACTCCTGCTCTACTGCATGATCTAAAAAGGATATCAAACCATTATAAAAGCCATTAATATTCAATAAGCCCAAAGGTTTTTTATGAAAATTCCGATAGGCCCAAAATATAATGGTAAAAATTTCTTTCATTGTTCCAAGACCACCAGGTAATGCAATAAATGCATTAGAATTAACCAACATGTGTCTCATACGGTCATGCATGGTTGCAACCTTCAATTCAGTACCCAGGGTCAAGTAGGAGGTGCTCCCATTTTTTAAGCCAACACCTAAGACGTTACACCCCTTTGTGAGTGCAGATCCTGCAACACATCCTTTTAAACCCTGAATCCCTCCCCCATAAACAAGATTGATTTTTCTTGCAGCTAATGCCTTACCAAGGGTATAAGCTGCATGTTGAAATTCTCCATCCTTTCCAAGGTTAGACCCACCAAAAACACAGATAGTATTGATCCTATCCATATATCTTTTTTGAAAAAATATGTCATAGAGGTTGATAATTTATAGGGACTCAATATCAGACAAGGAGATCGCTTGAATAGTGTGGGATCAGGATTTGGTAGCAAAAGTTTGAATTTTTGTTGCAAAAGTTTGAATTTTCGTTCAAGGAAAAGGTGAATGTCAGAGGGGAAAGACTTTGAGCAGGGGTGAAAATTTCAAAAAAATGGTGGCCCAATAAATTGAAAAGACAATGTAAATGACAAATAGACACGCGTGAGAATGAACAGTAGTTGTGATTGTGGCTCACATCTTCCTCTGGTTTTACGTCCAGTAACGGCTTAAACGCCTTCAAAGAGTCGAGGATGTGCTTCCCATTCAGTTTTCTTGTAAACTGACAACAGGGTCTTTTAAAGTCAGATTCCCAAGACTATAACGTGCTTTTTCCTTACGGAACAGTTCAAACAAATCAAGAAGGACTCCTTGTGCATGCCCACTAGGATGCGTCTCAAGAGTCTGAATGATATCATCCAATGACTCCTTACTCAGTCCATCCTTTATGAATTGAATTTTGTCCTCTCGATTTCTTGAAACCATTCCAGGGTTCTTGCATCTTGTGTTACAGGTCCATCTTGCACACCTGTAGCAAACTCCAATTCTTTTTGCCCTTCTCTTCTTTGCATAGGAACTTCTTCCCATACCTGGCATGTTTTTAACAAATGATTCTTGAAATTCACCTGCTAAACGTACCTTAGCTTCAATGATCCAACAGACATCTTCTGGAAGGCCTAAGAGTGTTAATTCCCTCAATCGTTCAAGTCTGCAATTGTAAATGTCTTTAAGAAAATTTCTGGGGAGAGTAAGGAACAAAATTTTGATCCTGGTGAGAGCTTTCTCCATTTTTTTCTTAAAACACTCAAGTTATTATTCCTGCAAGCTCAATGTGGTGTAATAGTTGGGATGATTTAAGAGGTGAAGAAGGAAGTTGAGAGATTAGTTGAAACTTATAAGCGAGGAATGTGAGAGAGGGGGAGAGAGAAAGAGAGAGAGAGAGAGAGAGAAAAGAGAGAGAGAGAGAGAGAGAGAGAGAGAGAGAGACTTCTCTTGAATTTATTGCAAGTATGTGGCATTGTGCAAATGCACTTCTTCTACCGTGTGCTTTTGAAAACCTTCGAAAAATGGTTTAAGACGATGTCCATTCACCTTGAAGATTTTTGCAGTTACCTCATTTTTTATTTCCACTGCACCATAAGGAAAAACATTAGTAACTACAAATGGTCCTAACCATCTAGAGCGTAGCTTACCAGGCATAAGCTTTAGCCGAGAATTGAAACGGAGAACTTTTTGTCCAACGGAAAACTCCTTTCTTGCCAACTTTTTGTCATGAAGAGCTTTGACCTTTTCTTTGTAAATTTTGGAGTTTTCGTATGCTTCCAATCGAATTTCTTCAAGTTCCTGCAATAGAAGCTTCCTATGGATTCCTGCTTCGTCTAGATCCATATTGCATTTCTTTACTGCCCAAAATGCTATATGCTCTAATTCAACTGGAAGATGACATGCTTTACCAAAGACAATCCTGTAGGGAGACATGCCAATGGATGACTTGTAGGCTGTCTTATATGCCCATAACGCATCAACAAGGCGCAAGCTCCAATCCTTCCTGTTAGGCTGAACTGTTTTCTCTAAGATTTTCTTGATCTCTCGATTAGAAACTTCAGCTTGACCATTTGTTTGAGGATGATATGGGGTGGAGACTTTATGCCTGACTCCATATTTGCGGAGTAGGGCTTCCATTGTGCGGTTGCAAAAATGAGTACCTTGGTCACTAATTAGAGCTCTAGGAATGCCAAACCTGCTAAAAATGTTAGACCTGATAAAATCTGCAACAACTCTAGCATCATCAGTACGAGTGGATTTTGCCTCCACCCATTTTGAAACATAATCAACAGCTAGCAGAATGTAAACAAAACCAAAAGAGACAGGGAATGGACCCATAAAGTCTATACCTCATACATCAAATACCTCACAAAAAAGAAGTGGTTGTTGGGGCATCTCATTTCTGCGCGAAATACTCCCTATTCTTTGGCACTACTCACAAGTTATGCATAATCTGTGTGCATCACGAAATATTGTAGGCCAATAAGAGCCTGAGTCTAGTCCTTTTCTAGCTGTTCGTTGTGGCCCAAAGTGTCCACCACAAGCTAGGGAATGGCAAAAGGTAAGTACAGACTGAACTTCATGATCTGGAACACATCTTCTAATGATTTGATCACTACATGTCTTCCAAAGGTATGGTTCATCCCATATGTAGTGTTTGGCATCGCTTTTCAACTTGGCAATTTGCGATTTGGTGAAGTGTTTGGGTATTTCTTTAGCAACCAGATAGTTTACCAAATCTGCATACCAAGGATCCTTCCCGTGCAAATGATAGAGATGCTCTTCTGGGAATGAATCTGCAATTGAAGTTTCTTCACAAGGTTGCTGGATCCGACTTAAATGATCTGCTACAAGGTTCTCTGCACCACTCTTGTCTTTGATCTCTAAATCAAATTCTTGCAACAGAAGCATCCAACGAATTAGTCTTGACTTAGCATTTGCCTTCTTCAGCAAGTATTTCAGAGCTGCATGGTCAGAGAAGACAATAACTTTAGATCCAAGCAAATAGGAGCGAAATTTATCTAATGCAAACAAAATTGTCAAAAGCTCCTTCTCAGTAGTTGTGTAATTGGATTGGGTTGCATCAAGTGTGCGAGAGGCATATGCAATGACATGAGATCTCTTGCTAACTCTTTGAGACAGTACAGCACCAAGGGCATAATTAGATGCATCAAACATTAATTCAAATGGAAGCGTCCAATTAGGTGGTTGAATGATGGGAGTGGTTGTCAACCGCTTCTTTAGTTCATCAAATGAATCCTTGCATGCTTGATCAAACACAAATTTGGTATCTTTTTGTAGTAGTTTAGAAAGAGGTTGTGCAATCTTGCTAAAATCCTTGATGAATATTCTGTAAAAACCTGCATGACCAAGTAAAGAACGTACTTCTCGCACAGAAGTGGGGTAAGGTAGAGAAGTAATAATGTCTATCTTGGCCTTATCAACCTCTAAACCTTTGCTAGATACCAAGTGTCCTAAGACTATGCCTTCTGTTACCATGAAATGACATTTTTCAAAATTCAAAACCAGGTTAGTCTCAATGCATCTGTCCAAAACTTTAGAGAGGCTTTCTAAGCATGCATCAAAAGAAGAACCATATACAATGAAGTCATCCATAAACACTTCCATGCAACTTTCTAAGAGATCAGAGAAAATGCTTACCATGCATCTTTGAAAGGTTCCAGGGGCGTTGCATAGACCAAAGGGCATCCTTCGATAGGCAAAAGTACCAAAAAGACAAGTGAAGGTGGTCTTATGCTGGTCTTCTAGGGCTATATGTATTTGAAAATAACCTGAAAAACCATCCAGAAAACAATAGTGAGATTTTCCTGCTAATCTTTCCAAAATTTGGTCTATGAAGGGCAAATGGAAGTGATCCTTGCGAGTAGCTTGGTTAAGCTTCCTATAATCTATGCACACTCTCCAACTGTTTTGTATTCTGGTAGGGATTAGTTCATCATTGTGATTTTTGACTACAGTCATGCCAGTCTTCTTAGGAACTACTTGCACCGGGCTTACCCAATCACTGTCTGAAATGGGATAGATGATACCAGCTGTCAAAAGCTTACCTACTTCCTTCTTTACCACATCTAGGATGGTTGGATTCAAACGTCTTTGTGGTTGTCTAACAGGTCTGGTGTTTTCCTCCAGCAATATCCTATGCATACAAGTAGATGGGCTAATACCTGGAATATCAGCCAAAGTCCATCCAATTGCTTGTTTATGGCTTTTTAAGGTTTGCAACAACCTTTCTTCCTGTTGTGGTAGAAGATTCTTTGCTACAATGACAGGAAGCTTCTCATTTTCCCCCAAATAAGCATACTTTAGATGTTCAGGCAAAGGCTTCAACTCCAAAGGAGGTGGTTGTATTATGGAAGGCAGGGATCTATTTGAGATTGAAATGTCTGCAACACTTACATCTAACATGTCATCTTTCAACGAAATTTGGTCTACAGCATTAATCCTGGAACACACAATACATGAATCAAATTCATCACATGTGCAAGTAAAATTATCTAAGTAATCTAAATCAAAATCAAAAAATTTAAAAAGTATATTGTCAATAGAATAATCATCCGCAAGAAGGTCTATGGCATCAAGTTGAAAGAGTGAATGGTTCTCTATAGGATGCTTCATGGCTTCAAATATGTTGAATTGGATGATATCATCTCCAAATTCCATAGAGAGAGTCTCCGTATGCACATCTATCTTTGTTTTTGCAGTTTTGAGGAAAGGTCTCCCTAGGATCAAGGTTGCTCTATTGATGGATGACTCATCTTCCATATCCAAAATGTAGAAGTCAGCTGGAAAGATTAGTTTATTCACTTGAACTAGCACATCTTCAAGTACTCCAGCTGGATGTGTTGTACTTCTGTTGGCTAATTGAATCACCACACCAGTTGACTTCAGTTCTCCCAGATTCAAAGATTTATAAACTGATGAGGGCATAACATTTATGGAAGCACCTAGATCCAGCAATGCATCACCAAATGTAGAGTTTCCTATTGTGCAAGGAATGGTGAAAGTTCCTGGATCTTTACATTTCTGAGGGAGGCTGGGTTAAATTAAGGTAGAAACATTGCGTCCCACACTGATCTTCTCATCCCCTTTGAGTCTTCTCTTATGCGTGCACAGGTCCTTTAGAAATTTGGCATATTTGGGAATTTGCTTGATAGCATTTAGAAGTGGTATGTTGACTTCCACTTTCCTGAAGGTATCTAGAAGCTCCTTATCCAATTCTGCATGAACATTGGGCTTGGATTGGACCATTCTATTTGGAAAAGGTAAAGATACCTTCTGATCAGCACAATTTGGGGTTTTTGTCTCATCAGATGCTTCAAGTGCAGATCGTTTATGGCAAGCTTCTTTTTGTTGATCATTCGATGTCTTATCGAAGGCTGGTGTACTTTTTTCATCAGACTTTCCCTCTTATTCAGATGGCTTATCAGAGATATCTCCAGGTGTGGAGATAAATTCTTCTTTTTGGTGTGGATTAGTCTGATTGAAGCTTTGTTGCTTTAAAAATGTAGGGTCTGTCTGCACTTTCTTCCCACTTCTCAAGGTCATGGCATTCACACTTTTGGAATTTATGACAGGTTGAGAAGGTAGTTGACTAGAACCTTGAGATTTCAATTGGTTGACAGTGGTAGCTAACTGCCCAATTTGAGTTTGTAAATCCTGAAGGGTAGAACTTACATTTTGTTGAAATTGAAGATTGTTGGTTGCTAATTGCTTCATCAAATCATCAAGAGAGGGTTCAGAAGCATTAGAGGGTACATATTGCTGCATATGCTGTTGTTGTTGTCTGAAAGGCGGTGGTTGGTATTTATTTTGGGAGTCAGATGTTTGAATCCTTTGTTGTTGTGGAGGACCATATCTCAAGTTAGGATGGTTTCTCCAACTAGGATTGTATGATCCAGAAGGTGGTTCAAACTTCTGTTGCTGATAATATTAAGGAGGCCTGTATTGTTGTCCTGTGCCAAAAATACCATTTACTGCAGCCTCAGGTGTCTCACTTTCTTGCAATGTTGGGCATGCATCAGTAGGATGATCTGCAGAAGTGCAGATGCCACATGTTTGGGTTTTGTTAACAACATTAAGTTGTTGTTGTTGTCCGATGGCCAACTGTCTTACGATGGAGGTTAGTTCTTCAATTCTGTTCTCCAATCGTGTATGGTCTGTCTTAGTGGTCATTTCATGGACTCCTTTAGACAAGGAATTAGTTCGAGAATTGAATTGCTGAGAATTTTCTGCCATGTTGGCAATCAAATCTCGAGTTGCTGTAGGAGTTTTGTCCATAAGTGCTCCACCACTAGCTGCATCAACCATGCTTCTTTCCATTGGCATGAGTCCTTCATAGAAATACTGAATCAGTAATTGATCACTGATTTGATGGTGTGGACAAGTGGCGCATAGTTTCTTGAATCTCTCCTAATACTCATAGAGAGTTTCTTGGGAGTTCTGTCTGATGCCGCAAATCTCTTTTCTGATAGCTGTCGTTCTGGATGCAGGGAAGAATTTTTCCAGGAATAATCTCTTCATATCATTCCAGCTTGTAACAGATGTTGGATGTAGATAGTACAACCAGTCCTTAGCTCCATCATTTAAGGAGAAAGGAAATGCCTTCAACTTGATATGATCTTCTGGAATTCCTTGTGGCCGCATTGTGGAACACACAATGTGAAATTCCTTCAAATGTTTATGAGGGTCCTCACCTGCAAGGCCATGAAACTTAGGTAGCAAATGTATTAGTCCAGACTTTAGTTCAAATGGTGCATCAACATCAGGGTATTGAATACACAACGGTTGATAAGCAACATCAGGTGCAGCTAATTCTTTTAGGGTTCTATCAGCCATGTTCTTAGCAGAATATTTGAAACTATCAAAATTTAAAGATGAAAAATCACTACTGTTACTTTCTTGGTTATTACTGAATGAATGCTTTCTATGTGCTCTTTTCAAATGGTGGAATGTTCTATCAATCTCAGGATCATATGCATATAAATTTTCAGGATTGGATCGGGTCATACACAAAAAGGTGAATTCATACAGAAAATCCAAGAATATATACCTAAAGTAAAAAAAAAAATTGTTAGAAAGATTAAAACTTTTATACAAACTCCTAAATGAGCCTAGTAAATTAAAATGGTCCCCGGCAACGGCGCCAAATTTTTGACACGCTCGTCGCAAACGCGCAAAAATAATTTCTAGATTTCCCCTAAACTATTGGTATAGTATAAGGTGCAACCTAGGTCATCTCCCAAAGATCATTTTATATTCTTAAGCAAATAAGGAGAAAATTAGAACAAGGGGGTTTTTGTAAAGATGTGATATCAAATGCTAAATACAAAATACAGAATGAAATTAATTTCATTTAACAATTATCAACTCAAGGAATTCAGAGGCTATTTTCATAACTAATCATTGATCACTAAAATCATGCATTGTGTTTATCAACCTAGGATCATCTGGAACCCATACAATGATCATTGAATTCTTTACTGAGAAACCTCTCAGAATTCAATTGATTATGATCAACAAGATTTAGTAACCACTTAATCTTTTATCTAAACCAATTTCACAATCAGAATTCAGTTGAAGTAAGTAATAAAATGAAAACCTTCAATTCAATTACTTAATTTCTACTCTTTAAACTTTTGAAAAATGATTTACCAATCAAAAACCAATTATAAATCAATTATGCATTAATCAAAATACGTCAACCGATCAAACTTTGATTAAAGAATAAAATTGAAGAATATAGTGAAGTAGAGTAGAAACCACTTAATAAGCATGTAAATAAAGATCAAGTCCTAAACATCCCATTTAGAGTCTGATCTTGCTTTGTAACTGTGGACACTTCTTTAAGCTTTCATTCAAGACAGATTTCATGATTTTTGGATGTCTAAAACTCCTATTATTCTCAAAATACTATAATAGTGTCATTTTAATCGGGTAAGCAAAGAAATTCAATTAAACTTCATATGAACCCAAACTCATAAAATATGATAAAGACCACTTAATTGAACATATAAGAAGTCTTAATGAGATAAAAGTGAGAGATAATTATTTATGAAATTTATGTTTATCACTACTACATCACATGAGGCTTCCACCCTCTTCATTATCTCATCTTATGTACATACATCATACATCATTCACACAAATACTTCAAAAATCTAATATATAATCTCCACATGTTGATTCATTTAAGTTAACAACAATACTCATTTCTAGCATTTTGGACTTATAGTTCATTTAATAAAATCTTATAGAATTTTTTTTATCTTTAAATAAGTTATACGCCCTTACTTGATATCTTGCATGGTTGTATCAACGTAATGTTGTATGGCGGTGTGAACTTCAATGCACAATCATGCTCTTTATAATTTGCATGCTCATATTGATCTTTGATAAATTGATTTTGATCTCCAGTACACTCGTGTTATCTTTTGTGTTGCTTATATTTGTTTTCATCATTTGGCAAGGTCTTACTTAAAATGTGCGTGGTCATTCTCATTCATTTGGTAAGGCCATGCACATTCAATGAAGAAGGCTATGGTCATTTATTTAGCAATACCATTCGCATTCACTCAGTAAAACTATGCTCGTTCATTTAGTAAAGTCATGTTCATTCATACATTTTGTTATTGGCATGGATGGTTGTATTAGATTTTATCATATCCATGTTAAATTTATTCTTAGTACAACTATATTAAATTTTAGCACATCCATGCTAAACTAAAAATACATAAATTCATATGATTTGACTTTAGCATGACAATGTTTATAAATATTTTTAGTTTTAACACATCCATATTAAACTAAAAATACATAAATTCATATGATTTGACTTTGGTATAACCATGCTAACTTCGTTGGAGTCATCACAGCAGTGAATACTCCATGTGGTGACAACCACCACCATCTAAGACAGTGGCTTCTCTTACCAAAACCTCCATCGTATCGTCGTGTCAGACACACTCTGAACTACACCCAAACCCATCATTCTCCCCTTTATCGAAACCATCATACGCCACCTAACCACTGTGGCGGTTTTCTCTTCTTCCTTCCTTGCTTCATTATCTCGATCATTCCTCTCTCACTTTCTCATTAGGTTCTCTCTTGTTTTTTCCTTTCTCATTAGGTTCTCTCTTTTTTCTCCAAGTTGCCGCTGCACCTAACCCCATCTAAGTGTGTGTTTCTGAATATAAGAAATCCTAGTTTCCCTTAATTTATCATTTTGTCCTTTCTTTTTAAGAAATGTCTTTTAACTCCTAAATAAGAATTCAATCCATTTTAAGCTTGTGTGTCCTACCGATCAATTTACTTCAGCATAATACTAAAATTTTTAATAAGTTAAAATTAGTTTATATGATCCAATCTCTTTCTCTTTTTGTCTATATATATATATATTGGACTATCATAATCTTGCTTAACTATATAAAAAAGAAAAAATAATAACATTTAAGTTATAATAATAATGCAATTCTTTTAAAATATTAAATTTTAAGAATAAAAAAATAATTACTAACTTCATCCTTATAATTTTTTTAATTATTTTAGTTATATAGATATATAATATAATATATATATATATATATTATTTTTTATATTATTTTTTTAATCTATATATGTGATAATATTAATTATTTTGGTGTTGTTATTGATAAATATGATTTTATATTTGTTGTTTTTATGTATAAATAAGATTGGATTTATTTATGCAGTGTTTCTTATGTTGCTATTATTTTATGATATTATGTTATTGTTTTTTATTTTTATGTGTGTTATTATTTATATAATTATAATAAATTTAATTTTATAAAAAATTATTTAATCAACCTTTTAAATAATTAATTTATTTAAGTACTTATCTTTCATTTAATATTCTTTTTATTTTGTTATTGTTATCTTATTTTTAATTTTAATTTTATTATTGTTACTCTTGATTCTTGAATAACTATAATTTTAGTTTATATTTAAATATATTTTTTCTATTCTCAAAATTAAAATTAAATAACTAATAAACACCAATCTATAATAAAAATGATAGCGCAGGATCATAGATTTGAGTAATATTTTAACTAAAGTTAAATTAATAATTATAAATTCTTCTAGGTCTATGTTAAATTTAAACTTAGGTCTATGTTAAATTTAAATTTAGCAACATTAATTATAACCAAGTCTACCGACCATTTTGCCCAAATTTTTCTAATAGGTCTCAGATTTGATCCTTAGTGGAATTATTTCTTTATTTTTTAACTCCCTTATGATCTTTAGTAGAACTCTTTCTTTATTTTTTTAACTCTCTTATGTTTTAGCCTTATAGTTTGAGTGACAAAAAACCTAGAATCCATAAAAAACAAGTGTCGGATAAAAAGATATTAAAAATCCATAAAAAAAAGTGATGGACAAAACTATATTGAAAATAGGATCAGTATAAAAAATTTGAACAAAATTATAATTTTTTAAATTTAAATGAAATTTTTAATATAAATTTGGGTCAAATTTTGTAAAATAAATTATAAAATTTATTATCATTAAATTTTAAATAAAAAAATAACATAAAACTTTCTTAACATAATTTTTGTTCAATTTTATAGAATAAATGTACAATAATTTTTTATTTTAAATTAAAAATGATAATAAATAGTATACTTATGATTCATTCTTGTTATCTTATTTATACATATATTATTTTTATTCTTTTATTTTTCTTTCCTCAAAATATATATTATTTTTTTATAAAAATAATCTTTTAAATTAAATAATTTAAATAAATATTTTATTTTAAATTTGATGTAATGAATTTTAGATATATACGTGTAATTTATTCTATCATATCATATTTAAAAAATTATATAAATTTAAGTGTAATTTTTGTTTATTTTAAACTTTGTACAGAAATTTATAATAAATATATCTGATTTGGAGATGTTAAAGTGGATAGAATATGGTTGCTTTCATTGAAGAGTTTGCGTCACCAGAAACTAATTTTTTTGTTTTAAAGAAAAACGAGAATGAATCACGAAACCCTTTGAAAATTTCATCAAATTCTATTTTATAGCTAGAAATTTTATCATTTTTAACTAGTTGACGTCACTACACCTTTACTGTTAGCATGGTGATTTTGCATGTGAAAATGACCTGCTGACCTCGTTTGACGATTCAAATGAAGAATATTTTGGAACAAAATATTCCTATTAGCATATGAGTCTGAGTCTGCTTACAAACCTTGAAGTATCAACAACATGTCATATTAACCAATGTCACGATCACCACCGGTGATTCCTTGGACTTATGCGAAAAATTTACAAACTCTTACAAACATGTCCATTATACTCGCAAAGAATTTTTTTTTCTAAATCTTAAATATTTTTCATACTTATCATAAATAATAGCGAAACTAATATAAAATTAAAAATATCACAAACATCTATATATATATATATATATATATATATATATATATATATATATATATATAATACTATCTGTACTCAAATTGTTTTTTAGAGAACAGATTGAAAAATAACTGATAATAAAGAAAGGAAAATTCAATATTATTATAATAGTTTTGCTCCTGTTTTTTGCAATGACTTTTCTTAATTTGATAACTTGTTTCTTATTTTTAATTTTTTTAAAAAAAGTTGAAAAAATAAACTAACCATATAAAGATATGTTCTTTTAAGGAATGAAAATTGTACTCTAATAACATTGAATTTTTTGTCTTCAAAGAAAGATTCGAATACACATTACATAATTAAAAATTACTTTTTATTTTGAACTAACATGGAATAAATACATCAAAAAACCTCAAAGAAACTTTAGAAATATTTTTGTATATTCTCTAGTAAGGGTAGCGTATATGCTTTTCATATAATGAAGCAATTGTTTTATTTTATTAACCCAAGCTCCTATTATAGGGGATAATCTAAGGAATGTTTTTGGTTGTTGTGACAAGTAATAAGATGAAATAGAAGCAATAAATTAAGAGAAAAGGAATTTATTTTGAGAAAATTCAGTTGTACAAAGTTGATATATATGACGAGAATGCGTGCGTACTATATAGGCACGTATAGATGGCCCAGTGCAGTTTCCTTGTACTAGTTAGAACAAAAATAAATTTCCTTTTATTATACATATAGAAATATTTATGTCTTTGAATGATGTATTTGAGTATGGCGAGTTACTTGATGAAGTTGTTGATGACCGGACGGGATTTGCACATGGCCTCGAGGGGAACTAACTTGGTCAAGGTGAATCCATCTTGCTCACCCATATCAATTTTTTCATCACCTACACGTTTCCAATCAAAGCATTGAATCAATAACGCCAAAGTTAGACTAATTGCACGAAGAGCCAAACCTTCTCCAGGACAAGCCCTTCTTCCCATCCCAAATGCAATTAACTTGTCAATCTCTCCTTTTTTCTCAAACCTTTCAGGCTTAAAACTCGTAGCCTCACTCCATAACTGAGGATCCCTATGAATGGCCCAAGCATTCACCAACACTATAGTGTCTCTTGGAACTTTGTATCCTCCAATAATGCACTCATCTGAAGTTGAGTGCGGTAACAATAACGGAGCTGGAGTATACAACCGCAAAGTCTCATTGATAACATTTTTAAGATAACTGAGTTTTGGAAGGTCTGACTCGTCTATCAAACGATCTTGGCCCACGTGAGTATCCAATTCATTCCTCACCTTCTTCAATACTTCTGGATGGTTCAGCAAACAAGACATTGACCACTCCAATGTTACAGCGGATGAATCGGTTCCAGCAAGGAGCATAGCCTACAATTAATTAATACAACATTATTATTATTGCAACTTAACTCAATCAAGTAAAAATAAATAATTTAATAATGAAGTTAATTATAGGTAAATTACTAATATTGTTTAATTACCAAAGCAAGGCCTTTAATGATTTGATCAGTATAGTAGTCAGGTTGTGATTGTTGCAAACTTAGGAGATGGTCAATCATGGTATTTGTATGTTGGTTGACTTTCTTGTTGATGCGATGCTCCTGAATGAGTCCTTTCAAGAATGCGTCGGTTTTGTCACTGATATTGGTCAACCTCTTCTTCAAGTTTTCAAAATCAAGAAAGCCAAGTAAAGGCAAGAAATCAGTCTTGTTATTAGCACCTGACAATTGCAACAACTCAGAAACCATTTCTCTAAATTGGTTTGCTTCTTGAAGATCTGCCATGTCACAGTCTTCTCCATAATATCTCTTTCCAGAGATCATTCTCATGATGTTGTTGAATGTCATGTCATAGAATCTGGAAGAGAGTTCAACATGAGCAAAGTTGATGGATGAGTCTTGAGCCAGCTTTGTGATGAGTCTTTGAGTTTCGTCCTTTCGGATTCCTGAGAAGCTGTTGATTCGGTGGTTTGAAAGGACATCCAAAGCAGTGATACGGCGAAGGTTACGCCAATGCTCACCATAGGAAGTGGACCCTAAGGTGGTGTAGTTGTAGAAGATATACTTTCCAGAAAGAAAGCGTGGCCTGTTAGCTAAAACGACGTCGTTTTTGGTAAAACATTGTTGGAATTCGGATGGTGAAGAAACCACAACCACTAGGCGTGAACCAAACCATAAGGAAAATACGTTGCCATATTTTTCTGAGAGACCTTTGAAGGTTCGATGGAGAGGGCGTTTGAGATGGTGAAGGTCACCAATAATGGGGAGAGAAGGTGGACCTGGTGGTAGATTTTTGAACCTTCTTGATCGTATCAGAAGGTTGAATATGAGAAATAGAGCAATATAAAAGAGAGAATAGTAAAACATGGCAAGGATCCCCATAATAATACTGATTCTGGTTCCCTTTCTAACTATCTCAATCACTTTCCCTTCCAACCTTTGCAGTTTGCATGCATCCCTTACCATATAATCTCACATATTTATGCTCTTCTCAGTCTCGGGCTGCGCTTCACTGCACCTCCATATTCAAACCAAGACTTTTTTCTTCCTTTTCAATAATATTTACTATAAAATATATGTTTCATATTCAAAATGTAAAAATTATTTTTTTTAAACACATAACTATACCTCTATATGCGTCAGCATCAAACGTGAAAATAATGACAAATTAAATTTGTTTACACTCCTTCAAACCATTATTTTTTTCTTTTCTTCCAAAACACCACTCTTCTCTCTTCTTTCCATCTGTACCATCCCATAGCCATCGGAAGCGGATTTTCCTACAGTTCCTGCAATTTCTAGAAACTACAAACCACTTATTACTTGTTATTATTAGGATCCATCGCTGCCTATTTAATTTTAAATTAACTAAAATCAGTTTTTAATTATCAAATATTTTTCAATTAATATATTAATATATTTTTTATTATTATTAAAAATTATAACAATGATTCTCCATCTATAAAATAAATTAATACCTCCTTCACCAGCTTTAGGAAACTACTCCTCGTCGTAGCTTCCTTCCTCTTTCCTCGTTCAAATTCTATTCACCGTTACCCGCACACATTTCTTGGTTTGAATGTCAAAAGTTTTTTTTTTTTTTAAATAAGAGGAGTGACCATACTTTTGTATGTGTACTGTCATTTTAATTTATAAAATTTTATTTAAATATTTTTATTATTAATTTAATTTTTAAAATATAAAATAAAATATATAAAAGTGACACAAATCATACTCTTAAACAACACACTGAACTAAAAATTAGTAAAATAAAATAAAAATATTAGAATAATTTATTATCGTTTACTAATAAATATAATTTGTTAAGTATTAAGATAAATTTTTTTAGTATAATTTTTATCTAATAAAAATTTACTTCTTAATTAGTATAGTTTTTAACAGTATTTATTAACAGATGGATAACATTTTACTCTAATACAATTTTTTCAGTGTACTATAATTAAAATAATAAATTTTGAAATTAAAATATCAGATAAGTTATTCCAGCTCTCATCTTTAAATCAATTGTAGTAATTTTCACATTTGATATATTAATAATATCTATTAATATTATATGCTAAAAAATTATTTATTAAAATAGTACGTTATTTTATTAACATAAACTCATAATATTACATTATTAACAAAAATTAATCAATAAAATTCCATCGTATGATTTCTAGATATTTAGGTGATATTTTGTTTTAAAAAATATTTTTTTAATTTTTATCATTTTGAACAGGAAACATTAAAAATAAAAAATAGTTATTTTCTGTTTCTGTTTTCTATTTTTATTTTTTAGTATAAAATTTTAAAAAATAATTGAACAAAAATAAAAACAAAAAATATTTTTTAAAAATAAACAGGATCTTAACATCTAAAAACAAAAAAAAAGAAATTAAATACATTCTACTAGCAACTATAAAAAATATCTTAAATAAAATATTTTAAAATCATTAAATGTCCGTTCATATTATATAAAACAGTCGCATCAAACTGCATGATCAAACAACATAATTAAATAAGATAATTATATTATACCATCCAATATTCTTTTACAATATCCTTCTATAATACAGTCAATTCAATCTAAATCGGACAGAAGGGATGACCAAAACAAGGGACCGTTTGTCTTTTCAAATCAGTGTCATAATCCCTTATCCTTTTTATATAAGGTATTATTGTGAGGAAAACTCACACCGTCACAATCTCTTTATAACCGGTCGAAGGGCCTGCAAGCAAAGTTGGGTTTGTTTATCCAACCAAAGGGTTGTGTATATATCTAAATTAGTTTTCGGAAACGTTAAAATTTATAGATAAATCGAAGTTCTTTTTTTTTATGCTATTTTGTGACGGAATTAGTTTCATGACTAAAATTGTAGAAGTATTTCACCACGGAGAAACCAAATGTTTTCACCTAACTCAGGCCGCAAATACTGAACTAATTAAAATTTACTTTCCTGTTTTTATTTTATTTTTATCTAGACCATAACATTTCTTCAAGTTAGGTAAGATTATTATCAACAATAAATCGTTTTTAAAATTTTCATATAAGGATATATTTATATTTAAGTTCAATTTTTTTATTAAACTAGATCAATATTTTTGCAATCAATATTATACCAACAGACAAATATTAAAAAATAAATTTAAAAATAAAATTTTTTATCAAAATTTTAATTTATTTAAAAAAATCCT
Organism: Canavalia gladiata; assembly: GCA_037954105.1. Classification (NCBI taxonomy): domain Eukaryota; kingdom Viridiplantae; phylum Streptophyta; class Magnoliopsida; order Fabales; family Fabaceae; genus Canavalia; species Canavalia gladiata. Next base: position 14,852,055 of record CM075658.1, on the reverse strand, counting down.
TTAAAATTCCGAACTCTAGAATCAATTAAAAGTAAAAAAATATTAATATCTTATTCGTTAGTTAAAAAAACGATATTTTTAATTAGATCATACAATAAATTAGTTTTATAATAAATAAATGAAAACTAATAAACACGTATAAATAGATAAAATAAAATCAAATTTAAATAAATTTTAAAACTATGTCTGTATATTTTTCGATATAATGAAAAATGTAAGATTATGTGATTATGGTATCAAATTTAAAAATTAATTAATTTAAATCTAAAAATAAAATATTTTATGAAAAAACTAATTTGAAAATGAAAAAAACTTGGTTGAAGTTAAATTTTGAAAAGAATCTTTTGTTTGAAAATTTTTAGAGTGAGAGAAATTATTTTAAAACAATATTTGAAGAAAGAATTTTTGTTTTAAAATAAAAGTTTAAAATAAAATATTTTTTAGATAAGTAGATATTTTGATTTTTGAATGAATTTTGAAAAATACTTTTTTGGAAACAACATTTACGTTGCATAAGATTTTAGAAAAAATTATTACACATAAATTCTTATGAATTGTTATGATATGCAAAGATAAATATACTAGACATATACGCTACAAATTTCTATCTGAATTTAATTTATAAACGCATGATTTGAATTTAAAAAAGTGCCTAGAACTTCAGGTGAAAAAAAAGTCACGTAAAAGGGATGACTCATAAATGCACAAATTTATTATATAATAAAAAATTATATTCATGAAATTTACGTTATTAAATATCAATAATTGATCATCTAATTATTTAAACTAAACAATTTAATTATAACATAATTAAAGATAAATAAAATAGATAAGTTAATTCTAAAGTTAATACGAGCAAGACTCTTAAGATTTAATATAAAAAATAAAAAAGATAAAATAAAAAGGAGTTTAAAAAAAAATAAGTACATTCCTATTTTTTATCTTCTTTTTTATTTGATTATTTTAAATAAAAGAAAAAATAAATAAAGTAAAAATAAACAAATAATAAAGTAAAATAAATTTAAATATTCACTAACATCCACTTAATTAATTTAGATGCTCGATGATACTTTTCTTGTGGCTTGAAAAGAATCCAAATTCTTTTCTCTTGGGAATTTTGCGGCAATTAAGATCCATAATTCCATTTCGTAATGAGAAAGAAAAAACAAAAATTATGTATAGTTCGCAATTATTCTTGACTATTATCTCATTTATTTATAAAGTTAATTGTGATTATCAATGGGAATTGGATCGATTATATAATTCAAATAATTAAATGCATAGACATTAAAGATTTTTGGATTCATATTCTTATTTAATTGATACAATAAAGGATTATTGGTCTTGCTAGGGGCCGCCTGGTTCCAGAAACTGGAAAAAAACGAGTCACAACTCACAAGAGTTCTGTTTTCTTGCAGACCTGAATTTTTTAAACATTACACTCTTCGGAACAGATAAATTGCCTTGGAGATTTTTTTTTTCTCTACTTTTTTTAGACAAAGATTTTTATTTTATTTTTTGCATTCTTACAAACTACAATATTGTCTAGTAACGTGGAAAATTAAAACCATACAATTTGGTTAAAATAGATTGATTCTGCTCTTAAGATTAAACAGAATTACATAGACCCTTAAGATTGAACAATGATACTGGTTGACGGTGCAGTTCTAGTAAGTCTATTGTGGAGGCTCTCAAAGAATTGCTTTAGTTAGCCTCAGCAGCCAAGACATCACTTTATTAGTTTGAAATATCTGTGCAACTACCATTTATGAAATTTTTTTATTTATAGTCAATTATGTGCTTCTATATTTATTTATTATTTTTTATATAAAATACAAAACCGCCATCTCATGGAAAATAAAGACATATATGAATAAAAAAGAATTTATAATATGCGACTGGTCAATAAAAGTTACCTTGAAATTAAAAATTAACGTTACGGTCAATTATGTGTGATCTTTCCTGAGGTGAACAAAAGATGTCGTGCAGATTTTTGGTCGAACATGCTTTCACCGAAAGATCCTTCATCTCCCATCTTATATTCTGATATTCACTCATTCAATCTCTTGCACCCTGCGTTTGCCTAAAGAAGTCGTCCTACATATTTACAGATTTACGGTTTGATTTATTTTAAATTTAATTTGATTTGATTAACAAATAGATAAATTTAAATTTATTAAAAATTAATAAATTAATTAATTTTATAAAAAAAATTGTTTAACTTAAATAGGAATATATTTATTTTTATATTATATATTTATATAATATATATATACTAGATTTATTTAATAATTTTTTATTCTATAAATTTTAAATTTATTTAAATGTAAATTTTTAAACCGATATATAAATTTTATAAACTTTAAATTAAGTTAGATATTGAAAAAAAGAAATCTTTAACAAAATAACAAATTTGTATTTAAATCTCAAAATTTTTAAATAGATCAAATTTAAACATTTAAAACCTAATCGGATTTAATCTATTTTTATTTTTAAAATAAATATAAAATTAATTAAAAAATAGAAAATAAATTAATAAATAGATAATTTTATTTTTTAAAAATGTTATTTAAATTTTTTATTTAATTAAAAAATTTATACAAATAAAAGTTTCTAGTATTATTGTTTAATTTTTTTATTATTTAAAAATATAAAATCTAGTAATATTAAATAAATCATGATGAAATGATAAAAGAAAATAAAAAATTATTTTAAAAATGTTAAAAATAACTTTTTCAAAAAATTTTAATTCAAAAATTTATTTTAAACAAAAGAGATATTAATATTTTACCAGTTCATTAAGAAAACTATATGTTTAGTTAAATGGTTTTAAACTAATTCTTAAAATAAATAAAAAATATGGAAATAGATAAAATAAATAAATTATAAAAAATTTAGTCTCACAATTTTTAATTCTGCCCAGCATATTGTTCAAACTTATGGTCACGTTTTGAAGTTATGCCTTAAAGTTAATTAAATATATTCCTAGTGTTTAAAATCATGAGTCAGTAATTAGTTATATAATGATCGAGATTTGTTGATTTAAATTATTTTTTAATATATTTTTCTATTTTTAAAATATTTATCATATTTTTTTTATCTATGAGATATTTGATAAACAACAACTTTAATTATGCAAGTGATAAAGATATAACTTTTTTTAAGAGAATTTATAGGGTAGGTAACAGAAAATAAAAAAAAAAATTAAAACAAGAGTCACGAATAAAAGAATGATACCTGGTTCTAGGAACGAAATTCTGGTACCAAATGATATAATTCATCCTACACGAATGAATTGGAATGCGAAAATGATATTTGTCTTGAAAATCAAGATAAGATAAAATAAGATAAAGGAATTTGACGCAAACTGCGACCTATCAGAGAGTACCAAAGTTATCAAGATGAACATGATCCTTACCGCGATCAAATCCTAATGCAATTTATAGTAAATGATAAACTTTATCATTTAAGATCATCAATTATATGACTATATAAATTAACCCACGTTCGAATTGGGCTTGGATCTACCTAGTCTTGTTATTGAATTCCTTAATGAGACATCAGGTGTTTGTTCCATACATTTGGTCCTATTTCTTGTCATAGGACCTTCCGTTCCTTGTAGATAATCTTTTAGATGATCTCTTTTACTTATCATGGTGCTCATGTTCACATCATTGCTATACAAGTTTGTTTTGCAGATTTATAAGAGATAGCACCTCCACATAAATTGAAAACATATTCACTAGTAGGACCTACCTCACCATTATCTGATACCCACTTAGCATACTAAAATCCTTCTAACACTATAGGAAATTTAAAAAAATGCAAGCTTAGATTTATAGTATCTTAAGTATTTTAGGAGACGATACAAAGCAATCCAATGTTCATCACTTGGATTATGAGTATAACAATGTAATCTGCTCACAATATATATAATATTAGGTCTAGTATAATTTATTAGAAACATAACACTATAAATAGAGATACACCTTTATTAATAGTATTCTTTTTCAAGCATATACTTGTGTCATAGAAAGTTTTTGCAGGCATTACATAAAAACTATTGAATTTGTTTAACAACTTTCAATATAGTGTGGTTGATTTAAAGAAATCCATTTTTTTTCTTATTTTAATTCTTAGAATCACATCAATTTCATATAGATCTTTCATTTCAAGTTTGGAACTTAAAAGAGATTTTATTTTATTTATCACATTCAAACTAGTTCCAAATATCAGCATATCATCTACATATAAATATATTATAACTCAATTATTTTCAAATAATTTTGTGTATATACATGTATTCAAGGTGCTCCCAACAAACCTATGCGTAACAAAAACATTTTTGAAATTTTATATCATTGCTTTGGTGCTTGTTTTAATACATACAAACATTTTTTTTTAATTTGAAAACTTTATGATCATCACTAGAAATAACACTACCTTTTGGTTGCTTTATATAAATTTTTTCATTTAAACCTTGATTTAAAAATGCAGTTTTTACATCCATTTGATGTATTGAGAGATTATTTGTTGCAGCCAGAGCAATCAATGTTCTAATAGTGAACATTTTAGTGACTGGTCAATTGGTATCAAAGAAGTCTATACCATATTTCTGAGTAAAACCTTTAACTATAAGTCTCTTCTCAAACTTTTCAATAGAACTATCAGGTCTCATTCTTTCTTTACTACCTTTGAGTAAGTCTAGTTCCCAAGTGTGGTTACTCATGATGGAATCTAATTCTTTTTTAATAACTTATTTCCAAAAGAAAGAATCTTGGGACTTTATTGTCTCTTCATAAGTTTTAGGATCTTCTCCTTGCAAGTAAAAAAATAGTTCTTAGAACAACATGTCAATTTCAGTTAAAAAGGTAGTTATAAAGTTTGGTTCAAAATTAGTTTCAATTCTTTGCCTTTTAATTCTCCTAAGTTCAGTTGTATTGGAACAAGAAGTATTTTCGAATATTGCCACAAGAATAACAAAATTATCCACAGCTATAGGTGAAGTATCCGTAGATGCAATCGTATTTTTTTATAGGTAAATATATTTTAAAAAAATTCAACATCTCTAGATTCAATAATAATATTATTATTCAAGCACATAAATTTATATGTAGCACTATTATAAGCATAATTAATAAAAACAGTGTTAATAGTTTTAGCATCAATGTTTGTTATTCGATCAGGTATTCAAACACCCCTATATTTTTAAAAGTTGAAAGTTTGGTGAATAACCTTTCCATAATTCATAAGGTGTTTTGTCTAGATGTTTACAGGGTACTTTATTTAAAATATAACATACAGTCAAAATAACTTCCCCACATGTAATTCGACATACGAACTAAGCAACATGACATTCATCATATCTTTCAATGTTCTATTTTTTCTTTTAACTATACCATTTTGTTGAGATGAATAAGGTGCAGTAAACTCATGTAAAATTCTATTTTTCTCACAAAATTCTTTAAGGTTTGTTGTATTGTACTTACCACCTTTATCTGATCAAAATATTTTTATTTTACGATCTAATTGGTTTTCTACTTCAGTCTTATATTTTAAAATTTTATTTTAGTTTCATCTTTCGATCTTAGGAGATAAACCTTAGTGTACCTGAAGTAATCATATACAAAAGTGATATAATACCTTTTTCTTCCTCTACTAACTGTACTTTTAAAGTCTGTCAAGTCTGATTGCACTAATTTTAAAAGTTCAGTTTGTCCATTATTCACTAATTTCAAAGGTTTTTAGCAAGCTTAGCTTCCACACATATAAGACATTTTGAGTTGTTCTTTTCATCCATTAATGTTAACAACTTCATGTGTTTAAGTCTTTTCACAGAAGATAAATTAAGATGTTTTAGTCTACCATATCAAATATCAATATACTCCACGATATAAACAGAAGAAGAAGAAACATTATTAGTTATCTCAATGGTGTTTAAAACAAACAGACCTCCATTCAAATAACCTTTTCCAACAAGTTCCTTGTTTTTGGTAATGACTACTTTATTGATTTATAACACAATTTTCAGACCTATTGAGTAATGCCCCAGATACCAAGTTTTTACACATTAAAGGAACATGCAACACATTGGTCAGAGCTAAAGTTTTTTCGGAAGTTAATTTTAATATAACTTTTTTTTTACCGTATATTGTAGCAGTTCCAGAGTTTCCTATGTAGACTATGTCTCCATAAGTGGCTTCTTCAAATTCATGAAAGATCCTTGGTTGCACAAATGTGTCTAATTATCCTGTGTCAGGATCCATTCAGTTATGTTGTTTACGAAGTTTGCTTCCTTCAGTCAGGTTAGCTTGTGGTTTAGATTGTTGTCCATTATGTTTGGTTTTAATGTTTTGTGCATCTTTGCAGAAGTTACATTAACAGGCTTTAAGTTCAGTCTTGGCACAAACAAAACATGATAATGCAGTTTTATGAAGTCCAACATGTTGTGTGTTGCTTTGTTCTTTGTCCTACCACTTGCTATGCACGGGTTTGTTTTTTTTTTCCTCTATGAAGCTTGTTTCTATAGGAATCACCACCAAATTCAACTAAATTAGCATTTGAAAAATTTTGAGAGTCATCTTGATACTTATATTAAAGGCGATTTTCTACTTCAATGCTCATGTAACCGATTAATTGTTGTTGATACTTATCTTTAAGGCGATTTTCTACTTCAATTCTCATGTAACCGATGAATTCTTGTAAGCAAAAGTCTTTCTTCTTATGCTTTAGATGATTTTTGAAATTTCCTAATGAAGGAGAAAAATTTTCTAGTAGAACATTGGCTTATAGAAATTCACACATCTTCGTTCCTTCATTTAGTATATCAACAACCAATTTCTCGTACATGTGCACTTGTTCCATGATTGGTTTGTCATCTACCATTTGAAATTGCAGTCATTTCCCGATCATATAGTTTCTGTTTCTAGTGTCATCAGCCCCATACTTTGCTTCTAATGTTTCACAAAATGGATTTTGTTTATTTCTTTAACATAAATAAATCAAAGAAATTGTTAGGCATATGACTAAGAAGGTAACCATGTACCAATTTATTATGTTTGTCATGGATTTCTAAGTCCTTCACAGCATTTGCTATAGTATCATCATTGACTTCATCATCAATTGACATTTTTTGAAGGGTGTGTAAATAGCACCTAATCAATCTCAAGTTGATCAAAGAAGATAAGAAATTTTTATGACCATCGTTTGTAATTGGTCTCATTCAAAGGTTCAAGACGAGATATGTCAAGCAGTGCATTCTTGTTTTATAGCAAAGTCATAGAGTTTTTCTTTCAAATTGTTAGGAAAAAACAGACACGACCTCATGGAAGAACCATTGCCTTGAAAGAAAAATTCCAATAGACCTCTAGTGCAACCTAATTCTGGTATTGCTCCCCAAAGTTAACACAACAACATTATAAGGAGCCGCACATTCAACCTACACGTGCTGGAGTCCCACACAATATTGCTCAAGAGTAGGACGAGAATGAAAATTGAATAGAAGTCACACACACACACACACACATATATATATATATATATATATATATATATATATATATATATATATATTGGATACTTAGAAGCACGTCTTATATAACATAGATGTGAAAGATAAAAGATAAGAAGCTTGGGAAAGATAAAAGATAAGAAGTTGCATCCGATCAAAAAATATTGTAGTGTTCAATAATGTCACAACACCAAGAAAATAAAGATCAATGATAAAAAATTATTGTTATACATTATTGTCATAATTATTATCACTTGCTAGTCATTTACCAACAACCTTACCAAAACAAATAATTATTTTCATCATTTTGCTACATTTTGGGTTTGCAATTGTCAATCAAATTGGATTTTCATCTTCCTTTACTATATTGTTTTGGAAGGCAACATGCTGCTATGCACTACCATCCATTCCAATATGTTGTTCATTTCATTGTCAAATATATCATGACTTGGTGGTTATAGATATATTCTCACAAAAATTATTATAGGATGTTGTTGATGATCACATATGTTTATGTTTGTACTAACATCAAATAATCTTGGATATATAACTGTCGCAACCGTAATTCCGACGAGACGACGAACTCGCTAAAATTTTAAACAAGTTGATTTTGATGATGTGGAGTCGCCACCAAATTTTATTTAAGGAAAAAGTTTGGAAAAACCTTTACTAAGAAACGAGACTCGAAGTTCGGGAGTCGGTTACAAATGGGGAAGGTGTTAGGCACCCCACTCGCCCGTTCCAAAGAACGGCACCCTTAACTGAGTGTGTAATCTTGAAAACTGTTTGGATCCCTTTAATGTGAAAAATAATTTGATGGAGGTTAGCCTGACAGGACTTGATCCTGCTCCTACGTATTCCCCGGTGCAATGGGAAACTCAAGGCTTACGTAGTTCTGGTTTATGAAGGCTTGACCTTCAAAAGTGCTTGAGAAAAGATTATTTGGTTTGTGAAGGCTTGACCTTCGAAAATGCTTGAGAAAAGATTATTTTAAAGATCTTGTTTTGAGAAAGTTTTATCTTTGGTAGGGATTTTTGGCCCACTCATGCACAAGGCCCGAGGCGGCTAAGGCAGCACGGGGACCTATACGAACTACTAAATGTTGAACAGTAGGTAAACCGCCAGTTCCCCATTTAGAGCCCATTGCGTGAGACCTATAATCCCAAAATATTAAAAAAGATTTTTAAATCTTAAAGAAGACCTCAAGTCCACCCATGCACAAGGCCCGAGGCGGCTAAGGCAGCACGGGGACCTATATAAACTACTAAATGTTGAGCAGCAGGTAGACCGCCAGCTCCCCATTTAGAGTCCATTGCGTGAGACTTGAAAAGTTCCAAAATATTTAGAAAAAAAATTTTAAAGTTTTGAAAAGATACGATTTGCAAATGGTATTGATTCTTGAATAAGAGAAAACTTGAATTTGAGATAAGAATTTTATTTTTGAGTTTTGGGGTTTCAGATAAAGTTTTGGCGTAACTTTGCAATTATGGAAATTTAGGATAGTTTGGTAATTATTAGAAATTTTTTATGAATTTTCTAGATTTTGTATTTTTATGAACTTTTTGGGTCTTTATTAATTTTTATTAATTTTTGGAATTTTTATTAATTTTTTGAATTTTTGGAATTTTTTATTAATTTTTGAATTTCTGGAAATTTTTGTTATCTTTTGAATTTCTGGAATTTTTTATTATTTCTGGAATTTTTATTAATTTTTGAATTTTTTATTGGTTTTCTGAAAATTTTATATTTTTTATTGATTTTCTGGAATTTTTATATTTTTTATTGATTTTCTATATTTTTGAAATTTTTTATTAATTTCTGGTACCAAAATGTAATTGCTGGAGCTTAGGGCAGATTGGTATTAAGGGAAGAACTAGGGGCATATCGGGAATTCTAGAATTCCAAAGGGATAATATGGTAATTTAGTCTCTGGAGGGCATGTTTGGGATTTTGGATTTGAATGGGGCAATTGGGTAATTTGGTTCCTGGAGGGCACGTTTGGGGATTTTGAGAATTGGTAGGGGTAGCTAGGTAATTTTGGCTTTCGGGTATTGGTGTGGAATTATGGCAAATGGGAAAATGATGAAGATTAAATAGGAAAAAGTGTGCCTGGTGGGTTTCGAACCCGAGTCCAGGAGGTGTTCGGACGACGTTCCCAGCCACTGGACCACGTCCAGCCCCTAGTTACAATTTCGATTTATTAAATATACAAAGGCGTCTAGGCTTAATCCCCATTTCAAAAGAACGACACAGGGGAGGTATGACCCAATTTATGATGTGCAATGTGCAATGTATCACTTTAGAGCATGCAAAGTTCGAAGTTTATGACAGGCAACGTGTCAATATGCAGAAAATATGACAGGCAACGTGTCAATATGCAGAAAATAGAGTTTATGATAGGCAATGAGGGCCTTCTTTTGTTGTTTTTGACTTCGTTAAGTCCCTTAGTATAATACAATAAAGCATAAAAATAATTAAGAACTTACCTGGTTGAGGCTCGAATACCCTTCATGCACGTTGGATCATGCTTGTTTAACCGTTTGGACTAAGCTTTCAAGTTGCAATTAACGATCGCCTAATTTAATTTGTCCCAGCGAAGCCTTAATAGTCACTTGATTTAACTCCTCCAGTAGACACTCGGGAATTAACGCAGCTTAGGAATCGCGGCCATGGTTAATTCCAGAATTAACTTCCCATAATGGATCCAAATGCAAGGGGATTTCTTGGGATGGTTTCAATGGTGATATTCATACTAATGACTCACGCGTTGGGTAATCTCTCTTACTGTTTTAAGAACATGACTATGCTCTGCATGGCGGTTTGAAGGACCTGAATTAGCCTACCATTTCTCGCTTTGAGCCATGCGAAATTCCAGACTACAGTCTTGCATCAAGGCTTCCAGTATCACACCCAACAAATCTAATTCCCTGAGCGAGGAAGAAATCTTGTCGAACTGAACTCGGAGCTCCCGCCGAAAGGCCAAGACCAGAGAAAGAAAAACCCCTCCCTCCTTTTCCGATGCTGCCTGTAAGAACCTACCCTTATAGCATTTCTTGGCATCTTGTCAAAGAAGAGGCTGATCCGTCTCCCGAGAGAAAAGCCGGTAAAAGCGTAGCTGGTTCCCCTCACAGCAACGCTGCACTTGCTTCTTTCTTTAACAAAATCTTTGCCGTTACCCCCCAAGATGCCCCTCTCTCTTTTCTTTTTATATTTTCTATTATGTTGTTTTTTTTTCGTTCTAAAACCGTTTTCCGTTTCTTAATTTGTTTTTCTGTTTTTATTCAATTTTATTTATGTTTTTTTTTATTATTATTTTAATTTTCTGTTTTTAGATTTTCCTATTTTATTTTCTTGATTTTATTATCGTATTTTTTTTATTATATATATATATTTTATCTTCTATTGATTTTATTTAAATTTCTGTTTTTACATTATTTATTATATATTTTTATTATCGTCTATTTTTCTGTTTATTCTGATTTTAATATATTTTTTTTTAATATGTATTTTTTTAATTTTCTTTTTTTTTTGGCTTCGTTTTTTATTTTATTTTTATTTTCAGATTTTTAATATCTATCTTTATTATTATTTTTTTCTTTTGTTTTATCTCTTATTTATTTATTTATTTATTGGTTTCTTGATTAATTTTAATGATTGCGGGCCTCGGACATAAATGGATGTTTACAATAACTACAATGTTTTTGACATTGAGTACGAGGTTAAAATCAATGCGAAAGGTAAGCTAGTCACTGCATAATCGTGTGATGAACATTGTTAAAATAAATTTATGTTCGGTAGGATTAAATGTGTAGTGATCTATTCCTTAAAAATGTGTACATTATATATCACAAACTCTATACTACTATTGGCTTAGATGTGTAAGAGTAACATGTTAATCAAAGGAAGATAGATCAAAAACATGTTTTTAAGTTGAACACGGATGTATTTTTGGAAATTTGGCATTATGCTATAAATCTAAAAAAAATATTACATTATGCAAATTTGGCATATGAAACTTTAATTGATGTTGTGGTGTGTTATGATATGTAGATCAATGGCTGGAATTTTTAATCTTAAAATCAAGTAATTGGAATACTTACAAAAACAAAATTGGTGAGTTTGTAGAACACTGAGTGGACATGCATTTAAGCTTCTCTGTCTCCCTCCAAATAAAAAAGAATAGAAAGAAAAATTAAGGGTCTCTTTCCAATGTCTGTGTTGTGTGGTTTTAAAATTATTGATAGTAGATTGGTATCTTCAAGAAGTGAAATTAAATAGTTTCGGCTAGTCTCATATGTTTGCGTAAAGTAAAAGAAATATTATTAATATTTATTAAATATTTTTATTGTTATTATTTTTTACCGTATCTTGTTTATTTTATAAACTATTAAAAAAAATTCAAACACATATATTAAGTGTACCACATTTAACTTATATAATTGTCAACATTAAATGTTAATTTTTATGTTTTATTTTTTAAATTATTTGATTATTTGCTGATTATTTGTTGTTCATAAAAATATATTATTATCGTGTAATTTTTTTTATGCAGAAAAAACAATGAAATTGCAGGAGTAGTATTAAGGAGACTCTTGCAAAATGCATTAGAGAGAAGAAACTACGCACTACGTTATCATTCTAATTGTTATCTCTATTGTTGTTAATTTTGTCATTTAAAGTTATTACTCTAATTGAAATTTTTAAATGGATATCTTATTCACATTAGTCTTTTAGATTAGTTATCTTTTATTTGTTCTTTCTAAATTGTGACAATTACTTATACATATATGAATATGTAAGAATTTTCTTTTGAATATCTAATCATCGCCGAATAATATCTTATTAAATGATTTTAAGTTGTTGTTTGAGTAAAATTATATTTTTTCCAAATAAATGTTGATATAATCAAGTTTGATACTATAATATAGAAAATTTTAAAATTTATTTCACATTTATTAGTAGTTTGTGATGATATATATATATATATATATATATATATATATATATATATACCCAATCACTTCATTCGATAATTTTAAAATAAAAAATATGATACACATAATTTTGTATATCTAAGTCAAAGGTTGCTTAAATTATTTTGAAAGTTAAATCATTTAGTTTTGGTGGAAACCATTTAATAATAACATTAGTTTATAGTTTGTAGTATGAACTTTTATTTATACACATAAATTCATAGTTAAAAGTTAACACCTTACCTTTAGCTACAGCCTTTAAAACTGTAGGTAAAGGGATGCAAAAAAGTGTATATAGACTTTTACCTACACCCATTCAAGGTCATAGGTAAATGTTTATAATCTTTACTTACAGTCAAAATGAACTATAGGTAAAAACATACAATTGCTATAACATTTAGTGACATCCAAATTTTCATAGTTATTCGACGCACATATTAGACAGAAAATGTATCCGACGATCCTTGTATTTAAACATATACTTATGGGTTTTTTACATTTAGTGACAGATTTTGTTTGTCACTACAAATACAATTTTTTGTAGTTCTTTCACATTCGTATCAGTTGTTGAGTATTAGACAGTTCAGAATTTATTTTGATTAAGTTTTAGGCATACTGGAACATAATTCCGGCCCAGTGACAAAATTTGTAACCATTGTTGCTTTCTTACGCACGCAATTGCGTTGACTACGCACCTTCGTATCAGAGTTCAATTAGTGGATTAGTAGGAATTCAATACTTGAACCAAGTCCATATGGAGAAGATACTATTACTCATTATTTACTCTGTAAAACGATAAGGTACATTTGTCTTCATACGGTTTACAATACGTCTTCAAAATATAAACCTTTATATTTAAATTAAATTTTTAACTTCAAGCATATTATACATCTTTAAAATAAATGTTTATACTATTACATTGTGTAATATATATATATATATATATATATATATATATATATTTTAATCGTGTACATGAAAAAGTTAGGTCTTTTCTTACAAATTTAAAATTTTAAAAGAAAAAAATAGTCAAAAATAAAATTTCATTAATGCATTTATCTTGTATAAGCAAAAAAAAAAAAATAAAAACAACTTTCAAAGTCTTACTTGTTAAGTTTTCCGTAAGAAATACGTTCACATAAAGTCATAGGCTAAACAAATACATTTCACGAAAAGTATTTATAATCAAGGAAAGATATTTCAAACTATAGATATCTCATGCAACGTTTAAATTTATCCATTTTTATATAAAGAATGATTGAAAAAGAAAATCAAAAACCTTCGTATACTACAAATTATGCATTATTTTAATTTATATATTGATAATATATATATATATATATTAATATTTTATATTAATAAAAAAATTATTTATATAATATATTTTATTATTAATATAAACTTATAATATCGATATTAATAATTTAAATTTTAATAAAAATATATAATAATAAAAGTTAATCAATTGTTAAAAATATTAATAAATAATAATATTTTTATAACAATATTTTACACATAACGTCTTAATAGTTATATGTGATATAAAATATTGTCGATAAAGATAAACCTAATTATATTATTTTAAAAAATAACATACATTATTTAATTAATACGTCTAGCCCTGCATTACTTAAAAGTAATAATATTCATTCTCATAAAAAACTTATTAATTAAATATCATATATTTTAATATAAGTGATAAATATCTTATAATTTTGTTAGTATATATAAAATATCACGTATGACATATAGTATTTAAGATAAATTATATGATAAATATACAAAATATGTTAGTAAATATTGTTTATTTGAAGTAACGTATGATTTTTGCCTTAATCATATATTACAAACAAAATTGTCATTTACCGAAAATTTAATATTAAATTAATCTCTATTGATTAATATAAATTTTTAATAAAAAATAAATTATTAATATAAATATTACGAATTTATATTAATAAAATAATATACTAACAAATAAGTATATAAGTATAAATATCAATATTTACTATTATTATATCATATGTTAGTATATTATATTATTCATTAAAATAAATTTTCAAGATTTATACTAATAGTTTAATTTTTATTAAATAAAAATTGTATTAATAATCATTATCTTAATATTTAAATTTTTTTTATGAATGAATCGTAATTTTTAATGAATTAACAAAAATTTTATATAGGACACGCTGTCTTTTCTACGGATTAAGAAAGAGTAGTTAAATTATGTATCTTACCGTATGAATCAATTCGTCCCCTTGCTTCCGTCGAGATTGGATTAAGGCCATCTTTGATGGAAGTCTTACCAAGTTACTAATCTTAATTTATGTATGTTGATTTTTAAAGTATAAGAAGATATTTATTTATATCAACAACTTGAAAAGTTAAATGCTTATAGCATAATTAAAAAAATACTGACGTTGGGTTAGGAATGCTTTAATTTGCACCACCCTTCGTGTACGCCTTCAATGGACCGGTATCGGAGACGAATTCTCTCATATATTATTATACAAAAACTTGTATTTATTTATCTTAATTTAAAATTAATTATTTGATATCTTAAAAAATAAATCTGGATGATAAGACTTTTCATGAGCATAATTCTGCATATAAAAAAAAAGAAAAGTCCATAAATTCTTCTGTAGAAAACATGTGGCAATAAGTCATGTTATCATCTAATATTTATCAATAATTCCATCGGACTCAACATCTTTTTCCCGACCTTTCTTTTTTATTGACCTGTTTTCTAACTATTATCTTCAGACCGAGAGACAAGTCTATTAATTTTAATGAATTTATTAAGTCCATCTCATCACTGGCTTTTAGAATTCCATAAAATTGAACCAATGCAAAGCACTCTTTTCAAAATAATTACTTTTCAACATTGATGATTTTTCTTCTTTTAAATAAAAGTAAAAATTGATTTCTAAATACTAAAGTAGAACAACTAGACTTAAAAAGCTTTAATTTTCGTGACCTGCCTTTCACGCGTTCAGAAGCAAAAGTTAATATTTATGATATAAAGAAATGTTAGTACTATTTTTTTTAATTTAAAGTTAATATTTATGATATACGGGCATGCTAATAATATATTTTTTGATTTTTTTTTTAAATTTTTATTATATTGGTGATGTTTATGTGAATCTATTTAACAGCGTGAATCTCATTTCTTGTTTTATTGGTTTCACACATATTTTATTTAATAATAAAGATATTTTTTTTAAAAGTGTATTATATTATTGATAAATTTCTTAAATTGTATTTTAGAAAATACTATTGTCACTCTTATAAATTTATTGTCATTTCTATACAAGTGATTTTTTTTCATAAATAATTTTATTCTTTATTTAATTAAAAATTTATTTTAGATTAAATCAATTATTTGGAAGTGATAACAGAATTATAAAAGTGATAATAGTTATTTTCTGTATTTTTCTAAAAAATTTAACATTTAAAAATTTAAAATATATGTTAATTTGTTTCTATCATTTTTTCATTTTTAAAATAATTTTTTTAGAGTAAATATTTTAAATTTTTTATATTTTTTATTTGAATAAAATATTTTAATTTTTATTACATGTAAAAATTTATATATCTAAAAGAAAACAAAATGAAAAAACGATGAAGAAAAGAGAATAAAAAATAAAAAAGTGTGGAAGAGAAAAATAAGTAAAAAATAGATATAAACAAGTAAGAGAGGTTAAAAAGTACTGGATAGTTTATATATAAATTTTTTTTTATTTATCTATCCTCAAATTTAATAAGTAATTTTTTTATTTTTTTAAAAAATATAAAAGATGATCATAATTATAAATAAGGTAAAAATATATAATATTTTTTTTTTATGTATGATAATTATTTTATAAAAAAGAATAACAGAAGGTATACAAATTAGAAAAAGTTTAAAAAAATATATGATGTAAAAGAAAGATACGAAAGATGAGAAAAAACATAATGCAAAAGATACAGAAAAAAGAGACGTAGAACGGAGAAGAAAACGAGAGATACGTGAAAAAGAGTGAAAAAAAAAAAAGGGTTTGAAGACTGGTTATGCACACACTCTTACGGTGGTTTATATTGATCTTCATTTATCATATACTTTAATTGAATGAATTAAAAATTAAAAAAAATAATAGAAAGAAATATAAAAATAAAAAATAGAGTAAAAATAGTAAATAAAAAAGAATTGTTTGAATGAATAAAAATAAGAGATAAAAAAAATATATTAATAATATAAATTTTATTTTGTATAAACTTTTAAAAAATTATTTTTACTGTATTTTTATTAATATAATATTTATCTTTCAAATTTAATTTTAAAAATTATTATAAATTGTAATATTATAATATCCATTTGTGTAAACAAAGAACAGGTTGTAGAAAAAAAAAGTAATAAAAGTAAAAGAAGGAGGACAGCACTTGAATAAGGATTAACGAAATTGTGAGATCTTTTGGAAAATTAATTAATTATTCTATCCACTAATATAGTAAACCAAACTCATGGTTAGAGGACAGCACTTAACATTTAAACTGTGGTTAATGAATCGTGAGAGCATTTAATAAACTGATCTTTAAGTATTTTTTTAATAATATAGTGCACACTTAAATTTTTTAGAAACGTAATATATTGATACATCAATTATATTATATAAATTTATAAAATATTATTTATATTACATATACTTAAAAAATAAAATAAATATATTTTTTAAATCTTATGTGATGTAAGAGTCTTATCATGACTCTACATTAGGATCCCAATTTTTTTCGTGTCATTATTGTGATTTAATGCAACATCTTTGAACATGGTGGCAAAATATATTTTTAATATGGATGGATATAAAGCATCGATATACAAATATCATTCACAAATGCAACAATTTTTGTAAGTAGTTTATCTTGCTGGTTTTAATCGTAAGAAATATCATACGGACTCTTTACAAGTATTATTGTTTTCTATGTCTGAGATTAACATGTGACGAATAAAAACAACGATTGTTTGGATGAAGACATTAATAATTTGTGAAGAGAAAAAAAAAAAGAAAATATGGAGTGGGACATGCCCCAGCAGCACACATCAAGATTTAAACTGGTGTTCGAAATTTCGAGCTGTTGACTGCTTCAAAGTCCAATGATTAGGGTACAAATACAACATACACTTGAACAAATACCAATGAATCAGTCACATTGGAAAGTAACAAAAAGCTAAGCTAAAGAAAATTCATAGAGATAATGACAATTGAAAATAATGTTTATTTAAATAAAAACAATTTATTAAAAGAAGAAAATGTATCTCATTTTACATTTTTTAGTGATTCGCGTATCATATTTTCTTCTCGTGAAAAGTGACTCTTCTTTGAAAAACACTAATTTTTATTAAGTTTGGTTTGAAAAGTATTTTGTTTTTATTTTTATTTATAAAAATATTGTCTTATTTTTATTTTTGTTATTTTATATAAAATATTAAAAATGAAAAATAATTAACATTTTTATAAATAAAAATAAAAATATTTCCCCGTTTCAGACATAGATCCAACGTCACCTAAATATCAAAACTTCAATTATTCAGTCTTCCTCACCTCTCAACTGTATTTTGTATTTTTTCTACGTTCCAAACATTCTTTTACCACATAAAAAGCTTTTTCCGATCATCCAAAACAATGGTATCCTCACTTTAGTCATTTGAACATAAAAGTCTTCACTCTAACCATCTCCCGCGCCAACGAAACAGCATAATTAACGTGTGTGAATGAACAAATGTCATGAGACATATTTAGCTAGTATAGACTTGATTTAACATAAATTAAATGGTTTTTTAAAATGTGTTTATATGTATATAATAAAAATAATAAATAATAAATTTTTATTAAAAATTATATTTAATATTATTAATACATTAAATCCAGTGATTTCTAATAAAAACTTTTTATATGTAATTTTTTATTGATGTCATTAGATATATATTAAAAAGTTACACATAATTTAGCACCAATATAGTACCATTGGTGCATATGTATGCATTTTACTTAGACATGATGGAAACTACACATTTCACGTTATTCAAGATATAATTTCAGAAATCTATTACAAGGTAAAACCAAAATTACTTCAAAAGCTTGTTGACGACCGGACGTGCCTTACACATAGCCTTTAGTGGGATTAACCTTGACAAAGTGAATCCACTTTCCTCTCTCATATCAATCTCTTCATCACCTATTCGTTTCCATTCAAAACATTGAATCAATAATCCCAAAGTCAAGCTTATTGCACGCATAGCCAAGCCTCCTCCAGGACAAGCCCTTCTTCCCAACCCAAATGCAATTAACTTATCTAGTTCTCCTTCTTTCTCAAATCTTTCAGGCTTGAAATTTGTAGCTTCATCCCACAATTGAGGGTCTCTATGAATTGACCAAGCATTAATCAAGACTATAGTATCTCGTGGAACATTGAATCCCCCAATAATGCACTCATCTGAAGTCGAGTGTGGTAATAACAATGGAGCTGGGGTATACAATCGAAGTGTCTCATAGATAATGTTTTTAAGGCATGGAAGTTTTGGAAGGTCAGACTCCTCCAACAAACGGTCATGTCCAACATGGATTTCCAATTCATCCCTTACCTTCATTAAAACCTTTGGATGATTCAGTATACAAGATAACGCCCACTCTAAAGTTACAGCAGATGAATCAGTCGCAGCAAGTAGCATACCCTACAGTCCAACTCAACTCCATCAAATTGAGTAAAAATATATATTTAATTTAAAATTTACTACCAATGAAAAACTACAAATATTAGGATAATCTTTATTAGTATACTTTTTTTCTAACAAAAATTAATTTTAGTATTATATATATATATATATATATATATATATATATATATATATATATATTTGAAAATCAATACAAAACATGCATATATAATATTTTATATTAACATTTAATATATTAACAGTCTATAATAACCTAGCCATTTTTTAGTTTAATATATATGATACTATTAGTACAAATTTAAAATATCTGTACTAATAATTTAATTTTTCTTAAAAAGCATACTAATAAAAACTAATTCAACATATAATTATTAGTAAATACCAAATTTTTGTATGCAGTGAATGCAATATTAATTGGGATAAAAGATGTAGAAATTATTACCAAAGCAAGGCCTTTGATGATTTGATCGGTATAGTACTCAGGCTGTGATTCTTGCAAACTAAGGAGATGATCTACCATGGTGTTTGCACGTTGGTTCTTGCTGCGATGTTCTTGAAGGAGTCCTTCCAAAAACGTATCCGTTTTGTTACTAATCTTCTTTAGCCTCTTCTCCAAATTTTCAAAATCAAATAACCTAAGTATTGGCATGAAATCATTCTTATTGTTTGCTCCAGATAACTTCAGCAACTCCGATACCATTGCTCTGAACTCTTTGGCTTCTTCCACATCGGTCATGTCACAATCATCACCATAATATCTCTTTCCGGAGATCATTCTCATGATGTTATTAAACGTCATGTCGTAGAATCTGGAAGTGAGTTCCACTTCAACAAAGTCATCGGAAGAGTCCTCAGCAAGCTTTTGCATAAGCCTCTGAGACTCATCCCTTCGGATTCCAGAGAAGTTGTTGATACGATGAGTTGAAAGAACATCGAGTGCAGTGATACGACGAAGGTTGCGCCAGTGTTGACCGTAGGAGGATGAGCCTAAAGTGGTGTAGTTGTAGAAGATGTATTTTCCTGAGAGAAAACGGGGTCTATTTGCAAGAACGACGTCGTTTTTGGTGAAGCATTCTAGGAATACGGTTGGTGATGAAACGACGACCACTAGGCGTGATCCAAACCAAAGTGAAATTACATTGCCGTATTTTTCTGAGAGGCCTTTGAAGGTGCGGTGGAGTGGCCGTTTCAGGTGGTGGAGGTTACCGATTACCGGAAGAGAAGGTGGACCTGGTGGGAGGTTTTTGAATTTTCTTGCTTGGAGGAAAAGCTTCAAACCCAGAAAGAGAGCAACATAAAGGAGAGAGTAGAACAAGAAGGAAAGGATTTCCATGGTTTATTTGGTTAGCGTTAGCGTTGATGCTTGGTACTCATTCTCTTCGGGTACTGAAACTCTTATATAATGGTGAGAGATTCTTCACTGAACTAGATTCATACAAATTATCTTAATAATTAAATATTTGAGAATTAAAATAATATTAAGAACTAAATTCAATGTTGTTTAAAAATTTTAACAACTCAATTATTATTAATCTTTTAAATGTTAAAAATCAAATCAACCTATATTTAAAAATTTAACTCAATTTTAATATATTAAAAATAGAGGTGCTGGACCTCAGTACAAGAAGGTTGCCTGCCTAGAAAAGCCACCTAGAATCAATTAATGGAGGCGAGTTGTGGGTAACATGCATTGAAGAGTAAATAGCAAGTGTTAGAGTGTATTTAAGTAGCTTATAGGGTTTAGATGAAAAGGGAAACTAAGAAAAATATCTAAGATATATTCTCTTTGGATAGATATGTTATCTAATAATTTTATTTTATTTTTTTATAATGCTCTATTCTTGCCCAATCACCTCGCATGCAGTAAAATTGGGTTACCGAACTATTTTTTTTTAAACATGGCGGTGTGGCAATATTTTGATTTAAATAATCAATCTCTTTGCTTATTCAAACACTTGGAAAATGATACTTGACTGTAATATATACACACGCCACTTTTATTGCTTTTATTATTTGGGAGAGAAAATTTAAATTAAACGACGTAAGGTCTATTGTATCTTAATCTATGTATACTTGGATCATAATATGATGACTTGCCTAAAAAATATTTATATAGGGAAGAGATAATTTTATATAACTTAATAATTTTAGTAGATAATTTTGTCTTAGAATTATTTTATAGATTAAAATTTTTTATTATATAGATTATATTTATAAAATTTTAGATTAATTTAAAAATATTTGATCTTATTTATATAGATCAAAATTAATAAAATATAATTTTAAATATATGAAATTAAGAGATTAAAATATAGAATTTAATCAAAAGGCATTGATGATAAAAAAGATATATTTTATCATTTAATCATAAATTATTATATACTTAAAAATTTCTCACTTTTATAATAATTATTTCAAAAATTATATTTACTATAATTTTCAATTATTACTTAACAGTATAAAAATATTTACACTTATAGTATAAATAATAATAATCATAATAATAATAATAAAATATTTCAAGAATTAAAATAAATATATTTTATAAAGATAATATCAAAATAAATTTTTAAGATTGTTGAAAAATTTAGATATAATTTTGTAAATTGTGACGTGTGTGATCCTAACAATATTTAGTAATTTTTGAATATGTCAATTCATTTTAAAATAGAAATAAATTTTTAAAAATTTAATATGTTCATAAATATAATTAAATATTTTTTAAAATATTTAATTAAATCAATTTTGTTTTTAATTTAAATTTTAAAATTTAAGAAAAAATATATAGACATTTAAAATTTATATTTAATCAGAATAAACGTGTGTAATTAGTTACAATTAAAAAATTAAAATTAAAATTGAAAATAAAAATATTATAAAATCTATAATTAAAAGTTTAACTATCATAACTTAAATCGGATAATAATTATTCATCATTATATTTTAAAATAATTTTTTTAATTTTAAAATATTTATTGTTTACAACACATCACAAAATTATCTAGTTTAATAAAATATGAAAAATATTCTTCCACTATTTAATAATGGTGACCATTTCAGTACATCCCATACTTTTAAATATAAAAATAATTTATGAGTTTCAAAATCGTTACAAAATTTAAAAGTATAGGATAAATTAGGATGTTCACTACTGTTCAATAATATAAATATTATGAGTCATAAAATACTAGCTAGTCTAGATATAACACTACAGTATTAACTATTATATGGTACATCATATCACATCTCATATGCTTAGGTAACTAACTCTAGCTGACATACATATAACTATGTAACTAACCGCATGAACCTCGCTGCTTGCGGTTGTTGGTTTTCTATCATGTATCTTCGCATGATCACATTTACTGTATTGGGCTAACTTATTATAAAAGGAGCATGTATATTTAACTTTCAGTTTAACGAGAATTAGTTAGCATTCTTCATCTTTGATATATTTGTTACGTTTCTTCGTATGATATCACATGTATAAAATTTAGAATTCTATTGTAACTTCATCATGGTACGAAATATAATTTTATTAATCAATACCATCCAAACATCTATCCTTTGCAAAACCAAGCAAGTCTATATTTCATTCATTCAGACTAGAAATTCTTAGTAACAACGGTAGAAACTTCATTAATAGGTAATAATTATCATACCTAGGCGAGAGAAAAGAAAAAAGAATTTGTTTCTAAAAATAAATATAAATTGTTGATGGAACTATACCTATGTCTGACACTTTCTATATCCAAAGCTTTGAACATTAGAAACGTAATAATTTGGTGTATTCATGGATTGTGAATTTTGTTTCAAAAACTATTGTTCAAAGCATCATGCATATGAATATATGTGACTGACATGTGAAACAATTTAAACGAGCGATTCGCACAAGGTAATTTGATACATGTGTTTCTAAATTACAACTAGATTTATAAGATCTAAAACAGAGAGGATTATTTGTTACTAACTATTTCACAAAACTCAAGATCATTTGGGAGAAACTTAATAATTACAAGCTTGTACTACAATAATGAGAAATGCTAGAAATTATGAACAATAAGATTATGTGATAAAATTCTTAATTAGTTTGAGTGGAAATTTTAAAACTGTCTAATCATAAATCCTTTCGATAAACCTACTTCTATTATTAATATAATCTTTTCCATAGTACTTCAATAAGAAAGGCAAACAAGAATTTATGTAGACGATGATTCAAAAATGTGTGTAAATATGATAGACAACAATCATAATTATTTGTAAGGTAGAGAATATGTTTTTGGAAAAAAGAAATATAAGAAGATTTTTATTTATTATGAAAAAATTAACCACAAAATAAAGGTTTATTATAAAAAGAATGGGTTTTAACTTGGTTTTTGACATACTCAAGGAAAATACTTCCATCAACAATGTTAATAAAAATACAAAACTTTATGAAGAATAGTGATTTTGTGATTGAAAAGAAAGAAAGTGATAAGGACATCAATTTCCTTTCATTACTAAAGAATGTCAATTAATATTAGCATTGATTAAACAATTCAAATTCAATAAACAACATCCGTTAGAAATTAGGTTTTTAAATCTAATTTATTTCGAAATTAGGTTTTTGGATCTAATTCATTTCCAAAACTAGATATATGAAGCATGAAGTTTGTAGAACTAAACATATATAGATAACTTATTAATGGATCTAGGATATTTAGATATCATATTAGAAATGAAGCTTAGCCCTAATTCAACCCTAAGACTAGATATCTAGAGTGTGAAACTTGTAAGACTAAAAATTTGTAAATAACTAATTAACAGTTACAGGATAGGCTTTGATACTATATTAATAATTGGATTTTAAGATTAACTCAACCTTCAATAGCTAGCTTATGAGGTGAGGATTATCTTCAACACATATACACTTGATTGGTCATATCTCTTGATCATATGAAACTTTAACACACCTCCTAACATATAGGATTGGACATCTAAAGTATGGACATACATGTGGGTGGACCAATTGTACACAAGGATATCTACGAGAATTCCAATAAAATATCTATGATAGACTATAATACTATTAGAAATTAGACCTAGACCTAAATTAACCTTAAAAGTTAGCTCATAGGATAAAGGTTATTCTTAGTTTTTATATATGCATGGTTGGTCATATCTCTAGATAATATGAGACTTGCAATAGCATCAATCAAGTTACGGTGCAACCCCAAAATGCGCAAAAGAAGGAATATAGTGGTAAGATAATTGGTTTGTGCTATGTTAATAATTTTAATTGGAAAGATTGGATCTATGACTCAGGAAACAGACTACATATATTCTAACGTAAAGTAGTTTGCTTCATTTGAGAAGATATGCCTATTGAATGTAAAATTTTGTAATGGAAAAAGTGTCACAGCAAGTTACATTGGAATACTATAACCATTGACTTAGATGTGAAATTGAAGAGTTATAAGGAGGCATGTCAATATGAGTGTTGGAGTAGAGCCATTTAGCAGAGATTAAAGCAATAGAACTCAAACAAACATGGAAAATTGTTTGATTTGCAACTAGAAATAAATCCATTAAAACTAAATGAATTTGCAAGGTAAAATGATGATTATACGGAACCATTGAACAATATAAGGTTCACCTCATCTCTAAGGATATACATAAACTAAAGGGATCAATTACTTTAAAACCTACTTAACAATGGCCAAACTAACAAATGTGTGCATGATATTGGCACTACCAACCATATAATTGGTATTTGCATCAATCGGATGTAGATAACACATTCTTGGATGGAACTCTTAATCAAGAAGTCTACATGCAAATACCACTTGGAGTAATCATCACCAAACTAAACCAAGCTTGTAAGTTATTATGATCATTATATGGACTTAGGCAGACAATTCATGGTATTATTGCTTAACCATTTTTTTTCTTAATGAAGGATTTACTCAAATATTTTGTAATCATTCGTTGTTCATTGAAAAGATATTTGAGTTATTTCTTATCTCCTACTTATTTATATTAACAATATCATATTAGATAGGATTTCTCTTACTAAGTTTTCAAATATTAAGATTAAGTTTCATGCCACTCTCAATATCAAGGACTTGGTGTTTTTAAGTATCTATTAAGGTTTGAATTGACATTTTCCTCGCAAGGCATTCATTTGTACCAACAGAAACATTACCTTGATTTACTCTATTATATAGGGTATTTAGGATGTAAACCTTCCTCCGCACCATATGGATCACAACTCCAATTTCATTATAATGATAGTCTATTAGACATAAATATTGTTAGTTGTATAAAATTATTGGAAAATCTTTTGAATTTGACTAATACTCAACCTGAAATCATGTGTGCAACATAATAATCAAGTCAATTGATTGATCACTCACCAAACATCATCATCAAACATCCATACATATGTTACGCTATTTGAAAGGGACCCTACTCAAGGCATCTCATGTGTGCAACATAATAATCAAGTCAATTGATTGATCACTCACCAAACATCATCATCAAACATCCATACATATGTTACGCTATTTGAAAGGGACCCTACTCAAGGCATCTTATCTCACGTTCTTATGCAATTCAACTGAAGGGGTTTAGTGATGCTAACTTGATGACATATCCAAACACTCTTTGTTCTATATCAAGATATTGTTTCCTCCTTAGGAACTCCTTAGGAACTCCTTAGTTTCAATGGCATTATAAAAAATAAATTACTATGACACAATCATCATCCAAAGTTGATTATAAATTTCATACCACTTCCATTTATGAGCTGCAATCTTTCTTGTATCTTCTACAAAACCTACTTGTCACTCCTTCCCTTACAAGATTTATGTATTGTGATAATAAAAATACTATTCACATTATTAAAAACCTGTATTTAATAAACGTTCCAAACATTTGGACATAAATCCATGCTATTCGCAAGAAACTTCGTGATGAGTTCATAAAAGTCCTTCTTATTCCATTGGCTCACAAATGTGTTCATCAAAGGTCTATCTTATTCTTCATTTGCTTGCTTTATTCTTAAGTTAGGGATGATTGATATCCATTATCCATTATCTTATGAAAGATGGAGTATTGCATGTCACGTTGGATCAAGCCTTACATACTCAATTAACTAATCTTAGATAACATATATGTGACTATATAACTAAATGTGAACATTATTTCTCATTCTTGTTTATTTTCTATTATGTATACTTATGCGCATATATTTAGAGCATTCAAATGGGTCAACCCTAACCTATTTATCCTTAGTCCTATAGGTTAAGGCCAAAAAAGTCCTTAGGGACAAAAAGTCCTAGATATAAAAATCCTTAGGTCAAAAAGCCCTTAAGGTCAAGTGGGTTAGGATCAGCCCTTACATGAAAAATTATTACTATCTTAAACCACTAACTACAAATTTTAGTTTAAAAATAAAAAGGTTACCAAATGAAATTATGAACATTTGTACTTTTAAAGATGGTTCTAACTATGGCTGACAATGAATCGAACCAACTCGAAATTAGTTAAGACTTGATTCGATAATTAAATGTTCGAACTTCTTTCATAAACCAAATGAGCTAAACTTGAACTAAAAATTAATTTTGTTAACTAAACGAGCTGAAATTTAGCTACGTATAACTCTACTTATTTGTTTCATGAACTAGCTTATTATATGTATAAACTAAATTTATATAATTTTATTATTTTTTATACAATATATAAAATATGTAATATAATCATAATATATACTATTGTAAGTTATATGTTTATAACATTTTTTAATTTTGAAATTGGTAACAAAATATAAATTTAAAATATTTAATGTACAAATTAGTTATTTGATTTATTAATTATTAATAATAATTTAAATGTAAATATTTATTTTATATAAACTATAATTATATTTATAATTTTCAATTAGATAATCATTTTATCAAAAATATATTAATAAATTTTAAATTTTAAATATTCTACATTTAATTTATTTTACTTATAGTTTATGTGACTTTAGTTAATGAGCTAGCGAGCCAAACTGAGTCATTCACGAGCTCGAATCGAGTTAAGTCAAATTAAAAAAACATTCATATCAAACTCGAATCGAGTTTCGAGCGGAAAAATTTTTACCGAGTCGAGTCGAATTAAGCAGAACCTAACTTAACTCGATTTGACTTATTTCTCATTCTAGTTCTAACAATGAAAATATTTTAAGCAAAATAAAAAAAATTATTAAGTGAAAAAAAAATGTAATTAATGTCATATTCTTCACTTCGTGAAAATTAAGAAAAGTAAACCTCAAAGAACTATAATGATAAGTTATGTACGACAAGTTCAAAACAATCTAAAATCTTAAAAGAGTATTACTTATATAATTATATGGGAAGGATCAAAACAAGTTTATCACATAGGAACAATGACCAATATTATAAGATCAATTCATCTTTAATAATTTTCTCCAACCAAGATGTTATATTTAACATAGGTGAACATTCACTTAGATTCTCTTTAATAACAAGCTATGTTGTATCAGCAAGTTTAGGCAAAGTTTGTTTAACTTTATAAACTTATATGATTATATTTTCTATTTTATCTTATTGCTCGTTTAAAAATTTTGGCCCTTGAAATTTTTTACTAAATATTGTTTTAACTTGAAGTTGTTTTTTACTTTACTACTCTGATGAGAACTGCCTGATAGAGGTATCAATTTTACCTATTCAATCTAATTCAACTCTAATCCATGTGGGCTAAAGTCAAAATGACTCACAAGCCAACAAATCCCACAGTATAAAATCCATAAGCTAAAAGTCTATTAAGTCCTATGGGTTAGGGTTACCTATGAGCTTCATTTTTTTTCTTTAATTTTTTTATTTTTTCTCTAATTTATTTTCCTCTCTTAAAATAAAATAGTAATAAAAAATTAAAGTAAATAAGAAAATTTAGAGAGAGGAGAAAGAAAAAATATGGAGAAAAGATAATTTAGAGATAAAGAGGTAAATATATTACAAAAATAAATAAAGAAAAGATAAAAGTATAAAAAAGTTGAGAAAGAAAAAAAAATAGAAAGAAAAAAATTCTAGAAACAAATAAAAAAATATTTAGAAAAAAAACAAAAAATCTAAAAAAAGATAAATAAATTATAGAATATTTTAGTATAATAAAAAATATTGAAAAGATTATTTAAAGAGAGAAATAAAGAAATAAAAAAAATTAAGAGAAATGATGAAATTTTATAGAAAAAAAATTTAAATATAAACTGGATTACACGAATTAGACCATATTTATCCCACTTGTTTTAATAATTATATAGATTAGAATATAAAAAATCCTACTTTTAAACGAGTTACAAAACAAATGGTTATAAGATAGAGATGGAAGAGTTAACTCACACTCATTCCACTTAATTTGAGGTTACGTGGATTAGGGCTTAAAAAACAAAATTATATTCATCCTACTTAAATTGAAAGTTATGTAAATTAAGATATATAAAATTTTACTTTTAAACAAATTACAAAATAAAAGGTTATAATATAATGTTAGATGAAGAACTCATTACATTTAATTTGGAGGTTATATGAATTTAAATTTAAAAATTATATTTAATTTGGAGATTATATGAATTTAAATTTAAAAATTATACTTTGAAACAAATTACAAAATAGAAAGAAAAAAAGAAAGAACTAGGATCGATTTTAAGGCTAATCCTAACTAAACTCTTTAAATTGAGAATTATGTAAGTTAGGATTTAAAAAAAAAAACTACTTCTAAATAAGTTATATAATGTAAAATCAAAATTTAAAATCAAATAAACTAACCTAAAATCATAATTCAATTTAACAACTTTACATATAATTATTAAAAAAATTATAAATATTTAATATTTAGCTTAATGAAAATTGACATTTTTAATCTCTCTCCATTATAATATTATTTTTATTTATTTTTATGTTTAATATGTTTGTTACATTTCTTTATATTAACAAAGCATTAATTCTACATAAAATAAGTATATAAAAATTTTATTTATATAATACATTTTATAAAAGAAAGAGAAAATAAAATATATAAAATAAAATCAATAATATCATTAAAAAATAAAAATATATTATAAAAATTATTGTATGAATAATTTTTTGTAAGCATATATTTAGCTCCTGTTGAAAACCTCAGCAAAAGGTGAGAATGATGGAGATGTAAGAATAGCTAGGTTCCATTAAATAATATTGAAGGATAAAACAAAAATCATGATTTAATACCATTATTTGCGTAAGAATGTAGTTTCGAACCATATATAAGTACCATTCTTTTAAAAATATATAAATAAATATTATTTTTATTAGTATTAATTTTTTAATAAAAATTAAACTATTAATATAAATATCATGAATTTATAAAAATAATAAATATTTTATATACATAAATAATTTTATTATTATAAAATATTAATATATATTATCAGCACACTAAACATTAATATGTAAAATATTATTTATTAGAATAGACACTCAAAATTTATATCGATAATTTAATCATTTTAATAAAATTTATATTGACAAAGATTATCTAAATATTTGATAAATTTTTATTTATTATTAAATAAATTTTTTGTAATGATTAATATTTAAAACATGACATAAAATGTGTTTTAAAATCAAAACCTTTATATAATATTTTTCTACAACAAAAAATTATTTATACAATATAAAAATAAAAATATATTTTTGACAAATCAAAATATAAAAATGATTTATATAGAATATGAAAATTATGAAGAAAAGGATAAGTAGTGATCATGTTAATTGTGTGGGTATATTTTTTATTCATTAAAAACTGAAATTGTTAAAAAAAATAAAAAATTATTTAAATAAGAAGACATTAGTTTATATAAACGTATGTTATATTAAATATTATATTATTTTTTTATTAGCTAATTTTATCTTAAAATTAACTATTAAATTATATAGATTGTCTCCAAAATTTGAGATTAATTAAAAATTGTTTAATATCTTGTTGTTTAATTTGGACAAATTTTGATTTAGATAATTAAAATATTATACAGTTATAGTTTAACAATATTAATAAAATAATATAACAAATTTAAAATAGATTTATGTTAAAAATTAAATTTGGATCTAATTTAATATAAAAAATTAAATTATAAAATAAAAATTATTTTTATTTTATATACACATAATTCTTCCTTCCCCAACATATTTAAATAATATTACATAAAATATAAAATTTATTTTAACCTCAATAATTTATCATTTTAAATATAAAATCAATTATTATAAACAATGTCATATCCATTTTTTAAGAATAATTATAATCTCTCTTTCCTTTTATTCTCATAAATTTTTATAATTACTAATTGAAGAAAGCCTTGAATGATTTTTATATTTTTGAAAAACAAAATGTATAAAAAATTTTATTTAATACTTACATTATAAAGTAGGGAAAAAATAAATAGAAAGATTTATAAAAAATAAGTAGTGGGATTTGTATAAAGACGTGAAAAAGGTATTGTTGTAATCGAGAAAACAAATAACTTGCTTCTTTAAAGATGAAAGTGTCTTTAAACAGCTCTATCAAAGCTTAGGCCACGCGATTCTTCCTTCAAAAATTTAAATAATTACTGCATTAGTTCTTTAATATTTTTGTTGTCCAAATTATCTTTATGTTACCACTTTGATCCTCTATTAAGATTAACTTGGTAGAGTTTTGAACTGTTTTCTCAAAAATTTAATTCAAGACGTGAAGATTCATTTTCTTTTATTATTTTAATCTTTTTAAAAGATCAATTTAGTAAAATTTGAATTTTTGAAAAATAATTTGGTAACAATTCAAATTTTTTAAGAATTAATTTAGTAACAAAATTAATCCTTCAAAAATTTTAATTAATTCTTCAATAATTATTGAGTAACGATTAATAAATTAATAATACTAGATGAAAAAAATTAAATTCATCGATAATTTAGTCTCGAAATTTCAAAAATATATTTATAATTTTGAAAATTAATATACTCTATCCATACAATGAATTAATTTAAAATTTTACTTATTAAAATTATTTTTAGTTGAGCAGAATAATCATAATGATATTTTGATGAAGCTAACGGTATATATTAGTAGAATGATAATAATTTTATTAAATAATTTTAATTTAATGTATAGTATACATCTATTAGCATACGTTAAATTAAAATTATTTTATAAAATATTAAATATTTTTAAATTTTATAAATTTTATTTATATAATAAAATTATTTAATTTAATAATTATATTAATAAAATTTATTGAAAAAAATAATTTTAATATAAATTACTTCTAAAATAAATTAATTTTTTTAATATAAATGGATAATGATAATATAAATTAAATATGATATTTTTGCTTAATTGATATTTTATTATTTTACTTTATTTAATATATGATATAATATAAGTGAATGATTATTTAATTACATATTTATATATATTTAATTTATGCAAAACTTTATATACATAATAATTATAATAATATTATATAATTTAATAATAAAATTAATAAAATTATTTTTAATAAAAATTTATTAAATATTTTATTTTACAAATTATATCTTTAATATCATTTAATTTTATCTTTAATGAAAAGTAAGATAATAAAAATTTTAATCATTTATTATAAGAAATTGTCTTTTGTTAAATTCAACTTTTTTTCAAGTATCCATGGAAGGAAGTTGAGTTCAGCTAAATTTTAAGTGTTTAAATTTGATTTATTTAAAAGTTTTAAAACTTAAATCTAGACTTAATATATATTAAAAACTTTTTTTTTTATAAACGTCTAATTTGATTTAAAACTTATAAATATGTTTAAATGGCTACATTTCGAAAAAGACTAAATAAACTTACAACCATATATATATATATATATTAATATTATATAAATATAATATATTAAAATAAATATAATATATTGAAATAAATATAAATATATAATATATATAAATATAAATAAACTTATAAATAGGTTAAATAGATTTTTTTACGAACTTAAATTCTAAAATTTATTTATTTAAAAAAACTTTTTAATAAAATTAAACCTATCTATTTATTAAATAAGTTAGATTAAAATAAATTTTAAATAAATCAAATGATAAATCCTTCCAACAAATTATTTACTTTCGTTACTAAACACACGTAAGCTCAAATATATTCATGTAAAAAAGTCACAAATTTAGTCAAGGTATGACACTTGCTTAATTTAAATTTGAATCTAGATTCTAACTTGTATAAACATTTGCTGATATCAGTCTGTTTGTCTTGATTCTAGACTAAAGAGTTTACTATTACAGATATTTTAATTTTATAATAATAATAATAATAATAATAAAAATAAAGTGTGAAAATATTAATATCGTAAAAACTTATTTACACCGAAAGTATATATCAATTAAATTCAAGGTTTAATTTCACTTTAGTTTCCATAGTTTAAATTTTATACAATTTTAGCCATTTAATATGATCCAATTAATTTTTTTTAAAAATTAAATAAATTTATTTTTTTCATTTTTTTTATCTAATTAAATCTCAAATTTTCATTTTACAATGAATTGGGGGTGTTAAGTGATTTTAAATATTTGAAAGTAAAAATAAGTCAGTTAAAATTTGATAAATTTGAAAGAATTTCTATGATATATTATTGCGGTTAGAAAATGAAAAAAAATTCATTCTAATTTGCGTGAAATTTAATGCTTTAATCATTGACTTTTGAATAAAAGATTTAATTTATCAAAATTGAGTAAAAACTAAGATTAGAGAGTTTTAATTAAGTAAAAGAAATTAATGAAAAGTAAAAAATTACATTTTAATTAATTAAAAAATTGAGAAAAAAAAATCATTGAAGTGTATGTTTAACTACTCAGGAAAGGGAATTCGGTATTCAGCAAATCTGTCTTCATATAGTAAGTCAATAGTCAAAACACACGTTTGATAGTGTTTAAATAATGATTCCTATTTTGAGAAGAGGCGGAGCATCTGCGTCATACTTATTTATCTAAAAGAAGAAAACATCATCAAATGAATATTATTTCAAACGAGGAAAATTCCAGCTTTTGTTGGTATCTGCGTCATATTTCTTTAATTCAATATTATCACTGGAACACGAATGCACCGTCACTGGAATAAGTTTGAATTTCACTTCAATGGATATATAATTAAGGTACCGTCACTATTTCCATTTCTCAATTTGTCAAAACTGACACTTGAAAATTCAAGATATGATTTAACTTAAAAAAAAAATGAAAGATATTATTATCCAAACATTAAAAACTTTAAATTCATAGACGATAATTAATATTTTTTCCATTTTTTATTCATTTAAAAATATAGTAAAATATTTTTTTTATTTATCTATCTACTTTAATTTTTAAAAAATATTAATTATTTTTTATAATATTATAATTATTTAATTATTATAATTATAATAAATTGTTACACTTAATATTTTTACTATTATGGTACCAAAAAATTAAAATTGTAACAAGGTTTTTATTTAACTTTTTTTTGGGACTCTAATTATTTCAATAATACGTTGGAATGTTTTTCTGTGATTGGGATGTAAATAATTTTTTTTAAACAAATGGCTGCTTCTGTCATTTTCTAGGGATGAGACTAATAATTTTTTTTAAACAAATGGCTGCTTCTGTTATTTTCTAGGGATGAGATTAGATCGAACTGAGTTAGGTTTTGAGTGTTTAAATATTTAAAAATTTTGAAGTCTGAGTCTTGATCTATTACCTGTTAAAGGCTTTCTTTCTGTCAAGATCTGATATGATTTAAAGCCTACATAACAAAAAAAATCAATAAATAGACTTACAAACTTAAAGTTTATAAGATAAAAAAACTATTAAATAAATTTAAAACATATATATATATATATTATGTAAATAAAATATAAAATAAATATTATATAAATATAATATATTAAAATAAATATAAATATATAATATATAAATATAAATAGATCCCTAAATAGGTTAAATATGCATTTTTTTTATAAGTTTAAATCTGATTTGTTTATTTAAAAAGACTTTTTAATAAATTTGAGTTTATCTATTTATTAAACAAGCCGAATCAAATTAAACTTTAAACAAGCTAAATTATAAACCCGCGTCAAGGGCATTATTTACTTCCATCCCTAATCATCTCGTACGTTATTGAGTCTGGGATCTGTAGTCCAAAAAGTTTGTAAGTTTGTTTGAATTCAAAGTGGTATTCCGTCACACTATCACATGTGATCAGCAAGTTGAATATATGCATAATTCAATCTTCAAAAGATGACAATGACAACTAAATAAATGAAGAAGTGATATTTCAAATACTTTTTTTTTATTTTTTATTTTATTTGTTTTAGTAATTATATAATATAGCCAGAATAAAATTTTATATAAAAATAAAAATAGTAAATTTGAACATCATATTTATATATGATCAGTTATCGGTTAAAATTAAAAATTATTTAAAATCATATATATGACTAATTTAAAAAATACAATTTATATCGTGATTTAATAAAAAATCATTTTTTTCATTCTCATAAAATAAACATTTTCTCATTTAATATATTCCTTACACATATAAGAACAAATATAATAACAATTATCATTTTAAAAATATAAAAAAATATAAATTATACAACCATATATAAATAATTTAAATAAAATAAAATATTGAGAGAAAAAAAAATAGAGGAAACATCCATATTTATTCCCAATGTTTATATTCATTAAATTAGTTCGTAATCTTAAAATATCAGTATCAAGGTCCTCAATCTACTTTGAATTATACGAAATATAAAATTGTATGTTGCATGATTCACATATGAATGAAAACTATAGAAAAATGGGTAACGAGAAAGTGGAAGATAAGCACAATAAGTGAAATTCAAAAACGAAAGAAAACAACTCCAGCAATTAAAGGTGGCAACGGTTGCGATCGTCAATCGCTCAACAAAGAAAGTTGAAGAAAGTTGAAGCGGAGGGATACAGTAAAAATATAGTTCTTATCGAGCATCAGTTAATAATATAACGACATTTCATAAGATCCTGATGTATTATTTTATACAATCATGTTCTTATATATATATATATATATATATATATATATATATATATAAAGATAAAATTTATTGATATTATATTTTAAATTTAAATATTTATATCAATTTAATAATTTTATATAAAATATAAAGTTTATTAATTTAACAATAAAATTATATTATAATATTTAATAAATTATATATATTAAATTATATTATAATATCTAATAAATTATATATATCAAATTTTAAAATTTATAAATATATTATTCAATTATTAATATTTATATATATTTAAATAATATATAAACTATTAAAATAAAATTATAAAATAAAATATCTATTAATTTTTATTTTGTTTAAAATTTTATATATAATCTATTAAATATTATAACATAATTCAATGGTTGTATTAGTAAATTTTATATTTATATAAATTTCTTAAGTTGATGTAGATGTTCAAATTTAACATCTCAGGTCAACAAATTATATATATATATATATATATATATATATATATATATATATATATATATATATATATATAATTATCGCTAAACATAAATTTCCCAACAAGATATACTCCTTGGTTTTAAGTGTGGAACCTACAAAAACAATTAAAAAGTTCTTAACAAAATTACATTTTCATCTCCTCAAAGGTACTAATATCTTCGAAACATTTTCAACTGACAATGGACACCTTTAAAGTAACACAACGCCGGCAGGTTTTACAAGGTCACATTAATACAGGAACTAAAGACTGAGAAAACTAGAATAATAAGAAAAGTAAACTAGTCCTATCAAAACCCCACGTTCAAGTATATGGCTGGTGCATAAATTGAATACCCTACCACTTTTCCAAACAAAAAACTGTGTTGTATCACAATAGCTAAGCCTAACTTAGTTAATAAAAGGTCCTCAGCTCATAATGAAGAGATGTGAATGGTCTTGGTGTTTTCGATCAAAATTTGAGCAGTCTTCATGAATCAAGATAAAAAGAATAGGAACTCTTAACCAGCACACCACAACCTACAATAGCAAATACCACAACCAAGGTATCAAAATCAAACCATTAAGTCAAACAGTCAATCCACATGACTCTTACTGAAAAACTTAAAACAGCTGCTATACGCTGTTAAAGACGTTCATAATCATTAATTACCAAAAAAAAGTATGGTAAAAAGGAAAAGGGGAAATAAAAATGATAAAGGAAATAATGAAGACTATGGTAATTCATTCAAATAACATTTTTTTAAGCAAGTTCCAGATTTAATATGCAAATTTATTAAGAACACTGGAAAGGGAAATTCTAAAATCGCCAAGTGAATCAGCCTAATAATCATCCCAACTATCCAAAAAACAAAGTATGAAATGCTTCTTGGGCAGCATATTAAAAGCCTGTAGCTTTAACATTTTCATTTTCGGGTGATTAGGAAAAATGACTCTTCAGAAGTGTTGACTATTGAGCATTACTCCACTAGAAATTATTTCAGAGAAGCAACTTTCGTTGATAAGGAGCGACAGCAGAGCCAACTCACTGCAATTAGTAAAACTGATAATTCCAAAATTCTGTATCTACTTCAGCTGCTGAATTGCATGATATACATTGTCAATAAGTACTACGGCTAAATAAAAGGGGATATTGAATGTTGTAAAGAATGATGCCAGTCACACAGCCCTGCTCAGCAGTTGAGTTGTAAAATTCTAAATAGCAGTAAAAAGTGTTGTCATAAACACGGGTAATTCCAAAAATTTGTATCCACCTTAGAGGCTCCAGCATTGTGGTGCGGGGGCTAGGTGTTAGTGCCCAGGTGTAATTAGAAGAGATGGGGATTGTTCACACATGTAATTAGAAATAGAAGTGATGGGAAGTTAGGATATGGAACTTCTTGATTAAGGAACAAAGTTAGGGGAGAATCCAGGTCTCTCAGGTATAGGAGGATAAGATTATCTGCTATTATTCTGCACCATTTTTGTACATTTATTTCATTGTCTCTAGCTTTGTATCCCATTTGATACAAACCCAGAGATAGGGATTTTTGTCAACGAGCATTTGCTTTCTCCAGATGTATTACTAGGCTACCAGTACTTAGTTGTTGTGCAAACACCATTGAAGGTCTAAGCAAGAAATCTTGAGCTATGACAATTTCTTTAGCAACATATATACTGTAAATCATATGGTCATAACTTACTTATTTCACAACTTACTGGATAAAGATGTTAATCATAATACTTGTGTTTATCATCACATTGTTAATTATTAAAAACTTAATTTGTATATCCAGAGATTCTCAAATATAAAACCGACGGTTACATTAGATACAGCGTAAGAATTCATGTAGGAGACGAATGAGATATCATTACCATTCTTAATTGGAGCTATATGTTATGCTTTCTCCTGATCTTTCCCTTACCACGGTGCTTTTTTTTAGCCATTTTCAATTTCTTTTTGGATTTCTTCCCTATTCCACCAACAGGCTTTAATGAAGCAATGCTTTGACTGCCGTCAGCCATCTCCACATCTGGAAATTTTAAAAGCAAATACAGTACATTAGATTGTGCTTGCAAGGTAACCAAATGAGAATAAATAATTTAAAAATGTACCGAGTTTGGGATTTTACTTTAACATAACAATTTTATTACACAACGCAGATCTCACAAGAACATTTAGTTGATGTTTGGAGAGATCAGAAATTATAAGCAGGGTAAAGAAACACAATTATTTAAACATAGTTTTAAGCATGAGTGGGAAGTTCCCCAATAAACTTAGCTCTTTGAAGCTGGGAAAAACAGAGTCTACAAACTCAATTCTAGACTTACTGATAGAAGGCATACCCGAACAGCACTGTTACAAATAGTATTAAGATCATTTTCACTCTGTCTAATATATTTTGACATATATGCAAATAAATAACACTATTCTTTC
Organism: Canavalia gladiata; assembly: GCA_037954105.1. NCBI lineage: Eukaryota > Viridiplantae > Streptophyta > Magnoliopsida > Fabales > Fabaceae > Canavalia > Canavalia gladiata. Next base: position 14,813,856 of record CM075658.1, on the reverse strand, counting down.
ACAAAACCAACATATGATTAGAACTTTTTATCAAAATTCACATCAACCCGCATATTCATCACAAACAAAGCAGAGGGAAGGAATAGAGTGAAAGCGATGATGTGATACCTATTTGAGTGTTGTTAGCAGCAGTGGAGGCATCCATGGCAGTATTTGATTGACGGGTAACCTCTAGCTTAGGTGCAGCAAGGGCAGCTTCTTGGACAGCCAGCCTAGCAGCTTCTTTCTTGTCATAGAAAGGTTCAACAATCTCCCTCCGAAGGGCCCTCAGCCTCTTCTCTCTCTTTGATCTCAAAGACTTTCCCATTCTCTTACACTCCCTTTCACCGTACGATGCTTAAATCAGGGTCTCAGGGTATAACTTGGGCCCTGTTTGGAATCAAATTCATTAGTAATTAGTAATTCAGCTAAATGTTATTATTTAAAAACTCCCATGTTGGGATCAAATCTTAAAGTATATCCAAATAAATCATTTGTTTTAGATGCATTTGAAATTAAAAGAATGTATTTTAACTTCTAATTTTAAAACACTATCTTATCTATCAAAACAATATATGAATTCCATCAAAAGTCACCATCCATATCAAGCAGTTAAAAAAACTAACAGCAAGAATCATCCCAAAATTTTGAATTTCAACTTTCAAAAATCCTTTAAATTGACTAAGATTATGCGTTGTAACTTCAATAAAGATGTCATATAATTGATCAAACTAAATATACGTGGCTAATTCAGAAGAATCTCTCTCCATAATTCCAACCTCACTTGTAACCTCGCGCACTCCACCAGAGGTGACTGGCTCTCCATCCTTCCAAACAATGAAACATAATAAAATACCCACTCTACTCTGCTCCATCCCTTCTCATACCACCAATCCAAACAAAGTCCTACGATCAAGTTACATATGTTCTAAACGGCACAAAGCACCAAATCAATGATCTTTTGAGACATTATGTAATAATGTAAAAGGAATTGTCAAAACGTACTCCATGTAATGCAAAATTTTAATACGCAGGCATAACATGAAATCTAACAGAATAATCCGAACGTATTATAAAGACGAAGAACATAGGAATAAGGTTGTCTGATTACCTGGTTTGGTTCGAGGAGGTAACACAGCTGCACCCAATCGAATGTAAACTGCGCCTATGTACTCTGAAAGAAGCGGTGTTTCGCTGTGTTAGGTTATGTAGCAACAAAAATTGCAGAGGGTAGAATAGTCTTTCAATAGAATAAATATTGGGTGGGCCTAACTTAGTTGTGTTTAATTGCGATGGGCTATTGCCTATTGGGATAGCCCTATTTGATGCTTCCTTTTTCTGACCAATAGAAAAAAAAAAAAATCTTCGTTTCCGTTTCGTGGACGTGGACCAAAAACCAATCTTTTGATTTCAAAATTAATTTTGTAAAATGAAACTTTAAAAAATTAAATTTTATAAAAATTGTTTGAATAATTTTTTCTGAGAAGGAGCTCTCTAATCTTACACCTGCCAATTTTCTAAGACTTGGCCAAATATTAGGGTTTTACAATAATTATTGAGCAAGAAAGAATATTAAAATCTAGCAAGTGGCAATAAAATAGATTTATTTCCAGTAGTAGAAAATATATTAGTCGAAAAAATTTATAGAAATTGAAAATTTTAAAAAAAAATGTTCGAATAATTTGTTCTGAAAAGGAGCTCTCTAATCTCGCACCTGCCAATTTTCGAAGACTTGACCAAATATTAGGGTTTTACAAGAAAATTGTAAAGGTGTTATTGAGAAAGAAAGATTACTAAAATCTAGCAAGTGATAATAAAATAGATTTATTTTCAATAGTAGAAAAAATGATTATAAATGTTAAAACATGAGAAATGATAATGAAGTAGACTTATTAATTGTAGGAGAATAAAAAGAAGGGTAGAGTGTATATATCTAAATACATCTCTTATTCAATGACTAAGATTATTTACTGTTTAAAAAAAGGCTTAAACAGTCTTTCATTGATTGGATCTGGATCTACATTATTATGCGGATATAAATTTAACTTTTTAAAAAAGAACATTTTTAAAGAAATTAAAAATTAAAAAACTATTTAATTCATAATAATTAATTAGTTAATTAAATTTATAAAATATGAAAATAATAAAATTTAAGTTTAAAAATTTATATAAACTACTTCAACCTTTTACCTTAAAATAAATTGAGTGGCTTTAAAAAATATATATTAATTGATTCAGTATCAAAATATAAAAATATGTATCACAAAATGAAAAAGATGAATAGCATAGAGTATCTCGTTTGAAAAGAGAAATCAAATTTATTATATATGAGGACGGATTATTACAAGTAATTAAGAAAACAGATTTTGGTTTTTAATAAAAGACATTTTTTTCTCCTTTTGTGAATTTGTGTAGAACCTGCCATGATCTGTGATGTTAATTGCAACAATGGGGTGCTGAGGTCCTGATATTTTGGGTTAGTGGTTAATATTTAAAGCAACCACAGCACATGGAACAATTTGAACCACAACCATTGATAGCTAACCAATTAGTTGGATATGGGTTCACTGGCACCATTTTCAATTGGGACATGCCTTCCTTCTCTGCAACCCCAAAAATGTAACTATTCAGCACCCGTTAGGTACCATGGTCACGTGACACGTGCTGTCCAAGTCCAACCACAAGTAGCACAAGCACCACAACATATAGCAGTGGTATCAGATGAAAGGGCATTGAAGAGAAGAGATATCATAGGCCTTGCTTTGGGTGCTTCCCTTCTTCATTCTCTCTGCCAAACACAAACTGCAACAGGAGCCGAAATTCCATGTGAATTTAAACTAGCTCCTTCAGGCCTTGCCTTTTGTGATAAACTTGTGGGATCTGGTCCTCAAGCTGTTAAAGGACAGCTTATAAAGGTTTGCATTTTTCTCTTATAAATGAACTATGATACTAGTAACTTTATGTCATTCATTTTATGGTACAAAAAATGTTATTTGGTCAGGCTCAATAGGTGTTGGGCTTGGGTATTTTGGTAATTTGGTGTCACTATCCCCAATGGGTAAAATCCTATGTTATGTTTGACCAATGTACTACTTCCTTTCAGGCACATTATGTGGGGAGATTGGAGAATGGGAAAGTTTTTGACAGCAGCTATAATCGTGGGAAGCCACTTACGTTTCGCGTCGGTGTTGGAGAGGTATATGATATTTAATGTGTTATTCTTTTTTGGTACACTAACTATAAGCAGCAATATATAGCACAAATAACAATTTGTATTTGTGTTTTTCTTTATTAGTACATCTTAACATTTTTAGTTCAGAATGTTGGTCTAAGTTATAGAATGCCGGTGTGCAAGATTGAAATCAGAAAATGCATTGCTTTTAAAAATTGTTAATGAAAACCATAGAGTAAAATACCATGTTTATTTAATGAGCCCTTCACTATAAGTCACCCGTCATTATTCAGGAATTAAATATTATTCATGAATCAAATAGGTGATAAAAGGATGGGATGAAGGCATTTTAGGAAGTGATGGAGTTCCCCCCATGCTTGCAGGTACTTCTTTTGTCAGTGTAAATTCATTGTTTTATGACTTGACTTGCCAAGGTAAAATTGTTTACTTTTTTCTAACACAGGAGGGAAACGTACTCTGAAGCTTCCTCCTGAACTTGGATATGGCTCAAGAGGGGCTGGTTGTAGAGGAGGCAAGTACTCCTTTCTTTTTGTTTTGTGCTGCTAATCTACTATACTTTTTTTTTACATTATTATATAAATTTACCCATATATTTGTGTAGAAAATAAACATAAAATTTTGTTTGCTCTTGGTTGTTTTGCACTGGGTTGAACTTGGTCTATTAAAGATTATGTTGGTATTTTATCTTCAATTGTGATTAATAGTGTTACGCTAGAGAGAAGTGCTGGTTACCTTTAGTTTGGGGATCTGCTTAATTTTCTATGTATAAAAACTTAGTGTAATGGTTGTGGCACTAATCAAATTTGCGGCAAGTTGCATAACAATGCAGAACAAGGAAAGAGAATGGAATCAATGGAAGCTGTATTTCTCTGTTTTTTTTCCTGTTTACTTAGCAGTGCCGGAGAGTAAACAAGAAAATACACATTCATTATGAGTAAAAGAATAATTTGTTAGGAGTGTAATTTTTACATATTATTCCTGCATGAATCTTTCTTTTACCACTTTTCTTATCCAAGCAAAAATTTATGCCTAATTTGATGCAGGTTCATGTGTCATTCCTCCCAATGCGGTACTCTTGTTCGATGTAGAGTTCGTGAGCAAAGCATGATTTACAAGGCCCTGGAATTATCACATTCCCTTTTTCTTTGGAGATTGGAGCTTATATATATAGTTTGTCTCCCTTTTGATTTGCATTTTTTATGACTATGATATTTGCATTAAATACAAAGTGACAATATTTTCAGTATTCTACTCCATCCATCAATCTCATAGAGTAGAAAATCTAAAAATAAATATTAAAGCTAAACTTGCTTGATAAATTCATGACTGAGTGATTAACATGCTATGTATGCTTATCCAGTTTTGATTTCATAAGCATAGAACTTGTAACCGAAAGTTGAACAGTTATGAGCTGCAGTTCAGCACTGAAAAGCCATTTCTCCTAAATTCAAACAAAGACTATGAATAATAATAAAGGAAATGGAAATAACCAAATAAAGAAAACAGTCGGTAAAAGGAAAGCTGTCAAAGCACTTTGAGTGCTTTTGGCAAAGCAGGCAACAAGTTCTTTTCATCTCTTTTTTGTATGACAAACGTTCTTCAGAGTCCTATTCTTACAAAGCAGTTAAATTGATTCCTAATAACCTATTAAAGTGACATGACCGCTTACAATCAAAAGTGAAGACCAAATCATGTCTCATTGTCTATAGAGAATTAAAGTACCTCCTCTTACTAGTTGTGTTCTTAACTTTGACACTTGAATCTAAATTTTGAGTTTAAAGTTTTCATGAGATGGAATGTGGTCGAAAATGTCCTTCCACACATTGTATTATCATTACATTTAACATCGAATTCAGTAAATGGAGCTGTAACAAATTGTTTGAAATGTGGACTAATTTTCATGCCACAAAATGTAGGACAGTTTATGATGATTATCACTTTGGAATCTTGGTAGCTTTATCCCAACTTTTGAAATCATGATTCAAGAGTGTACCAATGGAGCTAAGAAAAACCAATATACACACCATCTCCTAGACAAGCAAAACACAAAAAAAAAATAAAAAATTAACCAATCATTTTTCCAATTAAGCTTGTCATTTTCTATTGATAAATGAACAAGATAGGTTTGTACTAGTACTACCACCATCCAAATAGAAGAAAGAGACACTGGATGGAGATATATACAAGAGTTGAGTCAGCTTGCCATTGTTTGCTAATCGCTTCAGTTTTAAAGGAAAGGGACAAAGGGTACTGTGGGGGTTCCAGAGAAAGCGATGAGGATATTTTGGGATATTGAGGATGAAGGATAATGACCCTTCAAATGCCACTTTGGATGCCAAATCCTTGTGAACTTTTTCACACAAAACAATGGTGGTTGAGTGAGGTTTCTGGCTTTCTTTTTTCCTTCAACTCCATTTCTCCTTTTATTGTTGTGTGCAATGAACAACCACCTCATCGTAAACAAAAGCACGCAAAACGATTACAAATTTGAATCATCATGTCACATCCCTCGTTGCTTTATATCCAAATAACATAACATAATAATGATGACAACAAGTATAGAATCTCATATACACATATCCTCATGTTTAAATCATTGGTACATGGTCATGCTTTCAACTTCAGAACAACAATGTGAACAGAGACTTCACTGATATCAAACCACTTTGAAGCCTTAGAAATCCAAATTAATCCTTTGCAAAATGGACAAAAACAAAACCCAAAAAAAGGGGGAGAAGGGAAAAAAAAAAAACCTGAAAGCCCTATACCTCTAGAATGGTACTAGTACTTTATCTTTCTCCTTTTCTTTTTCTTTCTTGTGGATCTTCTTTCTTCCACCACTGAGTTTACCTGTTTGAAATGGGGTTTGGACCACTAGGAACTTCATGTGCACTAGCATTGAAAATCCTGTTTGGAGATTGAGAGTGTCCTCTCTTTGGAACATGAATGTTGCCTTTGCCAGTTTCTCCTAGTGCCATATCCTTCTTGGAATTTTGTGCACTGCTTTCTCTTGCTGAAGCAGCTTCCTTGGTGTTCCTCTTCTTGACACCTTCTTTCTTAGATATTGAAGGAGACAAGTTGTGTTCTAGCATGGCCATAGTGAAGTGAGAAACTAGGAGCAAAGAGAAGAAGAGGACCATGCAAGTGGAGAAGGAAGATGCTGTATCACAAGCCATGCAAAACAAAGTGCCTTATGAAAATCATCCAAGAAGCATGGCTAGCTTAGCTGTGTAGCTAACAAAGTAGAAGACAGCAATGGTTGGGTATATATGTGAGTGTGGCAATATGGTGAAACTTTTTGGAGCTCAAGGTGACAAAGAGAAGGTATAGGTAACAGTTCTGGGGAAGATAGTGAGGTTTATATAATGAAAAAAGGAGTTTAGCTACATATAAAAGAGAGAAAGAGAAAGTCTCCTGAATGTATACCAAAAGGGAAAGAGGGGATTGATGAAAATTTCTGCATGGTCATATTCAACTTCTTTGTGATGAGTGCCAATGTGATTGCGACAATGGCATTGCCATGATGACATCCAAATCTAAAGTAAACAAATTACACACACAGCACAGGTGGCAGGACACAGCAAGTGCCAAATGGTATCTAAATACATATGCTATGTACTATTTCATATAATATTAAAAAATTTATTGAAGTGGGAGATTATGATAACCCACGTAATTAACGTGATATTAAAAAATGAAAAAATTCCTAGTGCAAAATCATAAATAAATAAATAACAATAATGACACACAAAAGGAGTAACGATCTAACATAATTTGTAGTGTTATTCACGCAACAAATTAAATTATATTGTATTTTTTTCTTTTTTTATAATATCACTTATTTTATTATATACTTGTTCTCTTTCCTTTTTATCCTATTATTATTGAACTTGTTGTATAAATAAAATTCCTCAAATCTAAGTCGGCGGGACCTACCATTGTGCCTAGCTACCAATAATTTTTTATTATATTATTTTTTAATTTCCTTTCTCTATATAGAAAGCTACCACATCTTCAATTTCACCTTTTATTTAAATTATGACTCATCTTTAAGTTCTCAATACTAATCAAATTCAGGTGCAAAAAGTTGAAATCTATATACTACAAAAGAGAGGGAATAAAACTGAAAAAGTGTAACATTGTGAACAGTTTCAAGTATTAGTGAGCATTGAAAAATAAAGTAGGATAGCAAGAGCCAAATACACATTAAAAATTGTTGGAAGAAGAAACAGAAATATCAATAAGCATTGACAAAATTGCAGTTGGTCCTAATTTCCCCTTCATCCTGGTCAGTGAGAACTTCAATGTTGCCAACCTTTGTCATGGATACCGCAAACTGGTGCTTGAAAATGTAGGGTGCAGAAGCTAATGCAGAAACAATGGGAGAAGTCCTTGGATCAGAATATAACAACTGATCTGTGGATAACAACCCCATTTTCTTCTTAAGATTCACGTAGTAGACAGGATCAAAGGCCCTTGGGGTTGTAGCATCAAGATCCACATACTCTGAAGCCCATCTACACTTTCTTTGCAAGAAGTTGAGGTACTTGGGATCTATGGATGGATCTGGTTTCCCAGTCCCTTGGTAGTTATATAGCCTATATTGAATGGATCCACATGAAGCCCTTCCAATTGTATGAGCCCCTATCATATTTCATATACTAAGTTAATAATAATTTAAAAATAATATTATTAGGGCATTTGGATTACATATAGTAAGTTAGTATGAGCCCCTATCTTTTAGGGAGATAACTTATGACTTATAAGTTATTTTTAACTTATTCTAATCTTTATAATTGTATAAATATTTAAATAAATTATTTATCTAAAGGTCAATGATTATAATAAAAGTTTATCTAATAAATTTTTTATTAATATTAAGACAAAATTTAGATGTAATATGATTGATATTTATAATGTTGTTCTTTAATTAAAATTCAAATTTCATTTCGGTTAACTAATATTGACATTTAATGTACCATTGCATTCAAGATAAAAAAATTTAATTAAAAATTATGAATAATGTATCTAAAGTTTGTGCTTTTATATTACCTGAGAGAACAACTAAGTCAAGCACATTGAGACCCTTGGATTGGAGAAACTCAACCAAAGAAGTAATGTTTTCATGACCCATGGGAACCATTTCAGCTTCCTTGGCGATGGAGATAAGCCCATCTTTCCTGCCATAAGGAACTGACCAATAAGGACCACCCAACTCAACCGTGGCATCCCTAGTCGCACCACTTAGAATGTCTGCACAAGACACTGTCTTGGGACAATGCTTCTCCAACTCTGCCTTGATATCATCAATCACTTCAAACCCTCTCAGTGTCTTGCTTGCTTGTGCTGTCCTCTCACTTCCATCATGGTTCAAAAGAATGGAAGCATCACATCCCTGCATGAATGAATATACCCCAGATGAGTGCTACTAAATAACATAGAATCAAAATTAATCACATTGGGAGAGCAGAATATAATGTTAATTATTACCCTGACAGAACAATCATGGAAGTGTAGCCTTAGGAGACTAGCAGCTAAAGTGTAATCCTTCTTAATCCATTCATTCACTTTGCTGTTCAGGATGGATTCAAATTGTGGACAGCTTTTGTGGTAGTAAGCAAAGGATAGCAAATTATCCAAGTTGGTTTCCTCTAATGTTGAGACTTTGAGAGTGTAGATTGTATCTTCAGGAGGATGTGATGAAGCTGAAATGGTGTAAAGAAGCAGAAGAATGAGCAATGAGAAGAGAGAATTGGACATTTTCACTCTGTTATTAACCTCACTCACACCAGAAATTTGTAATTGAAACAACTTGGATATGTTGTAGAGGTTTGGGTAATTTATAAATAGAGGAAGACTTTGACTTCAAGATTGTGATTATTTTATTAGAGTGGACAAACGTGGGATGCACCCATTGTAACATAGACAACATGCTAGCATGTAGCAAACGGGTTCTGATTTTTTTCTTTTTTTCTTTTTTTTTTTCATGTTGTTCACTATGAATCTGGCATGATTATCCTTTGGTTGATCTTTCTCCTACTATTTTTCAATGCTTAATTGCTTGTGACTAGGAATCATTTGGTGGATCATTAAATTTATGTAATCAATTTAAACGGTTTACCCTTGTGTGTGTGTTTGGTAGACATAGACTCAAGTGTTTGGTAATTTTGTTCTTCATCTTTTTTTTTTCTGTGGCTAATCAAAGAAAAGAAACCAACTAAACAACTAAAAAAGCTGCATATATACCCAGGGAGCTTCTTTTTTTTTTTTTTTTTTGTTAATAGAGAGCCTTTTCTAATATGGAGGTGTCTTTACTAATCTTCCAGATCAAATAAGAGTGTTCAAAATCAAACTAAATTATTTCAAAGTCTCATATTGATTCAAAAAGAAATAAAAACTGATTAAACTAATAGTAAAAAATAAAAAATTGAACTACCCAAAAATAAATCTAAAACATTTTTTAACGTAATTATGATGGAACAATTTATTCGAGCTTTATACTTAGAGTGTATACTACTTTGAGCATAATTAATTTGATAAATTAAATTTAAAAGGTGTTGCTAATCATACAATAATTTTAACACTAAAGATTCTGTTTTTATATAAAATTAGTTAATTCATAAATTTTGATCTAGTTTAAACTTTAATATAATATGGTTTTAAAATTTAAAGTTTAAAATGTCTTCCTTTAATCGGTTGAGCAGTTGGTTACATTTAATAATATTTAGAATAACATATAAAAAATCCATTAAATCTAATAATACAAAAAAAATTAATACTTACACACACATAATAGGCATAAGGTATGAGTTACATAGGTATTTCATATAAGTATATTAACGTTTAAAAGTTAAATTTAAATTATATTTCAAAATTAAAAAAAAAAAATTGAATGCTCAATGCACACTCGTGAAACTCAAATTAGGAATGTTTAAATTACTAGTCCACATTCGTCCTTCACGATCCCTGTTATGTCGTAATTACAGGCTTAAAAAGTAAATAGCCATGTTATATTCTCTCTTCTTGTTTTTTTCTGTTTTGGTCCACTCATATTAACATTCTCAACAAAATGAAGCTTAATCTATCTTATGCATGGGCCAGGCAAAATTTTCCGCAGTGGGCTTCATCCTTTAACGATTGGAGAGTTGCTTTTTGTATTTTCATTTTATTTTTCGTAATTCTTTTTTATAAAATTATCTTTATAATTAAATTATTTTTTAAATTAAATTTAAAAGATTTAGATTTTCTTTTTCAAAAACGTGTATCTAAAAAGTAAATTGTATAGTTTTTATTAAATTAAAAAAATATATTTAGAACGAAAATATAAATTTTTAAATATATATTTTCGAAAAAGAATTGAAATGAATTTTATGAATATATGTTTTGAAAAAACATTTTTGAGTGGATGAATTTATAGAAATAAGTGTAAATATATATTAAAAAAAATATTTTCATAATGAAGAGGATGAATTTTTAAAAATATATATTCGAATTTTTTTTTTAAATAGATTTAATTATTCTAATATAAAGTATTTTTAGGAGCTTGTTAAATTCATTCTAAAAAATATTTTTAGAAATTTATTAAATCTATTTCAAAGATAAAAATAAAGGATAATTTTAATATTTAATTTTATTAAAAATAGAAAAAATATGTAAAAAATAAAAATAAAAAAAATGAAAAAGCAACTCCTAATTGTTGCCATGAACCTTCCACCTTGGGCTTGGGTCAACATCCTCGTTAGGGATTGGGTCATGGTTTTGAGACCCAGCAGGTACATAAATAGATAGAGACGATTTCTTTTTTACTTATCACATGTTTTAAATTTTATTTTTAAAATTACCTTTCAAAAATGTATAAAATGTGTTTTTAGAAATTAATTTTTGGAAATATTGTTTACAAAATATAAAACATGCTTAAAAATTAATTTTTAAAATTTATTTCATATACTTTCAAATTTTAATTTTTAAAAATATATAAAATACACTTTTAAAAATTAATTATCAGAACATAATTCAATTCGAATGTGTAGAGTTTCTTAAACAAATTCGAAGACGCTCGCCATATGAGATGGTAGAGATTATTCACCGAGCCGTTACTCCTGCGGTGTAAGATAGATGTCACTCGTTTATTTTCCAAATGCTAGATACAGGAATGTGGGCAATATTTTTTTGTTTTTTATATTTTTATTATATATATATATATATAGATATATTTTTTTTATTATATTGATTCTCAAACTCTAACCTCTATATTAATTTAATATTTTAATTTAAAATTTATTATAAAATAAATTATATATATATATAATTTTATATAAAATAAAAATTAATAAATATTTTATCTTATAATTTTATTTTAATGGCTTATATATTATTAAAATATATATAAATATCAATAGTTGAATAATATATTTATAAATTTTTTAATTCTTTGATTTAAGATTATAAAAATATTATAACATAATTCAACGGTTAAATTAGTAAATTTTATATTTTATATAAAATTATAAAATTAATAAATTATATATATATATATATATTATTTTACATATTTTTTATTTTTTTCTCCTTTCAAATAAAATTTTTCAATAACCAAAGAAAATATAATATTCAAAATATGTTATGGATAAATTTAACATATGCTAAATAAAATTAATAATAAGTAACTTTTACTATTAATAACTAACCAAAGTACAATTTAATAAAAAAGAATCTTATATATCCTGCTAAACTAAATATTAATATTGTTGATATAAAAAAAAATATATAAAAAATAACATATTTTATATTATCAAATATTAAGTAAATATTTAAAAATTTATCATAAAATTTAAATTTATTTATAAAAAAAAATTTAAAATTAGATATAGGTATAACTCAATCTTAAAAACTAGTTTATAAAGTAAAACATACTTTAGATTATATATGCTTGGTTTTTAATGTGAGACTTATAATAGAAACTAAAAAATAAAACTAATTTTTAAGTTTTTTTTTAAATTAAAAAACATTATCTATCTTGATTAAAAAAATTTATTACCATTGATGAAAAAGAACATATTAAAAGAATGGTGTGTTTTAATTATTTTTTTAATTCTTTTAAGTTTCAATTAATTTTTCAATAAAAAATTAAATACAACAAATTGATCTTCTATTATGATATTTTTAACTTTAAAATTCTCCAAAAGTTTATAATATTCATTGATTTATATTTTATATTCTTATTATCTGTCATCTTCCATAAATAAAAGTTTTTTATGATGAATCTTTATTTTTTCATTTCCTTATTAATATATTTTATAGCTTCGTTGAATCACATGTAACTTTTATTTCTTTGTAAAAATAATACATATTAATAATTCGTAAGATAATATATTAAAAATGGTATGTTAAAATATTTTACTGGTATTAATCTAATTATCTATTAATTTAACATCATTTGATTTGTTCTTAATAAATGCAAATGTAACTACATGTTAAAAATAAAGTAAATCTCTCCTACTTCTTAATACCTACGATAGATTTGATCTTTGAAAATTTTAACTTTAAAAATGTTTGACAGAAGTTTGACAAATAGGTGGATGGAAATGAGGTGCAAGTAATACAACCGTATGAAAAAAAATTGTCATATGAAGAACTGGCAGTCATTAAGAGATGTGGGATAAGTCATTTGATAGCACTGTTATCAAACATTTATACAATATACACATATAATCTTATTTCTTAAGATTCAACCATCCTTTCCGATATAAATTAAAAAAAACTAAAAAAATAAAACTTAGCAAACACGTTAAATAAATGAATGTTTAAAACATCACTTGTATCGAACATGGAAAGAACGTACTATAATATATGAGTTTGAATAAAATTGATAAAAAAAAAATCATTGTTTTTTAAATATAATTTGATCACATGTTTTAAAATAATTAAATAGAATTGTATGTAAAAAAAAATTTCTACCCTTGTACGTGGTTTTTGTCCTTATCTCTTGTTATATGTTTTTTTTTTTCAAATTTGCTTATTTGTTCCGTAATTATTTACTTATATGTATGCTTAGTTTCTTTCCCAAACTTTGGTTGTGTATTGTTTATAATTAAAAATCAAAGGATAAAGTTATAATTCTGTTGAGTATTTTTAAACTGATAAACCTATTATAATCATCCATGATCGTTATCTTGTATGACCATTTTTCAAAGCATCCACGTTATGACCTCGTATATAGACACCGACAGAAGAATTCTGTGAAGTTGATTTGAGAAAGAAAGAGAACTGCGATTCAATACGAAACTTTAGTACTTTGCTGTGGTTGAGACTTGAGACCTTTTCTGATGTCAGACTCAGATGATTTTCAAACATGATATTATGAAAAGCATTATTTGTGTAATGGGTATTAAGAAGGGTCAAAGTATTTATTATAAGTTAATTATTTATATTCTGTTCCTTTTTATTACAAAAGATTTGTCATATTGCTCATGGATAAGAATCTACAGATTACAGCGCACACTTTTACGGTCTATTATTTTAAAAATAATTTTTATAATTTTTAATATAAAATATTTTAAAAAATATATATATGATTCCAATTAATTAATACATCTATTTTTAAAATATTTTACAGTTTAAGATTAATTTTCTCAAAATTAATTTTATCTAATTTTTAAATCAATAAAACTTAATTATATTGAATCATAAATAATTAATCAACATGGATTTATAGTCAACTTTCCATCATTTTAAATTTCTCCGTGACACTAGATTACAAAAATAAAATTCTCCTTCAGAGTACAAGAATGGGCGTAAAAATTATATTATAAAATTTGTAATTCAGCATAAAAATTACATATTTATATTTCTACTAAATTTTTTTTAGAACCATACTTAATTTTAAATTGATTAATCTAACATTATAATTTTTTTAGAATCATACTTAATTTTAATTTGATTAATCTAACACGTGAGTATTTCCAAACTACACTTGTCAAAATGACCATGACCCTAGGACATCACATTTAGCCTAAGTTTTGTTTTCATATTATGTGGCCCATTTAGAAGTAGAGTTTCTTTAAAGCTTTAATCTACATTATCCTCAATTTAAAAGAGCTTAGTTAGGGTTGGTCTAGGGCCTGCCCTAGCATTTTTTATTTCATTTTATAATTTGTCTTAAAATATAATTTTTAAATTTAAATCTATATAACCTTCAAATTTTATCTTTTTTATTTTATTTTTCTTCTCATTTTTTAATTTGTTTCTTTAAATAATCTTCAATATTTTTTATTATACTAAAATATTATTTAGTTTATTTATCTTTTTTTTAGATTTTTTATTTTTCTCTAACTATTTTTTCATTTGTCTCTAGAATTTTTCTCTTTCTTTCTCAACTTTTTTATACTTTTATCTTTTCTTAATTTATTTTTTTCTAATATATTTATGTCTCTATCTCTAAAATTATCCTTTCTCCATATTTTCCTTTCTCCTCTTTCTAAAATTTTTTATTTATTTTAATTTTTCATTACTACTTTATTTTAAAAGAGGAAAAAAAACTAGAGAGAAAAAAAAATTTATAGAAAAAATAAAAATATTTGAAAACAAAAGCTCATAAGTAACCAAGTTATTTTGACCTTAACCCAACCCACATGAGTTAAAGTTGAGCTAGTTTGGATGAGTCAAATTGATACCTCTGTCAACAGAAACACTTCTTGTCAGAGTAATAAAGAAAAAACAACTCTAAACTGAAGCGATTTTTAGTCAAAAATTTCATAGGATAGAAAATATAATTATGTAAGTTTATAAAGTTAAACAAACTTTACCTAAGCTTACTGATATAGCAGAATTTATTATTAAAAAAAACTCAAGTGAGTAACCAGCTATATTAGATATAACATCTTGGTTGGAGAAAATTGTTAAAGATAAATTGATCTTATAACATTGGTCATTGTTTCCGTGTGACAAACTTGTTTTTATTCTTCACATATAATTATGTGAGTAATGTTCTTCTAAGATTGTAAATTGTTTTGAACTTACTGTATATTGCTTATTATTTGTAGTTATTTGAAGTTTACTTTTCCTAATCTTCATGAAGTGAAGGACATGACATCAATTACATATTTTTTTTACTTAATACAATTTTTTTTATTTTACTTGAAATGTTTTCATTGTTAGAACTAAGGTGAACGACTTGCTAGCTCGTTAAATCAAGTCACATAAACTAAAAATTAATAAATGTAGAATATTTAAAATTTGTAATTTACTAATATATTTTTGATAAAATGGTTATCTAATTGAAAATTATAAATATAATTATAGTTTATATAAAATATAAATATTTACATTTAAATTATTATTAATAATTAATAAATCAAATAACTAATTTGTACATTGGACATTTTAAATTTATATTTTGTTGCCAATTTTAAAATTAAAAAATTTTCTAAACATATAACTTATAATATTATATATTATGATTAAGTTACATATTTTATCTATTTCATACAAAAATATTAAAAATTATATGAATTTAATTTATATATAACAGGCTCGTTCATGAAACAAATGAGTAGAGTTACACATAGCTCATGTTCAGCAGCTGGTTTAGTTAACAAGTTTAATTTTTAGCTCAAGTTTCAAGAACTAAGTTCAACAAATTAATTATTGAATCAAGTCTCGAACTAGTTTCAAGTTGGTTCGGTCCATTTTTATCCCTAGTTAGAATCATCTTCAAAAGTACAAACGTTCATAATTTCATTCGGTAAACTTTTTATTTTTTAACCAAAATTTGTAATTAGCAGTTTAAGATAATAATAATTTTTTATATAAGGGCTGACCCTAACCCACTTGGCGCTAAAGGCTTTTTAGGCCCTAGCCCATAGAATTAGGACTTTTTAAAGTAGGACTGACCCATTTGACAACTCTACTCCAAACCAAGTTGAGGGATCAAAATAATGTTCGCTCACAATTATGCCTAGATTTTTTAAAAAAAAATTATCAAACATATAAATAATAACATATATCTATTTATATTTTAATTTAAACTGGTCATTGAATGATAAATATGCGAATAACATTATTTTAATATAAAAAATCATTATTTTTGTTAGACACCTCGTAGGCTCTTTCTTCATTGTTACAGATGAAATAATTAGTTAGATCAAGGTTAAATTAAATTAAATAGTCAAATGGAAGTATATTTAGCAAGATTATTTATTTAATTTTTAATTTGTTTGACTAATTGCTTTAAAAATTTATTTAATCCAATCAAACTGATTGGGTAAAAGGATTTATTTTAGTAATTTGTATCATTTTGATTAAGTTTATTAAAACTTTATGTAACTTTTAAGCTTATAAATTTAGTTTTTTTTACTATCATATCATAATTATTTTTGTCATTTATTTTATTTTATATTTAATAGTTAATTTTATCAAACATTTTTAATTTAATTAAATATTTATTAAATTTTAATTAGTTTAAAATTTTCAACTAGTTTATATGTTAATTCTACCAAACACAATTTTAGATCTCTAACAAATTTTTGTCACTGTTTTTCTTGGTGGATAAACAAGTTCTTATCTAATAAACTTACATCTATACCAATGTATAATGGCAAATGTTGGTTTTGTTTGATTAGAGATTTCTTATCATACAGCTTTAATTTTAAAAGAAAGAAATAATTAGTATAAAAATTATTTTATTTAGATTATAATTTTATCATAATCCCCTTTTTTATATATCAAGCCTTAAGAGGATACGAACAAAAAGACATACTTGATAATGCTATGATGTAAAACAAAAATAAAAAGAACAAGATGTGTAAGTTCCTATACTTCACTCTGTTAGCTGTAGATAAGTCTATTTTATTTTATTTTTCGCAAACTGTAGATAAGCGGAATTATAAGAAGCACGGGTCAAGTTTACAATGGATTAGGATACGCCGTGAACGATTACATAAGTTTTAAAGACCAAAAGGCTACATACATATTGCTGCATTATTGGCTTTCCATCCCCAATTGACTTATTTTAATATATAATGATAATTAGAGTATGTTTTGGTCATGTTCATTTTGGTAGAATGGAATAAAACGACTCATGCATCTACTTAAAGGAGCGCTGATATACCCACACTTGCACAGTTGCTCTACTATATTCATACACATTTGGGTTGGATCGCTGAAATTTTTAAAAAGAAATCAGATAATTTATATCTAAATATATTTAGATGTAAGATAGTGTCAGCGATTTAAAAGTTTTTCGGTACTTAAAGATAGGACTTATGGATGGCGCTCATGGAATCATCAATTAATAATTATCACTGTAATAGAAATTGACCATATTAGTTTTCAGAGTACCACCAATAGAAGGATCAATTAGGTTCCAGTGCAAGGAGACGATGAGTGTTTTTCACTTGGTTATCTCAACATTAAATAGGCAGATGCATTCCAAGATAGCAATAAGAAATGAATGATTTACTTATCAATCCAAATTAGATTTAAATTTTTTGTTTAGCTTAGGATTTGGTAGGGAGTCGTGGACCTGAACAAAAGAAGACTATAAAAAAACATGAATTAACAATTTCTATCATCAATTAGAACAACTGTAACATTATTGAGTGGCAAAACATTAAAAAGCTTTTGGAGTAGGCAAAAGGGTTACGTGCAACCAATAATAAAGATGAAACGCTACAAAAGGACATCGGATTTGGTAACTCAAACCAAAAAGAACGACAAGGAATATAGGATTTAATTCATTTACTTTTTTTAAATTTGGACCTAACACAAACAAAAGAGAGCTCTGTAAATATTTTCATTCAATTTTTAATATGTACTTAAGGATATATAATAAATATATCTTTATATATTTTTATTGAAAATAATAAGATGCAATACATTAATACTAAATGTTATAATTTATAATAAAAGTGACTATTTATTCATTTTTTATTATATATCTTCTTAAGTATATATTAAAAAACTATTTCTTATTTTATTGTATAAAACAGAAACAGAATGAGTGTGGGTTTAGTTTGAACTTAAACAATTTACCTGAGTTGCGTGGCAGTGAAAATGATTCGTTGATGTAGGGACTCCATTGACTTTCTAAAGCAAGGACAGTGCAACGGAAATTTCCTAAACTCAGTTCAACAAGTTTTAGAAAGGAATATTACTATTTCTCATTAGGGTCTCTTTCATGTTGAGCCACGACACTAAACAAGCAAACCCGCTACAACTATTCCTCAATAACTATGGGTCACCCAACCACTGCATCTTCCTCCAACCCCATCTATTCATGGCTTAATATTTTTCAATTTTTTATTTCTTGTTTCTTTTCTTCTGAGAGTCAACCTCTGATCACTGCTGCATTCCATACGCCATTCTTTATGATAACAATTATTAGACCTCTCTTTTCCTTCTATTTCCCATGCTGTGTTGACCTTATCACTTCTCAATATCAGAAGCTTATATATTCTTCATTTAACCTTGTTTTTTCTCTTTCTCTACGAATAATTGAACATTAATAATGGTAATTGAGGTGCATGAGCTCGATTACGGCGTTGTGTTCTCATTTATTGTCACTCATCTCTCATTTGCTACACAGTTCGATGCTTTCTAGCAATACGCATGCAGCAGATACCAACCCATTCCTTGTCATGCATCCATCTTTTCTTCTGTTCTTCCCACACATACACACTTCCAGATAAACCATAAAAGCGTAGCTCCCAATAACTGACCCCCAACACCAATCTTACATTCCCTTCATCTTCATCGTTAAGAACAATTTTTCTTGCAACCTGAGACGAAAGTATCCTCATTTTGGTCAAGTTTGTGAGTGTTTGAAAGTTGTAAAGTGGGGCCTTGATCCCAAATGCGACCAATAATGATGAGGATTTCAACACATGCAGTTATTCTGTTCCTTTTGTTCTTGTCTTCTATACTACTAGTCCTTGGCCAACGTAACTTGAATAGTGAGACAACTTTGAGAGTGCTTTTGGAAGTGAAGAAGTCTTTTGTGCAAGACCCACAAAATGTTCTGAGTGATTGGTCAGAGGACAACACTGATTATTGCAGTTGGAGAGGGGTGTCATGCGGATTGAACTCAAGCTCAATTTCGAACTCTTTAGATGATGACTCCCTGCAAGTGGTGGGCCTCAACCTTTCTGACTCGTCACTCACCGGGTCAATATCACCTTCGCTCGATCGTTTGCAAAACCTGCTCCACCTTGATCTCTCCTCTAACAGCCTCACGAGTCCCATTCCACCTAATCTCTCTAACCTCACTTCCTTGGAATCTCTGCTTCTCTTCTCTAACCAACTCACGGGTCACATACCCACTGAGTTGGGCTCGCTCACGAGTCTCCGAATCATGCGAATCGGTGACAATGCATTAACGGGTCCGATTCCCGCGTCTCTTGGGAACCTGACTAACTTGGTCAACCTTGGTTTGGCTTCCTGTGGACTCACCGGGTCGATTCCACATCAACTCGGTCAACTCAGTCTCATGGAGAATCTGATTCTGCAGGACAACGAGTTGATGGGTCCGATTCCGACCGAGTTGGGGAACTGCTCAAGCCTCACCGTCTTCACTGCAGCAAACAACAGACTCAATGGCTCAATCCCGAGTGAACTGGGTCAACTCAAGAACCTGCAAATCCTCAACCTTGCCAACAACAGCATATCAGGGGGGATTCCGAGTCAACTCGGTGATATGAGTGAACTCGTTTACCTGAATTTCATGGAGAACCAGCTCGAGGGTGCTATTCCATCATCTCTATCTCAACTGGGAAACCTTCAAAATTTGGAGTTGTCAAGGAACAAGCTCAGTGGAGGAATTCCAGAGGAGTTGGGCAACATGAGTCAGCTAGTTTACATGGTTCTGTCTGGTAACAACCTTAACTGTGTCTTACCAAGAACCATTTGTTCTAATGCAATAAGTTTGGAACACTTATTGTTGTCAGAAACTGGACTTCATGGAGAGATTCCAGCTGAGTTGAGTCAGTGCCAGCAACTGAAGCAACTTGATTTGTCCAACAATTCACTCAATGGATCCATTCCTATTGAGCTTTATGGGTTGGTGGGGTTAACTGATCTATTGCTGAACAACAACAGCTTGGTTGGTTCCATCTCTCCCTTCATAGGGAATCTCAGTAGCTTGCAGACACTTGCTTTGTTTCACAACAATTTGCAGGGTACTTTGCCTAGAGAGATTGGACGGCTTGGCAAGTTGGAAATTTTGTATCTTTATGATAATCAATTGTCAGGGACTATACCTATGGAAATTGGTAACTGTTCTACCTTGCAAATGATTGATTTCTTTGGAAACCATTTCAGTGGGGAAATTCCCATCACTATTGGAAGGCTGAAAGAGTTGAACTTCCTTCACCTTAGGCAGAATGAGCTTGTGGGTGCGATTCCAGCCACCTTGGGGAACTGTCTAAAACTGAACATTCTGGATTTGGCTGATAATCAACTCTCAGGTGCAATTCCTGCAACGTTTGGATTCCTCAATGGATTGCAACAGCTCATGCTCTACAACAATTCTCTTGAAGGTAATCTCCCTCTCCAACTGGTAAATGTAGCAAACTTGACCAGAGTGAATCTTTCAAAGAACAGATTGAACGGTAGTATAGCTGCATTGTGTAGCTCTCGGTCATTTCTATCTTTCGATGTTACCAACAATGAGTTTGAGGGTGAAATTTCTTCCCAACTGGGAAACTCTCCCTCCCTTGAGAGGCTAAGATTAGGTAACAATAAATTTTCTGGTGGAATTCCAAGCACATTGGGAAAAATCCGTGAGCTGTCGTTGTTAGATCTTTCAGGAAATTCACTCACTGGACCAATACCAGCTGAGCTTTCTTTGTGCAACAAACTGGCTTATATTGATTTAAACAGTAATCTTCTTTATGGACAAATACCACCATGGCTTGGAAGTTTGCCTCAACTGGGAGAGCTGAAGCTCTCTTCCAATAATTTTTCTGGACCTCTCCCATTAGGCCTATTCAAATGTTACAGATTGCTAGTTCTCTCTCTAAATGACAACTCCCTGAATGGAAGTCTCTCAGCTGCTATTGGTGATCTTGCATACCTTAATGTCCTTAGACTTGACCATAATAAGTTATCAGGACCAATCCCTCCAGAGATAGGTAAGTTGAGCAAGCTTTATGAGCTCCAGCTTTCCAGAAATAGCTTCAATGGTGAGATGCCAGCTGAGATTGGAAAACTTCAAAATCTTCAAATCATGTTAGACCTCAGTTACAATAATCTCTCAGGTCACATCCCACCTTCTCTTGGGACACTGTCAAAGTTAGAAGCACTTGATCTTTCCCACAATCAACTCACTGGAGAAGTCCCTCCACAAGTTGGTGCAATGAGCAGTTTGGGAAAGCTTGATCTCTCTTACAACAACCTTCAAGGAAAATTGGAGAAACAGTTCTCCCGCTGGCCAGATGAGGCTTTTGAAGGAAACCTACATCTTTGTGGAAGCCCTCTTGAGCACTGCCACAGTGATGATGCTTCCGGTAGTGAACAGTCAGGCCTAAGTGAGTCATCAATAGTGATAATCTCTTCCATTTCAACTTTAGCTGCAATCGCACTTTTAATACTTGCAGCAAGAATCTTCTTCAAAAACAAGCAAGAATTTTGCAGGAAAGGCAGTGAGGTGAATTATGTCTACTCTTCCTCTTCGTCACAAGCACAGAGAAGACCACTGTTCCAGCTAAATGCTGCTGGAAAGAGAGATTTCAGGTGGGAAGATATCATGGATGCCACAAACAACCTAAGTGATGACTTCATGATTGGCTCAGGAGGTTCAGGGAAAATCTACAAAGCTGAATTGGCCACTGGAGAGACAATGGCTGTCAAGAAGATTTCATCTAAAGATGATTTTATGTTAAACAAAAGCTTCATTAGGGAAGTTAAGACACTAGGGAGGATAAGGCACAGGCATCTGGTGAAGCTGATAGGATACTGTAATAATAGAAACAAAGAAGCAGGTTGGAATCTGTTGATATATGAGTACATGGAGAATGGGAGTGTATGGGATTGGCTTCATGGGAGACCAGCCAAGGCGAGCAAAGTAAAGAGGAGCCTGGATTGGGAGACAAGGTTCAAAATTGCTGTGGGATTAGCTCAAGGAGTGGAGTACCTCCATCATGATTGTGTGCCAAAGATCATTCATAGGGACATAAAATCAAGCAACATATTGCTAGATTCCAAAATGGAGGCACACTTGGGAGATTTTGGACTGGCAAAAGCACTTGTTGAGAATTATGACTCCAATACTGAGTCCAATTCTTGGTTTGCAGGGTCTTATGGCTACATAGCTCCAGGTAGTGATCAAACTGCTGATTTGAATGTACCTTGATATATATATATATATATATATATATATATATATATATATATATATATATATTTTATTTTATTATTTTTTTTCTTTTTTCTTTTTTGTTTAACTTCAACCACCGAACTACCTTGTTTGATATTGGTTTTATTCCAGAGTATGCGTACTCCCTACAGGCAACAGAAAAAAGTGACGTTTACAGCATGGGAATTGTGCTAATGGAGCTTGTGAGTGGTAAGATGCCAACAAATGAAATTTTTGGAGCTGAGATGAACATGGTGAGATGGGTGGAGATGCACATTAATATGCATGGCTCTGCCCGTGGGGAATTAATAGATCCTGAGCTGAAACCTCTTTTACCTGGCGAAGAGTTCGCCGCATTCCAAGTTCTTGAGATAGCCTTACAGTGCACGAAAACTACACCACAGGAGAGGCCGTCTTCAAGGAAAGCTTGCGATCTCCTCCTCCACGTATTCAACAGGATGGTGGACTTTGAGAAGATAAAATTGGATCATTACAAGTGAATTTGTTTCCAAAGGAGTGGTACAAACCCTAACATTATGGAAGACTTATGCCCATGATACTTTTTTACAAAAATAATTTTCGCATGTAGCGAGACACTGGCATAGTTGCTGTTATTTAAATGTTCCAACTAACAGCCAAAACTTGTTGGCACCTATCATTAACTTTCAACTGTTTATTCGGAATGCTGTTCTTTGAATTCCTCAGCACGGATGCTGATCAGTTCTTGCAAAGTTGCAATTACTTTCAGAAGCCATCATTTTGCTAGGGATTAATCATTATGCACTTCCATGGTCAATGTTTCATTCCAAAACTATTTCATGTATGAAAAGTTATAAAGAGAAAGGTGGTTTGAAATTGGATGTTTACCCCCTTTTCCCAAATATCGATATCCATTTTACAGCCATATACTACTGAACGTACAAAACTCTTACACTAAGTGATTTAATTAGCCAAAGCATCATTATGACAAGAAATGCTCAAAGGAGAAAAAGAAAGGAAGCTTGGAAAATTTACTACAATGCACTATAAAATGAAGGATACTTCCAGCTAAAATAATGCAGAAGGTTGATGTCTGACCCAAAGCGATAGGCTGAGTAGCTCTGATTCATCGGAGAGATGAACCTGGATGGGTAAAAATATTTTGTGTTGAACCAGCACTTTCCTGGTTCACACACAACATGAATTGCCGAGTCATTAAAGTTAAAATTAATCCTCCTAAAACACCACACCCTCCCCAGAAAAACATTGTGTAAGGAAAATTAAAGTTACAAAAAGATGAAACGTAAATAAGCATTAAGCCACCGCAAATTCAAGTCCTGAAGAACACAGTCACTCAGTTTCCAAAGTTTTTCAATTATTGAGACTAAATGTCTTCGCAAATTTTTTTCTGGTAATTATGATTCTTCAAATGCTAACCACCTGCTAGGCTAATGGAATGGTTTAGCATGCCTTAGCCCTAAAAATTACACTAACCATCAACAAGGGACACAACGTGGCTGTCATTTCAAAATGCAGTATAACTCAATTTACAGGGAATATATGCGTTTCAGCTCGTTGGAAACAAAGAATACAGCTATACAACCAGAAAATTTTTTATAGACCTCAACCACAATTAGTGATTAGAATTATTTAACCATCCAACACTCAAAATGCCAAAACTCACTTTGTCAAAATAAAATAAAAAAATCTAGCTATCTAGCATTTTTCAGAAACAAATTACATAGGATCATTAAAACCTCACACAATCACTAAACCCGGTGCTAGGCAGTAACTAATTATTTACAAATGTCTGCTTCAAAGGGCTGTTTTATTCTACAAAATCACCAAATTCAAGGCATGCACACATTAGATAAGAGGTCTTGGAGTCACAGTTACTGTGATACAGTCAAGCAAGTTTTTGGATTTAATCTTATTATGAATGAAGCCATAAGGCAATAACATTACCATCGAACAGTTTCACTGCTTGCAAAAACTTTGCACAAAATAGGTTGATTTATCATAAAGAAAAGTTTTAACAGCCTTACAAACATAGCAACATGAAATCAAAAAACAAAGGTAGCCAGCTCAACATATTTCTTGATTATTTTCACCAATGGCAGCAATCCGTGAAGACATGCATTAATCTTCATCTCCATCTGCAAATGCAATATCACAAAATAAACAAAATACAATGAGGTAATAAAATGACAATGTGAAAACACCAAAGTAAATGACAATCCAAAAACACCAAAGTAAATGACAATCCAAAAACACCACATCCAAATCATTCAGCTAAGGAGCAGCTGGCAATCCAAAAACATTTAAAGAATAAATAGTTCAGTTGTTGACAAAGAACATGCTTCAGAAATCACCCTCAGATTATAAAAAGCCTAACAATTGAATGACAGTAAAAATAAAATTCTTGGCTTGAAAAGCTAAAAGAAAATTAGTTACAAATCAAATAAAAACACAGGAAATAAAAATTGACCATAAAACCTATCATAATAGCACATAAAAGAATTAACACATTAAAAAAAATCATAATAATAGGACTTCTAGCTGGAGTAATCAGTTATCCGAAATATCAGATGAATCATATTACTTAGTAGAGCTACTCACTAAAATTCACCAAGCATTAGAATAAATTAAAATTCACCAAGTCATTACAATTGCAGTAGCTATCACCATTTACCCCAACATCCAAGCCACTAACTTCAAAGAATCATATTCTTCTGCATAGATAGCCAATGTTTCATATGGAACTACATCATAACATTTAAAATCACTAAAGTGGTTTTTATCTCCCAATCTATTGTTCTCAAACAGTCTAGTAATTCAGGGGCAAATGAAACAGCAATATTTCCCTCATAACAGATGCTCCGATGCACTCTGAAGAAAAGAGACACGGCACAAAATTATTTATCCAATTCCAACATTAGACAAAAGAGAAACTTAATCCATCCACCTAATTAATTAAAAGCAGAGGAACTTCATATCATGAAAACCTAAATTGGATTAAAATGCATTGCATGTCAATTAGGAATAGCAGTTGAATCAGAAGATTAGTATAAATGTTTGGAGAGAAGAGAAAGGAATCGAAAGGGAAGGTACCTAGGTAACGTCTTTCGTTAGCGGCCTTGGCCTTTTCGATCATCTTGTCGCGGTCTTGGTCGAGCTGGACCTCCCATTTGAGAAGCTGGTTGACGAAGACAACGCCCAAACCCATTCCGAGCACGTGCTCCCATGGATCTACACTCAAAACAGTGAATCAATTGAATGGAAAAGGGAATTGGCAATGCAGAGAAGAAAGAAAGAGAGAAATAGATGGATACGGCGCATGTAGGGGAGTTTGCGGAGAGCATTGGAATACATCTGAGTCCCCAAACCCAGTAAGGCTCCGATCGCCGTCGCACTCAGTACCATCTTTCCTCTCTTCCAGAGACGGATCTCTCTAGATTCTACAACTTCCACTGCAAAATCAAACCAAACCTAATCTAATTTTTTTTTCAAATGATAAATTTCTTTTCCAGAAAAAGAAAAAAGTTTGCCTTCTGACGTGTGTGTGTGTGTTTTTTTTTAAGAAATGTTTGGGAGACGAGAGAAGAAAGTATTTTTCAAATTATGCAGGGTATAAAAGAACCGGACAAAATATTTTTGAGAGTTTAATTTTACAATATCAGTTTAAATTTTTTATATTATTAACTAATTAAAAAAATTATAAATATTTTGTAAAATTTAATAATTTTAATTATATACTAATTAATAATTAGATAGGGGGGGGGGGGGAATAATTGTATTCTTTATTTAACTGAAAAGGAATTTTTTTATTTTTTCTTTGATCTATCTTAAATGTTGATAGCATCAAAAAATATTTTATAAATTAATATATTGTACAGATATAAAATTTATTTTAAATTTAAAATTTTTCTTCTCAAAGAAAATGTTAAAGTTTGACAAAATTTTAAATAATTTTTTTAAATTATTAGGATTGATCTAATAATAAAATATTGTAAGAATTTACATACAATTTAATATTTAAATTTTTTTATATTTAAAAAATTAATTTTAATAAAATATATATGTTATAAAAAATCCACAATCCATTTAAACGTATTTAATTAATAACAATGTAAGTGTTAGTACGAGAAAAAAATGTTTAATCAAAGTTATTCACTATTTACATATTGATAACTAAAATACCATTAATTGAGAAGTAAAAATAAATAAAAAAAAAGGGTTACATGTAAGACAAATTTAGATAAATTTATTGAAATATAAATTATCATAAAAACATAAATCTAATATTAAAATAAAACCGGGATAATGAATGCTTTATTTGTATGTATTATCCTAAACTTATAAATTATTATTATTATTATTATTATTATTACTATTATTATATTGAGTTACAAATTTAAAATGCAAAAGTTAAAAATTATAGAACTTATATGAGTATTACTTTCTCCAGATTTTTTTATAATAAATAAATAACTATTTATCAAGATTAACAAAAGTAGTTAAAATAATTAATGTTATAAATTTAAATTTTATTTTAATAACATCTATAATATTAAATATTTTAAATTAATGATATAAAAAATAAATGAATATCTTAATAATACATTTAAAAAGAGATCTATAATTATTATAATTAGGACAAAATATTTATAAAAAAGATCAAAATTAATATTTAACATGATAAATGTCTAAATCAGCAAGACAATCATTTTGAAGTGTCACTTAGGATTCGGTACTTGACTAATTTGTTTAATATGTGTTTGTTTTGTTGTAAAAGTGATCAAATGCCATTTGACTTAGATTTAATTAATTAACACATTATTATTGTTGTTTTATTTATTTTTGTAGCTGTAAAACACAATCTTCATCCAGCAGAATTAATTTGAGCAGAATGAGATATTGCAAATGTTCATTGCTCCTATATCATGTTAGCCAATAGAAAGAATTTTCACATACATAATGCAGCAAGGTCATAGAGAATATAGCAAAGTACATATGATATTGCTTAACTCTAAGCACCGAAAACTTTTGCACCAAGCCTAAGATCACCCATTCCTTATGCCATCGGTGGTGGATCTACAGGTAGATTTTACCAACTTCTTGCATTGTGGCTATATTGATGGCACCTTCTACGTCTATTTGTGTTTTGCGTCCTTGTTGGATGTGACTCTTCATTAGACTCTCTCCTCCTCAGCAACCTCCTAAGTCTTCCATGCCCTTACACTCAGTATGCTGAATGTCTTCATCTTGAATTTTTTATTATTTATTTTGTCCATTAATAAGCGAAATGATTTGGCTATAACATAACTCATAAGCCTCTCCTATAATTGGATATATAGTGTGTGGTTGTCATCTCCTTATAGGCAATGGATGTTTGTATGCTACAACATGGGATTTTCACAAACTCCTAAAATCTAGAGGAGCATGAGAATGTGTGTTAAGGTATATAATAAACCTATAAATAATTTTTAGGTCACTTCAGGGATGATCCACATAGATGAATCCAGAAGTACATGTCTCGACTCAATTTCAGAGACGATTAAATGCTTCTTCTGGTTAATTTTTCATAATGTTCTTCCAATAAATCTTCTGAGATATGAAATAAATACGGCTTCTTCTGCTATTTGCTTTAAGTGTAATAATCATAAGGAGACTATTCTACACTGCCTCAGAGACTGCAATTTTTCAAACCAAATATGGGAAGTTATTGGTAATTTGGATTACAAAGATGGCTTCTAGGTTTGGCAATTTGATTGTGGCAACCATCTGGCACTGGCAGGCCTAGATATAGCGGAGTTCTCATTCAATTGTTGGTTCTGTTATTCCTACTCTCAAATGCATTCAACAAATTGTTCAATTGCACCCGGACTTTCCTCTTCTCCAAGAAACAACTTCATGTAGAAGTAGACACGAGAGGTGGGTGCGTTGAATTTCTTCTTAACATGATTCAGAATCATGAAGGTCATTGGCTGTGTGTCTTCTTTGGTAATAATGGTGTCTCAGGTAATATTCATGCCGAATTATTAGCTGTCCAGATGGGATTGAATCTGGCTTGGTCAGAGGGGGATTCAGGATTGTTCCTTTTTTACCAAATTGCTTGCAAGTGTTGCATCTTATGGGAAATGTTCATTTTCATCGGTATGGTTCTATCAATAATAATATTAGAGATTTACTGAGAAGGGAATGGACTGTTTCTCTTGAGCATACTCTCTCGCAGGGTAATTTTTGTGTTGATGTTGTTGCCAAGACAAGAACTTCTCACCAGGACAAGTTTTCTTAGTTGAGGATCCCAACTTCGGAGCTGAATCATTTTTTGTTTGCATATTTAGTTGGTATTTTTTTTTCATAGATTGTAGTTATGTTCTTTATTTCCTCATGTAACAATAAAAAAAACCAGTGATACTTTGAATGGAATAGGAATCCTCATTTAGTATTGAGATAATTTTTAAGGTTACAAATCTCTTTTATGATAATGTATGCTCTAAGTTTTATTTAATTCTTTTTAATTTCATGGTGTTCATGTAGCTGTCCCGTTTTTCTTCTCCTACTCGTTCTTCAATCCTCATCATTGAAGTCATGCTTGATCATTTTTTTCTAGGATCAGGAATATCACCAAGGATTAGTGTAAGACTGGATACAAGTATCAATGCGGAATCAAGACTTCTAATTGAACTTCAATTACATATAATCACGTACATGCATGATATTTGGAAAAGATTGTTTGCATTTATTTATGTGTGTCTGGAATTTCAGATACGTAGGATGGGATTGGCAACATTGAAGTCCAAATCAAGGTTGGGCTTGATGATCCATGGCACGTGTATAACTGTGCTATACTCGTTGTATGGATTTATATTTTAGTGCTTTGTCTTTAAATACCTATATGCTCCAATAGTTACATATCATGAGAACATTTTATGAATAATACCTTGTATATTATGCACGAATATGCAACCAATATGGATATACTCTGCAATAACTGTATAAAAGCATTGGAGTTGACTAGTTGAGAACATTGGGTAGCTAGACGTCCATATTTTCCTTGCAGTTTCATTTTTGTATTCTCCTTATGACAAATTGGCGTCCTTGTTTCCATTTCCACTTCTTGTTCTACAGTCCAACCTAGTAAAATTAAGTGCAAGAAAAGAATAATACTTCGGATATTTGAAATAAATCTTTAAATCTGTCATAAAATATAGAGGGGTAGGGCATGTCTTGATCTGTGCAGAGCATTGCCCTGTCCAATCTAGAAAGACTCAGGGTTAGATTGAAAAAGTTAGATTAAAAACTATTGAATGTGCATAAGCAACACACATTATCAAACTAGTATTATTGTATTGCACAGGTTTCTTGAAATTTAGTTAGAATTGAAAAAAGCTATTGAATAGGTAAATTAATGTTTAAAACTAAAGAAGGTATGTATAGACTAAAGGAGGATTGGAACTTGATAATAAAGAAAAAGAGGAGTTAAGATCATTGGGGAGGGAAGAATAAGAAATGGAACTGCTCTTAAGCAAAAGGACTCTATTTTAATAGAAAAGGGTGGATTGCCTTCATTGCTGTTTATCAAGTTTGACTGTTTGAGGACTTATTCCTCTACAACTAAACTATGTCCACCATGAAAGATTCTGTGTCAGCTCTCAGCATATACGCGAACAACATCTATTATTGGAGCTTGGCATATTGGACATTTTCCGCTATTCCATTGCAACTCATTGGCACACTTGAGGCAAGCACACATATGTCCACATCTGTAAGAAATATTAGATACAAGATGAATACCACTGTGTTGTAAAAGTAGAAATAAATAAATTTACAAGATTATTTTCCTCTGAAAATACCTGTATAAAAGTGAGTTTACTTTCTGCTCACGACAAATGCAACAGTTTCCTTTCTTCGGTGTCCTATTAGGGAACTTATTTTCTTCTTCTTTAACTGCAATCATGTTTCATATATAAATTGAGAGTTAGATAAGAGACTGAGTGCATCTACTAGAAAATTAGTTTTTATACTACTAATGTTATTGTTTGAAAATTCAAAGGACATAAACTGAGATAAGGCAAATTTATTATTACTATTTCGTTCTAAGGATCATTTGTTAGAATTTAGAAATAGAAGTGACCAAAGGAGGAAATGAAATGCTATTCATCAAACATTACAAATTAATAGTCATAGCAGATATTGTAGAAATGATCATTAAACTTTGTTATGCATAGATAAATTTAGTTATTGAATCAAGGAAAGTAAATTAATCGCTTAGAATAATGGCACCTATTGTCAAACGTTTTAGCAATTCGAAGTTTTTCAGAGGCCCAAAATTGTACATGATGTATTGTCAATATCGCAAAATATAAGAATAGGATCAGCATATAGAGCAGAAAAAGAAAAGATTTGTATTAACATTGTTAAAAGAAACAATCACGAACCTGTGTGAACCTCTTGGTCTTTGGATTGTTGCAATTGCATTTTCATCTGCATGTCCATGCAACTTTTTATTAAGTTCCTTAGCTCGGACATCTCATGAAAAAGTTGATCCATTTGCCCTCGCATTTCATATATGAATTCCATTTCCTATAAGCCATAACAATATTGTGTTGTTAAGAATAGATTCAGAACTATACTTAGATATATTTGTAGGTAAGAGTAAAATAAGACTCACAATTGAATGGTGATGTTGTGACTGAGATTGAGAAGGCGATGGAGAGGGCATAGACACAAGTCTATCAGAATCATCCCCAACATCATTGTCTCTGTAACTCCATGATGAAGGGGAAGGTGCATGTATTGATGATGAGGATTGATTGAAATAATCACCTTCATGATCCGAGCCACTAATCGTACTTTCTTCTTGCTCCTCTGCCTTCTCTTCCTGTTCTTCTTCTTCTTCCTCCTCATTTCTCCTCTCCTCTTTCTCCTGTTCTCTATCTCCATCTTCTTTATCACTGCCTCTAAAATGCAAACGTTCTTGAAAAAATGCTCTCAATTGGTCCATACTCCCTTCTCGGTCTTGCTCATCGCATTGACTACTCATTAGCTTTGTTTGTGGTCCCATATGAGACATAATCAATCTATCTAACCTTTCGCAGAAGCCACTAGAAAGGAAAGTTGACACTGTTCTTCTGTAAACATAATTTACTTTAGAGTTAGATCAGTGAAATACTTTTCATGAATTATTGATCAATTCACTGTTATAGTAATATCTTCACATTTGACTTAGTGCGTCCAAGAATGCTAGTAATTTCTTATTCAATCAATAGTAGTTCATCAGTTCTTTATATTGTTGAATTATCTTGGACTAAACATTCATGAGTATGCAAAGAAAAGATGAAATATGTTAAGATAAAACATGTTTTTACCTTTCAAGGAGCTTACGTATCTCATCATTCTCTGAACCCAAGTTAAGCTTTTCCCTATACCGTTCTTGTCTGAGTTCTTCCCAATAGCTCCTAGGCCGAGAAATATCACTGATCCAATCATAACTAGTTTCATCATCATCCTGCTCACTTGCCTCTTCCTCTTCTACTATATCATCATAACTACTTGAAGCATACTGAGGAGGGTCAGTGGCCTCTTCCTCTATCACTATCTCATCATAACTAATTTTAGTAGTATCACACTGTTGGTCATTTGTCACAACCTTGTGAACCATCTCATTTGCATCTGAATCAGCCATGGATGAAGATGCCCCGATAGTTTCTTTATGATCATCATTTTGAGCTTCAAAGAATGTTCCCCGAAATGTGACATTTGAACTTGGATGAGCATTGTTAGTTGCACTAGTTTGAGACACATAGTTCAGTGTAGGTTTTTCATGGGGAATGCTGGTGTCATAAGCTATCTTGCAGCGAGTGTCTTTGCTTATCCAATTAGAGGTTGGGAAGTTATCTGATTGTGTGACGCTGCTTTCTATCTCTCTGCTAGGCTTTCTTGGATTGGATACTTCTGCCACGGTTGAAGTTCTAGGTTCATGTCCTCTGTTAAATATTTCCCTACATTTAATTAAAAGATTTATGTCATCTAATATCATAGACAAGAGTTAAATTATGGATCTTGTTATGTTCTTGTTTTGATTTGCCTCAGGTTATAGAGAGCTTTTAAAAAATGCTCCCTTCTGTTAAATTTATAAGATCTTTTCAATCAAATCACATAAATTAAGAAAAATTGAAAAAATTAAATAATATATAAATTTTTGAAGATTTATTACAATATTTTAAAAGTATTCCTATTTAAAGTTAAACTCTATGACCATATTAATTGCAAAGATGTTAGAAAGGTTTAATATTCACAATGAAAAGATATAAGAAAAATAATAAATAGTTCTATAATTTTGTAAAAAATCTGATATTAAGAATCATAAAAACTTTTAGAAAAGGTAATCGGAGAGAGTAAGTAATTATTCCTCTCAAAAAAACATTTACTAAACATGCAATTGTTGATCTTTCACTATGTCTTGGCCATTGATATATACAGGTGGTAACCATTGGTGGGTTAAAAGGTCCACATAAAGAATAGGAAGAGCATTGCTATGTTTTACTTCCTAACATCCAATGTATGTTTACATTATGTTTCATACCATATTTCCATGTTGATTAATAATTAGAGAGGAACTTATTCAACATCTTCATTGTATTTGCTATACCTTAACAAGTCATAACTTTTTTCTTTTCCTTTCTAACTACTAGGCCAGTTAAATCTAAGATGTGGTAGTGGCATAATCTTAATTTACTAGAGAAGTAAAAGGTGAGACCAAAAAGAAATACTGGAGTTTTTCCTTTTTTTTTATTTTTTAAACAATTCTATTAACGTGTTGTACATCAATCACAAAACCAACAAGATGTCTTTATCGAATGAGAAATTATTGTACCTTAATTGCATAATTGCTGATCCTTGTTGTCTATTCACTTCAGTATCTACCAATTTCTGGTGAGGTTGATCATAAGCTGTTACTCCACGTTGTAATAATCTAAGTCGAAGTAATGACTGCGTGGAAAGCATAATACAAAGAAAATGAATTCCATAGAAAAGTAAAAGACCACCCTCATTTTTAATCTAAGTATAAAATTGAATAAGCAACAAGCAAGCACCCTTTTTACCTGAATTCGACCTCTTTGTGTGAACCTAGAAACTGCACCTCGTTCTGCAAGATTGTGGAGCTCTCCATGCCGATCACTCTCAAACTGCATAAGCAAATCATTGAATGCTTGGCGCCCCCTAATAATTGGGGAACTTATAACCTGAGCTAAAGTTCTAAGCTCTTGTTGCTTTGGTATAGAAGCACGATCGCACTCTCTATGAAGAGATCCGGTCACACTGTTACAAAGCTCATGATCTTTGTGATCATGTGACGCGGTTGAACTTTGCATCTGATCTGTAATGGTGAGTCTCTTGATAATATTTGCAACCCTGCCCCTCTTACTTTCAGTAGTATCTGAGGTAGTACTTTGCACTTTTGGTGAAGAACATGATTCATTATCGGATTCTTCCCAAGCTAGGAATGATTCCTCATTTGGGGGTTCAATAGTACCTTCTTCTGAGACACTGCATTGTTCTCCTATAGAAACTGCACTCTCATTGCTACTTGTATTAGAACTAGTCCTTCCAGAGGAAGTTAGTGTATTTGGTTTGGGGCAATTGTTGAGTTGGTTGTTAAGCCTTTTTTCCCATATTCTAACGAGGGAAGAAGCACCAAGGTTTGCGATTTCGCTTTCAAAGGAGGTATCACAACAAGGAGGGGACACTTCCTTTATAGATTTAAAACTTGATGACCTTGAAGGAAAATTGTTCATTGCCTCCATCTTGTTGTTTTCAAGTGTTGTCACCATTTCTTGAGCTTGTTGTCTTGCAGTTGCAGCCCATCGATCAACGATTTTTGAGTGCCTCGGGCTCATTAATGCAGATAATGATGAATCATCTTTGTTGTCCCTGCAAATATTGTGAAGTTTTGTGGAGAAACTCAAGTTTCCTAGTTTGTTCTTGGCAACTCTTATGACCCAGGTATCTGCATTGTTGGTTGGTTTTTGAGTGCTGTGGTTTGGTGTAGAAATAGGGATGTTAAGGTTGTCTTTGATGATGCTTTTCTGCAATGAAGCATGTTGTATGGTGCATGCATCACGACGAGTAACACATCCAAATGGGGAAGACGAAGCCATTTCAAACCGGGGTGACACCATCTCAAACCTTCCGTTGGATGATCATTGGCTATGCCAATTTCAACCCAATAAAAGAAGAATAACTCGTTCCATGATGAAGCGGTAGCGAGATTGAAAACATTTCAACATCAAAATTCAAACCCCAAGGACCTTTCTTTCTCAAAACTTTCTTTGTGGAAATTAAAAAACACAAAGAAAGTGGAAGGGCAAAAGGTGGTAAGAAGGAGTTGTTCCTACACAAAACATAGGAATGGTTTAAGGCTAATAAATCGTCAATAATGATCAATATTAACTCATTCCTGTTATCATTGCCTAAAGTTAGAGGGTTTACATAACAAATATGAAGTAAGAAAGAGAGAGAAGGAAGAAAAGTAGTTTGTGTATTGTGCCTCCCTGCCTCCTAGGTTCAAATTGGAAGAGGGTGAAGGCTAAAATTGGAGGAACCTCCAAAGTTGGTATCAACTATTAAATAAATTGTTGGGGGAGGGTCCCTTAAATCTTTAGGCTAACCTATTAGTTTTCATTTTTTTTTTCACATTTTTTAGGTTAAATTATCCTGAAGGTCTGCGAATTATTTGGATACTTTTAAATAAGTCATAAGATTTTATATTTTAAAAATTTGCAACGAGAATTATGTTTGATAAAAAGTTTCATCCAATTAAAAAAATTGTTAACATATTTTAATTTATTAAATAAAATAGTTTATTTTAATAATTATTAATATTTTAGAGAAAAAATAATTTAGATAACTTTTTATTTTATAAAGTAATTTATCTTAATAATTATTAATTTTTTAAAAATTATTTTTATATTTTTTAGTCATTAACTAAAATATTTTTTATTTTTAATATTTTACTTATTATTTATTTTTATAAATTTATCATTGTTTAATTCTTTCATAGTAATATTAATAATTTTAATAATTTTATTTTTATATATCATAAATTATTATATTTTAATATATTATTTATTTTAATTATTTTTATTTCATTTTACTAAAATATATTAACCGTATAATAACAAATTAAAATTATAAAAATAAATACTTTTTTAAAAAATTATTTAAAATTTATTTATGCAAAATTTAAAAATAAATATATCTATTTAAAAATAAATAAATTTTAATATATCTTTTATTAAAAAAATATATTACACTTATCATGTTTTAATCTATTATTTAATTATATTTTTTATTTTATATTTATTATATTTTTAGTTTAATGGATAGTTTATCAACTTTTATTTAATTTTTTATCTTTTAATTTTTATCTATCTTATCTGTTATCTATTAGTTTTACTATATATGTTTTATATGTTTGAATTTTTAAATTATTTTTAATTAATTTTTTCGTTAAATTCAATTAAAAATTCATTAATCATAAAAAATTAATTGAAATGTTTTAATTTTAATTTTTTATGTTTTAATCTCCATTAGTGCAAGATCTACTTTATTGAGTTTATTGAATTTGGTAACAAGAATTTAAAAGTTTAATTGTATTTATGATATCCATTGATGCAAATTTTACTTTCTTGAATTAGTAACAAGATTTTAAAGAGTCAATTGTATTTATGGGCTTATAATGTTTTAAATGTTGTGACAAAATATAAATATATTACTTATATACAATAATTTTTATTTAAATTTATATTAGTACGTTCCTGTGTTGATAAAGGCGAATATGTTGCTTATGAAATAATAAAATTATTATTTTTCTTAAAAAATACTAATAATAAATAAATTATGCATCAAATTTAATTAAAATCAATACTAACTAAATTAGTAATATAATTATCAATAAGATAAATAATTTTTCTTCAAATCATTTTATTACGTAAAAATCATTTATATGAAATTTAATTGAAATTTTTTTATTATAAAATTTCAATAAAAAATTTTGTCATTTGGTGATCGAAATTAACAACCAATTGCTTCCTTAACTAGTTGTAACATAATCAGAGATTGGGAAGAGATGTAATCAATCAGGAGATTTTAGGGATGAATTTTATGGTTACAAAAAAGATGATTGTCAATTCAGTGATCAATATTGCAAATTTGGTCAACTTATTTTGACATGTTAGGGTATTCAATTGCTAACTTTCTATTAATAACCAAAGTAACGATTACTTATGAATTCATTGGCTAAATAATGAAAATAATAGTAATAATTATATAGTAATTGGTGTATCTCGGTTGCTAATTTAAATTTTAACAATTGAATAATTAGGGAATCGTTAATATTCCAAACGGTGTAAAAAAATAAATAAAAGTTCACAACGAGTGTTCATAACCTTTTTCTCTTTCCATCTTCTTCTTCCTCCTTTCTTTCTGCTTCTTACCAATGTTATGATCACTACATTGCTTTCCTTTTCAGTTGGTGAGTCGATTCCACTCTCTTCCTCACTCTCACCCTCATTGCCATCCTAGCTCCCACCGCCATTTCATCCTCTTTTTTTTTTTTCTATAAATTATATTTTAGTTTTTCTATATTTTTGTTTAATTTGTATTTAGTTTATATTTGGTATTAGTTAGTTTATCTATTTAATTAATATATTAGTTATTATTAATTGGTGTTAATTTAGTTAAATTTACTAATTTATTAAATTAGCCAGTAATTTAGGTTAGTTGATTTATTAATTTATTTTATTAGTTAGGATAGTATTTATTATTTTAATTTATTAAAGTATCAAATTTATGTAATTAGTTAATTTAGGTTGATGAGATAGTTAATTTATTAATTAGTTATTTTGGATTGGTAAGTTAATTAATTATTTTAGTTTAGGTTAGTAAATTAGTTTTTTTTTTTTTGTAAAAGTTAGTTGATTAAATATTTTTGTTTCTAAATTAGTTAATTTTTTTTATCAGTTTAGGCTAGTAAATTAGATTATTTATTTTGATTTTTGTTTATCAAATATTTTAGGTTGGTAAATTAGTTTTGAATTTAGGGTAATAAATAATTTATGTTAGTAAATTAGTTTTTTTAAACTTAACTTGGTAAATACTTTAGGTTAGGAGACTGGTTAATTTTTTAAAATTAGGTTAACAACTTTTTTAGGATGGTGAAATACTTTTTAATTTAAGTTTCTAAAATAATTATTTTATTAATTTAGATTAGAAAATAATTGTTATGTATTTATTAGATTAATGTAATTATTGTTGCTTAATTTAACTATATATAGTTATTTGTGTCCACTATATATGATTCGTTGTATGTGATATATTGCAGGGTATCAAGGTCAGTTTAATTTTATAACAAAATATGAATTAGTAATGGGTGTGTAGAGAATTAATGTATTTGTTATATCACGTATGTAATGTATTTTAATTAAATTATGCATGTTTATATGCAATTTATTTAATACTTTTTTAGTAATTGTAATTTTTTACCTTATGCATATTGTAATGCATGATTAATTTATTTAGTTTATAAATTTTTTACAATTATATTGAAATGGTTGTATTTTTATAAATTCATGTGTAAACATTATGTAGGATGTCCAAATTTAGTCAGCAGAATGCAGTGCATTTTAGCAATTTGACGTATAAATAAATTATGAAACTAAATTATAATGTGAATAAAAATAAAAAATTGTCATGGAAAATATTTAAAACAATATTCAATTATTCGATAAAAAAATTCAGAAGTAAAAAAAAAATTGTTATTGCAATGACTGCTACTTCACCAACGTGGTAATTTTCAGGTCTATTTTATTGTTGTTTTTCTATTATTTTTTTGAAGTAATTTATTTATTAAGAAATGTTTTACACCTTTAGCTTCATTGGATTACAACCTACAATAGGAGATATATAAAAAAAATTTGACTTTCGTAAAAATACAAAAATTGTTGGAAATCAATAATCAAAACTTGGCACCAACAATCCTGCAAGATATAATTTCCCCCTTTTGATTATAATTACAGATTGATTATGCATGTGTTACATTATGACAGGAATGAATTAGCTAAAGTTTTTTTTTTTTTTTATAAAATGATCAAAGAATAAAGGGATATCTACAAATGAAAGAACAATTCATCCAAGGCTTGTCATTCTAGTCAAGGTTGATGAGAATCTCATCTACAACATAAAACAAAGAAGTTTGTTGATTGAGTTAATAATTAAAACTAAATTGGATATAAAGGATGAGACTCAAATCATTATGATATTTTGCTTAAATAGTTGATAGAACTCGTAAGAAATATCTTATAGTTCTTTATTATTGATAACTTAAAGAGATCTTTTAGAGAGAAAGTAATGATTTTTGGTTGATATTTTAGGTCTATTTTGTTCATTATTCTAAAAAAAAACAAGATAAAATATCATCCATGTATACAACTATTAATACTTCATATATTTGTAAGTACTATGAAGTTTAGACATTGAAAAAAAAAAATACAAAAGACTCTTCAGTGGATGCTGAATATAGTGAATTGAACTAATTCTCTAAGTAAAGATTAAGCATGATGGAAATATAGTGAAAAAAATATGATGTTATTACTATTAATATATTGTGGATGAATTTCTCATAATTGATACAAGAGATCCAATTACTTATATTGTCAAAAAGATTTATTATTTTTTTAAAAAAATTTAAAAGATCCACAATTTTTTTAAAATCATGATATTTAGACTTCAACTAATAATATAATAAATAAGATCAATAATTATATATTTTTATTCATGTTTTAAAAATGTAAAACATATCTTAATTTTGATAATAATAACATGATAAATGAGATTTTAACACCTCGAATAATTTGAATTTTTTAACAGCATAATTTAAGATTGGACTTATTTTATTTTTTATTTTTATATTTTGACTATAACTTTGTTGATAATGTTAATAATACTGACATTGTATAGTTTAATGTAAATTATATTTATAGTGAGAAATAATTTTTTTATCATACAACCAAACAATACTGAAACATTAATTTTATCCATTTCAACAAAAGTTCTCTTATCATAAAGAGACTTATTACTCATTTGAACGTGTTAACTTTCTCTTCAATTATTCTAAAATAAAACTTTTGGGATGTTTCGACAATGAATAAATCCAAACATAACTTAAAGATATCACGTAGCAAATTTTAAAAATAATTAAAGTGATTTTTAAATTAATTAAAAATTAGTTTAGTTTTTGTTATTAAAATTAATTATTTTTATTTATTTACAATTTAAAAATTAAATTATATAGAATCATTTAAAATAGTTATATACACAATATATAATCGTTTCAACCAGTAGCATGTTTGGAAAGCTCTCGGTATATTTATACTTTTGGGAATGTATTGATGAATTGAGGGGGAAAAAAGAGGAAGGAATATATTGATGAATTGAGGGGGAAAAAAGAGGAAGGAATATATTGATGAATAATAATAAAAAGTTTTGGTATCCGAAGAAAAAGAAACAAATCGTAATCCTAATCAGTCCTTTACTGTATTGGTTAAGAAATTAAAAATATAAAAAAAAATTACTTATAAATATTAGTTAAAAGTTATTTCTAATATATTATTTTGTAAATTTTATTTTTTAATGTACCATCAATAAAAATTTTAAAAACTTTTTATTTATTAACCCTTTAATTATTAAGAAATAAAAATAGTATTATAAGAATGTATAATAAAGTAAATAATAAAAAATATGAGGATGTAATAAATAATAAGATAAAACATAAAAAATATATATAATATAATTCGTAAACATGAATTTGATAGCTTTTAATTGTTTTAAAAACACAGATTAAGTGTTATAACATTGAAAAGATGAAAAGGCAGAGATAATAAAGGAGGAGGAGGACTTTTCTTGGAAGTTGAGTCAAGAGATAGGACCATGAGTCATGATGCAATATAAAAGACTTTTCAATGAAGGGAATGAAACGACCAGTTTTGTAAGAACACACATTATTTGAAAATTTTGAACTGTTCGCATTCCTTTTTTATTTTTTCTGAAAAAAGAAATATTATTTTTAATATGTATTTAAATAAATAATATTTTTATTGAAAATTATAATATTTTATATTATTAAAATATTGATCATATGATGTACAATAAAAATTATTATTTCATTTTCTATATTTAATATTTTTTAATTTTTATTTTAAAAAAATCAAGATAATATTTATTATTTCTTGTTATATTATTCTTCACAGTGATATTAATTAATGAGAGAAGTTAATTAATAAGATAGATTAAAAATAATAATTTTAATATAAATAAAAATATTAATTAATTTTTGTACTATATGTTAAATAACCTTAATTAATATATAAATTTATTTTGTCATTAAATACATATTAAAAAATTGAAAAATATTTATCACTCGTTTAAATAAGTTTTTATTTTTTCAATAATTCGTGATTTTCTCATTTTTTCCTTCATTTTAATTTTTAAAATAGCCCCTCGTAAAATGATTTTAGTTACAAAATAATATTTTTTATTTGTTTTATCCATCTGAATTCCTCTAAATATTAAAAGTTTTTCATTAGTTTCTCATTTGATATTACAGGTTTTTCATGACAATTGTTTTGGTTGTTTTTATATAAAAAATATTTATTATTTTTTTCTAAATATAAGAAAGTAGTTTATTTTTTAATCTAGCAATTACCAGGTTTTTTTATATTTTTACTTTATTATAAGATCTATATTAATGAGTCATTTATTCATTTTTTTAGAATATAAATTCAAGCACTTAATATTATAAATTGTGATAAATTATTTATTCATTTCTTATAAAAATGATAGAAGGAAATATTTATGAGTACGCAACTGGAAAAATTTTCATATTTAGATGAACCAAATGAAAGGTTTCATAATATTTAAAAAGATAAATGAAAGACAAAAAGTACTAAAGAATCATTTGGTAAAGAAAAATATATTGGAAAATTGTTTAAAAAAATTAAAATAAAGGATTAAATAAAAATTACAAACTTTAAAAAAAAAATTAAAATCTTAATAACTCATTATTTTTTTATACTAAATTGTATTCGTTAATAGGTTTGATATAATTGATAAATAATTATATATTTTTATGAAAACTCCACTTTAATAATTTTGTTTCAAAAGATTTAATCATTGGCTCGCATTTATAAAATATCCTTCGTACAGAAAAATAGTTCAATCAAAATTTATTATTCAATAATTATTTTAAGCAGTTTTCAATTAATAATCTGATTAAATTAAATAACTTTTATGGAAATTCAGTGAACAAAATTTTGATAATTTTCTTGAAATGTAAATAATACGTTTTGTTAACATTTAAAGGTATTTATTAAAAATAAAAATAAATATATTCAGTGAAGTATAACATTTGTTATCTTAAAATTTTAATTAATTAATATACTTTATATATTAATTTTGAAATCTTATTCTTGAACGAAAGTATTATTTGAAATAGTTTATTTTTCTTAAGTTATATAATTTTTATATTAAGTATTTTAATTTCATTTTAATTTTTTAATATAAAATTTTAAAATATTGATATATTATAATAAATTGAAAAATTATTTTTTAGATAAATTAAATCTTAAAATTATTATAATTTAAATTTAAATTTGATAATTCAATTTTACTATGCCATATTGATAAACATTATGTTTCATGATTTTATTAATTCAATTCTTTAATTGTTTTTCTTAATCTTAAAATTTTTTATTTTTATAATTTTTTGTTTGTATAACTTAATATTTAAAGTTAAAGCTATTTTATTTTATTTGAATAATAAAAACCTTTTGGATTGCCAAACACTCAATCAACTTTAAGCTAAAGGCATGCAGTGGAAACTTTATAATGGGGTGTCTAGACTTCAAGACTTAAGCGCCTTTTTCTCTTGTTTTTCATTAAGCCCTTTCGGTGCATATACTACAATCATAGTACGAGGATTCTTTCTCCTTTCTTTCTTGGTAAGGAATCCATTTTCTGTGTACACTGTCCTGTGCATTTTTAATGGTCTATGTCAAAATGGGCTCTTCATCACCCTTTGTACTGAAAGAAGCATATTGAGATTCTTGGCTAGGAAGGAAACACCATTAGTCGAAGTTCAAGCAAGAAGATGGCCACTTATGGTGATCATGGTTTCGTTGGCACAATATTTTCTTGGTCTCTGGATGACATTTTCAATGAAGATCTTTACAAGGACAAGGTTTATTTAGCACCATAACTTTTTTTCTTTCTTTCTTTGGTGAAACCTCTTATTAACTTACTAATAAGTAATAAAAAAATCACCATTACTTTGCTTTCCTAATCTAAATATATCTGTGTGTAATGCTTTTAAGTCAACAAGAGAGTTAAGAGTGGATTTAGCTTAGCGTTGTTATCCAAGCCCTATTGGGTTGACCGTTGACCTTCATCTGACTGTTAATGGTTTCCAACCACTTAGCATGCAGGTTTGGTTTTGGTAAAATGTTGTTTAGCATATAATCTTTGAAGACTAAGTGTTTTTACCCTTGATGGTTACCTAATGATTTTGCTTACCACTCACAAATAATATCCTTGCTGTTTACATTTTATAGGTGAAACGTATTGATCTATCTTTCAACTCTATTCAGCATTATTTTGGGTCCTATATGTACCCTTTATTGGAAGAAACTCGAGCGCAGTTATGCTCAAGTATGGAAACCTTATCCAGTGCACCTTTTGCAGAAGTAATTTCTCTTGAGGAGGCCAAATCACATGGTAATGCATTGTACAAAGTCAAAACGGTGAGCTGGAAAAACAGGTTCTCTCGTCCCGGGAAAGAGCTGTACAAAACATTGGCCGGAGATGTTTTTATTTTGGCAGATTTTAAACCTGAAACTGTTAATGATTTACAAAGGGTGGGAAGGACATGGACTTTTCTATTATCCGCTGGCGTGGTAGAGGATGGGCTTGAGGATGATGATACTGAAATTATGTCTACTATTAAAGCTGTTGCATCTAAAGACATTGACCTTGATGAAGAAGGGCAAAAATATTTGTTTATCATATTTTTGACAAATATAATCCCCAATAGAAGAATATGGAATGCACTGCATATGTCAAGAAATTTAAAGCTAATCAAGAAAACTTTATGTGCTGGTGGTGTGGTAAGAAAGTTAAGTTTATGTCATGGTTTTAAGTCAGTGTTTCTAAGTTAATATACTGTAATAAAATGATAAGCTATTGTCATCAAACATCATTACCGTGTTAACCTATACCAAAGCATAACACTGCAATAATGTTCTGGTTACTCTAATATTAAGTGTTGATTGTCTATTATAGTTTTTTGTATTACTTTTTTAGAAAGTATATAGTAAGAAGTTGTATTGCTATATGTATCAGAAGATTCACACGAATAAGCTGAAATGTTTATAAAAT
This sequence comes from Canavalia gladiata, assembly GCA_037954105.1. Classification (NCBI taxonomy): domain Eukaryota; kingdom Viridiplantae; phylum Streptophyta; class Magnoliopsida; order Fabales; family Fabaceae; genus Canavalia; species Canavalia gladiata. The sequence continues at coordinate 14,769,862 of CM075658.1, read as the reverse complement.
TGTAAGTGACATTTTCTTGTTAATTGTTATGGAGACTACTGGTACTTTCAAGTAGAACTTTTCTTTTAATTTACTTATTGTTGCAACTAATGGGTACATGCTGGGGCACAGGTCGAAGAAAGCTGTGATTATTGTTGCCTGCAGACAGATGCTGTAAGGAATGACAGAACATATCAAAGGTTATCATCAGAGTTGAATGACTCCCAGTACAAAGCGATTCATGCATGCCTCTCTTCCTTTCACTGCTATCATAAATCTACTGTGGATCTCATTTGGGGTCCACCAGGAACAGGAAAAACCAAAACTTTGGGCACACTGCTTTTTGGTCTTCTAAAGATGAATTGTAGGACTCTTGTTTGTGCTCCAACCAATGTTGCCATTAAAGAGTTGGCATTACGTGTCCTGAGCATGGTGAGAGAATCATTTGATAGAAATGATGATGCTTTGTTCTGTGCATTAGGAGACATGATATTATTTGGGAATCATGAGCGGCTCAAAGTTGGTGCAGACATTGAAGACATATATTTGGATTATCGTGTTGAGCAGCTAATAGCATGCTTTGCATCTGTTAATGGTTGGAGATATTGTTTTACTTCAATGATTGATCTTCTTGAAAATTGTGTTTCCCACTATCATATATTCATTGAAAATGAGTTGACAAAGGAGCAAGATCACATTGGTGATAATAATAATAATATATACAAGGCAAGAGATGATAACACTGTAGATTGTAGTGAGAGGATGTACAAGTCTTTTCTTGAGTTTGTGAGAGAAAGATTTATTTCTATAGCAGTGCCACTCAAAGATTGTATTTCTATCTTATATACTCATATAGCCAGAAGTTACATTTTGGACCACAACTTCGAAGACCTGATTAGTCTTTTTCGCTCCATCAATTCCTTTGAACATTTACTGTTTCAAAGTAATGTTGTTTCTGAAGCACTGGAAAAGATTTTTTCTCCTCCAGAAGGGCAACATAGTTTTTTTGAGTCATTTGTGGGTGTTGAATACTTATTGTACAACAAGAGAACAAAATGCTTGTCTTCTTTAAGAACCCTTAAAATTTCACTTGGTGAACTGAACTTGCCAAATGTTATGAGCCAAGAATCAATTAGAGAGTTCTGTTTACAAACATCATCATTAATATTTTCCACAGCTTCTAGTTCCTTTAAGCTGCATTCTGTTGCCATGGAGCCACTAAACATTTTGGTGATTGATGAAGCTGCACAGTTGAAGGAATGTGAATCAATCATACCTCTACAACTTCCAAACATAGACCATGTTGTACTTGTTGGAGATGAACGCCAGCTACCAGCAATGGTAGAAAGTAATGTATGTACATGCTACTTTCTTTTCAAATTTCAATATCCCTGCTTCCTACATCTCCACTTTCTGAAGCTTAGTAAGTTTTCATTGCCAATTAATATTTATGCTTGTCCTTGTTCTGTCTAAGGTTTCTCTTGAAGCTGGTTTTGGACGAAGCTTATTTGAGAGGCTGAGCTCGCTGGGTCATCCAAATCACTTTCTCAATATACAGTATAGGATGCATCCAGCAATAAGTTCCTTTCCAAATTCACACTTCTATTTAAACCAAATTCTTGATGCGGCAAATGTTCAGAGTAAGAACTATAGAAAGCAATATCTCCTAGGACCAATCTTTGGACCCTATTCCTTTATAAATATAGTTGGTGGCAGTGAAGAGTTTGATGACGATGGCAGAAGCCGGAAAAATATGGTTGAAGTGGCAGTTGTGCTGAAAATAATTAAAAGTTGTTTCAAAGGTTTGTGTGTGTATATGTGAAATCTCAATGGTGACCTATCATTTTAGTGCATTTTCATTTTCGTCGCAAAGGACTGTACTAGTCAAGAGAAAATTTTCATTGATTTCAAAACTACATGGTTGTAATTGACTTAATGTTTCAATAGGTAATATTTTAACTATCAACTGTATCAATGATGTAGTATATATAAAGTGATTAGCTTTGTTGAAAAAAGAACAGTTTTTTTGTAAATTGTTGACAGAATAATGGATGATAAAAATGTGAAATATGCTAGACATTTTTTTAAAAAAACTTTGTTAATATGCACATAGTTTCTAATAGTAATGTGCTGCCTGCTTTTGCCTTATGCAGCATGGCATGACTCCAAGGAGAACCTCAGTATAGGCGTAGTGTCTCCATATGCTGCTCAAGTTGTTGCGATTCAGGGTTTACTTGGTCAGCAGTATGATTGCCACAATGGATTTGATGTGAAGGTGAAAACCATTGATGGTTTCCAGGGTGGAGAGGAAGACATTATTATATTATCAACTGTAAGAACTAATTGCAGTACTTCACTTCAATTCATCTCCAGTGACCAGAGGACTAATGTTGCTCTTACACGGGCCAGGTAGAGTTTACTATGTACCATTCTTTTTTACATTTGTTTTTTGTGCCAAAAAATAGTTTGTATTTGTCTTAAGACATGGTGCAATGCTGGTACTTGATATTAAACAGGTACTGTTTGTGGATTTTGGGAAATGAAAGGACCCTAACAAATGAGGAAAATGTCTGGAAATCCTTGGTGCTGGATGCTAAAAGGCGTCAATGTTTCTTTGACGCCGATGAAGACATGGAATTGGCAAAAAGTATTTGGAATGTCAAGAAAGAGCTGGATCAGTTAGATGATTTGCTTAATGCAGATAGTTTCCTTTTCAAAAAATCCAGGTGGAAGGTATTTGGAATCTCATTCTCTTAAATTATTGTTCATATGATTGATATTCTTGTCATGTGTTTGACCTGTAGTTCACATTCTGGGCTTCCATGTTTTTGCAGGTTATTTTCAGTGATAACTTCCTTAAATCATTTAAGAAGCTGCGATCAGAGCAGACTAAAAAGTTAGTTCTTAGTCTCTTGCTCAAACTTTCTAGTGGGTGGAGACCTAAAAGGATGAAAGTGGGCTTGCTTTGTGGAAATTCATTGCAAATATTGAAGCAATTCAAAGTTGGAGGTCTTTTTGTTGTTTGTTCAACGGATATAGTAAAAGAAGTATGGTATACTCAAGTTTTAAAGATATGGGATATATTGCCTCTGGAGGATATACCTAAATTAGTGAACCGTCTTGACAGTATATTTGCAAGTTACACTAATGATTTTATAAGTCGTTGCAGTGAGAAATGCATAGAGGGGTAAGTAGTTACTATAGGTTACATTCTGTTAGACCTAAGCTGTTGTAGCTGACTGATATCATGTGTTTCTCTTCATTTCTAGGAATATGGAGGTCCCCGTATGTTGGGAAGAATCAATAGAGATCATTAAATTTAAGAATCTTGATAATAATGGAAATGAAGCTGAATTAAGTGGCCGTGATCAAAGAATTTATGTTGAGAACTCAAAGGTTGAGGAGAGTTTGTTATTGATGAAATTCTACACATTATCATCAGTTGTAGTTGGCCACTTGCTTTCTGATAGTAATGGTGATGAATTGGATCTTCCTTTTGAAGTATCAGATGAAGAGCGTGAAATAATTCTCTTTTCTAGAAGTACATTTGTATTGGGTCGCTCTGGTACGGGGAAAACCACTGTTTTGACTATGAAGTTATTTCAAAAGGAGAATTTGCATCATATGGCTGTTGAAGCAACATATGGAATTAACCGTGCTGCAGCTCCTTGTTTGAATCATGATAAAGAGTATAAAGAGAGTTGTGATGTAAATGACAGGCCTGTCTTACGCCAGTTATTTGTTACAGTGAGTCCTAAACTATGTCAAGCGGTAAAACATCATGTTGTTCGATTAAAAAGGTATGGGATTTCTAGTATAAGATTATCTGCTTTACTTTCTCGTTAGATGAATGACATGTAACATGTCTTGTTGAATTTTTGACATAAGCTGATTATCTTTGGTTTAATCTCTCTCGTGTTTTTCTAAGTCCTTACCATTAAGCAGATTGAACCATCCATGCTTCTGAGATCCGTCACTGTTCAAACACAATGACAATTATTAGGGGCACATTCTACCATTGAGCTATTCTACGATGGTCCACTATGGCAAAAGCAAGAGAAACCCATCCTTCTCTTTTCTTTTTTTCGTCCCCATGTCACCTAGTTGATATTGTTTTTTAGAAATACATATTATTTAGTTTAAAAGGCATTTAATTACAAAAATAAGCTTCATTCATTTTTAAGCCAAAAGATAGATTATTAATGAAGTTTACAAAGATTTTTTGCTTGCAACCCTGATAGGATAAAATTTAAGGCGACAGCTTGAATCAATTTTGTTGTTGAACTGCATGATATAAGGTATACTGAAAGTTTCTTCAATGGGATTATAATTTTTTCTTTTGTTGTTTGTGTACAAAACTACTTATGCTATTAAAGTTAATATATCATAAGTCTTTAATGCTAGTTATCATTTTTTAGTATAACGTGTACAATTCTTTTCAAATAATTTTATCTTTATTTTTTTCAGACTTAACTTCAATTTGATTTAATTCATAGTTTTTATGCATGGTTTGTTTGGTATTTAACGTTATCAGAACTTGTTATGCCTACAGGTTCATATGTGGTGGCAATATTTCTGTTGAAAGGAGTTCTATTGAGGAAGATATTGCTGATGTGGATACATCAATGCAGTTTAAGAATATACCGGACTCTTTTACAAATCTTCCTATCAACTCATATCCCCTTGTAATAACAATTCAAAAGTTTCTAATGATGCTTGATGGAACAATAGGGATTTCCTATTTTGAGAGATTTAGTGACTTATCTTCACATGGTCAGAACCTTGGTGTGAGATCTGTTGCTTTGGAGACATTTATAAGGAAGAAGGAGGTGACCTATGACCGATTTGATTCATTATATTGGCCCCATTTCAATTCCCAGTATACTAAGAAGCTTAATTCCTCCAGAGTGTTCACTGAAATCATATCCCATATAAAAGGGTGTATGCAAGCTGTGGAATCTGGTGATGGTAAGCTATCCCGTGAAGAATATCTTTCCTTATCTGAAAACCGAGCATCAAGTCTTACAAAGCAGATAAGAGAGATCATATATGATATTTATCAAAGTTATGAGAAATTGAAGATGGATAAAGGGGATTTTGATTTGGCTGATCTTGTAATTGACCTTCATTGTAGACTCAGAATGAACAGATATGAGGGTGATGAGATGCACTTTGTGTATATTGATGAGGTGCAAGATCTAACTATGAGTCAAATTACTTTATTCAAATATGTGTGCCATAATATAGAAGAGGGTTTTGTTTTTTGTGGAGATACAGCACAAACAATAGCAAGGGGAATTGATTTTAGGTTCCAGGATATAAAATCTCTCTTTTACAAGAAATTTGTGCTAGAATCAAACGGAAGCACATATAACCAAGTAAAAGTAAAAGGGAAAATTTCAGAAATTTTTTTACTGAATCAGAACTTTCGTACTCATGCTGGTGTGTTGAAACTTTCACAGAGCACCATTGAGCTTCTTTTTCGTTTTTTTCCACATTCTATTGATGTCTTGAAGCCTGAGACCAGTTTGATATATGGGGAGGCTCCAGTTGTTCTTGAATGTGGAAATAGAAAGAATGCAATTGTAAGCATTTTTGACAATAGTGGACATGTTGTGGGTGGGAACTTTGTTGGCTTTGGAGCAGAGCAAGTAATTTTGGTGCGAGATGGTTCTGCTCGTAATGAAATTTTAGACTATGTAGGGAAACAAGCCCTTGTTTTAACCATTATAGAGTGCAAAGGTCTTGAGTTCCAGGATGTATTACTGTACAACTTTTTTGGCTCTTCACCTTTGAAAAATCAATGGAGGGTGATATACGAGTATATGAAGGAACAAGATATGCTGGAACCTAAAGAACTTAATTCTTGTCCAAGTTTTAATGATTCCAAGCACAATCTTTTGTGCTCTGAACTTAAGCAGCTGTATGTGGCTATCACTCGCACAAGACAAAGATTGTGGATATGTGAGAATTCAGAGGACTACTGTAAACCTATGTTTGATTATTGGAGAAAGAAGTGTCTTGTGCAATTTACAGAACTGGATGAGTCGCTTGCTCAGACCATGAAAGTTGCAAGTAATCCAGAAGAATGGAGGTCCCGTGGCAAAAAGGTTGTTTTCATAGTCAACCATTGTATTCCTTCTGTTTTTGTAGTGAGGAATTAAACTAGCATTGTCATACCTTTTTTGTCATTAGATTGAATCATTGTTCAGCGGTGTCTTATAAAAGGTTGCTTATAATAGTTTGCTTTGAAATCTACATTATCTGTATACCTTGTAAATTATATCATGCTATATCGCAAATAGTTAAATATCATGTGAGGCATGGAGTAAATTATTTTAGATGCACCACTTGTCTAGCAATTTTTTCTCCTGCAAATGATATCTAATCTATTCGACTGTTCCTTTTGCAGCTATATTATCAAAATAACTATGAGATGGCAACAATTTGTTTTGAAAGAGCAAGGGACTCTTATTGGGAGAGAAAGTCTAAGGCTGCTGGCCTTAGAGCAACTGCAAACCGATTGCGCGATTTGAATCCTGAGGATGCAAATGCAATTCTCAGGGAAGCTGCTGAAATTTTTGAAGGCATAGGAATGATTTATTCTGCTGTCGAGTGTTATTCTGATTTGGGGGATTATGAAAGATCTGGTATGAACTTGAGCTTTGGCATCCTTATCTATACTTTTATGCCATTTGCTAATGAAGTATTTTACTAGTTTTAGAGTTTAATATATTTGCTTATTAGGAATTAAGAAATCTTTTTACAACATCAACAGTGAGTTTATCCTGTATGGTCATGGTTTGAGTTGTTTATTGGAACCTGCTAAAAAAGAGAGCTTCTTTTGTAGCTATTTAAAAATTTCATGTGGGCAATACTATTGCTACATCTATTTACCTTATGTTATAACTTATAGCTACTAATACTATTTAAATAACAGTATTTGTGATTTATAGATAGGAGTTTAATTTCAATTTCAATATAACATTACCAATTTGACCCAATTCAAGTTATATGAGTCTTATGTTGCATTGTTTAGATGAATTCATGTGGTTCTCAACTTATGAGTTTAGCTTGTTTGTGGAATAAGTAAATATTATAGACGTTCGTTATAGTCCTCTAAAGATGTAAGTTGCATCAATTTGGTCATCTAAAGGAAGTTAATGTTGATTCAGTCCTTCTTCAATCATAGATAGTGACATCTAAATGGTCAGTCAATGTGTCTCTTAGTCACAGAAAGTGGTGTCATCTGTATATTTTGTGGTTTACCCAATTTTATATTAAAAAAATATTAACATGTATCATCTGAAGCTTACGTCAATATGTTTGTACAGACAACTTGAAATGGTTTAAGCTATTTTGAAGAAGTTCTAGCAAGAAAATCTATATTTCAGTGGCTGTTGATCTAAGTTTTGGAGAGCTTGGTTTCCTATTAATATATTAGATTTGAGTCTTATGAATGAAGAAAATAGGGGCACGGAGGTGGGGCTTTGCCCTCTCAAATGGATCCTCCCTCCTAACTCAACTTGGATTAGGCAGTGTCCAATGTAGCAAGCAAATCTACTTGTGTTCCAAGGAAGGATTTCACAACTCTATTCTCTCTACCATGGACTTTATCCCATTGTTGTTCGTTTAAATAGATGTTGACAGAAAATGAAGAAAGGCAAATGGGAAAATCGAATGGCAGAACTATTGATGTAAATAGGCGGCCATTATGATATTGAGAATTGTATATAAGAAATACAATTGCGACTTGATACAACCTAGGATAAAGTAGTTATAGAACTAGTTATAAAGTAGGTATTGAATTGTTTAGGTGGTTAAAGATGTAAGAGCATGCAAATTAGAACCAATTTGGATAAACACAATGCAAGGAACTTCTGCATCCCAACTTTTCTATTGTTCCCTCATCTAACTTCTCAATAAGCATACATACTTATAATGGTTTTAATTGAATAGCTCCCGTAAACTAGAAGCTAATCCCAGCTGGGCCTTTGCTTAAATAATAAGAGAGGGGTGGAGAGCACGGCATTCTTAAATTTTAGCAGGTGGGAACAGAGCCTTAGCCCCATTTGTAGAAAGGTGAACCCCTTGCGAGGAGAATTTGCCTTTTCTTGGTGTATGTTTTAGTAATGAATAACTGATTCCCATTCATTTTTTTTCATTCATATCCACTAAGTAATTTTTGTGCATTTTCATATTTAAGCTTCATTCAAAATTGTGAACCTTTTATCTACATGATTAATCCTGTCTTTGCTAACTCAATAGGGAAGCTTTATTTGGAGAAATTAGAAAAGCCTGACCTGAAAAGAGCAGGGGATTGCTTTCATTTAGCTGGATGTTATGAAACTGCAGCTCAAGTGTATGCTAGAGGGAGTTTCTTCTCAGATTGTTTGAATGTTTGTACAAAAGGAGGATTGTTTGACATTGGCTTATATTACATTCAACACTGGAAACAAAATGAAAAGACTGGCCATTGTATGGCTAAAAGTCAAAAGCTGTACACGTTAGAACAAAAATTTCTAGAAAGTTGCGCTCGTACTTACTTTGATCGTAAAGATACCAGATCCATGATGAAATTTGTTAGAGCTTTTCATCTGATGGATTTGAAGCGTGAGTTCTTAAAATCTTTAAGTTTACTTGATGAACTTCTTGTATTAGAAGAGGAATCAGAGAACTTTATGGAGGCAGCAAACATTGCTATGATGATTGGTGATGTTCTTTGTGAGGCTGATCTACTGGGAAAAGCTGGTAAATTCATCAAAGCTTGTGAGCTAATGCTTTTCTATGTACTTGTGAATTCTCTTTGGTCTGCTGGAAGCGGAGGGTGGCCCTTAAAACATTTTGCTCAGAAAGTTGAGCTTTTGAATAGAGCATTATCATTTGCAAAGGAAGAGTCGAGTAGCTTTTATGTACATGCATCAACAGAAGCTGAAATATTATCAAATGAGCATTGTAACATTGTTGAGATACTGAATCATTTGAAATCATCTCGCACATCCAAGAGCATCAGAGGTGAAATATTATGTTTGCGGAAGCTTTTGGATGCTCATTTGCAGCTGAACTCCTCCAACTTTGTCTGGCTAGACAATGTGTTTGATGATTCTATGGAAGGATTAATCTTGATGAATCAAGTTTCTGTGGAGACATTGTTTCATTGTTGGACACATTGGAAGGACAATATTGTTCGTATATTGGAATATCTTCCAAGCCTCAAATCTCAAGATATTCATCAGAACAACAGTTATATCAAGTTTGCATTGAATTATTTAGGTGTTCGGAAACAAACTTCTAACCTAAATGACAGTTACATTTTGCTCATCCCTGATGCTAACTGGGTGACAAAACTGGGTGATAGATTTCTAAAGAAGAATGGAAAGCTAGTTTCTGTTAATGTTCAAGATTTAGCTTCTGCTGCTCAGAGCTATTGGTGTTCACAATTGTTTTCTGTTGGATTGGATGTCTTGCGTGTCCTGGATGCACTCTACAAGTTTTCAATTAGTAAAGTTCTTTCGGAATTTAGTCAATTCAGGTCTTTATTGCTTATCTATAAGGTCTCAAAATTTCTCCTTGAATTCCAATGTTTTAGCCACAGTCATCGTAACTTGAAAACATTGGAGAAATTTTGCAGAATTCCAATTGAGTGTTTCTTTCACTATTCAGTTCCTCTAGACTGGAGGAAATCATTGATTAAAGGCATAGTTTCTCTCAAAACAACTGAGACTTGTCAGGATTTGGTTAAAGGGGTCATCTATGAAAACATTAATAGGAAAGGCAGGCTGACTTATGGTCAAATTGGAAGGGTGGTAGTTATGATTCTTGGTAATGCTAATATAAGAGATGAACAGTATATGGAGATTATGACCAGATTTGAAGATGATGCAGCGTGGAAGGAGTTCATTCGGGGCTTGCTGTTGAATTCGGCACAGGAAATTTCCCAAGGTGATGAAGCTGTTAAAGTGAAGCATTGCATGTTTAAATTATATGATGCTTTGCAGTACACTTACAATGTGGATTGGAGAAAGGAGGTTGACTATATATCCCCCAATTGTTTTATGTATCTCATGGATCGCCTTCTTCTCTTGACATCATGCCTTAAGGGCTTCATTTTTGCTACAAAATCATCTTTTGTTGAATGGCTTATTCACCTGAATGAAAATTCCGTTCCAAGTTTGAGTTTAATTGCTGATGCACAACAAGATGTCGAAGATGTCCATAGGTTCATTGCCAGAGTCCTCGAACAGCTACTTTATGATCAAAATGGTACCCAAGAATGGATTAGAAAATCAAATCTAGATGTGCAGAGTTATTTTCCGTTGTTTGTTTTGAGATTGGTTGTTTCATTATGTTGGCTTCATCTAATCTCTGGGAAGCACCTAGAGTTACTTCACAATTTGTTGAGAATGAGCTCTGTGATGCGTGAACTGCCGGTGGAATTTTGTAATGTTCTTCAGAGAGGAAAGAAGCACCTGGGTTTGAAAGTCTTTGCTGAAGCATTTAAAATGATTGACAATCCCTTAGTAGTTGCTAGGTTATGGAACACTTCAGAAATTTTCTGTCCAAATGTTGTTTGTGTGGATTTAACGATATGCCAGCAAAGCAATCTAATATTAGAGGTGTTGTTTCCAAATAAAGTTGATAGTGTGGATGAGGGAACTGCAGCAATTATAGGAGTAGCTTCTGGCTCAACGTCTAAGAAGTTTCCTTCAGCAAATTGTTCCAGTCTTCCAAATAAAAGCTCTGCTCTTGTTTCTGATCAGACATCAGATGGTAGTATTAAATATGATCTTAACATGTCTATGAATGTTGACTACTTCTGGGATATGTTGAAGAATTTACAGTTGGCAGTTGATGAATCATGTCCTAATAGGGTGTTACCTGATTCCACAACAACAAAGGTAAGTCATTTTTTTTATCTGTTTAAATACAAAGCCAAAATGGGATTCTGTCAAAATTCAATGTCTAATATATATATATATATATATATATTTACTAGAAGTGTTTTCTTTTCATGTTTTTCACTCCAGGATTTTTTGAATACTTGGATTGAACGTTTGAGTTGTACATTTCATGGAAACTTGTCACATAACCCTGTGAACATTGAAAACAAAAATGAAATGGAGGAGGTGGCGAGCATGCTTGATGAAATGAAGCAACTTTCTTCTGCATTGAGTGTGAGGTAAGTTATACAAGCTACATTGCAAATTTTTTACGGGTGCTTTGGTGATCAACCTTTATTTCTTGAACTTTCTACAGTGATTCAGTCATTGAGAAGCACATTCTAATTGGTGATGCCTCTAAGAAAATACTTTCAAGACGACCAAAAGTAGAGCAAGTCTTGAATCAGCTGTTTTTGCTGTGAATGAAGAATACCAATAGTAAGGATGAGCCTTCACAAGCTAAAATTGCAGCAGGAAATGATGATCCCGGACAAAATGTTTTGGAGGAATCAATAGAGAACGTGTCCAAGACTTCTCAAGGTGCCACTAACCCAGGACATGGAAACATCAAGGAAAATGTCAAGGGGAAGGGGAAGAAAAAGAAATCTAATAAAAGCAAGGGAAGGAAAAAGGGTAGGAAGTGAAAATATAATTATGAAAATCTTGTCAGGTTGTTTGTTTATGCTGGGGCGTAGTAACCTTTATGTTCAAACCTGTCTGAAATTATCTATTCTTAGTTTGTATTTTCCTTGCAGTAGACCTTTAAAAAGTGTTTCTAAGGATTTAGTAGAAAAAAGATAGTTTTATTAGACAAGATTTTCAGAAGAAATATTAAAACCTAACATGAAATTGTTTCGGTATTTTTTTATAAGCTAGAAAGAGTAATTTTTAAAAACCTTTATGAAGAACATTCATAAAAATATTTTTTTAAAGCTTGTTCAAACGGATGCCTTTTATGTTTTAATTAAAAATTACAGAAAGGGACTAGCACTATGTGAAAGGCTATTATAATTTCCGAAACATTACTCTTGCAATTAAATCGAATTCCATGCAAAGTAAATGTAAAATCTTCTCTATTTCTGCTTTTCTAGCTTAATAATTTAGTTATTATAACACATACTTGTAGGTTGATCGAATTTCAACCCGGTCAGTTTAATAGAAATTGTTAAAATCTTGCATCTATTTTAATTTATAAGAGACTTCGAATCGACTGAAAATCCAAGACACATTTTGTTGGATAGTGAAATGGCATTGGTAGATGCAGTGCCATAAATGACGACTTCGATAATGGTTATAATGATCAAAGCTAGAGGAAGTGCTGATAGTAGTAGCACTGTAGTGCTGTCGGTGGAAGAATGGCCAAGCAATAACATTGTAACAAAGGAACGTGAATGAACGCATTTATTTATTATTTATTATTACATAAAACTTCATATGTTATTAGCATCCTTTTCATAAAATTAGTGGCAATAATTATGTAGGTACTGACCATGATAGTGGATATTTAATGGTGGGGTCATGCTTTTATAAGTGAATGAGATCCTTTCATCATTAAATGTATTTTATTATACGAGAAAATATTTTTTAAAAAATTAAGTAAATTAAACCGTGGGATGAAGAATTCATTGTTTTTTTTTTTCTCAAAATTGTTGAGCATTTATATCCCTAACTAACGGTGGTAGGGTTGCCTACCTAAATTTTTTACTATTTTAATTATTAATGTTATTAATATTTTTGAAAATTTTTAATAGGGTGTGTACATTTTATTTAATAAAATTTAATGTGTAAGTATTTTAAATAAATGGTTGTGCTTCTAGTGATGGTGTTCTGGTGGATCTTTAATGATGAGAGGAGAGAATATTTCTAAAAGAAACATTTCAATACTTAAATCAATAAAAATTATAATAAAATAATAATTGAAATAGATAAAATAGTATATAAAAGATTATTTTTTTATTATTTATAGTCATTAATTAGTCATCATGTAAATAAAAAATATATTTTGTTAATGTTATGAAATAGTTTGTTTTATAATTATTTATAAATTTTTAATTATAAAAATGTAGGTAGAAAATGTGTCTTGTTAATCTTATGGAATGGTTTATTTTATAATTATTTATAGATTTTTAATTATTCTATAATGAGAATATGGTTGATAGTATTAGAAAGTAATTTCCAAAATAGAGGAGATGATATGATATTTTTGTCAAAACTTAGTCATGGTAATTTAGGTCTAAATAAGAAAAAAGTAAAGCTTGAGGTTGATTGGGATAATAGTTTGAGATGTACTAAGTTCAAACATAGGTAAGGGGACATAAGGAACATAAAATATGTCCAAAATCTAAATAAAAAATTTATTACTTATCTTGGTCTTGGCCTAAAGAGATTGATATAGATTAAAAACTATATTTGTTACATTAATTATAAATTAAGAATTGACATTACTATTTTTGCATAAAAAAATTAATAAAATTTAAATATCCTTTTATTCACTTATAATCATCTTCAAATAATCGTTATATTTGCAATTATTATTATGTTAATAAATTCAAATTTACATTTAATAGTCACTAATTGATAAATTTAAAATATTATTATATATCATTTATAATAAAAAACATTACAATCCAAACTTCTTTTTCATTTTGAATCAAAACTAATTAAATTCTTGTTTATTTTATAATTAGAAACTTTTAAAATTATTATTAAAACCAAGATGATTGATATTCTAAAATTTTGATGATTTTAAAAAATGATTAAAATTTAATGAAGATTTCTTAAATATACTAATGTTTCTTCTATTAAGTACCTAAAGTAAGTAAGGATCATCTTAAGATTGGTAGAGCGTTTGGACAAAGGAATTTAGATAATATCGTCTACCTACAAGACAACAATTCCCTATAAGCATAAGCATTTATATCTAAAAAGAACAACTATATTAATACGTAACACAAGTCAAAACAATATTTTGCCATATTTTCTAACATGACTTGTTTAAAAGGTTTATCCTACAAAACAAATTTCGATCTATTAATTAATGTACTTACATCTTTTTGAAAAGATTTCAATATACGGGAAAATTTTATCAGATTACATGAATTGATGCTTGATAAAGTTTGATATCGTCATCTACCAATGACATTAACGCATTTAATGTCCCGTTAAAACTCTCACAACAATCTTCTTTTCTACCCTTATTTATAAATTAGACTTTAAAGATTTCAAGACATCAAAGATAAACATTCATTTCATGCATACTTTTGTTAAAGCATAAATCTTGTATACTAAAATTTATTTAAAGAATAATTCGTTGATTAAACCTAGAAAGGCTTACTATTAAAGAATACTTAAAAAAATTTATACTAAAAGCATATTTATGTATTTTACCATATTTAGGGAAATTCTTGATAAAGGTTAAAAATTAGATGTAACTCTTGAATGATAAAGGTAAACCAATACAAATATTTGTATATGGATATGTCTTTCTTTATTTTTTATTTTCCTATTTTTAATTTTTTTTACAAAAATATATAAAAACCAATTCAATCCCTCTTCTTGATTTATTTTTTATTTTTATCAATTATATTTACATCTCAACTTATTAAAATAGCACAATTTTATTTCAATTCTTCAAAATTTAATTTCAAAATTTTCTTTGCCTAAATTTTTTATATTTATTTTTAATGCATGAAGCTGATGATATAAATTATTCAACTTATTAGTTACATATACATAAAATTTAAAATTCATTAAATTGATTGACTTATTAATATATCTTAATAAATTAAATTTAAGAACTAATGTGTTTAAATTAAATATTTTGATGCAATTTTAAATGAGTCAAAGTTTGAATTTTCATATCTTTAACTAAACATATTTGTTATTTAAGTTTAATACGTGTAATTTTATTTATTTAGGCTTACTATTTAAAATCTAACTTTAATATATTCTATATTATAAAATTTTTAATAAATTATACTTAATATATATTCTTGTATTTTTTTATATTATTAAATAACTTTTTAATTTAATTATAGAAAAATAAATTAAAGTTATTAAGTATAAAAATATTAACTTTTATCATCAAATTTGAATATTTTATAAATTAAAAAAATATAACTTCAAAAATAATTCATTTGTTCAAATAACTGAAATATTATTAAATTTTTCTTGACTAACTTGCATCTATCTATTACTTAAAAGTACATATGTTTCACTTTACTTCTCAAATTAAGAGGTCATTATAAACTATTAGGATTCGTCCAATAATTAAGGTTGGGGATTAAAATAGTTCAACATGAGAATTCGGAATTTGATGCTCATCGCTTTCTATATTATACCAAAAAAAATTAAAAAGCCATTATGTTGATTTAGGATTAAAATGTAATTTATAATTTTATTAAATTTTACTTTTTTATTATTAGGATATGTAATTATTTATTGTTTCGATAATCAACACATGAATAGATAGGAGAAAAAAATAGATGACGGACACAGATGAACAGTTAAAAATAAGTTAATAAACCAATTTTAAAAATATTATTTACTGAAAATTGAACTTACTGACGATATATACAGTCAACTGAATTTCAATTATAGTTTCGTGGTTGGACTTCATGATTTTCTTCTCCTTATCTATCTTATCTTAACATACATCCTTCTAAAATTTTCAAGTTTCATCCTTATCCTTTTAAGATCTCAATTAAATCGTAAATAAAGTACACTTATACTTGATTTTTTATCTAAATCTAACCTTTGTGTTCAAAAAGTCATACTACTAACACATGTGCAAATTATGACAAAAATATTATAATACATTTTGTTTTGACATAAAAATCATAATCATCATTTATAAAAACACTTTTAAAGCCTAATACATCATCCTTTTATTTATATATATATATATATATATATATATATATATATATATTACATGCATATACATTTTTTAAAAAAATATACATATTATAATATTTTTTTATAAAAGCTTTATAATACTTTTGTCCTGCTGAAAATAAAAAAGAACAAAAATTTTTATTTGTCAAATACTACTAACGATAAATTTTGACAAAATTTAGATTTTCTATCATCAATTATTTTATTTTATATTTGAGTAGAATAATTTAAGATAATTAGATTTTATATATTTAAATGATAAAAAATTTAAAAATATTATAAATTTTTATTTGAGTAATTTTTGTATTAAATAAAAATTTCAAATGACTTTTATTTAATGAAGATTTTTAAAATTTTTTATTATATTAGTTTCTTTTTAATTATCTTTCATACATATTTTTGTATTTCACTATTTTTTAAATGATTACTTATCTTTTATTTACAAATATTTAAAATTCTAAAATTTTCCATCCAAATATAAAGTTAGTATTATTTTCTAATTAAAATTTTAAAATTGAAGATTCAACTTAATAACTTATGTTAATCTTTAATGTTCGTGAGTTACTTCAATAATTTTAAATTTTAATTTTAATTGAGAAACAACATAAAAACTGTTTTGACCATTTTTAAAATTCTCATAAGTTTTCGCTACACTGTTTTATCAATTTATTTTAAATAAACTAAATTTTACAAACATATATAATCATAAAATAAATATAAAAAATATATCAGGCTTCGGATTTTCCTCCACGAAAATTTTACTTTTCAATATTGATGAACCCTAAATTTTTCTTTAAATTTTTAATTTGTAAATGTGAACTGCTGTAAAATATTTATGTATTTGATACAAGTAAAATCACATTTGCACTCATGCATAGTTTGTATCGTGAAACCCGCTCCCCCACAAATAAATAAATATAAACCTAAAAACATACAAAGGAATCATGTACTAATGTAGCAAAACTTATGGATTAAAAAGTATGGATTTTAGATCACATAATGTCACAATGAAATCAGGTCAAATCGTTGGGAAAAAGTATTCCTCACCTTTATTTTAAATGCAAAGAAGGAAAACTCTTCATGTTCACCAAGGAAGCTTTGAGATTTCTATAAAAAAAAATACAAGCAGCCTACAAATTTGTTACTTAATTTTAAGAAGAAAATATTGTTTTTACTTTTAAGCATCAAAGAAAACACATGAGAAGAACATGAGACTTAGTTCACTCGGCAAAACCAGGATATCCTTTTCCCTTAACCGAACCAATTGGCTATGAACTTCTAATTGGTGTTCTATAATCGATAGACGAATTTTGTTGGGAAAACTGTTTTCTAAGATTTACAAAATGATTACAGTTATCTTGCACATAATTAGTCAAGAAAGTGAAAGATGAAGTCCCGATAAATCAGCAAGATGAAGCACTTGACAAGTGTACTGGCCTACAAAATCCAACATTTACATAAACGAAGCACTCAAAATTGAAATTTCATGGGCATAAAGTATAGTCAATATATGGTTTGGCAAGAAAGCAAGCCGTTCAATACATGGGAAGAAAGCCTGTTCATGATAGATTGATAACTAGATAGAATTCAGAAAACATCGTTGGCCACTCCAAGTTCAACCATAGCAAAGCATTGTTCATTAGAGCAAAACCACTAGGAATTACATGTCAAAACAAAAAGGGAGTTCAATAGAATCCAAAAGTGCTGAGCCTTCACAAACGTGTAATAGAGTTCAATAGAACCCAATTCTCATCCTTTATTCCTCTATCATTCTCGCTAAACATACAAACAGCTTTTACATCCACCTATTACTTAAAGAGTGGTATATAAAGTAAAAAAATTAACTCAAGCGCAGGTAAGGATAACAATCTCCCCTGCCCCTCTTCCATCCCTCAATGTTTGCAACCACTTCCCTTATTCAAATTGGCAAAAAGACCTAAAATTTATCAGTAATATAATCATTCTCAACTCTCATCTGTACCGAACAACTTCATCCTTGACAAAGGGGACCTCAAATAACCATCAACCTCAAACTTCTTTGGACTCAACTCTCTGTACTTCGCAAACTGCTCCTTGGCCTCGTCATTCTTATCAAGCAAGCTATAAATCATACCCCTGCAGAAATAAGGCCTGAAATCGCTAGAGTCCTCTTTGGTGAGCTGGTTATAAATCTCCAAAGCCTCGTCCACGTTCTTCTGCAGAAACTGAATTTGCGCCATTATCAACCTCACATCCCTCGCTTCCTTCGCCTTGTTCTCTTCCTCTGCCACACTCAGAGCCTCCTCGAGCCTCTTCATCACCGCTTCCCCTTCCCCGCACCGGTCCATTAGCAACGCATTCTCGAACAGAGCCTCAAACGAGAGCGGGTTCGACGCCAGCACCTCCTCGTAGTACCCACGCGCGCTCTCAAAATCGCCGGTTTCGTTCGTCAACCTCGCCGCGAGGAACTTCCAATCGGCGACTTCGGGTTGAGCTGAGATTAAGCGTTTGAGGATCTTGAGGGCCTCCTCGTCCTCGCCAAGCTCGAGTTTCTGCTGAAGCAGGGACTTGAGTGCGTCTATGGCTTCCGAGTTCGTTTCGAGGAATTCAGAGAGCGGCGACGTTTCCTGAAGGTCGGTGAGTGGGGCTGGGGGCGGAACGTGGGCGCGTGCAATGGAAGGGAATTTGATGGCAACGGCGGCAAAGATGGCGGCGCCGGCGAGGGTTTTGAGTGTGGGGAGAATGGGGGTTTTGGAGGAGGAATGAGCTCTGACGGTGAATCGAGGGCGGGAACGGAGAGTGGAATTTGAGAGTGTGGTGTTGGGGGTGAATGAGAAGATTGAGGATGAGGCAGTGGTGAATGTGGACGACATGGTGGAATTAGGGTTTATGGAGATTGGATGGAGATAACAATGCTAACTGCAAAGAAGAAGAAAGAAAGAGGTGAGTGATTAGGCACACGTTCAGTTGTGTTTGGTGTTTTGAAGTTTCAAACCTGAATGGTCACATTCGTGGGTAGGTGAGGAGTGGATGATGAGGCGCTTTTATTTGTTGAATAATTCATTATTATTATTAACTAACATTTTAAAAATTTAAATATTTAAATTTTTTATTTTCAAAATTTTTTATTTAAATAAATACATTTAAGTTTTTATATTTCAATTTTTTATTAAATAAAATAATTTAATTTCTAGTTTATATAAAATATTATTTTTAATATTAATAAACTTAATTTTGTTCCTATTTTTTATTAAAAAAATTAAATATACAAACAATTTTAAACATACAATATATCGAAATAAGATAATAATTTATCTAAATTTAGAAAAAAAAATACAGATAAACGATTTGATAATTTAAAATAAGATATTTGAAGAAGAAAGAAAAAAAATAAAAAATGAAATATTTTAAAAGAGATGAAAGATAAAAAATAAAAAATAAACAATATTAAAAAAGTATAGTTTACAAAAATAAGTTGATAAAATTTTAAAAAAAATTAATTTTACCTATTTTATAAAAAAATTAAACAAGATATTTTAATATTTATAAATTTAGATTATATCAAAAATTATATTTTTCTCTTAAAATAATTTATCTAAATATAGAGTAATATTTTTTTCCCTATCACATTAACTATTTTATTACGTTTTTTTTCTTTTTTTTCACATATTTTGTTGTAACATATATATATATATATATATATATATATATATATATATATATATAATTATCTAATGTTTTAATCAAACAACAATACATGAATGGTTTTTTATTTTAAATAATTTGTTATAATGTGTTATAGAATTAAAAAAATTAGGGTCAAAACATCTATATATTTATTATTGTTTAATTAAAATACTGTTAATAATATGATAACTTGAATTAAACTTTATTTATATTTATTTATTCAAATATTTTATAAATTTAACGGAACTTAACGACAAAATACTTACAAATATCTTTAGTTAAAAAAATAAAATAAGATCAAATATAATCTAATAAAGTAGAAAATAATAAAATAATTATATTGTGTTTTAAAAATGTGTTTGATAAAATATTTTAGTTAATTAAAAAATTTATCAAATATTTAATAAATTAACTTATTTTAATAATTATTGACATTTTTTAAAAAAATACTAGCATTATTAAACAAATTATTTAAAGTAACTTTTATAACTATAATATTTTGTAACTTTTGTTTTTAATATATTTTATACTTTTATCATTTACTTATTTTTATAAGTTTATTATTATCTAATTTTTCATGATAATATTATTTATTTTGATATATTTGTATATTATTATAAATATTATATATTAAATTATTATTTTAAAATATATTATTTATTTTATTTTATTAAATAAAATATTAAATTTTTGATAAAAATTAAAATTATAAAAATATTTATTTTTAAAATTATTATTTAAAATTTACTTACATAAAAAATAAAAAAAAGTATTTTAGAGAAAAAATTATTTAATCAAATTTTAATATATTTTTATTAAAAATATATATCATACTTATAAAATTTTAATTTATTATTTAACTATATTTTTATTTATTGTTGTATATTTATTAATTAATTTAATTATTAATTTTATTAAATATTTTTAATTCAATTGATAATTTATCAAAATTTAATTTTTATTTTTCAACTAACGTATTTATTAATTTTATCAAATATATCTTGATATTTTTATGATAAAATAAATAAATTATTTTATGTAATTAGATTAAAGGAAAATGAAAGATCTACTAACTCCTATTATTTTATAAGCAAATGATTTTTAGGGGAGAACCTATATATATATATATATATATATATATATATATATATAGCAGATATTAATTAGTATCTTTTGATCTTTTTTATGTGTGTTTAAATGAGGTTAGATTTTTCGAAAACATTATAAGTTTTTACATTTTGAAACGGAATATGGAAGACAGCAAAAATCCTAATTCTGTCTCTTAAGATATTAGTTGAAAAACTAAAAAACAAATTATTAAAAAATTATATATTTTTATTATACTTTTTAAAGTATCTTAGCATATTTTAATTAAAAAGGTATTTATTAATTTCTATTTAATATTTTAAGATACTGACTAATAAGACTTATTTTATTTATAAATGTTCAAACTAAAAACTTATTAAAAAATTCATTTTTATTTGCAGGTATCGTTGCATTTATTCTAACTTATTCACTACACACTATTAGTACATAATTGCCTGTACTGTTCCAAATTATAAAATTTAATAAGATCTATTTTGGTACCATATATTTTGTGCTGTAGTAAGATGTAAAATGCTCCTCTTTTTCGTAAGTAGGACACAACTGAGAAAACGATAAATGAAGAAATTGCGAGATATGCAATTAGATTATTTTAATACTGCCTTATATGAAGAAATAATTGACAACACAATAAATGTCATATTTATTAAAATATGTCCTTTTATAATGATAAATTTATCAAAAAATTTATCGCTAAATAAAAAGTATTTATTAAATTTTTAATAGTTAAAAATATATATTATTATTTTTCTTTTTTATTTGGTTAAAAATTATTTATAAGATAAACTGAAAATAAAAAAACGTAAATTCATATTGATATTATAATGAACTATTATAATTTATTTTAAATTCAAATATTCATTTAAAAATTATTATTTCTCGTAAAATGTAATATAAAGTAATAAAATCTAAATGGATACTAATGTAATTTTAAAACCCTTTAAAAGTTTGTTGCGTGTTAACATTTACTCTAAACATTTTTTTCACTGAGCTTTTATTTTATTCATTATAATAAATTATTTTCATTATAGATATTTAATAATCATTAATATGTAAAATTATACATATTGTACATCTTACAATATTTTAATATATTAAATAAATTTAATCATGTTATTTTATAACATGATTTAAAATATTAATTCATAAATCTTACATGTATTTTCGGTATGTATATAAATATAAAATTAAAATGTATGATACTGCAAATTCGTTTTTGATTTGTCAAGAAAGATATTAAACTAAATTAAAAAAGATAAAATTTTCAGTTATTTAATTATTTAATTAAAATAATGTGTGCATGTGTTATTTTTTTATCCATTATTTTTTATTTATTTTTATTTGTAAATATTAATTTTAGAATGTAGAATGAATTATAATAGATTTGTTTTATTAAAATATAAATTAAGTTTATTTATTTAAGATCTAATTTATAGTTTAAAAAATATTAAATTTAATATATTATATTTATGAAGTGAATCTAGTAAAATTTATTTTATATATTTTATTTTATTAAATTTTTTTAAAGGTTTTTATACAAAGAATAGAGAATTTTAAAATTTAAAAAATTATTATTTAAAATATAATTATAATTTTGATTGTACA
The DNA here is from genome assembly GCA_037954105.1 of Canavalia gladiata. NCBI lineage: Eukaryota > Viridiplantae > Streptophyta > Magnoliopsida > Fabales > Fabaceae > Canavalia > Canavalia gladiata. The sequence continues at coordinate 14,747,672 of CM075658.1, read as the reverse complement.
ATTAAAATGTGATAATTAAATTTTTAATTATGAATTTTGTAATCTTTCTTTTATTATTATATATATTAAATAAAATTAACTATCAATTTTAAATATTAATTTAAAATTTTATTTAAATTAAAATTTAAAATTAAAATTAATTTTGTTAAAAATTTTAAATAATATTTAATTATATTTATTAATAAATTGATTTTTAAAAAATCTCATTCTTATATAAAAAAATTTCTTAATTTATAATTTTTTGATCGTTCTGTTTTTTGTTTCATGAAGCTATTGAATTATGAAGGATCACGCAATACTTAAAACAACATTTCCAGTCGCTTCCCCTTCGCTCTCTTTTTTCTATCTTTCCAACAACAATCTCAACTCCACCTTTCATTGCCTCGACCTCTCCCAAATTATCTTCTTCGAACCCATCTTTACCGCCTTTTCCTTTCCTTCCTTCGCACCCTCGACTTTTCTCATCTTAAACACATATCAGTTTCACCCATTTCTTTTTTATGTGATCATTTTTATCCTACTTTTTCTCTCTTCCTCATTTGTCTTCTTCATGCAAACTTAACACAACTTATCAGGCTCAAACTAAAAGTTTGCAAACTGTGTAAATCCACTTTCGGTATGGATGGTATCAGAATAAAATATGAAAATTTTGAATTACCATAGCATTTAACTTACCTAACCAAACCTGCCCACCCAGCACGCATACATCAACCTTCTTTTGGGAAAAGTTTGCACCTCTCTTTTCTAAGTACAAGGTAAAATAAATATAAAAAAAAGTTAAAATATTAAGAAAATTGATTCTGCAGCATTAACAAGTAAGTTAGTGATCAAATTTAAAGAAGGGGACAATAAATTAAAAAAATTTATGATAAAAATACTTTTTTTTTCCAAAATATTAGCATTAAAAATGACCTTATAAAGCATTCTTTCACAAAAAAAATTTCACACATTATGAATAAATGTATGATAACCGTGAAAAAGGGATTATGTCAATGAGGAGAGAGGCAATCACAAACAAACAAGTCATTTTAAAAATAGTAAAAGCACTATCATCAATTTCTAGAACTATAAAATATTTAAAAAAAAATCTAAAAAAAGTTAAAAAAATAAAGAATGACAGAAAATCATCTTCAAACTTCTCTACATGCCCAATACTTTCCAATGTAAATATGACATTTTTTCTTCTCAATTGAATCAATAATCAACTAAAAACGAAACCTTTTAAGACAATTAATAATCATTTAAAATGAATTAAAAAAAACTCAAAAGCGCAAGAAAAAAAAATTAAGTGAAGTTTGTTTGAACACGGCTATTAAATTTTTTTGGTTTAGTATAGTATATCATTTTATGTAATTTAAAATTAAATTTGCTTTTTTTAAAGTTTTTTTAAAGAAATGAAATAGAAAAAAATTCAATAGCAAAAAAAAAAATATAAAAATTTTTAAATAAAAATAAAAATAAGAAATTTTTTAAAATCAAACAATCCTAATTTTAATATGTATTTTTTTTATATCTCAACAGATAAAAAATAAAAAAATATAATATTAATATTTAATGTGATCAAATAAATAATATTTTAAATAATATAATATTATATTAATATAAATATTATTTGATTTAAAATATATCTTAATTTTAATTTTATATTTTTTGTTTTATGACTTAGTCATATATAACATCATATTTTAATGTATTAATATGATCTTATTTCATATATTATCATATTTTAATTAGATCTAAAATTAAATTTAAATATTTTAATGATAATAAGAGGCGGTTCGAATTAAAATAAGGGAAAAAAAGAGGAAAAAAAAGTTGAAAAGTGCAAGTCTGCAAGAGAACGAGGTCGAAACAAATAGCACGTATAATTGTTGGAGCTCCAAACCAGACCGGACTCCTCCCTAGCTCCGCCCACTTGCCACCGACGCTCTCGAATCGTTCGTCTCCTTTTTCTCCGCTGCCGGCCTTCCGACCCGGTGTGTTCTATTTGTCCTTTGTTTCGTGTTGCGAAATTTGGGATCCAGTTATTTTGATGCTGATATTGGTTACTTCGATCCTCATATGAGGAATTTCAGCGCGTAATTCATTTAGATAACTTTAAATAGAGACCTGATTGTTGAACATGCGCTTCAATTCACATTCCAATTCTCAATTTATAGATCCTGATATTCTTGCTGCTTTTATTTTGATTGAGATTACTGACAAATAAGGGATCATAATTTCAATCGGTCACTTGTAAAAGGTCTAAGGTCTAAGATCTGTGATTATTCAATATTATTTAGAATCAGTCTGATTAACTTAGAATTACAATTTTCAAGTCGGGTTAGTTTGGTATCCCCATGAAAAATTGGGTAAACTATTCAAAGAAGTATTTTGTATTAAAATCCCATTGTTGAAATTCCCACCCATAATTTTAAGGAGATAAGAAATTGACTCGTAGTAATGAATGGATGATGATGTATCATATATTTTATTTTAGGACTAAATTGCATTTTATTGTCCAATATTATCTACTGTCTATTGTCTAATACCTATGGCTAGTTGACAGTTTCTCTGTTTTTTATTGTTCCCCTTGTTTATCATCTTCAGTCATACCAAATGGCCAACAGAGTTCAAATTCCTTCCAGCAATTCAGCTCTTATTGCCATGATTGCAGATGAGGTAAGAGTGTGGCAATGTTGTATGTGCTCTCTTCAAGTAATGACTGCAGAACAATAGATACGTGTGTTTGTGATGCTTGGCCTTTAGATTTTCTTTGGTAAATTTAAAATTTGAGTTTGCGAAGGTTGAAATAATTATTGAGGCAATTATCTTTGATAATCATAAGACAGAGTATGCTAAGTTGAATTATGCTGATTGTTGCTTTATGAGATAAGATTCTTGAGTATTTTATGAAATATAGTTGTTGTATTTGACATGTATTGTGTTGTCTATATCTGTTTTCACTATTTTGTATCCTTTTATTGATGACTATTCTCGGTGTACTTGGCTGCATTTAATGAAAAATATATCTGAAGTGTTATCTATTTTTGAGACCTTTTATACTAAGATTAGAAATCAATTTCAAACACATGTTCTAATTCTCAGGAGTGACAATGCACTTGAGACTTTTCCTACAGCTTTCACTCTATTTTTGTACATCTATCATCATGTGCTTATGCACCTCAACAATATGGGGTTGGTAAACATAAAAGTGAGCATCTAATTGAAATACACTCTTTTGCTCCATAATAATGCCCCTACTGGTTTTTAGGAGGATGCAATTAATTGCATGTTATCTTATTAATTGAGTGCCCTTTCTGCTCTCCAACATAAGATTCCCTACCTGATCCTATTTCATGACCAGCCATTGTATACTCTTACCCCTTATATTTTTTGGTGTTGCCTTGTTTATAACATGACTGTTGCACAGGACAAGTTATCAGTCAGTCAGGTCAATCAAATATTCTCATGTTCAAGAGGGTTATAAATAACAATACATCACTTGTCTTTGCCATGCTACACTTTTATATCCTTTTTGACTACAGTTTCTGTTCTTAACACCACTAGAGAGGCACTTTCACACCTAGGATGGCTTCAGGAAATGTCTGCACTGCATGCTAATAGTACTTGGGAGTTCCTCCAAGCAGAACTCTTGTTGCTTGTCATTGGATTTACACTATAAAAGATGGTCCTAATTGTCAGGTTGATTGGCTTAAGGCCGTATGGTTGCTAAAGGATACATTCAAGTTAATGACCAGGATTATAGTGATACCTTCTCTCTTGTTGCAAAGATGTCATCTATTTTCCTATTCTTATCCATGGCTGCCATCCAAAGTGGATTGTCATTTTATTAGAGGAAAAGCTCTTACTGATTATATAGTCACTAGGTACATCAAGTCCAATGAACAAGCAACTGACATTTTCACCAAGTCTTGAGTCCTCAAATTGAGTTTATTTGTAGCAAGCTGGGTGCATAAAAATCTATATGCTTTGACTTGAGGGGGAGTGTTAGTGTATATGGATTGTTTAGGCTCATAAGCCCATTTGTAAATATGTATCTATGTACACTGAGTGTTTTAGCTATTTACTCAATATGAACGAAGTATTTTTTTCTGCACATATCTCCGTTTTTTTTACCTATAGCTTAGGCTTAAGTTTCTTGAATGGTTCAGATTCAGGGGGTTAGAGAAAGAGTGGATTTACTTGATACGTCGTCAGGATGGATTAAGGAGTCAAGTTTATGACAATCCAGGTGCTGTGTAAGCAGCTAATTTGGTTGTTTATGATTTGACTGTTCAATGGGTAGATTAAAGCTAGATTACAAGGATTTGGAAAAAGAAAGTGAAATATGAAGGGGGCTGTCCTCATCCAGAGAAATTAGATTTGTACCTGATAAAATTGAAGGTTTATCAATTATGCAAAAAGAAGAAATTAACCCAGGTGGTACACTTAGGGTCTTTGAGCATTACACATTTGGTTTGGCTGCATTGCACACACAGAAAGAGAGTAATTTGCTGCCGTAGCACATAAGTTGATCACTTATATATATTTTGATAGTTTAGCACATCAATGAAATAGGAGTATAGGACTTTTCAAAACTTGGGAGCAAGTAGTCCTAAACTTCAGCTTCAAATTCAATTATCATAAGATATCCAGCCACTAACTAACACATAAATGGAACCCCAAAATCAAAATAGAGAAAAACAAAACCTACAAAGTACTAACCTAAGTTCTAAAATCCATACGTTGACAGTTCAACACAACTAAATTCTTGACTTTACAACCCTAACAATAAAGTACTGAGATATCCCTATAGCTTTAAAATATCATAATAATTTAAAATAGGTAGCTATCTAATCTTTATAGCTAAAAGCAAATAGAGTCTAATACTAACTGCAACATTACTATTAGCCCCAATCAAATTGAAATCAATTAGTGAGTTCCTTAATTCTTTGTGCCTATGTTCTTAATGTTTTAATGCTTACCATACCACTTCCCCATTCTGTTGTAGTTGTAATTTTTTTATAATTGGTATTCATTCTGATTGGAATAATTAAAACATCCTGAAGGTTTATGATGACTAATTTATTTTATGCAGGATACTGTAGTTGGATTTCTGTTAGCTGGAGTCGGAAATGTTGACTTACGTAGGAAGACAAATTACCTCATTGTGGATTCAAGTATGCTACTGAACTATATTGTACTCACTATTCTGTAATCTGTGTATATGGATGATATCAAAATCCCTTAAACTAAAATGTTTTTTCTTGTTAAATTGTACATCATGAAGTGACTCCCTACTTGTTTTACTACCATTCAAATTGTGATAGATATCCAATAAAATAATATACCTATGTTCTTTTACATTCAAATAAAGCTTTTTCTTCTATTGAAGACATCATAAAAATAGCGATGTGCTCATCCTAAATGGTATTATGTGGAAAAGCGAAGGGCTTGTTTGGTTTGAAAAAGATGTTTTTTGTTTTCACTAATAATTACAAATGTGTCATCTTATTTGTACTTTTTCTTATTTTCAAAGATTTGTACAAGTTATTTTCCCCATTTTCTATGCAAATATTTAAAAATGTGACACAAAGTGAAAACAAGGTAGCATGTTTCTAATTATTAGTGAAAATAGAAAATGGAAACAAAATATTTTTTTAAACCAGTAAGGCCCAAAGCTACTATATGAAAGTCCATGGTTCTTATCTGCTGTACATGATAAAAGGATAGCGAATACATTTTACAGCCTAGACACTTCAACAAATTTACATATCATACTTTTATTTTGCATCTGTTATTTTAATATTTCGTCACCAGTTATTATTAGATATCCTAGAAACTATGGCATTGATCTGGCTAAAACCTCAGGCAGTGCTTCAGTTACTACAGATCTACAAGATGGCATCTATTTCTTTTTCTCAGTGCAGGAGTTGTCAATGGCATTACATTTTGAAGATATTTTCCTGCTTATATTTTTGTGTCAGTTTGAGATCAAGTTGGTTTCATTTAATTTTTGTCTTATCTTGACTTTGATTTTCAGAAACAACTGTCAAACAAATTGAGGATGCATTCAAAGAATTTTCGACAAGGGAGGATATTGCAATTGTGCTGATTAGCCAATATGTAAGTTATATTTCATGGCTATAAAAAAATGGGTCTGGCTGGTGTGTACTTGCATGTTAATTGACGCAATATCTGCAGTTGTTATTAGTTCCTACTTCATATGGCCTGAAACATGATCTTATTAATTCCAAAAGCCCATTTACTTACTGTTGACTATTATAGTTTTAGCACATGTCCTGCCTGGTAATCAAAGTTATTGTTGTGAGACTGAGAATTGAGAAATCCTGGGAGGAATCTACCCATGTCCACTACAGTAGGTTCCAAAACTTACATGAAGTTTTGAAAGAATAAATTGCCCAATGTATAATGCTATTACAATGCTGGAGTTTTGCTGGACTGACTAACCTACCCCCAAGTTCATTGGCTGCTTTTCCGAAGTCATCCTATGGGTTTAAATTTTGCCAAGTAATCTAGTTTATCACCTTTGTTTCGATTATTGGGTCCATTTTTTTTATTGCTCATTCAGCGTCATGGTATCCTACTTGAGATTCTAAAATTATTTCATGCACTTCTGTTTTTAGACATCTTGTTCACTGAACTTTGAAAGCTTGCGTTACAACCCTGCTATACCTGCTTGTTTTCCACAAATTCAAAGATCTTAATACTTTCTTTGGCTGTGCCGTGCAGGTTGCAAATATGATCAGGTTTTTGGTTGATAGTTATAACAAGCCTGTTCCTGCAATACTTGAAATCCCTTCAAAAGACCATCCTTATGATCCTGCACATGATTCAGTTCTTTCACGAGTAAAGTATCTCTTTTCTTCCGAATCAGTGGCATCTGGGAGACGCTGAATTCACCCCTCGAGATTGCAGCCTTTTGGGTGTTACTTGTTTTTCTTTGTACATTGTGGTTAATAATATTTTCTTAAAATGCATGAATTCTGTAGCTTAAATAATTTGTGCTGTCCGGGGATAATTTAAAATTCCTGTCATAGAACTTCAAGAGATCGGCAAATATTTAATGGTGTGATGACAAGCTCAATGTAACCTAAACAGGTATTAAATATGCTCTTATATCATCTCACCGACTAATTCCGACCGTGTGATTGAAGGTTGCATTTTGTCACATAGGGTATAGCGTTGATTGGCAGTGCCTAATGCAGTGTTTTCATCCTTCGAATCTCATTCTTCAGTCAAATCGTATATGTTGTCACAAATTGATCGGTGGTGTTATTGGTGGGTTGGCGGGATTGGTTCTTATTTGCTTTTTAATAATTAGTAAGAACATATTGATTTTTTTTATACATGGGAAAGAAGTAAGAAAGTATAGAAGTTAAAAGGCATGGTTTCCAATGAAATTAATCAATCGCAGATACGATTTTCCACATTCCATATGTTGAGCTAGAAAGTAGAACTTGTGATAACTAGTAATTACCAACGCTTGATTGTATGCATTGGATCAGATGAACTATTTCCAAAAATGCAGTTCCACAAATTTCCCTTGTTAGAAATTCGGTTGAAAAACATTTATTTAGTGCCTGCTTGTTGTTCCTTTGAACTCCCTTGGCCCAAAGTGTATAATTTTTAGTTTGAGAAAATTTGGTTTGGGTGTATCGGAAATTACCTGTGTCTGGACGTGTAGGCTAACAGGCATTTATTTTCGCTATAGCGAAAGGGAGTTTGGAGAATTCCAACATGTAAATGATGTAAATATATTGTGTGATGTAAATATATAGTGTGTGTGAATGATGTAAATATTGTTATTCCTTTGGATTCATAATTTTTATCCTTCATAAAATTACTTGTACAACTTCGATTTAAATAGAAAATTTACTTTATATATATATATATGTGATAGAAGTAAAATATTTTTATTAATATAAATTTTAAAAACAATCATTATTGCTTAACAAAATAAGTTCATATTTTTTAGATATATTTGATAAAATTAACTGATAAACTAACTGAAAAATTAATTGAAAATTAAATATTATATACTAAAAATAAGGATAATATATTTTTAATTTATTTTTATTTATATGCTTTTATTAAAAAATATTATATAAATAAATTTATAATTATTTTGATAAATATATATTATAAAAAGGAGAAATTTGATAATTTTATTTATTTATTTTATTATTTATGATATATTTTTAATAAAAAATATATTGTTCAATAATTTTTGTTTGAAATTAAAATATTTATTTTTTAATTTTAATAAATAAACTTTAGATAATATTTTTATAAAAATGAATATTTATTTTTAGAATTTTATCAATAAAATTAATATTTTATTTAAAATAATTTAATAAAATATTTATTTATTAATTTAAATATTTTAATATTAAAAAGTAATATTTCATAATAAATAAAAATATTAAAATATATTAAAAATAAAAAATAAAATAATAATTTTTTACCAATACTTAAAATCTTGAACATTGATAAGAATAGCGTTTAAAAATATTAATTATTTCATTTAATTGTTAAAACAACTATTTGTCAAATATAGTTGAAATTATTTAAAAAAAATTAAATAATTATTTTATTTTTATCTAGTTAAAATTCATTAAGTAGAAATTAAAAATAATAAACGTTATTAATATGAGATTAAGTATATATAATTCTTTGTAATGTATATTTAATTTATTTTAAAACAATAATAAAAAATTATTTTTTAAAATAATTTAATTATTTTTAAAAATTTAAGCATAAATTAATCTAAAAAATTAAATGTAAAAATGTTATGTTAATAAAATTTTCCTTGTCTAAATGTGGGGTAGGTTGAAGGTTTCCTTTTTAACATTTTGATTTTATAGTAAAGTACTAACAATCAAGAAAACTCTTATTTTAGCTTTTAACATTGTATTGTAACTGTTGATAATTTTTATTTTACTATTTAAATTTATTATAATTTATTAATTTTAATTTATTTTATTTTTACTGTTATTTTTATATTAAAAATATTAAATTAAATAATAGTTTTATAAAATTAAAACTAATGTGAAAATTTTATAAAGCTAAACATCCAATTGATATTTATAATTTGAAAAACTAGAATAAAAGTTTACTCATTAATAAGCTAAACATTAATATCCAAAGAAAAATCTAATCAAGATAGGGGAACTGTGTCGTAGTAATATCGCCTCTTTGGACATGGTTTGGACTTTGGGTCGGTCATCCCCGGTTATTTTATACCATCCTTCTTAATACTTTCTTTTTTAGAAGTAGCACTTTAATGAACTAAATGGTCACAATCAGCATCCCTTAAAAAAAAAAAAAAAAAAAAAAAAAAAAGGAGGAGGAGTCAACGGTCCCTCTAGTAACTGGTGCGGAGATGGGAGTGAGGTTTGGGAACTGCTTTGAGCACCGGAAACCTCAGGTACGGTCTCAACCTCAGGTTTGGACTTTCCCCTCTTCCCCTTTTCTTTCTCTCTCTCTCTCTCTCTCTAGTGTGGATAGCCGTTAACATTCTCAATCACTCTCTCAGTCTCTCACTCTCTCCGTCCTACCATGGTTTCTCTCTCTCTGAATCCCTTTTGCAGTGACACATCGAAGCAGTACAAGAAGGATCAGCGCACCGAACCTATCGACTTTGGCTGAATTCCATTCACAACCTCTTCAACTCCATTTGCCGAATTATTAAAATAAATAATATACAATAAAAATGGGTGCTAGGGTTCCGGTGCAGCACTACAATCTTAACTCTCCCTCTTCCTTCATCGAGAGCCCCCTCCACGTTCTAAATTCTGTCGATGCCAGAACCGCCGCCTCCGCCATCGACGACATCACCGCCGACGTCCACCGCGCTGACGACAGCCACAACGACGATTCCGCATCCGCTGCCGTCGTGAGTGCTTCGTTTCCCCAATTTTTTATTTACCCTCTCCTTTCAATTTTTCCAGCGTAAGAAAAGTCTTCAATCTTCTTGTAGGATTGTATGAGCGAATCCCATAGGAGCTGTTTGCCACTTCACAGTGTGGAGGTTGACGAGGATCGCACCAGTCTCGAGACTAACGAGTCTTCCAGGGGCTCTTATGATATCTTGACTGTTGAGGGTAAAATTCACTGAACTTTTGAATTCTGATACTTTTCTATTACATATATGTGTTTTTTTTGTATGATGAGGATTAAGTCAAGGTGAATTGATTTTAGTTCAACTTGGAACCAGATGTTTCGCCCATTGAATCAGCCAGGGCTAGGTTTTTGCAAATTGTTGTGGACCATTTTATTGATGACCGTGTGATTGAGGTGCCTGATTCCGAGGCTGATTACCCTGGCCAAGACAAAATGAGTAAGAGGAGGACGAGAGAGATCCAGTATGAGGGAGACCCAAATTTTGCTCTGCCTTTGATGTATGTGGCAAATATGTATGAAAGTTTAGTTAATGATGTGAATATTAGGCTTGCTTCCTTGAATGGAATTCGCGAGAAGACAATTGGGGTAGCCCTTGAAGCTGCTGGTGGTTTGTATAGAAGATTGGCTAAGAAATTTCCTAAAAAGGGTATTACATTTTCCCTTGGAAATTTGTGTGTTCTGGATAGATTTGACTTGCTTCTTCTTTTCTTTTTTCTTCTTGAAGATGATTTTTCTGTTCCGTATTTAATGTTCCAGCATGTTTGGTTGAGACTATTTTTGCAGAAATAATTGCTTAGTATATAGAAATTCTCTTAGAAAGCTGATAAAGATTAAGAGACAATTTTTTAAAAATAAGTTGATCCTAACATGCACGTTCATCTTTCTTGTAAAAAGTTGAATCTGTGTTTAAGTCCATACATGTGCTTTGGCGTGGGAGGCATTTTCTTTTTCTCTTTTTTATGACCGTTTGGTCATGACATAATGATTGCCACATTTAATGTCTTCTATTTGTGTTTTCCTCCTCAGGACCTTGTACATTTAAGAGAAGAGAATTGGCAACTTCTATGGAAACAAGGACAAGGTTCCCAGAACTAGTTATACAAGAAGAGAAGCGTGTTCGTTTTGTGGTAGTTAATGGACTAAAAATTGTTGAAAAACCAAATAATGTGCCAATTGAGGATGCTGAGTGGTAAGTGGAGTGTTGTGGTGTTTTCAATTTTATACTCTTTTAATTGTGGTGGGCCCTTCCCTTGAGCTGGAATCTGCTTTTGGTTCATTTAAGCATTAATATAATTTTCCCTCACTCTAAATCCTGAAGTGTGAAAAAATGAATGCATAGAACAATGGAAATGAACCAAGGTTGAAAGTGAAAATGGTGGCAGCATTTATCTTGTTGCAAATGGAGTTTGGCCTTTTTTTGGGTGCTTTTTATCTAATAATACAAATTATTATTTCATTTGTAATGTCTAACAATAAGAAAACTGAGATGTTCTAGGGGGAGGATAGGAGTCCTTCTAAATAAAATAGAAAAGAGAACAATGGGCCAAAGTGACTCATAATGCAACAAAGCAGTTCGATCTCTCTGCATATTAAGAATCAAATTTCCCTTGAGATAAGTCAATAATGCAAACATACCATTACCTAATATTTGGAAAAAGGTACACCCTTGAAAGTATGAGCATTCCTCTCCAAAATAGACCAGAGAATTGCACAAACTAGATGTTGCCGTGAAACATTTCCCTCCTTATCCCTTTGAAAATCTTGAAATTGTATCATGACTGTTTCAAGGATACCCTGTGTTCACCGAGAAGTCCAAACAGATTATTCCATAAGAAATAGTCAGCTAACTCCCTACAATGCCCAAATAAGAAGGGTATTATTTTTGAACCAGAGCTGTACATAATAAAGGTAAAGAGACGTGTGAAGTCCGCAAATCTACGGCAAGTCTTTGAACTTGTCTGATTAAGTACCAATGCCCAAATGAATAACTTGACCTTGGTGGGAGTTGCATGATTGATGAGTTTGATATCCCTTATATTTGGTCTAAAGCATACATGCTCTGAAACCTGGATTACATGGTACTGTAGTGAAGTAGTTCCTAAAGGAAAATGCTCTTGCTGTTTATCCTCCAATGCAGATATTAACCATTTAGTATTGAGCATAGTTTTCTCATCTATATCTTATCATACTAGTTATTTGAAAGTTCATGTAGTTTCTGTATTTATGTATTCTCCTAAACAATTGAAAAAAGTGTAGTTGGGTGACACTGATATTTTAGCCTATCTGATGCAACTGCAAGTACTTGTATCCAACCAACACAAGATACATTTGTTAAAGATGATTTTTGGAAGAATAGCCCTAAGGATTCTGACTATCAGAGTTTCGAAGTGCCAATTTTTTATATATAAAAATTATAAAGCTAGTTCCTAAACAGTTAAACAACAAGAGTTCCTTTTAGATTTTATCATGAATCATAATACACTTCACCAGTCAGTTTCAGCTTAGGGATTTGGTTTCATATAAAGTGGAGATTGTTAGGAACCTCAGAAGTCATAGTTTTTTGAAAATGGATGGATCTCAAATGGCTTACAGTGTGAAATATTGATTTTGCAGTGAAAAATGTGTCTCTGAAAATTGGTAATACTAAAATACTTGTGTTTAATCTGTTAATTATTATTTCCTGGCCCAGTATGCCTGTATAGTTGACCATTTCCAGCCCCAGCTAGACGAATTTCTGTAGCTCTGTCACATGGGTGTTAGGTCCTCCCTCATTAGTTTATTCTATTCGTTGATGCTCAATTTTCCTTTGCCATTTTAAAAAAGCATATTGTTCTAGATATTTTATTATTTATGGCTTTATTTTATTTTTTATGGCCTTTATATTATTGTATTTTGAAATTACAACTACTGATGAGCCTCATAAGCAAATTGGTTACAGTGAGACAAAGATTGAACATTTGTATGAACTTTGCAAAGTGTGTAATATTTGGTCTCACTTGCTTTGTTTTTGGTTTTAGGTTTAAGAGATTGACAGGTCGTAGTGAAGTAGCTATCTCAGCTAGTGATTACAAATTTTACTCTCCAAGGCACAAGTATAGGCGTGGTGCATCAATTTCACTTTCAAATATCCCAGATATCCCTGTATGTGTGATGTGCCTCATGTTTGCAAATGAATTACTTCCTCTAAGATGCATAGTACATGAGCTACTGCAGTTTTGTGGACTATGTCTTAACTGCTATTTCTAAATTTGTGCTATTATGAAAAAGTTTTACTAGCATGCTCCGATCATGAATATAATGTGCTTTGTCATGTGCTACCTGCATAATTATGATTGATATGTCATGATATATATTATACTAAATGGGATAATAAGTATATTTAGAGTATGCATAAATTTTAGTTCCTGCACTTCTTTGTACCCTAACTCTATCTAGTATTTATGCTACTGACTTTTGACTTGTTTTTATAGAGTTATCCTGGAGCAGACAATTCTACTACATTGGCTACTACTCCAGGATTTCGCTCAGTAAGTGATATATAAGTTAACATATCTTATTATCATCTTTTGCTTGTCTTAAGATGGAATGATCATTTGTCACTTCGGTACAACTTTTTGGGTGTGAACTGCAGTTGACATCAGTCACTCCAGTAATTTTAAGTTGAATCAAATATAAACATGTTGCTAGCGGTGATTGGTGTCACTCGTTATTTACAAACTGACAAAATAAAATATTTAATCCCTTGGAGTTATCTTTCTTTTCTTGTGTACTTCTGGAAATTGGGTTTGTTTACCCTATTTTCATATGTACATGCCTCATTTATGCTATGTGTGATTCCGTTGCTTTGGTTGTGCTTGATGTGAATCTTGGGACATTTTTTCCTTTTTTTAATGATATTTTAAGAGCAACAGCATTATATGGACCTTTTTTTTACAACAGCCACAAAATCAGCAGCAAACACCTTGCAAACATCATTTGCAATCATTGCCACATCAGCCTCAGTTTCACCCTGTTCTCCAGAACAATCAAACTATGCACCAAAGTCAGCATGCTGGGCCTTATTCTCATAACCATCAAAGCGGTCCTCCCTCTCACCTACCTGAAATTTCTCATGCTCACCAGTCAACATCAATATCTCAACACATGACTTGTTTACAACCACTCCCAGGTGGCCATGTCGGAGGACGCATGCACATGCTGGTAAGTTCATTGAACAGATATTGTTTTAATGTGGATAATGAAACTTCTTTATCAAATGAGGATAGTGTTTTTGCAGTTTGATTTGCATCTCTAAAAGCATGGTAAGATCAAATTATGTATGCCGTTTTGTGACATTTCTCTAATTGCTAAGTTAATACTCAGCTACTTTATTGTATTTGCTCTGAGGCCTATCCCTTGTGTGTTGTTTCAACATTTAGACATAACTCTGAAAGTAGATACTGGTTTTGAATTTCTTGATAGGACTTCATCTTAATATCACTTGATATGCTTTATCACATGTAGTAATCTATATGGCACATGATGTGCCAACAGATTAAATATCACTATAATGCTATACGAGACACTTCAACAAATTTATTTATTTTAATGATCTTAGTTGTTTGACATTTCATTAAACTACTTTTTCTTGTGCTGGGTTGTATCGTGTTGTATCATTTTAATACTAAGTGTTAACTTGATCTGCTTTATCACATGTAATAGTCTATATGGCAACATGACTGTGCCAGCAGATTAAATATCACTGTAATGCTATACGAGACACTTCAACAAATTTATTTATTTTTTAATGATCTTAGTTGTTTGACATTTCATTAAACTACTTTTTCTTGCGCTGAGTTGTATCATGTTTCTTATTATACAGTCACCAACTCCTGCAAAGTATTGTGATGAATGTGGGGCTCCATATTTGAGGGAAACATCCAAGTTCTGCTCTGAGTGTGGTTCAAAGAGGTTAGGAACTTGACTGATTTGGACAAATGTTACTTGTCCATTCCCATATCATTTGTATGCATCATTTTTTTAACACAGGTGTATTCATAGGTTTTTGATATTATTAGTTTTCATGGTATTCTTACATTTTTGAGAAATGTATTTAGCCTAATAAATAGAAAAGAGTATAGTTTTCACTTAAAAGGTGTGATCTGGTAAATAGTCATATATATATATATATATATATATATATATACACACACACACACACATATATACATATATATATATATATACATAAATATATATATTGGGTTTGCACTTGTGTGAGCATTGTGAACCGGACTGCTGAACTTCAAGAAGCTGAAAGCCTGAAATTGACAAGCTTGTTTGTTTTCGGCCTTTTGCTTTTTAGTCCGCTCAAACTGACTATATTTTTAGTAATTAACCACATGGGTGTGGTGAAATCATGCGTTATATATTTATGAAGGGATTGCCGATAATCGGGAGATATGTCACGCGCAAAGAAACTCAAGTTCCACCAAGATTTGCTTTGGTTCTGTTGACTTAAAAGTTTAAATTTATTTCTTTTTAATATATGAAGCTATCATTCTTGATTAATCTAGTTTGGAATTTTATCTGGGTTCATTATTTAGTAGGCAGGACTGTAGGAGAAATATGTAAAAATAGTAGGTCGTGGGAGAAATATGCCAGGACTGTAGGCAACATTTCCCTGTAATGTGAATAGTTAGAATCTTGGACTTGTTTTAGAAAAGTTTTATTTAAAATACCACTTTCGACGAGAAGATAAGTCTAACAACTCTGCTCATGTACGGGTACTTGATTAAAGAATTAATAATGAATGGGTTGGATATTAGTCATTATAAATACCAATGTTACAATTCTATTTTTGTTTTTCCTAGATTCATTCTCTGCCCCTCCTAACCTTATATATTCATTACTAGATTCAATTCTATTTTGCCATCTGAAAATGTCACTTTCCTTAAATTTTAGCTACTATGAAAATTACCATTCAACAGATCATATGGGTTTCCCTTATTGTTCGTTGCTGAATCTTGATATTAGATGCGAATGAAAGTATATGAAATGTTTGTTATAACGATTAGAAATGGTTCAAAATATGCATGGAATATTCTAGAATAAGGAATTAAGGACAGTGCATTCCATATTCAAGTAATTATGCTGACATTGAATATGAATTGTTATTATGTATAAATGCAGCACTTAGATCAAGATAGGTTCATTGGAAAGGGGTGTTAATGAAATTAAAATTGTACATATGCCAGGTTGGGATGGCACCTGCACGTATTTAAGTAGAATGGTATAGTATTTATATCTATATTTTTAAAATTATCTATATTCATGTGGATAACAACTTTAATCTTCATTTCTATATTTGATGGATGCTTAGATATTCATCCCTAAATCCATTATACGTGTTTGAGATAAAGAAAAATATCATTTCATGCTTTAATATTAAATATACTACATAAAATATCAATTAAATTTAAAATATACAATATAACATACATCAAATATTTGTAACTAAAATGATTTAAATAAGTTCAAATTTAAAATAACAAAATTGTTATTAAAATAAGTTTCTTTTATAGTTCCAAGTATATTAGGGTATGTGTAGTATGTGTATTTTTAACAAGTATAAATTAAATTTAATATAGTTAAATTTTGTTATTGCTTTCTGTCATTACCATTTTATTACCTGTTGTTACACTGATTTGATGTTAATTCATGAATAAGTGGGTTGTTGGGGGTATGATTTTAGGCACATAAATATGTTCGGGGACAAATTCATGGTGGACATTAGCAAAGCAATGCAATTGCAAGAAATGGATGCTAGGTAGCATTCCATTTTCTGATGTTATTTCTGCCATGCAATACCTCAATTAAAATCCGGAGCATTACATCTTTACCTACTATATGCTCCAAAAATGACGGATGCTGTTTACTGGACATATGTACAACGTCTACATCTGGATATTTTTGGGTATAGGCTGTTTGATTTTTATTTTTTAAATAAAAAATTTTGGGTCATTAAATTATAGAATATAAATAGATATATGTTATTATATTTAAATTTATTTATATTTTTTGAAAAATATTCAAACAAATGAGAACATACAAAATATAATGATATTCCAATGGAAAGACAATTTGAAAGATTTAAGAAATCAAGAAATAAAGAAATAAAGATCTGTCAAAGAAGGATAGGAATGACACAAAGCTAAGCATCAAAGGATTCAATAATTAAGTGTAAAATGTGTGGTATGAAGAACCTATCCATTTACACCGGCACGACCTCCAACTCCAAAAATTTAATCAGGGAGTTGATTTTTATTTCATCTCTCATTTTACTTCCAGCAATTCATATAAAAGGATGAAAATGCTCTTGTCAACAGTAAATGACCAAATCATCCTTATTTTCATTAATTTAAGTTAAAGGATGGTATGCTATAGACGGATCTTTATTTTTTATGTTTCTTCTTTTTTTAACCTAATAAAATATGTATTTGTTTATCAAATGCAGTTAATATTTTTGTATATTGATTGTTTTGGTATACAAGTAAGAGGAAGCTATTGAAGGTTGGAGAAAAAATATTTTCTGCAATAGGTTGGAAAGGTATTTATAGGAGATTTTTGGAACTATAATTTTGAAAGTTCAACAATTGTTATTGAAAGTTTTTTTTTTTTTAAAAAAAAAAGGGTATTTCTGAAACGTTAAGTTGATACTCCAACAAATATTTCAAAAGTTGTTTTTTAAGTATCAACATAACATTTTAAAAATATCATTTCGAAAAAAAAAAAAGGTTTCTCAACATTCATTTTTAAAAGAGAGAACTTATTTTTTAGTTATATATTTTGAAAATATGGTTATGTAAGTTTTGAATATATATTTTCAAAATTGTTTAATAATTGTAGCAATGTATAATTTAGTTTGATCTAAGCTTTGTCATGATAATACTCATATGTGAGAATTAGTATATGCTACAAAAATGAAACTGTAGAGTTTATTATTTTTAAACAATCTTGAATTTTTATTAACATTACAGCGAATTAAACCACAATGCCTACCACGATAATCAAACATTCAAAATAATGAAACTATAATCAATAGTTTGTTTATAACTAAAATAACTCATTAATGTAATCACATATATAATGATATCTAACATATCCAATAAAAAGATCCAAAATATCTAACAAAGACATGCCTAAATATCCAATAATAAACATGTCTAATAATATACACCAAATATTTAAAAATATGTATCCAACATCAAGTTGGTTGATGATTCTTCCTTATTTGATAGGTAAAGGTCCTTTGCATTCTAACATGCGCTATTCTCAAAACATCACGTGCAATATTTGCTCCTAATGTGCTATTTGGAATGCACCTTAAATTCAGAAAGTTTTGAAGTAGTTCTACAATTTTTTAAAATTGATCCTGTATAAGAAAATTATAAAGCATAAACACAACACGAAAGGTAAAACAAAGAATACATGGTAACAATATTGAATGAAATAATATTACCTCAGAAGTATTGCAATCATATTCTATGCTAGAAGAACTTTCTTGGACAGTTTTGTCTATTCTACTCACGTGTATCACTGAAATGATGTGTGGCTCAAATGATGATAGGATGTATGAGTGTGATATATTATCAAACAATTCAATATATCCATCAACACATCTTGTAGGGTTGTTGCAAGAATGCCTCTAACCTACTCTAGAATAATTGATACCTCATAGTTTTTAAAACTGACATTAATGGAGCTCAGATTATGAATCATACCTAATCTATTATATGATGAAGTTGTGATCCCCTGCACATGCCCATATTGGCATAATGTTTGCTTTGGTAAATGTGGATAAATCATACCTCCACATCTGATGCATAAGAGAAAGTTCGATGTACTCTGAAAGATGTATATGACATCCAAATGATCTTTTCAACATGTATTCAATTAAGGCCTCCCTATATAGTCTCCATTCCCAAACCCTATATGACTTCTAAGCATATCACTAATGGCATGTCTTCTTTGAAATCTATGTTAGACTAATAGTTGCTAATTCTAGGGAAACGTTCTAAGATCCAAGCCTAAAATAAAATAATTATGTTAGTATATATTAAAATCTCAACAATTCACATCAAAAAGGTATGTCAAGGCATCGGCATCACATGCATACCTACTAATTATATGTATATCACGAAATAACTTTAATTATGGAAACTCCTACATAGGATGCATCCTAATATGCAAAAATTGTGCAATTTACTAGCCAGAGTAAATAAGTGTGTGCAAAAACGTCCATATGACCTTCTCCTACCAACAGTCACATACATCTTGGTGTTACCTAAATCTCACATATGCACTGTGGGTGTGAAGTGTCTTCAGGTTTGCCTTTGATTCTGATGTTCCTAAAAGTTCTTGCAATAAGTTAGATACAATCTCTCTTCCCATTAGTTGAAGGGAAAATAACTTTTCTGTTATTAGAAGATATAACAATGAAGGCACATTATCAAGGGTGATGGTCAACTCTTCCACAAACAAATGAAAGTTGCATGTGTCCCTATACCACCTCCTCACAAAAGCAGAGATCAACCATGTTAAGGCAAAACATTGCTAAGAATTTGAGAGAGAATATTTTATTGAATTAAAATAACTGAATCACACGCACTACAACACCTATTAGTTTCGTAACCTTTTTAAAAACAGAAACAAAAACTAACCCATGATTTACATGACCTAATACGTGGATAACTTCCTATAAATATACGAACTTCCATCTAAACATGCCTAATAAATAGGAAACCACAAATAGTAATAGAAACTCAAAAATAAAGCAACTAATTACAACATTCCCTCTCTTAAACTAGATGCTAAAAGCATTTAGTTTACTACTAAAGCATCAACCATTCCTAGCATACTTCGTAACTTCAAAAACTGTTCTAACTTGAGAGGCTTTGTCATTATGTCTGCAACCTGATCTTAAGAATTACAATAACTCAACTTCACAACTTTGTCTCTTATTAGATCTCTGAGAAAGTGGAACCTTATATCAATATGTTTGCTCCTTCCGTGAAAAACTGGATTTTTAGACAGCTTTATGGTAGAGTTATTATCACAGTGAATCAGGGTACTCTTTTCTTTTTTGTGACAAAGTTTCTCCAGCACCCTTCTCAGCCAAAGACATTGACAAGCACAATATGCAGCTGCTATGTACTCAGCCTCAGTAGTAGACAATGTCACTACAAGCTGTTTCTTAGAAAACCATGAAATAGCTCCAGAACTAACTAAGAAAACAAAGCCAAAAGTACTCTTCCGATCATCCAGATCACCAGCAAGCTAACAAATCAGTGCAATCACCTTTTTTGTAGAAAATTCCAAGCTCGGTTGTACCTTTTACATATCTTAAGAGTCTTTTTGCTGCAAGCCAATAAGATTCAGTTGGATATGACATGAATCTACTGATAAGACTCACTCCATACATCAGATCGGGTCTAGTTGTAGTCAAGTACATCAGACTACCAACCACCTGTTTAAACAAAGTTTCATCAACTTTGTTTCTAGCTTCATCCTTTGTCAAATTTGTGCCTCGGACTATAGGATTCTGCACTGAATTGCTTTTATCCATTCCAAACCTTGCTAAAATTTCACGAGCATACTTTCTCTGACACATAAAAATTCCATCTGAATTTTGTATCACCTCAACTCCAAGAAAGTATCTCATTTTCCCCAAATCAGACATGTCAAACTCCAACATCATTGAATTCTTAAAATCATCAACATAAAGGCTTACTATTAAAATTTTACCTCCTTCCTTCCATTTTGTGAATAGTGTGTGTTCACATAAGCATCTTTCAAAACCTGCGTGAACAAAATAAGCCTCTATCTTGCTATACCATGCCCTTGGTGCTTGCTTCAAGCCATACAATGCCTTTCTTAGCTTGTAAATTTTGTCTTCTTCACCTTTTTTTCTTATATCCTAATGATTGTTGCACAAAGATCTCTTCACTGAGTTCACCGTGAAGAAATGCACTCTTCACATCTAGTTGAAAAATATCCCAGCTATTTTGTGCTGCTAAAGCAAGTATTAATCGAATGGTGTCAAGTCTAGCAACTGGGGCAAAAATTTCAGTATAATCCACTCCGTACTTTTGTGCATACCCCTTTGCCACTAGTCTTGCCTTGTATTTGTTTATCTCTCCATTCTTATTGAGTTTAGTCTTGAACACCCACTTAACTCCAATCGGTTTCACTTCTTCTGGTAGAGCAGTTAGTTCCCAAGTTTTGTTCTTTTCTATTGACTCAAACTCTGTCATCATCGCATCCCTCCACTTTTTGCTCTTGACAACTTCTTCATATGTAAGTGGGTCAACTGCAGTAAGCATTATCATAGCATTCAGACCATCTTCATCTGATAAGCCTTCACCCGTTTCAAAATCTATCATCCAAGGTGGTGTTCTTCTTACCCTCCTATCATTCAATATTGGTAAATCATTCTCATTTGATTCACTAGAAGGAGAACCATTTGCTGGTGAATCTTCTTCATTTAACTCATTAAGAACAAAACCATTTTCACTTAAATCAACATCATTGCCTTCTTCTAGTTGCTCTTCAATGTCATTTTCATCCTCATCTTTCCACTTTAAAACATCCGATCTGCACTCTGCTTTGTTTCCACCCCAATCCCAGCATTCATCTTCTTGAAATATCACATCTTTACTAATGACGATTTTTTGAGAATGTGGATCATATAATCTGTATGCCTTTGATTCATCACTTACTCCTAATAAAACACACTTTTTGCTTTTGTCATCTAACTTGCTTCTTGTCTGATCTGGAATATATGCTTGAGCTACACATCCGAAAACTCTAAAGTAATCAACTGTTGGCTTCACACCGCTCCATGCCTCCTCTGGGGTTTTGTTCAGTACAGCAACAGTAGGACATCGATTAAGAATATGTACACTCCACTTGACAGCTTCTAGCCAAAACATTTTAGGAACATGTTTCTCTGCCAACATAGAGCGCACCATGTTCATAATTGTTCTATTTTTTCGCTCTGCAACTCCATTTTGTTGAGGAGTATAGGCTGCAGTTAATTGTCGACTAATGCCTTGATCTTTGCAAAAATTTTCAAACTCATTTGAGGTAAATTCACCACCTCTGTCTGTCCTCAAAGAAACAATATATGCAACACTTTCCTTTTCAACACGAACTTTAAAATTTCTAAACATTGCAAGAGCTTCTGATTTTTCATGTAAGAGATAAATCCAAGTTTTATGAGTAAAATCGTCGATAAAACTTACAATATACCTTTTGTTGCTGTTTGATTCAGGTTTAATAGGCCCGCAAATATCTGCATGTATAAGTTGTAATTTGTTTGATGCTCTCTATGAACTCTTCTTAGACATAGAATTTGTGTTGTTTTCCAGTTAAACACTCTATGCATAACTTCTCTGGAACCTTGAGTGAGGGCAGTCCATTTATCATCTTTTTATTAAAGAGTATCTTCAATCCATTGTAGTTTAAGTGACCAAACCGACAATGCCAAAGATAAGATTCATCTTCTGATACAGTCTGAAAACATGAGGAAGTTGAAGACGCTTTTGGCATCATAGTAGCCAACATAGAAAACATTATATTTCCACTCATATGAGTCTGGATGATTAATCCTTTCTCAGGATGATATACACTACACTTTCCATGTTGAATCAAAATAGTCAAGCCCTTTTCTTGAAGTTTCCTTATGCTCAATAGGTTATTCTTAAGTTCAGGAACATAGTAAACACTAGAAATCACTTGTGTAAGTCCATTCACTTGCATACGAATGCTGCCTTTTCCTACAACAGTCATTCTGGTGTTATTGCCAAGTTTTACAGTTTGGCTAAAACTTTCATCAAATTCTATGAACCATATTTTATTTCCAGTCATGTTATTACTGTAACCTGAATTAAGAAACCACACCTCTTCCATCTTAGCTTCCTTGAATTCAATGTAGGACATTAGTAGAAACTCTTCATCATCTTCCTTCTCCAATGCAGCATAGTTGGTCATTTTCTCCCAGTCAGGACATTCATATTGAAAGTGTCCTAACTTATGACATTTGAAACATTCGATAACAGCTTTATTGAAAGATTGTCTTCCCCTTCCTCTACCTTGTCCTCTGCTACTGCGACCTTGACCTCGATTTTCTTTGTCTTTATGAGAGATCTTCAGAACTTTCTCTTCTTCGCCACGACTTCTCATCCTTTTCTCATGAATGAGAAGACTACTTTGAAGCTTATTAATAGTCATCTTGTCTAAGTTGTTAGATTCTTCAATTGAGCATACCACATAATCAAATTTTGAAATCATTGATCTCAAAATTTTTGCAGTAATGACTGTTTCACCCATACTTTCACCATAAGCCTTCATTTTGTTAGCTATGGCTAGTGTACGAGAAAAATATGCATTCACCGTCTCTCCTTCCTTTATGTGAAGAATCTCGAAATCTCTACGTAGTGCTTGTAGCTGTGCTCTTTTGACTCTAGTCGAACCCTCAAATTTTTGCTTCATTGAATCCCAAATATCTTTTGTCGTGTCCCTCTTAAGGATTGTCTCAAGAACTTCACGATCAATTACTTGGAAAAGGTAATTCTTTACCTTTAAATCCTTCAACTTCCGTTCCGCGATCAATTTGCATTGTGCCTCTGTAGGCTCTACTCCTTCTATCACCACCAATATTCCATTCTCAACAAGATCCCAATATTCTTTGGAGCAGAGAGAATTCTCCATCAACATTGCCCAGTGGTCATAGTGACCATCAAATCGTGGAATAGCAGGTTGCACGAAATTACTGCTACTACATTCTACCATGTTCTCAATGCTTGAAAGAAGAACTGCAGTTTCTTTCTTGACTCACACTCACTGTTTCCTTTACAAACTCACTGTTTTCCTCACACAGATGCTTTCTTGACTCACGCTCACTGTTTCCCTTACCCACTCACTCTTTTCCTCACATAGACTCTAGATCAGGCCCCAATAATGATGCTCTGATACCAATTGTTAAGGTAAAACATTGCTAAGAATTTGAGAGAGAATATTTTATTGAATTAAAATAACTGAATCACACGCACTACAGCACCTATTGGTTTTGTAACCTTTTTAAAAACAAAAACAGAAACTAACTCACGATTTACATGACCTAATACGTGGATGATTTTCTAGAAATATGCGAACTTCCATCTAAACGTGCCTAATAAAAAGAAAACCACAAACAGTAATAGAAACTCAAAAATAAAGCAACTAATTACAACAAACCATCTATTGAGAGTGGAATCATTCCTCTATTGATTGACAAATTTTATAACTTAAAAAATGTTAAAATGTATTTTTATAAAAGTTTTTAAGATTATGAACCTTATATATATATATATATATATGTGTGTGTGTGTGTGTGTATATATATATATATATGTATATATATATATATATTTAGGTTTTATGTCTATTTAATGATTTTTTCATTTTATAGGTTCTAAGCTTATAAGTCTTTCTAATCAATTATTTATATAAACTTCAAACTTATTTATTAGTTTTTTTTTGTATTGTAGGTTTTTAATCATGCTTGTAGGTCTGATAGGATTTAAAATAGATTAAGCTTTGACAAAAAAAAACCTATGATAAGTAATAGGTCTAGGTTCAAGCCTTAAAATTTTTAAACAAACCAAACTTAAACACTCAAAACCTAACTCGACTTAACTTATTTTCATTTCTATCCATAAACAATGAATTTCATTGTTCCATCCTTATAGCATATGCCAACTCTCACATATGAGCATTGTTACCATTATTAAACAATTTAAAAAATGCATGTCTAGAATTTACATAATTACATTCTAGAAGAGCATATCTAAAAGGTAAGTTCTTTATTTCAGAAATGAATGTTTGAGAGTTTTCTTTTGTTTTGAAAATGTTAAGTTAGTACTTTGGAAAGTTTCAAAGTACCAACTTAACGTTTTAGAAATACTTTTCCAAAAACAAAAAAAGTTTCTCGGATACCCACTTTTGGAATAAAGAAATTGCTTTCCGAATATTCCTTATGAAATACATTTCCATCTTATCTTAGAAACGTTATTTTTTCTCCAAACTTCAATACTTTCCTCTTGCAAGTCAAAATGATCAACATACAAAAATATTTACTACATTTGATAAACAAATATATATTTTATAAGGTTGAAGAAGAGAAGAGAAACCAAAAACACAAATTCGTTGATGACATACTCCCTTCAACTTGAATTAATAAAAATAAAGATAATTTAATCATTTTTTTTATTGATAAGGGCATTTTCACTTTTTCTTATCTTGCGTGGAGGAAATAAAATGTACGGTGTGAAAAGTAACTCTCCTTGAAATATAACCTTAAGCTCAAACTAAAATTCAAGCTCAAATTGCTTGCCAAAATAATTAATTCCACTTCTCTTCCTCCCAAAAAAAAAATTCGCACAAACTGCTCATACCCACTAACAAACTCAAGGTTGCTTTTTACATCTTCTCTTTTGTACTTTAGCATATTTTTTTTAAAAAAATTATACTGAAAATATCTTTTTAAAAAAGTGCAACATTTCTTTTTCTATTTCAAAAATTTACTTTCAAAATTTAAATTTTATATTTTAAAAAAATTATTTTTGAAATTAAAAATTTGAAACTTCAAAAATAAATTTTTAAACTTTATTTCTATATAAACATTGTAAAAATATATTTTTTCAATCCTATTAATGCATTCTAAAATTATATTTTCAGAATTCAGAATGCATTATTAGCTTTCTAAAAATACAATTTTAAAAATTTATTTTCTAAATGTAATTAATAAATTTTAAAAATATATTTATAAAATACATTAATAGCATTCTAGAAATAAATTTTCAGGACAAGAAAAAAAAACGTTACACTTTATTGAAAGGATATATAAAATTTAAAAAAAAGTGTGAAATGAAAAGGAAAAGTACAAAAGTAACTTCTCAAACTCAAACACAAACCCTAGCAAAACCTCAAACACAAAAATCAGACTCCAAACTAATGCTCCATTCAAATCACTACCCTTTCCCAAAAGAACAAAAGAAAAGGAAAATAAAGGAAAGAGCGGAACCATTGTTCCAACTTCAACCAACCCATTCAACCTCATTTTTGGCCAAATACTCGATCAACCTCGACTAAAATGACAGAAGTAGCATGTTTCCTTCGTTTTATTTTTGTAATAGGAAATTATTTGGTGGCTTTATTCTAATTTTGTTGGCTTATTTTGTAATTAGGATTCGCCTTATGTACCTTATGTTTGGATGATGAAACATGAAAAGAAAAAATATATGAAAGATTGAAATAGACAAAAAAAAATTAGAATGAAAAATATGTATATTTGAATACACAAAAATAAGAAAATAAAAATAAAAAAAAATTCATTTGTTTGGATGAATAAAAAAATAATAAATAAATAAATAGTAAAAAATTATTACATTAATGAAAAATAAATTAATTTAGAAAATAATTTTATTATATTATTTTTATTTAAAAATTATTTATTATTTTTAACAAAAAAATATTTAATAATTTAAAGTTCAAAAAATAATAATAAAAGACCTTTTTTTCCCTCAATTTCCCGATTAAAATAGGGAGGAGAATTTTTACATGGAAGGTCCAACTGAAATTCATTTTTTCTCAGAATTTCAATCCAAATATACTTATTTTGTAATGTGGACTAAGTGTACTTATTTTGGCAACTATGTGATTTAGTTGTCTTATTTTGTATTAATTGAATTAGTCAACATCAATATTATGTTGCTGTTTCGTTTGAATTAAGATTCTCTTCTATGATATATTCATTTTATAATACTTCATCTGCAATCCAAACCAAATTTATAGGTAAAGAATAATGCAATTGCCAAATTGTTGAGATCATAATTATGACACAAATAAATGAATGTCATTGCATTCTAAAAAAAAGGGATTTTCATATTAACACAACGTTTTCAACCCATTATTGGTTCCTACTTCATCTCAAATACTTTTTGATCGAAGTTCCCTCCTTGTCACCTAATGACCATGACATTAACATAAAAAGGGAATTCAATAACATCAACACAATATAAAAACCAACTAAAATTATAATCCATCTTCTTAATATTTTTATACTTTGTTTAGGGTAAATTACAAGAAAAGAAAATGGAGAAAAATGAAACAAGGCTGATAAAAATATTTTTTGCATGTGCTTGATTATAAAAATAGGAGGGAAGAAATTATTTTTTGGTAAAACTTATAAAAAATAATTTCCCAAAATAGGAAAGAAGAAAGAAGAAAAACTACTCATTATTTCTTTTTTCTTGCTTTTAATGTTTAAATATTTTTAAAAATAGTAATAAAAATAAATATTAAGAATTATTATATCAATAAAAGAAAAACATAATAAAGTTTTTTAAGTTTAATTAAAATTTTTAATTAATATAAAATAAAATTTCTGTTATCAATTTTTGTTTTTACTTTTTTTTAAACTCATCCAAATAGAAAATATAATTTTTTTTTCTGTTTCTATCCATCCAAATAATTTTTTTTAATCCTATTTTTATTTTTATTTTTATTTTTTTATTTTTTTTCTATTGTTACGTCATCTAAACAAAGCATTAAGGACCTTGTTATTATCTTCCTCCTTTATCTCCTAATAAGTCCTTTTGAACATCATCCTTTCAGCTAGATTACCATTCAACAACGCCATCATAAAACCATTCAAAAGAAAAATTGCAAGCCCCATCATCCTCTTCATTCTGGACACGATCAGGCAACCAAAAATTAAGAGTTACATGTAACACCAAATTTGAAATGAAATATTCAAAAACAGTATTCAGAAATGGAAAGTGGAAGAACTTACCTTATAGTATCTACACCCCTAAAACATATTTCCATAATTACCATATGTTTTTGCACCACGTACAATACTCTATCTTTACAGTCAAAATAAAGAGCCCAATGTTCCCCTTTGATTTCGACTTTAGCTAATACATAAAGCCCATTAAATCTGCCATGCCCGCTTGATTTCAACTCATAAATCTGCTGCAATGTTTCTCTATTTCTTCCAAGATTTGCCATACTCAACCATAAGAGCTTCAGAACAAAATCTTAAACTATAAAGGGGGAAGAAGGATCCCAATGGTAACATCTAGGTCAGCATCCCAACGATAACTAGAGGTCAAAGTTAGATGCCACATAAGACTTTTATTGGACACATCAACATTCCTCTGGTGGTGTTAATGCAGTTTGACATTGTCTGACATTGCAAATGTTTACAGAATTAAAGAACCATTTTGAAAAAAAAATCGTAATTTGAAACTCAAAAATTAGTTAAGAAATCTAATATACGATTTACTCCTTCAAATAACAAAAATGTCTCCTATCATATTTCAAATCTGATCGCTATCATTCCTATTTACTATCATACTCAATGTTGTCTCGTAATTGTCATTTATACCTCAACTATCATTTCAATGTTATTATCATATTCCTACTATTGTTACTATTACTACATCCTTGCCAGCTGTGCTTATCATTATTAGTATTGTACTACCATCACGTGTGTCGTTCATTTTGTATTAGAATTATATGTGGACAGAGCAACAATTTTGACAAAAATGAAAAAAAAAATGTTAAACTATCTTTAATAAATACAAATGTAGTATTCATACTTGATCGTACCAAGCATGACA
Organism: Canavalia gladiata; assembly: GCA_037954105.1. NCBI lineage: Eukaryota > Viridiplantae > Streptophyta > Magnoliopsida > Fabales > Fabaceae > Canavalia > Canavalia gladiata. The sequence goes on along the minus strand of CM075658.1, from coordinate 14,719,056 downwards.
AAAACGATTGATTTCATTTCATCTCCATCCTCATTCCTTTTATAGTCATTCTAACAAACCAAATTCATTTTTAATTTAATTCTTCTCATTAGATGAAGCTTATATCATGTTTATTTGTTTGTCTTTTGTCCACACTTAAAACGAATTATATTTCCTATCTAAACACTAATTAAAACGCTTTATCCCCTCGTTGAAACTAAGCATTGCATTCAGGTGGGGAAAGTAGAACCAAACAACAACATAATTTTAACACAGATTCAGGTGAAATGTGGGGGGAGAGGGGGGGATTGTTGGCAAATACATATCGCCACTCTAACCTCATGCTATTCATCATATTCTCTTTCTTTTCTTGGGCCTCTTCCTCTTTTTCTTTGGATTCCATCATTCACATCATATGAGCTCTGTATATAGAAATATTGTTTAAAAGGAAAGCTGTGGGTTAGAAATTGAATAAAGGGTTTCTATGGCTGAACAAAAATCTAATACATTCCATATGTAGTTATGAACCCCATTCCTTGCATCTTCACCGTAGCATTTAAAATATATCCACATCTATTGAACATGGGCGTAAGATTCATGATAGTATTGTCATATATCACCCCTGTTTTTGTCAAAAATGGTGCGGAGACAGGATTTGAACCCGTAACCTCAAGGTTATGAGCCATGAATAGTTGGTACATCGAGAAATATCCAGAAAGATTTTTAGAGAATCGTTCTGATTCTATCTCTGTTCGTTCTGTTTGATAGTAACTCATTATTTTGATGAAAAATTTTGTCGGAGAATCTCACTTATCCGATTCCATATCTTAAGATTGCATTATATGATATTAACAAGTATTACAGGTGCGAAAATACTGAATGCCATACCCCAATAACATGCAGCAAGTCATAGTAGTATTGTTTTGGCGCTTCTCCAATTTAGTTGTCATTCTTTGTATTTCAAAGACTGGTCAAAACAGCCGAGAAAGCCGGTGATCTTTTATTAGGAAGTTATTTGCAAATACAAACTATAAATCATCATTGTATCTAGTAACCTTGAAATGAGACAACTCTTCTCTCCCAAAACTCTTTAATGCTAAAACAATAAAAAAAATACCTGATCTAAATGCATGTATCTTTGTTGGCTACTAGGTGGGGAAGAGAACAAGAGAATCCTGAATCGGTACATCCCTAGGAAAGGTCCACAAATGTCTAGCTATAGCCTTTTTTTGGTCCCCCCTTAATGTAACCTCCCTTGTCCATGCCATCTAGACACAGCCTGCACGAAGTGAAACACACAAGACCATATCAGGGGCAGAAAGAGCCTCAGCTTCCAAGCAAGTGAACAACCAGATAATGACACACTGCTGATCATCAACCTGTTAGCTTAAATATGTAATTGGTTTACAATTGGCATGCACATGGCTAGACATAACAGAAGAACTTAAAAATTGTCATATATGAAGAGAAGTACATACAAAAAGCAAAATCAATTACAGCAATCCATCCCTCATCAACGTAAAAGTAATAGCAGCTACCAAATCGAACAATTTGGAGCTCCCACAGTTCTAGAAGACCTAAACCAGAACAAGGCAGAAATTATAATTTCAGTAAAACAAGCGCTGAGACTTGTATATATGCTCGTTGCCCACCAAATGAAAAAAAAAAGTAAGTCTTGCACAGCCACCTACCAATTATAAACATGTCAGTTGTCTCTGTAAAGAGTATGTGGAAAAGTTAGATACCAGGGCCAGAACACTGCTGAAGTATAATTAAGAAAATAGCATAACCAGCCTTTGAATATTTCAAGAAATAGTGTGACTAAAAACTGATAGGGAAAATGATGTAATAAGCCTCATGCATAGGAAATGCCGATTTAGTCCACTAGACCTACGTAAACCAAATTTAAAAGATATATATGATACTGTTGAGATCATAGATCAATACCAATCACTGATGGAGTTTGTCAAGTTGACCAAAATATCTTGATGGTTCATTTCAGTATATATATAGATAGATAGATAGATAGAGAGAGAGAGAGAGAGAGAGTAATCTGAATTCAGATAGGAAGAAAAAAAAGTGGAATGTATTGTCCTCTGTGTTAAGCAAGAATACATGAAAAAGAAATCTTAGACAGACTTAGCTATCAACTAAGTAACGAAGAATTCATCAAATTCTAATCTCTTTGAGCCATAAAATTAATTTGTTAGATTAGTGACAGCAGTACCTAATACCACAATATAAATTCAGAAGAAATGAACTATGTGAAAAATGTTCAATAGTGTGTGGGTACATTGCGCAATGCAGATAGAAAGAATCATAAAAGTGGTGCTTCTCCAACACAAGGAAAGATTTTGCAAGGAGAGTCATTTTCTCATTAAAACATACAGAAAGTTGCTGTACAAGGCCTATATTTTATAAAGGGACTCAAGATCACTACTATTGTTGCATGTGTTGACGTAATTATAATTAATATAATGCTAAGAAAATATTGTACACCTTGTATGTCAAAGTGGTGAGAAGGACAACCACTATGGCTGAACACCTCTACATCTTCTGTATTAAAGGTTTGCAGTTCGGTGAAAATCGGTTCCTGACTGGGAAGCATTTAAGCTTGTTGCTTGTGCAATTAACACAGGTGTAGAAGTAAAGGCACTGTAAAAAAAGGAATAAGACTATAAGATAACCTGCATCAGTAGATAACTTGACAGGATAGAAATCTAATACATAGATAAGTGTTCAGTACCTATAATTATGATCTTCCCTGTTAAAATGTTGGTCAAGTTGATTTCAAACCAGGGAATCATGATGTTATGGTCATCTTGATGATCACATGAGAACATGAACATTGAACAGCAAGTCCCAAAAAGCTGCAGGATGTACATGAAAAATCGAGTGCCTTGTCAATGAGAACGCATCAATTAGAACAAACAGTTGACATTATAAAATGATGAATCAGATTCATTTCAATTAAGCTATTGAACTTTGGTATGAAATGAAGTAACCCAGATTGAGGCCACCAAAATAAGGAACAATAAACCAAGCACGTAAAGAATGTTTTTTCCTCTCAAGTGTGTACAGAGGGAACTGTTAGGTCAATAGTCCCAGCAATTAGACCCCTCCTCATCATATCATCATAAAGTGCCTGAGCTTCATTGATGTCTCCTAACTCAAAATATTTTCTCAATAGACTTAAACAGAGAACTTGATCAGGAATAATGCCCTTCCCAAGCATCTCATCTAGCATTGACTTTGCCTGTTGTACTTGACCACAATGAGAAAAACCCCAAATCAATGAAGTATAAGCATACAGGTCCAGCTCCATACCCATTTCAATCATTCTGTTTCTCAAACTCAAAGCTTCTTCAGGATTTCCATGCTTCAAGTTCCCATCAATCAAAGCAGTGTAAACAAACTTATCTGGACTGATTCCCTTATCCAGCATCTCATTGAACAGCTTCTTGGCAGCTTCAACACAATCATTTTTATAAAGGCCATCAATCAAAGCAGTATAAATCATAATATTAGGTTGCAAACCAGCGCTATTCATGTGGCCAAAGTAACTAACAGCCTGCTCCACTAATCCATGTTTGCATAAACCATCTATTAGTACACCATATGTTACAACTGTTGTCTCAATACCCAATTCCTGCATCTCATGTAATAGATGAATAGCATCTGTGGTTTTGCCAACTTTAAAATATGCATACATAAGGGTTGTGTATATATAACTATTTGCAGTCAGACCACGATCCCTCATCTCATGTATTACAGCCTCAAATTCTTCTATTTTATTTTGGCTAGAAAGGCCCCATATTTTGGTTCCATACACCAAAAGATCTGGTTTGAAGTTCTTCTTGTTCATCTCCTCTAAAATATCCATGGCATTTTCTATCATATTAGCCTTGATATATCCATGAACAAGGGAAGCATAAATTTGCTGATTAAGAATCACTCCAGCTTTCAACAATGCGTGAAATAAATCTTCGGCTTCTTTCATTCTTCCATCTTCACAAAGGCCATCCAGTAATGCAGTGTAGGTGACAATATTTAAGCTAAGTCCAGCCTGCAACATCTCACTTGCCAGTTTAAATGCTTCATTTAGATCACCTATTTTACAATTTGCATCGATTAGAGATGTATATGTAAATTCATTGGGTTGAATACCAACACGTATCATGTCAACAAAAAATTTAATTGCTTCCAGCATCATGCCTGCCTTGCAAAATGCATCAATTAGTGTACTATAGGTTACAACATTTGGTTCCAACCCTCTTTGCTTCATCTCACGTAGATACTGAAAAGCTTGAGGAATTCTTTCAAATTTACAGAAGCAATTAATTAAAGAATTGTATGTTATCACATCTGGTACACATCCTACATTTTTCATTTCCTCAAATACATCAATTGCTCTGGTCAATAACCCTATCTTTCCATACCCATCAATGAGAGAATTATAAGTGACTACATCCGGTTTAAGATCCATACGTTTCATTTGTTCAAACAAACTCCTAGCAGTTTCTAAGTCCCCTTCATCGACCAAACAGGCTATCACTATATTATACGTGAAAACTGAGGGTAAAAGACCAGCCCCAACCATGTCCTTGAAAAAACTTAATGACAATTTCCCTTTGCCAGACTTTGAAAACCTGTGAAGAAGCTCATTACAGGACCTCACTTTTGGCAGAACCCCGAACATGTTCATCTTCCAAAAGCATTTCCTAGCCTCCTCAAGCATCCCCAACTCCACTAGAACACTAAATAAAGCATCAAACACTCCGAACCGGGGCTGACAAACATTCCTGGTCGACCACAACATATCAAAGAAATCACAACCCGGAAATTCCCTCCCCAACAAAATGCACTCCTTAATTATACTTTTGCCATCAAGATAAAACATCCCATAAAACAAAATGTGAGCCAAAACGCAATAAGACTCCGTGGCGTGGCGAAACCCGGCACGAGCCCCTGCCCACTTGAAAAATTTCAAGGCTGATTTTGGGTCCCCTTTCAGTTTCACCAAAATCTTAGACACCCAAATTGGTGCCAATGCGGAATCAAACATGTGGGGATTGTCTTGTCCCAAGAAACTATGCATTTTTTCGGAAACAATCTCATCAAAAGAAGGTTTTGAAACAAAAGGGTATCTGATAACACACAGAAAGCTAGTGAACCAAATCATGGGGCGTGAAAAAATAGAATTTTGAGAGGGTGAGGAGGAAACGGTGAAAAGAAGGGGGAAAGGGTTTTGAAGATGTGAGGAACAAAAGGAGCTTACTCGGGGTGAGGCCCTGCCACCAATGTTGCGCAGTGAAGGCAACATGTTTGGTTAAAACAGCTTCAATTGGACTTTGATTCTTCATATTGGGGATTGGTGTTGACGGAGCATGAAGTGTTCATTGCTTGGGCTGGTGGAACAAGAAGTGGTGAAGGAATGTTACTAGGGTTTATGAAAATACGAAAAATGCCATTCTGCTCATGCCCTGCGTTCAATTTCATAGTATTTTTTTCTTTTCTTTCTGGTAAAAAAATTATTAAATTAGTGTAAAAAAATTATTTACCAATTTGGATCATTTTTGTCACAGGACAAACTATTTATAGTTTTAGTATTTTGTTTTAAATATATTTCTTTACAGCAATTAAAGAAACATATTTTAAAGAAAATCAGTATACGAGTTACATAACATTTTTAATATATTTCATTTTTTATATTTTTTATGAGTATAAAATTTGTTCATCTTAGTTATTTTAAATTTTAAAAAAATAATATAAAAATTATCTTCTCTTAAAATATGAATAAATAAAAATATTTTACTTAAAATAATATAGAATTTGAATTTATTTTATTACAGCATCATATTTATAAAATTAGCAAAAAAAAATTATTAATATGATTTATTAATTTTTTATAATTTATCTAATAAATAGTTATTTTATATCATTCATATTTTGTTAAATTAAAACCATTTGATAAAGTAAAATTTTTGTTAAAATACATTATCATAATAATCAATATGACCAAAAAAATTCTTCAACTAATTTATATAAATTTTTTTAATTAAACCACTAATTTTAGTATTATATTTCACACTCTTATGGTTATCATATCAATCTTAAGATTACATTGTACATTTTTATCAACGATAAGAACTATTACATTGGAGGAGGAAGCAACCATTATACCAAATAAGAAGTTTTAAGTCTATAAATGATTAAATCATTCATTAACACGAAGTTTTATTTCAAACAAAAAAAAATAGATATATTAGACAAAGAGTTAAAGGTGTTTGCAATAGCTCCCAAATTTTGTTCATGTCAAACCTTTCACAAGGTTGTAAAAATGAGCTTTTTGGAAGATTAATAAAATGAATGGCCTATATAATAGGATCTTTATATGTTAGAAAATCAAGAAAAATAAAGATTTACTCACTTCCTAAATTTGCAGTGAAAGAGTATAGTAGTTAATATAGTATGATATGTCCTTAACATGACTTCGAAAACTAAAACACATATGGGATTAAACAATATGTGGTTAGAATATGAGATCCTTTGGAGGAATGATATTATGAAAGATAAGTCAAAGAAAAAATTTGATTTTCTATAAGATTAATAACCTTTAAAGTTAATTCCACTTCTTATCCTAAATGATAGAAGTGGAATGTTAAGATTGAACTAGTTAGAGATAACTCATCTTGATTTAGTATATATATCCTTCAAATGATGGTCCCAAATTAAAGAGCCAATTAGGTATTCATTTAAAAAAAATTTAAAACTGAGTTGATTTTGAACGTTCATAAGTAAAATAGTGTATACCTAAAGCAACCTGAAAGATAAATTATCTCAAACATCTTAACGAACAATTGAGAAACATAAATATAGACATAAAGAACTAACCCAACAAAAATTTGGGATTCAAACCAATTATTAAACTAAAAGTAGTTGTGACTATTACCAACCTTAACAATGAGACAATTCTTAAGGTAACAATAGATAATTACAAAAAATTTTGAAAATGAGATCATATCTCTTTTTACTTTAAAAAATAATATTATATCGGTAACGATAATTTCAACTCATAATTTATCCTTATAATGAACAAACTGTCAACTTATATTTATAAAAATAGAACATGCATAAACTTATAATTTATTACATACATTTTTGGTAACTTATATTTATAAAAATAGAACATGCATAAACTTATAATTTATTACATACATTTTTGGTAAATTAACATATGTATAATAATTATAAGAATCATTTTAAAATTTAATTTAATATTATTGTTATATTAATTGAGATAATTTAAATTAAGAAATGAATTTTTTAAAATTTAATATTTCTAATTCATGATAAATAGAAGATTATTTATATATTAATTTACACTTTGAGAGTAAAAATGTTTCAAATAACTATAAGTTATTATACAATGAAAACATATAAGACATTTAAGTAGCATTTAGTTTTTTAAAAAATATTTTTTATTTATTAAAATGTTATATTATTTTTATTTTTATTTTATTTTTTAAAGTTTTATGTTAAAAACAGTGAAAAAAAATTATTTTCATTATTTTTTGTATAAATTTTAAAATTTAAAAATAAAAAATAATATTATATTTTTATAAATAAAAATAAAAATATGTTTACAAAATAAATAATTCCTAATATTTTTTAACAATTTATATATAACATTAAATTATGAAATATTTAACTCAAATTAAGATCAATAAAAATATCATATAAAAATAGTGAGCATTTTTCCATTATAACTAAAGAACTACATTTTTCAATTATAGTAAAAAAGTACATATCTTGCCATTTAGTAGCATCCCAACCTTATGTTTACATTTTGGATGTTATTAAAATTTTCTCTTACACTAAATAAGTATGTATAAAAATATTTAAAAAGTCCTTGATCAATTAATGTAATAGGATGCAACTTTATAACCATGGTCAAATGTTTCTCCAAAGTCAATTGACATAAATTCAAACAAATAGTTTTAAAAATAATTTTTATTTTTATTTTTTTTCAATTTAATCAAATAAACGTTAATTAAATTCTTATTTTTTATTAAAATAAGTATCCAAAATTTGAATTAATTTATATTTAGATAATTAAACATCACTTAAAATTTTTAAATTAATTTTAAAGAATCAAAATCACAAAACCTATAGAAAATTCCTTATTATTATTTGGTTTGAATTTAATCAATCAAATATCAATTAAACTTATAATTTTTTATTGGAATAAATATCTAAAATTTAAATTGATATATGTTTAAATAATTAAGTATTACCTGAAGTTTTCAAACTAATTCTAAAAAATCGAAATTACTAAAACTTATAGGAAAGTCCTATAATCCTTTTTAATTTTTGCATTAAAGAAACCTTAATTTTAAAATTGTAGCATGTAAGGTGAAATTAAATTAAATATCCAATTTCATAATTACAAATAGCAAAATAATTATTTAAAAATAAAGAAAAGAATTATAATAGAATTCAAATTTAAAAGCAAAGCTCAAATGTTTTACTTAAAGAATTAAAACTAATAAGTCAAACAAAGAAATTAGTTTTTAATAAAAAATTTTACAAAAGAAAAAAAAAATATAATTTAGAACTAAAATCTTTATCGAGAATTTGAGATATTTCCAAGATCTTCCTCTTATAAAGACTTAAGTTTGCATATACAAATTCAAAATTTAAATTTAAAACTTTATATTAAGATGAAAACTAAAATAAACATCTTCAATAATAATAAAGAGTCTTTAAAAATTGATTTTCTAGTTTCCTTTAAGTTTACAATTAAATTTTTTATTTATTTATTTATTTAAATTTAAATTATGCAAGAAACATGAATCTTTATCTATTTGTGAATTTTTCTAAGCATGTTTAATGCCAAATTAAGATTTTCTTATAAATAAAAGTTGTAGAAATTTTTGTTTTTAAATTTTAGAAATTGATCTACCTAAAAATCATGTTTATATCCCTATATATGTTTATTTGACTAAGACATATTTAGGCTAGTTAGACAGAAATTTTAAGTCATGCTTTGACCCAATTAACACCCTAATCCATTTTGGCAAAGTTATATAGGCATATATAAATTGTTAGGATTATATCTCATCTTTCAAATGTCTTTATAACCATTTTAATCACAATCATATAACTCAAAATATGAGGTGCACGATGAACAAATGTTAGGAGACATGAAAATTTTAAAATTAACCAATTTTTTTTTATTTAAGTTCAATTAAGCTTAATAATTTAAAAATCACTCAACTGGTAAAAGTATACATAATTCAAACCCAATTAGTTTCAATATAAAATAAAAATAAATGTACAAAAAATCATTCATCAAAATTAATCTGCTTAATGTTAGTTGGGTATATTGAGTGTTTTCTATCTTAGTTTTATTTCCTTTATTTCATAGTTAATCCCACCAACCCTTGTTTTTTACACAAGGAACAAATAAACTATATAGGATACAATAAACGAAGAAGGGAGTATAAAATAGTTAAAAAATGTTAGCAAGTTCCTTCCTTTATTTTTGTATGCTTAAATTCATTAGTCTTTGTCTTACCTTACTTTATATTGAGACCTACAATAATGACAAAACCATTTTTACTTATTTAGGGGTTGAGAAAATTTTCATGGTAATTTATTACTAGATATAATGATTAATATTTATTTTTTTATTCTTATATATTATATATATGTATTATAAGAAGTTATCTTCCTTATTCTTTAATTGTTACTAAATGGATAGGGTAATGGGTCTTCAAATTAAGAGATTATTTGAGACATTTTCTAATTAGGAAATATCATGTTTTCCTTCTTATAATGGCTATTTGTTTCTTATTTTTAGGGACTCAATTACATAATGTTTTATTTCTTTGTATTCATATTTAAAAGTGAGACTATGAACGTACAAATGCTTTAATCCTCTCTTGAATCTACAATTACTAACAAGAAACTATGAATCTTACTCAATTACATAACTTTCTATACTTGTGTAATTTTTTATAAAATTATATTTGAACTTTTTTTTTTCAACTATGAATCAATATTAATAATATACAATTATGCAAATTATTAGTCCTTCCATAACAATAAACTCTACCGAACTTTTTCATATCAAACAATGATTGAAATGTTTAAGATTCAGTTGAGTTTTCAATTGAATCTTGAAGTATGACCTACTTAAAACAACAATCAATGCAAGGATACAATCAATTATGAAAAATAGATTGTAACATATACAATGAACTTATAATAGGAGCTTGTATTTTCTCATCAATTCTTTTTTTTTTGACTTTTACGAATCTTAATGAACATTTCAATTTGGATGATTTCTTCTTTATGCTTATTATTTTCATGTTACATTAATTATAAACTGACATTAAAAAAGATAACTTATTAGGAGAGTTATTTGTTTAATATATATAAAATAATACATTGATAATAACATGTATAAGCATACTATGAACCAATTGTGCACGAATTTTAGTAATTTTTTTTTTCCATATGATGCACATATTTTTGCTTAGTCCTATTCATAACATTATTTTTTATAAGTTTTACATTATTGATAAATAACAAGTTAGATATTAAAGTATGAATTATAAAACCAAAGTTTCAAATTATAATCTTACTTAAATAGTACTATTTTTCTAATAAGTCATTAGTGGTTTGAAATAAGCTTCATATGTGGTAATGGATTGTTTTAACCTTTCCCTTATGTTATACTTCAAAAAATATTTTTTTTCTTAATATTATACTTGTGATATCTTCAAACATCATTTAAGTGAAAAAATATTCATTTTCTTCATTCTTCAAGAATAATGTATTTTCTTTTCATTATCACTTTCATCTCCTAACTCTTTTTCTTCACCAACTTCTTCATTTTATTTAAGAAATTCATCAATTAATGTACATCCACATATTTGAATAATTTTTTTCTTCTTCTTGTGATTTTCTTCCATTGTGCTAGACCTACCATCTTCAAGTTCTACCCCTTTTATTATGTAGATCTTGTCATGAGATTTCATCTTCAACCATTATCCTTGAATTTTCATTTATACCCAATTTTCTTTTTATATGTTGTTGCATCTTTGGATCTTGGTTTATACTATACCTTAGGTTGGGGCATTCCTTTGCAAGATCACATTTACTTGGTTTTGAATACAAGCTTTAGGTGGAGTAATTCCTTTTGTTTGACTATTTTCTTGGTTTAGAGTAAAATATTTATGTTTAGTTATTCCCTTTATTTAACCATTTGGTTATTTTTAAATAGGAATATTAGCATGAATCATTCCTTTTGCTTGGTCACTTGCTTGAGGAGTAGGAGTACTAGATTGAGTCATCTCTTTTGTTTAACCAATGCAAAATTGACTAATTAAGGTCCCATTTTGGATGGTTGTAAGTTTTTAGTTTTTTTGTTTCCAAATCCATTTTGAAAATAAAACTAAAAATGGTTTTAAAATGGTTTTTAACATATTTTTAAAATAGTTTTGACTCAAATTTTAAAATAATAAAAAAAAGATTTATTAAATGCTGTTTTTAATTTTAAAATACTTTTATTCTTAAATCTATCCCAACCCACCATCACCTAACGATAATAATAATATATTTTATTATTTAAAAAGAATTTAATTTTTTATTTATCTAATTCTTACATAATAAAAATAAAATAAAAAAATATTATTTATATATAAATTAGATTAAATTTATAATATTATAATATAATTTTATATTATAATATTATAATAATATATAAAAAAATTTATCTTAAATATTTATAATAAAATAATATGTGAAAAATAAAAATTTGTATAATTATATAATATTTTATATTTAACCACCATATCACTCTTATTATCTCGTTAACACTATTTTTATTTTTATCATTACCAATATCATCATTATCATAATAAAAATAATAATAATAATTTTAAATTTATTTTTTTTATTTTAAAATAATTTAATTATTAATTATTTTTTATAAGTTCACAAATAAATAATATTATTTGATATATATAAATTATATTTAATTATAATATAATTTAATATTATATAATATATATTATTTTATATAAAATAAATATTAAATAATATAAAAATATTATAAGAATAATATATAAAATAATTTTTTATATATATTAATTATCAAATAATATATAAAATATAAACTATATAATCGTATAATATTATTTATATTATAACCATCGTTATTATAATAATAATAATAACAATAATAACTTATTTATTATTTTAAAAAATTTAATTTTTTAATTATCTAATTTTTATATATTAAAAATATAATATTGTATAGATAAATTATATTAAATTTATAATTTTATATTATATAACCTTTTAAAATATAATATTATATTATATATATTTTTTATGTGAAATAAATATTAAATAATATAAAAATTTTATAACAACAACGTATATAAAATTTTATATCTTGAATATTAATAATAAAATAATATATATAAAATATAAATTTATAAATATTATTTTTATTTTCATAATTATCACTATTACTATAATTATCATAATTATAATAATAATAATAATTAATTTATTATTTTTAAAAATTAAAATTTATATTATTTTGATATAATTTAAATTTTTGAATTAATATTTTTATAAATATATTTTTTTAAAATTCATAATAAAGTAATTTTATTTATTTATTAATATTTTAAAAAAATTTAAAATTAGTTTTAATTTTAAAAATTTTAAAAATAAAAACTAAACATTATCCCAAACAGAATTTAAAATTGTTGATCACTTTCTTTTATTTATTTAATCATTTTTATTGATTTTAAAACATTTCAACAATTTTGCATTCATCTTACTTTAAGTATATAAAAATTAAAAATACTCTTTTTATTTATATTGTTAACTTTCATTTTTTTAAAATCTATTTTATTTTTTATTTTTTAAAATGTAAAACAAATTAAATAAATAATATAAAATCATTTACCTAATATGCTTACACATTACAGTTCTACAAACTTAAAAATCATACAAACTAAAGTGCTCACAAATTTTACAAGAGTTATAAATATATAAATTTAATGTCATTCAATATATTTTATTTATTTATTATATAAAAACGAGAATTATTAAAATTAATGATTAAATAAAAAATAAAATTAAGATAGAAAATACTCAATATATCCAACTAAAATTTAGAACTTAAATTTATGACTTTAACTATTTTTTATCTTAAATATTTACTACGGTTATGAAATTGTCATCTGTTTCTTAATTTGATCATATTTTTTGAATATAAATATGTCTAGCATGCTTCAAAATAAAATATATTATGTTATATAATCGTTTATAATTATGAGTTAAAGATTAGTTATAAATTATGTAGATTATAGTGTAATTAAATAATTTATAATTTATAATTTATAATAGGTGAAAACTGGGAATAAAGTTTTATAAAGGTTAGAATTTTTTTTCATCAAGCAAGTTATAGTTCCTTTTTAATTTTTTAAATTTTATTCTCTTAATTTCTTTTATAAGTGACTTTTTCTTAGGAGAGAAAATAATAATATAGTAACATTTTTACAATTAAGGTAAAATAAATTGTGTTAAAATTAACTTTATTATGATTTAAATGTGATTCGACTTTCAAATTTTAAACTTTAAATAGTTTTGTTCAGAATATTTTTTAATTTTGATTTTAAAATTTTTAAAAATTTAATTTAATTTTACTTTCAAGTTTTATTTTTTTTTAAAATATTATAAAAGCGAATCAATTTATTTTTCAATTTTTTATAAATTATAAAAAAGATAAATAAAAAATTTAAAATATATTAAAATAATAAAAATATTTTAAAAATTAATAAAAATAAAATTATTATTATAAAAGTAGTAGAAATTTGGTGATGTAGTTTAACAGATAACCACCGATTATAAAATTAAAATTAAAAATAATTTTTAAAAATTAAATAAATTAAATTAAAATTATTTTAAATATATATAAAAAAACACCTTTTAGCTCCCAAGAAAGCTTGGTTTTAAGATTTAATTTGACTTGAAAATCTATTTAAAAATATACTTGATAAGGCCTTAAAATAGACGCTCCCTCGTGTTTCGAGCGTCACCGAGAAGTTGTTTTTGCCGTTTCACATTAAACTACAAATTTATTGTTGGATGCTTCCAAAATCTTAACAGTGTTCCTTCTATTCTTTAAATCGCAAGTTCAAATGTTGCTCCAATAGGAATGCAGTACTGGGTAACACCTCCTCTCGAATCTCCTTGCATCATTGTCCTTATTATGCTTAATGTTGGAAATGCAGCATATAATTTTGTAGTTATGCTTAATGTTTCTTCATTTTAGCAAATTAGTCTACTGCATTTTTAGAATTTTTTTTAAAACATTTAAATGAACCGTTGAAAGGAATTAATTACTTTCTGTTCTTTTGTGTTTTGTAGAATGTTTATAATCATCTTCTTTTTGTGCACGCGTTTGTCTATATGATCATCTCTGTTTTGCCCAAACTTCACAAATTCATAGTATATTTCATATAATCAGGATATGATGGATTTCACTTTTGAAGCTTATCTATATAATATATTAAAAAATTTCCACTAACATGCTATATAGCATATTCTCTTAACTAAAATTTTTATGTATAATTTTTTTCTAATTTTTTTTATAGTTTATTTTAATGATCTTTTTACTAATTTTGTATTTATATAAATCTTAATTTTCATTCCAACCTTTTAAATTATCTTTGACATTTTTATAATTTTTTTAAAAGTATAAAAAATACAAGAAGTTATTATAAAGTAAACTTTTTAAATAAATATATATATTAAATAAAAAAAATATTAGTATGCTTATTTACTTTTTTACTTAGATATTTTCCTTATAAATCTAAATACAAATAAATTTTATTTTAATTTTGTGTATTTAATAGATAAAACAAACCAACTCTATGAATAAACTATTTATATTATTATAAGTGGGAAAATATTAGATAATTTAATTTTATAATTTTTTAATAATAATAATAATAATTAGTTCATAAAAGAAAATTTATTATAAATATATATTTATTAAATTGAAAATTTTAAAATTTATAGAAGAAACAGCTTAAAGAAAGATATTTTACCTACAAACTCTTCGAAATTTTTTTATGAGACTAAAATTATAGAAAAAAAATAGATTGAATTTTTTTTTTAACTGAAGTTCAGTATAAAATTAGTGTATATTATGAATGAATTATTTTATAACTTTAGACAAGTTTAATTTATTTTATTAATATTTTTCTAATTATACTATAGTATGAAAAGATATACAATATATGAAAGAAAGTTTATAAATTAGTTTTTAATACTTAATTTTTTTAGTTTTTAAATATTTGTACTATATATTAATTTTGTGTTCTAATATTTATGATACCAAATCCTTCAAATATTGAAAAATATAATAAATCTTGTTTTGATTCTTTAAAATAAGAAAACTTCCATTTTAATATCATTTAAGAAATTTATTTAATATTATAATTATATAATATCTAAATTCATATTAAATATTTTTTAAATATTAAATAAATAATTTTAAAATAATTTATTATAATATAGTGTAATATAATAAAATTTAATTAATATAAGTATTTATATATTTTAAATTATTAATATTATAAAAATAAAATATATAGACCCGCATATTATACAGTATAAAATCTAGTTATTAATTAAGTCTTATAATTTTGGAATGCTACAACATAATTTTGAATTTGAGAAATAATAGTACTACACTATTTTAAATATTTTTGATAATTTTTTATTTTTAAAATTAAAAATAAATTTATAAGATAAATACTTAAATTTTGAAAAAATTTAATTTAAAAATATATTAAAAAATATAGTGTTAAGTAGTTTAGTAATTGTTTATTGCAATGAAAATTAACTACAATCTTATAATGTATTTTGGTTGACTTCTGCCTTAATATAAAATAGGTTTCAATTAATTTAAGTCAAATAAAATAAAATTATTTAATGAGGCAAAAATTTCACTATTTTTATTTTTATTTTTAAAATTTAAATTTAAAATTATTTTAAAAATAAAAGACAATAAATATTTATAAACGAGCGGTCGCTTTTATATATATATATATATATATATATATATATATATATATATATATTATTGTGTCAACCCAAAAAATTTACAAAATGTAACTCTTCTCCATAAGTCTGAAATTATTATGATATATAAATTTAACAAAGTCGAATTTACCTTATCCTAATTAATAGAAAAGGTCAAATTTCGAAAACATATTATTTTAGAGAAGATTTTATTAATTTATGTTTAAGAATACAGATTAAAAATATTTAATATATTTTATTTGAAACTTTGAATTACTTATTATTATAATAATAATTAACGATCTTAAAGCAATTATTAAGTTTTTAAAGGTGCTTTTTTTTATTATAAAACATACATAATAGTTGTCCTAAAAATATGTATTAAAGTTTTTCTTAAAAACATACTATCTATATTTAGTTTGACGTTTTAGCAATTTTATTTTATTTTGTTTTGATTGTTGTTTAAGATACTAATTAATAAAAACATTATTTTAGTTCTATCCTTAAAATTAATTAATGTATATTTAATATTTTTTATGAAACTAAAATATTAATTATACTATTTTGTCACAATCTTAAATGATAACCAAAAATAATAGGAATAATATTAAACTTTATATTTCGCAAACTATGTAATTTTACATCATGTGTTTTTTTTTAAACACTTTCTTATCCAAAATTAAATTGCACGATCTTTATTACTGTTTAATTTACGAGAAAAGTTTAGCATTCTCTTAAACCACGATTAGTTTTTAATAGGTATAAATTTAAGCTAAATATTTATTTCTAAGTAAATGTTTGATCCCCACATGCAACATTAACTTTACCAAGGTAGAAGAAATATTTTTATCTCTATAAAAAATATATGTGATAAAAACATAATTTAAATTTAACAAAAAAGAAAAGATATGCTTTTTTATAGCAAATTATATAAAAAATATTACTTTTATCGAACTTTAGGTTAATATGAAGGTCACTTTATAATTATGAACTGATGTGTTATAAATTAAACATTGATGAAGTATTACTGTGTGGTACAATCACGTGGCAACATGATTGGGGATGATTCGAAGTTAAACTCCTCACTTATCATCGTTTTGCTGATTACCAAACTTTCTAAAATTGATTTGTTTTGCATTACAAGAATAATAATTGCATGGAAGTAACAAAAGGGATTACATTATAGGAGTGGGGAAGTGGACCCCAAAAGCATCTGAATGGGAGCCAAAGCAGTACAACAGGTGACAGCCAGGTCTTTTACT
The DNA here is from genome assembly GCA_037954105.1 of Canavalia gladiata. Lineage (NCBI taxonomy): Eukaryota > Viridiplantae > Streptophyta > Magnoliopsida > Fabales > Fabaceae > Canavalia > Canavalia gladiata. The sequence goes on along the minus strand of CM075658.1, from coordinate 14,701,693 downwards.
GCATCTTCCTGTCTTCTCTCTCTCTCTCTCTCTCTCTCTCTGCTCATTCAAAGTTGAAACATAAGAGAACACTGTCACTTTTGCAACTTAAAAGCTTCCTTCAAACCAAAGAGGTACTTGCTTTGCTTAGAACAGAGAGGAACACACACTGCATCTGCCCTGCATTATGTAAAGATTGTATTTTTGCTCCAACAAGGACCCCCCCCCATTTATCAAATATGGATTATGAAAGGATCCAAAAGCCTCAGGTCTCTTCTATCTCTTTCACTCGCTTCACCTTTTCTTTTCTTTTTATTTGCAATTTTTAATCTTTCATTCTTACCAGTGTTCAACTCAGTATCATTATCAAAGTTGTTTAGTGTGCTGCAAAGTGCAAACACTTGTTTTGATCTGTTCACTTTTGGGGTTCCTTGATTTGCCTTTGGACTAATGAGAACTTGGGTTTACAGGGTGGTGGAGGATTTTCTCCAGGAAAACTAAGGAGTATGCTACTGGGTGTGGAGAAGAAGAGGAAGGAAGAGGAAGAGCTTGATTCTACTTTCACCACAAGATCTCAAAATTCAGATATGGATGAATCTGGTATGTGTGCTCTTTTATTTGATTGTTCTGGTTTCCTTGAAAAATGTAATGCTGCTTAGAAGGTTGAGAAATAGTAAATCTAAGATATTGAGTTTCTCAGAATGTAGGATTTGACTGAGGGTGGTGTCATATACATATGTTGTGTGTTTGTTAATTGTTATTATAATAGAATGGCTGGTGATTCCTTTTTGGATTTCAGTAAGGTTACTTCTACATGACAAATCTGTTGCAGGTGGTAGCAGTTCAGATCATTGTAAAGATGTAGATGTTGTGAGTGTCCTTCCCGAATATTTGGCTTCTGCTATAGCTCGTACCAGTAGCATAGAGGCTCTTGGCAGTGATCGTATTCTGAAGGCAAGTGCAGGAGCCACTTCAAGGAATAGAATCTTAGAAGACCCTTCTTCTGATTATGATAGTGGGCATGATAATATGAGCATGTCCTCATCAATGTTTGAATTTCAGAAGGCTGAGCGTGCTCCCCAGAGAGTGCCTGTTGGGCCATTCTCAAAACCAGCACCTTCTAAATGGGATGATGCACAGAAGTGGATAGCAAGTCCTACATCAAACAGGCCGAAGACAGTGCAAACACAGGGGCAAGGTGGGCATGTCGGACCGCGTAAGGTTGGTGGTCTTGGTTATGGAAGCCGGCAATCTTCAATGAAGGTTGTTGTTGAAGTTCCAGATCAACGAGAAATTGCTTTAGATGAACCAGATACCAAACAAATTGATACAAATCAAACTAAGATGGAAAGTGGAGGAGAGAAATTTGTGAGTTGGGAGGCTGATCCCTATGCAATTGCAAATTCTTGTGGTAAATGCTTGATCTTGTTTCAGAATTCTTCACCGCAGCTATTGCATAAACAAACATTTCTTTTGTTGAAAATATGTATACATTTTATTTTTCTGCTAGTTTTGTGAAAAAAATTATGGTCTTTTATTACTTCTAATGCATCAAGTTGATGCTGGACATGATTAGAATTCAGGTATATTGGTGTTGATTTAGTTGATAACTTATTTTCAGATCTGTATGGGCTTTAGTTTCATGGGGTTTTCTTAAATTATGATGTTGAGGGTCTTTAGGTTTTTCACTTGTTTATTTAGAGCTGGTTATTCAACTTGGCCCTAAATTTATGGTTTACTTGGTCCCCAAGTTTGATGAGTCCTGTATAAAAGATGTGCCAGCTATCAAAAATAGAAAATAGAAGATATTTTCTGAGAAAATCCCAGATGCTAGGTGGGTGATGCATCTCTTCTTGGAAACAGTGGGTTCCTAAGAAGAAAATGAAAAGAATTACAGCAGTAACACTCAGGTATTTGAGAGCCTGTTCTCTCCCACAAACAATTGTCCTCTTTCCCAAAAGTCCTCTTTTCCCTTTAACAAACTCCTATTTATAGTTGTATAACTGTAACAACCTTAACTACTGGGTGTCTAACGCTAGGGCTGCAGAAGCATGGTGGGATGTTAGGATCCAATTGCAAGGTATAGGATTTGAGTCCTACATTGGAAGTATGAGATTCTAATGTGGAGTTTATAAGGCCTTAAGTTCTTCAGCTCTAACAGTTAGTTTTTGTGGTGTGGTCCTGTTAAGATTCTTATCAATTGGTATCAAAATCTTTTTATCATGTTTCTCAGCTGCTAACGAGCAGCATGGATGGTGGCACATCTTATTGCAAGCTACGAGACTTGAGTTCCACATTGTATTATGAGATTCTAGTGTAAAGTTTATAAGCCCTTGCACTGTCCAACTATAATAACTAGCTTTTGTGGTGTGGTTCTCCCAAGGTTTTTATCAAAATCTTTTTCAAAACCTGGTTAGAGTTGAATGCTAATTTAGAAGGCAGCTAAGGATTTTTTTTTTATTTAATTGAGTGGTAGTAATACTCGCCTATATTTACTGTAGAACTATAAATTTTTCCATTGTGGTGTTCCAGAACCATAGGTGAGATGCCAAGGGTTTTAACCTTCTTTTATCTTATTCTGTAGTTTTATTGATTTATCAACAACTTGGATTGGATTTTTTTGATAGAAAGAATTAAACCTTCATGCCATCGACACCTTTATTATTCACTGTTGAATCTGTCCTAAACACCATCTATCCTCAGGTCCTAATCCTGCAGGTTGTCTTCATAGCAGCATACGAGCCACCTATCTAGCCCTGCAACACTTTCCATTGCCTGCCAATCCCTCTTTCACTCACCAAAACCTAATGAACCTTCAATACCTCTAATTTTGCCAAGAAAAACTTTAGTTTTTGATAATTTGAATCCTATGCCTTCCACCTTCAACTGCCCCACTTCACCAGTGGAGTACTTATATTTTGGCAATATTCTCTTATGCTGTTCTGCATTGGTTCAAGAGATAATCAGATACAATCAAAGTGGTTATACAGAATTGACTTCTTATGCTTTTCGTATGGCATTGCTATATTTCCAATCAAAGATGTAGACAAAATGGGGAGATGGAGTGTGAAATAATCCTCTTCCAAAGAGTAATGCCAACTGGCTGGATGTAGACTTATGTCCTAGCCCATGATTGCGGATACTGTGAACCAGGCAAGTTTGTACAATCAAGCTTATGAGGAAAACATTAGTTTTTGGTACATTTTCATGTGGAGGTTAAATAAGGGCTATGTGATGGTGTCTGTCTTTTAATCTTTTGCTTCTTGAATTAATTTTCCATCTACATTCATGAATGGTTAATTACAATGTTTGGTCGGTTTATACTTTTTGCATGAATCTTATTATTTTTGAAATATTTAAGATATCTCACTTTATAACTCTTAAATTTTATTGACAACTGTTATGTATGTTGGGAGAGACATGAACTTAGTTCTCCTACACCAGCATGCTTGAGAAGTCTTTCCATCTTAAAATCATATCCTAGAACTAGAAGTTGATAATACTAAAAAATCATACTAGAACTTAGTAATTATAGTATGTATGGCTGACTCTTCTATTTAATATTAGCAGTTAGTCTCAGCCAGCATAATTCATCTCTTGCCATCCAGAGTGCAACAACATTTGTTCCTCCCCCTTCAACAGCGCGGTCTGTATCAATGAGAGATATGGGTACAGAAATGACCCCTATCGCTAGCCAGGAGCCATCAAGAACAGGTACACCAGTGAGGGCGACAACACCAATGCGCAGCCCTAATTCTTCCCAGCCTTCTACTCCCACCAGAGCTGCTCCTGCATCTGCTTTAACTGATCCCCACTGTGACAATCTGAATCTTAGCTTGAATGAATTGTCTGAAAAGGAGCTACAAATGAAAACCAGGCGAGAAATAATGGTTCTAGGGACACAATTAGGTAAAATGAACATCGCTGCCTGGGCTAGCAAAGAAGAAGAGGATAAGGATGCATCCGCTTCACTGAAAACTAAAACAGAACCACCTAAGAGTGTGGTTGAAGCACGTGCAGCAGCATGGGAGGAAGCTGAGAAGGCCAAGTACATGGCCAGGTCAGCAGTTTATACTATTAATTCATATTACCAGTATCCTTTGAATCTTTGGTTTCTATCTTGTAACTTCTATTACTTTCGAGAGATGTAAATCCATTGATATGCCTCTTCCTAATAGCTTGTTGGGCACCCCATTATTCATAAATTAAATTTTTGCTATTAAAGCTTGCTGATATAAAACCATTAATGTGCCTTTACTTAATAGCATAAGATTTCAAGAGAATTGGTCCTTGTCAATTGTCTATTTTATTTTTCCTATAAATAGATAGATACATAAATATTTAGCAAAAGAATCTGGATTGACCACTCTCTTTTGATGGTCAATCCTGTAGAAAGTAATATCTCTACTACATTTCTTCTGTAAGCATCTTTTTTATAAATTTTCTAATCTGTTTGAACAAATCATCTTAAATGACTTAGTGATGAAGAATCTAAGCAGGAGAGGTGAAAAGAAAGGAAAAAGAGAGATATAGCAGAGGAAACAAATACAGTTACAAAATTGAAGTGTTTTAACACTTAAACTGCAGAACTTTAGTGCAGTGATTCTTTGATTTGTGTAGATTCCTGTGTCATCATTTATAGTGGTTCAAGATAAAAAGGATTATCATTCTTGTGAGTGTTCATGCACACTTCTAAAAGATTGTCATTCTCACCTTAGTCCTCTTAACCTTGTTTCATTCTCCTAACAATTTTTCTTTAGTTTGAAAGTGACTGCAATGATGTATCTATCACTCAATAAGCAAAACCAAGGAAACAAAAAATAAATGGCACCAGAAAAATTTGGAAGCCGTCCTTATGGATTTTTTTTAAGCGCTTAATTAGGATATTTAATATTGATTTATGGATGTGTTTCATATTAGTGGCAAGATGAATAAGATTTCTCTATATTTTATGAGCATTAAAACCATTACATAAACACATAGGATATACTTTGTTTTGCTGCATTCCAAATTTTCTCTGAAGCAGGAATATGGTTAATGGTACAGGTTTAGGCGTGAGGAAATGAAAATTCAGGCATGGGAAAATCATCAAAAAGCAAAAACGGAAGCGAAGATGAGAAAAATTGAGGTATACTCTATCTGTTATTAGTAATTTTGACCCTTTGGACTTTTACCTCTAATCCTGATATGGAAGAATGTATGAGTTAGCATAACAATGGCAACATCTGACCTGAAAATAAAAGACAACGTCTAAGCCCGGTTCAGATGATTTTTAGTTTTTAGTTTTAAAAATTTTAAAAACTAAAATCAATTTTTGTTTTCAGTTACTAATTTTTAGTTTTTAAAAATTGTTGTAAAAATAAATTAAATCACTATATTATATTATTTTATTATAAATTAAAAAATACATAAATAAGATATTAATTCAAAAAATTAAATTATATCAAAATAATATAAATTTTAAAAATTTTAAATTAAATATTATTATTATCATGATGGTAATAATTATAAGGTGGTAGTAATAGTGATAACGATAAAAATAATAATAATATTTTTAAATTTGTATTTTACATACTATTTGATTATTAATATTTAAGATAAAATTTTATGTATGTTATTATTATAATATTTATTTTACATGAAAATAATATATATTATAATATTATATTATAAGTAGCTATATATATAAAATTATAAATTTAATATAATTTATATATAAATTAATACTATTTATTTTGAATATATAAAAGATAGATAAATAAAAAATTAAAATTTTTAAAATAATAACAAACAAATTATTATTATTATAATTATAATGGTGATGATAATTGTGATGATGATAGTTATAATATAAATAATCTATATAATTATACAATTTTAAATTTTATATATTATTTGATAATTAATATATAATTTTTTTATATATTATTATTATTATTATATTTTTTATATTATTTAATATTTATTTTATATAAAATAAAAAAATTTATATAATATAAAATTATATTATAATATTATAAATTAAATATAATTTTTATATATCAAATAATATTATTTATTTATAAATATATAAAAAATAATTAAATTTTTTTTTGAAATATTAAAAATAAACAATTTTAAAAGTAAAATTTATTATAATTCTTATTATGATAATGGTTATACTGATAGTGGTAAAAATAAAAATAATGTTCATAAGATAATAATATTGGTATAGTGGTTATAATATAAAAAATATTATATAGTTATACAAATTTTTATTTTACATATTATTATAATATTTTATATTATTCAATATTTATTTTATATAAAAATAATATATATTATAATATTATAAATAATTATTTAATATAAACTTATATTAAAATATTATAAATTTAATATAATTTATATATAAATAGTATTATTTATTTTATTTTTATTATGTAAAAATTAAATAAATAAAATATTAAATTTTTTTAAATAATAAAATATATTATTATTATTATTATTGGGTGATAGTGAGTTTGACTAGATTTAAGAATAAAAATATTTTAAAATTAAAAATAATATTTAATAAACCTTTTTTTTATTATAAGATTTAAGTCAAAACTGTTTTAAAAATATATTAAAAACCATTTTAAAACTATTATGGTTAAATAAATTTTGTTTTTAAAATTAATTTAAAAATCAAAAATTAAAGATTATATTTTAATAAGTGTCTTACCATAATTTATAAATTCATGATTGAGTTAGTTGCGTCTAACAGGTGTAGCAGGAATGTATCTGTTTTACTATCCAATTTCATGTATACTTTGAACTTATCTTGGAAGGAACAATTGATCTTCCATTTACTCTTCTGCGAGTAAAGCACTGAAGAGGACAGTTTACTGAAACATGTCAAGAATGCAAAAGTAAATAATTTATAGGATAGGGTTATCATCAATATTTCAAGCTCTATTTTGTATTTATCTACCTTTTCGTATCATTCAACTATTCACTCACTGTTATGCAGTGACTTATAAAGTCTGAGTTTCAAAGATGAGATAATTGTGATTCTTGATAGTGTATAGTAGTAGAATGGTGAAGAAACTACCTGTCTGATATTGTATTGCTTCTGAGACGAAGCTAGAATGTATATTTTATGATAAGGAATTTGTGGGAATATTGTTTCAAAGATTGGGACTTTACGCCTTTTGCTGGTAATCAAGAGAGATGTTAACCATTGGAGACACTAGAGTGGCTTCAAAGTAGATTCTCTTAATGAATTCATCACTTTAATTATTTTCCTAGATAAAAGGTCATGGACGTTGGTACTAAATTGTGATATGTAAAATTGCCTAATTTATTTCTAAATTGGTATACTGTTGTTGAGGCCTTTAATAAACAATTTTACTTGCATGTATGATGCATGCTCCGATGTTGTGGCCTTTAGCAGTGTTGTGCATGATAGAACATCCTATTCATAATGAGTTAATAAACGAAGTAATCTAAATAACACTTAGTATTAACTTTGGTTAGTTACCCGAAAATATAATACTAATAATGTGCTTTGGTTGGTTGCAGGTAGAAGTTGAAAGAATACGGAGTAAGGCACATGATAAGCTAATGAATAAATTAGCAGCTGCAAGGCACAAGGCTGAGGAAAAGCGAGCAGCAGCAGAAGCCAATAGAAATCATCAAGCTGCAAAAACTGAAGAGCAAGCTGAATATATACGAAGAACTGGTCATGTCCCTTCCTCATATTTATCATTTTCTTGTTGCAATTGGTGCAGTTAAAAGAAAGGAAAGCCTCGTCAATGATCCTTTTTTCTTTTGTTCTATGGGTATGCAATGCCTTTTGCTGCTTACACCCCTGTTGCATTTCCCTCATGATGTAAAATGTTACGTTGTTCTGTAGAATAATTGCAATTTGGAAGAGCTGTGTTCATTTCTCCACCGTTTATTTTCTGATTTTCTTTTGGGGTTGATAATTATTCCTGTAAATAACTCGTATTAAATGTTATTGCGTGGCTCCCACTCTCAGAACTGAGGACACACGCTTCCAAATAGAATGAAGTTGGACATTTGCCTCGTACTAGTATACCCGTGACTTGAATTTCTCAAGTGATTAATTAATGTGCTGTGGGTTTTCCGCTATACATTATTTACTTAATTTTGAGTAAAAACTAAATTTGTTTTACTGGAATTTTTTTATATGAATAGACATTTTTCATTTTCCCACACTGTTATATTAAGAAATGAATTTAGGAGGATCGAACCAGTAACCGAGTTTTATATTTTTTTAGGATTTAGAAAGGCCAGCAATTCAATCTTTATTATTAGTTTAAATTCAATATTCATTTAAAATTGAAGCTCATTCAATAAAGGGAAATATTTACATAATTTCATGAATCAAGAAATTTCAGTTAATAATAACAGTATTTTGTGAGTTTTTTTATTTAGAATTTATTTAAAAGACAAAACTTAGGTGTAATATTTAAAATGCCTTGTTCAATTATTAAAATTAAAATTTTATTTTAATAATTAATATCAATTTTTACTTTACAGGTTAATGAAATAATTTTTTAAATTTGATTGACAAAAAATGTCAAAAAAATCTAAACTATTATATTTAAAATAATTTAATTGTGAAGAATATCATTGGGATGTACCCCTTCCTCACCCCACCCAAAAAAAAAAAGCTTCCAACAAATATATTTAGTAAGAAAAGATTCCATCACAACTGTTTTCTTCTCAAGACAAATTAATCAAGTTGAGTCTTCAAAAAATGTTTGAGGTTCACATATTCTCTTTTAAGGTTTGAAGATGAAATTATTTGCCGATCTAAAATGATGGTGAGGGAACGAGGAAGATTCTCTCCATTAAATGGAGAGTTTCATCTTAAAGAGAGATAAAGATATAAAGAATATGTGTAAAACTTATTATGTATATAAGTAAAAAAATATAAAAAAATAGAAACAAATAAAATAGAAAAATAGAAATAGAAAATAAAAATGGAAAGAATTTTATCTTTAGTGAAGATGAGAGACAGTTATAAAGATATTTCAATACTCAAATTAATGTATAAGTCAACATAGCTATAATATTTGAAAATTTTAACGCCTCCATTTATAATCATTTTGTAGTACTTAGTTATAAATAAGTCACAACTATGTTACTTAAGCGCATCCATCCATAAAGTAATCTTACCAAACATAGATATGCCTTTAATAAATGAATATTTTAAAATCCTCCTAATTGCGCCTTTAATAGATGAATATTCTGAAATCCTCCTATTTGCATGGTGTGAACAGATATATGGGATTCTTTAGTGTTTTTTTTTTGTCATGAGGGATTCTTTAGTTGTTCAGTTTCTTTTTCTGCAGCTTTAGCTTGGCGTATGGAGTTTTGAGCAAGACATACCTCAATTGATTAGATGGTCCTTTTTAGGGAGTTGCTTTTTACAATTTTTTTTCTATTCGAATTTTATAATATTTTTATATTTTATTTTTAAAATTATCTTTCGTAAATATATAAAATATGCTTTTAAAATTTGAATTTTAAAAATATATTTTTATAAATTTATTAACAAATCCATTCATTACTTACTTACATTTTGCAAATTCGTTCTCCAAAATTTTCAAAAACTTACTTGAAGAACGTAAATAAGTGAGGATGATTTTTTTAGTAAACTCTATTTTTATACTTTTACAATTTTAATTTTAAAAATATATTTTTATACTTTAGAATTTATTTCTTAAAAGTATAAAAATATATTTTTAAAAATTATATTTCAAAAGTATAAAAAATACACTTTTAAAATTTAAAATTCTAAAAATATATTTTATATAAAATAATAATTCCTGAATTTAAATTTAAAAATATAAAAAATATACTTTTAAAAATTAAATTTGAAAATATAAAAATAGATTTTCAAAATCTAACTTTTGAAAATATATTTTAGAGTAAACTGCCACTTTAATCTCTGAGATTGTTATCGAGTTTCATATTAGTCCCTGAGATAATTAAATTAACTATTTCGTCCCTGACTTTTTAAACCGTGATTGACGTTAGTCCCTGAGGTCAACTGCAACTGACGATTTGCTGATGTGTAACGTTAGTTGACATTAAGTGACAACGTGGCCAGCCAGGTGGACATCCAAACACTGTCGTTTTATGTGACGTTAAGAAGTTCACACCATTTTCGTATGAAATGGTATGAGATTTGGGATTTTAGAGAGGACCCTAAACCCCTATTTGAAACCCTAATTTTTGCAATTGATTTGTAATCTATAAATTGAAGCTTCAGCCACTCAATTGATTCATTGTGAATGTCAGGGGTGAATGATAGAAGGTGCATACGAAATATGGAATCAAGAATGTCACATACAACAGAACACACAAATGAAGTTCTGAAATGTCACTGTAGATTGCGATGTGTGATAAGGGTATCAGGTTCTGAAAAGAATCCTGGAAAATTGTACTATGGTTACCCAAAAATAAAGGTAAGTGGGTTTCATTTCCCACGTTGGTGTTAATATGCTTAAAAGAGTTTATTTAACACTTGAATGATATATGTAGGTGAATGAGCGTTGTGGATTTTTCATGTGGTTTAATGGTACTGTTGGTGTTGACAATGAAACTGTATCAGTGAAGAATGCTGAAGCTGAAGGTGAAGTGATGAAAGATGGATGAAGAACATGTCAAGGAAGCTGAATGACTTAGATTGTGAAGTTAAAAGACTAAATGTTATAGTTAATGTAGGGGTGGGGTTTTGTTTTTTTTTTTTGTTGCATTTTTTATGGGTTTCGTTTTGAAGAACTAGGTTGGGATGAATGGGGGAGTTGATTAAATGTAATAATAACTCTGTTTACATATTTGAAGCATAAATGAACAATGAGATTATTGGCTTTGTTGAATATAGTTGTTTATGTTTGATGGTTTATGCAAATTTTATCAGCAAATTTGAATGTTATCAGGTTATAGTTGAATGACTAAGGTAGCAGGGTTTAGGTGAATGAGTAATGTTACCAACAGAAACAACATTGATGACATTCATGCTTGTAAAAGCAAACAATTCCAGTTTGTATATGGGCAATGTGGATGGCAACTATAATCATATGAAGCCCTTCACTCCTTTATATTCTCTGCAATCCAAACCACCTTCATTTATGACATTCGATTTGGGCTCTTAATCTGTTGTTACATCATTACCAAGCTGTAAAACTCTGTAATTTGTCCACGTTCGTTTTTTATTATGATTTTACATTCAAATTATGATATTGTAACCAAATAAAATGCATAAAAATGAATTCCCAGTGCAGAATAATAGTTCTGCAAAGTTTGTGGGCGCCTGACATGGTGACATTGGACTAACTACATCTGATTTTCCCATCATAAACCTGCTACAAGAAATGCTTCTTGGTGGGTACTCAAGGATTGGCAATGCACCACAACATATTATGCCTCCTTGTGGAACCTATAATAATCCCCTTTAACCCAATTCAAAGTTTGTAATTGTTGTCAGCAAAGAAGCAGCATGTTGCATTTTTTATCCTGTTTAAATGTCTTTCAAAGTTTTCAAAGTAGAATGACTAATACATGGGCAGTTGAATATTAAGCTTCACTGCAAAAGTAATGTCATTATCATATTGTAACATAACAGATGAGAAAGTAACACAGTTGGCTTATGCCTACTAACTTCATCAATAATGAAAAAGAACATCAAAACAGAATACATGTTGAAGCATAATAGAAAGCAAAATATGTTCCAGCAGTTGTCAATTAATGGCCTATCAGTGGCCTACAAAATAATTGTGCACAAATCTATGATCATTAATGTCTTGGATCCCTGATGGTAGGTGTTGGCATAAACTTAGCAGCAGTGTTGGCTGCATCAGTATGTGGTGCTGGAGAATTTGGATGTGGACTGCCTTTATGAGGTTCAGTTGTATCCTCTGGAACCTGTGTTGGACCTGTTGCACTTGATGAACCAACCTTTTTAATTGTCAATTTTGGCCTGAAGAGGTTGGTGGCAGATAAATTTTGTGTCTCCAGATACATCAGCACCAACTTCACCTAGGCCAGTATCAGATACTTCAGCTGGCTCAATAACTGTTTCTTCAGATGGCCCAATTGCAGACAACTGAGGTGGCCCAGCAGCAGAGCCCTCTCCTGCCCCAGGTGGATGATCAGTTGACCCAGCATGTTGCATTTGTTCCTGCCTTTGCCTCTTGGTCACATGGCATGTTTGTTTATTGTGATTCTGCTGACCACAAACACTGCATGTAAATTCCTTTAACTTTCTCTTAAGTTTATGTGGGGTGACAATTGTTTCGTTGCCTTCCTTTCTTCTTTGTTTTTTAGGCCTTCCTGGTCTTTTCTTAAAGGTTGGTGGAACCAATGGTGTTTGATCTGTATGGCCCCAATATTCTTGTCCAGGCAATGCCTCAATATGATTTGAATAGGTTGCTTGATAGGAGACCATTGTGAGCCATGCATGGCAATGGTCCTCAGGTCTCTCATTTTTATATGAAATGGCAGCTATAGCATGTTCACATGGCATTCCTGTGTATAATGAGATTAAGATTTTCATCAAATATCATTCAATGGTTGTAAAATGCATTTATACATAAAAACTAATTAACCAATAAACTTGTGAGCTCCCAGAAATGACATGTACAACTTTGTATTCCTACATTAACAGCAACCCTATGTGGCCAACATTGGACTTCAAACTTGTGCCCATCATCATCCCCTACAATGTCAAACAATAATGTAAGTATGACATACATAAGCATAACTTATAAAATATGGACTAATACTACCTGACCACGTTGCTGTCCACTTATTTGATTCTTTTTTCAATTTTTCCAACCTACTTTGTTGTATTGGTGGTAAGTGTCCATAGTGTCTAGCTAATTTCAACTTGTTTGTGGTGATGGTGTTGAATATCATCACCCTAATTTCCTCTAGCATTGTGATTATTGGCTTCTCCCTAGCTGTTAGGATCTTAGCATTGAAGACTTCACAATTGTTATTGCAAATATTGTCAACTTTTGGCCATGGTGAAAAGTATGCCTTCGTCCAAGTTTCTTTAGATTTCTTAGCCAAATAGTCATGAGCATGTTTGTTTGTGACCTTCAATGTGTTCATATTTCTGTTGAATTGGTTTGCCTCTGTTGATCTTGCACAAACCCATAACAGATTCCTCAACTCCCTACTCTTCCAATGCTTTGAAATATTTTGCCACAAATGTCAAACACAGAACCTGTGTGGAGCACCTGGCATAACATCCTGAATTGCTTGTCTCAGACCCAGCGAAAATACTCAAGTTAGTCCCTAATACATTTAAAAAGTTTCATTTTGGTCCCTAAGAAATTTAATAAGTTTCACTTTGGGTCACTACAATGTCAATTTACATTTGGTTTAATTTACGTAGTCAGTGTGCATGCAAAATAAAATACCTTCTGCATGTCTGAAATAAAATTCCACCCATATTGCACGTGGTCTCCTAAGTCTTTATGTAACAGATCCAAGAACCAGGTCCAGTTTTCTTTGTTCTCAACATCTACAACAGCATAAGCAATGACCCATATATGGTTGTTTGAGTCTTGCACAACAGCAGACAAAAGTATACCACCATAGTACCCTTTCAGCAAAGCTCCATCAAGCCCTATAAGTGGTTTGCAACCCTCTTTAAACCCTTTTTTGCAGCCATCAAAACAGATGTATATTCTTCGAAATTGTGGAGGGCCATCTGATTGTGGTGTTGATTCCATCTTAACAGTGGACCCAAGATTCTACTTTAACAGCTCATTACAGTAGTCCCATAGTTTAGCATATTGTTCTTGTTCACTTCCTTGCAAAATTGACTTGGCTCTCTTCACTGATCTCCATATCTTTGTCCTATCAATATGGACTCCAAACCTTTGTTTAAAGTAGTCAATTGTCTCTCCAATCTTCATGTTTTTCTCCTTTCTCAATTTATTTACCTGTTTGCCAATTATCCATTTCTGATATGTCTGCTTATTCTTAAACACTCTTCCACAAGTATGTTCATTTTGAAAGGTTTTAATCTGAAAACAATGAAGGGCATTGCTGTAACTACAGAAAATCTCCCACCTGCAGCTAGACTGATTACACTTTGCTCTTGCACGTACCTTGTCATTTTTCACCCATGTGACTTGTCTACCAAGCTGGATTGTGTAATCCTTCACAGCTTTCTTGAATGATTGAATAGTTGGGAATTCCATTCCAAGTTCCAGCTGGATATGCCCAAATGTTGACTCTTCATTCCATTGTGGGTTTACCTCCCTATCCATTTCTTCATTGTCTGAATTAATAGGAGTTTTAATTTCTTCAGATATCCATGACAACCCTTCATCACTATCATCAGTTCTATCTTCAGGCATAGTCTCAATATCAAAATCACTCTCATCAGATACGTCCTCCCCTAAACCTTCAAAATTGTCATCACTATCATCAAAGATTTCATCAGACCATGAATCAGACCATGAATCAGAATCTTCATCAACAACCTTCTGTTTTCCTTTCCCTTTATCAGGTTTTTGAAGACCAGCACCTTCATCAACAACCTTCTCTTTTCCTCTCCCTTTATCAGCTTTTTGAAGACCACTATCTTCATCAACAACTTTTTGATTTCCTTTCTCTTTCCCTTCATTAGATTTTTTATAAGGACTACCTTGAACCTGAACCATTGGTTCTTGTCCTTTCTTCTTGGGAGATTTTTTAGCAGCACCAACTTCAACCTGCACAACCTTTTCCTTTCCCCTGTTGCTATCAGACTTGCTGTGAGGAGTCTGGAGGTTCTCACTTTCTTTGTGTGAAAATCTTTCTGAAATTCTAGTACTTCTTCTTATATTTTCCACTGTTTTTGAGGGACTTATTTGCTTTTCTGTCCTTTTCCCTTTCTCTGTTGCTTTTATACCTGGACTTCTTGTTCTTCTTCCAGGACTTTTTTCAGCAGCAGAACTTTTTTCTTTCTCCCTCAATACCTTGGCAGGACTTTTTGTTTTTCTCGTTGGACTTTTTACTTTTTCAGCCCTTTTTTGTTCAGTCCTCACTCCCTTTCTTATTTCCCTAACATCTTCACTACCACTTGCATCCCTTGCTTTTGTTGTGCCTTTCTTTATCTGCCCCCTAGTCATGTATGTTCTCTGCTCATGATGACCTGTCACCACAGTTTCAAAAACACCACTTTCAAATGCTTCAACATGCATATCCTCATCATGACCTTCAACATGTTCAACTTGCTCGGTTGTTTCTAACTGCACAGGCCCCTGCATTGTTTCTTTGACTAAACCCTCACCAACAGGCCTACCACCCTCAATTGAGTCAACATGCAGTGCCCCATCATCACCTTCAACATCTTCAGCATGCTGGCTTCTTCCTAATACATCAGCCTCCTGCATTGCTTCATTGACTAAACCCTCACCAACAGGCCTACCACCCTCCTCTTCACCACCTACAAATGGCTCATGTCCACCATCTGCAGCATCAATATCAACAAAAGACCCTCCACCCTTAACATTATCACCAGTTTCCAAATTTTCAGTTCCCATTTCCTCATCACTTTGTATCAAAACTTCTCTGTCTGGAGGTTCATTCACAGAATGCTCAAAATAGATATCCATTTTGCATCCATTTATCTTTGCTACTTCTACCATATCTAATAAATCAACATCAAGCTCTAAAATCTTAATCCCATCACGAAAACTCAAACTGGGATGCAACCAATAAACACTTTTCACATTATGATAACCAAGAGAAATACCAAGTTTTTTGAAACTGAAAACATCCAAAGTGTCCTCATCACAGTCCTCCCAAACATCCACACTGCCCATTTGTACTTCATTATTCCATTTTCCTCAACAAAGTTCCCACCATGATGTATAAATAAAGTTAAGTACTGCACCAAGAATAAATAAATCAACTCTACAATGAATCACAACTATAATAAATGCATTTTAAAACACGTACCAACCAAGGATAAGAGACTCAGGGGCATCTTTAAACACATACATATTTAAACCTCTTGCAATCAGACACAAAAAAAAAGACAGACTTGAGACCATAACCATTTTTTTAGTAACAGTACCAGTCAGCAATCACAGATAGGGACCACAGTTATTTCATATGTTAAAGACAGAAATTGGGACCACACGAAAAGCACTCTTCCAATAAACAAACATTATCCTTCAACAAAGTCGAAAATTTTATTCCCAATGTTTGCATAAAAAATTACCCCCAATTTTCCAACATTCCAAAAAACCCTAACCTACACAAACCCTAACCTACACAAACCCCATGAAAATGTCAACAAAACACACAAAATTTCATGCTTCAAATGGGCGCATATACCTGTTCCATTTCGATTACAATATCAGCAACAACCCACAAGTTCCCAGCAACTGCTTTCTTTCCCCCTTTCCAAAACCAGATATAACAATGCAACTGTCAATCCAAAATTTGTGTTTTCCCTCCAAGAATTTGTTCAACGTTTAAATCCATGTGTCACATAAAACGACAGCGTTTGGATGTCCACCTGGCTGGCCACGTTGTCACTTAACGTCAACTAACGTTACACATCAGCAAATCGTCAGTTGCAGTTGACTCCAGGGACTAACGTGAATCACGGTTTAAAAAGTCAGAGACGAAATAGTTAATTTAATTATCTCAGGGACTAATATGAAACTCGATAACAATTCCAGAGACTAAAGTGGCAGTTTACTCTATATTTTATTCAAATGTAAAATAGTGTTTTTAAAAATTAAATTTTAAAAATATAAAAATATAAAAATATAATTTCTGAATTTCAATTTTAAAAATATAAAAATACATATTATAAAATTATATATTTAAAATTTAAATTCTAAAAAGTAATTATGGAAATAAAAATTTTGGAAAGGAGGGTGCAAAACAGTGGGGGTAAAAAAGTAACTCCAATGATATTAGCATTTTTGAGCCGTTGATGATTAGGCATGTAGCGAATTGGACCGTTATTTTCTGAACCTTAACGATAATCATACTAAAATTGCTCCACATTTTGTTTTTGACTCAGTAGCTGTTGACTTCTTGTGCCAAGAAAACTAGATGAAGAGTAATCAAGTTAATTCAATTCCAATATTCCAAAAAACATTGATATTGGCCGTAAGGACTCTCATGTTTAATATATGATTTGGAAAACATAATAATTAATTAAATATACAATTTAATTTTTATATAATCAATTAAATATTTGATAAATTTTACCATACTCTTTCAATATTTCATTCAAATCAATCAATTAAGTATATAATTTAGTATTTTTTTAAGATCACTTACAGCAATCAATCTCTATATTATAAATCTGGATTTATAGTCTTGAACAATGATATTTTTAGAACTGTTCCTATCTTCATTAGGTTACATGAGTGTAGCCTCTTTTTACATTAAGCATTTAATTAATTTTCGTTTATTTTTAAATAAAATGTATTATCTACGATAAACAATCATTCATTATCGTTTACAAAATAATTTTTATTTCTTTTAAATACTATCTGTTAGATTTAATTTTAATTTTGAATCATGTACACAATAATAATTTTAAATATTTATTTTAAATAAAATAAAATTCAAAATTATCATAATCTTAATCTTAATTGAGTTATTAGAGTTTGTTTAACAATGATGTATTGTGAAAATTTACATTGAATTTTAAATTCAAATTTCATTATTTTTATCATTATACACAGAAAAAATCTTAATTTAAACTTAATTTTTAAATTTACATTTTATATTGAATAATTCAGTTATATCAAACTAAAAAGGTAATAAATGCTCAACCCATATATTAATTAATGTAATTTTGAACTCAAATTACAAATGTAAAATTTATTAAGGGTATGATATGATTTTCGTCAAGTTTTTATTAAGTTAAAATTGGTTAATAACATTGTAAGATAGGTTATTAATTTTTTAAAAAGTTTGGTAAAAAAAATTATATCTTGTAAATTTGTCATAAAAATAGAGTGATTAAGGTATCGTAACCGTATAAAAAGAGTATACTGTCTCCGTATTGACTTTCAACTACACGTAATTTTTGCTTTTCTTTGCAACTTAGCATGTTTGTCAAAGAAAACAATCTTTTATTTCAATATATTTTTATAAAATAAAATTTTATCACAACGTCTCAATTAATTTTATTTCATTCATATTTTTACTATTCACATTATAAATTTTCACAATGTCTTATAAAAAACACACATATATATATATATATATAATATAATTAATTGAGAAATATAATTTTTTAAAATAAATAACTTAATGAATAAATAAAAGAGTTTAATTTTGATATTAATGTAAAGATTTTAACATAATCAACTTATTAAAAATTATTTTAAATATATTTTTAAATAATTATAAAAATTAATAATTTTTAATTATATAATAATTTATGATCAAAGGGTAGCATATTTTATTTTTCATTATTAATATATTTTAATTAAAATTTAAAGATAAATAAAAGGAGTATAATTATACAAAAATATTGTGAGAGAGTATTATAAAAATAATATTTTTTTTATCAGAAAAATGAATATAATTATTCAAACTTTTGTGAATACAATTTTGAATCCTTTGTTGCTGGTTAAGGATCCTAAAGTAGAATTCTTAGGTCCTTAAATACATATGATTTCATGAGATCGCGTCTTTGTAGATTAACGTGAATATTGTGTATTTATATATTGGTTTGGTTCCACACCTTTAAATGTTTTTTAGTGACAATAATAACATCAGTGATGCAGGGAATGGAATCGAAACCCTTCTTCACCTTTTCTCTTCCAGGTGTATAAATAGGACGTGACTGAATCATTTCCAGGGTCAAAAGCAACAATGTTTAAAAATAGACTTCTAAACAAGATTTTATTTAAACAATATTAAATTTGTAAACTATCAAAGTATAAAATTCCTTCTTTTAAAAATAATTTTAAAACCGCCTTAAAAAAGCTCGTAACTATATGACTATAGATGCATTCATCAAAGCTCATAAGTTGATTTTATGAATACATTCTCAAATATTAATAATTTTTTTATATTTAGCGATAAATATGATAGTTAAATTTAAATTTATGAATATTTATTTGATTTTGATCCAATTGTAATGGAAACAATTATTTTAATTAGATTTAGAAAAGAATCTAAATTGCAAAAATAATATTGAGTTTAGAAATAAATAATTTAAATAATAATGTTCAACTTTTATATGTTGTTTAAAAATATAATTTTAGTATTATTATTATTATTATTATTTTTAAGTTTCTTGATATATTTTGTATTTATTATTTAAATTAAAATATAACTGATTTGTAATTTTTAATATATAAATATAATTTATTACAATAAAAAATATAAATTCCTTGCAGGTATATTTAAATCCAGTAAAATTAAATTTGAGTTTTAAATTTATTATCCAAATCCCATTCTTGCAAAATAAAAATAGAAAGAATAAAATTTATCCTCAACTTATCACTTAAAAATAACTCCATCCAACTTATCATTACAAGTCAAAGCCAAACTTATAAATTTTATTTCAAATCTTTTAATTAAAGCTAGATTTTCATTTCAAATCAGCTTAATGTATTCGAATTAGTCTCATGACGACTATTATAATGTTTAAAAAATATTAGATTAAATTAATCTATTTGTAAGATAAAAACACAATAGACTATTTCAATCTTTTTTCATGGCATAAGTTAGTTCATGAATTCATTTTTTAATTTAAATTATTATATATCATTAACTTTTATAAATAAATTTAAAACTTCTAACATTTCTAATCTTTCAAATCAAAATTCAAGATTTTATGTTAGGTTTTCGTTAGTTGTCACAAACTCAAAATTTTACTCAAATGAATAAAAATTAATTAAAAAAATGAA
This sequence comes from Canavalia gladiata, assembly GCA_037954105.1. Classification (NCBI taxonomy): domain Eukaryota; kingdom Viridiplantae; phylum Streptophyta; class Magnoliopsida; order Fabales; family Fabaceae; genus Canavalia; species Canavalia gladiata. The sequence goes on along the minus strand of CM075658.1, from coordinate 14,681,816 downwards.
AAAATCATTGTAAACAAAAAATTAATCCAATAGGCTGGTTTAATCCATTACGAATTAGATTACAATAGACTAACAAAATATTTAGGTTGTATTATATCAAATTAAGACTCAACTCATGTTAAGGGTCTTAATAGCTAAGTATATTTTTTATGTATTTAACGTTATTTATTTATTTATTTTTTGCTATGTTTTTGTTATAAACAAGAAATTGTAATCCAGACCCAAATTGAAGTGGAAGTGTGTAGATGAGCTAAGAAGGTCTGGACCCTTGAGCATTAGAGAGAGAAGACGATGAGCCAACAGAAAGAGGACAAGTGTCCCAATTACCATTTTGGTTTGAAACATCGAAATCGAATCATTAACACACAAACACACAACAGACTTATTAATCTCAATTTCCACAAAAATATTAAATAAAATAAAAACAGAAACCAAACCAGGCTTACCCTTCCTTACCCCTTTCGTTCCCTTAAAGCCCATCACATTCACATACTCAAACTCTCTCTCTCTCTCTCTCTCTCTCTTTCTCTCTTTCTCTCTCTCTATACTCTCACCCCAATTTCTGTGGCGGCTCTCTCTCTACTTCTTCTCTTCCGAGATTGAGATTTGGATCCATCTACTTCTCCTTCTTCTTCTCTGATTCGATCCTTTTCTTCTTCTTCTCACGATCTCGATTGGGTTGGGTTGAGGGCTTCAACTTCAACAACAGCCATGGTAGCCCAACAGCCACAGCCACAGCCACAGCCACAGCCACAGCCTCAGCCTCAGCCTCAACCCTCTTCCCAAGAAGAGGCTTTGAAGAGGAACACCGATTGCGTCTACTTTCTTGCATCTCCCTTGACATGCAAAAAGGTTCTTTCCCTCACTTTTTTCTATTCTAAAACAAAAACAATAACCCCCCCCCCAATCTTTTTAGGGTTTCAGATTTGTGTGTTTTTGGCAAGTAGTTTTGGTGATTACTATTATTTCAATGGGAAAAATAGAATTTTGGTAAAAAGTTTTGGTGCTAGCAAATGGAAGCTTGTATGGGAATTCCCAAATTAATTTGGGGATATTCGTGAAGAATTTTGTTGACAGACTGTGATTATTTTATTTTATTTTTTGCGTTTCCGGGGTATTTCGTTTTGGAAAAGTCTCATTGATGATCATGTTATTAATTGGATCTCTCATGACGTTATTTTTCTTATCTTTATCACCTTGTCTCTTTTATTTAACAAAGAGAGGGGAGCGATGGAGGACGGGCTCTTGAACCGTGTTGTGATTGGTGGAACCATTTTTTTCTTTTTCATTTTTTAATATATATTTAAAAATTAGATCAATCGGATGGATCCAGCTACAAAAACACTTAGGGATAGATCAATCAAGTTTAGGTTTTTCGTGCCTCTTAATGGCTTAGAGTATTATTCAATATGTTCTGATTGTATCTAAAAGGAAGAATTGATTAGGGTAGTGAATGATTTTTCATTAAAATATAAAGTCTAACACTACTACCTAGCTGAGGCTAGAGTATATGTGAGTCATGATGATAGATTGAGTCTGGATAACGTCTTGTTAGCATGATCTGCAGTTCCCTAGTGATGCCAGCTATGTCTCTTAAGTAATTATTGAAATTGTTATCATTAACCATATTTCAATGTTTTACTAGAAATAACTTCTTGTTTTATAATTATTCTATTAAAGGCATTATGTGTCTTTTTTTGTGCTTGAACAAATTAAGTATTTCACAGTATGGATAAATGTTTTGGTTATGCCTTTTGCATATCAAAAGAACAAGTATTAATTAACCAGAATGTCCGGTTATCCAGTCGTGGAAACCGGTTTGACGTTTTGAACTTTAAACTGGATTTTGTTGCTGGCGTCATTTTGATTTGTTTTCTTCCATGTTGGAATAGGGAAATGAATGCGAGTACCGCCATAGTGAGTATGCTCGGGTCAATCCTAGGGATTGCTGGTATTGGTTGAATGGCAATTGCTTGAATCCCAAATGTTCATTTCGTCATCCGGTGAGTGTCTTTTATGAGCTCCTAGTATTTAGAATTTTTGTCAATTATGAACTAATTTCCTCTTAAGCTTTTTTATTTCTTTGTATGGGTTTTACTAACTGCATTTTTGTTTTCATGTGCAGCCTCTTGATGGCTTGTTAGGAACACAGACAGCAACTTCTGGTGGACCATCTGTACCCCCATCACAGGTTCCAACAACGCCTGCAACACATGCATCTTATAATTCTAGTAAACAAGCTGTCCCTTGCATTTTCTTCCAAAAGGGGCTTTGCTTAAAAGGTGACAGATGTGCCTTCTTGCATGGACCAAGTCCTAATACTGGCAATAAAGTAGCTGCTCAGGTTCCAATTACTAGCCAAGGAGCTGAGAATCCTAGTTTTAAGAAGCCTTTTGGTGGTGTTGAAAAGTATACTCAGGAAAGGAAAACATCCCAAGGAAATGTTGTGAGGCCTGTTGGAGGGCATGAAGCTAAACCTGTCCAAAAAGTTGAAACTGGTCCCCAGAGAAATATGCTTGAATTGGAGAAGCAAGTGCCACCACCATCTGCAGGATTTGATAATGAGCCTTCTAGATTTAAGATAGCTAGTTCGCCACCAGTGACCAATGGGCCTACAACTATGGCCCGGCCTAACCGTCTGCATCAAGCTCGTGTGCCAGATGACCACAGTTTCCACAGTGGTAAGGACAGTGATGAGTTTCTCAGAGAATCCTCTCCTGGGTTTGATGTTCTTGTGGCTGATGAACTTAGGAATTCTGATTACTACCATGGGGAAGATGAATTTGGTAAAGCAAGAGCTCAAGATGAAAGGAACTTAGACTCTTTGAATGAATATGATTTAGGACATTCTGCTGATTATAGTTTAGCGGCTGATATTGATCGTGAAAGATTTCATGTGCCCCAAGGTTATGAATCCTATGATCACATGCAGGAGCCATATGTTTGGGAGCAGCATAGAAAGACTTCAGCCCATTTAGAGAGAAGGACTCACCGAAGATCTGACAGTCCTGAAAATGCAGAGGTCTCTGATCTCCGACATCATTTATCCAAGCGCAGGAAGGTCAATGGTTTGAAGTCTGTTGTCACTCATGATTATGCCCACGAAAGCCATGGTGAGGAACAAAGTCACCGGTTCTTCTCTTCTAAGGATTCACACCAGTTACCTTTGAATGAGAGCTCTCTCAGTAATCGCTTCCGAGGTAGAATAAAACTTCCAGCAAATGGTGGTAGTGATCACATAGATAGGGAAGACCGGGGAAGAATCAAGAACAGATTGTCAACTGGAAGGTTGCAGACTCCTCCTCACCAGGGAAGGGTCCAAGACAGAATAAGAGGAAGGTTGCAAGATGATGAGAGGAGAAACTTCAGGGACCGATCGATGGGGAGAGACATGATGGGTGATGGAAGTGATTTTGCTGGGCCAAAAAGTCTTGCTGAACTTAAAAATGGGAGGAACACTGAGAATAAGGAGCAACTTTCTCTTGGAAAGAGAAAAATTTTAAGGGATCACCAACAAACCGAAGATGATTTTCAGTTTGAAGGTCCAAAACCTCTTAGTGAAATTCTGAAGGAGAAGAGAGGAGTTGGAGCTGGTGCAGCCTCTGATAATGGCATATCATCTAACAATAAGAGTGGAGAAGTTACCAATAGCTCTGATCATCCACTTGTCACAGACAAACAAAATGGAGCCTTCTCTGAGACCAAGGAAGAAGAATCCTCCAAGTTTCAGGTCACTGATGCAGTTGGAAGAGACATTGATAATACCGACACAAATCATGGCCAATCATCTGAGGATGGAATGATCTATGATGAAGCCGGGGAGGATCAGGAGTATGAAGGTGATGATCAGAGAGATGGGGACTATGATTATGAGCAAGGTGATGAGGGGGACTATGACTATGAACAAGTTGAGGAGGGTGAAAATCAAGAGCAAGAATACATGGATGATGAAGATGGGGATGACTTTGCTAAGAAGATTGGTGTCATTCTTACGTAATTATGGAAAAGCTGAAAAACAAATGCAACATCTCCTGCTCTAATATGATATGAATATGATCTGGTGAACCTCCTTCCTTAGCTTATCTACTTCTCTCTGACTGAGCAGCATTTCTGCTTAAAATTTGCTTGTAGAACTGGGGTATCATTATCAATTTGTTTTCTTGTATTGATTAATCCTTTTTATTTTACTGTGTTTTCATCTCATTGAAATGGATATTTTTATTTAAGCAGTGGGGCATTTTGCTGTGCTCTCTGCATACAATTGTCATGCAGAGTGCTAAGCCTGTAACGGTAGAAAGTTAATAATAATATTCGCATTCCCTCTTTCATTAGAAAAAACCACACCAATGTCAGTCTCGGAGTCTCTGTTAGTTCTTTATACACTTCAATTTAACTTCTTAATTAAAAGATCTTGATTTCTCAAGTTTGTTTGGACTGGAACATATAAATGCCTAGATTTTTCTTGGTATAAGCCATTGTAGCATTTGGAATAAGTGCTCAATGGTTTGATACGTGCTCAATCTTTAAATAGGACACTTGGTGGCTTTAATGTTCTGTCCACAACAAACAAGTTTAAGATGATCTTTTAGTAAATTTTTATGCCAAAAATAAAAGGCGACTAGGTAGATAATTGAACAAGATTTTGTTATTGTCCCCGTCAAATTGTACAAATTAGAGTTTGGTGTATGTTCTTTGGTTTCATTTTGGATTGGGAATAATTTCTTCCAAATTGGGGTTATTTTTATAAACAAGTGAAAAGAAATACTGAAAAAAGTAAAAAATAAAAAGAAAAAAAGAAAACATGATTCTTGAATTCTGATAGGTTAACAGCAAGATTAAATTAAATGAAGGTAGGATGTATCTTTACTTATTTACTTTAAAGGAGTATTGCCCTTTTGATTATTAATATATTTCTACTAGTATAAAAATATTATTTTTTATTTGTAAAAGAATTGGTTTCAAAAAAAAAATTATTGTTATTAATCGAAGCATATTAAATAAAAAAAATATAAAATGAATCAATTACATATGTAGTCTTTTCTCATAATATTTTTTATTTAAGGGTGACCATGTTCATAAATTCCTTTAAAATTGAGTGAATCGTAATTATAACTTCCCAATTAATAAAATATATTTTTTACACAATATTATAGGTATTGTTTTATAAAAAAATAATTTTACTTAAATTAAATAGAACTATTATGGATGATAATTTTTTTCCTTTAAAGAACTACATAATACAATTAAATTATTATTCTAGTTAATTTGGTTATTGAAATTAAAGCACAAAGATAATTATAATATCTAAGACATCTTGGAAGGATATGACATTAATGATACTGTAACTACCTTATCTTATGAAATAATAAATTAGTCTTCCCTTTCTCAAAAGATACAAGTATTGCATTTTTTTTATTTTAAAATATACATATTTCAAACCATTTAGCCTAACACTATTAGGAATATTCTTTGAAAGATTTTAAAAATAATTTTAATTAAAATACGTATTATATTATTTTAAAGTTACCAAATTATCATTCCTTAAAAAATTTAGTTTTATTTTGATGCCTTAACGAGCAAATCCCTTTCATGTTGTTTCCTGTCTCTTCTTGAAGGTGTTGAAGCCAATTATCTACCACCTCAGCTACGGTCCTTTTCTGCCCCACTTATTAATGCCTGTTCCCTTCAATCAACGCAACACTATTGGAGGGAATTCAATTCAAAAGAATTTAGAACTCTTACAATTTTCAAGATTAACATAATTTTAAGTAGAATTTATCTAGCTGGAAATGTATGGTGATTTTAATCCAAGACCAAACATTCCCTGCACCCAAGTCTATTGAAATGACCCTTATCCAACATAGCTTTTGGAGGAGTTTTTATGTTTTGTACTTTGTTTCCTTTTCCCCTTGTAGCTGCATTCTTCCAATTTGAGACTATCTACAACTATTCCAGTTTATAAATTTTCTCTTGATAAATGCACAATGTTCTTGTTGGTTTGCTGGAAGTTTGATAGGACTATTGTATTCATATATTGGTTCTGTTAATATCTGGTCTTACAGTTAATTTTAAGTATCTAAAAATAATAACTTTTTAACAATCAAGGTTAACATTTTTCTGCAACTTTTTTTACCTTGATAGTATTTTTATTAAAATAAATTATTTAAAAAATACTGTTTAAAAATTAATTACTGAGATAGGATAAGATAATAACAATATTCTTCTATGTGGGTTGAAAAGGCGTGAACAATGTTCCTCGTGTTGGGGAAGCGCCATAACTATTGTTACCCCTTAATTATTTGGAGGCACCAAACATGGCTCGAAAATGCCCCTTGTGTTGTTCCTTATCAAGAGTCACACACATTGTATTAATCTTCCTAGGAAGGCACCACATATGGCCAATGTTGCTCTTCTCATGGATGCACCACACCAGTGGCTTTGCCTCCTTTCAGAAGGGTGTCATTGTCTTTGTTAGCTTCTCACTCTGTGCAATGTAATGACTTTACATTATGTATGTGATTACCCTATTGTGGACATCTGGGATAAAAGTTATGTACTTTTAAAGGAAGTTACTGCTTGCCTATATAATCTACCAAATAATGTTATATGACGCTACCTGGTTTGTGTTATTTAAGATTAGAGTAACATTGAAGTTTCAAATCTAAGGTGGAAGTATATTTACTTTTCATAAATATTTAGTAATTTAGTAATCTTTGAATATATTTTGTATTGTATAATATTATCTTTTCTAATATTATTTATTTTTATTTTATTTTATCTAAAATATTTTGCACTAGAATAGTTATATAATTAAGTAAATTGAAACGAATCATATAATATTCTAATTTATTACGATGGTAGACTGTGGAAAAATTAAAGGAATAATTTAAAAAAAATAAAAAATAATGCAAATTAAATAAAAAAATTTAAATATATTAAAAAATTATATGAAATTAAAACTTCAATCAAATCAATTTATTTCAAATTTGATAGATAAATTTTAATAACAAAAATAAATATAGTTAATTTTAAATTTATGAAAATATATGATAAATGCATTTGAGAAATAATCATGATGTTAATTCTTGAATTATATGTTGAGATTATATATGATTGGTAGTTCAACAATAGTTGCCCAACCAAACTATCATGATGGTAGGATTGAAAAACACATATCTACTGGTGGCGAGTAATATAATTTAAAATATATTTATTTTGTTGTTTAAATTTTTGAACAATATATACAAATATGAATAATTTTTTAGTTGATGTAATTTTTGCGAAATTGTTTGTGGTGAAGGTGTAAAAATCTATGAGATGACAATGGTCCGATTATTTTTTGCAACATATATGGAAAAACATTGATGATGATATTGATGAAGATGGAATTCCTTATACACATAATTCAGACAGATGATGAAAAATATACAAATAATTTAGAAGTAAAGAGTCTAATTTTGTTTGTTGGTTCAAGTGGTTCATCTATATCTATAAATTAACCACAAGAGGATGAAATTTAATTTTACTCGACATAAATAGCAAAATCTTGAAATTTCCAAAAAAGTTATGTTACATAACATTTTTTAATTACATTTTAGGTGTATCACAACATATATTTCGGAACTTGTCTTTGTGCTACTGGAATATCAATCGGAAACATCATAATAGAAAAATGAATTATTCGAACTTAGATGTGCAATGCAATTGACATATTAGTGGTAAATTTTATGTTGGGTAACAATATGAAAATAAAGATGAAGCGTAATTAGCAGTTAAACATTATATAATGAATCTACATCAAATATTTATTGTAATTGATTTGAATCCAACGTTACTATATGTTAAGTTTTCTAATCATATAAATGGACGCTTATGGAGAATAGGAACTATTTTATCAAAAGAAGTAAATAAATTTATAATTATATAATTGGATAAACAACATAATTGCATGAATGAAACACTTTCACATGTATAATTTAGACTCATTTCATAAATTCTTACATATTAAATAATATCAATATAAATTTTTATCTTTTTTCATTCATAAATCAATTTTTTTTACCAAAAATATGCATTTCACATATTGTCATATAAAATGCAATGCTTATTTTATATGTTTAGGAATTGTCAGTAACCATCTATGTTGATATCACTTATACAAAAAAAGATTAGATTCAAATCAATATGAAGACAAAGTTTTATATAGGAAAGTATAGAAAGTAAAACAAAAAAGTAATTGCATATATTTTCAGTGAATAGGATGAATCATATGTTATATTATCGAGATTGTTACATCATATCATAAATTTTACACTTAGTTCAATATACAAACTTGAAACCATTAAAGTTGTCGTTGGTAATCAAGTGGACAATTGTTATTGAAAATAATTTGGGTGTTTTGAACATTGTAATGCTTTCAACTATTGCAAGTCGCTATATAGAAAATATCGAGCTACATTATTAATTGCAATGACATAAGATGGGAATAATTTTTGACTTCTAATTTGCTATTGTTGAAGGTGAGACTTTAAATACATAGAGTTGATTTTTAACTTTACTAACACACTATATGTCTCAAACAAGGTACTCGTCTTATTTCTTATTAGCATCAACACATCAATCTGCTATTAACAATTCATATTTGGGTTGGCATCCTTCAAATGCTTATCTCATCATGTTTACTGTATCCAATACATTGCTATTAATTTTAACCATCGTTTTAAAAAAAAAAAATTGAAGTAAAAATTGTTGAAATTAGATATATTGTTTTGTTGCCTTAAAAGATCATCTCCTCCACATATAATATTAAATGAGATATATTATTGTACTAATAGGAAAAACCAAAATTTTAATTATCTAATTATAAAATAGTTACTTACCTTCTTGATTTATATAGACAAATAAAATCAATAATATTAGATGTTGTCGTTCCATTAATTACAATCTTTTCCATGTTCATAATTGCAAAAGTAATTTAAACTCACAAATTTTCTTTTTGTCATAGATAGTTATCCTATTAGATGAGTGATTGTAGAATATGATACTTTCAATAAATTGTTGAATAAAGATTTTAAAAAATCCCTCACATTGAATATCACCGTATATATATGATCAAATGCCGAAGCAATCAAAATATCTTTATCAATTTTCCATATAATTTATGTAATTTATTTTTTTAAAAAAATACCAAACAAATTTATAACAATCAACTTCCAAACTGGAGAAAATATGTTACTCATAATAGGCATACCATTAAGCGGAAAACTTGCCAAAATAACATCCTCTTGCAAAGTTACCGTACTCAATCGGTGACATATGAAAAATGAGTTTCTAGTTGTTACCTCTCAACAAAAACTAACATTAAATCTTGTTCAAGTTAAAAAAAATTATGATTGGAAAATTTCAAAAAATCCAGTTTGTCGTAAGTAAGGAATAATTTGGTTCAAAATATAATATATATTACATGCTCGTGAAAATATTTTGACGAAAAATTTTAAGCAATTGATCAGATACTTCGTTTGTTTAGATATATGTTTAAAATTTAAGAAACAAAGAATTATTAAAGTATTAGATCTAATTTTTCTGAATGATGATGATATATAATTTTCCATAAATAAAAATGACATAAAAATGTAGAAAAAAATTGTTTGGTAAATAAAAAAACTATAAAATATAAAATACGGTAAACTAAATAATTTATCATTTCTAATATTAAAAATAAAAATTACCAAATATAACCTTCATTAAATTAAATAATTTATTTATTGTACTAAAATCTAAAAAAATTAGAACATATAAAAATCACTAAACTGATTATATTAAATTAAAAAATTATCTGTTATAATCTAATATATTTTAAAAATTCCTAAACAATAAATATTATAAAATAAAATTGATATTAATTAAAACATTTAATATAATCTACCTAATCTAAAATAAATTATATTATGTAAAAACCAATAAAACTATTTTACTAAAATAAGTAATTTATCTATTTTACTAAACATTAAAAGGAGTTATAACATATAAATTTCTCTAAACAAAATAAATTTAATTAAAACATTTATGTATTCTAATTGACTATATTGAAAAAAATCTATCAAAAAAATATGAAATATAAATTACATTAATCTAAATAATTTATGTCTTTTACATAACCTAAAATAAATTATAACATATAAAAATAAAAAATAAAATAGTAAATTAAATTAAAAATTATGTATTCTAATATAATATGTTTAAAACATATTAAAAATACAAATTACAAAATTTAACCTTCATTAAATTAAATAATTTATTTATTCTAATAAACCCTGAAAGAAATTACAATATGCATATAAAAATAACCAAAGAAATTATTTTAAATTAAAAAATAATCTATTATAACACTAAAAGACAGTTTTGTTAATTACGATTTTAAAAGATAAATAATAATAATAATAATTTTAACATTCATTAGATTTTTTTAACATTTTTATATTTATAAAAAAATTATCTATTAGAATATATTTTAATAAAGATTCTAATCGATAAAATTTATTATATTTTGTGTTGATTTTTATAACTATAAAAAATAACCATTAAAAAAATCTTTTTTATTGTAATTTAATATATTTTATAAAATCCTAAATAATAAATATAAAATAAAAATGACATTAAATAAAATATTTTATGTAATCTACCTAATCTAAAATAAATTATATAAAAATAAATAAATAGAATACCTTAAACTTAATAATTCATCTATTTTACTGAACATTAAAACAAATTATAACATATAAAATTTTCTAAACATATTAAATTTAATTTAAAAATTGATGTATTCTAATAGAATATATTCAAACAAATCTATTGAATAAAATTATAAAATATAAATTACATTAATGTAATAATTTATCTATTCTACATAACCTAAAATAATTTATAACATATAAAAACCAAAAAAGCATAATACAGTAAATTAAATTAAAAATTATGCATTCTAATATAATATATTTAGGAAATATTAACGATATAAATTAAAAAATTTAACCTTCATTAAATTAAATAATTTACTTATTCTACTAAACCCTAAAAGAATTTACATCATATATAGAAATCACGAAACAGATTACATTAAATTAAAAAAATATTTATTTAATATAATATATTTAAAAAATTCTAAGCAATAAATATTAGAAAATAAAATAATTTATCTACTATACCTAATCCAAAACAAATTATATGATTGAAAAATTGAAGCAATACAGCATGGAAATAAAATATAAAAATTCTAAACACATGCACATTAAATTAAATATTTATCTATTCTAATGTATTTAAAACAAACTACTTTATAAAATAATATAAACAATAAAAATATAAAATACAATATACATTAAATATAATACTGTATTAACTATGCGTAACCTAAAAAAAATTATATGATAAAGAAATTTAATACAACAAAAGATATAAAATATATAAATCAGTTACACACATTATATTAAATCACACAATTTATCTACTATAATATGCTTAAAATCAATCTACAAACAATAAAAATTATAATAAAAATATTTATGCAGAAACTATAAAAAAAATCTAAATAATAAAAATTATGAATTATAAATTAAAAACCTAAAACTTGACACAATAAAAGCAACAACAAGGTGACCAAAACTGAAACTTACGTTTTTCATAGCGAGCCAAATATTCATACGAGTTAGGATAACCAAAGCATGCGTGAAATCAAGGGAGCGACCGCCATTTTTGTAGTGGTTGATGGAGGCTGAAGAAAGCTGAATGATTCCATGTTGCAGCGGCGTGATGAGAGGTGCTGCATGCAGGCTCGTGGCCCACGGTGGTGGGGCGCAAAAGTTTGCGGAAAGGAGCAATAACGGTGGTGCACATGTAGAGGAGTTGCTGGTACTGTTTACCCTCCAGACAGGTTAATTAATAGTTTTCAAACAATATTATTAATGTAATTTGTTTTATAAACAATATTATTTATGTAGCTTGTTTTATTAACTGCATTATTACGGTTAAAAACCCTTTTCCTGCATATATAACCATGTTTGACTATGCTTTTTGCTATTTTTGGGTCACTCTTTTGTTTCAAACAACTTGATTAAGCAACAGCTGATGGCCGATATTTGTGGGTTGCTGACTACTAGGCGTTCAACTACCTCTTGGAAGAGACCTTAGCTTTTGAAACATTTGATGTAAGAAAACCAAAATTTGTTAATCAGTGGTGTTTTGGTATCTAACAGGTATTAGCAAAGTTTTAACAGGAAATAGATTGAAGTGTTGTGTATTTTCATCGCTTTAAGGAGGATATATAGTATAATTGATCAAAATGGAAGGAAAGAAAATGTATGCAAGCATCTCTAATTTACTCTGCGAAGAACTTTTGATTAAGGGTTATGCCGATTCATGAAAGTCCTACATAATTAGAAGGTTGCAACTCTTCATTAAATATTAGCTTTAATTAGTTTTGGTTCAAGGAACTTTTAATATGTGAAAGGTTACATATCTTTGTTATAGAGTTATGTCTCTTCATCTGGTTTACAAATTCGTTTTGTCCTTTACCTTTGAATGTAGATAAAATAAAATTATACTCTCTTTTGTGAATCCATTGTTCTTTTGACTTGAATTTTAGGGGTGAAAGTCATATTTAAGGCCAAGGGTCTTTCGTATAAAAGAAATTTACCATCAACCCAAATTGCATCAAGGGTAAGAACAGAAAAAATGGGGGAATATTAAGCCTAAAAAAATGTTGCCAACATATTAAAGATATTATACACAACTTTTCTGTTTATTTGCTCTTCTTCTATCCTTCAAAAAACTATAAAAGCTCCTTGTTACTGAATTTTATATCAATTAATACTCACAATCATTTACTAACCAACAGGATGAATTTTCTTGACGAAATAATAAAAAGATGAATTTGATTGATGAAGGCATCCAACAGCACCAATCACAAGATTGTTTACATATTAAGCACTCCTATAGCTAATCAGATATTACAGAAATAGGAGTGTATTCTTTACAAGTTTTTTTTTTTTTTTTTTCATTTGTATAAACCCCTAGAATCCTTAATTTTGCCACCTAGCGGTAGGGTTTCCCCTCTTCATTTTACATGTATGTCGCTTTCAATATTGAACCAACTTATAGATGCCTCATTTATCTCTTGATAACTAGTAAATGAAGATATTCAAGAAGAAAGGGAAATTTTATGGCTCCCCAGAACCTGGGCTTACATGGACTAATAAAAAAGAAATGTAAAGACTATTGCAAAGTGCTAAGAAATTTTTAGATGAAACTAATGCTTGAATGAGATGGATGCTTTCTATTCCATTCCTTAATTGCTTTTTTGATCTTTAATTTATGGAATGTGATATTTAGTATGAAATCTGTTACACAAAAAGTGATGAAGGAAGATATAATCAATTGCACTGAAAATTGCTTTTATCTCTTCTTCCCGTGATTAGTTCATGCGGTAATCTGATTGGCAGGTTTAAAATTGGTTATTCTTACTAAATAGCAATGGTGTTAATTTATCACTGGATCAATTAAAAAATCGTACCTATTTGTGCGAAAAAAAATTCGTACTAAATAGCGCTACTCGAATTTAAAAGATAAAAAGCCTAATTTTTGTTATAAAAAGAAGTTACAGAATTGTGATTTATATTTATCCCCCAAGCACTGTTTGGAGATGGAGTATTTATTCAAGAAAGTGATGTTCCCAGCCTAATTTTGATGTTCAGAATTCAATGAATAATCTTTTACTTTAGGAAAGATCTCTAGTTGGTGAAAATGTTTGGGGAATCGTTTGTTTATACCCCTTTAGCACTCACTTCTATGGTCATAACTTGGAAATAGATGTTTAGGGAATCGTTTTCAACAAAGTTTCATACTTGAATGCGCTCTTCTCCATCCGTTTTGTTTTGTTACAACTTACAACCCATTTTGGTAAGTTCGCATAGGTTGAGAAAATTGTTGGTTTACGGCAGAACAACAAAACACAGAAGCAAAGAGAAGTGATATTCGAATTATAAGGAAAAAGAAAATTAGAATTGTTTGTTTATTTTATTCACTAGCAACATTATATTTATAATAATTTAAAAAAAAAACCAAAATTTTAACAGGATAAGGATAACAAGCTTGATTTATTTTTAAAGTTTACAAACTCCTTATTTGACCAACTGAAATAATAAAAAAAAACAAACTAAAAATAGTTAAAAAAATATATGTTTAACCTCTCCTTATTTTTAGAATTATAAATTTCAATTTTTGTCTTAAGAGTTTAAATCTGCTAAAAGAAAATGACTTTGTAAATAAGTCAGTAAACAAGGTTTAGTTATATACTTTACAATTGTAATTGCTACTTAGTTAGTTGCTAATAAAAATCTCAATTTCATTCTTCTATTGGATGTGTATATCACATAAAATTTTCTTCAACCATAATGTTTAATTTATAGTTGATATTGTTGCTATGAATTCAGTCTATGCAGTAGATTATGCCATAGTCTGCTGCATCTTTATGCACCATGAGAAAACTACTAAATCTAAGTTAAGACTATCTTGAAATATTCTTCATGTCATTAATGGATCGAGATCAATCATTATTAGAAAATTCATATAGTTTGAATTCTTGATAATTCTTAAATTTGATACCATAATCAATAATGTTTTTGATATATCTCAATGTTATTTTTGCTCATCTTAAACGTATTTCACTAGCATAATACATCAATCAAGATAAGAGACTTATAGAAACTAAAATGTCTAGCATTGTTGTAATGAGATATATCAAACATCCAATCAAACTTCTATAATATCCTTCATCAACTTTATCAGGATCATCTTGCTTCGTTAACTTTTCCTTTTGATTTTTTAGTATGTTAATTTCTTTGCACTCTTCTATTTTGAATTTTTTTAGTATCTCCTTTACATACTTCCTTTAACAAATAAACACTTTATTTTCACTTTGTTTTATTTCAATTTTAAGAAAATAAGTTATAAGACCAAGATCTATCATTTCAAAAACCTGCATAATTTCTTTTTTGAACTCCTAAACCAAGTTTATATCATCTTCGGTCACTAAAAGATTATCAACATAAAGGAAAATTATGAGAAAGTTATTTTCCTTATGTTTCACATAAAGAGTGGATTTAGATAAACTTTTTTTCAAAGTCTATGCTCAATAGACGATCATTTATCTAAATGTACCAGACTCTTGGTGTTTGTTTTAGGTCATAAAGAGCCTTTTTAGGTAGATAAATATTATCTTCTTCACCTTGTTTTACAGATCCTTCAAGATGCTCCACATATATTGACACGCTCGTCGCAAACGCGCAACAATACTTTCTAGATTTTCCCCAAACTATTGGTATAGTATAAGGTGCAACCTAGGTCATCTCCTAAAGACCATTTCAGATTCTTAAGCAAATAAGGAGAAAATTAGAACAAGGGGGTTTTGTAAAGATGTGATATTGAGTGCTAAACACAAAATACAGACTGAAATTAATTTCACTTAACAATTATCAACTCAAGGAATTCAGAGACTATTTTCATAACTAATCATTGATCACTAAAATCATGCATTGTGTTTATCAACCTAGGATCATCTGGAACCCCTAAAATGATCCTTGAATTCTCTACTAAGAAACCTCTCAGAATTTAATTGATTATGATCAACAAGATTAGTAACCACTTAATCTTTTATCTAAACCAATTTCACAATCAGAATCCAATTGAAGTAAGTAATAAAATGAAAACCTTCAATTCAATTACTTAATTTCTACTCTTCAAACTTTTGGAAAATGATTTACCAATCAAAAACCAATTATAAATCAATTATACATTAATCAAAATACGTCAACCGATCAAACTTTGATTAAAGAATAAAATTGAAGAATATAGTGAAGTAGAGTAGAAATCACTTAATAAGCATGTAAATAAAGATCAAGACCTCAAAGTTAAAATGAAAATAGCTTGAATCCTTGAATTGAAACTACGAACCTAGTCTTCCATGAAGGAGGCAAACTAACAACAAAGAAAGA
This sequence comes from Canavalia gladiata, assembly GCA_037954105.1. Classification (NCBI taxonomy): domain Eukaryota; kingdom Viridiplantae; phylum Streptophyta; class Magnoliopsida; order Fabales; family Fabaceae; genus Canavalia; species Canavalia gladiata. The sequence continues at coordinate 14,665,770 of CM075658.1, read as the reverse complement.
GGAAAACTAATAACAAATAAATCATAAGTCTTCCATATAGGAGGCAACTAACAACAAATAAATCCTAAGCCTTCCATGTAGGAGGCAACTAACAACAAATAAATCCTAAGCCTTCCATGTAGGAGGCAACTAACAATAAAGAAAAACTAAGCCTTCCATGTAGGAGGCAAACTAACAAGAAAGAAAACTTAAGCCTTCCATGAAGGAGGCAAAACTAACAAGAAAGAAAGAAAGAAAGAAAGAAAGAAAGAAAGAAAATGGTATTGGAGTTAATCTCCAAAATGGTGTTTTTTCTCCTCTTGTAAACCCTTCTATTTATAGAGGATTTTTGAGGCATCATCTTCAGAAAGTCACCAACTAGGATATTACTTTTCTACCCTTTTATTGCTTTCACATGGGCTTTGTTGAAAATGCAAAACACTTTTGAATTTTTGACACCAATGAGCACAACAATTTTGACTTTCTTGCACCGCAATTTCGGATGTTCACATGTCCGAATTAGAGCTTGACTTCTGAACAAAAGTTGTAGCCCCGGATCTTAGCTGTCCAACAAATTTGATTTCATCTCAATATGACTTCTATATCTCAAGATATGGCCGGATCTTTGCACACTGTTCAAATTCTACGTCAGCAACACTATCTCATCTTTTGAGATAATTTCGGAGTCCTAAACATCCCATTTAGAGTCTGATCTTGCTTTGTAACTATGGACACTTCTTTAAGCTTTCATTCAAGACAGATTTCATGATTTTTAGATGTCTAAAACTCCTATTATGCTCAAAATACTATAATAGTGTCATTTTAATCGGGTAAGCAAAGAAATTCAATTAAACTTCATATGAACCCAAACTCATAAAATATGACAAAGATCACTTAATTGAACATATAAGAAGTCTTAATGAGATAAAAGTGAGAGATAATTATTTATGAAATCTATGCTTATCAAATATTATCTTCTTCACCTTGTTTTACAGATCCTTCAAGATGCTCCACACACACACACACACACATATATATATATATATCTTCTTCTAAAAATCTATTTAAAATAGTTGATTTAACATCTAATTGGTATATTTTCCAACTCTTTCACACAACTACTATTAGCACCAATTTAATTGTATCTGGTCTAAAGACAAGAGCAAGTGTCAAGATAATCAACACAAAAAATTTCTACATACCTTTTAACTAAAAACATGACCTTGTATTTGTTGATTGAGCAATTTGCATTAAGCTTTGTTCTAAAAACTCATTTAACTCCAATAACTTTTCTATCTTTAGGCCTATCAATTAGCTCTAAAGTTTTATTTTTTTGTATCATAATCATCTCCTCTGTAGTGCATTTTCTTATTTGGCATCTTTTAGTTCTTTTTCGTTGCTAGCAAGTTCACATATTACTACATTACATCTTTGATAGATGTTCGACAACAACCTTATGTCTTGGATTGAAGGTTTGTTTTTTAATTCATCTTGTAACAACTCTATTATTTGTTCCTTAAAATGATTTTTATCAATATTGTAAAGGGATACAACTAGTCTTTCTGACTTTTTCCACTCTCATTATTGATTTTCATTAAAATGCACATATGTAATGATAGTCTTCTTTTTGGTTTAAGGATTATATACTTTGTAGAATTTTGGAATTGAATTGTAGGCCACAAAATACCTGAAATTGCCTGCTTATCAAGTTTGTCATGCGTAACCTATGAGACATGTGTAAACCAAACACAATCAAACACTTTAAGAAAGGCAGATGAAAGATTAAATTCTTACCAAGTCTTGTATGGTGTTTTATCTTTCAAGACTTTGGTTAGAAGTTAATTTTGTGAAGAAAAAAAATATTGTATTAGCTGCCTTTGCCAAATAATAAAAAAGATACTAATAGTCCTTTTACCATGTCTTTCTTCTCCATGTTCAACATTATTTTAAGATGACAATGATCAAATATTTTATGCCAAAGTTATATGAGACTAACTTGAGTGTAATAAGTTGTTTGTTCCATTTTTGTTGGATCAAATGAGAAGTTTTTACCTCTTATTTTTTTTTCCTTTTTCAATCAGTTGACCTACACTTGAAAAATTTTGATCAATGTTAAGAATATAAAGAAGATTTGATATTGTTTTTGTATCTAAACCTGTTGAAATTACAAAGGTTCATTTTCCTTTTGTAGAGATACAATCTCATTCCCTATTTTGATCTTAGAGATTTTATTAGGCTTTGAGTCTTTCAATAAAGCTTTCTCATATGTCATGTGGTTTGTACAACCACTATCAATGAGCCAGCACTCTGAACTACTTCTTATTAAAAACTTGTTGCAGTAAAAATATGATTTTTTTCATCTTGTTCACTAATTTAGACATTGACTTCATGTTGTTGGAATTTGCTTCTACATATCACTACTTCATGTCCAAGTTGATTATATTTATTGCACTTTATATTTGATTTCTTCCAACATTTGAATGGTGGGTGATCCATTTTTTCACAATGTTGATAAGGTAAATAATTCTTTCTTTAACCTTTATCCTTGCTTTGTTGTAATTTTTCTTTCTACTACTTCCAACTTCATGGTACTTGCCTAGTAGAACATTTTCAACCACATGATTCTGTCTTATAAGCTTTTAATTTCTCCTGAACATGTAACACTTCTTCCAATTGATCTTATATAGATCCTTTATATTCTCTAATATGATTATTGATACTTCATATATATATATATATATATATATATATATATATATATATATATATATATATTAAACTAAATTTTTTTATAATTTTAAAATAAAAAAATTAGTGTTCAATAAAAAAAATAAAGCAAAAATTTGAAGGACGGGATCATGACCTTGCTTAGGGTGAAAACAGAACAAATCACTCATCGAAAGCTTATAATTCAATTTACATTAGGATTTGATGACGTAAATCAAATATTTAAATAAGCTAAATCATAAATTTTAAAAATTATATTTAGTTAAAAAAATTAATTTCGAAACTTAAAATTTTTTTTGATGTTTATCAGGTTATTCTATTTAATAAATAATAAAATTATTATTATTATTAATGTAATGTTTTAATCAAAATCATATATTTGTTCTATTTAAAAGCATAAATCTATCAATTTATATATAAATTTAAATCTATATAATTAATTTTAAAAATAAGTATTTAATCTATTTAAAAACATATTTTATTATAAAATAAACTTTTAAGTAGGTTCACAAGTTAAATTAAACTTTTAAAAACAGCATAATCGACCTTAAATAATAACATATATTAGATAAATATATCATACTTAAATCTTAAATTTGAATATTTAAATTTTACAAAATCTAATTTAATTTAATCTATTTTCACCTTCATGTCAACTCCTACTCTTCAAGGTTGCACGTAACTCTGGTTCTCTTCTCTTTATGTTTATCTCGTTCTTCTTTTTGTACACGGTAATAGATATATGGATTTTGCTTGCATTGTGTGAGGCTTAGTAATGTTCGAGGATTCTGTTTTCTTTTATTATAATGTAACGTTGAAGAAGTAACAAATAAAAATCCTGTTTTTCTGTTGGCTTCTTATCTATTCTGTTTTTATCAACATAATATTTTTAGAATTTAATTTTAATATATTGTTAATATAAATATGTTTGCATAATTAACTAATTAGAATTCACATTAAATATGACTTTTGAAGTACTTATTGTAAAAAATTATTGATTCTTAATAATATAATAATTCATAATTGAATGAAAATTTAAAAATCCTTCACATTAATAGTTATTTTGATTAAATTCATATTTTTAAAACTCTTATCTTTTTTATATAAATATTCTTACGTCTATCTTCGTGATTTAAAGGAAGGGTAGACGTTGTAAAAAAAATATTGAGAAGTGTGAGGGAAACATTATTCTGTTTTATGTTCTTCATTACCGCATTACATATTATTTCCTTTTACACATGCATTATCCTTTTGAAGCAACTTTCGTATATAATCTCTTTCTTATGCTCGACTTCGTAAATGGATCTAAAATTCGCATCATTAGATACTGGTTCCAACGCTCATGCTCCAAAATGATTTTTTTTCTTTTTCTTTCTTTCGAATAAACAATATGTAATTTGGATATCATCTGTTGATTTTTTAGGCAGAAATGTATGATTGTTAAAAATTTGTACGTTTATTATATCATCTTTCAACATTCAACAGTTTCATATGCAATAAAATAGAAAATAGAAATAGTAAGAAGTTATAGATTAAAATATTAGAAATTTTTAACACATATTTTAAATATATATATATATATATATAATAGAAAAAGTAGTCTCCTTTATATAGGAATGATACTTTTTAAAAATTAATTGCTGATAAATATAATTAAATATTATTTAAAATTTTTAATTAAATTAATTTAAATTTTAAATTTAAATTCAAACAAAATTTTAAATTTTTATATTTAAAATCAATAATTATTTTGATTCAATGTATTTAGTCACATTTAACAGAAACTAAAATTGATATAAGAAGGATGATTACAAAAGCTATGATTAAATGTTTAATTGTTAAAATTTAGACAGGTAATTATTAAATCATAATTATATTTTAAATAATATTTTATTTTAAATTTAAAGTCTTTTGAAATATTCATTTTTTACAACAAGCCCCTACATATTTTAAAAGTCTTTAAGAAAAATTTAATAAAATAAAATATATAAAAATAAATTTTGCTGTATTTACATCATAAGTGTAATGCATTAAATCTAGTGTTTTTTGGACTATAAAACACATCCTAGACAAATAAAAACTTAACTTATAGTGTTTTGGTGAAACAAAGCTTCTATAAACAAAAACACTTCGACCTAAAGTAGAGCTCTACTTATCACATCACATCACACCCTCATTGTTATGCAAAATAGGCCATGTGCGCATCTGTTAATTCATGACTATTCTAAAAATTGTGCCTCAATCACATACAAACAAATCCACTTGACACTCGTATAGTTAACTTCACCGTTTACGAGGGATATGATAGTCATTAAAAACATTAAGTTTAACATCTTGTTAGCCTAACACGTCTCACATCATAGGAATGAAAAATAAATAATTGTACTAGAAGATCAATAATAACTTATTATTATCCATATGAACTTTCTTCATGAGATCTTCAATTACACAGGTTAGGTTCTTGTTTTATTTGGCTAAATTGATATCATTCACTAAACTTTTGTTTTATGAGAAATAAGGTTAAATTAATTTTTGACTTCGTATTAATTAGGATCTATAATTATATAATAATCTCTCGCAAAACTTTAACATATATGATCGTATCCCGATATATATATTTATCAATTATTTTTTATTATTACTCTTTGACAATAATAAGTATGCTTGTAAGAATTATTTTTTTTAAGAATTTATTAAGAAATTGTTTTAATACATATTTTCAAATTTTTCTCCAAATGAATAATAACAACTTGATATTCTTTTATTATTTATTTGAAGAATTCAAATTATTATATTTCTTTTGAAATTAAAATAAATCTATTCGCAATTTATTCTGATCAAACTTATTGATCATCACGGTATCATCATCGTATAGTGGAAAACTTGTTAATACCATTATTTATGGCACCCTTCCAATGTTTAAAGAGTATCATGAACATAACAAATATATATATATATATATATATATATATATATATAATAAATTCATAATATTCATTGATCTTTTCAAATATTTTATCATACTCACATTATACAACAAGATCATGTATATATTTTTTTTTATTAATATCAACATTGTAGGAGATTCTCAATAATATAATTTTAATTTCTAAAAAAATTTTATTATGATTTTATGAGATTATTAAACTCCACAGTTCTTAATAATTTCAAAATATTCATTGACTTTTAGTGCTCAACACATTAAGCAAATTACCTTTTACAATTAAAAAAATTAAAAGAAAAATCTGATACATTTCAAAGAATTTGCATAACATAATATGCATAATATCTTACAAATCTTGATTTACGGATAATTAATCTATTTTATTAATATTAATGATTTTATTATTATTTTAAATCAACTTTCAATTTAATAACATTTGTATTAGTTAGAAATTACAACAACAATAAAAAGATATTAAAAAAAGTAGAACAAACACAGCTATGTAGAGATAATATCAAATCAAATTTTAATTTGGATATCATTTCTTAGTCTCTTACACTGGGACGTGTTATTGCACTGTCCTCAAGAATTTATGTGCTTATTGCGTGATTTCCAGGATTCAACCGTCTCATCTGCGATAAAACAGAAAACAGAACTAGCAAAAAATTATAAATTAAAAAATCAGCATTATTAGTAATTTTCGATACATATATTTGAAGTATATATAAAATAGAAAAAGTAGTATTCTTTATATAGGAAGGGGCTTTCTAAAAATCAAATAGAACAAACTACTTAAAATTTTTAATTAAATCAATTTAAATTTTAAATTTAAATTCAAACAGAATTTTAAATTGACATTTAAAATAAGTAATTAATTTGATTCAATGTATTTAATAACGTTTAAAAAAAATTAAAATCGACAATAAAAAAGATTATTACAAAATTTATAATTAAAGATTTAGTTGTTAAAATTAAAACAGATAATTAATAAATTATAATTATATTTTAAATAATATTTTATTTTAAATATAAAATATTTTGAAATATTATTTTTTACGACATAAGATTAGGTTGAAAATGAATGGGATGAACAGGATTTATATTCACAGGAGTTTGAGGGAATATTAACCTCGTTTGGCACTGTATTTTACCTTGAATGCTGTGCTTTTTCACCGTGATTATTTTTTTAAAACAAATAAATTCTTACTTGGTAGCTGATACAGATCACTTTCAGGTAGCTTTTTTTTTCTCCATAAAAAAATCAAACCAAAATATGTAATGTAAATAGTAAGTGGATTATGCTTTTATCTTTTAACCATTTTTTTGTTACATCAACCATTTGAAATAGCTTTAGCTCTAAAATTCTCACCTCATTTTTTTTACATACTAAAACAAGCATAACCTAAAATCAAATGATTTGAACCCCTCAGCAGGAAACATGAGTTATTTGTTGTCATCGTCTTCGGCTGATTAGTAATCACAATACTAGACTCCGACCCAGTAGATATATCAACGTACAGACACGAGAAACAATTTTTTAAATGCATCAACGGAACGTTCTTTATGTTCCTATGTTCTGTTCAATAATTCAAACCTACCATTCTTTCAGTGAACAAAGTCAAACCAAACATTCAAACACTGACTGGTTGACATTTGATACTAATACCGCTTGAAGAAGGAATAATAGACTAAGGTAGTAAATTCACAACAATGCAGAGACCTCATCAAGCAAGAGCCTCAATAACCCCCAACCAAAAAGCAGGCTTTTGAGTAATGGCATCATCGAATATTTCCAGCAAATACACCCCCGGGTATGAATTCTTTCGATTACGATTCTAGCTAGCATGTTTCTGAATTCTGAATGCACATGATTTCTGTGGTACATTAATTTTGTTGTTGAGTATTCAAAATCGCTTATCAAGAGGGAAAATTTCATCATGCATTGCCAACGTTAAATATTGACGATAACCAGAAATGGCTTGTCAAGAGACATTTCAATATTGTATTCAAACATGGCCGCTGAAGAGTGAAAGTTTCAAAAAGTGAAAGTTTCAAAAAGGAAAGTTTCATTTCCCTTCTGAGGCTAAAATTTTAGAGAGTCAGATACATCCGGGAAATTACACAAGTTAACTAGCATAATATATCTACCAAAATAGAAATTTAGCCCTAGCCAAAAAGAAAATTTAAGCATCGCAGAAGAAATGCAAGTAGGAATAGGTAAAATAATTGAATGAATTAGTTGGAACGTGATTGAAATGGAACAGTACATTTCACCAACTTGTTGCAGTTACAGGACTTAAAAACTCTATTATACAATATATCAGTGTCCCTTTCTCCCAAAAAAGGTTGCTCATTGTGCTGAATTGCTGAACCTGACACAGCAACCAGATCTTCCTAGAGACAATGCAAATATCACATATATAACACAGGCAAATACGTGTGGCAATTCATAAAATGTCACGTTTCAAAATCTACAAACCTTAGGAGAACTTTAAAACCATGATATTAGCTTTGTCACTCAACAGAAGAAAGACTGACTTCTCTGTCCTCTAGAAATTATCCTTGGAGGGCCAGAAACATCAAAGAAAACAGAGAACCACTAAGGACAAGCTCTGACTAAGTTTCCTCCACATGTTAAACTTTTCAGCGAATGGGGTGATATTGTGTGATACCACGCTTGGGTGGCAACTTCCTCAGAATGAAAAGGACCAAAGAAGAAGGCAATATCTCCACCAGCTGCAGCAAAAATATGAAGAAGATAAGAGTTGTGAGAGAGACCTACGACAAGTAACCCCTTTTTTTATCGCTTATCAAACAATTCTGATTTTACCAATTCCATTGCTGCATAGGATATTGAAAAAAGCAATCATGCAAGAAAGATAAGATGAATTTTGGTAGGTTAATAAAACTATTGCACAGAATTTAACAAAGTCAAAAAAATCAGGCAGGAAATATTTCAGCTTTCAACAGTAAGCTCAAACCAAGACTAAACCATATCAGCCCAAAAAGGTACTTGAAGAGCACAGTAATGACCAACAGAGAGAAGTATGGCAAAAAGAAAAAAGCATCACAATGAAGAAATACAAGCAAACTCACCAAGTAGTATGCAAAGTTCAAAATGGGATGGTCCAAGACATCAAGGTCAGCAGCTTTATCAAATGCATTAAAACACATCTGAAACAAAAAAAAATAATCAAACTTAATTTAAGAACCACACAACATAAATCTGAGGTTTATAACATAAAAAAGACTAACCATAATGCATCTGATAAGGAAACATGAAAAACATATGGTAGTCACATAGCCAACCTGCATTATAAAAATCAGGTAGATTAAATATGAATGAAGGAAGGATGGAGAAAAAGACCAGATAAATAAAGGAAAATTTCCTTGTTAAACTAAATACAGACCTCTTGCAGCTTCTTACGTCGACCTTTCGATTCAACAGGAAAGCGTTGCAGCATCAAGAATAGCCTGTCATAGAACACACTCAGAAAATAGATACGAAAAATGAATAGGGTAATGATAATGGAGGATATTAAAGATACATCCACATAATGCTAATATAATATAAAATTGCCTAAGTTGACACATGACTGATAAGTGATATAACAGTATAGACCCTTGACTCTTTAGTTGGGTCACATTTTCTTGTAAATGCCCCTTTCATTTTATTGCTCATTCCCCAAGCAGCCAAAGCTTCACCCTTGACAATCCCATTTGGAGACCTAATGCCCTCTCTGAGGTCTAAAACTGATAATTTTTGTTTGCAGTCCAGTGCTTAATTATCTCCACTCAAATCATTTCTTACATCAATCTCTTGCCCAAAATATGTTATGTACAACACGAGCTCTGAAACTATCAGCAGCTTATTCTGCACTACAGCGTAACTATTTTCTATTTTCTATATAAAGCAATCGTTTTGGGATTCTTGATGAGAAAAGAGTGATCTACTCCAGAGCTGTTAAAGGTTTGGGTCAAATGAAAGGCAGAATCTGTGACAGCGAATGGTTTATGCAGTTCTTTTAGAGAGAAAACATTCATTTTCAAGGATTTTCAAGCATTCAGACCAAGATTAAATTTTGGCCACTGGTGCTATGCATAACTATTACAATGTTAGCCATCTCTGACATGTACATAGATTGGGATGCCCTGCTGCATTCTTAGTTCCTTTCTAGTTGTTCTTTGTTGTTCCAGTTTTTTCTAGTTGCAGAGGAAACCTTATCCTAGTTTCCTCTTAAAATATTTTTGCTTTTTCAATCCAGAAAAGGAACAAAGAAAATTTCTCATTCAAAAACAAAATTAGATTTTTTTTTTCTTTACACTTGCCCTGCAAGGCCTCTATCCTACATATAATAATAAAAAGTCAAATATCATGATACAAGAAAATATTTTTGAATTGCACCCAGAAGACACAGAAGAAAACAAAAACAGAGCAATATATCATAATACAACTTTACTTACAGTATGAAAATTTTATCTGCTTACTAGGGAAACAAACAGTAAAAAGCAGATACTACTTTCTGATATTAAATCTTGGCACAACATCATATCACTAACAGAATCACAGAGATTCACTTTTTTCCTCAAGTTGGCGATCTTAATTACAATCATATATCCAGATTAACCAATTACAACAATGAACTACTTACATTGGATTAAAAGACCACATCCACACTAACAGCTTATGAAGTTACATTTTAGCTGCTATTAAAAATTATGCCAGTACAAATTTCAAAGAATGTAGTCTGAATAAAGACAAAAACAAATCAATAATATATCCATGTATGGTTCCCATGGTTTTGCATTATCTTAATTTTAAGAGAGATGGGATAGATTTGGAAAACTCAGCTATGGCTGTAAATATGAGTTGATTTTTATTTTTATTTTCTATTCAGAGTTCAGACAAGGCACAATTCCTAATTTAGTGTTATTTATCTTTAAACCTGGATGTGGTAATTTCATTCCATAATCCAAATTACATCGACCACAGTTGAAAATTGAAACAGATAATTACCTCCCACCATAGAGAAGAAATCCAAGGGCTGCAAACAAAGAGACCCCTGCATATATGCATAGCAAAAGCAGATTAAAGTCATAATCAATATAATCTGATATTAAACACCCCCATCACCCCCAAAAAAACTCCAAAAGAAAGGGGAATCCTAACAGATAAAAACCTGCAAAAAACATCTTAGACAGGATGACCAGCACACTGATAGGTTTCCACCATAATATCAACCACAAAGCAATCTGAAACACATTAAACAAAACTGCGTTCACCAAAAAAATAAATAAAAAAAAGAGAAATCTAAAAATTCAAAACCAGTTAACATGAAAGTAGCAGCTCTTTAAAACTCCAAATAGATATCACAGAACAACAGAATTGATGCCATTGAAAAGTTGAATGTATTAAACAATAAAGGTCAATGACTCAATAGTTAAACATCATGTTGAGCATAAAAATGAAACAAAAGACAAGAACATATTTAATATTTTTTTTACAATATTTTAGAATATTAAGATAGCATAGATTACCTTGGAACATCTTTCTTGATAGCTTCCTTACTTAATCAGTTTGCTAGTCATATTGGTATTAGACTTAGGCTTGTACTACAAGTACTCGACTTAATTATTAGTATAAACTAGAGTATTAGGCTAGGGTATTGAAACATATTACATCTGCCAATTATATTGTCAGTTTATTACTTTAAGCCAGCTTTATCTCGTCTCCTTCCTCTCAAACCTCGGAACCAATGGTTAAAACATGAGCAGTACCTTCCACCTTGAAGGTCTGCCCTTTCTGCAGTGTAGAGTTTCATAGAACTCCTTAGCAGTATACCTGTTTTTATTTATTCTGAATATTCTTTTTTACCAAGTAATTTCTCAGTATTTTAACCTCAAAATAAAGGGGAAAAAATTTCGACAACGCAAGACCTACATCACATTTCATGCCTAGGGGAGCCTCTAGTGGCAGCCATTTTGATTTTTAGGTGGTTGGCAGATCATTGGTGAACAACCAGTCATGGTTGACCAGCACCATATGGAAGACTGGTGCATGCATGGACAGTTAAAAGCTGCATGGGAATGGGGGATGGCTGGTGACTCAGTTCCAATGCAAGCAAGTGCAAACAACAGTTAAGTAGGTGTGTTGATGACTCTAGCAACGTTTCTGGAGTAGAGATTTGAGCCTTTTGGTGTGTTTCACGTTAGGGCTTATGCTTTTCCGGTCTAAGTAAGATCATCCAGCAGCTCCTAGGCACATGACAGCAAGGGTGCTCAAGTGATTCCCAGGCAAGGCTTTCTGGGTTTGTGAAGTGATTTCTAGTGACTTCTTTTCCGGTGCTTCTTCCACCCCTTTGTGCTTGATGTGACATGCAGTTACTGTTCTGGTGTTTGTGTGCTAAGTTCTGTGAGAAGAGGGGCTGCGTAAGGTACTGAGGCTTTTTGCGACATTGATTAGCTAATGTTGAGTGGTGATGCATAGGTACACGAGTGCTGCTCCATGGTGCTGTGTTGCTTTGTTGAGTGGTTCTAAAAAGGGTGTTCATAGTTTGGTTTGCATGGGTTTTTAAGAAAAAAAAGTCATCTGATTTGACTATAAAAACATTTTGCAGTTTGGTTTGGATCAGATGAACTTCAAATCCAATCCAATCTGATCCAATTTGAGAATGAAGGCTTTGAACCAATGATAGTGGCTGCTTTTTCTATTTTGGAGTTGACTTAGTTGAAGGGTCATTTCATTATGCTCTGCTGAATCTGGTGGCGGATCACAGTCACCTTTTTAACCATTGGTTGAAGCTAGGTTGGCTGGAATTCATTGCCATGGTTTTTCTTTCTTCCATTATTGGATGGTGTTTCTGCATTGCTGCTGCTCCTCTACTCAATTTAAAATTGCTTCTCTTTCTCTTCTGTTATTGTTTTTGATTCTAATAGTTGTGATTGTTAGCAAGAGAAATACTCTTCCATTCTCCCCTTTTTATGTTTGACCCTTGTGGACAGGGCTGCCCATCTGGTGTAGGCCATGTAGAAACATATGAGAGAGGCAAGGAATGGAAAACAAGGAGGAGTATCCCCCAGAGACATTAGAGGAATGGGCTGCCTGTTAGAAAGAGTTGCTGCTATGTAGTATGCCTATTCCAAGAGGAAAATGCTATTAGCAGGGTGGAGCAGCCTTAACTATGACCATGGGCATTGTAACTCTAGGAGCAAGAGTCATCCCAAGTTTCTAGTGGTTTCATACTTTCATTTAGCCAGAAAGGAGGGGGGTGGTCACAGTTTTAGGAGCAAGAATTTCCCAGTTTCTTTTCTTTTTATGGGATATTCGCGGTTCGACATTACACCTGTCCTTCTCTATGCTGTGTTTGGATTATTCAGTAATTCAGGATTTGTTATTGTGTAGTGTTTCTCTACTCTTCTTGGTGATAGCTTCCTATTAACATGGGTTACACTTTCTTCTCCTATACTTGGTAGTTTGGATTTGTATTGAGTGTTTGTTCAAGGGTGCCAAGTTCAGTATTGAAGTGAGGGTTCAGTCGTTCAAGGCTAGTTGCCCAAGTTCTTTTGGCAAGTTTATGGGTTTACCACTTATAATAAGATAAATGTCTTGATTAGTATCCTAAATGCTTATTAGGTGAAGGTATTGAAACATATTCCATCAATCAATTATATTCTCAGTTTATTACTTTGAGTTGTCATTAAATACATGGAAAGATACCAAAGAAACAAAGATGAACACATGGACTTCTTTGACCTAGAAGAACCATATGATAGGGTTGCATGATAATTTTAGGGTTCTAGATAAGAAAGGAGCTCCTATTGCATCTATCAAGCTATAAATGATAAATATGTTGGAGAAGCAACTAGTGTCTGAATTCAAGGAGGTGCAACAATGGTTTTCCTACAACAGTAGGCTTACACCAATGACAGACTTTAAGTCCATATTTACTTTACACATCCTAGAGTTATTGCTTCAATGCTTTTTTTTTTCTTTTTGTGGATGATGATGATAATAGTTCTAGTTGATTAGTAGAAAATACTAAAATTGAGTTGCAAAGAAACTCTTTTGAACCAAAGAGATTTTGATTAAGCAGATGTAAAAGAGAGTATACAAAATGCAGGTCCCATATAATGGGAGGCTAGCACTGTTTTGGAGGTGAACATCGGGGATCAGATCATAGCACAAGTTAAACAGTTTAGGTATCATAGATACATATTACAAAGTGTGGAGAGATTGAGGGGATGTCACAAAGGATTCAAGATGGTGGTTAAGAAACATATCGAGAACAGAAGTTCAAGAGAGAAACCCCTGAATCTGATACCCTGTACAATACACATGAATCAGAGGGAAAACAACCCAGAAGCCATTATGGCAGGTTCCATAGATTGGCCAAAGCCAATCCTAAACCTGAACCCAGAGAGTCTGGTCCACCAGCCTTGTGATCATACTTGACAGTATCCATCACAGAGAAGCTCCTTTCCAGCAGTGTCTTTTAGGTTGGATCTGAAGCAATAATTTCTTCATCTGCGACAAACACAGACTGCCAGAATGCTTGATAACCTCTAGCAAAATACCCCATTTCTGTTTGATAACTGATAATAAAATAGACCTTATAGTGAGAAAACATAAGAGCAGTTTTCTGGGGTTGGGGAGAAAGTTTTAGATGGATGGACGGATTCAACTTTTATCAGATCTAACAAAGCAAAACCTACTGTGTATATTGGAGTTCCTATCAGAAATAGGTACTGCCAGAAAGTGTTACATGAAGGACAACTTTTGTGAAGCATTGGGACAAGGTCGGCTAATCCATCTCTAACAGTACCTTTCTAACTAATTGACTGTATTATTTGACATGCTGTCAGCTTTAGTTTCTACATAAACTAAGAAATACGAGATGAAAACAGAGACAGACTGCATGCTACACCATGGCCTCAAAAAAGAAGTTCAATCAACTTTGGTGAGCGGTGACCATAAGTGAAATATGGGCAAGATTTTTTACCTGAATAATATAAACCACCGCATTAATTGTATAGAAACTTGGTCTGAGACCATCAGTAGATACAGCACGTGCCTGCAAAACATGTAACATCAGAGTCATAATCAGGCCATCAAAATAACAATTTCCAATGCCGATTAAAATGAAATGCAGTATATGCACCATAAATTAAACTTGCCTGGTAATAAATCTCAGCCCAGAACAGGACCAACAGTGCGTAGGTTGTGAAGAAAGCAAGACTAGGCATGTCAAGCAAGATATGTTGGACAATCTACACAGACGAAGTTGAACATTAGTTATGTGATTATAAAAGTTATTCATGATGGAATCATAAAATAGCTGAAACGATTCATTCCTACCTCTGGCTTTAACTTTTGCACATCCCGACGGAAGACAAAAACAAAACACCGAACTGCAAAACCAGAAAGAGCATGCATTTGCGCCACGATATTTGAAGCCAAATAAAGAATCATAAAACACAAATAGATTCAATCTTTTTACATAATCAGAAAAAGGAAAGGAAGATTAGAATGATACAAACCTCCATTCACCAAAAAATTGAGAAAGTGAAAGACCTTCTGCGTGGTCCAACCATATTCCGGAACTCTCAATTGTATTCGAACTAATTGAACCTACAATTATTAAAATATATACAATATAAATATAAATAAATGAAAGGAAACCCTAAGCAAATTCGAAATTTCAATTTCGTAGGGAGAAAAAAGAAAGAGAAACGTTGAGATTGTTTAAGAAAGATTACCAGAGCGACGGCGGCTACGATTCCGTAGAGGATGGCGAGGACGTGGAAGATGCGATCCTGCCAGAGCGGCGAATCGTTGATGTCCCGCCACCAGTTGGAGGATTCCATTAAGTCAAGGGCGGCCACGGCCAACACCGCCGTCGCCGCCTCCGCCGGCACGCCTCTCGCCACCATGGAATCGGTGAATGAACGGTTCTTCACAAAATGGGAGGAGCCTTCGATCTTCTTCTGCCAGCAAAGAGGGAAAGAAACGAAACTGAATCCAATTTAACCAAATTATTATTATTATTATTATTATTATTATTATTATTATTATTATTATTATTATCGTTTTCTGACAAATATTCAAATGCCTTTTTTCTTTTAAAAAAAATATATTGTTATGGTTGGGGTTTTATTTTTGTGGCCGGCGAGAGAAATAATTTGGGCTTCAGAGAGAGAGAGCATGAGAGGAGTAACGGAAATCCAAACGTGGTGCTGACTACACGTAATCATGGAACTCTCCCTACAATTAGCATATAATTATATTAACTTGCCTTAAAGAGATCTTTTTTAAATAGTTGATATCAAATTATAAATTTAGTCTGATCCATTAAAAAAAAAAAAAAGATTTGATGGATCATGGCAACTCATTTGCATGTGTCACGTGGTCCCTGTAAACTTTTTTAATCCATAGAAAGCTAATGTCTTTTGATTCGCGTTGGCGCCTTTCTGGCTGTTCATCCCTTTCCTACGAACGTCATCAATCTCATCCTTCACACTAACTTCATGTTAATGCCATTTGTAATTGTAGAGACATCCCTCTTGCTTTATTTATCTTGGAATGGAAATTCGAAAGTGATCAAATTGTATAGTGTAAAGGGTGCAAGTCTATCAAATTTGAGAACAACAAATCTAACCAACTTTCCCCCCTCTCTCCACAACAAATCTTTAACTCGTTATTGGAGCGAAAGAGATTGTTTATGCTAGTTGTTACATCTCGAGTTCGAGCTTTCGCCATTAAAAATTACGCGATATTTGGTTGGTTTCATATTTTTAAAATTGAAATATTTTTGCATACATATTAACTAAAAATAAAAACTTAAGCAAACAACGCGCTGGTTTTTCGATTAAGATTGATACTAAATTGAGGCTTGCTGCTTGTTTTGACATTCTAATTGCAAATTATTCAATTAAAATTTTCCCATAATTTCAGAGGGGTCATTCCACAATTGAAAGGGAAAGAAATACAAACAAATTTTGTTCCGAGAAATAACTATATTTTTGGATGAAGGGCATTTCAATATTTTAAAAATTTTGAAATTTTTAAGAATTTAAATATTTTATTTTAAAATTAGTTTATTTAAATAAAGAAATCTAAATTTTTATATCTAAAATTTTTAATTTAAATGGTAAATTTTAAATTTTTATTTATATTAAATAATTTAATTTTTTGATATATAAAATTTTACATTTAAATATTTATAAGTTCTTTTAAATCTTGTTCCTATTTTTTGTTTATAAAAAAAATTAATATATAAATATTTTTATTATACAATATGTTCAAATAAAATAATAATCTAATAAATTATATAATAAAAAATAATAAAAAAAAGTAACAGAAAAAATAATGGTTCATGAAGATAAATTTAAAAATTTTGAAAAATGTAAAATTTTTATAAAAAAAATCTAAATAAAATATTTTAATGATTAAAATTTAAAATTTATTCATAAATTAATATTTTTTTAAATAACTTATCCAATAGAATAAATATTTTTGCATATAGATTTATTGAATAAATAATCAATTTGGTTAATAACAATTAGGAATAGGTTATATTAATTCTAAAAAGATAAAAATTAATATTTTAATTTTAAAATATAAATAATTAGTTATTTTAATTTTTGTAAATTAATTAAATTTTTATTTTAAAAAATAATAATTATAATCTTTATTTCTTAATTTAATATAATCAAATATTATTTTTTTAAAATTAAAATAACTGTTTGTTTTAGATTTATTTGTAGGAAGAAAGCATTGATGGATTAAAGATAATGCTCCGAAGAGATGCGTACGAGGACACCAGCAAATTTCATTTTTTTTTTATTTTTAAAACAATTAAAAAGACACATTAAATATCACAAAATATATGCCACGTATATAAAAAGTGTTTTGACTATGACAATTATTCCAAACATCAAATTATGTTAATATGTAATAATACATACACATATAATGCAGCATATAAATTAAATACATTTTTAAATCAATTGTTTTTTTAATCTCATTATGCACTAATATATTTATGATTTAAATATATTTTAAATTTGTATAAGTACATCTAAATTTTATTTTAATTCTCCAAATATCTTTTATTAATTTTATTTTTTATAATTTTTTTAAAATTTTATTATCATTTTATTTAATCATCTTACCTCAACAATCATATTTAAATCTATGTATTTAAATATTTAACATGTTATTGCAAAATATAAGTATTATTTTTAAAATTTTAAAATTTTATAAAGAATAAATTTAATAAAAATATTTAAAAAATTATAAGACGTGTTTAGTAAAATTAAGCAAATAAATTAGTTAAAAAGAATTGAAGAGAGTGTTTAGTATTCAATAAAACTATTTGTTAAAATTATTTGATAAAATCAAATATCAAAGAACGATATGATTATTAAAATTGAGTTTAAGTATTTATAATTTTTTATTTAAACTAAATTAGTATATTAAAAGTTAAGCATAATTTTTTATTTTATTCTTATTTATATATTTTTATCAAAAATTATATAAATAAATTTATAATTATTTTAATGATTATATACCATAAAAAATAAAGTTTGATGATTTTATTTATAATTTATTTTATTATTTATGATGTATTTTTAATAAAAAAAATTTAAACAAATAATTTATTTTTTAAAAAATATTTTTTAAAATTTTTATAAATATATTTTAAATAAATTTCTATAAAAAATAATATTTATTTTATCTTTAAATTTTTTATTAATAAAAAGTAAACATTTTATTATAAAAATTAAATAAGTATTTAATAATTATAATAAATATTATAATATTAAATAATAATATAAAAATTTAAAATTTTATTTAATAATAAATGAGAGATTATTAAATATATAAAAAATAATAATAGAATAGTAATTTTTATCTAACAACTCATCTTAAAATTTAATAGCGGTACTGTTCTCAGAAGATATTTATTTTATATAATTATCAAAACAAATATTATGAAAATTATTTTTAAAAAGTTTTAGTCAATTATTTTATTTTTTATTTAAAAAAAATCCTTTCAAACACACATGAAAACTAAAAATTTAAAATTAACAAATTACTGATTAAACTAAAAATATTTAGTAAAATTAGTTTTTAAACTTACTAATAAATATAAAATAAAAAATAAAGAGATAATTAAATTTTGAAAAGTATGATATATTTTTTTTTCTCCAAACAAGAATATATTAAAATTTCATTAAATAAAATTTTATTTCTTTAAAATAAAAAATAATTATTTTAAATTTTTATATAAATAATGTTTTAAAAATTGGTTTTTTTAAAATTTTAATTTTTTATAAAATAGTTTGATATTTTATTTGGTAAAATAAAATAAATAATACAATAATTTAAATATAATATTTTATAATATAAAATAAATTTATCAAAATTAATAATATTATCATAGAAGAACTAAATAATATTAAACTTAAAGAATAAATAAAAAAATATTATATTATAAAAAAATATTTTATAAAAATGAAAAAAATTCTAAAAATTAAAAAATATAAAAATTATTTGAAATAGTATTTTAAAAACGCTAGTAGTTGTTTTAAAAAATATTAATAGCTAAGCTACTCTAAAAAAATAACCAAATTTAAACATACTTATAGAAACTAAAAATATATTTAAATCTATACTTATTTATGTAAAGAATCTATTTAAAAACGAGATAAAAAAGAACATATAAATAAATTCTTTTTATGAAATTATAATTTTTATGCTTGGCGTTAAGCTATTATATTCTATCCTCATAGTTACAATTTTTTATCCCAAACAAAATATTAAGTCAAAACTCAGAAATTATCATTATTTAATAATTTTTTTTTCGTATCTTTACGTTGTATCCTATTCAATATTATATAAAATAAAAATTAAATATTTTTTATAGATATGAAATTTATAAAATATTATATTTTTTCAATATTTATTAAAAATATTACACATATTTTACTCATTTATTGAAATATAATTTTAAAAATTTTATGCTCTATTAATATTTTAATTATAATTTACTGTAAAAATATTTCAAATTTTAATTGTAAAAATTAAAAGTCATTAATAATATAATTTACACATAAAAATAAATTTCATATTTTTAATTTTAATAATTTTTATATATTTCTATTGAAATCAAAAAATGAATAATATTTTTAAAAAAATTATAATTTCAATATAATTTATAATCTATTATATTCAATGAGATAACATGATGAATGTATCTTATTATTCTAATGTATATTAAATATACGACAAGATAAATTCAATCTTAGTGCTATCATTATTTTTTTTATCTAGTTTTCATATTTTATATTTAGTTTATCATAAACATCAATTAAGTCTGGAAAATTTTATTAACCAATATCATCATAATATTTGTTAGGATAAATTATATTGATACCTCCCTTAATTTATATAAAAGTATAAAATTATATATTTTTTAATTATATAACAATACATAAATTTTTTAATATTTTATAATATTATATACATAAAAAAGATTAAAAAAATTTAAAATAAAGAGTATCAAATATATTTTTAATATATTTCAGAAAATATCAATATAATTTATCATATTTGTTAATAAAAAATAATAAAAATTATTAAATATTGAACTTAATTTTTATACTGGTAAAAAATTATATTGTCAATCAATTAAAAATCACAATAAATATAAATTTTAAAATAATTATTACAAGCGTTAATAATTTTTAATGACAGTAATCTATAATTAGAAAAATATGTAAAAAAGATATTATATTACTATTGCATTTCAATTAGATTCAAAAAACTATTGAAAAATATTAAAACATTATGATAAAAATATATTAATAACATTTTTAATAAAAAAATTCACTTATATTATTAAAGGTGTTAATTAACATTTACTTTGTTAAATAAATTACCTTAACACATACTTTCGGTGAAAGTGGTGTTCCTATGATCATATTATGATGATCAATTTTTTGAATTGCTATTACATTTCAATTAGATTCAAAAACTTTTGAAAAATATTAAAAAATTATGATAAGAATATATTAATAATATTTTTAATAAAAAATTTTACTTATATTATTAAAGGTGCCAATTAAAATTTACTTTGTTAAATAAATTACCTTAACACATACTTTCGGACGAAAGTGGTGTCCGTATGATCATATTATGATGATCAATTTTTTGTATTGCTATTGCATTTCAATTAGTTTCAAAAACTTTTGAAAAATATTAAAACATTATGATAAGAATATATTAATAATATTTTTAATAAAAAATTTCACTTACATTATTAAAAGTGCCAATTAACATTTACTTTGTTAAATAAATTACCTTAACACATGCTTTCGGACGAAAGTGATATCCCTATGATCATACTTTGATGATCAATTTTTTGTACTGCTATTGCATTTCAATTAGATTCAAAAACAATTGAAAAATATTAAAACATTATAATAAAAATATATTAATAATATTTTTAATGAAAATTTTCACTTATATTATTAAAGGTACCAATTAACATTTACTTTGTTAAATAAATTACATGCTTTCGGGCGAAAGTGGTGTCCCTATGATCAATTTTAGACACAATCACTATCTGTTTATAAATAGACTAGTCGAAATATTTGGCGAGTCCAATTGTAGTAATACTGTTTAATATTATCAATAACCATGAACATCTACAATTAGTTTTGAATTACTGTAATAATTACAACACTGCTCTGGATTTTCATGTGAGACAGGATATCAAGATTTCTTCAGAACAAAAAAACGTCATTGTATGCAATAACTCTCTCTGGTCATAGGCTGAAAATCCTCGCAGGCAAAAAGCTATGAAATTAACTTTCAGGTCAAGGGTCACAATGAAGACCATAGGATTCAAACCCCTGGCAACACAGGTACAGTTAGTCCACTTTCATCATAACCAACCACTATCGACGGTATGCACGACCTTCTAACCAAAAATTTAATGCAGTTGATAAACTAAACCCATAATTCTCATGAAAGCAGAATTCGACCTTGCCAGATAGAGACAAACCAAACCTCTAGCAAAGATATAAAGTAATACAATAAATCATAAATTCTAAAATATTCCAAATCTATGATAATAAAAAAAAGAGATCAAAAGACTTGATCTACCTTAAAACCTAGACTTTCTAAGAGAATCGCAAAAAGATTTAATTCTTCCAGAATAAATAACTCAATTTAGAGGGAAAAAAAAAAGTAGAGTTGTAATCACTGGTTAAAAATTCATTGTTAAATTTACGATAAAAAACAAGCACATATTGAACAAACTGTGAAGTTCAAATTTGCTCTTGATATTCTCATTAATGCACTATTTCCTCACATTTCTGCTAAATTGATCACTTTAGACTTTAGAGGACTCGTAGCACTTGTCAAAAAAGATTTAGAAATGGCACTTTGCTGGTAAAAACTAGGAAGTGTTGATGGACACAAGATTTAGATTTGACTCAACATGGACAATGGAATATGACAAGTTGTACAAAAAAAAATATCAGACATTACACAACAACAATACAGCATAAATGAAACAAAACATAAATTTAAAATCAAAGGAGAGAATTGATGTTTTAAAAGTGAGTATGAATGATTGTAAAAGAATCAAACACTATAATTTATCTAATTATTGTGATATTTTCATTCATATTGATATAGAAGTTCATAAATCAAAGCAATAAAATTAAAAAATGCCGCTAAAAATATCTTAGGTGTCCGAAAAAAGTGTTCGTTGGGATGCTATATAAAATAAGTCATGTATCTAGCCCCATCCGCAACTGCTGGCAAACTTCGTAGTGACTTCTTTTCTGGTCATGAACAAGCCAGTCCACCGAAGTGATCCACACAGATAAAGTTTCCGATCCTCAAAGTATAGTTGTTGTCCACCTCAAATACGATGATTGTTCATTTTTTGGGGGACCAATGACCGGCCAAAACCGCACCACCCTCAATGGTGTAGTCAACAGAAAATTTTTCCTACCAACAACCCATGGATCCAATTTGTTGCAGGAAGCATGGCCCAACCCCACGTATCTTACGACCCCCTCTGATGTGCTTGCACTCGCATTTTTCCTACTACCTTTCTCTTATAATAGCACCAATGATATTGTGTGTGGCAGGGACAGCAACTCCATTCAGGCTGTCATTTGTTATACTAGAGTCATGCCGACCTAATTTACACTGATCTATCCTCAATTGCCAGTTTTGGGTCTCATGTCACAGGATTGTTTTTTATCTCCTCTTGCTTACCCATAGCCTCCAACACCTCTAGCAACCTATCCCATTAAGGTTGAACTAACTTTATCCTCCTGTTACGACACTACCACTTTTTCATCTCAGTCCCAAATGCGATTTGACCCCAGCATATTTTTGTCCCAAATACAATATGGTCTAATTTTAGTCTTAGACATGCTCCAGCCCTGATCTTAGTCCCTAACATGGCCTAGCCCTGACCAATTTTAGTCCCAAAGGTGATATGACCCCATTTTTTGTCCCAGATGCAATCTGCCTTCATATTTGTCCCGGACATGATCTTGACCTAAGCTCAATCCTAGACACTAGATAATGATCATCCGAACCATGTTTGGTGATGCCCATATAATATTTAAAGGATTTAATTTTAACAAGCTTAGGCTAAGGGGAGACCGTTAGAATATATGAAAAATATATAATAATATCTTGATTATATCTTGGAACAATTTAAAGTATCTTAAATTGTATCAAGGATAACCATATTTCCCTGTTATCACCTAGAATTAATTTTCATATTTCCTTATTTCCTCATTATTTAATTAGGATTGTAATTTAGTATTGGTATAAATAAGAGTTAGTGTTTTATGGTTTTAACACATTGGAATAATACTGCACATCATATCAAGTTAACATCTTTAGCCCCTATTCAATCTTTTTACCATTCTGCTCAGTTCCCAAACAAGGATATAAAAACCTCACCTCATTTCATCGTAAAATATCCAAACAAAGGTATAATAATTTTCTATTTTCCATTTCATCCTATCCTATTCTATTACACCCATGGTTAGATATCCAAACATAGCCTTAAGACACATTCTAATATACCCTCCTTATTTCTTTAACTCTACTCTCCTTTTTTCTTGTTTCAATCAATACATCCACATTATTGTCTTTCCACCAAAAGTCACATTTTTGTACTTCAGGGCAAGTTCTACAAACCTACAGCAGTCTGGCAGTACCAGTTCATTATTGTTAAATACAAATTGTAAAAGGAATTTTTTCCGTATCATGTATCTGTCTAAAGAGTATTGAAAAAACAAAAGGTGATTTTTTCAAAAATACATACCAAGCTCCGAGACAGGAGAGGGCTCAAATACTTGGTTTCCAATATTATCTCAACCGGAAGTCCTGATCATGATGCAGTACAACCATGACATGTTTCACTGTTAGCCAGTGAAATTAACATGTATCACTATGACAAGAGATTAGACAATAATGTAAGAATATATTAAACTGAATGAGAAGAAAACATCAATTACCAAGGCAGCTAGTCAGAATCTTCATCCTCAGAAGTAGGAATCCTACGAAAACGAGCAAAGGACCGATCATTTGCATGCATGTTTCTATTTGACATCTTTGATCTCTTTTGCTTAATTGAAAAACCACATCCAGAAACTGAATCATATAAGCCTCCCACACTCATGTCCTTTCTGGTGTAAGCACCTTCATTCAAAAAGCTGCAAAACAATCCCCCATCAATGTCAATTAAAACCAATCAGGAAACAAGCACTCTATTACCTGCTCCCAACAAGATATTTAAAACATATACTAAAGCAAATGTACAAGAACATGTAATTTGCCACTTCATCTTATGGTTAGCTAGACTGGTCTCAAATTTTACTTAATTAACTATAGATTTCTATAATAAAGCCAAACCCGGCTGTTATAAACCAACTTTTCCACAAGCTTAAGTTTGGCACATGAATGGTTTACAGATCTAGCACACACTCTATGCACGAGCCCAAAGGGCTTGATGTGTAGTATAGACAAAGCCCAGCCAATCTTGAGTCAAAATTTAACCTTTTTTATTTATAAGAATTAGGGTAACAAGGATTGAACTTTAGATCACACGATTATAGAAATTCTAATACCATGTCATGGATGATGAAATAACTATCTCATTGTGAAGGCCCATGAATGGTTTTTATCAAATGCCCACCATTGGCTTTCCAACACAATAGGTATTTTTTGTCATGGATTTCAAGATTAATGAAAAGAAAAACATTGAATTAAATAAAATAAATATAATAACCAAATGATAAAAGTTGAGTGTAATATCCAAAAAAATAAAAAAAGTGGCAAGCGGCATTTGGTGGCAGCATGCATGCTACCACCTGCCCCACCACACATACACACATAGGACACTATAAATAGAGGGGAAGGAAGCAATTGCAATTCACATTTCCAATTCATAGAATTGAAAGTGTACAATTTCGAAAGCGAAATTGTGTTGGTCAAGCAGTAAGCAGACGGAGGTGCAACAGAGGCTCGAGATCTCGTCGAAAAAATTAAAGAAAAGTTTTCAAGTAAGGGGAGCAGACTCAAGTAAAGTATAGGAGTAATTGTAGAGCCCCTTCTCTAGAATAAAATTTATTAATTGTGTGATAAATTTAGAGGTTGAATTTAATTATATCTGAATTTAATTGTGAACAAAATTTAATTGTTAATAAGGATAGTTCAAGAGTCTCCTTACTCTATGACAAAATTTTACCAATTATGTGATAGTTTAAAATTTATCTGTAATTATATTTAAATTTAAATATAGATAAAATATTGTATAATTATAAATTGGTGGTTGGACTAGTTAGGAATTAAATTGATCAATTTTAGGTGAGAGTGTGATATAAAAATTTTAGATGCCCACAAATATATACATATATATTTACAAATTACGTTAGTAAATTTTGTGAGAAATATAAAATTATAAACCTTTATAAATTAATATAAATTATAAAGGTTATAATATTTACACGTGAAGTCGTAGGAAAAGGTTTTAAAATAAGGTCCTATTTAAAAAATTTTAAGGTATACATCACATAGTAAAGATAGGAAGATATCCAATTAAAAGTTGGGTGAAAAAAGGAAATTATTTATTATTTTATAAAAATGTTCAAAATCCAATATCCTATAATTGATATTACTTTTCTCTCCAATATATTTCTACGATGTATAAAAAATAAAGTTAGTATTTAATTAGCTTTTATATATATATATATATCATTATACTTAAACCTTAATATAAGAAGATAAAATATAAAACTATTAAAGATTATATTAGTAGTTAATTTACATAAAATTATCAGTATAAGTTTTAAGGAATATTTATTGAAGGTTGGAAGCCTCGTTTAAGCCGGTAGAAAGTACCTAATTAAACGTAGAGGATATACACGTATAGAGTTGAATCGAGGACAATGAGATCTTGACTCTTGAGAAGAAGGATGCATCATTTGTATAAAAATGTTCTGTAAATTGTAATGGAAAATAATCTGTGAGCCCTTCTGTAAAAAGAAGCTGGAAAATCTAAGGATCGATTCACATGAGAGTAGACCAAAGTTTGTGATAGAGGAAACTTCCAAGCCTAAGTGGTACGTGAGTTGGGTTTAAGTCTCCTAATGGCCTAAGATTACTCCTTGTAGCCGAAACTGCTCTGGTCAGACTTAGCCACCTCAACAAGACCCTGAAAATTATTATTACCGGTCGAGCAATTTCGAAATGTTGTGGAATGAAGATGATGATTTTAGTGTTACTAATGGCACACTGTGATTTAAAATTGGATCCCGATACCCTATTATTTGGATAAAGTTGTGAAGAGGTTTGGATCCACATGCACTTGAATATTGTAAGAATGACCAACTTTAGATTAGTGAATATTATTATGGTATACGTCGAAATAATCTCAATTTATTCTTGAATTTGTCATCGTCGTAGCAACTTATGAAGGAGAAAATAGAATAATCTTATTCATGCGTTGCATAAGAGGATTACTTTTTAATAGTTCATTGAGAAAGTCAAATAACTTATTTGTTCTTTATGTTAAAGTATAATTTAACACACTCCTCTTATTCTTAGTTTTACTTGAATGAAATGGCTCACTCCCCTCTGTTATATTTTGTATGTGTGAGTATGACTTCTTAGTGAGCCTGCAACGTAGATGACCCTCCTTTCGACGTTGAGAAAGTAGATAAGGAATTCCCATTATATAACCAGGGATAACAACTCTGATGCAGAAGTACCAATTTGAAGAAGAGAAGTAGATCCCTATAGTGTTTAGTTTAGATAGAATAACATATGTTGTATATACCTATCTTATCACCTCAATCATAGTATCCTAAACTACTTATGTTCTGGGATTGTAAAACTGATGTAATGTAAATGAGGATGAATATATATATATATATATATATATATATATATACACCAAGAATTTGTTTATTCAGGTATACGTATGATTGGAAATCAAGTACATCATAAATGTACCACTATTCCGTACTAGTACGTATACGTAAGGAATGATATGTGAATAATCTTAAGAGAATATAGGTAATCTGGAGGCTATGACACATCAATTGATCAATTATATTAACCCGTAATCTGGAGGCTATGACACATCAATTGATTAATTATATTAACCCTCTTAAGATGACACCTGTGCCTACCAGTTTGCTTTTACATGCTAAACTATTCTATTTTCCAATCAAAATGAATTTTATAGGTTAAATTAAAATTTTGTGGCCTATACCTAATACATTTTTTGTTTTAGTCCTTATATGAAAAAATTCTATATTTTGTCCCTAAATAAGAACTATTTACAAATTGGTCCTACCATTTGGCAAGTTATATTTGTTAAGAGTTTTAATATTTTTTCATGCAGGCATCAAAATGAATAAGAGTGCAAGGCCAGCCCAACATTTACATAGGGCTAAAGTGAATTTTAAGAATAGGATTTAAACAAATAAAAATATTTTATTAAAAATTATGGTAATTTTATTTAAAATATACATTCAATTTTTTAAGATGTAAAACTATTTATTAAAGTAATGTAATCAATTTTGTTTAACATTTTTTTAATTCGATATATCTATTTAATTATTGTTAGAATATTATTTTTGGTAAATTTTAATAATTTTAGGTTTGAAATACTTAAATGTATTTAACTATTGATTTCTAGGTGTTAACATAATTAAATGTACAAAATTAGATTTTGAATTCCACTAAATAAATATTACAAAATACTTACATAAGAGAACAATAAGTTGAATAAATAGCTCTAATAAAATCATCTCCTTTCTTGGGTTGATCTTATGATAAATTAAAAAATATTTTCATATAGAACTAAGTAAAAAAAGTAATATAGGTATTAAAAAATCTCAATTGTATTTTGTATCTCTAATTTTAATTATGCACAATTTTGGTTTCCCAATTTTTTTAAAACAATTTTGATCCCTCTACTTTTAAAATTTAGTAAATTAGTCCTTGTCAAATTTTGTTATCCAAAACTCTCTAATTCTCATTTTCTATTTAAAATCACTACAAATTAAATTAATTAAATTATCTTCTACTTATAATGCACCAACCAAAATATTAAACTTTATCATATATATATAATGTTCCCTCTCCAAACTTAATCTTACATCTTATAAAATCTTTTAAATTTTTATTAAATTTCTACAAAATTTCATATTTTTAAATTTTAAAAATAATTTCATGTCCCAAAACCATTACAAGCCCCTCCAAAAATTTGGATAAAAAATAATAATGTAAGGGTTTAATTGGAAAAGAATCATTTGAGGATCAAATTTGCTAAATTTTAGAAGTAAAGGGACCAAAACTACACATAGGTCAAACTAGAAGGACTAAAAATTAATTGAACACATTCTTGTGAACCAAAAAAACAAGGAAATAAACTGATGTTAGCCCAATAACTAGCTATTATAACTCTTTAGAGGATGAAGATTACCCTTTTAATAACTTTTTCTTCTTCTTTAGAAAAGGATGAAGAGATCAAAGATCATATCATTTATTCCTAAAGTGAGGAATTCACTTTATTAATAGTTAAAATTTTTATAATTACATAACTTATACATGTGCAATGCATGCATTTAAATAGAATTTTAACCTTCGATTTTTCAATCAATGATTATAACTCTTTCCTTTAGGGAGCTAAATTATAAAAATTATTTTATTAAAAGTGCTACCTAATTTTTTGTAATAGACTAATATTATTTATCAAGTAATTATATACTTTTTTACTTTTTTCAAAAATATTATTAGTAAACAAAATTATATTTTAGGGGATCATAAGCATGGGTTTCATTAGACTTACCCTTGCACAAGCCTGCAAGAGTGTATCAGGTGCAGGAACCTAAACATAGATTTTTTTTTATGCAAGTGTAATAAAATGTTTCTATGTAGAGACTAAAACTAAAATTATTGTTAAGTACAAGAACCAAGTTTAACAGCATTCTAACACCAGCCAACAGTAAATACCAATTCATAAACTTTTTTTTTAATGTAGAGTTTTTTCATGTAGAGACTCAAAAAACAATGTCAAGTATAGGGATGAAATTTTTAATTAACCAATTTTACACTATAGTAACTTCAATAACATTATCACTGGGGTAGGACTGGTCCAGCAGTCATCTTTCTCTGGAATATTATACACCAAATCACTCCAGGAAAATAAAAATATATTTGTTTAGTCAAGTCTTTTTTGTAAAACAATAATCCTATTAAATGAATCACATATTGAAATATATACTGTTATGTAAAGGGAAAATGTGACAAATACTATCACAATTAGAGAGACAACTTGCAAACCATAATAGTCATACCGTTCTCGAATTACTTTAAAAGCTTCTTTTGTAGCATATGGCAGTCCAGTCTTTGGATCACGGTACCTAATTATTCCAGAGAGAATTCCTTAACAATAGGTGGGTTACAGTGCAAGTAGACTAGGGAAAAACTTCCAAGAGATCTAATGATAATTAATGACAATCATAGAAGTGGTTAAGCATGAAGAAAGAAAACACAATGCATCCTGGCCTGGACAGGAAATCAGGTCTGACCAGGCAAAAAATAGGAGAAAAAGATCAACCAGAAGTTCCAAAGATGAATAAAAGAAATTGAAGTGAAGTTTTTGATAACAACAGACAAACAAGAGGAAAGCAATTTGATGCATAATTGAAAAAAATTATTATTCCATGCCAGAAAAGCATCACTAAACTTTAAAAAGACCATTATGATTTATCCACCAAAGATTATAAAATCTTAGTCATGTAAGAACATAGACTTCCCATCCCTAAAAAACCCATAAGTCCTAATTACATGTAAATACCATGAATACTAGCTATCCAAAAACAATCTTATGACTTCTACTACTCACCATTCTATTAAAGATATTAGGTTGGCATCCCTTTTTGGGCCTCATTTAACCCTAGAATATCTAATTACTTGTAAGAGAGGGAAAACAGAAGCAATACAGCCAAGGAGAGGGATAAGATATCCTTTTAAATAGAGAAGCTCGAAGGAAACGGGTAAAATTAAATCTAAAGCAAAATGCAACGCATTTTGAGCCACAAACCTATCCATAGAAAACTAATTCTAAAGCAAAATTTGCAATAGCAATTTTCCCAGAAAAATCAAATTTTAAATGAATTTAAAAAGCCTCAAAATATCATACCAATTCATCTACCTAAACACCTCTTGAGGATGGATGAAAATTAATTTACTTCAGAAATAACTTTTACCAAAGTTACTCTACTCAATAAAATTTTATAAATTTAAATTTCATCAATCCAATTGTTATACTGAAAATTTTTATTATATAGATTAAGTTTACAAAATTTTATAAAATTTAAATATTTGATACTTCATCAAATAACATCAATTTAAGAGATAATACACATAAGTAAATGTTGATTATAAGATTACATACATGTGAATTTTTTTATTTTTCTAAAATTTGGTGCGAATCATCATATTAATATCATATTATTTAATAGTTGAATTAGTTAAATTTTCATCCTACAAAAAGTTATTGAGTAGAATAACTTTGCAAGAATGACTCCTGAAGTAAGTTACTCTCCACCCTTTGAGTTTGAGGATTAATAACTAGAAGAGGAAACCAAAATCTAAAACTAAAACCATATGACCATCTGATATAGTAGAGAAAAAAAATATTATCAAGTAGTTCTGATTTACACACACATGCCTCCCTCATCCAAAACAGGAAGGTGAAGAGTAAAGCAGTTATTGCCAGATAGGTAATTGAGCTCTTACTTGGCAGGTAAACCAGTAATCGCACAAACAGATTGTTCTGGATCTGAAAAGAAATATGTATAAAATCATGTAAGTAAAAGAAAACTTGAAAAATAATGTTATTTTGAACCATGTTTTGCTTGATTATCAGAGAAGAAGGTTAAAACACACTTTATTGAAGCCTTACCTTCAACAATCCAAGGTCAAAATAATGTAATGAGAAAAGCATGGGCAAGTAATTCTTTATCCTTTTGTTTTATTTAATTTGATTGTGCATATTTCAGATCTTCTACATAGCATCTTTTAATTCTTTACTATGAAGATTGTAAAGGAAGTAAGACCGCACAAATATCTGAATTCTAGTCAATATTTTATAAGATCATTTTTTCTATGGAATCTAGGCACTCTTGGTATGTTGCAATTAATACAACAATA
Organism: Canavalia gladiata; assembly: GCA_037954105.1. Classification (NCBI taxonomy): domain Eukaryota; kingdom Viridiplantae; phylum Streptophyta; class Magnoliopsida; order Fabales; family Fabaceae; genus Canavalia; species Canavalia gladiata. The sequence goes on along the minus strand of CM075658.1, from coordinate 14,634,346 downwards.
GCCAAGCCTGATTCTTGCAGAGTGGAGTCAGCTACATGGAGCTGAGCCTGCCATTAAACTCAATCATTTATCATATATTCACAAAGCTTAGTACCTTAAATTCTTCTTAATAGTCTTTCAAGTTTCATCACGCTGCTTTTGGCTTCACTCTGCCCATTTCGAAAGGGGCATCAATGTCATCTTTACCTCCCCCTCTTACCAAGGTATGTGGAGGTCATCTGCTTTCACATCCCCAAACATTCTTTATCGGTTGTCCATCATTATCCTATATAATTGCCACTCCAATTTTCTCCTTCATGAAGCCATCATTTTTTCTGTATAGAAGCCACCCCAACCTTCCACCTAATGATTCACTCCTTAACCTATCCATCTTGAATAGCCACTCATCCATTGCTTCATTCTCATTTCAGCAACCGACATCTTTTGCTTATGATTGAACTTTACTGACCAGTACTCTGATCCATACAAAATTGCATGTCTAACTACAATTTGGTAAAGCTTTCTTTCTCAGTTGAAGGTACTTCAAGGTCACACAAAACACCTAAAGCATTTCTCTACTTCATCCATACTGTTCATATGATATGTTTGACCTCATTAATAATCCTTCTATAAGACAGATCCTCAATCCTAATTATCTAAAGCACTCAATTGTAGGTCTTACTATACTATCATTAACAACTCTCATTTTCCCAACCAAATCAAATGACATCCCTTTAGTGAACTCTCAGTTATAAAATTAATGGATAAAGGAACAGATTATATAACATTCTTCAACAGTACTGGTGAACTCCAAATACAAACAATCCTATTTGAAATACTAGTGATAACAGGAACTCACATGGTACAGACATTGTGGGAATCTCTGATTGAAACAATGCCCCTTTAGTGAACTCTAAATACGAACAACCTGGAAATATTAACAGATTGCCAAATGAAAAATGACAACATCAAACATTACCAAATAAAAAATGTAGGCAAAATGCAGTGTCCAAAGACAGTATCATTGTGGTTCAAAAATCTTACCATCTTTTGAAATGTATCTTATCTGTGGACCATTATAAACTGTTTTATGCACAATTGCTCTTCTCTTAACTTCTTCCTCTCTGGCTAAAACACGCTCCAGATTTCGCAGGTTCATAATTTCTGCAAAGTCAAAATTATAATTGAAACAGGGATGACCTGATGGATCTTTAGAAGTTTAAGAAAGCAAAAGGCGCAATCAGTTAAGTGCCATAATCTTGACCTGTTTGAGCAGCTTCTAAGAGCATCTCCTCTTGAGTCATTTTCTTCTCTTCACCTTCTTTTTTTCTTTTGACTGGCTGAGGCAATAATAGAAAGCAAAACCATTTTCAGACCAGGATCACAAATCCAGTAAGAAGATAATGAAATTAAACCCTTATCACAAAAAAAACTCAAGCTCCACTGCCCTGTCCAATGCCCAATAAACAGTAATACAAACTCACCAAAGTATTGAGCATAACTTATCACGATTACATATGAGGTCACTTCAAATAAATGCCAATTACTATTTTACTAAGGTTGAACAAGTGATCAAATAGTTGGGGGGCAAGAAAATCATTAAAAAGAAAAGGAAAAAAGCATCCAGTGACAAAATGGAAAAGAGAGAACAAAAAGATAAGAGAATTGACCTTCATGGTGGCTTGGAGGGCTGCACGAATGGCATCTCTCTCGGCTTGACGAACAATGACGGAGGTCCTTGTGGACTTCCTAATCATTCTCTCGCCAGTGTCATCGTGGTGCTCCTCTGCAGCAACCTTGGCAGAACCTTCCTCCTCCTTGTCGTTTGGGGAATTTTCCAATTTAGATAAAACCTTCTTTTTTTTCTTCTTCTTCGCGAGAGTCTTCCCGGGGAATATCAATCGCTTCTTTTTAGGCATCCTTTAAATAAAATAACAAAAACACGATTAAAATAGAATAGCAGAAAATGCGAAGGAGGAAGGGCAGCAGGAATCAACGAACCTTTCCTCAGCATCAATTTTCTGAGGTTCTTCATCGTCAGGTTCAGGCTCCTGAGGAAAGGAAGAAAGAGTTGATTCAGTGATGTAAGTGTTAAATCAAAAGTAGGAAAATGAGGGAGAGAGATTTGCATACATCCTCGTCGAAGTCAGAGTCGAATTCATCTGCGATCTCGGGCTCCTCTTGGTAGTTATCGTCGTTGTCTTCTTCTTTGAGAGCCTCTTGATTCCAGAACACGTCATCTTCTTGGATTTCATCGTCGAGGAGCTTGGTGAGTCTCTTGCCCCTGGTGGCTCGAGACGCACGATCTAGCAGGACAACCGTTGCTTCATTTTCGCCTGGTCTCGCCATACTCACACCAAACTCTCAGCCAGTGCAGAAACTGTTCCGATTATTTGTGCTCAGGGGGTTGCAAATCTCAAGTATGTTCAGAATATTTTCAGGCAGAGACGTCAAAAAGCAAAAGGGTTGGATTACTTGGGGTTGTGGGTATAAATTTCATGGTTTTTATTGTACTAAAAAAATGACATAAAAATGAGATAAAGAATAATTTGAAGGTTACCTCTTTTCTTAATTGGTTTAAATTATTTATATTTTTATTAGTATATTTAAATTTGATTTTAATTTTTTATAATATATATATATATATATAAATATATGGTATCTTAATATAATTGCTCGTGTGATATATCATATGATATGTATATTAAGTGATAATAAAAGTTATTTTTAAAAAAATTAAAATTTGTAAAAACTTAAAATTAAAAATTTGTAATTTAAGTATAATTAAAAATTGATTCTTCGTGTCATGAAATTAATTTTTATATTTTATAAGAAAATTTATGTTTTAAATATAAATTTATGACTCAAATTAGTTTAAAGTTATTAAATCTATATATAAATTATATTTAACAGTTTTAAAAAATAAAATACCTTTATTGTTTTAGATATTCTGATTTTAAAAAAAATAAATTCTTAATTTTGGAATAACTTTTATTTTTAACATCTTAAATTTATCTTTTACTATTTTTTATCGAAGCCTAATGTTTGATTAATATAAATTTTAAAATTTTAAAGATTAATGTGTTTGAGAATATTTTTGATTTTTTATTTTTAAATTAATTTTAAAAATAATATTTTTTATAAAAATAATTTTAAATTAACTTTTAACACAATTTTTAATATTAAAAAATATTTTTTATTTATAATTTAAATTTTAATATATTTTAATTCTTAATTCTATAAAATTATATAATTAATTATAAATTATAAACTATTTTTATAATTATAATCACTATAATTATCATTATCTTATTATATTTATTATCATCTTTATAAAATAATAATAATAATTTTTATTATTATTTTATCACAACTTTAATCATATTATAACTATTATTATTATTATGATTATAATTATTTTTATATTTTATTATTTTAAAATTTTTAATTTTTAATTAAATAATATTATAATTATAATTCAGAGAGCATATAAAATAAAAATTATATAATTATATAATATTTTTATATTATAATTATTATTATTATTATAATATTATAACATTTATCATCATAATACTAATTTTACTACTAATAAAAAAAATTATTTAAAATATTTTATTTTATTTTAATTAATATATTTTATAGATTTATAATAAAATTAATAATATTATTTTTAATAAATAAATATATTTAATATATAATATAATTTTTAATATATAATTATTTATAATTTATATTATATAAATAAATATTAAATAATATAAAAAATTTATCACATTAAAATATAAAATTATTTATTTTATATATTAATTATTAAATAAAATATAAAATAATATAATTATATAATATTTTTATATTATATTAATTATTACTACGATCATTATATCCTTAAAATTATTTTAATTATTATTATTATCATTATAGTTATAATAAATATTATTAATATTGTTATTTTTATTATTATTATTTTTATTATTATTATTTTAAAATAACCCTAAATTATTATTATTATTTTAAAATAACCCTAAATTATTATTATTATTTTAAAATTTTAATTATTAATATTTTAAAATAATTTATTTATTTTAATTTAATATTTTTATTTATCTATTTTTTATTTTTTACAATAAAATAGTAAAATAAAATAAATTTATTTTTTTTTACCAAATTTTAGAAATTAACTATTAAAAATAAAAACTTAAAACTAAAATTGAATTAAATTTTTAAAATTTAAAATAAAATTTATTCGAACCTAAAATATTTATTTATATAATTTTAAATATCAACTTCATTATGTATTTAATTTAAATTTACAAGATTATTAAATATTAATCATTGTAATCCTACTTTTTATAATTTCGAACACTAAAAGCATTATGTTTAATAATATAGTGCATTAAATTATTATCATTTAAAAATTTCAAGATTAAATGATGATTGTAATTTTAAAATTAAAATGATTGCAGTTCATAATTTAAAAAATTATCTTGATGCGTCACTCTTTGTATTGATAATTGTGAATTTTTGTCTCCATGATTACTTTAAACTTATGAATGATAACATAAAGTAATTTAAAAATAATGAAATAAAATCTAATTTATTATAAAAAAAATTTCAAACACTTAGAATGTTAATGAGAAGAAAAACTGTTGTTTAGTATTATTTCAACTATTAATTAATATAGGAATACAAATCATCTTTAGAATTTATTCGTGTATATTAAATATTAAATACAAATATTATTGTGATTTTTTATAAATAAAATTAGTTTAAATATACTTTTAATTCTTATAAATAAATTTTAAATTGATTTTAATCCTCTAATTTTAATTTTGTAAATTTAAATTTTTTAAAGATAATCTTTATTGCCATTTAACATATATTTAACCATACTATATCAATAATCATTTGATGTAATATATGATATAATATGTTTAAATATTTATATATTATAAAAAGTGGTAATAAAAATTATTTTTTAAATAAATAAATTTTATGAATTAAAATCAATAATTTTTAAAATTAAAATTAAATTTAAACACATTTATAAATATTAAAAATATATTTAAATTTAAAAAATTAATTTAAATATAAAATATCAAAACACAAAACATTCTTTCCTATGTTTTATTATATCAACTAGTCACTTCTTAAATTTTATTTATTTATATAAATATTAAATTAAATATTACTGTAATTTTTATATCAAGAAAGATATATATTAGGGAGAAAAGTTTCCCTCGTTAATTTGTCATAAATTAATGAAGAATTAGCTACCAAAATTTGTTCCTCGCCATTTTTTCGATAAAAAATAATAATAATAATTAAATTTAATATTATATTAACGAGAGATTACCAAAAAAATATGACGGTATATAGCAAATATAAGTTAGAGAGGGAATAATTCTCTTCCAAATTTGTAGCAAGTCTAATAAAATTAATTTAATCAATTTACAAGAAAAATTTTTTCTCAAATTCTTCATAAAAATAAATATATCTATATATTATTTGTTATTAAATTTAATTAAATAAAAAACTAATAAAATACTAAAATATATGACATCAAACGTAAAAGCGCCATGCATAAAATGGGTAGACTTGTTTATTTTAAATAAAATCTAGAAAAAATAAATAAATATCAAAAGAGAATTTATACTTAATAATGAAGAAAAAAATTTGTAGAATTTATTTCATCAAAATTTTCCTTTTATGATATCATAATTTCCATATCAAAGTACCAAATACAACAATATTATCATAAATAGTGAAAGAATATTTGTTCGATACACACTTCACTTAAATAAGGAAATTTAGATATTTTTTAATCCTATTTTATGTTATTAATGTATTGATATACTTACAAAATTTTCCTTTAAATCATTGGTCATTTATACTAATGTCCTTAACCCTGTCTCGTTATATTTTAATTACTCGTCAATTACTGAATCATTTAATTTTATCATTCAAGCATTATATGTGATAATGTCAAGAGAGGAGGATACATGTGGTATGCATTGTAGGTTTTGTGGCTTCATTTTCTCTCCTTTATTTGCTCGTGCTCATCGAGTACTACATAGAAGGAAAGATCGTGTACAATGTGATCGATGCGGTGTATGCTTTCATTCGCAACCTCACTTAAACAACCACTTGAATGTTTGTACACAGTCATCAAGTGCACAATCTTCAAATGTTTCTCATATGCAACAACCACTAAATGTTGATCCTTCACATCAATCTGCTCGTCATCGTCGAATAATGCAAAGAAGAAAGGATCGTGTACGATGTGGTAAATGTGGTATCCATTTTTATTCGCAAACTCAATTAGATAGTCACATGAATGTGTGCGGGAAGCCATCAAATGTTCCTCCTTTACAATGTGATCAATGTGATAGAACCTTTCAATCATCAAGGCAATTATCAAATCACCGCAGAATTCATAAAAAATCATCAAATGCACAGCCTTCAAATATTCCTCCTATGCAACAACTCCCAAATGAGCCTTTTTATGATGACCTTCCTCCTCTATGCTCGATCTTTGAAGACCATCCTCCTATGACATGGCAAGGATAAAATGTGTATTTAGATAAAAAAAAAAATTATATTATATTAGGATTTATTTGTATTATTGTTTTAGATAGTTTATGTATTATTTTTTTATAAATTTGCTTTTCTGGTTATAGTTAGGATGCAAACACCTTTATTTATCTTCAGTTAGGATGCCTTTACAAGAATTGCTATAAAATTATATCTATTAATTATCTTTATTACCATCAATTAAGTAAATTGATTGCATAAGGGCATTTGTTCTTTATTGAGGTAGCGCAATGCATAAATAATTCTTATAACTGCTGTCCTAAGTTAGTTTAATATATTGATTAATGAAATTGATATATCAAATTAATGTGAATTTATTTTTTTTACAATATAAAAAACAATAAAAATTAAACTTACATTTCCATATTAAACTATTCTAATTTTTAATTCTTTATCATCGTTTTGATTTTTTAAATATATAAAATTATTTATTAAATTATCATAATTAATTTCATTTTTTCAACCAATAAAAAAGTTTATTCATTTAATCTTTCTTAATATATTGTTGATTCTATATTTATTTATTAACTTAAATTTTAAAAATTATTTTTGATAAAATAACAACTAATATAATGATTATTATTAAATAAGAAATATATCATCAAATTTGAAAAGAATAAAATTCTCTTACATAATTGATATATCATATTTACTTATTCTTTAAAAACTTTTAATTTAAAAAATAATCTAATATGTCAGTATTTAAGAAATTTTTTAAGATAATTTTCTTTTAAATTATCTATATTTAGAAGTAGTACAAATTCAAGGAATACTATTGGGTGGGTTAGAGAACAGATTGGTGCTATATTACGAGGGTTAGGGAACATGTTTGAAGATAATAGGTTGGCATAGTTTTTATTGAAACGGTGAAAAGCATTCCGAGACCGTGCGCCTAATCTTGCCAAATAGGTCGCATTTTGATTTTCTTGTTGATATATTATCATTTTATTGATTCATTAATAAAAATACAAGATTAACTTATACATAATTACTAGCGTAACTATCTTAAATTCATCTAACTTTTCTTATTTTTTTAGGATGACAATACAGAACTTATGGTCTAAATTAATATATAAAAAAAAAGTAAAGATACTGAAATAAAAATAATAAAGAAAAAAGTACACTCAAAAGTTGGATCCAAATTTTGTTAAGATCATTCTCTTCATTGAAACATCCTTATATTTACCGATCTCAGTCTTGCAAGGAACAAACATTGGAGTATGACAATGATTTAAATTGGTTAAATAACTATCTTCTTTATAATACAACATGCACCTCCATTCTACTTAGACACCATCTTCATTGTTTCGAAATAATATATACACTGAAAAATGTGCAATTAGATCTAATTGTCATCCGTTTTACCTAAATCGATAACTTAGAGTTTGTATGCTTTGCATAAATTAACATATTATAAAACTTCTAAAATTTTGAGTTAGGCGAGTCTTCCTCATTAGAAGTTTCAATTCCTATGATATCAGTGACATGTAACAACATAAAGAATGGATCTAAATGCATCATATACCATCTTAAATACAATTCTCCTTTGTTCACTTAAGTTGTATATATATCAAGATTAATTCCAATTTATAAATATATTCTCCTTGGTCCATTGTCCCAAATTAGAATCATGGTCATCAAATACATTCTTCTTCATCAACTATCCCAAATTATAATTATAGGCATACAAAATTATAATTAAATTGAACTAAACCAAACTAAAGTTCAAAATTCAATCATTAAAATAACGTAATCATAAATTATTTCATCTTTTATTTAACTAAAGTTCCAAATTCAACTATTAAAACAACGTAAATCATAAATCATTTTATCTTTTATTAATGAACAAATAAATACATTCATGAATTGATCCAAAATTTAAACCAAATAAGCAACACAACAAGGAAGAACAAGCTATTATCTCAACCATTATCAAAATAAAAATAGAATTACAAAAAGAGAGATGAGATAATGAATTTTAGAGTTAGTAAAGTCACTACCCAATCCAACAACAAAAGCTCAATCTAACTTTAACGTTATACTTTTGGGCACAATGATGCATTTGCAAGCAAGAGCAATATAAAAAACCTATTGTCATAGAAAAAACAAGAGTCATTTTTAGTGACCAAAATCTTTTAGAAAAAGCTTCCTTAGTGTGGATATCAGCAACAAGTAATAGAGAGAGAAAACAAGAAAGTAGATAGAGAAAGAGAAAAGAAGATGAAAAAAGGAAGAGCTTGTGGAAAGAGAGCAAAAATCTAAGAAAGGAAGAAGAACAGGAAAGAATGAAGAGAAGAGATTTTTTATTTTATTTTATTTTTATACGTATCTACACTTTAACTAAACTTAGTTAAGTAGACACTATTACCAATTTAAAAAAAAAAAAAGGCTTCAAAAAAAGTATTGTGTAAACCAATATACTAGCATTTACCTCATGATTGACACTACATTAAGCAGCTAAAAGATGCATTTCTTATGATATTATTACATAAAAAATATAAAAATCTAATAAATATTCTTTTTTAACAAGAAAAAACTTTTTTTACTTGTTTAAAATCGTTTTAGAGATTGAAATTAACAGAACTGATAAAAATATAATATGTACGGAATAATTAAACCGAAAGTTGATTGAAATTAAAATTTTATTTTATAATTTTAAAATTAAATATGAATCGGCGAGAGTATTATTTGGGGTAACATTGATAAATGCACTTAAGTGTAATAACAATAACAACCGTACTTTCATAATAGAATTACTCCACTGGAACATTAGAAAATGTAATACATTATTCTGAATTACATATCTGATATCTCAATTGACATCAAATATTCTAGAAATTAAAACAAAGAATGAAATAAGCTATCTGATTTGCACAAAATTTTGGAAAAATAAATAAAATAAAGCAAATATAGTTAAGGGTGGAGTTTGGATGATGGAATTGGAACAAAAGTTTATAGCTGAGGCTCCTAATTTGATTCCGTAGCTAAGCAGCCATGATTTTCTGACGCTTAATGGATTCTTGATCAATGATTTCCCTGTGCGCTTCCAATGCAGTTTTCTTGACCCCCAAGGTCTGGTTCTCTTCCTTAATGTTGTTTGTCACTTTGGCAGTGTCTTTTTCAATCTCATGCAATACATTTTCTAAGTCAAGCACAAGGCGTTCAGCAAGTGTGCGTGAAAACTCTGCCCTGATCACTACACGCAGCACATTGATGTGCTGAGCAGCCGGTGGCATTGGATATGCCGGCACAATCCAACCATGGCGGCGCAACATCTCTGATATCTTGAACTCATCGTACTGCCTTCTGTCCTTCAGTGAAAATGCCACCACTGGAACACCATTGTCTTTTGATAGTATGTTAAAGCGTCCATTCTTCTCCAACCGTTCCTTCAGCACCATTGCATTCTCTCTGCAGTTCTCCATTATGCTCCTGTACCCCTGGTAAGTCAAATCAGTGCTTGTAACATCAGATACATATTTAAGTTCAACCCATGTTTCTTACCAAAAATGGTGGAGCTGCTTCTTGCACATTATGATATTAGTACTAAACTAATTAACTTCGGTTGGATGGATTGCTTAGCTCAGAAAAAAGTATTCTAGTCTTTTCATTCATTTGACATAGTCATATCTATGCCTATGATAAATTGACATGTATACAGTTGTGATTGAAGATTGATTGGTGTTTGTTTTCAATTATTGTGTCGGTGAATGAATAACAATGGGGGGAGGGGGTTGTGAATGAAACAATATTAGAATATTGTGATTTTATAATTTAGTTATAGGCTCACCTCTTGGCCAAGGCGAATCAGTTGATAATATTGAGCAATGATCTGACTTGAACCTGCAAGTGGCAAGTGAATTTTAATTTAGGCTTGTAGGATAAGGTAACTGTATGGTATAAGCAAATTATTAAGTAATGAAGGATCAATGAATATAGTTTGTGATTGATTGATTACCTTTAGAAAAATTCAGGGTGAAGGTGGGCTGGTCAGCTCCAAGGTAATTGATATGGAAGATAAGGTCTTCTGGCAAGTCCTCCTTGGTCCTCCATATAACCCAACCAATTCCAGCATAAACAAGCCCATACTTGTGGCCACTGACGTTTATGCTTTTCACCAATGGAAGTCTGAAATCCCATTCTAGCTCAGGATAAAGGAAAGGAGCAATAAAGCCACCACTAGCAGCATCAACATGAATTGGCGTATCCCATCTATAATGTGGACATGTTAAACAAATCATTATAGGGTATATGAAAGCTAAACTTAGATATTTGAATCGGTGAACTGAAGAGGGCTAATCAGTCATACCCAGTTTGCTTGTTTTTCTCCAGCAATAGGTCATTTAAGAGCTTGACATCTTCGAACTCTCCATTATAAGTTGAACCCAAGATTGCAGCCACACAAATAGTGTTCTCATCTACCAGCTCAACGGCTTTGGCTGGGTCCATCACATAGTAGCCTTCCCTCACCTCCACTTCCCTTAGCTCCACCTCAAAATACCTAGCAAATTTCTCCCAACATACCTAGATTGGACACATTATGCAAAACGCATATTAGTTATTAACATCGATCATTAATTCAGCCAGCATCAATTACAATCCTAAGTCAATATTATATATTTTTTTATGCCAAAGTGATTCACATAAAATATTTGGTGGAAAAATTATTCCAATTTGGGAATGAATACTAAAGCACCTTACTGCTAATTTACAAGACCAGTTTAAAACAGCAAACATCACGATCTCTGTGGCTCAAACATTGGGACATAATGGACAACTATGTGACACTGGGTTGTTTAATGCTTGGGATGTGCTAATTTTTAACAATGGGAACACTACTAGAATTCAATAATGGATACCTGCACATTGGAACCGGTGACCAAGTTGGGGTTATCAAAGGGTTTTCCCTCTGCCTTGCGCTTGTTCTGCCACTTCTTCTTGAAAGCAAGGCCTGCAAGCATTATGGCCTCCGATGATCCAACGGTTCCTGCTCCAATTGCAGTCTCATTTTCTCCAATTTCAGCATGGAACATTCTTGCTATCATGTTCACGCACCGATTCTGTTCCGAAGAAATACCACACGAGAAAACAAAAATAAGTGAGGAAATATGATAAAAGGTAGAAACGGTAAGATGATAAAAGAGGTGATTTGTTGAGGAAATAGTTGAAGCAGACATGTGGTTGGTGGAATAAATGGAATGTAGAAATGAGAATAAGAAGAGAAAGTACGTGAAGGTCAGTGGTGACAGGGTACTCGTCCATATCAACATAGTTTTTGTTGATGGATTCCATGATGAGTTTATTGCATTCTTCCTCCATAGATGTGGTGACAAAGGAAGCCAAGTTGAGCTTTGGAATGGCATCAAGCTGCAGCTCATCGTGTATGTTCTGATATGCAGCCTCTTTGGGCATAGAGTTCTCAGGAATGGACAACCTGCATCACCAAATTGAAGATGATGAACGAAGAAAGGAACAAATAAAAAAGGGAAAAGGCATGACAAAAGAAATATAATGTACCTAGGAATAGAGTCCCTAGCATAACGAGAAGCGAAGTTTGAATGCATAAAGAGGTCAGACTCTGAAGGTGGCCTTGGAAACACCATTGTGAATGAAGTGTATGTGGTTGATCTTACAAACACAAAAAAAGAGAGAATTTGAATGTTTGATGAGGAACTTTGAAGAGCCAAGTTGCGGTATTTATACGTGGGGGTAGCTAGGTACGTAAGAAGAGGAGAATCATTCTTGCCTTGAGAATTTTCTCTGCGTTTATTAACTGCATGTCCAAAGGCTGACTTTGCATCCGTGTTTTCTCATTATTTTAATTTTCTAGAATAAAAGGGGAGACTCTTACAACTTATTGCGCCTTCCTATATTTTATTTCTTGTTGACCGCACCACCCACTTTAACAATTTTTTAATCTTTTTGTTAATCTGTCGCACTTTCACAAAATATCGTCTATGTTCACCTGAGTTTTTTAACATTATGTGTATTGCTAACTGAATTACACTCATGACAATGAATTAAGCATAATTTCATTCTTTTTAAAAAACGAATAAGTATGGAAGTGTAATTTATGTGTGAAAAATATTTAAATTTAAATCTAATAATTTATTCTTATACTATTTAATGACACATTAGTATTACTGTGATTTTAATAAATAAAATATTATTATAAATTAAATAATAATAATTTTTAAAAATTATTATTAATATTTGTATAAAATATACTTTTTAAAATTTTATATATATTCCGATGACAATAGACGAAAAATGAACTTATAAAATTATATACTCATATTTTAGTATACTTTTCTTTTATATATAAATTTTTTGTGTCCATGTATTAATTTTTGAAAAAACCGGGTTTACCAGTCCGCATTTTTTGAAGTCCACAAATGGGACCTACAAGTATCAATGGGAACGGATCATGTTGCTTGGGTTCATGTTACTAAAATTTCTTTGGATGATGAAAAAAATAAAAAATAAAAAAAGAAAGAAAGAAGTAACAAATAGAGTAAAAATAGAATGAAAAAAATAATTATTTATATTAATATAAATAGAAATATTTTTTATTATTTAAATAAATAAAAAATAATGAAAAAAATTTGATAAAAATTTTATTTTATATTATTTTTTATTGCATGTTTGATTAATATTTGAGATTTTTTTGGTGAGTGAATTTTTTAAAATTATGTTAAAAAATAATTTTTAGTTTTAATTTTTAAAATTATCAAAATAAAATAACTTTAAGTTATTTTATTTTATATTTTATATTTTTATCATTCATATTTTTATGTATTTTAGTTTATTTTTTCCTTACTAGTATTTCTTTTTCTTTTAAAAATATTTTTTATAAAATAATTTTTAAAATTTAAAACTAAATAAAATCAAACAATCCTTTAGTTATTGTTTTTATAGCCTTATTTATTTATTTTTTTAAAAATAATTTCTCTCAATATATTTTCTTTCTCAATATATCAGCTTATCTCATATCAAGAATATTGTATATTGTTAGTTTTTATAATATTATTACATAAATTATATTAATTATAATTTATTTAGTTTTTAATATTAAAAATTTCATATTTATAAATTTTCAATTCATATATTTAGATTTTAATACACCATAATAAATTACTAATTGTATTATTTTTCAAAATTTGCTCCTCAATTGTAAATGTATCATCTCATTAATTTATTTTGTACATAATAAAATAAAATATTCATTTCTTATAAAGGGGATATTTCTTATTATATTTCATTTTTAATCTTGTATGTTTTCAGTTTTAAAATTTAAAAATATGTACACAATACTTGAATAACTTGTTCATGTATGTAAAATTTGTTGAATTTTTATTCCTTGTCCCTCTTAGTTTCTGGATCCACCCATACTAACATAAAGAAAAAGGTAAAAAAAAAAATAATTACAATAAATATTTAGTATTTGTTTGTAACTTTTTTAATTGGACACCGTGTTAATACAATAAAATTAAATTGATGGAATAGTTAGAACGTTTCAATTTCTTGCGGAATGTTTAAAAAGCTAATATCTTAAATAAACTCAACATATACATGAGAATCCTCTTTGTTTCTGATGCTGCATAGGGTTACATCCATAACTGTAGCGTAAGATATGAAGATGACATCCATAACCATGACATACGATACAAAGAAAAATTCTGAATTAGCTTTGTGGGATAGATATTTTTGTGAGGTAGATATTATAACTATATTAGATTATATGCATTTAATTAAAATATATTAATAATATAAAACTATATTAAATTTTTATTTAATTATAACTTATTATATTATTAAATATAGTAATTTTTATAATAATAATAATTTTGAAATTTATAATTATTGTCGTATTCAATTAATTGATAATATAAACTTTTTTCTGAATAACTTGCATATCAACATTAAACTCTTTTTCGTTTTGGATAAAAAGAAATTGCACAAATAAAAAACTAAGACTAGCTACAACCTATTAGGTAAACTAAAGTACTAATTAAACCAATTTTTACGAAAACGAACTTTTAGATGCCGTCCATACTTGGAAACACATATTTGACTGGCATCGGCCGAGAAAAAATTAATTTCACATCTACTGCAATATTAATGAAAATTAGTAGTAATTAATATTTAATTGTATTTTTTAAAATTATTGTATTAAAAAATTTAAAATATAAAATAATTTAATCTTTTAAAAAAGATAAATTAATTTATAGTGTATTAACAAATTTTTAAATCATTATAAATAACATATAAAATAATTTTAATTAATAATAAAAATTTGATCTATCTTATTTTATTTAGTTATTTATATCATTATATATTTTCTTATTAAGAAATTAACCAAAAGCTATTCTAAATTTTATAGGGAAAAATTAAAAAATAAAACAAGAGGAGCCAACGGAATCCGCCAGCAGTAAGTGAGTAATTTCAGGGGGAGGTTAGTTATTCAAACCAAACAAGAAATGGAAAGCTGATTCCCAAGGTGAAACAAAATAAGATTTGCTTAAAGTGTACACGTTAAAGTCCGGTCAAGAGTGTGCATTTAAAATGTAAACTTGAATGTTTAAAATGTACCCATTAAACTCCATTAAAAGTGTGTATTCAAGATGTAAACTTCCATTCCATCTGATCAGAAAATAAAAAAGTAAAAAACTAAACATGTGTGAACACACGGTTGAAATTTCAATATTCTTATAAGTTTGAAATTCATGCAAATCAAATGTAGTTTCTATATGATTAAATTTTATTTTTAATGTAAATGGTTTGGATGTTTGTTTTGAAAGGATCGAAAATAGGATTATTCAAACTTTTAAAATACAATTTTACATATAATATATATTTAATGCAAATTTGTTGGTATTGGTTTAATGATGTTAGAGCTTTAATTTGCTCTGTTTTTATTTATTTATCTGTATAAAGGAAAAATAAACTCTACAGACAAAATGATTAATTGTTATGTTATAATTATTAAATAATTTTTTAATTTTTCTTTTATTTATTTAATTATGTTATTTTTTATTTTTCTTTATATGAGTAAATAGTATTAATAAAAATATCATCTCTCACCCATAAATAAGACATTAAATCTTTACATACTTTCGACTTTAATAAAACTCATTTACCAATTATTACTAATAACCAACAAGCTCGTAAAATATAATTAAATTATTATTTAGTCTTTATCATCCAGGTTCGTGCTGTTATTACAATGTATTAAAGAATTTCATCACATTCCAGTGTCTCTGAGTTAAAAATTATCTCATTTTACATCAACCATAAAGTAGACATTTCTACTAACATTATAAAAAAATTCCTTCATATTATAATAAAGAGTTGTGCTATATCCAATTCAATTCACACACATTTTATAAATAATTGATATTATAGAGCGTTATAAAAAGTATGCTATCTATAGGAATAGGAATAGGAATGTTAATTATCTAGTTTATTTTTAAACTTATAGAATATAACTTTTATCTAGCTGGATTGTAATATATAATATTTTTAAAATTTTATGAATAAAAAATTATATTAATATCAAAGATATTATTATTATATTTTTATATTAAATTTATTTTTTTATTTTTATTAGTGTATAATTTTACTCCTATTTATTTTTTTATTGAATAATTATTTTTAAAAATAGTAATATTGAGGGTTATTATTAAATTTTTTGATAAATTATTTATTTTTATTTTATTTTTTAATTTTAAAGTATAGATAATTATTTATATCATTTTGATTATTCTCTTAAATAATTAAAAAGCATTTGATTCTTAATTTATTTCTTTTAAATTAATCTAAATATTTAATTGATCCTAAACCGTTAAATATATTTTTTCATAATTTTAAATTTTTTTAAATTTTATTATCTTTGTTATTCTATTATTTCTTTTCATAATATTTTATAAAAATAAAATATATAAATATTATTTTTTACCCATTTCTTTTAAGTTTTCTTTTTTTTTCTTAGACCTACTATATATTTTCTTTTTTTTTTATATGATGGCTCTCTCCAATATATATATATATATATATATATTTCTTTATTCATTGTATTTTTTCTATCATAACTCAATTCAAATATAAATATATCATTTTAATCATCAAAATTTTATATTTATTTCTATTATTTAAAATTTTTAAAATAATATAAATTTTATCTTCATTTTAAATTCGACAGTGTAATTTTTTATTATTACTCAACACCAAATTATTCTCTTTTCTTACATGCAAACATACAATTGAAATTTTTATTGAAAAATCTTTCTAATAATTTTACTTATATTTTTATTTTCATATTATTTTTTCATTCATTTTAATTTTTGGTGGTGAAAAGTTTGATTTTTGTTTCAAATTCATTGTTTCTACATTTACTAACTTTTTTGTTAAAATAGATTATTTTATATTTTACTTATACTCTAGAAAGTTAAATAAATAAAATTTTAAAGAATTTAAAACTTGATCACTATCTTTTCAAATTTTAAAATTATTAAAATAAAAAAAATAAAATTTTTCAATTTAATTTAGGCACTCAAATGAGTAGAACTTTCATCGGTTATATGTTTATGTTATTAGCTATATATATTTGGAAATAGAATATCATTATGCTATATATATTGTTAATTTGATGATTTAATTGGTTAAATATAAATATAATAGTGTCATTGAATTAAATAGTTAATTAAGTTGATGTAAATTAGTATATTAAAGTTATATTAAAATTCTAAATTTAATTAAATTGTGTAATTATCTTTGTAGGTGAGAATTTATTTATAAAATTTTATATGTTTGATGATATGTATATTAATATGTTTATAAATCTTTGTAAATAATAGAAATTTATATTATTTTTATAAGTTATGACACTTAAATTTATAGTTATTGAAATAAGTTTTTAGAAGAAAATACCATATAATAATTTTTAAATTATACATAAATATTTATGTATAGTAGATACAAAGAAATATTCAAATCAAAAAGTATGATAAAAAACTGAACTATCTTTTATTTATAAAAATATTTTAAATTTATTATTTAAAAAAACCATTCTTTCATTTTTTTCTAAACTTATCACAAAACTTTTAAAAATATTTAATAATTAATTGACTTATTTAATGAATGGTCAAATTTATATTCAAATCTCAATACATATGAATAAAGTGTAGAAAAGTTGAAGAATTTTGTATTAATATTAATTTTATAAAATTGTGAGGTTGAAGCATGTGAAAGTTGACTTTTTAATCTTCTTATGTTGAATTTTTCAATGTCAAGGCTTGCTACCTAGCCCAAAGACATATGAAAATGAAAATGATCTCATAGCTTAGCATATTGTAGTTGACTGAATAGCCATTTGACCACTGGTTAGCGTTAAAGATGATGCACATATATTTCTTAATCTTTAAGCTGCATTACTATTCTATTCTTGCAGTTAAAGCTTAAACGGATATTTTGAACTCGTTAAATATTTAAAGAATGAAAAATGCTAACTACTATTTTTAAAATATTAGTTAAAAACTTAAAAATAAATTTTTTATTAAAAATATTGTTGATATTGTTTAAATAGTTTTTTTTTTAATTTTCATTTTTTATCCAATATTTTTATTAATTAGCAAGAGACTTTAAAAATATATAATCAATGACCCCGTTAAGTACCTAATTTTTATAAGCACTTAGTCCATACAAAAAATTGAAAAAACGAGTTTACAAGAGTTAGTAATCACGAAATTGAGAGGGTTTCACTAGTTTTCAAGTGAATTCTGATTTAAGTTATATTCTATATACTAATTTATATATATTTTAAATTTAATAGTTATAGTTTTTTTGTTTTTTTAAAAATTCAACAATCATTGACAAAATGGTTGTAGATGTATACTATTGTGCAAATGTAAAATTAATTTATCTTTGTCAGCCATTTCTTTTGACATGTCGCAATCCCTTTACCCCTCGTCTACTTGGACTACCTGCAGAGCTAATGGAATGCTAACCTGATTTTGAATAGGGATCAGACTTGAAATTAAGCTACCTGACTGCTGTTTTTCAATGGAAAAAAGTATTTACATGATTAAAAATAATAATAAATACTAATTTTTATTAAAAATTATACTATTTAATATTATTAATATATTAAAATTTTCAATTTCTATAAAAATTTATTATATGTGATTTTTTATTATATGATTTTAAATATATATATATTTGTAAAAAAACTAAAACATAATTTCGTGTGCAGTAAAAAATCAAAATAGTGGATAAATAAAAAACATATCCATTCCCATTACGAAAAATAAAAATAAAAACAGTCAATCAGCTAATAATGGGAAAAACCACATAGTAAGTAGGCAAGATTTTAAATCTGAATCCATTGGTTAATATGATCTTGTTATTTTTAAGGGTTAATTTTACGTATTTAAGAAAATTAATTTTTTATTAAGAAATATTTATGATATTTTAATATAATAAATATTTATATTTTAGTTAAAATTATTATTTTTAGATGTTTAAAATTAATCTTAAAAGTTGGATTGAGATTAACATTTTTATTTAATATAGAAAAATATTAACTTTAATTATTAGAACTAATTTTTAATATTAAAAATAGTATTTGAAAAATATATTTATTATATTCTAATCACAAAAATGAAATAATATTGTTTAAACAAAAATTTATTACAAATAATATTTTAATAAAACTTCTTACAAATATTTTTTAAATAAAAAATATACATTAGAATGTTCAAAAGCAATATTGAAAGTTAAGATTAACATTATCATTTAATATATTATTTTAATATATATTTTTTTAATTCATATAAATATCCATGTAAGGAATACAATATTTTCATAATTCTTATCAACAGCCTTGATTTGATTGTGAATGAAATTGTTCCTCTTAACATTGTTGATGGTGCATGGAACAAAACTTTCATGCATAAATTATTTAGAAAAAATAATTTATGTTCGTATGTACATATAGATCTACCTTATGCATATACGAGTCTATATTGTTAGTGTTATATTATTTTTTTTAAAAAAATTATAAATTTAAAATATTATAATAATATATATAATTTTAATATTTATACTAATTTATTAATTTTATATAGAATATAAAATTTATAAATCTAACAATTAAATTATATTATAATATTTTTATAATTTTATATATTAAATTTTAAAAAATTTAAAAAATATATTATTTAGATAATATATAAATGATTAAAATAAAATTAATAAAATAAAATATTTATCAATTTTTATTTAAAATAAAATTATATATATATATAATTTATTTGATAATAACTTTTAACCAACAATTTCAATTGATAAATTTTATATTTTATATAAAATTATTAAATTAAGTATAAATATTAAAGTTTAATATATAATATTAATAAATTTTAATTTATATATATTATTTAATTTTTTAAATTAATAAAAATATAAAAAAATTGAATAATTAGAATTAGTTCATATATAGTTAAGTTTTTTAAAATAAATATTAATCTTCAAGAATTTTTTATATTTTATATTTACAATAATTTTATTTTTAAATTTATAAAAATTATTAGTTTATAAAATCTCATGTAAGTTACGAAGCATGGGAAGAATACAAATTCAATGCAAAACACGAAGTCCAAAGCAAGTTTTCATGGTAAAAAAACTATACAAGCAAATATGGGCAAAAAGAAAATTAATGTAAGAAAGAAAATAGATAAAAAAGTTTATAGAAAGACTAAAATATATAATTTCAAAAATCAAAACATGTTTAAAGCCATGTATTATGAATTACATATCTTCATATACACATTTAAATTTTTTCTAGATCATTTATAAAATTAAATTAAAATCAAGCAACAGTGGACAAAAATGACCATACAATACTTTTGAATTGGAGAGTAGTTTTTTCGTTAAGTTCGATGGTGAGAATTTACTCCTTACGGTCACGCGGCGAAACGATGTCTCATTCCTTACTTCCAAATTTCCAATGCTTGACATTGACGGATAGGTGATTTTTTTCTGACTTTTCTCAATTCTTTCTTCTTTGGTTTTTGTCTTTGCTCTTTTTCTCCTTTGAAATGTCCTTTGTTCCTTTCTTATTTATGGCAGCAACAAAACTAGCGTAATATTTATAACAAACAAATATTATTGTATATTTAAAATGCTAAAAGAGTATAAAAATAAAAATGTTAAAAAGTTTAATAAAATATATAATAATAATTATTTTTATATATAAAGTTTTTTTTCACTTTTATCAAATTTTAATTATTTATATTTTTAAACTATCTCTTTTAAGTCATATATTTTCTTAAAATGTAAATTAATTATGCATTTTTAGTTTAAATATTTTATTAATTCATATTTTTAATTTTACCAAAATTAACATACACTTTATCGACTAGACATTTGCCACACTAATATAATATAACACAAATAACATGTAATTCTTTTATAACTTAAGCACTGAAATACAAATATTTAAAAATATTTTCAATAATACTTTAGTTCTTATATTCTTTTATTTAAGTTTTAATTTGATTTTCATAGTTTATTTTTTTAAGAGTAGATTCCAATAATTCTTCGCTATAGAATTTTATTTAAATAGTTAAGATTAAAAAATATGTACGTGATTAAATAATTTAAATAATTAATATTAAATTTGTATTTAAATTAAATAATTTAATTTTTATTGTATACAAAATTTTATATTTTTAATATTTATAGACTCTATTTTTTTTATGAAAAAATAATATATAAATATTTTTATTATACATCGTATTTAAATAAAATAATAATTTAATAAATATATATAAATAAAATAATAATAAAATATAAATATATTATTTAATATTTAAAAATATTATATCTAAAAATATGAAAGAAAGATAAAAAAAAATACATTAAGAAACAACAATAAAAAAATTAATAACATAGAATTTTAAAAAAATTATTTTTAATTTATTAAAATATATTCTTAAAATTTATAGAATTTTAATTTTTAAAAATTTAAATTCTCTCACAGATTTTTTTACATTCCTAAAATATCTTAATCGGAATTTTCACGTGTTCACCTTATGCAAACTATAATCTGATGTAAAATATCTTTGGTTTTGGTTTGGGAATCGCTCCCCATTTTTGTTTTGTTTATGACTATGAATAACCAATCAGCTATCCTTGAAACGAGTCCTTTACTGCTGGCGAATTCTATGGGCATATCTTGTCTTTTCCTTTGGTCTTTCCCGTGACCTTAAGTTATATTTACAAAATTTAGAGTTAGTTTGGTTTAATTTTTTAACAAATATTTATACAGTAATAAATAAATCAATTAAGAAGATAAAATAGATTAATTTTAATAAGTATTTGTTAATTAAAATAAATTTTACAACCAAATCTTGGTTAACACTAATTTCCACCAATATTTCTCTTGGTGTGAAACTAATTTAACGGCAACCAAAAGTTGCTGCACGTGAAGTTCGGATTACCTTGTATAGGTTGTAGCTAGTTCCGGTTTATCTCCTTACATTTATTAACCTTTTTGTCCAAAAATCAAAAAACAGAACATATACAGGCTTTAAATATTTTAATAAATTTATTAATTTAATATATTAAAAATTTTGATACTAATAACTAGATAAAATTGATTAATATAATTTAAACAATAATTTTAAAAATAAAAAATATTATATACTTGATAATTGATATGAATTAATCTATATAAGATGATGAAAAAAATATTGAAAAAATCTTATTCTTAAGAATAAAGGACGAAGTGGAAAATTAAATTTAATATATAAAAATAATAACTAAATTAATATATTATATAATTTTGGATATATTTATCAAAATTAATAGATAAAATAATTTAAAGTTAAAAATTAACCTAAAATGAAAAGATAAAAATTAAAAATTTATTAAAATATAAATAAATAAATTAATAATTAAATTTAAATATTTAATATTTTTTTATTAAACTAACTGATAAATATAAAATAACATAAATATAATTAATTAATAGATCAAAATTTGATAAGTATGATAATTTTGGGAATAAAAATATATTAAAATTTAATTAAATAAATAAATAAATTTAAATTAAAAACTAAACATAATTATATTTTATAAATTTAATTTTGATAAAAATAATATATATTTTAAAATAAAATAAATAATATATATTAAAATAAGAATTTATAATGTAATATTTTATGATAATATAAAATAAATATATTGAAATAATATTAAATTTATAATAATAAATAAATATATTATAAAATTTAGGATAAAAAATATTTTAATTACATATAAAAACTTAAAAATTATTATTACAAAAAAACATTAATAAGAACCTTAAAAATAATAATAACGAATAAAAAATTATTTTATCAAACAAACTAAAAATTTTATAAATTTTAATTTTTAATTAGTTAAAATATATTGCGATAATATTTTTTTATAAATTAAAAATAATACATACGAATTGTAAGTAAACCAACACAGGTACTTCACCCATTCGCCATACAGACGCCTGATCCGTTTCCCATTGTTACAGTTAAAGAGTCGTGCGGTTCCAATTTCAGGAATTCAAATCAAAGAATAGTGGGATCAATTTCTAGCCACATATAGCTTCGTAATAATTCTGTATAGTTTCTGCATAATTTCCTTCAGATTGAGCTGACATCAGTTACTATCATCATTCAGTTCGAAAAAATTTTATTTCATATGTCTCGTTCTTTAAGTGTATAATAATAAAAAATACATAAAATAAATTTTTTTGGTAATAATAATTATTGATAATGAAAAAAAAAATTCGACTCTTACTACAAATCAAAACTATTTTCAAAATTTATATATTACTACAAATCAAAACTATTTTCAAAATTTATATATTTTATTTCCTCAGAATCACTTCATTTCTTTAAAATTTAACTAAATATTAAAAGAAACAAAATGTTCGTCAACCCGATCTTTCAAATGAATTCACATATGGACATAAAAAATAAATTTAACACATAATGTGAATAAAGGAAAAGTTTATTAAAATAAATCAATAAAATTTGACACAATTTATAGAGAATTATATAATTTTAGTATGTTAATAAAAATTTAAATTTTAACATTATATATATATATTTAACTTTATTAAAATTTTTATTTTAATAATTTTTACATATTAAAACTTTTAGTTTGAGAATATTTTTTATAGAAAATATATTTATCGAAAAAATCATAATAAAATATGATTTTAAAATTTTAAAGTTCATTTTCTGTCTAGGGATATATATAAAATTTAAAAAATTATATTTTATATAAATTATACCCTATTTTTTAATTTAATTTAATTTATAATAATATTATATTTATTACAATAACTAATAATAATAATAATATCTCGTTATATAATATGAGAATTAATTATTAAATTTAAATTTAAGTTTTTTTCCACGCACATAAACTACACTTCCCTACTAATTCATTTTCTTAAAAAGAATGAATTTTAGCTTAATTACATTCTCATGAGCTTAACTCAGCTTAATTTTGTCTCACTCGGATTAGCTTAACTGTTCGCCATAAATTAATATTAAAATGAGTTCACAAATAATTAATTGATTTACTTTGTTAGGTAGTCAAAATTTTATAAACCCAACTCAGTGGCATTTTGATTTGAGGTTCTCCGAGTGACGGAAAAGGGAGCCTTATGTTAAAAAATTAAAATTAAAATTAAAAGACGCAACAAAACCCCTTAATCCATATCATTCCCCACGGCAATATCGATCTTAGATGGTCGTATTTTAGATTTAATTTATATATTAACCTTCAGAATATTTATCATTTAATAAAAATATTTATAATATTTTTATTTTTATTAAAAATATAACATTTCTATATTAAATATTTAATTTAAAATATTAATATACTGTGATAAATTTAACAATATTTTTAAATAAATTAAAATCATTATAATCTTGATTAATTTTAAATTTTAAATTTTAAAAACTGTAATATTAAACTAATAAAAATTACATATTATAGTTTTAAAGTTTATTTTATAATTTTATCTTTAACTTAAAATTTTAATCTATTTACTTTTTATTAATACAATATAATATCAATATTAATAAAAAAATTTAAAATTTGAATATAATTTTATTTATAAATTTCATTTAATTTTAAAAATACTCTTGCAATGCATACAAGGTCAAATTGGTATCAACCTTTATTCAAACATAGATCAAATTATTACCTACTCTTACATCATTAAATAAATTTTAATTGTAACATAAAATTTAATATTTAATCAAAAATATTTTCACATAATTCATATTTATAAAATTTAAAATTTATGTAAAAATATTTAATATTTATTTATATATATCAAATTAAGTTAATATATAGTTTAAAATATATAAAAATAGAATCATTAAAATATATATATATATTTATAATTTGTTTAAAATGATTAAAAAATTGTTAAAGTGGGTGGTGCGGTCCGCAAGAAATAAAATATAAGAACGCGGAATAAGTTGTAAGAGTCTCCCCTATTATGGTAGAAAATTAAAATAATGAGAAAACACGGATTCAAAGTCAGCTTTTGGACATGCAGTTAATTAGCGCAGAGAAAATTCAGAACGCAAGAACGATTCTCCCCTTATTACCTACGTCACTAGCTACGAGCTACGAGCTACAAGGTACTCCCACGTATAAATACCGCAACTTGGCTCTTCAAAGTTCCTCATCAAACATTCAAATTCTCTCTTTTTTGTGTTTTTAAGATCAACCACATACACTTCATTCACAATGGTTTTTCCAAGGCCACCTTCAGAGTCTGATCTCTTTATGCATTCAAACTTCGCTTCTCGTTATGCTAGGGACTCTCTTCCTAGGTACATTATATTTCTTTTGTCATGCCTTTTCCCTTTTTTATTTGTTCCTTTCTTCGTTCATCATCTTCAATTTGGTGATGCAGGTTATCCATTCCTGAGAACTCTATGCCCAAAGAAGCTGCATATCAGAACATACACGATGAGTTGCAGCTTGATGCCATTCCAAAGCTCAACTTGGCTTCCTTTGTCACCACATCTATGGAGGAAGAGTGCAATAAACTCATCATGGAATCCATCAACAAGAACTATGTCGATATGGACGAGTACCCTGTCACCACTGACCTTCACGTACTTTCTCTTCTTATTCTCATTTCTATATTCCATTTATTCCACCAACCACATGTCTGCTTCAACTATTTCCTCAACAAATCACCTCTTTTATCATCTTACCGTTTCTACCTTTTATCATATTTCCTCACTTATTTTTGTTTTCTCGTGTGGTATTTCTTCGGAACAGAATCGGTGCGTGAACATGATAGCAAGAATGTTCCATGCTGAAATTGGAGAAAATGAGACTGCAATTGGAGCAGGAACCGTTGGATCATCGGAGGCCATAATGCTTGCAGGCCTTGCTTTCAAGAAGAAGTGGCAGAACAAGCGCAAGGCAGAGGGAAAACCCTTTGATAACCCCAACTTGGTCACCGGTTCCAATGTGCAGGTATCCATTATTGAATTCTAGTAGTGTTCCCATTGTTAAAAATTAGCACATCCCAAGCATTAAACAACCCAGTGTCACATAGTTGTCCATTATGTCCCAATGTTTGAGCCACAGAGATCGTGATGTTTGCTGTTTTAAACTGGTCTTGTAAATTAGCAGTAAGGTGCTTTAGTATTCATTCCCAAATTGGAATAATTTTTCCACCAAATATTTTATGTGAATCACTTTGGCATAAAAAAATATATAATATTGACTTAGGATTGTAATTGATGCTGGCTGAATTAATGATCGATGTTAATAACTAATATGCGTTTTGCATAATGTGTCCAATCTAGGTATGTTGGGAGAAATTTGCTAGGTATTTTGAGGTGGAGCTAAGGGAAGTGGAGGTGAGGGAAGGCTACTATGTGATGGACCCAGCCAAAGCCGTTGAGCTGGTAGATGAGAACACTATTTGTGTGGCTGCAATCTTGGGTTCAACTTATAATGGAGAGTTCGAAGATGTCAAGCTCTTAAATGACCTATTGCTGGAGAAAAACAAGCAAACTGGGTATGACTGATTAGCCCTCTTCAGTTCACCGATTCAAATATCTAAGTTTAGCTTTCATATACCCTATAATGATTTGTTTAACATGTCCACATTATAGATGGGATACGCCAATTCATGTTGATGCTGCTAGTGGTGGCTTTATTGCTCCTTTCCTTTATCCTGAGCTAGAATGGGATTTCAGACTTCCATTGGTGAAAAGCATAAACGTCAGTGGCCACAAGTATGGGCTTGTTTATGCTGGAATTGGTTGGGTTATATGGAGGACCAAGGAGGACTTGCCAGAAGACCTTATCTTCCATATCAATTACCTTGGAGCTGACCAGCCCACCTTCACCCTGAATTTTTCTAAAGGTAATCAATCAATCACAAACTATATTCATTGATCCTTCATTACTTAATAATTTGCTTATACCATACAGTTACCTTATCCTACAAGCCTAAATTAAAATTCACTTGCCACTTGCAGGTTCAAGTCAGATCATTGCTCAATATTATCAACTGATTCGCCTTGGCCAAGAGGTGAGCCTATAACTAAATTATAAAATCACAATATTCTAATATTGTTTCATTCACAACCCCCCTCCCCCAATTGTTATTCATTCACCGACACAATAATTGAAAACAAACACCAATCAATCTTCAATCACAACTGTATACATGTCAATTTATCATAGGCATAGATATGACTATGTCAAATGAATGAAAAGACTAGAATACTTTTTTCTGAGCTAAGCAATCCATCCAACCGAAGTTAATTAGTTTAGTACTAATATCATAATGTGCAAGAAGCAGCTCCACCATTTTTGGTAAGAAACATGGGTTGAACTTAAATATGTATCTGATGTTACAAGCACTGATTTGACTTACCAGGGGTACAGGAGCATAATGGAGAACTGCAGAGAGAATGCAATGGTGCTGAAGGAACGGTTGGAGAAGAATGGACGCTTTAACATACTATCAAAAGACAATGGTGTTCCAGTGGTGGCATTTTCACTGAAGGACAGAAGGCAGTACGATGAGTTCAAGATATCAGAGATGTTGCGCCGCCATGGTTGGATTGTGCCGGCATATCCAATGCCACCGGCTGCTCAGCACATCAATGTGCTGCGTGTAGTGATCAGGGCAGAGTTTTCACGCACACTTGCTGAACGCCTTGTGCTTGACTTAGAAAATGTATTGCATGAGATTGAAAAAGACACTGCCAAAGTGACCAACAACATCAAGGAAGAGAATCAGACTTTGGGGGTCAAGAAAACTGCATTGGAAGCGCACAGGGAAATCATTGATCAAGAATCCATTAAGCGTCAGAAAATCATGGCTGCTTAGCTACGGAATCAAATTAGGAGCCTCAGCTATAAACTTTTGTTCCAATTCCATCATCCAAACTCCACCCTTAACTATATTTGCTTTATTTTATTTATTTTTCCAAAATTTTGTGCAAATCAGATAGCTTATTTCATTCTTTGTTTTAATTTCTAGAATATTTGATGTCAATTGAGATATCAGATATGTAATTCAGAATAATGTATTACATTTTCTAATGTTCCAGTGGAGTATTTCTATTATGAAAGTACGGCTGTTATTGTTATTACACTTAAGTGCATTTATCAATGTTACTCCAAATAATACTCTCGCCGATTCATATTTAATTTTAAAATTATAAAATAAAATTTTAATTTCAATCAACTTTCGGTATAATTATTCCATACATATTGTATTTTTATCAGTTCTGTTAATTTCAATCTCTAAAACGATTTTAAACAAATAAAAAAAGTTTTTTTTTGTTAAAAAAGAATATTTATTAGATTTTATATTTTTTATGTAATAAGATCATAAGAAATGCATCTTTTAGCTGCTTAATGTAGTGTCAATCATGAGGTCGATGCTAATAAAAACAGAATTTTTTTTTTAAAAAAAAATATTTATTAGATATTTATATATATTTTTTATATAATAACACTATAAGAAATGAATCTTTAGGCTGCCTAACGTAGCAGTGTCAGTTTCTACTGACACTTATCTTAATTTTTTGTAGTAGCATCAACTTAACGAATACTGGTTTGTTAAAGTATGGTCTTGACCAAACCGATTATAATCGAGACATTAATAGTAAATGATCTTTAATCTAATTGCCCATGTTAATTATATGAGCTTAGCCAGTGTTAATGTTATATGATATTTGGTACATGAAAACGTTTTTTTTCTTATTTATTAAATGTCATTTTTTTATATTATTTTCTATTTTTAATGTTTTGTATACAAAATAGTTATAAGAAAAAATTATTTTTTATTGTCACTATTTTTAATACAAAATTTTAAAAATAATACAAAACAAAGCAAAAACAAAATAACATTTTTGTAATGGTATTTTGAGATCATATGATGGAATCCTTCTATGTTGTAATTCTTCTAAGTTGTAAATTGATTTCTTGGTTTGATTTTGGATTTCATTAGTTTTTAGGTTGGTTTTTGACTTTGGCATACTGAATTGATTAAATTTGAACTGTGTTTGTGGCTTGAATAAATTTGAATGGTGTGTATTGAATGTTTTGATTTCATCATATGTGTAATGTTTATGTGAAGGGTATCGATTTT
Source organism: Canavalia gladiata (assembly GCA_037954105.1). NCBI lineage: Eukaryota > Viridiplantae > Streptophyta > Magnoliopsida > Fabales > Fabaceae > Canavalia > Canavalia gladiata. The sequence continues at coordinate 14,605,071 of CM075658.1, read as the reverse complement.
GCTTACATACGGCATGCGGCTTACACCTGGATCTGAATGTAAATCATTTGATTCCCCTTTTTCTTTTTTTCAACCATTGATCATAAGTTATAAATGAATGTATATTGCATGTATGTGTGTTAATATTTTCCGTTATGTAAATTGATTTGTTTTAGTGTAAAACAAAGCTCAATAGGTGTGGTCTTATTAAAAATATAAGATGTTGATTGTGCACTAAAAATTTACAAAACCCTCAAAAGGAGTTAAAACATTTGGTGAAAAAGTTGGAAAAAAAATCAAAACAAACTTCATAAACTAAAATCCTTGCCTATTAGAGTGAGTACAACAGCCCTGATGTATTGACAAGGGACAAGTGGTATATATCTCATTGGATTCATTGTGATTATTCATCATTTCCTCATTGCCTTATTTTTACCGAGATTGAATCTTTTCATGTACAGTTCTTTTTTGTTTGCTTTTACAGCGTATCAGTCTTTTTTTTTATCATAAATATTATATCTGATGATTAAAAAAAATTAAATAATTGATCAATGATTGAAAGCGAGTATCACCTAAGGAATGTTTTCAAATTCTATCTTTACCATCCTCCAAATAATTCAAACAAAATGAAGAAAGTTCAATATAAGGTTTTTAAAAGGTATGTACCTTGGTAAAAAGAAAGGAAAAGTTGGCGAAGCAACTAGGAAGGATCGTTGAGAGGGCGAACAGTTACTAGAAAGCAGAGAAAACCACCAGGTGAAGATGATCGAAAATGTTGCGAAAAGAAAGCAGAAATCTTGGGAAACCATAAAATTTAAAGTATTCTTTCGATTATGGAGCAGAGAAGAAAGAGAATGTGGTCACTGGAAGTTGCAAAAAAGAATAAGGTCTTGGAAAGAAGGCAAAGATTGAAGAACAACAACAAAGGAAGAAATGAGCCCATAAACAGGCGCCAAAAATGGAGGCACAAAGGACATTTACCATTAAAAAAAATGTAAAAGTACAGGTGCTTCTAAATTTTAAAAAAAAAAAATGGTTATGATTTGCAAACTATAAATGCATTTGAGAAATGAGAAAACCTCAGCAGCTCGTAGAACACCACTTCGCATTTAGCATCTTCAAAACAAAAGCGTATAAACCTTGGCGAGACCCTCATGTTTTCTTTTCCTCTTCAAGATGAACTTTGGTTTTCAATTTTTAAATCTTTAAGAATCAAAATCAATTTTAGTTTCTAATTTTTAAATAAAAATTAATTTAATTTTTAATTTTAAAATTTATTATAAAAACTAATTAACTTATTATAAAATATATATAAAAAACCCTATAAACCTTGCCCAAACCCTCATTTTTTTTGGGTTTAGTTTAGGATTTTTTATTTTTATTTTTAAATTTTAAAAATTAAAACAATCTTTAGTTTTAAAATAAGATCAAAGTCATTTTTTCATTTAAAAAATTTACGATATATGTAAGTTAGCTTACTCTATGCTATCATTTTATTATATAGATAATTTTTTTAAAATATTATTATTATTATTATAGTCTTGATTATAATATAACTAATAATATGTAATTAAAAACTATTTTTATATTATTTTTATAATTAATAAATAAGAAAAATATTTTTATATGTTATTTTCATAATATTTTGTATATTATTTTATATTTATTTATTTTTAAATAATGTATTGTAATATTATATTATAAATAATTATATAATATAAAATTATATTATAATATTATAAATTAAATATAATTTTTATATATATAAATTGTTTATTTTATTGTAAATTTATAAAAAAAGTATAAATAAGAAATTATTATGTAAATATTATAATTTTTAAAAATTATAAATTTAAAAAATTAATATTATGATAGTGATAATATTTATTATAATCCTGGTTATAATATAAAAATATAATTTTTTTTATATATTATTTATTAATTAATATTTTAGATAAATAATTTTATACATTATTATTATAATATTATTTATATTATTTAAATTTATTTTATATGGAATAATATATATATATATATAATATTATTATTTTATGTATAATTATATAATATAAAATTATATTATAATTTTATAAAATATAATTTATATCAAAAAATATTATATTTACTTAATTATAAATCTATAAAAAATAATCAATTAAAACAAATATCAAAATAATAAAAAATATATTTTTTAAAAAATATTAAATATTAAATTTATTTATTATTATAATGATAATAGTAACAAGATGATTGATGTGGTTGTTGTAGTTTTAAAAATGATGGTTGTGATCATGATTAAAATAATAATGTGATTTGATATAATTGAGAATAAAAATAATTAAAAATTAAAAATAATAATTAAAAAATATTTATTTTTTTTAAGATAATTATAAATTTTTAATTTTTAAATTAATTTGAAAAATAAATTTTATTTGACAAAAATGATTTTGAATTAGTTTTAACATATTTTTAAAAAAATTATAAAAATTAATTTCTCTAAATATAATAAAAATAAAAATTTTAAAAATAAAAAAATAAAATTATTATTATTATTATAGTAATAATAATAGTTGTCGGAATAGTAGTTATAAAATATAAATTTTATTTTATATAATATTTATCAATTAATATGTGAGATAACTACTTTTATATCTTACTATAATATTCTTTATGTCATTTAACATTTATTTTATATAAAATAATATATATATAATAATAATAATAATAATAATATTATTATTATTATTATTATTACATAATATACAATTATATTATAATTTTGTAAAGTTAAATTTAATTTATATATTCATACTTAATTGTGAATCTATAAAAAATTAAAATGCTATAAAATAGTAAAAATTAAAAATTGTTATTTTTATTATAATTGTAATGCTATTAGTAATGATGGTTATTAAAATAATAATTTAATTTAATAGAGTTACTCATAAAAATATTTTAAAATTCAAAATAATAATTATAAATTTTTTATATGATGATATGATCTTATTTGGAATGATTGTTCAAATCAATTTTAAAAATAAAATTTATTCAACAAAAATAGTTTTAAATTAATTTTATCATATTTTAAATTTTTTTTACTCAAATCTCAACATAAAAAATTATAATTTTTTATTATTATTTTAACTTTAAAATATTTTATTTTTTAAATCTATCATCATCATAGTTATGACTACCATCCTTAAATTATAAGAGCTACCATCAATACCATGATTACAATAATTATCTTTATTGTCATTTTTATTATTATTATCATAATAATAATATTTTTTATTATTTATTATTTTAAAAAATAATTTAGTTATTTTTTATTCATATATTTTTTATATACTAAAAATAAAATAAATAATATTATTTAATATTTAATTATATTAACTTGTAACATTATAATATAATTTTATATTGTATAATATTATAATATATATTACTTTTATATAAAATAAATACTGATTAATATAAAAAATTATAATAATATATAAAATTATTTGTCTTGAATATTGATAAATAAATAATATGTAAAATAAAAATCTATATAATTATATCATATTCTTTAAATTATAACCATCTTACCAATATTATTATTTTATAAACACAACTGTTATTTTTACCACTATCACTACCATCCTCATTGGAATAATTATAATAATTATTATTATTTTAAAAATTTTTAATTTTATTATTTTGAAATAAATTTATTTATCTATTTTTTATAGATCCATAAATAAATAATACTATTTAATTTATAAAATTTACATTTAATTTATAAACTTATAATATAATATTTATTATATTATTTTATATAAAATAAATATTTAATAATATAAAATATATAATAATAATATATTAAATTAATATCTTATATATTAATTATCAAATAATATATAAAATATAAAATTATATGATTATATAATATTTTTTATATTATAAACATAATTATTGTTACAGTTAATATCATCACTGTAATAAAAATAATAATAATAATAATTTATTTTTAATCATTTTAAAATAGTTTAACTTTTTATTTATCTAATTTTTATATATTAAAAAAATAAATAATATTATTTAACATATTAATTGTGTAAATAGAATTATAATATAATTTTATACTATAAGATTATTTATAATATAATAATATAAAATATATTATTTTTATACAAAATAAATACTAACTACTATAAAAGTATTATAATAATATATAAAATTATTTATCTTAAATACTGATAATTAAATAATATATAAAATAAAAATTTATATAATTATATAATATTTTTTATATTATATTCAACATCGATATTATTATATAATAAATTATCTTTATCATTATTAACACTACTATTATAGTATCTTTTAAATTTATTATTTTTAAAATTTTTGAATATATATTATTTTAATTAAATATATTTTTTAATTTAATATTTTAAATTATATTTTTTTTATAAATTTATAATAAAATGATAAAATAAATAAATTTGATTTGCTTTTAAAATTAGTTTCAGTTTTTAAAATTAAAAACTAAAGATTATATCAAACGAGCCTTTGTTGCAAGTTTTTAATTTTTAATTTTTAAATTAATTTTAAAAAATATTATTGAATTCATTTAAACATATTTTTAAAATAATTTAAACTTAAATCTTAAATTCTTTTTGAGATAATTGTTAGTTATTAGTTTAAAAAATTTTAAAAATTAAAATCAGATTTTATTTTTTAATTTTTAATTTTTAAAAATTGTTGTAGGAGAAAATTAAATCACTCTATTATATCAATTTATTTTAAATTTAAAAGAATATATATAAATAAAAATATTAATTTAAAAATAAAAATATATCAAATTAATATAAATTTAAAAATTTTAAAAATACTAAAATTATTTATTGTTATTATTATTATATTGATAATAGTAATAATTATAAAAATAATAGTAACATGTATAAGGTATGCATAATGATGTGATAATTATAATATAAAATATTACTATGTAAATTTATATTTTAATATTATTTAATTATGAGTATTTAAGATAAATAATTTTATACATATTAGTATTATGATATTTTTATATTATTTAATATTTAGTTTAACCAAAATTAATATATATCATAATATTGTATTATAAATAATTATATAGTATAAAATTATATTATAAGGTTATAAATTTAATATAATTTATATATTAAATAATATTATTTATTTTTTAATATAAAAAAATTAGATAAATAAAAAATAATTTTTTTAAAATAAAAAAACTATTATTATTATTATTATGGTGATAATAATTGGATTGATAAAATTGATTGTAAAAGTAACGATGATTATAATATAAAAATATTATTTAATTATATTATTTTATTTTATATATAAATAATTAATATATAAGATAAATAATTTATATATTATTTTTATAATTTTTTATAATGATTTTAATATTTATTTTACATAAAATAATATATATTATATTATAAAATTTTATATAACATAAAATTATATTAATACTATAATTTAAATAAAATTTGTATATATCAAATAATATAATTTATTTTTAAAAATAAAATTTATTATTATATAATAATGATAATGTAAAAATAAAAATAATATTTTTAAGATAATAATAGTTTTAATATAAAAGATATTATATAATTATACTAGTTAATATTTTATATATTATTTAATTATTAATATTCAAAATAAATAATTTTATATATTATTATAATATTTTTATATTATTTAATATTTATATATTTTTATTGTAATAGTGGTAAGATTTAATAAATTTAAAAATAAAAATATATTAAAACTAAAAATAGTATTTAATAAATATTTTTAAAAATTTAAATTTAAATTATTTTAAATATATATTAAAAATTAATTCAAAATTATTTTAAAAATAAAAAATAGAAAATTGGCAACCACCTCAAATAGTACTTAATTTTTAAAAGTTACTTTATGGAACAATTTTAAAAAAATGTTAAAAAGAAAATAAAAAATAAGTGGATAAAAATAATAAAATAATATAAATAATGAAAAATTAAAGTAAAATAACTTAAATTCATTTAAAATTTTAAAATTCAAAACGGAATATTATATTTTAAAATAAAATTTGAATCTTTACCTATTAAACTAAAATTTGAATATTTAAAAATAAATTTAAAAATAAAAATATATTAAAACTAAAAATAGTATTTAATAAATATTTTTAAAAATTTAAATTTAAATTATTTTAAATATATATTAAAAATTAATTCAAAATTATTTTAAAAATAAAAAATAGAAAATTTGCAACCAACTCAAATAGTACTTAATTTTTAAAAGTTAGTTTATGGAACAATTTTTAAAAAATGTTAAAAAAAATAAAAAATAAGTGGATAAAAACGATAAAATAATATAAATAATGAAAAATTAAAGTAAAATAACTTAAATTCATTTAAAATTTTAAAATTCAAAACGGAATATTATATTTTAAAATAAAATTTGAATCTTTACCTATTAAACAAAAATTTGAATATTTAAAAATAAAAGACGAATAAGCTGTTAATATTTATAGCAATATTATTGATTTCAATTCAAATTAATCAAATATCAATGCAATATATAAATATTAGTAGCCCACTGTGGGAATGTAGGACTATATTAAAAGCTCAAAATTTGTCGTCTATAATATTTTTATCCGATTAGATTGAGATGCCTAATATAATTTTCAAATACTAAAACGACCTGCCGTATTGAATCTAAGAGGCGCTACTTTAGGAAAACCCGAAGGACTTGGTTCTCTCATTTGTATGGCCTTCTTGGGCATTTGACCTTCACGTACTAGGCTTGTTTCGCAAAAGGGAGTAAAAGTCCTTAAAGCCCATACATCCATTGATTTTAGGGTATTGTTTTTTCAACCCCATTTTTGCTATTCATATGCCATAATTTTTGACAAATTTTGTTTTCAAATTTATCGTAAACGTATAAAAAATTTAAAATTTAAATTTGAAAAATATAAAAATATTTTTATGCTTTTGAAAATATAAATAAAATACTTCCAAAAGTTAAATTTCGGAGGCATAAAAATACACTTCTAGATGAATATATTTTCGATGTAAAAAATATGTTCAGAAATTAAATTTTGAAAGTATTATTTTACATAAATACTTCTCACATCTAATTTTTAAAAGTATAAAAACACTGTTTTAGAATTTAACTTTTGAAAATATATTTTTATACTTTTAAAAATTATCTTTTAGAATTTAAATTGTACAAATATAATTTTTATTTTTGAAAATTTAATTATGATAAATAATTTAAAAAATAAAAAAATTAAATGAAGGTACAAATCTCTGTAGATAAAAGGGGGAAAAGTAATACCCTTGATTTTACGGACCGAAGTGTAATATAGTCCAACCAGTTAGGATTGGGCTAGACTAGATTCCATCCATAAATGAAAATAAAATAAAATTGAATATCTTCTTTGGAAGCTGTTGAGCTGAAAAACAACAAACGATGGATTCATTTTCATTCATTGAAGTAAACGACAAGTCGTTATGAGAGTTCGGTGTTCCACAGCGACGTTTGTGGGAAGACGATAATTTAGAGATATTATTCGGTTGCTTCTTCTCTCGGTTTGCTCACCTTCTTGGAAAGACCTTTCTTTCATATCTCTCTCCGTCATTTTTTTATTCACCAACAACTTGCGTCTCTGTGTCTGACACAAACTCCATTGATTTGCAACTTGCAAACTCAACTGGGGTGTTCTTTGAGCTTCCCGAGGATATTTGTTTTCTTTATTATCCTTAAATTGCAACTTTCCTCACTCTCTGGTTTTCGTGGGAAAGAGTTATGGGTTCCATTGAGAATGATTTATCGCTAGCAGAGGAGGCTCTTCTTCAGGTTAGCTTCCCCGCCTCTCTTCCTGTTTTATTTGATTACCAATGTCAACTAATATCATATATTCTTTTTTCTTTATTATTATTATTAATTTAATTTTTGATTTCTATATTCAATCGGAGCTCGTAAGAGCAGTTTGACTTCTGATGAACTGTGTTTGCTTTTGGTTTTGGTCAACCATCTGATTTGGCTTTGCAAAAAAAAATAAAAATAAAGAAGAAGAAGAAGCTTTCACTACTCTTTTTATTAGTGTTCTTTTTTTATTGGTGGGATGTGCGTTTTAATTGGACAAAGTTCAATCAAGTTTAATTCAAAATTTCATGTATTTCACGTTTGTTGAGGATATGGATTATTAGCGAAAATTGAGTGTACTGGTTCGTTTTATCTGCAATTTTATAGTATCCCAAGCAGTACTTCACTCGCTGCTGCTGCTTCAGTGTATACTTGTTTGGAAGTGTATAATAAGTGAAAGGTTCAATTGCATAATGACAGTTCTTCAACTGTGATAATGGAAAGATAATGAATTCAAGCTGTTTGTGTAAAAGTTCATGTCGTAAAATGGCATGAAAGGGTTTTCCGTTTTTCCAGTAACTTGCCCATGTAAATAATTGCTGTTCCTGTCAATTTCGTCCTATCCGCTTGATTTTCAATTTCATGCCATGTTTATTAGGTGATTATAGTTGTAACTCAATCAGATTGAAGTATCACTGGCAATTCAATTGGTTTTTCTGATGTTCACTTGTTCATGTTTTATCTTATTCACCATTCTTATATTAGCCGTCAATAATCTGTTTTCACTCTTAATATTTTGTTCTTTTAAAATAAACATGAGATTGGATTTATTTAAATGTTTTGTCTGTTTTTTTCTTCTGGGCCTAAAATTGTGTTCCGTGATTTGTAGAAAAGAGGAATCAGTCACAACAATCTTGACATTATAGCAATATCAATCAATATGCTTTGATGTTCAAATCTACTATTTAGTTTATTGTCCATTTCTATGTTTTCCCCATTACTATATACTCTTGATAGTTAAACATCAAACGTTAATCTTCAAGATTTAGATTATGGAACAACAAAATATTTCATACAGCCATTGCCTTTCTTGACCCCTCCTTGTTTGAACCTCTGCAAAGAAGTGGTATTTTGCTCTATGATGAAAAATTGGTTGTTTTATATCTGAAGGATGAAGAGAGCAAACTATACACAGGAGATGGATCGGTTGATTTTAAAGGGAGGCCTGTTCTTAAAAAGAATACCGGCAATTGGAAAGCTTGCCCATTTATTTTAGGTAAGTTTTTTTCATTGGTCTTATGCGTCAAATAGTCTTTTTTTTTTTTCTTAAAAGATATCATTCTTATTTAATATGAATCACAGGCAATGAGTGCTGTGAACGTTTGGCATACTATGGGATTGCAACAAATCTTGTTACCTATCTTACCCACAAACTGCATGAAGGGAATGTCTCTGCTGCAAGAAATGTCACCACCTGGCAAGGCACTTGCTATCTTGCACCTCTCATTGGAGCCGTTTTGGCAGATGCTTACTGGGGACGATACTGGACAATTGCTGGTTTCTCCACCATTTATTTCATAGTAATTACAAACCAAGATAGCTTTACTCTCCCTATCAAATAATTTCCACATGCATCACTCTTGATATACTGCTGGAAATGTCCTACCAAACTTCTTAGAGAGATGAAGCAAAATACATGCTTGCAATGTCCTAGGGTTTATCTATGCATAATATTTGTTGCCACTGTCAAAAAATATTCATTATACAGTATGTCACATAATATAATTTATAATGGTGATAGAATCTGATTGGATCTGGATCATCTTCTAGGTCTTGTTTGTATGTAGAATGGGAATTATTTTATACATGTCACAATAAACGATCAAAAAATGGCAAAGGATCTGGAAGAACAGAAAACGTTATGCTGTCAGAAATTTGGCAAGGGAAAATCCGAAGCCCAGTTATGAGTGTACTGTGATTCAAACTTCTTTCTTCCATTGCACTGCTTCTTCTTGACATCTAGCTTGCTTAGCATGGAACTGAGGGACTTTTATGGATTTCTTAGCTGAATATAATTTTCAAATGCATCATCACATTTGAAAAGTTATAGGGTATCAGGAACAAGTGGTGTCTGTATATATATATTGATATTTTATGTCATGATTTTGTTTTCTCTGCAACCTTTGCTTCTATATGCTTTGTTTTTCAATGGTCTTTACTTATTTTAATCTGTACTGTGGCTGTTTTATGCAGGGGATGTGTACATTGACTCTTTCCGCGTCGGTTCCAGCATTGAAGCCTGCAGAGTGTCTGGGTTCTGTATGCCCTCCAGCTACTCCTGCACAATATGCTGTGTTTTTCTTTGGTCTCTATCTGATTGCCCTTGGGACTGGTGGTATAAAACCATGTGTGTCATCTTTTGGGGCGGATCAGTTTGATGATACTGATCCCCAGGAAAGGATCAAGAAGGGATCCTTTTTCAACTGGTTTTACTTTTCTATCAACATTGGTGCCCTTGTATCAAGTACTTTTATTGTGTGGATTCAAGAAAATGCTGGCTGGGGTCTTGGATTTGGAATTCCTGCTTTATTTATGGGATTAGCTATTGGAAGCTTTTTTCTAGGTACACCCCTCTATAGGTTTCAAAAACCAGGGGGAAGTCCAATCACAAGAATGTGCCAGGTTGTGGTAGCATCTGTCCGGAAGCAGAATCTGGTTGTCCCTGAGGATAGTAATCTCTTGTATGAGATGCCGGACAAGAGCTCCGCAATTGAAGGAAGTCGGAAACTGGAGCATAGTGACGAACTAAGGTAATAATTCTTTCTTTGTGTTTACTCTTGGAGTTTTATTGGCTTTTGTGGTAACAATACAGGAAAAGGTGTATCTTAATCCATGTTAGTTTACTCCTATATTTATTGTTAAAGTGCAATCTGTCTTTCTACCAAATTCAAAATTGGTTGTTTAAGGGTAATGTGGTGTAAAATATGAGCCTTGTTTTAATGTCCTGGAAACAGAGGTTGTTCATGTTAGGTTTTGACTGGCCAGTTACAACTTAGCTAGGCCTTCTGGCCTTGTTTATTACAAGATAAGGCCTGGTGGGGTAGGATAACTGATCTTAGCCGGTTTTATTTGGTGTTTGGAGTTCATAACAGAGAGAAGAACTGTATCCGGTTTTGTACTCTAGTCAGGTGTTTTCTATATGACACTACTGAGTGATGGCACCTCTACTATAACTCTTTTTCCTCTTTTTCTGCTCCAGGACTGTTCCCATTCTGTTACCCATAAGCATCCATCCCCTCATCAGACATGACACGATAGCTGTCACAAACATCAAAGTTGGAATACTTTTTAGAGAGAACAGACATTTTCCAATTTTCCAATTTCTGTTGCGCCTTTATGCCTCTGTTGGATTTTTGCATATTCTTATCCAAAATTTCAATGGGTCTGCATATTTTCCAATGTTTTTACCTGCCAATTTTAGACTAACCAAAACCATCATCTTTAAATTATCCAGTGAATCCCAGCATGACCCAACTGTGTTTGAGAATGTGACTGCTAAACAGTCTCCTAACAATGTTTCTTTTGATCCCAAGAGAAAAATACTATTCTTTCCTTCGTTCGTCTCCACCTTTTCTGATTTCTTAATTTGTATCTCAAATTTCCTTCTCCGTATCTCTCTGGTTCTATGGTTGAAATTTATTCTTAAGTGTGATTCCTCCACATTTGTGCAGTTTTTTTGTGTTATAATAGAAAAGAAAATAGTTTAGTTTACTCTAAATTTAATTTCATGTTGACATCTCACATTGACTACAGACAGAGCAAAAGTAGAACGCATAAAAACCGAGTAATCCTTACTTCACAATCTAGCTTTTAGGTTTAACTTGGGTTTGACATGAATTTCAAGACAGTATTAGAACTTATCTTAGGTTTGATATTGGGTCTTCATTGTGGCCACCACCACAATTCTGCCTTCCTTGCAGCTACTCTAGGCTGCTTTTATTGCAGTTGTGCACTCATGAGATGTTCAATCTTGGGTGTGCAAGGGATGTGTTGAGGTTCCTCATCAACTAAAGATATGACCAAAGTAGAGCTTATAAAGACAATTGTCACCTCATTAGTTAGCATTTGGGATTGAGTTAAACCCAACCTAAATTTCAAAATAGCATTTTGATATGTAAGAGTATTTGTGAAAAATTTGTCCAATTCAATTTTCATCAGCATTCAACTAAAGCATGATAGTATAAATGCTTATTAGGTGGATAGTTTTTGTTCTATTCTGTCCTTTCTTATCCTATCCGGGCATTAAAACAGAAGGGAGGAGAAATGGCTTAGCAGACCATAAAATTATTAATGCTAAGTGAATGCTAGTTTATATATGAATTGCTGTTGTTTTGAGATCTATGTATATATAAGGGAAATTTTTTCTTATTTTTATTTCACTTTGCCGATTTGTTTGTGTTGCAGTGTTAATGTTTGATTTGGAAGTATATATTTTATACTGAAGACTGATCACCGGTTGCTTATCAAATTATTTCCTCATTTTGTTGCCTAACTACTCAGGATTAGACATTTATTGGGAACATTTTAGAATTTTCATCCATGGCTCAACCTTGGACATACTTGTCTCCTATTCTGGGTTGAGTAATGACTTTACAAGATTTATTTGTTTGTCTTGTATGGATATCATCAAGAGATGAACTTGCCATATTTAATGATTTTTTTTTAAAGAGGATGACAAATATGTCGGAGTGTTGTCAGGATTTCTCTTCCAAGTTGGCTAATGAAAAATTTGTTGTTCTTGCTTCTCGTTTCTCTTTTTCACAAGAATTTATCGTGTTGGGTAGTTTTGTAGGATGGGTTGCCTGGAAACAATTTCCTTTTAGAAAGTCTTAAGAGTAATTTGTCCTGATAGTACTCTGTTATTCTGTTCTATTATTGATAGTAGCTAAAGCGTCCTTACCTGCTTCAGAAGATTTAACAATCATTATTAACAGGGATCCTGTTCTCAAAAACTCCATTTTTTTTTGTTTTAATGAAGGTGCCTTGATAGAGCAGCTGTAGTGTCTGATGCTGAGAAGAAAAGTGGTGACTATTCTAACCGGTGGAGACTTTGCACTGTGACACAGGTGGAGGAATTGAAAATCTTGATCCGCATGTTTCCAATTTGGGCTACTGGGATTGTTTTTGCAGCTGTTTATGCCCAGATGTCGACATTGTTTGTGGAACAAGGAACAATGATGAACACAACTGTTGGTTCCTTCAACATCCCTCCAGCTTCCCTCTCAAGTTTTGATGTAATAAGTGTTATTTTCTGGGTCCCTGTCTATGACAGGATTATTGTTCCCATTGCAAGGAAATTTACAGGCAAGGACAGGGGCTTTTCGGAGTTGCAGAGAATGGGAATTGGCCTTTTTATTTCAATATTGTGCATGTCTGCAGCTGCTGTGGTGGAGATTGTGCGATTGCAGCTTGCAAAAGAGCATGACCTTGTCGAAAAACCTGTTGCCGTACCCCTCAATATATTTTGGCAAGTCCCTCAGTATTTCTTATTAGGGGCAGCAGAAGTGTTCACATTCGTAGGGCAGCTTGAGTTCTTCTATGACCAATCTCCAGATGCTATGCGGAGTTTATGTAGCGCTTTGTCACTTCTGACTACTTCACTGGGGAATTACTTGAGTTCTTTCATTCTTACTTTGGTAACTTACTTATCTACACAAGGTGGAAATCCTGGATGGATTCCTGATAACTTGAACAAGGGTCATCTTGATTACTTCTTCTGGCTTTTAGCTGGACTTAGCTTCTTAAATATGTTGGTGTACATAGTTGCTGCCAGGAGGTACAAGCAGAAGAAGGCCGCTTAAGAATTTCAGGCACATATTAGAAGTGGATGCACGTTCTTATATTTCCTTGTCATTATCGTGATTGTTCTGTATGTGAAATAACAATGTTCTGCAATTATGTACGTTTCTTTCCCTTACAAAGGAAAATCTGTGTTATACCTGGTTCAAAACAGAGTCTGCTCTCATGAAGCCTGAAAGTGATAAGTTTGCCTGCAACCCATTGGGCTGATTGTCGGCAGGTAATATTCACGGTTCACCCCCTCTTATGTGCCTCATCACTCCGGATTGTAGTGTTTGATTTACTGGAAGCAAAAGCTAGAATGTACTGCGGGGAGAAAAGTAGCATTAGCTCGTTAGCACAGTAGAAATCATCAAACATATACACGGGGTGATATGAGATGTTGATTATAATTTATACCGTATGAATGCCAATAGTGAGCAGAACAAATTTGCCATGTTTCAGATATTGGTGACTACTGAACAATACGATTTGATTTCATCAAGACCTTCTATACATAGTTCTAATATTTCTTGCAGGTACCAAAAATAGTAAGTAAATAATTATGGATGCTGATTTGAGGCCTTTCTGTTTTGAGAGAAATAATAGGAATCAGCAGCCTCTGTTGTACGATGAAAATTTTAGTAGCTTTTACCCTACGCACTTCCAATTAGTCGAGTGCTTTACGGTGAGAGATTTTAAATGAACAAATTTTTATTGGGGTTCGTTTAGTTCACAGAATTGGATAAGTTTAGAATTCTAATTTTTATGTTTGGGTTATATAACGTATTAGAGCGTAAAATTATCATTCTAAGTTGGATTTTAATAGTATTTTTATATTTTTAATCAGGTCTAGTCATGAGTTTAACATGAGTAATATAGTGATAGAAATGTTGGAGGTTGTGTGACAATGAAGAAAGTAACAGAAATTGATAAAAGTAATTGATGTAACAAAGATAATAAAAATGATAAAATTAAAAAAAGTAAATATATAAAATTAACGATGATAATAAAAATGATAAAATTAAGAAAAGTAAATATATGATATAAAAGGATGACGTTAAAAATTATGTTTTAGAGAGTAGAGATTAAAAATTAAAAAATATTTTTAATTATATTATAATTCTGTACGATTAAGTTTTAAAATTGTGATTGTTTTAATTTTATATTTGATTCCTCCAAATAGAAATGGATGTATATAGAAAAAGTTTTACTCATTCAAAAGCTTTAGATTTATGTTCAATTTTTTTCTTTTACAGTTAATAAGGAAAAAAATAATAAAGGTAAAACCTCACAATCCTAACTAGTATCCATTTTGACATTTGTGTATTGTATATGATGCGTTATCTTAAATTAATATTCATTTAGGTGAATTGAATATTTATAAAAAAAAACGTGAATATGAATTCAGTTCATTATATATATATATATATATAGTAAATTCTAACACCAAAGTTATGAATATACCATGTGCATCAGACAATTACATATTAAATTATTTTACCATGATGGGTTATCTTAAAATTAACTTATGGAAATATTCATTTAGGTGAATTGAATTAATTATGAAAAAAAGGGAATTGAATTAATTATGGAAAAAAGATGAATTAAATTAATGGTTTATATTCTAGTAAATCAGTTCATTATCTTCTTAATTTTATATACAGTAAATTTAGCATCAAAACTATGAATTTACCATATACATCCAGATAATTTCTTATTAAGTTATTTTGCCAGTGATTTGGTCGACTCTTCCAAAATGATCCTACAGATCGTACGGAAAAATCTTAAAATTGAAGAGGTGTGTTTACTGTTTACCCTGTCATTCCGCAGCGTTTGAATAAGAACTTAATTTTGAAATTTTTAACAGTAAAAAATTAAATATCCTATATAACGCAATGATATATACAAAATATTTTGTTTAGTTATTCTTGGTAGGTCTTCCCTGCATTCAATTATATTAGTAGTATTTTGTTTGGTTTTTGTTAAATTTAGAAAGAGAATCAAAATTTTTAACAGCTTTTATAAGCTTTTAATTATCAGTTGAAAATATAGAAATTCTATTACTAGTATTGGTGGAATTTCTGAATTTCTCCTTCTTTACACTTCTAATTTCGAAAAATACAAATAAAAGAAATTGTTTTAAAATATTGTTTTACTACAAAGTGCTATTTTTCAATATTATTACTTTTTACGTTGCAAAGAATATATTATACTTTTATATTAATTTTATAATTTATTTTTATGATTCTATATCAATTTATTAATTAATATATTACTTAATAAAAATATGTTAAATTATCATTAGTTAATTATAATTAAATTAATAAGTTATAACAAATACTTATCAGCATACAACTCGCTAATTAATCGACTAAGATCGATTCAACTTAACTGATGTCTCAAGTTCAAATCTTATATACATGCTATCTTAAAAATTTAGAAGAAAAATCTGTTGCTAATAATAATTCTATCTGACCTCAAAAGCTTTGCTCTCGATAATGGTTTTATTCGACTTGAATAAAGTTATCTTTAAAAAAATTTGTTATTGAAGATGACTTTACCGATTTACAAGCTTCCCATTCATAATAGTTTTTCGATTCGAGTATAATTATCTCAATATGATCAGTATGATTTGAAATTGACCATTACAAATTCCTACCATTAAATATTAATAGTAATTAATTAATATATCTCATAATATTTGTTATCAATCCTTTTAATACTATCTTATAAGATATATTATAAATGTATTTAATGTATTAAAATTAAAAATTATTTAATATTTTATTAAAAAAACAGAAAACTAAATAAAAGCATATTTAAACTAATAATTGTTAACGTATTGTAGGAATAATTTGAAATTTAAATAAAATTTATAAAATATTAAAAAATAAAAAGTTGATTATTATTAATAAATATTATATTATATTAATAAAAATTTAAAATAAATATTTTTACAATTAAAAAATTAAATTTTAAAAATTAAATTACTAAAATTATGATATATAATATTTATTAATAATATGTATTGAAATTTAAAAATTAAAATTTAAAATTTAAAATTTAAAATTTAAAATTTAAAGTTAAATTTAAATTTAAATTAATAAAAGTTGCAGTTGTATTAGAACTTAATTTACTTGGAAAAAATATAAAATTGATTACAGTTTTGCATTTAAATTAATTACTCAATATACAATATTGGATACGATTTTGGTCGGTGCCGACAATGATTGAAATAAATCGGACGGTTGAGAATGGGCCAGATGTAGGAGTCGTGAGATTAAGGCCCACCTTGACGTACAATCTTTAAATACCTCACTCAACTTTCACTTTCAAGTTTCAAGAAGGGAGAAAAAAAAGAAAGAAAGTTTATTATTTAGAGCTGGCAAAATGGCAGAACCAATTACGCTGGCTCCAACATCAGGCATGGAATTTTGTCCACTAGTTTAATATTTTTTTTTATCTCTCTCAGTTTCTCTTTTCTTTGTGTATCGTATTGTTACCGTCACTTTTCTCTTCTTTCTGCTCTCTCAAGACGCTGTTAACAAGATACTCTCTTATTAAATTTTAGACTTAAATCAAAATATTTTTTATGAAATTTAAATGTCAAATGCGAGTATAGGTCTTCAATTTCTATATTATAATTTCAATAACAAGTGAACTTTTTAACCTAATCCGAGGAGATCTAAGGTCGAAATCGGATTGGTCCAAATCAGACGGAATAATCCTTTTACTTCCTAAACCTGTTTGTTCAATACATTTTAAATATCTACCCTCTGTGTTGAAGTTGAAATGTGACTTCATTCTGATCCCAAAACAACCTACACACAGTGAGGTTTGAATCTCATGACTGATAGTTTTTTTTAATTGAATTGTTTTTTTATTTGTAATTATATATATATATATATATATATATATATATATATATATATTTTGAACGAAACACAAATTTTAAGGCTCTGGATTGAATATGCTAATAGATAAAGGTAACAACACCAATGATAATAATAATAATAATAATAATAATAATAATAATAATAATAACAACTTAGGATGGCGAAAAACGTGAAGTAACTGTTTTATTATTTTATTATATGACAATGACGTCCTATGTATCACAATCTTGTACGCAACAACTCTTTCCCTTATTATCTGAGTAGTGCTTATCCTTTTCTTTATTCTATCCGTAATTGTGCTGCTCTAATTCTTGCTCAGAAGGAAAAAAAGAGATAGAAGGGGTTCTCACCAATGAAATGGGTTCTGAGAACGTTGATGCACTGCTTCGGGAAGAGGAGGGTCTTCTTCAGGTTAATTTTTCTTTCACTTTATACTTGTTCCGTCTTCCTGTGATGCTACTTTATGTAATACAATACTAGCCACGCCATAAACAAACACATAATAACAGAATTTGGCTGCTCGTTAGACCCAAAAATTTCCAACTACTTTTGAGGATAATTGGATAAGGTTAATACCTAACTTAATTCCAAATCATAATGGTTTGGAAACCCTAAACCCTTAATACCAAATTGATTCTTTTATGATTTTTTTATTTGATAGTATATTCTAGGCAGTGTTTCAGTCACTGTTGCATCAAATCATAATGGTTTGGAAACTTATGAATAAGTGGAAGGTCAATTCTTCAAGGATACTTCAACATATTTACTAACACTTAAATTTGAAAAAATAATTACTTTTTTTACCAAAGATTCTGATTAAATTTCTTTAATAAGCTGAATCAGACGTACAGTAAATAATTGCTATAACTTTCACTTCAGTCCTAGGTACTTGATTTTTTGGTTATGTAGTCAACGTACATACAATGTTAATGAGGTGAGATTATTATAATTTTAGAACACGTCTCCAGTTCACCCTGGTGATTCCACTGATTTGCTGATATACATATATTTATTGCCTTATATCTGGAACCTGATGACCTGCTAGTCATATGTTTTTAGTATACTTATATTAAATGACCTGTCTGTCATATGTTTTCGTTCTATATTTTGAAGCTTTTAACTAGATGTGAGAATAGATTTATTTTGAATTTTTTTTTTGTTATTTTATTTTAGTATTGGCCCTGAACTATGTTACTTGACACCAGATCAGAAATATACCACTCACTACCGAAGCTTGACATAATATCAATATCAATTCTAGTACTTTGATATTCACATGCACTATTTACTCAGTTGTCCTGCACTTTGTTTTACCTGTTCCTATTCCCCTTGATAGTTAAAATACCTTCAAGATTTACTTTGTGATTTTGTCTTCAACATTACCCTTTTTATAATATTAAAGAATAAAATTGACATGTCTCTGCTTGTTATTGCCATTAATGTTTCTTCCCTGGTGGGCCCCTAGAGAAAAAAAATGGTATTTGTTTGTGATATGATTGTTTATTTTATTCCAAAGGATGAAGTGGATGAACGATACACAGGAGATGGCTCAGTTGATTTTAGAGGCAGGCCTGTTCTTAAGCAGAATACTGGCACTTGGAAAGCTTGCCCATTTATCCTAGGTATGCTTTTATATTTCTCTTATGTATTAAATAATCCATTTTTTGTGTATATAATTTTTATGTATATAAATCACAGGCAATGAATGTTGTGAACGTTTGACTTTCTTTGGCATTGCAACAAATCTTGTTACCTATATTACCACCAAACTACATGAAGGAAAGGTTTCTGCTGCAAGAAATGTCAGCACCTGGCAAGGCACTTGTTATCTTGCACCTCTAGTTGGAGCTGTTCTAGGAGATGGTTACTGGGGTCGATACTGGACAATTGCTGTTTTCTCCATGATTTATTTCGCTGTAATAAACTAAGATAGCCCTCATCTCCTAGTTGAATGTTTTTCCATACACATCTTTCTTAAACAGTCATTATTTAAAGGAGCTCCTATCTTCTGTTTGGATTTGTTTTTGGTCCAGTAGTATGGCAGTCATGGCAGAAACAATATGGGCATGTGATTCTTGCCTGATTCTGTTTTGGATCAATTATATGATATGCTTGATTACATATATGCATTGTTGTTTAATTGCATTTCTTGTTGTAATACGTGACGATATGGCCTGCATGCAGGGAATGTGTATGTTGACACTTTCTGCATCTGTTCCAGCATTGAAGCCTCCCGAATGTTTGGGTTCTGTGTGCCCTTCAGCTACTCCTATACAATATGCTGTGTTCTACTTTGGTCTCTATGTGGTTGCACTTGGAACTGGTGGTGTAAAATCATGTGTGCCAACTTTTGGGGCAGATCAATTTGATGATACTGATCCCAAGGAAAGCATTAGGAAGGGATCATATTTCAATTGGTATTACTTTTCTATCTACCTAGGTGCTATTGTATCATGCACCTTAATTGTGTGGGTTCAAGACAATGCAGGATGGGGTCTTGGATTTGGCATTCCTACTTTATTTATGGGGTTATCCATTGGAAGCTTCTTTTTAGGCACACCTCTCTATAGGTTTCAAAAACCAGCGGGAAGCCCTGTTACAAGATTGTGCCAGGTTTTGTATGCAGCTGTCCGGAAGCGGAATCTGATTGTCCCTGAAGATAGTCGTCTCCTGCATGAGACGACAGATGAGAAATCTGCAGTGAAAGGGAATCGCAAACTTGTGCATAGTGATGATCTAAGGTAATTAAATTGTCTTTACTTGGACTTTTCTGTCCTAGTATTATGAGCATCTTTCATTATCACAATATAGGCATAGGATTATGTTGTATGCATGTTGACCTTCTATCTGACATTCTGTTGAAGTGCAATTTGTCTAATTATACCAAATTAAGAATTAGTTGTTTATGGGCCTTGATCTAGTGACCAAAATTCTCAAAGAACTAACAAAGTGATGCATAACTTTGAAGGACCAAATTGATGGTTTTTATAAAAAATTATTAATGTTAATTGAATGGTAATTTTTATATGAATTATAGTGGTTTTGCAATTACATCCACAGTGAAAACTTTTTCTGCCTCTCATTTCACTTTGCCTGTAAGTTTGTGTTACTCTGTAAGCATTTGATGCAAGAGCACATATTCTAATTCTGAAGACTATTGACCAGCTGTTTTTACATTTTGAGTCCTCACTTTGTGACCTAGTTAGTCATGATTAGACTAGTATGTGTATAGAATTAATATTTTTCTTTCATGACACAACTTTGCACATAACTGTCTCCTGTTTTAAATTGTGAGAGATGATTGTACCAGATTTATTTGTTTGTTTCTTGCATATAATGTAGTGCTGAACTAGCTGTACTTGATCAATTTTTTTCCCGAGGATCTGAATTACTAAACTTTTGTGAAGATTTATTCTCCCAGCACACTACTGGCAGATTCATTGTTCTCTTGTTTCTCCTTTCCTCTATTTTTAAGAATATTTTGGTCTTTGACAGTTTTGTAGGAGAGCTTGTGTGCTAGCATTTTTCTTTTAGCCCTGTCTTTGTTGCATTGAGAAATCCTGTGCTAAAATTTGAAGTTGTTTTCAACATATATTTCGAAGTTCTTTCCAAATGATAGTCTGTACATGGTAATGGCTTAAATATCATCACTTGCTTCGTAGTGCTTTCTTTTCCCCATATGTCAACTATAAACGGAACTTTCTGGTCAGAACGTTCTTAAACAACGTTTTTTTTTTTTAAATGAAGGTTTCTTGATAGAGCAGCAGTAGTAGCCGATTCTGACTGTAGAAACGGTGACTACAATCCATGGAGACTTTGCACCGTGACACAGGTAGAAGAATTGAAAATCTTGATCCGCATCTTTCCAGTTTGGGTTACTGGAAACATTTCTGCTGCTGTTTATGCCCAGATGTCAACATTGTTTGTGGAGCAAGGAACAATGATGAACACTCGTCTTGGTTCCTTCAACTTACCCCCAGCTTCCCTCTCAATTTTTGATGTATCAAGTGTTATTTTATGGGTTCCACTCTATGACAGGATAATTGTCCCCATTGCAAGGAAATTTACAGGCAGGGAGAGGGGCTTTACAATGTTGCAAAGAGTAGGGATTGGCCTTTTTATTTCTGTCGTGGCCATGATAGCAGCTGCTGTTGTGGAGATTATGCGTCTGCGGCTTGCAAGAGAGCTTGACCTTGTTGATAAACCTGTAGCTGTACCCCTTAGTATATTTTGGCAAATCCCTCAGTATTTCTTATTAGGAGCAGCAGAAGTTTTCGCATTTGTGGGGCAGCTTGAGTTCTTGTATGACCAATCTCCAGATACTATGAGGACTTTAGGTACTGCACTGTCGCTCCTGAATTTTGCATTTGGAAATTACTTGAGCTCTTTAATTCTTACGTTGGTAACTTACTTCACCACACGAGGTGGAAAGCTTGGATGGATTCCAGATAACTTGAACAAAGGTCATCTTGATTATTTTTTCTTGCTTTTAGCTGGGCTTAGCTTCTTAAATTTGTTGGTTTACATAGTTGTTTCCAAAAGGTACAAGCAAAAGAATGCTTCTTAGGATTTGTCAGCCATTTATTAGGAGTGGAAACTTATTTTGATGTTTCCTTCCGTCGTTGTCGTGATTGTTCTGTGTGCATATATGCCACAGTTATGTACTCTTCCTCCACTGAACTGGGTTAATTTTTTCTCTGACCCCTCTCACATAGCCTCTAAGTGAGAACTGTGAAGGTTGCTTGCTATAGACGTAGGAATATTGTTGGCAGTTAATATTCACGCTCTCCTCTATATTACAGATGTAACTTAATAGTATCATTAAGAAGTTAGATATTTTTATGTGTTTTATCTTTTATCATCGGTGTGCTTTATCATTTATCATCATTGTGTTTGATTAACGGGAACAAAAAGCAAGGAGAATGAGCTACCGGCAGATAAGTAATCACTCATTAGCACAAACAATACAAGGTGAGAAACGTTAATGGATAACATAAATGCAATCGGTGAGCAGAACAATTTTGCCACATTTTTAGCGTGTTTGCAAACTACTGAACACCACAGTTCATTATGGCCTATAAAGCATGGTTCTAAGTAAGCATTACAGTATACATTTTTTTTTTATATTATTAACTAAATTTAAGTTCAATTTGATGCACTATCAATGTAAATTTGTATATTGTTAACTGAGCAAAATTTACAGGAAGTATGATTTTTGAAATAATTATTATAAAAATTAACAATTTTTAATAGTATAATAATTTATGATTAAATTATAATATGAAAAATATTATTTCAATTAAATTTTTATTTATAAATAAATAATTTTTTTACAATGTCAATGTAAGGCTTTTCATATTTTTAAAAAAATAAAAATTCATACAGATATAATTTTTAAAATAATTATTATAAAACTTAACAATTTTAAATTATATTATTTGGATGATAGTCAATAATATTAAAAATTATCTTAAATATAATTTTAAAGTAATATTAAATAAACTTAATAATATTTTTGGCCTGTGATATTAATGCATATTTATTAACTTTTAGAATGAATAAGTTTTGTGTAATTACTTTAAATTGTTTCGTATACAAGTGAAAATATTTTTTTAGTTGTAATTATAAGAAATATAGATATAATGTATAATTTTAAAGTAATATTAAATAAACTTATAATATTTTTGTCCTGAATGCATCGTTATTAACTTTTAGAATGAATAAGTTGTGTAATTACTTTAGATTGTTTCATATATAAGTGAAAGTATTTTTTTAGTTGTAATTATAAGAAATATAGATATAATGTTAGATGTATTGATTGTTATTTTTTTATAGTTTTACTTTGTCACGAAATTTATGTTAATAAGATATTTACTTATTTTTTATACCATTAATTTAAACATTCTATTGTGAATATTTAAAAAAAATAAAATTTTAGCCTTATTTCAAACGTTCATTTAAATTTGTATTTTACAATATTATATGATCATCTACATATTAGCTGGATATTTTTGCATTAGAAAAAAGAAAATGAACGAAAAACAAACATTACGTTTTCTGATGTTATTATTCGTGAAGAAAGAAAAATGAATAAGAAATAAAGCTAAAATTTAAAAATAAATCATACAAATTTAACTTTAACAGAAAAGTTTTGAATCGAAGCACTTCATTGTTTAATCTTTTGTTTTAATTTTAATTTTAATTTTTATACATTAAGAATAGTAATATTATTTTTAACAAGAAAATAAATTTTTGAAAAAGTACAACATAAAAATTACAAGTGTTCTATTAGGTAATTAATAAACCTCATATGTAATTCAGTTAAATTAAACTAGATTTTTCTAATGGAAAGAGTAAAACATCTTATGATTTTTTTCAAAAACTATTAGATTATTTTATTTTTTAAGAATAATGATTGATTTAAAAGATGCATAAATGAAATGAAAATAGATGGAATATATATATTTTTTGGTATGTTTGACCATTATTTTGCATTTTTTAAAGACTAAATTGAGTTCGATAAAAATTTTCATGAACTAAATTGAATATTTATTCTTGTTTCAAATAAAAAGAACAGGAGTATTTAACAAGCCTTTAGTAACCTCAATTATTGTTTCTGTTAATTCTAGGACATTAAACAGACAAGAATCACTCCGACATCCGTAACAAAAATTAATATATTGAGGTCATAAATATGAAGTGAACAAGTTCTCAACTCCCGTTCAAAGTCGCCAAAGAGGTTTTAGAATGGTGGATTTCAACTTTTAACCTACCATTCTTTGTGGGTATTATGACTATGATTTATGATTAAAAAAATAGGATAAGAATGATGACAAACTCTACGAGATATTTAAAGGGAAAATGCTAGCAAGTGGCTTAAGATGTTAAAAGTAAATAAAGGTTTAAAAAGTTATTAATGCACAAATATCATAATTTTTAATATATTTAACATTACTTTTAATAAAAAAAAATTAATTTTTTAATCACTATTCTATGTATACTGGTTAGTAAGATGATGTTTAAAATGGCACCATCGACCCTTATTTCAGAACTCTTAAATCTCTTCACACGTTGAGATAGTAGAGAACACGAAATGGAACCTTTGGAGGAACCAAGATCACTCTTGGAGGATGGTCTTCTGCAGGTTCCTACTTAGCATATCTAATTATTATGTCATCTGTGTAACATGTGGCATGAAACTTGTTTGAATCGTCATGTAGCAACTAATTTCACCTTTAAAGTAAAAAAAAAAATGGTAATGCCCGTGGACTTCTATTCTTTCAATAGTGAGTTGCAGTTGGCATCCAAAATTCATACCCTTCCAAAACTTCTGACAAGTGTTTTATGCTTCTTTAGACGACAATTAACAAAAAATTTGTAGAATTCAGCTTCCATAATTATTTTCCTCTACTCTGCAGAATTTATTTAATTATCAATATTAATGTTAGGAGTGGATTCTTATGTTACTTTCAGATATTTCTAATTTATTTATATTATCATTATTAATGCTATTATTTATTTGCAGTCTGAAGATTGGCTTCACACAGGACTGACAGGAGATGGATCAATAAACATGAAGGGGGAGCTTGCTGTGAAGAAAGAAACTGGAGCATGGAAAGCATGCCCTTTTATTCTAGGTGATCAACTGTTCTATATGTATGCTGTCATAAGATGTATCCAACAGTGTATTTTGAACTTGACATATCTATATCTGATACAGGTACTTTCTTTTGTGAACGTTTGGCATATTATGGGATTGCCAGTAATCTTGTCATTCATCTCAACACAAAACTGCATGAAGGACTTGTTTCTGCTGCAAGAAACGTCACCACTTTTCAGGGAACATGCTATCTTACACCTCTCATTGGGTCCTTCTTTGCTGATGCTTACTGGGGAAGATATTGGACTATTGTTGTGTTCTACGGAATCTATCTCACTGTAAACTCAATTAAAACTCTGATTTATGATTTTCTCTTATTGAAGTCCACATGAATTTGGTAGTTTACTGTTGTACTTTACTCAGTGTTTTGGCTCAAGTCTAATATCCTTTTCTATCAATAATACTAGCATAAAAGGGCTGTGAGAAGCTGCTGGTCCTTCCATGTAAATTTTACACAACCTTATCGCTCATGATCCTCAATTATTTATTCTTCAACAATGGGAGATCTTCTACATTTGATTGTGTTTTCATCATAGTATCTAAAACTATGCATACTAAAATTTGCTTCTATGCCTCCTAGCTTGTAGAAATGATTTAATAATGTTTATTCACATGCAATTCAGTGGATCAGATAGAGTTTGAATTTCCATATTTTGTACGGGCCCCAGTTTTGAGTTTATATAACTTATAGCCTTGTATCATCCGTTATCTTCACTAATTGTTTACGTTTTTTTCCCTTTTATATAGTTTTTGCATTTTTAAGTGATGACTAATTTGTACAGGGAATCTGCATATTGACTCTTTCAGCAGCCATTCCTGCATTGGAGCCAAAGCAATGTGTGAATTCTGTCTGCCCATCAGCAACTTCAGCTCAAAATGCTGTGTTCTTCTGTGGACTCTTTTTGATTGCACTAGGGACTGGTGGGATCAAGCCATGTATTTGGCCCTTTGGGGCAGATCAGTTTGATGATACGGATCATAGGGAAAGAGCAAGTAAAGGATCATTTTTCAATTGGAATTATTTCACTAGTAACATTGGTGCACTTATATCAGTGACTACATTGGTATGGATTGAAGAAAATGTTGGATGGGGCCTTGGATATGGCATTGCTGCATCGTTTATTGGTATTGCAATCATAATTTTCTTCCTTGGTACACCCTTTTATAGATTTCAAAGGCCAGGGGGCAGTCCTCTTACAAGAATTTGCCAGGTGGTTGCTGCTGCTTTATGCAAGTGGAAATTAGAGGTTCCCCAGGATAGTAGTCTCCTCTATGAAATTGATGTGAGGAATTCCGCCATTGAAGGAAGTTCTAAGCTAGAGCATAGCAATGGATTGAGGTATCCCATTACTTTCAATATCTATTAATATTGAATTATACTGTCCTTTTGTTCCTCTGCTCAATACACAGTATCGTTTGTTTATCATTTATACCAAAATATGTCTCAAGAGAGAAAATTTTCTGCCATTTTAAAATGTAGAGGAACCATTTATGGTATTCCTATTTGAGGTGAATCCGGAAATGAATCAGAACTTCGCTCTGAAGGGAGAAAGGACAAGATAGAGGGAAAGAGTGGTGGCGCTCTATAGTCTATACATAAAGTTTCAAAACCTGTTTGAGTTAATTAATACTTTATATGCTTTAAGGCTTTGGAATCTTCCAATTATTTATTTTTCTCAAGACAGAATCGGGTAACCAGCACTATTCTATAGCTGTAGGTGAAATATAAATATGCTTCCAAAATATGGGCGATAGATTAATTTTTCTGATTTGGCAAAAGGATAGCTTTGAGAAATCACATTGATCTAATTCCATTTATTTCCACTGGCATGATAATTATCCTTGTAGATCTTCTAGACTCCATGCTTTGTAGGAAACAAAGGACAATATAATTCTCCACAGTAACTGAATTTATGCCCCTTAGAAGCTTTACTTTTGTCCAGGTTCCTTGATAAAGCTGCAGTGGTATCAGATGCAGAAAAAGAGAGAGGAGAAGTAACCAATCCTTGGAGGCTTTGTACAGTAACGCAGGTGGAAGAGTTGAAGATTTTGATACGCATATTTCCAATCTGGGCAACAGGAATCATCTTCTGTGCTGTTTATGCTCAAATGTCATCATTGTTTGTTGAACAAGGAAAGATGATGGACACAAGTGTTGGTTCTTTCACTATTCCTGCAGCCTCTCTCTCGACTTTTGACATAATTGGTGTCATTATTTGGGTTGTGGTTTATGATAGAGTGATTGTTCCAATTGCAAGGAAACTCACTGGCAAGGAGAGGGGCTTCTCAATATTGCAAAGAATGGGAATTGGTTTGTTCCTCTCCATCATTTGCATGTCAATTGCTGCTTTATTAGAGAGCAAGAGGTTACAAATGGCAAAAGAACTTGGATTGGTTGATGAAGATGTCCCTGTGCCACTGAGTATATTATGGCAGATACCTCAGTATTTCTTGCTTGGTGCTGCAGAGGTATTCACTTTTATTGGTCAACATGAGTTTTTCTATGAGGAAGCACCGGATAGCATGCGCAGTTTCTGCAGTGCATTGGCGCTTCTTACAAACTCAATTGGGAATTATCTGAGCTCTTTGATTCTCATTATTGTTGATTACCTCACAACAAAGGATGGAAATTTTGGATGGATAACAAATAATTTGAATGAGGGTCATCTTGACTTCTTTTTCTGGCTTCTAGCTGGACTCAGTTTGTTAAATATGTTGGTGTACATTGTCTATGCTAGACGCTACAAGCAAAAGAAGGCTTATCATAGGAGTTTCCCTCAAAGACATTGTTCTTGATTGTTCCATGATGTTTGGAATAAGATTACAGAACCTTTATTTTCAAGCACCAATCATTTGGAATCGCACGGCTCATCAGAGACAAGATGGGGAGAAACAGAAAATTTTGATGTGTATAGGAGGGCATAATAAATAATAATAATAATAATAAAAATACAACTAACCAGTGAACAATGTCTTATAAATCAAATGGAGTGCAACATATATTTGAAATCATGACTTAATGACAGCATATGCCAATTTACTACGTTGAAATCGAATGAACTCCATTGAGATAATGCTGAAATACCTGAAAGAATATTGCACCTACGAAGTCCTATTAAAGACAATAATTATATATTTCAAAGAATTGGTACCTGCAATCAATTATGTAAGTACCTATTCCTATCCATCATAACTGCAATGAGGCTTTACCTTCAGGTTATATTTAACTGCCAAAAAATTGAGGCTTAGATACTAAATTTATCTTTACATAAAATATAAAAATACTAGAAAAAGTTCTGATTCTAAGAAATATACTAAACAGAATAATGATGTCTTTTGATCCTTTTAACAACTACGTAAAAGACATTTTGCATATATCTTACCTAAAAGGTTATATAATCATGGCCATCAATTTCTCCAATTAAGGTGCTGCTAACTAACAATACCAAAATTAAAACAATGCTCTATTATGTTCTTAAACAATCATATTCATATATACAGTTTTCATGAATTTATTTTCTACAAAAGAACATTTTCTAAATTTAAAAAATTCGACCATCATACAACACAGAAGGGAAGAAGGAAAGACCTAAAAAAATCCATGTCCAAAATGCCCTTTGACACCGTCAGCGTCTTGAAGAATCTAAACAAATGGCATTATAAACATGCTATAAATGAGCTGAACCTGGTGAATATACTAACATCATTACAATAATACAGAACTAGCTGAATTTTTCTTTCAATCGGAACAAGCTGAGTTTGCTTAGGATTTTGGTTAGGGTCCATTGGCCCAATAGTATGGACAAAACGAGACATTTCGAGGCCCAAGATGTGGGGGCCTGGCCCACTCCAACAAAACCCTTGGCAAACGAACTCAACATCAACTTGTTTGTTGGAGCCGAGACATCTCTTTCCGAAGGGTTTATAACAAAAGCGATGCTTCCTTGAAATCTCGGAGTGCTCTGTGCGAACGAGGTGAGTGAAATGCATTTCGTTTCTAACTGCTTCTTCGAGTTAAAATCATAATAATTACAATAACAGTGGTTTTATTTTCTTCCATGCTGTGCAGTTTCGTTTTTCAACAACTTTATATTCATTGATTTTTGAGCTAGTTGGGGAATAACGAAGCAGCTCCAATAGTGAGAGTGGCGGGCAAGTAAGATTGATGGAATCTCAGACCCCTCATATCACATAATTCACGTTCTGTTTGCATAATTTGCGAGTTTCTGTTTTTATTTTTATTTTTATTATCCCAATTTTGTAGTATACAAACCTTACTGCATAAGAGTTATGTTCCAACATAGTTTCTGTTCATCAAACAATTACAAACCCTCACATTATTGCTAGGCGTTGAGGCTAATAGAAAATAAGAGTGGGAAAAATCGTATCTTTCAATAAAATATTGAATAATAATGACCTGTTTGGCTGCAACTGCCACCATCCCTGTTTAATTCACATGGCTAGATTAAAAGCTGACAATCCTTAAGGCCCTCTATCCTCTTTGTCCATCCGTGAATGTTTCCATGATAAATAATAGGGTTATGCTAACTAGTACCCTAAGGATACTGGTTAAGGAATCGAAAGGGGGGAATTTTTGTTGAAAATCACATTGGGTTCCACTTTTGGTTCCTTAACTAATGTTCTTTGGATACCTGTTTGCATTTTTCCTAAGTAATAACCATTGAACTATTTTTTTTTTCTTTTAAAAAGATTATATGAACCCCACCCAAGATCATTGCACTAATGGATCTGGAAGAAAATTTGAAACTGGCCCCGGAGTGTAAAGGAATGGCAGCTGCTGCAGGTTTGGGAAGTACCTCCCTTCCTCTGCAGGATACTGTCTTTTTGCTCTCACACTATGTAACTTTCACTGTGACCCCATTTGCTGAAAAATATCAGAGAAAATTAGGAGTGTAAGATGAATAGAAAAAGGTGTAAGTGGATCTCCATGTTGTATCTCCCTTGCCGCCTTGAAATAATTAAGTGCACTCTACAAAAATTATACAGAGTAACTGACAGTGGGAAGGCATTAATGGATCAGCTGTATCCATTTTTTGTGAGAAACCAAGCTTCCTCTATGCTGCTAAAAAAGTGGAACACTCTATATTGTCATGTGCCTTGCTCATATCCTGTTCAACCACCATTTTGTATTTCTGGCCCTGCCATTTTTGAATAATGCATGGGTTCGAGGGCTTGAGGACACTATCAGAAATGTGCCTGCGTCTGATGATGGTGCTTTGATTTAGAATCTGATGAACCAGAAGCATTGATATAATATAATAAATCATTAAGCAAAAGTTGTTTGGTATGAAATTGGTTATGTTTATGGTTTTCTGGCTTTTGGTTAAGAGAAATCACCATATGGTTAAACTTAGGTAATGAGAGTCCAGCACAACCACCAAGATATATAGCAATCCTCCTCCCCTTGAGCTCTATCAAGATAACATTCAAAACTTCCTTGTTGACTTCTCTAGAAGTGCTTCTATCAAGCTCAGCATTCATTTTGTCTGGGTTAATAAGTGATTAAAATGAAGTGCTAGGATTTTTACGATGTTTAATTACTTAATAAGAAATTTATAATTAAATCTTTAGACTGATTGAAACTTTCCCACGTAGAAGGATATTTCTAGAAAAATAAATCTTGCACACTTGGATATACTAAAGTGTTTAGTTGGTTTTATTATCATGACCAGATGCAGTTCCCTTGTGATTTTGGAAGTTGCACCTCCAAATATGACTTCTTTAGTGATAAGCTATACTGCTACAGGGATTTTAATGTGATTACCGATTCAAATTGGATGTTTGTTGAAAAGAAAACTTCCGAAATGTATTGCTATGTTATTGCAAAATTACCACATTGTTTTCATAAGACTGATAGCTCACTGTAAAATCCTTGTCACCTTTTTTCTGTTCACCTTGCAGCTATTTTGATTGCTTTGAAAAACTTGGATAATAGGGAAAAGGTGTGCCTGTTGTATGGTGTGTTCAAAACCTGAAAGGCTAATTCGTTCAAGCTGACTTCTGATCTCAGTAATGTTCAGCAAGGAAATATAGCCAAAAAAAGCTTATAGATGTCGGAGATTCTGTAGAAATTCAAGAAAAGGTTTAGCCCGCTCAAGGATACTGTTTTTGTCTTGGGAATCAGCAATCCAAAAATACTTACAAATGTCACAGGCTGCTTCAAGTTCCCTTTTGAAGGTGGAGGAAATACAAGGAAGAGGGAGGGCTATGGTTGCATCTCAACCACTTAAAGGTGGCCAAATTGTCCTCAGAGACTCTCCCATCCTTCTGTATTCTGCCTTGCCATTGATCTCACAGTCTTTGTCTTCCTCGTCCTCTGCCTCAGTCTCCTGCTTCTGTGACCACTGCTTCAGAACATTGCCACTGTCTTTACAGGGAGATTCTACATTATCCCCAGCTTTGTGCCCCTCTTGTCGCCACTATCGCTTTTGCAGTTCAAATTGCCTCTCAAAGGCGCTGAACTCCTCCCATTCTTCTTGGGCATGTCAAGCATTATCTCATCTTAGAGCCAATTCTCTATTGCTTGAACAGCCCCTTGAGTGCCAAGTCCAAGCTCGTTTTCTCATTGCTGCCTACAATCTTGCCAATATCTCTCCTTCAGACTTTCAAATTATGCTTTCTCTTCAGGGTTCTCCTGATGATGCCACCATTGCTGCTGCTCAGTTCCTACACCCCCTTATTTCATCCCTCTGCTCACTTGCTCTCATTAGCCCTCAGAATGGATTTTCTCCAGAGCTGACTGCTGCACTTCTGGCCAAGGATAAGCTCAATGCCTTTGGCATCATGCAGCCCTTCTCTGTAGATGATGACCAGAGGACTGTCAGAGCTTATGGTATTTACCCATATGCCTCCTTTTTTAACCATGATTGCCTGCCCAATGCCTGCAGATTTGATTATGTGGACTCTAATACACCTGATGATGCCCATAATACTGATTTTATTATTAGGATGATTCATGATGTTCCCCAAGGTAGGGAGATCTGTTTGAGTTATTTCCCTGTAAATGAAAACTATTCTAGTAGGCAGAAGAGATTGATCGAAGACTATGGCTTCACCTGTAATTGTGATCGATGTAATGTTGAATCAAATTGGTCAGATAATGATAGTGTTGAAGATAATGCAGAGGATGAAGAAGAGATTATGGATGAGGACCAATATGAAGTTATGGCAGCATCAGACATTGACAATAATGCCCATGGAGATAATAGTGATTTTCCACATGCTTATTTCTTTTTAAAATACATGTGTGATAGAACAAATTGTTGGGGAACTTTAGCTCCTCTACCCCCACAGGGTGATACTCCATCTAATGTCATGGAATGCAATGTCTGTGGCAAATTGAAGAGTGATGATGACTTTGATATTGATAATGGGCAAGATGGAGTTTCCATGGAGGACTGAGCAGTTAGGTTGTCTTTTTTGTAAGTACCCTGCATTCCTCTAATTGTTTAGATTTTTTTATTCATTTTTGTTCCTTTAAAACCGTCTTTTTATTGCTTCTATAACTCTATTTGCATGTGTTCATCAAGTTCAGTGCCACACTGTTTTCACTTGTATATTAGCTTGCCCATAAATTTTTTGCAATATGTTGTCAAATGAGTATTTTTAGCTTTTTTGTAGAAACCATTTATTTATTGTTACAACTGTAGAATTTACCTTACGAGACTGAAATCTATTCTTCAAGAGTTTCAAGTCCTAAATCCTCATCCATTGACCTTTAATGCATGATTTTATTTGCAAATAAAAGGTTTCTTCTTTAGTTATTTCAGATATGAAATCATTGGTTACCAAGGAATAAAGAGCTTGAGCCTCATCCATTCTTTCAGGCCATATAGTGTTATTGAATTACTGCCAAACCATTTGTCTTGAGTCCCTGTTCAAGTTATGTCTAAAGTGAAAGATGATGCACAATGCTTAATAACAGTAGCAAGGGAAGGAATAAAGAATAGAAAGAGCTTTTGATCTATGGGATGATCTAGAATTGGAGTACATGCCATGCAAAAAGAAAAAAAGAACTTATGTCAAATAGTTGGCTTAGTGAGTGTTAATAGCCAATTCAAATGGGAAGTTGTCATTTTTTCCCCTTTATTTCCCCTTTTTTGGTACGCAGCTTGTTTGTCTAACCTATCAACCCAATTTTTTCAACCATTTTCTTTAGGATTATAACAATTATCTCTTGTTACCCTGTAGAAACTTTCTATTTTCTCTTTATTTTTATTGCTGCGCACATTTTTTGAATTTGATTAGTGTTTCCAGTACTTGTTTCCGTAATTATACACGGAAAGCTTTCGGCTTTCTCTCATTTGATTATGGGACTATTTGCAATATTAATTTATTGTAGGTATTGATGCATGAAGATGGAGGCAATTCTTCCTTGATTTTGCGCAACTTACACTCTGCAGTCTGCACTAGCCGAGACCAAGACTTACCGTTCAGGATTTAAATGGGACTTCTGTGTTGTTTTTAAGAGTCTAATGTTCTAGCTGTGGTTTGTTGCTTTATTCAAAGTTCTGCCTTTTAATTGCTGGCAAAATATTGGCATCTCCATTTTTGAAATATACTTTTTTGATAACAAAAGCCTCTTGCGTGAGTACAATGCTTGGCAGTACTATTATTCATATTTTTTAATTAATTTGTTCACTAAAAAAGAAAGAAGATGAAATAATTATAGAGAATTAAATTAAAAGGTAAAATATTTTAATTTCAAAATCAATGATGTGATGGACCAAATAAATAAATGATGTGAATACATCACATATCAACACAACTACGATGAACACGTGCTAGTCTTAGGTGAAGTTCATGGAGTATGTAAATTTTTTCCTTTAAAATAAAATCTAAACTTTTTCCACACAAAATTATAGCAAGACGTATAAATAATAAAGGAAAAAACTCTTTCCCACAAAGTAAACCTTAATTTTTTTTTTGTCGTGGGTAGTAAAAATCATAAATGTGAGTTCCATCAAAACGAAAGTATTTCTTTTCACATCTTCCTATGTTTTTTGCACCCTCCTTCCCTTTTCTTAAAATTTGGTTTTCAAAATTTCTTTTTAAAAATGTATAAAACATATTTTTGGGAACTAATATTTGAAAGTATATTTTATGTATTTTTAAAAATTAATTTTGAAAGTGTATAGGAAATTAGTAAATAGGTTTCAGAATAACTAATGTTATATAGAACAATAAGTTTAAACAACTAATATTATAGGGATTTGTGATTTTTGGAAAATCAATCACCGGAAGTGTGTAAATATATTTTTGAAAATTTTTTTTTAAAACTAATTTTTGAAATATATTTGTGCAGATAATATCTTCAAAAATAAATATACATTTTCAAAAATTAGTGTTCAGAATGTGTATAAGAAGAAGGGGGTGCAGAAACTAAATTTTAGCAAAAATAGAGAGGTTGTGATTAGAAAAAAATGAGGGTATGAAAAGTAAAGCTCCAGAATCAATTGTGAGGTTTAAAACAATTTGGGGCTATTCCGTTGAAGCAAGGCTATACCCAGAAAAGAAATCCAGTTTTGATTAGAACCTTTTTGAGTAGTGAGAGAAATCTAATTTTGTCAACAGTCTTGAGAGAAATCAATATCAGTGATACCTGCCGCAAGAAAAACCACCTACTACTACCAAATTAACACTTGAATCTTAAATACCTCTTAATTGATGGCTTAATTGGATCTCCAAAATAGCCATTCATTAATACTAATCAACTATGAGATAAAAAAAGAAAATAGCATTACCTCAATCGATATGTTCTCTCTTTCTTTCTTTTCAATTCAATTTTTAAAGATCAAGTGCGTTTTTAAATTAGTTTATCCTAAAAAATAATGATTTTTAATCATTTTTTCTAGAGGTTTTAGAAGAAGATCATATTTATTTGTTTCATAATTAAGTTTTACCAAATTTTGACGTATCATTCCTCAGTTCCTCTCTCCATATCAGGTGACAAAACTTTCTTTCTAAAAGAAAAATAAATAAATTCAGATGTAATTATATGCTTTTTAATTTAAAGGAGTTCGGCCAAAAAGAAAAAGGTTTAAAATTGAGATGATGACCAGTTATTCGTCAAAGTCCTAGCATTCAATGTATCCTTTTTTTTCCTTTCTCTTAAATGCATGATATTAAATTAATATTTTTAAAGAAAATGAGATGATTCGTAACTAAAATTATTCCTTTACTATTCTTTTTCCTATGAATGGTAAGCAATTAAAAAACCCCATGCCATGATTAAAATTTGATTCAACGCTTTGGATTCAATTAGCAAAATTTCCCATTCCCATGAATGCCTGAACTGAAGTATTAAATTTTTCGACATCATAATTGTTTACCCGTTTCATCTAACGCTCAAGTTGATATAGTACTCAGAAAATTGTTGCTGGGAATGTAAAAGGAAATTGCGCTTATTGAAACTTCAATGAATTCAAATTTCCTCTATATCTTTCACTCTGACCCAAAAACATTTTACTTTTAATTGTGTACCTATATTGTACTACTGATTGTGATCGAAGTTAATGGGCTAAGTAGGTATTTGTGCAGGTCTTGATTGAACTCCAGTTTCATTTATATATCAAGGTGTATGAATTCAAATGTATTTAATAATTAAAAGTAGTAATAGTAATAGAAAAATGGTGAATAGAGAAAGCCACTGTTAGCCAAATTTGACATAAAGAACCACACAAACATGGACACTTTGGTTGCCGTTAGATTGTGAGTGCATCAATCAATATCCACACAAACTACAATGCCTATGTCTTTGCAACAAAATTCCACACAATGGAACCATTCAAACCTTAGGATCAAAAAGGTGGTCCTTTGGACCAAACCCATGATTTAATTCATCTTCTTCTTCTACTCATCTTTTAACATGGGCCCCTCAATAGCATGCCATTTGGTGGGACCCCTTTGTTATATGACACCCACCAAGATGATTTTCCATGTGGTGGAAGATATAGCCGATATGACCCCCACAATGGGTGAGAGAATGTGCAAGCAAAAAATCATTTTGAATAAAAAAAAAAGAAGAAGAAAGAAAGGCCCCATTGGAGAAACGGTTGGTAACCATAGCACACAAGGGTCCAGGAAGAAAAACACAAAAGGAAAAGCTGAAATTTGAATTATGTCTCTTTGGGGGCATGTCTTTTCCACACCCTTGCTTTACATTTAAGAGCAGAAGCACAATATGATAACCTTTGCAATTATTTAGTCCCCCACATATATAACCAAGGAAATAAATTTTAAAAAATTAAAGTGAACACAACACATTTTCAGAATCCCAAGAAACATCCACTTTTCTCCTTAGCCTGCGTTGACTGACTCATACTACTACTATTACTACTGTTTTCTTAAACTCATCCATGCTTTTCTGTTTTCTTCCACAACTTGTACATAAATAGACCCTTCCCATCATTTTTTGTTGGCACCAAGTCACACTATTACAAAATGAATGACCTTCATTCCCTACCTTCTTACACTACTAGCCTCTACTATGGTTCTTCCCTAGGTTGGGATTATCACAACCTTGGAGTTCTCAACGCGGACAAAATGTCTTTAAGTAACTACTTTTCTTTCTCTTTATATTTCTATCTATAATTACCTCCTTGGATAACTAAATGCTTATTATAACTAGCTACCTAGTGTTCCAACTTGCAATACAATGCAATGCAATGATTGTTGATATTCAATATGCAGCACCTCCTATGGAGGGAACTACACCATCATTCTCACCTCAACACTCTGATTTCTCTACTGGCTATCTTGAAGATGCTTTGATTCAATCTTGTGAGCGTTCCAAACGTAGACGCTTGCTGCCATTCTCTGATGATGATGAACATAGCAAGAGTTCCATTGATGATCTTGAGGAGGTAGAATTAAGTAACTATACTGTTTGAATCTTTTCTATTTTTATCAGTTTGATATTATCCTCTCTTTTTTTTGGAGTGAGTCTGAATATATTATTATGTCTTCACTCTTCAGAGCTTCTGGAATTTCAACCCCATATGGCACCAACCAATGGACAACTTCAACTTCTACTGCATGAACCAGATAGAAAGGATTTGTGGATTTTCAGGTATTTTTTATTCTCTACAGTTAGTAAATAAATTGCATCATATATATTATATATGTACTGCTTCTTACATAAATTCATTTAGATAATGATCAATTTGGTTTGAGTTTGAGATGCTGTTGTTATTGCAATCAAAACATAAAAGAGTATACAATAAATACACTCTTTTATAATTATTTATTGAAAAAAAAAAGGATCCAAAAGAAAGAGAAAAGAAAAGACAGAAGGAAAACTATAATGATAAGTGATATTGATATTGTTTCTGCTCCTACTTTTTTTTTTCTTGATTTTTTAATTTGTTATACTTACACATGACACATCATTAATTAGATGAGCACATAAGCACATTGAGAAATAGAATCAGCGAGGAAGCAAACATTCTTGTGGCAGAAACTAAAACACCTGAAGAGACAATAATATCAGCCTTTGATCAATCTCCAAATTCATCCTCATCTTCATACAAACAAGCAGTGACATCCAAAAGCACAGACCCCACAATTACCCCAGGAGGTACTTGAAATTAGTATCTATCTTGTCTTCTCTTCCACAATTACATATATTGGTGTGTGTCTTTATATGAACACATTAATAAATGCATCTTATATTGTAATTAATGAACAGACAGTGAAGAAAAAAAGGTGATAACAGGAAGAGTGGTGTATCCATTTGCAATGGTGAAGCCAGGGGGCAGAGAGGGTGATGTGACATTGAATGACATAAATGAGAGGATACTAATGCCCCCTACAAGGCCAGTGAGGCATCCAGTTGGGGACTTTGCATGTCGGCCATGCGTGTCCGCAGAGGGTCCAGGCCTTTCAGGGAAAGCAGTGGTGGCCCTTACAAGAATTCACACACAAGGAAGAGGCACAATCACTATTATCAGAACCAAAGGTTAAGAGTAACAACAATAACCAAGCAGTGTCATGGCTATGCTTTTACTTGAAGCAGCTTTTTAGGCCTCATTTGCTTTGTTTTCATCACTCCTTCTTCCAATTGTAAAGATGGAAAGCGATATCTATTCTGTATCTGCATACCACCATATATAAATACTTCAATCTTATGTTAAAGCTGTTCCTCTCAGAGATTCAGGCCCATCATCAACAATTATTTTAGCTC
Source organism: Canavalia gladiata (assembly GCA_037954105.1). NCBI lineage: Eukaryota > Viridiplantae > Streptophyta > Magnoliopsida > Fabales > Fabaceae > Canavalia > Canavalia gladiata. The sequence continues at coordinate 14,566,598 of CM075658.1, read as the reverse complement.
AACTCATCTCACTCTTGTCCTGGTTGTACTCAATATGTTTTTGTATATAAATAAAATATAATAAAGAAGATAAGTGGGTAAACACACAAATATATAAAAGATGGCACAATGGAATTAAGGTTTTCTACCGCAGCTTAAGATTTTATTTTATTTTTTATCTTTGACAAAGACACAACAGCAGATGGCATTGTTTCTGCACCCTCACTTTTTCTTGATCAGTGTTTGGAAGGCTATATGTGTCTTTGTATATTATATGGTTAAAATTTGAAGTGAGGTAAACAAGTGACATACGTTTACATTTCACAATAGGTAAAAAAAAAAAATTTGAATTAGGCTGACCAAAATGTTTATTCATTCTTTCAATGGTTGTTGATTGGTTATTAATTAAGAATTACACATCATAACTAATTTAATTTCTGTCTTAAAACATAACCTACTTGTTTATAAAGATAAAGACAGTGGTTTATTGATAGAGAAAGTGAAGAAGAGCTTATGATTTTTTTTCTTTTTTCAATTTAAATCATCCGTTCGTCCACAATTATAAATTATAAGTTCATCGAATTTCAGTAAGAAAAAAAATTGAGTACAAAGTATGGAATGATGCAACTTAATCTAACCATACTAATAACATAGAAAACAATTCTAGCTATATCACTGAAATACAAAGAACCACAATAAAGCATTTGAGGTAATGTAATGTAGAAGCAAGTATTCTTTCTCTTTTCTCTTTCTCTTTATTGATAAGATAATAGTACTTTTACGATACAGACAGACAGAAGAGATAAGGCGCAGACCTATGCTTAATTACCAACTCCAAAGGTTTAAATTGACTTTTGGTAATATAAAGACAACTTACAGCTACCCCCAAGACTTTTGCCTTTTCTGTTAAGAATTGAAGCTAAAACTTAATTTTACCTTTATCAATTCCCAACCTTTAAATCAAGTTGCTTCAAATATATTCACGTTATTCCATCTCTTAGTATGTATGTATGTAACACCACATGTAAATGTAATCTTTCTTCTTTAACTTACTAATATAATTATTATTTTTCTTAACAAAAGATATTGGTAGACTTAGATTCTCAGAATATGTAAAGGCACACTAAAGAACAAACAATATATGACAAATAGGGAGAATAGTCTCTAGTGAATCTCATGAACTAACACCTCAATCATGAGTCCAACACATAATATTGTATTGTAGTTGTTAGCACAAAAGGCACCTAATTTCTTCATGCGTGGTTGTGATACATTGTTTGTATCTTCCTCAAAGGTCAAACCCTGATCAATTTTAAACATTGCAAATTATAGACCATATCTAACATGGGGCCCATGAAAGAGTAATTGAATCATCAGTGTTAATTTATAGTCACTATCTATCTCTGCATGCTGTGTGGAACCACTATCCCAATTTGATATTCTATTCTTTTAGTAGTGTTTGTGTTGCAAAGTTGATTTCATTGGCACATGACTTTGTGGTATTTGATCTTATGACCAAGTTGTAGACCTACCTCACTTGAGGGGAACACTGCCACAGCTGTACGGCAAAAGTCTCAACATCTAATCTGACCTTTTATGTATTTGGTGGGGGATTGGGTCATTCAGTGAAATATGTCTATTATATCTATGGTTTTTGTCTCCTATAGCAAACATATATTAAATCAACCATCCTCTCACTTTTTCCCTTTTCCAAATATTCTCTTCCACCATTTTTTTATGTGATTTTGTGGATCTTTCTCATCTATCTCTATATTCTAAATTATATATAATGTAAGAAAATATCTTAATTTTTGAAATAAATTGTATATTTGTAGATTTTTCTGTACAGAAAAAAATATAAAATAATAATAATAATAATAGTAATATATTGAAGAAAAAAATATAAATAATATAACTAAATTGTTTATTGAATTAAAACAAGTAAGCATAGAATCAATGACAAATGAAAAGCTAATCGTTATCAATTATAATTTTTACACATATGACTAGTATTATTATCTATTTGATATTTTTAATTTTTTATCTCTCTTTTTTATTTTTTTTCACCCCTCTCTTAATGTTTACATTTTAAAAAATATACACCAATTTTTATTCAATCATTATCCAGGAAAACTCCAGATCAAATGACTGAAAAATAAGCCAGAAATAAATGATGAAATGATTTGTTTGCTTGGATTGCCACACATGGCAACACAATGATAGACTTGGACCTTTTTCAAAGGTGAAATTTATGTATATTTTATATACTTTTAATATTGTATATAAATTAACGAAAACAATTCTAAACTTTATTTTTAAATTGTAATATATAAAAAAAATGAAGTATATTTTTCTGTATCTCGAAAAAAACATAAAAAATAATTTCCAAGTTACCTTTATGTCGTGTTATGTAAACAATTTCCTGAATCCACATCAACTTCATTGGTGAATAAAAAGTGAGGATTCGTTCGTTTCACATGTGCTATATTTGATGGGGTTTGCTTTCCTAGGTCAAGGAAAATCATTTATGTATTTAATTAATTTAACAGATTATGATATTTATACATTTTTATTTTTATTTTTACAAACTTTAACCTAACTAGTGCATCTAAGTCATCATTTTTATGCGTCTTACAATAAAAATAAAAATATATTTTATAGAAATGTTTCCTTTTTAAAACTATTTATTTGAATAGTGTCAAAACTCAAGACCAAGATCTTAGAAAAAAAAAACAGTGATTTATAGAATCATCACTTCCTCAAGTAATTTGACAACTAACAACATGATGATCTCAAGTCTCAACTTATCACTAAAATGACTATGTCAAAAGTCACATGTTACCTGTAGGACATAATTTAAACTCAAGCAACAAAGCAAGAAAGAGAGAGAGGAAGAGAATTCTAGTCATTTAAATTTTTTAAACTTGATTGATTGCAAAAATATGATACAATATGTAGCTTTTTATAGGCAATTTTTTTACTATTAAAATATTAAACTTAAAGACTAAAAAACCTTCAAGTGACTATGGCAGTAAAGTTTATTTTACATGACTGTAACTCTTAACCTTTAATTTCATCCCTTAATGGCTATAACTTGTTTCATTTGATTGGAAGAAAATGATCACCACAATTAAGAGTTGATAATTTACATCATTCTAACTGTAACTCTCTTTTTTTCTATTATGCAACACGTTTCCGCATTTCGGTCGAAGCAATTTTAAGTTGGATTTGTATAAATTATAGCATTAATTGTTCACAATTTACTAACTTAATTTAGCGATCTAACGAACTATAATTTAAACTTAATATCGCACAAATATAACAGATATGTTGCAACTTAAATCTCACTAATTGATTAATTTCTTAATTAGTCAGGTATAAATTGATGTCGAAAAATAATTGAACAAAAATTTTCAAATAAGGTACGTTTTGCGTCTTTCTTGTTTGTAACGTTTAAAAACTTTGAAGATGATTACGTTCAGAAGCAAAGAAAAAACCTCACGTTGAAAGGTAGAATGAATGGCCCAAGTGAGGGTCCTCTCTTTTATTAACGTGTGATCATAATCAGAGACACCCAATATGAATCAAAGTGGGTTCCACGCTAATGAAAATCATGATTCATGATTGTCTACTCAAGAATAGATTGTAGGGTCGATGAACATATTGTGTTTAAGTTCAAATGTTACCACCCTATTTGCCTTAAAAAAAAAATTAATTAGAATGTGCCACAATTAATGTTCTGTCCGATTTGCTCTTTAAAATATGTATGCAGTTGATTCAATTATAGTCTGTGACGTACACACGCGTCAGATTTTCATCCATACATAATATTTAATTACTCTAGCCATCCCAAAAACTTAGTCAAACTTTATTTATTTTCTATTAATTACTGCATTTTACGTTGAAAAAAAAAATCTTCCAAATATAGCACCAAACTATAACTAAGACCATAATTATGAAACAATGCGAGGCTCAACAAATAAACTAAAAATACTAGCTCAAAAAAAAAACTAAAAACACTAATCATTTAAGCAAATTATTATTTCGAAGGATCTTGTTATATGATTTCTTTTTTAAAATCTATCTAGATATATAATACTAACATATTTCTACTAAAAATGTCACATAATATTTTTTTTCATATAATTTTTTACATAATATTTATTTTAATTTTATTTTATAAATTTATTACTTCATTTAATTTTTATTAATCTTTTATTTATTTATTTCTTAATTAATTTTCATTTGTTTATCTATGTATTTTTAATATTTTATATTTCAATCTTTTAAACTCACTTTTTATATTTATATAATATATTTATAAGTTTCCAAAATAATTAAAAAATAGAATGATTTTAAGGACGTAAAAGTTCTTATTTTATATATATATATATATATTAGATAAATAAATAAAATAAAACATATACATAATACCTATATTTATAAATCAGAATAAAAATAATATTAAAATATATTAAATTTATATTTTTATAATTTATTGATAATTTTTTTTATAAATCATACATTTATATAATTGTGAGTAAAAAATTTAAATATTAAAATTTCATTGGAAAATTATTATTTGATCACATTAATTAATAGATAGAATAAAAATTATTATAAATATATTTTTTTATTTAATTAAAATTTTAAAATTTATAAATACTAGAGAATAAAATGAAAATATTTACCTATAAATTTTTCAATTCTCTTTATGAGATTTAAATTATAAAAAATAATTAAATTTATATTTTAAAACTAGATATTAGTATGAAGTATGTGTTGTGTAAAATTATATTTAAAATTTTATTTTGATATAATTATAAATATAAATATTTCTATACTATCATCAATCAATTGAAAATTTATGATAATTGAAGACTTTTAAAGTAATCAATATAAAAGTTATTTTTTAATAGTGTGATAATTTACTATTGGATAATAGTATAAAAACATTTACACTATTAATACATTTCAATTAAATTTATAAGAAGCTTAATTCCATACACTGCTAGGCATAAAAAATTTACACAAGCAACCAATTAGAAATTTTGGAAGATATAAAGTTTAAAATAATTATTATAAAATTAATAACTTATAGTGATATGTTAATCTATAATTGTATGACAATATAAACAATTCTTTATATCATCAATTCATTTCAATTAAATTCAATATCTAATTACATCATTGTTTTTTTTCATAATTCAATAGTTTAAGCTTTTCATAGTTGCTTAATAACATAATATTAATGTTTATTGGATTGATTTAAATGCAAATACTAAGAAATTTAGTTGGTAAAAAACATATTCGTGATTCATAAAATTATAAATTTAAATTTTATTCCCTATGTAATAACTTTATTAGTGGTTTTCTGAGCATGAGAGGCAGATCCTGATGACATTTGATCATAAAGTCTATGAAGAATTGTTGAATGTGATGAATAGGATAAGACAACAAATTGGTAAAAAGGAAAGGATAAAACAGTGACAATATGCATAGATGGTCCGCTACATACAGGAGGATCAATTCCTTCAAATGAGCATCTTAAAAGATTAATATGTTTATATTATTATATTAAGTTTTATGCTTATAAGGTAACACATTAAAAAAATTGATTTCCATTTTTTTTTCAGAAAACATCTGATGATGTGATTCCAAGTTGCTGGAACTATTTTAAAGAACTTAAAGTAAAAAGGTGATAAATTAAAATTGGTATCCTCCAAATCGGAAATGACAACGGTAAGTTTCAAGTTTTTAAAGGTATTTACATATTGAAGGATTAATATAAATTTTGGTCAAATATTAACGATAAAGCTGAGAGGTATTTAATCGTCAATATAATAATTTCATAATGTTTGTATACATTGAAAGTTGTTATTAAGAATCGTTTGTTTTATCATCAGCATTATTTATATTTTGGTTTTTCTATATTATTATAAAAAATTAAAAAATCAAATCAAACAGAAAATTTTTCCTCTAAATGAAAACTGCCTAATTAGGGAAGAAAACACAGTTCCTTTTTAATTTTGGGACAAAAAATATCCATTCAGACACATACTTTCTCTTTATTTTGAAAGGGAAACAAAGTCCATTTCTACTTCTTAATTTAGGGTTCTCTTAAATTTGATAGGGAATAAAATTCTCTTGTCTCTAATTACTGGTGCAATAAATTTGTCTCTAATTAGAGAGGACACAAATCCCATTTGAAATTGTTTTATTGTTTTAAAGAGGAATTAGTTTGGGGTGAAAAAAATCTATCTTTTATTGAGATGGAATTAATAATTATCTTTCAAAAAATTTAGTGACGTCCGTTAATTTTAACGACAAAAAATCATTTTCTTACAAATATTATTTCTAAATATATTAAAGAGAGAGTTTGGATATTTTGAAGACGGTTTATTCCCTCTCTAAACTTAATATTTAGCAGTGTATCACATTAAAAACATCCAGCTAAAAAATCTATAAATGAAGACACATGACAAAATTTAATAAACAAACCAAAGTCTCAAAACTTAACACGAGTAATATAGTGGAAGAACAAGCGCGCTAATTGTGCACTGTACAAAAATGTTGGTAGAGGCTAAATGAACAAAGGATGCAATAGAATCATAATCTATTGCTCTATGCTCCACAAAAAATGGAAAAAACATGGAAATTGAAAATGACCGAAATTACATTTTGACAAAAATGCTTTACCTTATTTGCATTAACAGACTACGACACAACACCACTTTATTGCATTGTGTTCGTCAAATGCCAACCAAAATGAGGACATGGATCACCTTTTCTTTAGTTGTTTCTTTGCTTGGATGAAATCCTTGAAACAGATAAATTTACAAAAATAAGATGAATAATGTAGAAAGTGCTAAAATCATGCAAAAAAAAGTTGTACATTCAAAGTGGTTTTCATTTGAATGTTTTGCATTTTGCACAAGAATTTAAAAAGTTATGAAATATTTTATTTTTGTAGAAATATAATTATATTTAACTAAATTATTTTTTTCAAATAATATTTTCTCTTTTTTCTCACATGGTGGGATCTATAAATTTTTCTCTCATATTCTCCGCAAGAAAGTTTAGTTGCTTGCATAAACAACTGTCCCTGTATGTGACTTCAACTTTTATTTTTTAAAGAAACTTGATAACAATTTTATCCTTAACATTTGTCTAAACAAGCTCAGTGTACGTTTGAGTGAGGTAAGCAGATTTAAGTTTAAATTAACTTTATTTTGTATAAATAATTTTTCTTTAAAGTAAGTTTAAGATGATATTATATTTTTTCTTAAATATAAATTTATAGTAAACTTTAGTATACATTTTTAAATTTAACACAAAATTATAATTTATCACAATATCTTTCAAATTTCAACTATAATTTAGACAAAGCAAATATGTTAACATAATACCCAAAATAGATTTATATTGGTTTAACATGATTTTGAATATGTAAAGGTGTTTCAAAATAAATACCTACAAACATAACAAAGACATGCACATGATAGATTTTAAATTATCATTGTTGTCCTCTACACAATAGGTTGGTACAAGTAGAAAGCCTGGACATCTTATAGGGATGTGAATGTTAATGAACTGACTAAAAGCAACTCCAACATAATGGGTAAGTTTTCATGATTGATTGATTGTGAGCAGGATCCTCTTCATTTAATAAATGGAGAGGTTAATTTTGGTGAGAGAGAAAGAGATAGAGAAAGTATACATGCAAGAGAGAGAAATATATATAGATTGAAAAAAAATGAAAAAAAAAATATATATCCTTGATTGTGTTCCGGTTCAAAATTTTACCACATTTTTTTAAAACAAAATTTAAGTATAATATAGATGTTGTTGGTATTATTTTTTAATTAAAATTAAAGTTTTATCTAAATAACTAATGTCAATTTTAATATCAACTTTTATTATATTAATTACTTAGATGAAAATTTAATTTTAATTAAAAAATAATATCATCAACCTAAATATAATACTGCAGTTAAATTTTATCCTCATGTTAGTAAAAATGCTAATTAATGATCTTGCTTATCATCTAGCTAAATTTTCTCTGATCTGATCTGCGTGATGAAGTTTTGTTAAAGGAATGTCTCCAGTCTCCATGTATTGAAGATTTCATATTCACGGATCTTCCTATCTTCCTCACTAATTTTTAGTTAACACCTTTTTATGTTTAAACAAAATCTTCATCTTACGGTTAAAGCGGAAGGCTCATCTAAATATATAGTATTTTGATCAAATTTTTATAGCATTTGAAGTAACCTAACAATAAGCATTTGTTTCTTTTGGTAACCACAAAAAATATGACTGCTTAACATAAAACTGTTTAAAAAGTCTAGTTTCTAGTTTGAAATTAATAATATCAATCAGATTATAAAATAAAATAAAAAGCAAAGGAAAATTTTTCTATTCTTCCAAAACCATTGTCCTTTGATGGGTCCCACAACAATAAAAATATTTCCATACTTTGAATTCCGAAAGTAAAACTTTGGTAGTTGAGATGTCATTCATATTCAAGTTATTATTTCTTTTTCTTTTAGAAGAAGACTTTTTAGAAACCATTGAAATTTGTATTATGCTTTTAGTAGACTGATACATCTGCATAAGAATTTCCCAAGTATAGTTGTTTTCTAAACCCTTTGAAAAATCTCTTAGATCATAACAAGAAAACAACGTATTAATATTATTTAAGATACAATTTTGTGAATTTATCAGAAGTAGTCATTGTTAAAATTGCTTTTTCCCCCTCAATTGTTATGAAATCAGGCACAGAAAAAAGTGTTTTCCATTTGATTATTTTACAGTGGGTATTTCAATTAGCGTTACAACAAAATTATAAGTAGTAATTATTTGTTTTTCACAGTAATTTTAGAAATAAAACCAGAAATATCCTGAGCAGACTTCACCAAAGATTTATCACTTAAACGAGCATATTATGCATCGTTTTCGTTGAACATATATACATGTTCAAAACACAACTCACAAACTTTTACTTAAATTCACGGCCACTTTTTATAAGATAAAATTTTTCTTTTTTTTCTCTATTTTTTTAAGTGTTTTCTCTATCTTTTTCTATTTTTCTCTTTTTAACATATATATCAAATCTTACCTATACATTCTTTATCTCTTCCTTTCTTCAAAGTCAACCTCTCTAAAAATAAAAATAAAAATCCCCGTCTCTCTTTATATAATTACATTTCACCTATTTCCTTTCATAAGGTTTTTCGAACTATATTAAATGAAAAATTTTACCATTCATTCTCCAAATTTCGTGTAAACTAAATTTAATATTTGTAATATGTGAATTTTAAAAATGTGCATTTTTTATATTATCAATTATTTGCAATTTATTGATAATATTAAATATATCATTAATACCAATGCAGATTAATTCAAGTAGTACACTCCTTTTACGTAAAGTTTTGGATTAAAATTTTGTATCTGGATACCCAAAAAAAAAAAACTAGTATCACCATAATGTGACTATTCTTAACTTAAATAAAATTACCTCTCATAAATGATATATATAATTTAAAAATTAATATTATTTTTATTTAATATGTGGAATATTATAATTTAATGTAAAAACAAGAAATTAGTTATTTTCAACTTTAAAAATATACATGAAATCAATTTGATTTATCATATTATTAAACAAATCACTCTAATGATATCAAAATAATCATTTCATTAAGCTCTTTTACATTTAAATAATAATCATTTATATATATTTTAATATTTGAAATTAATGTTAAGTAAATATTTAAAAAACTAAGTCAGCAGTACTACTAAAAGAAATTTTACAGCATTAATGTCTAAGCTATAAATTTATCGTAAATATTATATATTTTCAATATTATGATAATTTCTTAATATTTAATTAGTTAATAAAATAAATTATGTTTATCTACTCTTATATTTATTAAAACTATTAAAATTATGTAATTAGTTAAAAATGTAAAAATCTATACACTCATAATATATCAAAATTAAATCCATTACTTATCTAACTAACAACAATATTTTTTATTTACTCTACTGGTATTTTTTTAAAAAAATAATATCATTCAAATTAATAATGTCCGCTACATAACGTAGCTAACTCTTTATGCAAGGAATTTTTTATTCAAGGTTTGAATATTTAAACCTGAGATATTAAAAATTAAATCGATCAAGAATGATTAACCGTGATTGAACTGGTATAATTAAATATTATTTTTAAAATATTAATAATATAGTATATTAAAAATATAAAATATATTAATATTATAATTTTATATAATTAAAAGTTAAAATATTATATCTTTTTTTATTTTTTTAAAATTTAAATTATTTATAGAAAATTAAATAAAATATAATATTATTTTATTTTATTAAAATATTATTTTATATATGGATAGATCTTTTATTAATTTTGTCGGGTTATTGCCAGATTTATTGACTTTTTATCAATTTTATCAATTTATTGTTAATTTTTGTTAAAATAATTTTGTGATTCAACTGGTCTGATCAGTTGGTCAATTTCAATTTTCATAATCATATTTGAACCAATCATTCATTGATATTAAAAAATAGAAATTATTTTATTTTACAATCAATTTAATTTATATTTATTATTTTTATACAAAAATATATTAATAATATTTTTTAATATTATTAAATAAATAATTTTAAAATATGTATTATTATTAATTGAAATAACTTTATTTGATATATGTTAAAAAATATATATCATTATTAAATAAAAATTATATAATAAAATATTAAATCTTTTTATAAATTTTATAAATAGATTTAAGCAGTAAATTTTTTTTAATTTAATGATTAGATTAATAAAATTTAATAAATTTAAATAATAATTGAACAAAATAGTTTTAACATGAATTATTTATAAAATAAGTTAATATATATATATATATATTCTTTATTTAAGATATATTTTATTAATAATTGCTGTATTTTTAATTTTTAAAAGTTTAGAAAAATAACTATAAAATATTTAATTTTAAATACTTGGAAACACAAAATATCAATAAATATAAAAATAAGTTAAAGGTTAATAAAAATAAAATTGAATAATAAATTAAAATAATGTAAATTGAAAATTAATAAACATCATTTAAAAATTACAATCAAAATACATTGATATTATAGAAATAGATATTACGGGCTGTCGATGAATTTTTGAAAAGGTAAAACCATGAAATACGCTAATAACCGTTGATTAAAAAATTAATAGTTAGAATTATATATAATTTTAATATGTTATATATTTAAATTTTTTGTTTTAATTAATAATTGTGAATAAATTATATAACCTGCTTAGGTGCATGTGTTTAGAGTGGATTTCAAATATTAGATTACAAGTAAATGTACTAGGACGAATTTAGTTTACCAATTGACCCACACATCGTGATTCAGTGCATTAAAAACTTAATTTAACCCATCAAACCTTTGAATTAGATTTAAATCTAAATAAGGATTGGGTTGAAAAGGTTCATTATTTAACTTCTGCTAGAATTCTAGTTTCAGCCACCAAAATATTTTTTATTGAGAGGGTATCTGCAGAAGACAAAGATCATACAAAATACAATTTCTTTTAGGTTTTCATTTCAAATTTCAACCTTTCGGCTTTATTTTCCTACTTCTGAGTAACTAACTCATTTGTTAAACAATACTGACAAAATATTATTTGATATCCGATGTTGTATTGCAAATATCTTATTCTAAATTAATTATTCAACATGCATTAATAAATAAAGTAAAAGGTTAAATTAATTTTTAATTTATTTATAATTTTAAAAATTGATCTTTGACTTAAATTTTTTTTAGTCTCTTGCTATTCTATCCTGTAGATCATTTTCTTTCATTAATTATTTTTTTAATTACTCAAAAAAGAATTAAATAACTTATTTATTCTCTTTTCATTTAGTAAGCACATACTATATTATTATCTCTTCTTTTTTCATCACTACTAGCTTTAAATTTTTCTTCATCTCTTTAGCCATCACTTAATTAATCTTTTTTTTTTCATCAATATTTTCTTCAACTCTACCATCTGCATCTCCTTTCATATTAAAATATAAATTAAGATTTTTAAAAAAAATCAAAACTTTAAATAAATTAAAAAATTATACCATACAAAATAAGATTTATCTTGAAATTTAAGAAGAAACAAAAAAAGAAAGTTAGTTAGAATAAACGGAAGAGATCTGTCTTATCCTTGTTCTGGTAATAAAAGTCAGAAGAGTAATGATGAATTGGAAGAGTAATCTGACCGACATCAGAATCCATGAAATGTTTCACAAATATTCTTTCTTATTGTTGGAGCTATCTCACAATAAAAATAAAAAAACAAAGAGTAAATGAAAGAAGAAATAAACATTCTCACGTAATTTTATGTTTCTGTTATTATATACACCATAGAAAGATGAAGTTAGAGAAGAAGAAGATGATAACTAAAAATATGATGGAAAAGAAAAATGTAATATTGAAACCTGAAAAAATATATAGATAAATTATTTGCTTATTTATAAAAAAATAATTTATAGAGAGTAACGTCATTTTGTAAATTATTTGATTTTGCAAAACACAACACTAGTTGATGGAGTAATAATCTTTTTTTAAATAAATGACCAATTTAAAACACCATAAATAAATTAGAAACTAATTTCACTCTTTAATAATAAGTATATAACTTTCGTTATATATTTCAACTAACACAATTGCAAAATTTATAAATTAACAACTCATTATGTAATCAATAAATCGATTGTATAGAAAGATTATTTAAAAGGCTTGCAAGAAAAAATAATAATTTGTTTATACTCCATCGTATACATCTGTATATTATTTGGGTATTTAATAAATAACATTTAAACATTAGAAAATACTTTTGTTTTAAGTGTCCTTATCAACTGTTTGCATGCTTGTTCTGTTGATTAGCTTTTCTTCGTTACTGTGGTAACATCTGCACAACATGGATGCTTCTTCACATTTCTTTTCGGTTCTCTTTACATAGTAAGAGATTAAAAACAAAAAGGACTGTTGAACAAAAATCCAAAATATACGTGAGAGCTGAGAATATCTATGCTTTTGCTTTTTCAGATCCTTTGCGGTGGAAATTAGATTACATCACTTTTGATTTTAATAATGTTCTCCAATTTAACCCAAAAAGATATTCTTAAATTAGGGGAAAAAAAAATCAATGACGACAGAAGCGTCATGCCATGACGTCAGAAGGAGTTTCAATTTTCATTTTGTTTATTATTATTATTATTATTTGGTCGAATCATTTTGCTTTATTAGACCTGGGTGTTCATAATAAGGGCCCATTCTGAACCAATTTTTTGAGACTGAAAATTGAAAAAGCCCAAAATTTTCTTTTTCCGCACAAAAGAGCCCAACCTGTCATTCAACGAAAAACAAGTACCTATAATATTATGGATATCAGAAGGTGCATAATGAACACTACAGTGTAAACTTTCGTATTGAAATTTGTTCAACATTCATACTTTGATATTTCTGCCTCTTTCTCCTTCAACTTGCAACATTTCTGCCTGAACGTTCATTTATCCTGAACACTCCAAAGAACTATGGTGAGTTGAACCGGCGTATCATAATCTATAACACACCAAACATACAATTAGACTTGAGTTTCTTTATGTAACCAATAAAATAAAATAACTCTAGCGTTTCATTTCTTTTTATACACATAATAATGTTACGTAAATCACTTCTATTTCATTCTATTTTGTGTTTATTATTCAATTTTTTTTTATTGTTAACATCTATATATAAAATATTTCGATTTACATATACATTATGCTTAGTTTAATTTTTCATGACATATTTGAAATGTCTTTACGGAAGCACTTTATCTATGATCATTTTGTACATCCATCTTTAAGGTTGGCATGATTGATATCTTCCATCTTCAAACAAGATGAATATAACAACTCAATCAACCTTATCAATTATAACCATCTCATAATATGCAATTAATTTATTCACATGTATAATATATATATATATATATATATATATATATATATATATATACACGCAATCTTTGTACTTATAAAGTAGATGATTGAAGTTTATAATATGAATTTCATTATTCTATCTCCATCTCTCAAGTTAACTTAGAATTGTATTAAAAATTATCATATTTAATATTATTAATATATTAAATTTTATAACTTTATGAACTCTTACATGTCTTGGAGCATTGGAGCAACATACCATTTGACCTGTCTCAACCTTCAACCCCACCAACCACACAGCCTTATGAACTACCACTGTGGTGACCAGAAAAATATATAAAAAAATAAAATAAAATGAAAGAATAAGAGCTCATGCGGTGTCACCAATTTGGGGCAAATTTGCACAACTCGACTTTTTCATTTTTTAATAAAAAAAGTAGTGTATTTGTTTAAGTTTTTTAAATAATCAAAGTAAATAATATATTTTTAACTATTTTAAAGCGTGCTTTTTTTATAATAAAAAAAATAAAATTTAAATTTAAAATTTTATATAAAATGTCGTAATTTTATCATTAAATTAATCTTAATAACTTATTTTAGATTCATTTAAAATAATTACAAATTTTTTATTTAAGACTTGAAATTCAACTTTGAAAACATATCTCATTTGATAAAAATATGCTAAAATTATTTTTAATCTAATTTTTTCGGGTACAGTACCTTTTGTTGAAGGTCGAAGTATTTCTGGGCTAATTTTAAAAGTAAAAAAGTTTCTAATTTTTAATTTTAATTATAAAATATCTTATATCATTTTTTTCTATCATTTTTAAAGGATAAATATAGAAGCCAACCTGATTTATATAAGCTAGTCGAATTGGGTTGATCGGTGCAAATGGATTAACCCATTTAATTAATAAAATATGCTAATGTAGTTAAAATAAATATATGAAAATAAGAGAAAGATAATGAAAATAAATAAGGAACTAAAGTATATATTTGTTTAAAAGAATCATCTCATGACTTGATTTGTTAATATACAGATCCAATCTATTTAACTCACGATTTGAATAGACGAGATTAAAATAAGTTCACATTTAAAATAATTCAATATTTTTATTTATTTAAACCAATTTAACCTACACATTATACTGCTCATGGGTTTAAATTTATATTTAATTATATCCTTCATCATATTATCATATTACATTATATTACATTTTTTATTAATTTATATAATTTTAATATTTAGTCTTTTAGTTATGTATTTTTTTATGATTTTATTTGGTTCTTTATTATTTTTATTAATATTTTTAATATATGATTACTATTAATTTTTTTTAATTTTTATATTCTTTTATTACTTTTAATATATATATTGTTATTATATTTATGTTTGTTACAATTTTACATTGATGGTAGAGGGGTTACATATGAAACAGGTTGACTAATTTTTGTCATCTCTAATTCGCATACTTATGAAAATCAGACCAAATCGTACACTATCGATTTAGTTAGTAATAAACGATGATTTCAAATTAGTACTGAACAGATAAAAAATAGTAAACCAACAAATTGATAAAACATCAATTTAAATATAAAATATTATTATTTTAATTTTTTAAAAAAATAAAAATAAAAATATGTTATATTTTATTTAATTTTACATATATAATTTAAATTTAAAAATTTAAATGATATATTCTTTTAGATTTTAATTATGTAAAATTATGATATTAATATATTTTATTATATATATTATTTTTAATATATATTAAAATATTTTTAAATAATATTTAATTAATATCAATTTGATTATTAAACTTTGAATCAGTACCTTAAGTAGTTTAATGACCATATTAAAAATATTGTTAATTTGTAATAATAATTTTTTAATAAAATTATAATTAAAAACTAAAAATTAATTGAAATTTTTTAAAATTTTGAATCTTTAAACAAATAACTATCCCAAACAAGCCTTGATTAACAAGTTTTAATTTTTATTAGAAGTTAACATTTAACTTTCGATTTAGCTATCCTAAATTATTTGTGTAAACTAAATCCTATATAGAAAGGAGAAAATTGATTTTTCATTCTTACTTGTCTTGTATTTTTTTTTTCGACTTTTTTTATTTGTTAAAAATAGAATAAAAAATTATTTATATTTATCTA
This sequence comes from Canavalia gladiata, assembly GCA_037954105.1. NCBI lineage: Eukaryota > Viridiplantae > Streptophyta > Magnoliopsida > Fabales > Fabaceae > Canavalia > Canavalia gladiata. Next base: position 14,550,453 of record CM075658.1, on the reverse strand, counting down.
TCTATTCTAATTTTAAGAAAATATTAATTATTATTTTTATATATATTCTTATATCTATCTAATTATTATCAGCCATAATTAATGATAAAAGATAAAAGTAAAGATTAAATTAGAAAAATAAATATTTTAAAAAAATTAATAACATTAATTATATTTTTTAATAAAAAAAATAAAAAATAAAACTTTCTTTTTATTACCTGATTAAACCGGTGACGTTTGACAAAATAAATTAAATAGGATGAGAAGTAATAATTTACGATAAAAATGACGAGCAAGAGAAACAACAGACAGTGAAAAAATATAATATAAATTTCAGAGTTGATATGAAATAGTTTGAAATGAATAGAAGGAAGTTTGTGAAAAAGAATTGAAAGTTATGATAGGATCATAATTGAGGGTCCATGTGTTTGAAACCGTTTGCATCTTTCAGTCAATTTCCTTACAAAATTAAAACCACAGAACGCCAAACGCATGATTAACAACAATCATTTCTCCATTTTTTATGCTCCCAAGTTAGTAGTTGAAAACGCATCTTCATTTTTTCAATAATTTGATATCGAGTTTAATATTATTTGTGTATCCAGCTAGAGTAATTCCCATTCCCATTCCATATTATGTGACCCCATCCAATTTGAACACTCACAGTCTCACACTAAAGCAACAATCATTTGTCCATTCTAGTAGCACTATGTCACAGCATCAAGACAAGATTCTTGGTGTTATTGCTAGTACGTCACACTCCTGCACGTAAAGGTTCTTATAGGCCTAAAAGTCACGCTACAAAGTCATCACTTCGCTTGCACGTGCGGGTGCGGGTGCGGGTGCCCCCATTCAATTATAAAATTTTTTTAAACTGAAATATTTTAATATAATTAACGTCACTCATATGACAAGACAACCTCAAGCGTTGCTCCGATCAAGACCAAAAAAACATGAATGAATGATGTTGAACTTTTAAGGTAATCTGTTGGTGAAATTTTTGTTTAATTTGATAAGCAATTCCTATTAAAAATGAGAAAGATACAAAAATTTTGATATGACAAATTATGTAAAAGTTCAATTCCGTTTCCCTCTGGCGGAGAGACCCGGATAGAGAAGGATATAATTTTATGAATAACATTAATATTAAGCATATTTAAATTTTACATTCAAATTCCCTTTTTTAATTGATAACAATATACGGAGACTTTGGCATTCATGAAATATTGAAATTTATAACATTTTGCAAGCCCGGGGTCAAATTGAGGAAATGCTCTGCTTTTGTATTACAATAAATAGAGGAGCAAAGGAACGGAGAGGAACAGAAGAAGCACACAAAAATAAAAATTCATGTTGAAGACTGAGTTGACAACGATATGAGATTAGGTGGTCCAGAAGTTGGTTTAATGCTCAAACCCAGATTGATGTTGAGGCCCAGCCCAAACAAAGGTGGCCCATTTGAAGAGTTGTGAGTGGGGGGAATTAAGAAGTGAAGAGGGAATTGGAAGGTGGAGCTGGGAACACTGAAGAGGAGGTGGTGGTTGTTCTGGGTGGAGGATGAGAACAACGGATAGCACAAGAGAACAAGATTGTGAGGATTGTCTTTAGAATCTGACCCCGTTCAGGAATCAATCGAGGTGATGATGAGGTTGGTGCAGCCATGTTATGGAGAATGTGAGAGAGAGAGAGAGAGAGAGAGAGAGAGAGAGGGAAAATGAATGGTTACGAGTGCCGACGTTTGTTTAAATGCAAGATTGTTAACCACCGCGTAAACCGAGTAAGGGATTGTTCATGGATAATTTCGTAATTTCAACCAACTTTAAAAGACGACCCATTCTACTCTCCCTTTTTTCTTTTCTTCTTTAATCAATACTCGCTTCATTCAATTTTTATATACAAAAGAACTACAGGTATTATAAATTTACTTTTATTTTTCTCATTTATTATCATTTTTATTTCCTTCTTATCTAGTATTAATGATATGTATATATCAAAATAATTAATGTTTTTTAAATATTTATATAGACAGATAAACACATTTTTTTAATTTTTTATATCTCTCTTTTTATTATACTAGTATAAATTATATCACAACTTTTTTTTTCTCTTTTTTATTTCTATCTCATTCCACCTATTTTTATATATAAAATAATTCCATGTTACTCTCATTAATTTTAGGAAAATCTAATTCTTGCAATATCAAATATGTAATTTGTGTCACAGATAAACAGACAATAGATGATATAATGATTAAAGATATAGACTTTTTTAAAAAAATATATTGTAAAAATAATACTCCATCCATTTTTTTAACTGTTAAAAACATATAAAAATTTTTCATATTCATCTGTCTACTTTAATTTTAATAAAATATTAATTATTATTATTTTAATATATACTTTTATATTTATCAACCATAATAAATGAAAAAAAAAAAGATAAAAATAAAGTTTATATATAAAAGATAAATTAGGAAAATAAATAATTTTTTTAAAAAGTTAACAATATTAATTATATTTTTTTAATATATATGTATTTTTTAGACTGGACAGATAAAATGAAACTGGAAAGAGAGAGTATATTTTTTAAATTTAAATCTTTTTACAATATTTTAGTAATCATCTTGTTTATTGGATGAAAAATTATTTGCTTTTTATAGGGTAGTAAGTAGGAAAATAGCGTAATGTGGCATACCCTGCACTCATATTGTCTTGTTCTGTAATTAGGGTTCATTTGATTGGGTCCTGCTTCACTAATTTTGGGGTTTAGGTTTCATGGTCCATCCCACACACGGTTGAGCGCTTTTATGATCTAGAAAGTGAAATGTTCTGGTCTGGGATACCAAAAGGAATCTATAATCTGGATGGTGTTTGGGGTTTGAATAAGTCACGGTCATGCTTATCTTTGCCTTTTTCTATTCCACAATCAAAGTGGTGAATGATCCATTTCATTTATTAATTAACATAATCAACTTTTTTATTTACCACACTACATGCCCCATTCTTTCCATAATTATTTAACATTATCAATTTTGAATAAACTAACACATTTTGTTACTGGTCGCTGTCATTAACATGTACATATATATTATTGTAGGAAGCCATATAGAAGTGTATCATTATAAATTTCTCATAAATCGGGTGCTATTATTGTCGCAGTTTTTTTAATCATTATTTTGGTTGTTAACTATTTGAGTATAAGTTCGTACATAGCTTTATAGTTGTTGATGGTTGATTTGGGACAAACGATAAATTTACTTCATCGACCAATTAATTTCGCCTTTTTTTTTGTTTATTCTGAACTTCTTCGACCTGTAAAGTCATCGTTTAATCAATCACCAAGTCAATCATAAAGCATGCATTCAATTTGGAAATAAAAGTAATGCAATAAATATATACAAAAAAATACGCTTACTTTTGCTTCTTTTGGCTAATGCATGAACTGAAATTCATGTATTGACTGTGTCAACAATAACTAAGCAATCTAGAATATAAGTGCCAAAAAAAAGTGTTTTGCCTAACACCGCTAGAATATCAAATTTAATAAAATATTAGGAGTTCATAACGCTATGCATAATTAGTGTTAAAATGGTTAAATTAAATATGTTTAATAAATATACACAATTTTAATTAAAAGATGAAAATATTAGTATGCATCCTTAAAACTAATTAACAACACTTAAAAGTGATAAAATTTTATTAAAAGTATTTATTATACTTTTATAATTATAATATGATAAATATTTTTCAATAAAATTTTAATATTTTTACATGTTTAATATCAAATTTTAGGGTCATTGTTAATGTATGTAAAAGCAAATATGAGTAACATCTTGCCAGCATCTTACAATTTTAACAGATGAACAGGTTTTTTCTAACACCATTAGTTGTTTTGTCTAATATTGTTGAATATATTATTAATGCGTTTAAATAATAATACATAAAAAGTATTATGTAATTGTAAGATATCAATCGCAAAATTTATTTGAAATTTAGTTTTAATACATAAAATTTATTTTATAATTAAAAATTTAGTTTAATTAATTTTACACACCAAATGACATTATTATTACCTTTCAACCCGTGGAATTTGCGGTGTTGTCTAAGGATTGTCATGATTGTGGATGTTTATATTTTGTTTGTTGGTGGTGAATTTGAAGAGAAGGAGGTGGAGAAGAAAAAAATTAGAATCGAAAAAAATACTTTTTTATATTTGTTTAAACATAAAAATAAAAAGATAAAAATTATTTTTTAGTGGGATTTACATAAAAATAATTCTCTCACACAAAAAATAATTGAAGACAAAATAAGAATTTTTTAAGTTTAATTTAATTCTTTTAGCTTTTTTTCAATCTATTCAATTAACAAAAATTCTTTTCTTTCTATTCTTATTCATTCAAATCATCGATAATAAATAAAATAAATAATAAATTTATGGTTTAAACAATATTTTAGTTTTTTTAATTTTAACATATAAAGATTTTAACATTATCCTTCACGGAAGAAAAAACAAAACAAAAGACCTCTATAATTTATTTCAGAGTTGTCCACCCATTCACCAGTGAGAAAGATGCCAAAAACATCAAAACATAATTTGTCTTCGGCGGTCACTTATGATTATTATTATTATTATTATTATTATTATTGATCATTTATTAATCTATTTTTATTCTTCTTTTGTCGTATTTATTATTTTATTTTTAAATATGAGTCAAACAAACCCAGGCTTTTCCAAACAGTAGACCCTGAGCCCAATTCATAAACAGGCCACTTCATTGACGTAACCAATCAAAGTCAGGCTTTTGCTTTTCACACATCCCAAATTTTCTTTTCACCAAAAAGATAAAAATGTCCTGTAATCAGCATTCTATTTTTTTATTAATATATAATATATGTTGGAGAATCAAATTTTTTTATAATTGCTTGAGCCATATTCTAATTATCTAAATTTAACAATATCTATTGAGAAAGTTTGTCTTAAACGAGGTGTTACTAAAGTTGGAAAAGACCAAGTGAGATGCTGCTGGTTTGACTGACGTTTCTATTTTACAAATAAATTTACGAATGCAAAAATTATATTCTAATATAATTTTTATATTATGTAAATTAATTTATAGAATATATTTTTCATATTTTATAAATTAATTTATAAAATACAGTAAATTATATTTTATAAATTAATTTGTAAAATATCAAAATTATATATCATAAATTTATTTGTAAAATATAATTTATTATATTATGTAAATTAATTTATAAAATATATCAACATTATTTTTTATCTTAAGTGTAAACTAAAACCAACTTTTTAACCTAAATTTATCCTAAATGATGAAAATAAGCATAAAATGAAATACCAACAACTTAAATAGACTAATCTTTACAACAAGATCGACAACGAAGGTGCATATTGATGCTGATGGTAACAGAAACGAGTAGATGCTTGTTTGCGGAAGGTGAAAATGCTTGCAAAAGTCGAAATATTTCAATGATATAATAATGGTAATAAAAACTTCCAAAAATTGAAAGGAGTGTAAAAAAAAAAAGAGCTGAAAAAGTATGGGCCTCACAGTCTTCATCTGAACTACGGTCTGAGTTTCCACTTTTCCAAGCCCACATTCAGAAGACGTAGTGCCACCTCCGCAGATGTGAACCAATTAAAGTTCACGACCAAAACAAAAAACAAAATTACTTAGCAACTCAATTTTATTAATTACATTGCGATTATCTCTCTTTTTTTAATTTTTATTCTAATTTTTTATAGATAAAAATCCTAATAAACTTGACTCCCTTATATCTTATTTTAAATTATATCAATCTTCTTTTGTACCATCTCTTTTGTAAATAAAGCTTTATTCTCATTCCATATCACACTCTTTCCCGTTTTTCCTCTATGGAGGACGATTTATAAGTTGACGATAATTTATTTTATAATTATGAAGTTTAATTTTCATAATTATAAAATTTTATATGTATGAAATCATATTTGTAACGGAATCATGTTTTTACGAAAATGTTATAATAATGTTTATATTTTCAATTATGAAAAGCCATATCCCCGGGAGCACACGACGTATAAGTCCTATTTTTATGCTTTCAAATATGGAAACATGTTTCATAATGTTATGTTTTTAATTGTGAAAATATGTTTCATAATGAAAATTAATTCCAAAAATCACATTGTGTAGTGAGGAAGATTGACCACCGGACAAAACCACGCAATCTTTAGTATCAAGGAGAAAAATCCGGTCGCCATTAATTGCAGAAGTCATCGATGAGAGATTGTATTTCTCGAAGAAGTGTAAAGTAAGATTACTTTGGAAGGATGATTTTGAAATAACAATTATATATAAAAACGATATAATTAATAAAATGAAATGTTTCAAATAACAATTGAAAAAATAAAATTAACCAAAGTCCACTTTTCATATTGGGCCCGGCAATTTGGTCGAGGGGATAAGTCAGGCCAAAATTAACATTATGTGAATTGCTTTTTAAATCTCGTATTTTACATAGGAAATTTTTATTTTTTTTTATTTTTTATTTTTTATTTTATACATACACCTTTTTTCTTTCTTTTTTTATCAGATCCTAAATAAAATCTAAATTTATTATATACACATACTATATATATTACTGTTAATTATACAAGTAAATTATTAAAACATATTGTTTGCTGTATATTTTGGATGTATTTAGGATTTGTTTAGTGATCTTTAACAGAAATTTATGGAAAATAATTTATTTTTTTCTCTACGTTTGATATTTTCGAAATCTAGTTTTGGAAGTAATTTGCGCAACCATAGTTTCAAAATTAAAACTCTGAAAATCTTAATGTGGAAGAGTTATGGAATTTAAATTCTCGAAGTTAGATTTTACAATACTTTAAAATTTAAATTTTGGAGTTAAATTTTTTAATACGGTTTCGGATTTTAACTTTGGGAAGAGTAAAAAATAATATTATTTTAACGAACTTTCTAATATGGTTTAACATTTTTTTGGATTGTGAAAATTGAAATAATGGTAGATTTAGTAATTATACTAATAATATTATGATAGTAATAGAAGAAAAGTTTTTTTTAATGTATTTAAAATAATTTATATTTAAATAAATTTGGATTAAGATCACAGTTGTCAAATTAAAAGCATAGAAGGTGTAAATCAATTTTTGTATGTAAAAATATTATTATTTTAATGATGGTGTTGCTAAATAAAGATGACATTGGTAATTAGAGTATAATCATGATCTTAAAATATAAATTTATTGAAAATAAAATAAATTTTAAACTATGAAAAAAAATTATTTTAAACTTTAAATTAAAATTATTTTAGAAATATGTTAAAAATTGTTCAACACTTCTTTTAATAAATAAATTTTATTTTAAATTTTAATTTAAAAATCAAAAACTAAAAATTCATAATCATCGGAAACATTTAAAAATTAAAAAATTATTTGATGAATGAAATTCTTAAAAATGATTTTAAAAATAATATCTATTTTAATTTTTAAAATTAAAATATCAAAAAACCTTTAAGTTGTTTTGATTTTCTATATTCAATACTTTATTATTCATATGCTAACTCATACATGCACAATTAGTAGCAACTTTAGTTGTATGAAATATGCTATTTTCTAATATGTTTTTTCTTTTCAATTATTTTACAAACTAGCAAAATAAGAACTACTTAACAATAAAATAAATATAAAAAAGCAACATCTAACTTAAATTCCAAAAATCTCAGAAAAGATCTTGTAAATTCTAGTTATAAAATATAACAAATATATATACTTGCCTCAAACATAGGAAATTTACTATGTGTTCAGTGATCTTTATAAACATACACTAAATTCTAGAATTGGATAGAAAAATAATTCAACATAACTGCCAAAATAATCAAAGGTTTCATTTTCCTGGAGCAGAAAAAATCTAGCGACCCATAATGACTAGTTCTTAATTCAATTAGACTATTCCTTGGTGGCTTTTCTTTTGGACACGTCACTCTATATGTTTAAAGAAGCAAATATCTAATTCAATGCCTAAAAATCAACCGCACATAATGACTTAATTGGGTAACATTATTATTATCCTTGCTTCTTTCTCTCATATCATAGACTATTCTTTTGTGGCTATCAAATATCTCATACATTGCACAGATATGTGTAATATAAAAAATACAGTAAAAGTCACAAATTCAAATAAGAAATATAGGTATTCAATACTTTAATTTTGAAATTTCTTAAACATTAGTTTTAATTGATGAAATATTGTTTTAAGGATAATATATATATATATATCATTATATTTATGAAGTAAATATTAATTATACTAATTAAGGAACAAAAATATCATTTGAATTGATTTTCTAAATTAATCTTATTTTCAAATACCTGTATTTTTATATTTTAATAGATATTTTATATTATTAGTAATGTATATTTCTTTATTAGTTAAACTAATAACTTCTTTAATATCAATTTTGAATTTTTTATATTTCTCATTATACCCATAAAACACATGACATAATTAATTATTTTTTGAAGGTTAAGTCCGCATTTATATAATACATTCAAATCGTCATTCTTGAAAACGAGGATAATCTTTCCACATATTTCTTTCTCGTATAATATAATTATAAGTCTTTTCATTTTAAGATACATGTATTTGAGTTTTTATTTTGAAATAAATATATAAATATTTTTCTTATTTGATTAATTATTCAGTTAAAACATATTTTTAATTTTTTTTCAATTTTGTTAATCAACCCTCAAATTCATCTGATCAATATTAAAAATAATTAGATATTTGTAATAACCATTAAAATTATCATTTATTAATTAAAATAGTTTTAAAGATTTTTCAAATTTAAATTTGAACTTATTAAATTTTTTAATTTTAATTTATATTTATTATCAGAAAAATAATATTTTTAATTAGATTTTAATTCTGTTGTGTTAAAATATTATTTACTTATTGCATTTGGTAACACAACTAAAATATATAAATATATAAATTTATATTTATTATCAGAAAATTAATAATATCTTACCACTGATACAAAACTTCTATATGACATAGGTCCAAATTTTTTAAATTTCAATCAGCGTCATTAACCACTTGACATATCAAATTATATGATGGTGAGTATATTAGTTGTAATTCAATATTATAGTAATTTTAATCAAACTCCATAAATCAAGATTGATCTTTAAACACCAATTATATAATGTGTTTGGTCGATAGATAACTGAACATAATCATATATTTTATTAAATGGTTGATAGTTGTTAAACGGAATATATATATATATATATATATATATATATGATTTATGATTTATGATTTATAATTAAAAAATTAAAAAAAATAAAATATAATATATGTTTTATTTATGATTTATCTTTTAATAACTTTAAAAATTATTAACATATTAATATTAATAATTAAATATAAATATTTGATAATACATAATTTTTAAATATAATATATTATATATTTCATATTTTTATTGTGCATAATTTTACTAAGAAGATAATTGTTGATCCTTGATCAAGGAACTTAAATTCATAATATTTACGAAATAAGTTGAAAATATGAGTATTGTAAGGTCTTTAAAGGTATTTGATTAACAAGAGATATTATTAATATTTTTCTCTATCACACCAAACCTATCTAATTGTCTTAATAAATTTATGTGTATGTTAATATTTTATATTATTATCAACATAATTAATGATGATCAATCTTGTATACTGTAATTATTTTAATATGCTTTGATTTCTTATAAAAATAATGTTTCAAATAAAACATGAATTATATTATCCTTGAAAAATTAGTGGTGTTTTGTTGAAAGACATATCCATACACAGTAGCATATTTTGTTATAATTGATAAGCATAGATTTCATAAATAATTATCTCTCACTTTTATCTTATTAAGACTTCTTATATGTTCAATTAAGTGATCTTTGTCATATTTTATGAGTTTGGGTTTATATGAAGTTTAATTGAATTTCTTTGCTTACCCAATTAAAATGACACTATTATAGTATTTTGAGCATAATAGGAGTTTTAGACATCCAAAAATCATGAAATCTGTCTTGAATGAAAGCTTAAAGAAGTGTCCATAGTTACAAAGCAAGATCAGACTCTAAATGGGATGTTTAGGACTCCGAAATTATCTCAAAAGATGAGATAGTGTTGCTGACGTGGAATTTGAACAGTGTGCAAAGATCCGGCCATATCTTGAGATATAGAAGTCATATTGAGATGAAATCAAATTTGTTGGACAGCTAAGATCCGGGGATACAACTTTTGTTCAGAAGTCAAGCTCTAATTCGGAATGTGAACATTCGAAATTGCGGTGCAAGAAAGTCAAAATTGTTGTGCTCATTGGTGGCAAAAATTCAAAGGTGTTTTGCATTTTCAACAAAGCCCATGTGAAAGCAATAAAATGGTAGAAAAGTAATATCCTAGTTGGTGAATTTCTGAAGATGATGCCTCAAAAATCCTCTATAAATAGAAGGGTTTACAAGAGGAGAAACACACCATTTTGGAGATTAACTCCAATACCATTTTCTTTCTTTCTTTCTTTCTTTCTTGTTAGTTTTGCCTCCTTCATGGAAGGCTTAGGTTTTCTTTCTTGTTAGTTTGCCTCCTACATGGAAGGCTTAGTTTTTCTTTATTGTTAGTTGCCTCCTACATGGAAGGCTTAGGATTTATTTGTTGTTAGTTGCCTCCTACATGGAAGGCTTAGGATTTATTTGTTGTTAGTTTGTCTCTTTCTTTGTTGTTAGTTTGCCTCCTTCATGGAAGGCTAGGTTTGTAGTTTCAATTCAAGGATTCAAGCTATTTTCATTTTAACTTTGAGGTCTTGATCTTTATTTACATGCTTATTAAGTGGTTTCTACTCTACTTCACTATATCTTCAATTTTATTCTTTAATCAAAGTTTGATCGGTTGACGTATTTTGATTAATGCATAATTGATTTATAATTGGTTTTTGATTGGTAAATCATTTTCCAAAAGTTTGAAAAGTAGAAATTAAGTAATTGAATTGAAGGTTTTCATTTTATTACTTACTTCAACTGAATTCTGATTGTGAAATTGGTTTAGATAAAAGATTAAGTGGTTACTAAATCTTGTTGATCATAATCAATTGAATCCTGAGAGGTTTCTCAGTAGAGAATTCAAGGATCATTTTAGGGGTTCCAGATGATCCTAGGTTGATAAACACAATGCATGATTTTAGTGATCAATGATTAGTTAAGAAAATAGCCTCTGAATTCCTTGAGTTGATAATTGTTAAGTGAAATTAATTTCATTCTGTATTTTGCATTTAGAACTCAATATCAATCTTTACAAAATCCTCCTGTTCTAATTTTCTCCTAATTTTCTTAAGAATATGAAATGGTCTTTGGGAGATGACCTAGGTTGCACCTTATACTATACCAATAGTTTGGGGAAAATGTAGAAATTATTTTTGCGCGTTTGCGACGAGCGTGTCAAAAATTTGGCGCGGTTGCCGGGGACCATTTTAGTTTCCTAGGCTCATTTAGGAGTTTGTATAAATTTTTTAATCTTTCTAACAATTTTTTTTTACTTTAGGTATATATTCTTGGATTTTCTGTATGAATTCACCGTTTTGTGTATGACCCGATCCAATCCTGAAAATTTATATGCATATGATCCTGAGATTGATAGAACATTCCACCATTTGAAAAGAGCACATAGAAGGCATTCATTCAGTAATAACCAAGAAAGTAACAGTAGTGATTTTTCATCTTTAAATTTTGATAGTTTCAAATATTCTGCTAAGAACATGGCTGATAAAACCCTAAAAGAATTAGCTGCACCTGATGTTGCTTATCAACCGTTGCGTATTCAATACCCTGATGTTGATGCACCATTTGAACTAAAGTCTGGATTAATACATTTGCTACCTAAGTTTCATGGCCTTGCAGGTGAGTACCCTCATAAACATTTGAAGGAATTTCACATTGTGTGTTCCACAATGCGGCCACAAGGAATTCCTGAAGATCATATCAAGTTGAAGGCATTTCCTTTCTCCTTAAATGATGGAGCTAAGGACTGGTTGTACTATCTACATCCAACATCTGTTACAAGATGGAATGATATGAAGAGATTATTCCTGGAGAAATTCTTCCCTGCATCCAGAACGGCAGCTATCAGAAAAGAGATTTGCGGCATCAGACAGAACTCCCAAGAAACTCTCTATGAGTATTGGGAGAGATTCAAGAAACTATGTGCCACTTGTCCACACCATCAAATCAGTGATCAATTACTGATTCAGTATTTCTATGAAGGACTCATGTCAATGGACAGAAGCATGGTTGATGCAGCTAGTGGTGGAGCACTTATGGACAAAACTCCTACAGCAGCTCGAGATTTGATTGCCAACATGGCAGAAAATTCTCAGCAATTCAATTCTCGAACTAATTCCTTGTCTAAAGGAGTCCATGAAATGACCACTAAGACAGACCATACACGATTGGAGAACAGAATTGAAGAACTAACCTCCATCGTAAGACAGTTGGCCATCGGACAACAACAGCAACTTAATGTTGTTGACAAAACCAAAACATGTGGCATCTGCACTTCTGCAGATCATCCTACTGATGCATGCCCAACATTGCAAGAAAGTGAGATACATGAGGCTGCAGTAAATGGTATTTTTGGCACAGGACAACAATACAGGCCTCCTCAACATTATTAGCAACAGAAGTTTGAACCACCTTCTGGATCATACAATCCTAGTTGGAGAAACCATCCTAACTTGAGATATGGTCCTCCACAACAACAAAGGATTCAAACATCTGACTCCCAAAATAAATACCAACCACCGCCATTCAGACAACAACAACAGCATATGCAGCAATCTGTACCCTCTAATGCTTTTGAACCCTCTCTTGATGATTTGATGAAGCAATTAGCTACCAGTAATCTTTAGTTTCAACAAAATGTAAGTTCTACCATTCAGGATTTACAAACCCAAATTGGGCAGTTGGCTACCACTGTCAACCAATTGAAATCTCAAGGTTCTGCCTTAATTCAACTCAGCCTTCCTCCGAAATGTAAAGATCCAGGAACTTTCACCATTCCTTGCACAATACGAAATTCTACATTTGGTGATGCATTGCTGGATCTAGGTGCTTCCATTAATGTTATGCCCTCATCAATTTATAAATCTTTGAATCTGGGAGAACTGAAGCCAACTGGTGTGGTGATTCAATTAGCCAACAGAAGTACAGCACATCCAGTCGGAGTACTTGAAGATGTACTAGTTCAAGTGAATAAGCTGATCTTTCCAGCTGACTTCTACATTTTGGATATGGAAGATGAGTCATCCATCAACAGAGCAACCTTGATCCTAGGGAGACCTTTCCTCAAAACTACAAAAACAAAGATAGATGTGCACACAGGGACTCTCTCTATGGAATTTGGAGATGATATCATCCAATTCAACATATTTGAAGCCATGAAGCATCCCATAGAGAATTATTCACTCTTTCAACTTGATGCCATAGACCTTCTTGCGGATGATTATTCTATTGACAATCTACTTTTTAAATTTTTTGATTTTGATTTAGATTACTTAGATAATTTTACTTGCACATGTGATGAAATTGATCTATGTTTTGTGTGCTCCAGGATTAATGTTGTAGACCAAACTTCTTGGAAAGATGACATGTTAGATGCAAGTGTTGCAGACATTTCAATCTCAAATAGATCCCTGCCTTCCATAATACAACCACCTCCTTTGGAGTTGAAGCCTTTGCCTGAACATCTAAAGTATGCTTATTTGGGAGAAAATGAGAAGCTTCCTGTCATTGTAGCAAAGAACCTTCTACCACAACAGGAAGAAAGGTTGTTGCAAACCTTAAAAAGCCATAAACAAGCAATTGGATGGACTTTGGCTGATATTCCAGGTATTAGCCCATCTACTTGTATGCATAGGATATTGCTGGAGGAAAACACCAGACCTGTTAGACAACCACAAAGGCGTTTGAATCCAACCATCCTAGATGTGGTAAAGAAGGAAGTAGGTAAGCTTTTGGCAGCTGGTATCATCTATCTCATCTCAAACAGTGATTGGGTAAGCCCGATGCAAGTAGTTCCTAAGAAGACTAGCATGACTGTAGTCAAAAATCACAATGATGAACTAATCCCTACTAGAATACAAAACAGTTGCAGAGTATGCATAGATTATAGGAAGCTTAACCAAGCTACTCGCAAGGATCACTTCCCTTTGCCCTTCATAGACCAAATTTTGGAAAGATTAGCAGGAAAATCTCACTATTACTTTTTGGATGGTTTTTCAGGTTATTTTCAAATACATATAGCCCCAGAAGACCAGCATAAGACCACCTTCACTTGTCCTTTTGGTACTTTTTCCTATCGAAGGATGCCCTTTGGTCTATGCAACGCCCCTGGAACCTTTCAAAGATGCATGGTAAGCATTTTCTCTGATCTCTTAGAAAGTTGCATGGAAGTGTTTATGGATGACTTCACTGTATATGGTTCTTCTTTTGATGCATGCTTAGAAAGCCTCTCTAAAGTTTTGGACAGATGCATTGAGACTAACCTGGTTTTGAATTTTGAAAAATGTCTTTTCATGGTAACAGAAGGTATAGTCTTAGGACACTTGGTATCTAGCAAAGGTTTAGAGGTTGATAAGGCCAAGATAGACATTATTACTTCTCTACCTTACCCCACTTCTGTGCGAGAAGTACGTTCTTTACTTGGTCATGCAGGTTTTTACAGAAGATTCATCAAGGATTTTAGCAAGATTGCACAACCTCTTTCTAAACTACTATAAAAAGATACCAAATTTGTGTTTGATCAAGCATGCAAGGATTCATTTGATGAACTAAAGAAGCGGTTGACAACCACTCCCATCATTCAACCACCTAATTGGACGCTTCCATTTGAATTAATGTGTGATGCATCTAATTATGCCCTTGGTGCTGTACTGTCTCAAAGAGTTAGCAAGAGATCTCATGTCATTGCATATGCCTCTCGCACACTTGATGCAACCCAATCCAATTACACAACTACTGAGAAGGAGCTGTTGGCAATTGTGTTTGCATTAAATAAATTTCGCTCCTATTTGCTTGGATCTAAAGTTATTGTCTTCTCTGACCATGCAACTTTGAAATACTTGCTTAAGAAGGCAGATGCTAAGCCAAGACTGATTCGCTGGATGCTTCTGTTGCAAGAATTTGATTTAGAGATTAAAGACAAGAGTGGTGCAAAGAACCTTGTTGCAGATCATTTAAGTCGGATCCAGCAACCTTGTGAAGAAACTTCAATTGCAGATTCATTCCTAGAAGAGCATCTTTATCATTTGCACGGGAAGGATCCTTGGTATGCAGATTTGGTAAACTATCTGGTTGCTAAAGAAATACCCAAACACTTCACCAAATCGCAAATTGCCAAGTTGAAAAGTGATGCCAAACACTACATATGGGATGAACCATACCTTTGGAAGACATGTAGTGATCAAATCATTAGAAGATGTGTTCCAGATCATGAAGTTCAGTCTGTACTTACCTTTTGCCATTCCCTAGCTTGTGGTGGACACTTTGGGCCACAACGGACAGCTAGAAAAGTACTAGACTCAAGCTTTTATTGGCCTACAATATTTCGTGATGCACACAGATTATGTATAACTTGTGAGCAGTGCCAAATAATAGGGAGTATTTCGCGCAGAAATGAGATGCCCCAACAACCACTTCTCTTTTGTGAGGTATTTGATATATGGGGTATATACTTTATGGGTCCATTCCCTGTCTCTTTTGGCTTTGTTTACATTCTGCTAACTATTGATTATGTTTCAAAATGGGTGGAGGCAAAAGGCACTCGTACTGATGATGCTCGAGTTGTTGCAGATTTTATCAGGTCTAACATTTTTAGCAGGTTTGGCATTCCTAGAGCTCTAATTAGTGACCAAGGTACTCATTTTTGCAACCGCACAATGGAAGCCCTACTCCGCAAATATGGAGTCATGCATAAAGTCTCCACCCCATATCATCCTCAAACAAATGGTCAAGCTGAAGTTTCTAATCGAGAGATCAAGAAAATCTTAGAGAAAACAGTTCAGCCTAACAGGAAGGATTGGAGCTTGCGCCTTGTTGATGCGTTATGGGCATATAGGACAGCCTACAAGTCACCCATTGGCATGTCTCCCTACAGGATTGTCTTTGGTAAAACATGTCATCTTCCAGTTGAATTAGAGCATAGAGCATTTTGGGCAGTAAAGAAATGCAACATGGATCTAGACCAAGCAGGAATCCATAGGAAGCTTCAATTGCAGGAACTTGAAGAAATTCGATTAGAAGCATACGAAAACTCCAAAATTTACAAAGAAAAGGTCAAAGCTCTTCATGACAAAAAAGTTGGCAAGAAAGGAGTTTTTCGTTGGACAAAAAGTTCTCCTTTTCAATTCTCGGCTAAAGCTTATGTCTGGTAAGCTACGCTTTAGATGGTTAGGACCATTTGTAGTTACTAATGTTTTTCCTTATGGTGCAGTGGAAATAAAAAATGAGGTAACTGAAAAAATCTTCAAGGTGAATGGACATCGTCTTAAACCATTTTTCGAAGGTTTTCAAAAGCACACGGTAGAAGAAGTGCATTTGCACAATGCCACATACTTGCAATAAATTCAAGAGAAGTCTCTCTTTCTCTCTTTCTCTTTCTCTCTCTCCCTCTCTCACATTCCTCACTTATAAGTTTCAACTAATCTCTCAACTTCCTTCTTCACCTCTTAAATCATCCTAACTATTACACTACATTGAACTTGCAGGAATAATAACTTGAGTGTTTTAAGAAAAAAATGGAGAAAGCTCTCACCAGGATCAAAATTTTGTTCCCTACTCTCCCCAGAAATTTTCTTAAAGACATTTACAATTGCAGACTTGAACGATTGAGGGCATTAACATTCTTAGGCCTTCCAGAAGATGTCTGTTGGATCATTGAAGCTAAGGTACGTTTAGCAGGTGAATTTCAAGAATCATTTGTTAAAAACATGCCAGGTATGGGAAGAAGTTCTTATGCAAAGAAGAGAAGGGCAAAAAGAATTGGAGTTTGCTACAGGTGTGCAAGATGGACCTGTAACACAAGATGCAAGAACCCTGGAATGGTTTCAAGAAATCGAGAGGACAAAATTCAATTCATAAAGGATGGACTGAGTAAGGAGTCATTGGATGATATCATTCAGACTCTTGAGACGCATCCTAGTGGGCATGTACAAGGAGTCCTTCTTGATTTGTTTGAACTGTTCCGTAAGGAAAAAGCACGTTATAGTCTTGGGAATCTGACTTTAAAAGACCCTGTTGTCAGTTTACAAGAAAACTGAATGGGAAGCACATCCTCGACTCTTAGAAGGCGTTTCAGCCGTTACTGGACGTAAAACCAGAGGAAGATGTGAGCCACAATCACAACTACTGTTCATTCTCACACGTGTATGTTTGTCATTTGCATTGTCTTTTCAATTTATTGGGCCACCATTTTTTTTGAAATTTTCACCCCTGCTTAAAGTCTTTCCCCTCTGACATTCACCTTTTCCTTGAACAAAAAATTCAAACTTTTGCAACAAAAATTCAAACTTTTGCTACCAAATCCGGATCCCGCACTATTCAAGCGATCTCCTTGTCTGATATTGAGTCCCTATAAATTATCAACCTCTATGACATATTTTTTCAAAAAAAAGAAAGAAACACCGTATATGGATAGGATCAATACTATCTGTGTTTTTGGTGGGTCTAACCTTGGAAAGGATGGAGAATTTCAACATGCAGCTTATACCCTTAGTAAAGCATTAGCTGCAAGAAAAATCAATCTTGTTTATGGGGGAGGGATTCAGGGTTTAAAAGGATGTGTTGCAGGATCTGCACTCACAAAGGGGTGTAACGTCTTAGGTGTTGGCTTAAAAAATGGGAGCACCTCCTACTTGACCCTGGGTACTGAATTGAAGGTTGCAACCATGCATGATCGTATGAGACACATGTTGGTTAATTCTAATGCATTTATTGCATTACCTGGTGGTCTTGGAACAATGGAAGAAATTTTTACCATTATATTTTGGGCCTATCGGAATTTTCATAAAAAATCTTTGGGCTTATTGAATATTAATGGCTTTTATAATGGTTTGATATCCTTTTTAGATCATGCAGTAGAGCAGGAGTTCATGCCACAATCCATGCGCAACATCATAGTATCTGTTTCAAATGTTGAACAGCTACTTGAGATTTTGCAAAATCCTACATCTGAGCTCAGTCAAGCAATGCGGCTGGTGAACCAACCAAATCAGGATGACAGAGACAAAAGAGAACCAGATACCACTCTTCGGTTATAACTTTTCCTTACTTTGGTGGTTTTCTTACATTTCTTTTCCTGTTATATGAAATTCCATCTAAGACATTGGGGACAATGTCTTGGATAGGTTGGGGGGAGGATGGTCCGATATCTAAAAAATAATAATAAAAAAAAACAAAACAAAAAAAAAACAAAAAAACAAAAAAAATTATGTTAGAATCATAAACTTGCTTTGAGTAAGATGGCTGAGTAAGGAGTTACACTTGACTCCTGATACACATCTTATGATTAAAAAAAAAATTGAATGTGGAAGTATGTTTTTCTTTAGATTTTATAAAATAATTGAAGCAAAATGATTTACATTTTGAGATTAATTAGTTTGGCAACACATATTTGAACTGGATAGATTAAATTTGATAAATATATTACCTGTGAGATTTTGAGCCTTATTATTATTATTTTCTTTCTTGTGTGATTTTCATCCATGGAATATGTTACTTCAGAACTTGCATTGATTCTTTTTGAAGCTACATTTTCACATGAATTGTACAAAAATGATTGAGGCACTGTTTTTCTTGAACAAACCACTTGGCCAAATAACCAAACCATATAATTTTATCCTTTGATCAGCCCTTTGAGTCGATTAACCTTTTCTTCTTTTTAGCTCACCACAAAAAAAAAACAACTTTGTCTGACCATAGAAGGTGAGGAATACTGGATTTATCATACCATAAGTGTTTCAATAAGTGTGGGGGAGATTATTGTTGTGTTCATTGATATCATGGTTGAAAAAAAAAACTGAAGCAATAAATTAATAAATAAACTATTATATTGAAAAAAAAAGAAAAAAAAAAGAATGAAGAAGTGATATCTGTTTCTCACACTTGCACTTAGACTCAGTTCTCAATCCTCACCATTTTCCTTGGTCTAACATTGTACCTCTTCAATATATCATTTCATCTTTCTAATCCCGTTATAACCAAAATAAAGACCTCTTGATTTGTGCATTGCATGTGTACATAGTAGTAGAGAAGTAGAAGATATGCAAGTCTATGATAGTTCATCTTTCATGGATTGAATTTGAGAGAAACACTTACCAAATCAAACACTTGAGAGGTTCAGAGTATATCATGTGAGGTTTTATCTTTCTCAATCTATGTTTTTCAAATTAAAGTTGCCTTTCTAAGTAATTTCAAAAATGTGATGAAATAATGCTTCATGAAATTTTGTGAATTCTTGAGAAATCAACTCAAAACTTTGATGTTCTTTCAAAAAAAAATAAAAAATAGTCACCAATCCTTAACTTAAGTTTGCCCGAGACGTGCAAAAGATAAGTGTGGGGGAATTTGATAAGCATAGATTTCATAAATAATTATCTCTCACTTTTATCTCATTAAGACTTCTTATATGTTCAATTAAGTGATCTTTGTCATATTTTATGAGTTTGGGTTCATATGAAGTTTAATTGAATTTCTTTGCTTACCCGATTAAAATGACACTATTATAGTATTTTGAGCATAATAGGAGTTTTAGACATCCAAAAATCATGAAATCTGTCTTGAATGAAAGCTTAAAGAAGTGTCCATAGTTACAAAGCAAGATCAAACTCTAAATGAGATGTTTAGGACTCCGAAATTATCTCAAAAGATGAGATAGTGTTGCTGACGTGGAATTTGAACAGTGTGCAAAGATCCGGCCATATCTTGAGATATAGAAGTCATATTGAGATGAAATCAAATTTGTTGGACAGCTAAGATCCGGGGATACAACTTTTGTTCAGAAGTCAAGCTCTAATTCGGACATGTGAACATCCGAAATTGCGGTGCAAGAAAGTCAAAATTGTTGTGCTCATTGGTGACAAAAATTCAAAAGTGTTTTGCATTTTCAACAAAGCCCATGTGAAAGCAATAAAAGGGTAGAAAAGTAATATCCTAGTTGGTGAATTTCTGAAGATGATGCCTCAAAAATCCTCTATAAATAGAAGGGTTTACAAGAGGAGAAACACACCATTTTGGAGATTAACTCCAATACCATTTTCTTTCTTTCTTTCTTTCTTTCTTGTTAGTTTTGCCTCCTTCATGGAAGGCTTAGGTTTTCTTTCTTGTTAGTTTGCCTCCTACATGGAAGGCTTAGTTTTTCTTTATTGTTAGTTGCCTCCTACATGGAAGGCTTAGGATTTATTTGTTGTTAGTTGCCTCCTACATGGAAGGCTTAGGATTTATTTGTTGTTAGTTTGTCTCTTTCTTTGTTGTTAGTTTGCCTCCTTCATGGAAGGCTAGGTTTGTAGTTTCAATTCAAGGATTCAAGCTATTTTCATTTTAACTTTGAGGTCTTGATCTTTATTTACATGCTTATTAAGTGGTTTCTACTCTACTTCACTATATCTTCAATTTTATTCTTTAATCAAAGTTTGATCGGTTGACGTATTTTGATTAATGCATAATTGATTTATAATTGGTTTTTGATTGGTAAATCATTTTCCAAAAGTTTGAAAAGTAGAAATTAAGTAATTGAATTGAAGGTTTTCATTTTATTACTTACTTCAACTGAATTCTGATTGTGAAATTGGTTTAGATAAAAGATTAAGTGGTTACTAAATCTTGTTGATCATAATCAATTGAATCCTGAGAGGTTTCTCAGTAGAGAATTCAAGGATCATTTTAGGGGTTCCAGATGATCCTAGGTTGATAAACACAATGCATGATTTTAGTGATCAATGATTAGTTAAGAAAATAGCCTCTGAATTCCTTGAGTTGATAATTGTTAAGTGAAATTAATTTCATTCTGTATTTTGCATTTAGAACTCAATATCAATCTTTACAAAATCCTCCTGTTCTAATTTTCTCCTAATTTGCTTAAGAATATGAAATGGTCTTTGGAAGATGACCTAGGTTGCACCTTATACTATACCAATAGTTTGGGAAAAATCTAGAAATTATTTTTGCGCGTTTGCGACGAGCGTGTCAATAATCATGACAATGAGATTATTGATTAGGTGATTATTAATAAACTAAACTCATAATAATTTAATTTTGTTTGTAACTTTTGACTAATGATTTTATTGATCGGGATGATTACGTTTTTATGGTAACTATATATAAATTATTTTTTGTGATCATAGTTGTTCGACTTAAGAATCGTTTTCAAAATAAAATAAATTCAATCAATATTGTCCAAATCAAAAAAATGTTTGAAATTTTATTTTAATTTAAACTTTTATTAATTTAATAATTTTGATTTCATAAAATAAATACTTGATATTGTCCAAATCAAAGAGATTTGTTATAAGTTTTAAAAAATAATATGTATATATATTAATTGGGTTTTAACTCAATTGATGAATATATTCAAAAATTTTATGTGAGACTTAATATGTATGATGATGAAAAATTAGGTTATATAGGTTTATAAGAGGATAAAATTCTCGTTCATCTCTATGTACCTTATTACTTGCAATTTCATGTAAAAACTGTGATGGAGAAAGAACACAAGTAAAATACTCTTCCAACATAAATATTTAAATATACAAAAAGATAACATTATTTTTAAGATATTGTCAAAAAATACATAATTAATTCTTGTTATTTTAGATATTTTAAATTTTATAAAATTTGTTGCAGACTTATCAACAATTTTTAAAAATTACTCCTAATATATTTATGCTTAATGTCGGAATACTTATTCATAATTATAATATTAATATTATCATTACAATAATATCAACCATAATAATTATAAGGATATCTCGTCCTTTTGTTAGTAAAGATAAACATTCTATTTAATGAAAATAAATGAACATTTATCTAAATAAAAAGATTTCAAACCTTCTCAAATCTATCACAAGTTATAAATCAACACTCTCCTAAAATTATTTCTAAGGTTAGAGTATTTGTTTACAAAAATATTGCCACACTAAAGTAAAGGCAATTAGTATTATTGCAAAATCGTGTCTAGAAGTAGTGAAACCGCCACTTTGAGCAACGGCGAGCTTGAATAAAATGTTTGCATGGCCGGCCGACAAGAGATTTGAGCACATAAATTGAATACGTAATATTATATATTTAAAACTTTAAGTTTAATGTTAGTACAAATTGACCACATAAAAATAATACTAAAGTGAAATATAAATTTCCATCAGAAATGTAGTGTGATGTTTAATAGTAAGTGTTAAATTCCATATATGTTGTTGTTCTCACTATTAAATTCGATCCTAACATATTAGAATAGAATAATCTTCTTTGCTGTGATTGTCTCGATATTAAAAAGGATGTAACTTATTTGATAAACATGGAAGAAGAAAAATTTATGCACAAATTTAATAATAATAGTTAAGCTGACAAAATTAGTTTCTATTGAATAAATCTTCTATGAAGAATAATTTCAAGAAATACTCGAGGATACTATGACAAATCCTACTCCTAAAAACGTAGATAACTTTTAATAATCGTATAAACATGTATATAAGAAACATATATATAATGAAAAATATGCAAATAATAAACTATGACTATAATTACACATAAATAATTAATAATTAATTGTTACATAAATATATAATTATACATGAATAATAAAAATAATAGTTAGTTATTATACAGTTATACATGAAATTTAATCAATATTTATTTATACATGAAATCTAATCAATATTCATTATTTTTTATCTCTTAACAATTAAATATTCTCACATAAATAACTCATTATGTACATATACACATATATAATTTTTTAAAAAAAATATTTGGGGGACTGGTAGCCATGGCTTGTCCCTGGGTCCCTATAATGCTCCGTCATTGAGTCCAAAATCAGTCTTTAGAAGAAATTTTTTTGACACTTCTCAGATTTTGTCTTATGAAAGAACTTTCATGATTTTGTCTTGAAAGAAATTAAGCATAACCAGTTAAGCCCCACCAGATAAAATATATCTTTCATTTTTCAGTTTTCATTAAATTTTCTGTCATTTGTTAGTGAGCATCCATTAATTTACATATTAAAAATTCTCTGCATCCATCTATATATCCAATTCAACGGTTGATAATTTTTTTAAAAAAAAAATAAATTTAACAACTTACATATAAATATAATTGGATATAAGCTCCTTTAAATATATGGGAAGAATGAGATGTTATTAAATGAGCATACATTGTCAAAGTCACTATCTACCACCAAAATCTATGTTACTTTTAATTCTTATCAATTTGATCTATATATTATTCTGTCAGTAGTCTTTTTTCTTCTGATGTTGCATTAACTTTGGAATATTAGATTGAATCCTCTGGCTCTGAAAATGATGCTTTGTGTTTGGATGAAATGGAATTAATACTGAGGGAAATATGGACCCCCTTTTCATCAACTCTCTGGAAAACAAGGCTTTGTCAAGTTATCAACTCTCTGTCATATATATATATTGTGCTTTCTGGAAAATGATGCTTCGTCAAGTGCATGGATATAATCTTTCATCAATTATCAATTATCTGTCTTTTTCCTCTTTTTAAATGCAAAACAACATCCACGAGGTCAATACAAATCAATAAAGTCATGCTTCTTTCCCCAAATATCAGGATCAAGTTATATACCTACCTACCTTTATTTTTCAGCCAAACAAACATTTGGATTGTCTTATTTATTTATTTATATACCTACCTTTATTAAGTATTATAACAATGCAAATAAAATCAATTTCTTCAAACATGAATTCCACTTGTTTTATTAATTTATTAATTTAAATAAATTAATATAATTTATTAATTTAACAATTAAATTGATAAAATTTAATTATTTATAAAAATTATTAAATAAAATAACTTTAATAAAATTATTTCTAAATAACTTATCCCTCCACTCTATATATATATAACAGTATAATAGAAAGAAAGTGACATAAGATAAACAGATTCATTTAACATCTGGATACCTTTCTCTTTTACACACGTCTTTTTCTTCAATCTTACTCTGCTTTGTGTTTCATATTGGTTTTTACTTTGTTGTGCTCTTTCAATGAAATTTGTTTTCTTCTTTGCTGAAATTAGTTGTATCAAGGAAAATAAAGTTAGGCAAAATCACGGGACTCTTTGATCTCTTCTTTTTAAAATTTGAATTTTTTTTGTACCTTCGATTTTATTATATTTGACATTTTTTAGCTTATATGACAAAAGGCTTAAACAAAATAAATAAAAAATAGAAATAATAATAATAATAATCACAAAGAATAAAAATAAAAGACAAAAAATAAAGGACAGAGCAAAACATAATGTTCAAATGAATCCTCTAATTAGTTCCTTACTAAAGCTTCCTTTTCCTCGTGATACTTATCACCTTGTATCTTCTTCTTCTTTTCTTTTTTTTTTCTAGCCCCAGTCATATTTTTTGATGCTTTGTTTTCAGAGTGATTCTAGTCTTCATAGAAGATAGGGAGAAACCTCTCACGTTGATCATGCCAATTAAAACCATTTGGTTGTGTTAATTATGCATTTAATTTATTCTATCGTCTTTAGGAGGAATAAGAATAAGATAGACCAATAACTAATTGATTGGAACCCATCATTATGTACTGGAGAAACACTATCACTGTGTCCACAATATTCTTCATTCGTTTCTTTTCGCATCTGGGGCACCGATACCTTTTTATACCCACCTCTAAATCTTAACACTATTTTTTAATTCTTACAATAGAAATACCTAATAAAAAATGTCAAGGAAAAAATAATATATTTTTCTAAACATATCTCTAAAGTAAATAAAAAGGAAAATATTATTGTCGTCTCTACAATAAAAGAGAGAGAAGAAAACTAACTTTTTTAATTATATTTTACCATTGTTTAAAAATTTAATTTTCCATGCATTGGGTGTTAAAATTCAATGCACTGAAATCCTTTATTTTGAAAATAAATTTATACTCAAATTTAATATAAAATTGTTAAAGTTTAAATATTATATTTCCCATTTTTTTACAATATTTTTTGGGTGGGAACATAATTTTTTTATCAGAAACTAATATTTTTCTTTCTACTCATTTTCTTTTCACATTTTTATAATTTTTAATATATAAAAATATATAATTAAAATTAATAAATAGTAAACTTTTTTTAAAATTTATAATATTTAATATTATCAATACATTGAAACTTATAATCTTCAATATGAATTTATTATATATAATTTTTTTATTATGTAACTTTGAATATAGGTTAAATTTTATTATATCAAACAACTTAAAGTATACTTATTTTCTCATCACTTTCTTTCTACTTATTTGTTTCTTTTCTTTTCTTCTTTCTATATTCTTTGTTAGACCAAACAAAGTATAAGATGTTGCAATACAAAGACGTACCAACCACCAAAGATATACCCGTCCAACTTTGGTTTGAAAACTCACTTGAGAAGCCAAACACATAACTGACCATGTGAAAAATGTTAAAAACGGTTTACAATTTTTTCCATTTGGGAGTTTGGGAAAATGTTGGAGTTGTCATATGATGGTGATGAAGGATAGGTGGTGGAGGAACTTAAAAAACAGCTTAAAGATGCTTGAGAAGTTCGTTTGTGACTAAGATATGCAATTAGAGTTTTTGGGTTATACATTTTGACATCTATCTTTTCCCTATTTTGTCAAAGCATGTGGCTTGGTCGATGTTTTTTAAAATTGGTATCATAGTGTCTATTGAATTTGTAGGTGGTGTTTCTTCCTTTACGAGTGTATTCATCTTATTTGAGAAGGGTTGATTTTCAAATTTTTTTATAATAAAAATAATAAAATTTAAACTTCAAATCTCATATAAATTATTTTAATCTCTCATTATTACATCATTTTTAGTAGTTTAACTTTTCAAGTTTCTCAAGTATATTACTTTACGAGTATATTACTTATTTGGTTGTTTCTCAAGTTTCTTAATTTTTTTAATAAATATATTTTTGGTTTTAAAAAAACTAGCTATCTTGGGCAAAACTCATCGCATCTATACACTATCGTCGGTTTGGACCGAATATGCGAAAACGTTGATGCAGTGCCACAAATCACATTGAGTTGCGAGAAACAGATTAACATTCTTAATAGGAGTGAGGAAAATTATATATATATATATTTAGCATTTTTAATTATTTATTTTAAAAATTAAAATAAGTTTCAAAAAGTAATATTTATGAGGTAATTATTTTAACTTTTTTTTAAAAATTAATCACTTACAAAAAAGATATAATTATATATTTTAAAAAATACATTGTTATCATTTCTCATTACTAATATCCCGTTGTGCTGATTAAAAAAGAAAATCCCCTTTGGTGATAAAAAAAAAAGGAAGCAATTAAGAGGCATATATACAGGTGCTGGTAACAGAAGAAGCAGTGATCTCAGTACGAGTCGTCCTTACATTGATTATAAAATATTTAAAAATAAATATTACATATTTTTGTTTTTAATATGACAAAAATATTTCTTATTTTTAATTTTTTTGCATTATTGCTTTGAATAGTATCTCAGCATTTGCCAATTCCATGTAATTGGTGACATAAGAGTAGGCATAGCAATAAAACTCAAATTTATGGGTGCCGTTGCATCGGGTACTTAATCGACCCACACCAAGAAAAAAATCCACTTTAATTAGGATTTAAGAAGAATTTATATTCGAAATTGTATCCCATTTGGAAAAAAGGATGGATTTGAAATTATAGATATTAATCTCACCTTCCTTTAAAATTTATTATAGTAACTATAAACTTTTAATACCTATTTTATATATTATTTAAATTAAAAAATATATATATATAAATAAGTATAAATTATAAATTTTTTAAAAAATAAGATATCCTTGCGTTTACTTGGTAAAATTGAAGTTATATTTTAAATTTTCATCTCCACATCTTTCAAATTTCCATCCACTTCAACTTTTAGTGGAACAAGAACTGTTGCATTAAAATCCGATCCCAACCAGTCATTGGCATACCTAAAAAGAAAATGAACAATGTTGTTACCACAAAAGATCATTTTGTCTTCTTACTCTCATAAATTAGAATATATTGCCATAATCGGATAAGCTACTTTTATATAATGTTATTTTATTAGTAATTGGTGCACTTCAAGAATGTCATGTCGAATGGCATATAGTTTTAGCATTCGTTAATTACTTTACAGCTTCAATACTGACCTTATGGTGAGTGTGTAAATTCATTATTCATATACATGTAGCAGCCCCATTATTGTTAGTGAGTGCCTACTCCATTCATATATGTCAATGCAATTATTACGGTTGACTATATATATAATATATATATCAAAATGGCATTGACATTATATAATGGATCCATCGTGCATGATCATGAATATATAAGCATGAGCGGTTCCTTTATTGGTTTTATGCTTCAAAAAATGACCGTGTGGCTGTGATTGAGTGTGTATCCATTCAGATGAACCAACCCAGGAAGGCGTTTCCCGAGGCAAATGCCACAGTTGAAACGCTAAACTCACATGCATGCAAGGTTTTAAATGGTTGCTCTCGTGAACTTCATGGCATAGAGAAAGAATAATTTTATATTTTTATAATATTTGTATTTATTAAATAAAGTAAGTAATAAAATTTATTTTTATTTTTTAGATAATAATTATACTTTTTTGTTTAAAATTAATTTTTTAAAAAAACAATTATAAGAGAATAATGGAAAACTGAAAAAAAAAACAATATTATATATCTATTGAAATTTTCAATGCTTGCTTTTTTCATGTAAAGTGGTTTCAAATGGTAACTAGAAAGGTAAATGAGTCAGGTTATTTAATGAAAGTCTAGGATTAATCTGTTTTAAGTTTGATTTGATAGTTTGATTTATAATTTTAAAAATTAAACTAGTTGGTTGGATCAGTCGAATTAAGAACGATTATTTTTTTATATTAATTGAATTACAAAATTATTTTAATAAAAATTGGTAATGAATCAATTGAACCGATTAAAAATTGATTTTATATAAAATAATATTTTTTTAAAATATTTAAATTAAATTTTTATTTTATTTTATTTTTATAATTTAAATTTAAAAAGTAAAATATATATAATTTTTAATTTTTAATTATATAAAATTATAATTTTGATGTATTTTATTATTATTTATATTTTATATATTTTTAATATAACATATATTATATATTTTTTAAAATAATATTTAATTAAAATTATAATTAGATCATTAAATTTTAAACTGGTAGTTTGATCGGTCTAATTTTAAAAATTTTAATTTAACCTGATTTGTTTATCACATAGATAAGTTTAGATTTATTAAAATAAATAAATAAATTAAATTTATACTTATAAAAAATTATTTATTTCATTTAAAATTTTTATTTAAATATATATAATTATAAATTTATAATTTTTTTAATATATATTATAATATATAATATATAAAAAATATATTATATAAGATATAAGATATTAATAATATAAAGATATATATAATATATTTATAGATTATATTTATATAAATAATATATATATATAAGATTTATATTATATTTATTTTAATATATTAAATTTATAATATTTTTAATTATTTATATATATATACATAAATTTTAAATTTTTTATTGATTTTTTTATATTATAAACTTTTAAATATATTTTAGCAATAATAATTCTTAAACAGATTAGATTTTTACAATAATTTTTTTTATAAAAACAAAAAATTCAATTTTAAATTTTTAAACATACTAAAATTCAACTCCACACAACTAAGTTTAATTTCTAACTAGTGGGAGAATCAAATGCCTCAACTCTGCCAGTGCAGGCATTGTTGTGATAGCCATAACTTTTTGGACCAACTTCCGTGCTTTAATCAAAGTCAAATCACTACGTGGTAGTGAAACTTATATGAGAAATTTTTTTGCAAAAAGAGATAAGAAAAAAAATTAAAAAAAAGTATGTGATTTTTAATAAATAATATAATAAAAAGGAAAAATATATTATAAAAATTATTGTATATAATATGAATAGAAAATCCAAGCTTATATTTGGATACATATTTCCTATCAATTTGATTATAATAATTGCCATAATAAATAAAAGTTGTGATTGTGATTAAGATATATAACTTCATTAATTAGAATATTTAACACTTAAAAATTGACAACAATCATGGTTTGTGCATGTCTCTTTCTCATATCCGGATTTTCTACGGTTTAACTAAAAGTATCCTGTTTAATTAATTATATTAGATTAAAAATACATAAGATCCATTTCCTTTTCTATGCATGCATGTATTAGCATTATAATATTTTTATAATATAAAAAAGGATGATATTTAAATTTAAAATTTTTATGTAAAATTATTCTAATTTTTAATCTTTTACTATTATATCAGATAATCCTAATGATTTTCATTAGCATTATAATATGCATAGATATGTATTTATAAGATTGTGATCTGAAAAGTTAAAATGAATCTTTGGGATAACTTAATTTGGAGCATTACAGTGATTATACGATTTGTTGATGAGAAAATTAGTTACGACTGGAAAGTTAAAATAAATCTTTGGGATCACTTTGTTTGGAGTATTAAATTGATTATCAGATTGGATGATGATTGATGAGAAAATTAGGTAAGAGAAATAATAGAATATTATAATTTCACGATTAAATATTAATAAAGTTTTAATTTTTTAATTTATATTTTTTATTATAACTTTTGTTATTTTTGTTATGATTTTAATCTTTTAATTTTGTAAAATATATTAATCTTATATTTATTATTAAAAATATTAATTAAATGATGAACAATATATAAAAAAATATTAACAATTAAAGTTATCATTTTTATAGATAAAAAATATAAATTAACATTTTTTAACCAAATATCTTTTTTAAAAGATCAAAATGTGACTAAATAAATAAATTTAGGAACCAAATTTTATTCACTAACACTTTTTATTGATTAAAAGTATAAAAAATTTTAATATTAAAAAATAAAATCAACAATTTTTATAAAATAAAATATAAAAATCATAAAAATTACAGAAATTAAAATATAAAATAATAAAATAAAAACACAATTAAACCTTTGAAGAAATCATGAACAATCACATATTCTTTCCAATATTGTATTTAAATTGCTACCGCAACTGAAATATTAAAATAAGGTCCTTTTATCATTACATAATTATAATTAGGAATAAAAACAAGAAAGATAGATTAAATTTTACTTTAAAAAACTTTAGTTTGTTTCTTAAAATTAATATTTTAAATATTTTCTATTGGAAGTTTTTGTTATATTCTATATAAGTTATTCCACAAAATTAACACTTTAAAACTTCAAACTTCACCTATATTTTCTTATATTCCAATTGAATGATTGACAACATTTAAAAAAAAAATTCAACCATTTACATTCGAATATATTTAAATGTAAGTCAGTTTTTATAAATAAAAGAAATTTTTTCAATTCTAAATTGTATATATAACTAATATATATTAATTTAAAATATTCATAAACTAAATTTAAAGAGATGCTACTAACGACATATCTTTTCAATGTTCTTTCTAAAGTATTCCACCATGTATAAGTAATAATGAGTGAAAATATTCTTACGTTGTGTTTGTGTTTGGATGGGGTATTTTAAGAAAGGAAAGTAATTTTTGAAAAAATTTAAAATTCCAGCAATTGAAATATTTTGTTTGGATATTGTTTTGTAAGGAATTTTAAATTGTAGATATTTTTAGAGAGTATTTTAACCAATTAAAATGAGAGAATTTCAAATTTCTCTAAAATAGATGAAATTTGAAATTCCTTTATCTTGTTATTTATATTTGTATTACTTCATCTTTCATTATTTTTTTTTTGTTCTCTCGCATCTTTATCTCTCATCTCTCATATATAGATATAATATTTTTAATATCAATTAATATAATTATATGTTTCTATCATTTTAATTATGTACATTTGTTGGGTTATTATTCTAATTAAATATATTGTATAATAAAAATATTTGTATATCTAAATTCTTTTGTGAAAAAAAAATAAGAGAAAGATTAAGATAAACTTATGAATATTTAAACGTAAAATTTTGTATATAGTAAAAATTAAATTATGTAATCTAAATAAAAATTTAAAAATTTAAATTTCAATAAATTCAAATTCTATCATTCAAATAAAAATTTTTAAATATAATAAATTGAAATTGTCTTATCTAAACAAGATATTTTTAAAATAAAAATATTTAAATTGAAAGCATTTATATTTCTAAATATTTTAAATTCCTTGAAATATTGAAATACTCCATTCAAAAATAAGGTTAAGTTAAATTAAAAAAAATGCTAACAGTGTCATATTATTTCTAATATCCTATCTAAATTATTGCAGCTGAAATATCAAAATATAAGTTAGATGCTAACAACGGCATATCTTTTCAATGCTCTTCTAAATTATTCTGCTATGCATAAGTAATAATCAGTAAAATATCCTTAAATTAAATTCAAAGAAATGCTACCAATGGTATTTTTTAAAAACTAAAAGAAATACTTTTTATATAAATATAAATATTCTTTAAAAAAATATAATATTTTTTTAACTCTTTAATTAACATATTTAAAATTTTAGTTAATATTTTTATTAGAAAGACATTATAATAAAAATTAAAATCTCGTTCAAAGAAAGATATCAAATATTTAAAATTTCTTTTTTATATTATATAAATGATTCGATCTGCAAGAATTATGATTGAAAATAGTTTAATTGTTTTTTTTTTCAAGAAAAAGGTGAAACAAAATGAACTTAAATTTGGAATAATTGTTTAAAATTTGAATAAAAGATTGGATTTATTATCTCATATTTATTTTTTTAAAAAAAATATCAATTAAAGTGGAGAGTTTTTTCAAACAACAATAAATTAGATCAACTATTCAATCAAATAATATTAAACATATTTCTTAAACTATTTCTTTTGATCTTTTACATTTTATTAAAATTATATGATTTATAATATTATTTTTACACACATACCAATATTTATGCCTATAATTTTTACTCATATTTTTTAATTTTTTTTTTCATATTTGTTATTATTATTTGTATGTATGAGAATTTTTTTTTTATCCACTAGTTTTCAAAATTTAAAATATTTTGCATTATAACTTTTGCACATGTAATATATTAAAAAAAAACATTACCAGCAATATATATTTTTAATTAAATATAATTTTTTCCATATTAAATAACATCATTAAATATGAAAAAAGATTTCTATTTTTTATACAATTACATGTTTAATATTTAAACTTAAAATTTTTTATTAAACTGAATTAATTTTTACCTATTGATCCATGCGCTCAATGATTACTTTATACACATTTTTTATTTAAATAAAAATTCAAAAATATAAACTAAAAGAAAATATTTAATATTATAAAATAAACATGCGTTATTATTCTAAATAAATAAATAAACTAGATTTAAGAGAAAAAAAACATTTTTAAAAAATGTTGAAAAATAATGAGTATATAAATAGTTGATATTTGAAATAAAAAGATAATATTAATATGAAATAAATATAAAGATAAATAAAAATAAAATTTGAACAAAATTTAACACAAAATAAAAATAATAAATATATAAGTAGTTGATATTTGAGACAAAAGATAATATTAATATGAGATAAAAATATAAATATAAATAAAGATAAGATAAAATTTGAAAAAAAATAATATAAAAGAAAAAATTTAAATAATGAATAATATAAATATTTTTAAAATATAAAAGTGCTAAAAAATAAAATACCATTAAAATATTTTTATATTTTTAAAATATTACGTTTATAGTATAATATATTTTTAGTATTCCCTTACAAATTTTAAAATAATTTAATTACCTTTTTATAAATAACATATAGTAAATAAAAATAAATATTTAATTTCTCTATTTTTTATCTTTATAAATAAATAATAAATATATATTACAAATACGATTAATATTTTAAATTTTTATAAAATTTATTTTTATTTTTTATTTATTTTATAAAGATGAGAATATTATGTGCAATAATTTATTATTGTTAGTAATAATTTGATAGAATAAAAATATATTTTAAAAAATTTATAATTGTTTAAATATCTAAATAGAAAAAGAAATAGTAAAAATTTCTTTACTTTCTATGTAGATAGATAAAAAAAGGTAATATATTAAAATATAAAAGTTATTTCTATTAAAATTAAAATATTATTTTTACTCTCTTTTTTTTTCAATCTTACATTCTTATATAATATCTTTTTTTTTTTTCTTGAACTAGCATAAATGGGATAATAATGCGGAAGATGATAGCACAGCACTCTTGTATAACAAACAAAACTTGATTTCATAAATTCCGAGGCTTTCGTATGGTTACATAGAAATCAACCAAACTATCTTCTTTAAAATTTAACTTATTTATTTAATAAATAAATAGAAAAATTTAAGTAAAATATTTATTATATTAATATAATATTAATATATTTATATATTTATTAAAAATTAAAAATTTTAATTTTAAACAATTTTTTTTAAAATAAACCTTCTTTTCTATCCCTTTACAATCTTATAATTCTATTTTACATATCTTTAATTTTGAAAAGATACCGTTCAGATCTCCTTCTATTCCATCTTTAATTTTTGAAATAATTTTAAACTATTAATTTATACCTATTATTTTTAGTAAGTTTTATATTGTAAAAATAATAGATGTTTTTTTTTAGTTTAATTGATATTTGAAAATTTAAAGTTTTGTCAAATTTATTATAATATTATAAATAATTTAATATTATAATATTTATTTTATATATTATACTTTATTATTGTATGATATAAATTATGATATTATCTAAAATTAAAATAATATATTAAATTAATTATTTATTAAAAAAATTTAATTATTTTTTTATAAATGATATTAGTAATTATTAATTTAATAGTATAAGTATTTTTATTTCTAAATTTATAATTAATTTTTTTTCAGTAATTTCAATCATTTATTTAATTTAACACGTATTATTCTATATTTTATTATATTTTATATAAAAGTAATAATTTTTAATTTTTTTTTAAAATAAATAATTATTTTATTAAAATTAATAAAAATAGTTAACATGTTAGTGATTTAATTTTGTAAAAATATCAATATTAAATATTTAAATTGATAATATTAAAAATAAATAAATATTTTATTAATATGAAGTTTATAATAAAATAATAATATAAAAAATTTAATAATTAATATATAATTTATAATTAATATAAAAAATATTGTTAATTATTTTATCACCAATTAAAAAAATATTAAAATTTTTATTATTTTTACATATAAATATTAAAAATTTAATTAATAATAATTAAACTAAATTAATAAAATAGTTATAGATATTATATCTTTATACAATTATTTTGAATATGTATGTGTTAGTTTAACTATATGTTAAAATATTAATTATTAAATTTGAAAATTTACTAGTCTAAATTTATTTAAAGTTAATATTTTTGTTATATAATTATTTAAATTAAGAAATAATTTAAAGTATTTGTTACCTTCGGAAACATGTTTTGGTTCAGATGAATTTTGGAATCTAACTCATTTAATTTAATTAAATTTTTTATAGAAAAAAGCATATAGAGTAGCATTAGCCTTTAGCCTTGTGCCAACTAGAAACAAATTTGACCAATACATGAGGAAATTTATAAAACGACAAGGGTGGGCCTCATTCTAAAACAGGTAGGGTTACGATGTTTATTTTATATCACATCGATTATACATAAAGTAATTCTGTTTCAATCAAAATTAGAAGTAATTTTTTAACAAATTTATATATATATATATAATTTAAATTTTATTTTTAAAATTAAAAGTAAATATTTAATTTAACTTTTAAAAATCTACTTAACCTACCTTATCTTAGCAAATAGTACTAAATAATTTTTTTAAAATTACAATTATGAGATATTTTAATATTATAAATAAAAATAATTATATATTTTATATAATTTTAAAAGACTAAATTGATTCGAGAGAAAAGTTTCATGAACTAAAATAAATAAATTATTTTTAACGGATCAAATGTTTCGAAAGCATTGAGAAAGACATTGACCAATGAAGTGTTTCTTCATATAGCAACTTGGACATTTCATGTACTAAATGAAAGAAGAAACAGATGAAAAAATAAAAATAAAAGGAACCTAATTCTTTCACACTGTTTAAAAAAAATTACATCTGAGTATTTCCAGATCCACTTTTTATACGTGGGTTGATATTTTTTGAAATAAAATATGATTGTTTTATATTTATCTAAAAATATAATTAAAAGTTTATTTATATTCATTGTTCATCTTAATTTTTAAAATAATATTAAATATTATATATATATTTATTATAAAAAATAAAATAAAAAATGAATAAAAATACTATATAAAATTTTAAAGATTAAATATGTTCTTAATTTTTCAAAAATTTCAAATTTTAAATTTTAATCTTTATTTTTTAAAATATTTTATTTTAATCTTATTTTAAAAATAAATTAATTTGATCCTTATTTTTTAAACAATTGATGTATGTATATGTGATGATTCAAAGATTTCTTACTTGAGAAACTAAAATGAGTCTGAACATATTTAATCCAATTTATAGTTATTTTTAGAATATTCAACAAATTAAAAGCAGTTAAATGAGTACACGTCACAACATGTTTGAAAATGAAGGGAATGTATATAAGTAGTTTGGTGTAGGGGTAATTGGTTGTGTAGAGTTGTGTGATATAATACAGTAGGGACTAGGGAGGGTTCAATCAATGGATGGCCATCTCCACCTCGCTTCGTCAAACGACCTCGTCGTCTTCGTCAACGCCGACTCTGCTCCCAACACTCGCCGCCTTCACCCAGCCAACAATGCGTTTTCCCCTCAACCACAACCACAACAACATCAACAGGTTATGCTTTCTCCTCTCTCACATATTAACTAATTCATTAATAATTTCATGATTTATGAATAACAATAGTAATAATAATAATATTATTATTATTATGTTTATACTACATAATGTAACAGATGCAGCATGGCAATGAGAAAAAGGACACTTTGGTTCTTGCATACAAGACTCTGGGTGTGGTATTTGGAGGACTTGTGACTTCACCCCTCTATGTGTACCCTTCAATGCCACTAAAGTCTCCAACAGAAGATGACTATTTGGGTATTTATAGCATAATGTTCTGGACTCTTACTCTCATAGGGGTTGTCAAGTACGCAAACGTAGCTATCAAAGCTGATGACCATGGTGAAGGTACTTACTTACTTACTTACTTACTACTAACACAACCACTTGTGCAGATTCATTGCTGTTCAGAATGACTGTGAATTTGTTTCTTTCCCACAGGTGGTACTTTTGCTTTGTATTCGTTGCTTTGTAGGCATTTCAATATTGGGATGCTGCCTTCTAAGCATGTCGCTTTAGACCCAACTAAGGACATTCAAAAGCGTACTTGGCTTGCCAAATTCTTTGAGGCAAGTTTAGTTGCTCGGAGGCTATTGCTTTTTATTGCTATGTTGGGCACTTGCATGCTTATTGGTGATGGGATACTTACACCTGCAATTTCAGGTTTGTTCCCCTGTTTCCTAAAACTTCGGTGGCTCTTTGTCAGTTAAAATTGCTTTTCTTCAACTTTGCTTAATTTATTTTCAGTGCTGTCAGCAATGGATGGACTAAGAGCACCTTTTCCTTCAGTAAGCAAATGTAAGTTTTCTAGTTCCGGCAATATTACTATGAGCCTGTGATTTTGCAGCTTCCGTATTTGCAATACTATCAAAACTTATGAGCATCATTAAGTTAACGGTTTTCTTTTTTGTTGGGAAAAAACATTTATTACTTTTTTTGTTGCTTTCTTTTCTAATAAGAAGTTTTTATTTTTAGCTGCTTCAAAATCAATTCCAAGAGCCGAGGTTAACAAAGCTCTTAATTTAGTGGGATGCAGAAAATGTGAGAACTAGCTGTCAGCATCATCATCAACTAATACTTATATAAAACAAAGACAAAACATATAAATGTTTCGGTATAGGAAGAGATTATGGAAATGTTATTTATAGCCTTTTTGACTTTTATATAACTCTAATTTCCATTTTTTTTTTTTTTGCATCTGCTGTTGCAGCACTAGTGGAAACACTCTCTGCAATTGTCTTGGTGGTTCTGTTCTTGTTGCAAAAATTTGGTACATCCCGTGTTAGTTTCCTCTTTTCCCCAATAATGGGCGCATGGACCCTGAGTACCCCACTTGTGGGAATTTACAGCATTATACACCACTATCCTACCATATTTAAGGCTTTATCTCCTCACTACATATTCCGTTTCTTTTGGAGAAATGGAAAATCTGGCTGGCTTTTGCTTGGTGGCACTGTCCTTTGTATTACAGGTATTTATATTATCCCTTTTGCATGATATACTGTTGCTGGTATAGAAGTGAGAAATTTGTCTCTGAGGGACCCCATTCTTTCTCTGTCAAATCTTATTATAAATCCATGTACTATGTTCTAGTACTTGAAGCAGGTCAAGCTATGGACCAAATAATGTTGCTATATAAGAACTGTACAAAAGAGAATCTTGCATGTTGAGGGCGTTGTTGATGAAATTGCATGATTCGATACCATTTGGCAAGCTAGCGATTTGGGTCCTGTGATGAATTACAATTGGTTTTCAATTGTTCAATACCTGCATGAATTGATGCAATTTATATCCGATATGAATTGCATGATTGTATGATTCATTAACTTTCTTTCTTTTTATTTTTTGCTTTTCTTTCACCAATTCTCACAAAAGAAATTGAAAGGACAAATAAGTTTAAATTTATAAATGAAAAGGGCAAAATCTCAAGAAATGCTGCTAAACGCACCCTATTTGATTATTCTATTGTTTGTTTTAATTCTTTTGAAATGGAGGCTTCACACAGTCACTCATTCACCCACCCACCCAATTGCTATACGGCCTATACCATTGCTCTGTTTTTATTTTGAATTATGACACATGGCATGATTTTTCTTTGTGAAACTAATAGTGGTGTTGTTGAGGTGATTCCTAAAGTTTAAAATTTTACATTGAGCATTATACTTCAGATACACGATATATTTCAAGTTATTTTTCCTTAAAATTTGATAACCAGCCACTAGAATATGTCTAAGCTGTAAAAAGTGAGAAATTGTCTAGAAGGGGGCTAGCCAGTTCTTTTGTTGTTCTGACTTCTGATATGCAAATCCCCACTTAATCAATTATAAAATTTTATTACTTTTAAGTGGCATGGGAAGATTCATCTTTCTTTAAATAGGCATGCATGTGTATCATAATGCATATTTTTTCCATTTGTTCTTAATTTCTTCATTTTGACAGGTTCCGAAGCAATGTTTGCTGATCTTGGTCATTTCAATCGACAGTCTATTCAGGTTTACTTCTATTTTTTTTGTTTTTTGGGTCTATGCTTAAAGATTATGATTCCTTTTTTGGCCAGTACTCATCTTTATGTTCTTTTCTTCTTTCTTATTTTGGTAACAGATAGCTTTTCTATTCACAATTTACCCATCTTTAGTTCTGACTTATGCGGGACAGACAGCATACCTGATCAAGCATCCCAATGATCATGATGATGGCTTTTACAAATTTATACCAACTTCAGTCTATTGGCCTATCTTTATTATTGCCACTTCGGCTGCAATTGTTGCTAGCCAGTCATTAATATCAGCCACCTTTTCTGTAATCAAGCAATCTGTAGTGCTGGATTATTTTCCTCGTGTAAAGATTGTACACACATCTCACCGTAAAGAAGGAGAGGTTTACTCCCCTGAAGTGAACTACATCCTAATGGTCCTTTGCGTTGCTGTCATACTTATATTTGGAGATGGAAAAGATATTGGAAATGCTTTTGGTATGTCAGTTTCTATTGCCCTTTGTTTGCTTACACAGTCTTAAATAGTTACCACCTGAGGTATGTTTTCTATTTGACAATTGGAACTATGCAATCTTCTCATAATGGTATCACATTTATTGCAGGTGTGGTTGTGAGCCTAGTCATGCTTATCACCACTATATTACTTACACTAGTCATGATCATGATATGGAGGACTCCTGTGCTGCTGGTTGCCCTATACTTCTCGGTGTTTTTCGTGATGGAAGGTGTTTATGTCAGTGCAGTTTTCACTAAATTTGCCGAAGGTGGATGGATTCCTTTTGCCATTTCATTTATCCTTGCTTTCATCATGTTTGGTTGGTTTTATGGTAGACAAAGAAAGATTGAATATGAGTTAGCCCACAAGATAACCTTTGAGAGACTTGAAGAGCTTTTAGCCAATCGCAGCATTCAAAGGGTGGATGGGCTATGCTTCTTTTATACTAACATTCAAGATGGGTTGACTCCTATTCTTGGACACTACATAAAGAACATGAAATCCCTCCATAAGGTCACAATATTCACTACTCTTCAATATTTGTTAGTCCCCAAGGTTGCTCCACATGAGAGGATTGTCATCAAGAAATCAAATCTCAAAGGGGTGTATTGTTGTGTGATTCGCTATGGCTATGCGGATGCTCTAAATTTAGAAGGAGATCATTTTGTTGATCAAGTCATTAATAGTTTGACACTACATATACAAAATTTTCAAGACGATGTTTCATCTGATTCTCAAGAGGTTGAAGAGATTTCTAGCTTAGAAGAAGCAAGGCATGCTGGGGTTGTTCATGTTCGTGGAAAGACAAGATTTCATATTGGTCTCAGCTGTGGCTGGTTTGATAAAATTATGCTTGGTTTTTATGAAGTAATGCACGGTAACTGTAGATCTGGCTTGCCTGCACTAGGGATTCCACCGCAGCAACGGATTGAAGTTGGAATGCTATATGAGGCTTGAAGGGTTAACAATATTCCACCATCTAAAAGCTCTTACATATATTCATACATACACAACTTAAGAAATTGAAGTTGGAATGCTATACGGGGCTTGAAGGGTTAACTATATTGAAGCATCTAAACTTCTAGCTCTTGCATATATTCATACATACACAACATGAGAGAGGCTAAAAATAATTGAAGTGGTAAACTAAAGGGCTTGAGCAATATGTGTATCCACAAAGATCCTACAAGTATGGAACAACATCATATTGGTTAAATCAATAAGTCATAATTTTGACAGAAAAAAGGATAGTGGAATTTGCACTGTTTTTATAATGATAAATCAACGAATTAAAATACGCTAGTTTTGGTCCTTTAAAATAGTTAACCATAATGAAATGCTTTTGGTTGATGGAAGTGGGTCACTCTCAGGGCTGGGTTTATATGTTCGTTACATGTAGGGTACTGGGCTTGCAACCCACGTTCTAAATACACATTAATCGAAGACAAAAAAAATAAAAATAAAAAGAAGGAATGATGAGAGTTTATATAGAGAGAGAGAATGAAAGCAATTAAACTGAAATTTAAGATTTTATATAAATTATTTTAACTTTTTATTATTACATTAAATTTAGAAGCTTTGATGAGAGGACTTTGATTGTGCTTTTAGTTTTTTTTATAAAAAAATTATAAAATAATATTTAGAATCTATTTATTAGAAGTTATTAGAATTTGTATAATGGTAAGATGTGGAAAATTAAAATAGTTTTACATGATGTTGTTAGATTTGAACTTTATTATTTTTTATATTGTAAAAAACTCTATTTTTTAAAGAAAATAAAAAAACAAAATAAAAGAATATATGAAAGAACATAAACAATAAAAATTAAAATAGTTTAATGTTATTCATATTTTTATTTTAAATTAAAAAGATCATTTTTAAAATAACTTTAAAATTAAACTCAGCAAATAAATTTTCTACCTTTTTGAATTTAAAAATAAAAAATCATTTTTAAGATAGAAAACAAACAAATCCATTAGCTCTGCATATGATTTTTATTATAGTTTTTTACATTGTTTTTTTTATTTCTATCTATACATTACTCATCTTATTATTTCTTTCTCCTCCCTTTATCTCTTTCTTGATTATAAAAAAAATAATTGTAAAATTTAGTTTGTTATAATACAATTTTTCAAAACAAGAAAAACATCTAATAATTTATTTTATAAAATTTAAAATTTATCAATCAAACCATTAATTTAAAATTTTTATTAAGTAAATTATATTTATAAAATTTCATACAAAATATTAATAGATATTTTATTGTATAATTTTATTTTAACATTTATATATTATTTAAATATATATATATATATATAAATATTAATATTTAAATAACATACCTACAAATATTTAAGTTATTTAATATATATCATTATAAAAATATTATAACATCATTCAAATTAATAAATTTTATATTTTATTAAAAATTATTAAATTGATGTAAATATTAAATTTAATTTCTAATGTTAATAGATTATATATATATATATATATATATATATAATAGATAGGATAAGAAAAAAAATTCAAATAAGTTTAACATAATAAGAAATAGTAAAAAAATAAATTAAAAATTTGTTGTAAAAATATTATAACTATTTAGCGTACCCAATTACCCGCTCCAACTCACATTAATGATTTCTCACTAGATCATGAAACATGATCGGGAATAGATTCTCTGTGGTGAATTTCTTTCCAGCTTCCAACATGATCAAATTGATGTGAAGTAACACTATGAGAGGACAGGAAACTAACTTCAGCAATATATTTTTTATTATTAAGTGAAAATCATGTGAATCTTTTTTTTTTTGTTAAGGTAGCTTATATTTTAGCAACCTTATCCAATAATAAATTTTAAGACAAATTATTTTATAAAAATTATCCAATGCTATAACAAAGATTTTAACTTACATTAGTATAAACCAACCCATTTTTATGAATTTTATGACAACTGTCCTCATATCTGTTATAGATTAAAAGAAAGGTATTTTTTTTTTTAAATTCTTATCTTATATTTGAACGAAATATTTTAAAAAGAAAAAATAATTCTGAAAAGAATCTAAAATTTTAGAAATCTTGTTTAAATATTTTTTAAAATTTTATAAATTTTGAAATAATATTTTAACAAATTAAAATAAAAAATTTAATTTTTTTTAAATAAATAAAATTTAAAATGTTTAAAATTTCTTGATATATTTTTATGAACATTCCCTCTTCATATTGTAATCTCTTTTTATGTTATTTTTTGTTGTTGTTTTCTCTTATTATTCTGTTGTTCTCTCACATTTTTCTTTTATATTTAAATATAATATTTTTAATATTAAATGATATAATTATATTTTATTATTATTTTAATTATATATATGTTTTGAATTATTATTCTATTTAAATATGTTGCATAATAAAAATATTTATATATTTAAATTTTTAATAAACAAAAAATAATAAAAATTTTTTAAAAAAATATAAATATTTAAATGTAAAATCTGTATATACTGAAAATTAAACTATTTAATCTAAATAAAAAAATTTAAAATTTAATAAATTTAAAATATATTATTCAAATAAAAAAATTTAAATATAAAAAAAATAAATTTCTTTATCTAAATAAAATATTTTTAAAATAAAAATATTTAAATTGATTTTTTAAGTATTTTAAATTTTTTAAAATATTATTATACTTCATCTAAACATAAAGTTAATGTATTTTGTATTGCACTTTTTATTAAATATTATATATATTTTGGCTAATCAATAAATATTTTTAAAATATTTTTTAGAATAGGTATTTATAGGTTTAATTTAATTTAATTAATTGAAAATAAAACAAAAACCAAAAAAGTCTTGATTGAACTGGACTAAAGTATGAATCTATTTTTTAAAAAATTGATCAAATATAATCTAAACAAACTTACATACACGTACATATGATTTTAATTTGATGTTAACATATCTTTTGTATTTGTATAAATTTATGAAATTACAGTATTTGGTTGTTTTTTCTATTATCATATTTTAAAAATTATATTTTATTATATTAATTTATTTATAAATATTAGAGAAAAAGTAGTTGGTATTTCAAAAATTTTAATAATATTATAAAACTATTAAGATTAAATGAAATGTTT
Source organism: Canavalia gladiata (assembly GCA_037954105.1). Classification (NCBI taxonomy): domain Eukaryota; kingdom Viridiplantae; phylum Streptophyta; class Magnoliopsida; order Fabales; family Fabaceae; genus Canavalia; species Canavalia gladiata. Next base: position 14,507,103 of record CM075658.1, on the reverse strand, counting down.
TATTATAAAATATTTTATGAGTTGATAAGATTTAAAACATTATTCAAAAATTTATCAATAAAAGACTTGAAATAATAATTATTTATTAAATTTTAAATATTTAAAGTTAATTATTATTTAACTTTCAAATTTAAATTTTAAATTGATTATCTAATTAATTTAATTGTTCAAAAATTCAAATAAAAAAACGATTTTGTTTTGGTTCTTCTTTTCCCCTATTCTTTTCTCTTTGAATTTACATAATTTTATCTCTTACCATTAAACTAGACAAAACTGTTGATAAATACAAGTTTTACCAACAAATTGAAGTTTTAATGCATTGACAAATACATCATCTTTCAAACTATCATTTATCACTCTTACTTATTTTATTATCATTATATTTTTTTACTAATAGTCTTTTAATAACTTAATCTTTACTTTATCATATTTTTTATGAATGTGTTAAATCAGTAAATACTTGATTAAAAATATTATTTATCTAAATTTAAGAGATTTATACAAATATTTTATGAAACATTTGATTGTATCAACAAAGTTTTTTAGTTAAAAAATTGACTAAAGATCAAAGATTAGATGTCATTCTCTTTCTTCTTCTTCTTTTTTTTATCTTATCTAACCTTAAGATTTTCTGCATTGAGATTTTACTTTTGATAAAAAAAAGTTGTTTATGAAAAGCTTTTAATCAAAAAGTTTAAAATATCTGTGCACAATAAGATGGTTGCTTTTTAAAGGACGATTGGAGAATGAGAGAGGAGAGTGGAGTGAGGTGCAGTGGTAAAGGGGGAAGCAAATCGATAAGATCATCAACGAGCAACAGATAAAGAATTTTTTTCTTCAACAACGGAGATGATGCAAGTACGGGTAAATAAAAAATAAGAAAGTTTTAAAAAAATTAATTTAATTTTAAGCTCTTTTCAAAATTAAAGGATTTTAAAAGAAAAGTAATTTAATTGATTAAAATATCTTTTTTATTATTTTCAAATCTAAAATTATTTTTAAAAAGATAATAAAAATAAATTTGTTTTAAATTTTTTGTTCATATACAAACCAAATAAGAAAGGATCATTTCTTCTTTCCTTCTCAAAATAAAATTATAATTAGAAATCTATACATAATAAGTGGCACCGGGATGATTCCTCTATATACATGGGATGAACAAGATACATATGCATGTGAAAATAATGCTGAAATATCCCTTTGAATTTATGTAAAAGAAGAATCTTTTGCTTTCTTTTTATTGGAATTATGCGTTGGAAAAGAGAGGATTAAAGGAATGAAAGTGGCATATGAAGAAGGAAAAAGAAAAAAAACAACAATTTTGGTGATTTATTATGTCAATCATTTTAAACGTAATCTTAAACATAACTTGATTTTGTTATAATATAACATCCATAGTTTTTGCATTTTTTTCACGTTTTTTTAATTTTTGTTATTTTTATTTTTTATACATATTTTGTAAACTAGTTTATAAAATATTAAAAAATTAATTTCATAAATTAGTTTGTAAAATATATTTTTAAAATAATTTATGAAATATAATGTTATATTTTATAAATTAATTTATAAAATATATTTATTAAAAAATAAAATTAAAAAAAGAACAGAAAAGAAAAATGCGAAAAGAAAAAATTGGGATCCGTAATATAAAAGTTAAAACCAGGATGCAATGTCCCTAATTTTATAAATTGAAATGGGAACTGCAATGGAAGAATAAAATTAAGAGGCCGGACAATATTCATTTGACCCATAATTTTAACAAAGGTTTTAGTTTTAGGGTTGTATTGCTTAACAAAATATGAATTTTTTATTAAAAATATGTTAAAAAGTATTAATATAAAAATTATATTATAATATTTTGATATAAATTTTTTATTTTTAGTTCCCTAATTGATGTCTATAAATACTGATTATTAATTTTCTTTTAACAAACACGTACAGTTTTTTAAATCTTTGGGCATTAATTGTTTTTTAATGACAAATTATATTAGAGGATGAATCACAGGAGAGTTTATTCTATTTTCTAAATAATTGTAATACTCTAACACGTGTCAATATAATGATTTATAGATAATATTACTTGGAACACTTGTAGGTAGTATATATAAGAAGTGACTCAATAATTAGAAAAGCATTAAAAAATAGTTGAGATGAGGAGTGAAATGAATTAGTTGCAATTTGTTTTAAGTGTTCAGACTTAAGAGCATCTTCAACAGATGAGATGTTAAATCAAATACTTAGAATTGAATAAATTTTTGAGTTGGAGAATAATGAGTTAGATAAAATATTAAGTAACAATTATTTATATAAGTAAATAGTTTTTAAGTTATTTTTTAGACTTATTTAATAGATTAAAAATAATTTTAAATTAAAATAAGAAATAAAATTTTAAATTTATTTAATATATCTTATTAAATTACTATATTAAAAAGATAACTTACTTAAAAATATATAAAATATAAAATAATATAAAAATAGATTTAAGTAATTCTTTAAAATTATTCCATTCTAAATTTTCCAAGAGCCTACACAGACCGGTCCCCTCTAGATTGGAGGTGGCACTGGCAATGAATTATTTGACAAGTCATCTTTATGACTTTAGGAATCATTTACTTTAATTATTGATTATTGAATTTTATAAATTAAAATACTAGCTTTCGATATTATAAGGTGGTGATGATATATCTAATAAGAATAATAATTTTACATAAAGTAAAAATTATAAGTTTGAATTAAATTATGCATGATTAAAATTAATGTCTCATAATCAATTATAAAAGTTATAGAATTTTGGTAACATATTATAATTGTTATATTTTAATTTTAAATATTTATAATAAATTTAATAATTATTTTTTTATTTTCATGTAAAAAAATATTTTCATTTAAATCTTTACATTATAAGTCTTTTATTTTTATTTTTTATTATTAATTGATATTAATAATAAAATTTAATTATATTTTTACTTATATAAATTGTATATAATTTTGGTATTTTAAACTCTTTACTTAAAAATTTAATAAATTTTATTCTTAATTACTCTTTCCATTTCTCTTTGTTTGCTTGAGAAAAAAGTAAAAAAATTATTTTTATTTATCTGTTTGCTGTTGATTTTAAAAGAGTATTAATTATTTCTTCACATATAATTTTTATTTTTATAGTTTATTATCATCTATGATATAAGAAATTAGGTTAGTATTATTCTATAAACTAAATAGAATATGATCATGACATAAAAAAATGCAAATAATTTTAATTAAACATCTATTTTTTTAGTGTAATAATTCTATTTTATTAAGGAATATAAGTCTAAGAAAGAGAATAAAAAATACTAATAAAAGTTATAAAACATAGAAATTAGTGAGACAAATATTTATGAAGAAGTTTTACTTTATAAATTATAGATTGGAATATAAAATAAATTTTAATTTTAAAAAAATTTAAAAATAAAAAATAATTCAAAATAATTTTTTATTAAAAATGATTAAATATATTAAAAATAATCATTAATAATGATGATAAATATCTTGACCTAATAAACTTAAGTAATATGAGAATTATGTATCGATTAACATAAATCATCAAAAAAGAAATATAAATATATTTTTCTAATCGATAAGATTTACAATATAAAATAGAAAATTAGGCATAATTGCTATTACTCATCCAAACTAAAATATTTCAATTATGCATAAATAAGAAAAAAATTATTCATAATCAAACTAACATCTATAGAGGTATGTAATTGATCATGTCACTCACATATAATGTCAATCATCTTTTTCAATGGTAGAAGAAGATAGAATCTTTAGTAAAAGAGAGGATATAATTGATCTTTTGATCATTTTGAGGTTATTTTAAAAAATAATTATCAAAATAAAGATATTTAAAAAATAATGTTATGTATGGGATTGAAAATGTTTATGTCAGTGCAATGGAAAAAGACAACTCATCACATGTGTATTGTAAGATGAAAAGGCGACACAAGTGTGTGTCATATGATGGAGGACTGTCACATTATAAAAGTCATTTTGAAAATGTGATACAACTTCAACCATTTTGATTAATTTTTTTAAAAATATTTAATTTAACTTTTTTTTTTAAAAGTTATATTTTGAGTGAATATTTTTACTTGTAGGTTTATTTTTTGAAAATAATTTTGTGTTCCTAAAATGAATAAATTTATGGTTTCTAAAATAATTTTAGTTAAAAGTTTGACATGATTTATGTGTAACTCATGCGTTTAATTAGTGAATTACATCAGAAAAATATTAATTTTACTTATTTTATTTACCTTTTAAATAGATAACAATAATAATTGTACTCATTTTAAAAACATAAATATTTTGCTCATTTTACCTTTACAATAAATAACAAAAAAAAATTTTTTTTTTTTATCTTTACAATAAATATCAACAATAATTTTATTAATTCTAAGAACACAATTATTTTCCAAAAGCAAACCTTCAAATTTACTCAATATATATATATATATATATTTTTTTTTTTTTTAAAAGTTAAACCAGAAAATTAATAAAAAATTATGTAAGTTGTGTCACATTTCCAAAATACGATATACAGTTGTATTGTACTTTCATGATGCGACACATAACTGTGTGCTGTCTTTCCATCACGCGACACATATAAGTATGTCGTTTTTTCATCCTACTACCCACATGTGTCGTTTTTCCATTATGCATGACACAGACAATTTCAACCTTAGATCAAAAATTGTAGAAAAATAGGTAAAAAATAACAATATCAAACCTTTTATACTATATTTAAGATCCATTAATCATAACAACAAATGGTAAATAACCAAAAAGTAGAAAGATTAGAAACAAGAGATTATTACCATTAACATGATTAGTAAGTAAAAAACCTTTAGACCAAGAGAAGAGTGAGAGATCTCGTCAAAGGAATTATTGGTACACATAATAGAAGTAATGACTTTAGAGGTGGGATGATCCTCATATTATTAAGAGAATAATTGGTGGTACTTGAAATTAGATTGTTACTTTTAACTTCACTTAATCTTAGATTTATTGTCGATGCAAAGGTAGGTTTAAAGCATAGCATCACAAAATAGTTTTCTAAAATACCTTAACATATCTTCTTTGAAGTAGAGTTGTGTTAGTGCACAATACCTATCACTAAGGAGGAGTTCATTATTTTGTTCTTTTTTTTTTGACAAACTATGACTTGTGTTAGAGTTTCATCTTAATTAAATATATGATCAATTAAGTGTATATAAGGTGAGAAAAATCCTTATTTTATGAGTTAGATTTTGGATTGAATTATGTTCAAATCCAACTTTTAACATGGTATCAAAGTATATCATAAATTTATCATTGTGATGTCTGCAAATGTTTAATTCTACAATTAGATCATTCAATAGATGGTTAATTTTGCAAATTTTATTGTTTAGATGTTCAATCTTAAAGGTGAACACTTAGAATTTCACATTAATCAAATTCATGATGAAGTAAGTGTATATAAGATGAGGACCTCATCTTGTAAGCTAACTTTTAAGGTTAAATTAAACACAAATTCAATTTTTAACAACTTGAAACACATTTTTTTTATCTGAGAAAAAAAAAATATCATTTTTAAAATAAAATAAACTAATTTTATATAATTAAAATGTGTAACTAAATTAATCTTATAATAACAAATTTTACATTAAAACATATATATAATAGAAAGAATTAATAAATAATTCTTAAATTCAATAAAAATGATTCTAATAAATAAATAAAAAAAGAAAACACGTAAATCAAATAAAATTGGTAAATTTTACCTACATATTTTTTATAGACATATTTTAAATATATTTTATTAATAAATGAATTTCACATCAATTTTATTAAATAAAAATAATTAATTAATTTAACAGAAAACTTGCTAAAGAAATGTGAAGATATTGTGAAATCGGAAAATATAAATTGACGTTATGCATTAACTAACTTACATCTAAATGTAAATCTTCCAATTTTCCCTTTTCTTAAAAAAAAAAAAAAGGATTAATCTCAGTTTAGGATTGTATGGAATAAAGGGAAGAGTAATAATGGCTCTTGTGGGATGAGAATATGAGATGTTCAACTACAACTGTTTTAAATATTCGTGCAGGATACAAACCAATGTCTTTTTCTTTTTTAAAAAGATATATTCTTACATATCAAAATGGTTATAGTGAAAGTTACATCTATTTAATTGATGTAAGTCATCTTTGTACGAAAAACGTTCTCTCTCTCGCTCTTTGCACTTGCACGTGTTTCTCCTCTGACTGATTGATGAAGATACCTCTAACTTTCTAGTTCCCCTCTCGTACTGCTGCCAATGGCGGCGTTAACAGAATCACTGTTTCTCTACGGAATCATGGAACAGCAGCAGCAGCAGCAGCAGCAATCCCTTTCTGTTTCTGTTTCTGCTTCTTCTTCTTCTGCTTCACAGGAACAGCACTCTAATCCATCAGATGCAGTAATATTCTTTGGCCTCAGTCTCGCTCTGGGAATTGCTTGTAGGCACCTCTTGCGTGGGACCAGAGTCCCTTATACTGTTGCCTTGCTCATCCTTGGCATTGCCCTTGGATCCATAGGTGCATACTTCCCTTCTCTTTCCTTTTATTCTTTCTTTCTTTGAACCACTCTTCCTTGCCTCCTGTCATATGATCCAGATTGAAGCACTGGTCAAAAGAGAGATTTTTTAGTGTCAAAAGCCATCTGGGACCGTTGACTTTCTTCTTAAGAGAAAATTGGACTCAGATTACCAATTTTAGTGTAGAAGGAGAAAATTGAAACCCACCCTTTGAACTCCTTGACTTCCTACCTTTGTCAAACGAAAAGGGAAAATTATTGTTACAACTGGGATATTGAAATTTGTTTAGTTTTGATCGCTATCATATTATGACAAAAACTCTTATTCTTATGCCAGCCTCATACGGCGGTGGGATTTTTTCACCGTGTTTGGAGACGGAAAAAACAATATTTCAAAGTAAAGGGAAGTAATTAAAGGGCAATTGGATTTTCTTTCCTCTCTCTCTCTTTTTTTTTTAATCTAATCTTTTATAAGAAACCAAAATAGGAAATAAGCATTTTATAGTGGAACTTTTATATTTTCTAGATTCTACGTACATTCTTCTAAAGGGGAATCAGTTGATCTTTTTTAGCTTCTTATTTGAAGTTCCAACTGAGGACGCATGCATGTATAAAACATATTTCAGAGGATCATGTTATAGACCTAGTTTGAGTGAATTTCTCAATAAGTATCTGTATTTATAAGAGTAATAAATAAAAAGTTAAAGAATAATCAAACTTCTCTCATAAGTTGAATTAACTTAAGCACATCGACTTTTTAGAAGCGTTTTTTTATATCTTCAAAAGTTGATATGCATAATTTGATTTTAACTTAGGAGAGAAATTTAATTTATTTTACTTCTTTAGTTTCTTGTACTTGTTAGGAAGCTTGTCTAACCTAAGCCATATTAGAATTAAAATTTCAAAATAATAAAAAAGATGAAAAGGAGGACACAGGTAATTTCACAATGGACATAAATTAAGATGTACTGTTAGTTTGCTCCCAAAGTTACTGTGATCAAGATAAAACGCATGAAGTTGTGATAACTGGCAAAAAGACAATTGACCTTATCTAATGACATATAGTGAGACAAATTTTCATCTATTTTTCTTTGAAAGTGCAAGCGGGCAAGCCTAGGCATGACAGCAAGGTTGTTGCTTTATAACCCCTTATGAAATCCTGAAAAAGTTTCTTCTCTTGCATGGGCTGCATTCATTTGTCTCCTCAGACCCCTTATGACGAGGACTGGACATACAGAACTTGAAGTTTGTTGGAATTGGACATAGTCCAACAATGTGTTTAGAATAGACTCTAATACTATATTAGAAATTGAGTTTAATCCTAACTTAACTTCAAAAGCTAGCTCATGAAATGAGGATTGTTCTTAGCTTATACACACTTGGGTGGCCATATATTTTTAGTCAATGTGTGATTCTAACAAGATCAAACAAGATATTTTCATAGAATCCTTTTGTAGTTTACTGATTGTTATTGTTTTGACTTATAGCTAGTTATATTCATAAGTTATGGGAAAAAAACTAGTTATATTCATAACCATCTAGCTAACCAGGGATGATGACATTCTCAAGGAGACTTGAAAGTGTTAGAAAATTTTATCAACATTTTGTCTTTAGATTTCTGTTTTGTAGAAAGTATTCAACTTATTCCATGTTAATTATAATTTCTATTTATAATTTTTCTTCATTCTTTGCCACATTTGAGGTTACTTGGATCTTTGAAAACTTTCCAATTATTGGAAAATGTTGTGCTTCCTAGTTCAAATCCTGGCCATGGAAAATATTCCTAAGAAAGTGGTGTTCCTAGGTTTCTCAAAGATGGAAAACTATTTCCTGCCAATCTATGTGATGGCTGATGAATAAGCCTTCTTCACAGTTTAACTTTCCCCCTTTAAACAGGATCCTAAGTACCAAGTTACTTCTCATTTTAAAACTACATTTTTTTTGCCTCCCCTTACAATATATACACTTATTTTTAATTTAATATGTATGGAACATATTCCAATTATTTACCTTTTGTTTTATAATTAATAATTTGACTTATTAATGGTGTGGTGAACTTCTAAACAGAATATGGTACTCATCATCGGCTTGGAAAGATCGGGGATGGAATTCGTCTTTGTAAGTTTATTCTATTTTTATTCTAGTTATTTTGAAAATTAATTATGTACTTGCCAATAAAAGATAACATGGAAAAGGCTTTTCATTGTACAGCTTTTGAACATGTGTATAGACTAGGCTTTTAGAAACTGTTTAATTTAAGGAGCTTTTTTCTTCACTAGTTCTTGTTTAAAAATAATTGAAGTGATTGTATTTTTAATATGCAGGGTCAGAAATTGATCCAAATCTTCTGTTGGCTGTTTTTCTTCCTGCTCTCCTTTTTGAGAGTTCATTCTCAATGGAAGTTCACCAAATTAAGGTTTCTTTTCTTGGATTCTTCTATGAGTAAAATTTTATTTTTATTTGAGTTATAAAGTGATCGTGTCCTACTGTTATGATAGTTCCTGTCTCATATATGTATGCAAGCATTGGCATATTCTTACATGATTGTGTGCAGGCCCATTCAATCTGGTCTGCTTATTCAATGTATAAATTTTTGCCTACTTACAAGTAATTTATGTATGCTTTGGTGCCTTTTCTAGATGTAAGTGCTGGTGTTTGTTTGTTTGCTTTTATACTTTTTAAATTCCACACAGCCCCAATTTGTTCACAATTAAGCATCACCAATAGTGTGGAACTCAAACACAATAATCCAAATTCCCTACAAAATGAAACCAAAAGGTCATATAAACTAGGAGTCAACTTGAAAACAAAGCTAAAAACTAACAATTCTAAGTTAAATATCAATAGCTTTGAAATCTTTTTCATAAAATGAGACCAAATAACTCTATTTCATAGAGTTCAGTACTATCAAATTGTAGATGAAGAAATTACATCAAGAAGATTAGACATAACTAGCATACAACACTGCTCAACATGGAGCAAACTTGATGACTTAATTTTTTTTTATTGCAAGTCATTGACAACTATTTATAAAGTGCCTGATGTTGCATCACAAAATGCGTTTTGGACTGAATGCAGAGGTGTATGGCACAAATGATTTTACTAGCTGGTCCTGGTGTTGCACTTTCAACCGTTTGTCTTGGAGTTGTTTTGAAGGTATGTGAACCAATGTGTTTAGACTTCAGATTTCAACATTTGTGTTATATGGTGATAGCTCATTTGTCATATACAGCTTACTTTTCCATACAACTGGGGTTGGAAAACATCACTGTTGCTTGGAGGACTTCTGAGTGCAACTGATCCTGTTGCTGTTGTGGCTTTGTTGAAAGATCTTGGTGCCAGCAAAAAGCTAAGCACAATAATTGAAGGGGAATCCTTGATGAATGATGGGTATTTTCAGTACCCTTCATTCTTCTTTTAACTAACATCTACCATTTGAATGAATTTTTGTGTTTGCTAAATGAATTAGGTTGTAAGAAGTGGCTTAAAGCCTTGTGAACTTGTAGAATGAGTGACTATTTCTGCATGTGAATGTTTTTTTAAATGTCTTTTATTTTGTCCTTGGCAAAGCTTAATCTTCATTCTTGTCCAGGACGGCTATTGTGGTTTATACCCTTTTCTATCGGATGGTTCTTGGAGAGACCTTCAATTGGGTTGCCATAATCAAATTTCTAGCACAGGTTTCACTTGGAGCGTAGGTTTCACCCACTTCTCTATTGCACTAGTGGCAAAAATTATCTTTGCTCATGTGACTCTTTGCTCGGTCCAGTGTAGGAATGGGTCTTGCTTTTGGAATTGCATCTGTTTTGTGGCTTGGGTTTATTTTTAATGATACAGTGATTGAGATTGCTCTAACGTTTGCTGTTAGCTACATTGCTTATTTCACCGTAAGTACCTTTCAAACTTGGATTCATCTTTCAGTAAACTTAGAGATTGTATTTTTATTATGAATAATTACACAAGTTGGATGTGATGGTTTCATGACCCTAATTTCTTGGATGCATCTTGTGGCAAGATGAGAGATTATATCTATTGAAGTCATGCTATTATATTTGGTTTTTGTTTTTGGTGTTCTTTTGAAATTCCATCTTTGTGCATTGAAAAGTTGATGGTCAAAATCTTTTATAGGCTCAAGAGGGTTCAGATGTCTCTGGTGTTTTGACGGTGATGTCTTTGGGAATGTAAGTTGACCTTTAGTACAAAATGTCTATAACATATCTTGGAATTCTGGTTATTAAAATCTTTCTACAGGTTCTATTCTGCTTTTGCAAGGACAGCTTTTAAGGGTGAAAGTCAACAAAGCTTACATCATTTTTGGTATGCCTTTACTTGTCCTTGTATATATAAATCAGTTTCATTCTGTGAGAGATTCTTTTTAATTTTTAGTTTACACTTGATTTATTGGCAATAAAAAGAACAAAGAAAAGAAATCGGAAATTATTTGTGGAACAGTAAAAACATTTTATTGACTCTCCTTCTCCACCCTAGATATTCTTACACTTAAAGGAGTCTAGCTTCCTTGTGGATTTCACCTATGTGTCCTCTTTTTAATTTGCATTAGGACTAGAGTGTTCTTTTGAGCCTATGTTCTTTCTCTTTGGTTGGTCCCGTGTTTGTTTTGGCTGCTTCTCCTCCACTTCAATTTGTAATATGATTACTCTAGTTCTGTCATGGATAAGCACATATGACAATTACTTATTGGAATGTATTGAATACAAGAAAATATCCAAAATATCTTATCATATCTTAGATTATTGTCTATGGTTCATTTCTATATTCTTTATTATCTCTTAGGATTACTTAGCATATTTTCTGATCTTATCATAATTTGTTTTCTTAATTAATTAGGATTATGATTAGTATAAATAAGAGTTAGAACTCGAGGTTTTAGAGCACATTAGAACATTCCATCATATTGTAATACAACTTAATCAATACCAATTCTCTTATTCTTTTGTATCTTTTTCTCCCTTATACCTAAAACACCATAATTCTAATAGAAAGAAAGACATGAAACAAACTTAGAGGCTATATATTATTTCCACCAGTAGCAATGGAAAATTTCTCTTATTTAGTCGAGAGATTAATTGATGCGGAGGTGATTCTTTCAGATTAATTGAAGTGGTTCTTCAACGGAATTGTGATGAAGTTATGCCTTGACTTGGAAGCGCCACCTCTTGTGAAGGATGACCTGAGGAGTATCCTCAACTCCACGTCTAGTTCTAGAGGAAGAATAGAGAGAGAATTGCTCTAAAAAAACTGACTGAAAACTCACAGTTTCATTCAAAATGAACTAAGTGTTGAAAATTATATAAGTGATGCCTTTATAAGGCAAAATGGAGGGAAGGAGGGGGCAGTTTTGAATTCGAATTGGGCTTGGATATTAGCTAATAATAGTGCCTTTTCACTTCTCAATGCAACCTCAATTTGGATCAGAGAGAAGACTCAAAAAGCCTAAGCTAAAATACATACAGAAAAATTGGGCCCAAATCCGATACATATTGGGCCTGCTAGTTCCTATAATCCAAAAAAGTATCTAAATCCTATTATAATGTGTGAGATCCCATAATCCTTTTGTGTGAGGTCCAATAGGCCTAATGGCTCTGCAGCTGGGATCCTCCGCATCATTAATGGACTTAAAAGATCTAAGAAAGTGTTGGAATATCAATATTATATCTTAGTTACACTGTATGCCTTGCTGCTGCAGCAAGGTCACATCTTAGATTTGTTGTATGAGATCCCCTCTTTGTTTATATTTTGTATTCAAATGTAATTATGTTTTAATCCTCTATTTATTTTTCTACAGGGAAATGATTGCATATATTGCTAATACCTTAATTTTCATTTTGAGGTAAGAGCTTAGTTGGAATATTAAATCATAATCTATTAATTTGACTTGTGAAACAGCCTGTTAATGGCATTTGCACTGAAAAATCTAGAAAACTTTTTTCTGGTAGAACAATGTTTTGAGCTACTGTAGGACATTCTTACCACTATATTACTTTCATTAATATTTTCATATCCTCTTTTTGCAGCGGAGTTGTTATAGCTGAAGGAGTACTTAGTGACAACCATGTTTTCTATCATGGTAATATTACTTGAAGAATCACTTCATATATTCTTTTTTACCATGCCATGGATTATATTCTTAGCTTTTGTTTAATTGGGAAAATTCATACCATGAAATATATTGAATGAAAATACATGAAAATGTGTAATAAATGGGAGCTTATCACACTCTTGTATGATTGTGCTGATGAATCTTATTTATGCAAGAGGAAACTGCATTCCATAATCTGCGTCCACTCTTACTCATGTCAGAGAGGGGGGGGGGGTTGGAATTGGCAAGTCAATACAGATTTAAAGAAATATAATTTCTTTATATTGTTACCTTTAAATCATATAACCTCATACTATGTCCTGCATTTCTCTTGCTATGTTCCAAATGTTTGTGCATGAGAGCTCTTGCACAAATCTTCTCATGTTTTATATATTTTAATTTTACAATTGAAATTGATCTAAATTTGTGTTTTAAGTTCATGGTTTTCCTCTACATAACAAACTTTATACCATGACAAGGCCTAGGAAAGTTGGGAAAAGATTACTATGATGATCATATTCTTTTCAAAGAAGCAGTACTAAAAGCTATTGCCTGTGTTGCTTGCCTTATATCTTGTTTAATTACTTGTTTGTGAAGTCTAAAAGAGTAACCACAAAGTATTGGGTATGTTTTAGGAACATCATGGACCCACCTCTTGCTTCTCTATGCATATGTTCAAGTGTCTCGTTGCATTGTAGTTGGAGCATTATTTCCCTTTCTAAGATATTTTGGATATGGTTTGGATTGGAAAGAAGCTATTATTCTCATATGGTCAGGATTGCGAGGGGCGGTTGCCCTGTCACTTTCATTATCAGTTAAGGCAAGTATTCATTGATTGATGATTCTTATTTATAGCTCTCCTTATGCATAATTCTTCTTGGGCATAGTGCCTTATCATTATTTACAAGTGAGATAGGTGCTTTTTAGATTTTTTTTTTCTGATAAAAAAAGAACTTTTATTTTAAGGGAACATCAAAAGAGGACGGGCCATAAGGCAAAACTCCTTTAATAAAACAGTGAAACTAACCAAAATCTAAAGCACATGAAGACAATTATAAAAAATAACGGATTATGGAATAGGAATAATAATGGTATATGAATTAAGAACAATGAAATATATTCATCTTCCTAATAAATTAGGGCTTGAGGATTAAGAATGGCTACTGGAAATTGTAAAAGAAATTAGTAGTTGTTCTTGTGCCTGGTTTGTATGGTCTGCAAATTAGCAAAATATCATTAGTTTTATTCCCATCTAGTACCACTGTTCAAATTACAAAAACTTAACCTGAGTAGGAGCTTTGGATTTCGGAGTCACTTTTCAAGGTGGAATTTCTTTTTTTTTTTTTTAAGACAGGGGAAAAGAAATCAAACATACCATAAAATTTACCAGAAGAATTAAGAGTAAATCTTCATGTCAAAATTAGAACTTTTCTTGGAATTCAACCCCCCCTCTCCCACCCTCTAAATAATTTTAATTTGAAAAATTTCTGAACTGGAGTTTCTTTCGGTATTGTCATGAATCACCTTGCAGACATGCCCGGCGCACAGGCTTCAACAAAGACTTATTGACAAGCCTGATAGTAAAATTCTACTAAAGCATGATATCAATTTGATTATGGACTACCCCAAAAGTCTAATTGTATCGCCCCTGAAAATTGAGCAACACCAATTTTCAATATGTAATTTGTTTGACAACATATATACAAATAACTAGAACCATCATCTAGAAATTATCTCTTAATTACATAGATCAATGATAAACTAAAAAAGGGAATCATAGTTTTACATGATTAAAAACTAAAATTACATACCATTTCAAATTTCTAAATTCAAGTCACACATGTAAAACTAAATAAAATACAACTTAATCTCAGTTTTATTTTTAGGTAAAAAATGATTAAAACATCATTTTATACAGATCGGTATTTTACTGATTCTCCAGATTGTCCCAGTTTACTGGTTTTTAATGTTGTATTGGTTTGCTACCAATTTTTTACTTGATCGATTTTGTGGTTCAAATGATCCGAAAAGGTGACCCATTCCCGGTCCAACCTGTTTGACAAGTTGATTCAGTCCGGTTTTCAAAACAGTGGTAAGGACACATGAATGGTTTTATATTACATCTGTAACAATGTTGTTTCTAGATGAGATCTTTTTTTTTTTTTAATGTAGTGACAATCTATCTCATTGTATTGAGGGATAGAACAGATTTTTCTCCTACAAAAGAGGGAATATATATTTGTATTTTACCCAAAAGGTCCAAAACAAACTTTTAATGCCTATACATCAATATAAGAAATAATCAAATTCCTCGGTATATGAATTCTTTCATCCTCTTAGTTCTTATTTTAGTGGCCTCAGTTTTGTAAAATGATTTATATTTTTATCTTTCTTTTATTTTCTATGCTGTACTTGCTTACTGAAAGAGATTCCAACACATACAATAGTATATTGGAGTTACTGTCTTAACAAAATGCATTTCAGAATGATATTCCGTATTTAAGGTTCATCATAATAACTACTAACTGAAGGATGTGGCATATATTACTGTATCTATCTATATGCCAGAACAAATTCTACTGCAATTGTTTTCCTCTATAATGTATGTTAAGAAAAGCAAAGAAAAAAGTGTCTATGAGGCTACCATTGATATTCTTGTAGTTTAATCTTTTAATTATTAAATTTTTTGTTGGTTTAGCGTTCAAGTGGCAGATCAGCTGATTTGACTTCAGAGACAGGAACACTGGTATGTTTTTGAATTTATGATTAATAAAATACTTATAAATTTCAAATGCATGACTCTTTTCTAAGATTACTTAAGGTCATTACAACCCAGGTATGGTTGATACCATATTTGTCTTTCTGAACTGACTGACTTGTTTTTTTTATTGTGCAGTTTGTTTTCTTCACTGGTGGTATTGTGTTTTTAACACTTATAGTGAATGGTTCCACCACGCAATTCATTTTACACTACCTTAACATGGATAAATTATCTGCAGCTAAGGTGAGGGTTTTCCTGATCTTCTTTGTTCAACTTACATTCTTGTTTTGTAAGATGAAATGTTTTGATATCTGATATGTTAAGTGATGCCCTAATGTCTTCACTTTTATCTTAATTGTATGTCTGTCTCTCACATTTTAATCTAAGAAATAAAAATACCTTGGAAATATCTTATATTCAATGCTGTTTCTTTGCAAGAAAATATGATCTCCTCCTAATGGGTGTTTGTACTTTGTAGTTACTTTGCTGTTTTTGGTGTATCTGGGCTCCATGGCTATATAACAATTTTGTGGTTCTATAAATTTATAAACATATAAAGGTAGATTGTGGGAAACAAAGGGAAGCTTCTATGTTGTATAAATGCTTGTAACTTGATTCCAAATGAAAATATCTTTATATTACCTGTTTCTCTTCTTTCTGAGTTATATTGGGACTGGCTCTCATGTTTTGCTAGTATAATAACAGAGACGTATCCTTGAGTTCACAAAGTATGAAATGTTGAACAAAGCATTGGAGGCTTTTGGTGAGCTTGGAGATGATGAGGAACTTGGGCCTGTTGACTGGCTCACAGTGAAGAGATATATCTCCTGCTTAAATGACATTGAAGGTGAACGTGTTCACCCTCATGGTTCATCTGAAAGTTATAGTAACCTAGATCCTATGAATTTGAAAGACATAAGAGTACGGCTTCTGAATGGTATGGGAACTTTTATATTTGTTTCTGTCCTTAGAGTTGTGTTAATTTTATAGTTTTCATTTTGTGCCAATTCTTTTAGTTTTTACAACAGGGGGAACCTCATCTGGTCTGTACCTTCTGTTTGATTAACTGCTTCAAACATTCTAAGCTTTTATAGTCCTGTTGTTTAAGTTAAAAATTAAGTAAAGACACATAATCATATGACACTATTGCATCTGTAAGGACATATATATTTTGGGGATTATGCTTGATTGTTGATTGCTTTTCAATTTAATTTAAGCTTTTCATACAATAAGTTATCCACATTGTTATTTAAAAATTCAATTTGAAACTTGCTCGATTCAAAATTACAGTAATGTGCTTTCTATTAACTTTTCTGCTATGCATCTTGCTTTCTTTTTTACTTTCTTTTCTGTAGCATACACGGTTGAAATTAAGGGTTGGGTTAGAGCTTGATGAATATTCTTAAACGTTTTTCCTATTAGAAAAGAGCTTTGGGTTAATGTTTAAATTTCTGGCAAACTTAAAACCTCTTCTACATAATCGAATTCTTTGATGGATGGATTTGTTATGATGGAAAAACACTGACAATTATTCATGATGATTGTGTGCGTTCTCCTGAAGGCCTAAATTAAGAAGATGCTGCTGTTGTTTTCTTCTTGATGTATAAGCACAATAGCTTTACAAAGGTTGCTTTTGTTAATTCAAGGTAGTGATTTTTTTATAGGCAAGCACATACACGGATTATTACGTTCTAAACAAACTTAATCTTGTGGTAGTCTCTTGTTGTCCAAGTCCTTTGACAAGCCAAGTTCTTATTTGCTAACACTGAATTTGACTCCTTCAATATAGATATCATGCCTAATTTGAGAACTTATTGCTCATACTAGGTGTACAAGCTGCTTACTGGGAGATGCTAGATGAAGGAAGAATTACTCAAACAACAGCTAATATCCTAATGCTATCCGTGGAGGAAGCAATAGATTTGGCTTCATCTGAGCCTCTATGTGACTGGAAAGGTTTAAAAGCTAATGTTCATTTTCCAAATTATTACAAGTTTCTCCAGTCCAGTATGTTCCCACCGAAGTTAGTTACATACTTCACTGTGGAAAGGTTGGAATCTGCATGTTATATCTGTGCTGCATTTCTTCGTGCCCACAAAATTGCTCGACAACAATTACATGACTTCATAGGTATGAGTCTACCTCATTAATTTGTCTATTTATCTTAATAATACAATACCTTTGCAACTGGATTGAAATATATATAAAATGATAACAATTGATTTTAAATTTGAAGTTCAATAAGTAATAAAGTTACTAATAACCTTATTTTTTGTGTTTTATCATATTTTAATTTACTTATGTAAAACTGTTCTTTTTTTTTTCTATGGGTTTTAATCTATTGGTTTTAGGGAGTGTGTGCATTCTGCAAAATTGTCTTTTCCTTCCCTCTTCCCCTTTGTCAATTCTATCAAATCCTTGCAGAGTTGTAATATGTTTCATTTTCTCACTGTTTCACTGGCTGCCATTCTTGAAATTGAAATAAACCATCTGCAGTATCCAAGCCATATCATGCCAGTAAAATTTAAAATATAAGTAAAATAGTTTCATCCTCCTTGGATAATGGATATGTATCCAAATTTTCTAGATTTGATGCTATATTTACATTTTCAAATACTCGTTGGATACTTTATATTTTCCCCATATCAGTGGTTCAGTGCTTCCTAGCTCATGATGCTATACTTTATGTCAATTTTTTTTTTAATTTATGCTTTATGCCCAATTTTATGCCCTCAGATGGCTCTATTTTCTATTTATTGTCTTGTTTCTTATTTTCTTAAATCGTTGTGTTGGTCAGATAACATGTTTTTAATTATATATAGAATCATTTATATTTATTTCCTCTTCTTATGCTTCTGCAGGTGACAGTGATGTTGCTTCTGCTGTCATCAATGAAAGCGTTTTAGAAGGAGAAGAAGCACGGAAGTTCCTAGAAGATGTTCATGTAACATTCCCTCAGGTCTGCTAGTTAAACACATCCTCCAATGTTTTCTACTTTTTGTTTTACTGGAGTTTACTTGGGTTAAGCCTTCAAATTGATTGGTCTTTTCAGTTATCAGTTTAAAGTTTGTTGTGCATCACATTTCTGGTTATGGTGTTAAAATAAGCTCTTTTTCTCAAATTTTCTTTATTTATATTATGAATGTTGAATTCTCAGGTTTTGCGTGTTGTAAAAACAAGGCAAGCAACATATATAGTGTTAAATCATTTAATTGAATATGTTCAAAACCTTGAAAAGGCTGGAATATTGGAAGAGAAAGAGATGCTGCATCTCCACGATGCTGTCCAGGTATCTTGTGATATTCATTCTTTCTGTTTATCTGTTATCTGATGGTTTGCTCTTCTATGAATTATAATTGAGTGTTCATTTATTAACTGATTCATTTAATTTTCAGACTGATTTAAAGAAATTACTTAGAAATCCTCCTTTGGTTAAGCTTCCTAAGATAAGCAGTGTACATCCTATGTTGGGTGCTCTTCCATCTTCAGTTCGTGAACCACTTATAAGCAGTACCAAGGAAACAATGAAATTGCGTGGTTTGACGCTTTACAAGGAAGGTGCGAAATCAAATGGTATTTGGTTAATTTCTAATGGAGTGGTGAAGGTATTAAATTCTCTCACTATGAAGCTTTACATTTAATTTCTGATTGTACATACAAAAGATGCATCTTTTGAAAATTGCTGTTTTTACAGTGGCAAAGCAAGATGGTTGGAACCAAGCACTCTTTTTATCCAACATTTACACATGGGAGCACATTGGGTCTTTATGAAGTGCTGACTGGAAGACCATATATCTGTGATGTGATCACAGATTCCATCGTATTCTGTCTTTTTCTTGAAGCTGATAAAGTAATATCATGTCTCAAATCAGACCCTTCAACGGAAGACTTCCTGTGGCAGGTGAGGTTACATTAACAATTCATTATTGTTACCGCTGCTTTGACAGTAATGATATCCGATGCTAATGTTGCTGCATTCTGAAATTCCAGCATGCATTGTCTATGAAATTCACTAGTCCCTCAGCTCAACAGGGGTTCACTTCAGTTTCAAAAATGCATCTTTAAGATATGCAGTTTTTTGAGGATGTCATAGTTCATAAAGATATGTCTTGAAGTTTATATTTGGTGCTGTTGAAGGCATAAAATTGATTGCACTTCTGGTCATAGTCACACACTAAGTTGATCTTGATTTGCAGGAAAGTGCTATTTTCCTTTCAAAACTACTGCTTCCTCAAATATTTGGAAAACTGACTATGCAAGATTTAAGAGCTCTTATTGTAGAGAGATCACAAATGACCATACACATAAGAGGAGAAACAATAGAAATCCCTCATCATTCAGTTGCCCTCTTACTAGAAGGATATGTCAAAAATCAAGGTCGTAATGAACTGGTAACAGCACCAGCAGTCCTGCTTCCTTCACATGGGAATCTAAGCTTCCAAAATTTGGCAAATTCAGGTATTTGAGCTTTAAATTTGTGTTGTCTCGTATTTTTCCCTGGCAAATTCAATAGGAAAGCTGGTTAGGAATTAGGGGTTTTATCATGTTTGGGAAATACCAAGACACAATGAGGTGGAATTCTAGTCCAACCAGGCTGGATGAAGAAACTGCTTATCTAAACAGATGCAGCTTTTCTCTTTTTACTTTTTTGCTATCATGGCTTCCCCTCAGAAACATTCTGCAAATTGATGATTGGCTTTAGCCTTTACTGTTCTGAGAGAAAAAGTGACCTAAGTAAGAGCATCTAGGCATGACAACATTTCTTAAGTTTCTTCTTTAGTAAATTAATCATTATTTTTCTTCTATGTTCTCTGCTTTCTCTATTTTGATGGTATCTGTTAATGAACTAAAAGCTGGACCTTTTAGGTGGAGGCCTAGTAATGATTTATATGATATCTCTAACACACCTCTTACAAGATGCATTTAGACTTGAAGCCTGAACAATGCACTTTCCCTTTTACCTTGTGTTGAAATTTAGTTTAATTATGAGAATGCGGAGCACAAGTATCAAAATCGTGCCACTTAATCATTGAAGATCTAATAAATGTTAAGGACCAACTATTTTAAAAGCTTAAACTGTATATCGGAGGGCGTTGGGCCAATAACATTTCACTACCTTCATAACTTTATAGTCTGTAAAAATTTGTTTGCTAGCATTTCTTCATGTAATATATAATCTGATATTATGCCTTTTCCTTGGCCAGTTACCATCATGACACCCCCCCCCCCACCCTACTTTTTCTGTTTCAGTCATTCAGTGCCCTTTTGAGAAACTTTAAGTCTGATGGTGGACGACAATGATTTTGATCAACTTTTTACTTTCAATTATACCAGGTTCTAAGGAAGCTAGTTTTACTCATCAAGGATCTTGTTATCTAGTTGAAACTAGAGCAAGGGTCATCGTGTTTGACATTGCAGCATTTGAGGCTGATACTGCTCTTGTTAGAAGGTCGAGTTCACTTCTGTCACATGCTGCAGATCATTCTCATAGATCTTTACGGAGAGAACATGGCGGTCTTATGAGCTGGCCTGAACATTTCTACAAGCAGAAGCACCATAAGCAGAGATCTGAAGGGATTGGGCAACAAACCAATAGTTTGTCCGCAAGGGCAATGCAGCTGAGCATTTATGGGAGCATGGTATATCACTGTAGAAAAGCATTGGTTTCACTGAAGAATTTTTTTTTTTTAATTTCGCAAATTCTACATTCCGATTCTGATCCATAAGTTATGCAAAAAATATAGCTTTCTTGCAGGGTTTCAAAGGAGAATCCAAATCCAAATTCTTTTATCTCTCTTGCTTAAATTCTTCCTAAAAGCTTAGTTGCAAATAAATGGCCTAATAATACATGGTTAATTAGGCACTGAAACTTATGGATCTAGTCTCACGTGGATCACATGGATGCACAAGACAAATTACCTGTAATATGATTTTTTTCCTTATCAAGTTAGCTCTATCACCATCGTGTATTTGCCTATGCTTACATAGGAGATATCTGACTGTATGCGAAGCTCACTAACAATCAAGCTGCTAACTTAAATTCCTATAATGTTATTTTGCATGCACTTGTAATTTTGTGACAACAAACTTCATTTTATTTTTCATTAATTATTCTCATTTTTCTAGGTGGATGTGCGACAGCGTGGTAGAAGTTTGTCATCCAATCATGGTAGGCCACTGCATAGCTTGTCCTATCCAACCATTGTGTCGAATCAAGGTCGTCCACTTGTTTCAGTCAAATCAGAAGGAGCTGCAACTGCAAAGAAGGACCATGAGGTGAGGGAGTTCATGGGAAATGTTACAAATGTCCCTTCACAAAGCACAGAACAAAGAGAACCTCATCATCATCATCATCATCATCATGAAGATGATTCAAGTGATGATTCTGCTGTTGAAGAAGATATTATTGTGAGGATTGATTCACCAAGCACGCTATCTTTTCGCTAATGTTGAGGGTGAAGAGGTCAAAATTCTGTTGTGATTAATTGTATGTTGTTTAATAAATTTGGTGCTTCTATATAAGCGACATTGTACATTAGAACGAACCGTTATAATAACCACCAAGGCTTTACGGTTATTGGTCATGAAAGCTTTCAATTTTTCTCTCTTTTTTTCGTTTTTAAAATTAAAAGAAATAAACGCATATGGAAATCGGTGTTCTTACTTTAAGTTTTAAAACTGTCCTAAAAATATTACAAAATTAAAAAAATCATAACCATCCTCAAGATGTTCATTAGGGTTCTTTTGTTGTTTACGTGGATCGTGGTAACAATTTTTAGGGTTAAGTAGCCTCATTAATGGAAATTTTGTGAATGGAAAATGTTAATTTAAAGTGGAAAGGTTTCTTGCTTACACGAGTGATGATGTGCTTTGAATTCTACGAAGGGTTTTACTTTACGCATCCCCCATTTTTTCTTTTTACACCCCCCATTTTTTTTGAACATTTGGATATTCCTATTTTATCCTTTACGTTTTTTAATATACATTTCGTAAATTAGTTTACGGAATGTATTTTACATTCCGCAAATTAACTTACGGAATATATTTTACGAAATGTATTTTTACATTCCGCAAACTAATTTGCGGAATGTAAATTTTTACATTCCGCAAATTAATTTACGGAATGTATTTATTAAAGGGTATAATTGGAAAAAAAATTTACAAAAAGTGAAGGGGGTGCGAAAAGAAAAAATGGAGGTGCAAAAAGCAATCCCAATCAAGCAAATTTGAACTTTCTAACACGTAAGCCCAATCTTGTCACAAAGCTTAAATGAAAATGGGGATTGCTTTTTGCACCCCAAAATTTCTTTTTACACCCCCTTAAAGGTAAAAAGATAAAATTGCCCCTGCCTATTAACCTTCCTTCTTCTTCCTCCACCTCCTTCTGTTTTTTCGTTTTTCTTCTTCTTCTTCTTCTTTTCTTTCTCGTTTCTTCCTGTATTTGCCCTTATTAATTATTATACTTCCTTCCTTGTTAATCGAATCTAGGTTAGGTTTTGATTTTTGTGGGAGAAAAACTAAAAAAATAACATCGAAGAAGCGTAGGAGAAGACGAACGGACTTTATACTCCGCAAACTAGTTTGCGGAAGCTTAAACACTTTCCGCAAATTAGTTTACGGAATGCATTAGTGTATTCCGTAAATTAATTTGCGGAATGTAATTTGTTTGTTTCCGCAAATTAGTTTACGGAACGTAAAAATGTAACCTTCCGTAAATTAGTTTAACAAATTAATTTACGGAATACATTGATGCATTCCGTAAACTAATTTGCGAAATAGAGAAATACTTGCGGAAGAGAAAAATTTTTTGCGGAAAAGATGAAGAGGTGTTAAGGGTAAAATGGTAATAAAAAAATTCCAAAAAATTTAAGGGGGGTGCAAAAAGAAAAAAGGGGTGCAAAAAGTAAAGCCCAATGAAAATTCAACACACAAAATCTTCATCAAGGAATGTGGGACTTGGTTCATTAATAACTTTTGAAATATATATAAAATATTTAATAACACCATTAATTGTTTGACAGTTGCTTATATATTCTTTTTATATAAATATTTATCTAAAACTATTTTGTTATTATGATTTTTAGGAATTATTTTTTGCACAATTTTTATTTTGCTTTTTATATCTTCTTTTTATATAAAAAGATAAAATTATCCTTACAGATTTAACTTCTAAATATGTCAATCTAGAAATTTGGATCCAAAAGATAAATGGTACCATGTTCATTATATCCAAAAAAATGTATTTAGAATATGAATATGAATTTTTAAATATTTATTTTTGGAAAAAGACTAAAGTAAATTCTAAATTTATTACTACAAAATGTTGTATGAAAAGAGTGTGAACAAATGTTTCGGAAAAACAATTCTACACTGCAACACAGTAAATGAATTTTCAAAAATACGTATTCAGAATATCTTTTTTGAAATAAATTAAATTACTCTAAGCAATTCCGGAAGCTTATTAAATTTATCTAAAATAACATTTCTAGAAATTCAATCTATTACAAAAATTTATTTTTAAAAATTCATTGAATCTATTTTAAATAATAAAAATAAAAAATAATTTTGATATTTAATTTTATCAAAAAAATGTAAAAAGTAAAGAGAGAAGATATATCGTCTTCAATTCAAAACATTTGAATCTTTGGTTGAAGAATAATAAAAGATAACCTTATTGAAAAGAGTTTGAGACACAGAAAAAAATAATATATTTAACAAGTTTTACAATTAAGTGATCGTGGTTTACCCGAAACTAATCAACATCTAAAAATAATCTAATTGTGTGTTGTTCATATAATATAATAATAAAAAAAATAATATGATTAAGACAAAAAAAAAATAGTTGGCACTTGTTAATCTAATTTGATAATTTTATTATATAGAAAATTATAATAATTCTTATTTTATAGTAAATCTCTTTATTAATTCCTCATTTGTTTATTTTAATTTTTAATTTTGCAAAATAATATTTATTTTGTTTTTAATAGAAATTATTAAATAAAAAAATATATGTAAGAATGAATTAAAATGAATAAATTTTTAAAAATTAAAATAAATATTTTATAAAATCATACATTAATGTAAAAGACACCAATAATTTAAGGGATTAAAATAAATATTTGTTTATACATTTTTCTTACAAAAATATATTTTAGGATTTAGAGTTTAGGGTTTAGTAATAAAAAAATCTATCCAAATCTTTATAATATGTGAAATAAGTGATAATAACTTAAAAAATAATTATTTATCCAATAAAATTAAAAGAAATACATTTTTGGATTAACTTTTAGTCATTGTGATAGTATTTCTCAAACCTATTTTTTTCAATTTTTTTATCATACCAACAAATATTCTTATGATAGTAATTAAGAAATTAATAAATATTTTTTAATCAAAAATCACTTTAAAAATATATTGAAAATCATATACAGTACACTGTTATTTTTTCAACAATTTTTTTTTGATTCCTTAAGATGCTGCTTAATATTTGTAATTTTTTTTTTGCTTTTAAGCATGTTTTTAAAATAAATCAAACAATCAAAATTTTACTATTTTAGGTTTAAAGACTGATTTTAAATTGTATGTTAGAAATAATTTTTAGGAATGAAAAAAAAAATGGAAACATACTCTTGGATTTTATAATTTAAAGTATACTATTTTATCATTTTGTTGTGAAGAAAAATATATTATTTTATTAATTCATAAAGAAATATTATTTAGCATGTAGATTAATTGATGACTGTTATAACTTATTTCCTATTCTAAAGTTTGAATTTATGGAAATATAAACATAATAAAAGCTCAAAAATTTTATTACCATAACAACCTTATTCAATTTGATCTTAATTGATCAAATATTCATCATAATATCTAGATATTAGTACCTTTAAAAAACTCTTAATTCATTCCTTTTAATTTTTAGTAAAACTTGATTTCTATCTTTAATTTTGTTAAACATGATAATTTTTGTTTGCTGTTAAAACCTTATATGTGTGTATTAGCCTATATACTTTAGGAAAAAAAACCTATAATAAATTTAAATGATTAATATAATAAGAATGAAAATACATATAACAAATATAAATAAAATAATTTTTTATTCCTTTAGACATAGTACCAAAACTATAAGACATGTAAAGATAAATACAGAAATAGGAATAATAACAATAGTAATAGGTTACCATAATAATACACACCATTGAGCATAAAAAAGGAGGAAAAGGAAAAAGAAAAAGAAAAAGAAAGGACAAAACTTTATTTATTTATATATTTTAAAATGGTGATTTACCTCAAAATTTTAGGAAATGAATAAATTGGTTGTTGTTGTGTTAGTTTGTTTTATGTATCTGATCTGATTGTGAAGACAGAAAGTGGAGGAAGCATGGGAAGGAGCAGGTTGGCCTTGGTTCTGGCGATTCTGATCTCTTTGGATGTAACCCATGTTAGATCCGATGCCTCCAATCACCGCTTCAAGGAAGGAGAATCCGTTCCTCTTTACGCCAACAAAGTCGGTCCCTTTCACAACCCCAGGTTCCCGATCCACTCCATGCTTCTCTTCTCTTTTAGGGCTTTCTTCTCTAATACATGCTTTCAATCGTTTTAGATTTTGGGTCCCCATCAAAATCTGATTTTCTTTTCATTTTCGTGTTTAATTTAATTCTTCTTGCTATTTCAGATTGCAATGTTAGTGTTTTACGAGGTTGTTACAGTTACTGTTTTATAATCATTCATTCTGATTTCTTATTTATTTATTCCTTTGTTTGATTGTTTGGTTGGTTTGTTACAGTGAAACATATCGATACTTTGACCTGCCGTTCTGTGTTACAGGTAACTCAGTTTATGCTTCAGCTTTTGTTATTATTACTTAAACAAATAAAACTGTTATTTCTTTTGTTCCAAGTTGTTTTTTCTCTTTTATTTATTAATCAAAGTTTTGACGAGCTTTATTAATATATCGTCTTTTTGTTTCAATGGAATCACTGTTTTTTTGGAGTCAATTTTTAGTTATATACAATGGAATTTCCAATTTTCCTATTGTATGTCAAATTGAAATGGATTCTAAATGTTTCTAAATGTCAGGTCACGAGAAAGAAAAGACTGAAGCCCTTGGCGAGGTGTTGAATGGAGATCGCCTTGTTAGTGCTCCTTATGAACTTAATTTCAAGAAGGAAAAAGACTCTGTTCTTGTATGCAAGAGAAAGCTCACGAAGGAGCAAGTTGCTCAGTTCCGAGAGGCAGTTCAAAAGGACTACTATTTCCAAATGTACTACGATGACTTGCCAATTTGGGGATTTATTGGAACGGTTGACAAAGAAGGGAAAACTGATCCCAGCGAGTATAAGTATTTTCTTTACAAACACATTCAGTTTGATGTTCTGTACAACAAAGATCGAGTTATTGAAATCAGTGCCCGGATGGATCCTCATTCTTTGGTGGACCTGACTGAGGACAAAGAAGTTGATGTTGAGTTTTTGTACACTGCAAAATGGAAGGAAACTGATACTCCTTTTGAGAAGAGAATGGAGAAATACTCTCAGTCTTCTTCTTTGCCACATCACTTGGAGATTCACTGGTTCTCAATCATAAATTCTTGTGTAACAGTTCTTCTTTTGACTGGTTTTCTGGCAACCATTCTCATGCGTGTATTGAAGAATGACTTTATGAAGTATGACTTGCTTGCTCATTTGTCATCAATTCAGATTGTCATCTTATTGCC